>CM060940.1:732165814-737165814 GCA_030765085.1 Allium cepa
GTCAGAACGGGCTTTTCGGGCCATTATCATTCAAATTTCCAAACCCATTTGAACCCATTCAATTCTATTTTGTTCAGCCTATATATGTCGTTATAAACCCTAGCAGCCCTTTTATTTCTTATTCCTGTATGTATAGAAATTTCTGTTGCTCTGGCAGACAAACCCTGAATTTCACAGTCCAATTTCAATACTCAAATTCAAATCAAAATTTCAAACTCCACAAACTATATCAAATTTTATATGGATTCGAAGCTTACGAAGAGCGCATGTCATTTCTACTATCTGTTTTTCGATCTGGGATGCTATGTGGTCGGAATAAGGTAAAGAAGCCACGACCGTTCATCATGGTTCGATCATCGTCGATTGATCATCGAATCGATGATATTGGAACGTGGAGAGCGATGAGCGTAGCTCATCGGAGAAGGTGGTTCAATGAATTGACTGTTAGATCGGAGGGATTAACTCGATTAGGGTTTTGATGGAGGCGGCGGCTGGCGATTTTGTTCGACATACGGCGCCTGGAGGGTGGTCGGCCGAGGCACACGAGCCTAGTGGTGGCGGTGGCGAGTCGTTCGGAGGTGAGGGGTTGCCATGCAGGGCGGTCAAAGCTTCGGTCAAACGGTGGAGTATTAGGTTCGAACAGAGGTTGTCTGGGAAGAGAATGGGTCGCGTGCATGTTCTAGAAGGAGGTGACGTGTACAAAATTTAATTAATTAATTTATTTATTTTATAATTCAATTTGTATAATGTTCTAATCGTGATCACTTTTTCATACGAGCTCGGATTCATGTGCGGTTTGTTTTACTGGGATCGTATTAGAATTACGGACATTTTGGCCGTGGTTTGGACGAATTCTGAGACTGTTCAAATTTTGGGCTTATTTTGAATTTAAATTCAAATTAAATTCAAAGGTGAGTGTTTTAACCCACTCACAACTTCTAAAATTTCTTATGTTTGTTAAATTGATTTATGATGTGATTAGAAATTGATTTATGACTGTTTGGCATATTTTGAATCATTATCTCAGTTTATTTGAATTTATTTGAATAAAATAGTTATTAATTTATTATTGAATATAAACTGCAAATAAATACCTGTTATTTATCTTTTCTTCTATATTGACGTTATTGATTGAATTGGATGATGATTGTGATAAATGTTTGATGATTGATATTGGATGAATGGATGTTGTATTTTATATTATAATAAACTGTAAGTTGTTATGGATTTTTATTTCATTTGGGATTATGGTTTGAAATTATATATAACCGTATTTATATTTTAAATTACGAATGGAAATGATAAATATCCATATCACTCGACCATAGGATAGAAAATTATATACAGACACCGCGGTCTATATATAAAAATATTCGAAATGAGTTCTATGGTTTTGTAAAGAAATATATGGGTTATATACATATTGATTTTAGATGTTATATAAATGTTATTTTATTATTGATTCTTAGCTAAGTATAAATTTGTTTTGAAATATAAAATAAGTTAAATAAGAAAGTTTGATTGTTTTATATAATATGGTTAAGTATATGTTTAAATTATATTGTATATAGAGTTTATAGCGACTTAAATAAAATTTAGGTTGGATGATAAATATGAAATTGATTTGAATTAAATTATTTAAGAAATATACTAGAATAAATTTGATTTGAAATTTAAATAAAATTGAGTTTTAAAGGGTATGATTTTTATAACTTGATTTTGGTTTAGAGTGATTAAAGTGAATATCAAGTTCATTTAAATGAATATATCAAATAAATTGAAAGAAGATCCAGTTATTTGAAGTTAAAAGTTTTACTTAAATGATATTGGATTTATTAAGTAAACATTTCAAATCTAAATAATAGTAATTGAATTTGATATATATGGAATTATTAAGAAATTAGTTTTGAAATGGTGGAATATTTAAATCTTTGAAATATAGGGAAATTGAAATGGTTTGTTTGGGAGTTCAAATTTGTATTTGGAATTGATTTGTGAAATTGAAGAAGCTATTTTATTATATAAACTAATTTAATATTTAAGCCATTAAGTGGTGTGGTTATGTTTCAAAATTATGAGTTTCAAAGTACTATGATTTGAAAGTGTTATACTTTAAATGTTTTGATTTCGAAGTGTTATAACTTCGAAAGTGCTATGATTTAGGAAAAAGGATGTATTTGAAATAGAAATGATATCATATTGATTTGGGTTTTAAAACGAAAATGATATCGTATTTATATGGTTTTGAAATGGATATTATATTCTGGTTTTGAAGTATAATTATTTTGACCGCGGTGTTATAATAACATTTGGTTGTTAAAGAGACCGAGATCAAAAGTTGTCATACTCTCTGCCAACTCTGAAAACCACTTTAACAATCGTGTATGCGGTGGAGATTCCAGAATGAATTAGGATGGTGGCGGTGTTTCCTTCGAGGTAAATACATGGACCCAACTTCGTGAGTTGGCATAAGGTGGCTAAAACAGGAGCGATTGACGAGCTAAGAAGGTAGCACCTTTTGTCGGACACACTCCTTCGATACCATTCTATTACTTTGTGATTGATTTGGGCCTTTTTGATTTTGGGGGTGTGGCTCAAGGTGTGGCAGTAGTAGCTGCTATGCTTTACCACCGGTCCGGAAGCGTAATTGGTATATCTACCATGGCATTGCCTAGTTGTGCCATGTCACCTACCCTAGCGCGCCTCGTACGAGTTTGGTTTTCTCCCGTAGCCTGTGGAGTACTTAGGGTAGTCTTCCGATCTGGAGATGCACTGATACTGGATGGTCTACTACGACTATTACGTGTTAAAGTGGAAAATGTAAAGTCATAATGCTATTTAAAATAAGTTTATTTTACTATAGACAATATTATAATAGAAAAATATTACTACATAGTAAATAGTTTAACGGATCCTTAGGAGATGTGAATCCCGAGCATCTCTTAAGTTACTGCACTCACATTAGACACTGGAGAGGAGATGTCAAATCTCATAAACATCTCTGACACCGTTCCACTCATATATTTACCATTAATTTTACTTACATAAGATCTTTTAGTTCTGACTCGAGTGTTTTGTATTTTCAATCCGCTCGGGTCAGCTTGAGCATTTCAGGATTTGAAGACTTAATTTCTGGAGGACGAAGACGAAGATTGTATTACTATTATTTATTATATTATTCCACTACATTCATACTGTTCCACTGCATTATTTATTATATTCTGGTATGTGTAACTCTGATTCTATGTTGTATAAGTAAAATCAAACGTTTTGTAAAATAGCTTCATGAACTGTTATTTGATTATTATATTTTGTCATTCCGCTGTAAGATTCTGTTTTGTTTTTCTTCTTTCCCTGTTTTTTCTTATTCATTCCAATAACAATCCACTCTTTTGCATGGTTTAAGTCTGATGTGTGTGGTTTATTATCGATTTAAAGCGTACAAAAAGGCGGGACGTTACAATTTCTCTGTCTCTACTTGACATCAATTTTTAACTCTCAAAAATAGATAAGCCTATTTCGTTGGCTTTTAGGATTATGCAAATTTAGTTACCTTTTTAGACAAGTAAGTAAACAACAAGATTAACACATTTTGGACATTGTAACTTATATTATTCCTTATTCATGAGTGTAGCCAGGTAAGTTTGGACACTAGTTGCTCCAAGCCTTGCCTAGACGCTTCATTCTTGAATCTCAAAAACTGATAAGTTTACTCGTCGGCTTTTAGTGTTAAGCCTAGTCAATCGCCTTTTTAAAAACTTATATATATTTAGGCATCTAGTCAATGCCACACCACATGTTTAAGAGGGTAATAGAAGTGGCGTTATATAATATAAAGTTATCATTTGCTTTCAAAAGCAAGAGGGGTCCAAAGTTTATAACTATACTTAGTTAATATCACTTTAACTTTATAATTCAAACACAACATATATATACAAAATATATACAACAAGATAGTGAGATTAGTCACTTGGATCCATGCCTAACCGAAGCACAGAGCCATAAGAATCAAAAAAACCACCTCCTTCCATCAACACAAGCCTAAAGGTCCAACTTTTAGCATTTCTAAACCAAAGCCAACACCTTCCTCCTCATCCTCCTCCATGCTCATGGCCCTCCTTGGATCCCCCTCTTCCACTTACCTCCTCCCACTTCTTACTTGCTAATCTCCTAAAGCCAAAGTTTAGAAGAGATATGAGAAGATTTGGTTAATTTTTGAAAAAGTCGAAGAGTAAAAAGTGGATTAGTGCTTAAGCACTTTCACCATTTTCAACCCTCCTACTTCATCACAAGTTTTGAGAATTATTAGTGATTATTTCCTAAGGGTCCATCGCTCCTTATGTAGCCTAAGGAATGTGGTGGGAAATGACCACAAACCCTTCAAAACCCTTGTGACATTAATTACAAACATCACTTCTCCTTTATCATTTACTTATCTTTCAAGACTTTCCATTTAAGCTCATTTTCGAATTATCTTCCCTTACCTCATGCATGCCATCATCCATAAAGTTTATTTCCATAAATGGTAAAATATTTTTAATTTTTTTTAATTCTTAAGAAAATAAGTATATGTAAAAATAATCTGAACAATTTTTTACGGTTAAAAAGCTGTTTGTCGATAAAATGATTTAAGGTCACATTATCAATATTCTTTCAAAGTATTTGTTTCTGTGAAAAAATTTCCAAAATAAGTTTACCATCATTACTTATAATTCAAAAAGGAGTAAAAATCTTATTAAATCATTTTAATATAATTTCATCAAAAATTCAAATATTAAAATAATTTAGATATTTAAATATGAAGTATCCGAAATTCCCCGTCGTTACATTCTCCCCGCTTAGAATATTTTGTCCTCTAAATTCTGACATGAGAAACCAAAGAAACAATCACCTAGTAATACTTAATAGTATTCAAAATCACTTAGCAAAGAAAACTCATTGTTTGCCCAAGTTTAAATTCTCTCATCTCACATGGAAGACAAACGACCTACTAAGCGCTATGTTATATTAAGCGTCAGGCAAGGCAAGGCGAGGCAACAGAAGCCTCGTTCGCTTAATGTCACTTAAGCGCCACTTAAGCATCGCCTAAGCACTACTTAATTTTTTAGCATACATTATTCAGAAAAATATAAATTTATGCAAATAGATTATATTATGTACATCATTGTCCATATAGGCACGAATTAATCACAAAGAAGTAAAGTTTTACTGTGAAGTTAACCTATAAATTCATAGGTTACAAAAGTTGGATTTGACTTTCATTATTAATTAAAAGTTAACATACTTTAGTAGAGTAAAAATCATGCACATTTTTGTAATAAATAGTCACGTCCTAATGTAAAAAACTAATCACCATCCATAAGCCTATATGATAGAAAATGAGGAAATTTTTTTTGGACCGTCGCTTTTATGATATGACCTCATTTCTTCATATTCAATAATGAAACATATTTTTCTTAGTAGAGCTTAACCATCGATTAAATTAAGCTATGCGTGGATAAGCTCCAATTAAGTGCGCTTAAGCGTGCTTTTCATAATATAGACTAAGTGTACCTTACCTTTAACAGCCTTAGGTTATTACTTAGTCGTAATTCATGCTACCTCATAACAAACTGAAGATTCATAACCTAAACTCCAAAAGGCAACAAAACATGGTATGCAAATTCTAAAACCCATATGATGCACATGGACCATCCGTACACAATATCAATTCTAATCACTTGTTCAATCACATAAATTTCACTTTCCAACTCGTGTAGATCACTTGACCTCTCTAGCGCGGACTCTGATCAGGTTACTTGATTAGAAACCTCCGTTCTCCTTGCATAGCCATATACTATGATAGAGAACTTTGATATCTTATTAAGAATTCATATCAAGATTTCGCTTTAAGAATCTAGTGAAAAATCCTTGTTCGGACCGGTGCAAACTACCCCGAAATCATGTACACCGATATTGGAATAAGAATAGTCATGCGAATAAAATGATTTACGTACAATTTATGTACTTATCCTATTAGTTTCTTAACTACACCAATATCTTTTATCGCATTCTTTTATCCAAATAGTATGTTTTATTCAATACTAAAATCTTTTGTGAACCATGTTATAAAACATAACTTTAAGTTTATAAATAGTAATAACTTAAGTTTATATTCATATAATACTCATTACATCCTAAGAGATATATACAAAGCATCAAATTTATTTTACTTAACAAGCATGTTCAACAAATTCAAAACTTCTTTTTAACTTACTAACTTTTCAATTCAAGTGTTATATAAACTCATCTTTATACTTTTTACAAAACATTTATTTTAGATTCTATACGATTCGAAAGTTTCCGACCATCCAAAATCGTCAAAAATCGCGTTTCATTTTAACAAATGAAAACTACCAAATAACATATCATAATATGATGCAAATATCATACAATCCTAATGCATTGGCAACATGTTCATAAAATAGCTTAACCAATTTCAATAATTTATTAAACAAGCTTTACCCAAATGGGAAAACCTGTAAGTTCCAACATTTATTCCAGACTATGCTACTACCACTCGGGCACCCTACATAGTATACATATAAAACTTTTCTAAAAGTTTGTATCAAATCTCTTTCCAAAGAAAAACTTTACAACTAAACACCTGGGTTTTATTTCAAATCATTTTGAAATAATAATATATACAAATATCTTGTGTATAACAAATCATACTTTTGAAATTTAAATCGAAATCTATTTACTAAAACAATATTATATCATTCCCCACTTAGAAACCCAAAAATAACACCAATGATGTTGATGTCATTATCAAAATTATTTTCAAGCAATAGGAGTAAGTTCAATATGTCCAATTCATGCCTTTCGAACTTAGCCAAAATCATTTTAAAATGTACCAAATACTTCGTAGATTTTTACTAAGTACCATGATCTCAACTTCATAAACTAATTTTTCAAATATTTACTTTCAAATAATGCTGCTACTATTTGTCCAAAATGTTGAAAACATTTTCAAACACACCAGGATTTAAATTTTCAAAATATTAGTTAAATCCTTTTTGTTTATAAATCATGTTTTATAAACCATACTTATATAAAATATTTTCTTATGGAAAATCCTTTCACAAATGTTTATTTACCAAATATCTTGTCATGCTCGAATTAAAATAAACATATTTTACTAAATTAAACTTTTAACCCAACATTATCATCGAATGCTTATAGTCAAATTGTGAAACTTAATTCACAAGGTATTAGTTTCAATGCACTCATAATATTGTTTACTCAACCTATGCAGCAAAAAGGTAAAAGTGCCCGTAAATTGGTTGAGCACAAATCAAAAAATGATAGTTAATGCTTATAAATTGGTCGAGCATAACTAAACTAATTAATGAGGGATAATAGATAAACATCATTAACCCTTACATTAATTAAACTATACTTTGACAATTCAATTATATAAGTTACTGAATATAAGATCTTTAATTTTTGCAATTATAATTATGATTAAAGTACACATTTATAACAAATATAAATACACTCTCATATGTATAATAAATTCAACTCATGCTAGGGAATTCCATTACCCTATCTCTTAATGATTCATACCCACCAAAGCTAAGGTTCTCGCTTAATCTTCAGCTTCAATACCAACTGTAACGAATCATTTTTTCGACCCTCAAATGTCAATACTAATACATCCACAGTATTCATCTGCCAAGTAACAAAGTGTCGGAAAGGCAAAAAGTTAGGGTAAAATAACAACCTTCACAATCATCAGCCAGGACAGTACAAAGGGTTACTCCGATACTGAAATTTTGGAGTTATCAAAATCTAAGTATTATCATCAGTCTGGACAGTTATAACTACCAGTCCTCACGAATGCCAATACATCAAATAGTAATGCATCGGACATAGGAATACTCGGTAGGTGAAACATTCATCTCATCTTCTCGAGTTCAAATGAACTTCAACGAAAAACCTTCCTTTCTCATACTGCTCGAAAAAGCACGCGAGGAATTTAGAGAAAATAAAAAACCAAGCGTCAAACATAAATATAGTATGAAAAACTCAAAAAATATGTATATAACATATAACAGTACTTTTGAGGCCGCATAGAATGCCATAACAATTATTCCCTCAAAAGAACCACCATCTGATAGGTATATGTGTGGTTTAATTAATAATGTCTAGGGTGTAGAATATAAACATTATCACATAGTTGGGTCGCTTACATTCATCACAGCATAGCATATTTAGGGTATAATCAAAATCGATAAGGAATGTTTGCTTAATGGATTTTTCATGGAGATATTTCCGAAGAAGCTGGATCCAAACTGCATGCATAAGGATCAGAAACCACCTTTCGAGCATTGTATATCTATAGATAAAGTATACTATAAGCCAAATATAAAGGCCCACGCTCGAACATAAACATGAACCATGTGAAACCAAATACCATCAACTCATGGTACAAACATCGATAAGCATACTCTAGAAATGGCATTGATAATACCCTGTCGTAGGATTGCAAAACCCCATATTGTGCAACCTACTTTGTTTCCAGCCATTTTCGATGTGGAGGTCACGTTTGGCATATTTCACACGAGTCTTCATCACTCAAATAGGACACGAATCCCTATTGGATACCTACATCTTGAACAGATCTTGAAACCACACATGGATTCCCATATCTTAACAGATCTCGGAACCACACATGGATTCCAAACCCTGAATCGGTCATGAACAACTACATGTGTTCGAGCATCTTAAACAGATTTTGAATCTCCATATAGAATCCTACATCTCAAACGGATCCACTACTAAGAGATAGAATAAGTACCTCAAACTTGAAGTGGTTTTCGATAAGTAAAACATTTATTGATCCTATTCTTTCCAAGACAGAATTGACGAACTTGGTCATTCAATGATAATGAGGACGATCGTATATGGACACCAAATCTTGTATACTTATCACATTTCTGATTTTTTCATCTCACACTGTCCCTCGATTAAGAGTGAAGCCGATAGGTTAGAGCTCTATTACTCATATCCCTACACGAACATCAGTCTTAGTTCCCATAGATATACAAGCCTAGTTATTGGCTTTTAGTACTAAGTATACAAATAAATGTTTTCCATAAACGATGAAACAAACAAAACATGATCTAGTCACACAAAGCACGATCAAGTCTAATAAGCGACTTCTAATCTCCTTTTTATTTAAATAATCTTTTATTAATTAAAATCTCTTTCGTAAGTAAAACTTCTTTTATCTAATAAAACATCATTTATGAATTTCTACTATTCATTTATAATTTTTCAATAATTCAAAAAGCATTCATATACTTATCTCAAATGGTACAAGTATATTAACAAATCGTTACCAAGATTCCTTACTTATAATTTCCTTTAAAATATCCATTTTAAGGATAGAAGTACTTTCACCAATCCATTTAAAAGGTTAAGACTAATGTTACTTAAACAACGTCACTATAATCCCAAAACCATTTCAGTTATGCTTATCTCTAAAAAAAGATCTATTTACATTCATCAGTATAATAAAAATGGGTTAAAGATGAATGTTATTAACACATTGCCACAACAAATCCAAAAACTGTTTCATACTTATATTATCTTTAAAAACATTCTTTTTAAAGATCTAAGTTTAATAATAGGTTAAGTTCAATTGTTGGCTAGTCGATTATCTAGTAGTAACAATTGCTTATACAAATCAACGTTTATATACTTAACTCACTTTCGACATAACTACTCCTCTTTCAAGAGGGAAGCTTGGTAGATTAGAGCTCTATTACTCCATCCCTACTTGACATCAATCTTTAACTCTTAGAAATAAATAAGTCTACTTCGTCGGCTTTTAGTGTTAAGCAAAGTTAGTTACCTTTCTAGACAAGTAAGTAAACAACAAGATTAACACATTTTTGACATTTCAACTTATACTATTCCTTGTTCAAGAGTGAATCCAGGTATGTTTGGGCACTAGTTGCTCCAAGCCTTGCCTATATACTTCATTCTTGAATAACACAAATAGATAATAATGTCTCCAAACCAAAGCCAACATCTTCCTCCTCCTCCTCCATGCTCACGACCCTCCTTGGGTCCCCCTCTTCCTCTCACCTCCTCTCACTTCTTACTTGCTAATCATGCCTCTCATGATGTCTTATCCCTAAATCCATAGTTTAGAAGAGATTTGAGAAGATTTGGTTTACTTTGAAAAAGTTCGAGAGTAATAATTGTATTAGTGCTTAACCACTTCCACCATTTTTAATCCTCCTACTTCATCTCAACCTTTAAGAATTATTTGTACTATTTCCTACGGGTGCATCCCTCCTTATATAGGCTTAGAAATGTTATGGGAAAAGACCAAAACCCTTCAAAACCCTTATGACATTAATTACAAACATCACTTCTCCTTTATCATTTACTTGTCTTTTAAGACTTTCAATTTAAACTCATTTCTATAAAAAAATCCCTTCAAAGCCCTTATGACATTAATTACAAACATTACTTCTCCTTTATCATTTACTTATCTTTTATGACTTTCAATTTAAGTTCATTTTCCTAAATATCTTCCCTTACCTCATGCATGACATAATCTGTAAAGTTTATTTTCATAAATGGAAAATTATTTTAATTTCATTTTCTTTAATACCTAAGCAAATAAGTGTATGTAAAAACAATCTGAACAACTTTTGACGGTTAAAAAGCTGTTTATCGATAAAACGATTTTCAGTCACATTACCATTTTTTTCAAAGTATTTATTTTTATAAACATTTTTCTAAAATAAGTTTACCATTATTATTATGATTTAAAAGGTGTTTAAAAAGCTTATTAAATCATTTTAATAAATTTTTACCAAAGATACAAATATTTAAATACGAAGTGTCTAAAATTCCGGGTCGTAATTGAGAAAACGCTATTCTTCATTGATTTGAAATAAATGCAGGTTAATCTTCATTTGAGGTGACTGTTCCTTTCCATTTTAGCCCTTTTATAATATTTACAATTTTAAACCCTAAAACTTCTAACCTCTATATCTTTCATTTACGTGCTTTGATTCATATGTGGTTTCTTTCGTTCGACTCGTAGTGGAATTTTGAACGATTTGGCACCTAGTTTGCCGAGTTTAGAGGATGTTTGAAAAAGCATGTTGGCATGGCTAATTTAATATAATTAATCAAATATCAGAATATTAAGTGCTTATCCACTAATGAATAAAAATGTAATTATTGATATGTATCGCGGTATATTGGTGATTGTTTGGATATTTTGGATATGTTTTGTCTTAGGTTGATAGTGTATTATTGGTTTTTGTATTAGTGGATGTAATTGTAATTAATTGTAGATTTTAAAATTGGATGTAATTAATAAAATTAAAGGTGAAATTGCGTAATAATGGGAAATATTGGTAAATAAATGATGGACGTGATTATTTACTGTTTTGGTGTGATGTTTGTAAATAATAGTGGTTTAATGAAATAAAATTTAATCATGGAATAAATTTAATAAGGTTATTATTTATGAATTTTTAGGGAAATGCATAAATAATAGTGGAAAATATATTTCAAACTACATCAAAAGGTTTATTATTATTATTTAATAAAGTGATAATTTTATAAATAATAATATCATTTTAAAAAATGATTTGATGAAGATTACTATTTTTATTTAAAATATGATGTTTTGTGTATTTGAAGAATTGAAGCACGATCGAGGATTTAAAGAGTATATCATTGAAAGAATTATTATTGTTTTTGGAATAAATAAATAAAGGTGACTTTAGTAAACAATAATGAACGATTTTTTACTTAAGAGAATAATATATTATTTGGATAGTTGTTGATGTGTGATTAATTATTGGCTGTAATTATTGCATATATTTGATGCTGATCGCATTTTGATGAGTGTCCGATATTCTATCACTTTTACTAAAAGGCGATGGGCAATTTATTATGATTAATTTGATCATTGATGTTGTGTTACTATTATGAGGTGATTAATACAGAATGATGATTTATATTTATATTAGTGATCGTTACTATAATGGATGATTAGGATGAGTGTAAGTATATTTATGTTGTTGGTTTCTTTTTTGATGATTGTGGTTGGTAATTAATATTGCTGATGTTGACAGTTGTGTACTTTTATTGTTGTTACCTCATAAGATGATTCATTGTGATGGATGAGTTGGAATACAGTTTTCTGCTTGTAATTTTTGTATCAGCAGCAATGGTTGAATGGATGTTGTAGTTGTTATGTACTAGCAAGTATTTGGACGTAGGAGAAGAGCAGAAAACAAAACTATGTGGGCTTGGTCCTCTAAATGGGGCACATAAGCAGTCTTATTCTATGCAATTGTTATCGAGCCTATGGCCATAGTGTATAGGGTTAGACATAATCCAAACATAGTTAAACATTGTTTCCCTTTACCATATGTATGTATATAAGTGCATTTGCAAGTTTGCAGGTGAAAGAAAAAAGGAGAAAAGGGTCTAGAAGGAGTCATATCTGTAGAATAGATCGATATACCTCTTGCATAATTTTTTTACAAATGTTTTAATAATTAATATATTGAAAAAAATGTATAATATCCGATGTACTGGATTTATGTAATATCCAATTATTGATATGAGATTGTGTCTATATATCACTACAACAAAAGAGTCTTTTTACAACGGGCAATGCCCGTTGTAATATGGTTTTCGCAACGGGCATGTTCCCGTTGTAATAGGCCTCGTTGTAATAGATCCACCACATCTTACAACGGGCAAAGCACGTTGTAAAAACCATTGCAGTATACCTTTTTACAACGGGTTGTGACCCTTGCAATATACTATAATACAATGGCCATAACCCGTTGCAATAGACTAACCATACTATTTGCATAGCCTGTTTCACAACATGTATTGACCGTTGTAAAATACCTAGTTAACAATGTGTGTTGACCGTTGTAAAAATCTTATATAACAACGTGCACCACCTTTTCCTACCCAGGAATTTTGACCAGAAATCTCAATACGATCGGTTAATGAATTCTTCACTTGGTCAATATAAACAAAGGGAGGTGATACAACAACATCAGCATGTTTGTCATAAAACATAACCTTTTAAACAACAAATAATATTTCAAACTCCATCTCTTATTCAAACGAACAAACAAACTGATAAGTAGATAACATAATTATGAGAATAATATACTATCGAGCCTCAACATTATTCCTTTATCATGTATAAGAACATTTAAAGGTAGATTCGTAAAGAAACTAGATATTGCATTTAACTGGTTTGACAAATACGAGAAAGGTACTGGTTGATAACATTAGCTTACCAACATCGTCTTCCAACTTAGCATCATTCAATTCAGCAACGAGTTTACTAATTGATTCTTTTGTGCCACTCTGATAAAAAGAAATATAGCAGATCAGCCGGCAGCAAGGGTACAAAATAGAGATTGTGTTGTTTATGATGCAAAAACATGAGTGGTGATTTTTTATCTAGAAAAAGAAAAATCTTGCTGTTCGGGGAAAAAATGCTCTGAAACCTCAACAACTTTACAAATCCAAGCTCTTTAGATTTATAATCAATTGAATATTGAGAAACATATGACGCAGTAGTTATGCACATAGTTCTGTATTTGTCGGTAACCTCTCACAAAAGAACTTAATGAAAAATAGTTTAAAGATGTGATGTAACGACTATCATGATTCATTTACAATATTGTGCCAACTAGCATATAATTTTTTTAAAAAATAATAGCCCACAGATAAGTCATGCTTACACATTTCTAGTTGCCTCCAACAAAAAACTGCATTTGCAAAATGAACAAGAATTAGAGAAGGAAGCATACAGAAAAGTAGAGCATATTCACGGGACATTATATAGCTAATGATAGTTTCATGTGTTTAATAACAACTTATTTGATCTTCTTTATCCAAGTTCTTCTAAAAATTGGTAGGAAATTTTTTCACCTATTATTTGGTTTCATAAGAGTCATTAATAAACAGATATGCTAAACTCCTAACATCTACTCTCTCCAATGTTGGCCCACTAGATTGAAAGTTGAGATAACATTAATGTCATAAGCTGATTAAAGGGGAAAAAGAAAGAAAAATGTCAAATGCAAAAGGAAAGTAAAGGGTCAAATGCAATAAAAAGTAAAAGGTAAAAAGAAAAGAGAAAAGTGAAAAAAGAAGTTGGTAAATGCGGTAAACACTCGTTCTCACATATTAAAAGCGGAAGTGACGAGCTGAAAATTTGGACATTATACTAGACTGAAACCTAATATACAGAAGTGTAATCTTGTGTGCCTCCAATTTTACACTAGTATTTTATTCATTATTCAGTTCTTAAGATTATGTACAACCCTCACCACAACACCTCATAAGTAATTGCATACTAACCTTTCTTTTTTTAAAAAAAAATATTTCAAAAGAACTGCAATTGCTAAAAGCATTATTTCCATCACCTAATGCTAAGTTCACCCTTTCCTTTCTAGTTCTTATCTTTTATATAAATATAAAACTAACGACTAACCTGAAATCGTTTCCCAGTCCATGACAATTCATTCAAATTCTTTAAGTGCAAATTTTGAAGTGAAGTTGGCACCTGAATTTTCTCTATATGTTGTACAAGCCTCAAGCTACCTACAAAGTAATATGCCATAATTAGTTAAGAAAATTAATAAGCTCTTTCGTTCATACTTTATCCATCTGGATAAGTTGGACGCTAGTTAAGTTGGACACTTAAAACTCAGGTAAATTGTGGGTACTACAAAGAAATAAGCAATGTTAAATTGCCTAAGCGCTATTCCAAAATTTGCTTGCTGTCGACATTTACATTCTAGAGCTTCATTTCTAAACCAAATCCATAACAACATAGCAAATAAGTTCTCAGTTAAACTAAAATAGCAATATAATTACTTAATACATAACCATACAACAAAACCATACAAACTCCATTCTTCCTACCACACAACTCATTCAAATACTTGCCATACACACTTCAAGCTGCACTTCTGCCACCATTCATCAACATCCACCAGCAATTTCTACTAACCGAACTGACTTCACACTACAACTTCCAACAACATACTGCATTCACCTCCCCCTGAATTTCTTCCACCACATCCTCCTAACATCACCAACAACCCATCAACCCAAACAACAATAAACCGCACAACTCCATCACAAATCCCACTACTTCGCCTCACTTCAACTTACAACCTTGCCATACCCAATAATCAAACTCCTACATTACTACATGTCCACCTTCTACTTACAAATACACCATCAACTCCCCTCTGCTACTGCCAACATCACCCACTCTCTCTGTCCTTCACTGCATCACCACCCACTCCACTGTCAACACTTCATAGCAAACTCAAATACAACCAGCAACCTTCAGTATACAACCCATAACAACATCATCTCAGCATCACTTTCTCTGCCTAAACCAATCCCTACCTTCCCTGCATCACTTCACCACAACCTCACATAACAGCAATCGCCACCACGGATCGCCTGGAACCCAACTGCAATTCTATTCCAACATCACCTGCGACCATCCAGTACTCCACGATGAACCCCATAAACGAATCACGACATCGAATATGCAATCACTACATCGAATACCACAACATCCTCTCCAGCAACTCCCCACCATTACCGCCACCTCACTCACCTCTACGACTTCTTCTCAACCCACCAAACAACAATCACAACCTTCAAACCAAATCACCTAAACAACCGCTAGCACCCACTCTCGAGCAAGTTCAATTACCTCGCCAACTTCGAACAACCCCAAACTCGCCTCGCGAACATTCCATACCTCCAATCCCCTTGAAGCCGCAATTACTTATATTGAGTTGTGAGAGTTCGATTTCGATTTGAGATCTAATTTTGTAGCGACAGAGCTTGTAGCTGGAGGAGCTTGCAGCGGAGGAGCTTACAGAAGTGGTCTTGGCTTTGTCGATTTAAGAATTAGGGTTTTTGGCAGATTTGGGAGCGTGAGAGGCAAGGAGTAATTTGTTATTTTAATTTTCGAGGGGAAAAAAGGCGTGCTGTGAAATTTTTGGGGAACAAAGGGCGGGCTGTGAAATTTTCACCTATTACAGCGGACATATTTAGCACGTTGTAAAATCGGCACCTATTACAACGGGCATTTTTAGCCCGTTCTAAAATTGGCACCTCTATTACAACGGACATGAAAGGACCGTTGTAATAGCATTCTATTACAACGGGCAGTCATTGCCCATTGTAAAAAAAGGCATTGTATAGGCATCTATTACAACGGGCATGAATGGACCGTTGTAATAGCCTACTATTACAACGGGCAGCCAATGCCCGTTGTAAAAAGAGCATTGTAATAGAGTATTTTTGTTGTAATGTATGTTGATGTTTAAATTCCACTGTGAAGTTTTCTCTTTTTATTCGTTGTTTAGAATTTTTAATTTTACCAACCCATAATCCACTATTTTAACATCTAAAATTAGTTGTAAGTGTATTTTGATGTCGTTTAGAATTGATTTTAGATGTTTATAATAGTGGATTGTCACATGAATGACCCAGCATCTTTCTTCATCCCTTCCAAATAATATGTCCGCTTCATATTATGATACAACATATTACCACCAGGGCGTATAATCAATCTCGAATGATGACACTCTCATAGTACTTCACCTCTCAATCTGTCCATAGATGGAACAAATAATCTTCCATCCTTACGAAGTAAACCATCTTAGCTGGGTCTGTACTATCTGGTCTCATCTGACTCTACTCCTTCTTATATCTTTGTCACGATCTCCGCTTGCATCTGACTAGTGCCGATGCAGTCAATCAAAGCAGGTATGATAATTAAACTTTTTTACTTTATCCCATTACATAGTGTATCTTCATTTGCAAGATTGGATGACAAACCATTAAATTTGGATACATAGGTATTAAGCAATGAAATTGATATTTTTGATGATTCTAACTGGAGAAGAAATTGTCACCAAACTTGGTTGATGATGGGACAGCAAATGAGAAAGTAACTATATTAGGAAAAGAATTTGTGACACCTAGAGTTAGCATTAAATTTCATACTGCTGAAGAAGCATTTCAATTTTTCAAAAGTTATGCAAAAAACATGAGATTTCTCGCAAGAAAAGGTTAAGAAAAGAGGATAAAGATGGATATTTTAGACATGTGACATTTGCATATGGTCGATTAGGGAAGCATGAGCCTACAATTCGAAATTCTTTGATTACTCAATCAATAAAAAGAATAGGATGTAAGGTAAAACCCACTTCTAGTTTTTTTTAAGATGGAAAATGGTGTATTAGTAAGTTATATATTGATCATAACCATGACTTGAGTCCTACAAAAGCTCAATTCTTCTGATGTTACCGTCAAGTAGATGATCATGTGAAAAGACAACTTGAAGTTTGTGTATTACAGGAATTGGACCAAAGAAAATTTTCAATGCATTACCGTAGAGGCTGGTATACATGATAACTTGTCATTCATAGAAAATGACCATAGAAACTTTCTTGACAAGGCGAGATGTCTATATCTTGGAGAAGGAGATGCCGCTGCTGTCTAAAAATATTTTTTGAAAGTCCAATCACAAATTTCAAATTTCTTTTTTAGCATGCACTTAGATGATGATGGACAACTTAAAAATATTTTTTGGCGAATGTAAGAAGTATTGAGGCTTATAAAGAATTTAGTGGTGTAGTCACTTTTGATACAACACGCTTGACGAATAAGTGTGACATGCCTTTTGCTCCTTTTGTTAGGGTCAATCATCATGAACAGTCGATTTTGCTTAGGTGTGGCTTAATTTCAAGTGGGACCACAGATGCTTTTCTATGGCTTTTTCGAACATGGCTTTCATGCATGTTAGATGATGTTACTAAAGGAATAATAACTGACTGAGGACGAGCAATAAAAATGCAACAGAGATTGTTTTCTATGATACCAAACATCGACTATGTTTGTGGCATGTGATGAAGAAGTTACCCAAAAAATTTGGAAGTCATAATAACCATAACTCAAATTAATTTCCATAAAGCTATCTACGATACTGAGACTCAAAGGAGTTTGAACATAGCTGGAAAAAAATGATAGACAAGTCTAACTTATATGACAATATTTGGTTAAGTGATCTATATAAAGAAAGACATCATTAGGTATCATGTTAAGTGAAAATAAAATTTTAGGCGGGTGTGTCCACTACCCAAAGAAGTGATGTATTATGCTTTTTTTGATAGACATGTTAATGCTAAAACAACATTAAAGCGGTTTGTAGAGCAATACAGTCATGCAGAAATAAAAAATAAAAAAGAAGCGTCATGCAGATTTCAAGTCATTTTCACAAGTATTCGATGTGCAACCACATATGATACAAAGAAGCAATTTGAAGTTGTTTGCACACTTACGAAATTTAAGGAATTCCAAATGGTGTTGGTAGCCAAGATGCATTATGATATAATTCAGAGTAGACAAAGCTGCAAGGATATAGAGTTTGATGTGCAAGAAAATCTGGTTTTTAAAAAATTAATGTAATTTAAAGTTTTATTTCAAAATGAGAATTTCAATGTTAGTTGCAGTTGCCACAAATTTGAGTTTAGCGGTATACTTTGTAAGCATGTGCTTCTTGTACTGACAAAAAATAATGTTACGAAGGTCCCAGACAAATATATTTTACAGAGATGGAGAAAAGATGTAATGAGGTTGCATACAAGGATCCGACTCAATTATGATGATGTACAATTAACTTTTGAACAATTGCGATATAAAAAGATGTGTAGTGAATTTTCCAAAGTAGCGAACTTGGCAGCAGATGATGAAGATAGTTTTAACCTTGTCATGAATTGGATAGAAAATAACAAAAATGACCTATATTCATAGAATTACATCCCAGAGGTCAAATGCACAAATGATGCTTGCATCAATCAATGCAATACTGTAACCAAAGAATGTCCGAAGGTGCAAGATCATGTACAAACTAATTCCAAAGGGTGTATTTGCACAAATAGATTAAAGTCATCAAAGAATAGTAGGAAAAAGGCTCCAACCGGTAAAAACATACACATGTGAGAGCAAGAGCTTTACTGGGTGAAATGCTAATAATTTTCTATGTAATCAGAACTGAGACGGCAATTATGCTGATAGGTTATAAAAATATATTATGAGCGCTTCTTATGTTACAAAGCTCTTTTTCGTAGCTTCATATGCATTATCATCTATCTATGTTATGATTGCAGGATGAGTTTGATAATTCATTTTAAATTCCAAACAAAGTAAAAAAGACAAAAGTTAGTGATATTAATATTTCACATAATGATAAGGAGGTAGATGGTAGTAGTAGCTTTTTTTAAATGCAAGGACTATAGTCGAAACAAGTGAATGTACTTGGCAGTGAAAATTCATTACATCATATATAACCCTTGTCTTTCACCAATGTATTGGGAAAGTATATTTCTTTATCCCGTTTGGATTTTTTATTTTACTTATTTTTGGCTTCGATTGTTATGTTATACACCATTGTCTTCTATGATATAAGGAAACATGAATTCATTTTTTGGATATGGAGAATACATGCAATCATCAATTAATACACCTTATTTGATGGTAAAGAAATGGACTAAAAAATACGTTACTATTTCACTTTTGTTACAATATATGTTTATTATGAAGTGAATATGCTTGTACATTGTTTTGTTTAGTCCCACATCATGGGATAAGTTCAGTCCTTACTTCTAAAGCCTTTATATAAAGTAGGCATGTAATGTAAATAGAGACCAATCTCTGAATGAATAAAATGTCACCATTCTTTTCCTCTAATGGCTTCTGCTCTTATTTCTTTATAACAAATTCTTATTTGTTTATATCACGTTATCAGCACGATCTCTAAACAAAAGGAAAATTTCAGATTTGATTATAAATCTTCAAAGCGGTAAGCCATTTCTGATTTGATTACTCAAATCTTTCTGATCTCGTTCTATTAATTTTATTTATTTTAGATCTCATTTTATTATTGATCTAATTATTTAGATCTGAATCTATTTGCATATTTTATTTTATTTTTGTCCATGTATTTTAGACCTCGTTTTGTTGTAGATCTATTTTTTCAAATTTCATTATATATATATATATATATATATATAATTTCATAGATCTTTCTCTATTAATCTTATCATTTTAGATCTCATTCCATTATTTGGTTAAAAAAAAAGGTTTTCATTTTGAACTTTTTTTGTTTGGATTTTTAGTTTGAACGAGAACTATAGAAATGATTTTGGCATATGATTTATATTTTCAAAAGAAATATTTCGTTGTTTCTTAGAGAAACAAATATAAGGATAATACGTATCTGGAATATCGTATTAACTTTATATAAAAGAATAGAGACCTGAAATTCTCAAATAAAAATTATACATATAAGTTTGCATTCCAAAAAAAGGGAATATATATCAAAACTCAAATATATAAATTTTGAGATGTGAAGCTTTGAATTATTAGAAAAGCTAATTCAGATTATGTAAATTCCAATTGCAATCAAACCTGAAGTTTGACAATGAAAATAAAGTTGTACCATTTAGGATCTAAAGTACTAAACAAAGACATTATTTAAAGTAAAATTGGAATCAGAAGTTCTAAAAATATTTGCCAATGGTATTAACTAATAAACCAAATAAATATATGGAAACTTGTTCACTCCAGAAGTAGTGATAATAATATATTAAAAAAAGTCTCCAGAAGAGATTTGTTGATATATTTGGTGCTTTTACTAAACCAAATAAATACGTAGAAACATATCTACTCTCCTACTCTCTTTCTTTTAATTAAAAATAATGTATTTTAATAGAAATTTTATTTCTTAATTTTTTTTCTCCTTCTTCCATGCACCCAATCGCCTTTCAAAAGGTAAAATATAATAGATCAAATATAATAGATCTGAAATAATCTTAAATCCCTAAATTTATGAAATAACTTGTGTTGATTTGAAGATTTACATGTTTGTTTTGATATATTTGGTAAAGAATTATGAAGTTAGTTTTCTTAGGAAAATAATAATAATTTGGATCTAAGATGTTATGACTATGAATGATATGGATAGGTTTGAGATAATAATTCTGTTTATTTAGAAATTCAGATTACTGGAAAATAAAATTTCACTTTAAGATATTCATTTTAATTTTATTATTGAGTAACATTGAACCTATATTTGAGATGAAATTATGTTACTTTAAGTACTGTTTGTTCAATTGGGTCATATATATTTATAATGAAATTATTTTTCTGTGACAGTAGTTATATCCTAGACCACGTAAAGGTTAATTGTAGTTAATTTTATCATAAATGAATTAATTGCAAGTGTTATGGTAATAAATTAAATTATTTATTATCATAAATGCATTAAATGCATTGATTATTGTAAATTAAATGACGTTGTATGTTTGTGTTTGGAATAAGAATAGACATATGGTTTATTATATGGTGTATTTATTTTGGCAAACAATGCTCGATGTAATGAAAGAAATAAGTTTGAACAACAACCTGAAGTTGTGCAAAGATTTTTTTTCCAACCAGAAGTTTTATAACTCAAAGTCCAAGACCTGAAGTCTTGAATTATGAAAAGATTTCCTGATAAAGTTTACAAGCTTGAATTCTTGTCAGTATTTTTTCTATTTGTCAAAATGTACAAGTCTTGAATTAAGAATAGACTTTTATTTTGTAACAATGTGGTACAAAAAAAAGAAGTTTACACAGAATTTGAGAATCTGAAGTTCATAACAAATTAATGAACTTAAAGTTCATGAATTAAAATCCCGAAACTCTATTGAAATTATGTAAAATGATAAGATCGTACTTCCTGAAGAAGTTAAAGAAAATTAATAAATAATCATATGAGAAAATGATGCTGCATTCAAGAGATTACAAAAATCTCCAAATGAGTTATACCTTACCTTATATCTTTACATTTACATTATATTAACCAAATATTCTGAAGATATTATGTTATATGATATTTCAAACATCATTGGATATGTGTGTATTAATCTATTGAAAAGATGTTTTAGAGATTTATTTATATTTATATTGCAAATCTAACATCCTAGAAGAGATGTTATAAGAATTTTATTTTTGTTACATTGCAATTCCTTATAAGGAAACACTATATTCCCTGAAGGAATAACCATATAATTTTTTTTTTGAAGCAATAACAATAATTTTTCAAAAAAAAAGAATATTGTATGACAATATTACACTCCAGAAGTAGTGGTTTTATCTCTTACATCTTACTTCCATTTGGTGAATCTAATTTTGTTACTGTATTTAAAGTTTGATATGCGATTTCAAAGACAGTTACAACAAAAATCTCCAACAGAGATATTTTATGCCACTGTAAAAGTAGTAATTATGTAATTTATATAAAAGAAATATTGTATATGGCATTCAAATAGTGCATATATATATATATATATATATATATATATATATATATATATATATATATATATATATATATCTAAAAGAGAAAGTTCACTCCAGTAGTGGCGATACTAATATATCTCTAGAAGAGATTTATAAATTTGAAAATGATAACATATCTCTAGAAGAGATTTGTTTATATATTTGGTAATTTTATTAAACCGAATAAATGCATAGAAATTTGATATTTGGGATATAATTAAGGAATAAAACTTAACAACTTTAAGTTGTGTTTATATTTTGTTCGAACCAGAAGTTCGATATGGTTCCAACCATTTGTTTTGAACATTATCATGCAGTTTTGACGGATTCACATTGACATTGATCTATAAATAGAAATCAATAGTTTGAATCCTTGCGATATTTTGTTTTAAAAATCACTAATTCAAAAGAGAAAGAATATACAAAATTATAATATATATGCAATACGTGGACGCACGTATATATCCATATATGTAAATATTTAGCTAACAACATGTAGTTTGTTATGAGCTCATCATATAGATTATGTACGGATATTATTTAGTGATTTAAAATTCAATCGACAGAAATGTTGAATGACCTGAAGTCGTGTATGTATTCAAACGATCTACGTAATAAGTAAATTCCTCCAGTTCTCTATATCAATGAATGAGAACAAACTCTAATAAGCAATATCAATTGAATGCATCTTATTAACTAATAAAAGGATCATCCTCCTATAACTGATATACATATAATGTATTTACTAGTAGCAATGTGATAATGTCTCAAAATGAGAATCCAAAGAGGATTATAATTTAATGTGACAATTGTCATCATTAAGGGGGAGGATAAAGGAATATAAGTTCATTTTGATCATCAGTGTTAAATATTTGTTAAAATATACAATGATACAAAATATTATCAATATTATCCTTAGTAGACTTTCTCCAATATAGATTTGAATCCCTGAAGGATCAAAATTTGTAAACCACATCTGAAATATGGTTCAAAAGTCAGTTCAAAATATTTTTGGATTAAGTAACAAAGATGCCAAATAAAGGAGGTGAGTGTTCTTGAAGAAACACTTAAGCGTGCTCCTAAAGAGATCCATGACATGATTGTCAAATAATCCTAAAAGTGGGTTAGGTACCTAAAACATGATAATTAAAGAGATCTCAATAAATCATGTATAGAACTGACAAATTATCAATGATAAATTTGTAAATAATAAAGCGCTTATGTTTATAAATAGATTAAAAAACTTGAATTAAGGGAAAACATGACTGGCCATCATGAATCCTTTAATAGTAGAGAAATATGGACATGTAGTCCGCAAAGTACCGAAAGTACTTGAAATGCTTAATATACCCCAAAGGTATAAATGTGGTTTAAAATCATATTAAATAATGAAAGCATACAAATTCCTGAAGAATATAAATAGCTTTCATTGTTATAAAGAATGCAAAGAACAGTGAGAGTAGATTTCAACCTACTTTTAAGTATTGTTGTAATGAAAATCTTGATATAATTCATGATGAGTAGATTACTTCCTATTTTAAGTATCGTTGTAATGAAACTCTTAATATCCATTGAAGTGATAGTTGCGATGTGCAAATACTTATTAAAGTATACAAATTTTTGAAGAATATATATATAACTTTTGTAGTTATAAAGAATGAAAAAGACATGAAGTGTAGAGTACAAATTTCTTCTTAGTATTGTTGTAATGAAAATCTTGATACATCAAGATGAGTAGATTACTTCTGTAATGTTGTAATGAAATTTTTAATATTCATGAAAGATGTATAGTTGCAATGCGCAAAACTAATTTGAAGCACAAAAATGAAAGCACAGAAGTGTTTTTCATAAAAGTAGCATACAAATGCATAAAATGCAAACCATATTTGAAGAAACAATCTTAGAAAATTTAATTGTATCGAAGGAAACTATTAATAAATTGTATTATTAATGAGATACATATTTATGGATCCAGAAGTATCTATAACCAATTTAAGTTATTGAAAGATGAATACGAATTCAGAGGAAACTTTAAATCAGGGGAAGCATCCATAAATATTTTATAACGCACTCTTTTTCCTTAACTAGGATTTTTCCCACTGGGTTTTTATTAGTAAGGTTTTAATGAGGCATTATCTTGATCTAGAAGTATCAACTCTCTTGTAATATTTGAAATAAGCTATAATGTGCTCTTTTTCCTTATTTAAGTTTTTCCCACTGGGTTTTTCTTATTAAGGTTTTAATGAGGCATTATCTTGATCTAGAAGAATCAAACGTCTTTTCAAGAAATAACATCTCAAATATGTTATTTAAGTTAAATTATATTTTTATCCTTGACTAAGGTTTTTTCCATCGGGTTTTCCTTTGTAAGGTTTTTACTGAAGTATTAAATTTGATCCAGAAGTATCAAACTCTATCTGATGCAGTAAATTATTGAAATATGACATACTATATTGTACTCTTTTTCCTTCACTAAGATTTTTCCCATAGGGGTTTACTTAGTAAGGTTTTAATGAGGCATTAGTTTGATCCAGAAGTATCAAGCTTTATTTAAAGAAATAAGAAAATAAATATGTCATTGTACTCTTTTTTCTTCACTAAGATTTTTCCCATTGGGTTTTTCTTAGTAAGGTTTTAATGAGCATTATTTTGATCCTGAAGTATCAAACTCTTACAAGGAATATCATTTTTAGTATGATATTAATGATTTCACAAGTTGCACTCTTTTCCTCATTCAAGGTTTTTTCCCACTGGGTTTTTCTAATAGAGGTTTTTAATGAGGCAACAGACAATATCTATATCGAATGAATCGATAAATGCAAGCAAGATAATAATGAGGGGGAGCAATCATCATACACGTTTCAAAACGGAAATTTTCAAATTATCCAAGCATTCAAGATTTTGAAGACGCATACTCAAGAGGGAGCGTTATAATATATGTTTATTATGAAGTGAATATGCTTGTACATTGTTTTGTTTAGTCACACATCGTGGGATAAGTTCAGTCCTTACTTCTAAAGCCTTTATATAAAGTAGGCATGTAATGTAAATAGAGACCAATCTCTGAATGAATAAAATGTCACCATTCTTTTCCTCTAATGGCTTCTGCTCTTATTTCTTTATAACATATTCTTATTTGTTTATAACAACTTTATGATTCTTTTCAAAGTTGGTCTGATATTTATGTCAGGAAATCCACCACCCTATTAGCAATGGACCCGCCTAACTTTACGCCTTATTTTTCTTAAATAACGCACCAAACACCTATTTGGTTGCATGAGAACTTCATTTCGCTCGAAAGTTAAATGATGCTCGCCACTGGAGAAGATTTAATTTTTCATAGTTGTATAATTTTATTTTGTAACTCTCTTACTAAAAGTCGTTTTTTCATATATGGATATTATAGATCAATTGGATATGAAAAACAAGAAATCATTGGAGCAAGAATCATCCCACCATATCATTCTTCGATTGATAGATGTGTATAACTTTGAAATTGAAATGATAACTGAAATGCTATTTTAATTATGCATAGTTTTTCTTCAAAAAGGATTTCTACCAGTGAATTAATTTGCTACGAAAGTTGTTTTTTAATTTGGTAAGATTAACTTTATGGCTCTTGTGTAATAAATTTATTTATAGTTTGTTCAATGTCTTACATCGTTACTGTGCTAGGAATTCAGCCTTTTTTCCTCCTTTATTTATGGTTTAGATACTTACAATCTCAGTTTTCTCTGTTATGTAATGCTTTGTTGGATTTGGATTGAATAGGCAATGCATATGATCAAATGTTTAATCTTTGCATCACTTTTGCTGTAATATGGTGTTAAGTCTGATTATATGTTTTGTATGCAGTGGAAGGTCCAAGGCCCATAATTTTGAAGGGTCCGAGATAATAGATAGTTGTGTACTAGTAAATAAAATCCAGTTTTGTCATGCTACCAATGCACCACATAATGCATACATTTTCTTAATATACTGTCGCAATGTATAATTCCGACAAAAGTTAAGTTTTTCCAAAGTAGATACGTGGGGCAACTAGTTGAAATAATTAAAACCGAATCATCTCACATATAAATAATCCTCCATAACATATCGATTAATTATTAACAAACCAAATTAAACTACGCCATTTTATTTCTCACTCTTCTATTTCTTTCGATCTGTCTCGTCTCTTTACCAATATTCAATAAAAATTCAACATTTCCTCAATCGTAGTTTGTCATTACTACTTCCACTAAAGTTTATCGATCGATTCATGGATTTACTATTTCTCTTATTTCGTTTCTTTACTCATTATATGGATTTTCATATTTGTTCATTCTTTCTTCTATAAAATAGTTCAAATCATCATCAAAGGTTGATGTTGTTCTATAACATGAATTGTGGGTTGGTCACTTGATTACTAAGTATCCTGATTTTAAATCATGTGTGATAAAAGAATATAATTTAATGTAATAATTTGTTGTATCTATTATCTATTATACTATATGAAAGCGAAGTTTAAATATGCATGCCTCTTAATTTTCAATTCTCTCAAAAATCTCATGTGATGTAGTGTGACACAGTAGTTTAACGGCCCTATACTTTTTCATTACTTTTACATACTGTAGTTATTTCTTATAAGAAATACCAACGGACTCATTAATATTTTATAGGTTATCTTATCATAAAATGTACAAAATTACCAACGTAGATGTAATGAACATGATTTTTGACTCTCGAAAATTGACATCAATACGTCTATTGGGTCATGTGCCGAACATTCAAGTGCCATAAATACCGATTTGTTGGGGTAAAAGAAGAAGGTAGAAGATAGAAGAAAAACTAAACAACACAGAATCTCACAACGAATTGAATAATATATAATACAACAATGATCTTTACAAAATGGAAACATCTTTATTCATATATACAACATCAGAGTACATTAGACTTATCCTAAATTTTTGGGCAGTTGTAGAAACCTGTCCTCATATTGACACACATACAGACTCTATAATACAGCAGAAGTAAAAATATACATGAATATGTCTTGACCATCTAGCTTCTTTTCAACTCCAAAATATCCAGCCAAACTAAGGAAAACATGCTCAGTCGAACCCGAGCATTGCACGAAATAACGCCCAGGTCAGTCTGTTAAACCACGTGAGTAAAACTCGATAACATGTAACAACCAAACTAATTCTACATTTGAAAACTTTTCAAACAAAGGGTATCTCGTAAGACCACACCACACATAAAAACGGATGAGTTTTTACCTTACGATACGCAAAACATTTTATATCAAAATCCAATGATATTATCATAGTGTCTAGGATTAAAGTAAATGGATAAATAGCTGAAATGCTTGCATCTCACATTCTAACATACTAGGTCCTACAATCGAAAAAAGTAAGGCATGTATTGGAGATTGGATCTAACAATGGCAATGTAAGGGACTGCCTTCCGATGATACACCTCTAGAAAATGCACTGATGCTAACAAAGAGCTGGCTGCCCCTTTAACATGGTAGACCGGATTATCTTACCCCCATGACACCGAGACCTTATACTACCATGGTGTTTGCATGCAAACCAACTCTGAAAGGGACATCTAGAATGGGTGACCGCTCTTAATGGTGGCTAACGACATAGCTCCGTTGCATGCCCTGTTTTTGCCATTCCTCCCGGTTGTGAGGCTTGAGGCTACGTTTTACCTTTCTGAATAACAATCCATCTTGGAATTCAAAAACTACCCTCCAAGCATCAATGAAATTCCAGCATTCATTCATACAAGTTCGTTCTAGGACTTGAACGAAACCGAAGGCACTGACTCTACTACATCCATTTTGGAATCATCCTTAGGATTAGTAGCAGTAGCCCTTGCACTTTAAAGAGCACCGTCTTTAATCATTATCAGGTTGTCTTCCACTCGAACGAACATGTTGGTTCAGAGTGGTTTTGGATATATAAATCTGATCATGGTCTCTCCTACCAACAACCGATAATTTTCGATTGACTCATTCTCGGTTCTTTTAGACGTAAGTATTCGAGTCCTTTTCTGAAACTTGAATTTTACATTCATACTTCCTAAGTCAAATTAGGCTAAACTTGATAGTCTGTTATTAAACTATCAAATAACAATAATAAAATCTAGAGATTTAATTACCCAAAACAATCGCTAAGCCTCAAAATCATTTTTATTCATAAATCTCCTTTCCTAAAGGTTTATCAATATTCCTATACTTATCTCTTTTACATAAGTATATTCAAAAAACATTTATAAGATTTTCCATTTCCAAATCTCTTAAACAAATTTAACTACATTATTTAAATTGGAGAAAAGGATAACTCTAAGCACTATTTCTTCAGTGTTAAGTGTGGAACGGATGTTCAATACCACCAATTTTTAAAAGATCAACCTTGAGAAACCCAAACCTTGAATTCCTATTATAATTATCTTTAGTAAATCTTTTTATAAATTTCCCTTACCCATGAAATCCTTTTTGTTTTAACCCAAAACCCGTTTCCAAAATATTTATCAACCTCCATACTCATTTATAAACTCTTTATAATTATTCAAACCTGATTATATAACTTCTTTATAACTTTCAAACCTTGCATAAAGCTTCCTTATATAGACATTCAAACCCATTTATAAAATCCTTTTTATAAACTTTCAAAACCATTTCTAAAACTCCTTTTATGAATACCTCAAAATTATTCATAAACTTCTTTATATAGTATTCAAAACAAATGTCAAATCATTCTTCAAATATCTTGTTCAAAATAGAATAATCTTGAATAACATTTTAAAAGAAAATGAAATATTAACTTTTCGAAACCAAACAGAGGCTTAATGGCTACAATCGATCCTTAAATTTGGGTTTACTTATCCAAGTTATATCAAGGGTATTGCCTAACATCAGATATGTAATGGATTCACACATAACATACAATCAATCATATGTAGATGTCCAAGTTACAAATATTGATGCATCCATTATCAGTGAAAAATGTACATATAGAAGTACATTCTATATGCTTAAGCTACCATGACCCGCTTATTGAAATTAACTTCCATGTGTCTATCACGTTACCAATATTCAATATTTGTGCTAAACACAAGTTAACCTACTTTCCATAAAATATGTCAATGTTTTATAATCACTAATTTAATTCATTTTGCTACTTAATGTTCCAAACGTGAGATCTTTTGATTTGAAATCAATTAAACTTAAAGAAAATTGTTTTAAAACATAACTGTTAAGTTTAAAAATAGCTTTGAAATATTAAAGTATATTCAGTTAGCTTAAATCCTAATTATATCTTAATTAAATCAAGATTAATTCATACTTAAACTCTAATTAATTTAATGTACTTGGTTATGTCTTAATAAACTTCCTAATGTATCTTAGTTAAGGTTAAATTAGTTCATTATTAGATAAAGCCTAATTAATTAAATAATAATTAATTAGCTAACTAACTTAATTAATTATAATAATTAATCATTTAACTACTTCTTAACTTTATAAATCACTAATTAAAACTTTAGTAGTCTGTAATTGATCATTAACCTTCATTAAATATTACTAAAACCTTAATAATCACTTAATTATCAATTAAGTACTAATTATTTTTAATTAATTTATTAAATAATAAAATATTAATTTAACTAAACTTAATCTCTTTTTATATTACTAATTAAGTTTGAAATTTTTCTGCGAAACCATTTCAAAAGAAGAAGTTTTAAAATGAAGACCGAATTTTTTTTCGAATTGCGTCCATAGCGACTATCGCTGTTAGTGCAGTTCGCTTAAACATACTTTAAGCGGAAACACTTGCTTATTCTTCACTTTTTTATGTTTAGAAACATAGATTTTAAAGATTTTGAGACTTATAAATAAACATAGAAATTTTGAAACAATTTTCAAACTTTAAAACAAGAAAACATAGTTTTGATTTCAGATCGGATCTCATGTCCATCGCAACACACAAAATTGTTAACATTGTTTCAAATCAACATACTTTGGTTCTTAGATCACAACTATACACCCATACTACCATACTTTTGACATCACAATGAAACACATATATAAACATAAGGTTATATATTTACTAACTCAACAACATCACATTCAAATTTCAAGTTCAACACCAAACGCAAACATCCATCAAATCACCATTGACCAACATAACAACCATTCAATTTTCTCATCATATTATCACCACAATAGCACATCATAGTAAATTCAAAAACCTTTCCAAAACAAAGTAGTTTTACTCACCTTTATGCCAACCAACTTCACTCGAACTTCGACCATAACTCGACAATGCCTCTATGCTCGACTCTAGCTTAAAAAATTGAAACTTTAGAGGGGCTAAGGCTTAGGATGGGTTTGTCCAAAGGTGATTTGGCTTGGCTATGGGTTTGTTGGGGAAGTGATGGCCTTAGTTTTGGAAGAGAGAATGTTGAAATGAAAGTACAAGAAGTATAGATGGCATGGAAGCAAGTTACAACACAATATGCTAACTTTTTCTAAATTTTTTGAACAATGGAAGGTATGGAATTTTTAGAGAAGAAAGTTTATGAAAAGTGAAGTTGGAATGTAAATGAGAATGTGTGCTTGAGAATGTGTATTTATATATGAAAGAAAGTAGGAAAATTACCATTTTAACCTTAGTTTAAAATATCCTAACATTTCATTATTTTGATAAGTCGTATCATCACCTTCCTCACCCTCATGTGTCGTGCCCCCCTCCTCTCTAGCCACAAACCCTAGACCATGATAGATAATGATGGTTTTACTTAAAGAAACGACAAGAGATCATGTACTTAGTATATATAATTTATTAATTATAAAATCATGACTTGTCACATCCCTTGCTAACATAATTAACATAAGATAAAATATAATTAAGAATATTATTACATAGTTAATTATCTACTATATATGTGCGTGTACATATATAGTGCATAAAGGAGAACAACGCTCGTGACAACTTTCCAATGTCGAAAAGTTGAATTTCTGGAAAACATTCTTCGGTCGCATTTTTTATTTTTCTATGAATTATCAATTTTGATAAACAAATTTTAAAAACTATTATACCACCATTATTAAATAACTAAAATAGTTTTATTTGTAAATAAAATTTATTTATTTAATATTTAAACTGAACTTGAATTTTCGAAGAAATATATAAAACCGTTGATATCAAATGTCGATGTCATAAATACATTTTATTTTCAAAAATAAAATAGATTATTTTATTTCATAATCTTGTTTGAATACACATATTAGCGTATATCTAGAGTCGTTCACGATCATTATTTTTTAAAAGCTGTTTTATTGATAAAATGATTTCCGACTATTTTATCAATATTTTACCTAGGACGATATTTACAAATTATCCATATTTTACCTCGGTAATTTGTCCGCAAATATTTTTCCCAAAAAAATAACTATTATTATTTACCACCTAAAACATGATTGTTTCTTACTTTCATACCTATGTCTAAATATTCAAAAATAAGTATAATTTATCCAAGTGATAAATTTGCGAATCGTTACATTTCCCCCCTCCCCCCTACTCAAAAAGAATTTTGTGCCCGAATTATACCACAATCCTATTTCCAGAAATACTTAAAACCATTCATCAATCAATATGGTGTACATAGATCATCCTATGTAAAATCTGATTTGATCACTCGCTCGAATACATAACTTTATTTCCATACTAGTATCGCTCACTTGACTTCCTAGTGCAGACTTTGATCGACCTTCTTAATTAGAAACTTTTGTTCTCCTTGCATAGCCATAAACTATGATAGACACCTTCGGTTCTACATAAGAACCCTCATCAACATCGACCGTAAAAAATTGGGCGATAAATCCCCATTCAGAATGGTGTGAAACACCTCGAGTCATGTACTCGAATCTTGGATCGAGAACTGTGTGAAAAGGAGAAATAATCTACGTGCAATCTACGTACTAATCCCATTGGTTCCTACTTTTCAAGATTGTAATTATCCTTTTTAAAGAATCGCCATTTTACTTAAGAACATTACTTAAGTTATTAACATTCTATAACTCAAATTCTTTTTAGTACGTTACTCTTCTATATTCAAAAGAGTATATAAATTTCAAATTTTAAATTGGTTAAACTTAATCTCAGATGTTCAACAAATTTAAAAATTTATCAATTAACCCGCTCTTAATCAAGACATCTTTTATTTTGAAAACTCTATTCTTTTAAGGAACACAATATCCAGGTTTTATTTCAAAAAACCTTTCAAAATGATACTTTATATTTAACCCTTTTGAAAACATAATATATAGTCCGAGTAACTCTAAATTGATATCAAGGAACCGAGCGCTACCAAATGGTATTATAAACTAAGTAGGGAAATACTTAAGAGAAGTGTTTACCATTCGAACACATCTCTACCATTTTTAGTCTTTTCCAAGATTTTTCAAACTATTTAATCGTAAAAATATTTCTTTCTTCACAAATTCCCTTTCGAAAAAATACTATTTATAGATAATTAGTTCTTTAATAAAATCATCCACTAGCTTTGGATTCATTCGGATTCTAACTTGTTTCAATTGTACAATGACAAAGAGAATAATTTACTAAGTGCACTATCATATCTGCCTAAGCAAACATTTCATTGTCACTTAGAAAATTATTCTCATTATCATAAAGCAGATCGAAACTCCTTCCCAAACTGTCCAAAGAAAACTTTACTTTCAAATCCCTTTTAAAATATTTATATCTTAAAATCTCTTTAAGTACAATTACTACAACTTTTCCAAAATCATTTAAATCTTTATTAAAGCCACGAGGATTTAATATTCTCACAATCCTTTTCATTTTTATAAGGACATCTAAAGATTCCTTTTCATTTTTATAAGGACATCTAAAGATTTTTTTAACTAAACACACTCTATTCTGAATCCAAGTTTAACCATACATCTCATCGATAACCATATAGACTTTTAAAAATCATTCCTTTATATATAAAATATGTCCTAGGTAAAATTATTTTATTTATGAATTTTAAAACAATATTATGTCAATGGACTTGTTCAAGTGTTTAAGAAATCCCTATCAATAACGTTGGCCAAACGCATCAACCAGAATTCTTAAACCAGTCAACAGATCAAACAACACAATATAAAATATTTTGACTCATTAACAAATACACACTCATATTTATAATGCACTAAGGCTTATTCTACGGTCTCGCTTACCCTACCTCAAATGGGTATACCCCACCGAGCACAACGTTCTCACTTAACCTTGAGCTCTGATACCAAATGTAACGAACCAAATTTCGATCCTTGAAAATTGACACCAATACGTCTACTGTATCATGTGCCGAACATTCAAATTGCTAGAATTACCGATTTGTTAGGGTGAAAGAAGAAGGTAAAAGATAAAAGAAAAACTAAACAACACAGAATCTCATAACGCAGTGAATAACATATAATACAACAATGATCTTTACAAAAAGAAAACATCTTTATTCATATATACAACACTGGAGTATAGCAGACTCCTAAATTTTTAGACAGTTATGGAAACTTGTTCTAATATTGACAAATGTACAGACTCTATAATACAGCGGAAGTAAAAATATACGTAAATACATCTTGACCATCTTGCTTCTCTCCAACTCCAAAGTATCCAGCTAAACCTGGGAAAACATACTCAGTCTGACCAGAGCATTACATGGAATAACGCCCAGGTTTGTCTAGTAAACTAGCATGAGTAAAACTCGATAACAAATAACAACCAAACTGATTTATGCATTTAAAACTTTTCAAACAAAGGGTATTTCGTAAGATCACACGGGATATAAAACAGATGGGTCTTTACCTTACGATAACCAAAACATTTTATATCAAAATCCGGTGATATTATCATAGTGTCTAGGTTAAATGTAAATAGATAAAATAGCTGAAATGCTTGCATCTCACTTTCCAGCATACTAGGCCCTATAATTGAAAAATGTAAGGCACGTATTAGAGATTGGATCCAACAAAGGTAAGGCAAGGGACTATCTTTCGATGATACACTTCTAGAAAATGCACCGATGCTAACAAAGAGCCGGCTGCCCCTTTAACATGGCAGACCGGATTACCTCACCACCTTGACACCAAGGCCTTATACTATCATGGTGTTTGCACGCAAATCGACAATGAAAAGGATATCTAGAATGGGGTGACCGCTCCTAATGGCAGCTAACCACATAGCTCTGCTGCATGCCCTATTTTTGTCATTCCTCCTGGTTGTGAGACTTGAGGCTACGTTTTACCTTTCTGAATAGCAATCCATCTTTTAATGCTAAAACTGCCCTTCAAGCGTCAATGCAATTCCAGTATTCATCCATACAAGTTCGTTCTAGGTCTTGAACGAAACCGAAGGCACTTACTCCTCTACATCCATTTTTGAATCATCCTTAGGATTAGTAGCAGTAACCCTTGCACTTTAAGAGCATCGTCTTCAATCATCATTAAGACGTCTTTCACTCAAATGTACATGTTGGTTCGGAGCAAATTTCGGATATATAAATCTGGTTGCGGTCTCTCCGTACCAATAACCGATAATTTTCAGTTGACTCGTTCTCGGTTCTTTTTGAAGTAAGTATTCGAATCATTGTCAGAAACTTGAGTTTTACATTCATACTTCCTTAGTCAAATTGGGCCAAACTTGATAGTCGATTATTTGACCAACAACAAAAAATCTAGAGATTTAATCACCCAAAGTAATCACTAAGCCTCAAAACCATTTTTATTCATAAATCTCCTTTTCCAAACATTTATCAACATTCATATACTTATCACTTTTACACAAGTACATTCAATTTTTTTTTAAAGATTTTCCATTTCCAAATCTCTTAAACGAATTTAACTACATTATTTAAATTGAAGAAAAGGATAACTCTAAGCACTATTTCTTGGGTATTAAGCGTGGAACGGATGTTCTGTTCCACCATTATTTAAAAGGTCAACCTTGAGAAACCTAAACCTCGAATTCCTGTTGTAATTATCTTCAATTAATCCTTTTATAAATTTTCCTTACTCATGAAATCCTTTTGCTTTAACCCAAACCCGTTTAAAAAACGTTTATCAACCTCTATACTCATTTATAAAATCTTTATAATTATTCAAACCCGATTACATAACTTCTTTATAACTTTCAAACCTTGCATAAAGCTTTCCTGTATAGACATTCAAACCCATACTACCATACTTTTAACATTACAATGAAACAAAGTATGTTGAGTTAAAACTTAATTTGAATTTTAAAACTATTTTAAAAACTATTTTGTTCATATATAAGTGTATGACCTTATAAGCGTATGACTTATGTATATATATGTTTATACTTTGGTTTGAAAGTAAACAAATTTTATAAACACATATATAAACATAATGTCATACGCTTACTAACTTGACAACATCACATTCAAATTCAACACCAAACGTAAACATCCATCAAATCACCATTGACAACATAATAACCATTCAATTTTCTAATCATATTATCACCACAATAACACATTATAGAAAAGTCAAAAACCTTTCCAAAGAAAATTAGTTTTACTCACCTTTATCCTACCTAACTTCGCTGGAACTTTAACTATAACTCGGCAACGCCTATATGCTCGACTCTAGCTTAAAAATTTGAAACTTTGGAGTGTCTAAGTTATTAGAATGGGTTCGGCCAGAGGTGATTTGGCTTGGCTAGGGCTTTGTGGGGGAAGTGGTGGCCTTAATTTTTGAAAAAGAGGATGCTGAAATGAAAGTATAAGAAGTATAGAAGGTATGGAAGCAAGTTACAATACAAAAGACTAACTTTTTCTAATTTTTTTGAACTATGGAAGCCATGGAATTTTTAGAGGAGAAGGTTTAGAAAAAATAAAGTTGGAATGTAAATGAGAATGTATGTTGTAGGTTGTGTGTTTATAGATGAAAGAAGGTTGGAAAATTACCATTTTAACCTTAGTTTAAAATATCCTAACATGTCACTATTTTGATAAGTCACATCATCACCTTCCTCCCCTTTATATGTCACATCCCTTTCCTCTTAGTCACGTCCCCTAGGCCATGATGGATAATGATGATTTTGCTTAAAGAAATGACAAGAGATAATGATATGTACTTAGTACACATAAGTTATTATTCTTAAAATCATGACTTGTCACATCAGATGCTGAACATAATTGACATAAGATAAAACATAATTAAGTACATTATTATATGGTAAATTATCTACTATATATGTGAATACATATTGCATAAAGGAGAACAACGTTCCCGACAACTTTCCGGTATCGAAAAGTCGAAATTCTGGAAAATGTTCTTCGGTCACATTTTCCATTTTCTACAAACTTTCTATTTTGGAAGATAAATTTTAAAAACTATTTTACCATCATTATTAAATAATTAAAATAGGTATATTTTAAATAAAATCCATTTATTTAATATTTAAACTTAACTTGAATTTCCAAAGAAATATATGAAACCTTTGATATCAAATGTCGATGTCATAAATACATTTTGTTTTCAAAAAATAAAATAAATTATTTTATTACATAATCTTATTTGAATAAATATATTAGTGTATGTATCTAGAGCCATTCATGATTGTTATTGTTTAAAAGCAATTTTATTGATAAAATGATTTCCAGCTGTGTTACCGATATTTTACCAAGGACGATATTTGCAAATTATCAATATTTTACCTTGGTAAATTGCACAAAAATATTTTTTACAAACAAAATAACTATTATTTGCCACTTAAAACATGATTATTTATTACTTTTATACTCATATCTAAATATTTTAAAAATAAATATAATTTACCCAAGTGATAAATTTGTGGGTCGTTACCGTACATCTCAAATATTTATCATTTTCCAATTCTTTCACTTCCATTTCATTTTCTCATAATATTATCTCTTTCCCTTTTCCCGTTTCATATGCATGCTACAATTCAATAACAATTCTAATCTCAACCTTTATCGAATTAAAAATTCTTTTTTGTCGTAAAGGAATTTGACCAGTGACTGCGTTAATTTTTCACTTTGTATTCAACATGAATTGTTTATGATTTTAGTTATATTTTGCGACGATTATTTTCCTACTAATTGCTTTCAATGTTATTGTTTTTATGGAAAAATAATATACAGACCTCCAAACAAAACTGAGCCTGCTAGTTCAGTCGAGCTTAATTAAAAGATTAGATTTTATTATTTGTCTTTTCATTTAATTTTCTAATTTGAAGTTAAATTTTCAGTTTGTTAGATTATGAATTTAGTTCTCTTTGTTTGTCTTGAAGTTACTAATATCATAAATATGTCGATACTACGGAATTTCCAATTGATTAGTAAAATTTGTTACAGCTAAATTTGAAACCATTATTTTATTTTTTATTTTTATATAATTATTGACTTTCATTTGATTTTTTGTTTGGTAAGATTTTGCATTTTTTTTAATTCGTTCATTTTGTAGGAAATAATTGGTTCATTGCTACATAGCAACTCCAATTTTGCAAAAATATACCTTTTCTAATTTTAAGTTTATGTATTATATAAGAAAATAAATTTGGAAAAAAACACTATATATGAAGTAAAAAATTATTAAAATAATAAACTTTTATATAGTATTTTGAAGAAAAATGTAGCACTTTTATCTAGCTACAGTAGGCAACTTTGAATTTTTTAGAAGTATTCCAAATTAGTGTTCTATAAACGTTTTTTAATTTAAATGTTTTATAATGCATTACACCATCCAAACTTATTTATAATTCTAGATATTAATGATACCATTAATGCCTATAGATTGCATAATAATATCATTAATGTCTAAACATTCTATATATCTATTATGTTATATAATTGTATAAAAATTTAGATGGTTTGTATTCTTATTTCTGTGTATAATATAATCATACATTTATCATTTCATTATTTAACAATGATATGATATGATAATCATACATTTAACAATGGTATGGTTTGTATTGTTATGTCCCCTTTTACAGTTTCATATGTATGATATGATTCAAAAATATTCTATTCCCATCTAAATCAAATTTAAACTAAATTCCAAAAAAGATTTAGTCTATTTCTCAAAAAAAATTAATCTAACTAGATTTTGATTGAATTCGTCGATATTTTTCCACTTCGTATCAACTTGAATTATTGATGATTTTATTAATATTATGCAGAGATTTTTTTCCTACCACTTGCTTTCAATGTTATAGTTTTTATAGAAAAATAATCTGAAGACCACCTCCAATAAACTTAGACTACTGGTTTGATCGAACTTGATTTAAAGGTTATGCCATCTTTATTATTTTTTTTTTAGTTAATTAGATGTTGAATTTTCAGTTCTTGTTACAATTTCTAATTTTGAGGTTAAATTTGCAGTTTATAAGATTATGAACATAGTTCTCTTAATTTGTCTTATAGAAAGCTACAAATTTTATAAATATGGTGATTCCTCAGAAGATGCTATTGATTAGTAAAACTTATTACAAATAAAGTTGAAAACCTTATTTATTCTCAGGTTTTGTATAATAATTGACTTCCGTTTGATTTTTTGGTTTGGTATGACTTTGCATTTTGTTTCATTCATTTATTATGTAGGGATATCTGATTTTTTGCTATATAGATATCATCTTCGATTTTACATGATCTATTAAAGATAATGTTCTTTCTTTTCTAGTTCAAAACCATATAATTGTATAAGAAATTTTTTTGGCATTAAAAACTATATCAGAATTAATAAAATATCAAAATAATAAACTTTTGTATAGTATTTCGAAGAAAAAGTAGCACTTTGATCTAGCTGCATTATGCAATTTTGAAATTTTGTTAGAAGTTTAATTCTAAATAAGTGCTTTTAAACCGTTATTATTTTGATGTTTTGTATTTATTTACCGAACCTAAACTTATACTTTTGTAAAATCTTATATTAAAAACTCTTCAAATCTAGGCTTAAATACATTTTTCAATGGTATTGTTTAATCGTTCATGAAATATTCATGAGCACATGCGTTTTTCCATTAATGCAGGGCTACAATTGATTTCCTAGGGATCTTATTGTGTAATGAATTAGTTATCAATGACTTTCCATAAAGTTGAGTGGAAATTAAGTTTTTTTTCTTTTTTCTTTTTGTCATTTGGAGATATTCACAATTAATTATGAATTGAAGATATGGATATTCATAATGTTTGTAAGTAAATTAACTTCAACTAAAATGGATCATTTTAAATAATATTACCATGCAATTAATAAAAAGAATTAATAGATTAATCATCAATTATCTAAAGGTTTGTTTTATTTTTGATACTTTTAATGCGAGCTTTCAAAAATTCTTACTTTTTTACTTTTGGTATGTTCTAAAATAATTAAAGAGAATTAATGTGTAATGAACCAAAATTTCAGTCATCCGAATTTGGAATATTTAAATGATTTTAAATATTGAAAAGTTAAATTTATATAAGGTAAAAAACTTATATTTCAAATGTATAGTGATTCATTTGATAACTAAATTGTTTAATTTGATATTTGAAATTGTTAAATAAATTGAATATTGGATTTAATATGAATGATAACGATTTATAAAGTTGATTTAAATTCTGTTTAAATTATAATGAAGATAGTGAACTTTTAAGTTTGATTTAGAAGTAAATAAATAGAAATTGGAAATTGCTCGTGTTATTAATACGTAAAAATAGTCATTTTGGATACTGTCTCGGATTTTGATGAAATCAGTTTCTTTGGATCTGTAATAGTGAATTATAGTATGCTTTCGAACTTTGTGGCGATTGGACATATCGTTTGATCGTACGAGTTCGAAACGCGTATAAATTAATTAAAGGAATTTAATGAAAATAATTTGATTTCGAAAAACTAACTTCAAAATATGATGGAATTGGAATACATATTCCACTGTGTTCAGAATAGAGGAATAACATATAGAACGTCAGGCGGCACGCTTCGTCTAGAGTTTGAAATTTTCACGGACAAATAGTGCCATGCGAAATTTTCCATGAATAGCTCCAACATTCATTCATTTGCAGAACTAAACACTAGTTTGTTCTCATCCACCTCTTTCAGGTTCAATAGCCGAAAATCACCCATCTTCTCCCCTTGATATCTTCCAATCCACTCAAAAAAATCGAATGACTCCAAAAGCACAGATGAACAGCATAATGAAATCTACATTATGAACGGATGGATCGAGCTATTGTCGACGACAGCGACTGCCATGGGCCCGCATTCGTCTGCCATTTGGGTTCGTTCTGGAAGAGGAGATAGCGCGTACACGCGTGGCCATGGGCTATGCTGGCGTAGGCGGAGGGCGAGCAGCTGAGGGAGAGCATCGGTGATCGTCGGTGGCGGTTTCATGGAGGAACATGCGTGGGTTTGAACGAGAAATAAAAAAGAACGTGGGCTGAAGCGTGCGACCTAGAGGTAGAGGCGCGTAAAGGAAGAAAGGGGAAAAGGTTTAAAATGTTAATTAAATGTTAATTTTAATTATATCGATTGTTTAGTAATTCGTAACAATCTCGTACGAGGTCTAAATCGAACGCGATGAGTCACGCTGCGATCGTATCGACGAAGGCTACGCTATGGATGTAATTTGACGGATTCGGAGCTAGTTGAATTTTTGGATTACAAATTGAACGTTCGTTCAATTTTAATCCAAAACAAAATGTTTTGGCGAGGATTAAAATCAAAGTGAGTTAATCTCATCTTTTTGGATAATCAAAAAATTTATATAGTAAATAAATATTAATTATTAGATGTTTGGATATTTATTCATGATCGTTATTGATTATTGGATAATATACAGAATTTTATCTTTAGTTGGATATATTCCCGCCTATTGGAGTGGATGAGACCTTATTACCTTCCCTTGTAAGTGCGGATGACCCTTTGTTTATGAATCCCCCCTTAATGCAGTAGATTATATTTTGATGATTATATATTTTATGGATGCAGGGGAATAGGTTGGAGGGGTCCAATAGGGTTCTTTACACTTTTGATTTTATTTTTCATATAAATTGATATATGATATGTTGGATGCAATAATTGATGACATGAATATTATTTGGTTTATTTAGTGCTTAGGTAGCACTAGGCCTTATTTTTGGTATTTAAATGCTAGAAAATAGCGACTTGATTTAAAATGGAATTTCAACGTGATTTTGGAAATTTTATACGTTTAATAATTTTTCAAAATTCAAAGTTTGCTTTTAAAAGATTATAAATTATAGTTTTATGAAATATTTTAAATAAAGATTTTGAACTGTAAAATAAAGATTTTTAAAATCTTGGAAAATAAGTCAATCTTTTATACAAAAGGGATATGGATTTAAAAAATAAATAGAAATATTTTGATTATAAATAATTTTTATCCATTATATATATAAACTGATATATGTAGGTACATATGATATAATTAATTTATATATGCGAAATTATAAATGTGATAAATTATAAAACTGATATTTTACAAAGAAGTAAAGATTTGTAAAATCGTATTTTGTTATAAAAGTATGGATTTATAAACGGTGTTACAAATCAAAGTAAACTATTATCTTTAACGAATTGGTGAAATAAATTAATTGATGGATTTATATAAGATGAGAAATGATATTTTAGAAAATAGTTGATTCTATTTTGGGAATTTTAGGTGGGGTAAGAATTTGGATAGTTAAACGGTATTTTATAAACTGAAGGAAATTTATAAAAGAAATTTGTACATATTGAAACGAGGTTAAAACCGTTGGAATTATGTTTTAGATGGGGTTTTATAAATAAGCAGGATTTATAAAGGAATAAAGGTATAAATTGGTTCATAAATAAAGAAATTTTATTAAAGGGAGTTTTAGGAAATGGGAAGAAATTTATAAACATGGTTTATAAATATGGAAGTGGTCATACTGGAAATTAAGTATGGATTTTATGGATTTTTATCATGGAAATATATGCTTTAAAAGTAGTTAATTTATATTTATATTATTTGAAAAGTGATTTATTATTATTTAAATATTTTAAAAGGTTAATAATTTAAAATTATTTATATGGTTTGAAATTAAATATAATCATTTATCAATAAGGTTTTTAAAATAAATTATTATTTATACTAACATTTAATTATTATTGTTTTATTTAGAATGTTTTAAAAATCATTTTTATTTTAAGATGTTTTAAAATTAATATTTATTTATAATGTTTATTTTTATATAAAAGTGTTTTAAATTAAATAATAATAATTTATTTATTTATAAATGTTTTCGAGATTTATAAATAAGGTTTTATAAAGCGATTTGGGCTTTATACGATAAGTCAAGAAAATGTTTTGAAGATTTAAAGGAGAATCGTTTATAATGTATGAAAGGAGTTTTTATACATGGTTTTAAATATTTATAAAAGGAATTTTAGAAATAGGTTTATAGATTTTTAAAAAAGAGTTTATAAATGGTTTTGTCGATTATAATAAGGTTTGTTAATGGTTTTTGAATTGAACAAAAAAGGTAATCTTTCAATTGTTGGTGAATACACTTATACAATCGAGACAAGCATATAAATACGTTTCCAAGTATGCAGAAATAGGGATTTTGGGTTTATATCAACCTTTGTAAAGAGATTTTTTTGATTCAAGTATTACAAAGTGAATTTAATTAATAAAATATTAATTAGTAGAGGCTTAGTGTCGCTTGGTGCTTAACTAATGTTGGATTTTCCTATGGAATTAGGTTCCTGATTGAATGATTGTTATTCGATAGTTAAATAATCGACTATCGAATTTGGACCCAAATGTAAATTTGGAAATATCTAGGGAAAATAAGTGATTTATGTGGCACAATCTTCTCCGGTGATGTTGTTCTGTGCGTATAAATCTCGTTCTGTTCTCCTAGGACAATGATAAGAAAATCCATCCACTAGCGGTTAGGAGATGATCTCCGATCATATCTTTGGCTGTTTATTTCCTAAAGAACTGGGGTTGAGTTTACTGGAAACTATCGAATGTTGTTTCGAAGAGATTGGGATCGGATTTCTTATTCAGAAACAACTTCTATCCAACTTAAGTGTTGCGAAGTGAACACATCATGAGGATGATGGGAATTCAGAGATGGAGCTTTCAAGTGTTTCATTCAGTCCTTGAAAGAAACTGTATGGATGAATGTTGGCATTGCATTATTGCCTGGAGGGCAGTGTTAGCATTTCATGTAGGAAGTGGTATATAAAGGTAAACGCAGCCTCAAGCCTGATCAACCGGAAAAATGACTAAAGCAGGAACATGCGGTAGGGCTATGTGGATCGCTCCCATTAGGGTATGATCATCCCAAGATCCAGTGTCGATATCTCTATGTATGCTTCGAGGCCCATTATGGTTGTTTCATCACAACCAATAGGTGATCATATTCGTCACTATCTGGTAAGGGGTAGGGCTAGCCCTAAGTAGCTGAGGTGCAACGTGTTGTAGCCTTCCGTACATTTTATCTAGAGGTGTACAGATTCAGTGGGTAGACCCTTACCCTTTCGTAGTTGGAATCTACTCTCCAAGAAGCGCCTTCATTTTTTATTGTAGAACCTAGTATGCTGAAATTCAATAATGTAACAATTTTGGCTAAGATTAATAAGTATTTGTGTTCTAGAATTATCATAATATCAAAGGGTTTCTATGAAATGTTTTGGTTATCGTAAGGCAAAAACCCGTCTGTGTTTATGTACGGCGTAGTCTTACAAGATACCTTTGTTTTCAAAGATTTTTATAACTTGAAAATCCAATTGGGTGTGTTTTTCTCACGCTGGTCTTTTCAACTGACTCGGGTGTTATTTTATTATAATTCTTGGGTCTGACCGAGCATATTTACAGAATTCTTTGGATGCATTGAAGCTCAGGAGACGAGTCCGAGGTCTTCAAGTCATTTTCTCGTATATGTTTATTTATCGCTGCGTTGTTATTGACATTGTCAGCAATTTTGAGCATAGGATTCTATAACTATGCAGGTTGATAATCGTGATTGTTGCTTTACTCTGATGGATGTATGTATATGTAACAACCCGAAATTTCCGAAGCCGAAAATTCCAGATAGTTATGAAAAAGAAGAAGAGATAGACGAAGAAGAAAAACAGAAAACATCAACATCTCACATTCGCAGCGGATAAAATATAATAATAAATAATAACAGTTTACAAAAGAATACTATATTTGTCGATTACATTTAATATACATCAGAGTTACACAAATATTCAACACTGGACATATACAAATCAGCATGTCTCAGATTTATAATATTATAATACAGCAGAAATACTCTACACGTTCCTGTCATCCTGCTCGCCTCCTGAGCTCCAGAACGTCCTTACCTGAAAATCTGTAATACTCGGTCTGACCCGAGCATTACACCAAAGTAACACCCGGGTCAAGCTGGAAACCAGCGTGAGTAACTCAACTAACATGGAATATTCAAGTAAACAACATATATACACCTGGGTAACTCGTATTAATTTACAAAGTCACAATTTATTTAAAAACATCACTTATTCCATACATCCATTTTCTAAGTACAAAAATTTAGATTTAAATAATCCAATTCATTTAAATCACTTCATTCCAGCCTATAGATTCCACCTATCAATCTATAAAAATTCGAAGTGGTTTCGGATATTTCCTGATACCCGACTCCGGTCTCTTCGAATCTCAAGTCATCCTAACCCAAGTTATCCAAATGAAATTCACAGCATTTCATCTCAGAGATATCAACTCCTTCAAAGTATTCAATACCATTATCATCCATAAGCAAAGTTTGAATGCTACCAAATTTAATTTAATAAATAATTTTTTTCTAACCTTAATCACTTAGATTTCTTTTCTTGTCAATTAATTAATTTCAAATCAAATAATTCAATCATCCCTTCAATATTCATCTTATTTAATCAACCTAGATTATTATCCTTCAATTTCATTCCAGCAACTATCTTTAATTAACTTCACAATATTAATTAGTCTTAACCAACATCGATAAGTAATCTTAATTACTTCATGAATTAATTAACTATATTAATTACATTAATCCTTAATTACTTATATTAGTTAATTTCTCATAAGTCACTTATTATTGATTCATTATATAAATTAACGATTTCCAATTATATTTTTAATTTATCCTGATCTAAATTAATTTCATTAGTTAAGCCACAATATTAATCATTTAAATCTCGCTTACTTAACAATAATTAGTTACAATCCATTAGCTTATCAGTCCTTAATTATCCATCTTAAATTTATCACTTAGCGTAATTGTTTTAAAGAATAGTTAATTATCTCTAATTAATCTCCTGATAAATTAACCTTCAATTACTTTTACTAAGTAATTACCCTTCTTGTCAATTTCACCAAGTAATTTAAATCTAAATTACTTCCATTTATTAACCATCCATTAATTTATTACATCCAGTAATTATCACTACTTACCTCACCAAGTAATCATACTTTAAAAATTACATTAAGTAGTTATACTTACCAAATTTTCACATTAGGTAATCTAAATTATTCAGGTCAACCAAACTGTACAAAAACAGGCTAAACTAAATCGATCACAGCATGGGAAAGTCATGGAATTACAGTTCACGTAGTCAATTTATGACAACTAGATATAAAAGTTGATATACGCAGGCAAATCTATCCAGATGCATACGTATTAAATCACACTCAAACCAACATACTCTTATGCTCATGTCAAATATCCTAGTTTGCAGATAAAATCAAAAATGTAACTAAGTGATGTAAATTAAAATAATACTTAAAGGGTACAACCCAAATCACTGCTGCAAGGAAAACAAAGTAGCAGGTATTCATGTACAAGAATGCTTATACTGACACTCATGCAACCACAGACATAGGAACATATGCGCATATTGGGAAGAATAAACACACATGCAGTCAAACACATGCACTGTCATGCACTTAAGGAAAACACAACACACAACTATCCAAATCCACATGAACATCTAAGCACCGATCGACTGGTCACCTCTACAGATCGACCAATCGATGGTGATGTTTGCGAAGGTCATTCGCCTTTGCTATGGCGATTCAATCTCCTATTCCATTTGTTCCATAAATTTTGAGGGATACCATGAATTCACATAAACGTGGCATAATTGTAAACATATATGATGATTTAAATGAATAAATCATAAGTCCATGAGTTTGATACTCACCTCGATCACTGTTACCATAGCTCGACGCGCCGCCAAGGAACAGTCACCATGCTCGCTACCCTGATCGAGAACCTCGCCTCGATGCATCGCTGATCGAAAACGCAGACCTCGATCCCTCTTTCGATCGAATACGAAGGGATACTCGCGATTCACCTCTGCCGACCCACCTTTTGCACCACTACTGCTCGAAAACAGCTGCGTGCCCTCGCTCCCCTTCGCAACTCTCATACGCGATTTTCGATCTGGGTAAATCTTTTGTTTTCATTTATACTTTTTTTTCGATTCGATTTGGGAGAAAGGTGCGGCCAAGACTTCGATTTCGGAATGAATTGAGAACGAAGGAAGAAAGTGGAAACAACAACGCAGAGGTAAATGAATTCCATTTGCCCTTATCTCGATTTTCTTTTTTCTTTTTTAATTGAGTTCGATCTGCTGTTCCAAGATAGGGAAAGGACGGGGATAAATTATAGAGTTGGGGAATTGGCTTCCTGAATACGCGTGCTACTAAATTACTTCAAATTTAATTATATTATAGAACTTTGAAACGTCTTGTTAATTGCCAACTAAATTTTTGAACTCCTCTTAAAGAATGCCGCTAGGAAATTATAAGGTTTTACCCACGTCCCGAATATAATGGAACGTGTTTCGAAGGCTAATTTGAACGTATGTGCGAGTTACAGAATTAAACGATCAATATTAAATTAAATCGATTAAAATAGTTCTAAGCGTTTTGAGCTGCCAGGGTCAAACAACAATTCAGATTGCTACGAAAATTGAAATCCGATAATAACTAACTATTACGGATCCAATGGAACTGGTTTCGTTGATTTCCGAGACTGTGCCTCGAAAGGCTATTTTTAAATGTCGATTTAAACGATATATTATTAAAATTGAACAAATCACCTTTAAATTAAATTTCAACCATTCTATTTTCTTCAGTATCATCGTTATAAATTTTATAAACCTTCAAATTATTTCAAACAGCCTTAGAAATTTCAGATTTAACAATTTACCCAATTTCAATTATTAAATTCAATATTTAAACTATATAATTCAATGATATAATTATCAAGTAAATATTGATACTTGGAATTTAAGTTAAAATTAAATTTTAAATATTTTTAATCAATTAACTATTCAAATTTAAATTGTTAGAAATTCCGGGTCGCCACAGTATATAACAGTTTCTCTTTGTAAAAAAATCATTGATATTATATTATATGTTGTTCCGCTGCGATTGTAAGATTCTATGTTGTTTTTAGTTTTTTTCTCTTCTTCTTCTTTTCTCCTCTTCTTTCTTCTTTCTTCTTTCTTTCCCTTAACTATCCATCTTTCCATTTGATTTGAGTTAGAAATGCGTGGTTTATTGTCAGCTTGAATTGTATGGAAAAGCGGGTTGAGTTTATCGAAAACTATCGAATGTTTATTTCCTAAAGAACCAGGGTTGAGTTTACTGAAAACTATCAAATGTTATTTCAAAGAGACCGGGATCAGATTTTTTATTCGAAACCACTTCGATCCTACTTAAGCATTGCGAAGTGAAGACGTCATGAGTATGATGGGAATTCAAAGACGGAGCTCTCAAGTGTTTCCTTCAGTCCCAGAACGAACTTGTATGGATGAGTGTTCGCATTTCATTGTTGCTTGAAGGGTAGTATTAGCATTCCAAGTGGGAAGTGCTGTATAAAGGTAAACGTAGCCTCAAGCCTCATCAATTGGGAAAATGACTAAAGTAGGGACATGCGGCAGGGCTATGTCGGTCGCTCCCATTAGGCTATGATCATCCCAAGATCTAGTGTCTATATCTCTATGTATGCTTTGGGGCCCATTATGATTGTATGATCGCAACCAAGAGGTGATCATATTCGGCGCTATCTAATAAAGGGTAGAACCGCTCTTGAGTTACTGAGGTGCAACGTGTTGTAGCCTCCCATACATTTAAAGGTGTATAAATTCGGTGGGTAGACCCTTACCTTTCACGGTTGGAATCCACTCTCCAAGAAGCACCTTTGGTTTTGATTATAGAACCTAGTATGCTGGAATTTAATAATGTAACAATTTCAGCTATGATTAATAAGTATTTGTATTCTAAACATTATCATAATATCAGAGGATTTCATATTAAACGTTTTAGTTATCATAAGGTAAAAACCCATCTGTGTTTATGTGTGACATGGTCTTATGAGATACCTTTGTTTTTAAAAGTTTTCATAACTTAAAAGTCCAGTTGGGTGTGTTTTTCTCACATTGGTTTTCCTGATTGACTCGGGTGCTATTTTATTATAATGCTTGGATAAGACCGAGCAAATTTACATATTTCTTTGGATGCATTGGAGCTCAGGAGACAAATCAGAGGTCTTCAAGTCATATTCTCGTATATGTTTATTTTCAACTGCTTTATTATTGAAATTATCAGCAATTGTGAGGATAGGATGTTATAACTGTTTAGGCTGATAATTGTGATTGTTGTTCCACTCTGATGGATGTGTGTATATAACATTTTCTCTTTGTAAAAAAATCACTGATATTATATTATACGTTGCTCTATGCGATTGTAAGATTCTGTGTTGTTTTTAGTTTCTTTTCTCTTCTTCTTTTCTCCACTTATTTCTTCTTTCTTTCCATTAACTATCCGTCATTCCATTTGATTTGGATTGGACATGTGTTGTTTATTGTCGGCTTGAATTGTATGAAAAAGCAGGTCATTACACGTGGTATCAGAGCTTAGATTCCTAAGCTTTGGTGGGAATTTTCTTATTTGATATTAGGTAAGCGAGACCTTAGGATGAGTTTGAGTGTATGTATATGAACATGTATTTGTTGGTGAAATAAAAATGTTTTATATTGTGTTAATTTATCCGCTGAGTGGCTTATGAATTCTGATCGATACGTGGGATGCCATGACATCGATCAGGGTTTCTAAACACTTAAAAAAGGCAAAATGACACAACATTTTTTTAAAAAATTGGTAAGTGAAATAATTTACCTAACATATATTTTTACATCTAAAGGAATAATTTTTCAAAATTATTATAGCTATGTATGGTGTGCTTGGTTGTTAGAAAATGATAATATTTGATTATTACAATTTGTTGTTTGTTGTCGTAATAAAGGTATGGTTAGTACAATTTAAATAAATAATCAACATTTGCAAAATAAGTTTTATAAGAAAGTGAATTTATAAATATTAATTATAAATGTGATTCATAGACGGATAGAAAATGAAAATTGTAAAAGTATATTTATAAAAACGATTGGCAAATAAAATTTGATTTAAAAACAAGGTGTTTGAGAATTTAAATCCCAATGGTTTGAAAAATTATTTTTCAAAAGTTTGGAAAAATAATAAAAGTATTATTTTGAAAATATGTTAGATAGAAATAATTTTGAAAAAAGGATTTCATAGAGATAGAAAGCATTGAACTCACCTCAATCGCTAGAAAATAATTGCGGTGTTGACTGTAGCATCATCGGCGCTGATTTTTGTGTTTCTAAGTGAGGAATTGCTATCCTTAAAGTTTGTTATGACTAAACAAATTTGTTTTTGATTCTAGAGGTGTAATTTTCTATATAAAGGAGTTATGTATATATGATTTGAAAATAAACCGAGTGTTTAAAATTCTGGATATTTCTATCTAAATGTTTTGAGAAACAAAAGATAAAAAGTTTTTGAACTTTAAAGATGGTATAGTTAAGAAATAAGTTTACAACTTATAAATTCGAAAGGGACAAGTTAAAAAAAATCTAATTTTGTTGTGTTTGTTAAGGAATGAAAACCATAAATGGATATTGGTAATTAAATTTAGCTTAAGTAAAGTTAAATAAATGGAGTTAATGAAAATGAAATTGATTTGAAATGGGTTTTAACTTGAGGCGATTTGAGTAAAATGGATTTTAAAAGGGAAATTGACTTAAGAAAAGGTAAAATGAAGTTTGACTTAAGAAAGATTAAATGAATTGAATTGAATTGGATTTGAATTGAACTAGATGAATTAGTAAAGTGAATAAATTCCACTTAAGCTATAAAATGAATTAATAGAATGAATATGACTTGAGTTATAAAACAAAATTCAACTTGTGTTGCAAAGTGAATTGAATCGAGCTAATGAAATAAATTAATGGAAAAAATATGGTTTGTTATGTTGTTTGCTAAAATTTAATATGAACTAAGGTTGTGAAGTGAAAAATAAACATGAGAATTATGCTGTATAAAATGTTTATAGTTAATTTAAGTAAAGGATTTTATAAAATGGTTTTTAAGTGTTGTTGGTATTAAATAAATATACGAAATGGAGAATAAATATAAATGTAAATGAACGTGAATTAGATAAAAGTGAATGGTGAATGTAAACATACATGAAATTGAAGGTTAATAAATTGAAGAATAATAATTGAATGCAAGTTAATTGATTTAATTGGAATGTAAACAAATGGGATGCCAATTGAATGTAAATAAATTTAATTGGATGAAAATGAAAGTATAAACTAAAGGCTAACAATATAGATTCAAATCGAAATGGTTATGAATAAATTGAATGGATATCATTTGTTTGATGACTTATTTTGTTACGTATGATTTATTTGAATACGAATATTGTAGTAGTTATGTTATATATTGATATTACTCTTCATATACTTGTTCTCATAGTTCGTTGAGTGTTTAGTAGATGCAGATAACGTGTGCTTTACATTTGGAGCTCGCTTTCACACTATATATAATGTATATGATTGTTAATGCTAAATAAAAGGTATATATCTACGATTACATACCGTATTTGTAACGACCCATATTTTTAACCATTTTAAATTATTAAATTTAATATAATTTTTGAATAAAAATGATTAAAAATAAAATTTATTGATTTATTAATGTAATTTATTGGATATGAATTTATCTAAAATTTTAAATAAAAAAATTCAACAAGAGAAAAGAAGATAACTTATATTAGAAAGTAAATTAAATAATATTAAGTTGTAAATAAGTGATAACAAAAATTGAAATGATTCATATTAAGTAAATAAAGAGTCGAAAGAATGTTCATTTAAAAGTAAAGGCACAAATTTATTTATATGAAATTCTATGTATGGAATGTGTTTATAATCAATAGCTGGGATTGAATAATGAATGTTGAATTATTTAGATGACATAAAATAATTGTTTGATGAAAAATTCATTTGAAATATGATATTAGAGGTAATTGAAATTCTAATATCGGAATTCATCGAAATTGGATTATTGAAATACTTTAACTAAAGAAGTGTAGCATAGTGTAACCTATGTATTTGAGGTAAAAACATTTGTGTATTGAATTAGAACGAACATTTTATTTATAAATGATATTTGAAATAATATGTAAGCATGTTTTATTTGACTATGGTTATAATTTATAAAGAATGGAAGTGGTCGTTTTACTATTTGAATTCATTTTAAAGAGCAAAAGTTATAAGTTAAATAATTTAGATTTCAAATATAGTGATTTATTTGACAACTTAACTGTCAAATTTAATTCTTGAAATTTTTTAAATAATTGAATCCCTGAATTTAATATGAATGAAAATGATTTCGAAAGTTGATTTAAATTTTATATAAAAAAGAACGAAAATTTTAACTTTTAAATTGAAAAGTGAATAAATTTATTTTGAAAAATAGCTTGTTTCAACAAACGTGTAAAAATAGTCTTTTTGAACATTGTCTTTAATTTTGACGAAACTAGTTTCATCGGATCCGTAATACTGAAATATTACAGGATTTGAAGTTTCGTAGCGATCAGATTTAACATTTTTTTGTACGAGCTTGAAACGCATAGAGTTTATTTTCAGAATTTAATTACAACAATTTAATTTTGAAAAGCTCTCTTCTGAATACGATGGAATTGGCTCTCGGTACATATTCCATTGTGTTCGGAATAGAGTATAACATATAGAACGCCAAACGGCGTGCGTCATTTGGTGTTCGAAAATTTCATGGATGATTAGTGCCGCGGGATTTGTATATAAGGCCCCAATGGATCAAACCCTAGCCCATTTTTCCTCTCAGCCGCCGTTTAAATTCAAAGGCCGAAAATCGTCGATTGTTTCTCCTCAATTTCTCTTAATCCTCTCACAATCCCGACTCGCTTCAACATGAAAGTGGTAGATCACAACCTCCTCTACAATATGTGCAGTTCGATCCAAATGGCTCGCTTCAAAATCGCCAAAATCAAGGCAAATAGGTGGCATGTTCTTTTGGGTTTTGGTGGTCAACGGCAGTGGCGGAGGCGACATGGTCGCAGGCAGGGGTGGAGCTCAGAGAGGCGGAGGCGGTGTCTGATGGGGTTCTGGAGGGGTTTGGTGGCATGCGCCTGGAGGTATTGGATCGCGTTGATGGGTTCGCGGTTCAGGAAGGAGCATGAGTGGGAGAGAGGATAGGAAGGTAGCGTGTTATTTTTTAATTAAATTTTAATTTTATCGAATGTTTAAAAATCTGTAACTTCTTTATAGAAGGTCCAATTTGAGCGAAATAAGTTGCGTTGGTTCTTATCGATATCCTCTATGGCATAGAGTTGGACCGAAGTTTATTTGACAAGTTTCGAATAAAGATGAATGTTTCAAACCTCTCACGAAGTACTAAATTTCCTACTGTAAGTTAAACCCATTTACAAAGTAATAAAATGATATCTATTGCCGTTTGAAAATTTTAATTGATTGAACTTTAATCTGACTGGATTTGAATTTACACTCAAAACTTGATAGATAAACTGACATTTAATTTTGATAGTTAATCTGGCATTAAATGAACATTTAAATAGCATATTATTTTTAGTTACACACCCATATTGATAATTTATCAATATTGTAATATATGGTTGCATTGGTTGACTTGGGTGTTGATTGTTGGTTGCCATGGGTGATGTTGTGATGGATAGTATTTTGATTGGATATATATATATATATATATATATAATTTATTGATTTTAGTATGTCCTGTTATCACCTTTTCTATTATCATTATTGATATATTGAGTACTTGAACTTTGATATGAACCCTTGGACATCCTAATTGCTATGTGATTTATTGTATGCATTGTTGACTACTTTGACAATAATACGATCGTTGTGATTTTATCGCCGTTTGGCAAAATTGGAGATTTTGATAACTTGAACTTTATATAAACTCTGAAAAGTTTTGAAATTTAACATATGGATATTTATATATTATGAAGGTATCGATAAATTGAGTTAAATCGAAATTTGGAAATTGAAATTCATTGATAAAATTTTAATTCTAGTTTTTTTTATAATATATATTTTTTCCTAAAAGAAAAATAAAAGGTTTCACAAATTTTCCTATAACTTAAATAAATAAAAAGAAAATGTTATAAGAAAGCTGATGTTTAGAATCCAACCATTAAATGATTTTGATATATTTAAATTAGATTATTTTAAATTCGAGCTTTGGAAATGTTGGAATTCAAATTTGTTAAAAGATTTTGTGTAAATAATTCAATTTGAAATTTCGAAGTTATAATAAATATATGTTTTGAATTTGGAAATTGGATTATTTTAAAGGTTTGAATCTTAAAATTTGAACGTGAAATTAAATTGATTTAAGCGATTTAAATCGGAATATTGAGATCAGGCTCGAATTTGTATGAATTGAAATTGTTTGAAATGAGATTTGAATTGAAAATCGAGCCACTAAATTAAATCGTTTAAACAAAAATTGAAATTGATTTAAATTAAAATCGAAATTGAGTGAAATTGAATTTGAAAGGAATTAAACTGAACAATTGGAAATTCAATTCATTTGTTTGAAATTTGGGTCTGAGTCTAGATTTATTCGAAATGGAAAGAAATAGTTCATTTTGAAACTATATTTCTCTTGATTTTGATTTCACTTACATGAGGATTTTTGGTCCTGACTCAAGTGTTTTTTTTTCATTACGCTCAGTTAAGATCAAGTTTTTCAGTTATCGAAGACAGTTATTCTGGAGGACAAAAACGAAGATTTGGTATATCATATCTGCTAGTATATATTTGTGACGACCCGGAATTTCTAACAATTTAAATTGGAATAATTAGTTGATTCTAAAAACATTTAAAGGTTAATTTTAAACTTGAATTTCAAACATAAATATTTACTTAATAATTAAATTATTGAATTATATAGTTTGAAATAGGGTAAATTGTTGAATCTGAAATTTCTAAGCCTGTTAAAAAAATTTGAAGGCTTATAAATTTTATAATGATAATACGAAAGATAATAGAATGGTTGAAATTCAATTTAAATGTAATTTGTTCAATTTTAAAAATTGTCATTTAAATTGAATTTAAAGAATAGCTTTCCGAGGCACAGTCTCGGAATTCGACGAAACCAGTTCCGTTGGATCCGAAATAGCTAGTTATTATCGGATTTTAATTTTCGTAGCAATCGGAGTTGTCGTTTGACCATGGCAGCTCGAAACGCTTAGATTTATTTTAATCGATTTAATTTAATATAGATCGTTTAATTCCGTAACTTGCACATACGTTCAAATTAGCTTCCGAAACACGTCCCATGGTGTTCGGAACGTGGGTAAAACCTTATAGGGGTCTGTTGACATGTCTAATTCAGGGTTTGGGGTTTCGCTTACAACTCGAGATTTTTAATATTTAATTATATAGTATCTAGCGTACCCAAGAAGCTATATTCCAACCGATATTTATTCTTCTTCCTCGCTCTAATCTACAGTATAGAATGGAACGTAAAAAAAAAAGAAGGAAAGGGGAATAAGCTTTTAAATCTATGGCCACACCTCCTCTCCAAATTCAAATCCATGCCCACCGCTCTCTCTCTCTCTCTCTTCAAAATTGAACCAGTTTCTTATTCTTTTCGACCACGTTTCTGTTGCTTTTGTATCGATTGCACGGCATCTAGAAGGAGTGAGCTCGACCGTGGTTTTCGCGCAGCTCCATCTAGGGTTAGGGATTTTTGCGCCTCGATCTAGCTTAAGGGCAGCATGATTTCTGGAGGAGAAACCGTGTTCATCAACTGAAGAGGCCGACTTGGTTGAGAAGTAAACGATGGAGGTTGCGTGTGTTGGCAGTGAAGGCAGTCAACATTGAAGCTCGACGGTGATGGAGTAAGGGTGCGATTACAGACGGCATGGTTGCACAACCTGGCTAGCGAAGCAATGAATCGATGTTGATGTTAGGTCAAGGGCAATTGTGATAATAAGTAGCTAAGGTTTTACTAGCCGCATTACTTGGAGCTGAGTCGACTTAGGGCTATGGTTTGGCAGTAGCAATGAAATGGAGTGTGGAGGCTAGAACGGTAAAGGTTTTGAAGTGTGAGCTATTGATGTATGCATGAACTGGAAGATGAATCTCATATGTCAATGGAAAATGCTAATTTGATAGTTTCCACTAGTCGATACAGTCATAAACTGAAAGAAGTGTGGCGGTTTGGAAGTGGATTGTAAATCAGAAAACTAAGGTGAGTAATCTCTGATCCATATAATTAATTTGCTGCTAGAATTTGAAAGAAAACAAGTTTAAGTTTAAATGAATTTGGAAGAAACATTTTAAAAGTGCTTAGGAATGATCAGTAAATCAGTTACTGATATGAATTGTAATTAAATAAGTTAAATTGTTAACTGACGAGTAAGAATTTGTTATTCGAGTAATTTAAGATAAAGTTAGTTAAGGTTTGTGAAATCAATGATATAATCAGAAGTTAAATAGTTTGTAATGAAGAAATGAATTGACGAATTAACTTGTAACTAAGTGTTTAATTTAAGTTAAGAACTTAGAAAGGTACTTTAAGGATTGGTTAAAGAATATAGCTAATGAAAGATCAATGATTAAAGGTTATTAAATGATTCATTGATGTGATTAATTTCAGGTAATGGGTTTTATTAATTAATTAAGGATAATTAATTGTGAAATTTGAAAGGTATAATTACTTAATGTAATTTATAAAGTAAGGTTACTTAATACGGTAATTAGTGATACTTGAAAATTACTGGATGTAATAAATAAATGGATGGATAATAAATGGAAGTAATTCAGATTTAAATTACTTAGTGAAATTGATGAGAAGGGTAAGTTCTTAGTAGAAGCACTTGAAGGAAAATTTATTAGGAGGCTAATTAGAGAAATTTAACTATCCTTTGAAACAAGTACACAGGTGATAAATTTAAGATGGATATTTAGGAAATGATAAGTTACGGGAGTGTAACTAATTATTAGTAAGTAAGCAAGATTTGAAAGATGAATATTGTGAGTTTAATTAATATAATTAAATTAGATGTGTAATGATGTAATCAAAGCCCAGTTAATTAAGATTGATTTATCCATAACAACTGACTTGTAAGAAATTAATTAACATAAGTGATTAAGGATTAATGTAATTAAATAGTGAATTAATTCATGAAGTAATTAAGATCACTTATTGATTTTGGTTAAGAATAATTAACATTGTGAAGTTAATCAAAGATAACTACTTGAATGCAATTGAAAGATAATTAATCCAGGGTGGTTAATTAAGATGAATAATGATGGGTTGTTAAACTAATTGATTTGGAATTAATTAATGTTAGATGGAGGAATCTAAGTGATTGAGGTTTGAAATTTCAATTTGAATCAATTGAATTAATTTGTATGTGATTAAGCTTTGCTTATGGATGATGGAATGATATTGGATGTTTTGAATGAGTTAAAATCTATGATATGAAATGTTGAGTATTTCGTTTGAATAACTTGGGTTAGGATAATATGAGTCTCGAAGAGACTGGGGTCGGGTATTGGGAATACCCGAAACCACTTCGGATTAAAAATAAATTGATGTGTGAAATCAATAGGCTGGAATATAACGATTCAAGTGAATTGGATTATTTTATCTAAGTTGGTACTTAGAAATTGATGTGTGGTATAAGAGTTGCCTATAGTAAATTGCGATATGTTAAATCGATATAAGATACACGGGTTTATATAAAGTGTTTGCTTTGGTATTTTATGTTAAATTGAGATTACTCACGCTGGTTTCCAGCCTGACCCGGGTGTTACTTTGGTGTAATGCTCGGGTCAGACCGAGTATTACAGATTTTCAGGTAGGTACGTTCTGGAGCTCAGGAGACGAGCTGGATGGCTAAAGCGTATAAAATATTTCTGCTGTATTATATTGTTGAGTATGTGAGACATGATAATTGTATATATTCAGTGACTGTATATATGTGAAAACTCTGTTGTATATTAAATGTAATCGAAAGATATAGTATTCTTTTGTAAACTATTATTATTTATTATTATATTTTATCCGCTTCGAATGTGAGAGCTTGGGTGTTTCTTTTCTTCTTCTTCTATCTCTTTCTTCTTTTCCTTAACTATCTGGAATTTTCGGCTTCGAAAATTTCGGGTCGTTACAATATTCCACTGCATTATTCATTTGTATATTAAGATGTATAACTCCGATTCATATTATAAATGGAATTGAGTATACATTGTTAAACGGCTTCATGAACTTTTTATGTGATTATTATATTTTGTGTTTCCACTGCGAGATTCTATTGTTGTTTCTTCTTTTCTATTTATTTCTTTAAAATAACCCATTGATAATTTATCTTTTAAACGGCTCGAGTTGGACATATGTGGTTTATTTTCGACTTAAACTGTTCAAAAAGGTGGGTCGTCACAGTTGGTATCAGTGCTTTTGTTTAGCGTATACCTAAACCTATAGGATAAGCTCATTAAGTGTATATACGTATATGAGAGAGCGCATTTCTTAGTGATATAAAAATATTTTGAAATTAGCCAATGAAATGATTTTAACGTGGATTAAACATAGAATATAAAAGAATGAATTCTGTAAACTGATAAAATCATTCGTGATTGTTGATGATGATTGGATGTTATCTCTTTGTTGATTGATTATTTGATTAATACGAATGTGCATATTATCACTTATTGATTGACGAGTCGTGCTCAGCCAGTTTATGAGCTTCAACTATCGGCTGTTGATTTGAGTACTTGATTATGGTTGGAAATTTTGATTTTTAAAATATATTTAACCAGTTTGAGAAACTGCGTGTTTTAACATGGATTTTGAAGTGAATATATATCTGAATTTCCCTTATATCATTTCAAAAAGTAATGGATACCATTTGAAAGTGATATATGAAGTATAATTTATTTAGATATGGTTAATAAATAAACAAAAAGGTTATTCAAACTGGAAATAAAGAGTTTGAATTTCGGGAGTTTTTGAAACTGGTTATAAGATTTTGGAAATATACAATAGCATAATTTGAAATTATTTTCCAAATAGAAATGTTATAAATGATTTCAAAGGGGATTTTCAAAAGATTTAAAAGAAATGGAAGGCCGGAACTCAATGCTATCGCTGGAAAATAATTTCGACGATGACTGCAGCATCATTGACCTTTATTTTTAGTTTCAGAGTTGGGGAGGCCACTTTAGTAGTTTGCTAATCGATTGTTTAATGAAACTGATTTGATTCAAATCCCTAAAGTATGATTTAATACTCGAAAGATATATAATATATATATATATATATATATATATATATATATTTCAAACAATTTGAAATAAAACCCGATGTTCAGTTCTTGAGTTTTCTATTGAATAATATTATGTGCACATGTATCCTATGCATTAGGATTGATTGTTGATTCCCAGTTTGAAATTGGAACTTGATTTTCTGACTATTTTGAATAGTTGAAGACTTCCAAATTGATATTTAACATTAAAGCTTAGTAGTTTCAAAAGCATAAAGGTATAGTTTTATAACTCTTTAATTGAAAATAATAGTATTTAAATTTAAACAAGTTTTAAATGTTACATATTTTGATAAGAATGGTGTATGAGATTGTTTTGAATTATACAAGTATGAAATTAGTTTTGAAATGTTTTAAAAGAAAGAAGTTTAAGAAATGTTTTCGAACGTAGTAAATGTCTCATAAAAACTTATTTATTTGCAAAATAACTTTTAAAAGAAAATTTGATCCTGTATAAATATGAATTTTAGTTTTGAAAGGTTTTATAATAAAATTTATTTTGAGAAATGCTTATAAACTTAGTAAAAGTTTTGTAAAGTTATTTATGCATTAAATGATTGTAGAAAAATTTGATTTCTGAAAAGGAATCTTGATTTATGAATTGATAAATATAAAACTGAAGTTGTGAAAAACTATTAATTTGAAATTTGGATTTGGATTTGAATGATATTCGATTAAAAAGAGAAGAATGATTGTTAAGATCATATATGTATTTGAAACTGGACTGATATGTGAAAATGGATTGATCTCAAAGACCTTTGACTTTATATAAATATTTGATTTGGAAAGTTTTCGATTCTTATATGAAAATTGTTTGTAAAAGACGAAGTTATTTCGAAAACTATTGATCTTGAAAGGTATTCGATCTGAAAAAGATAGTCTTATATACAACGGAATTTATATTAGAATGATATGATATGTTTGAGCCTATTGATTTTGGAAAGTACTCGATTTGGAAATGAAATCTTATATATATATAATGGAATTTATATAAGTGTGACATTTAAAGTTATGATCTGGAAAGGTTACTATATATGGTATGATATCTTTCGAAGTAAAAGATATGGGAAGCACCCTCTGTGATTTTCGATATTCATTCTATTGATTGATTTGGGAGGTCGTCCAGACATAAACTCATGAGTTCCTTCGAATTCCATAGTGTAACCTATGGTCTTATGATTCGATTAGCGTAGCGTAATTCAGGAACGTGATGCCTACTGTCTACTTATGATTTCGCTGGGATAGCGACGTAACCATTGTGTAGCTGCGATCCATGGTCGATGTAATTGGCATAATTCGGAGTGGCAGAGATTACCTACAGTTTACTATGTTATTGTTGGGATAGCGACGTAACCATAGGGTGTAACCACTAAGTAAACTGTGATCCACATGGAGTAATTCGAGGGGCAGTAATTGCATATAGTCTACTATGTTTTTTCTGGGATAGAGATGTAACCATTGGGCGTAACTGCTAAGTAAACTATGATCCATGAGTGATTTGATTTTGATTTGCATGGCGTAATTCGCTGAGTAGAGATTACCCAAAGTTATAGATGTTTCCTTTGGGATAGGGGCGTAACCATTATGTAGCTACGATCCATGATTGGTTTTCAATTGGTACTTTCCATATATGTTTCTAAAAGTTTTTCAAGTATTTTCACTGAGTGTTGAAACAGGTCTACTAAGTACTTAGAGATTTCTAGTCTTGCGTCTGATCAACGAATTACTAGATCTATAAGAACGAGGATAAACTTGTTGAAACATCGAGTTAGCAAAGGTGTTTTCAGTATAAAATTATTTTGATATACTAGTATTTTGTTATAAAAGAATTTTTAACAAAGAAAATTTTCAAACGTTTAAGGATTAAATATAAAACCGCTTGAATTATTTATTGGTGTAATTAAGGAACTAATGGAATAAATACTTAAGTTGCATATAGACATTCTATTTGCATTTACAGTTTTGATTCAGATTTGAATAGACGATTTTAAGGTAATTCACACCTATTCGATTTAGGGTTGTTCGCTCGATTCTCGACGACGAACACTAATACCGATTTTTGAAACGAATCTGAAGTTCTCTATCATAATTTATTACTAGGTTAGGAGGATGGAAGATTCTAATCAAGAAGTCAGATTAGAGTCCACACTAGAGTAGTCGGGTTACCAAAACAAGTCGGAAAATAAAATAAAAAATTTATGTATTCAAGTATGAAATCGAAATTGATAGGCATACAAATGGCATATATATATCGTATGATTTTTAATAAAATGATTGTATGCTATAATTGCTAGCTATGATTGTTTCTTTCTTAGGATTGCTATGCTGTTTGGTTGCATGTAGTTTAATATCATCCTTATTAATTGCATTACATTCATGTGTTGCACATAGTTGTTATAATAATTTATAGTTGCATTTAGCTTTTACATCATTATAATTTCATATAAAATTGCATCGTCCTTGTAGTTGCGTCATATCACCTTGTTATATTTGATTGCTTTGTTTAAATGATGCTATGCTGTTTCGCCTGCATGTAGTTTTACATTTCATTATAATTGTGAATTGGTTGCTTGTGTGTTAAAAATAGTGAAATAAATTGAAATTGAATAAAATTGAATGTGAATGAATTAGATATGAGTTAATTGGATGGGTATTGTTTGTCGGATGATTTCTTATATTGCAAATAATTGTTATAATCGTTTTGATTGCATATGATTGTTATTTTGTGTATTGATGCTTATGCTTATGGTTTGGATTTAGAATTCATGTTATATAGGTCTACCAAACTCATGCATGCTTTATATATCTTTTTATAAGCAGCTAATATTCATATTAAGTTGAGATAGGTACATTCCCATTCGGACGTATATTCGTTTTGGCTCACTTTTGCTCGCTTTAATATGAACGAACTTGCTCATATTAATAATAATAATAAGGTACATATCTCGGATTACATACCGTACTTTTATATTTTTCCCTACGGAATGCCTCATCATTGAGATGAATTATATATTTGGTATATTTGTAATATATATGTGTATTGTGATTTACTACGATCGAGCCGCGCAAAGGAGACTCTGCCAAAATTTTCCGTAAATCTCGGTGTTACAAAATTTTTGAGATTTTAAAATTTTTGTAACTTGTTTTTATATATATAAGTTGTAATTTCTATAAAGCCAATATTAGAGTGACGTAGCGGAAGCATAATAAAGTTTTGCAAATAAGTTTTTTATATTTTATATGTTGATTATTTTGAGTAAAATATATCAAATGTTAAATTTCTTACTTAAACCCTTTAAGAGGACGAAAAGTTTTGAGTGAGGAAGATTATAACGACCCATATTTTTAACTATTTTAAATTATAAAATTTAATATAATTGAATAAAAATGGTAAAAAAATAAAATTTATTTATTTATTAATGTAATATATTGGATACGAATTTATATAAAATTTTAAATAATCAATTTATTTGTATGAAATTCTATGTGTGGAATGTGTTTATAATCATTAGCTGGAATTATGAACATCGAATTATTTAGATGAAATAGAATAATTTTTTGATAACAAATTTATTTGAAATATAATATTGGAATTCATTGAAATACTAATATTGGAATTCATCGAAATTGGATTATTGAAATACTTTAAATGAAGAAGTGTAGCATAGTGTAACCTATGTATTTAAGGTAAAAACATTTGTGTATTGAATTAGAACGAACATTTTATTTATAAAATGATATTTGAAATAATATGTAAGAATGTCTTATTTCACTATGGTTTTAATTTATAAAGAATGGAAGTAGTCGTTTTATTATTTGAATTCGTTTTAAAGAGCAAATGTTATAAGTTAAATAATTGAGATTTCAAATATAGTGATTTATTTGACAATTTAATTGTCAAATTTAATTATTGAAATTGTTTAGATAATTAATCTTGAATTTAGTATGAAGGAAAATGATTTCGAAAGTTGATTTAAATTTATTTAAACAAGAATGAAAATTTTAATTTTTAAATTGAATTTAAAGTGAATAAATTTATTTTGGAAAATAACTTGTTTCAATTAACGTGTAAAAATAGTCTTTTTGGGCATGGTCTCGGATTTCGACGAAACCTGTTTCATCGGATCCGTAATAGTGAGTTATTATAGGATTTCAAGTTACATTGCGATCGGACTTATCATTTGGCTGTGCGAGCATGAAATGCGTAGAATTTATTTTCATAATTTAATTAAAATAATTTTATTTTGAAAAGCTATCTTCTGGATATGATGGAATTGGCTCTCAATACATATTCCATTATATTCGGAATATGGGTATAACATATAAAATGCCAGGCGGCACACATCGTTTGGAGTTCGTGAATTTCACGGATGAATAGTGCCGCGAGATTTGTATACAAGACCCCCATCGTTCAAACCCTAGCCCATTATTCCTCTCAGGCGCCATTTAAATTCAATGGCCGAAGATTGCTGGTTGTTTCTCCTCAATTTCTCTCAATCCTCTCACAATCTCGACTCGGCTTCAACATGGAAGTTGTAGATCTCAACCTCCTCTACGAGATATGTGGTTGGATTGACGTGGTTCGCTTCAAAATCGCTAGAATTGAGGCAAATTGGTGGCGTTTTCTTTTGGATTTTAGTGGTCAATGGCGGCAGTGGAGGCGACGTGGTCATAGGTGGGGGTGGAGCTCGTAGAGGCGGAGGCTGCTGGTGTCCTATGGGGTTCCGGTGGAGGTTGGTGTCATGCACCTGAAGGTGTTGGATTACATCGATGGGTTCACGATTCTGGAAGGAACGTGAGCGGGAGATTGGATAGGAAGGCACCGTGTTATTTTTTTAATTAATTAGTTAATTAAATTTTAATTTTATCGAATTTAAAAATTCGTAACTTCTTTATACGAGGTCTGATTCGAGCGAAACACGTTGCATTGGGTTCATATCGACATCGTCTACAGGATGGGGTTGAATTGAAGTTTATTCGGTGAGTGTTTGAAACCACTCGTGAAGTACTAAATTTCCTTTTGCAAGTAAAACGCATTTACGAAGTGATAAATTATATTGATTGCTGTTTGAAAATTTCAATTGATTGAATTTAAATTTAAATTTAATTGGGTCTAAATTGACATTCAAAATTTGATAGTTAAATTGACATTTAATTTTGACATTTAAACTGGCATTTAAATTAACAGTTAAGTTGCATGTCATTTTTAGTTAAACACCCGACATTGATAATTTATGACTATTGTGATATATGGTTGCATTAGTTGATTTCGGTGTTGATTGTTAGTTGCCAAGGGTGATGTTGTGATAGATGGTATTTTGATTGGATATATATATAGTGATGTTTTGGCGGATGGTATTTTGATTGGATATATATATAATTTATTGATTTCGGTATATCCATGTTATCACCCCTACTAGTATCAATATTGATATGTTGATTACTTGAACATTGAGCTTTGATATGAACACTTGGACATCCTAATTGTTATGTGATTTATTGGATGCATTGTTGGCTGCTTTGATAGTAATGTGATCGTTGTGATTTTATCGCCGTTTGGCGAAATCGAAGATTTTGATAAATTGAATTTTATTTAAAGTCTGAAAAGTTCTGAAATTTAACATATGGAAATTTATAAATTAAGAAGAAGTAGATTCCGTAAATTGAATTAAATCAGATTTTGGAAAATAAATTTGAAATTCATTTATAAAATTTAAATTCTAATTTGTTTATAATATATATTTTTTCCTAAAAAATAAATAAAAGAATTTGCAAATTTTCCTATAACTTAATTAAATAAAAAGAAAATGTTACAAGAAAGCCCATGTTTGGAATCCATCCATTAAATGATTTGACACGTTTGAATTGTATTATTTTAAATTCAAGCTTTGGAAATGTTGGAATTTAAATTTGTTAAAAGATTTTGTGTAAAGAGTTCAATTTGAAATTTCGAAGCTATAATCAGTATATGTTTTGAACTATGGAAATTGGATTACTTTAAAGGTTTGAATCTTAAAATCCAAACATTGAAGTTAAATTGATTTCAGCGATTTAAATCGGTTTATTGAGATTGGACTCGAATTTGTATAAACTAAAATGGTTTGAAATGAGATTTGAATCGAAACTCAAGCCACTAAATTAAATCGTTTAAATCAAAATTGAAATTTATTTAAATTAATATCGAAATTGAAACTGAATGAAATTGAATTTAAAAGGAATTGGATTGAAACATTTAAAATTCAATTCATCTGTTTGGAATTTGGATCTGAGTCCATATTTGTTGGAAATGGAAAGAAACAGTTCATTTTGCAACTACATTTCTCTTGAGTTTGATTCGACTTACATGAGGATTTTTAGTCCTGACTCGAGTGTTTTTTTTTCATTACGCTCGGTTAAGATCGAGTTTTTTAGTTATCAAAGATAGTTATTATGGAGGACGAAGACGAAGATTTGGTATATCATATTTATTGATATCTATTCCGTTGCATTATTCATTCTGTTTATTAAGATGTATAACTCTGATGGTGTTGTATAACTCGGATTCATATTGTAAATTGAATTGTGTATATATTATTAGACAGCTTTATGAACTGTTTATCTGATTATTATATTTTATCGTTCTGTTGTGAGATTTTGTTATTTTTTCTTCTTTTCTTTTTAATTCTTTAAAACAAACCCATTGATGATCAATCTTTTAACTGGTTTGAGTTGGATATGTGTGGTTTATTTTCGACTTAAACTATTCAAAAAGGTAGGTCGTTATAGTATTTTTATACCTTTTCCCTACGGGATGCCTCATCTTTGAAGCTGAGATGTATATTTGTGATATACTTATATTATGATTTTACTACAATAGAAACGCGCAAAGGAGACGCGGTGAAATTTTTCGTAAATTTAAGGCGTTGAGAATTTTGGAAAAAAAATTGATAACAATAAATTTTGGTTTTGAGTTGTAAGTTGAAAGATATTAGTTGATTTTTGTAGTAGTATTTGTTAATTACTATAAATGAATTTGAAGACTTCAAAAAAGTTTTTATAAGAAGTTGAACTAATTATTTTCGAAAAGTAAGGCCTTTAACTTTTGTGGCATTTTTCTTACTTGGTAATTTCGAGGACAAAATTCTTTTAAGGAGAGGAGAATGTAACGACCAGAATTTCAGTCATCCAAATTTGGAATATTTAATTGATTTTAAATATTAAAAGTTAAATTTTTATTAGTTTAATAACTTATATTTCTAATATATTGATTTATTTGATAATTAAATTGTTTAATTTAAAATTTGAAATTGTTAAATAAACTTGTAACGACCTGGATTTTCCATCATTTGATTTTGAATATTTAAATGGTTTTAAACGTTGTATTTAAATTATTAATTGATTTTGAAAATGGAATTATTGATTGAATTTGAGAAATAGATTTAAATTTCATATACAGTGTTTATCGCAATACGGATGGTGAATACTTGAAATTTAAGTTGAATATGAATCGAAATGATTTCTAATGTGAATGTGAGTTCTATTTGAATTAGAATTGAGTTAGGAAGTTTTTAAAACTAAAATTTTAAGTAATTTCGGTGATATTGAAAATCGTCAATTTAATTGACACGTTAAGATAGCCTTCCGGAGCATCGTCTCGAAATTCGACGAAACTAGTTCCATTGGATCCACAATATCGTATTATTATCGGATTTCAAATTTTATTGTGTTTGAATTTACTGTTTGGTCGTACGGAATAAAAACATGTTGAAATTAATATTGAAAATTTAATATTTTAATTGGGCTCAAAAAGCTATCTTCCACATACGATCGGAACAGGGATCGAGACTTGTTCCATTGCTTTGAAAATATTGGTATAACATTAGGAACGTCAGGCGGCATGCCTCGATAGGGGTTCAACACATCGAGTTACGGAAATGAGATATTTTTAAATCAAATAATATTATAAAATTGTGTGCTCTCCTCTTTTTTAGAGGATCACACATTTTTCTTAAAAAAGTAATAATATTATAAAGTTCAAAGTCAACTCAGTCGTTTATATGTTAATTTCAACCACCCTACATGGGTCGTCCTATCTGTACATAGCCGCCCCAATTCAGTTTAAACGCGATCATTCCTTTCTTTATTCCTCAGTGTTGAGGAAAAATTCACGCAAAAAGAAAGAAAAGAAAAAAAGAAGTCAACGATCAAATCGCGATGGCGCGAGGCTTGAGGGAGACTCCGGAAGACTCGCGACGAGGGTAGAGTAGCCTGGAGCTCGATGGGTGGTCGAGCGGTCGTGTTTAGGGTTGGGCGACGTGCTAGGTGGGATGCAGGATATCAGGCTAAGGCGTGACTAGGGTTTTGGGTATAGGATCGTACATGATTGGAGGAGTTGAAGGCAGTCAAGATTTCTTCCTGGAACGTGAGTTCGTGGGGAGGGGTGTGCTTTAGCATGTTTGAGAGGAAGATGAGTTAAGTTTTTAATTTTGTTTTATTAAGATAATTTATATTTAATTAATTCAAATGTTCATAAATTCATATCGAACTCGTACGAGGTCCAAATTAAACGAAACAAGTGGTAACAGATTCGTGTCGACAAGTGCTACGCAACAAATTTGGTTTGGGATTTTTCCGGAGTCGGCTGGGATTTTGGATAGTTCAAAATCTAAATGTTCGGCAAATTTAAAAATCAAGGTGAGTAAATCTTACTCATTCGGATTACTGGATTAAATTTATAATAATCAAAATTAATCATTGGATGATTTGTTGAATTGATATAGTATTATCAGTTGGATATTATATAATATATAGTAGTATATATAGTAGTAGTTGGTCCGCCATTGGAGCGGATGAGACACTATGCGCCGCACATAATAGCGGATGACCATATATTACCACGATATCCCGCCTCGAAGCGGGACTGTTATTTTATGTTACATAACATATGTGGTTGTAGGGAAACAGGTTGGAGGGATCCAACTGGATTCCTCGGATATATTGAATTTTTTTCATATATATAGTGATATATGATGGGATTGAATAATTTGTTGTGGATTTGTTGTGTGATTTGATTTATTCGATACTATAGCAGCGCTGCATTAATTTTTGTATTTTAAGTGCTATAAATATTATTTGGAATTAAAAGGAGATTTTGAATCCAAAAATATTTATATCAAATTGGGATTATTTTAAACGAATTGATTTGAATAAAACATGAATTGATTTTGGGCTGTACTTAACTATTCATAAAAAATTTAGATAGAGAATTAAAATAATGGTACTATTGGATTTTAAAAATAGATTTTTATCGAGAATTGAAGTTTGTTTTAAATTGGGATTTTTATTTATTAAACTATACGGTCAAAGCTATTTTAGTATTGAAATATTTTGGAAAGTAGATTTTTTTTCAAATATTTAATATTTATTCGACCTGGAAATTATTTCTATGTATTGATTTGATTCAAAAATATCCTGTTATGGATGTAAGTATTTGAATTTTTTTTAATTATTGAATATACTTGGAGAGATTTGAATATATATCTTCGTAAAAATATTTTGAAATGAATGCTTTTGAAATATTTATAAAATTGAGCTTAGTGACTACTTATGTATGAAATTTGATCGTTAAATAACCGATTACTAAAATCTGGCCAAATTCGTTAATCGTTTCGAAGAGATCGGGATCGGATTTAATTATCCGAAAAAACACTTTAATCTGATTTATGGGTTATGAATTGTGATATCGTGAAGATAATGAAGGCGGTGATTTTGGAGGTTTGGTTTTTTCAGACCTAGAACAACTTGTATCGATGAATTCTATCATTGCATCAATGCATGAAAGACAGTGTTAGCATTCCAAGTATGAATGATATTCTTAAGGTAATACGTAGCCTCAAGCCTCACCAGCCGGGAGTGACTAAAACATAGAAGATGCGGCAGGGCTAACTGGGTCGCACCCAAGTAGGGTATGTTATCACTTTTCTAGATACCCTCGGATATATATTATAAATTATGGATATGGTTGTGTATCGAAAAGTGAGCGCTCATTAGGGTGGGAACACCGGGATGATAACATATTCGGTACTATCCAGCAAGGGGTAGGCCGATCCAATGTTGACAAGGGTCGTTAGGTACGATCTCCGTAAATTTTTCTACAGGTGTACTATGGCGGGCAGTACCTCAGCAGCCCAGTCATTGTATGGAATCCAATATCCACTACGAATCTTTACGATTTTGATTGTAGAGCCTAGTGTGCTGAAATTTAATTAATATAACAATTTCGGCTATTTTAATAAGTATTTGTACTTAGACACTATTATAATATTACTGGATTTTCTATAAAAGTGTTTGGTTATCGTAAGATAAAAAACCGTCGTATTTATGTATGACATGGTCTTACGACTTACATTTGTTTTCAAAGGATTTTGATAATAGTAATAATTCAAATTGAGTGTGTTTTCCCACGCTTGTTTTCCAGATTGACTCAGGTATTATTTTATTATAATGCTCGAGTCAGACCGAGTATTACAGATTCAGGTTAGGGTACTATGGAGCTCAGCAGATGAGCTGGACGATTTCGGACGTATCTCACGTACTTCATTATATTCTGTTGTGTGTGTGTATATGCTGTATATTCAACACATGTGAGGACAAGTATTATAACTGTCCAGATTGATTATTGACCGTTGTACTCTGATGATCGTACGAATATTAATGGTTACAGTTTCTTTTTGTATAAAGATCAGTTATTAAATATATTGTTCCGCTGCGATGTGTGAGATTATGTATTGTTGTTTCTATTTCCTTCAATCTCCTTTTCTTCTTCACCCCTAAAGATTTGTATTTCCATTCAATTTGAGTGGACACTTGTGATTTATTGTCTACTCGAAGGGTACGGAGATACGAGTCTTTACAAAATTGAATCTTGGATTTACTATAAATGAGAATGATTTATAAAGATGATTTAAATTCTATTTAAATTAGAATGAAGATAGTGAACTTTTAAGTTTGATTTAAAAGCAAATAAACAAAAATCGAAAATTACTTGTTTTAATTAACGTGCAAAAATAGTCATTTTGGACACTTTTTCGGATTTCGACGAAACTAATTTCATTGGATTCGCAATAGTGAATTATAATATGTTGTCGAATTTTGTGGCGATTGGACGTGCCATTTGATCCTGCGAGTTCGAAACGCATAGAAATTAGTTAAAGGAATTTAATTAAAATAATTTGATTTTGAAAAGATAAATTATGAATATGATGGAATTGGCTTTCGACACATATTTTGTTGTGTTCGGAATAGGGGTATAATATATAGAACGCCAGGCAGCACGCTTTGTTTGGAGTTCGGAATTTTCACGGATGAATAGTGCCACGTGAAATTTTCTATAAATAGCCCCAACTTTCATTCATTTGCAAAACTAAACCCTAGTTTGTTCTCAGCTACCTCTTCCCTGTTCAATGGCCTAAAATCACCCATCTTCTCCCCTTGATATCTTCTAATCCTCTCAACGGAATCGAATGACTCTAAAAGATAAAGAGCACGATGAGAATTAAGTTATGTACGGATGTATCGAGCTATTATCGGCGACAATGACTACTATGGGCCCACGTTCGTCTGCTATTTAGGTTTGGCCAGGGAGAGGAGATCGCACGTACGCATGCGGTTGTAGGTAGTTCTGACGCGGGCGGAGGGTGAACGGTTGGGGGCGAACATCAACGATCGTCGGGGGCGGTTTCTTGGAGGAGCGCGCATGGTTTTGTTCGAATGAGAAATAAAAAAGGACGCAGGCTGAAATTGTGCGACCTGGAGGCAGAGGCGCATAAAGGAAGAAAGGGAAATAGTTTAAAATTTTAATAAAATGTTAATTTTAATTATATCAATTGTTTAATAATTCATATCTAACTCGATCGAGTACGATGAGGCATGTTGCGATCGTATCGTCTATGGAGTTGGATTGAAATGACTCGGAGCTAATTGAAATTTTGGATTAAAAATTGGATGTTCATTCAATTTTAATTCAAAACGGAATGTTTTGGCAACTATTAAAATCAAAATGAGTTAATATCACATTTTTAGATAATCAGAAATTTATATAGTCAATAAATATTAACTATTGGATGTTTAGATATTTATTTCTAATCGTTATTAATTACTGGATAATATACTGAATTTTATTGTTAGTTGGATATATTCCCATCTATTGGAGTGGTTGAGACCCTATTACGCTCCGATGTAAGAGCGGATAAACCTTTGTTTATGAATCCTACCTCAAAGCGGTTGATTTATATTTTTACGATTATAAGTTGTCTGTGATGCAGGGAAACCGGTTGGAGGGATCCAACAGGATTCCTTGCACTGTTGATTTTACTTTTCATATAAATTGATATATGATATGTTGGGTGCAATAATTAATGTCATAAATATGATTTGGTTTATTTGATGCTTAGGTAGCACTGGGCCTTATTTTTGGTATTTAAATACTAGAAAATAGTGACTTGATTTAAAATGGAATTTTAAAGTGATTTTGGAAATTTTATATGTTTAATAATTTTTCTGAATTTAAATTTTGATTTTCATAGATTATAAATTATAGTTTTATGAAATATTTTAATAAAAGGTTTTAAACTGTATTAAAATCTTGGAAAATAAGTCAATCTTTTATACTAAAGGGATATGGATTTAAAAAAGTAAATAGAAATATTTTGGTTACAATAAATGTTTATCCATTATATATATGAAGTGATATATGTAGGTACATATGATAAAATTTATTTATAAAATTGAAATTTATAAATGTGATAAATTATAAAACTGATATTTTACAAAGAAGTGAAGATTTGTAAAATTGTATTTTGTTATAAAAGTATAGATTTAAAAACGGTGTTATAAATCTAAGGAAATTATTAGCATTAACAATTGGTGAAATAAATCAAGTGGGGGATTTATTATAAGATGAGAAATAACATTTTAGAAAATAGTTGATTCTATTTTGAAAATTTACTATGGGATAAGAATTCGGATTGTTAAACGGTATTTTATAAATTGAAGGAAATTTATAAAAGAAATTTATACCTATTGAAGCGAGGTTAAAATGGTTGGAATTATGTTTTGGATGGGTTTTTATAAATAAGCAGGATTTGTAAAGGAATAATGGTATAAATGGGTTCATAAATAAAGAAATTTTATGAAAGGGAGTTTTACAAAATGGGAAAAGATTTATAAACATGGGTTATAAACGTGGAAATGGTCATATTGGAAATTAAATATGGATTTCTATCATGGAAATATAATTATGTTTTAAATGTGGTTTATTTATATTTATATTATTTTAAAAGTGATTTGTGAATATTTTAATGTTTTGGAAAGTTAATTATTTAAAATTATTTATATGGTTTGAAATTAAATATAATCATTTATCATTAAGGTTTTGAAAATAAATTATTATTACTTATATTAGCGTTTAAGATAAATTATTATTGTTTTATTTAGAATGTTTTGAAACTTATTTTATTTTAAGATGTTCTAAAATTAATATTTATTTGTAATGTTTATTTTTATATAATAGTGTTTTAAATTAAATAATTATTTATTTGTTTATAAATATTATTGAGATTTATAAATAAGTTTTATAAATCTATTTGGGCTTTATAAAGGGAGTTGGTAAAATGTCTTGAAGACCTAAAAAAGAATCGTTTATAATGTATGAAAGGAGTTTCTATAAATGGTTTTGGATATTTATAAAAGGAATTTTAGAAATGGGTTTACAAATATATAAACGGAGTTTATAAATGGTTTTGTCGATTATAATAAGGTTTATAAGTGGTTTTTTAATTGAATAAAAGGATAATCTTCTAGTTGCTGGTGAATACACTTATACTATCGAGATAAGCATATAAATACTTTTCCAAGTATGGGGAAATAGGAATTGGGTTTATATCAACCTTTGTAAAGAGATTTTTTTGATTCAAGTATTACAAAGTGAATTTAATTATTAATTAATAGAGGCTTAGTGTTGCTTGGTGCTTAACCAATGTTGGATTTCCCTATCGAATTAAATTCCTGATTGAATGATTGTTATTCGATAGTTAAATAACCGATTATCAAATTTGGACCCAAATGTAACTTTGGAAATATCTAGGGGAAACACGTGAATTATATAGCACAGTCTTCTCCAGTGATGTTGTACTATACGTATAAATCTCATTTTGTTCTCCTAGGACAATCATAAGAAAATCCGTCCACTAACGGTTAGAAGATGGTTTTCGATCTTATCTTTGATTGTTTATTTCCTAAAGAACTGGGGTTGAGTTTACTGGAAACTATCGAATGTTGTTTCGAAGAGGTCGGGATCAGATTGTTTATTCGAAAACCACTTTGATCCAACTTAAGAGTGCGAAGTGAACACATCATGAGGATGATGGGAATTCAGAGATGGAGCTCTCAAATGTTTTGTTCAGTCCCAGAACGAACTTGTATGCATGAATGTTGGCATTGCATTATTGCTTGGAGGGTTGTGTTAGCATTCTAAGTGAGGAGTGCTATATAAAAGTAAACGTTGCCTCAAGCCTGATCAACCAGAAAAATGACTAAAGCAGGAACATGCGGTAGGGCTATGCGGGTCACTCCCTAATCCATTAGGGTATGATCATTCCAAGATCTAATGTCGATATCTCTATGTATGCTTCTGCGCCCATTATGGTTGTTTGATCGCAACCAATAGGTGATCGTGTTCGACGCTATCCGGTAAGGGGTAGGACCAGTCCTAAGTAGCAGATGTGCAACGTGTTGTAGTTTCCCGTACATTTTATCTAGAAGTGTACGGATTCAGTGGGTGGACCCTTACCCTTTCATAGTTGGAATCCACTCTCCAATAAGCGCCTTCGGTTTTGATTTTTGAACCTGGTATGTTGGAATTTAATAATGTAACAATTTTGGCTATGAATTAATATGTATTTATATTCTAGAATTATCATAATATCAGAGGGTTTCATATGAAATGTTTGGGTTATCGTAAGGTAAAAATTCGTTGGTGTTTGTGTGCAGCGTGGTCTTACGAGATACATTTGTTTTCAAAGGTTTTTATAACATAAAAATCTAGTAGGCTGTGTTTTTCTCACGCTGGTTTTTCAGACTGACTCGGATGTTATTTTATTATAATGCTCGGGTCAGGCTGATCGTATCTACAGATTTCTTTGGATGCATTGGAGCTCAGGAGACGAGTCCGAGGTCTTCAAGTCGTATTCTTGTATATGTTTATTTTTCGCCGTCTTTTTATTGAAATTATCAGCAATTCTGAGGATAGGATGTTATAACTATGCACGCTAATAATTGAGATTGTTGTTGTACTATAATGGATGTATGTATATAACAGTTTCTCCTTGTAAAAAAAAATCATTGATATTATATTATATGTTGTTCCGCTGCGATTGTAAGATTCTGTATTGTTTTTAGTTTCTTCTTTTCTCCTCCTCCTCTTCTTCTTTTATCCTCTTCTTTCTCCTTTCTTTCCCTTAACTATCCATCTTTCCGTTTGATTTGAGTTGAACATGTGTGGTTTATTGTTAGCTTGAATTGTACGGAAAAGCGGGTCGTTACATAATGCATAGTACATTCTCTAATGTAAAAATTAGAATCAAACCAAAGAGAAATTATAAAATTAATGGAATAATTTCTCCCTTTTTTTGAATTTATATTAAATATAGTAAATATGTTAATTTACTTTCACTTTTAGTTGCATATAACAATAAATATATATTCATTCTCAAACTGAACCTAACTTTATATCTATTAGTATGTGAAATTTATATACCAGTGATTGCCTACAAATTGAAATGAATTTTATATCACTATTTATTTCTTTTATTATATTGTTTTAAGTTGAATTTGTTATATATAACTTAAATTATATGTGAAATTCAAAAAAATATTGGTTGGTGAAATCAAAATTTATCTATACTTCCGTTTTAAGAATAACGTTATGTTTGGTTCTTTTAATGAGTCAAGTTCCAAAATTATTGCTTTCTACTTTTAGCAAAATTTAAAACTATCAAAAAATTAATTTAGCTTATTAAAATATTTAAAAGTTTATTATAGAATACGTGTAATTTAATTTAAACTTTTTCCTGAGAGTAAATGAGATTAACCGCACTCCTATCGGATATTATATATAAGTAACATAGTTGAATGCTGCAAGCAACCGTAGGCCAATTTGAAGCTTCACATTTTTGTTGTTAAGTTGATTATTGATATTAATGATGATTTCACACTAAGATTCGATAGAATATAATTCCATCTTCAATATTCAATTAAGAATTCTCAAATTGAAGGTAATTGTTTCATTTAAATAGCATTAAAAAGGATCAATTCAATAATTAAAGTGTACTCAATTCCCTAATTTAACATGGAACAAAATGAAAAACTAAACTCAGATTAATATTTCTATAACTAGTTTATACTTAGATTTAAATTAGTAGTTTATCATTATCTTAATTTACTTACATTCTCTTAAGTTCATACGAAGTTAAATACCAATGCATTCTCATTATATTTGTTCTTATGGACACACACAAACACACCATCCCAGCACAGAGATTTGCTGCCCCAACCAGTTTTTCAGATTTAACAAGGGCCCACCTCCATGCCTTGAAATTGTGAGCAAGTCAGATGGGATTCGAACCCACGACCTGTTTACCAGGAAGCGGGTATCTTACCACTGTGCCACTATTTGTATATATTAGAATCATGTAAATATTGAAATATTTTAAAAAATCAATTCATCACCAGTTTCAATAATTGTTTATTAATTTTAAAATGTATTATGCTAGAGATGCTTCTTTGTCAAAGTGCAATGTCAATATGATGATCTTTCATATTTTGAAACTATTAGAAAATATCTAAGTTTAAAATACTTATAGAGTTGTTAAAATATATGAGTAACTTAGTTAATTTGAAATTTTGGCAATATTATTTTTCTACTTAGTTGAAAACTGATAATATAGCATGGTGACATGAATAAAATTTAACATTACAAAATTAGGAATAAATTTGAAGCTTGTTAGTGTGAGAAATACGGATCTTAAGGCTGGGATTAACACTAGAGGGGGTGAATAGTGTTAATCAAGAATTACTAAATCTTTTTGAGTTTATGTTAATTTAGACACCGATGTATGCAATATACAGGCATAGATATGATCACAGAAACAAATACAGATGCAGAAATAAAATAAAAGCAGTAAAGGAAAGAGCACATCGGATTTTATACTGGTTCGGAGTTAACCTATATCCAATCCCGTAACACAAGTACAGATTTCCTTTCAAAAGAAATTGTACAATTACACCCTCGATTTCAAGGCTACGAGGTACACCCTCCAGAATTTCTATCCTCTGGGTAGAGATACTTGATTTTCGGGCCACAAGTTTACCCAATTGATTTACCAAGGCTATAATCACACCTTTTCTCTCTCGATTGATTTCCAAGGCTATAATCACACCTTTTCTCGCTTAATAGATTACAAAGCAGTCTACAACTCTGAATAGCACCGAGAATCTTGTAGAGATAGTGATAAAGAATCAAACTAGAAGTAATCGAGTTTGATTCAATATTGATTTCGGCAGAGTAATGGTAAGAATTTGTATTAAGAAATGTGGAAGAAGAAGAGGAGTGAAAAACAAGAAAATCTAATCTCAAATTCGTTGAAACTAACCCCTATTTATAGAAGAACAACAACCATGTACATTCATGAAGAGTTATGGCGAATAGACACTTCTTTTGAAATTTAAATTTTGAATTCAACTGACACCATGTCGACATGGTTACCCAAGGCATGTCGACATCCCAAAGCAATTTTTGGTGATTTGATTTTCTTTGAAAATAACCTTTATCTTATATTAAAACTATTTTAAACTTTACAAATATACTTGACTATAGTTAAAATTCATAAGTAAATATAAAGAATAATATATATAGATTTTAACTATAATTTTATATTTAAATCTAAGTATAAAAGTTAAATATATAATTCAAAAAGATAGTTTAAAATCAGGAGTAATTTGACTTTGAAATTAAAGATAATTTTGAAGCTAAAATTATTTAAAATCAGGATAGAGGGTTTTGATGTTTTTAAAAGGAAAGTTTTGAAATAATTTTGAAAACAAGATAATTTTGTAAAATCATTTGAATTAAAATTAGTGGATACAAAACAATGCTCCATTAGATTTTCGTAGGTTCCATCCTACTTAGAGTTCCATCCCTTTAACAGGCTCGAAGTGGATTCCATTCCACGAATAAATTGGATTTTAAGATGCCAGTGTTTTTCTACGAGTTTTAACGAAAATTCCTAATAAAAATACTTATGCTTGAAATCTTGAACTCTTGATAATATTGATACTCATAAGTCTTCTATCTCGGTATCTTGAATCTCTATACTGTACAATCTTCATTCTTGGTACATGCATGGTTAAATCCTGCATATACATAGATATATATATCTAAACTTATAATGTCAATATTTATATTTTATAATCTATTCTAAGGTTGTCGTCGTCAAAACTATCATCTCACGGACTAACAATCTCCCCCTTTTTGATGATGACAACCTTTGTTTATAAAATATTACTTCTATCCTAATAACTCCCCCTAAAACTAATAAATCCCCCTTAATTTATGCCTAACTACCCTATTTTATATTTCTCCCCCTTTGTCATCAATAAAAACTCACTCCCCCTCGTTCTTGGACTTCAGTACCTGCATTGATAAACTATACAACGAAATATATGATATATGGATTAAGAAATAATTATACTTATGATCATGATAACTAATTAAAAACTATATACATTTCAATGTGTATATATATATATGTTTTATACAACAAACTTCAAACCAATATCAATAAATCAATTCACACAGAGTATCAATTCAAACCAAATCAATTCTAACAAATCAAACAAAGTAATGAAATCAAACGTTACGAGGAACTTCCACCCATCCTTCTTCTCCAAATATAGAGTCTGCTTTAATTACATCCCAATTTTCATTGTCGTTGGTAAGAGAGACAGGAGTATGTGCTTCGTTATCATCCTTGTGCAGAGAGGAGATCATCCATCGTATCGTATCGAAGTGCCTTTCTTGTTCCTTGATCATCTGCATTTGACTCAATTCTAAGTGACGCTGGTTACGTAGAATAAAAGAGTGAATATTCTTGAACGAACTAAGGTTTTCTTCAAAATTTTTGGATAGATTGTGAATAGGATTAGCCATAGTTGAATTTGTGAAAGGAATAAAGGATATAGATGATAAGAAATAAATTTCAGTGAAGAATTCTAGAAGAAAAAGGTATTTATAGGCGTAGAAATTCGTTTGAAATGAATAGACATTTGATAGTTATTCAAATTTCAAATTCAAAATCAACAGACATTTCTGACCAGTACATGTCGACATGGTCATATAGGGGATGTCGACATGGGTTAGTGAAAACTTATGACTAATTTGATTTTGTGAATAATTGTGTATATATATATAATATACTAACATTTATTCCGGAGATAAGATAAGGTAGATAACAGAAAGGAAATTTCATTTCATTGCATACTATGATAATACAACAATTAAGCACACAACAAACTACATGAATATTCGAAATAAAGCAAACTAAAACAAATACAACACGATACGAGAAGATAAAACTAGTTAGAGGATGAAGATAGTCCAAATTTCTTGCTGACTTTTGAAATAAACTTGTTCATCTTCGAAGAAATATTATCCAACTTTTTACTAACGGATCGTTTAAGAATCCGTTGATTCTCAACAATAGTCTTTTGGTTTTTGAGAAGGGTTTTGGTGGCTGGAATTTGAGGATAGTCAATACTTTCCAAAGAGGTTTCACCTTCTTCTTCAATTTCCATTTGATTCCCTTCTTCTTCTTCCTCCTCTTCTTCCATTTCCTTATGAGCCAAACGCTCTTCCATTTCGGTAAGGGTCTCATAAGGTTGAAAAACAAATGGAATTTTCATAAGCGAAATGTTGGAATGATTGAAAACCTTTTTAGAAACAAATTCTTCGCCTTTGAAATCCACTCCAAAATAGTTAAAAATCCGAGTGAGATAAATTCCATGATATAAAGTATTCTCACCCATTTCAAGATTTTTGGGACGAAGTTCATCCAAAATAATTTGGGCCTAATTTATGTCATAATTTCCAAAAATAGCAAACAGTGTTTTGCAAACTTTTGAAGTAGGATTGTTAAAATTCCCTGATCTTAGGGTCAAAGTATGTTGCAAAAGAAGATTGACAATTCTTTCTTTTGGTCGAAAATTTCTATTTTTAAATTCAAAATCATCATCTCTTTTGAAAATGTGATGAAATGTCTCACGATCATGTTCATCGATTTTAAAGTTAGATTCATTCCCGAATTCTTACAATTGAGAATAATACCCAAAAGGTCACAATTCAAGAAAATTCTAGTGCCTTTGACACTACTCCAAATTTCATTCTCATTACCATCATAAAATCCGCGATTTAAATTCGCATAGAAAATTTTGACAAGATTAGGATAGCAAACAAAATCATTTTAAGGAGCATCGATAAGACTAAGAACTCCATTGTTTGCAAAAAGAGAATCAATTTCATAAGAAGAAAAATCTTCAAAAATAGCAAATTTTCTGGGATGGACTTTGGCATAGTTAGCATAATTGATGTATGTTTTTATTGCCTCCGGATCATTGAATAATTGCTCTTTGATTTTTCTGGAAATTGCCATGGTGGATGGGTTGCTTGAAGAAACCATTAAAGTAGAGGGTAGAGAGCTTGAAGTTATGAAGAGAGAGTTTGAATTCGAAAATGAGAGTGAAGAGATATGATAAAAGATAGTTAATAAATAGATTCTCAAAGGACATATTCTCGGGTCAAAAGGTAGCTTTTCAGAGAATTGAATGAAGTGAAAAAGTGGAGGGAAATTCAAACATTTGAATTCAAATTTTGAAATTCAAATTCAGGTAACCATGTCGACATCATGGTAGGGATCATGTCTACATATGCCTTTGAATTTTCATGAATTGATTTTTCCTAAGTTCTCTAATATACATATATATATATATATTATTATTATTATTAATGCCTATATATATATCTGAAATATTATTAAACTTCAAGTATATTTCAGAAAATATTATTATACTATTAAAAAATAATAAAAATAATAATAAATAATGAAATAATAATAATAAAAAATAGAAAACAAATTTTAAAATTCAAACAACACACCAATTCAAAATCAATCAAACAAACAATCAAGCAACTAATTCTAAGCAAGAAATTTCAACCAATTGTATTGTAAACGTGTACCTTCTTCTGAGTCCGTTTCTTTGAATTCGTCGGAGTCATGAACAGCTGTGAAACACAAATTCGAATTATCTGTCTTTTGATCATCATCACTTGAGGACGAGTCTGAGTCATCTAGAGTAGCAGTAAATGCACGCTTCCGTTTCTTTGCTGGATTATTGTTCATAGGAGAATTTTGCCTATCTGGATACAGATAGTCTCTTTTGAAATGGCCTGGTTTATCACAGTGTAACATTTGTCATTATTTATGTAATAACCCGGATTTTGGAGTATCTATTAGTTGATAATAATTGGGTTAATTTATAGAAATACTGAATTGTAAATTTAACAAATGAATCTAATCGCAAATATTTATTTGATCATGTCTTAATATAATAACTTAAAATTGACAAAGTATTCTTTTAATAATAAGTAATGATAATTGTTTATATAAGTAAATTATTTAAGTTAGACAAGATTGTTTATATATGTATTTATTTTGAATAGATCTTGAATTGAATTTTTAATGGAATTTAAAGGATTGAATTTGAATTTTAAAGTCAAAAGATAAAACATCTTTAAGTAAATTGATTTAAAAAGTAATAATATGTATGATTTTATTTGCATAAAATTTGTTTTATATTACTTTTCTTTTAAAAGGATTTGCTAAATGTGAATTAAGAAATATTAACTAAATAGAACATTTAAATATATTTACACATGCCAAATTCAAGGGTTGAGATATTGGAATATTAATTAACAAATGTAAGTTACTTAGCTTACCCAAATGACAAGTGTTAGGTTTCCAAATAAGTGTTAGCTTAGAAAATTAACAAGTGGCATTTGTTCATTTTCTTTTCTTTAAGAAAATATAATTATCATATTAGAAGCATAGCTAAAATAATAAAATAAAAATAAAAAGAAAGAGGAAACATAAGTCTGTAACAAGAGCAACCAAAAGAAATGGCCTATAAACAAATCAAAACAGAATTTCAATCAAGTAATCATCTAGCTGGAACACATAAGCAGATCAAAGAAATCCCTCTGAAATTTTGAAAACAACATCATCTTTGAGTAAAGCAAGCAATCAAACAAGTTGTCTCAAATACTGATTAAATCAAGCTATAGAAAAAAAAAAGATCAGGCAATTTCCGGGCTGCTATGATCAACTAATGCAAGGTGAGTGACTCAGAAAGTTCTGGTACATTTTAATGTTGCATGTGATGATTTTTGTAATATAGTGTGAACCCTGTCATGCATGATGTTTTAAAAATGGGTTATAATTGTGTACACAACAGATCATAGAAAGAAAGTCTCTGTTCAAATTAGAACAGTGAATGAATTTAAAATCTAACAATATAGATTTGGTTTAGGTAGTAAATGTTTGAGGGAGAAACTGATGGATGTTAGCCTAAATGTTGCATGCTAAATTTAAGATGAATAAATGTAATTGTGTATACAAATACATGGGTGAATGACTGCATATAACAGTATACATCCTTTGTTCGTTTTTTTTCAACTGTGAAAAATCAAAGTTTCGTCTGATTTTAAACTCAATTGCATGCAGTAAATTGTGAAATTAAATTGTGATAAATGGTTTGCATGTGGCCAATGTTGAGTAAAGTGTGAAACTATGTTTCAATGAAAAATATATATATAATATTTCCTGTTTTCAAACCTCTGCTCTATATAAAGTGAGTAACATCATCTTTAATAAATATTGAATCTGTTGCATGATAAGATCTGTGTTAAGTATATACTATGTTCATACATATCAGTAGATTTCCTGTATATATATAAGTGAAATTATGTGTGTTCCTGTATTTTACCATCCTTAGTTCCAGACTCCAGTATTGATAAAAAATCCATCATCACTTGATCTTATAAATGTTAGTGTATAAGATTCCAAACAGAATATGTCGTTGTATCATGAAGTAAAGTTTAAGAACTTATACAAAATAAAATAATCTGTGTCTTGTCTCTGGCAATAAGAAAATAACAGAGAAAGATAAATATAGTGGAAACTCAATCATCCTGATTAATTGATTCAAGTATATAGATTGAACACTTAAAGCAAAACATGATTTTTAATACTTAAATCATGATTTTTAATAAATGAATATGGGTGTATTTCTGGTTTAACTAGAAATTGGTAAATTGGGAAATTCTGATGATCTTTGTGTGCTGGAGGGTTGGGGTTTCTCTGGTGATAGAGGAGTGGTAGGGCAATTTGGCAAAATTTTAGATGGGTGTGTAAGTTGTCGAGGTGATGGGTGTTGGCCGGAGAAGGCTGTAAACTTAGTTTTGGACTAGGATGAGATTTTTGATCGGCACGACTTCGATTGTTGATCGAGTTGCGAGTGCTTCTGTGAAAAGGTGGCATGGGGACATGCGAGGCCGTGGACGGAGTTCGGTGAACTCTGGTGAACGGCAATGGCGGTTTAGGGTTAGTTTCCTGGCGAAGTCAAGTTCCAGTTTGACTGGAATGCTCAAATTTGATTTGGGAATTGGGGGTGTTGAATTGGTGGTCGAATCGACTCGTGAGTTCGTCGCGGACATGTGGAAGGTATCGGCAGAGGTCAAGGCGGCGTAAAACATCGGTGTACGTGCACGAGTGGGTTGTCGTGTCAGTGTTCTGGAGGTGGAGAGTGTCTCGGGTTGGGTCTCGAAGAGAAGCTCGGAGATTTTGGGTTGGAGCTCGATGTTGTTCTCGGGCCATTCACAAGATTTAACGTGGGTTTGGGTTTGTTGATCTGAACTAAATGACGAAGTTGTGTAAGTTGAAAACCAGGGTGTTTGTTGATGAAGTTTTAACTGTGGGCTTCATTTGTTCGAGTTGTTCTCAGGTATTTGGAGTGATTTCCTCGAAGGAGTTACTCGAAGTCATTTTAGAGTAGACTCGAAGTAATATTGACGATAGCTCGTGTAACTTTTGGTTCCAATTTTAGTATAAATAGAAGCCTGTTTCCGTTATAAAGATTAAAAGTAAAGTTTGCAATGCAAACTGAAATTTTAAAATAGGTTTAAAACCTGCGTTTAAATCTGAATCCAGAGTTTGAATCTTAAATTTTGAAATAATTTAAGTTTTGAATCCAAATTGGGTTTTAAACAACATTTAAGTATAAAAGTATATTTGGTTTTGAAATTAAACAGAAGTTTAAATTATAAAATAGGAAATTTAAGATAAGTTTGAATCCGAGTTTTGAAACCTGGAAGTGGGTTTAAACTTCAGCTTTTAAATAAAATAATTTAAATTTAAATGAAGTCTAAAATGCGTTTATGGTAAACTTAGAAACAAATTGTTTTAAATACTTATATGAGTAAGAAATTGTTTATCTTAAAGATAAATAAAATTTAATAATTTGGATTCATTAAATTATTAAGTAAATTTAAAATAGGTAATTAATTATTTAATTAATTAATAATATGGATGATTAATTAAGAAATTAAGAGTTTTTAAATTGATTTATTAAAGACTTAAGATTAATTAATTAAGGTTAATTAATCTGTAATTAAAGGTTATTAATTAGATTTTAATTAATGATTACGAATTGATTAATCAAGTGTTTAAGGATTAATGAAGATTGCAGTTAACACTTAATTAATTAAATAATTAAAGATTAATTAATCATTAATTAATTCGTAATTAATGGAAGTGTAATTACTTAAGAAAGTAATTAATGGAATTACTGGGTGTTGTTAATCAAGGGTAATTATTAATTATGGGTAATAATTAATTAATGAGGTAATTAAAGATTAATTACTGTATTTGGTTATCAATAAATTAATTTGTGAAATAAATTTAAGGGATAAATAGAATGATATGGGAAGCTTTTGATTAATTGTTATCCCTAATATGTGTTTCGTAATGCTATGTGATAAGATATGTTAATTTTAGACCGTGATGATGTGGTTTTCTATTTGATGATGAATTACTGTGACATCCTGTTTTAAAGTAGAATTGTATTTCACTTGAATAATTTAAGTTAAGTTGACAATGGTTTCGAAGAGACCGGAGTCGGGTATTAGTGAATACCCGAAACCACTTCGATTCTTATAATTTGATATGTGAAACTGATAGGCTGAAGTGGAATGACATAAGTAAATTTGACCATTTAAAATCTATGTGTTGGCACTTAGAAATTGGTGGGTGAAATGGTTGATGTATAATAACTTGTGAAATATAGATTGATATAAGTTACCCCGGGTTTAAATAAGTTTTATGTTTCGATATTCCATGATAGTTGAGTTTACTCACGCTGGTTTCCAGCCTGACCCGGGTGTTACTTTGATGTAATGCTCGGGTCAGACCGAGTATTACGGCTTTTCAGGTAGGGACGTTCTGGAGCTCAGGAGGCGAGCTGGATGGCAGGGACGTATGGAGAGTTTCCACTATGATATTGTATATCTGAGACCTGTTAAATTGTATCTGTCCAATGTTGTATAAAATTGTTGTAACTCTGATATATCGATATAAATTGATAGACACAGTTTTCTTTGGTATAACTATTATTATTGATATTATATTTTATCCGCTGCGAATGTGAGGATTCTGAGACTTGATGCTGCCTTCTTCTTCTTTCTCTTTCTTCTTTCACTAACTATCTGGAAATTTCGGAATCGAAATTTCCGGGTCGTTACATTTGGTATCAGAGCTGAAGGTTAAGCGGGAACCTTGTGTAACGCCCCACCTCTATACCCACGCTAGCCAAGAACACTCCGAAGTAGTGCTGTCAACTAGCACGGAGAATAAGGCTGTTGAGGAGCGACCATCCATGTAATTGCTTATCACACGGTGGCTATAAATAATCTTCGGAAACAAACATAGAAATAATCATATCACAAATCAGTCACAGATATCCGTATCACAAAGGCGGAAGAAGATATGAATATATAACTAACACATGAAAGTGTACATCAGAGTAGTGGTCAGTAAGATCCACGATAATACAAAAGAATAGCAACACGTGCTATACAAAAGAATACAACTATGAGTCTATATCTCAAGTGTATACAACAAAAACTGCTAATCTAAACAGTTAGCCAAAAGTCAGAGTGATGAATCCCTGGGAAGAAGTCAAGCAAGAATCAATCCTTCTTCTATCTAAGCACAAGAAGCTTGAATCCAATGTCTTCTTCTTGAATTTGGAGTAGAAAGATGGATTGCAATTGAATTTGAGTTTTGGAATTTTAATTTCCCATTCCCTCCACTATTAATGCCAAAGCTTGATTAGTTAGGAAATTTATGAAGAGTGAGGAGAAGAGGGTTGGAACTTGGGCTTAATAGGCTAAACTAACCCAAAGTCCAAAGCGGGAAAAGTTAGTGAAATTTCACTAACTCCAAACCTATCGATGTTTATACTTAAAAAAGTTGTAAACGACATTTCGAACTCAATGGAAGTGGTCTCGAGTCCTAATTTGACCATTTGCAAAAAGTAGCTTTTCGGACCAAAATCCGATTAACGAGTTAATATTTAAATAAAATATTTAAATACAAACTCCAGAAGCTGGGAAAGTAACCTTGGCTCGACGTTTTATAGACCTTGTTCAAGGTCAATCTTCTGTGACTGATTACGTCGCAGCCTTCGAGTCGCTTTCCAAATATGGGGTTGAATACATCAACACCCCATTGAAGAAGAACCAGAGGTTCGTTTATGGCTTAAATAAGAATCTTAAGAAGCCACTGCTCCTGAAACTAGAAGTCGCATTTGATCAACTCGTCGATATCGCTCTTCGTCTTGAAGAGGCTGATGGAGAGAGTGATGTTGAAGTGGAAGGCGCTAAACCAAACTTCAACAACAAGAAGAGGCCAAACAAATTCAAGGGTCCTTATCCCAACAAAAAGGGTAAGCAGGCAACCCTTGCGGCAAAGTCTCCTTCTCCTAGTGGTGCGAGTTGCTTCAACTGTGGGTCTGGGGATCATTATGCGAATAAGTGCTCTAAGCCCAAATCTTGTCGCTATTGTAAGAGCCCGGATCATTACATACATCAATGCCTCAAGCGTAAAGGCAAGAAGGAAGGAAAGTTGAATGTGGCTCAAGCCCCTGGCAACACATCTCGTGGCCAAGGTATTTCTCATTCCATTCTTGATGGTATTATTTTATTTCATGGTCAACCTATTAGAGTTCTCTTTGATACGGGTGCATCCCATTCTTTTATATCAAAGGAACTGGTAGACACTTTTTCCTTAAGTGTTACTGCATTGATGACTTCTTTAAAAATTGCGAATCATGTTGGTGGATCCGCAACTCTTAGTTTGCTTTGTAAAGATGTGGAGATTATTTTTTGCGATTTTTCTTTCCTAGCCGATTTGCATGTCATGCGTTACTTAGGCTTTGGAATAATTTTGGGAATGGATTGGCTTAACCGTTATCAAGCCCATATCCTATGTCCTGAGCGGACTATTCATCTCCGACATCCACTATCTGTTAATCAGATTTCTGTTAATCTTAAAGATTCAGAATCATGTTTGGTGGCATCTTTATATTCTTTAAATCCTCGTGATAACGATGATGATGATGAAGATGATATTATTTCTCGTATTCATGTTGTTCGTGAATTTTCCGACATATTCGAGCCCGTTTTAGGTTTACCACCTAAACGAGCAATTGAGTTCAGAATTAATCTTGTTTCTGGAGCTCAACCTATTACTCGTCCTCCTTATCGCATGTCCAATAAGGAAAATGAGGAGATGCGTAAACAATTATCTGAATTGGAGACGAGGCAATTTATTCGCTCTAGTTCCTCGCCTTGGGGAGCTTCGGCTATTTTCGTAAAGAAATCCGACGGTACTCTGAGGCTCTGCGTTGATTATCGCAAGCTTAACGATTTTACTATTAAAAATAAATATCCTTTACCTCGGATTGATGATCTATTCGATCAGCTTAGTGGTGCTAAGGTCTTTTCACAATTGGACTTGGCTACCGGTTTCCATCAGCTTCGTATCGCTGAGGATAGCATTCCTTTGACATCATTCCGTACTCGCTATGGATCTTATGAATGGCTTGTTATGCCATTTGGGTTAACGAATGCTCCAGCTTATTTCGTTGACCTCATGAATCGAGTTTTCAAAGATTTCCTCGATCGGTTTGTTCTCATATTCATTGATGATATTCTTGTGTATTCAAAAACCGAGGAGGAACATGAGAAACATCTTCGGATTGTATTGGAAACACTTAGGAGTAATCAATTAAAGGCGAAATTTTCTAAATGCCACTTTTGGCAACCTCGTGTGAAGTTTCTCGGTCATATTATTTCCGAATCCGGGATATCCGTGGATCCTTCAAAGATTGAAGCGATTCAAGATTGGAAGAGACCGGAGAGTGTGACAGAGATTCGTAGTTTTCTCGGATTGGCAGGCTATTACCGTCGTTTTATTAAAGACTTTTCTAAGATTGTCGTGCCTCTTACTGGCTTGACTAAGAAGGGAGTTAAATACATTTGGTCGGACAAATGTGAAGCCTCTTTTCAGAAATTGAAAGAACTCCTTTCCGATGCTCCTATTCTTGTTATTCCCGAGGGGAATCAAGATTTTGTTGTTTATACCGATGCTAGTCACGTTGGTTTGGGTGCCGTTCTTATGCAAAAAGAACGTGTTGTTGCTTATGCTTCTAGGCAATTGAAGTCAGCCGAGACTAGATATGCCACACATGATCTAGAGCTCGCGGCTATTGTTTTCGCCCTTCGAATGTGGCGTTATTATCTATTGGGAGAGAAATTTATTCTTTACACGGATCATAAGTCTTTGAAATATTTATTTTCTCAAAAAGAACTTAATTTACGTCAACAGCGTTGGCTCGAGTTCCTTGCACCTTATGATCTTGATATTCTTTATACCCCCGGTAAGGGTAATCGTGCCGCCAATGCTCTTAGCCGTAAGCAACAAGCAGTTGTTTCTATGATGATATCCGAATGGAACGATCTCGAGATCTTATCCACTTGTGAGATTCGAGAGCGCGTATCCGATTTATGCTCATCGCTTGTTTTATGTAGCCTTGAGGCTCATCCTTCTCTTTTAGACCGCATTCTTGAAGCTCAAGGGCTAGATTCTGAATTGGCTCTTCTTGGCAAAAATGTTAAGGATAAAATTGATATTGAAGGTTTGAAAGACTTTGATATTGATTCTCGTGGCGGCATTCGAAAATTTGGTGGACTTATCGTACCAAATATTGGAGATCTTCGTAAAGATATTTTAGAAGATTCCCATCGTTCTAAATTCACCATTCATCCTGGTAGTAGTAAAATGTACGCTGATATGAAGCGACTTTATTATTGGGAGGGAATGAAATCTGATATTGCTAACTTTGTTAAGTGTTGCATGACTTGCCAACTTGTCAAGGCCGAACATCAAAGGCCTGGTGGGTTATTGCAACCTTTAGAAATTCCAATTTGGAAGTGGGATCAAATTTCCATGGACTTTATAGATGGCCTTCCCCGTTCTCGTTCGGGTCATGATAGCTTATGGGTGATTGTTGATAGACTTACTAAATCCGCCCATTTTATTCCGGTTCGGTCTAACCGAACCGTTCCTCTTTTGGCCAAACTATTTGTTAAGGAAATTGTAAAATTGCATGGAGTTCCTACTTCTATTGTTAGCGATCGTGATCCATTGTTTACTAGTGGATTTTGGAAGAGTCTTCAAAAAGCTTTAGGAACGAAGCTTAATTTTAGCACCGCTTATCACCCCCAGTCCGATGGACAAACCGAGCGTGTGAATCAAACTCTTGAAGATCTTCTTCGTGCTTGTGTGCTTGATTTTGGTGGAAGTTGGGAAGATCATATTTCACTTGTTGAATTTTCCTATAATAATAGCTTCCAATCTAGTATTGGTATGGCACCTTTCGAGGCACTCTACGGAAGGCCATGCCGATCTCCTTCTTGTTGGCTTGAGGCCGGTGAGAAGCTGGTTTTAGGTCCAGACTTTATTCGTGATTCCACGGAAAAGATTGAACTTATTCGACATAGGATGAAAGAAGCCCAGAGTAGACAAAAATCCTATGCCGATAATCGAAGAAGGAAATTAGAGTTTTCTGTTGGGGATCCTGTTTTTATTCGTGTTTCACCTATGAAGGGTGTTGTACGTTTCAGTCGATCGGGGAAGTTAGCGCCTCGATATATTGGGCCATTTCCTATCACTGAACGTATTGGTTCCATGGCTTATCGCCTTACATTGTCGGGTCAGTTTTCTGCTATGCATGATGTATTTCACGTTTCTCAATTACGGAAATGCCTTCGGGATTCCGATTCTATTCTTGAGCCTGCTGTTGTGGAAGAAATTGAAGTTTCGCCGAATTTAACTTATGAGCAGCATCCTATTCGAATTATAGCTTCTGAGGTTAAACGACTTCGAAATAAAGATGTTCCGCTTGTGAAGGTTCAATGGTCCTCAAATCCTAAGGATTGTTCTTGGGAATCCAAAGAATTCATCGAGCGTACCCATCCGGACTTGCTTACTCCTGCTCCTTGAGGTGAACTTCTTATTTCAAAATTCCTCTTGTGTTAATATGCTTTTATGGTTGTTAGTTTTTATTTCCATCTTATATATATTGCGAGGACGCAATTTCTTTAAGGAGGGGAGTCTGTAACAACCCGCATATTTATCGAGTTTGTATTTAAATATTTTATTTAAATATTAACTCGTTAATCGGATTTTGGTCCGAAAAGCTACTTTTTGCAAATGGTCAAATTAGGACTCGAGACCACTTCCATTGAGTTCGAAATGTCGTTTACAACTTTTTTAAGTATAAACATCGATAGGTTTGGAGTTAGTGAAATTTCACTAACTTTTCCCGCTTTGGACTTTGGGTTAGTTTAGCCTATTAAGCCCAAGTTCCAACCCTCTTCTTCTCACTCTTCATAAATTTCCTAACTAATCAAGCTTTGGCATTAATGGTGGAGGGAATGGGAAATTAAAATTCCAAAACTCAAATTCAATTGCAATCCATCTTTCTACTCCAAATTCAAGAAGAAGACATTGGATTCAAGCTTCTTGTGCTTAGATAGAAGAAGGATTGATTCTTGCTTGACTTCTTCCCAGGGATTCATCACTCTGACTTTTGGCTAACTGTTTAGATTAGCAGTTTTTGTTGTATACACTTGAGATATAGACTCATAGTTGTATTCTTTTGTATAGCACGTGTTGCTATTCTTTTGTATTATCGTGGATCTTACTGACCACTACTCTGATGTACACTTTCATGTGTTAGTTATATATTCATATCTTCTTCCGCCTTTGTGATATGGATATCTGTGACTGATTTGTGATATGATTATTTCTATGTTTGTTTCCGAAGATTATTTATAGCCACCGTGTGATAAGCAATTACATGGATGGTCGCTCCTCAACAGCCTTATTCTCCGTGCTAGTTGACAGCACTACTTCGGAGTGTTCTTGGCTAGCGTGGGTATAGAGGTGGGGCGTTACACCTTGGCTCTGGTCGTATTACTCATTAAGGATAGGGTAAGTGGTACCCTAGAATGAGTTGAGTGTATATATATATATATATAAGAGAGTACTTGTTATTTTCTTATATAAAGATTTTAAATGATTTTATACAAGATTATATTTTGATATATAAAGCAATATATCTTTCTAACTAATAGTAAAGGAATTGGTTGTTAAATTGTTAAGTTAAATTAAGAAATAATAAAATACAACCAAACTGAAATTAAATCTTGAATTTGGGAAAGGTTTCAAGATAAGGATAATCAATTAATTTATGTAATTAATTAAACTTTATTTAATGAGATTAATTTATGGATAATAATTGGAAATGATAAATAAAGAGGGAGCTACTTAATGAAGTAACTAGAGATAAGTAATTTAAGGGACAATTACTAAATGAAGGGTAATTAAGAAATAAGTTAATTACCGAATGTGATTAATTGGAATTAATTAATGATTTAAAGAAATAATAATATTATTATTTAATTTGAATGAAATGGTCCTATTGCAAACACGAGTTGTTCGAAAATTTAAAAGAAATTTGTTTTGGGAACCAAAGGTGGTTCAAAATTTTAAAGTATAACTTAGTAAAAGAAATTAATATGTATATATGTAGATATACATAATATTAAAGGTGGTTTGAAATAAACTCTAAATGTTGAGTTTTAAATTTGGAATAAGATGTGTAACCCAAAGTGATAAGCTTTTGAACTTAATAACTGGGAAGATTATTTATGTGAGGTTCAAAATGGAAATGGAAGTTCAAACTGGGTAAGCTTGACTGGATTAAGTGAATTGAGTTTAACTGGGGAAAAAGTTAAATAAGTTGGAATGATCAACCTAATTTGGAAATTTCAAGATGAAATTAAGATTTAATGTGAAAAGTTAAATGGTTAATTTGAACTGGGAGTTTGTGTGATCTCAAAATGGGTTTGAGATCTGGAAATTGGAAATTGATGGATGTTTTAAAATAATTTGAATAATATCATCCTATTGTTATTAATAATCTTTAAATTGTGAATTGGATTTGTTTGAATGAATGAGAAGTGAAGTGTGGTAATATATGCATTATAGAGATAATTTAAAATGGAATTTTGCGAATTTGACTCGAAATTAAATTGTTTAAAAGCTTTTAATAAAGGTTAACTGGTTTAAAGGGTTAAACCAACCTTAGTAAATTTAACTCGAATTTATATAATTCGAGATGGTTTAAATTTGAAATTTGAAATTGGTTCAAATTGAATTTGATTTGAATTGATTGAAATTGTGATTGAAGATGTATGAGTATAAGATTCAAATGGAAAATTTGAATTGGATTGATTTGAATAATTTGGAATTGTAATTAAAGTTGAATAAGTTTTAAATTCAAATGGAATTTGAATTGAATTTGGGAAGAAATCAAGAATAATTCAACTTGATTTGGAAATGGAGTTTGAAATTGAGATTAGTTCAAACTGAGTAGAAATGAATTAAAACTGGAACTAATTCAATTGAAATTAATTGGAATTAGTATAATTTGAGATCAATGTTGAATAAAGTTAAATTTGGAAAGAAACCGAGGTTAATCCAACTTGTATTGGGGTTGAATCAATTTCAATGGAAATTTGAAGTTATTTAAATTGGAATTGAGTCAATTTAAATGGTAGAGAAATTTTAAATTGAATTGATTTGGACTCTGGACTATTTTTAATATAAATTGTTTTAATATAAACCTATTTTTCCAAGCCATTCATTATATATACAGCCTTTCTTTTAAAAGCCAAACTATCTTATACTTGTTATACAATTATTTTTGAAACTGTTAACAATTTTTTAACTGTTTTATAAACTAATTACTATATTTCAACTATTTTACAAAACTAATTACTATCTTACTATTATTTTGCAATTATCTAAAATTTCTATAGTTATATTAACTGTTTTCTAACTATTTTGCACCTATTTTACAAACTAGTAATTATTTTTCAATTATTTATCTATTTTTAAAATTTCAATTTATTTTCTAAATAAACTGGTCGGAGTTCAAACTGTTATTGTTTAAATACCCTATCGAGATAAGAATTTAAGGAATAATCCAAATGTGGATTAAGGCAATTGAGAGTAAGTGAATAGAAATCAAAGTGAATGTGAATAGAAATAGAACTGATCTGGCTAATAACCAATAAAGATAAATACGTAGGGTGTACGTATGTTATTCTATTCGCATAGTGATTTGATCCAGATTCGAGCACAGAATTTCGAGATAGTTATTTCGATCCGGGTGGGATTTTACACTCGATTTTCGACGGCGAACCTGGATATGGATTGTTGATTGGTTCTGGGTATTCTCTATCATAGTTAAACTATGCAAGGAGAATGACGGTTTCTGATCAAGAAACCAGATCTGTGTCCGCACTAGGAAGTTGGGTGGACGATGCTAGTTCGGGAGTGAAATTGTGTGATCGAGTGAGCAATCAAATTGGTATAGCGTACGAATGATATGTGTACATCATACGGATTTTAATGAAAATGATATTGAAAAGAGTAATCAAATTTGAATATTTGATTTTGAGTAAACAAAGTTAAATATCTTTGTTTTATAAAATGAAACTCCCCTTGTTGAATCTTTTGCCAGAAGAAAAGGATTTTTGAAAATGGTAGAAGTATAAAAGGAGTTTTATACAAGTTTGAAATGATCCTAAGTTTTAAAAATTATATATATCTGTATATATATAAAGGATCTTATGAGGATTTTGGAAAAAGGTTTTGGGAACCTATGGATTTGGAAAGGCTTTTGATTTTTGGGTAAAATCAATTATTGAAATTTGGAAAGCCTAGTTTGAGAATTATCGATTTTGGAATAATAGATTTTGTATAAAAGAGCTTTGAATGAGATCATACTAGGTGTATGATTTAAAGATACTATATATGTATAGTATAAAGTGTTTTGATGATGGCTCTGGGGAAAAAGGCGCTCCCTTGGAAGGGACTTCTCAGGAGTACCACCGGGTGGTGCTGCCTTGAGCCCCAAGAGGGGGTTCTAAAGTTGATCCTGTGAGGAGTCCGGACAAACTAGTTCCTGAGTATTATTGGGTAGCGAAAGTCGAGGGCGCTGATGCCTACAGGGGCATTTGGTTTATGCTGTGACGACAGTGTAACTCGATGTCACTGCGATCTACGGTGGGGACCATAGCAAAAATCGTGTGGAGGATAAGTGTCAACGGTCTACACTTGATTTTGCCGGGAAGGCAACGCAACATCGGTAGACTGCGATCTATGGTCAGGTGGAGAAGTTTCATTCTTTTGGCAGCGAAATTCGAGGGCGCTGATGCCTACAGTTATTTGTGTTTTTGCTGTGATAGCTACGTAACCCCAGTTGTAGCTGGATCTGTAGCGGGTTCCATGGTGTAATCGAGGGGCGCGGAGGCCTACGGTTATCTGTGGATTTTGTCGGGATGGCAACGTAACCATCGGGTTAACTGCGACTATGGATGGGGGTGATGATTTCTAGAGCATTCTCACCAAAGATATATCCTCTATTTTCAAAAATTGTTTTCTATGTTTTCAATAAAATTATTTTCCAAGTATTTTCACTGGGTGTTGAAAATGAGTCTGCTAAGTATTTATAGATTTTCAGTCTTACGTCTGATCAACGTATGACCAAATTTCTATAAGAACGAGGATGGACTTGTTGAAACATCGAGCTATAGAATGATATTTTTATAAGCTATTTTATAATATTATATAGATTTTAAAAGTGCTTCAAAGAATAATTTTTCTAAAAAGTAAGCATCTTAATAAACTCTGGTTTCGTTCCTTTTCGAGGACGAAAAGATTCAAAGGGGGGAAGAATGTAATAACCCGGATTTTGGAGTATCTATTAGTTGATAATAATTGGGTTAATTTATAGAAATACTGAATTGTAAATTTAACAAATGAATCTAATCGTAAATATTTATTTGATCATGTCTTAATATAATAACTTAAAATTGACAAAGTATTCTTTTAATAATAAGTAATGATAATTGTTTATATAAGTAAATTATTTAAGTTAGACAAGATTATTTATATATGTATTTATTTTGAATAGATCTTGAATTGAATTTTTAATGAAATTTAAAGGATTGAATTTGAATTTGAAATTCAAAAGATAAAACATCTTTAAGTAAACTGATTTAAAAAGAAATAATATGTATGATTTTAATTGCATAAAATTTGTTTTATATTACTTTTCTTTTAAAAGGATTTTCTAAATGTGAATTAAGAAATATTAACTAAATAGAACATTTAAATATATTTACACATGCCAAATTCAAGGGTTGAGATATTGGAATATTAATTAACAAATGTAAGTTACTTAGCTTACCCAAATGACAAGTGTTAGGTTTCCAAATAAGTGTTAGCTTAGAAAATTAACAAGTGGCATTTGTTCATTTTCTTTTCTTTAAGAAAATATAATTATCATATTAGAAGCATAGCTAAAATAATAAAATAAAAATAAAAAGAAAGGGGAAACATAAGTCTGTAACAAGAGCAACCAAAAGAAATGGAATGTAAACAAATCAAAACAGAATTTCAATCAAGTAATCATCTAGCTGGAACACATAAGCAGATCAAAGAAATCCCTCTGAAATTTTGAAAACAACATCATCTTTGAGTAAAGCAAGCAATCAAACAAGTTGTCTCAAATACCGATTAAATCAAGCTCTAGAAAAAAAAGATCAGGCAATTTCCGGGCTGCTATGATCAACTAATGCAAGGTGAGTGACTTAGAAAGTTCTGGTACATTTTAATGTTGCATGTGATGATTTTTGTAATATAGTGTGAACCCTTTCATGCATGATGTTTTAAAAAGGGGTTATAATTGTGTACACAACAGATCATAGAAAGAAAGTCTCTGTTCAAATTAGAACAGTGAATGAATTTAAAATCTAACAATATAGATTTGGTTTAGGTAGTAAATGTTTGAGGGAGAAACTGATGGATGTTAGCCTAAATGTTGCATGCTAAATTTAAGATGAATAAATGTAATTGTGTATATAAATACATGGGTGAATTACTGCATATAACAGTATACATCCTTTGTTCGTTTTTTTTCAACTGTGAAAAATCAAAGTTTCAATCTGATTTTAAACTCAGTTGCATGCAGTAAATTGTGAAATTAAATTGTGATAAATGGTTTGCATGTGGCCAATGTTGAGTAAAGTGTGAAACTATGTTTCAATGAAAAATATACATATAATATTTCCAGTTTTCAAACCTCTGCTCTATATAAAGTGAGTAACATCATCTTTAATAAATATTGAATCTGTTGCATGATAAGATCTATGTTAAGTATATACTATGTTCATACATATCAGTAGATTTCCTGCGTATATATAAGTAAAATTATGTGTGTTCCTGTATTTTACCATCCTTAGTTCCAGACTCCAGTATTGATAAAAAATCCATCATCACTTGATCTTATAAGTGTCAGTGTATAAGATTCCAAACAGAATATGTTGTTGTATCATGAAGCAAAGTTTAAGAACTTATACAAAATAAAATAATCTGTGTCTTGTCTCTGGCAATAAGAAAATAACAGAGAAAGATAAATATAGTGGAAACTCAATCATCCTGATTAATTGATTCAAGTATATAGATTGAACACTTAAAGCAAAACATGATTTTTAATACTTAAATCATGATTTTTAATAAATGACTATGGGTGTATTTCTGGTTTAACTAGAAATTGGTAAATTGGGAAATTCTGATGATCTTTGTGTGCTAGAGGGTTGGGGCTCTCTCTGGTGATAGAGGAGTGGTAGGGCAATTTGGCAAAATTTTAGATGGGTGTGTAAGTTGCCGAGGTGATGGGTGTTGGCCGGAGAAGGCTGTAAACCTAGTTTTGGACTAGGATGAGATTTTTGATCGGCACGACTTCGATTGTTGATCGAGTTGCGAGTGCTTCTGTGAAAAGGTGGCATGGGGACATGCGAGGCCATGGACGGAGTTCGGTGAACTCTGGTGAACGGCAATGGCGGTTTAGGGTTAGTTTCCTGGCGAAGTCGGGTTCCAATTTGACTGGAATGCTCAAATTTGATTTGGGAATTGGGGGTGTTGAATTGGTGGTCGAATCGACTCGTGAGTTCGTCCCCGACATGTGGAAGGTATCGGCAGAGGTCAAGGCGGCGTAAAACATCGGTGTACGTGCACGAGTGGGTTGTCGTGTCAGTGTTCTGGAGGTGGAGAGTGTCTCGGGTTGGGTCTCGAAGAGAAGCTCGGAGATTTTGGGTTGGAGCTCGATGTTGTTCTTGGGCCATTCACAAGATTTAACGTGGGTTTGGGTTTGTTGATCTGAACTAAATGACGAAGTTGTGTAAGTTGTAAACCAGGGTGTTTGCTGATGAAGTTTTAACTGTGGGCTTCATTTGTTCGAGTTGTTCTCAGGTATTTGGAGTGATTTCCTCGAAGGAGTTACTCGAAGTCATTTTAGAGTAGACTCGAAGTAATATTGACGATAGCTCGTGTAACTTTTGGTTCCAATTTTAGTATAAATAGAAGCCTGTTTCCGTTATAAAGATTAAAAGTGAAGTTTGCAATGCAAATTGAAATTTTAAAATAGGTTTAAAACCTGTGTTTAAATCTGAATCCAGAGTTTGAATCTTAAATTTTGAAATAATTTAAGTTTTGAATCCAAATTGGGTTTTAAACAACATTTAAGTATAAAAGTATATTTGGTTTTGAAATTAAACAGAAGTTTAAATTGTAAAATAGGAAATTTAAGATAAGTTTGAATCCGAGTTTTGAAACCTGGAAGTGGGTTTAAACTTCAGCTTTTAAATAAAATAATTTAAATTTAAATGAAGTCTAAAATGCGTTTACGGTAAACTTAGAAACAAATTGTTTTAAATACTTATATGAGTAAGAAATTGTTTATCTTAAAGATAAATAAAATTTAATAATTTGGATTCATTAAATTATTAATAAATTTAAAATAGGTAATTAATTATTTAATTAATTAATAATATGGATGATTAATTAAGAAATTAAGAGTTTTTAAATTGATTTATTAAAGACTTAAGATTAATTAATTAAGGTTAATTAATCTATAATTAAAGGTTATTAATTAGATTTTAATTAATGATTATGAATTGATTAATCAAGTGATTAAGGATTAATGAAGATTGCAGTTAACACTTAATTAATTAAATAATTAAAGATTAATTAATCATTAATTAATTCATAATTAATGGAAGTGTAATTACTTAAGAAAGTAATTAATGGAATTACTGGGTGTTGTTAATCAAGGGTAATTATTAATTATGGGTAATAATTAATTAATTAATTAATGAGGTAATTAAAGATTAATTACTGTATTTGGTTATCAATAAATTAATTTGTGAAATAAATTTAAGGGATAAATAGAATGATATGGGAAGCCTTTGATTAATTGTTATCCCTAATATGTGTTTCGTAATGCTATGTGATAAGATATGTTAATTTTAGACCGTGATGATGTGGTTTTCTATTTGATGATGAATTACTGTGACATCCTGTTTTAAAGTAGAATTGTATTTCACTTGAATAATTTAAGTTAAGTTGACAATGGTTTCGAAGAGACCGGAGTCGGGTATTAGTGAATACCCGAAACCACTTCGATTCTTATAATTTGATATGTGAAACTGATAGGCTGAAGTGGAATGACATAAGTAAATTTGACCATTTAAAATCTATGTGTTGGCACTTAGAAATTGGTGGGTGAAAATGGTTGATGTATAATAACTTGTGAAATATAGATTGATATAAGTTACCCCGGGTTTAGATAAGTTTTATGTTTCGATATTCCATGATAGTTGAGTTTACTCACGCTGGTTTCCATCCTGACCCGGGTGTTACTTTGATGTAATGCTCGGGTCAGACCGAGTATTACGGCTTTTCGGGTAGGGTCGTTCTGGAGCTCAGGAGGCGAGCTGGATGGCAGGGACGTATGGAGAGTTTCCACTATGATATTGTATATCTGAGACCTGTTAAATTGTATCTGTCCAATGTTGTATAAAATTGTTGTAACTCTGATATATCGATATAAATTGATAGACACAGTTTTCTTTGGTATAACTATTATTATTGATATTATATTTTATCCGCTGCGAATGTGAGGATTCTGAGACTTGATGCTGCCTTCTTCTTCTTTCTCTTTCTTCTTTCACTAACTATCTGGAAATTTCGGAATCGAAATTTCCGGGTCGTTACAATTTGGCACTACATTCTAATTTCCAGAATTCTTATGGTTGTTTCTCTTGAGATTATTCATCTTTCTGTATTTTAGGAATTTCCTAAAATTTTCGGTCATAAAGGCTATCTCTTCATCATTATCGCTGTTTGAGTTTGATCCATCGGTCTATGCATTGAATGCCATTGATTTCTTTTCATATGCTTTACTTTCTCTTCTCCCGATCATTTGAACTTCATACGACATTAGATTTCCAATTAATTCTTCTATCTTTAAAGTACTTATGTCATTTGCCTCTTCGATCGCAAGTGTTTTTTGATCCCATTCTGGAGTTATAAAATTTAAAATCTTTCTGACTTGATCTTCTTCAGAAAATTCATTTCTCAAAGATATTAGAGAATGCACAATATCTTGAAATCTACTATACATATCTGAAATAGACTCATTAGGATTCATTTTAAATAATTGAAACTGATTTGTGAGCATGGAAATTTTGGTCTGTTTAACTTTGCTTGTTCCTTCGTGAGTAACTTGCAAAGTTTTCCAGATTTCATATGCAGACTTACAAACTGGCACTCTATTGAATTCATTTCTATCTAGTGAACAAAACAGAATATTCATAGCCTTAGAATTATTTTGTGCAACAGTCTTTTGCTCAGCGGTCCACTGTGCAAAATTAGTTGTGGATTCAGAATATCCAGTTTGTGTGATATTCCAAGTGTCTAATCCTATAGATTGTAAATATATTTTCATCCTACATGCCCAATATGCATAGTTACTACCATTAAAAAGTGGTGGTCTAACAGTAGACTGGCCCTCTACAAAAGAACTAGTGACAGTGATACTAGTGTTAGTAACAGTACCAGTGTTGGTAGCCATTTTGAAAACTTTTCAAAAACCAGATTATGAAACTTTGAAAACCTTGCTCCTATACCAATTGTGAGAAATGCAGATTACGGATCTTAAGGCTAGGATTAACACTAGAGGAGGGTGAATAGTGTTAATCAAGAATTACTAAATCTTTTTGAGTTTATGTTAATTTAGACACCAATGTATGCAATATCCAGACACAGATATGATCACAGAAACAAACACAGATGTAGAAATAAAATAAAAGCAGTAAAGGAAAGAACACACTAGATTTTATACTGGTTCGGAGTTACCCTACATCCAGTCCCACAACACAAGTACAGATTTCCTTTAAAAGCAATTGTACAATTACACCCTCGGTTTCAAGGCTACGAGGTACACCCTCCAGAATTTCTATCCTCTGGTAGAGATACTTGATTTCCAGGCAATAAGTTTACCCAATTGATTTACCAAGGCTACAATCACACATTTTCTCTCTTAATTGATTTCTAAGGCTACAATCACGCCTTTTCTCGCTTAATAGATTACAAAGAAGTCTATAACTCTAAATAGCACTGAGAATCTTGTAGAGATAGTGATAGAGAATCAAACTAGAAGTAATCGAGTTTGATTCAATGTTGATTTCGGCAGAGTAATGGTAAGAATACATATTAAGAAATGTGGAAGAAGAAGAGGAGTGAAAAATAGGAAAACCTAATCACAAATTCGTTGAAACTAACCCCTATTTATAGAAGATCAACAGCCATGTCTATTCATGAAGAGTTATGGCGAATAGACACTTCTTTTGAAATTTAAATTTTGAATTCAACTGGCACCATGTTGACATGGTTACCCTAGGCATGTCGACATCCCAAAGCAATTTTTGTTGATTTGATTTTCTTTGAAAATAACATTTATCTTATATTAAAACTATTTTAAACTTTACAAATATACTCGACTATTGTTAAAATTCATAAGTAAATATAGAGAATAGTATATATAGATTTTAACTATAATTTTATATTTAAATCTAGGTATAAAAGTTAAATATATAATTCAAAACGATAGTTTAAAATCAGAAGTAATTTGACTTTGAAATTAAAGATAATTTTGAGGCTAAAATTATTTAAAATCAGGATAGAGGGTTTTGATGTTTTTAAAAGGAAAGTTTTGAAATCATTTTGAAAACAAGATAATTTTGTAAATCATTTGAATTAAAATTAGTGGATACAAAACAATGTTCCACTAGATTTTCGTAGGTTTCATCCTACTTAGGGTTCCATCCCTTTAACAGACTCGAAGTGGATTCCATTCCACGAATAAATTGGATTTTAAGATGCCGGTGCTTTTCTACGAGTTTTAACAAAAATTCCTAATAAAGATACTTATGCTTGAAATCTTGAACTCTTGATAACCTTGTTACTCATGAATTTTCTATCTCGATATCTTGAATCTTTATACTGTACAGTCTTCATTCTTGGTACCTGCATGGTTAAATCCTGCATATACATATATATCTAAACTTATAATGTCAGTATTTATATTTTATAATCTATTCTAAGGTTGTTTTCATCAAAACCATCATCTCACGGACTAACAGTTAGGACTATTTTCTTAAGGAGTCAAACACTAAAACATGGTTAGTGGTTGATTTACACTATGAATTTGCATACAAAAAGTTCATTAATTTATCTTTCAAAATTTAAGTTCAAGCAGTGTATGTGCTTATATATAATATACGATAAAATGAATTTTATCACACGTTTATTCATATATGTCCAACAGATGTGTCTACATAATGTTAAAGTTTATAAGTAAACTAAATTCAAATAGCAAAGATCACATCCAATAATGTTGCTCATGCAGATATATTCAACTAAATAATTATGATCAATAACATTTAATATAAATTTAAACTAATTATAGAATTAACAACAATTAATTTTATTTATTGAAATTACATTAATGAATAAAATCAGTTAAGTATTAATTCTCCTTAGCGCCAGTCAATTTGAGAATTGACTGATAATCAATTATTAATTCCTTTTAACAACAACATTTCAAAAGTGCTAAAAGTTCCAACGCTATAAAAGAACATGTAAAATGATTGTTTTGTAACTTTAACAAATGTTTTTTAATTGTTATATTTCTTTCTTTCCACGCTTTTGGAAAAAGAATAAATAAATGAGCAAAAATATTTATAGATAATCTTTTAAAATAAAAGAACATAATATTTCATTTCACATTTTTGGCAAAGTTATATTTCGTATTTTTGTTTGTTTGAAATGAAGTATCATTTATTCGATATATAACAAAACATGTTGACATTTATTATCTTGCATACATAACGTATGAATCTATTAAAATTACATTGGGTTGATGCTTCTTTGTACAAATAAAAAATATTACGAGCATTAGTATCGATGTTGAGTTAGTGTTATTAATAGAAGTCATGCCAAATGTTTGAATTTAAACGATATCATGTTTGGACCATGATACCATGTGACGAATAAAAATGAATAAAGGCTGATTGCTTGAGAAAGACAAGGTGATGACTTATTAAACAAGAGTTGAAATGGAATGAAATTATGTTTAAATGTAGAGTTTGGCATTAAGCGATGTCAATTTTTTGCAGGAGAGGTTTACAAATGTTTCCATTCAGTTAATTATTTGGAAGATTTACATGAAATAATGGAGATCAATAATGGGCATAACTGATATTGAAGTTTTAACTTTTCTATTGATGGAAAACAACATAATTTATCTTTGAGTAACTCATAGATTCCATAAATTTTGGTTCATAGTAAAATGAAATTAACTTTGGGCACTTCTTGCATTTTATAAATCATTATTTTACTATATAAAATTCCGACATCAAGGTTTTTTTTTTCTTCTGTGTATAAGTAGGTGCCTATTTATAAATACAAATGATAATCTATTTTCATTACTTTGCTTCATTGACTATGTTTCTTTACACATTTAGTTTGAATTTTATTTTCAATGAAATGTCATGAAAGTATTTTTGTGTATCCGCAAGTATATTGTTTAATAGTGGTATTAATTTACTTTAAATTATATTTATTATCATATACCTTTTTAGTTATTATATTTGTATGAATATTTGAAGTAAAAGGAAATATTATCTAGCTATACCAGATATTTGATTACATAATGTACATATTACGTATAAATTTCATGTTGTATTACATTATATGTACTAAAAATATAGCTTTTCAAATCTGCTATTATATTTACTCTAATTTAATTATTATGCATAATGTCAAAAGGTGTAAAAATGCAAATGCTGAAATGTGATTTATTTGAACATAATTTTAATATTATTTCACTTTAAATACCATTTCTCTATCCCAGGTTTAATTTAGAATACTACTATCAAACCAAATTATGTGTATATTTAAATCTGTATCTTATGAATAGATAAATTGTGTAGACTTATATCTCTTACGTTTGAAAATTAATCAACACGCATGCTTAGTAATGTAATAATTATCAAATTAAGAACAAATAATTGTTGATGTTATCATTCGTGGTATAAAACCATTATCCTCTAAAATATTAATTTTCTCTTTATATACTTCAAGGTTGGTCAAGCAATTTATCAAAAAAACATTTGTCGACGGTGTTCAAAAAAAAATATAAAGAACTATAATTCATAAACACGTATTTTCAACTTAATATAACTTAAAATTTCAAAATATGCACTGTCGAAACTATATCATGAAACCCATGTGTGTAATACGAGTTTACACATGTTATTTATAGAAAAATGGATTTCACTTTTTCAAAAATGAAAATTCTCATATTTTACGGTACATTCATATAGTTTTAAATTTATTTCTAATATCTAAGCGAAAGCAAAAATTAAATTCCTATATCTATTTTTTTACAATAAAACAAAAGAAAATATATTCTTGAAGTTTTTGAAATAAATGCTGAGTAATTTCTAAGTGTAGACCAACTATTAAAATGATGATATTAAGAATAATATATTTATCTCCATGAAATGCTATTATGAAAAACAACATGTAGAGATGGAAAGAGTAAAAGAAATGGACCTATGGAAAGGCAAGCTTGATTATAATGAATTAGTAAATAATTTTACATCTAAACCTAACAAATATTTAGTTCAAATTAAATTTAGTTTATAAGAGAATTAAAAATAATCATTATGGGGCAAATTAAATAAATTGCTTATTATCTTTTCATTGTATGTTTGCAACGATCCATTGTTGGCCCAAAGCATGAAAGAAGTGGAAAAACAATTTGAAAACAAACTAAAAATAATTTTGCTTAGGCCCAAACCCCAGATTGTGTTGGGCTCTCCCTGATGCAATGCTAAGTAGATCACCATTTGTATGAAAATTTTCATATTTTGTTCATTTCGTGCATTCTTAAACATGGTGTTGTTGCAAACGACTGCTCTCATTGTAATTACTAATATCAGTTACATTTGCTATTTCTGCGCTTGTTTCAGGTGTTATCATTTTCTCCCTGCCTCGTTCTTCTTCCTCTTTACTTAGAATTTTGGAAAAACAGCACAAATGCAATCAATACACAATATGCACTGATCAATATCCCGAAAACAACCCGAACACATGCACCAATATTATACTAATCAAAAACGTAAAATATGAGTTTTTAACCTTGTACAGTGGAAATGCAATGATGATTGCCTGCAAAATAGAGATAGGTTGCAATCAGTATGCAACCCATTAATCAAACCCGACCCGACTTCCCCACAACCATCTCCATTACCGCCTTCAAATTCCTCACCGAATTGCCCTCCACCCCAACCGCACCCAAAGCCATCTCCTTCAACCTCCTCATCCTCTCCCTCATGCCTTCCCCTTCCTCCCCCCTTATCACCTTCCGCAAACACTTCACCAGTTCTCCGCTCTCTATGCCCTTACCCTCAAACCCAACCCCGACCTTCCACACCTTCGTCACCACCCTTGCGTTCACCGGCTGGTCACCCAGCACCGGCCTACAAACTAAGGGAACCCCTCCCGTTATGCTCTCCAGCACCGAGTTCCACCCACAGTGGGTAACGAACGCTCCGGTCGACTTATGCGCCAGCACCTCCGCCTGTGGGACCCACGCCGCCACGATCCCTTGATCCTTCGTCCGATCCAGAAACCCGTCGGGTAGAAATTCTCTGAACGAATCCTTCAGCGACCAAATGAAGTGGACACCACTGGATACCAATCCGTGCGCCAGCTCAGCGAGTTCCGTTCCCGGTAGTGAAACCACCGTCCCGAAACTGACGTACACCACTGAATGGGGCTTCTGCTGCTCTAACCATTTGATGCAGCCGAATCGGTCTTCTGGTACGGCTTGGACCGGGTTCAGAAGGCTGAGAGGTCCAACCGGGTAGTACATTTTGAATTTGGACCCGAAATCAGAATCCAGATCCGGATCCAGCCCTTGGAAAGTGTTGCTGACGACCACATCCGCGTCAGGGAGCGCGAGGGCCATGTCGTGGAGAAGCTTGGGGAAGCCCTGAGTTAAATCACCCACCACGACGCCGTCGGGGAGGTCTTTGATTCTGAGACCCGATAACCCGGTGATGAACCCTAGGTCGTCTTCGTCGCTGAGGTTCTTTCGGCGGAGCAGGTCAGTGTGGATATGAGCGGATAAACTGCACGGGCCTCCGGTCCATACCGCAACCCATGGGACATTTAATTTTTTGGCGATTGCGCCGCCGAAGGAGAGGAACGCGTCGCTGATTAGGCACGTGACGTCGATTCCGCCACTATCGGTTACGGAGGCGTCGAGAGCGTCGGTGAAGTTGGTGGGAACTTTGGACATGAAGCGGCCTACTTCCAGATGCGGTGGCTCGTGCACCGCCACGTGGCCGGGAGGAGTGCCATCCGAGACGGAGAAGATTTTGATCCGCGGGACAGGAGGGAGGGAGGAGGCGGAGCGGGTGGAGGTGAAGAAAGAGAAGATAACACCGCTATCGTCAACGGTGGAGGCGAGTGCTGAGGCGAGGGAATACAGAGGAGCGGCGTGAGTGCCAAAGGGAAAGGCGAGAACTGCAACATGGCATGGTGACGATGTGGAACCCATTATATATATTAATTTGTTCAAAGAAAAGGAAATAGAAAGGGAAGAGAAGGCAAATCTGCGTTCCGTTATTTTGGAGAGAAGCGGGAGGGATATAAAGCGTGGTTTGATTTTAGTTTCGATCCACTGTGTTGTAGAAACAGCAAACAGGGAATGATATAAGTGGTGAGTAGTACTTAGCGGAACAAATGGGAAAGATATTTTTAACCGCTCTTTTGCATTTTCCTTGGATTTGATGAACGGTGAGTAGATAAGATGCATGGAATAGAAACTGCCACGTCGTACAACCGTACGTTTGAAATAATCATTTTGGTGGATGGGGGGTTAGCAGTTAACACGAGACATGAAGAATGTGAGAGATATTTGTTAAAGATATGTTTCCCCACCGGCCCATTCAAGGGTAAGTGATCGCTCCATTTCGGAATTTTTGTTCGATTTGACCTCGTTTTAGCACAGTTCTAAAACAGACCAAAACGGTTCTAAAACTAATTTTATTTGTAGTCCTACTTTGGCCAGTTTAACATTGAACAGGCCAAAACATGACGGCGCTTTTTGAAAGACGTCGGTGTATTATCATTATTTTTTGTTTCTTTTTTCAAAAGTCGGCAACAGTGTTTTTTAACTGGGTAGTATGTTGACGACTTTTCAAAAGTCGCCAACGTACTATCTAATTAATGTTTATGGACGACTTTTTTTTTAAAATCGCACGTAGGGGGTTCTGCTACAAAATAGAACCCTCATCTTCACTTTCCATCACTTTCCCATTTCTTCAACTTTTACAAAAAACTCAAACTCTCTACTTTCAATTTTTTTAAAATCATCTTAAATTTCATTTATTCTCAATAAATGCATTTGATTTCGAAGATATAGCTCAAGCGTAACAATTTCCCATTAAGTCGGATCCAATCAAGTTATGTAGTAGTAAACCTAAGTTTTCTGATTAGTTTGTGAATTAAATTGATTATGTGGTTTTTGCGTGGTTGATGTAGAATAACTTCAAGTTATATTCCAATCATATGTTATTATGACGGTGAATTGGTTATTGATGATTTAATGTGCAGGAAATATGTTGGTGTATCTTACAAACCAGCTAAAGTTCGAAGAGAATCTAATTTTGAACATTTGAAAGAGTCGGTTTACAAAGCAACACAGATAATATCGAAAGAGTATGATATAGATATAGTTTGCAATTGGCCAACCGATTCTGGATCTAAAGCAATAAAAACTGTCGACGACAACAACGGCGTTGAATTAATGTTTGCTGTTGTGACTGAATTTATTGAGTTGTTTGTTGGGAAAAATAGAAGATTGGTTGCAGAACAACAAATAACAGCACTTGTATCAAATTTTGGCGTTGAAGAATATTCTAGAATGGTGTGGAACATGAGTACTGGACAAGAATTCCGTCTCCTAGTTTTAGTAATCCGACTCAGAACTATCGTAATACGGACAACAACAAATGTTTTATAGTTATCATCCTTTCACAAATCTGCAGTCAAATGTCCAATTTAGCTATCCACATTTGACGCAGGATAGCGTTACAAGAATGAGTCAGAGGTAACATTTAGCTATGATTACATATGGATCTGATATATTGAACTGATTTAATTACTATACAAAAATTGTATTCCTGTGCAGGTTTATCCCACTTCAAAATTCCACTCAAAGAAGTGCTAAACCATCGAGTAGCCGTACATCCAAACGAATGCAGCCATCTCCGTCTGAACTTTACCAATTAAGCCAGAAGTACGTTAAATATTGCAATATGATTCAAAATCGTTGGTATATAGAAATAAACAAAAATGGATCTATTTTGTTATTGCAGCTTCGCAGCAAACAATAATGCTACACAGTCATACGTCCAACCATCGAATGAATCAATGGGTCAAAGTGTATGTAACGACGATATGGTTGTAGATGATGAAAAAGATGTACAAGCTGAATATGTTCCTATTCTTGATAGTATGACTGTTGTTTCAATACCAAAGATTGATACAACTTGGGTGGTGTAACAACCCGACTATTTTACGATTGTATATTTGAATATTTTATTTAAATATAGCATCGTAAGTCGGATTAGAGTCTGAAAAGCTACATTTTGTAAACAGTCGAATTAGAACTCGAGACCTCTTCCATTGAGTTCAAATGACATTTGCGATCTTTTTGAGTATAAACATCAATACGTTTGGAGTTAGCTAGAATTTTGACATTTTCACTTAGGGCTTTGGGTTTGGGTTTCAACCCACTAACCCAACTCATCTTATATCCTAACTCCACCCCCTCTCCTCTTCATTCATTCTAATATTTCCTAACACTTCAAGCTTTAGAAAAATGGAGGAAGAGAAAAGAAATTAGAAAATCCTAAGCCTTGGTTTCTTTGCAAATTCAAGTTCTACCTCCAAAATCAAAAAGAAGATTAGGTAAGCATCTCCTTCGTCTTCTCCATCTCAATCTCTCTCCAATTTCAGAAATTTCCTATAACCTAATTTGGGAAATTATTGCTTCTAGACTTAGATTGGAGTTTCTAGGGTTGAAATTGAAGAGCAGTTGATCTTCCTTTGCTTTCAAGCTTCTCCTTCATTGTTTTGGGTTTAAAGGTGAGGCTTTTGAACTCACATCTATGTTTATATCTTTGATAGTTGTTCGGCAGTGATTCCTAAAATCTATTCCTTGTTTATTTGCTTTGGATTGAATTAGTTTTATGAATATTCTAATTTTTGGTGTTTTGAAGTTAAATCTTTAAAAATCTTAGCTTTGATGTTTGATCATGCTTTTGGTGGCGTATCGAAGAGCCTATACGGCTGGGTTGCCGATTGGCGTAAACCCCTAGCGCCCATCGCTCGATCGATCGCAAATTGTTTGGAATTTTGCCCCTTGGGGGCTAAGCTGAGAATATTGGAATTTCCAGTTCAGTCGACTGAACTAGAAGGTCAGTCGACTGAACCAGAACCCAGGAATTTTCCTGGACCAGTATCAGACGACTGACCACTCTGGGTCGGTCGACTGAGCCTGAAAACCGAAAGTTTCCAGGCATGATTCAGTCGACTGACCACCCATGTTCAGTCGACTGAACCTGGAAACAGAAAGTTTCTAGGATTTGTGTCAGTCGACTGAATCTGCTGTCTTTGCCTATTTTGCCTTTTGTGTTTGATTTTTCAATTTTTAATCGATTCTTGTTTCTCCAATTTGTTGTTATCACCTTTATTGACTTTGATAACTTCTTTTTGGGGATTTTTGGGGAATATCCATTTTGATGGATTTGGTATCAATTTCTTTGGATTTAACTCACGTCTTCAAATGTGAATTTTTGGTGATTGATTGTTTTTACAATCAATTTTGTGATTTGTCACTTTAAAATACAAAAGTTTCTATGCTAATAGTAAATATTCAAACGCTTTCTCAAATATGATTTCAACTCTATTTTTAATACAAACCTTGTTTATAAAACCGTTTTCCAATCTATTAGTATACACAAACCTTTACCTCATTCTTTTGAGAAATCTAATTAAACGGCTTAGTAAAACTAGTGGTATGAAACGCTTGCGTTTACTTCGTCGGTTAGTTTTTGGACTTGTTCGATTGAAACTCTTGTAACAATTTTCGAGTGGAAATCTACAATTTGTTCGTAAATATTTAAGTTAAGCCAGTGGTTATAAGACATGAAGCTAAACTCATTTATTTACTAGCTTAGTGTAATTGACACTTCTTGATGATTGATGATGATCATTTTGTGGATTAGATTAGCGATGTGCGATGTCTCTTTGTCCGCGTGGGGGACTATACCCCGTTTGTGGAGTTTCGGCTCAAATTGGTGGGATAGCGACCCATGGTCTTCGAGCCGTTTGTGGAGCTTTGGCTCCAAGGTCTTCGAGCCGTTTGTGGAGCCTCTGCTCAAATTGATGGTTAGCGACCGTGGAATAGCATTACGTTTGTGATACACGTGGTGGTGAGTTTTCATGCTCCCATTTGTGATAGGCCTCCCCCTCTTTGTGATTTCTGGATTTCTAGTTGATGATTTCTAGAATTTGTGATTCACCAATTTTGTGATTGGCATTGATATTTTTGTCAATATTTGTGATATGGTGAATAAAAATAAGAATATGAAATTCTTTTAGTGCTTTGAGATTTCTTGAGATATCGTATGATTTTAGTTATTATTTAATGTATACCTGTCGCAGTATGGCATTATTGTTATCATACATTTTTGTCATATCACTTATGCTATCTCATTTTATCTGATATTTATAGCTAGACTGATCCGTTTATTATTTTCTTATTAAATAATACTCGGGTCAGACCGAGATGTTACAGGTGCTTCTGCTTGACTCATTATCAGGGACCATCATCTGACTTTTGTCTAACTACATTAGATTGGTAGTTTTAGTTATTATACATTTGAGATAGATACTCCTTGATGTATACATATTCTTTTGTCTAGCACTTGTATCTATTCTTTTGTGATATTGTGGATCTTGTTTGACCACTACTCTGATGTACACTTTTATGTGCTATATTCATATCTGCTTCCGCCTTTGAGATATGAACATCTGTGACTGATTTATGTTATGCTTATTTCTATATTTTTTCCAAAGACCACATAGCCACTGTGTAGTAACTTTGAGTTTGTATCGATATGTCGGATTTCCTCTTGAAAAGATATGTATGTTATACTATCTGACATATCGGTGCTCACACAAAGTAATTACATAGATGGTCGCTCCTCAACAGCCTTATTCTTCGTGCTAGTTGACGGCATTACTCCGTATTGTCCTTGGCTAGCACGAGTATGGAGGTGGGGCGTCACAGCTTGGTATCAGAGCCAAACTTGGAACAATATAGAATAATCTAGCAAGGATCATTGTCCTAAGACTTTCTTAGGAGTCGTGCCTTAGGATTTATTCGAGTCATTGGACCTGTTATATCCTATTTTCTTTATGATGCCTTGTTTTATCAATCAAGATTTGTTTGATATTCATTCTGAGAATAACATTTTTCCTCTTCTTTCTTTCTTAAAGAAGAAGAGATGGTTATTTCTGGCAGTCCTAGCGTTGGTCAATCTAGTAGTCCTTCTTTGGAGGGCATATTCATGTCTGCCCAACAACTTTTGGATCTTGTAAAGAATCAAAGGTTTATCTGTGCTTTGAGTAAGAACCCCACAAAGGTTTTAACTCTGAAAGTAGAAGTTCCTTTCAATCATCTTGTTGATATCGCTCTTCGACTTGAAGAGGCCGATAAGGAAGTGATGGTGATGTTGGAGGTTCGAAAAAGAGCCTCAATAACAACAAGAAGAGACATATTAAGCTCAAAAGCCTTAATCCCAACAAGAAAGGGAGGCCGGCAACTTCGGTAGCAAAGACTCCAATCCCTAATAGTGGAGAATGCTACAATTATAATTCTAAGGACCACTATGTAAATGGATGTCTAAGGCCTATTTCTTGTCGCTATTGCAAAAATTCAGGTCATCGTATTTCTGCATGCCCCATACTTTAAAGTAAGAAGAAAGGAGAACAAGAAACTCCCATAGTAAAGACTCCTACCTCTAGTCATGGACAAATGCTACAATTGTGGTTCTAAGGACCATTATATAATTAAGTGCCCAAAACCCCTTTATTGCCGCTATTGCAAAGGTTCGGGTCATCACTTATCTACATGTCCCAAACTTCCAAGAAAACGGAAGGGAAAGCTAAATATTGTGCAAGCGCCTAGTAGCACTTCTCTTGGTCAATGTATTTTTCATTCAGTCCTTGATGACATTCGTTATATGATTATCCTATTTGAGTTCTTTTTGATATGGGTTCATCTCATTATTTTTATATCGAAGGAGCTTCTTGATTCTTTTTCTTTAAATATTTTGGGCTTGATGACTTCACTGAGAATTGCGAATCCGGATAGTGGATTCGCAACGCTCAGTTTGCTTTGAAAAGATGTTGAGATTATTTTATATGATTATTCTTTTCGCGCCAATTTGCATGTTATGCGTTACTTAGGCTTCGAAATTGATTTTTAGGAAAGGATTGGCTTAATCAATATGAAGTCATATCTTATGTCCCGTATGGACTATCTATCTTCGACATCCTCAATCTGTTATGCAGATTTCTATTTTCCTTAATGATTTCGATTCCAATTTGGTGGCACCATTTTATTATCTAGACCCACCTATTGAGGAAGATGTTATTCTCCTCATTCAAGTAGTTTGTGAAATTTTCCAGTTTCTTTGAGCTTGTCTTAGGATTACCACTTAAGAAAATCTATTGAGTGGTACTAAGGTCTTTTAGTTCGACTTTTCCACCAGTTTTCATTAGCTATGAGTTGCGGATGATAGCGTTCCACTAACCGCAACCCGCACACATTATGATTCTTATGAATGGCTTGTTATGCCATTTGGTTTGACGAACCATCCAGACTCTTTCATCCATCTTATGAGTCGAGTGTTCCACGAATATCTCGATGAGTCCATTTTTGAATTTATTGATTATGGATGAAAACAATAATTTGAAAATTTTGCCAATCTTTTTCATAAGATATTAGCAAGTATAATCGGATTTTTGTTCTTAAAACAAGCAATTCGTAAAGTTTTTAAGAGATATTTTTATCATATAAAAGATGATTTTATGTTGTTTTGCCCATTGAGTGCTTTAAGAATTCTGGTCGATGCGCTTGATCAACGTTATCGATAGAAATTTCCTAAACGCTATGATGAGACAATCAGACACAGTAAATTGACCTGAAATAAGTAAATTTTTCTAGAAAGAGTATTACATAAAGTTAATTGTAATTTTTAAAGTCTTAGCTTTCCGGGAGAGAGGATCAATTAAAAAAACTCTTTTTCGATACTCCTATTCTTGTGATTCCCGAAGGGAACCAAGACTTCACTGTTTGTACCGATGCTAGTTGTATTGGTTTGGGTGCTGTTCTCTTGTGAAATAGAATGTTCTATCATTTATTCTTCCATACAATTAAAGCCTATCGAGACTAGGTATGCCACTCATGATCTAGTGTTCGTGGCTATTGTTTTCGCCCTTAGAATTTGACGTCATTATATTGGGAGACAAATTTATTCTCTATACCGATCATAAATCTTTGAAGTATTTATTTTCTCAAAAGGAACTTAATTTGGGTCAACAACGTTGGCTCGAGTTCCTTGCATCTTATGATCTTGATATTCTTTATACTCTTGGAAAAGGAAATCATGTTGCCGATGTCCTGACTCGTAAGCAACAAGCGGTTGTTTCTATGATGATATCCGAATGGAAGGATCTCAAGACTTTATCCACTTGTGAGGTTCGAGATCGTGAATCCGGTTCATATTCATCTGTTGTTCTATGTAGCCTTGTGGCTCATCCATCTCTTTTAGACCGAATTCTTGATGCTCAAAAGCATGATCCCGAATTGGCTCATCTGTTCCAAAGTTGTAGGGATGGAAATATTGATGGTTTGAAAGACTTTGATATTAATGCTCGCGGCGGCATTCGAAAATTTGGTAGACTTATCGTGCTAAGTATTAGTGATCTTCGTAAAGACATTTTAGAAGATTCTCATCGTTCTAAATTTATCATTCATCCCGATAGTAGTAAAATGTACGCGGATATGAAGCGACTCTATTATTGGGATGGAATGAAATCTGATATTGCTAACTTCATTAAGCATTGCATGAATTGCCAACTCATAAATGCCAAGCGTCAAAAGCCTGGTGGGTTATTGCAACCTTTGGACATTCTAATTTGGAAGTGGGATCAAGTCTCCATGGACTTTATTGACGGACTTCCCCGTTCTCGTTCGGGTCATGATAGCCTATGGGTGATTGTGAATAGACTTACAAAATCCACCCATTTTATTCCCGTCCGGTCTAATTATTGGACCGTACCTCTTTTGGCTAAACCCTGTGTTAAAGAAATTGTTAAATTACATGGAATTCCTACTTCTATTGTTAGCGATTGTGATCCATTGTTTACTAGTGGATTTCGGAAGAGCCTTCAAAAAAGCTATAGGAACGAAGCTTAATTTTAGTACCGCTTATCATCCTCAGTCCGATGGACAATCGAGCGTGTGAATCAAACTCTTGAAGATCTTCTTCATGCATGTGTTTCTGATTTTGGTGGAAGTTGGGAAGATCATATTTCTCTTGTTGAGTTTTCCTATAATAATAGCTTCCAATCTAGTATTGGTATGGCACCTTTCGAGGCACTCTATGGAAGGCCATGCCGATCTCCTTCTTATTGTCTTGAAGCCGGTGAGAAGCTGACTTTAGGTCCAGATTTTATTCGTGATTCAACAGAAAAGATTGACCTTATTCGCCATAGGATGAAAGCTCAAAGTAGGGAAAAATCCTTTGCCGATAACCGAAGAAGGAAATTAGAATTTTCTATGGGAGATTTTGTGTTTATTTGCGTTTCACTTATGAAGGGTGTTGTGCATTTCAGTCGATCGAAAAAATTAGCACCTCGATATATTGGTCCATTTTCCATCACCGAACGTATTGGTTTCGTGGCTTATCGCCTTTTATTACTGGCTCAGTTTTCTGCTATTCATGATGTACTCCACGTCTCTCAATTACGGAAATGCCGTCGAGATTCCGATTCTATTCTTGAGCCCGGTGTTGTAGAAGAAATTTAAGTTTTGCCTAATTTGACTTTTGAGCAACGTCCTATTCGCATCATTGCTACGGAGGTTAAACATCTTCGTAATAAAGATGTCCCTCTTGTGAAAGTCCAATGGTCCTCAAATCGTAAAGATTGCTCTTGAGAATCTAGAGAATTCATCTAGCAATCACATTCAGACTTACTCTCTCGTGCTCCTTAAAGGTGAACTTCTTATTTCAAATTTTCTTTTGTGTTGATATGCTTTTATGGTTGTTACTCTTTATTTTCTTCTTAAGTATTGCGAGGACGCAATTTCTTTAAGGAGGGGAGTCTGTAACAACCCGCATATTTTACGATTGTATATTTGAATATTTTATTTAAATATAGCATCGTTAGTCGGATTAGGGTCCGAAAAGCTACTTTTTACAAACAGTCGAATTAGAACTCGAGACCTCTTCCATTGAGTTCAAAATAACGTTTGCGACCTTTTTGAGTATAAACATCGATATGTTTGGAGTTAGCTAGAATTTCGACCTTTTCACTTAGGGCTTTGGGTTTGGGTTTCAGCCCACTAACCCAACTCATCTTATATCCTAACCCACCCTCTCTCCTCTTCATTCATTCTAATATTTCCTAACACTTCAAGCTTTATAAAAATAGGAAAAGAGAAAAGAAATTAGAAAATTCTTAGCCCTAGTTTCTCTGCAAATTCAAGTTCTACCTCCAAAATCAAAGAGAAGCTTATGTAAGCATCTCCTTCTTCTTCTCCATCTCAATCTCTCTCCAATTTTATAAATTTCCTATAACCTAATTTGAGAAATTATTGCTTCTAGACTTAGATTGGAGTTTCTAGAGTTGAAGTTGAAGAGTAGTTGATCTTCCTTTGCTTTCAAGCTTCTCCTTCATTGTTTTAGGTTTAAGGTGAGTTTTTTTGAACTCACATCTATGTCTATATCTTTGATAGTTGTAAGGTAGTGATTCCTAACATCTATTCCTTGTTCATTTGCTTTGGATTGAATTGGTTTTATGAATATTCCATTTTTTGGTGTTTTGAAGTTAAATCTTTGAAAATCTTAGCTTTGATGTTTGATCATGATTTTGGTGGCATATCGAAGAGCCTATAGGGCTGGGTTGCCGATTGGCGTAAACCCCAAGCGCCCATCGCTCGACCGATCGCAAATTATTTGGGATTTTGCCCCTTGGGGGCTAGGCTGAGAATTTTGGAATTTCCAGTTCAGTCGACTGAACTAGAAGGACAGTCGACTGAACCAGAACCCAGGAATTTTCCTGGGCCAGTATCAGTCGACTGACCACACTGGGTCAGCCGACTGAGCCTGGAAACCGAAAGTTTCCAGGCATGATTCAGTCGAATGACCACCCAGATTCAGTCGACTGAACCTGAAAACAGAAAGTTTCCAGAATTTGTGTCAATCGACTGACCACCCTGGTCCAGTTGACTGAATCTGCTATCTCTGCCTACATTGCCTTTTGTGTTTGAATTTTCAATTTTTAATCGATTCTTGTTTCTCCAATTTGTTGTTATCACCTTTGTTGACTTTGATAACTTCTTTTTGGGATTTTTGTGGAATATTTATTTTGATGGATTTGGTATCGATTTCTTTGGATTTAATTCACGTCTTCGAATGTGAATTTTTGATGATTAATTGTTTTTACAATCAATTTTGTGATTTGTCACTTTAAAATACAAAGGTTTCTATACTAATAGTAAATATTCAAACTCTTTCTCAAACATGATTTCAACTCTATTTTTAATATAAAGTGTAACATCCCGCCTTTTTGTGCGTTTTAAATCGACAATAAACCACACACATCAGACTCAAACCATACAGAAGGGCGGATTGTTATTGGGGTGAATAAGAAAAGTAGAGAAATAAATAAAAAGAATCTCACAGCGGAATGACAAAATATAATAATCAAATAATAGTTCATGAGGCTGTTTTACAAAGCATTTGATTATACTTACACAACACATATCAGAGTTACACATACCAGAGAATAATAAAAAATGTAGCAGAACAGTATGAATGCAGTGGGATAATATAATAAATAATAGTAATACAATCTTCGTCTTCATCCTCCAGAAGTAAGATCTTCCATTCCTGAAATGCTCGGGCTGACCCGAGTGAATTGAAAAGACAAAACACTCGAGTCAGAACTAAAAGATCTTATTTAAGTTAAATCAACAGTAAATAAAAATAAGTGTAAACGACGTCGGAGATGTTTACAGGATTTAACATCTCCTATCTAGTGTCTAACGTGAGTGCAGTAATTTAAGAGATACTCGGGATTCACATCTCCTAAGGATCCATTAAATTATTTACTATGTAGTAATATTTTGCTATTATAATAATGTCTATAGTAAAATAAACTTACTTTTAAATAGCGTTAAGGAGTGACCTAATATTCCCCTTAACACAATAATAGTCCCAGTAGTCCATCCAGTATCATTGTTCCTCTTGATCGGGAAGCCACCAGAGAATACCACATGGGCTACAGGAGAAAACCAAACTCGTACAAGGCACGCTATGGTAGGTGACACGGCACAACTAGGCAATCTAAGGTAGATATACCAATTACACTTCCAAGCCGATTATAATGCGTAACAGCTACTACCGCCCATCTCGAGCCACACCCCCAAATCAAAAGAATCAAAAGTGGCCACCAAATAAATCTCCAAGTCAGAATATAATAGTGAAGGAGTGTGTCCGATCAGAGGAATGACCTCATTACCCCGTCAGTTGCACCTGTTTTAGCCACCTTATGCCAACTCACGGGAGTCGGGTCCACGTTCATACCTCAAAGGAACATCGCCACCATCCTACTTCATTTTGGAATCTCCACCGCATACGCGGTCGTTAAAGTGGTTTTCGGAGTTAGCAGAGAGTATGACAACTTCCGATCCCGGTCTCTTTAACAACCAAACGTTATTATAACACTGCGGTCATTTTTAAAATAGTTTATACTTCAAAACCAAATATCATTGCCCTTTTCAAAGCCAAATAAATGCGATATCATTTCCATTTCAAAAACCAAATCAATATAATATTGTTTTTATTTCAAATATATCCTTTTCCAGAATCTTAGCACTTTCAAAGTTATAACTCTTTGAAATCAACACTTAAATTATACCACACTCAAATCATTATACTTTGAAACTCGTAACTTTGAAACATAACCACTTAAATGGTTTAATATTCAAAATACTTTATATAATAAAATAGCTTATTTGATTTCACAAATCGATTCCAAAACAACTCGAACTCTAATTTTTAAATTTAACCAAACCCCAAATCATAAATTTCATTCAATTCAGTTTCCAAATAAACTATTCTGATTTATCGATTTCAAAACAGATTTGATCCCCAGAATAAACCATTTCAGATTCAATATATTTCAAACTTTAAGTATTTAACAATTTCAAAACTAAGTTTGAAAATTACAATTCAACAATTCAATTTCCTATTATTTTTGAAATATTTTACTTATTAAATCCATTATCATTTAAATAGACTCAAATTACACATAACTAAATATTTCTTTCAATTTATTTATACTTGAAATATTCGTTTAATTCATCTCAAAACAAAAAAAAGTTATAAAAGTTATACCTCTAAAATTTCAAATTTAATAAATTTTACATCGCTTATTTGAGTTTAATTCTCAAATAAACTCAATTTCAAATAAATTTCCAATTTACCTTCCAACCTTAATTCATTTAAATCATTATAACCTCTATATTAAAGTATGATTCAAGTACTTAACCATATTTTATTCTAATAAAGTCAAACTCCATTATTAAACTTATTTTTATTAAACAAATTTATACATAGCTTAAATTCAAGAATTTACCTATGTATAAAATAATATTTATAATATGTCAAAAATCAATATTTATTAAACCGTATATTTCTTTCCAAACCATTGAAATCATTCTCAAAATATTTATATATAGATCACGGTGTCTGTATATAAAATTTTCAACCCTAAGGTCAAGTGATACAGATATTTATCATTTTAATCCGTAATTTAAAATAAAACCGTAATTCCGAATGAAATAAAAACGCATAACAACTTGTAGTGTATAACAATATGAAATACAACATCCATTCATCCAATATCAATCATCAACCATTTATCACGATCATCATCCAATTTAAACAGTAACCTCAATATAGAACAGATAATAAATGACAGGTATTCGCTGGCAGTTTATATTCAATAATAAATTAAATAACAATTTAACTGGCAGTTTATATGCAATAATAAATTAAAGAACTATTTAATTCAGTAAATTCAATTTAATTGAGATGATGATTAAAAATGTGCCAAACAGTCATAAATAAATTCTAATCATGTCATAAATCGATTTAACAAACGTAAGAAATTTTAGAAGTTGTGAGTGGGTTAAAACACTCATCTTTTGAATTTAAATTTAATTTAAACCCAAAATTTGCACAATCTTATAATTCTTCCAAACCCATGCCAAGATGTCCGGAATTTCAATACGAAACTAGCGGAGAAAACCGCGTGTGAAACGGACCTCGTATATGAAAGTTATTGCAATTAGAAGTTTCAGAATTTAATTTAAATTAAATTAAAATAATATGTTAATTACCACGTGACCTCTTTTCGTGTCTGCACACACGTGCATCTCTATAGAGAATTGGATCCCTAGCCGCCATGTTGTCGATCACCGGGCCGAGAAATCGAGTCGCCTACGCTCGCCTACGACCGGATCCAACACCGCCAACCTTCGCCTCATCTCAGGTCGACCCTACTGCTAAGTCGCGACCACCCCAAACGCCTCCGCTGACTCACGACCACCACCTCACAAATCATCAAATCACGATGGCTCTGGCCATCTTCGAGACAAGCGGCCACCACCGCCGTGACCTGCACGACTCCACCTTCCCAGCGCAACTCTCCGATCATCCTATCGACCAGATCCACCGTAGGATCAAAACCCAAACCCAATGGACGACTGAGGTTCAGCTTGAACTTTTAGATAAACCATGCGTCGAATTGAAAAATGAACAACACCAGAATTACACTCTTCGAGAGCTTCAGATTGATATAAAATTTGATATTAATTGAGGAGTTTGAATTTTTGCCTTTGAATTTGATTTGACATTGCATTTTGGGATTTAGGGTTCTGTCTGCCATTGAGGAAGAGGAGTAATTGGAATTGTACGTGTAGAAGAATGAATATAAGAAATAGGCTTGGGTTTATAATGAGGTATATGTATGCAAAGCTGAAATAGAATAGATGGGCAAGATTGAATTACACGTCGAACGATAAATGACCCACAAAGCGCGTTTCGACTCCGGAACGAAAATGGGTCAACCCATATGTCGAAATAGATGTTTCAAAATCAATGGAATAGGTTTCAGGTCCAAATTCTATCGTATGAAGTAGTTATGCAAAAATCAAGTTATTTCAAATTGATTTCAACCGCTTTTAATTAAATTGACTTCAAGATGTTTCAGGTCTGTACGACCAAACGACAAGTCCAATCGTTAAGAAAGTTTAAACCCTATAATAATTCACCGTTACGGATCCGATGAAACTGGTTTCATCGAAATCCGAGTCAGTGGCCAGGCTATTTTCCAACGTTTAAATTAAATTAATAATTAATTAAATTAAATCAAGTTTTCAATTTTAACTCTATAATTAACAAATTTCATCATTTTAAATTTCTTAATCATTTACAATAACTTAGACCAGTTCAGATATCAAATTTAAGTTAATTTATTTACCCACTACCGTATTAAATTTCAATTTTAAATAATTTCACAAATTACCAATTGAAATTCCAATAAATCCATTTATTTGATTTTAAATCTTGTTATTCAATCCATTATCACCAAATAGATAAAATTAACATTGGTTCATGGCTTATTACATTAATATTCTCAATTTCATCTAAATTCCTATTAACGTAATAATTAATTATTAAATTTCATTTGATTACAATTCATCCATTTATTAAGTTTTAAGTTAATAAATCTTGAATTTCCATTAGTTTTATCAACCGATTGTCATATTATAAATAGAATTAACATTATTTCCTATTATTTCTTTAATTTGTACTAACATTGATTTTATCAAATTACAGTTTATTACGTATTATTTCATCAACTAATATACTTCGAACTTATTTCCCAATTTATTAATTACAATCAGTTATAAATCTTACAATTGGTTCAATTAATTGGGTTTGCACCAAATTAGTTATTTATTAACTTGTATTAACATTATTACCTTTATTTTAGTGATTTCATCATTAAATTATAGATTTGTTTATTTCTTTTCGAGTTAGATTACTAAAACTTATCGAATTAACAAAATTTAATTATCGAAAATTACGGATTATTACACAAAGCTTGCTTATAAAACTGTTTTTCAATCTATTAGTATACACAAACATTTACCTCATTCGTTTGAGAAATCTAATTAAATGGCTTAGTAAAACTAGTGGTCTGAAACACTTGCGTTTACTTCGTCGGTTAATTTTTGGACCTGTTCGATTGAAACTCTTGTGACAATTTTCGAATGGAAATCTACAGTTTGTTTGTAAATATTTAAGTTAAGCCAGTGGTTGTGGAACATGAAGCTAAACTCATTTATTTACTAGCTTAGTGTAATTGACACTTCTTGATGATCGATGGTGATCATTTTGTGGATTAGACTAGTGATGTGCGATGTCTCTTTGTCCGCGTGGGGGACTGTACCCCGTTTGTGGAGTTTCGGCTCAAATTGATGAGGTAACGACCCATGGTCTTAGGGCCTTTTGTGGAGCTTCGGCTCAAAGGTCTTCGGGCCGTTTGTGTAGCCTCGGCTCAAATTGATGGTTAGCGATCATGTAATAGCATTCCGGTTGTGATCACGTGTTGGTGAGTTTTCATGCTCCCGTTTGTGATAGGCCTCCCCCTCTTTGTGATTTCTGGAATTCTAGTTGATGATTTCTAGAATTTGTGATTCACCAATTTTGTGATTGGCATTGATATTTTTGTCAATATTTGTGGTATGGTGAATAAAAATAAGAATATGACATTCTTTTAGTGCTTTGAGATTTCTTGAGATATTGTATGATTTTAGTTTTTATTTAATGTATAGTTGTCGCAATATGACATTATTATTATCATACATTTTTGTCATATCTCTTATTTAATGTATGAGTCCGAAACAACTGATAGTTGGGGTTGGTTTCTTGCGTGCATGCAAAGGTTCATTCACAATGTGAACAATCGTCGTATTACTTTCATTTTTTATAGAATGAAAGGAATACCTACAGCTTTAGAGAGCAAATGGAGAGCTCCACATAAACATAGATATTGTGCTAGACATTTGAAAGCTAATTTTCAAGGAGCGGGTTTCAAAGACAAATGATTGACTGGTTTAAGCTACTTTGCAACCTATGCCTCTGAGGAGGTTGAGTACTTAAAGATTCATGAAGAAATTAAAACCACTAGCATTAGAGCACATAACTGATTCAGAGGAGGTTGAGTACTTAAAGCTAGCACATTCATTAATTTTCCATGTAGTGATTGCTTTATTGGTTTACGCTAGCCACGACCATTGTCGATGTTCCACCACACACTGAGGGGGGGAAATTTTCAACTTGCGTCTCCGGAATGAAATCAATCTCAGTTGTTTCTTCATTAGCTGATACAAAGTCTCATTGTTGTTTATATTCGTCATACATTTTCATCATCGCTTCGTCATCAATCTCCTAGTTGTCCATTTTCAACAACCTATTTATTGAAAATAGCAATGTTGGAATTAGCCTTATTTGCATAAGATTATACAAAATAAGTAGATGGAACTTACCTTCTTGTTGTGTCTTCGAAACTATAAAAGATATTCGATTTTTGTCGAGAATTATTGAAATTATGGAAGAGAGATCTAGCTTAGGTATTGGGTTTTCGTTTTGGTTTTTAGTAAAGTGAGAAATGAGGAGAGAGAGATAAAGTTGGTGTTCATAAAGATGTTGGAATGGTGTAGTGCAAGGTTTCTGTTTCGAAACCCTGCATTACTGGGGTGACTTTTCAAAAGTTGCCAGTTGGAGAATTTTCAAATGTCTCCCCAGTAATGCATGGTTTTAAAATCGAAACCTTGCACTACACATCTGCACACACAAAAATCTAACACATCTGCGTATGAGGTCCAAGTCATAGAATCATAATCTAGCACACTAACTCATTATGATAGAATGTAACATTACGCCTTGGCGATTTAACGGTGCTTTTATGTCCTACCCACCTGCAATAATATAAAAATGTAACTTATCAAATCCGAATAACTATACATACTGTACTTCAACATCAATTATACCTGGCACCGTATGACAATGATAAATCAATTGTCGTCCTCCTCATGGATATTCTACCTACAGATAGATAAGTCCAACACCAAAACTGCAAATAATAGTAGACACATGTATTCAAATGAATAAGAGAATATGAAATAACTATTGGCGAAAGTAAATAATGCAAATATCTGTACTAGACTCACACAACCACCAATGCTTGTGCTCACTTGCAAAGCAAGCCTAGATAGCTCGGCGTATGTATAAGCTAGAACTGCACTGCCCCAAGAATACTGGCAGCAAGCACCAAATTCTTGTAGAAATGGGAGCCATCTAAGCCATATATATGTCTTTGAATGATCACAAATCAACCTCGAACAAATAATATGAAATATAATGGCTCTGACTCGCTGCTGAATTTGAATCTCCGTGGCGTCCGCTGGATGTCATCCACAAGCTGTTGCCTAAACCATCTAGTCTATATCATCTCATTACCCCACTACTCCTTGGTTGGAGGAGTTAGACCTAGAAGCCCCTGGCATAAACTCATGAAATTAACTGGCTTGGGGTTAGTCAATGGAACATCATCTATGGGTATACCATGTAAGCATGCAACATCACCCAACGTGATAGTCATCTCCCCTACACATTGGTGAAATGTAGATGTCTCCGCCCTACATCTATCCTCCAAAGCGGTGATAAATGATGATCCAATTGGATATGCGCTAACCGAAGAACAAGTCCAAACTCGGCTTAGTTTATCGACTGTAGAACGCTTGGATGAGGGAATGTTACTCTCTTCAATTTAGACGAATGGTCTATGGTTGCGTCTGCAGTATTGCGCTCAAAATATCACAAAATGATATTAACATCTAACAGAAAATATCAATCAACACTTACATTTCAAAACTAAGAATTTTACCCTGACGAATTCAGGATTATTAGTTCAATGACGTTCTTGCAATTGTAGTACGGAACCATCGATTGGTCCCAGTGACATCTCCGAGTAATCTACACATATAAAAGAATTAGATATTCACATTTATTTTCCAACTTCAAACCTATGAATTTAGGCATTGTTTTTCAATAATGTAACAATTATTTCGCCTACTATTAGTTATCTCTACCATCAATGATTATTTATTAATCTTAAAAATTATAATTTTTTCCATTTTTTTGAAAACATTAAATTTAGAAATTTTTGAGTAAACCATACCTAGTGGAGCATCCGCGATGAAGAGCTTGCCATCATCCAATTTGCTAAAAAAATTACTAAAATTTGATTGCTATTTAAAGTTTGGTGGAAAAAGTGTAAAAATTGAAGCGTTTGGGTTTTGTGTACAAGTTGAAGAAAGGGGAAAGTGATGGGAGGGGAAGAGAGGGTTCTGTTTTGTATCAGAACTCCGTGTGGACGACTTTTGAAATATCGCCAACTGACGAATTTTCAAAGGTCGCCTTATAAATTTAACTAGATAGTACGTTGGCATGTTATCCACTTAAAAACTTGTTGGCATTTCAAAAGTGGCAAACAAGAAACCAACAAAAAATACAATGTGCCTTTTTGAAAAGGCGCTAGTATGTTTTGGTCAGCTCAAAGCTGACCTGGCCAAAATAGGGCTACAATGAAATTAGTTTTAATACTGGGCTATTTGTGGTAATAGTTTTCAAAACGAAGCCAAATTGAAAAAATTCCTCTATTTCGAAAGAGGCGAAAGCAAAATTTATTTGGTGCTTGCCAACTTTTACACTAATCTTTATTAATGTTTGTATGTGTTCTCATCTACAGAAGATAGGATTAGAAAAACTTTCAAATTTTTGGCGAAAGGATGTCAACTTTTTAAAATTCAGCGTGAAGGGAAACAATTACATTAAATAAGTATCACATTAAAATCATGCTAAATTAAATCAATTTCTATAAATATTATTTTGATTCATCTAGTTCTAGTTTCATCTGATGCTGCTCCAATTTAGAAGCAGTTCGTTTGATATTAATTTAGTTAAGCATTCTGTTTTACCTAATAGTAATTTAATTTTCCCTTTCTTGCCTTTAAACCAAATTTTAAAGCATGTGTCCTTTAGACAAATGTCGGTTTCAGTTTTTTCCTTTTTAACTAATTCACTCTTTTCATTTTTCGTGCATCATTTGATTTCATTTAATCGATGGATGGGTCCACATTACCATAAGCCATTGAACTTACCTATACGCGCACGCACACACACACAGATATATATATATATACATATATATATATATCTTATATATAAAGCAAATACTTGAGAAGTGAAGACTTTTTTGAATTGATAAAAATGAGCTTTATCAAATTATTTCATTAAATATGAAATAAGGGTTTTGGTCTTTCCATCTCCACCAGCTCCTAAATCCGTGCGCAGACCCATTTTCTCATCAATTTCCCATTTCTTCCCCATGAGCCTCAGAAAAATGAAACAATTTAGGTTAAAATGGGAAATCGAAGCAATAGATGATTTTAGTTAACGATAACTCGATTCATTTTTTGGATTCACATGATTATCCGAGAATGAGCTCAGTGCAATTGATTTCATCTATGGTAGCAGAAGGTCATCCCAAATTTTTACTCCGCTTCTCTCCTTTTTGATTCAACGGTGAAATTAGGTTTCTGTTCCATGGTCTTTTGATAAAAGATCAACGATCGAAAGGTAACCTTTCTGTTTATGCTTCATGTTACTTTTTGACAAAATTATGCTTCATCTTTTATTTCTACTGTAAATTGTAATATGTAGTTTTGTGAGAATGGAAGATAATACACTTAGAAGGGACATCTAGAGATTTTTTTTTCGACTACAACCAAATTCTGGATCGTCATCTTTTATTGCTGCAATGAATCATATTGGGGTAAAATATGCACTTACTTGAATTTTTTATAAACTGTTTTGCATATTATATTTTTCTCTGCAAGTATTAGCACATGAAGTTCTTAAAAACAGTATCTTAAGAAATTATAGCAATCTTGATTTTTTCTTATTTAACTTTTTTTCGTCGAGTTGCTTACTTGGTAAGGCTGTTAAGGACTGTAATAGAGCATTGATTTCCTTCAATACATCAATGATAAATGCTAAAGTAACATCATTTTATAAAATGCTTGATTAAATGATTTGCACCCTTAGTAGTTGTAATTTTAAACGTAGTCCTATAGATAATAAATATAAATATTTCTATTCCATGTTTATTATTAATCCATTCATATGGTATGGTTGTCATATTTGTTTGGATAAGACTCTATAGTAAACTATTTCATAGTGTTTGGTCACGCAAAATTAATTTGATCTAATTAATTTTTGGCATTAAAGCACTAACTAATTTCTTTATTGCCGATAAAGGTATAATAATTCATGTTAGAGAACCTATAAAATATGAATGGACACATATGCATAAAGTCCCACATCACCAAAAAATAAGTAAGATTTCTTGCTTATATAGCCTTTCCTTCAAACCCATATTGGCCCTTATGTTCAGGTAGCCGGGCCGGATGCGGGTGCAGGTACAATAGGAGTGAACCTTATTATATTTTTTGCTAAAACAAAAACAAACATTTTCCTGATTAAAATCAAATAGTGCGATTGTTTAAAGAGACACAATTTTTCAAACAGAAGTAACCGTTGCAATTAGGTGTTATGTGTTTTTAAACGAAAACAAAAGTGTTGCGAATTACCAACGGATGTGACTATTGCTAATGACTACCAGATTTAAACAAACGGACGCAACCTTTTAAAGAGGCACAACCATTGACTGTTGGAATCTGTAAAAAGGAAGAAAACTGATCAATTTTGTACTCGAAAACCAATGCTCTTCTTCTTCCTCCTCCTACTGCCATTGAATCAAAGCAGTTTCTGCATATCACGGAGAGGTTGTATTGATTACAATCTCGGGTAGAAAGATTCTGTTGTATCTTGGAAAACTGTGAATAATTTTTTTAAGGAAATTGCTAAGGCAAGCCTCAGAAATCCCTTTTTTTTATTGCATTCTATTGTTGTTTGCTTGTACTGCCACTGTTATTTGTATTTTCAGTGTTGGTTGCTATTTTGATTCCCCTAATACTACATCTTAAAACTTTTGAAATTCGAGGAATTTTCCTGAAAATAGAAAGTTGCGAACTTTAAGTTGCTAATCTGTTCATATGCAGGTTTATTTTATTTTCAGTTTTATCATTTCTTAAAATGTTTTTGATGCAACAAGAAAATGGCAGCAGTAGAACTATCGACCAAAAATGCTACTCACAACAGCCCTGATCCTTTTAACGGAGATGGTGATGATTTTCATACATGGCATAGTCAAATGCTATATTATCTCACCACATTCGGTCTGTAAAGGTATCTCAAGGGGGAGGAACCAGTGTCTATACCAGGCGAAACTAGGGAAACACACAAAGAAGCATTTTTTGCTATTGATACATGGAAGCATTCCGACTTTCTGTGTAGAAATTATATTCTGAACTGTCTAGACAATATTTTATACAAAGTATATCAGCCTCTAAAGACAGCAAAGGCCCTTTGGAATGCACTTGTCGTAAAGTACAAGACGCAGAATATCAGTTTGAAGAAATTTATTGTGGACAAATTCATGGACTACAAAATGATAGACTCCAAATATGTGACTCTAAACTACATGAACTTCAAATTATCATTCATGAACTTGAATCAGAAGGCCATAAGTATGGAGAATCTTTCTTGGTTGAAGCCATAACAAGGAAGATGCCTCTAGCATAGAAAGACTACCGCAACTATTTGAAGCATACAAGGAAGGAAATTTCTTTATAGGATCTCTTCGTCCGACTAAAGATTAAAGTAGATAACCGTAGAGTTTCAAAATAAAGCGAGGAGGCATTTGTTGCAGAAGGGTCAAAAAACAAAGAACACTTCAACAAAAACAAAAAGAAGAAGTTCTTACAAAAGAGAAAATCTCCTGAAAACAAACCTAAAGACAACAAATAAACCAAGAAGTTTAATGGCGAGTGTTGGATTTGTGAAAAAGCAGGACACGCCACTAGAGATTGCAGACACAAGAAGGAATGCAATTCAGAGGCAAATATGGTGGATAACATGGAAGTGGATGAATCCAACTTTTCAGCAGTTGTGTCTGAATGCAATTCAGTTCAAAACCCTGCATAATGGTGGGTAGACATAGGTGTTGTCGTCATGTTTGTTCTGACAAGTCCACTTTTTCTACTTACAGGAAGTTCGATCAGGAATAAAAACTATACATGGGTAATTCTTCAGTTTCAATGATCAACGGTAGCGGCACAGTAGTCCTCAAGTTTACTTTTGAAAAAACTGTTAAATTGAATGACGTGCTTCATGTTCTAGACATGTGCAAGAATCTCATTTCTGGTTCAGTACTGTCGAAGAAAGGATTCAAAATGGTCGTTGAGTCGGACAAAATGCTTTTGTCCAAGTGTGGAATGTACATAGGCAAGGGCTATTTATGCGATGGCCTATTTAAGGCTACGGAAAAAGTACTATGTATTTTGATTGTGCAATTAATAAAATTGAAATTTATGACTTGGTTGGGCATGAAACTTTATTATGGCTTGATAGGTTAGGACACATAAATTTCTGTAAAATGAAAACACTTTCCAACTTAGGATTGACTCCTAAAATTCCAGTAGATAAAAAGTACAAATGTGAGACATGTATAGAAGCAAAAATGGTCAAAAAACCATTTCATACTGTTGATAGAAGTACTGAACTACTAGGGATGGTTCATACTGATTATGTGATTTTAAATCCTTACAAGAGGTAGGGAAAGGTATTTTATCACATTTATTAACGACGATACACGATATTGCTTTGTATATCTTTTAAACAGTAAAGACGAAGCAATTATATCGTTTATAAAGTACAAAGCCGAAGTAGAAAATCAGCTTAATAGAAAGACCAAGATATTGCTATCTGGTAGAGATGGAGAATATAAATCACCATTTGAACAAGTATGTACTGAAAATGGTATAATTCATCAAAGAACAGCCCCATATTCACCACAACAAAATGGTATTGCCGAGAGAAAAAATAGAACACTGAATGACATGATTAATGCTATGCTTTTAGCTTCAGGCTTACCGACAAACTTGTGGAGGGAAGCCCTACATATGTTTAATCATATATTAAACAGGGTTCTTACTAGCAAAACATGAACAATTTCATATGAGTTATGGAAAACAGACCTAGCTAGTTTCAATTACCTCAAAGTGTGGGGGTGTTTGGCAAAGGTTCCAGTTCCGTCCTAAAAAAAGGTCAAACTTGGACCTAAAACTGTGAATTGCTACTATCTAGGTCATGTTGAAAATAGTAGTGCCTATAGACGTTTAGTTTTCAAATATGATATAAATGACATCAATGTAAATACTATAATTGAGGCAAGAGATGCATCGTTCTTTGAAAATGTGTTTCCACATAAAAGAAACGATGGAAATCTTGCCCCAAAAAGGACAAGAGACGACAGAGATAAAACACATGAATATGAACCTCATCGACACAAAGATGAAGTTGAACCAAGAAGAAGCGTAAGAGTTAGAACCTCCAAGTCTTTTGACTCAGAATTCCTAACTTACGTACTAAAACATGAACCTCAATCATATAAAGATGCAATGTCTTCTCTGAATCTTCATGTTGGAAAGAAGCAATCAAAAATGAGATTGATTCAATTCTAAGTAATAAAACTTGAGAAATAGTTGATATTCCACTTGGAATAAAACCAATTGGCTCTAAATGGATTTTCAAGAAGAAAATGAAACCAAGCGGCTCTATTGACAATATAAAGCTAGTTTAGTAGCCAAAGGATGTCATTAAAAAGAAGGTGTAGAGTTCTTTGATACTATTCACCGGTTACACGAATAATTTCTATAAGAATTTTAATAGCAATTGCATCCATCTATAATCTAGAGATTCAACAGGTGGATGTAAAGACAACATTCTTAAATGGAGATCTCAGTGAGGAGATTTACATTGAGCAACCTGAGGGTTTTATTTCTAAAGGAAATGAAAACAAGGTATGTCGATTAGTGAAATCACTGTATGGACTCAAACAAGCTCCAAAACAATGACAATAAAAATTTGATAGTGTCATGATGAGAAATGGTTTTCGTATAAAAGGATGTGATAAATGTTCTTATTACAAACAAGTTAGACAATCATATGTAATGATTTGTCTATATATTGACGATATTCTAATCTTTGGTCCTAACAATACAGTAATAGAGACCATAAAAAGATGTTAATCAACAATTTCAATATGAAATACTTAGAAGTTGCAGACGTTATTTTGGAAATCAAAATAATAAGAACACCTAATGGAATTGAATTATCTCAGTCACATTATGTAGACAAAGTGATTGAAAAATTTCAAGACTATGGAATTAAAAGAGCGAGAACACCTTTCAATCCATCAGAAGTTTTACATATAAAAACTAATGAGATTGTAATGCAACTGGAATACTCTCGTGTAATAAGATTCTTATTGTATCTCATGAACTGCACTAGACCAGATATCGCTTATGCAGTAAGTCGACTAAGCTGGTATACAAGTAACCAAGGGACGTAATACTGGAAAGCACTAATGAGGGTGTTGAGATATTTAAAGAATACCGCTAATTTTTCCTTACATTATGGAAAATATCCTGATGTCTTAAAAGGATATAGTGATGCAAACTTGATTGTAGATTAAGAGGAATCAAAATATACAAGTGGTTATGTCTTCTCCCTCGTAGGAGGAGTAGTGTCATGGAAATCTATTAAACAAACATGCATAGCTTGATCCACTATGGAATCTGAGTTCATTGCATTAAATAAAGTAGGCAAAGAAGAAGAATGACTTCGTCAATTCTTAAGAAGATATTCTATTTTGGCCCAAACCTATAACGGTCATATGTATTCACTGCGATAACCAAGCAGCGTTAAGTAGAGCGCAAAACTTTGTGTATAATGTCAAATCACGACACATTTGTCGACGCCACAACACAATTAGGCAGTTACTCTCTAATAATACTATTTCCATTGATTATGTAAGCAAAGATAACCTAGTGGATCCATTTACTAAAGGTTTATCAAGAGAGAAAATCGACTTCACATTGAGGGAAACGGGTTTAAAAGCCGAAAAAAAAGAGTTACCTTATATAAAAACCTATCCTAGCGATTAGAGTTTCCACGGACTGGGATCAATAGGCAAACCAGTTCCGAGTAATTCTAGAAGTAATGCATTTATGGACTAGTCCTTACAAGACATTCCTATGATGTTCATTCAAATTCATGCGTATAGAAGTATTAAAGGTTAAAGCTATACTTTTTAGTGATGACCATATCTTGAAAATAACAAGTGGGATATATATATACTCTTAGTGGATGCAATCACATATGTTAGTGTGATCTGGGTCGACTCTAGGAGAATATTAAGGGCTTAATTCTCTATGAACACTCGTAGAGCCAAATTTTTTCAGGACCGAAATGAATAAAACCAAGAGACTAGATGAGAAGGGAAATAATACTTTGTAAAACTTATTGTCTGGTTATACAATAACGGCTAATGTTTCAAGATGAAATAATTCATTGATTAACCAAGTATATCCGACGAGTTTTAACTAGGAAAAGTTCAAAGTAAAATATCTACTCATTCTTGATATAGCATTATTTCCATATGAACTCTGTGATATTACACTTTGTGTGGGAGAGACATATATCGTCATTCATGTAGGGGATTATTAGAGATCCAAGAAAATGTGAATGAACATATATGCTTAAAGTCCCACATCTCCAAAAAATAAGTAAGTTTTCATGCTTATATAGCATTTCCCTCAAACCCATATTGACCCTTAGGGTTTGGTAATTTTGTGCGAGTGGAAGGATCTATATGGCTATGAACCAACACACGTGTGCCACCATCCATCCGTCCCGTATCGAACCGGACTGGGTCAGGTGCGGGTCGAATAAGAGTGAACCGTGTTATATTTTTTGCTAAAACAAAAACAAACAATTTTCTGTTTAAAATCAAACAGTGTGACTATTTAAAGGGACACGGTTTTTCAAATGGAAGCAACCGTGGTAAATAAGTGTTGCGAATTTTTAAATGAAAACAAAAGTGTTGCGAATGACCAACAGATGTGACTGTTGCTAATGACTATTAGATTCAAACCAACGGACGTGACCTTTCGAAGAGGCACAACCATACTGTTGGAGGCTATAAAAACGAACAAAACCTTATCAGTTTTGTATCCGAAAACCAATGCTCTTCTTCTTCCTCCCCCTTCTGCCATTGAATCAAAGCAGTTCATGTATATCACAGAGAGGTCGTACTGATCACAATCTAGAGCAAAAAGATTCTGTTGTATCTTGGGAAACTTGCGAATATTTTTTTTAAGGAAATTGTTAAGACAATCCTAAGAATCCGCGTTTCTTTTCATTGCATTCTACTGTTGTTTGCTTGTACTGCCATTATTGTTCGTATTTTCAGTGCTGGTTGCTATTTTCATTCCCCTAATCTACAATCAATCCAAGTTTCAATTTTGTGCAACAAAAGCGATTGAGAATTTAATTGTATTTATGTTATTTAGGCTTGAATTATCTGAAAGACAACCGGTTTTAACATAAAAGCAACCTCTCTTGTTGTGATCATCGTTGCCTCAAAAGGAAGGTTGATTTATTTTTTGCTGCTATTTTTTGTTAACCATTAATTCCTTAGTAACTTCAAATGCAACCTTTCCAAATTTATTAGCTATTAATTCAATACTATTTTTCACAAGAAACCTCCATATCTTGTTATTACGTTAACATTTTATTCAATTTAGCATTAAAAATTGGTTTTCCTTAAGCTTTTAGGTTTGCTAGCCCATTATTTGTTAATGCATATAGTTTATTTATTTTATTTTCAATCATTCCGAACAACCTTTGCCTGATTTTGATTTATTTTTGGTTTTTAAATATGACATTCAAAGTTGGAATCAAAATTAGCTGTATCACAATAAATTGACAATTATTTCTTTGATATTGGAACCATATACACACAAGAGTTTATCTCAAGCTTTCTTTTTCTTAATAAGTTGGAACTATACAGTTTCAATAAAACCTTATATTTTAGATCATTAACATGTCTAGGAGTATAGTAGACGCAAGCATTCATTGTAGTTTGTTGAAAGTTGAATAAAAAAACTTCGTAGTTTTTCCTGTTTCTTCATATGATTAGTCTTATCATTTAAAATTTAATTCAGTTATTTGAAGCTGTGGAATATGCAAGAAATTGGATTAAAATTAAACACTGAAGTGAGCAGGATGCATTTGAATGGAAGAGTAAAATCGTTTCTTTTGTTTGCACAATAAGATGAGAAAGGACCAAACAAAGATGCAATAATTAGTTGGTGGTAAACCATTGGCTAACAAATCAAGCTGTTTACGTTGTATACTTCAATTAGATCAGTTTTTTTTCATCCATGTATACAAATTCCTGAAATTCGTGGTATAATGCAACGTTAACAATTGGAAATTTGTTGTCATTTTTGATAAGTGTACGATTGTTCATCATTCATTCTGCATTGGGTATGAATTACTTTGCATTTTAAGTAGATTATTCGGTACTTGCATCTATTTCTTGATGGAAAGACGAGCTTATATCTCATCCTGTTTCATTTATATAATTGTATATGGACTACGTCTACTTGATAGAACCAACCTTTTAACTATAGATGAATAACACAGGTAAACCTATTCTTGTATATTAACTTTTTATTTTCATATTTTAATGTTAAATTCAAAAACCATTGAAATGGCATTAACCAATAAAATCAAATGCATATTACTACGGTGCTATAAAGTATATACAGTTAGAATTTGTTCATTAGCTATATATGGAACTAAAATTGCATTGTTTCAATAAACAATGAATAAAAAGCTGGGGATTATTCGTAAAGTACTAGAAAATGTTTCAATGAGTGACATCATCACTTGGGCAAAATGATAGGTGATATGTAAGTAAATCTCCTATTAGTAGTGTAGGAAATAGGTGAATCACAGTAGAAAATCCTGAGGGCGTGTAGAGTTGAATTATGTGGGCATGCTGTAGTGTTGTAATGTTGAACAGTTTTAGTGCATTCTTATAAAATGCGCATGCAGAAACTGAAAGAGGGGCACAAAACTGCAGAACAAAGTACATGAAGGCACGCAATACTGGAGTACCGAAGGCTGCGACTGGAACCGGTTGCAAAATGGAGGAGAAGCTAGTCGAGCCGAGTTATAGCGAACTGAATAAGCTGTTCGCTGAAAATTATGGAGGTGCTCAACTGAATAAGTTGTTGTATAACAAGTGTGTAGAAGCGTTGAACCCAAGGACCTGGCATGAAATCTGATGCAGCAACGGCATTTGCAAATTGCAATAGCGTGGCTGCAAGGGTATGCAACCAAACATAAAATTACTTAAGTTAGTTTCATTTGACATTTTTTTGCTACTTTTAATAGTTATGCATTGTCACTAACTAACATCACATTATAATAAAACGTTTAACTATTCCACAATAATAACCTAACGTGCAATGTGTGTTGTCTATTGCATATCTGTAACCACTGGTAAATAAAAGGAATTGGCACATGTACAAAAAGGGACATACCATGCACAATTAGGTGGAAATAAAGTAGCCGCACACCCCCCATAGTATTGCCTTTCAAATCAAATTGTGAATTAAATTGTAATGATTAGTAGTAGAACATAATCATGAATAAAGTTTGTATTAGTAATAGTAAGCTAAGTACATAGTCCAGGAAACAAACATTATGGTAACACAAGTGGGCCGAGAATGCAGCGGTAAAATTAAGATAAGCATAGAAAGGCCTGGACACAAAAAGGTTTGGATAAGTTAGAGATTCACTATAGCAGGTTAACGTCACAAATTGAATAGTATATGTGTTGATATAAGTAGCAATGTGAACTTCATACAATGGCTTAAACGATGAAAGATACAACAAACATGGTAATACAAAAAGTACACGTAATTACCGTCTAGTGTTTCTTAAAGTTTTGTGTCCTAGACATTGATTTTAAAAGTACTGCATACAAAGTCTACTGTTTCTTAAAGTTTTGTGTCCTAGACATTGATTTTAAAAGTACTGCATACAAAGAGTGCATTGTCATAATGCATATAAAGTCATACTATATGTACATTATATACTACGGCCTACAAACCAAAATGTCTGGTACAAACCAAAATAGGTTTTTAGAAAAAATTACAATTTACGTAACAAAATCCCTTATACAACATTTTTAACTTTGCATCTACATATTACTAATGTCGGTCTCAAGTCCGGGACAAGAAAAAGAGAAAACGATTGCTGCAATTGTATTTTAGTTCTTACAGACTACTTATAAGCTACAGCCATTGACATCAACTTGAAAAAGCACAGGAAAAAATATTACGTCAATTTAAGTCTTACAATTTTTGTTACGGTATTAATGCAAACGAAAATTCGAAATCTACACACTAGCATCAAGTAGTTTTATACTTTAGCAAGCACTGAGGGTTTATGAGGAAGTGAATATCATGGGAAGTCCGATCTTTCTGCTTGACAGGAAAATTTCTCTATATATTAATATGGTGGCTTAATACTTTGTAAAAGAGAGATGACGCAAGTTTTCTAAGTTCCAATTTACTGGTAATGCTAATTTTAATATTTGTTACATTTCTCTATATATTCATGTAATAGTTGATTATTTTCTTTACCAATTTGATAATTTCTTAAAATAAATTAGTCTCATTCACAATTTGATAAACGATTGATCTGTGCATGTACACGCATAAAAAATGCAACATTACGTACATGCAAATCGTTTTGTAAAATAAAAAAGCATTACAAACAACATTTTTTAATACCAATACCTTCTACGCACGTGCATCGCGCATGCCAAAGTACTCGTACACACACATATAATTCACTTATAAGAAAGCTATTATTTGCTATATTAGGAATTAGATCAGTAAATCCCTTATACTAATGACTCCCAAATCTTTAATAAATAAAATATATAGTAGACATAAGCTGGAGATTGTCGAATCACTATAAAAATTTTAGCGTTCCTTTTACTTTACATTTATTTTTTGCTAGATATCGGTATTTCTATGGGTTTTTGGGTGTTTTCCCATTTTGATGTCAACATTTTGTTGTTTTCACTGAGAGACAAGTTTGGATCTAAAATTTAGAGAAGATGAAAAGACCTAACGTCAGATCTAGGATTGGAGGAAGTCAATCAGAGAATGGGAAAAACTAGGAGGTATCCTTAAATTCTAGTCATTCCATATATTTGACCAGAGAGGAGATGGAGAGAATGATTAAGAAGATACATGATGGAATTATGGTTCGATAACTGGAAATGTTTGAGGGGTTTTTCCAAATAATAGGACAGCAGGGAAAAAATAGAGCTACTGGTATTCAGAATCAAGTACTAGAAACTAACGTGGATCATTAGGAATTGGAGCAGTGTAAACTGGAACAATGCCTGCATGACTAGAACCAATTGGTACCGACATCAATCCTCTTGGTATCATGAAGAATTTACTCGGGGACAATGTCGATTTGGATCTAGGATGAACTCTAATGTTTGGAATAGGCGATGCTAGAGCTAGAGAGGCAGTTTGGAATATGAATGCACAATAGCAAGAGCTAGAATCAGAAGCTCACCATAGGAATAGGGAGCAGAATGAAGTTATAGATCAGAGGCTTCCATTGGAAGATAACCTCGTGATCGACATAGATTGGAGTCAGGTTTGATTCCCTTACCTTGCCTTTTGGTTTAAATAAATGATGAAAAATTACCAATAGACTGCTTACACGTGTGTAAGATCCTGTTTGATCCCTAGAAATGCTCTGAGTTTGACGTCTAAAGGTGATCCTTTATAGGATTAGATGTTTTGATGATTGCTAGATGCCTTGACTTAGGCTTCATGAGAGATGACTGGCATAAACTAGGAAACCTCGATAGGGATTGGTGATCCACTAAAATTGATTAAGATTTTACAAACCACTTGAACGTGATGATTGACCTTGATCGTAGTAGTCTCATCTAGAGAAATGGGGAGGTGATCGCAAGAAGTAAGTCCCCTTACTAGAGATTAAGTGGATGAACATGCTTTTCGTTGATTCCTCTTGCCGGAGAATGAGCAAACTGGACTCAGCAAGGATTCAAAGAGATCAAAAGTAAGTCCCCCCACCGAAGAGTGAGCAAGAGAACTTTCTTGTCATTGAGTCCCTTCGGCGAATAGCAATCAGATTGGCTTAGGAAGGATCCAGAGAGATCGAACCCTAGATTGGATGATAAATGATCTGTAACACCCTACATTTTTGGTAGCAATATTTAGAATATTTAATTAGGTAAATAAAATAAAATAATGTAAGATGATTAATAGATTGAGATTTGATTATAATTAAGGGTAGCCGTGCCTTGTTAATATGTAATTCAAAACAAGATAACATGAATAAGATATGTTAGGAAATAGAGAAGGGAAATGTAACACCCCACGTTAAATTACAATTATATATGCAAATAATTTAATTATGTTATACGTTTGAAACTTTAAAACAAAGAAGTGTTTGTAAGTGAGGCAACTAATTAATATTATTTATACATATATATTTGCATAACAAATAAATTAGAGAGAGAAATTATATAAAACCAACTAATAGGGAAGATTAATTGACGGTGTTTGTCTAAAAGGGAATTTGATATTCAATTAATTAATAGAGTTGATTAATTGACAGGAACTGACAAGAAAGGGAACATATATTGTAGCAACTAACAACTAATTGATATGATTAGATACATATATGTTAGTGCAAAAGAATAAAATGGAGGAAGAGTAATTTATGCAAGTAATCAATTGTCAATTAATAAAAATGGAGACTTATGGTAACATATATAATTAAGACTGTGATTCAAAATTCAGTTGTAGAATATATGCATGCAATAATTATGGGAATAAAATAAATTAATATGCATATATGTGACGAATTAATATGGTGTTGATTGGCTTATTAATGTGGTAAGAAATCACAGTGCAGACAGAAATTAATTGGATAGTAAATTAATTCTAGGTATATATGAAATCTATTAATTGGGTGATTAATAGAGGAATCTTATTTAAAAGAAACGTCACATTTAAAAATATATGTTTTCATAGATTGCGAGAGAGATGGGGAAAGTGATTAATGAAAAGATTGTTGGAGAATCAATTTGAAATAAAAACAAATCAGAAGAAAATGTATTAATTTAATGTCCATAGACTGAGTGTACGCTTTAGATTTTAAGGTTTTATATCTAATAGTTAGCACTGATTTGAAGTACTATAAAAATAAGTGTAAAGCCTCATTTTTATTTTCATTATTTTTCTCTTGCCTGCAGAAGCTCTGCCATTTTTCTATCTCTTCTACACTTCCTTAGTAACAAAATTTTAGATCTAATTCACACGAATTTAGATCTAAATAGAATGAGAATAGAATTAATTAGGGAATCAGGAATTGGTTAAAATCATAAGGCTATGTCAAAGGTAAAACTCAAGATCTGAGTTTTATTTTCTATTTCTAATCCAAATCTTTTCCTTTTCTCTTTCAAATATAATAGATCTGTAAATATATCTTTTGTAATTCCAAATAGGGATTACAAGGGAGGTGAATATAGATGTTAAGGACAGATTTGAAATAAAAACAGGGAGATTTGAAAAGCTAGCAATATGAGTGAATTTGAATATATCCTTTACGTTTATGATATATAATCATTAAATTTCCGTTAAATAATTTTATTCGGTATTTTAGTAATTAATTCTATTAATTAGTTATGTTGAACCGTAAGAAATTTACAGTTATTTACATCTAATTTGAAGTTATAATTTATCCTAATGCTAGTTTCTTTTTATTCTCTTTGTATGTGAATAATATTGTTAAAAAGAAAATTAGCGATTATGGATTAAAATGAGAAAATACTAAATTAGATGCAAAATAAGAAAAGTTGGAACAACGCTAGAAAAATGGAATTCTACAATAAATTACGCTAAAATGGAAAAAATGAATTAATCTAATAATTTGATCTGGAAATAAGTAATAGACAAATTGGTTGGTTTAGAAAATATGATACATTTCTATAATTTAATATTTAAAAGATACCAATAAACGTAACTGCAAGAATAAAAGAAAGAAAAAGGAAACTAGTGTAAAATAAAGAAACCACTGTATTTTACACTAATCCAAAACAATAAAAGAAATACCTTGCAGTTACGAATTATTGTATATAGTATTATTTAGTATTAAAATATGAAAATGGATTTTTAGTATAATTTTCATATCCAACCAAATAAAATAGAATTACTTCCTAGAATAGAAGAAAATAAAGTATGAAAGGAATCAAGTAAATTATTAGGAAAGAATTTGAAGCTGTAAACGATAATGAACCTGGATCCGCATTTACTGCGTAGACTATACAATAAGATAGTTATTATGATAAGTGAATTATATAATGTAGGAGCATTAAAGAGAATTTTATATCATAATAAAAGAAGGAAACTTAGAACAAAAGAGAGACACTTGTAATCATATACAGATTATAAAAGAAGATAAAAGTGGCAAATAAAAGTAAATTATAACATACATTATAATTAAAGTAGAAAGAACGGAAAGGCTTATTTAAGATTTAAATTAAGTTAATAAGAAAATAGAACAGAGATAAGAGAAAATGCTTATTTAATAAACTTAAGACTTAAATTGCGTTAAATAAGCAAGGTAATAAAAGTGGCAGTACCAACAACATTCCCTATTAGATCAATGGTGGTCTCACAATAGCCAGAAGTGAGATGAGGGCAAGAATATGCAATTAGGGCAAATAAGTAGCCAACAAAATAAGAAAAGTAAACTAAACGCAAATTAAAAGATTAGACTTAAGGTCTAATAAAAGAGTGAGATGCGTTTGGAGTAGCTCAAAAAATGAAGATCCTAACGAAGCAGTTCATCATAGATTTTAGCAAAGGAGAAGCACGTCCAACTTAGTTATTTTGGGCTAGAAGGAAGTACGAGACTTCAACAGGATGTGAGAATACTCTAGGATGGCCCTCTAGGTAGGCCTAATGAAGTTGCATCCCCGGAGGCAAGTTTGTAGGTGTTCCATCAAGAGAGTATGCTTTAACTGCTTTTTGCATGGCAGGACCATTGTAGGCAGTCAGAAGGGGTTTGTGTTCGGAGTAGGATATTCATATGTCCCAGTACTTGCAAGTAAGTTTAGTGGGCAGGACTCAAATGATAGTTGCATGCGAATATCGGCCAACATCAAAGCCAAGAGCGAGTTCGGGAAAGACTAGAGTTAAAACCAAAAGTCCAATGATTCTTTCACTATCGAGACATTGGATGAGGGGCATTGCCAATTAGATGTTAGATTATTTGTAGTAGGGCATGGCCACTTAACTCTTTAGAGGTCTTTTGATTAGTTGAGGTATGGCTTCATGGGGCCATAGCCACAACGAGAAAAGAGACAGACAACTAGAATATCTATATTGTAAGCCTAACAAAGCCGTCCTTTGCAGATATAGAAAATCCACGACTGAGTTCAGTACAAGGTAGACCTTGTAGGTGTGATTCAGAGAGTAGACAGAATGATTACGTATAGTCCTCAATGTACGACTGGGTGGTACGTTATGAATGTTCGAGCATTAGTATAGACTAATGCAGACGTATTTTTAGTTTTCATAGTAGACGACGGAACATCTGTATTATAGGCCTCACGAAGCTGTCCTTTAGATATGTAGCCACATAACGCTATAGGAGCAAGACAATGGAGTCCTTTACGAGGAGGATACAGAAGGTACTATGGGTAGTACCTAGGCCCAATATGGTCACTGGGCATATATATATATATATATATATATATATATCAGTTATTAGGTTTTAATCTATTAAGGAGTAGATGAGTATGATTCACGCACAGAGGCGAGAGTGTGATAAACCCAGTGAACCTAATATAACAGTAAATGGAAATAAAATGGTATATGTGGAATTAAGCTTAAAAGTGTATAATTTATCTATCCACCAGAACTTTAGTTCTGACCCCCTGCTCATAACATCTTACAGGTTAGGTAGATGGTAGAGACTTCCCAGCTTTAAGATACTTGTTTTGAATGTGTTATTATATTGGTGAGTATTTACTTACTATTATATTTTAGTCAATTTCGCTATAATTGAGCTCTGATATATTTGTCTTTTCCTATTTGCAGGATACCAGATTCCCAACTCGGGTTTCAGTAGGCTTAAGTTTTAGCATTTCTGCAAAAAATCTGGGCCACTGGAATTCGGGTTGTTAAATAGGAAGAACTTGTACCCTAAACCCTTAGGGAAAAAAACATATTCATTACAATTTTCACAAGCAAAAAATACTCTAAGGCCGATCACCATTTTCGATCTCAAGGGAAGATAAAGCTAGGTTTTTCAAGAGGAAGAAGTATATCAACTTGTTCAACATCAAATCTCAAATCTTTTACCACAAATATAAGGTGAATGATAACTACATCCCATTCTTCCTATAGTTTTCGGTTTTAAGGTTAACTCAAAATGTTTTTGCATGATAATGCCATATTTTGGATCATTAGAAGTTTATATATGCTTGTTGATGATTTATTCATGTTATTATTGATTTTTATGACATTTTTTATATGAAAATCCTATTATATGACACCCAAATGTCTTGCGAATTTAAAGCTAGTTCAAAAATGACATTTTAGAAATGTGTTTTGATTTTCATAATTGTTTGAATTAATTTGGAATTTATATTAATTTTTTAGTGAAGAAAATGATTTATTGGGTTATAAATTATTTATGGTAAAATAAAAAATTATTTGGGTCTGAAAATTATACAAGTTAGAAAACATAATGAAAAGGATTTTCTAGAATTTTCATAGAATTTTCCTAAGTGTTTTGATGAATATACAAAATTATTAAAAGTATGAGACCTAAATGTTTTATGTATTTAATTAAGGAGAAGGGGCATTTTGTAAATGATTTAAATTAATTAATTAGCTTTGAAATGTAAATAACTTTTTACTGGTAAAGAAAAGAGGCAACCAATCAAAATTTTCCATGTAAAGCAGGTTAGGTGAAGATAACTGTTTATTTTGGTCCTTTTTGACCGTTTTATTGCTTTCGGCACCTGCTTCCACCTTGGTTGGCTTTCGGCCAAGTCCATCCAACCTAAACTCCGTTGAAACCAATGCTTCTAGTATTAATAAATTGGTGCGTAGCGAATTGGATAGAAGACGAAAGGTATGAGGTCGAAACCATATGTTTCGAAGGGGTCGAAGCATTACCTTGATTTTAAAATAAAATGTGCCTGCTTGCTTTTGATTAAGATTCTTTTGACTCAGTTAACTTTCGACTGGTTCAATGGATTTAAAAGAAACGATTTCGAAAGGATTGCACTCTAGTTTTAAATGTTTGCTTTTGACTAAGCCGAAACCATTTTAGCTGCCGCTTTTCTACCTTTCAACCATATTGGTTTCGAAGGGAATACTTTGTTTTTAAAACTTGGCCACTTCACTAGTGCTTTCGAAGGGATGGTTTTGACACCACCACTTCCTTACTTGAAAAATGATTTTGAAACATATGCTTTCGATTTAAATGTTTTAAAGATCCTTTTTCTATAATTGAAGTATAACCCCAAATGGTTTCGAAGGGAATAATTTTAATAGTTTCGAAAGAGGTGCTTTCGGCTTTAACGGGCTTCTTATCCTTTTGCTTTACTTAAAGACAAAATTCAAGTGGTTTCGACCTAGATGGTTTCGAATGGTTTTGAAGAAGTAAAATTTGAATGGTTTCGAAAGGTTTCCACATGTTTTAAATTGAACCCAAAAGGCTTTCGAAAGGTTTAGTATTTAATGTTTTCGAAAGGCAATGTTTAAAAGGTTTTGAGGAGGGGTGTCTAATATTTTGAAACCTTTGGAGCAAAGAAAGGAAAGGATTTTTCAATGTTTTCGAAAGGCAAGATTTAATGGTTTCGAAAGAGGTAAATGTTTTCGTCAACAAATGTTTGAGTAAAATATATGTATATAACATGGCAAGTGACTTTGAGTAAAACATAAAGTATATGTATTTTCCTTGTGTAAATATGATTCAAAGATTTAAATCAATTTGAAAGAGTTTTCCGGGAAAATTTAAGGGAGGTTATCCCTAAGAAAAATGACTCAGATATTAGAATACCAGATGAGACTAGTATAGGGTCACACCCTATACATTAGCTATTGGCTTCATGTTTAACTCGAGTTAGCCAAAGGTTAGTAGTTAGCCAAACAAAACTACAATATTGGGATAGGTACTCCATTTGTTACCTGATATGTATGTTAACATGATAATGCTTTATAGTTTTAACCAGTTTTGGTTGCAGGACAAAGATTTGCAAAAGATATGTTTTATAAGGATGTTAGTGAGGAGAAACCGGTTCGGCTAAGCATCGTAGTCTCACTTAACAGTAATATTCGGGATGTATATTATTATTCACACCAGGCTTCATGTTTAACTCGAAGTTTATGTTTCCTCTTTAAACTCTCGGGTGCTCAAATTTTGATTTGAGTAGGCTGAGGGTTGGTTCTTTTAGGTTTTAGTAGGATGACAAACAAAGCTACTGGAGGAAAGCAGGAGGCTAACAGATAGCTATTTAGGAGTTGCAATTCTTTGTTTTTGTTTATTTTCGTTGTATATGTATTAAGTAAATTATGACTATATGACTCTGATCATCCAAGGGGGCATCTTCATATGTCTCTCTTGGCGTATTTTCTGATCTGTATATTTTATCTTTTCCTGGGAACGTTTTGGTACTTTTGTAATGTGAACATGGAACATTTGTTTTGAAATCCGTGTTTTGTTTCATATTCAAGTGCTTCTCATATTATAGGTACCATTAACATAGTCGTATATAGTTGCCAAAAGTTAATACTATAGATGACTACAGCATGTGTAGCGTTTAGCTTTGGGCCTTTAGATAGGAGATGTTACAGCTCGGTATCGGAGCATGGTTTATGAAATACTTTAACTAAAAATGATTTTTGAAAACTAAATCCTTAGAAATTAGAGTTAAGATTAGGGAATGGGACACTTGTATTTGTTATATATATATAAGTATACACTTTATCTCTAGTCTTCTATCTTTATTAGATTATTCTTCTGTATCTCATTAGGCTTGAATACAGATATGGATAAAAGAAGAGGCAGAGTTAACCTGGGAGGAGACAACACTACTACAAATGGAAATGCCTGACCAAGTGCTAAAAGAGGTCAGGCTCAGGCTTAGAATGTTGGTCTGAGGTTCCCCAAACAGACATGGGAGCCATGTATCAGTTTTTCATAAACACGATGCAAGCTGGAATCGCAACTGGAGTTGTAGAGGTAATGCTGCGGGAGGAGGAGTTCACGGAGCTCCCACCGTCAACAACTTTGCTAAGTTAAGTGGGGATTATATTAAGCTTGAAGGAAAGCCAATTATCAGGGTAGAAGACGCTATAGAAGTAGAAAATTGGCAATTGCATTGTGAGAGGATTTTCACTGATCTGGGGCTCAATGACGAGCAAAGAGAACGTTGGCATAAAGACAACTTCAAGGAGCTGCTTTATTTTGGTGGATTACTATTACGACTGGTGTGGATGAAGAGACTATGACCTGTGAAGAGTTTAGGAGGAGGTTTCAAGAAAGGTTCATGTCTATAATGGCGCAATCTGCGTTGGTTAGGAAGTTTGTTGAGCTAGACTAAGGAGAGATATCGGTTCTAGAATATGCTAGAAGATTCGAAGAGTTAGCCGGTATGGGCATGCCATTGTTGACAAAATGTTGGAAAGAAATGAAAAGTTTATTAGAGGTTTGAAGCCAGAGTTGGCTAGGGCTACTTTACCGCACATCAAAGAACATGTGATGTGGTAGTTGAAATGGCAATGAGGCATAAGGAAATGTTATCTTGTTTAGAGAAAAAGAAGGAGGTCTAGGTTGAGCACGGCCAAAAAAGAAAGTTTTTCCATAAAAAGAATGCTCAAAAAGGAGGTGCAACAAAGAAGGGAAAGTCTGAGGTGGCCTGTTACAAGTGTGATAAGAAAGGCCATTATGCTCATGAGTGCTAGACAGGCAAAGGGAAGAAAGCTGTTGAGAAGAAAGGGATTAGATGTTTTAACTGTGATCAAATTTGGCACTATAAGAACTAGTGCAAGGAGCCAATAAAAGGGGATAAAGACCAAGTTTTTGCATTGGAACATACTACTTCAAGACCGATAGTGTACGAAAAAGGAAAAGCTGTGTTAGGAGGTACGCTTCAGATCCATGATACATCTATCAGCGTTTTATTTAATACTGGTGCATCTCATTCTTTTACATCTAGATGTTTGGTAGATAAACTTAACCTAGAACCCACATATTTAGTTACTTCTTTAAGAGTTGCGAATCTGACAGAAGGGTATGCAACACTTGGGATGAAGTGTGGCCACTTAGAGTTTGACTTGCTATGTTATACCTTTGTTTGTAGATTGCATGTATTTGATTTCATTGGGTTCAGAATCATATTGGGATGGATTGAAATAATTATGACGCTAGGATATTTTGCCTAGATAGAAAAATATCATTTAGACATCCGGATTGTAATGGCCGGATAGTTTACACCGTAGAAAACCCTAGTTGTGGGGTGAATGCTTTGTTGAGTATTATGGAGTTGGAAGATGAGTTGAATCGTGTTTTTATAGTTAGAGAATTCGCGGATGTGTTTGAGCCTATGATTCGACTGCCGTCGAAACGACCAATTGAGTTTTGGATTGATCTGATGCCTGGTGCAGAACTGGTGAGTAGGCCGCCTAGCAGGATGACACCAATAAAAATAAAGGAGTTGAAAGCTTAGTTGGTAGATTTTGAAGGAAAGAGTTTTGTTAAACCGAGTAGTTCACCTTAGGGAGCAACCATTGTATTTTCTAAGAAGTCGGGCGGATCCCTAAGGCTATGTATCGATTATTGTAAACTGAATGAGAAGACGATGAAGAATCGATATCTACTACCAAGAATTAATGATTTGTTCGATCAGTTAGGTGGGCTAAGATATTCTCTCGGTTAGATTTGGCAACCGGATTTTATCAGCTTAGAGTAGCAGAAGATAATATACCTTTAACAATGTTCAGAACAAGATATGAGTCGTACGAATGGTTAATTATGCCGTTCGGACTCACTATGCGCCAACATTCTTTTGTAGACTTGATGAATCGAATTTTCCGAGAGCACATGGATAGATTCATGGTTGTTTTTATAGATGATATTCTAATATACTCTAAGGACGAGAAGGAGCACGAACTTCATCTCATAATTATGCTTGAAACCTGAGGCAACATCAGTTAAAAGCAATGTTTTTAAAGTTCCATTTTTTAAAGAGAGAAGTAAAGTTTCATGGTCACGTAGTTTCAAAGAAAGGGTTGTAAATTGATCTGGAAAAGGTGGAAGCCATTAATAATTGAAAAAGACCAGAAATAGTAACTGAGATAAGAAGTTTCCTTGGATTGGAAGGATATTATCGGAGGTATATACAGGATTTTTCGTAGATAGCAGCATCGATGACTAAGCTAACGCGGAAGGATGTAAAGCTCGTATGGATCGACAAGTGTGAGGAAGCATTTTAGAGCTTGAAGCACTTGTTGACCCATGCACCAGTTTTAGTGGTTCCAGAGGGGAATCAAGATTTAGTTGTTTATACCGATGCATGTGGGACATAATTAGGAGCTGTACTAATGCAGAGAGGTATAATAATTGCTTATGCTTCCAGACAGCTTAGTCCACATGAGGTTAGGTATCCGATGCATGACTTGGAATTAGCTGCTGTTATATTTGAATTAAAGGTTTGGGGGAATTACCTTTTGGGAGAGAGGTTTGAGCTATATACAGATCATAAGTCGTTGAAGTACTTGTTCTCTCAGAAGGAGTTGAACATGAGGCAGTAGAGGTGGCTGGAGTTTTTGGCTGCTTATGATTTCGGTATAGAGTATACTCCTGGGAAAGAAATAAGACAGCAGATGCTCTTAATAGAAAACATCAGAATGTGGTGTTAGCTATGTTGGCAGAGTGGACGGATCTAGAAGCTTTAGCCAGTTGTGGTGTGCAGCTAAGATCGACCGCTAGTTCTAGCCAAGGTACTGCTATGTTGTCTTGTTTAGAAGTCCGACCGATAATGATAGAGAAGATAGCTTCTAAATAGGAGGAGGATCCAGTTTTGGCTAAAGGGATCAGAAATTTGAGGGAAGGAATTGAAAGCGACGACTTAGAGGATTTCCATCTTGACTAGAATGAGTGGTTGATAAAGAAAGGACGGTTATGTGTTTCGGATGTGGAGTACTTGAGAAGAGAGGTTCTTGAGGAGTGTCATCGATCGAAGTGCACGATTCATCCTAGAGGGACCAAGATGTACCAAGATATTAAGAGGAGCTTCTATTGGGGAGTCATGAGGAGAGATGTTGGCTTGTGGGTTAGGCAGTGTGTAAACTATCAATAGGTGAAGGCCGAACATCAGAAGCGGAGTGGGTTAAGTCAGCCTTTAGAGATTCCAGGAAAATGGGATTCGATATCCATGGATTTTATTGATGGGTTGCCCAGGTCAAGGAGAAGAAATGCAAATATATGGGTTATCATGGATATGCTGACCAAGTGTTCCCATTTCGTTCGAGTAAAGACTTCTAGGACGACACCTGTTTTAGCGAAATTGCTCATGAAAAACATAGTCAGACTTCATAGAGTTCCTAGTAGCATAGTCAATGGCAGAGATTCTTTATTCACCAGTTAATTCTTGAAGAGTCTACTGGATGTGTTAGGCAGTAAGCTCAAGGTGAGTACCGTATATCACCCACAGACGGATGGGTAGACAAAGAGAGTCAATAAAGTACTTGAGGATTTGTTGAGAGCTTGTGTATTGGACTTTGGTGGATCTTGGAAAGATCACCTACATTTGATTGAGTTTTCCTATAATAATAGTTATCAGACTAGTATAGGAATGTCGTCTTCTGAAGCTTTGTATGGAAGGCCATGCAAATCCCCTGCATGTTGGTTAGAGACTAGAGAATGATTGGTCTTAGGTCCAGATTTGGTTAGGGACGCCGTAGAAGATTTAATTGATCCGAGAACGGATGACGAAAGCTCAATCCAAACAGAAGAGTTACGCAGATAAGAGGAGTAAAGACCTAGAGTTCTTAGCGGGAGACTTCATTAAGGCATCACCGATTAAGGGAGTGGTACGATTCGGAAAGTCCAAAAAGTTGGCCTCAAGATATGTTGGTCAATTCTATATTGTACAGAGGATTGGAAAGCTTACGTACAGAGTTGAGTAGCCGAGCAGTATGACAGGTGTCCATAATGTATTTCATATGTCTCATCTTGGCAAGTATGTGCATGATGCAGAGCCTATCATTCCTCAAACAGAGTTGGAGGACTTGGTGGTAGAGTCTAATTTACTCTCGTAGACAACCAGTTCGGGTTGTAGCGGGAGATGAGAAGAGATTGAGGAACAAGACAGTCAGATTAGTAAAAGTCCAATGGAGTGACGATGCTGGAGATTGTACTTGGGAGACCAAGAGCAGGATTAGAGACACTTATCCTGATTTGTTTTTTATGGTATGTTTTACCTTTGATTATTGATGTGTTCCTTACCGTGATTTCGAGGACGAAATTACTTAAGGAGGGAAGATCGTAACACCCTACATTTTTGGTAACATTATTTAGAATATTTAATTAGCTAAATAAAATAGTGTAAGACAATTAATAGATTGAGATTTGATTACAATTAAGGATAGCCTTGCCTTGTTAATATGTAATTCAAAACGAGGTAACATGAATAAGCTATATTTGGAAATAAGGAAAGGCACAATGGAATATAGGAAGAATTTATACCCAATATCCTTAGGAAAACAAACACATGTTCATTACATTTTTCACAAGCAAAAAATACTCTAAGCCTGTCCACCATTTTTAATCTCAAGAGATGATAAAGCTAGGATTTTCAAGAGGAAGAAGTAAATCAACTTGTTTAACATCAAATCTCACATCTTTAATCACAATGTTAAGGTGAATGATAACTACATCCCATTCTTCTTATAGTTTTAGGTATTAAGGTTAACCTTAATTGTTTTTGCATGATAATGCCTTGTTTGGATGATTAGAAGTTTATATATGCTTGTTGATGATTTGTTCATGTTATTATTGATTTTTATGACATGTTTTATGTGAAAACCCTATTATATGACATCCAAATGCCTTGCAAATTTAAACCTATATCAGAAATGACATTCTAGAGATGGGTTTCAATTTTCATAAGTTTTTGAATTAATGTGGATTTTATACTAATTTTCTAGTGAAGAAAATGATTTATTGGGTTATAAATTATCTAAGGTAAAATAACAATTATTTGGGTCTGAAATTTATATATGGTAGAAAACATAATGAAAAGGATTTTTTGGAATTTTCATAGAATTTTTCCAAGTGTTTTGATGAATATATAAAATTATTTAAGATATGAGACTTAAATGTTTTATGTATTTAATTAAGGAGAAGGGGCATTCTGCAAATGATTTAAAATTAATTAATTAGCTTTGAAATTTACATCACTTTTAAGTGGTAAAGAAAAGAGGCAACCAATCAAAATTTTGCACGTAAAGCAGGTTAGGTGGAAAGGACTGTTTATTTCAGGCTTTTTTGACTATTTGATTGCTTTCGGCACCTACTTCCACCTTAGTTGGCTTTCGGCCAAGTCCCTCCACCCTCAACACCATCAAAACCAATGCTCCTAGTATAAATAAATTGGTACGTAGTGAATTGGATAGAAGGCGAAAGGTATGAGGTCGAAACCATAGGTTATGAAGAGGTCGAAGATTTACCTTGTTTTTTAAATAAAATGCGCCTGTTTGCTTTCGAGTAATATTCTTTTGACTCAGTTAGCTTTCGACTGGGTCAATGGATTTAAAAGAAACGATTTCGAAAGGATTGCACTCTAGTTTTAAATGTTTGCTTTTGACTAAGCCAAAATCTTTTTAGCTGTCGCTTTTCTACCTTTCGACCATATTGGTTTTGAAGGGAATACTTTGTTTTTAAAACTTGGCCACTTCTCCAATGCTTTCGAAGGGATGGTTTTGACACCATCATTTCCTTACTTAAAAAATGGTTTCGAAACATATGCTTTCGTTTAAATGTTTTAAAGACCCTTTTTCTATAATTGAAGTATAACCCCAAATGGTTTCGAATAAAATAGTTTTAATGGTTTCGAAAGAGGTGCATTCGGCTTTAATGGGCTTCATATCCTTTTGCTTACATAAAGATAAAATTCAAGTGGTTTCGACCGAGATGATTTTGAATGGTTTCGAAGAAGTTAACTTTGAATGGTTTCGAAAGGTTTCCACGTGTTTTAAATTGAATCCAAAAGGATTTCGAAAGGTTTAGTATTTAATGTTTTCGAAAGGGTTTTAGATGACTGGTTTCGGAGGAAAGGTTCCCCAGTGTTTCGAAACGGTCAAAAGTGAAAGTTTTCCATTGTTTTTGAAGCTTTTGATGAAAAGAAAGGAAGGTTATTGAAAGGCAATGTTTAAAAGGTTTTGAGGAGGAGTGTCTAATGTTTGTACCAAAGATGGTCACAAACCCCTAAAGTAGTGAAAGCACCAGTGTTTACACACAAATCCTTAATATCCAAAGCTAGACTACAGATCTAGATAATGAAGGGGGTAAAAGTGAAGAAGTAGCAAATGTAAAATGAGCAAGAAAGTAGAGAAAGCGAGAAATTATTGTGGTTTGGCTATCTCCGGCCTACATCCACTTTGAATTAATCCCTTTATTCCTTTTATAGCATGATTACGGTTACAATATCAATCGCTAAAGTGACAAAGTTTACCCAAAAAAGTGATAAAGAGAAGCCGTGAAAAGTCATTCTCTTGTTGCTATGCCTCCTGTATTTATAGGTGAAGGAGGCAAAATATCCAGCTGAAATTTCGGCCTAGAAGTCTCTTGGTCCATGTGAGCACGTCGGTAGGGTTCACCTCCATGCTTTGGGATTAATCAATAAGTCCTTCGTATCGATAATCCCTATGTTAGATCGAGCTAAGATCGATCACGCTAAAAGATGATAGTGCAAAGTCCTTTCTCTCCAAATTTCATGAAATTCCAACGTATAGTTTTTGAGATATGATCGATCCAAGTTTGCCTTTGCAAATGTAGGCTGACAATTTCGTATCCATGAAGACTTTCATACCCATTAGCATCACTCCATTGTTTGTGTGTCCATCCTGTAGGATCGATTTCACCCTAGAGGGGGGGGGGGGTGAATAGGGTGATAGTGTAAATTATAAAAATTAATCGCGGAAGCTTATCAATTAATTTAAATTCAGATCACAGAATAGCGGCACAGATATAGCAGAATATAAATAACAGAACAGAACAACACAGAATTTACCCAGCTTCGGCAAAACCCTGCCTACGTGCTGCCCCCAAGGTTTCTACTAGAAATTAGATAGTCCCTCGCTTACACACGTAAACTCGCTATACCCGCTATTGACTAATCTAACTCTACGCTCAAAACCCTGACCACAACTCAACCACCGAGTTGCGAATTCCCAAACTACACACCGTAGTTTGTCCCCTAGTCACACGACTAGAAAATTAAAACGGTTTGAAAAAGGAAAATACAATTAAAAACAATTCAAAATTAAAATAACCCTAATTTAAAATAAAACCCTTATTATATTTTAAAACCCCTAATCTAAAAACAAAAGGCCGGCCCACGCTTTCTCTTTAACCCGTTTGTTATTTCCTTCTTTGTTTGGCCTGAGAAAAAATGGTCGCCGTTCCTCGACTCAATTAGGGCTTTTGCAAATTTTGTGCGTTTGCTCCTTGCAATTCAAACTAGGGTTGTGCAAATTGATGTTCGCCGCTTGATACAGTTTGATTGTATGCTTCGATGCTTTTTGCTTTGCCCACGGCTCTTCAATTTGGATCGAGTTCGTTTTGTGATTTCGGTATGTATTTTATCCTTTTGCTTTTCTGATTTTGGCTTGTTCGAACTCAATGAATTGCCGATGATGATTTGTGGTAATTTATAGGATTCCAGTTCCTATAATTGCGTTCGTATCAATTTTGTTTGAATTCGTCTACTGATTTGCTTTGGCCATTCGATTATACTTGAACGATTATGACTCTCTGACTTTGTCACTTCGTATATATTTTGTGATGCTTGCTTACTTGATGTTCACGGCATCAATTTCAACTCCTTGGTCATCACGTTGTTGATCTTGACTTGTAAAAAACACGGCTTTGATACTTTGTAAACTTTCCATTCTTGTTTTGCATGTTTTAACAACTTGCCGCAGTGTTGGTTCGACTCTGGTCATTTTGTATTTCTGTATATTGCTGCAGTCTTCATTTCCTTGTATTGTCCAGTACAGTTGATTTGGATTCATATGATGTTGAGCATTGGATTTTTGAAACTCTGTTGTTCTTGCTTGCTGATATCTTGGTTCGGTCTGTCATTCGAGTTTGAGACTGTGGCGATTTCACTGTGTACTTGAGAATGCCCTGCATATTTGGTTTGCTCCTTTGTTGATGTTTGGATCATTATGCTGTCTGCATTGATGCTGCACTTAGTCTAGTTGTAACTGGACCTATAGCTTCCATCCATTTGAATTGAACTTGCAGTTAAGAACAGTTGCTTTTGATCTGTTATGTCTGCTGTCCTTTGAGTTATTTCTTGCATCATAGTCTGGTTGGTGAGTCTGTTATGTTGATGGCTAGCCTTTGCTAGTTCATTCATGACATGTTGTCCACGTGTGTTCATTTGTGTTTCACCTTTGTTGTCACTGGTTCATTGTGGTAGTAGCTGTCTTGAATTTGAATTGTTGCATTTGTTTTCCTCTGCACTTTGTTTGAGTTTCACTGCCATAAGTCGTGCATGTTTATCTGGGTTGCATTGAGTACATCCATACTTCTATGTTGTTTGTGTACTACTTTGGCTTCCCTGTACATTATACTTGGCTTTGGTTCTGCACCATGTTGTAGCTGTACTGTCTTGAGCTCGACATTGTTGTTTACTTGCTTTGATGCATTCACATGCTGCCATACTTGCTCATGCTGCTGGACTTGATGCAGTTTGATTGTTTTGTAGTTGTTGATGTTCTTTGTAGTTTGTATCTGCATTTTGCATTGGCCATGCTTTGGTCATTGAAGTATGTTGTCACTTGTTTACTGCATGTTCATCATTTCATATTGAACTGTTTCTTGTCATGTTCACTTGTGTTGAATCCAGTTTCAAAACTCGGATTTGACCTTGTGCTCGTGTCGTATTTTTGAATTTATTGCACCTGAGTTGAACCTGTCCGTATATTTGGGTTTGACCTTGTGCTCACCTGTCCCTGTAGCATTATCAAGTGTATATATCGGCGTGCATGGCCTTGTGGCATATACAGTAATACACTGTGTATGTCACAAGTTGTTCGTGTATGACGAATTCAAATATAAATGATGACGAACAACCCAAATAACTGAGGCAAAAATTATTTTCAAAAACCATATTTTATTTTATATTGCAAAAATATTTCTTTTTCAATTTTACTGCGTTAGTGAATATTTTTGCAGATTGCTCAGATGCTGGATTCAAACTGGAATGCAGTTGAAGATAAATACGAGTGTGAGTGATATGTAGTGAGGTGCTGATGTAAAATAGTGATGTAATTAAGTTTGTATCACAGTTGTATAGTGAATAGTGAGAGCTTGAATTTGTATACTATTCAAAATTGTAATAAATATTTGTTTGAATAAAATATTCGTTTGAATTCAAATTCCGTGTTATTTATTTTATTCAGCAAATATTTATTTAATCTGTGAAAAAATAAAATAGTATATTATCAAATACATTTAAACGAATGTATATATGTTTATTATCATCAAACAAAAATCATATAAGCACATATTCAACGCATCCAAATCTTGCACTATGATCCATGCGATGCGTTCCAATCATTGACCGCTTCTTTCATATGATCGATACGAATGATCGATACGAAATATTTCCAAGTGCGGTTGCCTCCGTATCCATCGGTTGCTTTATTCCTCGTATCGATCCCAGGTTTGATCGATACGAAGTGTATCGATCGAAATCATTTTCCTCAAATCATAGTCAAATCCATATCGGGTCTTCAACATGCTTTGCCATATCCATCTGATCGATATGCATGTATCAATACAAAAACAATAATCCACATCCATTAACCTGTATACTTCCTGGAGCTGCCTGATCGATATGAATTGTATCGATACGAGATGTATCGATACGAATATCGATCGATCCGAACAAAATGTAAAGCACATGTGTTAATCCAAATCCGTATCCATAGTGATCGATATGAGAGTATCGATATGAGCCAGTTTTTCATGAATATTGATTCATCCATAACTCGAGCATATGAATTCCAATTGACCTGAAATTGGAAGTTTAGCCTCACCGAGCCTTATTTATCATTCCTGATCAATCCCACCTTGATTGGAGCTTGGTCCAATTTTGACGGTGTCGATCGTAGCCTTGTTTCCAATCGATCTCCAATCTTGATATACGTCCTTTTAAGCCAATTTGTTGATATCCTGTCCTTGACCAAATGGCGGGATAACATTTGCCCCCCCAAAACATGCCTTACGGTAGGAAGGCATGTTTTGAATAGCTTTAAATCCGACATCCAAAGTCCATATTCCATCCATATTCATATCATTCGATCCATAATCTAATCCATCACCAAGACATTATATCCAAGTGCCATAGCCATTTCTTTATCCAAATCCATGACTGCTCGAAGTCGATATCCGATTCTGAATCCAGTAACTAAACCCTTAGCCAATTCCATATCCATTCGGACCTGACAAACATGTTCTAATCCACCCGTATCAAGTAACCAATAATCAAATCCATGACCTCTCTAGGACGATATCCAAATTCGGGACCGATCCGGGCCCATAGCCAAATCCAAAACCACTCCGGGTTCATGTCCAAATCCTTAGCTGTTCATAGCCAATATCCTAATCCATAACCTCTCCGGGTTCTTGCCAAGCGTAATCCACACTCGACGACTTGTATTAAGCAATGCCTTGGCATAAGTCTTAGATCGATGGCGATCCTGGTTTAGTGTCCCTGAACGCTGATTAATGCCATGGTTTAAGTTCTAAGCCGAATCCTGGTCACTCCAGATCCTTGCCGAACATAGTCCATACACGATGACCTGAATAAGTCCATTCGCCACGTTCGGACGAACCGCCTTACCCCTTGCCACGCATAATCCATACCCGATGACTTTTACCAAAAACTAGATAAAAATCTAATCAAAATCCAATATGAAATCCAGATCAAATCTGAAAACTAGAAATCCATATCAAAAATCCAAACCAAGATCCAAAAAAAACAAGCATCTAAACAAAAATCCAAACCAGAAAATCAACAAAACCAAGAGTCTAAACCAAACTTCAAAATCAAACTAGAAAAAGAAAATGTCCAAACCAGAAAGAAAAGGCATATTTCACAAACTAGAGCATCACGGTTTATCATCATCTCAGAGAATGCCCAAGGGCTATCTCTGTCCTCGTACATGAGTAAGTGACTTAGCCATCTGCCTAGAGTTTGCTACTTATTCGATACCACCCCGATCAGTTGATGACCAACCGACCATTGTTCCTGTGCCTCACGCCATCGTTGTTTGAGGTAGATGGTGGCTGCACCTGTTCCACCACCGCATTTTGAGTCCCGACATATTGCCACAACTAACCACTCCTTACGTGCTTCTCGATTATATCCTTCAAATGCCTACAGCTGTTGGTATCATGCCCATTCAGGTCATGAAAAAGACAGTGCCTTCCCAATGCTCTTTCATGTTCTGAGGGCTCCCTCCTTGTCAGCCTTTGATAAGGAAGGCGATTCCGAGTATCCAAGTATATTCGTTTCAATGTTTCACGCAGTCATGTGTAAGTGGAGAATTTTGGTTCTCCCTGCTGTTTCCATGTCCTACCTAAGTTGTCATCCTCTTCTCTTTTTCCTTACTTAAGCTCTCACTGGATGGTCCTCCATCCTTAACCACGTTTACTTCCTTTGGTTTCATATCTAAGCGTGCATCTTCCTACCGAAGAAACCTTTCAGCCTCATGAAAGAATTCCCCGAAATCTATTGGTGGATCCCTTATCAATGATATCTTGAAATCTGAGTTGTATCGGACTTCTGACACTGCAACCATTAGAACCATAGATGGATTCGGCCAATCCATCGAAGTAGCTACCGCATTAAACCAAGTTAGGAAAGTCTTGAGTGACTTTCCAATCCTCTGCTTTACCGACGTCTATGTCATCACATTTTTTGGCCACTTGATATGAACCCGAAACTACTTTAAAAACCTGCCACCAATTCTGTCCATATCCTAATAGATCCATTTTCCAACTTCCAGAACCACATAGTAGTCCGTCTAGTACAGGAGGAAACATCGGGGCATAACCTCCTTCGATGCCCCCAGCACTTCAACATGTCTTGTATACCTTATCAAATGATCGGTAGGTTCCGTCTTACCGTTGTATGCTTCCAGAGTAGACAACTTGAACTTTGGTGATTTCCTAGCCATCCTGATGTTGTGAGTGAACAAGCTCCTGTTTACACCTTCCAGATCTCTGTTTATCAGACCTCCATGCATAGTTTGCCTGATTATTTCCGCTAATCTAGTGTTGTTCACCAAGGGTCTCCATCTCCATTTCCTAAATTCCCTATAAGTCCCTGGGGGAACTTTGGTATGTACTCCTCGTCGTGTATTCCTGCATTCCTGTCGACACCATGTTTTGCAGCACCACCTAGTATTCCTCCATGGATTGGTCCACTATTATGCAAGTATGCCTTCGAGTCTAGATCCATCCAAATTGATAGCCATGTGCTGATTGGGGACAGCCCCCTATTGAACTGCTCCATCTAATTTCCTGTTGAGTCCTTCTGATCCAACTCCATGGATCCAAGCTTCTGCTGCTCCAGCCTGTCCGAACTGTCTGAGAAGATTCTACATCATCTCCTCATGCCTTTTCAATAATCGCTCTTACATAGTCCATCATAGACTGCATCTCATCCCTCGTGATGTAGATGGATGCATGATCTGCTCCAGCTCCGGAGGAAGCTTCTTGACTTTCCTCTTGATGGCTCCTTTTTGGCAATGTCCTTCTAGCTGATTGCCTAACCATAGCTTTAGATCTAATCCTTTCATGTAGCAGGAGTTGGTTGCTCTCAATGAAAGACCAAAGTGTTTATATCAAAAATGGTCACAAACCTCAAAAGTAGTGAAAGCACTAGTGTTTACACACAAATCCTCAATATCCAAACACATACTACAAATCCAGATAACGTAGAGGGTAAAAGTGAATAAATAACAAATGTAAAATGAGCAAGAAAGTAAAGAATGTAAGAAATATACAGTGGTTCAACTATCGCCAACTTACGCCAATTTGAATAAATCCTTTTACTTCTTTTATACTGTGATTACAGTTACAATATTAATCGCAAAGTGATAGAGTTTAGCCAAAAAAGAGATAAAGAGTACCGTGCCTCATGTATTTATAGGTGAAGGAGGTAAAATATCCAGCTGATATTTCGGCCTTGAAGTCTTTTGGTTCATGTAGGCCCGTATGCAGATCAGTAGGGCCCACCTTCATGCTTTGGGATCGATCAATAAGTCCTTTGTATTGATAATCCCCATTTTAGATCGAGCTAAGATCGATCACGGTAAAAGATGATAGTGCAAAGTCCTTGCTTACCAAATTTCATGAAATTCCAACATGTAGTTTTTGAGATATGATCAATCCAAGTTTGCCTTTGCAAATGTAGGCTGATGATTTCATATCCATGAAGAGTTTTGTATCAATAAGAAACACTCCATTGTTTGCTTGTCCATCCAAGTCTTGCGCTGTGATCCATGCGATGTGCTGCAGTATTTGACCGCTTCTTTCATATCGATCGATATGAATGGTCGATACGAAGTACTTCCAAGTGCAGTTGCCTTCGTATCCATCGTTTGCTTTATTCCTCGTATCGATCCTAGCTTTGATCCATACAATGTGTATTGATCGAAACCATTTTCCTCAAGTCGTAGTCAAATCTATATCGGGTCTTCAACATGCTTTTCTGTATCCATTCGATCAATACACATGTATCGATACGAAAATAACAATCCACATCCTTCAATCTATAGCCTTCCTGGAGCTGCCTAATCGATACGAATTGTATCGATATGAGATGTATCGATATGAATATCGATCGATCCAAACCAAATGTAAAGCGCATGTGCTAATCCAAATCTGTATTCAAAGTGATCGATACGAGAGTATCGATACAAGCCAGTTTTTCATGAATATTTATCCATCCATAACTCGAGCATATGAACTCCGATTGACCAAAAATTCAAAATGTTGCTTTATCGAGCCTTGTTTATCATTCCCGATCGATCCTACCTTTATTGGAGCTTCGTCCAATTTTGATGGTATCGATCACGGCCTTGTTTCCAATCGATCTCCAATCCTGATATCCATCATTTTAACCAATTTGTTGATATCCCGACATTGACCAAAAAGCGGGGTAACATCTAATATTTTGAAAATTTTTGAGAAAAGAAAGAAAATAATTCTTCATTGTCTTCGAAAGGCAAGGTTTAATGGTTTCGAAAGGGGTAAATGTTTTTCATCAAAAAATGTTTGAGTAAAATATATGTATATAACATGTTAAGAAGATTTTGAGTAAAACATAAAGTATATATTTTCCTTGTGTAAATATGATTTAAAGATTTAAATCAATTTGAAAGAGTTTTTCAAGGAAAGTTTGAGGGAGGTTATCCTCGAGAAAAATGACTCAGATATTAGAATAACAAATGGGACTGGTATAGGGTCACGCCCTATACATTAGCTATTGGCCCTAGCTAATTTAGCCCAAAATCCCAGTGTGTACGGATTTGTCATAGGTAAGACTAAATTTAAGATTACATACAGATGGGAATATATGTTTGTATACAGATAGGTTATTGGTGGGCCTGTAAAACCATTATGATCAAGTGACCCTAGGAGGTGTAAGTTAGGAACAGAACATTCAGAACATAAGTATTTAATAGACAGTTAAGAACAGATCTTCCAGAAGTAGTGTCTAACAGATGTTAGACAAATTTGTTATTTTGTCCGGTAGGCCTAAGTCAGCCAAAGGTTAGTTGTTAGCCAGACAAAACTACAGTATTGGGATGATAATCCATTTATTACTTGATATATATGTTCACATAATAATGCTTTACAGTTTTAACCAATTTTGGTTGCAGGATAAAGATTTCCCCAAATATATGTTTTAAAAGTATGTTAGTGACGGGAAACCCATTCCGCTAAGTGGCGTGGTCTCACTTAACATTAATAACTGGGATGTATAGTATTATTCACACCATGCTTTATATCTGACTCGATGTTTATGTTTTCCCCTTAAACTCTCTAGTGCTCAAAATTAGATTTGAGTAGGCTGATGATTGAGGTTCTTTCAGTTTTTAGTAAGATGACGAATAAAGCTACCGGAGGAGAGTAGGAGGCTAACAGATAAATGTTTAGGAGTTTCAGTTCTTTTTTTTGTGTTTATTTCCACCGTGTACGTATTAAGTTGATTATGATTATATGACTTTGATCATCCAAAGAGGCATCTTCATATGTCGCCCTTGGCATACTTTGTGATTTTTATATTTTATCATTCCTTGGGAAACGTTTTGAGAATTTTGTAATGTGAATATGGAGCATCTATTTTGAAAGTGTAATGAAAAAAATATTGTTTTGAAATCTGTGTTTTGTTTCATATTCAAGTGCTTCTGATATTATAGATATCATTAAGATAGCCGTATTTAGTTGCCAAAAGTTAATACTATATATGACTGCAACATCTACAATGTTTAGCTTTGCGCCTTTAGATAGGAGATGTTACATGATCTGGAGATATCGAACCCTAGATTGGATGTTAAATGGTCCGAAGAGACCGAACCCTAGAACGAACATTGACTTGACCTTGGGGTTCGAATGCCTTATAATCGTATTAAAATAGATAAATCCTGGCCGAACATGGGACAATTTTGAAATACGATATGATAACTCTGAATGAAAACAGACAAATTATGATTTAAGACTAACACTTAAGTAAGGACTAGAGTCCCTAGTTATGATGGTCTAGAATGACCATAGGTTTGTAGGAGAATCCGAAGGAACCAGATGGTTCACCACAACTTGAATCGTTGAGTAGCTGGAAATCTCAAGTGCCAAAGATCGAATACTGCAGAAACTCGTTATTGAGCAAAGCACACCTTACATTCATAAGGCATACTTTGGGGGGCAAGTGTTAAATGGATTTTTAACCAAGCAAATTTCGGTCTGAATTAGAAGGCCAAAAATAAAGACGAAACATCTCAAGAACTTGGACACATGCTTAGAAGGATTGGATGATGAAAGTCAACAAGTTTCAGCCAAAAGGAGGCTAAGTGGACCTCTCGGTACCGAGAGGCACCTCAGGGTATTGAGAGGTATTTTTTCCACATAGCACCCTCCAAACTCCCATACTTGATGCACAACTTCTAGCACTTGTGGTAAAGCGTTTTCCTCAGAGAATGGATGAACATATTCAAGGATTTATGAGAAGAGAGCAAGGGAAGCAAGAAAAGGCAAGCAATATTAAAGAAGTTATCAGAAGCAACTCAATCTTCAAAGGAAAGCATTCGAAATGTAGTGGATTGGAGATAAGAAGCAAGATGGAAGCAGAAGCTGGAAACTTCAACCAACAAAACTTCTTGATACTAAGAGAAACCCTCGGTATCAAGTGGTTTCAATTGATGATTGGGTCGACCACTTCTCTCATATGCCTTTGGGCTTGCTTCTAAACCTTGGACTTCGTGGGCTTCTAAGTCTACTAGTGAATTCCCCTATAAACATAGACCCTATGGCTACTGAAAAGGAATCTTTTGCACTTTTTCTTCACCTCCTATCTCTCCTCTACTAAAGTCACTTAGAAAGCTACTATTTGTTGTCTAGGACTTAGATCAGTAAATCTCTTGTAATAATGATTCCTAAACCACTAATAAATAAAATATAGAGTGGACGTCGGTCGGATATTGCTGAACCAATATAAAAGTCATAGTGTTCCTCTTGCTTTACATTTATTTTCTACTAGATCTCGGTATTTCTATAAGTTTTAGGGTGTTATGCCATTTTTGGTGTGTGTGAATGTGTATTAATGGTTTGTTTAATAATTTATTTATATAATAACTATATATAACTGAAAAAACCAAAAGCTTCCTTTATTGCGAATTAGATTGGTTTCAAAAATAGAAATGTAACAAATTACATAATTGATCGTAGGACATACCCTTTTAACTTTTGATCTCCCACTTATCCTTAGGGAAATTTAGGATCCACTATCCAATGCCTTTTTGATGTGTCATCATAGATTAGACGGAGAGATGTGCATTAACGAATTGATGTTTATTATTATATTATATCTATGATATTAGATTTTATTTATCCATCAATTGGATAATATTCATCATGTGGAAGTCACAAACTATGCATCTATATTTTCAAGAGTTCTTGATTCCTTTTGCAATCCCCATTGCATTATTGATGTCATAATATTTTATTGAACACTCAATCGTGGAAACCATATTTATCTCATCTATAAATTTTCGTTTATATATTTTATTGTGGTAGTATTCTAGGTGATGCACTCATTCTACTAGAGCTTGTCATAACTTTTGCATTGGGAGCTCTTTCCGTTATAAGACCTCGGTAAGTTCAAACCTTCAAAGTTATCATTTTTGACGACGGTTGAGATCCTTCTATGAGAAGATGTACTTCAATGATTTGTGGTCCGTGGATAACTTGAATCTTTTCCAAAGCAAACGATGTATCCAAAAATTCAAAGAAAACACTATTTCCCTGAATTCTAAATCATATATTAGCTACTTCCTCTCATACAGTTTTTGTTATCAACAACCATATAAATATAGATATTAATTTTTTTCCAAGCTATATAGGTATTTTGCAGGATATTATACAAGTTTATATAGGTATTGGATAATTGATTTTGAAGACCGATTAGTTAAAAGACTAAAGATCAAGATTCAGAGATGATCAAGATATATGAAGACTTATGAGTTTAGAGACAAAGACGCGAAGAGTTTAAGACTATAGTTTATAGTTAATAGACATTAGATTAATTTGCTAAAGTCCTTGAATAACAACTTTCTTTTCTTTGAATACTCTCTTATCAAAACAATTATATCATTATCAAAGTTTTTATTTTATTTTCAAAATATGTTTCTACAAATATTTTATAATAATTATATATATATATATATATATTAAAGTATTTAAAAACTATATATAAATGATTTTACAAAAGTTCAAAATTTTGCAACACCTTAAAAGTGTTTTTGGTTTTCAAAATAAACAGGGGTATGTCGATATACTCTACCTATGTATGTCAATATATGTACCATTGAAGAGGCATCTTCTGCATTTTAATAATGATTTTTGGTTATGTCTCTTCAAACACTATATAAAGGGGATTTGAAAATTAATTTTGCTAACTGCTTTCTATATATTCTTCTTACTCCAAAATCTCATTATATATTTCACAAAAAAACTTTCTATACTCTTCATATTCACTCAAATTATTCTCTACTTTACTATGTTCATTCTTTGTAATATGTTTATTGATTTGAAAGCATTCTCTCATCAATTCAAAGATCAAGGTATTATCAAAGAGACATATGATATTTTGTATCCAAAGTACAACTCTACACTAATATTTGAGTGGGTGTGCTTGTTGCCCATTCAAATCAATTGGATGTATTTATTGTTCGTTTAAATCAAGTGAGTGATCTTGTTACCCGATTAGATCACGAGAGTCTACCCTAAGCTCGGAAAGGCAAGAAGATGTATCTTATTGCCTTGAAATCAATGTTGCATTTTGTTTTCTTGCTACCTGATTAAAGTAGGAATTGGAAAGGAAATTTGTATACACACTATACATGACCGGACATAGGATTGGTTAATCCAAATCAGTATAAAACTCTTGGTGTCATCTCCCTTACTTTTACTTTATGTTTACTGCATTATATATATATGACCATATGTTAATATATATCTGTATTGATTATCTATGTTTGAATTTAAATCTTGAAATGATTAGATTTTCTTAATCTTATGTAACACTAAAAGTGAGGTTCTCATTCTCACTAGTCTGTGTAGGAAATAAATTTGCTTAATCCTTTGTAACAAAACCAAAGAATATCATGTTTATGCAAACTAGATCTGGTGACTATAATAGATTTCTAGCTTATGTTGAGCACTTATGTCTTAAAATTAGACTTTTACCCTAACCCTTCTAATTTGGTTTAAAAGAGAAAAGTCAAATAAAACTTTGTATATTAATGTTACTAAAGCGGGTGTTAAAAAGTCTTGATTTAACGAGTGTAGTGGAAAATTTTGGGGCTTAAAGAGGATCTTATGTTTATTAGCGCTAGATGGAAATAACATAGAAGTTGAAGCCCTATACGCTATAACAAGGATTTTATGGGGATTTAACTATACAGATCACAAACGATAGGCACCAATGACAACTCGCCCCACGGGACCTCTAACAAATATAAAAAGCTAACCATAATCAAGTCCTCCGGTAGGCAGCCTAACTCTACCTTTGGTGTAACAACCCAAATTTTAACAAACCATTAATTAGTAAAAATAATAAAATAAATAAGCGTTATGGTAGATTGATGTATTTTTATTACACCATTGGCATGTTTTATAAATGTTAAATACACAAGAGATTTGTTAAAGTTGTTAAAACCATTTCTGGGAGAAGATCAAAATTAATTGATGTAAAGTTTGAATTGAGTAATTTTAATTTGTAAAAAATATAATGTTTAGTGAACATACATTCTTATTTTGTGAAATAAATAAAGTAAATAATATTATTTAATACGAAAAATGGTAGTTTGGTTGCACATATTTATTTTGACGTAAAGTTGAATCTTTAGTTGTTTAAATTAAAATGAATTATTTATCATCTATATAATAATTAAAAATGAAAATTAGTTTTTATTTTTGGTTAGGAAAATTTATTTTAATAAATTAGAATATATTATTTTGAATTAATATGGTGGTTGAATGAAAGTAAGAGAAAAGTGATTTGTTACATTAAACATCGTTATCTTTTAATAAAAGAATTATTAAAAATATAAAAGAATTTATTTTTATGTAGAACTTATTTTTAATAATGAATAATATAATTTATAATTTTATTATAAGAATTTAAGTAAATTTTGGAGTGCAAAACAATAAGTTTGTAGGGCTTTTTGGTGTAAAAAGTATTAAAATAAGACGAAATGAAATATGAAGGGCCATTGAACAATTTTCCAAATCAACACCTCACCCTATAATGTTCCCATTACTCCCATCCCAGCCACGCACGCCCATTTTTATTAGTTTTCCAGCTACATATGTATCTCCTCTCCTCTTTAATCCACTCAGATAAATAAACATACTACTTCTTTCTTTTCTTCTCAAACCCAAAACAGCATACTTCAAGAATCAAAATAAAATCACCAAAATTTCCAAAAATCTAAATACCATTCAACCTCAAATCTACAAGCTACCTTCTAATACGTATATATATATCAATTTTAACTCATATTAAGAAGGATGGAAATTTTAAAGATGATAGAATGGGGAAAAATTGGTGTCTAATGGCTGTAGATAGGATTTCCATCAACAATAGAAACAAATAGAGAAAGAATTTTGGTGTTTAGGTGAGTAAAATTTATAAATCCCTATTTTATAAATTTTACTCTATGCATGCCTATTATTCTATAATAATATAAAGTATTTTATGTTGCTATTTTGATAACACTATTTTTTTTTGGTTTGAATTGAAGTTAGCAGTAATTAATTGTTGAATTGGGTGCTAATTGGTTGTTTGATTTTATGAGTTATTTGAACTTGGGATAGTGATGAATACACAAATAGTTTGAACTGGACATGGTTAAACTATTAGTAATGTAGAGTATAATAAAAAGAAATTAATGGTGTAAACTTCCCATGCATAATGGTTGAAATTGGCCACAAGAGCGGATGGACGGAGTACGAAAGGTCGATCTTTAGGAGTTTCATTTTACTTTCTTCCAATGAAAAGAATTTTTTACTATTGAACTCACTCGCATGTTAGGTGAGATAAAGAATAATTTCCACCTGCATGCACAGCTGGAGGCAACATAGGTTACAACCTATGTTGTAGCATTATTTGAAATAGTAAAGGCTATGGCAAAGTAGGCTTCTTACCCACTTTTTATGCTGGAAGTAACTGTTTCAGCCTGTTTGAGCTGAAATAAGGCTACAGCCCACACATAAGCTGGGTCAGGTTATAAAAATAGTACCTTTTACTTTCATAAATAAACATATTATAATTCAAAAATTATAGGTTAAATTTTTAAATAATGTTTAAAAATTCTATTTAAATAAATAAATCTAAAAAAATTTAAAATTGATTTTTTAAAATAGAAAATTGATCTTTATTTTAAGATAAAATGTCATAAGAAATGTTAAGTTTATGCAAAGATCTTAAGTAAATTGAACTATATTTGGAGAAAAAAGTGTTTATTTTAATTATTATAAAAGTGAAGGCTTTTGTTTCGAAGACTTTTAAAATTAAATTCCTTTAATGATAAATAAAAGAAATAAGTTGAAAGTTAAAAATAAATTGTAAAGTTTAAATTATTAGTTAATTATTATTATCCTATAAACTTGTAGTCAAATTTCCTTGTTAGTTATAATTTTAAAATCAATATGAAAATTATTTTTTTTTTAGCTGAACATCAATTGATTTCGAAAAACATGTTTATAGTTAAATATATATATATATATTTAATAATTAAATCTTGCAATCATTCAAATTATGAATAAATTTAATAAATTCTTTTCTATTATCATCCTTTATTTAAAATATGAGTCGTAGCTGAATATAATTTCTTAATATTTCACCTAACTTTTTTTATAAGATGTGAAATAGAATTATACAATAATAACGATGATCATAAAATAAACCCCCAAATTCCATACATCCAAATAATGTGTTTGTGTATTACTTATTTGCCTACATTTGTATGTGACTTTTTAAATAATTCACAAAATTTGATATACATCTAAATAATGTGTTTGTGTATTACTTATTTGCCTACATTTGTATGTGACTTTTTAAATAATTCACAAAATTTGATTCTATGTCATTCTCACACATGTTGTTCTTATCCTTATTTACCTTAAATATGGACATTATTTATATAACATGGGAATGAGCTATATAATAATCATGTGAGAATATTTTGAGTAAAGACGAAGAGATAGACTCATATCGATCTTAGCTGACCGAATATAAGATAATGCGTAGGGTCTATCCCAAGTTGTCCCTATTTCCATTGGTCACCCGTCTTCTACTCGAGCTTTGTTCTGTAGAAATTATGAGTCGTAACGTTAATTAATTTAATTAATGGGTAAGATCGTTGCGATGCTTCTCTGTGATATGGGGTAGCAAAGAGACAGTGTGTGGGCACTCATAAAATTTTTTAACTAGTGCGAACCCGTGCTTCGCATATGGACCGCACTCAACCTCTTATCACCATAACATGTTTAAATGGTTTATTTGGTTTGTTGATTAAGAAAAAATAATCTTTTTTATCAATTTTCAAATAAGTTTGCATTTTGTCTAAAACTTGTGTCTAAATCTTTGAAAACAGTAATGCAGATAGTACTGATGCTTGATAAACAATTGCAATATATCAAGAAAAAATGATTTCAAGGATAAAATTTCCACACAATACACATAAATTATACACATATAAATTTATTGTGTGCATCAGCTATTGCACCATGCATCAGCTGTATTATATGTAACTTCATTTGGTGAGATACCTTTATCAAGCATTTCCTTTAGTACTTGATGTCGTTGATTCCATTTGTTGCTTCGATAATAACTATCTATAAGAGCAGTGCAGGTAACAACATTTGGTTTACACTTGACCATTGATCTGAAAATGCCAAAAGCAACGTTGACATGATTCATGAGAACGCAAGTGATGATGATCCCATAACTGGCTATGTCTAGGAACACATTTTGCAGCATCATATTATTGTAGAATGATAAGATTAGAGGATAAAGAGATTTATTTCTGTTTTGAACGATTCTTGTGAAAAATATGCTAAATCTAAAGCATACATATTTTATGTCTGAAGTGTTGGAACTAACAATCATTATTCAACAATATTTATTTTAATGTGAAGAATATCGTTGTATTTCTTTTACAGTCAAAACAAATTCAATAAAATAAGAAGCATATAATTGTATTTAATGATTTTGAGCTTTCTGGTTCAATTTCTAATTCCATCTAACATTGTTGCTGTATTTTGGTAATGTTGGATTTCACCAGACTTGACTGCAATTTGTGAAAGTAAGATCAGTGGTTGTAAATTTTCAAAACAATCAACGACATAGATTAGTTAAAAGAAATAAAGTCAAACAGATTTAATAACTTTAATAATATGAATAATATGAAAAACTATGATTTTAAAAAATTTATTTTTAGCTATCAACAATGTATATCATTGGAAAGCATATTAAATTTAAGATTTAATAGTGAAATCGATTCTTAAATCCAATTAATGTAGGAAAAGTTATCACATTTTAAAGTTTAGAATAGAAAGAAATTAAAAACGTAACTGTTCATTTTCCAAAATATGATGGAGGCCTGTGTGCTCTTGAAATCTAACTCAATAATAATATTATAGACATTTCAAAGTTTGGAATAAAAAGAAATTAAAAACGTGACTATTCATTTCCCAAAATATGAAGGAGGCATGTGTGCTCTTGAAATCTAACTCAATAATAATAATAACTACTGCGAACCCGTGCTTCGCATATGGACCGCACTCAACCTCTTATCATCATAACATGTTTAAATGATTCATATGGCTCATTGATTTAGAAATAGTGATCTTTTTATCAATTTTTAAATAAGTTTGCATTTTGTCTAAGACTTGTGTATAAATCTTTGCAAACAGTAATGTAGATAGTACTGGTGCTTGATAAACAATTGCAAAATATCGAGCAAAAATGATTTCAAAGATAAAATTTTCACACAATACACATATAAATTTATTATGTGCATCAACTATTGCTCCATGCATCAGCTGTATTATATGTAACTTCATTTGGTGAGATACCTTTATCAATCATTTCCTTTAGTACTTGATGTCGTTGATCCCATTTGTTGCTTCGGTAATAACTATCTATAAGAGAAGTGCATGTAACAACATTTGGTTTATACTTGACCATTGATCCAAAAATGCCAAAAGCAATGCTGACATGATTCATGAGAACGCAAGTGTTGATGATGATCCCATAACTGACTATGTCTAGGAACACATTATGCAGCATCCTATTATTGTAGAATGATAAGATTAGAGGATAAAGAGATTTATTTCTGTTTTGAACGATTCTTGTGAAAAATATGCTAAATCTAAAGCGTACATATTTTATGTCTGAAGTGTTGGAACTAACAACCATTATTCAACAATATTTATTTTAATGTGAAGAATATCATTGTATTTCTTTTACATTCAAAACAAATTCAATATAATAAGAAGCATATAATTGTATTTAATGCTTTTGAGCTTTCTGGTTCCATTTCTAGTTCCATCTAACATTATTGGCGTATTTTGGTAATGTTGGATTTCACCAGACTTGACTGCAATTTATGAAAGTAGAATCAGTGGCTGGAAATTTTCAAAACTGTTAACGACATAGATTAGTTAAAAGAAATAAATTCAAACAGATTTAATAACTTTAATAATATGAATAATCCGAAAAACTATGATTTTAAAAAATTTATTTTTAGCTATCAACAATGAATATCATTGTAGAGCATATTAAATTTGAGATTTAATAGTGAAATCGATTCTTAAATCCAATTAATGTAGAAAAAGTTATTACATTTCAAAGTTTGAAATAGAAAGAAATTAAAAACGTGATTATTCGTTTTCCAACATATGAAGGAGACTTGTGTGCTCTTGAAATCTAACTCGATAATAATATTATAGTATAGACGATAAGATTAGAGGACAAAGAGATTTATTTCCGTTTTGAATGATTCTTGTGAAAAATATGCTAAATCTAAAGCGTACATATTTTAAGTCTGAAGTGTTGGAACTAACAATCATTATTCAACAACATTTATTTTAATGTAAAGAATATCATTGTATTTCTTTTACAGTCAAAGAAAATTCAATATAATAAGAAGCATATAATTGTATTTAATGTTTTTGAGCTTTCTGGTTCCATTTCTAATTCCATCTAACATTATTGCTGTATTTTGGTAATGTTGGATTTCACCAGACTTGACTGCAATTTGTGAAAGTAGAATCAGTGGCTGGAAATTTTCAAAACTATCAACGACATAGATCAGTTAAGAGAAATAAAGTCAAACAGATTTAATAATTTTAATAATATGAAATCCAAAAAACTATGATTTTAAAATTTTTACTTTTAGCTGTCAACAATGGATATCATTGGAGAGCATATTAAATTTGAAATTTAATAGTGAAATCGATTCTTAAATCCAATTAATGTAGAAAAAGTTATTACATTTCAAAGTTTGAAATAGAAAGAAATTAAAAACGTGACTGTTCATTTCTTAAAATATGAAAGAGGGCTGTGTGCTCTTGAAATCTAACTCAATAATAATATTATAGTATAGATGAGTATTTCTCTATTTTTTGCTCATTTTCTGGTATTACTGTTTTATAGACATTAAGTTAATTTATATTTTTGAAGTAAAATTTTGACTACATATAAATGAATAGGTATAGACATACGTGTGACATACATGTAGTTTATGAGTGTGTGACACCAACACTTTACCCCATTATAAACTGTGCTAACTCTGTTTTATAGGCGCAGCTTCAAGTATGCTTATTCACATGTTTTAGAAGGATGCTATTTCTGTTCTACATACTTGTCCTTGTGCTATTAATAGTTTAACTTACAACTAGAGCCACATTTGTGGAGTGTGCCAACTATGTTTTTATTTATCATGTAATTATGTATTATAATCTATTTTATATAAAGATTTTTGCTTATACTAGATCTAGTGTGACCCATGTATTATTTTCCCCATGAATAACTCTCAGGTTCTTTCATGAGTAGCTTGATGATTTGCATGTTTTATTTAGTTTATGGCTAGCTGTTGGATAAGGAGGAAGTTACTATTGTATATTTTTCTACTAGGTATGTTCTACACTATTATAGAATAAACTTATGTATGTGTAATGTATGATGATGTATTCTATGCAGCAGTGTTGGTCTTCTCTTTCATACATATTCAACCAAACATTTGTAACTTATGTATGTGATGAAATGTATTTATTGGCTACATACTTTCGAATGTATCTTTTGTTATTATTTTTATATTGTTCTACTCTAAGGAAATCCTTTGCTCCATTACTTTGTGGTGAGATGAGATATGTTTTGGTAAGTGATTCACATGTGTATATAACGTATTCATGTTTTCTCAAGGGAGTGCGTATGATGGAGCACTCATTAGGTGTCCTGTTCTCCGTGCTTTTGAAAAGTTTCGACTCTTCATTAGCATGGGTATAGGGGTCAGGCATCATAGGTTGGTATCAGAGCTTTGGTTAAGAATAATACATAAATTAGTAACAAGGTCAGACCTATGTAGTAGGACTTGGCATTAGAAAAATCTTTTAGATAGATAATATCCCTATACAAAAGGATTAGTAAGAATAAATATGGTCATTGGGATGATCATTTTAGGAACTTATATGTTATATTACCTACTATATAATATTTTTACTTCTTATCCCCTTCTTGTATGAAGTAAAATACGATAAACATTATTGTAACCATGGTTAGACCTGAAGTTAGAGGTTTGAGAAGCAATGTTGGCCAAAGAGTAAGTGATGCAAAAAATGGAAAAACTTTGCAACATGCTATTGCTAAAAGCAGTAGTGTCATGATAACTATGAATTAGTGGAAGGAGGTTATAAGGAACATAAATGTAGATGGTGCTAGGAATCCAAGTCTTGTGTGAAAAAGCGAATTTTCTCGACCATGCAGTGATAAAGCTATCTCGACGGATAACCGTTTAAAGCCAATGAAGGGATTATTGGAGTGTAATTCTGGTTGAAAACATGTGAATGTATTTTCAAAGACATGAGTTTAGAGAATCAACATAAAAGACAACTAGGTGCTCGCCAGCTGCAAGAAAGTGCCATAGACTAGTATGATGCTTTAACTTTAGAAATCCCAAAAGAAGATATTGGGTGGGAGCAGTTCAAACAAGGATTTGAGTAGAGATTTATGCCAGAAGCTGAAATGCCTCCTTATTCCACAAGTTCATTAAGCTAAAATAAAACCAAAGCACGAAGCAAGAATACATGAGAAACTTTAATGCAATATCTAGCATGGAATGGCATTAGTTAGTACTTCATTTGAAAAAACGAAAAGTTTGCCAATTGTCTAAAAGTGGAGCTACATGAGAAACTTATGACTTGGCTTAAGCGTCCTTTCAATGAGATCATCGATATGGAAATAAGCTCTGAAGGCATGTATGCCAAGGAGAATGCGGGAATTCAGCCTTATAAGAATTTTGGTCAGAAGAGGAAATTTTACCATACTTAGATAAAGAATCTATGGATTAAGAAAAGGCAAAACAAAGGAAGGATTACGGTCATAAGAAGCAAAAAAGATCCGAGGTTGTTTCCTATGCATGTGGAACCAAACGGAATTATTTCAATGAATGCAAGACGACTAATGGAACTAAGAAGAATTTTTGATATTGCAAAGGGTTTTGTCACTTCATGAGTGTCGTGGAATCTATTAGAATTTCTAGCTAAAAAAAAGATAAACTTCCTGCAATCTTAAAAGATATTGTTTCACTTAACAGTATACATGTTTGAATTCTTTTTGATACGGGCGTATCACATTCATTTATATCAAAAGAATTAGTAGATAGACTTGGTTTGAATGTTGTGTGCCTAGTAACCTCTTTAAGAGTTGCTAATCTTATTAGTATTTATGCAACGCTTGGGATGTTGTGTAGTTTTTTGAAATAAATCTTGGCAGATTTTGATTTTAGAGTATGTTGCATGTGTTTGATTATTTAGGTTTTGAAATTACACTTGGAATGGATTGGTTGGGAAATATGATGCACCTTTGTGCTATTTTGACTGAATCATTACTTTGAAACATCCAAATTTCACTAATCAAATCCAAATTTCACTTGAAGTCGCAAGGTTAGAGATTTGTGCAGTGTTGTATTCAGTGGAATATGTTGAGGGAGAAATCGATCAATCCTAGTAATTAGATATTTTTCCGATATCTTTGAACTTGCTTTTGGATTATTTCCAAAAAGCTCGATAGAGATTCAAATAGATGTTATTCCCGGAGCATAGCCAATAAGTTGACCTCCTTCAAGAATGTCCACTTAAGAAATGGAAGAATTAAGAAAGTTAGAAGGTAAAAGTTTCATTTGTTCTAGCAGTTCTCCTTGGGATGCTACTGTAGAGAAGGTCGATGGTTTGTTAAGGATGTGAAATGATTATAGAAAGTTGAATGAGTTTGCTATTAAAAATAAATATCCATTGTCCAAGGTCGTTCACGTATTCGATTAATTGAGTGAGGAAAGTCTTCTCACAGCTGGACTTACCAATGGTCTTTCATCGGTTAAAAGTGGTAGAAGATAGCATTCCACTTACAGCATTTCGAACTCAATATGGATCTTATGAATGGTTAGTAATGTCTTTCATTTTAATGAATCCACCAGCTTATTTCATTGACCATATGAATAGAATATTTTGTATTTATCTTGATAAATTTGTTCAAGTCATTATTGATGACATTTTAATATATCCGAAGAATGATCAAGAGTAAGAGGTTTATTTATGTGTAGTTTTGGAAACATTGAGAGCTCATTAACTTAAAGAAAATTTTCCAAATTACATATTTGGAAAAGTGGGGTGAAATTTTTAGGTCATATAGAATCTGGGAAAAGAATTTTGGCAGATCCATAATATATTGGAGTAGTAAACCATTGCAAGCATCTCGAGTCGGTTATGAAGATTCAAAGCCTTTTGGGGTTAGCATATATCATAGAAGATTCATTCAAGACTTCTCCAAAATTGCAACTACATTAACAAAGATTTTGTCAACTAGAAGTATATACTAACAAATGCACCAGTTCTAATTGTTAAAGTTAAACAAAATCTTGTATTGTACATTGATGCTTTTGATGTAGGTCGCGGAGCAGTTTTGATGCAAAATGACTGAGTTGCAGCTTATGGATCAAGACAACTAAGGCCTAATGAAGTGAGATATGCTACGCATGATTTAGAACTAGAAACAATTGTATTTGTTTGAACATTTGCCATCATCAGCTTCTTGGTGAGAGATATGTGCTTTAGACGGAGCATAAATCATTAATGTATATATTCTCAAAAAATGAATTAAATCCGCGTTAGCAGCATTGATTAGAATTTTTATCAGCTTATGATTATAAATTCAGTATATGCCTGGAAAAGAAAACCATATGGCAGATGCATTAAGCCACAAATGCCAAGCAATGTATCCATGAAGGTGACAAAATATCAAGTCCTTGAAGCTTTAGCTACTTGTGAAGTTTGTGGCAGGAATGCATTATCTAGTCTACAAATGATATTGGCAAGAATAGAAGCACAACCTAGTTTAACTAAAAAGAATTCTCTATGATAAAGTAAAGACCTGACAACTGCAGATCGAATTCATCGATTTGAAAGTGGAGGTTGAAATAATGATTCAAAGGGTTTTTAACTTGATCCAAAGGTCTTTTTAGAGAGAAAGGAAAGCTTTGTGTGTTGAATGTTGATGATATTCATAGGAGAATACGTGCTGAGATGTGTATCATGTTAATTAATCAAAGCTAAATACCAGAAACTAAGTGGATTACATCAACCAGTAGAAGTTCCAAAATGGAAACGCGGTCAAATTTCAACGGATTCTACTGATGATTGGCCATGATCTAAGTAAAACACATTGTAATTAATAATTATTTAATTAATTAAAGAGTAAAGATGACCTTGAAAATGCTATAAAAGATAGAGTAAACTAGGAAGTGGTAATGAAATAACCAAAAAAGGTATGAGGGACAAAGCCTAAATTATTATGGGATAATAATCATGACTCTTTTCCATTCCTTCATTTCATTATACTAAAATAAATATAAAAACAAAAACTTGAGAGTAACATTAATGGAGGTGGCCTAAAAAGAGAAAATAAGAAGAAGTGGAAACTGTAATCTAAAGAGGGATTAAGAAGATTAAAACAAGTCATTTCAAAGATCTGTGTGAGCAATACTAAACCTTTTATTCACCGGTTTTATATTTTTATTTTGGTTTGGATTTAAAATGATAGGGTTCGTATGGGTAGTGTTTAAATGAAGCAAATAATGTTTTAAGGATTTTTTAGGGGAAAGATAAGTGAACATAAGATACGTAGATGCATTTCCTTACTCTAATGCTCTCGAAACACTATGAAAATTTAGTATAGTGTCCAAATCATTAATCTAGAAATGAATTTTAAATTTGAGGAATTTTCTATGCCAAAAAAATAGATATGAAGTCTTGGAAGAAAATACCTAGGATATATATAAGAAATATTTGGGAAATAGAATTAAAAGGGTAGAATATGATAAAGGAATTATGCACGAATTTTGTAGAACTGTTGTATAAGGGTTCAAAGCTAAAAATATGTCCTTCTAGAGTAAAAATGCATTGGCCAACATTTACTAGGCTAGAAATTTGAATTCATTAATACATTGGGAATAAGCATTAAATAAACAAGGCACGAGGTCTATAGGAAATATTGAAACGTTAAAGGAAGGACACTGTTAATAACCAAAAGTGGAGTCTCAAGGTATCAGATGGCAACATGTGTAAAGGAAGAGGTAGGCATGTCATATTTTATCGGCTGTGGAATAAGAAATGCATGGGAGTAGAGAAGAAAACCAAGTGTTAGGGCTAGTGTGACAACCCATCTCCTCGAACCTCGAAAACTGATGCTAATATATCCATGATATTCACGTGCCATAAATTGAAGTGTTAAGGAGACAGATTATTGAGGTTAAAAAAAGTATATAAAAGATAGAAACATGAATTCACTCATTCATATAACTATATAGATAGATAGTACATACAACCATTCTCACTAGGGTAATTCAGAGTTATGGTATGAAATAAACCATTCAGGAACAATTATAATTTCCTACTCCCACACTTGCTGGTACAAACAACTAGACACAATGGAAAATAAAAGATAGATAGATATCCACACTAGATGTTTTGGCTCCATGCTCAAAAAAATCTTTTAGAAGGCTTCATCAAAATACTCCTCACATGATTGTAACACCCCTAAATTTTGTATAACATTATTTAGGAAATTTAATTGGAATAAACTAAATATAATAATGTAGACGAGGTGATTAAGATTGATTAATGAATTAAGCGGCCGTCTTTATCTAACCAAATGAACTTATAAATGGTTAAGAAACTAAATATAAGGGCATTATGGTAAATAGCTGCCCATATTTCCCACCCTTACACTATCTTTGTAATACCCTTTAATATTAAATTATAACGGTAGTTACAATTTAATATTGACAATTAAAATAAATTGGGAATTTAAATTCTTTATTTGGAATAAACAATAAATTTTGAATTTAAAATGAAAAAAATAAACTCTGGGACTTTATTTTATTTGCTTACGGTAATAATAAATGGAAGATGGGTTTTTATTTGGAGAAAATGCAATGATTTTATTAACTATTGCCAAGTACTTCTTTTAATAATTTTTAAGGGAAGTAATTGATTTTTAAAGGTTGTTTATTTAGATAAAAATATGGAATTTGGTTTAAAATGTGTTTTGATTATAAATATTAATTTAAAAAAGTTTGTTATATTTTTCTATGCAAGAAAATAATTTTTGTTGAATTTTAGAAGTTAAAAATAAGAAATTATGAATTTATTTGATGTAGATAGATAATTTTGTAAATTTAGGGTTTTTGACAATAAAAATGTTTTTAAATTTAAAATAATCTTTTGATATGATAGGAAATATTTTATTTCATATGTATGTAAATTTATATAAATTGTTTGTATAAAAATTTAAAAGAGAATGCAACTTATTTTGTATATTTGTGCATTTGTTAAGTGTTGCATTAATTTTCTTAGCTTTTTTTAGTTTCTTTTTATTTGGGCTCAAGCCCACTTAGCCTAAGCCTAAATGAAGAAATGAGAAACTAATTACTGTATGCTCATTTTGTTCCTTCTATTATAATCACTCAAAAAATAAAAAAAAGAACCCAACTTCATCTTCTTCAATCTATGGCTTTTAAAACACAAATTTTTTCAATTCAAGCTGAGATCTTTATCAATCTAAAGTAAAATTCATAGATAACCATATTCCAAAACCTAAATACTCTCATCCAATCTTATTTTAGAGAAGATTGTATGTTAATTGTCTCTGTTTGTAGTTTCTACAGGTTCTGGAGGCCAAAACCACCTCAAAGCTTCATCCTTTTAGCTGCAAATAAGAGTCTTTCCATTGCAACTGCAAGGTGAGTTGCAAAAACTCGTAAATTCTAGCTGAGAAAAGCTCAAATCGCCAAAAACAATAAATATTTGCTTGCTGTATATAAATTTCCGGTAGTTGTTTTCTTTTTTAAAATCTGTTCTCTATTGCATTTTCGAGAGCTTATAACTTTTGATTCCGACCGTGAAATGCTGTCGGATTTCTTACATTTGGTTGCTTGCATGCTAAACTTCATCTCTTCAAATTTTGGTTGAAATATATTGTCGTTTGGATGTTCAAAATAGTGTAAAAAATCAATTTGAACGCAGATTTTTGCCTGTAGAGATTGTTTTCTGAGTGGCTGCAAACATGGCCTGAGTCCATATTTGAGATAGCATAATTCTTTCATTTCTTACTGAAATTCACCGATTCTTTTTTTGTTTGAAAGATAAAGTGTTCTACTATACGATACCAATTTTCAGCTCAATTTGAGGTTTTTGTCCCTCTATTTCATGCTGAAAGTTGAACCTGAGATGGGTTTCAAGCCTGTACATTTTTTGTTTTTTGAACTGTTGCAAACATTGCTTAAGTATGTTTGAGACAGTGTAACATTTTCATTTCCAATCGAAATTCATTAATTATTTATTTGTGTGAAAGATAAAATTTTCTAGTATGCACATACTAATTCTGAGCTCAATATGAGGTCGTTTGGTCCTTTTTTTAGGGCTGTAAGTTGAACCCAAGATGGTTTTCAGGCCTGGGCACATTTTTGTTTTTGAACTGTTGCAAACATTGCACGAGTCCATGTTTGAGACAACATATCTCTTCCATTTCATGTTGGAATTCATTGATTCTTTTTTTGTATGAAAGCTAAAATTTTAGTATGTGATCACTAATTTCCAGCTCAATCAGAGGTCGTTTGGCCACCTGTTCCATGTCTGTAAGTTCAATCCGAGAGGGTTTTAGACCTAGGCAGAATTCAACATAGCCTGAGTTCATGTTTGATATTTCGTATCTTTAGCATTTCATATCGAAATTAAGTGAATATTTTACCAGTTCATAAAGTGTTCTACTTTGTGTGTGTCAAATTTTGGACCATTCCGAGGTCAATAAGCCTTTCAAATTAATACGGAAGTTGAACTCGAAGAAGATCTCAGACCTGGGTATAGTTTTGCCTATGCATATTTATGTTCGTTTTCTGTTCGATTTTTGACTTTTACTTCATGTTTTTGTGATATTTCTGAAATATTTTGAGGAATACGATGCCTATCAATAGGCTAGCCAAGTTTTGATGAATTTGAAATTCAAATTTGAATATAATTTGGATTGAATTTGAATTGACGATTTTGAGTGATTTCTTTAATCTCGAGCACAGATTTTTCCAAACAATTTTAAAATAATTTTTATAATAATTGGCATTTAAATAATTATTATATAATATTTTTAAATTATTTTAAGCTATAAAATCTACTTATTCTCTATGATAAGGGAATTTTGAAATATTGTCTTCAATATTGATTTTGGAAAATGGTTTAAAAACTTGTTTTCTCAAATAAATTATTTTATGTATAAAATACACGTGTTTGTACTATTCGAGTGAATGAGAAGGAGAATTAAACGGTTTGGTAAAACACGTGGTATAGGATATATGCGTTTATCTTATCAATTAATTCGCGACTTGTCCGTTTGATCGTTTTGACCTTCGGGTCAAGTTTACCGATGAGACGAGGTAAATTTTTTACTGCTTTGAGTGTGGAATTTACTAAAAGTTAGTAAATCGTTTATTGCAAACGTGTGGTATGGAACGCACATTAACACTGTTCGGGTTCCTATCCGAAAGTTTGTGACACATTTGTCTAAGGGACGTATTTGTCAGTACAAGACCTTCGGGTCATTTTTCCTTCAGGATGTTTTTCTAAAAGAATTATTTATCCAATGTGATGTATTTTTCCTTCGAGATGTTTTTTTAAGAGACATATTTTTCCTTCGGGATGTCGTCCTTCGAGACGTTTGTCTAAGAGACGTGGCGCCTTATTTGAGAGAGAGAGCAGTACTTGGCAGGCTTCGGCCTTATGCACGTGTAAATTTTTAAGATGTTTTCGTTGATGTTTGTGATTTCCCAAGTGTATCGCCTTTTTATTATTGGCCATTCAAGCCATTTGGGATATTATATATATATATATATACGATTACAATGGGAATTCGAACTCTTGTGAGTTCTATCTTTGGGATTTGAGTTGCCTACACTGGCGTTTTATCGAGATTGCCGATAATGGTGTATATTTGAGATTTTAATCTCCTATTTGGAGATATATTTGCCTTGTGGCATATTTTTAGATGGTGATTTCTTTGAGCTGCTTTTGAGTTTGCCAATATGGTGGGTTTGGGATTTCTCCTCTTTCGAGTTATGTTTTTCTCCTAAACCATATTTTATGTTTTGTGATAGGTCGATGAGATGAGGCATGCTATTATTCTGAGATTTGTTATGAAGTTTTACTGCCTTTGAGTTGCATTCATATTTAGTGATATCCTTATATCACTTGAAATTACTGTACCTACTTAATTATGCCTTGTGAAGTAACCATATACCCTTGAATTATTTCTTATCACTTGAGAAGGTTATCACCTTGCCTTATGCTTTTGTCATCATTTATCCTCTTAAACTGATTTGTTTAGTTAGACAAATCCGTGTATTTTATATTCGGGTCAGACCGAGGTGTTTCAGGTTAGGCACTTTTGGACTTAGCGTATTCTGCTTCCGCATTAACTATTCTACTAGCTCTTTTTGTTATAACTTTTTATGTAGTCCTTTTTGTTTGCTTCTTTGATATGTATATTCTTTTGACTCCTTTGTGTATTGTGGTTGCTATACCACTTGGCATGTATCATTTTGTATACTCAATGATGTATCTGTATATGTATGTATATGTATATATATACATATATATGTGATGATCTGTTGTTTTGTGATGCGTTTTGCATTTGAGTTGTTGTATTTTGTTTTGATAGATCCTACAGTCATCTATGGCTTTGTATTAAGTATTTATTTGATATGTCGATCCTCTTAAGATAGAAAAAAATATAGCCTTTGTCGACATATTCAATAGATATTTAAGACAAGGCTATAGTTGGTTCCTCCAAACCAGCCCGATTCTCCGCATTAGCAGACAGTATTACCCGGTAATACTCTTTGTTAATATGCATCTTGGGTTGGGGCATCATAGCTTAGTATTAGAGTTGAGTATGGAACGAAATATGATAAATGCAGAGCAGAGACAAATATTACGGTACATCTAAGCGTAATACAAGTGTTATGAATCCCTAAATCATTGTGCCTTTGACATTTTCTTGTCCTTTAGGGTAGATATGAGTTTGGGATATGTCAAGGAATATATTTTATTCCGTAGTATTCCAAAAATTGAATTATCGATTTCTTATCTTAAGAGTAATCATAATCATGATTATTTTGTTCGAGTCCTCTTCGATACGGGTGCTTAGCACTCATCTGTATCAGAGGAGTTTGCTGATGCTTTTGAATGACCTTGTCCTTTTCTTTTATGAGGAGTGTGAATCCTACTAAGCGGATCCATAATATTTAGCATGATGTGTGATAATTTTCGGATTTATTTCTTGTAGCATATGTTTCATGCGAGTTAGCGCGATATTTTTTGTCTAGATTTTTTCTAGAGTTTAGAATGATTTGAGATGGAGTGGCTTGCATATTATCAAGCCACATTCTATGATTTATAGGATAGTATATTTTGGTATCCTAATTTAGCTGATTTGTTATCTCTTGTTCTTCGGAATGTTAGATGATTTCGAAGTCTCTGTATTCACACTTGAGTATCGAGATGCTGACGATATATCTCGAATTCCAATCATTATGACTTCATTGATTTCTGTGAGTCCGTTCGGGTTTGACACCCATCGGGCAATCGAGTATTGGATTGACCTCATTCCCGGTTCTTAGCCTTTCGGTTATCCTTCCATGAGGATGTCCAATAAGAAAATGAGGTTATTCATTGAATTTAACTGATATTGTCATTCATGCTTCTTTTGAGATATCCTCTTTGTATACTCATTTGTTGATAGGCTTTACGACATTACTTCACTTGAAGTAATGATGCGTTGTTTTTGTTTTTCTTCTCATTCAAGAAAATTGCTAATACTCTTATACCTTATCGATCTCTTTTTAATTTATTAAGGTGGTGATAGAGATATTCCTTAGCTTGACCCTACACTAATTTTCATTGGCTACGAGTTGCAGAGGATAGCGTTCCTCTTACCGCATTCCGCACTCGTATGGTTTTTATGGGTAGTTCGTTATACGGTTTGGTTTGACGAATGCTCTAGTCTATTTCGTCAATTTTGAGGATCGAGTATTATGGGAATATCTCGATGATCTCAATTTTTGTTTCTTGATTTGACAGTAAGCAAAAAAATAAGTTTTCAAATTTTAAAAAAATTAAAATATATTTCTAAGGGAAACTGAATTTTGTTTTTGGTACAAACAAAGAATATTTTGAGATTTTATATGCGATATTTTCTTTTATAGAAAATGGTTTTGTGTCGGGTTGTCCATCGAGTGCTTTAAGAATTCTTGTCGATGCGTTTAGCTAATGTTATTGATAGGAATTTCCTAAACGCTGAGATGAGATAATCAGACACGGTAAATTAAATCTTAATTTAAATTAAGTTGATAACGAAATAAAATGGTTTGAGAATTAAATTTTACTTTGGTCGACATGTGCAGCCATCGAACCATATTGGGCTCGATGAGTGTCGAGGCATTTTTGATCATTTGGTCAACTTTGCAGGCAATCGATTGGGTTATTCATTATAAAACAATGGCGAGGCAATGCCATTATGATAATTGAAATTTACGTGTATGAATATAGTTATGTTTTATTATTGAAATGGTGTATTTTAAATGAGATAATACTTTATCGAAAAGTAAACGTTTATTGTATATTTTAAAATGAGTTATACATGTTGAAGATGAAGCATGTTTTGAAATTTTTGGGTGTTTAAAAAAATGAAGAGTAGTAAAATTTTAAGCTTTACCTTGAGAATTCATTGATATGAAATCATAAAACTCTTTTGGAAATCTTGTTACAAGAAAGAATATGAGTTTAAATTTATTTATTACTATAATATGCTATATTAAAAAGTTCTGAAATGTTCAAATATTGAAAATATAGATTATGGTTTTGAAGGTAATGAGTTTTGAAACACTAATAAATTTTGATGGTAAATTAAATTTTAATCTATTTTGGTTCCTTATATTTAGCTTGCCTCTGTATGGCTCCTTCCGTAGTGACAGACGGAAAGTCATCACCTTGCTGTTTGGAGTTTGGATGAAATGATGCTAAATACCAACTTTATTCGAGAAACTTTTGTGAAATCAATCTCTTTCTATTGATTTTTGGGTTGCATTTTGCTTTGGTGTTTTTGTTTCGATGGCGAGATGCATTCGATATCATGAAAAATTGCTTGAAGATATTCTATAGTCCGCTATGCTCGATAAATATATTCAGGTAAACATAGAATTTATCGAGAAATTTTATCTTGGCCTTCTTTCATCTTGAGTAGACAGTGAGGAATTTTGATCTCATGCTTATCTATCCTTCCTTTGATTAATGAAATAATTGTGTTGAATACAAACTTTTCTCTAGAAATTGCGAGGATGCAATTATGTTAGGGAGGGAAGTCTGTAACAACCCAGATTTTGGAGATTACCTGTTAGTATTAAATTATAGCGGCAGTTATAATTTAATATTGATAATTTAAATAAATTAGGAATTTAAAATTTTATTTGGAATAAACGATAAATTTAGAATTTAAAATGAAAAAAATAAAGTTTGGAGCTTTATTTTATTTTTTTAGGGTAATAATAAATGGAAAATGGGTTTTTATTTGGAGAAAATGCAATGATTTTATTTATTGTTGCCAATTACTTCTTTTAATAAATTTTAAGGGACGTAATTGATTTTTAAAGGTAGTTTATTTAGATAAAAAGATGGAATTTGATTTAAAAATGTGTTTTGATTATAAATATGAGTATAAAATAGTTTATTATATTTTTCTATGCAAGAAAATAATTTTTGTTGAATTTTAGAAGTTAAAATTAAGGAATTATGAATTTATTTGATGTAAACTAGGTATTTTTGTAAATTTGGGGATTTTAACAATAAAAATGTTTTTAAATTTAAAATAATCTTTTTATATGATAGGAAATATTTTATTTCATATGAAGTTTACATAAATTGTTTGTGTAAAAATTTAAAAGAGAATGTAATTTAGTTTTTATAATAATATACATATTTGTGCATTTATTAAGTGTTGCATTAATTTTGTTAGGTTTTTTTTAATTTCTTTTTATTTGGGTCCAAGCCCACTTGGCCTAAGCATGAATGAATAAATGAGAAACTAATTACTGTATGCTTATTTTCTTCCTTCTCCTGTAAACATCCAGAAAAAAAGAACCTAACTTCAGCTTCTTCAATCTGTGGCTATTAGAACTCAAATTTCTTCAATTCGAGTTGAGATCTTTATCGGTCTAAAATAAAAAATTCATAGATAATCATATTCCAAAACCTAAATCTTCTCATCCAATCTTATTTTAGAGAAAATTGTCTATTAATTGTCTCTGTTTGTAGTTTCTACAGGTTCTAGAGGCCAAAACCACCTCAAAGCTTCAACCTTTCAGCTGCAAATCTGAGTCTTTCCATTGCAATAGCAAAGTGAGTTGCAAAAACTCACAAATTCTAGTCGAGGAAAGCTCAAATTGCCAAAAGCAGTGAATATTTGCTTGTTGTATAAAAATTTCCTGTAATTGTTTTCTTTGTTTAAAATATGTTCTCTGTTACATCTTTGAGAGCTTATAACTTTTGATTTCGACAACGAAATGCTGTCGGATTTTTTTCGTTTGGTAGCTGCATGTTCAACTTCATCTCTGCAAATTTTGGTTGAAAAATATTGTCATTTGGATGTTCAAAACAATGGTAGAAAATCAACTCGAACGTAGATTTTTGCCTGTAGAAATTTTGTTTTCTGAATTGCTGTAAACATGGCCCGAGTCCATGTTTGAGATAGCATAACTCTTTCATTTATTACTGAAATTCATCGATTCCTTTTTGTTTGAAAGATAAAGCTTTCTACTATATGAATACCAATTTTCAGGTTGTTGCTTGGCCCTCTGTTTCTTGCCTAAAAGTTGAACCCGAGATGGGTTTCAGGCCCATACAGTTTTGGTTTTTTAAACTGTTGCAAACATTGCCTGAGTCCATGTTTGAGACAGTGCAACTTTTCATTTCCAGTTGGATTCATTGATTCTTTATTTTTTTGAAAGGTGAAGTTTTCTAGTATGCGCATACCAATTTTCAGCTTAATATGAGGTCGTTTGGTTCTTTGTTTCAGGCTTGTAAGTTGAATCCAAGATGGTTTTCAGGCCTGGGCACATTTTTTGTTTTTGAACTGTTGCAAACATGGCCCGAATCCATGTTTGAGGCAGCATATCTCTTCCATTTCATGTCGGAATTCATTAATTCTTTTTTTTTGTTTAATAGATGAAGTTTTAGTATGTGATCACCAATTTTCAGCTCAATTAGAGGTCGTTTGGCCACCTGTTCCACGTTTATTAGTTGAATCCGAGAGGGTTTTAAACCTGGGCAGAATTCAACATGGCCTAAATCCATGTTTGAGATTTCGTATCTTTTGCATTTCATATCGGAATTCAGTGAGTCTTTTTCCATTCCGTAGATAAATTGTTCTACTTTATGTGTATCAAATTTTATACTATTCTGAGGTCAACAACGGTTTCAAATTAAGTTCGAAAGTTGAAACCAAAGAAGATCTCAGACTGGTATTATTTTTCCTATGCATTTATATGTTCTTTTTTTGTTCGACTTTTGAATTTTACTTCATGTTTTTGTGATATTTTCGGAATGTTTTGAGGGCTATGATGTTTATCAGTAGGCTAGCCAAGTTTTGATGAATTTGAAATTCAAATTTGAATTGAATTTAAGTCGATTGGGTTATTCATATAAATTAATGGCAAGGCAATGCCATTATGATAATTGAAGTTTACGAGTTTGAATATAGTTATGTTTTATTGTTGAAATGGTGTATTTTAAATGAGATAATACTTTATCGAAAAGTAAACGTTTATTGTATATTTTAAAATGAGTTATACGTGTTGAAGATGAAGCTAGTTTTGAAATTTTTGAGTGTTTGAAAAATGTAGAGTAGTAAAATTTTAAGCTTTATCTTGAGAATTTATTGATATGAAATCATAAAACTCTTTTGGAAATCTAGTTACAAGAAAGAATATGAGTTTAAATTTATTTATTACTATAATACGCTATATTAAAAAGTTTTGAAATTTTCAGATATTGAAAATTTAGATTATGGTTTTGAAGGTAATGAGTTTTGAAACACTAATATATTTTGATGGTAAATTAAAAAAAAATTATCTATTTTGGTTCCTTATATTTACCTTGCCTCTGTATGGCTCCTTCCTTAGTGACACACGGAAAGTCATCACCTTGCTGTTTGGAGTTTGGATGAAGCGATGCTACATCCCAACTCTATTCGAGAAACTTTTGTGAAATCAATCTCTTTCGATTACTTTTTGCGTTGCATTTTGCTTTTGTGTTTTTGTTTCGATGGCGAGATGCCTTCGAAATTATGAGAAATTACTCGAAGATATTCCATAGTCCGCTATTCTCGATGAATATATTCGGGTGAATATAGAATTTATCAAGAAATTTTATCTTGGCCTTCTTTCATCTTGAGTAGACAGTGAGGAATTTTGATCTCATGCTTATCTATCCTTCCTTTGATTAATGAAATAATTGTGTTGAATACAAACTTTTCGCTAGAAATTGCAAGGACGCAATTTTGTTAAGGAGGGAAGTCTGTAACAACCCATATTTTGAAGATTACCTGTTAGTATTAAATTATAGCGGCAGTTATAATTTAATATTGAGAATTTAAATAAATTAGGAATTTAAATTTTTTATTTGGAATAAACGATAAATTTTGAATTTAAAATGAAAAAATAAAGTTTGGAACTTTATTTTATTTGCTTAGGGTAATAAAAGATGGAAAATGGGTTTTTATTTGGAGAAAATGCAATTATTTTATTAATTATTGCCAATTACTTCTTTTAATAAATTTTAAGAGAAGTAATTGATTTTTAAAGGTAGTTTATTTAGATAAAAAGATGAAATTTAGTTTTAAAATGTTTTTTGATTATAAATATGAGTACAAAATAGTTTGTTATATTTTTCTATGCAAGAAAATAATTTTTTTTGAATTTTAGAAGTTAAAAATAAAGAATTATGAATTTATTTGATGTAAACTGGGTATTTTTGTAAATTTGGGGATTTTAATAATAAAAATGTTTTTAAATTTAAAATAATCTTTTTATATGATAGGAAATATTTTATTTCATATGAATTTTACATAAATTGTTTGTGTAAAAATTTAAAAGAGAATGCAATTTATTTTATATAATAATATACATATTTGTGCATTTATTAAGTGTTGCATTAATTTTCTTAGGTTTTCTTTAATTTCTTTTTATTTGGGTCCAATCCCACTTGGCCTAAGACTAAATGAAGAAATGAGAAACTAATTACTTTATGCTTATTTTCTTCCTTCTCCTGTAAACATTCAGAAACCAAAAAAAAAGAACCTAACTTCATATTCTTCAATCTATGGCTATTAGAACTCAAATTTCTTCAATTCAAGATGAGATCTTTATCGGTCTAAAATAAAATTCACAGATAATCATATTCCAAAACCTAAATACTCTCATCGTATCTTATTTTAGAGAAGATTGTCTGTTAATTGTCTCTGTTTGTAGTTTCTACAGGTTCTAGAGGCCAAAACCACCTCGAAGCTTTAACCTTTTAGCTGCAAATCCGAGTCTTTCCATTGCAACAACAAAGTGAGTTGCAAAAAAATCACAAATTCTAGCCGAGGAAAGCTCAAATTTCCAAAAGCAGTGAATATTTGCTTGCTGTATAAAAATTTCCTGTAGTTGTTTTCTTTGTTTAAAATCTGTTCTCTGTTGCATCTTTGAGAGCTTATAACTTTTGATTTCAAAAACGAAATGCTGTCGGATTTTTTTCATTTGGTAGTTGCGTATTCAACTTCATCTCTGAAAAATTTGGTTGAAAAATATTGTCATTTGGATGTTCAAAACAGTGGTAGAAAATCAACTCGAACGTAGATTTTTGCCTGTAGAAATTTTGTTTTCTGAATTGCTGCAAACATGGCCCGAGTCCATATTTGAGATAGCATAACTCTTTCATTTATTACTGAAATTCATCGATTCCTTTTTTTTGAAAGATAAAGCTTTCTACTATATGAATACCAATTTTCAGGTTGTTGCTTGGCCCTCTGTTTCTTGCCTAAAAGTTGAACCCGAGATGGGTTTCAGGCCCATATAGTTTTGGTTTTTTGAACTGTTGCAAACATTGCCTGAGTTCATGTTTGAGACAGTGTAACTTTTCATTTCCAGTTGGATTCATTGATTCTTTATTTTTTTGAAAGGTGAAGTTCTCTAGTATGCGCATACCAATTTTCATCTTAATATGAGGTCGTTTGGTTCTCTGTTTCAGGCTTGTAAGTTGAATCCAAGATGGTTTTCAGGCCTGGGCACATTTTTTGTTTTTGAACTGTTGCAAACATGGACTGAATCCATGTTTGAGGCAGCATATCTCTTCCATTTCCTGTCGGAATTCATTAATTCTTTTTTTTGTTTAATAGATGAAGTTTTAGTATGTGATCACCAATTTTCAGCTCAATTAGAGGTCATTTGGCCACCTATTCCATGTTTATTAGTTGAATCCGAGAGGGTTTTAAACCTGGGCAGAATTCAACATGGCCTAAATCCATGTTTGAGATTTCATATCTTTTGCATTTCATATCGGAATTCAGTGAGTCTTTTTCCATTCCGTAGATAAATTGTTCTACTTTATGTGTATCAAATTTTATACCATTCGGAGGTCAACAACGGTTTCAAATTAAGTTCGAAAGTTGAAACCAGAGAAGATCTCGGACTTGGGTACTATTTTGCCTATGCATTTATATGTTCTTTTTTGTTCGACTTTTGAATTTTACTTCATGTTTTTGTGATATTTCGGAAATGTTTTGAGGGCTATGATGCTTATCAGTAGGCTAGCCAAGTTTTGATGAATTTGAATCAAATTTGAATTGAATTTAAATTGATTGTTTTGAGTGATTTCTTTGATTTTGAGCACGTATTTTTTCGAACAATTTTGAAATAATTTTAAAATAAATTGGTATTTATAATAATTATTATATAATATTTTTAAATTATGTTAAGCTATAAGATCTATATATTTTATATACTAAGGGAATTTTCAAATATTGTCTTCAATATTGATTTTGAAAAATGGTTTTAAAAGCTTGTTTTCTTAAATAAATTATTTTATATATAAAATATACATTTTTGCACTTTTCGAGAGAATGAGAAGGAGAATTAAACGGTTTGGTAAAGCACGTGGTATGGGACACATGTGTTTATCTTATCAGTTAATTCCCGACTTGTCTGTTTGATCGTTTTGTCCTTCGGGTCGAGTTAACCGATGAGACAAGGTAAACTTTTTACTAATTTGAGTGTGGAGTTTACTAGTTGTTAGTAAACCGTTTAGTGTGAGTGTGTGGTATGGGAACACGTTAACACTGTTCGGGTTCTTATCCGAAAGTCTATGACACATTTGTCTAAGAGACATATTTGCCAGTACTGGACCGTCAGGTCATTTGTCCTTTGGGATATTTGTTTAAGAGACCTATTTGTCAATTGTGATGTATTTTTCCTTCTGGATGTTTGTCTAAGAGACGTATTTGTCTATCTGGATGTTGTCCTTTAGGACATTTGTCTAAGAGACATGGCGTCTTATGTGAGAGAGAGCAGTACGTGGCAGGCTTTAGCCATATGCACGTGCAAAATTTTAGGATATTTTCATTGATGTTTGTGATTTCCCAAGTGTTTCGCCTTTTTACTATTGGCCATTCGAGCCGTATGGGATATTATATATGCACGACGATTACCTTATGAGAATTTGAACTCTTGTGAGTTCTATCTTTGAGATTTGAGTTGCCTACACTAGCGTTTTATGGAGATTGCCGATATGGCTTATATTTGAGATTTTAATCTCCAATTTGGAGATATATTTTCCTCGTGGCATATTTATAGATGGTGATTTCTTTGAGTTGCTTTTGAGTTTGTCGATATGACGGGTTCGGGATTTCTTCTGTGTGGTGTTATGTTTTTCTCCTAAACCATATTTTATATTTTATGATAGGCCGATGAGATGAGGCATGCTTTCATTATGTGATTTGTTATGAAGTTTTACCGCCTTTAAGTTGCATTCATATTTAGTGATATCCTCATATCATTTGAAATTGCTATAATACTTATGTGTGCCTTATGAAGTAACCATATACCCTTGAATTATTTCTTCTCACCCAAGAAGATTATCACCTTGTCTTATGCTTTTGTTATCGTTTATCCTCTTAAACTGATTTGTTTAGTTATGATGACCCGTGTATTTTAAACTCGGATCAGACCGAGGTATTCAGGTTAGATACTTTTGGACTTAGCCTATTCTGCTTCCGCATGGACTATTCTACTCGCTTTTTTTGTTATAGCTTTTTATGTAGTCCTTTTTTGTTTGCTTCTCTGATATGTATATTCTTTTGACTCACTTGTATATTGTGGTTGCTATACCACTTGGCATGTATCATTTTGTATACTTACTGATGTATCTGTATATGCATACATACATACATACATACACACACACACACACATATATATATTTGTGTGTGTGTGACGATCTGCTGTTCTGTGATGTGTTTTGCATTTGAGTTGTCGTATTTTGTTCTGAATGATCCTATACCACCTATGGCTTTATATTAAGTATTTCCTAAATATGTCGATTCAATTGAGATAGAAAAAAATAATATAGCATTTGTTGACGTATTCAATAGATATTTAGGACAAGGCTATAGATGGTCGCTGCTAACCAGTACTATGCTCCGCATTAGCAAACAGCATTACCCAGTAATACTCTTTGTTAATGTGGATCTCCGGATGGGGCGTCATAATCTCCCTTAGTCATGCACATTCATTTTATCTCAAATGAAATTTTAATCGTAAGAAGAGAGCAAGGCCAGCCATTAGGTAGAAGAGAAGTGAAAATTAACTTAAATCTTAGGCTTCAAGTTAGAAGGAATCAATCTCAGTCAAACTTCAATTTCCTTACCCAGTCTAAGGTAAATAATAATTTCAACATCTCTATTTTAGTTATGATCATATGGTTTTGGATTTTAGCATAAATCTGTTTTTATGATATATTGAATGATGATATGCTTGATTTTTATGGATTGAACAAAGTTGTTTAAAAAGGAGATATACACGGTTTTAAGGTAAAACCTAGATTAAATGATTTTTAAATGCCATGGCAAATTTTATGTTTTCAAAATATGATTTTGAAGATGGGTTTCAATTTCCATAATTTTCTGAGTTTATGTGGATTTTATATTAATTTTCCAGTGAATAAAATGATTTATTGGGTTATAAATTATTTATGGCTAAAATAATCATTATTTGGGTTTGAAATTTTTATATGTTGGAAAACATATTAAAATAAATTTTTTGGAATTTTAATAGATTTTTCCTAAGTGTTTTGTTGAGTATATAAAACTATTTAAGGCATGAGACTTAAATGTTTTATATATTTTATTAAGGAGAATGGGCATTTTATAAAATAAAATTATTATTTAAATTCTGAAATTAGTTGCAGCACTTTTCTAAAAAGTATTTGTTAACCAATAAGAATTTGATAAATAAAGGCAAGTTAGTTGAAAAGTTATCTTTTTAAGTTAAAAACAAAGAAATCATACTTTTAGCATGGTTCAACCAATTTTAGCATCAGACCTTCCGACCCAGACCTTTCAACTTAGTCGAAAGGCAACCTCTTGACAAGATCAAAGTTCAATGCATATGGTATAAAGTTACTTGGTACATAATGAATTGAACAAAGTCTAAGGGTACCTAGTCGAGAGGTTGATTGCCAAAGATGTTGGGGTATGTTTTTTTTATAAACCAAAGATTGCCTGCTTGTTTTCAAATAAGTGCTTTCGACATAGTTGCTTTCGACCTAGTTGATTATTTAAAATAAAGGTTTTAAACCTTTCGACAAACTTCCACTTATCTTTGTTCTATTTTGAACCTTCCAACACAGTCGAAAGGTATTTGCTTCTTTTTCCAACCTTTCAAATTCGATGCTTTCAACAAAGATGAAAGGTTTACCTGCTTTTAAAACCAGCCGCTTCTCCAATTGCTTTCGAAAGGTATCAAAGCCTTCGACTTAGATGATTATCCCAGTCTTATAATTGAAGTATGACCCAAGATTTCGAAGGAGTTGTTTTAAAGGCAGAGGCTTATTGTTTTAAATGAAATGTTTTAAAGCTTTCAAAGCAGACCTTCCGACAAAGTCGAATGGTTGCTTCCAATGTAGTCAAAAGATTTTAAGGGAGAATTTTTAGTATGTTTTAAACTGAACCTAGGAAGTCTTCGAAAGGTTTGGTTTTGAAAGGATTTTGGAGACCCTTCGACAAGGTCGAAGGTTGGGTTTTAAAAGGTTTTTAATGTTGTTTAAGCTTTCGAACAGTTTGCTTTCCAATGTTTTCGAAAGGTCTTAAAAACCCATACTCTAAATTTTTAAGGAAAACCCACGGCTTATATAAAGGATTTTTGTAATAACTTAAATTATAAAACTTCGAAAAAAGTATTGCCTGGATAAAAATATATGTTAAAAGGTGTTAACTATGTTTTATGAAATGAAATTCAAGGACCTTAAACACAAAGGAGTGGTATGGTTAATTGTTGTTTTGCTTCTTTAAATATGAATATATTCACATGACAACCCATAACTGTATTTTGAGGAAAAAGGGATAGAAGAACCATTTAGGTTAACTTAATGGTGAATATAAAATTACTTAAATTCCTGAATGAGTAGAATTGTATCCAAGGAGTCAAGGTGACCAAAATTATTGGATGCCCAAACTTTGTATTTATAGGCATAACCAAAAGGTCTATAGTAAACACATGAAAACTATGACAAAGTAGTTATTGGCATAAGCCAAAAGGTTCATAGTATACCCATGAAAAATATGATTAATTAGTTATTGGAGGAAACCGATAGGTTCATAGTTAACCCATGAAAACTATATTGTTTGTAGTGAACCCATGAAACCCATATCCGGACTAAGAATCGACATCAGTCAATAGGTTCCTAGTAAACCCATGAAAACTAGAATAAGCAAGTGGCTAATGGAAGTATCAATAAATGCCTAGTCAACCCATGAAAACTAGGATGTGAAATGAGTTATTGGATAAGTCCATAGGTTCCTAGTCAACTAAGAGGGAAGCTTCATATGTCTCTCTTGGCGTATTTATAATAATTATATTTTGTTGAATGTGGTCAATATAATTTGGAGATTATGTAATGAACATGAAATTTTTTAATTTGAATGTGGAAATATGTTTTTGAATTGTTAAAACTTTTACGTATTTCTATGATCTGTGTATCAATGTATCTAACACATCTGTAATGGTCATCGAAGATTAATAACTATGGATGACTGCAGCATCCATAGCCTTTAGTTTTGGGCCTTCAAATAAGGGGATCTTACAAGTTGGTATCAGAGCATACGTTTATGAAACTTTAAAAGAAAAGTAAAACCTAAAAGCTTTTTCAAACATAATCCAATAAATTCAAAAATATAATTGGGGTTTCGGTTAACGCTATATTATCGTGCTTGTATTTGATATATAGGTATATATCTAAGTACGTATTCCTCTCTCTCTTAGACCATTCTTCTATATCTTGCTAAGGCTTGTATGCAGATATACAAGAAAGAAGTTATGGAGACAGGAAACCGAAGAGGAAATCTAGGTGGAGGAAGCACCACTACAAACGGAAATGCTCGACCTAATACTCAAAGAAACCAAGGTCGACAGGCTAATGCTAATCAAAATGTTGAGGCCAATGTAGGTGCTGGAAATTCGCCAATAGATGCAGGGATGGTATATCAATTGTTGGCTATTCTTTTGCAAGCAAGAGCTGCTGGTAATGTTGGAGGATCTAATCCCGTAGTTTCAGCTAGATATAACAATGCCGAGCTGAGTAGAGGCTATATCAATCTGGGAGGAAAGCTGTTTACTGGAACGGAAGATGCTGTTGAAGTAGAGAACTAGCTATTGAATTGAGAAAGGATCTTTACGGATTCAGGCTTGAATAATGGAGAGAAGAGACAGCTAGCCTCTAGATAGTCGCAAGGATTAGCACTTCATTGGTGGAATAGTGTGACGGTAGGAGTGTCGGAGGAAGAGCTTACATGGGCCAACTTTAAAAGAGGGTTTGAGCAGAGGTTCTTGTCTGAGGTTGCCATATCAGCGTTGATGAGGAAGTTTATGGATGTTGTTCAAGGACAGATATATGTGATCGATTATGCTGCTAAGTTTGATTAGCTATCCCGATATGGGTATGCTTTGGTTGACATGGATGTTAGGAGGAATGAGAAATTCATTAGAGAATTAAGGCCAGAGCCAGACAGGATGGCTATGACTCATATTAGAGAACCTTTTCATGTGATGGTGGAGATGACTGTTCGTCATGAGAATATGCTTACTGTTTCAGCTAGGGAGAAGTCAGTTGAGTTCCATGGTTCCTAGGGAAGAAAAAGGAAATTATTTAAGAAGAAAGGAGCCCAGAAAAGGGAGGCTGCTAAGAAGGCAAATGCTGATTTGGTATGTTATGAGTGTGACAAGAAGGACCATTATGCTCATGAGTGCTGGACGAGCAAAGGAAAGAAGCCCGCAGAGAAGAAGAATGTGAAATGCTTCAACTGTGACCAAGTTAGGCACTATAAGAACCAGTGTCCAGAGTTAGTCAGGGTGGTCAGAGGGAAGGTGTTTGCTATTGGACCACCATCTTCTTCTAAACCCACTGCAGCAAAGAAAGGGAAAACTATGATGGAAGGTACGCTTTTGATCCAGAATATACCAATCAGGCTACTTTATGATACTGGAGCATCACATTCATTTATATCTCAGTATTTGGTTAATAGGTAATGTATAGAACCCACATACCCTGTTACTCTCTTTAGGGCTGGGAATCTAATAGGAGGGTATGCAAGTCTTGGGATGAGATGTGACCAGCTAGAACTTGATTTGTTAAGTCATATGTTTGCATGCAGTTTGTATGTTTTTGGTTTTATAAATTTCAGGATCATCTTAGATATGGATTGGTTGGGTAGTATGAGGTTGGGATATTTTGTCAGGATGGGGAAATATCATTGAGGCACCCAGAGAGTGATAACCGAATCATTATCTGGGTGGAGAATTCAAGTAAGACTGTTTGTGCTATGTTGAGTACCATGAAGGTTGAAGAAGAGCTTAGGTAGGTTCGTGTAGCTAGAGAGTTTGCAGATGTCTTTGAATCGGTCACAGGATTACCACCGGAACGAGTTGTTAAGTTTCGATATACTGGGAGCTAAACTTGTTAGTAGACCGCCTAACAGGATGACATCGACGGAGATGAAGAAATTGAAGGTGCAGCTAGTGGATCTTGTTGGAAGGAATTTTATTAGACCAAGCAGTTTGCCTTGGGGAGAAGCTGTAGTGTTTGTGAAGAAAATAGATGGGTTGTTAAGGATATGCATCGACTATCATAAGTTGAACAAAAGGACGATCAAGAATAGATACCCTTTGTCGATGATAGATGATCTATTTGATCAATTAAGTGGAGCCCAAGTATTTTCCTAGTTGGATTTGGCGACAGAGTTCCATCAGTTGAGAGTGGCAGAGGTTTTCATTTTTTTGACTACATTTCGTACTAGGTATGGTTCGTATAAGTGGTTAGCAATGCCATTCGGATTAATTAATGCATCTGCTTTCTTCGTTGATTTTATGAACCGTATTTTCCATAAGCACTTGGATAGATTTGTGTTGGTGTTCATAAATGATATTTTGGTGTACTCTAAAGATGAAAGAGAGCATGAGATTCATCTTAGAGTGGTGTTGGAGATGCTGAAGTAGAATCAGCTAAAAGCAAAATTTTCTGAGTGTCATTTCTAGAAGAGAGAAGTTAAGTTTCCTGGTTATGTGATTTCAAAGGAAGGATTGTCAGTTGTCTGTTAAGAACGAGGCAGTCAGTAATTGGAAGAGACCAGAGACGGTAACTGAGATCAGGAGTTTTCTTAGACTTGCTGGCCATTACCGAAGATTCATCAAGGACTTCTTGCAGATAGCAGCACATTTGACTAAGTTGACTTGGAAAGAAGTGAAGTTTGTTTGGTCCAACAAATATGGGGAAGCATTCCTTAAGTTAAAGCATTTGTCAACCAATGCACCAGTATTAGTAGCTCTAAATGGTAACCAAGGGTTGGTAGTATACACTGATGCATGTGGCACTAGATTGGGAGAAGTATTGATGTAGACGGGTAAAGTTATTGCTTACGCATCTAGGCAGTTTGACCGCATGAAGTAAGATACCCTACTCACGACTTGAAGTTTGCTCTAGCGATCTTTGCCTTAAAGATTTGGAGGCATTATCTTTTGGGGGAGAGATTTGAGTTGTATATCGATCATAAATCATTAAATAATTTACTCTCAGAAGGAGTTGAATATGAGGCAGCAGAGATGGATGGATTTTTTAGCTACTTAGTATTTCGGTATAGAGTATACTCCTAGGAAAGGAAATAAGATAGCAGATACCCTCGGTAGAAAACATCAGTATGTGGTGTTAGCAATATTGGAAGAATGGAAGGATCTAGAAGCTTTAGCCAGTCGTGTTGTGCAGTTGAAATCTACTGCTAGTTCTAGTCAGGTTACTATCATGTTATATTGTTTAGAAGTTCGACTAGTGCTGGTCGAAAGGATAGCTTCTAGGCAAAGAGAAGATCCATTTTTAACTGAGAAGATTAGAAGGCTTGATATAGGACCAAAGATTGATGACCTAAAGGATTTTAGTCTTGACCAAAGAGAATGGTTGAGAAATAAAGAAAGATCGTGCGCTTCAAATGTACGGAACTTAACAAGGGCAGTTTTAGAGGAATGTCATTGATCAAAGTTTAGGATTCATCCTAGAGAGACCAAGATGTATCAAAATATGAAGAGGAGCTTCTATTGAGAAGGCATGAAGAAATATGTTGGCTTGCGGGTTAGGCAGTGTGTTAATTATCAACAAGTGAAGGCCGAACATCAAAAGCCAAGTGGGTTGCTTCAGCCTTTAGATATCCCAGTTTGGAAATGAGATACGATATCAATGGATTTATAGATGGTTTGCCAAGGTCAAATATAAGAAATAAAAGCATTGGGTTATAGTGGATAGGTTGACCAAGAGTACCCATTTCATTTCGGTAAAGTCAACCAGGACGGCACCTGTTTTTGCAAAGTTGTTCATGAAGAACATAATTAGACTTCATGGGATTTCTAGTAGCATAATTAGTGATAGATATGCATTATTCACTAAATAATTCTGAAGGAGTCTACAAGAGATATTAGGAACCAAGCTCAAGATGAGTATAGCATATCACCCATAGACAGATGGCAGGCACAGAGAGTCAACAAGGTATTCGAAGATTTATTTAGGGCTTGTGTATTAGACTTTGGTGGATCTTAGGAAGATACCTACATCTGATTGAGTTTTCCTATAATAATATTTATCAGGCTAGTATAGGAATGGCGCCTTTTGAAGCTTTGTATGGAAGGCTATGCAGATTGCCGGCATGTTGGTTAGAGACTGGAGACAGATTGGTCTTAGGTCCAAAATTGGTTAGAGAGGTGTCATAGAAGATTGAGCTAACCCAAGGACGGATGAACGAAGCTTAATCTAGGCAAAAGAGTTACGTTAATAAGAGGTGTAAGGACCTAGATTTCTCGGTAGGAGACATGATTTTCATTAAAGTATCACCAACAAAGTGTGTGGTACGATTTGGAAAATTAGGAAAATTAGCCCCAAGATACATTGGACCATTGTAGATTGTAGAAAGGATTGAAAAGCTCGCGTACAAAGTAGAGTTGTCGAGCAGTTTGACAGGTGTTCATAATGTATTCCATGTGTCTCATCTTCGTAAGTATGTGCATGATCCAGAGTCTACCATTCTTCAAACTGAGTTGGAGCATTTAATAATAGTTTGTTAGACAACCGATTTGAGTTGTAGCAAGGGATGAGAGGAGATTAAGGACCAAGACAGTTAAGTTGTTGAAAGTTCAGTGAAGTAACAACGAGAAAGACTATACTTGGGAGATGGAAGATAGGATTTGAGAGGCTTATCCTGATCTGCTTTGATGGTACATTTATATTAGATTTAGATTGATTATGATAGTCAGGTAGGATAGTATGATTGTTAGAAGATGTTACGGATGATTGCTACCATTGCTAGTTACTCCTTGCTGAATTTCGAGGACGAAATTATTTAAGGAGGGGAGCTTGTAATACCCCTAAATTTTGTATTACATTATGCATGAGATTTAATTAAAATAAATTAAATAGAATAATGTAGACAACGAGATTAAGGTTGATTAATGAATTAAGTGGTCGTGTTTATCTAACTAAATGAACATATAAATGGTTAAGAAACTAAATATAAAGACATTGGGTAAATAGCCATCCATATTTCCCTCCCTTATATTATATCCCTTAGTCATACACATTAATTTTATCTCAAACAAAATTTTAAACGTAAGAAGAAAGCAAGGTCGGCCATTAGGAAGAAGAGAAGAGAAAATCAACTTAAAGCTTAGGATTCAAGTTAGAAGGAAGCAATCTCAATCATACTTCAATTTCCTTATCCAATCTAAGGTGAATAATAATTTCTACATCTTTATTTTAGTTTTATGATCATATGGTTTCAGATTTTAGTGTAAATCTGTTTTTATAATATACTGAATGATGATATGCTTGATTTTTATGAATTGAACAAGGTTGTTTAAAAATGAGATATACACGGTTTTAAGGTAAAACCAAGATGAAATTATTTTTAAATGCCACAGGTAAATTTTATGTTGTAGAACACATGATTTAGGAGATGAGTTTCAATTTCCATAATTTTTTGAGTTTATGTGGATTTTATATTAATTTTCTAGTGAGGAATTTGATTTATTGGGTTATAAATTATTTGCGACTAAAATAATGATTATTGGGTTTAAAATTTTTATATGTTGGAAAATATATTAAAATAGATTTTCTTTAAGTTTACTAGATTTTTCCTAATTGTTTTCATGGATATAAAAAATTATTTAAGGTATGAGACATAAATGTTTTATTTATTTTATTAAGGAGAAATGGCATTTTATAGAATAAAATTATTATTTAAATTCTAAAATTAGTGGCAACACTTTTCTAAAAAGTATTTTTTAACTAATAGGATTTTGATAAATAAAGGCAGGTTGGTTGAAAAATTATCCTTTTATGTTAAAAACAAAAAAATCATACTTTTAGCATGTTTCAGCCAATTTTAGCATCAGACCTTCCGACTTAACCGAAAATTAAGCTCTCGACAAGGTAAAAGTTCAATGCATATGGTATTGGGTTATTTGGTACGTAATGAATTGAAAAATGTCGAAGGGTACTTAGCTGAGAGGTTGATTCCCAAAGAGGTTGGGGTATGTTTTTTTACAAACCGAACATTGTCTGTTTTGCTTTCGAATAAGAGCTTTCGACCTGGTTGCTTTCGACCAGGTCAATTTTTTAAATAAGATTTAAATCTTTCGACAAATTCGAATGGTTACTCCCACTTATCTTTGTTTTGTTCTGAACCTTTCGACACAGTTGAATGGCATTTTCCGTTTTTTCCAACCTTTCAAAATCGATGCTTTCGACAAAGATAATAAACCTATGAAAATTATGATAAATTAGTTATTGACATAAACCAAAAGGTTCATAGTAAACACATCAAAACTATGATTTAGTAGTTATTGGAGGAAATCGACAGGTTCATAGTTAACCCATGAAAACTATGTGGTTTTTAGTGAACCCATGAAAACTATATCCATATAAGAATTGACATCAGTCAATAGGTTCCTAGTAAACCCATGAAAAACTAGGATAAACAAGTAGCTAATGGAAGTATCAGTAGGTTCTTAGTCAATCCATGAAAACTTGGATGTGAAGTGAGTTATTGGATAAGTCCATAGGTTCCTAGTCAACACATGAAAATTAGGATAAGATAAATAGTAATTGGAATGACTAATAGGTTCAAGAGGACCCATGAATTAATTAAGTTAATAGGCACGAGCTTAAAGGTTCTTAGTGATCCCATGAAAACTATGAGTAGGACAAGGTGCTCTTTGGTTATTTTAAGGTTAGTAGTTAACCCATCAAAACTAAAAGAAGATCTTAATTATTTTCAAGTTGCATATCATCATAATATTTTGAAAATGTCTGTTTTAACCATTGTGGATGCAGGAGCACAGTATATGGTTTTATAAAGGCTTTAGGATACTAGTGAGGGGAAAGCTCGTTCCGCCATGTGGCATGGTCTCACTAGATATCTAAAAAGGACTAAGATGTTACATTATTATTCATACCCGACTTTATATCTAACTTGAAGATTTTGTTTTCCCCTTGTTGGGTACTCAGTTGATTTTGAGTACTTTTAGGTTTAAGGTTTTCAAGTTCGCTTCTTAGACGAACAAAGCCTCCGGAGGCATGCAGAAGGAAGATAGTTATTTAGAGTTTTTCTTTCTCCTCTGTATTTTGTTTGTAAAGGCAGATTTATTAGCCTTATTATATACTCTGATTAACCAAGTAGGCACCTTCATATGTCGCTCTTGGCGTATTTGTAATAATTATATTTTGCTGAATGTGGTTAACATAATTTAGGGATCATGTAATGAACATGAATTTTTTTGGTTTGAACGTGGAAATAGTTTTCGAACTGTTAATTTTTTTACATATTTCTATGATCTGTGTATCAATGTATCTAACACCGCCGTATTTGGCCATCGAAGATTAATAACTATGGATGACTACAACATCCGTAGCTGTTAGTTTTGGGTCTTCAAATTGGGCGATGCTACAATGATCCTGACTACTTTGCTGCTTGAAAAATAAGGCACCCAGGGTTTAAATGGAAAATAGAATAAACTCCGGGTCAGTCATGCGACTTGTGTGAGAACTCAAAATACGATGTTTGAAAACAAAAATGTGTCTCGTAAGATCATGCTGCACATAAACACGGAATAGGTTTTTACCATATGATAACCAAATCTTTATAACATAAAATTAAGGGATATTTTTTTAATGACATTTCTTTGAAAAAAAAATTCAAGTGCACCTATTAATCTTAGCCAAAATTTTCATATTTATTAAATTCCAGCAAACTAGCCACAAAATGGCAAGCACTTATTAGAGAATGGATCTCCTACAAATGACCAGCTGAAGGGACTACCTTTCAGTAGTACATCACTAGAGGAATGTACCAAGGCCCAGCTGCCGGTCTTCTACCAACACAAGAATGGATACCTCTCATAGATAGTACCGAATATGTCATTATCACGGTCGTTACCAACCTATCTAAGACGTCTCTTAGCATATACCATAAAAATTTAAACCAGAACGTTATAGCGGGTAGAAATATGTCTAGAAGGGGATGATCATACCCTAATGGCTGAGAACCACATAGCCTTGTTGCATCCATCTTGTTTTGGGCATTTTCAGGTGTGAGGCTTGAGGTAACTATTATCTTTCACATAGCACATCAACTCTTCCCTTTGAATGACACATTACCCTTCCATAATCACAAAATTGATTTATATAAACTTATAACTTATGAGCTTCTACGTCTCAGGAAAGGTGTTAAGCTAAGAGAAGTTGTCTTCTCCGCCACCAAGCAGATAAGATGTTTATAAGATCAACTAATGTGATTTTTAAAATGCAACATCGAACATTCGTCCATACAAGTTCGTTCTAGGACTGAACGAAACCAAAGGCGCTCCTCCTACCACATTCTGTTTTGGGAATCACCCCTAGGATCAGTAGCGATTAGTCCTTGTAATTCGAAGATTTTCATAACGGAGAAAAACTGCCCATATACAATAAGGTGAATTTCCCTGAGGGTCTGGTAGCAAATAGCCCTACATCATGAATTTCTTCGTCTTTAGTAATATTATCTTCAGCATCTTTTACTTCAAAACGTAAACTTGTTTTAAGTGGTTTTCGAATAGGGATTTCCCAGATTCAACCCGGTCTCTTTGCTCGTCGACGGGAATTCTATCAAGTTAGAAAACCATCGAGCAAATTTATAATAAATTAAACCGCAAGAGTATAGCGTACAATTTTAGTACGTGGCAAGGACGGGTCGATCTACAGAGATTTGTTAGATTTTTGATCTATATTCAATCAAATTATACCAAAGTCGAAAGAATGTTAAACTGCAAAAAATGTAAAAACTAACACTAAAAAGTGAATGAAAACTATGAGAATAAAATGACAATTTAGAGATAATTTCACTGTCTAGATCACATAGTTCAACAAAATATGAAATTATGATCTCTTTTTTGTTCATTTGAAAGTTTAATTGATGTGCTTATCATAAGTATGGCCTATTTGTGCTATTAGTTAGCTCTGCATAAATCATCAAACTTTAACACACCCCTTAAACCACTTACTAATTCTAATGAAAAATGACAACAAGTTGAAAATGAAATCTATTTTAAGCATGACCTATTAACTACTAATTAGAAATATAGACCATCAAATTTTGATTTCAACATTCACTTTATTACCATAATCATATGTAGATGACGAGGTGATTTGTATTTAGTGATTGTTTAAGCATAGCCTATTTGGTGTCAACAATATAGGCTATCAAATTCAAAGCAAAAACAATAAGTTAAACCACTTCAAGCATTGTCATTAAGCACAAAAAGAGAGCAATAATTATCAAATTATTGAAGGTACATAATTAGAGAGCTTCATTATCCATATATTGAAGGGGTTTAGCCTCTCATATTTGTTATCAAATCAATAGATGTAGCTTGCAACATGAAACAATAAGAAGAGGAAAAGAGAACTAATAAAGAAGAAATAAAACTAATCTACTAGCGTGAAAAATAAACTACACTATTAACATAAAAGGAAATGAACAAGAAAAGAAAAGAGCAATGTAGTAAAGTTGTGCAAAATAAATTACTTGAAAAAAGAAATGGCTAAGTAGCCCTGAAAAGAAAGAGAGCTCTTTTTTTTTGATCCTAAACTAAATTAAGAGGAAGAGAGCCTGAAAGAGGAGAGAAGGGTTACGTGAAACATAAGGGGTATTTATACATGTATGAAACCCTAATTTACTTTTTTGAGAACTACCCAAAATACCCTCTTAGGAGGTGTGGTGGTCAAGTTATCATTATCTTCAAATATTCATTCATTAAGTGTGTATGAAGCTTTAATAGCCTTTTAGCATGTGTATTAGCTCCTAAATATACATTAAGGTAAGTGGGTAGGTGGGGTCCTCCATGATCCATGAAATGAATTATTTCATCTTTATTTGCTTATCTTCACTCTTATGTATGCATACATCTTCATGAAACCACTTGTATATGAAGCCCAATTCTGACAAAATAATACAGAAATTTCAAATTAAATTTTCTCAAATTAATATATGCACAAAAATGACTATTTTGCCCCTATATGAAGATGAATATACGACGATTTGAAAATAATTTGAATTTTGATTTAAACAAGTTAAAATACACAATACGATCATTTATTTAATTTAATTCGATTAAATATAATGGTAAAAATATGCATATTTACGTGCACATCGCTCTACGAAATCCAATCATCGATGAAAATAATATTTTATAAGTAGATGATTGTTGTTTGGTTTGTTCATTTCTTTATCAAAATATCTTCGACACACACACACACACACACAGACACATATATCTTAAAAATATTATTTTTATAAATATGGAATCATTTCAACCTTCCTTTTTAAATTTATTAAATCATTTTTAGAAAGTAACTCATAAACATTTAAATTTGGAAAATTTAACTTTTATACTTAACACGTTTCCAACATTTCGACTTTATCGATCCCTCGCTTAGAAGAGGCCAGGTGAGCCAGGGCACTGGTTGCTTCTGAACATCTCCTTAGTTTAAGCACCTCACTAAGATTTCATGAATAGAAAAATCCAGTGTACTCGTCAGCTTTTAGAGCCAAGGTTAAATCACTTGATTTTGACAGCTTTTCTTTAAATCGTACATTTAAACATTTTTAAATAAATTATAAAATCCTCAAATCATTTTTTAAAAACTTAATTATTTATTTGAAAAATATTTATAAAATATTTGGAAAAAAATTGTTAGGTTTAAATCCTCATTTCTAAAGTTGTTGAAACGGTAGTAGAAAAGTGCCGCGGAAAGTGCTTAAAAAGCTAATTCGATTTAAAACTACTTTTCTAATATTTGAAAATCCATATTTTTCAATTCAAATATCTTTTAAACATTTTATTGAATTTATCAAATTTATATCATATAAATGCTTGAAAATATTCATTTTAAAGAATTTTATGCTCGGTCGCTTTATTACAAAAGTAATCAAGAATAATTACTTAGTGGAAGTAATTAAGTGTGAATTACTCAATGTAATTAATTAGAGGATTAATTAATTAATTAAAAGATTAATTAATTAATGTAATTAATTAAGAATAGTTAATTACTAAACGTGATTAATCAAGATTGATTAATGAATGTGATTAATTAAAGGTTGATTATTAAATGAAAGACGGGTTGTTTTCATTGTGATAAATTAATTAAAGGCTAATTACTGAATGTAATTAGAGAGGATAATTAAGGGATGACAAATTAATGGTTGTAATTAATTAATTTTAAGTAAGCATGATTAAAAGTGATTAAAATAATTGATTTATTTTGTTCAAATTAATTAGAAGGGCATGACTAATTAATCTTGCTTATGAACGGTTGGTTGATATTTTCTAAGAATGAAGTATTTGTGATATCATATGTTTGGGTGGACAATGATGATATGGTTATTTATTGATGATGAATTTCTAAAAAAAAAAACAAATGACACCCTGTATTTAAAGTTTGGATTGTATTTCACTTGAATAATTGGGTTAAGATGACATTGGATTCGAAGAGACCGGAGTCGCGTATTAGTAAATACCCGAAACCACTTCGATTCTTTGTGAATTGATATATGAAATCAGTAGGCTGGAATGGACGAATTTAAGTGAATATGACCATTTAATCTAAGTTTGGTACTTAGAAATTGATGTGTGAGATAAGTAATGTCTTCTACGACTTGTGAACTTGTAAATTGATATAAGTTACCCCAGGTTCATATTAGCTGTATGCTTTTGTATTCCATGTTAGATGGGTTTACTCGCGCTGGTTTCCAGCCCGACCCAGGTGTTACTTTGGTGTAATGCTCGGGTCAGACCGACTATTACAGATTTCCAGATAAGGATGTTCTGGAGCTTAGGAGGCGAGCTAGAGAATAGGAACGTATGGAGAATTTTCCGCTGTGATATATTGTTGCATGTTTGGGACATGTTGATTATTTATGTCCACTGTTGTATATGTCGCAACTATGATGTATTTAAAATGTAATAGTCTGATATAGTTTTCTTTTTGTAAAAATTATTATTTGATATTATATTTTGATCCGCTGCGAATGTGGGGTTTCTGAGTTTGAGTTTTCTGTTTCTTCTTCTTTCTCTTTCTTTTTCTTTCTAACTATCTGGAAGTTTCGGGATCGAAATTTTTGGGTCGTTACATTTGGTATCAAAGCTGAAGGTTAAGCGAGAACCTTGGCTCTAGTGGGATTACTCATTAAGGATAGGGTCAATGGTACCCTAAAATGAGTTGAGTATGTATGTATGTGTGTGTGTGTGTGTGTGTGAGAGAGAGAGAGAGAGAGCGTACTTGTTATTTTCTTATATAAAGATTTTAAATGATTTCATATAAGAATATATTTTGATATATAAAGCAGTATATCTTTCTAATAAAAATTAAGGTAATTGGTTGTTAAATTATTGGAATTAAATTAAGTGGTAATAGAAATAAAGCCAAATTGAAATTAAATAAAGATAAGTTTGAAATGAATTCAAACTGAAATTAAAATCTTGAAGTTGAGGAAGAATTTCAAAATAAGATGAATTAGAATTTGTTTCAAACCAAGGAATAGAATGGTTATTGTGGGATGATTGTTTCCCATTAAACAATAAAATGTTTTAAGGAAGTAACCATTTGATGAGAATAACTTGTAAATTAGAAAGGATGTTAATAGAAGTGGATTTTAAATTATGAAATTTTAAAACCTAAGTCTAGAAACATTTTAATTGTTTCAAAGTATTGAAATAAAAGAATAAATAATATTATTCAAACTATTTTGAATATAATCTTATTTTAGAATAAGAAGTTGTTTGTAAACTTTAAAAGAGTTTGTTTTGAATTAAAACCAAGGGTTGTTTAAATTTTAAAATTTGGCTTGGTGGACCAAGAAGTTAATATGTATATATGTGTGGATATACATAATATCAAAAATGGTTTGAAAATAAACTCTAAATATTGAGTTTTGAATCTAGAATGAGATATGATACCCAAGGTGATAAGTTTTTGAACTTAATAAGTGGGTAGATTATTTATGAGAAGTTCAAAATTTGAAATGGAAGTTCAAATTGGGTAAGGTTGACTGGATTAAGTAAATTGAGTTTAACTTGGGAAAAATTAAATAAGTTGGAATGATCAACCTGATTTGGAAATTTCAAGATGAAATTAAGATTTAACTTGGGAAGTTAAATGGTTAATTGTAATTGAGAGTTTGAGTGATCTCAAATTGGGTTTGAGATTCGAAAATTGGAAATGGATGGATGTTTTGAAATAATTGGATGATATCATCCCATTGTAATTGAAAATCTTTAAATTGCGAATCAGATTTGTTTAAATGAATAAGAAGTGAAGTGTAGTGATATATCCATTATTGAGATAAAAGAAATTTTTTAATTTAATTTGAAATTAAGGATATGGAATTACTTTGAACTGAAAATCTGAATGATTGAATTTGTAAATTAAACTTGTTTCACAATTTTTTTTAAAACTGGAAGATAAAAGTTGAGTAATAAATTAAATTTTTAAGATAAAATTGTTTTGAACTCTTATTTGAACTTTGGAAAAAGTTAAGTAAAGCTAATTTAAAATGGAATTTTGAGAATTTGACACAAAATTAAATTGTTAAAGGATTTGGGTTATTGATGTAAAAATAAAGATTAATTTGATTTGTGATATAGCATGTCAGGTCCGAACTGTGAATTGAATTGTTTGAAAACTTTAAAGGTAAATTGATTTAAAGGAATTAAATCAACATTTGAAGTATTAACTCGAATTTATGTAATTCGAGATGATTCATAGTGAACTGGAATTTGAGGTTGGTTCAAATTGAAATTTGATTTGAATATATAGGAATTGTAATTAAAGTTGAATATTTTTAATTCAAATGGAATTTGAATTGAATTTGGGAGGAAATCAAGAATAATTCAACTTGATTTGGAAATGGAGTTTGAAATTGGGATTAATTCAAACTGGAGTTGAAATGAATTGAAATTGAAACTAGTTCAATTGAAATTTATTTGAACTAGTAGAATTTGAGATCAAGGTTGAATAAAGTAAAATTTGGAAAGAAACTGAGGTTAATTCAACTTGAATTAGGGTTGAATCAATTTCAATGGAAATTGAAGTTATTTAAAATTGGAATTGGGTCAATTTAAATGAAAATGGAAATTTAAATTGAATTGATGAGAATGGAGATTGGGAAGTGAGCAGTCTTGACTCTGGACTATTTTTAATATAAATTGTTTTAATATAAACCTATTTTTCCAAGCTATTCATTATATATACAACCTTTCTTTTAAAAGCCAAGACTATTTTATACTTGTTTTACAATTATTTTTGGAACTATTTAACAATTTTTCAACTATTTTATAAACTAATTACTATTTTCAACTACTAATTACTATTTTATAGCTATTTTGCAAATATTTAAAATTTCTATGACTATTTAACTATTTTCTAATTATTTTACAATTACTGAACAATTTTACAGCCATTTTATAAACTAGTAATTTTTTTCCAACTACTTATCTATTTTTAAAATTTTCAAGCTATTTTCTAAATAAACTGGTCGGAGTTCAAACTGTTATTGGTAAAATACCCAATCGAGATAAGAATAGAGGTGATATCCAAATGGATTGAAGCAATTGTGAGTAAGTGAATGAAAATCAAAGTGAATGTGAATAGAAAGGGAATTCATTTGACTAATAGCCAATAAAGATAAATACGTAGGGTGTGCGTATATTATTTTGTTTGCATAGTGATTTGATCCAGATTCGAGTACAGAATTTTGAGATAGTTATATCGATCCGAGTTGGTATTTTCCCACTCAATTTTCGACGGCGAACCTCGATATGGATTGTTGTTTGGTTCTGGATGTTCTCTATCATAGTTATGACTATGAAAGGAGAATGACGGTTTCTGATCAAGAAACCAGATCTGCGTCTGCACTAGGAAGTCGGGTGGACGATACTAGTTCGGAAGTGAAATTGTGTGGTCGAGTGAGTGATCAAATTGATGTAGCGTACGGATGATATGTGTACATCGTACGGATTTGAATGAAAGTGATATTGAAAATAGTAATCAAATTTGAATATTTGATTTTGAGTAAACAAAGATATTTTTATAAATAAAACTCCCCTTGTTGAATCTATTGCCAGGAGAAAGGATTTTTGAAGGTGTTTTGAAGTATAAAAGGAGTTTTATATAAGTTTGAAATGATCCAAAATTTTAAAAATTATATATATCTGTATATATATAAAGGATCTTATAACGATTTCGGAAAAGGTTTTGGGAACCTTTGGATTTGGAAAGGCTTTTGATTTTTGGGTAAAATCAATATTGAATTTGGAAAGCCTAGTTTGTGAATTATCGATTTGGAATAATCGATTTTGTGTAAAGGAGCTTTGTATGAGATCATACTAGGTGCATGATTTGAAAATACTATTTGTGCATAGTATAAAATGTTTTGATGATGACTCTGGGGAAAAAGGCGCCCCCTTGAAATGAACTTCTCAGGAGTGCCACCGTGTGGTGCTGCTTTGAGCCCCAAGGGGAGGGGTTCTAAAGTTGATCCTGTGAGGAGTCCGGACAAAACTAGTTCCTGGGGATTATGAGTAGAGTATACCATAGCGAAAGTCGTGTGTGCCGTTGAGAGCCAACAGTCTGCGTTCGATTTTATATCGATAGACTACGACCTATGGTAACATAGAGAAAGTCGTGTGTGCCGTTGAGAGCCAATAGTCTGCGTTTGATTTTATATCGGTAGACTGCGACGTATGTAGTAGTGGAGAAGTTTCATTTTGACAGCGAAAATCAGAGGCCGCTGAGAGCCTGCAGTTACATGGACTTTTGCTGTGATGGCAACGTAACCTTGGAATGTAACTGCGATCTGTCGTGGGATCCATGGCGTAATCGAGAGGTCGTGGAGAGCCTGCAGTTACATGGACTTTTGCTGCGATGGCAACGTAACCTTGGAATGTAACTGCGACCATGGATGGGGTTGATGATTTCCAAAGCATTCTCACCAAAGATATTTCCTCTATTTCAAAATGCTTTTAATATTTTCAATAAAATTATTTTTCAAGTATTTTTCACTGGGTGTTGAAAACGGGTTTACCAAGTACTTGTAGATTTTCAGTCTTACGCCTAATCAACGTATGACCGAATTTCTGTGAGAATGAGGATGGACGTGTTGAAACATCGAGTTATAAAAAGTATTTTTATAAAACTATTTTGGCAGTATTACAGAGTTTAAAAGTGTTTTAAAATGATCAAAGAATATTTTAACTGGTTTTAAAATATTTAATAAATTCTAGCTTCGTTCCTTTTCGAGGATGAAAAGATTCTAAGGGGGGAGGAATGTAATAACTCGGATTTTTGAATATCTGAAATAATTGGGTTAATTAATAGAAATATAGAATTTTAGATTGAACAGACAAAATTCTGATCAATGTCTGAATATTCCGAGATTTTAGGCAAATAGATATGAGGTAATTTCTTATAATCTAAAATTCATTCTATTTCTAAAAACAAACAGAATGAGTACTAATAGGTAGATTCTAAAAAAATTTGGTATTAGAATTCAAATGTAAACATCTTAGGGATAAATTAGATTTTCATCATTTGATTTTAAAAAGTTACATATAAATTAATTAAAGGAAATTTTAAAACATTTAAAACATATTAATATTTAAGACGTTTATAAATATATATAAAAACTAAATCTAAAATATTATAAAAATAAATATAATAACATATTTTAAGCTTGGAAATTACAAATGTAAGAATATTAATAAAGGAATTAAATATTCGTAAGATTTTCAATATATGAAATGAACACTTGTAGCCTTTATACCATGCAATTTCACAAGTGGCCAATATGTCCTCTTTTCAATTTGTAATGTAAGTAAAATAAAAGAAATTTAACCAGGCTCCTTACAAACCAAAGCATCTTCTTTTTTTTCAAATCTTCTATCATCCTTTTATAATTAAAACTGAAGAAGAGAACCCTGTAAAGAAGCAAACTTGTAAATAGCAAAGGATTCAAAACATCAAGCAACTTTTCAATTTATCAAACCAAAACAAGGAAGAGATCAAGCAAAGATTTAATGCAAATTCAAAACACAACTTCAGGATTCAGCTACAAAGCAAAGTTTCCAAGTCTTCCAGTTTGCAACTTCTAGCATTCAAGCCTCTGCAGCTTTAAAAAATATAATGGTGAGCAAACTTCCCTTTTATTTTGATACTATACCTGAATATCTTGATGATTTTAAATGATGATATGAATGTGTTCTGTATATCTGGGAAACAGACCTATGTATCTCTGTTTCAGAGATTTACAGGTTGTAAATTTAAAAAAAAAATTGAGATCTCATCCTACAATCATTTGTAGTCTTTGATACCCATATAATTATTTTTGTAGGATCAGGATTTAAGTTTAAAATTAGTTTTAAATTACTAATGGGTTTGCTGGAAATTAAAAAAAAATCTGTAAAAGTAAATTCAAATCAAAAGACTAAATCTTTAAAGATTCAAGACTTGATCGTTCAAATAGATTTGTATTAAGGAATAATGATTTTTTTATGTTGAAATCTCGATTCTTAAGTTATATAATCTTGTGAATTATTATGTTGATCAGAAAATGACATTTTTGCCAAATTCAGTCGAACAATGGGATGAAGTCCATCGTGCTTTGGTCGGAAGATGGTTCGAACATCAAGGATCAAGGAAAAATTAGTGGAGAAATTTTCTGGTGACCATGGTGGCGTATCGTTGGTGAAATAGGGTTTTAGACCAAAAATTGGTCGTCGTTGCATTTGCGAGTCACGTGTCATCAAGGAAGCGTCAGACTGGATCGGGTTATGGGAATCAACACGTGGGTCGGTGGTGATGTTCTGGTAGGAACAGCAAGGTCTCAGGTCACCGTGTAAGGCGGGACGGGGTAGTATTCTTCGATCAGTTTGAGTCTCTAGGTTGTCGATTTGTAAAATCTTGATCCCCGTTAAGATTAGCATTTCAGGTTGGTCAGAATGAGCGAACACGTCATCGATGACGTGTGAGTGACCGCGATACTGATCGAGAGGCTTCGGTCGATGGTGCACGTATACGTGCACGTTGGAATCTGGAAGGTGTTGTGATATTTGGGGGGAAGATGAAGTTTTACTTGGTTTAATTTGAATAGTTTGGGAAAGTTGAAATGGGGTCTCGGGTTAGCACTCGAGTGATTGTTTGGGTAGTTGCGTTGTGTGTTTGGGTAATATATGGTTTCAAGTTTATAAAATATATATGTGGGGGACTTGAATTTTAGCTCGAAAAGACTGTGGTTTGACTCAAGAAGATAGGTTTTGTGGCTCGGGTATTTTCATAGGAAGATCGGGTTGCTTGTTTTTTATATTAAAAAAAGACTTTAAACAAACGGAATTGAAATCCAATTTGTCGAAGAGAATAAAATGGACAAGTTTCCAGAACCATTATCAAATAGATTTCCAAACATAAAAAAAAGAGCTTTGACTAAATGTATTTCAAAACTTTTGAACTCAAATAAATTTAATGATTAATTAAGTAATTAATTTAAGTAAGTGGTTAATCTTAATTATTTAAGATTCTACAAATTGAGCATACTTTAAAATTAATGGAGAGTTAAGTATTACTTGAGTAATTAAAGAGTAATTATTGAATATAATTAGTTAAGGAATAGTTAATTATTTAATGTGATAATTAAAGATAATAAACGAATGAATTTAGTTAAGATAATTAACTAAGGAGGTAACTAAGGGTTAATTTATTTAACTTGAGTGATTATGGGATAACTACTGGATGGAAATTATTAAGAGATGAATAATTGCTTAATGTAAGTGATTAAGAGATAATTAATCAATGTAAGTGATAATTAATTTGAATAATTAATTATGAATAAATGCAATAAATGAAGTGTAAATTATTTTGTGAAGTAATTAATGGATAATTATAGGATGTAATTAATGAATGGGTAATTACTTGATGGAAAGTAATCAAGAATAATTACTTAGTGGAAGTAATTAAGTGTGAATTACTCAGTGTAATTAATTAAAGGATTTATTAATTAATTAAAAGATTAATTAATTAATGTAAGTAGTTGAGAATAGTTAATTACTAAGTGTGATTAATCAAGATTGATTAATGAATGTGATTAATTAAAGAATGATTATTAAATGAAAGACGGGTTGTTTTCATTGTGATAAATTAATTAAAGGCTAATTACTGAATGTAATTACAGAGGATAATTAAGGGATGACAAATTAAGGTTGTAATTAATTAATGTTAAGTAAGCATGATTAAATGTGATTAAAATAATTGATTTATTTTGTTCAAATTAATTAGAAGGGCATGACTAATAAATCTTGCTTATGAACGGTTGGTTGATATTTTCTGAGAATGAAGTATTTGTGATATCATATGTTTGGGTGGACAATGATGATATGGTTATTTATTGATGATGAATTTCTAAAAAAAAAACAAATGACACCCTGTATTTAAAGTTTGGATTGTATTTCACTTGAATAATTGGGTTAAGATGACATTGGATTCGAAGAGACCGGAGTCGGATATTAGTAAATACCTGAAACCACTTCGATTCTTTGTGAATTGATATATGAAATCAGTAGGTTGGAATGGGACGATTTAAGTGAATATGACCATTTAATCTAAGTTTGGTACTTAGAAATTGATGTGTGAGATAAGTAATGTCTTCTACGACTTGGGAACTTGTAAATTGATATAAGTTACCCCAGGTTCATATTAGCTGTATGCTTTTGTATTCCATGTTAGATGGGTTTACTCATGTTGGTTTCCAGCCTGACCCGGGTGTTACTTTGGTGTGATGCTCGGGTCAGACCGAGTATTACAAATTTCCAGGTAAGAACGTTCTGGAGCTCCGGAGGCGAGCTGGAGAACAGGAACGTATGGAGAATTTTCCGCTGTGATATATTGTTGCATGTTTGGGACATGTTGATTATTTATGTCCACTGTTGTATATGTCGCAACTCTGATGTATTTAAAATGTAATGGTCTGATACATTTTTCTTTGTGTAAAAGTTATTATTTGATATTATATTTTGATCCGCTGTGAATGTGGGGTTTCTGAGTTTGAGTTTTCTGTTTCTTCTACTTTCTCTTTCTTTTTCTTTCTAACTATCTGGAAGTTTCGGGATCGAATTTCCGGGTCGTTACATCAACTCATACTAATTTCTGCCTTTTATAGAGATTATTACTTGGGGTTGATGTAATTGATTTAGGGTCATAAATCAACGCCTCATCAATTCTCCTATTTATATGAGAAACGTTTATCCATTTGATTTTTCAAGTTCCCCTAATTTACATGTGCTTAAAAAATTCTTTCTTTAATCAGCTGGTTAAGAAATTAATTGATTATTTCAGTCCCAAAATAATTCTTCTTCTTTGGCAGGTATTTCATTGGCATCTTTAATACTATAAAAGAGGAAATATACTTGAGTTATTATCTCAAATATCTTCCAAATATTTTACAATTGGAAATATTGTTCACCAATATCAACAATATCTTTCAAATCTTCTTTAGTATGGAAATATTGTATCACCAAATCTAACAAAGGCAATATGGCCATATATAAGGGATAAACAAATGGTTGAAATGCTAAATAAAATTTCAATATTTGACGAGATGGTTTTCATGCTTATGAAAAATCAAGTAATAACTAAATATATTTATCATGTTCATAATTAAAACTGTTTTGTTATAGTAATTTCTTAAGTTAAAATTTGCTTTATTTTTATTATAATAAACAGATGCTTTCATAGTAATGTAAATCCAAAACTTATTAGTACTTTCTTAAGTTAAAATATAATAATTTCTAACAAGGTACGATGATTATGCAAGCATATGTGAATGTCTTTACAGTAATATATATTTCTTATACTACAAGAGAGCGCAATGGTGCAAGTTTTATAGCCAAAATTGGACGTTTTTGAAAATTCTATTTTAACCCATACTATATTTTATTAAATTTTCTTATTAAATTTTCCACTAAATTTTGAGTGTTACATTCTCCCCCTTTAAAAGGATTTCATCCCCCAAATCTCCAAAAATGAAAAAATGCAACTCGTATGCATAATAAACAATAGCTACACCCATCTACTTATCCATTATCCATGGGCAATCATTGTCCTTAGGAAATTCATAATTTGATATATGAAACAAACCAGAATTTTGTTGTTTTGATTGTGAATATTTAATTAATTTTAAATATTTAAATAATTGGTTTTAAAAGCTGAATAACTCCTTTTAATAATAAATAATAACAGTGAGCCTGTTATAGAAAAATGTTTCCAGATATAAATAGTTCGAATAATTATCGATAGTGTGACCGGAAATCGTTTTTAATAAATGTTCTCGAAAAGCATGAAATTATCAATTTGGGGCACTCTCTCGAATTTTGATGAAATTAGTGCTATCGGAATCGAAATAGTAAGATGATGTGCACAAATGAGTTCGTAATGATCAAACGTGCTGTGTGATCGTGCGAGCTCAAAACGTGAATCGATTTAAAAGGAGAAAATTAAATAATAATACAAATTATTGTATAAACTAACCCTGACTTCTCTCACCCCTTCACTTTTCACTTTCCTTCTTTTCTTTAATTTCCTATAAGCGAAAAAAATGGCCACCCCATTTCAATAATCAAAATCTAGGGCTAGGGTTCATAAAAATAACAAAATTAGATCCATTAAGTTCATATTGGCGAAGGCTTCGAATCTATGTATGGTTGGTAGGGTATGATGGTGCTTGGTGGTGTTCGATGCAGTCACGACCGACCTAGGTTTTGGATTGGTGGAGATTTATATAGAGATAGGCGAAAGCGTCGATGGAATTTATTTTCTCATCATGTGGAGCATCTTTGGTCAAGAGATGGGGCGGTCCGGTCAAGTGTGCAAGGTTAAGACATTTGTATAGTCGTGGTGTTAAATTCCAAGTTAGGTGAAGGAGGAGTGGATCAAGCTTCGTTTCGTTGGGTCCAGGTTGAAGCTCTTGCGAAGTGGAGTTGAACGAAAAAGGTTGTGCATGATTTCGTATAGCATCCAGTGGGATTGAAGGAGAGGAGCATGCACATGGTGGGTTATGCACTTATGCATGTGCAGAGGAATAAATTTGGGAAAGGGAAAGAAGAATTAAGGGTAATTAAAAGTGAAATTAAGGGATACATCCCTAAAATCAAACATAAAACACAAAACATCCACCCTTAATAAAAGATATAAATTACATAACTATTTTCAAATACTGCAATTTTCTTCCATAAAATACCTCTCTGCTCCATGGCTGAACGTTGATTCTTCATATGAGGCTGTTATTCTCAGCGCCATAATTAAAATTTGCACCCCATTAATTATCGATCTTTAAAACGCGATAACTTTTTGTAGAAAATGACCTACTAACAAATCGTTTTTACCATTAAATTACAAAATTTTATTACCTTTCTAATGGGTCGCATTATGCATACATAAAAACAACGAACCAAATTTCTGCAATTATATGCTATGATTATAGACAATTAAGTAATTATATGCAACAATTGCAGAAAAGTTTGCAATTATATGGTATAGTTGCACTTTTCTGTGATTACTTGGAATAATTGCAAACATTTCTATAATTATTTTATATAATTGCATAAAAGTATGCAATTATTTGGAATAATTGTAGAAAAGTCTACAATCATTACATTTAATTCTAGAAAAGTCTGTAGTTATATGGAATAATTGCAGAAAAACTGAATTGCAGAAAAGTCTGCAATTATTCCATATAATTTTATAAAAGTCTGCAATTATATGAAATAATTTATAGCATTTGAAGAAAAATTGACGATTATTTCATATAGTTGTAGAAAATGGCAAGTATACGGAATAATTGTAGAAAAGTCGGAAAGTATATGGGATAATAGTAGAGAAGTTTACAATTATTCCATATAATTGCATAAAAGTCTGCATTATTCATATAATTGCATAAAAGTGTGCAATTATATGGAATAATTGTTGACATTTGAAGAAAAATAGATGTTTTTCAAAATTTGCATAATTCTCTGCAAATATATGGAATAATTGCAGTCATACTGCAAATATGATTTTTTGGTATTAACAATGGATCTCATTTTATATATTGTAAAATTTAAGATTTTTTTGGTGAAAATGGTATGCTGATCCGATGTTTCTACAGAAATTTATACACGTTTGAAATGGTAAAAACGTAAAGGGTATTTAGGTCTTTTAGCGTAGACGGATTTGAAAATAGGGACTAGAAACATAAGTTTATTTTAGGGAGGATGTTTTTTTTTATTTTGAAACTTAACAAGGACGTGAGCCAAACTATCTCAATTAAAAATGGGTAAGCTATTTAATTAATTAATCAATCTCAAAATCTTATAGAATGAATATCTTCTACATACGAGGTCTAATCGAGATGCGGTCTTTTGCATTACGCTTGTTGGAGCATGTCACTAGAGTTTATTTCGTCAATATTGGAGCAAATGGAATATTTGGCTAAAACGAACGGCGTTGGATTTTAAATTATGCGAGAACGTACATGCATCAGCTGAAACTTTTGTAAGTCAACTCACTTTGCATGAACTCTATGTTATATGTGTTGTTATAAATTAATGTTGGCATGCTTGAAAGTTAATTTGGTCAATTTTATTGACTTTTCGCTCTGAAAATCGGATCATATATAAAATGAAATACAGAGAATTTTATAAAGGGATCCAGATTCCTTACCACGGTTGATTTTAATTTTATTTATATACTCGATGTATATATTATTGAATACTAAAGGTTTGTTAGTTTGGCCTTATTTGATATGTGTTAAAAACTAAACTTTTTTATTGATAAAGGTAGCAGCAGCATTGGTTAAGTGTTATGGTAGCTTTAGGCCTTATTATAGAATTATGGAAATACTATAATTGTTGTTTTTGATTTGAAATTGGTTTTTGTTCGGATAATAATTTTAAATGTGATTTTTGGAATTCTCTATGGTACATTAATCATAAAGGGTTATTGAACTTCTTTATTTTACTCTAAACTATTTGGAAATGTTTCTAAAAAATTTGGGAAGTATTTATTTTATAGAAAAGTTAATCTAATAAGGGATGTTTATTTTAAAGAAAAAGGGCCAAGGGACAGAGAGGAGGAGGCTAGCGCTGAGCCCATGGAGGCTATGGAACATGTTGCAGCAGATGATCACGATGGCACAAGGCTATGGACAAAGTTATCTTTGTGAAAGAAGATATAAATATTTTTAAATCAATATTTGTGAAACGGTTTATATAAAATTTTGTATGAAAAGACATATTTATAAATGAGATTCTATACGTAAAAGAAAAGATTTTAAAATGATATTTTATAGAATGGCAATGATATAATTTTGACGAGAACAGAACAGAATCTCACATTGTGATGATAAATATATAATACATAGGGTCTTTACAAAAAGAAATCATCTTTGTTATACAAAACATCAAAGTACACTAAATACTTATCAACTTGGATAGCTATCACAGCTTGTTCTTACAATTGTTGATAAATACAGATAGAAATTAAAGCAAAAGAATACAAGATATGCAAATACGTCTTGGAGAATCTACCTCATCTCCTTAAACCTCCAAAGAATCCAGCTAAATCTTGAAAATATACTCGAGCTGCCCCAATCATTGCAAGAAAATAACACATGGGTCAGTCTGGTAAACCACCGTGATTAAAACTCAAATCAAAACATATGGATTTCATTTCTACATTTGAAAACCATTTTCAAAATAAAATGTATCTCGTAAGACCACGTCGCAGATAAATACGTATGGATTTTTTCCTTACGATAAATAAACCTTTTTATTATAAAATGCAGTGATATTATAATAATTTCTAAGGTTTAAAATACCAATAATCAAGTAGCTGTGATGTATGTACATCACAACAATAATAGGTATACAATTCAAAACTAATAAGATAGTATATGGAAAATGGATTCAAATGAATGGCTAGGTAGGGGACCACCGTCGAAAAACGGTAGACCTTTAGGTAAAATGCACCTAAGGAAGAAAACCTTTTAACCTCTGCCAACACAGAACCAGCCTACCTTTGACTGGATTGTACCGAATATGATCACCCCATGATTGATTAACAAGCATAATGGGCCCTCAAGCATACATAGATATCGATTTTAGATAAGGGATGATCATATACTAATGGGAGTGACTCACATAGCCCTACCGCATCAACCTTATTTAGCCATTATCGGGATGTGAGGCTTGAGGCAACGATTTACCTTCTCTCTTAGGAGATCATCTTGGAATGCTAAAAATTCCCTCCATGCAGTAATGCAATACCAGCATTCATCCATATAAGTTCGTTCTGGATTTGAAAGAAACCGAAGGCACTACCTCTACTACATCCATTTTGGAATTACCCTCAGAATTAGTAGCTGGTAGCCCTTGCACTTCAAAGAACTTCTTTAAACATCTTCAAGATGTCTTCCACTCGAATGCAAAGGTTGGTTCGAAGTGGTTTTTCGTTAATATATCTGATCCTGGTCTCTTTGAACCAACAAATAATAATTTCTGGTTAACTCAATCCCGGTTCTTTCAAAAGTAAGCGGACTATACTATAATCGTAAGGTGATCTCTAACATATCCCTTAAAGCTAGAGACGTTTCACCAGAATGAGTTCTCCCAAGGGAATTCAAGCCATATGAACATGTGAAGCTCTTATTTACTTCCTAGGTCAAAATTGGCCAAGATTTGATAGTCAGTTATTTAACTATCAAATAAAAAACAACGACAATTCATAGATTTACTTACCCATAGCAACTACTAAGCCTCATTTAGACAAATATTGCATTTATTAAATCTCTTTACAAATATTTATTAAAATATTCATATACTTATCTTACTGGCATAAGTATATTCACAAAACATTGTTAAAGATTGCTTACTTCAAAATCTTATTAAAAGGACCGAAACAAAAGTAAAGTAAATTGGAGATAAGGATAACCTCAAACATTATTCCTTCAGTGTTAAGTGTGGAATGAACGTCCATACAACCAAAATTAATAAGGTACGTAATGGATATCCAATCTCAAATTGTTTTATAATTTAATTCTATAAATCCTTTTAATAAATCTATTTCGTTTGAAAGTTTCCTTCACTTACATTCCATATCCATTTATAAAAAATCTTTATGAATATCCAAGTTTATTTATAAAATTCTTTCTACAAATATCAAAAATCCTTTATAAAACTCTTCTATAAACTTTCGTTATTAAAAGCAAAAATTCTTTAATAAACTTTAATCAATAAAGTTCCTTTGAAAAACAATCAATTATCTATAACACCTTTAAATAAACAAGTTATTATTTAAAACATCCCTCATTAAATTATTTTTAAACCATGTTAACAAATAACGATTGTTAAACAATTATTTAAAATGTATTAAATTACTTCAAAACAGTCTAATAAAATTATTGCTTAATTTTCCTTTAAATATCATTTTTAAAACGATAACAAACTTTAAACCATTTTAAAACGGAAAAATTTAAGTATTTGACCTTACAAGTTTGGAAAGAGGCTTAGAGACCAAACTTATTTAATTCCGTTTGACTTTCCAATTTATGACTACGTATTTACACAACAAGCAAATGTGCAAAAGGTGATCAACAAAAAATAATCAATCAGCATATAGCTAAATGTCCAAGTTATTATGATAAACTTATGAAGAGTTGTTCTGCTAAACACATGTCTAAGTTATTATAATAGCAGATGGGTATTTTGTTCTGCTAAATAGATGCCATTTTTTTATATTCATTTGGGGCTACTTAAGGGTAATCGACAGAGAATTTCCTTGATTTAAAACACCTTTGCAAAAAAGTAAAACGGTTTTTAAACAAACCAGATATTTAGAATTGAAGTGAATTTAAATTTAAAACCCTTATAAAATATTAATTATTAACTACTAATTAAATAATAAATAAATTTAATTAATTATCTAATTATAATTAAGTTAATTGATTAACACTTAAGTACTCAGGGCTGGCGAGTATCAAGGACAACCAAACCGTATTCAAGGCCAACCAAACCGTATTCAAGGCTGTATAAGTCTTATATCATTGAGTCGATTTGACGTTCTACTAATATTAAAGGAGATTTATAGTTCTTTCAGATCTTTTTTTTTTGGAATGGGTTGATAAGGTACATGTGATGACAGTTTCCTCTGTGAACTGTGCATAAGAAATATTGAAGTTCACCGTACAAGTACAAAGGTCCGGGCTGGAGATCATATTACTTTTTAGTACTTAATATTAAGATTTTCTTGTTATTGCTGCTATGAAACGTGTATATTTTTGGGCTAGATTAGGACTTCATAAGTGGGCTAGATTGGGTAGATTGGTGGATAAAGGAGTTTGTGATTATAAGCGTTGTGTATTGGTGCTTGTTGCATTATATTATGCATGTACTATATTTGTTATTAATATACGAACCCATTTTTTCAAAAAAAAATAACACTTAAGTACTAATTATCTTTGTTAATGAATAATTAAGCACTAATCACCTTAATTAATTAATTAGTCATTAATTAAATAATTTATTTATTTATTTACTAATTAATAACTTTTTATTACTTAATATATGTTTGAAACTCTTTCAAAAAGATACTTAAGTGAAAACCATTTTAAATCTTAAAAAGAATTCTTTTTCATGAACTGCACCTATAGCAACTATAGCTACACGACCCGTAATTTTCAAAACTTGAAAAAATAATCTAGGCCTTCTTAACTCCTGGAAAACTTTATTGCTTGGAGAACATAAAATTATGTTCTTGGGAACTAAACAAGTTTTAAAGTTGAAAACATTTTTGAAATTTTAAAATCAAAGGTCCTGGATTTTATACAAGAGATTATATATCAGTTAAACTATTAAAGATGCTAATTACCTTAGCGTACAATCATGTATTCAACATCGTAACATACATAATCACATTACCAGCACAAACATACGCAAAGCTCAACTTTCTAACTAACATAAGCATTGGACTTCATTTCAAGTCTAGTTACAAATTATGTCCTACAAGCACATATAAATTGTACGCAAACATCATTATAATCCAAGCACTTATACATATATACAAACCAACATTATTTTTATTCAAACTATTATCATCTTTACAACCGAGTCAAGCAATGATATATGTTCTAAAACTTAGTAAAAAGGCAAGAACTTTACTAACGAAAAGTTCATGAGACGAACCGAACTTTCACTATAACTTGCTCGCAACCTAGATCTTTGCTTAGCCATTGGAAAAATGAATTTTATTAGCTTTAGAAACCAAAAGAGTTTGGCTAGGTGGGAATGGTTGCTCGACCAAAGTGGATATGGGGATATATGGGCTTGTTTTTTAAAGAAAAAGTGTACAAGTAGTAACAAAAAGGTTTTAACAAGTTCTAAAGAGATTTAAAGTGGAACGATAAGGTTTTTAAAACTTTGAAAAGTTTAGGAGGCCATGGAAATATTTTAAGAAATTAAGAAAGTTTTACACATGAAAATGAGATGATTAAAATATAATAAAAATATGGAATTTGTTTTTCTACAAAGTTATTGTACTAAATTATCAAATCACCCTAAAGTTATATAAACTCCCCTATCATCATGCCACCTCATCCTCCATGCTCTCTCCTCCCTTACACATGAAATTTTGCAACCCCCCTCCCCTTCTTTCATTTTAAAGAGAAAATATGCATTTAAAAATAGTATACTTCATGTTGTTAAAGAAACGACGTCACTTTATTTTTAATTTATATGTTGTTTTAAAATTTACATAAAACGTCACATCAGAACTTATTAAACTTATCTAAGTTAATATATATATATATATTAACTTATTATAAACTTTTGTATATTTTTAACTCAAGTGTGCACAACATTTTCTGACAACTTTTAGACCTTGAAAAGTTGAAAATTCAGAACATAATTTCCGACCACATTTTCTATTTCTTCGAACTAAATATTTTTATAAAAAGTTTTTGAAAAGCATTTCACCATCATTAGTTATTATATAGAAGATATTTACTTGAGTTATAAAATCCATTTATTAATTATTAACAATACATTTAAATATCCACATTTGAAGTGATTAAATACCGGGTCGTCACACTCTCTCCCCTTAAAAGAATTTCATCTTGAAATTAGCAAACAAGGATAACTCAAAGTAACATAAAAGGCATATACTATAAATCATGAAACCCATACATAAGTCATACACTAAACATCCAATTCAAAATAGTGCATACACAATATAATACACACAATCTACTCATCTATCAATGACTCGAGGCAAACCCTTCTTATACTATCCTCGGACACTACATGTCTGAGGAGTCTTACATGAGATTACTACAAAAATAGCGCATAGAAAATTTATCCTTTAAGCCATGTCTTCTTATTATTTCCAATATGGTCTCTAAGTGGCGCTTGTGATTCTTCTCGGTCTTAGAATAAATAAGGATACCATTTGTTAAGACCAACACAAATTTGTTGTGTATATCTCTAAAAACTTGATCCATGATGACTACAAAATGAGTGGGTGTTTTGGCTAGCCCATAAGGCATAACCAACCGTTCAAAGAAACCATCTGGTCCTTTGAAAGTTGTTCGGGGGTATATTGTACCGTCTACGCTGGGTAAGGGATACTTTTTCTAAACTTCTACTTGTTTAATTCATGGTAGTCCATCCAAAGACTTGTTGAACCATCTAGCAAAAAAACCCCACGGTTCTCCCCAATTTAGTTGACTTAGCCTAACTAGACCCTTACTCGATGATTCCTCCATCTGATTCATCAATCCCTTCTTTCCATCGGAGCATCTTACGCCTTAGCTGAATAAAAGGTTTCCACCCACGGATCAAGTTTGTACCGATCTTAACTCACGATATGGGGGTAGGCTGTTTACTTCTTCAAAGACGTCCGTAAAATTTCTAGCAACCAATAATTATTCCAAATTTTTCTAGGGCGAATCCAGTGCATAAAGGAAACTCCTCATTAATTTACCAGGTTCTTGACACAATATCTCAACAAATTTCCCAATTTGGTTTTTAAAGCTATAGTCCTTCTAACACAATCTAGGATAGCTTATTCTTTCCTAGAAAATACATACAAGAAAAAAGACAAACCCTCTAAAATCTAGGACGAACATGTCATATGAAAAGTGGTGGGCTAGGTATGTAACTGTACATCATCACAAACCATGCATAGATTAGTCATACCACCTATGCATTTGGTCACAAAAATAGAGGTTCCTGCAAATTTTGGGGTAAGTCCTAATCTATCAACCAATTCTTTGGAAATAAATCTATAGGAGGCTCCGGTGTCAAACATAACATGAACTATAATTCCATTTACAAATAAAGTACCTTCAAGAACTCCATTTTCCTTCTCATCCTCTGAAGTTGACAGTTCATCCTTAATATTATAAACCTTGGCTTGCTGACCTTTTTGCATTAGCAGAAATCCCTTTCCATATGTCTGAGCTGATGGCAATTAAACCAAGGTATATTTTGGCCCATTGGAGAAATAGGCCATGTTTGCTGATTTTGTGCTCTGGAATTCTTACAGAACTTCGAATGGGCCTTCTGCTTATAAATATTACACATATAATCCTTGAACTTGTTACCTTGATCTGCTCCTTCTATTTTTCCTTTCTGCTTATTTTTCCTCTGCATGTTGAATTTCCTTTTTTAGGTTATTGTCTACACTTCGAGCTTTTAACAGCTTCTTCTCCTCAAGGATTTCATAACACAAAGCCATATCTGCTTGGTTTATGAAAGATCTCTTTAGGTGAGCAGTCGTTTTCACTTGAAACTCCTCCCTCATCCCCATCACGAACATCTCATTAATCTTGAGGGATGTATCAATGAGTTCTGGTCCAAAACACGATAACTTGTTGAACTTAGTTTCATACTTTGTTACAGACCCAACACCTTTCTTAAGATCCAAGAAAATCCTGTATAATTGGGCCTTTACTATAGCGGGCATGAACTGGTCTTCAAACACTTCCTTAAATCTATCCCAAGTAAAATATTATTTTGGAACTTTAGCTGTGATTGGAGTCCCACCATCTGCTGCTCCATCCTGTAACTATCAAGATGCTAAGAAGTTTTTCTTCTCATCTGAAATATCTAATCCTTTGAAAACCTTCTCGCAAGAATGAAGCCAAGCTAGGACTTTAATAATGTATTTCATGCTCTTAACCGGCTTTCCGCTTTGATTAGAAAAATCTTTGCAAAAGGATGCAATGTCGACACAGGTTTGCACAAGTGCTACTTCTTTTAATGATTATATACTTGTAATAATTAGAGCTTGACCCACATAGCTCGAAGTACTACCATCTCCTCTTCCTCATCTTCATTTACTGCTCATCTCTTACCACCTGATATTAATAACGTATTCTCATCAAACACTTCCTGGCTGAATTTATATTAGGAAAGGCCTCATCTATAAATGATATGAAATAAGCATATACATTTCTCTAGTCCTACACCCATACCCAAACACTATATAAATTTTGAAAATTTTCATTTATATAAGAAATACAACCCTAGGTAAAATTATTTCATTTGAAAATTTTAAAACTATATTGTGCCAGTTACTCTGTTTAAGTGTTCAAGAACCCCTATCGTCAACGTTGATTAGGGGCATCGATCAGAAAGAAACTCAACCTAAAAACCCATATAACACAAAACATTTTATAGCACTAACATGCGCTCATATATACTATACACATTCTAGGAAAATACTGAACATATCTATAATGAGTTTACCCCACCAAATCCTAGGTGTTCACTTAACCTAAGCTATGATACCACATGCAATGATCTACCTTTCTTACATCTAAATACGACATTTAATACATCATCGGTATTCGTGTGCCGAGCATTTAAGTGTCATGTTGATAGGTCAATTTGGATGAAGAAAGAAAAAGACAGAATAGAATCTTACATCATGATGATAAATATATAATATACACAGGATCTTTACAAAAAGAAATCATCTTTGTTATACACAACATCAAAGTACATTAATCTATCATTAGCCTAAACAGTTATAACAATTTGTCATCATAATTACTGATATATACAAACAAAAATCAAAGAAATAAAAAAGAGCAGAAAAATATAAGGTACGTGAATATGTCATGAAGAATCTAGTTCGTCTCTTGAAAGCTCCAAAGAATGCAACTAAATCTGGAAAATATGCTCGGGCTGACCCGAGCATTATTAGAAAATAATGCCCGAGTCAGTCTGGTAAAGCAACATGAATAAAACTAGAATCGAAATTTGGATTTCTACATTTGAAACCTTTTTCAAAGTAAAAGGTATCCCGTAAGACCAATTCATGTGTAAACACGGATAGGTTTTTACATTACGATAACCAAACCATTTTTATTATAAAATCTTGATATTATAATAATGTCTAAGGTTTAAAATACCAATAATCAAGTAGCTGTGGTGTGTGTACATTACAACAATAATTGGTATACGATCCAAAACTGGTAAAACGGTATATGGAAAATGGAAAGGTAAGGACTAGCTTTCGAAAACGGTAGACCTTTAGATAAAATGTACCTAAGGATGAAAACCTTTCGATCTCTACCAACACAGAACCGACCTACCCTTGATTGGATTTTATTGAATATGACCACTCCATGATTGACCAACAACCATAATTAGCCCAAAAGCATACATAAATATATATTCTAAGTATGGGACGATCATACCCTAATTGGAGGGACCCACATAGCCCTGCCGCATCAACCATGTTTTAGCCATTACCAAGGTGTGACACTTGTGGCAACGATTCATATTCTTCCTTAGTAGACTATCTTGGAATGCTAACACTGCCCTCCAAGAGGAAATGCAGTGCCAACTTTCATCCATACAAGTTTGTTCTAGGTTTGAACAAACCGAAGGCACAACCTCTACTACATCTGTTTTGGAATTACCATCAGGATTAGGAGCAGGTAGCCCTTGCACTTTAAAGAACCCTATCCTCGAATATCTTTAAAATATCTTCCACTCGAACACAAAGTTTGGTTCGATGTGGTTTTCATATCTGACCCCATTCTCTCTGAACTAACAACCGATAATTTTTGGTTGAATCATTCTTGATTCTTTTGGCAGTAAGCAGACTATACCGGAGTGCCGAAGGGATATCTAATATATCTTGCAAAGCTATAGACATTTCACCAGAATGAGTTTTTCCGAGGGAACTCAAACCGTATGAACATGTGAAGCTCTTATTTACTTCCTAAGTCAAAATTGGCCAAGATTTGATAGTTGGTTATTTAACTATCAAATAAAAAACAACAACAATTCAAAGATTTAATTACCCATTGCAACCACTAAGCCTCATTTAGACAAATCTTTCTTTTATTAAATCTCTTTACAAAATATATATTAACCTATTCATATACTTATCTTACTGGCATAAGTATATTCTAAAAACATTATGAAAGATTTCTTGCTTTAAAATCATATTAAAAGGATCAAAACAAAAGTTAATTAAACTGGAGATAAGGATAACCTTAAACACTATTCCTTTGGTGTGAAGTGTAGAATGAATATCCATACCATCAAAATTAACATCAGTTAAGGAAAATCCAATCTCAAATTATTTTTTAATTTACTTTTACAAATCCTTTTAATAAATCTAAAACTCTTTGTAAATATCTAAGTTTATTTCTAAAATTCTTTTTGTAAATACCCCAAATCCTTTATAAAACTCTTCCACAAACTTTACTTATTTAAAACAAAACTTCTTTAATAAAGTTTAATCAATATGGTTCCTTTGATAAATAATCAGTTATTTAGAACACCTTTAAATAAACAAGTTATTTAAAACACCCTACATTTAATTATCTTTAGACCATATTAACAAATAGTGATTTTTAAACAATTATTTAAGATGTATTAAATTACTTCAAAATACTCTAATAAGATAATTTCTTAATTTTCCTTCAAATATCATTTTTAAAATGATAACAAACTTTAAACCATTTTAAAAAGGAAAAATTTAAGTATTTGACTTCACAAGTTCCGAAAGAGGCTTAGAGGCCATAATGGTTTATATTTAATTCAGTTTGACTCTCCAAGTTATGATAGGGGCATTTGCACAACAAGCAAATATGTTAAAGGGAATCAACAAACAATAATTAATTAATATATAGGTAAATGTCTGGTTTATTATAATAGCAGACGGGGATTTGTTTAACTAAACACGTGTCCAAGTTATTAATAGCAGAAGGGTATTTTTTTCTGCTATCATTTGGTTTCGTATTCATTTGGAGTCACTTAAGGGTAATCGACAAAAAATTCCCTTGATTTAAAACACATCTGCAAAAAAGGTAATAGTTTTTTAACAAAATCAATATTTAGAATTGAAGTGAATTTAAATCGAAAACCATATTAAATAACAAAATAATCATTATTAAAAAATAATTAACTTTAATTAATTAACTAATTATAGTTAGGTTAATTGATTAACACTTAAGTACTAATTACCTTTGTTAATTAATGATTAAGCACTAACTGCACTACTTAATTAATTAATTAATTAATTAATTAATCAATCATTAAATAAATAAATAAATAAATAAGAAATTAATTAACAACTTTTTATTATTTAATGTATGTTTGAAACTCTTAAGATACTTAAGTGAAAGCCATTTTAAATTTCAAGAAGAGTTCGTTTTCACGAAGTGCACCTGTGGCGACTATCGTTATCCGACCCATAATTTTTAAAACTTAAAATCTTGTTTTTTTGAGCTTAACCCTTGGTAAAATTTACTGCTTATAAAACACAAAGGTATGTTCTTAGAAACCAAACAAGTTTTAAACTCGAAAGCATTTTTGAAATTTTAAAATCAAAGATCATGGATTTTATATAAGGGGTTTTATGTTGCTTAAACTAGTAAAGATGCTAATTTTCTTAGCATACAATCACGTATTCAACATTATAACATATATATCACATTAACACCACAAACATAAGCAAAGATCTCAACTTTCTCACAAAAATAAACATTAGACTTCATTTTAAGTCTAAATAATCATGTCCTACAAGCACATATAAATTATACTCAAACATCATTATAATCCAAGCACTTACGCATACATACAAACCAACATTATTTTTATTCAAACTGACATCATCTTTACAACTAAGCCAAGTAGTGATATATGTTCTAAAACTTAGTAAAATGGCAACAACTTTACTTACCAAAAGTTCACGAAACAACCAAACTTTCACTATAACTTGCTCGCGACCTATATCTTTTCTTAGCCTTTAGAAAAATGAAGTTTTTTTTAGCTTTAGCGAAAGAGTTCAGCTAGGTGGGAAAGGGTGCTCGGCCAAAGTGGATATGTGGGTATATGGGCTGGCTTTTGTGAAGAAAGAGTATAGAAGTGGAAGGGAAAAAGGTTCTAAACAGTGTTAAAGAGATTTAAAGTGGAAAGTCAAGGTTTTTATAAATTTAAAAATAGTTTAGGAGGCCATGGAAATGTTTAAAGAACTTGAGAATGTCTTACATACGAAAATGAAAAGATAAAAACGATAATAATATTTAGAATTTGTTTTCATATGAAGTGAATATACTAAATTACTAAATCACCATTAAGGTACATAACCTCCACTACAATCATGCCACATCTTCCTTCATTCTCCCTCCTCCCTTACATAGTAAGTTTTTGACCTACCCACTTTCATTTAAAAAAGGAAACATGCATTTAAAACTGGTGTACTTCGTATTTTTAATGAAATGACAATTTATGTCACTTTATTTTTAATTTATATTTTATTTAAAATTTACATAAAAAGTCACATTAAAACTTATTAAATTTATTTAAGTTTATATATATATATATATATCAAATTATATTCTAACTTATTATAAATGTGTGTGTATTTTTAACTCAAATGTGCACGACGTTTTTCGACAACTTTTAGACACCGAAAAATCGAAAAGTAATTTTCGATTACATTTTTTTGAACTAAATATTTTTTAAAAAATTCTTGAAAAATATTTCACCATCATTTTTTATTATATAAAAAATATTTATTTGAGTTATAATATCTATTTATTAATTACTAAAAATATATTTAAATATCTATATTTGAAGTGTTTAGATATAGGGTCACTATAATACATATAAAGGAGATATATAAAGGAGTTTGTAAATACGAAGGAGATTTATAAAAAAGAATTTTATTAAAGGAAATGATAATTGATTTCCAAAAATGATCATTTAAATTAAATGGTATGGAAAGTACTCTTTTCGTACTTAACACTAAATTCCGAGGTATGGAAACTCATCTGTATCTGTAAGAATTAAGAATTTATATCAAGGCAAGGAGAGTTCTCTAACTTGTCCGACTACATTATTAAACGATGGATAGTACAAGCTTGAATCGAAAAGCAATGGTAAGTATATTTGGCCTAATTCTCATATAATCCATTTATTTTCACGAAAAGTGTTTTGGGTTTATTTTTACCAATAGTTTAAAGGACATTTAGTTTGACTCAATTATGTTTTTGGAAATGAATATTCTTTAGGTTTGGTGAATATAATTATACCGTTGATATAAGTACATGATTTCATTTTCTAAGTATAGAAATTATGATGTTTTGTGAATATACCTATACCGATGATATATGGATATTTTTCGAAGCATTGAAAAAGTATGAATGAATAGTGAATGAGTTGCATACATATCTACATCTTTGTAAAAATATTTTGATAAAAGTATTTACAATGTGATTTTAATTGATGAAAAGATTAATTAAAGAGGCATATAGGCTGCTGGTTAGCTTAGTCATGTTTGATCCAATCTCTGAGTAGACTGTTTGCTTATTTGATAGTCAAATAAATGACTATCAAATCTTGATCATTTTGAAACTATCGTTGTTTATTCGAAGAGACCGGGATCAGATAAGCATGAGTTTTCTTAAATCCACTTCGAACCGGCATAAATGTTCAATTCAAATTGGTGACATCTTGAAGATGATCGAAGATGGAGTTTGTTGAAGTGCAAGGCCTGCTTGCTCCTAATCCTATGGGTGATTCCAAAAAGGATGTGGTAAAAGTTGTGCCTCCATTTTGGTAATATTCTAAACAACTTGTATAAATGAACGCTAGTATTGCATTATTGTCTTGAGGGTAACGTTAGCATTCCAAATATGATTTGATAAAAATGTAAAACATGTCCTCGAGCCTCACATCGAGTATGAAAAAACAAGAGTTATTCTGTAGGACTATGTGGCCACACCCATTAAGGTATGATTATTGCCTAATCTAGATCAGTAATATGGATTTATGTATACTTCAGGCCTGGTTCTATTTGTCATGTTGGCAGCTGAGGGATGATCATATTAACTACTATCCAGTAGGGGGTAGTCAGTCCTGATTTGTTAAGGTGCAATAAGTTTTCACCCTCGATACATTTTCTCTAGAGGTATACTACACGGAAGGTAGTCCATTACCTTATCGTTGTATGGAACATATTCAGCAATATGTGCCATACGGACTTAGTTGTACACCAAATCTGTTGGAATGTGAGATGCCACTATGTCATCTATGTTATATATTTATTTTAAACCCTAGATATTATTATAATATCATATGACTTTTTAATAATAATGGTTTGGTTATCGTAAGGTAAAAACTTGTCTGTGTTTATATGAGGCGTGGTCTTACGAGATACCTTTATTTTCAAGTGGCTTTATCAATACAAAAATCCCAATGATTTGATTTGAGATTCCCACGTCATTTTACCAAATTTATCGGGCATTATTTTCTTATAATGCTCAAATCGTCCTGAGCATATTTCCAGATTTAATTATCGATTCTATGGTACTTCTGAAAACGAGCCGGATGCCTCCAAGACATATTCATGAACCTTTATTTCCACTACATTTCTTGTATGGTATTTATCAACATTTGTGAGGACATGTTATTATAACTATACAGACTGATGATATATTAGTTTACTCTGATTTGATGCATGTATATTATAGTTTTCTTTTGTATAGATCATGTGTATATTATCTATAACTCATCACAATGTGATATTTTATTTTGTCTTTTATTTTCTTTCATCTTAATAATCTTTCTTTCGGCCGCTCGAATGCTCAGCACGTGAGTACATTGGATGTATTAGTGTTGACTTCTGAGAGTCGAAAAGGTTTGTTGTTAAAACTAATATCAGAGCCAGATTTAGTGAACACTAGGCCTCGGTAGGGTAGAGTCATTAGAGAAAGGGTTAGTAACACCCTAGAATGAGTTTGAGTGTGTGTATGATACCGCATATTTGTTAGTGTAATGAATTGTGTTGATTTATTTGTTGAGTGGTTTATGAATTTTGGTCTATACAGAAGGTAAAACTGTATTGATGGGGGTTTCTAAACGTTTGGACGAGAAAAACCGAAACAATATTGTTTTAGAAATTGGTAAATTAAATAAGTTTACTTAGGATTATACTTTATATATAAAAGAATAATTTTCAAAAAAATCAATATAGTTATTTATAATGGTTTGTTTGTTAGCAAATGATAATATTAAATTATTATTGCTTATTATTTAATTAGTTTTGCTTGGTCAATTTATGAGCACTGAGTATGTTTGTTGATTATTGCTTTATGTTTGACCAGTTTATGAGCTCTTTACTTTTTCACTGCATAGGTTGGGGGAAACTAATTGTAGGAATATTGAAACGAACACCTTGTGAATTAACTTTCACATTTTGACTATAATAAGTCGGTGATAATGTTGAATTAAAATTTAATTTCAATAAAATTTGTTTATTATAATCTAAACAAAGATATACATCTGTAAAATGATTTTATATAAGAAAGTAGAATTTTATAAGTATGGTCTATAAATATGTTTTATAAAGAAAAAGGATTTAGAATTGAGAACACGATAATTTAAATCTCGATATTTTGGAAATTGTTTTAAAAGTTTTAGGGATGATAACAATAGTACTATTAGAAAGAATTTATGAATAGAAACATTTTAAAAGGATTTTGAAGGATATAGAAAGTATTGAACTCACTATATCATTGGAAAAAAACTCCGACAATGGTTGCAGCATCATTGGCACCTATTTTTTTAGTTTTAAAGCAGGGGATGCTACTATAGTAGTTTGCTACAGAGTTTTTCTAGTAAAACAGATTTTGTTTTGATCCTAAAAGTATGATTTGATGTACAAAAGGAGATATGTATATTATTATTCAAAATGATTTGAAATACAACCCAGTGTTTGATTCTAAAGTTTTCTTTAAAGAAATTAGATACGTGTATTCTACGCATTAGGTTCGTTTTGATTGCCCATCTCATTATGATATGTGTTTGATATTTTTCATTTGCCGAAATGAAATGGAATTTTTGGCGATATTGGACAGTCGAAACTTCTGAATTAGTTGAGAATTTGGAGCTGAGTGTTTGTGAAAATATAAATATAAAGTTTAGCAACTCTAGAATGGAAATATAATTAGAATTTAAACAAGTTTTTAAATGGGTTAAATTTAACAAGAAGGTTTCAATAAGATTTTTTTAATAAGCTTTGTTTTATTAAACCATGTTTTTGTTTTAACGCCTAAGTTGTGAAAACTATTTGATGTTATTAGAATGACTAATAAACATTTTTACCTATGATGTATCAAAAGAAAAGTAAACCCAAGGACTAAGTTGGATACTAGCATCCTACTCTTCTTAGCTACTTACTAGACCAGAAGGGTAAAGAGGTTGAAGAAGTTAACTCAGTTTTAAGACTTAGATTTATTTGGGTCTACATCTGAATTTAACTAAAAATAATTGGTGTTGTTAAGCAACCAATGGAATAAGTATGTAAGTTATACGTAGATCATTTTATTCGCATGACTATTCTTGATCTAGATTCACGTGCATGATTTCAAATTGATTTACACCGATCCAAACAAGGATTTTCCACTTGAATCTTGATGGTGAAAATTTGATATTGATTTCTGAAGTTTTTATCATAATATATAGCTATGCGAGGAGAACAAAGGTTTTCCATCAAGGAACCTGATCGGAATCAGTACTAGGAAAATCAAGTGAGCAATACTAGTTCGGAAGAGATGTTTATTTGTTCGAGCAAGTCATCAGATTTGATATTATGTACGAATGGTACGTGTGCATCGTACAGATGATTTGATATGGCATGTTTATATGAGATGATTACTACATATGATTTATTATGCTTGTTGTATTGCTTCATTTGTCATGTTTATATGTAAGTGAGATTTAGATACATGGAAGCAAAGGCTTGCTGGTTGCAATTTGTTTTATAGTAGAGTTAGCATGCTTATAAATTAGTACGTGCTTACGCTTAATGAGTGTGTTTTCCATGTGATATACATAATCTATAAGGTATATCATAAGTATATATTGTTGTTGTGTTGTCCGCAGATATGGGAGGTCTTAGATATAGGATTATAATTTTGTTGTTATTTTTTCAGACCTAGCCGCGCAAAGGACTTTAAAAGCTTAATAACTTAATTTAATTAATTTGTTTTAAAAGCCTAAGGGTTTGATGACATATTCTTCTTTGGGAATTTCGGGGATGAAATTCTTTTAAGGAGTAAGCATGTAATGATTCGAAATTTTATCATTTCGATTATGAATATTTAATTAGTTTTAACTATTTAAATAATTGATTTTAAAAGTTGAATAACTCCTTTTAACTAATAAATAATAATGGCGAGCTTGTTACAAAAAAATATTTACATAAATAAATAGTTTGGATAACATCAATAGTGTGATCAAAAATTGTTTTTTCGATAAATTTTCTCGAAAAGAGTGAAACTACCATTCTAGGACACTGTCTTGGGTTTGACAAAGCTAGTACCATCAGAACCGAAATAATAAGGCGGTGATTGCAGACGAGTTTCATGATGATCAGATGTTCTTTTTGATTGTGCGAGCTCGAAACGCGAATCAATTTAAAAAGAGAATATTTAAATAATAATATTAATTATTATATAAACTAACCCTCACTTCTGTCCCCCTTCACTTTTCACTTTCCCTATTTTCTTTTATTTCTTATAAGCGAAAAACTGGTCACCACTTTTAAAAATTAAAATCTAGAGCTATTGTTCGTTAAAAACCACGAAATTGGATTCATTAAGTTCATATTAGCGAAGGCTTCGAATCTATGTACGGTTGGTAAGGTGCAGTAGTACTAGGTTGTGTCCGATGCACTAATGGCCAAATTAGGGCTTTGGATTGGCAGAGATTTAGGTGTAGAAAGGTGAAAACATCGATGGAATTGGTTTTCTCATCATGTTAAGCAGCTTTAGCCAGAAGATGGGGTGGTCTAGTTGAGTGTGGGAGGTTGTAGCATTTGTACGGTCGCGGGATTCTATTATAGGTCACATGGAAGACGAATGGATTGAGCTTGGTCTCATGGGGTGCATATCAAATCTCTTGCGAAGTGGAGTCAAACAGAGAAGGTTGTGTGCGATTTCGTCGAGTACCGAGTGAGATTGGGGGAGAGGAGATTACACGTGGTGGATTGTGCACTTATGCATGTACTGGGGAATTAATTTGGGAAAGGGTAGGAAGGGTTAAGGGTAATTAAAAATGTAGTTAAGTTATTTAATTATTTAATTAATCTCAAAATCTTATAACATGAATATCTTCTATATACGATGTCTAATCAAGACGTGGTCTTTTGTGTTGCGCTCATAGGAGCTTTATCTACGCACTAGAGTATATTTTGTCAAGTTTAGAGCAAGTGGAATTTTTAGCTAAAATCAAACGGCGTCCGATTTTAGACTATATGGGAACACGTAAGCATCGGTTGGAATTTTAGGCGAGTTTGGATGAACTTTATGATATATGTGCTGTTATAAATTATTGTTAGCATGCTTGAATGTTTTATTTGGATGATTTGGTTGAATTTTCGCTTTGGGAAGTAGATGGCATATAAAATGAAGTACAAGGAATTATGTTAAGGGATCCATATTCATCGCTACTATTGATTTTAATTCCATTTATATACTTGTTATACTAATTGTTAAATACTAAAGGTTTGATGGTTTGGTCTTATTTGATGTGACACTGGTATATGTTAAAAATTGAATATTTTTAGTGATAAAGGTAGTACTAGCATTAGTTAAATGCTATGGCAGCTCTAGGCCTCATTATAGTATTCTGGAAGTACTACCAATTGCTGCTTTTGATTTGAAATTGGTTTTGATTTGAAGAATGATTTTAACTATGATTCTGGAATTCTATATGGTATTTTAATTAGAAAGGGTTTCTAAACTTCTCTATTTTACTCTGACCTTGTTGGAAATGTATAAAAAGTATTCCATAAAGTATTTATTTTACGAAAAAGTTAATATAGTAAGGAATGTTCATTTTATAGAAAAAGGGATTTCTTTTATAATGAAGTGATTTTCTTTTCTAAAAAAGTTATAAATACTTTGAAATATATATATTTGTGAAACGCTTTATATAAATTGTTGTGTGGAAAGATAGATTTACAAATGATATTTTATACGAAAAATAGATTTATAAATGATATTTTATAACATGGAAATGATATCATTTTGATAAATTGAAATAATAAATCGTATTTGTGAATTCAATGTGATATATGAAATGATCGTTTTATGAAAAGTATTTGGTCTTATCTTGGAAACAAAGATTGGTGATAAGCATATGAGATTTAAAATCAGGAGTTTTATAAATACAAAAGAAAATTTATGAAAGGAGTTTATAAACGAGATTTATAAAAGAGTTTGTAAAAAAAAAAAAAATTATAAAAAGGAATTTTATAATAGGAAATGAGATATGATTTCTCTAAATAATCATTTTAAATTATGGTGGTATGGAATGTTTTCTTTTCATACTTAGCACTAAATTGTGAGGTATGGAATCACGTCTCTAATTGTGAGAATTAAGAATGTATGTCGAAGAAAAGATAGTTCTCTAACTTGTCTGATTACAGTATTAATAAGAGATAATACAAATTTGAAATTGAAAAGTGGCGCTAAGTATATTTGGTCTAATTACCATACAATCCCGTTTACTTTCACCAAAAGTGTTTTGGTTTATTTTTACCAATGTTTTAAAGGACATTTGTTTTGACCTAATTATGTATGTTTTTGGATGAAATCTTCTTAAGGTTTTTTTAATATACGTATACCGTTGAGATAAATATATAGTCACATTTTCTAAGTATTCAAAGTGCAGTGTTTTGTGAATATACTTATACCGATAGGATAAGTATATAATATTGTTCCAAGAATTAAAAAGGTATGAATGAATAGTGAATGGGTAGTGTATATATGTATATCTTTGTGAAAGTATTTTGATATAAATATTTACAAAGTGATTTTAATCAATGAAAGGAATAATTAAAGAGGCTTAGGGGCTGCTTGTGTGCTTAATCATGTTAGATTTAATCTCTAAGTAGATTGTTGGCTTATTTGATAGTTAAATAACCAACTATTAAATCTTGGATATTTTTGGAACTATTATTGTCGGTTTGGAGAGACCGGGATCGAATAAGCATAAGTTATCTTAAACCTCTTCGAACAGGCATAAGCGCTCGAATTGGAGACATCTTGAAGATGATCGAAGATGGAGTTCTTTGAAGTACAAGGGTTACTTGCTACTAATCCTAAGCTTGACTCTAAAACGGATGTAGTAGAAGCGGCGGCTTCAGTTTGTTCATATCCTAAACAACGTGTATAGATGAATGCTAGCATCGCATTATTGTCTAAAAGGCAGTGTAAGCATTCCAAATGGGATTTTCGAATGAGGTAAAACGTAGCCTTGAGCCTCAATCCCTAGGAACGGTAAAAATAGGAATTATTTTGTAAGGCTATGTAGGTCGCTCCCATTAGTGTGTGGTCATGGCCTGATCTAGATCGGTATTATAAATTTATGTATGCTTCGGGCCTGGTATGATTTGTTATGTCGACAGCCGAGGGATGATCATATTCAGTATTATCTAGTAAGGGGTAGGTCGGTCCTGATTCATTGAGATGCAATAGGTTTGCTCCTCCGGTACATTTTCTTTAGAGGTGTACTGTATGGAAGGCAGTCTCTTACGGTATAATTGTATGCAATCTATTCTCTAATATGTGCCTTACGAACTTAGTTGTATAACTAATATGTTGGAATGTGAGATGCAAATATTTTAATTATGTTATTTATTTATTTTAAACCCTTGACATTATAATAATATCATAACCTTTTCTAATAAAAATGGTTTGGTTATTGTAAGGTAAATATCCTTTCTTATTTATGTGCATCGTGGTCTTACGAGATACATATATTTTCGAAGGGTTTTATAAATATAAAAATCCATATGATTTAATTTGAGTTTCTTATGCTGGTTTACCGGAATGATCTGGGCGTTATTTTCTTATAATGCTCAGGTCAGCCCGAGCATATTTTCAGATTTAGTTATGGATGCTTTGGAGCTTCAGGAGATGAGTTAGATGCCTTCAAGACGTATTCACGTATCTTTATTTTCGCTACATTTTTAGGATTGTATTTATCAGCATTTGTAAAGACATGCTATTATAACTATCCAAGCTAATGATAGGTTAGCTTGCTCCGATTGACGTATGTATATTATAGTTTTCTTTTGTAAAGATCATGTGATATTATATATTACTCATCAGGAGATTCTGTTCAATTTTTTATTTTCTTTCACCGTAACAATCTGTCCCGGCACTCGATTTTTCGACATATGAATACCGTGGGTGTTCTATTGTCAATTTTGAGGGTCGAGAAGGCGAGTCGTTATAGTATATGTACTTATGAGCACGAAATGCACGTAAACCTATACTAATGCAAAGAGTAGATGGTCTCTTGATTTAGTCGACCTCTTGCGTATCAACCCAATTATAAATAAGAAATAATTGAAGTTAATAATAGTAATTTAATTAATTAAATAAGAATTTGGTGATTTATTTGATAATTTAGTTTTGAAATTAATTAATAAAAGGATTTAAAATATGAAAATAAGATATTTAAAATATATAATAATAATAATTTTAGGTACGAAAATAATATTTTATGAAGAGAATACAGTGAGAAGCTATTTAGGTAAAGTACTAATTTTCCATGTGAATTTGTATTTAGTTAAAAATTAAAATTGAATGGGTTTTAGTTTATAAGAGAAATATATATGTATAAACTTATTCATTTTATAAATTTAAGGCCCAAACTTTTTGTATCCAAGTCCAATTAACTAAAGCCGGAATTTACTTCTAAAATTCTCTTCCTCTAATTTTTCTCATTCAAAAATTTCTGCATACGGGCAGGGAAAAATCTTTTCATTATTTTAGCTTCCTCTTGAATCAAGGAAACTACATAACCAATATCGCATGAAAAATTAAAATTAAATTCAGTAAATTATTTTAATTCCTTATATTTGAATATAACTATCCTGATGTCTATATGTGTTGATGGTGAGAACCTGGGTGGTTGCAATGCTGAGATTGTTGGGTGTGTGCGTGTGCTAGGGCTAGAGAGTAGTGGAAGATGAAAGCACAATTTATGGATGAGTTTTTCACTCATAAATCCTATTTCTAACCTTTGGATATATATATATATGTATGTATGTGTGTGTGTGTGTGTGTATATATATATATATATATATATTGTATGTGCATGTGTATTGAAATAATGATTGAATATGGTTTGTGTGCTTGAAATTAGTTTACATGGATTGTATGGCAGAGTGTTCATCTCATGTTGTTGTTAATGTGTTTGTACATTATATGTGAATTTATATGTAGGTGAGTGTTTACATATTTGTGCAATACTACTGCATATAAATGGTGTCGTGTGTGTTTTGCATGGCATCGTGTGTATTGCGATGGTTGTGTGTGTATTAAATTGAGTGAATTAGTGTGTATATAAGAGAGTGCAATTATTGTGTTTGCTTGAGTACTTTGTACATTTGTGTGTGTGTGTGTGTATAAGTGTCCGTTTGTCGTGTGCGTGTATGATATAAATATATGTGTATATGTGTAGTTGTGTATGTACCTGAGTATTTGCGTGTGTGTGTTAGGTCATACAAATAAACCTTCCTGTTGCAAAGGTATGTGAAATAATTTGATACACCCTCTACTTATTTTCTTTCTAGTCAATTTTATAAAATTTATGTTAAATTCCTCTAGCCGTAGACTGCTATCATCATGATTTTAATATGCTGCTCTCCTTACCTATTCATATCTAATGTACTAAGCAGTTTTCTTTTATATAATTTTATAAATTAAGTTTTGGAAATTTCTTTTAACTACAACTGAAATTGGAACTCACTGTGAAATATTCAATAGTTCCTTTTGATAGTTTTATTTTATCTACAACAAGCTCTAGCGAATGATTTTATATATAATGAATAAGTATATATAAATTGCTTAGGATGTTAATAGTTATTTTAAAAGCAGTAATTAGTTATAAAATAAAACAGAACAATTCTTATGTAAAATTGTAGTATAATAAATTATGTTTTAGTTTCATCAATGTGAATATAATTTATAGTGCAATTAGTTGATATTAAATTCCTATTTAATTTCATAAAAGACTATGAAATTAATTATATATTGCAACGTGAATATTATAATTGTATTTAGATAGTCATTTAATGAAATCTGTGGTATTATTTATTATTCATTTTACTCATTACTTTTTTATATAAGAATAAATGTTGAGTTTGATTATCAAATATTAATTTGTATGCTTTATATATATATATAAGTTGTTTAATCTATACTATTTTGCTTTTCTGATTTTATTTCTTATGATATATACCTAAACCTAAATTATATAAATCTCCATCCTTTCTGTATAACTATATATATATATATATATATATATATATAACTATATAGAATCCTCTCCCTTACCACCCCTTCGTGGCAGACCTTCCCATCCTTTCTGTCCCACCCCTGTCCTCTCCCTTACCACCCCTGTCCTCCACCTCTCATCACACGTCTTCTCCATCTTGTCTCTCCCGTCCTTCCCCTGACCCCCCTCCTCCGCCTCTGCCTTCGTCGTCAGTCAACGTCCCTTCCTCATCTCATATCCCTGATCCTTCAGCAGCTCTTCCCCCCTCTAATCTTCCTCTTTCCCCTCAAATGCAATGGACTTCCCTTTTCAAGCGTAAACCAAGTAACGCAGGGAAGTACATTCCAGTTGAGATGTCCCTCGAGTTTGTGAATGAGATCATGATCCCTCTGTCTAGTGTCATTGAAGCTGGAGCTGAAGTTTGGTGCAGCTATTTAGTTGGATTTTTCCTTGACAAGCCACTGCCGTATTCCTTGGTCATTAATTTTCTGAAGAAGTACTGGAAATTGAAGGGTTCGATCAAAGTCTGTTCTAATGGTTTTCTGTTCTTATTTCAATTTTCTTTTGATGAGGACAGTATCAGAATCTTACAAGGAGACCCCATTGTAATGCGAAACAAAATCTTTATTGTGAAGCAATAGGATCCATCAGTTGGTAAAGCTTGTGCATCTATTTCATCAGTGCCAGTGTGGATTAAACTCTCTAATATCCCTATGTTTGCTTGGTCCCATATTGGAATTAATTGGTTGGCTAGCAGACCGGGTAGGCTCGTTTGTATAGATGAATCCACTGAGAAATTGGAGAGATTGTCGTTTGCAAAGTGCTTAGTTGAAATAAAACTAGATCTGGGTCTCATTGATTCCTTCCCTGTCCAACTTCTTGATAGAGGAACCCAGTATATCCTTAATGAATATCAATGGAGGCCTGATATATGTGCAAGTTGTCATATATTTGGTCATACGGTGTCTAATTGTGAAAAATTGCTTTTTTCAGTTAGTACTGAGAAGAATGAAAAGCAAAATCATTCTGTAGCAGTCAATGATAAAGTGCTTAAGGAAAATATTAAGGACAAAGGGATAATGATGAGGAGTAAGAAACAAAAATGGCAAATAGTTAACAGAACTAGAAGACAAAAAACTACTTCGATTGGTATGAAAGTCCACCATCGGGATGACCATGTGGTTAGCAACACTGATATAAATAAGAAGTTATGTGGTGAAGAAAATGAAGATGGCGTGATTGATACTGCGCTGCCTGATAAGTCTGTTGGGATTGGGGAGACCACTGATAATGAAAACTCTAATATCCTGGAAAATAATTGTTTTCATGTGCTTACTGAGATGTGTGAGAGTGAATATGTTGTGGAAAATTGCAAGAATTATGGTAATGAGAAGAAAATAAGTGATGACACACAGAATTCTGAAGGTACTCTTGAAGTTATATCCTCTGATGCAAATAATGAACCTGATACAACCACTTTCACTGTCCCTCCATGCAAGGCCAATTGTGCTGCTTCCATTCCATCATCAACACCTAATTCGTCATTTACACAAATTAACATTGACAAAGAAAGTATGAGTGTATTCAACCAAAATCCAATTCCTTCTCAAGATATGGCTGTGCATGTTTCATCTATGCATGTGCACAACTCTAAAGACACTAATAGGAGTTCTACTTATTCAAAATCTCCAACTCCAAATTTTTCTGCTAACCATCATGAAAATGATCATCCATACGTTCATATACCTGCTCCCCTTGCATGGAAACCCCCACCTCCTTCTCTGACACTTACCACTTCAAGCCCTTCCCCCATTTCTGCCAAGCAGCTTGAATTGTTACAAGGAAGCAATTCCCAAGATCGTAACGGTAAGACAACCAAAACTAATTCGCACCCTATCTTGGACCTTAACCCATGTGTTGGTTCAAATTCATCATCTCCAGTTCCAGGTACGAACGTTCAATCTACTCCTCTAACCAGGGGTAACAAGAAGAAACTCCAACGTCAACAATTGTTTGATCAATGATGAACAACATTGCTGCATGGAATATCAGAGGAGCCCATTCGGAAGTTAAACTAAACCAATGTAAAAACATTATCTCTGCTCATTCGTTGAGTCTTCTTGCTATTCTTGAAACTAAGCTTAACGCTACTCTATCGTCCAAGGCTGCAACCTTCATTAATCCGTGCTGGAATATGATAAATAATCTTTCTGAAGCTCCATATGGTAGAATCCTGATTCTATTTAATCCCTCTATTCTGTTGCTATCGCCTATCATTAAAACTTCTCAACTCATTCACCTTCACTGCTTCCATATTTCAACTTCTTACTGTTATTTACGGTCTTAATTCCGTCATTGCTAGAAAATCGTTACTTGATCTTCTTCCTTCTTTTCGTTAAGAAACTCATCCATCGTTAGCCATTGGAGATTTTAACTGCTCATTCCTTTTATCTCACAAACAAGGTGGTAATCCATTGTCTCTTCGTCAAATAAGACCCCTGGGCTGTTCTATCTCCCAATCTAATCTCATTGAGATTAATTCTGTTGGTGCCCCTTTCTCTTGGAACAACTCAAGACGAAATTCTCCACGTACCTTCTCCAAAATCGATTTCTCATTTTCGAATCTCAAAGCTCAATCCAAATGGCCTAATTTATTTAACCTTCTCCCAATGCCTGGCCTATCTGACCACTCCCCTCAAATCTTATACTTTGGTGCTGCTATGAGAAAAAGAAACGCAAATTTTAAATTTTTTAATGCTTGGGTACTTCGCCCTGAATTTCTTCAAATTGTCAACAAGCCTTGGTCCATTAAATTCTTTGGTAATCCTATGTTTATCCTGCAGAGTAAACTAAAGGCGGTTAAAGCCGACTTGAAAGTGTGGGCGTTGATCAAATTTGGTCATGGCAATTTGGCTTCCACCGCCCTCTCTCATGATCTCCTTCAAGTTTAGGAATCTATGATGTCTGACACTTCAAACAGTGAGCTAGCGGCTAAAGAGGCAACTTTATCATCCCAACTATTTGAAACCTTAAAAATTGAATGTGATATGGTAAAACAGAAGACGAGGATGCAATGGTTTAAAGATGGTAACAGGAATTCTGCTTTCTACCATTCCTCCCTTAAAGACAAACAGTCACGAGAGTCAATTAACACCCTTATTGATGTTAATGGTGAGTTCATCAGTGACCCTACCCTTATTGCTAATAAGTTTCTTGACCATTTCGGTAATTTGCTTAGAAACAGTAATCAATTCACTCCATCGCTTGAGCTCCTTGACTCGATTAGTTTACCCAGAATATCATTTGAAGACAATGCTTTCCTCTACACTGCAATTTCTGACATTGAAATTAAAGAGGCGTTATTCTCTCTTAATGCCAACTCCACTGGCGGTCCTGATGGCTTCAACGCCTATTTTTTTACTAATTGTTGGGAAATTGTTGGCCAATCTTTCTTGATGGCTGTTCATAACTTTTTTAATAAGTGCAAAATGATAGGTTCCATTAATGCCACTAATATAGCCCTAATCCCTAAGGTGAAGAATGCTTGCTGTGTTTTTGATTTCACACCAATTTCATGTTGTAACACCATATACAAGTGCATTTCAAAGGTTATAGCTAACAGGCTAAAAGTGGTTCTTTCCAGTGTCATTTCCTCTAACCAAGTTGCATTTCTAAAAGGAAGAAGTATCATCGACAATGTAATGATGTCTCATGAATTGTTGAAGGGCTACAACAACTCCTATGTTTCTCCCAGAGCAATGTTCAAGCTTGATATCTCGAAAGCTTTCGACTCTCTGCATTGGGCCTCTGTGGTTAGGATTATGGGGTTAATGAACTTTTCCAAACACTTTGTAGCATGGATCCACTCTTGTATTCAACGCCGAGTTACTCCATTATGGTCAACTACTGTAATGTTGGATATTTTCAAGGTAAATAGGGTGTTCGTCAGGGAGACCCTATGTCTGCCTATTTATTTATTATTGCGATGGAAGTGCTAACACAAATTCTTAATCAACTTGTCCTTGATGGTAGCTTCATTCTCCATCCGAAATGTAAAAATCCTCTTGTGACTTCTCTAATGTTTGTTGATGACTTGGTTTTCTTTTTCAAGCCAAATATGATGACAGTTAAATCAATCATGGATGGTCTAAATAAATTCTTCAAGATCTCTGGCTTATCTACTAACTTGTCAAAGTCTAACTTAATGATAGCTGGAGTGGATTCTGTTTTAATCTCTCAAATAACTAGTTTTTCTGCCATTTCGCATAGAGCGGAGACATCCATGTACCTTGGCATTCCTCTAGCTACTTTGAGAATGTCGTATGCTCAATGTATTCCACTATTTGACAGAATAACAGCAAGACTTTCCCTGTGGACTAATAGATTGCTTAGTCAGGCAGGAAGGCTTACTCTGATCAATTCTATAATCTTCTCCATGACTGTATATTGGTCTCGGTCATTCATTCTTCCAATCAAGTTAATCAAGATATCAGACGTGCTATGTCTAACTTCTTTTGGCACGATACGATTAATTCAAATATGCCTTCACCTTGTGCATTCTCTTCGCTTGAAAAGCCTAAGTCAAGAGGTGGTCTGGGTATTAAAAATATGCTTTTGTGGAATCGAGCGGCTATGGTTTATCACATTGACAATCTTTTGAATCATAAAGACAGTTTATGGGTGAAATGATCCTACAAAAATATTATTGGCAACAAAAACTTTTGGACAATGGATATTCCTCAATCGTGTGGTTGGACTTGGCGTAGTATTCTCAAGATCAGATCAGATATCCTTCCTTGTGCTAAATGCCAATTTGGTATTAACGGTCATGTTTCATTCTGGCACGACCTGTGGGTGGAGGAAGGGACGATTCTGTGTCGCCTTCTATCCTTCAACTGTCAAATACAAACTGGGATCAATCTTAATGCCCAGGCTGTGAATTTCATTTTTGATGGTAGTGTAGTTCTCCCATACTCTAGTAATCTGAATGTTCGACAACTCTGGAATTACTTGTGTGTTTGTCATGTCATATTTTCGCCAAATGATGGAATCTCCTGGTCCTCTTGCAATGAGAAATTCATGATTGGAGCAATGTACAAGCAATTTGTTTTCAATGACAACTCTGTTACCCTCAGTTGGCATAAACGCATATGGTTGAATCATAACACTACTAGTCAAAACCTAATGCTATGGAAGTTATTTGGTAATGCATTAAAAACAAAAGTTAAGCTGAGTCAGGGAGGCATATCTATTGATACTACGGTAGTCTTTGCCTTGCTGCGGATGAGCACACGCTTCACCTTTTCTTCAACTGTCCTTACGTTCACAGATTATGGAGTTGTACTAATTCCATTATCTCTGGTCGTAATGTATCTACTGACAGTGAGGAAGAATGGAATATAATTTATAAGGCAACTAGATGGAAAGGTGAATCATCCTATGTATTGCTGTTCACTCTGAAAATATTTATTAAGATAATATGGGATGAGATAAATGCTATAATATTCAAAGGAAAAAGGAAATCATTTATTCAAATGAAAGATAGTATCATCGGGGGATTGAAACTTGGAATTGCTGCATCAAGCTATTGCTTTGGTCCTGAATTCCTATCTAAGCTTTCCAGATACTATGCGGTCTTGTGTTTCTATGTTGTGTTTTGTCTTCGCTGCATTTTTTGATATATCTGTTTTCCTTGTTTTCTAGTTTCTTTGTTTCTTGCTTGCCTAATTCCTTAGGAGGCTTTGTATCTTCCTTGTTGTACCTCGTTCTTGGTATATCAATAAATGGTAGGGGTCCATTTCTAACCCCGCTGGCCTTGCCAAAAAAAATTATATAAATGTAATAAAAATTTAATACAATAATAATGCAAATTGAATTGTATTGTTTTATGGTTTTAATGTTCACATTATAAAGCATGAGATACTAATATATGTAATTCAAATTTTCATAATATTTTTGTTTGACTAAAAATAAGTTCAATTAATTTGAACGTTTTGTAATTATTTAAGATAGTATTTAGTCATAGTAAACTGGAAATAATGTCTTGTAATATTTAACTTCGTAGATTATTTTGTGAATTTATAATAAGGTTTACGATGTTATTAATAAATATTTAACAATACATTAATTTTATATAATGTTAAGAAATTAGTTATTTATTGTAATTATTATATTATATCTAAGTTTAGGTAATTATTTAATTAATTTTTGGAATATGAATTTATTATCCATCTATTAGTATTTATTTTGTTATATAAAATTTTATGTTGTGAATGATTTATTACTGATTTTTGATATGTTTGTTTTATGTTTATTAGAATGATCTATTTTTATATTATTTTTTTGATTATTCTTTCATGTATATTGAATTAGATTATACGAATGATTCGCCATCGATATAGATTTGATTGGTATTTAAGATGATACAGTGATGACATCCTTCTTTGTGATTCTATGATATTTAATTTTATGTCATGATAAATCTGAATAAATAGAGTTAAAATACCATTTGGGATGGGCATTCGATAATGTTTCTCCGGTTATTCTTTAGAATCATTATATGGAATATTAGTGTTTGAGTGAATTTTGTTAGCAATGAATAATGTTTTGAGTACCATGTATGGTATAGGACCCTGTTGTGATATTTATTCGATTATTCGGTGTAAGTAGATGACGCTTACGTGACAGGAATTGAATTGGTAGTTTGAGTTATTACGTAGTGATATATGTCTCCGCGTCTATAGTTATTAAGAAACTCGGGTCTATATATATTGACTTTATATGCCACTATTATGTTGTGCTTCTATTTATGTTGTTGGAGAGGACCAAATGGCCAGTATCCACCTTGGCATCCTAATCGTGGGGTCACTCCCTAGATCTATGACACCTTATATATATATATAGCTTAGTGCTTTAACTTTGTGCTACCCTTACGTGTGCATTAGCTCCTTATGTCACTAGGTAAGCAGTCTATTGCCTATAAGGGCATTTCTTGTATCGTGACTTAAAATCCTTGCGTTGATGAGCATTTTGGTGGATATGTGTCACAAGGACTAAGAGGTAACAAAAGACCGTAGAGACTAAGTGTCTTTGGAGCTTGCTTCGTACTATCTGTCCCTTCTAGTACTAGCAAAGTAGTGGTTGGCATATGTGATTGATACACCTCACTGAAGCATTGATATGGGCCAGATGCCACATATTATTATTATATTTGTAAGACTATGACTCTACCTGGGACTTCATGCCTGTTATACAATCATTTCTGTAACACCCCATATTTGTAGTAACATTATTTAGGATATTTAATTAGTTAAATAAAATAAAATAATGTAAGATGATTAATGGATTGAGACTTGTGATTGATAGGGGTAGCCGTGCCATGTTAAAGAGTAATTCAAAATGAGATAACATGAAATAATAGATAAAGGATTAGGAATTAGGCCGGGGCAAAATGGGAACAAAGAAAATCCTTATACCATAAACCCCTTATCCGTATATTCCCTTATTCATTCTCATTTGCAAAAATTAAAAGCCGACCACCATTTTAAAGAACTAGAGGAAGAAAAAAAGCTAAGGAAGAAGATTAATCAAATCAAAAGCCATTCAAACCTCAAATCCTTAATCTCAAGCTAAGGTAAATAATGACTATATCTCATTTTTATAAAAAAAAATCGGTTTTAAGATAAATCTGAAGTGTTTTGCAAGTTTATGCCATGTTATTGAATGATTAAATGTTTATATGTGCTTGTTGATGATTTATCTTGTTCATATAGATTTTATGATATCTTTTGATAAGAAAACACTATTAAATGATATCCAAATGCCTCATGATTTTTGATTTAGATCAGAAATGATATTTTCGAGAAGGAATTATTATGGATTTTATATAAATCTTCTACCGTAGAAAATGATTATTTGCTTATAAAGTATTTATGGTAAAACAATTATTTACTTGGGTTTGGAATTTATATATGTTAGAAAATGATTTTGAAGGGGTATTAAATGAAGGTTTTGAGGGGATGGTTCCCCAATGATTTTGAAAGGTTTTGAAGGAAGGTCTTCCAGTGGTTTCGAAAGGTTTAAGAGGAAAGTTTTTTCCAATGTTTAGAAAGGAAGTTTTAAAGTGTTTTAAAAGAAAGATGTCTAAGGTTTGAAAGCCTTCAAAAGGAAGGTTTTTTAATGGTTTCGAAAGGTATCTATGAATTTGTTTTTGAAATGAAGATTTTGGCCTTTCAGCCTAGGTTGAACAAAGGGTTTAACTTGGTTTCGAAAAGGGTACTTTCAATGCATCCGAAAAGGGTACTTTCAAAGGTTTAAATGTTTTCATCAACTAAGATTTGGGTAAAGTAAATATAACATGGCAAGGTGATTTTGAGTAAAGCATAGAGTGTATGCATTTTCTTTGTGTGAGTTTGACTTAAAGATTTTAAATCATTTTGAAAAGGTTTTGAAGGAAAATTTAAGGGAAGGTTTCCTTAAGTAAAATGACTCAGATATTAGAACACCAGACGTGGCTGTTATTGGGTCGCTCCCTATGCATTAGCTATTAGCCCCAGCTAATTTAGTCCAAAATTCCAGTGTGCAAGGCTTTTTCATAGGTAAGACTAAAATTATGATTACACACAGAGGGAATATATATTTGTATATAGATAGGTTATTGTTGAGCCCGCAAAACCATTAGGATCAGGTGATCCGACAAGATGTTTAATTACTGACAAACCATCCAGAAGAGGAGTATTTAACAAATAGTTAAGGACAGACTGCCTAGAAGAGGAGTGTCTAACAGATGTTAGATAAATTTTGTTTATGTTATCTGGTAGGCCCGAGTCTGCTAAAGGTTGGTAGTTAGCCAAACAAAACTATAATGGTCGGAGAGATGGTCCATTTATTACCTTATATATATATATATATATATATATATATATATATTTACAGGATAATGCATTATAGTTTTAATCAGTTGTGGTTGCAGGAAAAGGTTTGCAAAAAGATATGTTTTAAAAGGACATTAGTGAGGGGAAAATCATTTCGCTAAGCGGCATGGTCTCACTTAATATCAAATAACCGAGATGTATAGTATTATTCACACTAGGCTTTATGTCTAACTCGAAGTTTATGTTTTCCCATTAAACACTCGGGTGCTCAAAATTAATTTAAGTAGGCTAAGGGTTAAGGTTTACAGGTGATTAGTAGGTTGGTGAATAAATCTTCTAGAGATGAGCATGTGGCTGATGGATGGCTATTTAGGGGTTGTTTCTTATTTTGTTTGATTCCGCTGTGTGTAATAAGTCAAGTACGACTATATAGTACTTTGATCAACTAAGTGACATCATCATATGTCATTCTTGGCGTATTTATATAATAATTATATCTTATCTTTATGTGGTAAATGTTATAGGATTGTGTAATTTGAATATGGAACATGTGTTTTGAAATATAGTGAAAAATGTTGTTTAGAAATTTGTGATTTGTTTCATATTCAAGTGCTTCTAATATTATAGATACCATTAACATAGCTACATTTAGTCTCCGAAAGTTAATACTATAGATGATTGCAGCATCTGTAGCACTTAGCTTTGGGCCTCTAGATAGGGGATGTTACAACTTGGTATCAGAGAATAGGTTTATGAAAACTTCTAAAAAGGTTTTTGAAAACATAATCCTACGGAATTAGAGTAAGATCGGGGCATGGGAGGACTCTATAGTAGAATACTTGTATTTCCTAGATATAAGTATACGTTATATTTCTAGTTTCCTATCTCTCTTAGGCTATTCTTCTGCATCTCACGAGGCTTATACGGATATGGACGCTAGAAGAGGCAGAGTTAACCTAAAAGGGGATAGCACCACCATAAATGGAAATGCCCGACCCAATACGAGGAGGACCCAAGGTCAGGCTCAAGTTGAAAATGTTCGTGCTAGAGTCCCACGAGTAGATATGCGGGCTATGTATCATTTTTTCATGAAAGTGATGCAAGTTGGGATTGTCGTTTGGGTTGTTGGAGGAAATGATGAAGGAGGAGTTCAGGAAGCTCTGGTGGTCTATCATTATGCAAATTTGAGTAGAGACTATGCTAGGCTTGGAGGGAAGCCATTTATCAGGACTGGAGATGCTATAGAAGTAGAGAACTGGTTGTTGCACTATGAGAGATTTTTTGTTGACTTGGGGCTCAATGATGAGTAGAAGACGAGGCTTGCTTTGACACAGCTTCAAGGGGCAGCCTTATTTTGGTGGAACAGTGCGACCGTTGGTGTGGATGAAGAGATGATGACTGGGCATAGTTTAATAGGAGGTTTCAGGAGAGATTCGTGTCAGTGATGACGCAGTCTGTTTTGATCAGAAAGTTTGCCGAGTCAAAGCAAGGAGAAATGATTGTTTTGGATTATGCTAGTAGGATCGAAGGGTTAGCTAGATGTGGTTATGCCATTGTTGATATAGTGATGAAAAAGAATGAGAAGTTTATCAAAGGTTTGAAACCTGAGTTGGCAAGGGCTACCTTACCTCATATTAGAGACCTTTGTAATATGGTTGTGGAGATGGATTTGAGACATGAAGAAATACTTGCTTGTCAGGAGAAGAATAAAGCTATGGAGGTCCAAGTAGGGCAGAGCCAAAAAAGGAAGTTTTTCCACAAGAAGGACGCTCAAAATGGTAGGGCAACAAAGAAAGGAAAGTCTATGGTGGTTTACTATAAGTACAATAAGAAGGGACATTTTTCTAATAAGTGTTGTACCATAAATGCGAAAGAAGTAACCGAGAAAAAGAACAATAGGTGTTATAACTGTGATCAGATTGATCACTATAAGAATCAATGCAAGGAGCCCGCTAAGGATGAAAAGGGCAAGATGTACGGTTTGGAGCCTACTACTTCAAAGACAACTGCTCAATAGGAGGGAAAGACATTATTGCAAGGTACGCTTCAGATCCATGGTATGTCTGTTAGCATTTTGTTTGATACTGGTGCATCATATTCTTTTATATCTCGATGTTTGGTAGATAAGCATAACCTAAAACCCTCATATTTAATTACTTTCTTAAGAGTTGCAAATCCGATAGGAGGGTATGAGACACTTGGGATAAAGTGCGACCACTTAGAGTTTGATTTATTAGGTCATACCTTTGTTTCTATTTGCATGTGTTTGACTTTGTAGGGTTCGAAATTATATTGGGTATGGATTGGTTAAGTGAGTATGATGCTAGGATATTTTGTCAGGATAGAAAATATCACTTAGACCTCGGATTATAGTGATCGAATAGTTTATACTTTAGAAAACCCTAGCTATGAGGTGAATGCTTTGTTGGGTGTCGTGGAGTTAGAAGATGAGTTGAATCGCGTTTTCGTGGTTAGAGAATTCGCTTATTTTTTGAGTCGACAGTAGGATTCCTACCGAAACGAGCCATTGAATTTCAGATAGATTTGGTACCTGGAATAGAACCCATGAGTGGACCGCCAAGCGCGATGACACCTACAAAAATATGGGAGTTGAAGGTGTAGTTGGAGGATTTAGAAGGCAAAAGATTGATCAGACCGAGTAGTTCACCCTTGGGGAGTAGCCATGGTATTTGCTAAGAAGCTGGACGGATCGTTACGGCTATGTATCGATTATCGTAAGTTGAATGAGAGAACGATAAAGAATCGATATCCATTGCCTAGAATTGATGATTTATTCGATCAGCTGAGTGAAGCCAATGTATTTTCCCAGTTAGATTTGGCAACAGGTTTTCATCAACTTAGAGTAGCAGAAGATAATATGCCTTTAACGATGTTTAGGAAAAGATATGGATCGTACGAATGGTTAGCTATGCTGTTCAGACTCACTAATGTGCCGATATTCTTTGTGGATTTGATGGACCGAATTTTCCAAGAGCACTTGGATAGGTTCGTGTTGGTTTTCATAAATGATACTCTGATATACTCTAAGGATGAGAAGGAGCATGAAGTTCATCTTAGAGTTGTGCTTGAGACGCTGAGGCAGCATCAGTTGAAGGCAAAGTATTGAATTGCCATTTCTGGAAAAAGGAAATGAAATTTCTTGGTCATGTAGTCTCGGAGGAAGGGTTGTCAGTGGATCCGACTAAGATTGAAGCAGTGAATAGTTGGAGGAGACCTGAGATAGTAACCGAGATAAAGAGTTTTCTTGAATTGGCTAGATATCGCAATAGATTTATTAAGGATTTCTCGAGGATAACAGCACCGATGACCAAGCTAACGCTAAAGGATGTGAAGTTTGTGTGGACCGATAAGTGTGAGGAAGTGTTCTAGAGCTTGAAACACTTATTGACTCATGCACCTGTATTAGTGGTTCCAGAGGGGAATCAGGACTTGGTACTTTATACAGATGCGTGTGGAACTGGATTAGGAGCTGTGTTGATGCAGAGAGGTAAACTGATTGCCTATGCTTCTAGACTCTTAGACCACATGACATTAGATATCCAACGCATAACTTGGAGTTAGTTGCAGTGGTATTTGCATTGAAGGTGTAGAGGCATTACCTTTCAGGAGAGAGGTTCGAGCTTTATACAGATCATAAGTCATTAAAGTGCTTGTTCTCTTAGAAGGAGCTGAACATGAGATAGAAAAGGTGGTTAGAGTTTATTGCTGCTTATGATTTTGGGATTGAGTACACACTGGGGAAAGGTAATAAGGTGGAAGATGCACTTAGAAGGAAGAATTAGAATGCAGTGTTGGCAATGATTACTGAGTGGAAGGATTTGGAAGCCTTGACAGCTTATAGATTTCAGTGGAGATCCGAGGCTGGGTCTAGTGGAGAGACTATTGTATTATCTTATTTAGAAGTCCAGCCGGTAATGATTGAGAAGACAACTCTTAGATGGGAGGAGGATTCAGTTTTAGTTGAACGGATCAGGAAATTAAGGGATGGAACCGAGAGCGATGACTTAAGGGATTTCAGTCTAGACCAAAATGGGTGGTTGAGAAAGAAATGCAGGTTATGTGTTCCGAATGTGGGAGACATAAGGAAGGAACTTTTGGAGGAATATCATCGTTCGAAGTTCACTATTTATCCAGGAGGAACAAAGGTGTATCAGGACATGCATAGAAGTTTCTTCTAGGAAGGCATGAATAGGGATGTTGGCTTATGGGTGAAACAGTGTTTGAACTGTCAGTGAGTAAAGGCCGAGCACCAGAAGCCAATTGGGTTACTTCCGCCATTAGATATTCTGAATTGGAAAAGGGATTCTATTTCTATGTATTCATAGATAGGTTACCAAGATCTAGCAAAGGAAATGAAGATATTTGGGTCATAGTGGATAGATCAACCAAGAGTGCCTATTTCATTCCAGTTAAGTCAACTAGGATGGCACATGTTCTAGCTAAGTTGCTTTTGAAAAACATAGTTAGACTACATGGAGTTCCTAATAGCATAGTCAGTGACAGAGATGCTTTATTCATTAGCGAATTCTGGAAGAGTCTATAGGGTGTATTAGGCACTAAGCTCAAGATGAGTATTACATATCACCCTCAAACGGATGAGCGGATCGAGAGAGTCAATAATGTGCTCGAGGATCTACTAAGAGCTTGTGTGTTGGATTTTAGGAAGATCATATGCATTTGGTTGAGTTTTCCTATAATAATAGTTATCAAGCTAGCATAAGAATGGCGCCTTTTAAAGCTTTGTATGGAAGGCCATGAAAATCCCAGCATGTTGGTTGGAAACTAGAGACAGATTAGTCTTAAGTCTAGTTTTGGTTAGGGAGGCGTCAGAAAAGATTGATTTGGTCTGAGAAAGAATGAAGGAAGCTCAGTCCTGGAAGAAAAGTTACATAGATAAGAGATGTAAAGACCTAGAGTTCTTAGTTGGAGATAGGGTTTTCATTAAGGTATCACCAATAAATGGTGTAGTACGATTAGGAAGGTCGGAGAAACTGGCACCGAGATATGTTGGCCCATTCCAGATTTTAGAAAGGATCGAGAAACTCACATATAAAGTAGAGTTACCAAATAGTTTGGCAGGAGGCCACGATGTTTTCCATGTATCTCATCTTAGAAAGAGTGATAAAGACCCAAAGACTACTATAGCACCGACTATGTTAGAAGATTTGGTTGTAGAGCCGAACTTGACTATAGTTAGAAAGAGATACATATAGTTGCAAGAGATGAGAAGAGACTAAGGAACAAGATAGCCAGATTAGTGAAAGTACGGTGAAGGGACGATGAGAGAGACTATGCTTGAGAGACTAAGAATAGGATGTGAGATGCTTATCTTGAATTGTTTGATAGTATGTTTTATATTTGATTGATTAAATGTGTACCTTAACATAATTTTGAGAACGAAATTCTTTAAGGAGGGGAGTCTGCAATACCTCATATTTTTACGAACATTATTTAGGATATTTAATTAGTTAGATTAAATAAAATAATGCAAGATTATTAATAGATTGAGATTTGAGATTAATAGGGGTAGTCGTGCCGTTAAAGAGTAATTCAAGATGAGATGACTTGAAATGAAATAGATAAATGATTAGAAAGTAGGCAGGGGTAGAATGGAAACAAGAAAAACCCTTATACCCTAAACCCCTTAGCCATGTATTCTCTTATTCATTCTCATTTGCAAATACTAAAACTTAGAGGCCGACCATCATTTTAAAGAACTAGAGGAAGAAGAAAAAAGCTAAGAAAGAAGATTAATCAAATCAAAAGCTATTCAAATCTCAAATCCTGAATCTTAAGCTAAGGTGAATAATGACTACATCTCATTTTTCTGATTGTTTTCGGTTTTAAGATAAATCCGAAGTGTTTTGCATGTTTATGCCATGTTTTCGAATGATTAAATGTTTATATATGCTTGTTGATGATTTATACTTGTTCATATAGATTTTGTGATAAGTTTTGATAAGAAAACCCAATTAAATGACATCCAAATGCCTTGTAATTATAGATTTAGATTAGAAATGATATTTTAGAGATGAGTTTCAATTTTTATGATTTTCGGAATTATTGAGCATTTTGTATAAATTTTCTAGTGTAGAAAATGATTGTTGGGTTATAAATTATTTATGGTTAAACAATTATTTATTTGGGTCTGAAATTTATATATGTTAGAAAGCATATTAAAAATGATTCTCTGGAACTTTTGTAGAATTTTCCTAAGTGTTTTAATGAATATATAAAATTATTTGATGTATGAGACTTAAATGTTTTATATATTTATAAAAAAGAGAAGGGGTATTTTATAAAATTTAATTATTGTTTATTTTTGAAATCTTGGCAACACTTTTGAAAAAGAAATTTAGCAACTAACAAAAATTTGACAAACACCGCAAGTTAGTCTAAAGGTATTTCTCTTTTAAGTTAAAGACAAAATTTACTTATTTTTATCCTGCTTTGCCATTTTCGACACCAAGTGTTCTGACCTAGACATTTCGCCATCATAGCTTTCGAAACTAATGCGCATAGTATCAATATACTTGGTATGTAGCAAATTAGGTAAAGTCGGAAAGTACATAGTCGAAACGTATGGTTCCAATATGATCGAAGCATGCCTTTGTTTTAAAGTAAAGTTGCGCTTACTTTGCTTTTGACTTGCTTAGCTTTTGACTGGATCACATTGTTTTAAAGAAATGGTTTCGAATGAGTTGCGCTCTTTTGTTTTAAGTAATGCTTTCGAAGTGGTCGAAACCCCCAGCTGTTGCTTTTCTTACCTTTTAAAGTCAATGATTTCGGAAGGTATACTTTGTTTTGAAAAAACTTAGCCACTTCTCTAATGCTTTCAGAAGGTTGGTTTCGACACCATCACTTCTTTACTTACTAGAATAGCTTTCGAAAGGAACGCTTTGGACTTTATTGGGTTTCTGATCATTTTGCTCTACTTGAAGGTATAATACAAATGTTTTCGACCGAAACGGTTTTCAAAGGTTTCGAAGGAGTAAATTTTGAATGGTTTCGAAAGGTTTTCACATGTTTAATTTGAACCCAAAAACTTTCGAAAGGTTTAATGTTTTATTTCTTTCGGAAGGGTATTAAATAAAGGTTTCGAAGGGATGGTTCCCTAATGATTTCGAAAGGTTTTGAAGGAAGGTTTTCCAATGGTTTCGAAAGGTCTAAGAGGAAAGGTTTTTCCAGTATTTTCAAAAGGCGGTTTTAAAGTGATTTAAAAGAAAGATGTCTAAGGTTTTAAAGCTTTCGAAAAAAAGGTTTTTCAATGGTTTCGATAGCCTTTCGGCCTAGGTTGAGCAAATGATTTTACTTGGTTTTGAAAGGGTACTTTCAATGAATTCGAAAGGGGTACTTTCAAAGAATTAAATGTTTTTATCAACTAAGATTTTAGTAAAGTGAATATAAAACGACAAGGTGATTTTGAGTAAAGCATATGTATTTTTCTTGTGTGAGTTTGATTTAAAGATTTTAAATCATTTTGAAAAGTTTTTCAAGGAAAATTTAAGGGAAGGTTTCCTTAAGTAAAATAACTTAGATATTAGAATACCAAATGAGACTGGTATGTGGTAAGCGCTCTATACATTAGCTATTAGCCAAAACTAATTTAATCTAAAATTCCAACGTGTAAGATTTTGTTACAGGTAAGACTAAAATTATGATTACACACAAAGGGAATATATATTTGTATACAGATAAGTTATTATTGAGTCTGCAAAACAATTAGGATCAGGTAATCCTAGGAGATGTTAAATTACTGATAGACTGTTTAGAAGAGGAGTATTTAACAAATAGTTAAAGATAGACCGTCTGGAAGAGGAGTGTTTAACGGATGTTAGATAAATTTTGTTCATATTGTCTGGTAGATCCGAGTCAGCCAAGGTTAGTAATTAGCCAAAAAAACTATAATGTCCGGATATACATACCTGATATGTATGTTTACATGCTAATGCTTTACAGTTTCAGCTAGTTTTGGTTTGCAAAAAGATATGTCGGGAACCCGTTCCGCTAAGCGACGTGGTCTCACTTAATATCAAATAACCGAGATGTACAGTACTATTCACACCAGACTTTATGTCTAACTCGAAGTTTATATTTTTCCCTTTAAACTCTCGGGTGCTCAAAATTAATCTGAGTAGGTGGAGGATTAAGGTTTACAGAATTTTAATAGGTTGACGAATAAAGCTTCCGGAGACGAGTAGGTGGCTGACGGATAGCTATTCAGGAGTTGTTGTTCTATTTTGTTTGATTTCGTCGTGTGTAATAAGTCAAGTATGACAATATAATACTCTGGTCAACCAAGAGGGCATCATCATATGTCACTCTTGATGTATCTATGTAATAATTATATTTGATCTTTACATCGAAAACATTATGAGATTGTGTAATTTGAATATGGAACACGTGTTTTGAAATGTAATGAAAAATATTGTTTTGAAATTTGTGATTTGTTTCATATTCAAATGTTCGTGATATTATAGATATCATTAACATGGGCTGCATTAAATCGACAGAAATTAATATATAGATGACTGCAGCATCTGTAGCGCTTAACTTTGGGCCTCTCGATAGAGGATGTTATAAGTTCCCATCACGATACTTTCTAATATATAGATATAAGGAGATGGTATTATATCGGAGGTATATGATCGGAGTTAGTGGATTCCCATTTTGTTGATAGGAAGTCTATCCTATTTGATATATTGATGATGTTTTATTAAGATTGAGAATTATATTTGAGCAATGCTTCTTGCTAGCCTGATTATACTTGGTGATATCTCAAGTATTGATGTTTTTTGGATTTGATAATGATCCCTGGTATGAATGATTCTTCCAATTATGGTTACTACGTGATTTTTGATTTGATGTGTTTGTATATGGATGATGACATCTTTGATATCCGAGTTGTTCGTTTCATACGATTTTGAGTTGTTGGTGATGCGTGATGCCTTGTAAAGTATTTATTGAATTATATAGCTATTCTAGACTTATGCAGATGCACATACACACAGAAAGAGATACACATACACGTATACGCATATATACACTCACAAATATATATATATATATATATATATATATATATATATATATATATATATATTGACGCGTTGCTTAATAATTTGAGTGTGTTTGGTTGAGATATCATACTGTTATTCCGTGTATATATATTGTATTTTCTTCATTTTATACTCTTGATTGGATACCGTCTGATTGGTGTTTTATTTTACAATACTCGACTCTGCCTCAGAAATTTTAGATAGAGGAAGGACATGACAAGCATGCATTTTATTGGGTTGGATTAGATCTTGATTAGGACTGTTATACACTTTATAATTAAGTGACAGAAAAATCATGGCGACTGCAAATCCATATCTTTTTACTCTTTCTTCCACAAGATTTCCCAATTTAGTGTCTTTTCCATCCTCAAATTATGGACCGCAATCACGATCGTATGCATAACTGGCGAAAAATTCCATGGATATGATTCCTCAATCCTCATACACAAAAACAGTCTTCAAAAATTAGAACGATATAAAAAAAAAGCTCATTTGTTTCAGATGTGGTGATGATCCTCGTTTTGCCGAAGATTGTCGTGATCCAATTTGTTGCTTTAGATCCGGATCTTTTGGCCACAAGAAGAATCGATGTGAGAGGGGTATCAGAGAATTGGGTGCGGACATTAATAAACAGTTAAGCATTTACGATCATGGGTTTTATTTTATGTTAAAATGTTTGAAGTTAAAACGCATCTTGTTAAATCATTTATGGATATAAAGAAATGATGGGATTGAACTTTTAAAGGGTTTGTTCAAGCATTTTGATATTATCAATTCTGTAAATATAAGTAGAAACTACAAGGAAAAATTTGGGATTCCGATTTCTAAAGAAGATAGTTTTATAAATTCTTCAAAGATTGGACAAAGTGATGATGTTTGTGTTCAAGCAACGGGGAAAAACTCTTATGTTTATACATATTCAGGTCCATTGTTTAATGAACCTGACTTTATGAATTCAAGAATTCAATTTCAAAATAAAGTTGCAGTTATAATTTTGGAGAGGGAATTTCATTTGAAGATGGATAATCAAGAACAGTTTTCGGAGATAGACAAAAATAGAAAATATGAACAAATCAAAAACAAAAGGCATATGACAAAGGCTTGTAGAAATCCTAGCTTTGAGATTGCTATTTCGAACAGGTTTGATGGGCTAAACTGCTTGGGTGAACTTGATTTGGATTCAGATTTTTGTCTTGAAACTACTGTTGATTGCACAGTCAGAGAAAGAAATAAGGTGATGAAGGGAGGGTAAAGATAGCTTGTATGGAAGATGATGACGCTGAAGGTTTCTGTGATGAAGATATTGCAAACATACAAAGTGATATAACAAGTGTGCATGTGTCTAGGTTTAATTTGAGTTTTGAAACGTTACATAAAACTGCAGATGAAAATATGATGGCTCCTGTTGATTTGGATACGCTTGCTTGGATGAACAACGTTTGTAGCTCTGTTGAAAGGATTGATGAAAATGTTAGTGAGAATACAGTGGAATGGAGGAGCACATCTGATGGTGATGTTGCCAATATTAATGCATCATCAAAAACTCTGAAGTCAGCAGCTATTAAAGAGCAATATGATTCAGATTATACAACTGCAATGAGTACAAAAAATTCTGATATTATAAAGGAATCAGTAATCTATTATCATATTGAGCTTATAAAATTTATAATGTATTGTTGCCTCACATCTTTAAGAAGCTTTATATCTCCTCTTACTCATGTTTCTGGTAAAAGAAAAAGTAGGAGTATTTCAACAGTTAATATTAGATGTCCTAGATTGTTGAATAATAAAGCCTCTACTTGTATGCATGAAGGCTGTTAGTAATAAGGGTGATCTGAGTATATAATGGTTGTTATATAGAGAGTGGGTGGTAGGTATAGATATAATATGAGGTTATTTTATTTCTCTATTACAATAAATGGTTCTGAATGTAGTGAGTTTCTGTTGGTTGTTACAGTGGGACAAGTGTAAAGATGTTGGAATTACACTATGATGATATAATGAGTGATTATGTTGCAGTGTGAAGGTGTTATATGTGAATTAAGTGATGCAGTGCATGTTTGAATTAGTAGTGTTGGGGTGATGTTGAGCAGTTGTTGTGTGGGGGATGATGTAATGCAATGAGTATCAGTTGGTTGTTACAGTGAGACAAGTGTGAAGAGGTTGGAATTATACTGTAATGTTACAGCAAGTGATTGTGTTGCAGTATGAAGGTGTTATGTATGAGCGAATTAACAAAGTGCTTGTTTGGTATGTGAATTAGCAGTGTTGGGGTGATGTTGAGTAGTTGCTGTGTGGGATGATGTAGTGCAGGGAGTGTCAGTTGGTTATTACAGTGGTACAACGGTGAAGATGTTGGAATTAGATTATGATGATACAGTGAGTGATTATGTTGCAGTGTGAAGGTGCTGTGTGTGAGTGAAGTGATGCGGTGTGTGTTTGGTATGTGAATAAAAAGTGTTGGGGTGATATTGAGTAGTTGCTGTGTGTGGGATGATGTTTGTGTAGTTGTAATGTGAAGTTTCAGTGTATAATTTGGTGAAGTTTTATGATGGGATATTATTAAAAGTGGTAGTGTGTGGTGAGTTGTTTGAGATGTTAGAGAACTTGTATATTATGGTAAAGCTGTAGTGTGAAGTTTTGCGGTGTGATGTGTGAAGCCTGCAAAGCATGTTTATGTAAATTTAATGTAGTAATTTTTTTTTTTTTTTCTAATATGGACTTCAGTTTTCTATGTTGGGGTTTTCTATTTTTTTTCTTGAGGGTATCGTTACCTGTTAGGTATGTTGACAGCTCCATTTATTAAGTGTAGAAATAAAATACATGAGTAGCCTCCTACTAATAGAAGATCACTCATTTTTCTTAAAAAACATTACGACTGTTATACGAAGCTTATATGTTGTTGATTCCCTGTATATTTTGATACTGAGTCGTACATTGATTCTTATCACTTTATATTGAGATATCTATCATTTGAGACGAGTTGTATCCTCACTGTATAATTGTATTGTATATTACATATTTATCGTTGCGTTTGACTTTGTGTTCACTGTTATTTACTATATATTAAGTATTGTTTTGTCGTGAAGCACACAGGTTTATTGTTTTGTACTGATACTGTATACGTACTAGTTAGTTTTGTATTTGATGTTTTAACACGTACCAGTATTAACCCAAGAAAATATTCACGTATGTACCCCATATTGCCCCATTCTCCATATGAGCGTTACGGCACGCGCTTCGCGCGTGATAAATACACGTGTTTTCTACGTGAATTATTTTCTCTAAATTGAATATGTTAGATTAAGTGGTATTAAGATTTGGTAATGTTTGCTGAGAAATTTTGAATTTATAAAGAAAAATTAATTATTAGATCTTATATTTAAGCGATTTGATAATATGTGGAGAGGTTTATTTATTAGATCCTATGTTTAAGGGATGTTAAGATAGATTCAATAATATTTGTAGAGGAGAATTTTGAATTTGTAAAAGAAGTTAGATCCAAATTTTAAGCGATATTAAGATAAAAGGGCATTTTTGGTAGTTCACGCAGATGCCAAAAAAGTGTGATACCAAAGGTATTACAACTATAATAAAGATTATCTGACAATATTACTTAGTAATACACTTGGATAGTATGAATATAGAGATGGGGTTTTTACATCTTGTCATGCAAGTGCTCATGTCATGAATCCATAATGCATACAACATCCTAAGTACGTACACCTGCAATTCTACGTGTATGCACAGTCATTCAATCCATATGCAACATCCATATGTATAATGCTCAACAAGATAAACAACAAATAAGAGATGACATGAGTATATGTACTATCTAGAGAATATCCAATCCTAAATGTGTAAACGAAACAATCCAAATAATACATCATCTAGCATCTATCATCCATAACATGTCCTACCGACACGTTTACAAGCATCCCTATCATCCAATGGTCTTTACCTAAATAGTATACCAAGCTAAGTCCTATGCATAAGCCACCTCTACTTATTAAACTTAAATTGGATACGTACCAGAAAAGAGGTGTAGGTGTATAGCTCGGATCTTCTACTCTGGGTCTCAGGAACTCTTCCTGGATCGTCTCCTATTGACTTTAACAAGTTTGATTACTTTGTTGCAGAGTTGCGTTGTTCCATGCTCAAGAATACAAGTGGGTGGACAGCGAATAAGTGACTCTCTTTCTACCTCCACCTTCTCTAGCTGACTCGGTTCGACTACGGTAGCTGAATCATGCAAGCACTTTCACAGGTGCGACGCATGAAAAACATTATATACTCTCGCCAACTTCTCTAAAAGCTCCACTCTATATGCCGACTTCCATATTCTCTCTGTAATAAGAAAAGGTCCTATGAACCTTGGTGCTAGCTTCCCTGAACTACCAAACCCCATGATTCGCCTAAGCGGTGAGACCTTCACAAACATCATATTGCCCACTATGAACTCTAACTCCATACATCTTCTGTTAGCATAAAACTTCTGCCTATCTTGCACATTTTTTATTCTACTATGGATGAATTCTACTTCCTCCAATGTCTGCCTCACCATGTCTGGTATAAGAATATTCATATCTGTGGTGTCTCACCAACACGATGGTGATCTACAAGGTCTACCGTATAGCGCCTCAAATGGTACCATCCCAATGCTCGCCTGATAATGGTTGTTATAAGTAAACTCCACCAATGGAAAATGATCCTCTCAAGAGCCTCCAAAATCCAAGATACATATTTGAAACAAGTCCTCCATAACCTGATTCACTTTCTTCGTCTGTTTGTCCATCTGCAGATGATAAGCGGTACTCAAGCTCAACTAGATACCCAAAGTCTCCTCCAGATTCCTCCAAAGCTCACTAGTGAAAAATGAATCTCGGTCACTAACTATGCTATTAGGAACTCTGTGTAACCTAATGACCTCCCTTACATATAGAGTAGTCAAAGATGTCGTCGTCCTAATCCTAACCGGTATAAAATGAGCGCATTTGGTCAGCCAACCGACCATGATCTAAACACTCTCATTCCCTCTCTTACATCTCGGTAAACCATCCAAAAAAATAAATAGAAATACTCTCTCACTTCCACTAAGGAATATCCAACGGCTGTAACAAACCTCCCAGCTTCTTCAGCTCCGCCTTTACCCTTTAATAAATCATACATCAAGCTACCTGCTTCTTCATACTAGGCTAGTAAAAGACTCTTTACATAATGGTGCATTTTATATCTATCGGGATGAATGGTCATCCTCGAACGATGAGACTCAGCTAGTACCATGTTAATCAACTCCATAATGAGAGCAACACAGTCTATAATCTCTCCCTAACCATCTCTTCGAATTAATGACATAACCCTTAAATGATTCGACCGCTCCTTTTTGTCAGGCTTCTCAAAAATATCTATTATCTTCTTATGTTGCTTTTGACTAGATCCAATATATTCCATAAGTGCAGGCTACACATCTAAAGCTGCTAGCAATCCTAGGGTTATATCTAGTATTGGTTGAAAATCAAGTGTAGAAGTAAACTCCAAATGCCTCTACTCCAAGAACAAAGAACTCAATAATACATGGGTCTGCTCATGGCGTTGACCATTACATTGCTCTTTCCTGGGGTATATGAGATATTAAAATCATATAATGCCAGAAACTCCATCCATCTTTGTTCTCTTAAATTCAAGTCCTTTTAGAAGAACAAATACTTCAAAGATTTGTGATCCATATACTGCTCAAACCGCTCTCCTAAAAAAATATCTCCATGACTTGGCGCGAAGACAATGGCCATTAACTCAAGATCATATGTAGGGTAGTTTCTCTCATAGACCTTAAACCATCGACTGGATTACCTCACCACCCTTTACTTTTGCATCAAGACCGTGCCTAACCCCATATCACATGCGTCTGTATATACTGTGAATGTCCTTGCACCATCGGGCAACACCAAAATAACTGCACTAGTCAATGCCTCCTTTAGCTTAATAAAAGAATCCCCACACTTTGCGTCCTAAAAGAAAACTAGATTCTTCTTGATGAGGTGGGTCAGAGGGGAATAGATCATTGCAAAGTCCTTAATGAACATCCGACGGCAGCCCACCAAACCAAGGAAAATCCTTAGTACCATGTCATTTTTTAGCACATGCCAATCTTGAACTGCTGCAACTTCATTGGGATCAACAGCCAACCCACTTTTTGAGACAACGTGTCCCAAAAAGTGTTCCTTCTCTTGCCAAAGTGGCACTTCAAAATCTTTGCCTTTAGCTTATGCTCACGGAGTGTATTGAGCATCTCTTCTAAATGCAACGTGTGCTCCTCCTCTCTCTTCGAATAGACTAGATTATCATCCACAAATAAGCAACCCTCTAAAAAATTGGCTCATCGGATCAACAAAGTAGGTGGGTACATTGGTCAGTCCGAAGGGCACGGCTAACCACTCATAAGGTCTTTCGTGTGTATACGAAAGATAGTCTTTTGGATACTGTCCTCGGCTACACATAATTGGTGGAATTTGGTAGCTAAAGTAAGCAATGAAAATACCCTCGATCCAACCAACTGATAAAGAGATCATCTATACGGCAGTGTATACCGATTCTTCTTTGTATGTTTATTCAGCTGCATACAGTCAACACAAAGTCTCAGAGGACCATCTGCCTTGGTGGAAAAAATGACTGGTCTTCCTCGCTTTGAAATTCTCCTCCGAACGAAGCTCCTCTCAACAACTCATTTACTTGCTTTTTTAACTCACATCCCTCCTTTGGAGCCATATGCCTCAAGAGTAAGGCAACGGGTCTGGCGTTCCCTATAAGGTAAATTCGAAATTCGATCTCTCGCTGTGTTAGGGGATTGGTAACGTTGGAAAAGACACCAAGGTAATCTCTAATTACAAGCACTGAATCTAGCTCATCATGTGATAGGTCTAAAGAATGTAAACATAACCGTCCTCAGGGATCGTAATAAACCTCCCAGCCACGTCCACTACACGTACTCAATCAAACAACCTTCCTAACATAATAAAATATAGTCTTATACATTGTCATCCAATCCATGGCCAATTTCAAACCAAATCTAGAAAATCCTATGATAAAACCATCGCAATCGAACTCGACCCTAAAATAAATAATTTCAAATCCCTGCATACCATAGACAAATAGGCCGGTCCTCCTATAGGGTTTGACATAACTACAAAGCCCGTAACTATGCTGGTGTTAGGTGTAACTCCTCCACAAGTTTATTAGACATAAAATAGTTTGATGCCCCCATGTCAAATAAAGTGCGAATAGATAAACCAGATAAAGTCAACACACCTTCGATTACACCTTCTTCCTATTATCTACAATCAGTGGCATACTCGAGCTGGGTACTAGGTCGAGTGCATAAGTTGAGATCATCTAGGCAGAGGATTTCTGAGGTGCTGGACAATCCCACTTCATATGTCCAAACTGATTGCAATTATAACACTTGGCCTTTGAAACCTCTGTCCTGTATTCCTTTGCGAAATGTACCTTCTTGTCACACTTCCTATAATGCATATTTTGTTTCTTTTTCTCTCCTTTGGGTCCAAATCCTCCCTTGCACTGATTTTTCTGCTGTGCTTTTACTCAAGTCGATCGTCTTGGGTTCTTCCTTTGCTTCTTCCTTAGAGATGGTATTCAACAAGGCTATCTCCACTAAACCTCATATGTAGCATCCATGGGGATATGACTTAGACCTAAATCACAAAGAAGTTGGTTTAACCCCTTAGAAAACTTCAGAGCCTTTTTATATGGGGTAGTAATCAACTCCATGCAAAATGTAGACAGTTCATTAAATTGACTAACATACTCTTTTATTGACATGTCTCTTTGCTTCAAGTGAATGAACTTCTCTAACTGTAACAGATCTAGAAAGAAACTTCATCTTAAAGCATCTCTGAAACTCCCCCAAGTGATCTCTCCTCCCTCTGTCTCTACCCCAACTACTTCCCACTAACTAAGAGCCTCACCGCATAACTGCTATGTAGCTAACTACCTCCTTATCTCATCAGCAAGGACAATCAAACCAAAAATCCTCTCACAAGAACGAGTCCATGTCCTCGAATCTACATATGATTCAGTTCCCACATATGTCTTTCCTCCAAGGCTAGTGAAATTCTTATATAACTTAGCAAAATCTGTGATAGGTAGGGGTGAGGAATTGTACATGTCACTCTCTTCATAGGTCCTTCAGTGGAATTAAGCTCGGCTTATCCCTTCGCTTGAAGATATTGGAAAAACCAAATCGGGACGTTCACGCTCGGAATATCGGCTGCGTCACCTGAGCATGAACCTGTGGGATCGTTCATCTTCTATCTATGATTTTTAGGAATTTATTAGCAATTTTTACGCAAATAGTATGGGCATGAATAAGAGATAGCTCAGGCACAAATAAGAGAGGGATTATGATATATAAAATTTTAAGGAAAACTTTTTGTGAACTTTTATCTATATATACACACGCACCACGCACAATTTGGAAACCCAAATTTAAAAAAAAAACCATTTTCCTTTTAAAAACTTCTCAAATACGCTCCTTCAATATGCTCATTATCCCTAAGGAACTTTGAATCTACGCTCTGATACCGAATGTGACAAACTGCACCCCTCAACACATCGATCCAAAGTCTATGGTGACCTTCAACCTCACATTGGTGCCTAAAAGTATGAGCCATCAAGTTTTTATAACATTACAGAGACTAAAAGTAAACAAATATGATCTAAGATATACTACATTTTGGAAGCTCATTTTGAAACCTATTTGAAGGAACCATTTTCTTTTCAAAAACTTTTCAAATACGTTCCCTCAATATGCTTTTCATCCCTAGGGAACTTTGAACCAAGGCTCTAATATCAAATGTGACAACCAACACCCTCGACACGCTGATCCAAAGCCTAGGGTGACTTTCAGATTGGCTTGGTGCCGAGAAAAGCGAGCCATCGGCTCTTTGTAACATTGTAGAGACTGAAAATAGACAGATATGATCTAAGATGTACTACACTTTCAAACCTCACAGCAAAATGGAATAAAATATAAATATAGAAAATATTCATCTTAAAAATATCTCAAAATAGAGTCCCAGAAAATAGTACGTCGTCAAATACAAAGTACAAAGAAATGCCACTCATAGTCTGATGAGAGAAATACTAGGTGCCGATAAGACTGACGGTTACATGGAGAGTGTTGGAACCTGATACTTTGATATTTTGATAGTGACAACCAAACATGAATATATTACATATAGTAAACACTATTGCGGAAAAAGATATCAATCAACGAAGAGCTCTACATGACGAGAAAAAGACCATGATGATGCAATAATGTAATATTAGTCACCGAGTCTTAGTCTAAAGCTATATAAATTGTTAAAATATCTTCTAGTGGTATATACACATACATATTTGGTCATAAATCGTTTCCAAAGCTCAAAAACTAAAATCTTCATTAAGCAGTCCACTGAATTAGCCTTAGCAGTTGATTGAATTTATGCACCTTGCAAAAATATACACTGGCGCTGGTTAGTCGACTGAAAACTTCAAGTCAGTCGACTGAAAACTTCAAGTCAGTTGACTAACCATGTGTTCAGTCGACTGGATGATTCCTTTCTAGTTTGAAACATCAATTTTTGATCAAATTTAGTTGGCTGGTTAATTTCATTCAGTTGACGGAGTGTCGCAATGGCTATTTTTTAAATTCAAATTTCTAAAGAGATGCTCTTCTCCACGAAGAGTTACTTTCATTAGTAATGGCTGCAACCTTTCTTTTGGTCATCTCTCTTAACTAAAAGTTGCATCCAATCATTTTCTATATAGGGCAATCCCTTTAATGAATTCAATAAATGTTATATTCGCTCTAATTTCTATATCTTGACTTGAATTCTCTTAGAATTTAAATTTTTAAATTTAATTCTAATTTGATCACTTGCACATTCAAATATACTTCTATTGTGATCAAATCACTTCCAATTCTTCAAGGGTACACTTCATACCACTAAGAAGAAGATTATAGGAACTCATTTGTGTTGTACTAAGGCACATTAAGTCAGAAACTTATATACTCTTTGTGTTCTACCGCTCAGGAAAAAGTATTGAAGTCATGTTCGGCTGATCGAGCAAGTGTATTGAAATCCCATTTATCTGCTCAAGTGCCTATTCCTTCGGGAGAAGTGAGGGTGTTGTTTAAATCTAGAAGGAATTTGGGACTGGATATAGAACAAGAGTTCGAACCAGTAACAAAATCTCTAGTATGCTTTATTTTATTATGTGTTTCCGTTGCTATTTTTATAAAAATATTAAATTAGTAGAATTATTTATATTACTCAATCCATAACGACTTTTATTTGGTATCAGAGCAAGGCCATCATATAACCGTAACAAAGTTTTTGATAATTCTAGCAATATGGATAGCACTACTTCAAGTTTTGTTGAAGGTCAATCAACTGCATGGCCACCACTATCTAAAGGACTAAATTCTAATTATTGGTCAACTAGGATGAGGATATACATGCAAGCTAAGGGTTATGACACTTGGAATATCACTCAACAAGAATACACTGTACCTACCACCGACTATGCAAAATGGTTAAATGCTCAGAAACTTGATGCTACTTGTAATGCAAAGGCACTGAATATGTTATTTTGTTCTTTAGACAAAAATGAGTTAATAGAGTAAATATATGCACATCCGCATACGAAATTTGGCATACTCTTAAAATAACTCGTGAAGGTACAAGAAAAGTCAAATAAAGCAAGATGTCCATGCTTAAAAATCAATTTCAAAACTTTAGAATGAAGTAAGATTAAACTATAAATGAAATGTACTCTAGATTTCAAGACATATATCACTCACTTCTAGCACTAGAAGGAAAAGCACACTGATTTTGATATTGTTTCGAAAATCCTGAACTCTTTAATTGATGAGTGGGAACGAAAAGCCTTAGCTATTGAAGTAGGTAATGATATTTCAACCATTAAACTAGAAGAGTTGATAGGAAATCTCATGTCTTATGAAGTTAATTTTTAGGAAAAGCGAGTACAAGCTCAAGCTAGAAAAACAATTACATTTTAAGTAGAAATGAAGACTCGGAAGAAGATGATTGTGTCACTGCATTTCTTGCCAAGAATTTCAGAAATTTTTTGAAATTCAAAAAGAATAATAAATTTATAGAAAAGCAATAACAATCGGTCAACATCCTCACTCAAGTGCTATTAATGTGATAAGATAGTTTATGTAAAGAAGATTGTCCAGACCGTAAGAAGGAGAAGAATAACCTCAAGGATAACAACGAGAAATTTTGTAAAATGAAAAAGGAAGCCTTTGCGGTAATATGGGATGATTCGGACTCATATTCTTCATTTGATAGTGACAGCGATTCCCAACAAGCAAATGAATGCTTCATGGCTATAAATGACGATGTGAGTGAACTCTTGTTCGATGGTTTATTTGAAATAAATTTTGAGTTATCAGATAAGTTAAAAGATTTGAAAAGAAAATATAAAGATGCAAAAAGTTGAATAGAAGTGAATTAAAAGTCGATATGCTAAAAGACGAAAAGAAAATTCTAGAGCAGGAATTGCTAGATCACAAGATTTATGTGTTGATATAACATCTTAACTTACTATGTTAAGTAATGAAGTAGAAACTTAGAAATAAAAATGATATACTAAAAAAAAGAAAATTATGATTTAAATTCTAGTATTAAAATATTAAAATTAGAAGTACTAGGACTTAAAACCAAGTTAGAAAAATTACTACAAATATTTCAAATTTAATAAAGACAGGCAAAATCTTTCTAAAATTGTTGACAACTCTCAATCATCTTTTAATAAAAAGGGTCTAGGTTATTATAAAACAAATAAAGAAGTAGAGATTTGTCCTAAAATATATAGCTCACTATATACAAATTTCAAAAAGAAGGATGGTAATCAAAAGAAAGCGATAAAATCTATTAAGATTTGGGTGCCAAAGACTAACAATAATTTGATAAGAAATAAGTATATAGATACATTTGTGTCTACTATTCATAAAAATTATAATTACATTTTCAACGGGAACAAAAAAACACCTTGGTTATGGCTTTCTAAAAGCTAACCCCTAGACCGTAATGTAGGAAGTTGGTACTAGAACATATATCTTATTTTTTGCAGGTACACTACATATTAAGGGGGGATATATTCCAATTTTTTTGTTTCTTATGGAAATAGAGGAAAATAAAATGAATTTAGTAACCTTATTTTAATTATATCCTTTTAACTATTTATACTTAGAATCCAATTATATTCTTTACAAATTAAAGTCTTAAATTACTCCTATATATATATATATATATATATATATATATGTATATATTTCCTTTGATCGATGGGGGAACTAGACACAAATAACCATATCAATTGGGGAGTATAGTCTCGGGGGAGAACTATCTATCGATCGATTAGTTTCAAAATTGAGTTGTATATTTTTCCTCACCAAAAAGGAAGAGAATGTTAGAACCTCATACTTTGATGTTCTGATAATGACAACTAAACAAGAATATATTATGTATACTAACCACTGTTACAGGAAAAGATATCAATAAACGAAGAGCTCTACCTGACGAGATTATCTAGTACATTCGTATAGTAAAATTACATGGGCCAATTTAATGGATCGAACTAACGATCGCATTTCTTATCTAATGATTAATCATCGCTCATAGAGCGACTCAATGTGTAAGACACTGTCCTCTTGGCTAATAACAATGGAAGACACTGCCAATAGCCTACCGTAGATATAAACTTCCGCTATTATTATCGCCACTAGGTACTAGGAACATTCTTTCTCGCTATGCTGGGAGATGAAGAACCCGAAATGCCGACTTATCGCAATGTGTCATAGTCTGCATTCACTTCCACTATCTTATTGCACGCTTCTGGTCCTCCTCTCTATGTGTATCATGTGCATTAGGAATTTGTGAATATTAAGACCTCACATTGTACCAAACCCACCCCATCAGCCATCTACGCCAACTGCACGCAGTTGGAACCTCTTGTAAGTTCCAATTGCAAAAATATATTACCTTGAATCATTACTATCCTTAAGTGGGTGAATAATATTTACCCAAAACCGCCTCAACCTAGCCTTTGCTCCTAGGGGAAATAGCTTTCCTACAAGTCCTAACATGCATTAAATTGCCCTTAAATAGGCCTACAACAATTCATGTTTTCACTTAGAAATTTTGGACGTTGGGCCGAGGTTCAATTTTCTAATTTTCAATATGAACGTTCTACCGCTTATACCTTTCGGTCGACCACAAAGGTTTTTAGGTCGACCATTTGACAAATAAAATTGTAGGGTTCTTCCTGTTTTAGTTTTCGATTGTTTATATAGGTAATCATTAAGTTGTACAGTGATTTGTGAACCTTAATTGCAGTCTAATCAACAATTTGCAATCGAGTTTAGGGTTTGTTGATTTAGGGTTTTCAGTTTCAAAAGTGAAAGGGGTATATGCATAATTCCAATTAATAGCCAACCAACAATTTAAAATTAGGGCTTTAGATTCAAACTTAAGTTTTAACATACAAACGTATTTAATTTAAGGCTTTTAAAATTCTAATCAATTATAATAGTGTAAACTAACTACAATAATCAACTTATTGAATTTGTGCCTACTCACTTCCGGCCTAAGCACTTAATAATGCTTGCACCCGAGAATTTAGCCCCCAAATCAATAGCTCGTCCTTAGATCTCCTTTATCCACCTTTATTTACTTGCTCTAATCTCTTAGAATGAATAGATGTAATTTTAGAAATTTCAGAAATTTTAGAAATTAGGATATTAAAGAAAAATTAAGCGAAGTTTAGTTACTGTAAAAAAATTAATAGAGAAATAAGGTTTCATTAGCTCGGTACTTATATGGGTAGGGTTTAGCTTTGGGCCATTAGATCGGCTTAGGGAATAGTTTTATAAAATACGGTTCGCACATCTCATCCTTCGTTCCCAAGAAATTAATCATGTTCATTCATCTCCTGTTCTAAGAATCGATATGTTCGATTTTACTTGAACCACGATTGATTGCACCCATGCTTAGGTCAATCACTGTCCGTAGACCATGAATCTCTAAGGGTCAACCGGTGGTAATGTATTTTTGTGAATGTTTAATTTTAAGTTTTTAATTCATTCTTATTCCCGTAAATCCTTCATACTAACTCCGATTTTGAAGTATTATGTATAAAAATCGTTCAAAAAATTGCTACGAATGCATTGGTGCAAGTTTCATGACCAAATTCGAAAGTCTATGCAAATTTCATTTCAAGTCCTCGTTTTCGTTTAATTTAACTTTCTTATTAAATTTCCATCCAAATTTCTGTTAAAACCTCTGAATGTCACATTCTCCCTCCATAAAAGGATTTCATTCTCGAAATCTATAAGGACAGCATACACACACCAATAAATAGTCCATCATCCATGAGCAATCACTATCCTTAGAAACTTTCTAACGCAACATGTACCTATATATGCAACATGAAATGCACATGAGTCTATACTAATGAAAAAGTATGTACTCTACTGATCCAGCCGACTTTCTGTCATGCAAATGCTATGTCATGCAAATGTATACAACTTCCTAAGTAAATGTTTACTTACAATTCTATGTGTATGAGAAATCATATAACTCATATGCAACATTCATATGCATAACATCCACTATCACAGTAATAATAAAGAAATGACATTCAACTGAATATAAGTGTGCTTGTGTGTACCTAGATGATATATTATGTAAAAGAGAACAATCTGAACAATACATCCATATACATCCATCATGCATAACACATCGTATCGACATGTTTACAACTATTCCTACCATCCATTAATCTCTACATAAAGGGTTACCACATAGGTCCTACATATAAGTAATTTATACTTATAAGAATTAAATTGAAAACATACCAGAAAAGAGATTGGGTGAGTAGCATGGATTTTCTCCTCGGTCTCCTATGTACTCTCTACTGGGTCGTCTCCCCATTGGAATTTAAGAAGTTTGTTCTCTCTATTGTGGACTCTCCTTGTACTATGCTCTAATATACGAGTGGGTACACGGCGAGCAAGTGCCTCTCGCTCTACCTTAACCTCCTCCCACTGACTTGGGTCGACCATGGTAGCTGGATTGTATAAACAACTACACAAGTGCAGCACATGAAAAACATCATGTACCCCCGCTAACTTATTTGAAAGCTCTATCCTATATGCTAACTTTCCTACTCTAGCCACTATTAGGAAGGGTTCTACAAATCTCGATGCTAGCTTCCTCGGATTAGCAAATCTCATCACGTGCCTAAGAGGTGAAATCGTCATGAATACCATGTCTCCCACTACAAACTCTAACATGTTTCCTATCAGCATAAGATTTCTGCATATCCTAAGTAGTCTTCATCCTCCTACGGATCAGATCCACCTTCTCGGATGTTTCTCTCACCATATCCGACCCAAGAATAATCCTATCCGTCATATCTCACTAACACGATGATGACCTATAGGGTCTACTATACAATGCCTCGAAAGGTGCCATTCCAATGCTAGCTTAATAACTATTGTTGTAGGTAAACTCCACCAATGGTAAATGGTCTTCTCAAGAACCTCCAAAGTCTAAAATGCACATCCATAGCAAGTCCTCCAAAACCATAGTCACACTCTATGTATGTCCGTCCCCCTGCAGCTGGTATGCAGTATGAAAATCAACTCAGTTCCCAAATGCTCCTGTAGACTCCTCCAGAACTCACTAGCAAAACGTGTATCTCGGTCAATGATTATGTTGATACGAACACGATGTAACCTAACGACCTCTCCCACGTACAAAGTCGCTAATGACGTCACCATCCTAGTGCTCCTCACTAGTATAAAATGAGTGCACTTGGTCAACCGATCAATTATGACTCAAATGCTCGCATTCCCTCTCCTTCTCCTAGGCAGATCTTTTACGGTATCCATGGAAACACTAGCCCACTTGTAACGATCCCGTTTTTAAGCCAAATTTAATTTTGTAATTGATTTAATTTTTAGAATTAATTTTTGAATTAATTTTTCTAAAATAAATAAGATATGTGTTTGTTTATATATATATAGACTGTAAATAAAATTTTGATTTGAAATTCAAAATTAATATATCTTATAAATAAATTGGATTTAAAACTATATATTTTAAAAACTAATGGAAATATGTTTTCTAATATGTATATGCATATATATATTGTGATTTGGAAGTTATGTTTTGAATTAAAAATATAATAATTTTCAAAAGCCATTTAAAATTAAATTCTATATTTTAAAACTCCAAAAATAAATATTTATTAATTTAAAAGTTAATAGTTTAAAACAAGATTAAATAAAAGGTTTATGTGCTTTATTTTAAAATTTTACATGAAATAAAATATAGTTTGTATATATACAAATATAAAACATATATAAATTAATAAAAACATAAAACATACATATATATATATATAACTAAATTGAAAATATAATATAAAAATTATATAAAAAAAAATATTAATAACATGCAAAATAGACAAGTGTAAAAGATTATAACATGCATTTGAACATTTGTAAGATTAGTAACATGCAAACAACAAATGGCAAATTGTTTTCTTTTCATTTTAAAAAACAATCGAAACAAGATTATATATACATCACAGTCCTTTCCTCACTTCTTTGTTAAAATTCAAAACAAAACAAACGTGGAAACTTAAAATCTAAGAAAGAAATTCAAACCAGAAAAGAATCAAAAATCAAAACAAATTTCAACCTGAAGCAAATCAATAATCAAAGAAGCAAAGATCATCTGAAAAACAACCATCAGTTTTCAAGTTCAACATCAAAGCAACTTCTAGATTTTTCAAAGAAGCTCCTCTGTTTCAAAAATCTGGTGAGTAAACTTCACTTTTGAAAACTTGATCCTCTTTATTTACGTATTCCTGTGATGATGGCTGAGAATGATGACTTAGAAATATTTTGTATGGATGTAGAAATACATCTTGTTTTGGGCATACAAATTGAAAACACTGAATGTATGCATGCACGTCTGTGTATATGCATATACATATCTTTGTTGTGTATAACAGGCTCGAACAAACTCAAAAATTCATATCTCTCTACATAAACAATTTTATGTCATGATCCTTAAAAGAGATTCATTTGTATTACCAGATGCTATTTGTAAAAATATTATTAAGTATATTCAACAAGTAGAATTACTGGAAATTTGAAATTTACAGTAAAAATGCATAACGTCAGGAAATTCAATTATCTAAATTTCACAATTTGATTATATAATTGTATTCGTACTGGAAAATGGTGAATTTTAATAATATTATCATGGTTTTAAAGTTTGGGATTGAGGAAAAATTTCGAGTTGAACGAAAATCAAACTCAGCTCGATTTCTCGGTGATAGGCGATGGTTGAGTGTCGTGTCCGTTGCTGGAGGTAGTGTAAAGATAGAGGATCAAGAGAAAAATGGCAGGAGGATTTTTAGATCGTCGGGGTGTCCTGACGATGGTGATCTAGGGTTTATGGACCTGTTTCGATCGATGATGTTTGAGAGACAAATTCTTCGTCGTGGGTGCATCGGTGTCTATCGAAGTGAGGTGAATTGAAGCATGGTGTCACGGTGAAGCTAGGGACATGATCATGGCGATCAAGGGTGGCGTTGCATTTTAGTCGATTGGTTTTGGGTATATGGGTTGCTCGATCGCTCGATTTTGATTTCCAGGTTGATTCGACGAACTGGGCGGTCAGGAGGTTCGGGTAGGTCATCAGTGACCTGAAGGCGATGGTGATGATGGTTGGAGCAGCGTCGATCTTCCGTGCACGTGCACGTGCGTGTGTGTGTCTGGGTGTTTTGTGGTGATCGGGGAAGAAGGAGTTACTTTGGGTTTTTGCTCAAAGTTGAACGCGGGTTGGCTCGGGTAGGATCTCGGGGTTGTACCGAGTATATGTGAGTATTACAGGTATTAACAAGTTTAAAAATTTAAACACAACAAAGAAAAAAAGGAAGTGGCTTGGGTTGTTGCTCGGGGAAATTCGCATTTGGCTCGGGTTGGTTCAGGGGTTTTTCTCGGGTATGTATAGTGACAGTTTAAAAATTTTAAAATTTTAAATAAACAAGTTTCAAAACAATTTCTTAATCACTTCTTTTAAATAATAAATTTTATTTAAGTTTTGGATTAGATAAAGGTTTTGAAATAAATTATTTTAAATTTAATTAAGTTTAAAGTATTTTATATATGTGTCCTTTATTCATAATTAATTCTTTAAGTTATTTAAACAAATTCGATAGTGTAATTAAGTAGTTAATTTGAAAGGTAAGATGTTTTTAATTATTAATTAATTTAAGGATCTTAGATTAATTTATAAGTTAATAATGAATTAATTCCAAAGTTTTATTAAATAAGATTTTTAAAAAATAAATGGTTTATCTTTTTATTAATTTAGGGTCTTGATAAATTAAAGGATCATTAATTAATTAATTATAGGGTAACTAACTAATGTAATTAATCAAAGGATAATTAAGTAATTAAGGTATAATTAATTACTTAAAGGACAATTACTTAATGTAATTAGTTAAAGGATGATTGATTAATAATTAAAGAGTAATTAATCAAGTGATTATAGGATAATTACTTAATGTAAGTAATTAAAGGATGATTAATTAATTAAAAGTTAATTAATTAATAATTAAAGGTTGATTAATTTATGATTAAAGGATGATTAATTAATATAATCAATTAAGGGTTAATTAATTAATGTTAATAAATTAATGTAAGTAATTGAGGATAATTAATTAAGATGGATAATTAAGGATAATTAATTAATTTCATTATTAATTAAAATAATAATAAACGGTTTGTAATTAATTAATGTTAATTAAGCATGATTTAAAAGTAATTAATTTAATTTATTTGGAGACTGAATAGAATTAATTAGGAATTGAACAACTAATTAATCTTGCTTATGGATGATTGGATTATATTGAATGCCTTGAATTGTTTGATATCTCTGATATGTGACATTCTGTGATATGAATTGCTTTGGATTGAGCTGTGATAAATGTAAGTTATTTATCTGTGATGTATTGTTGTGTGAATGTGAACTTCTGAATTGAATTAAAATTGTTTACTTAGACAACTTGGCCTTTAAAACGGCATTTGAATTTCGATGAAACCGGAGGTCGGATTCCAAATGGTTATCCGAAAACCACATTAAATCTTAAAGGTGGATCTTTTGTTTAAAGGATTAAAAATGGAAATTTGTTGTGACTTAACTAAGATCCGAATATATCCACATATTTTTAAAATAAGCACTCATTATTCGCAACGGCCGGGGAGAACATTAAGTCATAAAACCCATTCCGAATAATGATACAACGAAATGGAATTGCATTTGAAGACGGTAGTTGAAGATCGTGTATTTTTGAAAACAAAAGGATTGCATGTTGATTGTCTCTGCACCAAGTTGCTCCGGTATAGAGATTACCTTATGTGATGGGGAGTTCGGACATGATTAAGGGATATCCGGATTTGCAAGGACTTCTTTCCTTAACTGAACGAAGTGCCTTCAGTTCCATTCAGACCCAGGATGGACTTGTATGGATGTATGTCTGACATTACACTTTGAGATATAAAGTTGGTTTCTATCAAACACATTTCTGTTTGGTGGCGGAGAATTTATTCTCCTAGCTTAACACCCTTCTCTGAGACGTATGAGCTCAGAGGTTATGTAGTTGATATTTACTAGTGATATATTCCCAATTTGGTAATGTGGCATGCTAAGTGTTGAGCATTGGTTGATCGAAGCATGACTTTTGTGTAAAGCATAGCTTTGTGGGACGAGACTTCATCGAACTCACACCCCGAAAATAGTCGAAACAGGAAGGATGCAGCAAGGTTATGGGGTTCGCGACCCTCAGGGTATGTGCATTTCCTTTTGGATAAAAAGCGGTATCATGGTATGGAGCCTAGATATTTTACTTATGTGGTTGTTGTAGGAATTTTGATGGCGCCTCGGTAAAGGTCGATTACGACCGGGGGATGACATACTCATGATGGTTAGTTACATAGTTATAGAGGTAACCCGACCTTGTGTTGACAGAGATCCAGTTAGGTTCTCGGGACGTCCCTCCATAGGCATACCCATTCGTATAAAGGATGTTCCTTAGCCTTGACCATTTGTTGGAAATCCAATCAATCAATATGCGCCCTTTACGGTTTTAGTTATAGAACCTGCCATTTAACATGGTAGCTATAGTAGGCATACTATAATGGTAGTTTGCTGGCTAAGGTTAATATTATACTTTCAAAATGTTTTTCCACGCTATGCACTAATAATAATATCAAAAGGATTTTCGCGTATCAAGCATTTTGACTGCTATAAGGAGAAACCTCCCCCATTTGTGCGATTGCATTGAGTGTGTTCCGGGAGACCTTACGGCAGTTTCATTTTTCAAAAAGAATAACGGATTTATTTTTATTTATTTCTGTATAAATAACTGTTTTATGTTTGCTCACACCAGTCTCATGACTGACTCGGAGTTTATAGTTCTTTTTTCTAAACTCTAGATGCCCCTAATTTTCCACACGAGCAGCCTAGAGTCAAGTTATTGGTAGGTTCTGAAGCTAATTCAGATAGCAGATATGGATTTGGAAGTCTTTGAAGTTTTTGGTTTGAGCTTTGGAGATTTGGAATGAAGATGCAATCTGTTGATCTCTCTTTTGGAAGACCCTGTTGATGTTATCTTTCCGCTGTTATGTTGTATTCCATTGTTGTGTATATTTTGGCTCTGATGATATTGGGCATCTGTTATCGGCTTATTGTAATCCATGCGGTGTATCAATAAAATGTATTTTTGTTTCCATTCTGTTGTTATCATTTAATGTGTTATAAGCTCCAGTGAACCGGACTCCAACGTTTGAATATCCGGCATTTGAATACGGTTGATGTATTGGATGCCGATTTTCGGGAGTTAAGGCCGGGTTATGACATTTAGTATCAGAGCTGAAGGTTGAGTAAGAACTTTATCTTTGGAGTTTAATTAATTAGGTTACTCTTAAAGATAGGGTTAGAAATGCCCTAGAATGAGTATACTCCCTAAGATATCTTGTCTGTATGCCTTGATCACTTTTCTTACTATTTACGGATAGTGAGAATGAGTGCAAGAAGAGGACGAGGTAGGGGACAGGGGAGTACCACTACAAATGGTCAAGACCCTACAACAACAGTAATAGAAGGGACATCTTTTCCCATCCAACCCCAGCCTAATCTGGCAGAGTTATATTGGAATTTCTCAAGACTTGAAGGGAAACCATTCAAAGGTTCGAAGATTATTATAGAAGCACAAGCTTGGATTCGATCTTGTGAGAGGATATTTTTAAAGAATTGAAATTGGATGATGATCAAAGGAGGTTGATGGCTTCCTGGCAGCTCCAAGAAGAAGCTTTGGTATGGCGGGAGACCATTACTTTGGTCGACTCGGAGGATTGGTCAGTCTGAAGGACATGACTAATCACTCATATAGTCCGTTGGGTGTACGAAGAATACTGTCTGTTGAGTACTATCCTTGGCTACAAGCAAGTGATGGAATCTGGTACCCAGTTTACGTTGTGAGAATACTCTAGCTCCAACCAACTGATCAAAGAGATCGTCTATATAAAGCAATTGATTAACGATTCTTCTTTGTCAGTTTATTCAACTCCCTATAATTTACGTAGAGTCTCAGAGAACCATCTGCCTTAGTAGCAAATAAGACTGGTGCTCCTCATTAAGAAATATTCCTCTTGATAAAACCCTTCTCCAACAACTTATTACTTGCTTGTTAAATTCATATCTTTCCTTTAGAGCCATATGCCTTAGTAGTAAGGTGACAGGTCTAGCATTCTTGATAAGATAGATCCTATACTCAGTCTCTCTCTTGGTGGAAGACTGGTAACCTTAGCAAAAACAACTGGGAAATCTCTAACTACAGGTGCTGCACTAAGCTCGTCATGTGATAGGTCCAAGTAATATAAGTATCTCAACATAACAGATCCTCATGCATCGCAATAAACCTTTAATGCTACATCTACTACATGTTCTTAATCTAACAACCTTCCTATCATAGTCTGAAATAGTATACATGGTCATCCAATCCATACCCAATATCAATCAAACCCAGAAAATCTGAGTACTAAGGCATGACAATCAAACTCGACTCCTAAAATAAACAACTTCATATCCCTACACAGCATAGACAAATAGGTCGATCCTCCTATGGCTTGACACAACTACATGGTCTGTGACTATGCTATTGTATAAGCGTAAATCATTAACAAGTCTACTAGAAATGAAAGAATATGAATCCCTGGTATCAAATAAAGTGCAAATGGTTAAACCAGAAAGAGTCAGCACACCTATGATCACCACTTTCTCACCTTTGTCTGCCACTGGCTATGCACTCGAGCTAGGGACCGCCAATAGTGCATAAGCTGGAACCACCGACTAGGAGTTCGAGTATAATCTCCAATGGTGCTATGCAAGATCACTTTAGGTGTACAAACTAATCATAATTATAACACTTAACCTTAGAAAGATCTACCCTGCACTCTTTCATAATATATCCTTTCCTTCCACACTACCTACGGTGCATATTCTTTTTCTGTATCTTTCCCTTGGGTCCACTTCCACCTTTCTGTTGGTTCTATTGTGCTTTCCCTCCTTCTTGGGTTCCTCTCCTTTATCTTTACCCCTGGAGATGGTATTTAGCAAAGCCATCTCCATTGTACCCTCATATGCAACACCCATAGGAATATGATGTAGAACTAAATCCTGAAGAGATTGGATCAACCTTCTAGCAAATTGGAGAGCCTTCTTGTGTGATGTGTCAATTAGTCCCATATCGAATCTAGCTAACTCATTGAACTGGTTGACAAACTCCTTAACAGACATATTTTCTTGTTTCAAGTGAATAAACTTCTTTAATTATACACCTTGCTCCCCTCTAGAAAGAAACTTCACCTCATCCGCCTATAGAACTCATCCTAAGTGATCTATTTTCCATCGATCTCAGCCTCAACTACCTCCCACGAGCTTATTGCCTCACCCTATAACTGCCAAGTAGCCAATTGCATCTTCGCCTCATCGGTCAAACCCATCTACCCCAAGATCCTCTCATAGATGCAAATCCATAACCTCGAATCCGTATAAGACTCTGTCCCCGTGTATGGCTTTCCCCCAATATTTGAGAAATCTTTGCAAAGCTTAGTAAAGTTTGTAGTGGTAGGTGGGTGGGAAGGAGTTTCACATCTTGCCTCCTCAATGGGTCCTCTAGTGGGATTGAGCTCGGCATGTACCCTAACCAGAAGGTATCGGCGGAACCATATAGGGATATTCGCGCCTGGGATTTTGATTGCATCACCATCTTAAACCTACGGGATTAATCATCTTCTATTTTTAAATTTTAAGAATTCTATTAGCAACTTTTCACTGATATAATAGGCACGAATAAGAGGGTTAACATAGACATGAATCAAAGATGGCATAAGAACAAATAAGAGAGATTTTTGTTTGTATAAAATATTTAGGGGAAAGCTCTTTAAAAAATCCTTATTTTGTATATATGTTTTTTTGAAAAGTTCGTTTTAAGAAGAAAAAATTAGAAAACATTTTTCTAAATACCTTCTCTCAATATGGTCCTAATTTCTAAGAAACCTTGACCCATGCTCTTTGATACCATCTCTGACAACCTGCATCTCCCGACATAGCTATCCAAGGCCTATTGTGACTTTCGAGCATGCGCCATGTAGAGAAATGCAGATCGTTAGGGTTTAAGAATTTTACATCACAAAGACTGATACAATCAGATATAATCTAAGGTATACTACATTTTTGGATCTCACATAGGAAGAAACAAAATTGTATATATCATAAAAAAACATAAATCGTAGAAAATTTCAAGTCATTGTCTTAGAAAAATATTGGTACGTGATCCAATACAGAGTACATAATAAAATATCTCTCAAAGTCTGATGCATGAAGCAAAATGTACAAATAAGCCAGAATAATACATGGAGAATAAAATAGGATAAAAGTAGACTTCGAATAAAAGCTCAACTCGCCATATATCTAGAGTGAGCCAGTTGCCTACTGGCCCATCCACCTATGGTGGGGGAAAAGTAGAAAAGAGAATGGATTAGACATAAAATCTGGTGAACGAGTACAAGTTTAATATGATGATCATATATGGCTACATTAGTACTACTCCAAATGATATAGGGTATGGTACAAGTGTCTATGAATTCCTAATATCTGGTGCCTAAGGGTGCTTATCTAGTACATTCCTACACCATAAATGGTGTAGGAAAATTCAAAGGATCGAACTAAGAATTGCATTTTATATATAACGATCGACCGTCGCTCCTAGAGCTACTCAATGTGTAAGACACTGCTCTCTTAGCTAATAACAATGAGAGACACCGCCACTAGGTTACTGTGGAGATAAACTTCCACTACTATCATTGCCACTAGGCTATTGGGAACGTTTCCCTCACTACGATCGGAGAGGAAGAATTCGAAGTTCTGACTTATCACAATGTCTCATCGTCTGCATTCACTTCCATCTCTCGATCGCAGCGTTGGCCTCTTATTGCACGCTCCAGGTCCTCCTCTTTAATTGTAAAACGTGCATTGGGAATTTTTGAATACTAGAACCTTTTGTTATGCCAGACCCACTACATCAGGCATTTACACCTATCGTTGGTACCTCCTATGAGTGCCAATTGCGAAAATACATTGCCTATAATCGATTACTATCCTAAATTTGGTAAACAACATTTACCCAACAGCGCCTCAATCTGGCAGTCGCTCATAGAGAAATAGCTTTCTTACAAGTCCTAACATGCATCCAATTGCCTTTAAATATGCCCACAACAATTCACATTTTATATAATTTTCATTTCTAAATTTTGGGCGTTAGGCCAAGGTTTAATTTATCTATTTTCAACATGAATGATCAACGCTTGTATCCTTCGGTCGACTGCTAACGGTCGACCACTAAGGTTTCCAGGTCGATTGTTGACGAACAAAATTGTAGGGTCTTCTAGTTTCGATTTTCGATTGTTTATAAGGTTAATCATCAAGTTGTACAGTGATTTGTCAACCCTAGTTATAGTTTAATCAACGGTTTGCAATTGAGTTTAAGGTTTGTTGATTTACGATTTTCAATTTCAAGAAAGAAAGGGGTATATGCATAATTCTAATAAACCGTTGACTAATAATTTAAAACTAGGGTTTTAGATTCAAACTTAGAGTTTAACATATTCAATTTAGGGTTTTCTAACATTTTAATCAATTACAATAGTTTAAACTAACTACAATAACCAATTTATCAAGTGTCCACTCACCTCTAGCATAAGCTCTTACTAATGCTTGCACTCGAGAATTTGGCCCCTAAATCAGTAACACCTCCTTAGATTGCATTGATCTGCCTTTATTTTCATGCTTTAATCTATTAGGTTGAATATATTTGATTTTGGGAATTTTAAAAATGACGGTTTTAAGGAAAAGCTAGGCAAAATTTAGCTATTGTAAAAAATTTAATGGAGAATTAGGGTTTCATTAGCTTAGTATTTATAAGGGTAGGGTTTAGTCTTAGGCCATTAGATTAGCTTAGAGAATAATTTATAAAATCTAGTCTACATATCTCATCCTTCATTCCCAAGCAATCAATCACATTCATTCATCTTGCGTCCTTGAAAATCGATATCTTCGATTTTACTCGAATCGCGATCAATTGCCCCCGTGCCTGGTCGACCACTACCAATCGACCATGAACCCCTAAGGGTCGACTGGTGGCAATGTATTTTTGTGAACTTTTTGTTTTAAGTTTTTAGTTCTTTCCAATGCCCGTAAATCGCCCACACTAATTTCGATTTCAAAGTGTTATTTATGACAATCATCCAAAAAATCGCTACAAATGCAATGGTGCAAATTTTGTAGAAAATTCAAACGTTTGTGGAAATTTTCTTTTAAGTCCTTATTTTAATTTAATTTAATTTTCTTATTTAATTTCTATCTAAATTTCTATTAAACTTCTAGGGTGTTACACTATATCTCACATTGCACCTGCATCTAACTTCATACATAGGTTTCCTTATAATAACAATATAGTAATAAATTTTCTACAATTACAATTACATATGCCTGCAATGCTGACTCGTCAGTGTGTCTCATCGTTTTTATCCATGTCCACCTCTTAAATTGCAGTATACACCTCTTATTGCACACGTCAGAATCCAGCAACCGCACAGTATCACACTACATCAGAATCATGAATACCAAGGAGCCTTATTATGTCGGGCCCACAAACTTCATTGGGCATCATTCAGTACCGCATGACCACCGTAGAACCTCTTATGAGTGCCATTTGTGATAGAATCGTCCTCAGTCGAATAATCAACTCCAATTGGATAAAGTACGTTGACCCAACCTCGTAATATCCTAGCATCATCTCATATAGAACTAGCTTCTCCACTATCTCTATCATCCATACATATGTATCCAATATAGTTATACATGTTATCATGGATTTTATTCCTAACCTGGGTTTTAGGTCGAGGTTCAGATTATGCATTTTGGTCATCAATTGGTCGACCACTCGTAGTTTAAATTCTAGGGTTTGTCTTGTGTTATGACCATTTTGATTTTTTATTATAGTTTTTAATTTCGTTCTCATATTCTACAGTAACTGATTATCACTAAATTTTTGTTGTAATTTCAAATGCCACTTTTCAAATCTATATACTTCCATGCTAAATTAGTTTAATCTAGGTTCAATCAATTTTAGGGGTATTTAGTCAATTACAAAGGGTTTTAATTAAGATGAATCTTACATTAACCAATTTATGCAAATTTTAGTTACCAATTCAAATTTCAATTCAAAACAATTATGGTTTAAATTTCTAACATCCTATATTCGATAGAATATATATAAAACTAATTGTAAATAATCAACTTGTTAAACTGGTTCCCACTCACTTTGGATCCAAGCTCTAGCTCTAGCTCTATTCCTCGTCCGAGAATAGACACCCATTAGATTGCCCCCTCCTTGATCTGATCAATAATATCCACTTTGCTTTGATTTTAATTTGTTTTTGAAAGAAATTTTATAAGTGGAGAGAATAAAATTTGGCAGAGTTTGAATATGCTGTAAATTTTCTAAACAAATTAAGGTTGGGTTAGGTGTTTATTTATAGGGGTTTGAGGTCAATTTAGGTCGTTGGATTTACCTTAGGTAATCTTTAATTTCATACTGGATGCACATCGGTTACTTGGAAGCAAAGAAAAATATTGGATTCAATCGTAGTCGTCCAAACTCGGGCTCTAGATCTGAGAATATACGTCAATCGTTCAACCGCTAAATTTGGATATAACTTTCTTATTAAATTTTCTACTAAACTTCCACGGTGTTACAAATCTGCTTTGTGTTTATTATAGTAAACAGATAGTTTTAGAGTTGTGTAAATTCGAAACTTGTTAGTAATTTATTAAGTTGGAATATAATAATTTTTAACGAAGTACAATGATTATGCAAGCATATGCTGAATGGATTTAAGGTAATATGTATTTCTTTCTATAAACTAACGCACTTAATTATAATTTTTCAATAATAATACAACAAGCTTTCATCAACACTAAATTATTGTTTATCAACAAGTTAATAATCCATTGTTATGGAATTAATTGGTGGTTAACTGAAAAGGGAGCAACTGTTAGATTATAGTGTTGAAATATTAAACTTGATTTTTTAATTTGTTGAAGTTTCTTATTATTAAAGTTTCTAGAATCTTCTTATATTTAATAGAAATTGGTGAGAGCTCTAGAATTTTATATTAATTGCTAGAAATAAGAATTATATAATCGTTATGATTCTAGAGTTGTCTAAAGAGTCATTTCTAGAGTTGTCAAATGAGTCATGTTCCTAAAGTTTATATCTAGAATTTTCTATTGAGTCATATAAATAGAGGTGCTCTCCTCTCAATTTGTATCAATCAAGCAAGAAATAAATCATCAATCAAGAAAAGTTTCTACAATAAAATAAAAAACTCCTCTTTCTTATACTCTCTCCCTCTTTCTTCAAACAATATTCAATAAAGTGGTATCGGAGGGAGGGTTTAAGGATGGCGAATAGTGGCATTCCCCTACAAGTTCCAGTGCTCACCAAGAACAATTGTGATAATTGGAGTTTAAGGATGATGGCTCTCCTTGGAGCACACGACATGTGAGAGATAGTTGAAAATGACTATAATGAACATGAGAATGAAGATGGTTTATCTCAAATTCAAAGAGATGGTTTGAGAAAATCAAGAACAAGGGACAAGAAGGCTCTTTATCGAATTTATCAAGCATTGGATGATGAACCTTTAAAAAAAATTCTGGATCAAAGTCGGTCAAAGAAGCATGGGAGAAGCTTCGAACTCTTACAAGCGAGCTGATCAAGTCAAAAAGTTACGTCTTCAAACTTTAAGAGGAGAGTTTGAAACTTTGCTTATGAAAGAAGGTGAACTTGTTTCTGATTACTTCTCAAGAGTTCTAGTGGTTAGTAATAATTTTAAAAGAAATGGTGAGAAGTTAGATGATGTAAGAATTATGGAGAAGGTTCTTAGATCATTAGATCCAAAGTTCGAATATATTGTCGCCATCATTGAAGAAACAAAAAACATGGAGACCATGTCAATAAAGGAACTTCTAGGCTCATTGTAAGCTTATGAAGAAAAGAAAAGAAAGAAGGAAGATACTATGGAGAAAGTCCTTAAGACACGGATTGATTCAAAAAAGGAAGAAAGTAATCGAAGTCAACAAAGATGGGGTGGTAGCCAAGAAAGAGGAGAGGTCGTGCATATGGACATGGACGAGGTTGGAGGCCCAACTATGAAAACAACAACAACAGCAACAATAAAAGAGGAGAAAGTTCAACAAGAGGTCGTGTGAGAGGAAATTCAAGGTATGACAAGTCACGTGTTAAATGCTACAATTGTGAGAAATTTGAAAATTATGCTTCTGAATGTAGAGTTTCAAAGCATAATAAAGTTAAAAAGAAGACCAACTACGTTGAAGAAAAAAGCCAAGAGGATGGTACATTATTACTAGCTTACAAAGAAAATGAAAAAAGAGAGGAAAACCAACGGTAGATAGTGGTGCAAGCAACCATATGCGTGGGGAAAAAATATGTTTGTGGAGCTTGATGAATCAGTGAAGGCCAATGTGGCATTTAGAGATGAATCAAAGATAGCAGTGGAAGGTAAAGGAAGGGTTCTTATCCGATTGAAGAATGGAGAGCACCAATTCATTTTCAATGTTTACTATGTGCCAAATATGAAGAGCAACATTTTGAGCATAGGACAACTCTTAGAGAAAGGTTATGATATTCGATTAAAAGATAACAATCTTTCTATAAGAGATGGTGCAGGTAACTTCATTGCAAAGGTACCAATGTCAAGAATAGAATGTTTATGCTCAACATTCAAAGTGATGTTGCACAATGCCTTAAGGTGTGCTATAAAGATACTGCTTTGCTTTGGCATCTTCGTTTTGGACATCTTAACTTCGAAGGGCTAGAGTTGCTATCCAAAAAGGAAATGGTAAGAGGATTACCATGCATAAGTCATCCAAATCAAGTGTGCGAAGGATGTTTACTTGGAAAGCAATTTAAAATGGGCTTTCCAAAGGATTCATACTCAAGTGCTAAAAAGCCGTTGGAACTCATACATACAGATGTGTGTGGTCCAATCAAGCCAAGTTCACTCGGCAAGAGTAACTATTTTCTTCTTTTCATCGATAATTTTTGAAGAAAAACATGGGTGCATTTTTTAAAAGAGAAATCAGAGGTTTTTGAGAACTTCAAAAAGTTCAGAGCTCATGTTGAGAAGGAAAGTGGCCTTATGATTAATGCCATGAGATCTGACTGTGGAGGAGAGTTCACATCAAAAGAATTCCCACAGTATTGTGAAAACAATGGAATCAGACGACAACTGACATTGCCTAGATCCCCCGGCAAAATGGAGTAGCAGAAAAGAAGAATAGGACAATACTTGAAATGACAAGGAGAATGCTCAAAATTAAGAGGTTTCCAAAGGGATTTTTGGACGGAAGATGTGGCATGTGCGGTTTATCTACCAAACCGATTTCCAATTAGAAGTGTGTAGGGAAAGACACCATAAGAAGTATGGAGTGGAAGAAAGTCTGGTATTTCCCATTTAAGAGTCTTTGGAAGCATAGCTCATGTATATGTACCAGAAGTGAAGCGAAGAAAATTGGATGAAAAAAGTGAGAAGTATATTTTTATCGGTTATGACAACAACTCTAAAAGATATGAGCTCTATAATCCTGATATGAGGAAGATAATAATTAGTCGAGATGTTGTGTTTGATGAAGACGGAGAATGAGATTGGAGATCACATAATGAAAATTACAACTTCTTTCCATACTTTGAAGAAGATGAAATACCACAATCAAGGATCGAACAATTAAGGGAGGAGCCTACTTCCCCACTAGTTTCTCCTACCACAAGTTGTCAAGAAGATGAGAGCTCAAGTGAAAGGGCTATACGCTTTAAAAGCCTTCAAGTTATTGGATAACAGAAAATCAAGATAATCTTATTCTCTTTTGTTTATTTGTGGATTGTGAGCCTATGAACTTTCAAGAAACTTTGCAATAGAAGAATTGGAAAAATGCCATTGACGAAGAAATCAAGGCCATCATGAGGAATGACATATGGAAGTTAGCTTCACTTCCAAAAGGACACGAGGCGATTGGTGTAAGTCGGTATACAAAGCAAAGAAAAATACGAAGGGAAAAGTTAAAAGATACAAAGCGAGATTGGTGGCAAAAGGCTATAGTCAAAGAGCCGACATTGACTATGATGAGGTATTCGCTCAAGTCGCTCGATTAGAAACTGTTAGACTAATAATCTCTTTAGCAGCTCAAAATAGTTGGAAGATACATCAAATGGATGTGAAATTTGCTTTCTTAAATGGAGTTCTTGAAGAAGAAGTTTATATCGAGCAACCACAAGGCTATGAAGTCAAAGGAGAAGAAGACAAGGTTTTGAAGCTAAAGAAGGCATTTTCGGGTTGAAACAAGCTCCAAGAGCTTGGAATGCTCGAATTGATAAGTACCTTCAAGAGAGAAATTTCATCAAATGTCCACATGAGCATGCACTCTATATTAAAATCCATAATGGTGATACATTGATTATATGCTTGTATGTAGATGACTTGATCTTCATAAATAGCAATCCAAGCATGTCTCAAGAGTATAAGAAAGAGATGACGAAAGAGTTTAAGATGACTGATATTGGGCTCATGTCTTATTACCTCGGCATTGAAGTAAAACAAGAAGATAAAAGCATTTTAATCACTCAAGAAGGCTATGCTAAGGAAGTATTGAGGAAGTTCAAGATAGATGACTCTAATTCAGTTTGCACACCAATGGAATGTGGAACCAGGTTGTCAAGGCATGAGGAAGGAGAAAAAACGGACTCAACACTCTACCAAAGCTTGGTTGGAAGCTTGCGATATTTAACATGTACAAGACCTGACATTCTATATGCGGTAGGAGTTGTGAGTCGATACATGGAGAACCCAATAATAACTCATTTGAAGGCAGCAAAGAGGATTTTTCGCTGTGTTAAAGGCACAACAGACTTTGAATTGTACTACTCTATTTTTGATAATTACGAGCTTGTTGGATATAGTGATAGTGATTGGAGTGGAGATATGGATGATCGAAAAAGCATAAGTGGCTTCGTGTTCTACATGGAAGATACAACCTTCACATGGATGTCGAAAAAACAGTCGATTGTCACTCTTTCCACATGCGAAGCAGAGTATATAGCTGTTACTTCATGTGTTTACCATGCAATTTGGTTACGAAATCTACTAAAGGAGTTGAAACTGCCACAAGAGAAGCCAACCAAGATTTTCGTGGACAACAAATCAGCAATTGCTTTGGCTAAAAATCTAACTTTCCATGATCGAAGCAAGCATATTGATACACGCTATCACTATATTAGAGAGTGTGTCTCCAAAAAGAATGTGCAACTAGAATACGTGAAGACACATAATCAAATAGTTGATATCTTTACCAAACCTCTCAAGCATGAAGATTTTGTCCCGTTGAGAAATCTGCTTGGAGTCACAAATCAAGTTTAAAAGGGGGTGTTGAAATATTAAACATGATTTGTTAATTTCTATAAGTTTCTTATTATTAAAATTTCTAGAGTCTTCTTGTATTTGATAGAATTTGGTGATAGCTCTAAAATTTTATATTAATTGCTAGAAATAAGAATTATATAATAGTTATGTTTCTAGAGTTGTCTAAAGAGTCATTTCTAGAGTATTCTATATAATAGTTATGTTGAATATTTTCTGGTCAAATGAGTCATGTTTTTAGAGTTTTCTATATCTGGAATGTTCTATTGAATCATATAAATAGAGAAGCTCTCCCCTCATTTTGTATCAACCAAGTAAGAATTAAATCATCAGTAAAGAAAATTTTTCTATAGTAAAATAAAAAAAACTCCTCTTTCTTATATTCTCTCCCTCTTTCACCAAAAAATATTCAACATATAAAATGTTTTAATGTTGTTTGCTGGATGATCAAGATTTGTTTTATTTGTTCTATAAATTTTGACTGGAATGTACGAAATTTTGTCTATGCATATTCTTTTTCTTCTCTATTCTTTTTTTTTTTAATATTATTATTCAACATATATTTTGGACTTTGACAACTAAAGCTTGTGTCTTGTAGACTTTATTTAAATATGTGACAGTTTTGCTAGAATTTGAGACTTCTTTTGTTATAATGACATGTTGAGTTTTTCAACAGATTGTTCTAGTTTTATTGCCCATCTTGATCTACTTAACCACCTAAACCACTTATGCATGTTTACTTAGCTAGTTATCTACAGCAATTTTCAGTAAGTGGTGGATATATGTAAAGTTTCCCTCTTGTAATAAATATGAAGTAGAGAGTGACCAGATTGGTATACCAGAGATAAGATTATATTCATGAAAGCATTTAGTGTACCTATATGGCCTTGTCTCTTTTGGCTTACTCTCATCTCCCCATAAGACTTAACCAACCCATTATAGTTCAGAATTTTCTAGCAGACAAATATTCTTGTATTTTTGGCATCCTAATTTTTTCATTTTCACGTCAGTCTTCATGATCAACATTTACAAAACACCAACCTCTTATTGTGATCAAATTAACACACTATGATCTTCACAACAATTTGAACTACTATACATAGGTTCAAAAAAACACAAACTAATACTGTATGATTTAAAATTTAACATTAATTATTCTTGGAAAAACAAATCAAAAATCTTATAAATCAAATTTGATAGAGTAATCAGTGAAGTTCATTCTCTTTTAATAGCTTAGCATCCTGCAATAGCAAAGGTAAAATATTAATCCTACTTGACAAACATGCTGCTGTTTGCTACCCAACGGAAAGGTAACATTATTCAACTAATCAGAATTTTAAAAACTACCAGTTTGAGAAACTCAAGTAAAGTTTTTTGCTCTAATTTCTATATTTGAATTAATACGTAAAAAAATACAAATTGATTTAAATAGTATCAAATATGAAATAATTGCTGCTGTTACAGCAATATTTGACACAGGGATTCTTCTAAAAGGGCTCAATCATACATTCATTACTGTAGTTCCTAAAAAAGATAAACCCCTTAACATTGCTTACAATAGGCTTTTATCTTGCTGTAATCTTTTTTACAAGACAGTTTCTAAATTTATATGCGGTAAAATTAAAATATTTCTTGAAGTATTTGATGTCAAACTAGTAATTTTGGCAAATATGCCTCGGTTAAAACTAAACCGAGGTTCAGTTTTAACTTGCTTAGTCTGACAGTTATTGTGCTTGGCTTTTAAGTATTTAAAGAGTGGTAGAGAGGTTGTGATGTCAACTATAAAATCAACTTGTATATTTATTTAATCGTTTTATTCAATTTTGATGAAGCGCTTTTTTTAGTCTTGGAACCAAAAGAAAACCAATGAGAAGCTAATTATGTTTGAAAACCAACTCTTAAACTAGCTAATTATGTTTGATAATACATCACAATATTGCACTAATTATCCATGTACTTGGCTAGCATTGTCCTATTTGAAAGTCATTGAAGATGCTCTTGGTACTACAATAGTTTGGCTTGCTGCAAACATTATTCTGGAATCAGTTTCTAGTATGTGTAATTTAAGCTTTATTCAGATAAAATACATCACGTACACATGTTAACACAGTCTTATTTTTGTCTTCACGTTGCTGTTATATGTTAAAACACTAGACAAATTATAGACTCAACTATGCTTGCAAATAAAGAAGTTTGGTATGATACACGTAAAAATCATTATGCAAAAAGGAAAATAGAAATAATTATTTACAGACAGCTGCTGCTTGTTTTATATAAAGTACAATGTATGCTTCAAAAAACTGCTTGACTACAAATTATTTCCTGAGTACAACCTATAAACTGCTGCTTGACTGCAAACTACAACTATGTTTTAACACTGCTGCTGCTATCGATCTTCAATGATGTCGATACGTTTTTTTCCATTCCATTTGGTCTCTGGTCAATCACGACGGCTGGCTGCACACTAAATTTTCATTGCTGCACTGAGCTGATGATGCCGATTGAGGCTCTTGATATTATTTTTACTTGCATAGCTAGTTCCTCTTTGTTGCCACTCATTTCAACTAGTGTTGTCACTTGTCACTATCCCTGTACTTTCCTGCTAATTGCAGCATATTTCTGCTAACTACTATCTGATATCATATGTCGTCCCTTGCATCCTATTACTCTATTTGCTGTTGTTGATCTCCTCTATGCTTCAGCTTTGACGGCCTTCGGTATGCTGGTATTCATATTCATATTGCATTTTTTGCACCGAGTTTCTCAATGATGCTTGTGTTCTAATTCAAAACTGTTTTCAGCTAAACCATTTACATTCCTGTCTCTTCGCTTACATGGTGTTATCGCAGCATATTTTGCATTTTTCATGGTTTCTTGATCTTTTTTGCCCTAAATACATGATTTTTCACTTGTACAACATATTTCAAAGTTATTGCATACATTGTTACTGGCATGCTCTTGCATTTTTCCTATAGCTGCCGTTTTTCATTCGCGTGTAGTTATGGTTGCTTCCAGCCTGCACGATCCATGGTCTTGCTTTCTTGCTTCTGCATGCTCTTGTACAACCAGCAATTATACATGCATGCAATGCATAAACTAATACAAATTGGAAACTAGGAAACAACCCAATTATTTTGCATTATATTTGTATGCCAACTCTCTAGTTCAGTATGGAGGAACGCAGGAAACGTTATAATATGCTTAAATAAATGCTTCCTTAGGCAGTATCTATGAGTTGGAAGTTGTAATCAGTAATCATGCTAACACAATGGTGTTAGTAGAGAGTCTCATGGGCCTTTATTTGTTAACTGGTCAGTTACATGTTTTTTAATGTTCACTATGCGTCCTGAACTATTCAATATCATGCTTGGTACTACTGCGTATACCTGATCTACCAAATACTTTGATTCAATAATAATAAGCCTTTTTTAAATTACTTTGTAAAAACACTTGATAAGTGTAAAATTTTGACTGAAGGTTACTTTTTTTGAAACTATGCTACTTGGGCTGGGTATACTTTTACGTTGCTACATTTTATGACTATTAGACGTACATATGTGCTTTTTTTGACACATTGGAAGGCAAGAAGAAATATGTTGTCACCCTCTTTCTCCTTAAAAAATCAGTCACTCTTGCATTAATGTATTTTGCATCCGCATTCATACATCTTTACTTTTAATATGTATCGTTTTGGTTAGCACGGTTGTATATATTGTTTTGTACGCTTGTATGCACTATTACTTTTGGTCGCAAATATTTATATGTTTAATACTTTGTTTATGAAATAATGTGTGTGTGTATGTGTGTATATAATGGTTTAGCTTATGAATCCGTTTGATTACATCTTTATGACTAATAAATAGAACCATTGAATAGATTTACTCGGTGTCCTTTTGAAATTCCAAATATACCCTTTTGCATGTCATAGAGAAATAGTATTCAAACATGTGAATATAGCCTGTTAATTTCTAAGTCAACTAGCTATTAATCACCATGAAAGACTACGGTATATGTTCACTAGATGAAGTATACGAGTGTTCCATATTATCCGTAATTTAGATGGAAGTTCATCGGTCGTAGCTTCATCCGATTCCGAGTTAGTATAAAGAAGTTTTTGAAGTTTAAAGAAGAAAAAAAGCGGTCTCTGCATAGGCAGAGTTCAAATGTGAGGATGTAGCATGTTATTTTCTAAATACAACTATTAGTCATCATGAGAACTACAGTGAGCGTTGAAGTGGAGATATAGCATGTTATTTTCTAAGTATAACTGTTAATGTAACGACCCACTATTTTGAACCGTTCAAATCGATAATAAACTACACATGTTGGACTTGAATTGCTCGAAATAATACATTGTAAATAAAAATTGGCAAAACTCAGCATATACAGTAAATAAATCAATTACAGAATCACAAACACAGATTAATATAGTAATAATAATGCAGCGGAATACATAAATAGTAGTTCATGAAGCTACTATATAAACAACAGAGTTTAAAATAAAATACAACAGAATATCTCAAATACCGACTGATGACATCTCTGAACAAATCAAATGGAAAAACTGAAAGCTGAATCGATAGTTGGATCTCCAAGCGAAGCTCCAAACTGTAAAGGTGAGTCTCAAATACTGTATCACTCAGTCTGACCCGAGCGTAAAGCAAAACACAAAACACTCGAGTCAGGATTAACATTCTTATATCAATAAATCCAACTCAAGTGAATTATCAACTAAAATACAAGTAACTCAAATAATGTTTGGGATAACCATCCTCTAAGAATACGTGGAACTATCTACTATGTAGAAACATACGCTATTAACAACCAAACGTCATTATAACACTGTGATCATTTCAAAATAATTCATACTCTGTGTAGTTAATGCCTCTGTATTACCCCGTTAAAACTCCGCTATATCTCATAGCGAGTTTCTACCGCTACGATTTTTCTGTGTAGCCCCAAAATATAGCCTTTCCGCTTTAAGCCCCGCTATTTCCGCTATATCCCGTTATTCCCGCTATATTCCGCTATTTCCGCTATATCTTCTTTAATAAAATGAATTGAAAAATTGCATTTATACATTATAAAATTTATGAAACTAATTTATTTGATTTAATTTTTAATATATTTTAAGAAATGAAAATACTCTAATATTTTACTAAATTCAATTATGTTATATGACAATTTTACGTTTAGTTAAAGTATATTCACACTTGTTTTTATTTAAAACTATTTATGTATTAATTATAATTCAATTGAATGATAATTTTTCATTTAATTACCATTTATATATTTGTAAAAACATTAAGTACAAGTTTTATATGCTATTTTAGAGCCATCCGCTATATCCCGCTATATCCTCGCTGTATCCGCGCTATGACCTTTTGCATCTCCACCGCTATGAATCTGCCGAGCACATTAACTGCACGGTTTATACTTCAAAACCAAAATATCATTTCCATTTCAAATATATCTATTTTCAAATTATAGCACTTTCAAAGTTGAAACCAAAACGCTTTGAAATCATAATTCTTTGGAAGACCATAACTTTGAAATCATAACTCCACTACTTAAACAGTGTAGATATTAATAATAGTATATAAAATAAAATAGTTTATATTAAAATAATTAGTATATTAAAATAGTTTATATTAACAATAGTTTTGTATTAAAATAGTGTGTGTGTGTGTGTATTAAATAATTCATAAAGTAAAATATTTATAATTTCCTTAAATTTCACAAATCGATTCAAACCAACTCGAATTCCACATTCAAAGTTTAATTCAATCTCAGTTCATCAATTTCAATTCAATTCAGCTTCTAAATAAACAATTTCAAATTATATCGATTTTAAATACAGATTGGAACCACAAAATAAACCATTTAAATTTCAATATATTTCAAAGCTTTAAATATTCAACAATTTCAAAACTAAATTTACTGTTTAATATAAATCTTGATTTAACTTCATTATTATCTAGTCTTGAAATATTCACTTAATAAATTCAATTTCGTTTAAATAACCTTAAATTACATTTTTTAAAATATTTCCTTCAATTTATTTAAACGTGATATTTAAATCAAAATTAGGTTATAAAATCATATCTTTAAATTTCAAATTCAGTGAGTTTCAAATTGATTTAATTAAATAAAATTCTTAATTAAATACAGTTTCAAATAAACTCAAATTTATCTTCCCAATCTTATTTATAAAAAATCATTATAAATCTATCTTAAAATAAAATTTCAACATATAAACCTAAAAATCTACAATTTAAACCATTATAAAATAACATATATATAATATCTTAAAATCAATATTTGTTAAAGCCGAGATAATCATTTCAAAACCTTGGAAATCATTTTTTTAATATATATATATATATATATATATATAAACCAACGGTGTTTGTATATAATTTTTTATCCTATGGTCAAGTGATACAGATATTCACCATTTCAGTTCGAAATTTAAAATATATACGAGTATTTATCATTTCAATCCGCAGTCGCAAATTCAATTCAACGAAAATCGCTTGGGTTTATCATTTCAACCCATAACGATTTTCCCATATTCTACAGATCGTTCGAGTATGTATCATTTTAACCCATAGGAAATTCTACACTAACAAAGAACTTGCAGAGTGAGAACATATATGATAAAATACAACATATAACAACAGGCATATATTATCAGTAACGAACTGAATAAAATATATACAACAAGATATGGTGTCATATCTCACAGGTGAATAATTACATATAATGGCATATATATAGCGATGTAAATCTAACAACAGCATATTTCAATTGTCGTTTCAATTGAAATAAAATTTAATAAATATAAGAACGTTAATCGTGAGTGATTGCTCACCTTTCGAGGCTAGAGATGAACGAGAATGAGATGAGTTACAAATCCAAGCACGAATTCCAAAGCAAAGTAAGATTGGCACGAATTCGATGAATGGAGCTGATAACGGAAATTGATGATAACAAATTGAATCAGTCTTGATATAAACTGCATATACGTATACATATACATATAATTATTATTATTTCCAAGAAATCAATATTTAAATTTAAACAAATATTATAAAATTTAAAAGTTATTATTCCTAAAACTCAAGTATTAAGAATCAAAGATATATATATATATATAATACTTAAAACCAATATCAATAAATATATACTTATTAAAAATACATGTACTTAAATCTATCCACACAGATCTGCACACTAGATTCTAAACAATATATATATTGTGGCGACCCGGAATTTTTAAGCAATTTGAATTGGAATATTTAATTGATTTGAAATATTTTGAAAGTTAATTTTCAACTTGAATTCAAATATCACTATTTATTTGGTAATTAAATTATTGAATTAAATTATTTGAAGTTGGGTAAAATATGAAATCTGGAATTTTAAGCCTGTTAAAAAAAATTTGAAGGCTTGTAAAATTTATATTGATAACATTGAAGATAATAGAAGTGTAAAAATTGAATTTAACAGTGATTTGTTCAGTTTTGAAATTTTATTGTTTTAAACTGAATTTAAAAATAGCCTTCCGAGGCATATTCTCGGAATTCAACGAAACCAGTCCCATTGGATCGGTAATATTGTATTATTATCGGATTTCAAATTTTGTATTGATCGAAGTTGTTGTGTGAGTGTACGATAAGGAAACGCCTTGAAAATTTAATTGGAAATTCAATACTATAACTGGATCCAAAAAGCTATTTTCTCCATACGATTGAATTAGGACTCGAAACCTTTTCTATTGCATTCGGAATGAGCGTATAACATTACAAACGCCCAACAGCGTGCCTCGATAGGGGTTCGGGATTTTGAGTTGTGGGAATCGAACGTTTTAAAATATAAATATAAATATATCTGGGTTGACCTTCAATTTCCCATCATCTTTTTTTTAACTACACCTCATATCACTGTAGCAAATCCATTCAATCACACAAGCGTATCCAACACGCGATTCCTTTTCCTTCCTTTTAATAAGAACGAGCCCCTTTCCTCTTCTTTTAGAAACGAAATCAAAAAAAAAATTGGCCGCCACTGCTTTGTACTCAAATAACTAAAGCAATATCGAACTCAACCCCTAGAATGCCTGTTTCATCTCTCGTTCTTTCTGATGTTCGAATTGAGGTCGTTAGGGGATGGGGCGCTCGCAATTTGGGGTGAAGTTGGGAGTTAACGAGGCCGAGACGACAACAAGGAGTCGATTTGACAGGCCGTCGGCATTCGATTTAGACGAAGATGGTCGCATTCGATTCAAAAGGGGGAAAGTCAGGCTGATCGATCGGCGATGACGTGAGGACTGCCTTGGGGCATGCAATCAATTCTCAAGATCGTGAGTTGGTTTGTCATCATTGAAGTCGTATCTGAGTGTAAGGGGGTGGTCGTGGCGGCTGCGTTTTTGATATCATGACCCAAGAATGGTCGCCACTGTGAGATAGCAATTGGAGGCATGAAGATGGTGATGTGCTGGCAACCTAGAGGTGCGGCTTGGGGGATCTGTTGGGTGACGAGTGTTGGTGTGCAGCTCATGTTGAATTCTTGGCCTTGCACGGTGAAATCTGGGATTTCATTTTCTCGAGTTTTGATTGACGCGTGGATGCGAGTTGAGGTTTGTTTTTCTTTGTTTTTCTGATAGTTTATTTAAACTAGGTTATTACTATTACTTAATCAGATTTTTAGTTCGAGAAAAGAGAGGAAAAATATTATCTATTAAGCAGTTCTTTAGAATGTTGAAGCTAATCTTAATTTAATTTAAATATATATAGATAAAGTAGAAAATTATTATATATAGATAAAGATTGAAAAGAAAAAAAATGTGAAAGTTTATATAAATTAGTTTTATGAAACCTATGTAAGTTATTTTATAAACATACATGTAATTTCAAAACTAAACCTAAAACAAATATACATATTCACATTTTAAACTTACTAGTTGTTTTTAAAATAATATACTAAGGTGATTAATTTATTTAATTAACTTATCTAAATTATTTTAGTTACTAAGAAATTATTTAAAAAGAAATTAGTTTAAAATTAAATTATTAGTAAATTAAATTTGTTAGAGATAATAAAATATGTGGTTAATTAAATTATCAAATGGGAATTTAATTGTTCAATTGACTCGAATATTAATAAAACATCTAATGTTTTTGCAAGGTCTGAAATCGTGGAATCAAATCGAGAATGAAGTGGATTGCAAAATAAAAGGTGAGTTAATCTCACTCAGCTGAATTTTAATTTAAATATAATTGGTTAAATTTAAATAATTGATTGATTGATTGGATTTGGTGTGTTGGATTATATATAGTAGTATATAGTATATCTTGGAATGTTTGATTTCCTCGCATTATATAGCGGATGAGACCCTATGCGCCGCATAATAGCGGATGATATTATATTTAATCTCATATACCGCGATATTCCACCTCGAAGTGGAATTGGTATTTTATATTGTGCTAACGTCTGTGGATGTAGGGAAACAGGTTGGAGGGATCCAACTGGATTCCTCAACATTTATTTAAATTATTTAATATTCTCTATTGCGATTGTTTGATATTCTATGATGAATTATATTGGAATATTGAATGCTATGGTTTGATTGAATATATTTGGGTATAACGAGTTACCAAAAATATAAAAATTAGAGTTTTGGAAAGACAATAAAAGAGGGGAGTTTTAAGTAAAATACTTATAGTAAATAAATTAAAAATGAATTCAAAAGGAATTAAAGTGATATTAAAATACTAATAAATAATTCCGAGTATGGAAAATAATTTTGAATAAAACAGAAATTAATGAATTGTAAACTTAAGTGATATCAATTAAAGGAATAAAGAATTATTTTAAAATTCATATTTTAAATTTATTTAAAAGGATAAAGAAGTAATTTGAGAAATCTAACATTGGTATTTTCAGCTAAAAATGTTTTAAATGATAATAAAGGATTTAAATCTAAAGTTATTGGATTTTGAAATAAATGGGGTAAATTGGAAATCAATTTGGAAATTGATTTAAGTGTTTGAAATTGGATATTTGGAAGAATAAATTCAAGGTGGGGATATATTAAGGGGAATGAGAAAATTTGTTTAAAGATAAATAGTGATTTATTTTTAAAGGATGTGAAGAGAAATGTTTTTCCCCGGATAGCCAAGTACGTTTTCAAAATAAACTTTTAAATATAAGTCAAAAGCTTTAATGTTGTTTTAAAAAGCATGTTTTAGAAAATTTATTATTTCTAATCGTTTAAATTCTTAAGTAAATATTTTTCAAATCTATTATCGTAGTAATTATTTAAAAAGTGACTTAGTATTTTGTTTTAAAAAGTGAAAACCTAGTTTTATATTTTATAAAGTAACCTTATTTTCAAATATTCGTATAGTATGTATTTTTAACAAATTATTGAAGTAGTTTTTAACTTAAATGTTTTAAAATATATTTCAAAGTAAAGCGTTTTAAATTATTTTAAAAATCTAACGTTTGGGCTTGGTGATTTCAGTGGAAATAGAAAATATTTGGAAAATTTATTCTGAAAAAGGAAGATAGTTTGAAACTGTTTTCAAAGGTTGAAATGGAAATATATCTTGTGAAGATGTTTCGAGATAGATAAATAATTTGGAGAAATTATTTATGGTTGGTGGATGTTTGTGAATATTAATTGATAATTAAATAACCGACTATCAATATTGGCAAAACGCGCTGATCGGTTCGAAGAGACCGGGATCGGGATTTATTTCTCGAAAACCACTTCGATCCGGTTTGTACGGTTTTGTGGAAAACGAGTTTGGATTCGAAAATGGAGCAGGGAAGTGCAAGGGCTAGTCGCTACTAATCCTGAGGATATTTCCAAAATGGATGTAGTAGGAATAGTGCCTTCGGTTCCGTTCGAACACGGGGCGAACTTGTATGGATGAATGCTTTCGGAACATCGTCAGGTAGACGATGGACATTCTAAGGGATATGTTCTAAAAAGATAACGCTTAGCCTCAAGCCTCATCAACCGGGAATGACTGAAAATCAGGGGTTATGCAGCAAGGCTAGGTGGGTAGCACCCATTCAGGGTGAGGTCATCCCTGTCTAGATGTCCCTTTTTATTTAGGCTTAGTGGTGCGGTTGCTGATCCCAACCGTGGGGTGATCTCTCTTGGGATTACCCAGTAAAGGGTAGTCCCGGTCTTGTGTAGCAGGGGGTCGGGAGTGATCCTCGGTACTGTGATCTAGGCCACGTACCGTGACAGGTGGTACCCTAGTGCCTAGTCATTAGATGGAAATCCATTCTCCCTACGCGCCTTGTACGAGTTTTGTTTTTATTACCCACTCTGTGGCTAGTAGCTGGAATTTAATCATGTAACAATTTCGGCTATTTTAATAAGTATTTGTATATGACCCTATTATAATATCAGAGGATTTTAATATAAAACCATTTTAGCTATCGTAAGGTAAAAATCTGACACGTTTATTTGTGGTGTGGTCTTACGAGATGCTTTTGTTTTCAAAGGATTTTTGAAACTTTAATAATCAATTTGAGTGTGATTTCTCACGCTGGTATATCCAGACTGACTCGAGTGTTATGTAACTATAATGCTTGGGTCAGACCGAATATTATAGAATTCATGAAAGGATGCTATGGAGCTCAGGAGGCGAGCTGGATAGCGACACGTAGTGTCGTACTTGATTATTATTCTGCTGTGTATGCAGTTGTATGTTATTGATGTGGAACTCTGATGATGTATTCTAGTGATGTATGTATAAAACAGATATAGTTTTCTTTTGTGTAAAGATCTGTTATTATATATTATATTTTATTCCGCTGCATTGGTTAGATTCTGTTGTTGTTTTCTATTTTCTCTTCTTTTATCACTTCTTCTTTAACCCAAATGGGTCGTATTTCCGTTCAACTAGAGTTGATTGATGTTGAATAGTGTTGACTCAAGGGGTACAGATTTGCGGGTCGTTACACTTGGTATCAGAGCTTAGGTTGGTGATAACCTTGGCTCTTGGTGATAACCTTGGCTCTGGTGGGAGTTACTCATTAAATAGAGTTCGCAAGTACTCTAGAATGAGTTTGAGCGTATTAATAGATATGAGCGCGTTTTGTTGGTGAATATAAAATTGTTTTTATATTGTGTTGATATATCGGTTGAGTGTTTATGGATTCTAATCGATGTATAGGACGCCATGTTATCGATAGGATTCCTAAACTCTTAAACAAGATAAACCGTCACGGTATTGTTTTAAATAGGGTAAATGGAATAACTTTACCCAAAATTATGTATATAAAGGAAATGATTTTTCGTAAACTGTTATTGTTATACATGGATGTTTGGTTGTTAGAAAGTGATATTATTAAATTATTATCATTGTATGAGAATTGAATAAGAAATTGAAATAATAACCAAAGATTAAGGAATAAATTAATAAAATAAATGGAATTTGTAAATGTGATTTACAATTGAATAAGGAATTGAAATCATAATTAAAAACTAAGAAACAAATTCATAAACAAATGAGAATTGTAAGTGTAAACAATAAATATGAATTATAGTGTTATTAATAATTAAAATAAGATAAAATTCCAAAATAATGTTTGAATATAAATAAAAAGGATTTGGGATTTGGAATTTGGAAATTTAGATTCCTTTGAATTTGATAATGATTCTCAAAAGTTGGGAAAAATAAAATGTGTTTGAGAAATATTTTTGAATCGGATTTGAAATCTAGAGAGATTTGGAATTTAAAAATATTTAAAGGGTGTTAAAGGAGATAAAAGCATTGAACTCTTTACGCTCGCTGGAGAATAATTCCGATGATGATCGCGACATCATCGGTGTTCATTTTCGAGTTTTCAAAAGAGTGATTGCTACCGGGATGTTTTGGATTAATGTTTGTTGGAGAAATTGGGTTTGGTTTTGAAAATGCAAAGGAATAGTTTGGTTAGATATATATGTTTTCAAAATTGAATTTTGAACATTTCAGTAACGAGATTAATTGAGTAAGCAAAAAGGAAATTTAGACTGAATGTTGAACGTAAGTTTGAATGAAGAAAAATTAGTCAAGTTGGACTAAATAAACAAAGTTTTAAGATTTAAATTAATAAGTAACTGATTAATTAATATGGTATGAATTTGTGAATGAATAAATGAATTTATAATTGTACGTGAATGAAATGATATTGGATATTGTAATGATATTAAATGGAATTAAGTCCTTGCTTAACAAAATTCAAAGGAATGGTATGTAACTAGATTTAACTGGAGTTAAGTTAAATAGAATTGGAGTAAAATTCAATTGAGTTATGGGTGTTACTGAATGGAATTAGATTCTTACCTGAATAAATGGAAGTAAGTTGGATAAGAAATAAGTTGGAATAAATAAATTAGAATAACTTATAAAAGAATTAAAAATCCATAGAATAAAATATACTTGGGCTATAAATAAGCGTAAATCTTGAGTTAAAAATAAAACATGAATATATTCAAGCCTAGAATGAATGGAAATGTGTAAAATAATAAGTTGTGACTTATAAAATTGAAAAGTGGGATAGAAAACCCAAAATAAATATTTATTTTTTGATGAATTGGAAAATAAAACGAAAAATCCAAACTTGATTTATAAAATAAATTACGCTTAAAAAATTTAATGAAGAGATTTTGAGATTAAAAATCAAGTATTGAATTTTAACCAGGGGAAGACTAATTAGATAATAAATTAGTTGATGAAATATGGAAACGGAACTCGAAATTATTAACTTAGAATTAAATTGTGAATAGATAATTGAGTTTGGAACTGAAGCTTGAGTTATAAATATAAATTCAACTTAGAATTGTGAGTGAATTAAATATGAATTGAAGTTGTATGGAATTGGATTAAAATAAAAATGATTTGAGATGAAAATAAATCCAATTCGAGTATGAATAAATTAAAATGGGAATGAACTTAAGTTATGAAATGGTAGTGAATTGAAGTAAATTAACTTAAGTTTAAAACTTATAGAAGCATGGGATGATGTCGAGTATAACAAAATGGCTTTGAACAAAACCAAAGTGAAACGGGATGGAATGTAACTATATGGTTTATAAATAAGTTAGATTGGAATGGAATTTATATACTTTGAGTTGGAATCGATTTAAATGGTTATGAAGCTTACGTAATTATTTATTCACACTAATATTGTCTAATTGCATTAGAAAATGGATCATTTGATGTAAACGGGATTATATAAAATTCGATGAGTTATTAGAAGTGAAATAGGATGATTTTGAAATCAATTGGAATGAATATAAGTTTGTTTTGCTTAAAAATGAAGTGAATGTAAGCAATTGAATTATAAACCATTTAAATTGAATAAAATTGTATACGAATTGGTTGTAAACAATTAAAATTAATGTCGGAACCCTATAAGTGGCTTATGAATATTGTTTAACTTGCATTTGCTTAAAGAAACTTGTATGTTGGCTAGTTATGTTTGTTAAATGTTGTTAAATTTTATGATTTTGGCACTTACATATTAAATTAAGTAAGTACAGGTACTGGAAAGCTGTTGGGCTGGATTTGATCGCGCAAAATGCTAAAATACTAAGCTGCTTGCTTAAAAATGCTAAATAAAGGTACGCCTACGCAATAAAAATAGGAAATATGAACTGTTTTTGGTTTTTTCGATCGTGTGGGTCAATGTATATATATTTATATCTCTTATCAAATTGCAAAAGCTCCCCCGTACAAAGGAGACTCTGCCAAAAAAATTCGAAAATTTTGGGAGTTAAAATTTTTTTGAAATTTTTTGTTAACGACAAAACGATTTCAAATTGGAAATTTAAATAAATTAGGGAATGAAACTAATTTAAATTAATGATATGAATCAGTATAAATGGAAGATAGAAATTCAATATTTAGAGTTGAAGATAAATTGAATTCATATGGAAATGGGGAAACAATTTGAATAAAAGTAGATATAAACTAAAGTAGTGAAGTGAAAATAAATAAAGAAGCATATTAAATGCTTATACTAAACTTAAGGAAGGAATGGTGAATTCTCAATTGGAAATTGATATTACAAATATATTTTACGTTAATATTTGATTGAATAAATATTGACATTTTATAAGGAAGTCGATAAAGTGTTTTGAATGTTGTGATTGAATATTATTGCTATGTAGGATATACAGGTATTATAAAGGAAAAGGAAAATTGGTTTGAGTTTAGAAGATAAATTTGAATTGCTTGACAAAAAGGTATGTATTTAAAATTCTATATGAAATTTGATTGGGTTTTGATCAAGCCACTTGGCTTTTGTTTTCTTTTGAAATCTGGAGACCCATAGAGGCATTTTGTAGTTGTACCAAGCTAGCCGCGCAAAGGAGACGCTAGCGAATTTTTTTGGAAATTTAGAGAGTTTGAAAATTTTTTGAGAAAATTTTGATAATTCAAAATTTTTTGTTTTTAAATTGAAACTTGAATGATTGAGCAAATAGTATAGTTTGAAAACTACTGGGAGTTGGGAAGTTAGTAAGAATGATAGTGGGTCTTTAATAAAAGATATGTTATGGCAAGTTGATAAAAATGTTTGGTTTTGGGAAAAGTAAACGGGTATTGGACCATTCCTCTTAAATAGAAATTTCGGAGACGAAATTATTTTAAGGGGGAAGGAATGTGACGACCCGGAATTTTTAAGTAATTTAAATTGAAATATTTAATTGATTTGAAATATTTAAAAGTTAATTTTTAACTTGAATTCAAATATCACTATTTATTTGATAATTAAATTATTGAATTAAATTATTTGAAGTTGGGTAAAATATGAAATCTCGAATTTTAAGCCTTTTAAAAAAAATTGAAGGCTTGTAAGATTTATATTGATAACACTGAAGATAACAGAAGTGTAAAAATTGAATTTAACAGTGATTTGTTCAGTTTTGAAATTTTATTGTTTTAAATTGAATTTAAAAATAGCCTTCCAAGGCACAGTCTCGGAATTCCACAAAAGCAGTTCTATTGGATCCGTAATATTCTATATTATCGGATTTCAAATTTCGTATTGATCGGAGTTGTTGTGTGAGCGTACATAAGTAAACGCGCTGAATATTTAATCGGAAATTCAATATTATAACTGGATCCAAAAAGCTATTTTCTCCATACGATTGAATTAGGACTCGAAACCTTTTCTACTGCGTTCGGAATGAGCGTATGATATTACAAACGCCCAGCAGCGTGCCTCGATATGGGTTCGGAATTTTGAGTTGTGGGAATCGAACATTTTAAAATATAAATATATATATATATATATATATATATATATATATCTGAGTTGACCTTCAATTTCCCATCAGTTGTTTTTTAACTTCACCTCATATCACATCACTGTAGCAAATCCATTCAATCACACAAGCGTATCCAACACGCGATTCCTTTTCCTTCCTTTTAATAAGCACGAACCCCTTTCCTCTTCTTTCAGTAACGAAATCAAAAAAAAAAGGCCGCCACTACTTTGTACTCGAATAAGTAAAGCAAGAACGAATTCAACCCCTAGAATGCCTGTTTCATCTCTCGTTCTTTTTGATGTTCGAATTGAGGTCGTTAGGGGATGATGCGATCGCGATTTAGAGTGAAGTTGGGAGTTGACGAGGCTGAGACGACAGCAAGGAGTCGATTTGAAAGGCCGTCGGCATTTGATTTAGACGATCAAAAGGTGGGAAAGTCAGGTCGATCGATCGACAATGATGGCGTGACGACTGTCTTGGGGCGTGCAATCAATTCTCGAGATCATGAGTTGGTTTTTCATAATTGAAGTCGTATCTGAGTGTAAGGGGGTGGTCATGGCGGCTGCGTTTTTGATATCATGACCCAAGAATGGTCGCGACTGTGAGATAGCAATTGGAGGCATGAAGATGGTGATGTGCTGGCAACCTAGAGGTGCGGCTTGGGGTTGCTGTTGGGTGACGAGTGTTGGTGTACAGCTCATGTTGGATTCTCGGCCTTGCACGGTGAAATCTGGGATTTCATTTTCTCGAGTTTTGATTGACGTGTGGATGAAAGCTGAGGTTTTTTTTCTTTATTTTTCTGATAGTTTATTTAAACTAGGTAATTACTATTACTTAATCAGATTTTTAGTTCGAGAAAAGAGAGGAAAAATATTATCTATTAAGCAGTTCTGTAGAATGTTGAAGCTAATCTTAATTTAATTTAAATATATATAGGTAAAACAGAAAATTATTATATATAGATAAAGATTGAAAAGAAAAAAAAATATAGGAATTTTGGAGAAAAAAAAAGTGAAAGTTTATGTAAATTAGTTTTTATGAAACCTATGTAAGTTATTTTATAAACATACATGTAATTTCAAAACTAAACCTAAAAAAATATACATATTCACATTTTAAACTTACTAGTTGTTTTTAAAATAATATATTAAAGTGATTAATTTATTTAACTAACTTATCTAAATTATTTTAGTTACTAAAAAATTATTTAAAAAGAAATTAGTTTAATATTAAATTATTATTAAATTAAATTTTGTTAGATTGATAAAATATGTGGTTAATTAAATTATCAAATGGGAATTTAATTGTTCAATTGACTCGAATATTAATAAAACATCTAATGTTTTTGCAAGGTCTGAAATCGTGGAATCAAATCGAGAATGAAGTGGATTGCAAAATAAAAGGTGAGTTAATCTCACTCAGTTGAATTTTAATTTAAATTTAATTGGTTAAATTTAAATAATTGATTGATTGATTGGATTTGGTGTGTTGGATTATATATAGTAGTATATAGTATATCTTGGAATGTTTGGTGTTCCCCGCATTATATGGCGGATGAGACCCTATGCGCCGCATACTAGCGGATGATATTATATTTAATCCCATATATCGCGATATTCCACCTCAAAGTAGAATTGGTATTATATATTGTGCTAGCATCTGTGGATGCAGGGAAACAGATTGGAGGGATCCAACTGGATTCCTCAACATTTATTTAAATTATTAATATTCTCTGTTATGATTATTTGATATTCTATGATGAATTATATTGGAATATTGAATGCTATGGTTTGATTGAATATATTTGGGTATAACGAGTTACCAAAAATATAAAAATTGGAGTTTTGGAAAGACAACAAAAGTGGGAGTCTCAAGTAAAATAATTATACCAAATAAATAAAAAATGAATTGAAAAGGAATGGAAGTGATATTAAAGTACTAATAAATAATTCCGAATATGGAAAATAGTTTTGAATAAACAGAAATTAATGAATTGTAAACTTAAGTGATATCAATTAATGAATAAAGAATTATTTTAAAATTCAAAGTTTCAATTTATTTAAAAGGATAAAGAAGTAATTTGAGAAATCTAACATTGGTATTTTCAGCTAAAATGATTTAAATCATAATTAAGGATTTAAATCTGAAGTTAATGGATTTTGAAATAAATGGGGGTAAATTGGAAATCAATTTGGAAATTGATTTAAGTGTTTGAAATTGGATATTTGAAAGAATAAGTTCAAGGTGGGGATTTATTAAGGGGAAATGAGAAAATTTGTTTAAAGATAAATAGCGATTTATTTTTAAAGGATGTGAAGAGAAGTTTTTTCCCTGGATAGCCAAGTACGTTTTCAAAATAAACTTTAAAATATAAGTCAAAAGCTTTAATGTTGTTTTAAAAAGCATGTTTTAGAAAATTTATTATTTCTAATCGTTTAAATTCTTAAGTAAATATTTTTCAAATCTATTATCGTAGTAATTATTTAAAAAGTGACTTAGTATTTTGTTTTAAAAAGTAAAAACCTTGTTTTATATTTTATAAAGTAACCTTATTTTCAAATATTCGTATAGTATGTATTTTTAACAAATTATTGAAGTAGTTTTTAACTTAAATGTTTTAAAATATATTTCAAAGTAAAGCGTTTTAAATTATTTTAAAAATCTAACGTTTGGGCTTGGTGATTTCAGTGGAAATAGAAAATATTTGGAAAATTTATTCTAAAAAAGGAAGATAGTTTGAAAGTGTTTTCAAAGGTTGAAATGGAAATATATCTTGCGAAGATGTTTTGAGATAAATAAATAATTTGGAGAGATTATTTATGGTTGGTGGATGTTTGTGAATATTAATTGATAATTAAATAACCGACTATCAATATTGGCCAAATGCGCTGATCGTTTCGAAGACACCGGGATCGGGATTTATTTCTCAAAAATCACTTCGATCCGGTTTGTACATTTTCTTTGAAAACGAGTTTGGATTCGAAGATGGAGCAGTGAAGTGCAAGGGCTAGTCGCTACTAATCCTGAGGATATTTCCAAAATGGATGTAGTAGGAATAGTGCCTTCGGTTCCGTTCGAACCCAGGACGGACTTGTATGGATGAATGCTTTCGGAACATCGTCAGGTGGACGATGGGCATTCTAAGGGATATGTTCTAAAAAGATAATGCTTAGCCTTAAGCCTCGTCAACCGGGAATGACTAAAAATCAGGGGTTATGCAGCAAGGCTAGGTGGGTAGCGCCCATTCAGGGTGAGGTCATCCCTGTGTGGATGTCCCTTTTTATTTCGGCTTAGTGGTGGGGTTGCTGATTCCAACCGTGGGGTGATCTCACTCGGGATTATCCAGTAAGGGGGAGTCCCGGTCTTGTGTTGCAGAGGATCGGGAGTGATCCTCGCTACTGTGATCTAGGCCACGTACTGTGACAGGTGGTACCCCAGTGCCTAGTCATTAGTTGGAAATCCATTCTCCCTACGCGCCTTGTACGAGTTTTTTTTGTATTACCCACTCTGTGGGTAGTAGCTGGAATTTAATCATGTAACAATTTCGGCTACTTTAATAAGTATTTGTATAAAGACCCAATTATAATATCAGAGGATTTTAATATAAAACCGTTTTAGCCATCGTAATGTAAAAACCCGATATGTTTATTCGTGGCATGGTCTTACGAGATGCTTTAGTTTTCAAAGGATTTTTGAAACTTTAATAATCAATTTGAGTGTGATTTCTCACGTTGGTATATCCAGACTGACTCGGGTGTTTTGTAACTATAATGCTCGGGTCAGATCGAGTATTATAGAATTCATGAAAGGATGCTATGGAGCTCAGGAGGCAAGCTGGATGGCGACACGTACTTTCGTACTTGATTATTATTCCGCTGTGTATCCAGTTGTATGTTATTGATGTGGAACTCTGATGATGTATTCTAGTGATGTATGTGTAAAACAGATATAGTTTTCTTTTGTGTAAAGATCTGTTATTATATATTATATTTTATTCCGCTGTGTTGGTTAGATTCTGTTGTTGTTTTCTGTTTTCTCTTCTTCTACCTCTTCTTCTTTAACCTAAATGGGTCGTATTTCTGTTCAACTTGAGTTGATTGATGTAGAATAGTGTTGACTCAAGGGATATGGATTTGTGAGTCGCTACATATATATATATATATATATATATATTTAAACATATATAGATTTATAACATATACAAGCCATCAAGCACATATATGTGTGAGATGCCCCATATCATATCCAAATTTTACTTTATATAAACTGACTTATTATAAAACTTAGATAACTAAAGATTAAATAAAAATTTAGATAATATAAACACCTAAACTTATATATATGTACAGCAATCTCATAAACTTATACATTACTAGCTTTATATAACAGAAAAGTACCTGGTAAACAACAGGTTCATAATATGTGTGTGTGTGTCTCTATAAACAACATTCGACCATTTTACTTTCGGTAAAACAAAATCATTTCTTAAATCCAAAAATATGTATGTGTATATATATATATATACTGTCATAAAAATTCAACTTCATTTAAAATATAACACATATAGACTATATATCTTATATATAACGTATATATTATATCTGTAACTATGTATATACACTGCGTTTTATACTACAACAAGTACTCAACCAAAAATTAACATATAACTATACATATAAGCTAAACCAATTAACTTAAGCTTTTATAAGTAACAAAACATATATTTATCTTCACTGTTACATAGACTAAAACAGATCATTGTAAATTTTTATATAGAACTGTACATATATAAACAAATTGATGATGTATGAATACAAAATAATATATGTAAAGACATTATATATTATTAAAAGCAGTTTCAAATTATGAGCATAGCTGTAAGTCATACCACAAAATACTTATGTTCTTCATATTTTTTAAAAGATATATAAGTAACATATATTTACTAATATATATAAGCGTGAACTACAAAGAAGCATATATATATATATATTATTCAAGAAAGAGGGGAAAGTTTATTACTTGGTGGCTGCGAGGCATGACAAGGAGTAGTGGGTCGGTTGAACTGGGTGTTGTGTGCGGAGATCAGCTATCGCGTGGAAGCTTTGGATGGGAAGGCACGGCTAAAGATGAAAACTCGGCGGTGGACTCGGTTGTTGCTCGGTGGAAGTGTGGAATATGCGAGTATATGATTTTTGTTTGATGATGATAAACATATATATATATATATATATTCATTTAAATGTATTTGTTAATGTACTATTTTATTTTTCATAGATTAAATAAATATTTGTTGAATAAAATAAATTACACAGAATTTGAATAGAATTTGAATTCAAACAGAAATTTTATTCAAACAAATATTTATTACAATTTTGAATAGTACAATTTCAAGCTCTCACTATACATATACAGTTTTGAATACATCACAATTCAATTTACATTAATAACCTCACTACATATCACTCACACTCGTATTTTGTCTCAAGTGCAAATTCGACAAGCACATGAAACATGAAAACAACAAGTTCAACTGAAATGAAAACAGTTCGAAGAAGACTACAATATCAAGTACATGAGGACTACAATACATAAGTCAGTGCAGTGATACATGGAATCACATAAACAAGTTTGAACAACCAGACAACATCATATTCACGAATGTAATGTTCAAGTGGAAACCAATGAAGATGGCCAGAGACGAAGACAGGGATAAACAGAAACATGGCCGAAGCCATGCCAAAAGCAGGTGTTAACCAAGTCAGAATTCAACGCAAATATATCTTTGAAAAAGTCAAAGAAAATTAAAATAGGAAAGTTTCTGCCATATCAATCAAGAGAAAATCGAACGCTACAAAATCAAGGCCATGCGCATCAAGTTAAAAATATATCAGGAAAGCCGTGCGCATCAGGCAATTAAAAATTTGGAAAGTATCAAATTGATACAAGCAAATTCAAGTGTCTCGAATTCATACAAATACCAAACCCAAAAATTCATCATAGGCATCGAGTGCGCAACAAGAACAAGTGATAATTCAAGCAAATTAAACCAGCAAAGAGATTACATACCGCAATCTGACGCACTCGATCAAAGGGGCAGCATTGAACAAGCGCAAGCAAGAGCAACGCAGAACAGAGAATTGATCATCAGAGAAGCCGCGAGCAAGCGCAACACAGAGAATCGAAAGCCCTAATTTTTGCAAGGGAACAAACCCCTAATTTGGATGAACGAAGATTAACAAAGCCGACATTTCCTTCACAAGCCAGAAAAGAGAACGGGTTAAAGAAATAAAAAAAGGGCCGGTTTTTTTTTAGTTTATTATTAGGGTTTAATTTTATTAAAGGGGTTTTTTGGTTATTAATTTTATTTTTAATTATTTTTTGTTTTTACTTTTCGAATCAAGTCTTGGTAAATCACCACCTAGGGTGTAGGTAGTGTCAGATTGTCTAGTTAGAATTAGTTCAGTGAGCAGGGTGTGCGAGTTTGTAAAACTCTATAGGCGGGAGCAAGGGTTTGCGAGTTTGCAAAACTCTATAGGCGGGAGCAGGGGGTGCGAGTTTATTAGAGTGTTTGTAAGCGGGAGCAGGGTTTGCGAGTCTGTTAGAGTGTTTGTAAGCGGGAGACTGTTTAATTCTAATAGAAATCTGGGAATGCAGCAGTAGACAGGGGTTACCGAAGCTGGGTAAATTTTGTGTGTGATTTACTTTTCAGCATATTTATTTCTGCAGTTTGTTTCTGTATTTAATCGAGAAAATTTGCTATAACCCTATTCACCCCCCCCTCTAGGGTTAATCTAGATCCTACAAGTGGTATCAGAGCACGGTATTTTTCTTTAACTCTAGAGTCATGAATTCATCAAATAATGCTTTTTCTGAGGGGCAATCTATTGTTAGGCCACCCATGTTTAACGGGAATGATTATGCTTATTGGAAAGTTAGGATGGGTATTTATCTTAGTTCTGTCGATTATGATGTTTTGGATATTATTGAAACTGGCTATAAATCTTCCACTATAACCGTTGGTGATACTGAGATTGCTAAACCTAAGGATAGGTGGGATGCTAACGATAAGAGATTAAAAACTACAAATGCTAAAGCCATGAATGCTTTGATCTATGCTCTTGATAAGAATGAATTTAATAGAATTTCTCATTGTAAAACTGTACAGGAAATTTGGCATACCTTGGAGGTGGCACATGAAGGAACTTCTCAAGTCAAGGAGTCTTGTCTAGCCTTATTCAGCAACGAATACGAGAACTTTGTGATGGACAAAGGCGAGAGCATAAAGGACATGTTTGGACGCTTTTCAACATTGGTGTACAACGCTAGAGCGCTTGGGAAGATATTCACTGAGGTAGAGCTTGTGAGGAAGGTGCTACGAGTTTTACCAATGAACTTTGAGGCAAAAGTCACAGCAATACAAGAATTGAAAGATCTAAGTAAACTAAGCATGGAGGAGTTGATTGGCAACTTGATAACATATGAGCTTGAGCTAAAAGAAAAAGAGGAACGCAACAACTCCGAACCAAAGAAGAAGACGATTGCCTTAAAAAGCAAAGAAGAGAGCGATAAAGAAGAAGAAGATCTAATTGAAGAGCTTGCAATGGCTGTCAATAATCTTAGAAAATGGTCAAGATTCAAGCCACACAAGAAGAAAACGAGTGGTAATAGGTCAAAAGATTCTGACAATTCCGATAATGAATCGACGCGCTTTAACTGCAACAAGCCTGGCCACTTCAAACAACAATGCCCATTTCTCAAAAACAACAGAGGAAAGAAAAAGAAGAAGAAGGCCTTTGCAGCAACTAGGGATGATGAAGAAGGAGAGGAAGTTTCGAACAGTAGCTCAGAGGAGGCTAACTTGTGTCTTATGGCAAAATCAGATTCAGAAGCAGCTCAGAGGAATCTAGTAAGGCAGGTGACTATTCTTATAAAGATCTTGTTTTTATGTGTCTTGGTCTTACTAAAGTAGTTGATACTCTTGAATCTAAAATTGAAAAACTGAGATCTGATAGGAGAGAACTTGCTCGTGAAAATTTTAGGTTAGAAACTGAACTTGAAAATATTCAAAACCTAGAATGTAAAAAATGTAAAATTCTAGATTCAGAATTATCAAGACTTAAGAATAGCTCTTAGAATCTTGAAAAAGAAAACTTGAGTCTTAAGGAAATCATTGACACTAGGAAAAAAGGATTTTATAAATAGATGCACCTCACTTGTAACTGAAAACACAACACTAAAAGCCAAAGTCCAAAATCTTGAGAAATCTCTGAATAACTTTTCAAGAGGAGAAAAATCATTCAACATGTTATTGGGAAATCAAATTTTTGCTAACAACAGAAAAGGACTAGGTTTTGGGAAAACACAAGTTGATGGTAATAGTGTCTTTGATAGATGTGAAATAATTGGACATCGTGTTGAAAATTGTAGTCATAGGAACAAGAACACAAAATTTATACAAGTTTGGGTTCCTAAGAATTCTACAAACAAATTTCATGTCTATTGGAACAAAAATGAAAGGACAAAACAAGTTTGGGTTCCAAAGGGATTGTTTATTCACAATGCTTCTGCCACTAACAATCATGGACCTATAAAAACAAATAGGTCACAAAAATCTTTCATCGTGTAGGTATGGTGGCGGGCTAAGGAATAACAACAGTGTTCGCTGGATTTTGGCTGTTCCAGAAACACAACAGGAAACAAAGCAAAGTTCCTTAGCCTAGTACAAAGGGTGACAGAATCATAATGGACAACCACGAAAAATTATCGCAAAGGTAAAACAGGTGAAGGTATATTTATCGATAAATTAAATGTGATAATCTGCACCATATTCTGAATGAAATCAGCCAATATTGAGATGTTGTAAAGATGATGTTTTCTGATTCTGACTTGTTCGACATAGTTGGCCAATTATATTGATGCCAAAAACACTATTTTCTGAATTACTTCATTCATATACGTTTGGATTAAACATAGTGTTTTGTTGGATACATTTGGTTATAATATGGCTAATTCTATATTTATAGTTTCTGATTATTTACACGACTTCAATTCAAATTCAAGAATGCTGTAAAAATTTGTGAGTTTGAGTTTTCATGCACACTTCATGATCTGGTCTATCAAATTTGGTTAGTGATATTTTGGAGTGAAAGAGAAAGCCAGATGCAGATTATGCTGGTAATCTAGTTGAAAGAAAACTTACTAGTTGAACGAGATTTATGGTGAGACATTTAGTAACTGCATCGTTTTTTCAAAGAAAATATCTGCATATTTTTCATTACAAATAATTTTCAATTAGTAGAAATTTTTTCCTCATATAACCCCTTCGAGAAAATCATTTTTGACCATATTTTCAGATTAGTCATTTTTATTTGATTTTAAATGACAAATTTTGACTAATCCGACTCCCTACTGATTATCAAAAAAGATAAGTAGTGATTGAAAAGGTGATAAGTGTTGATATTTAACATACATTACTCAAGAGAGTATATTTGGAAAATTTCTTTAGGAATTCAAACAAGAGTTATAAAACTTTTTGTTGGGTGAAGATTCCATATCTATCATATTTATATCGACCATTGTTTATCAAATCTTAAATATAGTTTGTCGATAGGTGGTACTATAATCAGGAATCATTTGTTTTTTCATGTCACATTTTTTTGTAAAAATAAATAAATATCCAAAGTATTCACTCTCATTTAAAAGTCCTCACGGTTGTGTATGGGTGAATTACTTGGATTTTTGATGATGTGCTTCCATGCTCATTTAAAAGTCCTCACGGTTATGCATGTATGGAAGGCATATCAAAATTAATTGATTAAATAAACAAGTTGATTCTAATCCCATTTAAAAGTCCTCACGGTTATGCGTGGTTAGAAGATACTTGAATTCATTTTTAAAATTAAATTGGAATACTACTAATCTCATTTAAAAGTCCTAACGGTTATGCATAATTAGTAGATATTCAAATTCCTGATATAAATGTACCACAAGTAGATACAACTGTATGGTTTTATATGAGAATATCATTTCCATCATTCTAAAAGTGGAATATACGCCTAACAAGGGTAGTTATGATTTTTGTTTGATTTTTATTGAAGTTTAATATTTATATTCAAATTGAGTTTTAATGTTGGATTAATATTGATCTCTTTATCTCTATTTTTCTCTAACACTATTATTCTTTTGCTGATAACAAAAGGGGGAGAGAAAAGTTAAGATTTTGTCAAATGAAATCAAGCAAAGGTCAAATAATTTTCCATTTGCATCTAGGCTTATTTATATATTTCTATTTGTATGCATATATGTAAGGGGAGCATCATGTAGAGAGGAAGCATTTAAATAGGGGGAGCAATTAGAGTATATCATTGATCAAATACATTTAACGCAGTCAAAATCTTAAATATATGTTTGTTATCATCAAAATGGGGAGATTGTGGAATATGCGAGTATATGATTTTTGTTTGATGATAATAAACACATATATATATTCATTTAAATGTATTTGCTAATGTACTATTTTATTTTTCATAGAGTAAATAAATATTTGTTGAATAAAATAAATTACACAGAATTTGAATGGAATTTGAATTCAAACAGAAATTTTATTCAAACAAATATTTATTACAATTTTGAATAGTACAATTTCAAGCTCTCACTATACATATACAGTTTTGAATACATCACAATTCAATTTACATTAATAACCTCACTACATATCACTCACACTCGTATTTTGTCTTCAACTGCTTTCCAGTTTGAATGCAGCATCTGAGCAATCTGCAAAAATATTCTCTAACGCAGTAAAATTGAAAAAGAAATATTTTTGCAATATAAAATGAAATATGATTTTTGAAAATATTATTTGCCTCAGTTATTTGGGTTGTTCGTCATCATTCACATTTGAATTCATCACACATGAACAGTGTGACATGCACAGTGTATCACTATACATGCCACAAGGCCGTGCACATCAATATACACTTGATAATTCTACAGGGACAGGCGAGCACAAGGTCAAACCCGAGTTTTTGAAACTGGATTCAACTCAAGTGAAATTTCAAAAATCAACATGTATGGATGCAAAGACCAGCTGCAACATGAAGTGAATCAAGTTCAGTAAGGCAATGCACCAATGCAAACTCAAATAAGTATGTGCAACTGTGAAAACTGAAGTGAACAAATGTCAACAGCAATGAAAGCAACATGACCACAAGATCACACTATGCAGTGTACAACAACAAGTCCAGCAGCTCAAGTAACAAAACTCGAGTGCAGCAGTGAAGCCAGAACATGAATAATACAACATGACAGTGCAGACCACAAAGAAATTCCACTAAGCAAACAAAAACCAGACAGTACATAGCCAAGAATACATGTACTCGAGGCAATACGCACAAGTGAAAAACCAAAATGGCACGGCAGTTCATACAACATATACAAGACAGAAGAAGCCATGGTCAATACAAAACTCAAGTTCAATTCCAAAAGCAACTAGCAACTGCATAACAACTGCAACAAGACCACAAGTACAACAACTTCAAACCAGGCCACATGATGATCAAAGTCAACAGTACGCAACATGATGAAGCAATGTCAGTAGTGAACCCAGACAAAAGTCAAAGAGTGCAGACATGATTATCAAGCTACAACTCAAATGAGCAAGTGCAACAAAGTGCAACTTAACTATCAAGACAAAGTACAATAACAAATTCAGTGAAGCCCAAATATACAGAAGTCAATGCCGAGAAACAATGTATACAAATGATCAGGTCAAAATGAAGCAAACTACAGAATCAAGTGCACCAATGATACAAGCTACTGATTATACAATGAAAACATCAATTGAAGTTCAGGTTAAACCAACATGCAAACAGTGATGGCAGTATCAATGTCAGACACACATATATATGAAGCAACACAAGTGCAAATTCGACAAGCACATGAAACATGAAAACAACAAGTTCAACTGAAATGAAAACAGTTCGAAGAAGACTACAATATCAAGTACATGAAGACTACAATACATAAGTCAGTGCAGTGATACATGGAATCACATAAACAAGTTCGAACAACCAGACAACATCATATTCACGAATGTAATGTCCAAGTGGAAACCAGTGAAGATGGCCAGAGATGACGACAGGGATAAACACAAAGATGGCCGAAGCCATGTCAAAAGCAGGTGTTAACCAAGTCAGAATTCAACGCAAATATATCTTTGAAAAAGTCAAAGCAAATTAAAATAGGAAAGTTTCTGCCGTATCAATCAAGAGAAAATCAAACGCTACAAAATCAAGGCCGTGCGCATCAAGTTAAAAATATATCAGGAAAGCCGTGCGCATCAGGCAATTAAAAATTTGGAAAGTATCAAATTGATACAAGCAAATTCAAGTGTCTCGAATTCATATAAATACCAAACCCAAAAATTCATCATAGGCATCGAGTGCGCAACAAGAAAAAGTGATAATTCAAGCAAATTAAACCAGCAAAGAGATTACATACCGCAATCTGACGCACTCGATCAAAGGGGCAGCATCGAACAAGCGCAAGCAAGAGCAACACATAACAGAGAATTGATCGTTAGAGAAGCCACGAGCAAGCGCAACACAGAGAATCGAAAGCCCTAATTTTTGCAAGGGAACAAAGCCCTAATTTGGACGAACGAAGATTAAGAAAGCCGACATTTCCTTCACAAGCCAGAAAAGAGAAAGGGCAAAAGAAATAAAAAGGGGGCCGGTTGTTTTAGTTTATTATTAGGGTTTAATTTTATTAAAGGGGATTTTTGGTTATTAGTTTTATTTTTAATTATTTGTTTTTTTACTTTTCGAATCAAGTCTTGGTAAACACCACCTAGGGTGTAGGTAGTGTCAGATTGTCTAGTTAGAATTAGTTCAGTGAGCAGGGTGTGCGAGTTTGCAAAACTCTATAGGCGGGAGCAAGGGTTTGCGAGTTTGCAAAACTCTATAGGCGGGAGCAAGGGGTGCGAGTCTATTAGAGTGTTTGTAAGCGGGAGCAGGGTTTGCGAGTCTGTTAGAGTGTTTGTAAGCGGGAGACTGTTTAATTCTAATAGAAATCTGGGAATGCAGCAGTAGGCAGGGGTTGCCGAAGCTGGGTAAATTTTGTGTGTGATTTACTTTTCAGCATATTTATTTCTGCAATTTGTTTCTGTGTTTAATCGAGAAAATTTGCTATAACCCTATTCACCCCCCCTCTAGGGTTAATCTAGATCCTACAGGAAGGTGGTGAGGTTAAGCTGGGGGTTTCAGCTAAGATCTAATGGAAGAGAGAGAGAGAGGGAGGAGGCGGTGCGAAACAGCCATGCGAAAGGGGAAGGATGGGGAAGAGATGAATAGGTTGGGTGGTAAAGAAAAGCTTTTGAGCAAGTTTTTTTATCAATTTGAAGAATTCAAAACGCAAAATGAAAAGGAAGAGAGAAAAATGAGTACGAATCAGAATATATTGACCATTGAGAACAGAAAAAGTCAAGTACAGGAAATATAAAAAGGTAGCTGGCTGTTGGTGGTCTCGGGAACACGAAAAGACAAGAAGCCTGAAAGGTTGAGATTGGATACCGGTATGATTAAATCGTTTCACAGATTCCGCCATGCACCGGACATCGAAATTGACAATTGAATATACTGCGAAGATCAGCACGACGAGATGACCAATGCGGTATACAAATATTAGTGATATGGCTGAACTATCAAAAGTCGATATTCGGTACTGAAAATGCTGCTAATTTGCCAAAAATAAGATAAACGGGGGAATAGCAGTCCAAATTTAAAGAAACGAAATATGACGTTTCACTCAGAAGATGATTTACAAATTTACTATATAAAAATATTCAAGTTTGGAAAAATATTTTATCAAACATTAACTGATTTGAATGTAAATAAAATTGCGCAATGAAATAAACATTCATATTTTCTGATGAAAATTTATCATTTGCTATGTTAAAATAGACGTATTTCAAAATAAAATTTTTAATTCCAAATTTTATTATTTAAAATTTCACCAAAATCCGATTTAAATATGTAAATAAAACCATTAAAATTTACGGTCGTTACACTCTCCCCCACTCAAAACTTTTCGTCCCCGAAAAGAAAGAAGTTAGGAGAATAGAAACAACTAGAAAGAAAAATAGATTGAAAGACAAGGATAAACAATTAATTTAAAACTATATAATTTTTCATTTAAATTAATTAGCATTCAATGATTGATTTTTAATTCAAGGTATTTCATTCGGTTAATTTTAATTTATAAATTCCTTCAAAACAAATTTTTATTTTATTTATCTCATTTATTATTCAATTAACTCATTATTCCATTTATCACTGTTAACATTTTTATAATTAAAAATTAAGTGTAAAATATTTATTATAACCACTCAAATTTTATTTATAAAATCATTTTACATTGTAAATTATTCAATTACATATTCAACTTCTGAATGATTTAGGTACGTAATATTCGAATGTAATTGAGTAATATACAAGTAAAATTTTCCAATTCGATTATTTCAAGTTTTAAATATTTATTCCAAAATTTTAGCTTTATTTATAATTGAAATCATCCTTTACCAAAAATTTAAGAATTAATTTCCGATTAACTTCAAATAATTTAAAGATACATATATCTATATGCACTATATCTATCAAAACATGTCTAAAATCATATACCAATATATTCTAAATCAAGTCATACTTTAGAAACTCAAATAAATTTATGTTTCCAAATAAAAAGTGTACCAAAGTTGCAAATTGGTCTCTTCACTTTGAAACTCGAAAAGAATGTCGATGATGTGGCCGCCATCACTGAAATTATTTTCTAGCTACAATAGAGAAGAGTATCGCTTTAAGCATTTAAAAATTCTTTGAAACGATTTCTATTTAAAATACTTTAAATAATATATATTTTAATAAATACTTAAACTAAAGTTTGAAATCACCAGAAATTTAAATTCTCAAATTCTAATTTAAATTCTAAATAATTATAAAACATGTTTGTAATGACCCAACTTCCAAATACCAGGAAGTCGCATCGTTAAGAAGAAAGAAATGGATAGAAAAGAGAAAGATAGAAGGGAAGAAAGAAACAACATCAGAATCTAACACAGCGGAACGAATAAATTATATTAATAACATAACATTACATAGTTTACATCCAATATCAGAGATACACAACATAATCAACTCATACTAGACAGTTATAAATACCTGTCTAGTTATACAATTCAATCACAAACAACATCTCAGAGAATACACAGCGGAATACTCCATAACTATACGCAGAAGCTTCCTGCTCCATTACTCCCCCACAATTCGTCAAAGCTAACCTGAATTCCCTTGGCTACTCGTAAAAATTTGAGTACCCAAGAGTTTATGAAAAACAAAAATAAACTCCGGGTCAGACATAGGTCTGGTGTGAGTAAAAGGTTAAAGTTGCTTAACTTTCAAAAACCTTTTGAAAAGAAAGGTATCACGTAAGACTTCCCACACATAAACATGGAAAAGTTTTTACCTTACGCTAACCAAAACATTTGATAGGAAATCCGATGATATTATAATAGTGTCTAGGGTTTTCAAATATGAAATAGCCGAAATTGTTACATCTATTAAATTCCAGCTACTTGCCACGAAAGTGGATAATACAATCAAAACCGTTGGCACTTATTGGATTTTGGATTCCATACAATGGCAGGGCTACTGGGGTACCGCCCGTCACAGTACGTGGCCTAGATCACCGTACCGAGGAGTACTCCCAATCCCCTGCAACACAAAGCCGGACCCGTTCCTAACTGAACAGTTCCAAATAAGACAACCTCGACGGTTGTAGCTACATAACCGTCCACACACAGCCGAAATAAAAGGGACCTCTAGACAGGGGTAAATCTTACTCTCAAGTGGGGGCTACCCACGAAGCTTTGCTGCACCTCCCCTGTTTTAGCCATTCCCGGTTGATGAAGCTTGAGGTTACGATTACCTTTATAGGTCATATCACTTAAAATGCTCATCGTCCACCTGATGATGTTCTGAAAGCATTCAATACATACAAGTTCGTTCCGGGTTCGAACGAAACAGAAGGCATTATCTCGTTACACTCATTTTGGAATCACCCTCAGAGTTAACGACAATAACCCTTGCACTCTAAATCACCATCTTGAATCTATAAGTGCTATTCCGTCAACTCATTACGGAATCACCCACAGAGTTATACTGACGTATAGCCCTTACACCTCGAGTCTTCACAAAGCTTCATTTTAATTCACGACCTAACGTTATTTGGAAACGATGTGGTTTTCGGATATCCAAATATGGAAACCCGATCCCGGTCTCATCGAAATCCAAAGCGTGTCTTTTAAGTCCAAGTTGTTTTAAAGTTTTTAAAACAATTTAATACAGTATCTATATACACACAGATAGATAGCTTAAATCATACTGATAATCAACATTATCACATAACAGGTAACCCTCATCATCAATATCAATAGACATCCCAATATCACTATCACAATAGATAACCTATGTTATCATCACAATGTAAACCAAACATCCATACCACACAATATCATTTATCTCATTACTGAGATCACAAAGCATTCAAGTCAATCCATGACATCCATTCATACATAAGCAAGGATTTACTCATACCAAAATATAATTAATTTAAAATGAATTAAATTAATTCCTTTATCTTAAATTAATTTAAAATAAATTAAATTAATTACTTCACCAATATAACTTGCTTATCAATTTAATTGATTACAATCAATCAATCATTATTAATTACCTAAATTAATCACTCATGATTATTATCCTTAATTACATTCATGTAATTATCCTTAGTTAATTTCACAAATTAATTAACCTCAAACAAAACAGTAATTAACCTAAATTAATTTCCATTGATTAATCATAATTAATCCTTAATTAATTATTAATTAATTACCTTTAATGATTTATTATTGATTAATTAATCATAATTAATCAACTTTAATTACATCATTAATAATTAATGATCTTTAATTACTTCTTAAAATTAATTTCTTAATTAATTATAAATTAATTATTTGATTAATTATTAAATAATTAATCCAAAATTATCTCATAATTAAACATCTCCACTTAATTACAATCATGTAATTATTTAACAATTACTTAATCAAGTAATTACCCAAATCATTAATTACATAAAGTAATTATTTTTAAAAACTCAAGTGTTTATAATTAATTAAACTTAATTAATTAAAGATAAACAATCAAATTAAATTAAATTAACTACATTAAGTAATTAATTTCTTAATTACTTATCAAGTAATTATATTCAAACCATTCATAATTGATTATTATTAAATTAATTAATCTAATTAATTATAGAAATTAACTACATTAATTAATTGTTAAATAATCATGGTTAATGACCTTCATTAACCATCCTCAAATTATTTTATAAGGTAATTAACCTAAATTAATTACCATTTAAATTATTCTTTAATTATTCATTAATTATAATTAATTATTAAATTAATTAAACTTAATAAAAACTTAATTAATAACCATTCATCATTAATTAATAATCTAATTAATGATCTTAATTGATTAATCATTAATCAATATTTAATTCCAAATTCAATTAATTAATTAAATTAATAATCTTAATTGCCCTTTTAATTAATTCTAAAACATAAATCTTAATTTTAAATTTTAAAAACATAACTTAATTATGTTTAAAACAATTTGATCTAAACAAAGTACTTAAGAAATTTCCTTTTAAATTTCAACTTAAATTCAAGTTTACATTAGAATAAATTTTAAACTTATCGAAGTTTTAAATAATCTAAAAAAAATTATATTGCAAATCAAACAATACTATATGAAAATTTTAAAGTTAAATCCATTTCAAAATCCTTTAATAACTTAAATTTTCACTTTCATTTAAAATTTCAATTTAAACCTTCCTTAAAATTTAAACCCTGAAATTCAAATTAAACTCTTGAATTTCCAGATTTAAATAACCTCAAATCCACTCATATTTTAAAATCTTATTTCTAAAAGTGTTTAAACTATTTTATCAAACCAAATGGTTGATTAAGTTTAAACTAATGAAATTTAAATTTTATTTTTAAAATCTGGAGTTTAAATTCAAATTAGAAATTCAAACTTGCATTTGAATTTATACTTAAATTTCACTCAAATCATAAAACTTCAGATTTAAAAAGTTTAAGAAGAAAACTCAGATTTTTTTTCTTTTTTTAAAAAAAAACAGTAAATCAGGTTTTTAAACCTGGAATTTGAATTCAATTCAAAAATACAAACTTGAGTTTGATTTTAAACTTAACTTTTCTTTAAACATAACTTCAGATTTTAAATTTTCACCCAGATTTTAACATTTTAAAACCAAATTTTAAAAACATACACAATTTACTGTGTACCCTGAAATCTACAGGTTGACCCGAGAAAACACCATTTTGCTTCGAGTCTAAAACGTACTTACTTCGGGTTTTCAAACAACTCGCTTCGAGCAAATACAAAGAACTACCTTGCAACATTCAACACCTCCACTCAATTGCCAGAAAACATGTCGCACCACCTCTGGCGATCATCAGTGATGATCCAACAACTAACATAAACCCAAGAATACTCACAGCAACCATCAGATCGAACAAATAAACAAGATTTCAAAAATAAGTTCAGAAAACCCAAAATTCAAAAACCTGGAAATTTGCTTACAGGTTTCTACACAAAACCTGTCAACGGCGATTGCAAGTCGCTCCGACCACCAGGAAGTCCACCTCTCCAGCCATGAAACAACCCAAACATCTACTACACCTCCACCAAAAACCAGAACACTCGATCACTCCTCTACCTCAAACTGACCCAAGCTTTATCCCTTATTCAAAACTAGGGTTTAAATAAAAAATTTCAAACTGCCACCAATCCAACAATTTATATCCACTTCTATGATTTTTACAAGGATCTATGATCCTTACTTATTAACTCAGAAAGAAATTTGGGTTTTCTTATACTACAGATTACATGCATTTGCACAATTTCATATTATTGTTCAATAACAAACTGATACTGACACATGCACTTAAAAATCCTGATACTTAATTTAAAACTCAAGTTTCGGTTTATATGTTTGATTTGTATTACTGAATTACCATATTATTTAGATTGGGTTTGAATAAAATTGAACATGCATGATGTTCTTACAGTTTCCAGAGTCCAGAAACAAGTTTATTATCCTAAATAAAACTAATACTTTAATTAGGATATACTACAAGTTCTGTTAAAAATTTGCATCTAACAGGGATTAAATTTTGAGTTCATAAAATTTTAAATTACAACTTTAAGTCCGAAATCAAGATCAGGAAAGAATTTATCACTAGCAAACAAGCATTCAATCTCATATATATACACAGACATATACATCATACTCATAAGGCAACAATTCAAGCAACCATATAACTTTAAATTAGTTGTAAAATAAATTGTTACTCACCTTTTTAATGATGCAGATCACTGATCATTTGAATTTGCAGAAAACAAACATATGCAGGCCTGACTTCCTCTGTTGAAATCCTGGTTAAATGTTGGCATGCAGATGAAGATGATGCAGTTGCTAACTTTTCACAAACATGCAGATGGTCTTTCATCCCCAGGTTCAAAACAAAGTGCAGAAAAATGCAGGCTCTCTCTCTTATTTTTTATTTTATTTTTATGACATGCAGGTTTGAAACAGAGTGCAGAAGAAACATTGCAGGTTCTTCACTTGAGTTATTTGCAGACTTGAATATGGTTTTGAGTATGCAAATTGTTGGTGAATCAGTGCAGATTTTGGACAGGGTTTTGGGTAATTTGTATATGCAGATTTGATTATGGATATATGTATACAAATTTATGAAGAGTGTTGTAATTTTGAAGATGAGTTTGTGTATGCAGAATTGAAACTGTGGATTGCAGGGTTTCTGAATTTTAATATAAAATGTATTTGATCTTAGAAGTTTTGAAGATTTCTTTGATTAAAGAAAAATGAAGATTCAATATGAATGAAGATGTAAACTTAAATGCATTTTCAGATTTTAAGGAAAGCAAAGAAAATTAAAAACTAAAAATTTAACACATGTCCATCTGTTACAACACTTGTCAAATTGTAAAGACAAATTTTGAACACTTGTTTCATTAAGATAATTAGTATCTAATTATAATTTAATGTGTGTGTTAACTTAGATTAAATTTGTTAGTTTATATGAATATGTGTATAAATTTACAAAAGAAATAAGAACAAACTATGTTTACAAAACTTACACATATTAAAATTAAAATAATTAAACAATTAAAATTTATACTTTTGAATTTAAATTCAAACCAAACAATTTCAAACTAAGTTATAAATAAAAATTCAATTTGAAATAAAAATTACAAATCTTTTCAAAGCTTATTTATAAGGTCAATACAATATTAATATTGCTTTTATAAATCTCTTTTTACTAAATTAAAAATTATTTTGTTTGATTAATTCTAAATTTAAAACTCAATCTAATTAAATTTAAACATTTCAATAATTTCTTATCAATTTTAAAATCATATATTTATTTATGAAATAAATATTAAAACTCAATACTAATTTAAAACAAAATTTTCCAATTAATAATGTATATATTAAAATTTTAAAACATGATTCATTTATTAGATTTAAACAAAATCATTTATTTAACTACTTTGAAAAACTTAAATAATAAATAAAACTAATTTTCCAAATTATTATAAATAATAAAACTAGAAAATATGCTTTATTTATTAAAATTAAACAAAACTAATCTATTTAAAAAATATAAACCATATATTCATATTGTAAATAGAAATCAATTTATATCATTTAAAAGATAAAATGACCAATTTAAATATTTATTGAAGATGATTATTAAATTTATCTGAATAATTATTAACAGATTATCAATATCAATTTAATTTTTAACTACAGATTATTAAATTGATATTGTTAAAAATTCCGGGATATTACAATCCTTCCCCCTTAAAAGAATTTCGTCCTCGAAATTTAAAACAATGGTAATTTAATAATCTTATTAAATTTTAATCTTAAACACAAGCATATATCAAACCTATGCTAACAACCATAACAACCAATTCAAACAAATCTAATTATCCAGACAAATTCTGGATAAAATTTCATCGAGTTTCCCCAGGTGTATATATATATCCACCGGGATACTCGCTCTAGAAAATCCAAACAAACAATACTATGAAGCTACAAAGCTCCTATACAACTATATCTATAACACTAGACAAGATATCAGACTACAAACGAGTCTGACTCAACAACCAAACTCCAGAACTGTAGGTTCCACAACCAGAGACAGATCATACACGTACTCCCTCAGAGATACGTGAAACTCATCGAATCCCAGTTATCCAAACTGGCAATCCAATCATGTAGAACAATCACTTATTCTCCTAGATCACAGAAAAGATCCAAAACACTTCAGAGCTAGCTTCTCAGCCTTACCCAAACTTAAAGCTCACTTTTGATGAGAGAAATCTTATCCAAATTAAATCTCCGACTTCAGAGTCCAAATCCCTCCGCCTCTTATCCACAAAAACTCTTCAGACAATCCCGGGCTGTCTATAGCCTAACTTATCAGCTCAACCTTCGCTGATGCTTCTAGAAACAACTAGACCAATCAACTCAACAAAATGATCTCCTCAAGATCAACCAAAACCAAGAACTCAACCTCTACTCCTCACATCAGAAGACAACTTCTTCTCCTGAGCGGGAAAAGAAAATCAAATACACTTCCAAACTGCTTCCGCTGCTCAACTCTGATCCGAAGTAGAAGAGAAGGCTGAAGAAGAACACAAGCACAAACTGGACAACACACCCTAGAGATATGGTTCAACAAATCCATAAGAATCATTCAGGAGTTCCTCCAAAACTCCGAGATACTACACCAACTCAATCTCCATATGTGAACCAAACTCTGACTTCCTGAAGATATTCAGAAAAATTCAGATAACTCAAGAGAACACTCAAACAATCGCAAGTCACTTTTGCGATCCACCAAAACAAATCCAAGGAAAATTGTCCTCCCTTAACCAAATAGAACAGCTCATACCTAAATAGCCAACCCATCAAAGAAACGGGTCCACTTAACTGCTTCTGAACTCCATTTCAGAAAAACTGCTAAGCCAAAAGATCTCTCGCCAACACTGAGAACACCCCAAACTACACTGCTGCCACATATGCCAAAGAATTCCAAAACAAAGCTCTCTGAGAAACTCGGACTTCAAAGCAAACGGAAACTCAAGCTGACCACAGCCACACTACTGAAGCAGACTCACTTCCTTAACTTGTTCCAAAGAAAACATTTTCGGGAACATCCATAGTCACTGCATTTCATCACGCAGCTACTACTTCCTGATGTCTCCAATATTCCATCACTTGCTTCTGCTTAATCAACAGATCCAAATTCTACTCATCTACTTCAGAAATGAACTCCGAACCTTAACAGGTTTCCTTCAGAGCTCAATGAAGTTCTTCATCACTACAAAACCCACTCGATACGGTATTAGGTCTACAGTCTCGACAAAACACCTTCAACCTCAAACATTCAAACTCCAACTAATGGTAGTAATCGTGTTACACACAATACTACCCCATCTACCTTTATAACTTATATTGGATAACCTGAACAGGTAGCCCAACAGATAGGTAGAAATATATATATATATATATATATATATATATATATATATATATATAAATTATATATAAAAATTACAAATACGCTCTCTCAAGAAAGACACCACTACAGAGCCTAGGTATTCACTCAACCTAATGCTCCCTAAAGAAAGATACACTTCAGAGCCTAGGTATTCACTCAGCCTAATGCTCCCTAAAGAAAGATACACTTCAGAGCCTAGGTATTCACTCAGCCTAATGCTCTGATACCACAATGTAACGACCCAACTTCCAAATACCAGGAAGTCGAATCGTTAAGAAGAAAGAAAGGGATAGAAAAGAGAAAGATAGAAGGGAAGAAAGAAACAACATCAGAATCTAACATAGCGGAACGAATAAATTAAATTAATAACATAACATTACATAGTTTACATCCAATATCATAGATACACAGCATAATCAACTCATACTAGACAGTTATAAATACCTGTCTAGTTATACAATTCAATCACAAACAACATCTCAGAGAATACACAGCGGAATACTCTATAACTATACGCAGAAGCCTCCTTCTCCATTGCTCCTCCACAATTCGTCAAAGCTAAGCTGAATACTAACCTGAATTCCCTTGGCTACTCGTAAAAATTTGAGTACCCAAGAGTTTATGAAAAACAAAAATAAACTCCGGGTCAGACATGGGTCTGGTGTGAGTAACAGGTTAAAGTTGCTTAACTTTCAAAAACCTTTTGAAAAGAAAGGTATCACGTAAGACTTCCCACACATAAACATGGAAAAGTTTTTACCTTACGCTAACCAAAACATTTGATAGGAAATCCGATGATATTATAATAGTGTCTAGGGTTTTCAAATAAATATGAAATAGCCGAAATTGTTACATCTATTAAATTCCAGCTACTAGCCACGAAAGTGGGTAATACAATCAAAACCATTGGCACTTTTGGATTTTGGATTCCATACAATGGCAGGGCTACTGGGGTACCGCCCGTCACAGTACGTGGCCTAGATCACCGTACCGAGGATTACTCCCAATCCCCTGCAACACAAAGCCGGACCCATTCCTTACTGAACAGTTCCAAATAAGACAAGCCCGACGGTTGTATCTACTTAAGCGTCCACACACAGCCGAAATAAAAGGGACCTCTAGACAGAGGTAAATCTTACTCTCAAGTGGGGGCTACCCACGAAGCTTTGCTGCACCTCCCCTGTTTTAGCCATTCTCGGTTGATGAGGCTTGAGGTTACGATTACCTTTATAGGTCATATCACTTAGAATGCTCATCGTCCACCTGACGATGTTCTGAAAGCATTCAATCCATACAAGTTCGTTCCGGGTTCGAATGAAACTGAAGGCATTATCTCGTTACACTCATTTTGGAATCACCCTCAGAGTTAACGACAATAACCCTTGTACTCTAAATCACCATCTCGAATCTATAAGTGCTATTCCGTCAACTCATTACGGGATCACCCACAGAGTTATACTGATGTATAGCCCTTACACCTCGAGTCTTCACAAAGCTCCATTTTAATTCACGACCTAATGTTATTTGGAAACGATGTGGTTTTCGGATATCCAAATATGGAAACTTGATCCCGGTCTCATCGAAATCCAAAGCGTGTCTTTTAAGTCCAAGTTGTTTTAAAGTTTTTAAAACAATTTAATACAGTATCTATATACACACAGATAGATAGCTTAAATCATACTGATAATCAACATTATCACATAACAGGTAACTCTCATCATCAATATCAATAGACATCCCAATATCACTATCACAATAGATAACCTATGTTATCATCACAATGTAAACCAAACATCCATACCACACAATATCATTTATCTCATTACTGAGATCACAAAGCATTCAAGTCAATCCATGACATCCATTCATACATAAGCAAGGATTTACTCATACCAAAATATAATTAATTTAAAATGAATTAAATTAATTCCTTTATCTTAAATTAATTTAAATTAAATTAAATTAATTACTTCACCAATATAACTTGCTTATCAATTTAATTGATTACAATCAATCAATCATTATCAATTACCTAAATTAATCACTCATGATTAATTATGCTTAATTACATTCATGTAATTATCCTTAGTTAATTTCACAAATTAATTAACCTCAAACAAAATAGTAATTAACCTAAATTAATTTCCATTAATTAATCATAATTAATCCTTAATTAATTATTAATTAATTACCTTTAATTATTTATTATTGACTAATTAATCATAATTAATCAACTTTAATTACATCATTAATAATTAATGATCTTTAATTATTTCTTAAAATTAATTTCTTAATTAATTCTCAATTAATTATTTGATTAATTATTAAATAATTAATCCAAAATTATCTCATAATTAAACATCTCCACTTAATTACAATCATGTAATTATTTAACAATTACTTAACCAAGTAAGTACCCAAATCATTGATTACATAAAGTAATTATTTTTAAAAACTCAAGTGTTTATAATTAATTAAACTTAATTAATTAAAGATAAACAATCACATTAAATTAAATTAACTGCATTAAGTAATTAATTTCTTAATCACTTATCAAGTGATTAATTATAGAAATTAACTATATTAATTAATTGTTAAATAATCATGGTTAATGACCTTCATTAACCATCCTCAAATTATTTTATAAGGTAATTAACCTAAATTAATTACCATTTAAATTATTCTTTAATTATTCATTAATTATAATTAATTATTAAATTAATTAACCTTAATAAAATCTTAATTAATAACCATTCATCATTAATTAATAATCTAATTAATGATCTTAATTGATTAATCATTAATCAATATTTAATTCCAAATTCAACTAATTAATTAAATTAATAATCTTAATTGCCCTTTTAATTAATTCTAAAACATAAATCTTAATTTTAAATTTTAAAAACATAACTTAATTATGTTTAAAACAATTTGATCTAAACAAAGTACTTAAGAAATTTCCTTTTAAATTTCAACTTAAATTCAAGTTTACATTAGACTAAATTTTAAACTTATCAAAGTTTTAAATAATTTAAAACTTTTTATATTGCAAATCGAACAATACTATATGAAAATTTTAAAGTTAAATCCATTTCAAAATCCTTTAATAACTTAAATTTTCACTTTCATTTAAAACTTCAATTTAAACCTTCCTTAAAATTTAAACCCTGAAATTCAAATTAAACTCTTGAATTTCCAGATTTAAATAACCTCAAATCCACTCATATTTTAAAATCTTATTTCTAAAAGTGTTTAAACTATTTTATCAAACCAAATGGTTGATTAAGTTTAAACTTCTGAATTTAAATTTTATTTTTAAAATCTGGAGTTCAAATTCAAATTAGAAATTCAAACTTGCATTTGAATTTATACTTAAATTTCACTCAAATCATAAAACTTCAGATTTAAAAAGTTTATGAAGAAAACTCAAAAAAAATTTCAAAAAAAACAGTAAATCAGGTTTTCAAACCTGGAATTTGAATTCAATTCAAAAATACAAACTTGAGTTTGATTTTAAACTTAACTTTTCTTTAAACATAACTTCAGATTTTAAATTTTCACCCAGATTTTAACATTTTAAAACCAAATTTTAAAAACATACACAGTTTACTGTGTACCCTGAAATCTACAGGTTGACCCGAGAAAACACCATTTTGCTTCGAGTCTAAAGCCTGCTTACTTCGGGTTTTCAAACAACTCGCTTCGAGCAAATACAAAGAACTACCCTGCAACATTCAACACCTCCACTCAATTGCCAGAAAACATGTCGCACCACCTCTGGCGATCATCAGTGATGATCCAACAACTAACATAAACCCAAGAATACTCACAGCAACCATCAGATCGAACAAATAAATAAGATTTCAAAAATAAGTTCAGAAAACCCAAAATTCAAAAACCTGGAAATTTGCTTACAGGTTTCTACACAAAACCTGTCAACGGCGATTGCAAGTCGCTCCGACCACCAGGAAGTCCACCTCTCCGGCCATGAAACAACCCACACATCTACTACACCTCCACCAAAAACCAGAACACTCGATCACTCCTCTACCTCAAACTGACCCAAGCTTTATCCCTTATTCAAAACTTGGGTTTAAATAAAAAATTTCAAACTGCTACCAATCTAACAGTTTATATCCACTTCTATGATTTTTACAAGGATCTATGATCCTTACTTATTAACTCAGAAAGAAATTTGGGTTTTCTTATACTACAAATTACATGCATTTGCACAATTTCATATTATTGTTCAATAACAAACTGATACTGACACATGCACTTAAAAATCCTGATACTAAATTTAAAACTCAAGTTTCAGTTTATATGTTTGATTTGTATTACTGAATTACCATATTATTTAGATTGGGTTTGAATAAAATGAACATGCATGATGTTCTTACAGTTTCCAGAGTCCAGAAACAAGTTTATTATCCTAAATAAAATCTAATACTTTAATTAGGATATACTACAAGTTCTGTTAAAAATTTGCATCTAACAGGGATTAAATTTTGAGTTCATAAATTTTTAAATTACATCTTTAAGTCAGAAATCAAGATCAGGAAAGAATTTATCACTAGCAAGCAAGCATTCAATCTCATATATATACACAGACATATACATCATACTCATCAGGCAACAATTCAAGCAACCATATAACTTTAAATTAGTTTTAAAATAAATTGTTACTCACCTTTTTAATGATGCAGACCACTGATCATTTGAATTTGCAGAAAACAAACATATGCAGGCCTGACTTCCTTTGTTGAAATCCTGATTAAATGTTGGCATGCAGATGAAGATGATGCAGTTGCTAACTTTTCACAAACATGCAGATGGTCTTTCATCCCTAGGTTCAAAACAAAGTGCAGAAAAATGCAGGCTCTCTCTCTCTCTTATTTTTATTTTTATTTTTATGACATGCAGGTTTGAAACAGAGTGTAGAAGAAACAATGCAGGTTCTTCACTTGAGTTATTTGCAGACTTGAATATGGTTTTGAGTATGCAAATTGTTGGTGAATCGGTGCAGATTTTGGACAGGGTTTTGGGTAATTTGTATATGCATATTTGATTATGGATATATGTATACAAATTTATGAAGAGTGTTGTAATTTTGAAGATGAGTTTGTGTATGCAGAATTGAAACTGTGGATTGCAGGGTTTCTGAATTTTAATATGAAATGTATTTGATCTTAGAAGTTTTGAAGATTTCTTTAATTAAAGAAAAATGAAGATTCAATATGAATGAAGATGTAAACTTAACTAAATGCATTTTCAGATTTTAAGGAAAGCAAAGAAAATTAAAAACTAAAAATTTAACACATGTCCATTTGTTACAACACTTGTCAAATTGTAAAGACAAATTTTGAACACTTGTTTCATTAAGATAATTAGTATCTAATTATAATTTAATGTGTGTGTTAACTTAGATTAAATTTGTTAGTTTATATGAATATGTGTATAAATTTACAAAAGAAATAAGAACAAACTATGTTTACAAAACTTACACATATTAAAATTAAAATAATTAAACAATTAAAATATATACTTTTGAATTTAAATTCAAACCAAATTCAAACCAAACAATTTCAAATTAAGTTATAAATAAAAATTCAATTTGAAATAAAAATTACAAATCTTTTCAAAGCTTATTTATAAGGTCAATACAATATTAACGGGGATCAAATGGGTGGTCGAAGGTGATACGAATTCCAAATTCTTTCATGCTTCTATTCGTAAGAAAGTTAATTTGCTTTCTATTCGTGAGATTTTGTGATCGGATCAATCTGTGGCTTCGACTCCGTCCGAAGTCATAGAGGTAATCGTGTCTCATTTCCAATCATATCTGGGTTCTCCCTCTGTGTCTGATCCGGTTTCGGACCTCCTGTCTTTCATTCCTCGGCTGATTCCTTCGGAGGGAAGTGACGCTTTAGCTTACCCGCCTTCGTCGGATGAGATTCGTGCCTGTGTCTTTGCTCTTAGCAAGGATAGTGCCAGTGGGCCGGATGGTTTCAAGGTTCCTTCTTTCGAAGTACCTGGCATATCATTCAATCTGATTTCTGTCTGGCAATTCAACATTTCTTTTCCGGGAGCGCTCTTCCCATTAGTTGGTCATCCACTAACTTGGTCCTCATTCCCAAGTGTGATAATCCTCGGACGTGCTCGAATTTCCGTCCGATCAGCCTGTGTAATTTCGCCAACAAAGTGATTTCTAAGGTTCTGCCCACTCGTTTGGCTCCGTTCCTTGATCGTATTATCTCCTCCTCTCAGGCGGGTTTTGTAAAAGGTCGTTTGATCACTGATAACGTCCTTTTAGCCCAAGAACTTGTCTCTCATATTGACCGTAAGGTCAGGGGTTCTAACATTATTTTCAAACTTGATATGGAAAAGGCCTACGACCGTATGTCGTGGTTTTTCATCATCAAGGTTCTTCGTGCCTTCGGGTTTCCTGAAACCCTTATCGATTTGGTGTGGAGGCTCATATCCAACTGTTGGTTTTCTGTTCTCATTAACGGATCGGGCAAGGGTTTTTTCAAAGCAGGTAGAGGTATTCGTCAAGGTGATCCTCTATCTCCTTCTCTTTTCGTTATTGCGGCCGAGGCATTCATTCGTGGTATCCACACCTTAACGATATTTGGTCAAATTCACCGTTTTGGACTTCCGAGAGGGTGTCCGCTTGTCTCTTCTCTTTCCTTCGCGGATGACATTGTCATTTTCTCCAACGGAAATCGGACCTCTGTTCGCCGCCTGATTCAGTTCATTCATCTATACGAGAGGTGTTCGGGCCAACTGGTCAACTCTGCGAAGAGTTGCTTCGTTCACGCGAAGGACATGGACCCTTCGAGAGTTTCTTGGGTGGAATCTTTTACCGGGTTCAGGAAAGCTTCCCTTCCTCTACCTTATTTGGGTATTGTTCTATACAGAGGAAGGAAACTTAATGCCCTTTTCGATCCTCTTACGGACAAAGTAAGGGAAAAGATTATCCGTTGGAATGCGTCTCTTTTGTCTCAGGCAGGAAGATTAGTGCTCATCCATTCTGTTTAAAGTTCTATGGGCACGCATATTTTCGCCGCTATGACCCCTACCTCCTCCTTCTTTCGGTCGTTCCAATATTTGGCATCCTTCTTCTTCTGGGGGTCGAAGGTTGACAATCACCGACATCACTGGGTGTCTTGGGACGTTATCTGCCGTCCTAAGAGTGAGGGTGGGTTAGGTTTGCGTAATCCGAAGGACATCTGTTCGGCTTTCGCTTTCAAGTTGTGGTACAGGTTTGGGACTAACGACTCCTTATGGGAGAAGTTCCTTCATGCTAAGTACCAGAGACTGGCGTCTTCTCGCTATTCCGGTTCTCCATCATTCGCCAGTGAGACTTGGAAGCATATGCAATCGGTCAAATTGCTCGCTGATTCTCATGACGGCCACTCCGGATGGGATGGCGGTCCGTTCTCTATTCTTAAGGCCTGGAACTCTTCTAGAAACCCCACTCCAGTCCTTCCAATCTTTTCCTTCATTTGGGACGTTCGAATCCCTCCTAACGTTTCTCTTCTCATGTGGCGATCCCTTCATAATGGGTTACCGGTTGATGAGAACCTTCAGCAGATTGGCATTCCTTTTGTTTCCCGTTGTAGATGTTGTGGCAACAGGGAAACAGAATCGGTGGATCATCTGCTTTTCTCTGGCTGTTATGCCAGATCCTGCTGGAATTACTTCGGTAATTTAGTGGGTGTCCGTGGTACCATCACCTCGCCGAATGATTTATTGACCTCTTGGTGGTTTGGTAGATCTGGTAAATCTCTTCGATCTATCATCTTTCGTTTGATTCCATGTCTGATTTGTTGGCACATCTGGTGTGCGCGGAGTAAGGCGATTTTTGAGGAGACTCCTATGGATCCCTTCTCCATTATTCGGTGGGTTAGAAATGATGTTTACTTGGCGTTTCGTGGCAGACATTTCAGAGGAGCGGTCAATGCTCGTTCATGATGCCTTGTGTATCTGTTATCTATCTCCTGCTCTCAGTCTTCTTATAGAGCGGGAATTGGATGATTCCCGATCCGGAGACTGGTGGTTCTGGCTATCTCGTCTCCTTCTTGACCGTCTTTCCCCCCTTTTTTTGTTTTCTTACTGTGTGACTATTGCTTTCAGGATCTGGTATTTCTGGATTGGATATTGTTTTTCTTTCCTCCTTCTATTTGGAGCTTGCCTAGAGGAATTTCGTTTCTCTTTATCGGCTGTCGGCCTTTCAGCATTGGGATGCTAGCCGCTTTTCTTTTATTTTGGTGGTTCGTCTGATGGGATTGCTCTTACTTTACACGGTTGTCACTCGACATCGTCATCGGGCGGTGGCCTTGTCGGAGCTCGAATACGATGTTGGATGGGCGGTGGATTTTCCGGAGCTCATCCAGATTGATCTGTGCGTGGTCCCAGAGGTCCTTTGCATCTCCTTCTCTCCAGAGTCTATTGCTTTTCCCTTTGGTTGTACCGTTGTATTACTTATGTGTTTCCTCGGTTTTGTATTCCACTTTTTGGTACTCTGGTTACCTGTCAGGCTTGTTGACAGCTTTTGTTTTGGGTTTATATATACGTCAATTCTTCTTATAGAAAAAACAAAATACAATATTAATATTTCTTTTATAAATATCTTTTTACTAAATTAAAAATTATTTTGTTTGATTAATTCTAAATTTAAAACTCAATCCAATTTAATTTAAACATTTCAATAATTTCTTATCAATTTTAAAATCATATATTTATTTATGAAATAAATATTAAAACTCAATACTAATTTAAAACAAAATTTTCCAATTAATAATGTATATATTAAAATTTTAAAACATGATTCATTTATTAGATTTAAACAAAATCATTTATTTAACTACTTTGAAAAACTTAAATAATAAATAAAACAAATTTTCCAAATTACTATAAATAATAAAACTAGAAAATATGCTTTATTTATTAGAATTAAACAAAACTAATCTATTTAAAAAATATAAACCATATATTCATATTGTAAATAGAAATCAATTTATATCATTAAAAGATAAAATGACCAATTTAAATATTTATTGAAGAAGATTATTAAATTTATCTGAATAATTATTAACAGATTATCAATATCAATTTAATTTTTAACTACAGATTGTTAAATTGATATTGTTAAAAATTCCGGGATATTACAATGTTTGATAAATTCATTTATTTTCATCTATTATATTGTAAAATCAACGATTTACAATATAATAGATGAAAATCAATTATTATCCTTTTAAATACCATTTATATGTTTAAATAACACCATTATTAATATATGTAAACTATTTGAAAATAAGTATTTACATCATTACTTATATTTACAAAGAAGCTATTAAAAACATTAAATCCATAATTCATAAATTTATTAATTTAATCTCAAGATACCTTTCAAACATTATTAATAAATCAATAATCATTTACTTTAAATTTGTTTTAAATAACATCTAAAATATTTACAACACTAATAATTTACTATTAAACCATGTAGTATATAAATAAACAATATTTTAAATATTTTAAATTATTTAGAAAGAAAAACAATCAAAACACCCTTTATATAATACTTTATTAGAATATTATAACTCGATGTCTTAACAAGTTTATCCTTGTCCTTGTAGACTCTGGTCATGCGTTGATCAGGCGCAAAGCTAGAATTCTCCAGGTACTTAGTAGACCTATTTCAACACCCACTGAAAAATACTTGAAAAACCTTCGATATGGAAAGTACGATCCAAGCAAATCAACCGAATCGAATCGAATGGAATCATGGATCGTAGATACACTATGGTTACGCTTGGGTCCATTAAGAAACATCCGTACCTTTTAAGCAATCACTGCCTTATGAATTTCACCATAATAACCAAAACCTCAGACCGCGGGTACACAATGGTTACGCCTGGATCCCCCAGGAACATCCGTACCATATAAGCAATCTCTGACTTGCGGATTACGCTAATAAACAACCATAGATCGTAGATACACAATGGTTATGCCTAGATCCCTCATGAAACATCCGTACCTTTTAAGCAATCACTGCCTTGCGAATTATGCTATGTAGTTGAGTTCGTAAGACCATGGGTAACGCCATGGAATTCGGAGGACACTCGAGTATCATATTCAGAAAATCCAAATCAGAGAGAATAATATCGTTAGAATGAATCCAAAATGTGGCCACAAAAAGGATATTAAGCAGAAGGCACTTTTGATATCTTTACTTCGAAAATATGTATCATACAGTAACCTTTCAAATCAATTTCAAATATCAGACTTATATAGAGTCAATTATATATAAGATTTCATTTTCAGATCGGATACTTTTCAAAATCAATAGTATATCAAATCACACTTATATAGACTTTGATTATATAAGATTTCGCTTTTCAAATTGAGTACCTTTCCAAATCAATAGTTTTCGAATCAACTTCATACTTATACAAAACAATTTTATATAAATTTGATAACTCCCAAATCAAGTATTTAGTAAAATAAGGTTCTCAATTTCAATTCGTTTCCATATCAGTTCAGTTTCAAAATCATATACGATTTCACCAAATTATTTCTTCCAAGTTAAATATCTTCAGTTTCAAAGTTTCCAAAATAATAGGTTTAGAAAATAGTCCTAGTTTCCAAATCAACATAATTTAAGTCAAACAAATTCATTTCCAAAATCATCATATAAATACCGGGTTTTAAATTTCAGTTTATTTTCGAAACCAAATATTTTTCTCAAAATCAATTATACCCAAAAATGATTACCAAGTTTATAACCGTCCCTTTAAAACCTTTAAACTATTTATTTGTATTTGAAAGATCCAATTTACCTTTTTAAAATTATTATTATATATATATATATATATATATATATATAGTTTTATAAAAGATGTTACTAAGTTAAAAACATTTAAAAATAAATTTTATTCAGAACATTTCAAAACTAAATTTCATATTAGTATAATTAAAAAATAGTCTTATTCATTTACTTAACAAAACTGTTTCAAACTTATTTAAATCATAATACTCATACTTTAAACATACAAAACTAAACTTATATACTTTATCAAACAATTTATACTTTTCGAAATTACTTAGCTTTGAAAAATTAAACCTCGATTTGGAAGCGTTCGAACATTCAAAGTAGTCGGAGAAATCAAATTCCCAATTTAAAACCCTTAAGTTATAAATCATTTTTATATAAATCAATTTCTTATATAATTTTCAAATTTTCAAATCCTGTCGAAACTTCAAATTCTCGTTTTAAAAGGTATATAATCCTTATCGAAAACATTTTCACTTTTATATATAGAATATAATCATACTTATGAAAATAATAATATTGATATATAAAACAATTTCTAAAATACAGACAAACAAACACGATTTTTCAAAGGACGATTCAAGAATGGATTTCAAAGCAAAGATAGAGATTCAAATTAGAGGAACTCTAATCAAATAGAATTCTGATTCGAATATAGACTCGAACGAAGATGAGATAATTAAATTTCAAAATAGAAGATGGATATACTTATATAAATCACGGACGACCTTGACCGGGTTAACCGTGATTTCAGAAATATGATCGATGCAGAATTCTAAAGCAAATCAACATTCTATCGCTAGAGACAGAATTCGGCATAGCAAGAGATAGCAGCATCTAAACCGAGGGTATAGAAATCTCCGGTGAATCAATGCCAATTGTAAAGGAGTTTCACCCCTTTACAAATCATTTAAGATTGGAAGGATCGACGATTTTTATAGAGATCGTTCAAAGTGGAGTTATGGGATGCTCTAGATCAAAAGAATACAAATAGGGGGAGACAAGAATGGCTTTCAGAACAAGTGGGAGCATTTCAAAATTCAAAGGAAACCAAATCAAAGAGGATGAGATTCAAGCACGAACGAAAGTAATTCTGTAATTAAATCTACTACATGTGCTAAGTTTTGCCTAAAACCAGAGCTATGATACCACATGTAAGGACTCACTATTTCGAACCATTCAAATCAACAATAAACCACACATGCCGGACGTGAATTGCTCGAAATAATAGATTGTAAATAAAAATTGGCAAAACTCAGCATATACAGTATATAAATCAATCATAGAATCATGGACACAAAGTAATACAATAATAATGCAGCGGAATAGATAAATAGTAGTTCATGAAGCTACTACATAAACAACAGAGTTTGAAATAAAATACAATAGAATATCTCAAATATCGACTGATGACATCTCTGAACAAATCAACTCGAAAAGATGAAAGCTGAATCGATAGTTGGATCTTCAAGTGAAGCTCTAAACTACAAAGGTGAGTTTCAAATGTTGTATCTATCAGTTTGACCCATCTTAAAGCAAAACACTTGAGTCGGGATTAACATTCTTATATGAATAAATCCCACTCAAGTGAAATATCAACTGAAATACAAGTAACTCAAAGGATGTTTGGGGTAATCATCCTCTAAGAATCCGTAGAACTATCTACTATGTATAAATATACGCTATTAACAACCAAACGTCGCTATAACACCATGGTCATTTCAAAATAATGTATACTTCAAAACCAATATATCATTTCCAATTCGAATATATCTATTTCCAAATTATAGCACTTTCAAAGTTACAACACTTTTGAAACCAAAACACTTTGAAATCATAATTCATTGAAAAACCGTAACATATAACTTCCACCAATTAAACAGTTTAGATATTAATAATAGTATATAAAATAAAAAAGTTTATAAAATAATATAACTTGTATTAAAATAATTAGTATATTAAAATAGTTTGTATTAAAAAAAATTGTATTAAAAAAGTATACATATATATATAATAAATAATTCATAAAGTAAACTATTTATAATTTCCTTAAATTTCACAAATCGATTCAAATCAACTCGAATTCCAAATTCAAAATTTAATTCAATCTCAATTCATTAATTTCAATTCAGTTCAGCTTCTAAATAAACAATTTCAAATTATATGGATTTCAAATACAGATTTGAACCACAAAATAAACCAATTAATTTTCAATATATTTTAAAGCTTTAAATATTCAACAATTTCAAAACTAAATTTACAGTTTCATATAGATCTTGATTTAACTTCATTATTATTTAGTCTGGAAATATTCACTTAATAAATTCAATATCGTTTAAATAACCTTAAATTACATTTTTCTAAATATTTCCTTTAATTTATTTAAACGTCAAATATTCATTAAATTACTTAAATCAAAATCAGGTTATAAAATCATATCTTTAAATTTCAAAGTCAATGAGTTTCAAATCGATTTAATTAAATAAAATTCTTAACTAAATACAATTTCAAACAAATTAAATTTATCTTCCCAACCTTATTTATAAAAAATCATTATAAATCTATCTTAAAATAAAATTTGATAACTAACTTATAATCTTAAATTTTCAACGTACAAATTTAAAAATCTACATTTTAAACAATAACATATTTTTAATATCTTAAAATCAATATTTGTTAAAACCAAGACAGTCATTTCAAAACCTTGGAAATCATTTTTTTAATATATATAGACCAACGATGTCTGTATATAATTTTCTATCCTATGGTCAAGTGATACGGATATTTACCATTTCAATCCGCAATTTAAAATATATACGGGTATATATAATTTCAACCCGAAATCCCAACTTCAATTCAATGAAAATCGCTTGGGTTTATCATTTCAACCCGTAATGATTTTCCCCTATTCTATGGATCATTCGGGAATGTATCATTTCAACCTATAGGGAGTTCAACATTAATAGGGAACTTGTAGAGTGAGAACGTATATGATAAAATATAACATATAACAACATGCATATATCATCAGTAACGAACTGAATAAAATATAAACAACAAGATATGGTGTCATATCTCACAGGTGAACAATTACATATAATGGCTTAAATACAGCAATGTAAGTCTAACAGAAGCATATTTCAATTGTTATTTCAATTGAAACCAAATTTAATAAATATAAGAACGTTAATCGTGAGTGATTGCTCACCTTTCGAGGCTAGAGATGAACGAGAATGAGATGAGTTACAAACCCAAGCACAAATTACAAAGCAAAGTAAGATTAGCACGAATTCGACGAATAGAGTTGATAACAGAAATTGATGATAACAAGTTGAATCAGTCTTGATATAAACTTCATATATATATAAATATAATTATTATTATTTCCAAGAAATCAATATTTAAATTTAAACAATTATTAAAAATATTATAAAATTTAAAAATTATTATTCTTAAAACTCAAGTATTAAGAATCAAAATATATGTATATATATATATATTATACTTAAAACCAATATTTATATATAAATACACTTTATTAAAAATACATGTACTTAAATCTATCCATACAGACCTGCACAATGGATTATAAACATTATATATATTTAAACATATATAGATTTATAACATATACAAGCCATCAACCACATATATGTGTGAGCTGCCCCAAACCATATCCAAATTTATTTTATATAAACTGACTTATTATAAAACTTAGATAACTGACCAATTATATAGAAATTTAGATAATATAAACACCTAAACTTATATATATGTGCAGCAATCTTATGAACTTAAACATTACTAGTTTTATATAACAGAAAAGTACCTGGTAAACAACAGGTTCATAATATATATATATATAGTGTGTGTGTGTATCTATATAAACAACATTCTACCATTTTACTTTTAGCAAAACAAAATCATTTCTTAAACCCAAAAAAATGTATGTATAGAAATATATATACACTGTCATAAAAATTCAACTGCATTTAAAATACAACCATATAAACTATATATCCAACATATACATATATATTATATCTGTAACTATGCATATACACTGCTTTTTATATTACAACAAGTACTCAACCAAAAATCAACATATAACTATATATATAAGCTAAACCAATTAACTTAAGCTTTTATAAGTAACAAAACATATATTTATCTTCACTGTTATATAGAATAAAATAGATCATTGTAAATCTTTATATATAACCATACATATATAAACAAATAGATGATGTATGAATATAAAATAATATATGTAAAGACATTATATTTTATTAAAAGAAGTTTCAAATTATGAGCATAGCTGAAAGTTATACCTCAAAAATACCAATATTCTTCATATTTTTTAAAACACATATAGATAACTTATATTTACTAATATATATATATATATATATATAAGCGTGAACTACGAAGAAGTATATATATATATATATATTATTCAAGCAAGAGGGGAAAGTCCATTACTTGGTGGCTGCGAGGCATGACAAAGAGTATTGGCTCGGTTAAACTTGTTGTTGTGCACGGAGGTCGGCTGTCGCGTGGAAGCTTTGGGTGAGAAGGCACGGCTAGAGATGGAGACTCGGTAGGGGACTCGGGCGTTGCTCGATGGAAGGCGGTGAGGTTAAGTTCAGGTTTGTAGCCGAGATCGAATGGAAGAGAGAGAGGGAGGAGGTGGTGCGAGACAGCCATGAGGAGGGGGAAGGATGGGGAAGAGACTAGCAGGTTGGGTGGTAAAGAAAAGATTCAGGCAAGTTTTTTTTAATCAATTTGAAGAAGACAAAATGCAAAATGAAAAAGAAGAGAGAAAAATGAGTACGAACCGGAATATATTGACCATTGGGAATAGAAAAAGCTAAGTGTAGGAAATATAAAAAGGCAGCTGGCTGTTGGTTGTCTCGGGAACACGAAATGATAAGAAGCCTAAAAGGTTGAGATTGGATACCGGTATGGTTAAATGTTTCACAGATTCCACCGTATGCCGAACGTTGAAATTGACAATTGAATATACTACGGAGATCAGCACGACGAGATGATCAATACGGTATGCAAATATTAGTGATATGACCGAACTATCAAAAGTCGATATTCGGTACCGAAAATGCTTCTAATTTTCTAGAAATAAGATAAACGGGGTAATAGCAATCCAAATTTTAAGAAACGTAATATGACGTCTCACTCAGAAGATGATTTACAAATTTACTGTATAAAAATATTCAAGTTTGGAAAATATTTTATTATCATCAAATATTAACTGATTTGAATTTAAATAAAATTACGCAATGACATAAACATTCATATTTTTTGATGAAAATTTACCATTTGCTATGTTAAAATAGACGTATTTCAGGTATGAAATTTTTATTTTAAAATTTTATTATTTAAAATTTCATCAAAATCCAATTTAAATATGTAAATAAAACCACTAACATTTACAAATCGTTACAATTAATCACGATGGAGAACTATGGTATACGTTCATAAGCAGAAGTACCCGGGTGTTCTATATTGTCTGTAATTTAGGTAGAAGTTTATACTCGCCCGATTCCGGGTTAGTATGAAGAAGTTATTGCAGTATGAACAAAAAAATAGCGGCTTCTGCTTAGGCGCAGTTCAAATACGGGGATGTGGCCTATTATTTTCTTACAACTATTAGTTACCATGGAGAACTATGGTATACGTTCATTAGATGAAGTATCCGAGTATTCCTTATTGTTTGTAATTTAGATGGGAGTTCATCGGTCGAAGTCTCGTCAGAATCCGAGTTAGTATGAAGAATTTATTGCAGTCTGAACAAAAAATGAGCGGCTTCTGCCTAGGGGGAGTTCAAATATGAAGATGCAGCATATTATTTTTTAGGTAAAACTGTTAATCACCATGGATATTCATGGTATATGTTCATAAGCTGAAGTATTCGAGTGTTCCACACTGCTTGTAATTTACATGGGAATTCATCGGTCGAAGACTCTCTCGATTCCGAGTCAGTATGAAGAAGTTATTGTAGTACGAACAAAAATAGCAGCTTCTTCCTATGCGGAGTTCAAATACGAGGATGTAGCCGGTTATTTTCTTAGTAAAACTGTTAATCGCTATGGTGAACTACGGTACACGTTCTATGCTAAAGTGTCTGAGTGTTACACATTGTCCATAATTTAGGTGGGAGTTCATTGGTCGAAGTTTCACCTGATTCCGAGTTAGCATGAAGAAGTTATTGTAGTCTGAACAAGAAAAGAGCAGCTTCTCCTAGGCGGTGTTCAAATTTAGGGATGTAGAATGTTATTTTCTAAGTATAATTGTTAATCTCCTTGGAGAACTATAGTATGCGTTCATAAGACGAAGTATCTGAGTGTTACATGTTGTTTGTAATGTAGGAGTGAGTTCATCGGTCAAAGTCTCGTCTGATTCCGAGTTAGTATGAAGAAGTTATTGCGGTCTGAATAAAAATAGCGGCTACTACCTAGGCAGAGTTCAAATATGAGGATGTAGCATGTTATTTTTTAAGTACAACTGTTAATCACCATGGAGAACTACAATGTACATTCATAAGTTGAAGTATCACAGTGTTCCATATTATTTGTAATTTACAAGGGAGTTTATCGGTAGGATTCTCGTCGGATACCAAGTTAGTATGAAGAAGTTATTGTAGTCTAAAAAAATAAATAGTGGCTTCTGCCTAGGTTCGGAGTTCAAATATGGAGATGTAGCATGTTATTTTCGAAGTACAGCTGTTATTCACCATGAAGAGCTACATTATACGTTCACTAGATGAAGTATCCGAGCGTTCCTTATTGTCTGTAATTTAGATGGGAGTTCATAGGTCGAAGTCTTGCCTGATTCCGAATTAGTATTAAGAAGTTATTGCAATCTGAATAAAAAAGAGCGGCTTCTGCCTAGGGGGAGTTCAAATATGAGGATGCAGCCTATTATTTTCTAAGCAAAACTATTAACCATCATGGAGAACTGTAGTCTACGTTCACAAGCTGAAGTATTCGAGTGTTCCATACTATCCGTAATTTATGTGGGAATTCATCGATCGAAGTCTCGCTCGGTTCCGAGTTAGTATGAAAAAGTTATCGTAGTATGAACAAAAAAACAGCGGCTTCTGCCTAGGCGGAGTTCAAATACAGGATGTAGCCTGTTATTTTCTAAGAAAACTGTTAATCACTATAGTGAACTACGATATAAGTTCATAAACTGAAGTATCCGAGTGTTCCATATTGTCTGTAATTTAGGTGGGAGTTCATTGGTCGAAGTCTTGCCTGATTCCGAGTTAGTATGAAGAAGTTATTGCAGTCCAAACAAAAAAGAGTAGCTTCTGCCTAGGCGGAGTTCAAATATGGCAATGTAGCCTGTTATTTTCTAAGTATAACTGTTAGTCACCATGGACAACAACAATGTGCGTGCAAGAGATGAAGTATCTAAGAGCTTCGTAATTTAGTTGAGAGTTCATTGGTCGAAGTCTCGCCCGATTCCGAGTTAGTATGAAGAAGCTATTGCAGTATGAAATAAAAAATAATAGCTTCTGCCTAGGCGGAGTTCAAATATGGGGATGTAGCATGTTATTTTTCAAGTAAAACTTTTAATCACCATGGAGAACTATGGTATACGTTCATGAGCTAAAGTGTTCAAGTGTTCTATATTGTCTGTAATTTAGATGAGAGTTTCTCAGTCAAAGTTTGGCTTGATTCTGAGTTAGCATGAAGAAGTTACCACAGTTCGAACAAAAAAAATAGCGGCTTTTGCCTAGGTGGAGTTCAAATATGGGGATGCTAAAATCAAATCTACTTTCACAAGTACAACTAAAAATGCATGCACGTTGTGATTAAATGCAGGCTCACCTAGGCATGCATATGTACTCGTACATTATAATGTGAATTTACTAGAATTATAAACGGAAGCTTGGATGTATATATCATCAAAAATTGCAATAGAAAATATTCTATAGCATTTTAAATATGCTATGGAAAATATTCTAACGTTTTAAAGATGAGTAATATACTTACTATAGCGTTTTAATGCGTCATAAAAGATGAGTAATGACTTTCTACAGCATTCTAAAAATGCTATAAACACTTGCATTTTATCATAAAAGGAAAACCACACTATAATGATTGTTCCACAAACCAAAAATAAACAGAGAAGTTCTATAGCTTGCTATAAACGCTATAGAAAGGTATTGTACTAGTACAAATAGCCTAAGATGGTAGTAATAAATGCTGTAAAAGGCAGCTTTTATAGCGTTTTTGTTAGGTTGTCGTATCTTTCAGACATAATATAACATGTCGTATTACAACGTTTATAAAAACACTTAAGTATCCCATAATAGAGATTTTAAAACGCTATTAAAAGGCTAGATTGTTGTAACGGGGGAGGGGGCAGGTTTGTACTGTGCCAAGGCAAAATGAAACCCAAACCTAATGTGTGGTAACGAGGGAGAGCTCGGGAAGCTTAAACTAACTAAATAGGAAAAGATCCTATGATGGGATTAGATTCGGGAAGGGCTATTGACGTTGAGTGGGGATGCTCACTCGAATGCACACCTTGGGAAGGTTAGGAGAGACATTCAACTTTAAAAGGACATGGGATGTCCAAACATGGAAATGCATGTGGTTGTTTCTTTACAGTGCTAATTAAAATAATACGAACTACCTATGGTTGTCTCTTTGCAGTATAAATTAAAATAAAGAAGAACCTTATGTGGTTGAATCTTTGTGGTATAAATTAAACAAAATGAAATGAAACTACATGAGGCTGATTCTTCATAGAACAAATTAAATAAGATAAAGAGTGGCTGCATGTGGTTGAATCTTTGCAGCTTAAATAAAATATAATATAATGGCATGTGGATGATACTTTGCGGTATAAATCAAACAAAATGGAATGGAACTGCATAAGTTGATCTTCGTAGTATAAATTGAATAAAATCATGGCTGCATGTAAGGTTGGCGGTTGGAGCTAGGACCGTGGGTAGGTTACTTGCGATAAATATGTGTTCTATGCGCAGTTTTAACTTATACTTTACGTTGATTGCTTTTATGATGGATGTATAGACCGATGAGGGGAAAACGCATTTTGCATATAACGACATGGCCTTATCACGTGTTATATTTTGGTAAGTATTATTCACATCAGACTTTATGTCTGACTCGTGTTTTTATTATTCTTTTCACTATAATTCATAGGTACACTTGAGTAGGCTAAGTTCATAGGTTAGGTAGGTTCATTTTAGGTGTCGAAGGATGCAAATCGAAGACGAAGCAGGAGGATTTGCTAGCTAATCGAGAATGTTTATTTCTGTTGTTTTAAGAGTGTAGACAACATCATCATATGTTGACCTGACTCTCTACTATGTTATTTTTATATTGTAATTTTACCCCTGCATGGGTACGTCTTTGGGGATTAAATTTTAAAGAGTGTATGTAATGGATATTAAAAGTAATTTCTACGTGATGTGAAATTTTGGATACTCTATTTATTCAATACCCTACTTCTATACACATACTGCTCAAGAGTATTACTAGTAATATCGTCGAGTGATATGGAGAATGAAGCAATGTAGGGCACATACATGAATATTCCTCTGGACCAACACCACTACGTATCTTAAATATCAGTATAACTTCTTCTAGTCGTATATAATCTCAATACAAAGAAATAAACACATATGCCTCAGGATAGAACAATACATAATGTATTGATAATAAATAGAGAACAATGAGCCAATAAACGCAACGATAATACATAATAGTAAAATATACGCTATCTCTTAAATATGCATGTTACCTAAATCAAATTTACTTCAACGGTCTATTAATAGATAATATTATAAGCTCCTATCCTCCTTCTATACCCAAACATCTACAAACAATCACAAATATATTATATAATTTTAAATATCACAAATATATATATGTTACCACTCATCTCAAAGTAATTCAATTCAGAAATCACAAAATCAACTACAAATGGATGAATCATCCATATCCAGAAATCATCATCAAAATCAAGAGATCATCAGTAATGAGATAACATCCATATCTCTAAATCTCATTAGTAAAATATCATCATCAATATACCAAAAAGGATAGGCTACCTATCAATGCATAATAAAAGATATGAGGATCCACCATACTCTGGACACCTATCCAGATATAATCTCATCTCCTCATATATGAATAACTATTATGAATATAACGGGGACTGACTAGACTTTAGACTCATCCAATCTCTAGTATAGCCAACTCATCATAGGAATGAGACATATATGTCAATCCACTAAATCACACACATACCCTGAACCAAACGGGAGATTGATACACCAACTACAGAGTAATCGTCTATTCCTACAATCCTTAGTTATCTCAACGGACATCGTGACCCCATCCACCAATGACTCATCTACGCGTGGCCTCAGACACAACCTTGTTTTTCCCCTAGTGGTAATAGACTGCTATCCTATGTGATGCAAAGAGCTACCATATACCAATCTTATGATGCATTATATATCATAAACAACAACGGTGTCGTGTAGATCTGGGACGCGACCCCACGATCAGGCCCCGTAGGTGGATACTGGCCAATCTGGTTCACTTCCGAACCGTAAAGGGAGCTAAACACAAGTGAACGACATACAATACTCATATCATATATCCACACATAGCTCTAGACGTAAGCCGACACACGGTTTCGTATGAGTCAACACATGGCTATAATATACCCCACTACAGTGAGTATCATCACATACATGATTAATCCCCGTTTGAGTGACATTTACTTACAAAGCATAATCAAATAAATATCATAACGGCGTCTCATACCATGACATGTTATTCGAATAATTATTCAATGCTCATAAACTACCCTCAATCCATACTAGATATCTCTATCGGACAAGTCCGATGAATAACCAGAAAAGTGTTACTGAAAGTCCCGTACCAGACGGTATCATTGAACCGTTTATTCAAATTTCTCATCAAGAAATAAGAAATATACAAATAAAATAACAAAAGTAATCATATATAATATATTTATATAATATATTTAAATTCTCAAATAATACTAAATAAGACAACTGATACAAAAGTAATATCCAAACAAATATGTAAACATCATACAATAATTTCATAAGTCCATTATATAAACTTAAAATCATTATCAAATATCAAAAGTTCATTTGATAATTTTAAATAAAGAATTCACTAAATCTTTATACTTTCCATTTGAATCGTAATATTATTCAGCTACATCATTTAATTAATAAACATCTGAAAATAACTTATAAAATCAAATATTACTCATCTCAGTCATTTCATAATTTTCTACAAGTAACGTAACAACCCAGTTTTTAAATAGTAATCAATTTAAGTTAATTATATTAATTTGGTTAATTAAATTATAATTTGGAGTTTTATTAGAAAATGTAATTAAATTTTAAATAAATTGGAATATGAAAATAATATTATATAAAAGTGATGAAATTAGAAATATAATATTTTGATTTGGCAAAAAAGTGATTTGAAATGTAAGTTGTATTTATTTAAATTAAGTAGAAATTTGGATTATAAGTAAAAGCGAAATACAAAATAGAGTATGGGATTATTTAATTTTGTATTTGGCCCTAAGCTAAGAAACTCAAGCCCACCAGTTTTGTTATCTGGATTATTTATCTCCAGACACTCCCAATTCGTGATTCTTCTTTTCCCTCATCAAATAACTGTTCACGTATATACTTCCTCGGTTAATTTCACCTTCTTCTTGAAGCTTTTAAACAAACAATCCTCTTCCCCAGAATTTATAGATTAAATTCAATAAATTATGTAAATTATTCAGTGAGAGGAAGAAGGGAAGAACTCGCAAGCTTCAGGTGAGAACTCTCTCACAAAATCTATGCCGTATTCTCTCAAATCTTTTCTTATATTGGATGAATTATTGCTTGCTTGAATTGGCATCCCGTGCACTAAATTTTGAATCCACCACAAAAAAAAAGTGGATGCAGTTAAGCTTCAGGAAAACCCAGACCAGTCAACCGGTCTTAGCTAGATGACCAGTGGACCGGTCAGGTCCTCTTGTTAAAGTTATATTGGTGCTTCAAAGTAATTAGTTCATGAATAATTAGAAGTTTTTTTAAAAGTCAAATTGTCTGCATGTAAGTGCTGTTTTTAAGGTAGAACTAGTATCCAGATCTTGTATTTAGGCAACTTATTAGTTGTTTTCTTCACGTTCTTTTATAGCCTATATATAGAGGCAATACGTTCTCAATAAAAGTGTGAGCTGTTACTTTTAGTTATCTTAATCATTTTCTTCGTTTTAATTTTTACAACATGGTATCAAAGGGGTTATTCTTAAAGCTTGTGAGGTTAATAAAAAATTGTGAGTGTTCTTCCAATGTCTACTGCAACAAATTTTTCACTTTCCATTCCTCTATTCAAAAGAGAAAATTATCAATCATGGGATATCAAAATGAAGTCATATCTTAAAGCTTTAAGTCTATGGGATGTCATTGAAAGTGATATTGATCCCACTCCTCTTCCACAAAATCCAACAGCCACCCAAGTCAAAAAATATGACGAAGAAATGGCGAGAAAGCCAAGGGCACTTTCGTATCTACATGGGGCTGTGTCGGAAGAAATTTTCACAACTATTATGGGTTGTGAATCTCCCAAAGAAGCATAGGGGGAAAATTAAAGAGGAGTATGAAGGAAATAACCAAACAAAATTAATGCAAATTTTGAATCTTAAGAGGGAGTTTGAAATAATGGGGATGAAAAGTAATGAAGGTGTTAAGGAGTATGGGAGTCGGCTGATGTCCATTGTCAACCGAATCAAGCTACTTGGTGGAGAATTTACAAGCCAAAGGGTGGTGGACAAACTTCTTGTCACTCTTCCAGAAAAGTATGAAGGTAAAATTTCTTCACTTGAAGATACTAAAGATTTGTCCAAGTTAACATTTTCAGAATTGATCAATTCACTCCATGCGGTGGATCAAAGGAGGACCATGAGAAATGAAGATGATGAAAACAACAGTGAAAAAGCTTTTATAGCAAAGTCTCAAATTCAAAAAGGGAAAGACAAATTCCTCCAATGCAACAATTGTCATAAACTGGTCATGAAGAAAATGATTGTTGGCATAAGGGAAAACCTAAGTGTTTCAAGTGTCAAAAATTTGGGCATATGGCAAGGAATTGTAGGTTCAAAGATGAAGAGCAAGAGAACATGGCACAAGTGGCTATGAAAGAGAATTTATTTTAGAGTTGTGGGTGAGAAGTGCACCATGGAGAGAAGTGCTCCAATATTCAAAGAGTAGAGTTGATGAGACGTGCTTCAATAATTAAAGGTGATGAGAAGTGCATCACAAATCGAAGAGAAGTGCTTCGTTTATTATCTCAACAACTTTGAAGCAAGGGGGTGTGTTAAAGTTATATTGGTGCTTCAAAGTAATTAGTTCATGAACAATTAGAAGTTTTTTAATAAGTCAAAGTGTCTGCGTGTAAGTGCTGTTTTTAAGGTAGAACTAGTATCCAGATCTTGTATTTAGGCAAGCTGTTTTCTTCACGTTCTTTTGTAGCCTATATATAGAGGCAATACATTCTCAATAAAAGTGTGAGCTGTTACTGATGCAGCGGATATAAACGATTGACGACGAAATGAAGATTTCGTGTCAAACTAATCGAAGAACGATTAGATGATTCAATATAAATCGACGGACTAAAAGATACCGAATACCCAAATTCGTTGATCTCCAAAAGATACCGAATTCTAGCTATCTTCGACACGTTGATCGCGCACGATACCGTGAAAGAAGATCACAATTCTTCGAACATTGATCAAGCGCACTTGATTCTGCGAATTGGCTTCAACGATCGTTGATTCGAGCGCACTCGAATAACCGAAAGTGGAGATAGGAGATCACACTCAACTATCAATTTCAAAATAGGCACAAAGCACTCAAACCAAATTTTATTCAAAAATCAACAACGTACAAATGACCTGTCCATGCCTATTTATAGGCTTACAACTCACGCCTCACTAAGTCGTCCACGACCTTACAACACACACTAGGTCGCGCGTGACCTAACACATATACACAACTCAGCACTTACATCGCATGTACACAACCTACGACCTAAACAACCAGTGACTTAACACAAGACACGGTACAACACACTTGGCGCGACTTACGACCTATCATAGGTCGAAAACGACTTAAGAAACAATAGCACATACATCTTATTACAACACAAGTACACGCGACCTAAAACACATACGAGCTACGACCTACAACACACTTAACTTCCTGGAGCGATTTAGCGACCTTTCTTCCCAGCGACCTATACGTGAGCGACTTAAGTAGGTCGTCCGTGATCTAACGGCCTTAAGGAGGTACGCAACCTAACCAAACCCGCTTCTGGTTCCCTTCACGCGACCCAAGCTTTATGCGACCTTGAGCAATAGAGTGCGGCATTGAGTGAGTTAACTCGTTAGGTCGCTCGCGACTTAGCATAGGTCGTTCCAACAGCTTATCCCCCTGTTTAACCTCATTAGGTCGTTCCAACAACCAATGGTGCACTTCCTTGCTTTCCACTGTACTATCCACGTCCTCTTCCTCGAGATTCTTCACGTTGTTAGGTCGCACGCGACCTTAGAATTCGTTAGGTCGCTCGCGACCTAGAACCTCTTCAACCTGGGCTGCATCATCCTTCCCTGGTTGGGAAAAATTCGTCCTCGAATTTAAAAGTTCTTCCCCATTGGATCGTTCATCTCCATAATAAGGTATCAGATGTTTAACGTTAAACACTTCAAATGTGTACACATCCTCCGGCAGCTCCAACCTATAAGCGTTTTCATTGATCCGTTTCACAATTTTTACAGGACCAATCTTTCGAGCTTTAAGTTTATTGTATGCTCCTACTGGAAAACGATCCTTTGTTAGTACAGCATATACTATATCTCCTTCGTTAAATTCAACACTTCTTCGTTTCAGATTTGCATATCGTTTATACTTCTCATACGTCTTCTCCAATCGTTCCTGAACGATTCTATGGCATTCTGTCAACCCCTCAACAAAATCAGCAGCTCGTTTAACTGTCCCCTTCGGTTGTGGTACTATCGTTAAATCCAACGGCCCCTTTGGCAAGCTTGAATATACAATCTGAAATGGACTGAAACCCGTACTACGGTTGATAGCATGATTATGAGCAAACTCCGCTTGACATAACTTCACATCCCAACTCTTCAGATTATCTTTCACAAGGCCCCGTAATAAATTTTCCAACGATCTGTTCACAACCTCCGTCTGCCCATTAGTTTGCGGATGATAAGCGCTACTGAAATTCAACTTTGTTCCCACCATCTTCCACAAACTTAGCCAAAAATGACTCAGAAATGTGGTATCCCTGTCTGAAACTATAGACTCCGGTAAACCATGTAAACGATAGACCTCTTTAAAGAACAATTGTGCCACATGAACTGCATCCACCGTCTTCTTACAAGCAACAAAATGTACCATCTTCAAGAAACGGTCCACCACAACATATATAGAGTCATTTTCCTGTTGAGTCCTCGGCAAACCCAACACAAAATCTATGCTTATATCTACCCACGGCTTTGTAGGAACAGGTAAAGGCATATACAACCCCGCATTTGTAGCTGTCCCTTTCGAAACTTGACAAATATGGCATCTATGCACAAATCTTTTAACTTCCCTTCTCATCGACAGCCAATAGTAAGACTGGGAAATCAACTGCAACGTGCGATCCCGTCCAACATGACCCTCTTCATGCAACTCTTTCACGATTTTCATTCTCAAGCTGCAATCTGGTACGCATAATCGATTCCCTTTGAATAAGAATCCATCCACCAATACAAATTCATCAGTACTCCCATCCTTGACTTCCTCAACAAACTTTGTAAAGTAAGGATCTTCTTCAATCAACTTTGGCAATAGTTTAAATCCTGTCACTTCAACCTTCATTGTTGTCAACAAATGATTCCTCCTGCTCAAAGCATCAGCTACACGATTCGTCACCCTTGATTTGTGCTTTACAACAAAAGTAAACTGCTGTAGCTACGCGACCCATGAAGCATGTATAGCTGAAATTTTGTCCTGCCCTTGCAAATGCTTCAAAGCTTCCTGATCCATATAAAGAACAAACTCCTTCTGAAACAGATAGTGTCTCCAGTGCTTCACGGCTTGAACAATTGCGTAAAACTCCCATCATAAGTGCTATATCTCAACTTGGCTCCAGACAATTTCTCACCGAAATAAGCAACTGGTCTTCCATTCTGACTCAATACTCCACCAATCCCAACTTTCGAAGCATCAGTGTGTAACTCAAACAACAACTAAAAATCCGGTAAAACTAAAATTGGTGCTGACTTCAATAGTGTCTTGATCTTTTCAAAAGCTAACTCTGCTTCCTCCGTCCACTCAAACTTCTTTCCTTTCATGCAATCGGTTATAGGTGCCATCACACTGCTAAAATGTGGAATGAATCTTCGGTAAAATGAAACCAACCCATGAAAGCTTCTCACTTCAGTAATTGTCTTGGATTGTGGCCAACTCCTGACAGCTTCCACTTTGCTTTCATCCACTTGAATACCTTCCTTTGACAGTACATACCCCAGAAACAAAACACTATGCGTCATGAACACATACTTCTAAGTTGCTGCATAGAATTGCTCCTGTCGTAGAATCAACAGCACTTCTCGCAAATGTTGGACATGCTATTCCATACTCCCACTATAGATCAAAATATCATTAAAGTAAACTACCACGAACTTCCCAATGAATGGTCTGAAAATCTGGTTCATCATTCTCATGAAAGTACTAGGAGCATTTGATAAACCAAACGGCATAACCAGCCATTCGTATAAACCTTCCCTCGTTTTAAAAGCAGTCTTCCACTCATCACCCGGTCTAATATGAATCTGATGGTATCCACTCTTCAAGTCAATCTTTGAGAACATAACAGCCCCACTCAACTGATCAATCAAATCATCAAACATCGGCATAGGAAATCTATATCTCACAGTGATCTTGTTTAGAGCCCGACTGTCTGTACACATCCTCCGCGAACCATTCTTCTTTGGCACCAATAAGGCTGGAACTGCACAAGGACTCAAGGTCTTCTGAACACGCCCTTGTGCTAACAACTCCTCCACATGCCTTCTCAGTTCTTCATGCTCTTTAGGACTCATCCTGTAATGTGGTCTGTGTGGTAATACTGCCTCTGGCACAAGATCAATCTGATGCCGAATATCCCTCAACGGTGGTAACTCCGTTGGCAACTCTTCAGGAAACACATCACTGAATTCTTCTAACACCGGCTTTACTTCCTCTAGGACTTCAACAGATTCAGTTACTTCACGTCCAATCAACAAAAATACCTCTGGACTCTCTTCTACTTCTTCAACAAATTCTTTCAAAGTCAACAAAGTTTTCAGCTCCTCAATCTCTTCTGTCTTGCTCTCTTCCTGTTGTCTCTTCTTTGGAACTAAAATGATCTTATCACCTTCAAACATAAAGCTGTATCTATTGGTCCGACCGTCATGCTGCACTGCTCGATCATACTGCCATGGTCTTCCCAAAAGCAAATGGCAAACATCCATTTCTACAACATCACACCAAATCTCGTCTTTATACTTTTTCCCAATAGAAAATGGAACATGTACTCGCCTGTCCACCTTCACCTCTCCTCCTTTCCTCAACCATGCTAACTTGTAAGGATTTGGATGCTTCTCCGTTTTCAACTTCAACTTTCTCACAGCTTCAGTAGAAAGAATATTGTCACAACTTCCTGCGTCAATCACAAATTTACAAATCTTCCCCAGAATAGTGCATGTCGACTGAAAGATATTACTCCTCAACCAACTAGCTTCTTCTTCCTGCTTCGGTGTTAAACAAGACCTCCTCATAATTAGATTACATCCTTCATCTCCTGACGCAATATCCTGTTCATCCTCCTCAGCTGGACTAGAATAACCTTCATCAACATTCTCACCTTCAGCTTCAGCAATCATAATTCGTTTCTTCGGCTTCGGACACTCATTTTCTTGTGACCCACTTCCTGGCAATTATAACATTTGAAACTATTGTTAACCTTTGCCTTCACAACTTCATTCACAACTGGTTTACTGACGGCTTTAGAAACATTGGAACTCCACTAGCACCTTTGTTCTGAATATTGGAACTTATAAACATACCACCTCCTCGTCTTCCCTGCTTCTCCCAAGCCAACGCCTTCTGATGTGCCTCTGCAACAGTTCTAGGATCAAACATGTTCACCATATCCTGGATCTGCATCCTCAACCCTCCAACAAATCTAGCAGTCAGTTGTTCTTCCGTCTCCATAATATCATTTCTAACAATGAGTTGGTAAAATTCATCTGCATAATCATTAACCAACTTCGTCCCCTGCCTTAGATTCTGCAATCTCTGGTACATAAGTGATTGATAGTTGTAAGGTAAAAATATAGCTTTCATCAGTTTCTTCATCTTCTCTCAAGCAACAATTTTCGACTTCCCCATCCGTTCTCGTGTAAGTTTGGTTTGCTGCCACCACGCCATAGCCCTTCCTCTCAACCTAGTAGCAACCAACTTCACTCGACGATCTTCTGGAACCTCCTTGAAATCAAAGATCTCTTCAACATTAGACAACCAGTCCAAGAATTCTTCTGCAACCATTCCACCTTTAAATTCGGGAATTTCCATCTTCATACCCGACTCCCATCGTCGGTCATCCTCAACATCCCGATTCGAGTTTCGAACTTGGTATCGATCTCGATAATGAATGCTAGCTCTATCACCATCTTCATCAAAATCAAATGTACGTCTGAATCGATCTCGACCATCAACATCCCTTCGATCATGCATGTCTCTCTACTATGTCTCTCTTCATCTCGATATGGCTCATTTTCAAACTCACGTGGAGTTCTTCTCTCTTCATGTCTATATTCATGGTGATCTCTTCTCGATGAAATTGATGTTTCTCTTCTTTCTCTAAAAGATTGTGGCGACACCCTCCTCGCTTCCGTAACCGATGGTGAAACTCTGTTTCCTCCATGGCTCGAGATTGGCGACCTTCTCCTTTGATTCATATCTATCATCAGTTTCTCTAACTTCCCAATGCCTTCATCAAATTTTTCATTGATTCGTTGTTCCATTTGCTCGGCTTCTTCTCTTCTATACAACGCTTCAACATTCTGATGGTGGTTGGCTCTTCTCGGCGGCATGGTTCAAACTTCAACAAATGATACCAAAATGACGCTTCAATTCTCGTCTCAAACACTTCAAGCTTGGCTCTATACTTCAACACCAAGTTATGCACAACTTCAACTTCAAACTGCTTGGCTCCAAGACTCGGCTTAGCTATGATTGGCTAAGTCTAGCTCTGATACCAAATGATGCAGCGGATATAAACGATTGACGACGAAATGAAGATTTCATGTCAAACTAATCGAAGAACGATTAGATGATTCAATATAAATCGACGGATTAAAAGATACCGAATGCCCAAATTCGTTGATCTCCAAAAGATACCGAATTCTAGCTATCTTCGACACGTTGATCGCGCACGATACCGTGAAAGAAGATCTACAATTCTTCGAACGTTGATCAAGCGCACTTGATTCCGCGAATTGGCTTCAACGATCGTTGATTCGAGCGCACTCGAATAACCGAAAGTGGAGATAGGAGATCACACTCAACTATCAATTTCAAAAGAGGCACAAAGCACTCAAACCAAATTTTATTCAAAAATCAACAACGTACAAATGACCCGTCCATGCCTATTTATAGGCTTACAACTCACGCCTTACTAAGTCGTCCACGACCTTACAACACACACTAGGTCGCGCGCGACCTAACACATATACACAACTCAGCACTTACATCGCAGGTACACAACCTACGACCTAAAAAACCAGTGACTTAACACAAGACACGGTACAACACACTTGACGCGACTTACGACCCATCATAGGTCGAAAATGACTTAAAAAACAATAGCACAAACAGCTTATTACAACACAAGTACACGCGACCTAAAACACATACAAGCTACGACCTACAACACACTTAACTTCCTGGAGCGATTTAGCGACCTTTCTTCCCAACGACCTATACGTGAGCGACTTAAGTAGGTCGTCCGTGATCTAACGGCCTTAAGGAGGTACGCGACCTAACCAAACCCGCTTTTGGTTCCCTTCACGCGACTCAAGCTTTATGCGACCTTGAGCAATAGAGTGCGGCATTGAGTGAGTTAACTCATTAGGTCGCTCGCGACTTAGCATAGGTCGTTCCAACAGCTTATCCCCTGTTTAACCTCATTAGGTCGTTCCAACGACCAATGGTGCTCTTTCTTACTTTCCACTGTGCTATCCACGTCCTCTTCCTCGAGATTCTTCACGTTGTTAGGTCGCACGCGACCTTGTAATTCGTTAGGTCGCTCGCGACCTAGAACCTCTTCAACCTGGGCTGCATCAGTTACTTTTAGTTATCTTAATCATTCTCTTCGTTTTAATTTTTACAACACCTCCTTCTCCAGATGCTCGCTTGTGTGTTGGTCTGGGTAGTTATTTACATGCACCTTATTCTTCATGTCTGTTGCCCTGTGATTTCTACTTGTTCATGTGGTTTTTTTTAGGTGCATGACCATGCCTATTCATGCATGTGTACATTGTCACAAGGGTATGCTTGTATGTATTTATTTAAGTGATTATGAGGTCTGCTGCTACTTAAACATTTGCTAGATAATTTATATACTTCCAATGATTGATCTTTTACTGCTGTATTATCTTCATATTTTAATCATAGTAACTCAATTGTTTTACTCAATGTTTTCATAATTTTACCGTGAATCAAACCCTGATGACTCAAGGTTCGAGTTTTCGAGGGTTCGACCGGTCGAACCATCAAGTACCGCGCATACTTTTTTTTGAAAATTAATACATTTAGATGCAACGTATCAACCATAAGTACACAATAAATCAACATTTTCAATAAATATATACGATATTAATTCATAATACACACATTAATTCAAATATGAAAAATTAAACAAAATTTATTACACTAGCTACACTAATTACGAACATAAAACGGATGAAAATTTGAAAACATATTTTGAAACAAAGAAATTGCGCATATGAGAGGGTTCAACCGCGTTCAAATGAAGTGTTAAACCGCTAATTCAAAGGTCGAACCAAGATTCTTCCATGAAGGAGGTTTGATTTAGTTTCCGGCCTTTGACCCCACGGTTCGGGGTTATTCGCGGTTCAACCGCGGCAGTGTCGAGATATGAAAACTATGGTTTTACTAATATAAAGTATTGTTATCATGCATTGTATAATAATTAACAGTGTACAATTTCTAGTATACGAGAATATGAGTTATTTTATATTCGCACACTTATGAAAATTATGACAGCCACTCAATTCTATGCATGTACTTATCGGTAACGATACATGCAAATGTGAGTATCAGTTTGATAAACAAGTGAACTGAGTTTGTTTGTGTTGTTTATATGAACATTTGTTCTTATTTTATAGAAGCATGGTAATTTTGAGTAAATGTGTGTATAAATATATACGGTGGTATGCATGTGTTACGTATCTTAGAGCACTGCTATTTTTGTTAGCTTATTCTTTTACCCATTTTCGTTTGCTTCCTATTTTCTCCATGTGTTATCATCAATTTCATGACTTAACAATGTTCCATATTTCAATTCGTTTGTTCTTCATGGCCCACGTGAATTCCCACTTTGTTTTACTTTTGGCTGAGAGTTGGATTGTTGTTTTAGTATGACCTCTTTGCCGTTTTATTTCTGTTAGCCTAAACTTCCTTTTTTATTTTTCTCAAAATCCATTTGGCATATGCGAATATATATGTTAGAGCAGCCCTATTAGTACGCTACAGATGTTTGTACAAAATTTCATATGGACATTAACTTCAGACATAATGAGTAGTATATAAATGGGTTTGTTTATTATAACCGCATAACGGTGGAAAAACCAACCGTTCTATATAATTCTAAAAGTCGTTTTCATTAAATTTTTATTATTTAAATTTAATATTATTACTGAAAACATTAAGGCATTAACAGAAACAAAAAATTAAAAATAGTGTTTATATTTCCAAAAAAGGAACTACGTTGACTTTGCATGCTTAATATGACAGTGTGAGTTTGTAGTCTGTTAGCTAAAGATACTTAATAAAAAGCATTAAATAACATTTGTAATCTTCACTTTAGATGAGCAAATTAAACTCATGGTACAAAAAGAGACATATTACACTTAGGTTGACCGCAAGGCACAATAAGTTGAGGAACAAACATTTTGCTTTCAGCAGCAAAAACATAATATATTGAATACTAGAATATAAGATTGAATAAATGTCATGTTTGTCACATATGAGCTAGCATAATATTGTCCCTACCAAAAGAAAGCCAATGTATATATTCACAAAAAACCATAGGTAAGTTTTACATCTTCCTTTGCATCTTGACCAAATCAAAAATCCCCATACACACACACATCACTACAAGGAAAACCGGCATTTGCGTCGGCTTTGCGTTGGCTAAAAACCAACGTCGGCCGTCGCTAGCCGATTCTAAAAACCGACGCAAAAGACGTCACCACCAAGCATTCGAGTCGACTTTTGCGTCGGCTTCGTCACCACTGTATTATCGGGAAGTGACGGCTATATCCACGTGTCTGTTTGTTTTAAAATTCTATTTGTTGTAACAAGCCGATTCCAGTCGACGCAATCCTGAATCCACAAAGCCGTCACCAGCCGACGTCATCCTGTAACCACAAAGTCATCGCTAGCCGTCACTGGCCGACGCAAGCCTGAGTTCATCTGTGTGATATCCCGGAAATTTGGCAATATAAATTTGATAATCTGTGTTAAAAATTAAATTGGTTTGATAATTTTAGATAATAAATTTTGAATTGATGTAATAATCTTCTTTTAATAAATATTTAAATTGCTAGATTTTATCTTTTTAAAGCAAATAAACTGTTTTCTATTTATAATATATATAATTATATATATTGTAAATCGATAAACTTTGATTTGGAACTTAATAAATGAATCAATTTTCTAATTCTAATTTATTTTTGGTAAAATTGAAATTTGATTTAAATTTAACATTTAACTTTCTAAAACAATTTAATAAATAATTATATGGTTTGTAAATATTTAATGTAAATCTTATTTGTTTTAAATTTATATTTTAATTAACTTAAATATGAATTTAGATTAGATTAACATCAAAGATTTGTTTATTTTATTTTTAAATATTGCTTGAATTTTTATATAAGAATTTAAAATACAATTTATAAATGATTTTAATTTATTGAGTAACTGAAGTAAATTATAATCTCTTTTATAAATTAATTAATATTGTTTCATTTGTTATTTTCAAATAATAATGATAATACTTAGTTTTTATAATCATAAATAGATTGTAAGAAATAGGATTTGTTATTTTTAAATTTAATAAGAGTTATATATGCATAAATATATAACTTGATTTTTAAAATTGGTTTTTAAATTAATTTAAAAATGAATTCAATGTTTTGAAATTTAATAGAATAAATACTTAAATATTATTGAATAAGCTTGTATTTTAAATTTGTTGTTTCATTTCTCTTTAATTTAAAAAGAGATAAATTTATTTATATATACATAAGTAATAAACTTAGATTTAAAAGCTTTTATAACCAATTTAATTTAAATTAAAATTACTTAAATTTACATGTGTAAGTTTCTTAACACACTAATTGACATGTGTTTACCATAAATTAATCTAAGTGACAAGTGTTTAAAAATTTAACAAGTGTCTTATTTTTCTTTTTCTTGTATTTTTAATAAAATCAAAATTTTCTTTTATAAACCCAACTCCTCTAAAATTCATTTTCTTTTCTATTCTTTTTTTCAAAAACTTAAGATCTTCAGCTAAAATCTGCAAAACTTCTTCTTCAACAAAACAGAAAATTTTGTTTAAATAAAATCTGCAAATCTCCTCAAAAACCATCTGTAATCCTTGCACTAATATCTCCTCCACCCAAAATCATCTAAAAACTGTTTGAATCTTCTTCAAAACATCAACCATCTTCAAACTGAAATGCATGTAAACCTGAAATCCATTCGGCAAATCAAACCTGAAATGCAAATCAGAAACCTGTAGCCTCTTAAATTCATAAACTTGAAGCAAATTTGCAACTGCAACTTCACCAAACCTGCATGCAACATCCTCAAAACCTGTAGCACTTCAATTCATTAACCTGCATGCATCTGAAATCGATTTGCAACTTCATCATGCCTGCATATTGTCTGGAAACATGCAATTGAAAATCTCTGCATCTCTGTTTGAAAACAATCAAACCTGCATCCTTTCTGGAATCATGCATGCAGCAAGCATGTGCAGTATAATCAAGCAAAGCATGTGAATGAATCTGGAATTAAAGTTTTTAAAAAAAACTAAACAAAGATGCAATTTGAAGTTTTCAGTTCAAAGCACCATTCAATTTCAAGCATTTTCAGGAATGTGCTCTGCTCAAAATTTCTGTGAGTAACAATTTTTACTAAATAAACTTAAGTATTAAATCACTTGCTTATTTTATTCTGGAAATACGCATGTTTGTATGCTCTTTACAAATTCATTACTGATATATATGTGAATGTATGTTGTAATGCATGCTGGAGTTTAATTATTTTCTGTTATTAAGTTCCAGGTTTAGAATTTGCTTAAAATTCTATTTCAGTTGATTTAATTTGTGTTAAGATCTAAGATTGAAACAAATATAGTTGTGTTAAATAAGTTTAAAGTTTAATTTTTATAAAAAGAAAAGGAAAAACTGTAATGTTTCTGAAACACTAAATAATAACAGAACAAACTAGTTTATAGGTAAAATTAGATCATCCAGATTCATAGATTTAAGAGTATAAATAGATTTCTTAAACTAATACTTGAATTTTAAATCTTAAATCAGAATTTTTAGGTTGGAATTGATTGTGAATTTCTGGTTTATTCAAAAATGGTTTTTAGGTTGGAACTGTCATCCTAGAAGGTCGGAGTGGCCATGGTTTGTTTCGGTGATGAAATGGTGATCAAGTTTTCAGGAAAAATGGTAGTTGATGGATTTATGCAGTGAGGTAGTGGTGATTTGGGATTATAGATTTTAACCCTAGTTTTGTTGTTCATCTGGAAATTTGTTCACGGCAACTTCTATGATTGATCGAGTGTTTCCAGATTCGAGTGGATGATGGATGGGGTGTGGGGGAGTTCGTGGCCGGAGGGGCAACTTCTCTGATGATCAGAATGTTGAGTTTGGGGCGTTTCCAGTTCGACATTGTTTTCTGGTTTTGAGCTCGAATGCTAAATTTTGATTTAGGGGTTCTGCTATCGATTTGATGGTCGGAATTGGGTTGAATGATGGTCGCCGACTTGCGCAAGGGGTCACGAGTGGTTGGAGGTGATGGCGGCGTCGGTGCAGGTGCACAGTGAATCTGGGTATCAGCTGGTTTGGGAAAGAATGGGTTCTCGAGTTTTATCGGGTTGATGTGTGTTTGTGCTCGAAGCAGTGGGTCTTTGGTCTCGAAGTATTTTGGTTGAGCGCTAGGGTATTTTGAATGTTGCAGGTTTTAGTTTAAACCTGTCGTATTGTAAGTTCTGTGTAAATGCAAATGAAAGTTACTTGAGTTTCCTTGAGTTTGTTATGAATTTTGCTCGGGTTAGGATAGGAAGAGGCTCGGGTGGATTTTGTGATTGCTCGAGTTGGATTCGTTTCAGGTTAGAAAACTGTCTTGTTTTCAATTTTAAACTGAAAGTTAAGTTATTAATCAAAGATTTAAATTAAGTTTTAAATCAAATTTTTAATTATGGATTCAAGTTAATTTGAATCTCAAGCTGGAAATGAATAAGTTATTAAATTCAGTTTGTTTTAAAATAACTTTAAAGGGTTTATTGTTTAAAAATGTTTTTAAAGAAATTTAATTTAAATTGGAAATTTAAAATATAAAGAAATGTTTTAAACAAAGTTTAAACTGATTCAAATCTGATTTTGAATCCTTGATTAAAAATAAATTCAAGTTTTATAAATTTAAGTATTTTAGAAAATTTGAATGATAAAGAAACATTTAAATGATTTAAATTTAAAAAGGGAATTTGATTTAAACTTTTGTAAAATTTCTTTTATGACAAATCAAAATCACCAAAAATCAAGTTTCAACATTAATGTCGCGACCTCCTGGCGATTACCAATTCACATTTCAGTCTTCTCCTCCGTGATCCCCCCCCCCTCCTCCGCCTCATGACCTTGTCCCCTTCTCTTTCCTCTTCATCGCTCCCCCTCTCTCCATCATCGACTAGGTCCGGTCGTCTTTTCAATAGTATGACTGCTGGTGCAGTGATTCCAGATCCAACCCTATTTTTGTCGTCAGATTTTCCACCTCTGCCTGCTGGAAACCAGTCCACCTCGATCTCGTGTGCTGGGGTTCCTCCTGTAGTCGCTAACCGTGTGCTTTCTGGAGCTGTTCCTCCTTCGTCCTTATCTGGTATGCAGTTTCCATCTCCTCCTGATGTTGTTGGTAGTATGCGCGTGAATCCAAATAGTGTCGGTGTTTATGGCAAGAATGTATCTGATACTGAGGTCGGTGAGGAAGTATTAGTGGTAAGTCTGGTAGAAACGTAGGATTGGGTTTGGCAGATGTTTCTGGCCTTTGCACTACAAATGCTTGTTTAAATGCCTCTATGACCTCTGGCCCTTTATTCTATGACAAAATTTTGGAATCTGTTGCACCTCTCGACTTGCCCCAGGTTGAGGTTCATGCTGGGCCTTCTGCTTCTGCTACGGCTTGCCCCAAAGCTTGGTCGTCCCTTTTCAGTTCTCTTCCTCGAAATGCGGGCGATTATAATCCAATTGAATTTGAAATCGTTGAAAAGAATGGAGTGATAATCCCTCCTCCAATTGTGATGCAAGCTGGAGTAGACTTTTGGTCTGAGTATTTGGTTGGTTTCTTTCTGGAACCAAATCACCGTCTCCGTGATCCGACCTCGGTTTTACGTAAGACTTGGAAGCTGCGTGGTAATTTGCATGTTAAGCTCATCGACTCTATGTATTATCTCAAGTTCTCCTCTCCCGAGGATCGACGGCTAGTTCTTGGTGCTGAGCCATCTTTTTTTGCTGGTAGACCCTTAGTTATAACGCCTTGGTTCCCCCCGTGGCGTGTGCTCGTACGCAAGTGTTGTCCATCCCCGTTTGGGTGTTTTTTTCGCAAATCCCCTCTGCCCTTCAGCCCTTGCTTGGATTAAATTGGTTAGCCTGCAATGTCGTAAAATTGAAATGTTTTGACACTAATACAGTTGCCCGAGAAAAATTAATGTATGCTAAGGCTCTTATTGAGATATCCCCGTTTAAGCCTCTTCCTTCCTCTATCCCTGTGCAGCTTGATGTTGGTCATGTTGCTGAGGTTTGTGTACGCTATGGATGGGTTCCTGATATATGCTCCTACTGTCACTCCTTTGGCCACCTTGCTGCTTCCTGCCTGCATTCCAAATCCGCTGCGGCCTCCTCTAAGATTCCTCTGCCTCGTCCCCCGCTCCAGAAATGGATTCCAAAGGTCTCCCGGGTTGCCCCTACATTGCGGTCTCTTTGCCTGATCCTTGTCCTCCTCCTTCTGTTGTTCGGGCTGCCTCTCCTCCTATTACTGTGGTTCCTTGTGCTGCCCTAGATAATCCTTTAGTTATTTCCGAATCTACCCGGGTTCTTTGGGATGAGGCTAAAAGGTGTTGGATTGACCACATTTTTGATGTGAGATATAGCCCAGTGAATGATTCTTTTTTCAGATTTGTTTCCGATGATCAGTTGGACTTTAGATGCCTATATTACATTCCGTCCGGTGATGCACTAGTTCTTGATTTGGATGATGATTTTGCAAGCAAGAATTCTGCCATGCTTGCCGACTCTTCTTGGGATCGCTCTTTCATTTACACTCCAGATGTTTTGGGTTACGACCGTAGTCTTGCTACCCGTTTCAGCCCCTATGCTGGTCTATGTGGCAAAGACCTTTTGGTCTCTCATATAGTTGGTGACTCTTCCTCTTCGGAGGAGTCCTAGTTCTCGTGATTATCATAGTTCTGTGACATGTCTGTCACATACCTATGCTGTATTTTTCATTTTATCTAGCAGTTAAGGTGCTTTTACCTTTCTCCTGTACTTCAATTTTTATTACGTTCGTAATAAAAAGTGGACGGTCCACTATAAAACCGGCTGGCCTTGCCCAAAAAAAAGTATTATTTAAATTTAAAAGGTTTTAAGTTGATTTTTAAAACTTGTTAAAGTTAAATTATAATTTAATAATTTGTTATGCATTTAATTATTAGGATAATTAAATGAATAATTAATTTATTTAAATAAATTAATAAAATGGATAATTACTCAAAGTAATTAAGGGATTAATCTTAAAGGTCTAAGATTAATTATTTTTAGAATAATTAACTTGTAATTTATGAATTATTAATTAAATAAGATTAGTTTTTAATTAATGATTAATAATTAATTAATCAAGTAATAAAGGATTAATTAAGTTATTGTTAACACTTAATTAATTTAATAATTAGGGGTGACTAATGGATAATCAATGAATAATTAATTTGTAATTAATAATGATTAAATAAGTTAATTATTTTAGAAAAATAATTAAGGAATTGTTAATAGTTAATGAAGGTCATTAACTAAGGATTATTTAATAATTAATTAATGTGATTAATTTTTAATAATTAATTAGATTAATTAATTTAAAGATAATCATTTGTGTATTTGGTTTAGTACAATTACTTATGGAAGTAATTAAGGAATTAATTACTTATTGTAATTAATTGAGTTTAACTTGATTAGATTAAGTTAATTAATTCAGTTTAATTAATTTAAAATAATCATTTGATGATTTGTGGAGTATAATTACTTAATGTAATTAAATGAAGAGAAATTACTTGGGGAAGTAATTTATGGGTGATTACTGTATGTAATTAATTTGAAGTGATTTGATAATGAAGTTATTTGAGTATAATTACTTTGTGAATTAATCAAGGGATTAATTTGAGATAATTAATTAATGAGTAATTAATTTATTTGGAGAAGTAACTAAGGAAAGTTAATTACTGAATGGAGTTAATCAAGGGTGATTAACAATTATGGTTTAAATAAAGACTAATTACTAAATGTAATTAATCTAAATAGAAAATGTAAATAGAAATCATTAATTATTATAATTAATGATGTAATTAAAAATGGATTTAATTAGAAATAATTGATGAACGAAGGAATTAATTAATGTAATTAATTAAGAAGTAATATAATTAATGTATAGTTAATTAATTAATGAAGTAATTAAAGATTAATTACTGTATTTGGTTAAGCATAATTAATTTGAGAAATTAATTAGTGGATAATTACTTGAATGTAATTAAAGGTTAATTAATCAAAGATGATTAATTAAAATGAATAATTGGTTGATGAATAATTAATTTATTTATAATTAATTAATAGTGATGTAAGCATGATGTATATTGATGAAGTAATTAATTTAATTCACTTTAAATTAATTAGAAATGATGTAGTTAATTTAATTCATTTTAAATTAATTATATTTGGTGTGATTATTAATCATTGCTTACATGGATGGATGATGTTTGCCTTGAATGGTTTGAATCTCAGATATGAGATAGGTAATGTTGAGTGATATGGATGCATTCGTTGCATTGTGATGATGATTTGGATTACCTTTTGGATAATGATAATATGGTTTATCTGTTATGATGATAATGTTGATTATCTATTGTGAATCTGTGATTTATCTGTCTGTGTATATAGATAATTGAATTGTTTTAAACATTTAAAACAACTTGGCCTTAAAAGACACGCTTTGGATTTCGATGAGACCGGGATCGGGTTTCCATATTTGGATATCTGAAAACCACATCGATCCAAATTAACGATAGGTCGTGAATCTTATGTGAAGAGTGAAGACTCGAGGTGTAAGGACTATCCGTCAGTATAACTCTAGGGGTGATTCTGTGATGAGTTTGACGGAGATAGTTCTTATAGGTTCGAGATGGTGATTCAGAGTGCAAAGGTTATCGTCGTTAACTCTGAGGGTGATTCCAAAATGAGTGTAACGAGATAATGCCTTCGGTTTCGTTCGAATCCGAAAAGAACTTGTATGGATTGAATGCTTTCAGAACATCGTCAGGTGGACGACGAGCATTCTAAGAGATGTGTTCTCTAAAGGTAATCGTAACCTCAAGCCTCATCAACCGGAAATGGCTAAAACAAGGGAGGTGCATCAAGGCTAAGTGGGTCATACCCAAGTAGGATGAGATTTTCCCCTGTCTAGAGGTCCCTTTTTATTTCGGTTGTGTGGGCGGTTGGAACGTGCGCCAACTGCGGGGTTGTCTTGTTCGGGACTGTCTAGTAAGGGATAGTTCCGGTCTTGTGTTGCAGGGGAGCGGACGTACTCCTCGGTACATTGATCTAGGCCACGTACTGTGACGGGCGGTACCCCAGTAGCCCTGCCATTGATGGAATCCAAAATCCAATAAGTGCCAACGGTTTTGGTTTGTATTACCCACTTTTGTGGCTAGTAGCTGGAATTTAATAGATGTAACAATTTCGGCTATTTCATATTTACTTGAAAACCCTAGACCTATTATAATATCACTGGATTTCCTAACAAATGTTTTGGTTAGCGTAAGGTAAAAACTTTTCCATGTTTATGTGTGAGAAGTCTTACGTGATACCTTTCTTTTCAAAGGTTTTTCAAAGTTAAGCAACTTTAACATGTTACTCACACCAGACCCATGTCTGACCCAGAGTTCATCTTCTATTTTCTTAAACTCTTGGGTACTCAAATTTTTACGAGTAGCCAATGGATTCAGGTTAGCTTTGACGAATTATGGAGGAGCAATGGAGCAGGAGGCTTCGACGTTAGATATATAGTTCCGCTGTGTGTTCTCTGTGTTGGTATCATTCTATTGAGTTGTATTGAGTTGTATAACTAGACAGGTGTTTATAACTGTCTAGTATGTGATGTATATTCTGTGTAACTCTGATTATTGTTATATACTATGTAATACATATGTTATTAATATAATTTATTCGTTTCGCTTTTGAGATTCTGATGTTGTTTCTTCTTCTTCTCTTTCTTTTCTCTTTTATATCCCTTTCTTTCTTCATGATGATACGACTTTTCTGTGGAGAAAAAGTCGGGTCGTCACAATCTGTTTATAAACAGCTTCTGTTTGTGCCTTCAAACCATAATATAAACAATTTCCGTCGAACTATAACAACATTCAATCTTCCAACACAAGTATAACACCAACCTCTCATCAATCAAACATAACATTCACAATTTTCCATCAAACAACAACCATGTATCCAAAAACTCATCAATCAAACACAACGTTCACTAATATACATCATACTTAACAATACATATAAGTACTATCAAACAAATCATACATTATTGTCCTACTCATCATCATACATTAAACAACAATAAGTTCAATAAAAAACAACACAATAAGTTCAACACAAAACAACCTTACCTACTCATCATCTCCAAACGCATCCTTTCTAGGCATTCTTCCATGCTCTGCCAGGTATGTCGCGATATGCGCATCGAGCTGCTATGCAAAAGCAGTGCTCTTCCGCCAATCGTTGATTTCTGCAATCTGCTGACGCAACAAAGTTATCTCCTCCTCTGCCTGGGATCTCCTGTAAGCCCTCCGAGATGATATCGCCTGTGAAATAGTTAATAGCTAGTTAGAATTTATGCTTCATATCATATTAAATGTATGTATTAGTTAATGAAGAAGTTTACCTCCATATTTCCATAACTATATCGCCTATTTCGCGTAGGCGGTTCTACAATGGCGTCCCAAATATGGTTTGACTCCTCAACGGTCAACTCCTCACGTCCGCTGATCTGCGCTACATGTGTCTGCTCCGCCTTATATGACTCCTGCAATTATAAATAAAAGTTTGACACGAAAAAAATTTAATTTACTATTTTTTAGCTGTGAAATAAAGTATTATCAAACACTATCATTACGGATAAGCATGTTTACCATTACAGATTGAGATTTGACGTCTGTCCATCTATACGAAACATTTCCTTCCTCGTCTGTCTCCTCCACCGCATGTGTGGCGGTAAACAACTTAGCCATCGTAGGCTCGCGATTGTACTTCTTAGACTAAAAATATACATATGAATAAACAATGTTATCAATATAATTAAATAATGTTACAGATATTTATGAACACAATTTATAAATTTACCAATTCGTTTTTATGTTGCTGAAAAGATTTCGAGCCACCACGATGTACAACAGGATTCTTATTCTTGTTTTCGCGATTCCACGCTGATATTTCCTAATATTTCCTATACATTTAAACACAAGGTTAACTATTTTAATACAACTAATATACGAAATCTTAAAAATTTTAAATTACAATTTGAAAGTGGATAGCTTACTTTGAATTCAGGAGTATCCCAGAGCCGAAGAAACTCACTATATACGTCAGCGATTATCCAACTTGGCTTTTTTCCCGCACTCTTTACTTTAGTTAACGTGTTTCTATAATTTTTTCTCATTCTTTGATTCCAATGGTTTCTAAACACATTCAGATCCTGGGGCTCAACACGTACGGCAGCCTGCATATTGAAATTAACTTGAATTATAAACAGTCTATTGACATTCAAATCAAATAAAAATTTATACTTAATTACCATCAAATCTGCCCATGTTGCGTTCTTTACAGGCGCTGGGATGTCGTCCCACCGTGGCAAACAGCCGGACATCCTACTCATAAATGCCTGTCTCGATGTTTGTAAAATGAAATCTGAAGGCTCCACCTCAAAGCCCCTGAATAAATTTTGATGTACATATTTAATATATTTTAAATAACATACTTGAAATATATTTGATACTTACCCTGCCGTCTTCGGAACTAACTCAGAAATGGGGCGTAAATCCGGCGCACTGCCACTGGCACCTGCGTCGGGAGAAGGAGAAGGCTCAGACCTACTGCCGTGTCTCCTGTAAGACATATCTGCCACAAACATATAATATCACATATCGTATATCATATCAAAACATATCATATCATATCAGAACATGTCATATCATATCATCCCATAAAACATTCCACTTGATTCAGACTTTAAATGTAACGACCCAGAATTTCTGTTAATTAAAAAATATATATTTAATTAATTTTAAATATTAATAAGTAAGATTTATAAGTCAAATAATTTATTTTCGAATATATGGATTTAATTTGATAATTAAATCAATAATTTAATATGTTAAATTTCTGAAATAATTGAAAATTGGGTTAAATATGTTTAAAATTGATTTGTAAAATTTTATTTAATCATGTTGGAGTTAGAACGATATTTTAGAACTTTTAAAATCGAATTAAAAGTTAATTTGTGAAAATTGAATATTTTAATATTTAATTGACGAGTTAAAATAGCCATTTTTCAAAACAGTCTCGGATTTCGACGAAACTAGTTTCATCGGATCTGTAATGTGATATTATTGTAAGGTTTCAAATTTCGTATCAATCGGATTTACCGTTTGTCCGGGGCAAGCCAAAACGCCTAGAAATTAGTTTAAATCGATTTAATTTAATTTGATCGTTTATTGCTGTAACTCACACAGATGATCGAATTAGCTTCTGAAACCTATTCCATTGTATCCGGAACGCGGGGTAAACCCTTGAAACGCCGGTTACCGCGCGTAAATCGAAGTTCGGAAAACCCAGGATGAATAGTGTTCGTTTTATTTTCTATAAAAACACGATTTAATTCACAATTGCAAAAGAAAAAAAAACAAGCTAGGGTTTCTTCTTTTAGCCACCATTCTAAAATATTGATGGCCAGAAATCTCTTTCGTTCTTCCCCTCCGATCTCCTCATCCACAAAACGATTCGCGAAACTCCCAACATGGAAAATGTAGAACACACTGAGATCCTTAAATCCAACGGTTGTGGTTTGATTAAATCCAAATGGAGGTGCTTGATCATTCTCTCGTGTGTTGTGGAGGTGGATATGTAAAACCCTAGAGGCGGCTAGATGGGTTACGGCTTCGTTCGTTTTACTAGAGCAAGAACGCGTGAATGGGAGGGGAGAAGGAAAGGGCGCGTGCGGCCTGATGATGGGGAATGCAAATCCTACGGCCCAGATCGATCTAGGTTAAAAAAAAAGGAAATAAATTTGTATATTAAAACTATTTATAAATTCGTGCAATATTAAAATTTCAATATCTTTTTGCTACGAGGTCGGAATCGGACGAAACGAATTGCATTGCGTTCGTATCGTCGAATGCTACGCTATGGAGCTGGATTAGAGTCGTTTGGAGCTAGTGTGAATTTCGAGTAAAATTAAACGTCCGTTTAATTTTATTCGAATAAAACGCTACAAATTGCTATTGGAAAATCAAGGTGAGAACTTCTCACTCAATCGAATTAGTTTCGATTTTAATTTTAAATAGTTAGATTTAAAATTGCTTGATTGTGTGATTGGATGATAATTTATTATCTATTGTGTTAAATAGACATTATACGCCGTTATTAAGCGGAGGTTATTTATTAAAAACATATACCGCAATAATTCCAACTTATATGGAATTGGTATTATTTATGTACTTGGAGTTGATTTTCCCGCATTATATAGCGGATGAGACCCTATTGCGCCACATAATAGCGGATAGTATTTTATAAATCCCATATACCGTGATATTTCGTCTTGAAGCGAAATTGGTATTGTGCTAACATCTTTGGATGCAGGAAATAGGTTGGAGGGATCCAACTGGATTCCTCAAACATTTGAATTGGTTTCAATGTTGTGTGTTGATCTATTTATTGATCTATTTATAATCTACGTGATTATATTTCTGATTGAGATTGTTAAAGGCTAAATTTTAGCCGAATATATTTTGGTATCGTTAGATGCCGAATATATTTTGGTATCGTTAGATGCCGAAATTAAATAAAATTTGATTTTTGAAAATTTAAGTTAAGAATTCATAATAAAATTTAATTTTGGAATTTATTCATTTTAAATAAATAAACGTTATAATTATTATTATAAAAATGATAGTTTTGGAAAATAATACTTAAGTATGATTTTGGAGTTATATAAGCTTTAATAACGATTTGTAAATTATTAAAAGGATTGGTTTATTTAAATTGGGATTTTTGAATTATTATAAACGGTTTATATAAGAGATTTATAAAATTGAGGTTTATAAAATAAAATATTGGAATTATAAAACAAGTTTTTATAAGTGTTAAAATGAAGTATAAATTGATTTCACAAGTGAATAAAATTTATAGATTTATAAATTGTGAAGTTATGAAATGAATAGATTTGTAAAATAAAAGATTTATAAGTAATTAACTTATAAATCGGATTTTGGTATTTAAATGAGATATAAATAGAATTTGTTAATTAAGCGATTTTATAAATCGAAGTTGTTATAAAATATAAATGGAATTTATAAACATTGTTTTATAAATCCGAAATCTATCGAATTTAATGTATTAAACATAGAAGTTATTAAAGGAGATATATTCGCGATTTTGGACAGCAAATTATCCTTTAAGTAAATGTTGTGATAATAAGAGTTTGGTTGGGAATTTATCCACGATTTTGGACAGTGGACAATCTTTTAAATAGAATATGTAGAAATTGAATCTGGTTAATGAAATATGTTCACGATTTTGGACGGTGAATAATATATTAAAGAAATATCTTGGAAAAAGTGATATTTTTAAATAGAATTTAAACGATTCAAAAACGTTTTAAATTGTGTTAAGTATCGAAATCATAGATTTCAACATTGATTGTTGAAATAGATGTTTTCGAGGAATAGAAGGAAATGTTGGACTATAACACTGTTGTTATAGTAAATGATTTCCGAAAGGAAATGTTTTATATAGTATTGGGATTTATATATTTATCTTAATTCCGAATCCCTATACTAGTGCTTTTTGGTCGTCGTAACGATGTTTTATGTAACATTCGTTTTAGCCCAAACAAATGTGTTTAAGCGCACGTTTTTCCTTAAAGAATGAAATATATACTTAATTTCGATTTAAGTATATTGAATATTTTCAAAATGTTGAAAATAAATAGATTGGTGAATTACTTATTATTAAATAAGTATGGAAATGTTTTTCCAATTGAAGTGAATGTTTGAGATTTTATCTTTTAAAGATAAATTGAAAATGAATATTAGAAATCGATTTAAAAATCGTATATTCATAGATATTTTGGAATTGTAAATTCACTATGGAATTTATTAAAGAAAGGGAAATTAGTTAAAAATAAACGTTGATTAATTTTGAAGTGTGGAGATTAATTTACGGATTTGGAACGTAAATTTAATAAATCGGTAAGGATTTATTTAATTGGTTTAAATGAACCATTTTGAAATGAAAGTTGTAAGGATGTAAATTGATTTGAAATTGGTTTTCAAATGGTTGAAGTGTGGGATATATAACTTATAAAGATATTTTTGAAAATAAATAATTTAGGAAAATTATTTATAATCAGGTGATGTTGTGAATGCTAATTGATAGTTAAATAACCGACTATCAATATTGACCTTTAAATAGGTATTTGTTGTGAATTGGTTGAAATTGAATGCTACACCTATTTTTGAATAAGCGCTCACTATTCGGGTTAATCGGGAAAGGACCTTGGGGTCGTATAACCCATTCCGAATATATGATACGTCGTTATGATAGCACTGAAGACCGGTGGTGAAGACCGGGTATTTGTGAAAACGATAGGATGACCTATCGATTGTCTCTGCACCGTTAGCTACGGTATGGAGATTCCCTTTGTGATGGGAAGTTTTATCGGGATTGTGAATACCCGGATTGCAAGGGCCACTTTTGAAGTGCCTTCGGTTCTGTTCGAACCCGGAACAGACTTGTATGGTTACGTGTCTGACATTACATTTTGAGATATAAAACAGATTTCTTTCAAATACATTTCTGTTGGTGGCGGAGAATTTATTCTCTTAGCTTAACACCCTTCTCTGAGACGTATGCGCTCAGAGGTTATGTAGTTGAAGGTTATCAGCGATATATTCCCGATTTGGTAATGTGGCATGTTGAGTGTTGCTGTGTGACGATTATTTATTGATTATTTGTTGATCAAAGCATGGCTTTGTGAAAAAGCGTAGCTTTGTGGACGAGACTTCGTCATACCTCACTCCCCGGAAATGGTCAAAACAGGACTATGCGGCAAGGTTATGAGGGTCGCGCCCTTTAGGGTGTGTCATTTCCTTCTGGAAAGGGTGGTATCATGGTATGGAGCCCAGATACTTACTCATGTTGATACACTATATCAATTACTGTGTGGTGTTGTTGGAATCGAGCGCTCGGATAAAGGTCCAAAGGTATCGGGGGATGGCATATTCGTGTAGTAGTTCCTAGTGACAAAGGTAACCCGGCCTTGTGTTGGCAGAGAGCTGGTTAAGTTCTCGGGACATCCCGCCAGAGGCGATCCCATGTGGCAGTAGGAAGTCCTTAACCTGACCATTTGTTGGAAATCCAAATAAAACAATACGCACCTTGTACGGTTTTAGTTGTATAACCTGCCATGGAATGTGGCGGTAACCTGCTATTGAACATGGTAGCTATAGTAGGCATAATTGCGGAATTCCTATGCTGGCTAAGATTTATATCTTTACTTTCGAAAAAAATTCTACACTATGCACAAGTAATAATATCAAATGTTTCTTTTTAATGCGTATCAAGCATCTTTGACTATCATAAGGAGAAATCTCCTCCGATTCTGCATTTGCGTTGTGTGTGTGTGCGGGAGGCCTTATGGTAGTCTCATTTTCTAAAAGCATTGCGAATCTATTTTAAAATTATCCTGTACTTTGTTTATTTTTAAAGATAAACTGTTTTAGTTCTCACACCAGTCTCATAACTGACTCGGAGTTTATTGTTTTCCTTCCTAAACTCTAGGTGCCCACCAAATTTCCACACTGACAGTCAAGAGTCAGGTTTATCAGGTTATTCTGGATTCAGGAGTTGCTGGAGGCAAGCTGGATGGCATGACGTATCACTAGTATATAGTATTTCTTTTCCGCTGTTTTTTGTTGTACACTCTGATGATGTAATGTAAAGTGATGTAATGTAATAACTGATATAGTTCTTTGTTTAAAGATTATTCATTTATTTATTATATGTTGTTCGCTGCGATATGTGAGATTCTGATATTATTTCTGTTCTCTGTTTCTTCTTCTTTCTTCTTCTTCTATCTTTTTCTTCTTCTTTAACCGTAACATTTCGGTTTTCCGACCTTCGATTGCTCGGCAGTTGATACAGTGGACGTATTGATGTCGGTTTTCGAGCGTCGAAAAATCGCAACGTTACATTAAATATTACATATGTCATAAAAATACATTATATATCATGCAATTCAAATATTTACACATGTCATATTCAGACTCTAAATGTTACATATGTTATAAAAATACATTATACGACATGCAATTCAAATATTTAAAATTATCAGTCTTCGTCGTTCTCTGATTCAGACTCGGTCTCGCACTCTATATCGTTTTCTTCAACACTTTCAAATGCATCTACCAAAACATTTGATTCATCATTCAACAACCCTACATCAATGTCATCGGTTATTATTACTTCAGTATTTGGCTCAAGGTCCGCTTGATACGCTGTTTCGTCTGGAATATTATTTTCGTCAAATGTAAATTTTGCTTTTGTTTTAGAACAACCGACCAATCCGCTTTATCTCTTTTCAAGGATGCATACGTAGCAAAATAAACCTGTAACGCTTGCTTGGCCAATACGAAAGGATCATACTTATAGTAACGTGAGGTATTTTTTATTTCAATAAGTTTATAATCTTTGTGCACGTTGATTTCAGTACTAGGAACATTGCTAAACCAGTTGCATTTGAATAAAAAAAACTTTTTCTGCAGGTCGTGTGTAATATGTCAACTCTAAAACCTGTGTTAAGACGCCGTAAAAATCTTTTATATGCTCGTCTGGATCGTCACTACCTTTGACAAATACATCGCTGTTATATGTCAATTTTTCGGCACCGTAATCTTTGGTGTTGAATTTAAATCCATTGACGGAGAATATTGGATACGTCTTGACATTTCCTTTTGGTCCGATTGCAAGATGTCGTAATCCTTCGTCATTGACACAGTTTATTGGATCATAAACGTAATTTGAAAACCATTTAGCAAATTCTTTACTGAGAATGCTAGATGGATGCGGTGATTCATATATACTGCAAATATGTAATATGTTTTAATATAATTAATATGTAAGTATAATTGAATTATATATCAATTTATAATTACCTTACAAATGGTGCAACTTCTGGACAATTTAGAAGAACATATGTGTGCGCTACATGGTGATCTCTATCATCTAACCACATTTCCACACATTTTCCAGCATGTCGGCCATGTTGTCTAAAAATAGATAACATTGCTTGAGAAGAACCATGTTCAACGACTTCTTGATTATGGGGAACACTTACAAACGATAAGTTCACATTATCACTAAAATAATGAGAGAAAAAGAATGAAGCTTCTTCTTCAAGATATGATTTGCAAATCGAACCTTCTACTCGTGATTTTCGCCTAATTTTTTTCTTCAAATGATTCAAGTACCTATTACAAATTTATTTTAAATTTAGGTATATAAAACTGAATTTTCAACTAACATAAATATTGCCGATATTCAATATTACCTCTCAAATGGATACATCCAACCATATTGAACAGGACCTCTAAGAAGTTCTTCGGATGGAAGATGAACAGGTAGATGCTCCATCACATTAAAGAAACCTAGCGAAAATATTTTTTCCAGCTTGCAGAGCAGTATAGGAATTTCTACTTCAAGTCTACGTATATGGTTGACTTTTAACGTCGTCGAACAAACTTTTTTATAAAACAAATTTAATTCTGTTATAAAGCTCCATACTTTTACGGGCAGCAGTTCTTTAAGAATCACGGGTAATAGATATTCCATCATGATATGGAAATTGTAACTTTTCATCCCACTCAATTTATTATTTTTAAAGTCAACACATCTACGAAGATTAGAAGAAATCCCATCAGGACATCTTAGTATTTCCACCCACTTTAGCATGAGTTTTACTTTCTTACTGTCTAGCTCATAGCATGCTTTGGGTTTTTTTTATTTTCATTGGGTTTCAAATGAAGTTCGGGACATTTACAAAAGTTTGCTATATCAAGTCTTGAATTCAAATCGTCCTTTGTTTTCCCCTTTACATTCATTACTGTATTAAACACATTATCAAACATATTTTTTTCGTTGTGCATCACGTCAATATTATGTCGGAGTAGGAGATCTTTCCAGTAGGGTAAATCCTAAATATACTTTGTTTGCACCAATTATGAATGTCTGATTTACCTGGAATTTCAGTCTGCACTGCAGTTTCATGTATCTTCGGATACTCCTTTACAATTTCATATATTTCTTCGCTTGACCAAATCTTCAGTGGTTGCATACTCTCTTCTCTGTTAGCTATAAAGCTTTTTCTATCTCTTCTAAAAGGATGATTGAGATGGAGAAAACACCGATGACAATCAAACCAAGAAATTTTCTTTCCATACCATAGTGAAAACGCCCGTGTTTCTTCCATGCAATAAGGACAAGCTAGACGACCAGCCGTATTCCAACCTGAAAGCATCCCGTATGCAGGAAAATCACTAATAGTGCACAACAAAGAAGCGAACATATGAAAATTCTTTTTTCTCAAAATGTCGTACGTTTCAACTCCTTCATTACATAGCATTTTCAACTCTTCGATCAATGGTTGTAAATAAACATCGATTCCTTGTATTGGATCATCAGGCCCAGGGACGACTGTAGTGAGAAACATATATGGAGTTTTCATACACATCCATGGAGGTAAATTATAAGGAGTTACGATAATAGGCCATGATGACTATTTACTACCAAACTGAGAGAATGGTGCAAATCCATCCGTACACAAACCGAGTTTGACATTACGGCTTTCGGCAGCAAATGCGGGTTAAGTCCTATCAAATGTTTCCATACTTCTCCATCAGATGGATGTATCAATGTTCCTTCTTCCGGTGTTCTCACCCTGTGCCATCGCATATGGCACGCCGTAGCAGAAGATGCATATAACCTTTGAAGTCTGGGAGTGATGAGTAAATAATGCATTCTCTTGTATGGAACTTCTTTTCCTTTATTATTCTTGGTTTGTATCTTTCTTCGCTAGATATTCTGCATTTTCTAAGCTCAACGTCATCTTTCCAATACAACATGCAACCTTTTACACATGTATCTATCTTGTACGGCAGACCGAAAGCGGACATAAGTTTTTTCACTTTATAATGAGCATCGCACATCAGATTATTGGGTGGCATGTGTCGTTTTGCTGTTTGTACAACTGCTGTAAATCCAACTTCTGTAAGGTTGAATTTTGATTTCATAGTAATGTATTCGGTAGTTACTGATAATTCGGTTCCACTTTTACAATCATCCCACAACGTCCTTTTAGCTTGTGTATTTAATGCCCTGCTATTACCCCGCTATAACTCCGCTATATTTCATAGCGGATTTCTACCGCTACGATTTTTCCGTGTAGCCCAAAAATATAGCCTTTCCGCTTTAAGCCCCGCTATTTCCGCTATATCCCGTTATTCCCGCTATATTTCGCTATTTCCGCTATATCTTCTTTAATAAAATGAATTGAAAAATTGCATTTATGCATTATAAAAATTATGAAACTAATTTATTTGATTTAGTTTTTAATATATTTCATAAATGAAAATACTCTAATATTCTACTAAATTCAATACTATTATATAACAGTTTTACGTTTATTTAAAGTATATTTGCATATATTTTGATTTAAAATTATTTATGTATTAATTATACTTCAATTGAATGATGATTTTTCATTTAATTACCATTTATATATTTGTAAAAACATTAAGTATGAGTTTTATATGCTATTTTAGAGCCATCCGCTATATCCCGATATATCCTCGTTGTAACCCCGCTATGACTTTTTGCACATCCACCGTTTTGACTCTGCCGAGCGCATTAACCACACAGCTTTTAGCAGAGTCCAATAAATCATATATATTTTTAGCTTCCACATTCGGTTCTTCTTCGACATTTACATCTTCATCGTCATCTTGATCAAACATTGGAAACATTGATTGTGCTGCATCTTCCACCATATTTTCTATTAGATTCGTCATAACATTATTGTCATCTAACGCTACAGGATTAGGTGTAGGTGCAAGAAGTTCTCCATGAAGATCCCACAAGTAATAATTCGACACAAAACCATTTTTATACAAATGTACTTCCATTATATCTGCTTTCCAATGCTACAAATGTTTGCACTTACTACACGGGCAACGAAGTTCTTCGTTATTACGATTATTAGACTTATCGAATCTAATAAATTCGTGTACACCGTTACAGAAATGTTTCTTTATTGAACCTTTCATACCAATTCTGATTCATACATCCAACTACGGTCGAGAAAATAATCGAACATTTTTCCTGATTTGAAAATATATGTTAGAAACATAATAAAGTTTATCGTTTATTAATCCAAATAATCAATTCGATTTATTTTTTGCTTTTGTTTTATTTTTGATGGTCGACCATCCTACTTCCCATTACAAATACAATTTAGTAATTAATTTCGTAAATCATATCATTTTAAACGATTCACAAAATTTCGGCATTTCCCTTTTTCCCTGTATCATACACAAATACGTGTACACAGAACAAAATGGAAGTGCTATCGAAATTTTGTGAATCGTTTAAAATGATATGATTTACAAAATGTAATTATACTTTATTGTATTCGTAACTTGTCCAATACATGGACAAATCCGACAAATATTGTATTAGATGAATATAAATGTCCATTCTGTGAAATATCAAACAGCTATATAACGATCATATACAATACTTGTCAGACAGGGCCAAAAATTCTCTAAGAGGTTTAAAAAATAAAACTTTTATAATTAACAATATTCATTCAACTATTTAAATATTTATTAACTAAATTTGAAATTTTATAACGTAATTTAACTTTCGTTTAACTATTTTAATTTTTAATTTGCCGATTATGTAAAATAAAATAAGTTGTTCACACATATAACTAGTAAAAATAGATTTTTTTTATACTAAATCAACTAATACCTTTTATCATCAACTAATGTATACCATTAACATCAACCCATACGCAATAATCAACAATTACAAATAGATAATCAACTATTTTCCCTAATTTTCCTAATTTTAAGCCGACAATGTCAAAATTATATTTCCAAACCAATCTAAAACAGTAATATCATTGAATAATACCAACCAATCATCAATTTCTAATCTATCATCAACTAATTTCAAAATTTAAGGTTTAAATCATACCTCAATCAAACTGAATCGGGAAGAAAGAAGATGCCGGAGAGCGTCGAGGGATAGATGGTGGGGGTGATGGCAGGCGGCTGCGACGGGTGATGGGGAGGAGGGTTTTGGAAGAATAAAATGGAGGAAAGAGAATGAGGGAAGTGGTCACGGGTTATTGGTTCTGTAATGTGATATTGCGTCGGCTAGAATCGGCCGCGTTTTTTAGCCGATTCTAACCGACGCAAGGCCTTGACACTACTCAGGCCGATTCTAGTAGTGTGTGAATATATATATATATATATCAAGCATTCAAGTTACATGACGATCAGGCCAATAAGCTACATAATCTCAACAACTTCTCTACGGACAATTTTTCCTTTTATCAAAATCTTTGCGAACTCTGTTTGCTACTACCTCTTGATATACTTGATGAACTATCTATTGATGCACTAATATGTCGACCAAAATCTCCAACCTTAAAAAAAGATGTTGAGAATTGATTAGGAATTACACTTCTTATAATCCAAGGAAATTTAAAGACATTATACTTCATCGTGAAAATTTTATTCTTTGATTTTGTGGCTTTTTTTGACTTTACAATTATAGTAACGATTTAAAATTAACCCTACTCTATGATATCTAGTGAAGTTTTTAGCAATAATTTCTAAAACATACACTAGCAAATAATATTCTATCGCTGCCATCTATTTTTGAACGTTTATTTGGGTCTGTAGGTATTAATGCATTCAGTCCCGCAAACCATAACTCAACTTGAGCTTGGTCTTTACAAATCTATATAAGAAAAATAGTTAAATGGAAATCATATTGTAGCATATAATAACAAGCTAGAAAGTAATATTCTTTTACTTACTAGGTCATGGGAGCATTCACCATTATTGTAGAGGAGAGAAAATGATAAGTAATCTTTTTTAGGCCGCAGAAATCTCTTGAAAACAGCCCGCATTGTGTTATGACAAGTAATATAACAAATTTTATATTTCGACTGTCAAGAAGTCTATTTGTGAATTCTCATTAGCCAATCCTGCTCTTATACAATATATTTTTCTTTTCCAAAATTACCAATTCATTTGATACGTCTCATAATGGGACTGGTTCACCTGCTCTTCGAATTTGCAAAGAAGAGGTGCACCACTAAGCCCTATGCATCCATACCTATTGAAGTAAATCAAAGCCATTATTTAGTAAACGGTTGTGACTTCAAAGTAGATGGAAGTATAACATTGATTGGTGTGCCCCTCTTTTCAGTTTTGCAGAGCCGGATAACCAAACCCACTCACAATAACACATATAGTTATCATTAATGGATGGCAGTTAATATCCTGGTTCTCAACTAATGTAATAAATGAGCAGAACAAGGTATGCATGTAACATGGTTACAGTTGTTATATATACAAGATTAAAGCTTAAAAAATAACTTCCATAAAAAGGTGTTCTCTCGGTTAGTACAACTACCTAAAGCATTGATCCATTTTTGTACCTAATCCATAATCATGCATTTGTATACAAATCCCTAATTGATTATGCACAATATGAAAATTCCAAAATAAAACGATATGCCTGAATTAAAAAACGGGGTTTTCATCTCAAATTGGTATCGATTACATTCATATTCAAATAGTCGACTAAGCTTTAAACTTTATTGATAGAAATCTATTAGAAATCAATTTGCTTGCCCACCGTATTCAACTTCCAATAATATATAAGGTTACAAGAGTCAAGATAGGCTACAAATTAGCCAACTGATTTGCTAAACAAAGATAAATAAATAAATACTTTTCAAATAAAGATATCGTCAAATCAACTAATTTGCTGAAACAAAGGTAACTAAATAAATATTTCCCAAACAAAGATATCGTCAAATCAGAGAATAGATGCAGGAAATATTCTAGTGCCTAGAATATATGTAAAATATATTCTATCACACCCCCTCAGTCGAAGCGGAAGGTTCTTGTATGCTTGGACTGTCCCTGAAATCGTTAAATAATACGTGTAGAAGCCCTTTTGTAAAAATATCAGCAATTTGGTAACGGGACGGTACATGAAGCACACGCACTTCGCCACGAGCTACTTTCTCATAGATGAAATGAATATCCATCTCAATGTGTTTAGTGCGTTGATGCTGAACAGGATTGCCGGATAAGTATATAGCACTCACATTATCACAATAAACTAGAGTAGCCTTTTGAATAGGACAATGCAACTCTAGAAGCAAATTTTTGATCTAGCACGAATCAGAAACAACATTAGCAACACCCATGTACTCCGCCTCAGCACTACTACGGGAAAGAGTAGGTTGCCGTTTCGAAGACCAAGAAATCAAACTATCTCCAAAGAATACACAATAACTAGAGGTAGAATAACGGGTGTCAGGATAACCACCCCAATCTGCATCTTTATATGAGATAATACAATTAATATTGGACTTGTACAAGTGGAGACCAAAAGAAAGGGTAACCTGGAGTAGCATATGATACTCTTAAGAGCTTTCATATGCTCATTATTCGGGGCATGCATATGAAGGAAGATCTGCTGCACGGCAAATGAAATGTCTGGCCGAGTGAATGTAAGATACTGAAGAGCAGCTGCAAGACTACGATACTTAGTCGGATCATCATAAAGAGTGTTTGCGATGACACTTAGTTTGGACTTAGTGTCAACAGTAGTAGGACATGAACCGCAGTTAGACATTCCGGCACGTTCAATAATTTTTGCAGCATACTGTGTCTGAGATAAGAAAAGACCATGGGCATGACGAGTGACAGCAATACCCAAAAAGAAACTCAAAGGACCTAGATCCTTCATAGCAAATTCAGAGGCTAAGAGAGTCATAATATACTTACGAAGACGATCAGAAGAAGCTATAAGTATAATGTCATCCACATATAATAAAATATAAGCAATATCAGAACCATTCTTGTAGATGAATAAAGGTGATCTGACGTACTATGAGAGAACCCAATGGTAGCAACAAAATCAGCAAATCTTTGGTACCAAACTCGATGAGCCTATTTTAATCCGTACAAAGATTTCTTCAAAAGGCAAACATGATTCGGATAAATTTTGTTACGAAAACCAATGGGTTGATGCGTATAAAATGCTTCATTGAGATGACCACGCAAGAAAGCATTCTTGACATCCATTTGATGAATGGGTCAGAGGAGGAAATAGAGGACCGAGTGTGGGCAGCAGTGGGAGGTGTGGAATCTGGGCCTGTGTGAGACTATGGCCCAGATTGAGGAAGAGAGGACGAGTCGTTGGGCTGCGTTGTTGGGTCAAGCTGCATATTTTGTGGTGTGGTATTTTGGGATAAATGATGTATTAATTGAGGATTAATATGTCACTCAAAAAATCATAATTCAAAGGTTTTGTTTTGTGGAGTTTGGAGAATGGAAATTCTGTTTCAACAAAACGAACATGACGACAAATTATGACTTTACCATTAGACATATCATAGCATTTGGAGCCACAATGATTAGGAGCCAGACTTGAATAAGCACAAGGAGTCGACCTTTCTTGTAATTTATGGATAGTAGAAGAAGGGAATAATGGGAAACATAAGCAACCAAAAGCACACAAACTCGAATAATCCGGATCACTTTGATAGAGCATTTGAGAGGAAGATTGGTAATTTAATACCTTGGAAGGAAGGATATTGAGAAGATATGTAGCCATGGAGAGAGCATGATGCCAAAAGGAGAGTGACATAGATGCATGAGCAAGAATAGTCCGGATGATATTATTTATGGATTTTATGTGTCTTTAGGTCTTCCCGTTTTAAGGAGATGTATGAGGACATGAGAGATGGAAAAGCATGCCATGTTGCTAAAAAAACCTTAAAAGTGCCATTAGTGTATTTCGTACGATTGTCACACTGAAAAGTCTTAATATTACGTCCAAACTGTGTCTTGACTAAAACATGAAACGCTAAGAAAAGTTGTTTGATCTGAGATTTTTTGCAATAGGTTGCTATAGTCATCAAGAAAAAGAACATAATAATAATGGTCGGAAGTACAAACAATCGGAGAAGTCCAAATATCACTACGAATAATATCAAACGGAAGAAAAGTATATGACACCGAATCATAAAAAGGTAGCATAGAATGTTTCCCAAGAGGACAAGAAGAACACAAAGTTTTACAAGCCTTATTACAATCAACAAACTTTTTACTACAAAGAGACTTAAGAATAGCATCGCCAAGATGACCTAAACGATCGTGCCAAATATTCGAAGGCAAAGCAGTAAAAGTGGAATGATTGTTGGAAGAAATGACTTGAGAGTTGGAGAAAAGTGGATATAAGCCCTCAGTGCTATCCCCGTCTGTAAGTCATTAACAAAGAAGCCAAAAGGGTCAAAAGAGATAGAAACCATATTATCTGTGGTAAATTTATGAACCGAGACCAGATTTTGAATGAGCCTGGGAGCATGTAACACATTATTTGGGGTAAATGGTGGACAAGGTGGAGGCAATGTAGTGCGACCGTGACCAATAATTGGAATTAAATGACCACTACCAACAACAATGTTATGATGTTTATTGCTTGAATTGAAATAAGAAGAGAGAATACCTGCATCCATCGTCATGTGAGATGTAGCACCAGTATTCATGTAGTAGTTCCCATCTGGGTGGGAGAACGAAAGAGCATGCATAGCGGCCTCGATGTCGGTGGGCATGTAGCTAGGAGCAGCAGGAGCAACGACATTGAAAGCTTGAGGTCTGGACCCAAGTAAGCCTGACCCAGAAGAGGGGGGATGTTGGGCTGCTGGATTGGGACTTGGCTGCCAAGAGTATGCGGGAAATGGGCAAGGAGGAATAGTTTAACCTTCCCAACCAGGCTGCTGCTATTGTGGCGGTGGGGCCTGCTGACGTGGCTGCCACTGGTGCTGCTGATATGGCGATTGACTAGGACTGGACCCATTAGTACTTTGGTGGACCTTTTTCTTCCCATTGTTTCTCAAATTGTTCCTCCCTTTATTATTGTTGTTGCGCTTGTTGCTTGCAGATGAATCAGTGGCAACCATGGCAACACCACTGGACCGACTTCCAGAACCACCGGTTTCATGAGCTTGACGAGCCTTGATAGTACGCTCAGCTATTTTCAACCTTGAATGACAAATCTCAAAGGATGGAAAAGGCTCTTGATTTTGTATATAGTCCATCGTACCACTATACGCTTCTAGTAAGGACCTGGTGAGACGTAAAACCAGACAACCATTTGTCACCGGAGCATCAACATCTGCCAACCTATCCGTCAGAGATTGTAGATAATTATAATAATCGTTGATCGAGTTGAAAGCCTCAAAAGCAACATTTGTAAACTCCTCCTCGAGATGGGTAGACCGAGAGGCTTTGTTGTCCTGAAAAAGAGCTTCAAGATGGTTCCATGCCCCCTCTGCTATGTCATTACGTCTGAGGATAGCGAGGAGAAGATCGGAAGAAATGGTGCCATAAATCCATTGCAAGACAACGACATCCAAATGCCTCTAAAGTGTTGGATTAGCGGACTTAGCCTAGACATATGCAGCCATAGCCTTCTCCTCCGTTGGTGGAACCAAGTGATCGTAAAGATCATGAACCCTAGCAAGATTGGTAAACAGAGTAGCCCAAGAATGATACATGGCTTGCTCATTGTCTAATGTTACGGGAATAAGAGATTTAACATTAGTGATGGTGAGTGCAGGATGAAACTTGGACGAGTCTGCCATGGAAAAGAATTAAAGATAGAAGAAGAAGAACGAAGAAGAAGAAGATATGTGAGGCTAGGATAAGGAGAATAGCTTTGATACCATGATAGAAATATATTAGAGATCAATTTTGCTTGCCCATTGTATTCAACTTTCAATGATATATATGGTTACAAGAGTCAAGATATGCCACAAATTAGCCAACTTTTTTGCTAAAACAAAGGTAACTAAATAAATACTTCTCAAATAAAGATATCGTCAAATCAACTGATTTGCTAAAACAAAGGCAACTAAATAAATACTTCCCAAATAAAGATATCGTCAAATCAACTGATTTTCTAAAACAAAGGCAACTAAATAAATATTTCCTAAATAAAGATATCGTCAAATCACAGAATAAATGTAGGAAATATTCTAACACCTAGAATATATGTAAAATATATCCTATCATTTATCACCATAAACATCAAAATTAAGTTATGCAAAATATAGCAGTTGAGAGCCACCTCTGTCACGAGGCAAGTGATCAAGAAGCAACCAATTGACTCTAGCTACGTTGACCACCATCACCTATGGCTGCAACCCAACGAACACTGGCAGTCCGATCTTTCCAACCGCAGCCACATGCAGCTCTCGCTCTGCCCCCATTTATATTTGTCTTATTCCTTTGATTTGCCTTTGAATGAACGTATATATTGGTGTCATTCATAAAATAACAAACACTACAAGATGCTTACAGTTTTCATATCACAAATGTGGAAAATGAAATAAACACAATAATTAGCTATCCGGCGTTTTTTTCATACCAGTAGGAAACAAATAATCGGATGAAAAGTTTAGTACTTACTAACATGTAGTTGAAATAAAAGTATAATCAACAGCTTTGGTTAAAAAATATCAATTCAGAAAGGTATAAAACAATCAATTTAGAAAAAGATGGATCCGATATTTTGTAGATTTGACTCAGTAATTGTAATTCAAGGTATAATGTAATCAAAATAGCAAAGTGATTTAAAAACGTCCTAAAATGCAAATTCACAAATTGAAAGTCATAGCGATCAATGCAATACTAGAGAAATGCTTTTCTAGTTTTCAATTATAAGTTTAAAAGTTAAATTAAGAAAGTTGGTACCTGTAATATCGTATGAAGAAGGAAGCAACATAACTGTACCAAATCCAAGTAGCCATCTCTCCATGGTACCAAATCAAGTACGAAAATTGAATTTTAGATCAGGGGAGGCTCGAGAGGAGGATCATGGTCGAACAACATCTGGTCGGGGGGTAAAAGTTGAAGTGGATGCTAGATTAGGGTTTTATTTTGATTTAAGGAGAAATGAAGAGGAGTAATAACCGTAGTTAGGAACGGAGAAAACGGAAGAGAAATTGTCAACAGGAGAATAGTGGGGATAATTGATTTGTTTTGCAAGGATAGAGGAGAATACGTGCTCCACTTGAATAGCAATTATGGTCAAGAGGACAAAATGCGGAAGGAGAAAATGCGGTAATGGCAACGTTAGAAGAAGACGGCGAAAATGGAGGAGAAGAATACAAAAAGAATACACGGAAGCAACAACAGAGAGGAACGAAGCATGTAATTTTGGCTTCAGAGAAATTGATTTTAGCCAGTGACAAGAAGCATATTTTCCTAACGGTTGGTTTGGTAAACTAAATTGATTTTTTTTTCTTAAAACTATAGAATACAAACATATTTATTAAATATTTAACTACCTCTCAATGTATTAAAGATTGTGAAAATTAAGTTCATTGTACGTGTAAGGTTATCATTGTGTTTATTCTTACAATTAAAGTATATTCAATCACTTTCAATTATAAATATTTATTTCCTACTATGAGATGATAATTGATTTTGTTATTTATAATTATAATTAATTAATTTAGATTACCTGTATCATAGTTATCTTATTTTTTTTTTATCGTACATTTGTTTAGTAAATCTAGTCAGCTTTAAAGTGGGTCGTGCCACTTATAAATAACGGAAAAAACAGGTATACTGCACATGTGCAGAACAGGTAAGTGGGAGCAGAAAACCCAACCACAATGAAATAATAAGTATAGGAGCTAGGAAAAAAGAAATTAAACTACTAAAACAACATGACTATTCCCCCTCCGAAGAGGAGGGGCTAGAACTATCGTCAAATGACAGGCCAATAACATGCACAAATCCAGAGAAAAGAGCTGCCATATTCGGATCATAACCATCAGAAGCTGGTGAGTAAATAAATTTCCTATCCCACGTGACATCATAAAACTTACTTTTATTCTCCTCACCAATGTCACCAGTCTTAGTAAGAATAAGACCCTCACCCTCAATATGATACAAAAGACTACGACTCAAAATTGATTTAGAGTATATGAAATAATTTTATATGAAGGAATTAATTTATGTATTTTATGATATTCGATGCGCATCACAAAATTGGTAGTTGGTTGCCCATTGTGTCGCATAGGCCAGCAGTCAGTTACCATAGGGGCACATGTCGGTAGTTGCGGCTGTAGAGGCTACGTATTGTCGAACCTATGGTGGATCATTATCATGATACCGAGTGGAGAGAGGTAATGGTAACCAATGACTATAGGAGTCGTGTCATAAGAACCTCATGTGGCTCCTAGAGCTAGCAGACATGCTATCAGTCTCCCGTCTGGTTCCGGTATGGGTATATGTATATGGGCGGTAGATAGACATATATTGTGTATAGATTAGATTAAACTGAGACTGTGTCCAGAGTATGATCAAACCTCCATTCTTCTTAGGTAGATGGCCTTCTTATTATTGAATTGTTGTTTCTATCTCTCAGGACATTTCAATCGAAATTTTAGCCTCTCCAAGGGCCATGCGTCGAGATATATGATTTTGCACATTGTGATATTGTTATGAGCTAGTTCAAATCTTTTGTATTGATTTTATTGATTTTTTATTATCATTTTATAATATAAGATTGAGAAAGTTGGTGGGCAATGAAGTGCATTGCTTTATTACTACCCGATTTCACTTGAGGATGTCTCTTTACTGATTATTTTGGATTTGATGTTGATTTCTAAAAAAGTATGATTCACCAATTTGTATTGATTTTGTGATTTTCGATTCGATGTATTTCTTTATGGGTGATGACATATTTTGATATTAGTGTCGATTGTTCTATACGAAATTGAGTTATTTGTGAGGCGTGATGCCTTGATAAATGTCTACTATATTATACAGATATTTCAGACAACATTTCTATACTTATTTATCTAACTTGACATGCTAGTTGATGATTTGAATGTCTTTGGTTGTGATATCATGTTATTATTTCTTGTACACACCATTACCACTATGATCCTTGATTAGACATAGTCTGATCCATGTGTTATTTTATAGTACTCGGGTCAATCCGAAACTTTTCAGGTACATGGACAATACGACCGTCATTCATTTACTTTGGGCTTAGAGGAGTATTATATTAGGATGATTACCTGATATTTGTATGATATTAATTCACTGTATGTATATATATAATTGACAACTGAGTTACATTGTATTCTTATAACATTATTGTATTATATATATTATATGTTATCATTGCGACTGACTTTGTGTTCTCTGTTATTCATTGTATGTATTATGCATTGTCCTACCTGGAGGCACACGTGTCTATTACTTTGAACCAATAATTTGTACATACGAATTAGTTATATTTTGATGTTTTAATATGTACCGATGTTAGTCCAAGGGAATATTCACGTATGTACCATATATAGCCTCTTTTTCCGTATTATCTGATAATATTACTTTGTAATACTCTTGAATAGTATGGGTATAGAAGTGGCGTGTTACAAGTAAATACTATATTAAAATAAAAATTAACATCCAAGATAAATTCCAATATACTTCAAATCATTAGAATATAAATAAGTCAAATCTTTCCCCATATACATTTAAGATCATTATCAATTATATTAATATCACTTAATAACATTTAAAATCTATTTCATAATTTAATGATTATAAACCATTCTCCAAATATATTTATATTAAACAACAAAGATTTTTAGAATGAAAACAAAACATTAAAGCATAATAACTTATATATTCATTTAAATAAATTACTAAACATCGTAAATAGCTCTTAAAAGATTATAATATGATAGAGAATAAACATTATTAATCATCAATAAAATATATATACAAAATACAAAATTAATCTTTTAGAAAAACTAAAATTTACAGGTTCAGTCAACCGAAACATTTTTCATTCGGGTTGAGATTTTGTACTAGTTTAGTCGACTAAATATTTAGCTCAGTTGGTTGAATCTAGTTTGGGTTGATTGAATTTTATTTTAGTCTACTGAATTTTTGGATACATGCTTCGAGTTTGGATTTTACACTAGTTTAGTCGACAATTTTTTATTCTCGGCCGACTGAATTACCAAAATTCAGAGAAAAAAGACTTTTAAGAATTCTTATCTTTGATTACACAAGTTGTTTCTCTCTTTGTTAATGTTTATTCACTTCTATTTACCTATACTCCAACTATACCAATGAAGCACAATTCTCATATATGAAGATGTGATTACTATTCTTCCAATGTGTAACTTGATCATGGTCTTATAATTACTTAATCAATTCAAATATAGTCGTGAGTAGGAGGACTCACCTTGATTCGATAATCGCCTAGCATCTAATCCCTCCTAGCTTCCTTCTTCTTACCGTCTCTACATGAATTCTCCAATTCAATTTAGTTTATCACTTATGCTTCACTTAATTGCTTAGTGTAGAAGAATGCTAAGAAGCTTATGATTTGATTATATATATATATATATATATATTTAACATGTATCTATTTTTAGAATTAAAAGTGAAAGTGTTTTGGTAGAATTTCAAATATTCATCAATATCTAAAATGGAGGGATGAGGTTGTAACGAACCACCTTTCTTACTCCAAAAGATGAGTCATTAAAGGTGGGAGAAAAGGAAAGATAAGAAGAAACTACACAATCACTGAACCTCACCATGAATCAGAACAACATATAATATATAACATAAGATATTACATAGTTTGATAGTCATTTCCATAATAAGAATACATCAGAGTCATTACATTATAGCCTTCAACTACGCAGTTATAACTATATGCCAATACAAAATACCTAGATCATACATAAACATGGCGGAATATAAAATAATTAACTAACGGTGAAGCCACCTACTCCAACTCCTTCAAAATGCTTTTGTAAGAAACCTAGATCACTTGGATACCCATAAATATTTAAGTACCCAAGAGTTTAGGAAAAGAAAACACGAAAGGGTTTTTACCTTACGCTGACCAAACACTTTATATAGAAATCCAGTGATAGTATCATAATATCTAGGGCTTTCAAGTAAATAATTAATGTAGCCGAAATTGTTACATTAAAAATTCCAGCATAATAGGTATACAATGTAGACCAAATGCACTTATTGGAAAATGGATTCCATACATGAATAGCTAAGAAACTACCTTCCGAAGGTGCACCTCTAGATAAAATACGCATGGGGTCTGACAAGAACATTTTGTACCCCTGCTACACAGAGCCAGTTATTGCTTGACTAGTAGTACCAAATATATCACCACCACAATTGGGATCAACAATAGTACCGGAGCATACAAAAGTGGGTCAAATATCGATTTTAGATATGGTGATGACATACCTTGATGGGAGTGACCCACATAGCTCTGCTGCATGCCCTGTTTTGGTCATTTTCGGTTGAAGCCTAAGGTTACGTTGTCCTTTACTAGAACACTACTACTTGGAACACTACGACGCCTTCTAGATGTTGACATAATGTCAACAGTCATCCATGCAAGTCGTTCAGGAGATGAACGAACCGAAGGCACTACCTCCACTACAACCATTTTGGAATCACCCTCAGGGTTAGTAGCAAATAGTCATTGCACTTCAAAGTCTTCATCTTGGACTTTGCCTTTACTATTTCCAATTTGAATGCTTACGTTGGTTTGAAGTGGCTTTCGGATAACAACTACTGTCTGATCCCGGTCTTCTCAAACCAACTTTTGATAATTTAAAAGTCAAGTTGTTTATAGTGGACCATTCCATCATCAGGGTGTAAAGATTTACATATAAACATATATTCCATATGCTTAGATTATCATAACCCGCTTAACAAAATTAACCCCTTGTATTCATCATGTTCCGAAGTGCGGTATTTGTGATAGGTACAAATCGACTTACTTTCAATAAAATGTGTTAACGTTTTATTACAACTACTTTAATTCATTTGTCTACTAAATATCATGGACAAGGGATCCTTTGGTTTTAAAACAATTTACTTAGAAAAAAAAATCAGTTAAAAATAAATAACCGATAGAGTTTTGAAAGAAAGTTTAAAATAAATAAACCTTAACTAAATCATAAGTTTAAAACTGGATTAATCTTAATTAAATCAAAAATCACACTTTGAACTTTAATTAGTTAATTTTTTTTATAATTAATCTTTAACTAAATAATATTCTTTTAAGAAATTAAACCATAATTAAGTGGATAATGAACCTTTAATTAAATAATAATTGATTAAGTAATTAACTCTAATTAAATAATTAATCAAAGTAAATAAACATGATTAAAAAAAATTAGTTTCTTTTATCTTAGTTAATCATTATTTAAAACTTCCCTAATCAAAAATAATTAACTTGGTTAATAATTTATTAAATTCTAATTACTTAATCGAATTACATAATCGAATTACTTAATTAATTAATTAATAATTATCCTAATTAATAAATTAAAAAAATAAATTATTAAATAGTTAAAATTTAAAATTTTGACTTACTTTATTAGTTTGAAACGAGTTTTCAAAAACAATCCAAAAAAAACTTTAAAACTTGAAATCGTAAAATTTTCCGAACTCCATCCATAGCGACTATCGCTATGAGCGCAGTTCGCTAGACTTGATTTCTAGATGAAAACTCCACTTTATCTCTAGCTAGTAAATATTTTAAAATACCGATGAAAGAGTTTTGAAACTTAAACAAAAGGTGAAAGCTTGTAAAATATTTGCTAAATCAAAAAATAGAAACATATGCTTTTATTTTCAAATCGGATCTCAAGTCCTTTGCGACATTTCAAGGTGCTAACTTTACAATACTTTCATCACATACACTTGATTTTATTTCAAAAACAAATTACCATCATATCATAATCAACCATTCATATATCCATATCCCAACATATCGATTAACAACTAAATTACAAATCCAAGCTCAACCACGAACTTATAATCATATACCATCAAAGCAACATGATATTTCAACACAACAACCACTACATTTTCACAACATATAGTTCATCAAAATCAAGTTATTTTCCAAAAACAAAAGTTTTACTCACTGAAACCTTACTAACTCAAGGCAAACTTTTTCTAAAATTTGAACACAACTTAGGATCTTGAAAAAATTGAAACTTCGGATGCTTGAACATCCTAAATGTGTTCGGCTAAAGGCTAGTTAGGCTCGGCCATATGGAGTTTGGACTCGGCCATGTAGGTCGGTGGAGATTGAGTGCTTGTATTTTGGAGGAGAAGGGTTGTAGAGCTTGTAGAAGTGTTTTTGTAAACTTCAGAAGAGATTTGAGGCAAAATGAAGTGGTTTTTTTTCTTAATTCAAAATTCATGAAGAGAAGCCATGAATTTATATTCTCAAGCTCTTAGTAATTTAAAGTGAAGATGAAGATTGTAAAATGAGAAACTTGAAAGAGTAGTGGTATTTATAGGCTTAGGAATAATATATAAAACGTATAAAGTGTTTGAATTTAATATATATGTGTGCATGTACCTCCATCCCTCTACTATTTCTGTCCTCACATATACACCCCCACCCTTCCCCCTCTCATCCAATTATTCATGCCATGATCTCATGTACTTTGAGTTGAAAATGGTATTTTTTTATATGTTATGTTTATACATTTTTAATAAATAAAATCTTCTTTTATCCTATATGTTTATATATTTAAGAAGAAAATATGTACATTCATATATACATGTATAAACCATGTTAAAATAGTTTGTAATGTGTATGTAAGTGTTTAAAATAGTGCTATGACTTTTTAGATAACTTTCAACCGATGAAAAATCAATATTTCAGAAAATCCGGTCACATTTTCTATTTCTTTATGAATATACGTTGGTAAACAAATTTGGAAAACAATTTTATCATCATTAGTTATTATTTAAAGTAGTTTTACTTGTTAACAAAATTCATTTATTAATTATTTAAAAATATAATTAAATATTCATTTAAATAGTGATTAAATTCTAGGTCATTACAGAGGTTATATTTATGAAGGTGGGTGAAGCCTCTAGAATTTGAACTAGAACCCCTTCTCTTGAACACTTTTACTTATTTTTCTTTTTCTAGGTCTTAACTATTGGGCTTAACTCATATATAAATATTTATTTCGTTATCTTATTTACATGAAAATAATATTAACACATCGAAACCATATTTGTTTACATGAAGACATATTGGGCTTGCGTTTTGTGTGCTATTGGGCTTTGACTTTATTTATGTCTTATTCAAAAAAATTCTAAACCCATTTTAAATACTTTTTCATTATACAATCTTTTCTAACTTCTAATTAAATTCTAACACATTTATTCAAATATCATTTACTATAAAATCCAATAAAATATCATTTTATCAATTTATTCCAAATAATAATCCATAACTTTTCATTTGGAAATAACCAAATAAATTATTGAATCAACATTTCTTTCAAACCAAATTCTTTTATTTTAATAAACTATTTTCCATCAAATTCTCTAAATCATTTCTTAATTCCATATTAATTCTGTTCAAATCTCCATTATTTCATTAATATACATTATTTAATAATTAATTAATTTGTTACTAGACATGGGTTATCGCAATTTACTCCGACTGTTATCATATAAACTGAACCCACTTATGTCATTTGAAAATAATTCTGGTGATGACTGCAGCATCAACGGCGTTCATTTTCCAGTCTCAAAGTGGGGGATGTTACACTAAACATTGTAACGTAAGGATATGGTTTATTATGGATAGATCGACTAAATGTGCTCACTTTATCCTATTACGATTAAATAGAACTATAGAAAGTTTAGCCAAGATATATGTGAAGCAAGCTATTAAGCTTTACGGAGTGCCTAGTAGCGTTGTATATGATCAAGATCCTACATTCGTTAGTGAATTTTGGAAAAGCCTGCAAAATTCATTGCAAAATAAATTGAATTTAAGTACCGCCTACGATCCATAAATGGATGGACAAACCAAAAGAGTTAATAAGATATTGAAAGATATGTTACAAGCTTGTGTACTTGATTTTGGAAAATCATGGGAAGATCATTTAGCTCTTGTTGAATTTACATAAAATAATAGTTTTCAATCTTGCATTGAATGACACTATTTGATGTATTGTAAGGAAGACCTTGTCGATTGTCCAGTTATTGGTTGGAAACATGTAATAGATTAGTGTTAGGTTCCGATGTATTTCGTGAAACTAGTGTGAAAATTGACTTAATAAGGGAAAGAATAAAGATTTCTCAAGACGGAAAGAAATCCTGTGCTGATAAAAGATGCAAAAATTTGGAATTTTCAGTGAGAAATAAAGTGTTTACTAAAGTATCCTTGACTACAGGCATTATGATTTTTGGAAAGATGGGCAAGTTAGCTCTAAGGTATATTGGTCCATAATTAATAGTGGAGAAAATTGGAAAGCTTGCTTACAGGATTGAATTGCCTACTAATCTTGGAGTCCATGACGTATTGCACGTATCTCAACTAAGGAAATGTGTGTATGATTTGGAAGTGGAGTTAGAACCAAAGCAACTTGAGGATTTGAACATTGAACCAAAGCAATGTGTGTATGTTAGAGAGCATGTTTACATAGTAACTAGTGAAACAAAGCAGCTTAGAAATAAGACATTCCACCAGTAAAGGTACAAGAGTATGAGAATGCTAAAGATTTCACTTGGGAAACAAAAGAAAGAATGCAGCAGCTCTACCCTAAGTTGTTTAAAACTTAGAGATAATAACGTGTGTTTACCTATGTTTGCTTACGATGTTATTAGATAAACCTATGTATGCTTGTATGTGTTGGCATATTATATAAATATTAGAATATATGCTAAATGGTTGCAATCTCCTTAAGTACGAATTGTGCCGACGCAATTCATATAGGGGGAGATCTATAATAGCCCAAATTCCATTAATTAATTAAAATAATAAAATAAATAAGCATTGTGGTAAATTGATCTATTTTTATTACATCGTTGGCATGATTTATATATTTTAACGATTTATATATTTTAAATACACAAGAGATTTTTTGAAATGGATAAAACCATTTTGGGAGAAGACTAAAATTAATTAATGTGAAGTTTGAGTTAAATAATTTTAGATTGTAAGAAAAACAATGTTTAGTGAACATAAATTTTTATTTTTTGAAATAAATAAAATGAAGAATATTATTTAATATAAGAAAAATGTCAGTTTGGTTGCACATGTTTATTTTGACAAAAGTTGAAGTCTCGAGTTGTTTAAATTAAAATGAATTATTTATTATTAAATAATAGGTAAAAATGAAAAATAATTTTTATTTTGGTTAGTAAACTTTATTTTAGTAAAATAGAAGATTTTATTTTGAATTAATATAGCGGTTTAATGAAAATAAGAGCAAAGTGATTTGTTACATTAAACATCTTTTCTTTCAATAAAAAAAAAATTAAAAATATAAAAGGAATTTATTTTTGTGTGAAAATAAATTTTAATAATAAAGAATATAATTTAGAATTTTATTACAGGTATTTTAGTAAAATTTGGAGCACAGAGCAATAAGTTTGAAGGGCTTTTGATGTAAAAAGTATTAACATAAGGTGCATTAAAATATGGGGGGCCTTTGAATAATTGTTCAAATCAACCCCTCACCTTATAATCTCCTAACCCAGCCTTGCACATGTATATTTTTATCTATTTTTCCCTATGCGCATATCCCATCCTCTTTCTTTTACTCAAATAAATATACGTATACCTTCTTCCCCTTTTTCTCAAACTCAAAACAGCTCACTTCTAAAATTAAAATAAAATCACAAAAATTTCCTAAAATAAAAATACCACTCAATCTCAAATCTACAAGCCACCCTCTATCACATATATCAATATTAGCACGAATTAAGAAGGATGGAAAATTTAAAAATGATAGAATGAGGATAAAATGGGCGTTTAATGGCCGTAGATAGGGTTGCCATTAACAATAAAACAAATAAAGAAAGAATTGCAGTGTTTTGTGAGTGAAATTTATAAATCCCTATTTTATAAAAAAAATTATGCATGCTTATTTTGTATAATAATATGATGTCTTTGATGTTGTTTTTTTGGGAAAAATGTTTGTTTTCATCTGAATTGAAGTTCGATGTGATTAATTGTTGAATTATGTGTTAACTAGTAAAAACCCATGTTTGACATACGGTGATTCGAGGAATGATTGAACTCTATATAATCGAAAGATATACGTACTATGATAGTTGAACATGAAGCTAAAAGAATGACAATTTCTTATTGTAATCAGGTGAGTTATAGAATTCTATCCGTTTCTCCAATGTTAAAATTCAGTAGGTTATACCATTGTAAGATATAACCCAATAACTTGAATACAACAAAGGTGTTAAATAACAAAACAAAAAAAAATCAAATATTTATAAAATGGTTATTTTAAACATTAATTAACATTGTTACTTTTTATGGAGTTGAAATATAAACATTATAGCACTGGCAAGAGAAATCAAAGTCATATAGCGAGATGAAACATTAATAGAAATTTTCTATTTCAAAAGTTATTGATAAGTTGTGATATATGAAAAATTACCAGTAATTCCGTATGCATGCATTCTAAAAAGATATCCATTTGAATTTGGTTGAGCATATATTTATTAAAATGACAAAGTAATATCTCCCTACTAATATGGTAACATTATTTATAAATGAGAAACATTCTTTTAAGAAGAGAAAACAAACAAAAACAACACATGATGATTATAACAACAACAATAACAACAGCAATACAACTAAAGATGATGATGATGATCAACGGCGATGACGAAGAACCAACCCAAACTAATAATACAAATCTACTTTTATTCTTTCGCCACTAAGGCAAACATATCAAAAGATCTCATTATTTAAAACATATGTAGTTTCACCAAATATGATTTTATAGTATACCATTGAAATATCTTAAAAAGAAAACTAATTTATTTTAGGTAACTATATGTGGAAGTTTGTTAAATTCTTCTAATATGTTGTCTTTTAAATATTTACCAATTTCATAAGGTGCATTAACCAAGTTCCAACTCCTAATATAGCTTATCACATTATTTATTTCAAGGCATAGAAGGATGCGGTAATATATAACGGATTGCAAAAGGTAACAAACTAAAAAAACTGGAATAAAACCTAATTAGTGGTAGGGAACAAGGTATCCTTATGAAAAGGGAATGAAAATAATGAATGCTTTTCCTTGGATCACCCACCTGGTTCAGTATAATTATTAAAAGCATATGTATATATTGAAAATCACGGATGTTGAAACAAAAACTAAGAACATATATAAATTATAAACCAGAGAATATACATATATACAATGAGAGTAGAGTATGTTGGCTCTTTGTCCTAATTCATCAAAAGTGTGTATGCATGCTAATTTGTTTCTTCATATTAGCGAACACAAATTAATAAGATCGAATAGGAACTTGAATCCTTGATTCTTTGGTTGTTAATAGCCAATGACTTGTTAGGATTAGCAAAAAAAAAAATTATTATTACCTTTAACCTGCCTAAAGTTGCAGTTAAGAAATGTGGATGAACCTACGTTGGCTAGGCTCATTTTTTTGGTACATAGGTTTATCATTCCCCATATAAGGAGTCCTTAAAGAAACCAACTTGACAACTTAAAGTGCAACTACAGATACATACCCTTAGGTATAGTTGGAAAGTTAACCATTATGGGCAACATTAGGACTTAAATTTTTGTACATACATAGAGCCATATATCATTTATGGACAAATAAAATCAGTTAAAAACTTAAGAAATGGGGAGATAAGTGCATTGAAATTTGAAGCCGTGTATCCTAAAGTTTGTGAACTGACCTAGTTATTAACCGCCACAGGCATAACAGCCTCAATTACATGACTTGCTGTTGAGAACGTGAAGCTGTGAAAATGAAATCGTATGTTTAGGAACATCAAAGCAATAATCTATAATAGTGCAGTTTCTACTTGAATTTCACCTTTTTCTCATTAAAAGTAGAATGACATGTTCTAAAATGTTTCATCTATTTAGTACAAGGCATGACAACTTTCGTAAAGAGTCAATAATTCTACTAAACATATATTATTTTTTGAAGGTAAAATCTAGAACATGACACATGAACAATTAACATCAGTCGGAACAATTTTGTAATTTACTTATTTTTGAGTTTTAATTAATTAAAAGATGTTTCTACTTCTCAAATGCTACTGTGAAACAATTAGCATCAGTTATGAAATGTTTCCTTGTTAAAGCAAAGCTTCTACTGTTCCATAATTGCAACAAAAAGAATTTCATCATCGAGCTCTAATAGTCGCATACAACAATTAAGCATTTACTATATTTTGTCACGTTGTATTTAAATAATGACCACCTAACATAATCAACTTAGTGAAATTAGTGGAGGAAGCTATTTAGATAGAAGTATATGTACTAATACTGATTAACTACTTAAATATAAAAAATTACATTCAGTTGTGCGTTGTTTTGTTTGAAAAGTAAACAATCACCACATTCATTATATTTCCAATATCAGATCCAAAAAGGAAGTCAATAGTATGTCTATTTGAAATAGAGAAAGCGAAGGTGCATAGCGAACATACTGCAGTCCCTTTAGCCTTTACAATGGCTTAGGCACTTTGAAGTAAAAACACATTGTTGAAATTCCAAGATCCGTCTGCACATTCCTTCGTTAGGGCAACATAGAGTTTGATCAACATCTTTTAAGAAATTCCTCGTTGTTACATGCAATCAAACTCATATATAACACTCCACATCCATTATTTTTCACGATGTAACCGTTCTTCTTTCAAATATGTGCTTATTACCCTTATACAATGCAAGACACCCCAACATAAATCAGCACTTGAAGTCTTGGTGCATCCCTTTTTCAGCTTGTATTTTTTGGTTTCCAACTTTGTCATGTTCACTGAAATAACCTGTTAGAAGACAACTGAGTGCAAAATCAAATATGTATTACTTTGCAGGTTTTTTCAACATAGTATATATCAAAATGTTACTGTTAATATCAACAAATGTAAATGAATTACGAAATCAAATATGTAATATTTTAACATTCATATATTTTATCTCTAAAAGCATATGTAAATTCCATAAATACATTTTGATTATCAATATGTCATATTCTAAACGAAATAACAATCATTAATGTAGACGAGTATGATTAAATTGGCTATAGAACAATATATAATGGAAAGGATGTATTCACATCAAGGTAAATATAGCAAGCCACATTTCGTGATGATATACATAGTAAATCATGGTAAATTTGCATGAAAAAGAATAGCGTAAAGGTATGGTTCAATTTTGTAAAACTATGGAATCAAATATGTCTTTGGTAAAGAATGCTTTCAAATGACCCTATGCACTTAAAGCTATTCCGTAATTAGCTTTGATTTTTGATGGATTTTTTGTGCATAAAGAATCAATATTTATATACAAAACAAAATAGACTATCCTACTATAGGTACCATGAAATTTAGCATAGCAAGATATAATATAATATATTGTGAAATGAACTTAAAATGTGTTTTAGTTTCATATTTTTAGCTCTTAATTATCACCTTATATTTTTTGCAAATAAGGAAGCAATGAGATAATATGACACATTCTATATCCATGTTTAGTCCTTATCTGTTATAGTTACTGTGAGAGAAAGACGTCATTGTATAACACCCTAACTCAAATATGGAAATAAAGAAATTAAAATAGAGCCAAAGTTTTAAAAAGTACTAAATCCAAGTGTTAGTAAAATACAAAAGCGCACCAAACAATGGTAGGTACTAAAACTTACCCTAATTATGGTTCCTTTGGTTGAGTTCGTCCATAGAATAATTTGCACTCAAAATAGGACGAGGTAAAATATAAATGTTTTGAAAATTTTACGAATTTGAATGTTTTACACGATAAATTGAAATATGAAAATATTTCTTCAGAAATTAAGATTAAACAAAGCGAGGAAAAGAAATTAGGGTTAAAAAAAATTTATGGGAGGAGAAGAGTTTAAATAATCTGTAGTAGAAGTGCCAAGTGAAGGTGAAAACAGAAAAGAAAGAAAGCATGCATTGAAAGATCGACAGACTTGTTATATGTCATAAATGAGGGAAAGTTTGATTATGTAATGGAGCAACAGGTTAAATACCAAATACTAAAATCAAGGGGAGTGTAGTATTTGGATTGACATTAAAGGAGGAGAGTGGAGGTGAAAATATGGACATTCAAGTTCGATTCCTACCATGCGCTTCCCTATTCTATATAAATTTACCTGGAGGTATGGAGGCTTGGATCAGCGGACGGCTTTACTGTACCCTCCTCAGAAGTTTACCAGCCTGCCGGGTTCTCCTGGGTTTTCAAAAAAAAAGTTTATATATAATCGAATAGAAGATTCTATGATACAACCAAAGAAGTAAAATTTTCACTTGTATTTAATTTAAAAAAACGTAGTATATGATAGTATTTACATTTTAAAATTTTATTTTAGATAATAAGTTGAGAAAATGAAAGTAAGAAGGGAAATGAGCGTGAAACATTTCTGAATAGATAAAATATAAAATGATTCATTTCAGATAAGAAGATGAGAAAATTAGCGTGAAACAATTCTGAATAGCTGAAAAAGAAAATGAAAGGGCATACTTTCATTAAAATAAAACGGATATTTAATCTGGAGCTTGGAATTGTAAGTAAAAATTAGAGGGATAAGTGAAATTTTCTATCTCAAACCAACGAGAGAAGATGATTAGAGGTAAGAATAAACGAGAAGCAAGAATATATATGGTCTCATATTCTCTTTTCTATATAATAAAATAGATTTGGTTAATTGATTTTATAGGTTCATTGAATTTGGAATAGAGAGCAATGCTGAAAAAATTTGAATTGGGCATGGTTAAAATGTTAATAATGTAGAAGATAACAAAAGGAAAATAATGGTGTAAAACTTACAATGTGTTGATGGTCAGAACTGGCTACAAGCGGGGATGGACGGAGTACCAAAGCTAGTGCTTTAGGAGTTTCATTTTACTTTCTTCACGTGAAATGCAATTTTTTTTTTCAATTAACTCACCCACATGTAAGGGAGAGACACAAAAATAATCTCCACCTACGCACGTATGTGTAGACATAATGATAATCTCCACCTGCATGCGCAGGTGGAGGCAACATAGGATAAAATATACACTGTAGACTTGTTTGCTACAGCAAAGGCTACAGCAAAGAAGGCTTCCGACCCACTGTTTCTGCCTAATCGAGCTAAAACAGGTCTGGGATAGGTTATATGAAAAATTAATATATTTTATTTTCAAAAATAAATTAATTAAAATTTGAAAATTATAAATTAAATCTTAAAATTATTTTTAAAAATAAATCTAAAATAAATTTTAAAGTAAAATTTTTAAAATTGAAAATTAATCTTTCTTTTAAAAGAAAATTCATAAGAAAGGTTAAAATTATACAAATTTCTTACAAAAATAAATTGAGCTATATTTATAGAAAAAAATTATTTATTGATTATTATATAAGTAATGGTTTTTTCTTCAGAGACTTTAAAATTAATTTTGGTTAATGATTAATAAAAGAAATAATTTGAAAGCTAAAAATAAATTGTAAAGTTTGAATTATTAATTAATTATTATTTATCCTATAAACTTGGAACTAAAATTCCTTGATAGTTATAATTTAATATCATTATGAAAATTATTATTATTTTTAATCGAAGACCAAATGTTTTGGAAAATATGTTTGTAGTTTAACATATAAATTTAATAATTAAACCTTACAATCATTTAAATTATGAGTTAATTTTAGTAAGTTCTTTTTTATTATTATCTTTTATTTAAAAATATTAATCATACTTGAATGCAATTTCTTGAATATTTCACCTAATTTTTATTATAAGATATGAAATAGAATTAAACATTATTATCGGTAAACAAGGAATAAATCCCCAAATTCCGTACATGTAAATAATGTGTTTGTGCGTTACTTTTTTGCCTATATTTGTATGTGATTGTTTACAAGATTCGTGAAGCTTGATTCTATGTTATTCTCACACACGTTGTTCTTACCCCTTTTACCTTCAGACAATATTTATATAACATTGGATTGAGCTATATAATAATCATGAGAGATTATTTTGAGTGAGGGCAAAGAGAAGACTCATGTGTGATTAGATTAGTTCCCTTGAGATCTTGTGAGATCCATTGATTAGGGTATTTTAGAGAAATCTATCAAATTAAAGCTTGACGTATATAATGCTAGGAAAGGCTAATATCCATCTTAACTAATTGACTACGTGATATCGCCCTGGGTATGTGGCAAGTTTTCCCTACTGCCGCTGGTCGATAGCCTTCTACTTGGGATTTATTATATAGAAATTATGGGTCATAAAATTATTCAAATTAACCGATGGATAGGATTGTTGTGATGCCTCTCTGTGATTTTGGGTAGCAAAGAGACTGTGTGAGGATGCTCACTAGTTTTTTTAATGAGTATTTCCTCCTTTTGTTACTCATCTTATGGTATTATTGTGTTATAGATATAAAGTTAGTCTATATATTTAAAAGCAAAAATTTGACTACATGTAAATGAATAGGTGTGGAAATAGAGTGACGTACATATGTTTTATCGCTTTTATGACTTAGTTAAGATACAGGTACTTTATGAGTGTAGGACAACAACACTTTACCCTATTAAATTTATGGTTGTAAATTGTTAGATGCTTGCATCATCTATAGCCAAATAGGAGCATACATCATTATAAACTATTCCAACTCTATTTTACAGGCCTAGTTTTAGGTATGATTTCTTGCTTACATGTTTTAGATGGATGCTATTTCTTTTCTGCATATTTGTCCTTATGTCATTTATAGTTCAGATTACAAACAGAGCTATGTTTGTGGTGTAGGCCAACTACATTATTATTTATTCTGTAATTATATATTATAATATATTTTGGATAAAGATTTCACTCATACCAGATCTAGTCTAACCCGTAGGTTATTTTCCCAACCCTCGGGTTACTCTTACAAGTAGATGGAAGATTTGCAGGTTTCATTTAGTTTGTGGTCAGCGGTTGGATGAGGAGGAAGTTTCTAATCTATATTATTCTAGTAGGTATGTTCTATACTACTGTAGCAGAAACTTATGTATGTATAGTTTATGATGATGCACTTTATGTAGAAGTGTTGGTCTTCTCTTTTGTACATATTCGACCAAACACTCGTACTTATGTGTGTGATGTATTATATTTATCAACCGCATACTTTGGAATGTATATGTAATTATTATTTCTGTATTGTTATATTCGATGAAACTTTGTCGTGCTGTTGCTTTGTGCCAAGATGAGATATGTTTTGGTAAGTGATTCTATGTGCATATAACGTACCATGTTTGCTAAAGGGAATGCATACGATAGAGCACTAATTTAGTGTACCATTCTTCGTTCTTTCAGACAATTTCGACTCTCCGTTAGCATGTGTGTTGGGGTCGAGCGTCACATTCTACCCATCCTCAGTTTCAATTTCCATCAACTGCTTCTCGTAATCTAGCACTATCACATACTTTCTAAGCCTATCAATTCCCAAAATAATACCGACCACACAAAACCCAATACAAAGCAATCACAAACAAAAGAACATCCATAATTCGATAAGGCCAAACAATGACAAAACATACAAATGCTAGTGGAGCCTCTAATAGGGTTCCCCACTACCAATGGTTGGTCAACAATTTTGGTTTAAATACTAATCCATCGACCAAGTCGCTAAATAAAATTGAAGCCCCGATATCGAACAAAACACGTATGGGAACTCATAAATAGAAAGCATACCTTGAATAGTGATGCTCTTTCTCTTCTCCATTTTCGAGGGAGCATTCAACAAAGTGGGAATAACATCCTGCCTTCATCACTAGTTTCTAATTCATTAGTTTAGGATAGTCTTTCTGCATATTCCCCACCTAGTTGCAATTATAACATTTCTTCCCTTCAACTTTGCAATTCCTACTCAAATGGTCATTGTTGCCACAATTATAGTAAACAGGGTTTCACTTGGCCTTTTTCTGAGCATCCTTGTCATGTTATTGCTTCCTCTTATTATTCCATTTCTTCTTGCATTTTATGTCTGGCTTAGATTTGGGGTACAGACTCTAGCATCGGAGTTCCTTCTTAACAAGCTTCTCAAAAGACTCGTTAATGTGTCCTACTATCTTTTTCCAAGATAATCGTCTAAGCCTGTGATAAACTCCTCATTCTTTTGTACTTCGATAAAGCGTTGAGGTCAGCTACATGTTCGAAGACAGATTTGTGTACCTACTTCATATCCGAAAATGTATGGAATAGAACCGACTTCTGAGCTTCCGGTATGAATTTCTCCTCAAACCTGGTCTTGAACTGATCCCAAGTGAACTAGTCCTTGAGGGTAGCAACCTTCACAACATCCCACCAATTGATTGTTCTTATTTAGAGTTGCCGAGAGGCCAACCTCCTCTTCGTAGCATCATCCTACTCTAGATCATTTAAGATCCTTTTGTAGTTGTCCAGCCATTCCTGCACTTCCATAGCCTACTTCGTTCCTTGGAATGGTTAACCACCAAGACCGAAAAAATCCTTATTCAACTTTGCGAAATCAGTCTGGGTCGCCTGCACTTGAGCACCACCACTAATAGAAACATTATGTGCTCCCACCTAGGCATTTTGCAGCATATTCCTCATCGGGTTATTGATTATCATCTATAAGTCAAGGTTGACAGCCCCTGAGCCTGCTCCCTCTTCCTCAACTCCCAAGATTGAGTTAATAGCCATGTTTCTTATATGGTGGCTCATTCTTAATCTGTAATAAGAATAAACAGTCTCTCATAAAGAAAATTGCACTCATGGTATTCATATATGTAATGCGATGTATTACATATACACTTTATATTGTTCTAAAAACCAAAATATGTAACAAGCAGTCTCTCTCATATACTCTCGATCCATTCTAAGGTGAAAACTCACCCTTATCTCCAATGGATCCTAGTATCAACTTAGGCCAACTATGAAACCCAGGCTCTAATACCAAATGTGACGACCACCTTACATCCTCAACATCCAATGTAACTATATATGTGTTGTAACAATTCCCGACCGATGTAGGATGATTGTTAAGGGTTGTGAAGTAAATAAAACAATCACAAAACTTGTCATATACCTCACAACACATCGAATCAAATATTATAACCATGACAGATATAAAAAAGTTCAGACAGTAATAACTAAATAAACCATAGATTAGAGTGCATAGGCTTACATAGTTATACAAAATAGCAATGGAATTTATACAACTGGTAACACTCAAATGATTAACTGTCTCTAAATAAAAAGAGTTAGACACTATTAAGGCAACATAGTGCCACAAAATGGAATAGGCAATAATAAGACCAAAATATAAATCGAAGAAAGCATCGCCTTCTGTTAGTCCATCTGCACAACTCCATGTGTCGTCCACACCTACTATCTAGTCTACTTATTTAAATGTACTAAAGAAAAAAAGAAGCAAAGCATAAAAACTCGAATTAGACAACAGTATGGTGTGAATGATAAACAATCTCAAAATACTATGAAAACCAATATAGTAAAGGATATATGGTATGAAGGACCATAGCTGACCTATTCCTGCGTCCAAAGAGCTAGCACATCATAATGTATGCTAATCTACGATCTACTATCATCATAAAGGTGTATTACATCCTCAGTACAATTTCAGGTGTCTAGGTGTCCACATTTACAATACCTACGTCTTGCGACATCCCTAGAGTGATAAACAATTATGCCAATCATAGCATCCACGAAACAATCCTCGTTGTCACTCATATGTGTTGGATGTATGGACATTCCTTTGCTGGAGATTAATAAAGTAAATCTCAATTTCAAGTTGCTCAAATCCAAGCCATAAAGGTGCTAGGAAACTAGACCCCAACATCAACAAGATCCAAGGTATTGATCCACCAACATCGACTCGGGATCCATCAACATCAATCCAAGTGAGCATTCTCACATACCTCTATCTTACGAGCACACTTCAAAACACTCTGAGTGTAAACGATCCCTTTGCATTCGTCATTATAGTCAAACACGTTATCTCATTCCATTCCATTCACTTCCATAGTAGAACACATTACCTTGTCCTGCTTGTAAGTTCTATCAACATCGAACTTGCCGATATGGACCCATCATCACGACTCCATCAACATAGATTCGTCATCACCGAAACACAATTCCGTCATTGTCATCGAGTCATCATCATCCAAACACAACTCCATCTACTTCGAGTCATCATCACCAGAACACAACTCTATCATCATTGAGGCGTCGCCATCATCTAAACACACCCCCATCAACATTGAGTCACATTACCGAAACGCAACTTTATCATCATTGAGTCATCGTCATCTAAACACAATTCTGTTAAAATTGAGTCGTCATTACCAGAACACAACTCCATCATCATTGATCCATCATCATCGAAACACAACTGCATGATCATCGAGTTGTCATCATCAAAGTCCTGAAGTCGTCACTCGAAATGGAAAGTGAGTGTGACTTGACCATCCACTTCTCACTATGTGCTTTAATTCTGACAGAACAACTATGCCTTAAGAGCCTAACAAGGTCAAACTCTGATAAAAATTGGACGAGACTGACCTTCCACTCATCAACCTCCGCGCTTGACTTGGAGACCAAAGAAAGACTTGGAATGAAAGTAACCCGATCATCTAATCCCTGATTTAGACTTGATATTCACCAAATATATATTCCCTCTCGAAACTCAGCGATGTCGGGATCCAACTAATGTGGACATGAATTGACCCTCCAAACATCGACTCCTTCCATGGATATAGGGACAGTTTTAAAGCTTGACTTAAAGTTGGCATGACTGAATGTCTACTTGTCAACCATGGCCCTCGACACGAGGACATAGCCGCAGCTTGAGGTGGTTGTGACTTGATCGTCAACACAATGACTCTCCGCCTCAACTTGCCGAGAGAAATACGAAGCAAATTGGATGAGACCTAACCGTCCAATTGAGCATGAATGCGATCCGACCATCCATAGCTTGCACATTTCCTTAACTTGACAGGAGGATCTACAACCGCCAAATAGACGTGAATCAACCGTCCACTTACAACTTCTATCCTCGACACTAGGGGTAAAGTTCCAGCCTACAACTGAACAAAACTCGACTGTCCATTCGACAACTCTTACCTTGACCTGACTAGTGGAGTATAAATCAAAAATTGGTGCGATGACCACCTACTTTTAACTCTGGTCCTCTAGTGCAGATCGCAGTATAGACACAAAAAGATGGGCATGGTTCTATTGTCCATCGACGACCTCTAGTCCTTAAATCGTGGGCTGCAGTATAAACTTCATAATGAAATTACATGTGGTTCGACCGCCCACTCATCGACCTTCGTGTTTGACCTGAAAGGCCAACAAAAGACTTAAAATGGATATGATCCAACCATCCACTTCTTAGCTCGCATCCAAAGTTTGGTGAAACAGTCATGCCTTGATCAGAATTCGTCAAAGCCAGAGTCTGATTTAAGTAGGCATGGACTAACCACCTGCTTGCTAACTATTAAGAGCAATCATTACCACTCTCTTTCTTCACCCAACTGGAAGAGTGAAAACCATAAGGTGAACATGATTTGATCATCCACTCTGCAATTCTTGCCCCTAAATGGAGGGGCAAAGAGACGAATCAAATTGAATATAGTTCGACCATAACTCTCTCGTGCTTGAGCTTAAATTCACAGAGAATACTCATCTAATTCCCAAGGCTTGGTAGAGATAGAATACAAATGAAAGTGGAACGTGGTATGATCATCCACACGTCAACTCATGTCCCAAATATGGGGTAGTTCAATATCCTAAGCTTAAACATGATGTATTTCGATCGTTCAATCCGAAGAGGGTGTGACCCGTCTATCTACGACCTTGTTCGTACTTGAAGTACGGCAGACTATCGAAGCCTTGCCTAGACATTAGCAAGCCCAAAATCCAAATAAAAAAAATGGATGTGGTTCAACCATCCATTGACCGACTTTGGTCCCCAGAGCATGGACCGAAATATAAACACAAGAAAAACATGGATGCGGTTCGACCGTCCATTGGTAACTCTAGCCCACAGTGTGAGTTGGAATATAACCACCTGATGGCACGAAAAATTACCCACCGACAGACTCTGGTCCACAGAGCATGGACAAGAGTAGTTAAAAAAATTGAATGTGGTTCGACCGTTCATCTGATAACTCTCGCCTACGAACTGACAGGCTGACTATAAAATACAATGCGAAAGTGATTCAACCATCTACTAACTGACTCCTTTTCACAATTTAATGGGAAAACATGAAATTAAAGTGGTCAAAGACTACTCTTCGACTTCCATCCCTAATTAGGGGACAGAAAAATGACTAATGATAATGTGGTTCGACCATTTTCCAAAATAACTCTAATTCCCCAAAGTGTGGACTGGAGTATAAACACAAATTGGGTGCGATTCGACCATTCGCCAACAAACTCCTATCCCTAGAGTGTGGATATAAATATAAACAAATAAATGAGTGCAATTAGACCACTCACTGTTCCATAAAGTCTGACTTGAACTCGACAAAAGGAGTATAAACGTAATATAGATGAGGTTCAACCATCCGCGACTAACTCCACCGACCCAAAACTGTAGGTAGGAGTATAATTCACTAAAATCTGAATAGGACGGCTCATTATAGCTTCAGCGTGGTGTTCTTTATGACTTAAGGCAATGATTGCCAGGAAGACTTAATACAAGACTAAAGAGAATAACTTCTGAAGTTATGGGAGACTAATTATATCATATCTCTGGATCGATATGCAATATCAATCTAAACTATCTATATCGTGCCACTGGATCGACAGTCAGTATCAATCCATACCAAACAGAAACGAATATAATCCGGATGTCCTTCGGAAAATTTCGATCATCATAGTGTGGATAGGAGAATAAACCATGAATAAGTCAGACATGATCAATTTTTCTCCAGCATCCTCCTTCGATCAGTCAAGAAGAGCATGAAACCGGATGAGCATGACCCGACTGCACCTAAGCTAACTCTGTCCATAGATCCGATAGGAGAATATAAATCAAAATGGATGTAACTGACCATCCAGCTCCGAATTAATGCAACGCGACAGTTCATTCGTTGACTCTTACCATGATTCAACTAGAAGAGCAATACGAAATGGACATGACCCGACCGTCCGCACACTAAACCTTGCCCTTCATCCGACAGGGGGAGCATCAATCACTGATTGTATGTGACTTAACCATCTATTCTTCAGGTCCTCGCCTAGAGTATGGTGACATTTGCCACTAAAGTGGACGTGATTGATCGTCCAGTACTCAACTCTTTCCCGAAATCTGATGGAGCATTGAAGTATTCCCCCGGAAGGAAAAATCAGAATACAATCTATGATAGGTGAGACTCGGCCTTCCATCAACTTATAACCAATCCCACTATTCAATGAGAAAGAGTATAAAGCTAAAGTGGAAACGGCTTGCCTTCCTGTTTATCGACATATGCCGCAGACTTAGGGGCACAAGCGAGAAACAAGATGAATGTGAACCAACCATTGATTAATCAAGTCTAAGTTTTTGGAGCTTAGGTGTGAGTATAAACACAACTAGGACGAGATTCGACCCTTCATGCGGTACATTTATCAACGTAGGACCGGGAGTAGAAGTGTGATTATCCAAAGACTGAATGCGATAGCTCAATACTGTGACTCATATCTAGTGTTTACAATGACTCGAGGCTACGAACGAAAGGATACCTGAAGATAGAATCATTGAATCGATGCCTAGGCTTGTAGGAAACTGACCACTACTCCAACCTAAATGACGAGCAATGGACCGCGAGTACCTTAAATGGAAAGCGCATTACTCAAACACACAAGCAGATTCAAACTCAAAGCAAAGGCCAACTATTTAGCTACCTACAACATAAGGCTAAACTTTACTCGGCATTTGATTCAACATTCCTTTAAGCTTGATCTTCAACCATTGCAGATAATCACTAAAAGCATCTAGAATCCACCATTATTAGACTCAACATCTCATGACGAGGTCTGAAAAATTCGACCGGAGTGATTGTCATTATTGACCGTCCCAATCGGGTTTCACGTTGGTTGTTACTCGAGATAGTTACGTTAAAATTCGCAGATTGGTTAGACCTAAACAAGGTGAACTCGAAAGACAGCTTTCCACTTCCAAGGATCGACCAGCTGGTAGACCTAACCTTTAAACATGAACTGCTTTCATTCATGCACTTGTGTTCTGGATACAACCAGATCCCTATATACAACCCCAACCTAGAGTACACCAGTTTCATTACCAATTAGAGATTATATTGCTATGTTTCCAAAGATCGGATCTAGCAATCAATGGAAGTATATGTGGATGATATGCTCATGAGATCATGATATTTAGACAACCACATCGATGACTTGGCGAAGAGGTTCAGTTTCTCCAAAAATACGAGATAGAACTCAATCCCTTGAAATGCTCTTTCAGCGTTGCATCAGTGACATTCTTGGGTTTCATCATCATTTCTTGTCGAAATTAAAGCCAATCTTAAGAAGATTTAGGGAGCTAGAGACATCTGCGTACCGAATATAATCAAGCAGGTACAGAGCCTCAATGGGAAGATCGTCGCCCTAAGCCGATTCATCTCCAAGGCCACCGACATGTAAATTCTCTTCTTTGACCTAATCGGGAGAAGAGAAACTTTAAATGGATGTAGGACTGCATTGGCATGTTTCAAGCTTTGATACATCATTTAAAGAGACCTCATATCCTATCTATGCCACTGGATCATGAAGACTTACACATCTATTTAGTGGTGTTGGCACGTGCTATAAGTGCTGCACTATTACGCGAAGAGAATCGGATCCAGAAGCTAGTATATCATGTCACAAGCAATATACTGGTGCTAAGAGAAACTACTCGAAGCTGGAAAAGCTCGCATACTGGCTATTGATTTAATCACAAAGCCTTGCCCTTACTTTTAGGCTCACCCATCGACGTCTACACCAACCACATGTTACGACGAGTCCTAAAGCGACATGAGACGTTTGGAAGGTTATGCAAATGAAATATCGTACTAAGCCAATTGGATATCACTTATCTCTCTCGGAGGGCTATCCAGAGATAGATGTTGGCATATTCCATAGCTGAATTTACTACACCAGATGGCTCTTCGGAGAGCAGTGGAGAACCGATCAACCGATGGAAAATCTACAGGGATGAAGCATCCAATGATCAATGTTATGGCGCTAGAGTTGTGATAGTGACTCCTAACGAACGATCGATCTGGCATGCCCTTAAACTCGACTTCCTTGCAACAAATAACAAAGCAGAGTTAAAGTCTTGATCGTCGGGCTCAAACTTGCTAGAGAATTGGAAGTGAAAACTTTACAAATCTTTTATGATTCCCAATTAGTAATATGCTAAGCCATGGGAGATTATCAGGCTAGTGGACAGCAACTTGCTCCTTATCTTGACCGGGTCCAAAAGCTATTTGTAGACTTCAAGTATTACACCATTGCACACACCCTTAGAGAAAAAAATGATAAAGCTGACTCATTGGCCAAACGGCTAGTTTCGGGGATGTGCAGCAGATGGGCTTTGTCTCGGTTAAAGTACTAAATGCTCCGAGCATCAATTAGATGGAGATTAATTGGGTTTTGGAGATGAAGACAGAAAGGGAGTTATGGATGACTCATGTCAAAGGTTATATGCAAAGAGGGACCCTTCCTGGATAGAGGAATGAAAAGCAATAAATCTTCCGCAAAGCTTCATGCTACATCACCAAAGAAAGAGCCATGTCTGGAAAAGGCTTCTCCATTCCTCTACTTTGGTGTATCATTCATCATGAAATTAAACAAGTCTTAAGAGAATTTCATAAAGGAGAACGCGGCGATCACATTGGAGGCAACTCCTGACAAAGAAAATGTTCTGCTATGGGTACAAATTGGCTAACAATCAATCGAGATGTAGCCGATCATGCTAGACAACGTGACAGTGCTAGATGTTTGTAAAAATTCCAAGAGCTCTAATGATGGAAGTTACACAAATGGTCGGTCGTTTTGTCCATGATTACGATGAAGAAAGTAATCAACTTCATTGTCCTAAGCATTATATGTCGTTTTGGCCTTCCACGAACCATTGTAACTGTAATGGAACCCAATTCGACCATGCTGTATTCAAAGACTTTTGCCATCGGCATCATATTGAGAAAAGATTCACGGCAGTTGCTCACCCACAAGCTAGTGGAAAAGTCAAAGCTATTAACAAAATCTTAAAGTCCATTCGAAAGAAATATTGGAAAAGGATAGAGTCCAGTGGGTGGATGAACTCTTAATAGCATTATGGGCTTACAGAACCACCCACAAGTCCACGACTGGTCATACTCCATTCGTCCTTGCTTATGGTTCCGAAGCCGTTATCCCTGTAGAACTTGAAGCATCATCTCATCGAGTGACTTATTACGTCCCCAATTTCATTAAAAGAAAAACTATATATATATACACACACATGAGGAACTACAATCCAATTGCAATTAACTATAAGGAATTAGTAACGACCCATGAGCATACAAATGCATCTTAGAGCTAATGAAAAGAGTGCGGACCTGAACATGCACGTGTATATTCTAAAAATTCGATTTCTTGAAACAGACAGAAATTGAATTTTCACTTGGAGTTATTAGATAAAAGACCGAATCAGATGACCAAAGCTTACTAGCGCTGTAGAACCGGACATAGACAACTATTGATGGATTACAATCCTGAATTTATACTATTAAAAATCGACTAAGTGTCATAACGAGCAAAGGGAGTTACAACACTTTGGGAGAATAATTCAATGGAAGGATAGCGAATATTCAAAAAATTGGATGGATTTCTTTTTAGTGACTCTAAGTTGCTTCGATTCAAAGCACATCATATACACAATAAGACGTACTTTAGGAATCAAATGTTACCCGACCTTTTAGCCTAGCTATATCTGAACTGATCAAACAAGATATACACAATATTCATCTAGACCGATGCATCAGATTAACGATCATGAAGCTTAAAAATCAGGCACGAATGATAATATGAAGCAGTGGCTAAGCGCTCAATAGAACATTCAAAAAATTACTACACCATTTAGATTGATCAGGGACAATCCAAATTTATTACTATGGACCATATCATATCGATTCCACTTCTTAAATCAATGATGATCGGTCGATATCCTAGAATCTACAAATCCATTACATATAAAACTTTAGGAACATCAATATATTGGAGAAAGGAGCCCGCAAAATTGATCTAATGCCTAGATGAGTGAAAATGAACGATTGACGTACATCATTCATGATCGATCGTATCATTTCAGCTAGAATGATCCCAACTCCATGGAAAACGCAATATCTCACAAACAGTAAATAAGAATGGCACAAAATTTGAAGAGAAAGTAGCTAAAATCATGGAGAGCTCATAGAAACAATCACATCTTTATTGGAGCACTTTTGAATTATCAACATCGATCACTGTGAATGATGAGTTTGGAAATGCGATCGTTCATGTGAGCCCATATGGATTTGGAGGTTCTTCTAGCGAAATTTCAGCCCGATCCTTGCACGTATTCCCCTATAAATACATCGACCATTCTCTATAAATAGGAGGCTTCTTTCCTTCTGCCAAGGCTCTTCCATTTTTATTCTTCATTCTTGTATCAATGGGCCTCGCTGATCCAAACATTCTTGTAATCATAATTAAGTGCAAGATCGACAAAAATATGAAGTGGATATAGGCCAAAATTGTCGAACCACTATAAAAATCCGTGTGTTCATTTACTTCTACTATGTTTTAATTTCATTCATCATTTAATCTCTACGAGATTCTATTGGGTATTGATGCCCATTTTTGGAATCAACATGGGCTATGGTCCAATCATGTCAGTATCGACATAATTAACTTAGTCAATCTGACTAAGTTTTTAATGCCACTCTCTAATTCGAAGTTGCCCTTCATAAGCCTCGAAGTCCGACTCCTCTTGGTTCAAAGGAATGCTCGGTGCCGACCCTGTTCATGAGCCTTAAAATTTTCTAAGTCCAAAACGTTCCGCCGCCTCCCATCCTCAATTCAGCCCGAAGTTTTCCTTCCTTTTTCCCGAAGAAATCAACATTTCAACCCAAGGAAATTTTACCACCAACATGGTATTTTTTTGAGCATAATGGTTGTGTAGTGCGAGACTCATAGCCCAAAATATTATAGCTAAGTAAAATAGTTTTCTTCAATCAACATGTCTGATCGATGGCCTTAAAATCCGTTAACAACATTTTCTTACAAGTTATGCATCCAACTACGTACATATTGCAATAATCACTACAACGAAAATCAAGTACCAAACATCGTTGAAAGCAAGACTAAGCATCGTTGGTATCATCATGGGCATCATCCTCAATCATCTGGATTGCTTCACGGCTATCACCGATTCTTCATCATCTGCTCTGTCAGTGATCATCAAAGATCGGAAGTGGAATAAACACATAGGGCTGTTACCCTTGTTATAAAGTAATGCGAGTTCCTATTAGTCTAGATATTCTAATTGAAAGCGAAAAATAGAGTAACAATCTGTGCATGGTGCGGGTGTTGTATTGCCAATAACCGTTGAAAGAGGTGATGCTTGGAGTGATCTAAACAATTGGTTTATGCAAGTGTTCCAAACATAGAAGGCAAGTTTATAGAAGAAGAGGTGATTGATACTTTCAGGAGAGATGTGGCACATTAGGCAAGTAGAAGGGATGTCTAGTCCTTGCAAATAAGCCTATCTCAATTATTCACTTTCCCAAGGATAAGCAGCCATATGAGCATCTTAACTTAAGGAGGGGGTCATGATTTCCACATTCTAGGAAAGGAAAAGTGTCATCCAGAGTTGTTTATATGCCTGTTTAGAGATATGATAGAAAAGTTTCCACTACTAATAAGGCTCTAATGGAAGCTATCCTTAGTGGAGGGAGAGTGTAAGTGCAAAGCCATGAGAGAAGTTGATGTGATTTGATGAGGGCAGATCTAGTGATAGCATGATTAAACTGGAGGTAAGACAGGCTAGAGTATACTACATTAGAGACTATCAGGAATCTGTTATTGGTTAAGTCATAGAGGTCGGAGAGGAGAATCTTTAATGGGGTGTCTGAGAGCCAAGCATCAAACCAAAGACAATATTGCTCCTCATTGCCACTTTTGACACTCAAACAAGGCTTAAACCAATAAATAGTAGAAAGAACACAGGCCCAGAAAGGAGATGGTACGCTAGAGGTTGTGTTGTACAGAATGGATTTAGACTAGGGTTCACAGTATTTTTGAGAACCTAATTCTTCCATATAAGGTTGCCCTTAGATAGACATCTCCATGTCCATTTTTCTATCTCAGTTGAGTTAAAGTGTTGGAGGTTGAAGACCCCCAATGCATCTTGGGAGATAGGTTTGCATACAATGTTCCAACTAATCTGATAGTTGATAGGGAAATTATCTTCTCAACGCCAAAGGAAGTTTCTACGAATTTGATTGATCTTGGATATGACCTGGATAAGGAATTTGAAGAAGGAAAGCCAATAGGTTGGGATAGCTAAAAAGATGGAATTAAGAAGAACTAACATGTCCGCTTTGGAAAGAGAAAAGGCCTTCTAAGAAGCCAGATGTTGGGAATTTTTTTAGATCAGGAGTACCCGTCTTCTCTATGGAGTTGATAGGGCAAAGAGTGATGCAAAGGTAGGAAATGGGGAAGTGTTCTAGTTTTCAATTAAGGGAGAAAGCCACTTGAGAGTGATCTGTATCGCACACCATAAGTAATGAGCTCTAGGAATAATTGATGGATAGGCCAGAGATCAGTTCATAACAATATAGAAGAAGCTTAAGGTTTGTTAACCCAAAAAATGGATCAACACCCAAAAATCAGTTGGAAGCACCGGTTCTTTTAAAATAGATGTAAAAGCATAGAAATCACAGATCAAGCAAGTAAAGATAACAGAAAAGTAAAGAACACACAAGAATGTTTATATTGGTTTGGTGTAATCTCCAGCCTACGTTCACCTTAATATCTGTTGCTAGCGTTCTCTCTCTAAATTACAACTATTTATCTCAAATCTGGCCATAATCTAGTAGATACTAGATTTACAATGGAATTTTTAAGTGTTTTAGAGGTAGAAGATAAGGGTGAAGAAGAAGAAGCAGTCTTTAATGTTAGAGCGATCGGATCCAGAAGTTAGAGGACTTGAGGGGATGAGGTAGAAAGAAGAACCTTTTTTGGTTGCAGCTAGGCTTGTATTTATAGAGGAAACCATCATGTTGGGCTAGAAATCCACCTGGAGCAGAGTCTAGACATTGGCCCAAAGTCATGTACCAAATTGTAGAATCTTCGGAGTTAACCAAACTTGTCGGTACCTAAATAAAAATGTCGGTACTTACATGTTTCCTTAGTTGGAATCACTTCAAATCTTCTTTCATCCTTATTCTTACTTTATTTTAATGTATCCCATGTTGTTTCCATTTATCGTGGTCATCCAAAACAAATCAGAACCTACTTGTTGTCCAAAACAGCTTGGTACCAAATCAGAACCTACTTGTTATCCAAAAGAGAGGGGCAAGGTAGAAGAAGAAGTCTCCAATGGTAGAGAGATCAGATCCAGAAGTTAGAGACCGGGGGAGATGAGGCAGAAAGAAGACATTTTCTGGTTACAACTAGGCCTGTATTTATAGAAAAAACAGTTGTGTTCAGCCAGAAAACCACCTAGAGCAGAGTCTAGACATTAGCCCGAATTCATGTACCAAATTGCAGAATCTTCTAAATTAACTAAACATGTCGACGCCTACTTAAAATGTTGGTACCTACGTGTTTCCTTTGTTTGAATCACTTCGAATCTTCTTGCATCCATCTTCTTACTTTATTTTAGTATGTCCCATGTTGTTTCCATCGATCGTTGGTCGTCCAAAACAAGTCGATACCTACTTGTTGTCCAGAACAACTATTTACTCAAATATGTCGGTACCTACATGTTTCCTTAGTTCGAAATAACTTGTACTCTTTTGCAACATTCTTCTAATTCCATATCGAGGTGTCCTAAGAAGTCGCAACATCTACCAAATTGGTAAAAAAAGTCGGCATCTACTTATTGTCCAAAACAGCTTGGTACCAACCTATTTTTCCAAACATGTCGGTACCATCATGTACTGAATCGATGTAGCCTACTTCTAAATCGATTTTTCCGCCTTATATTATTTCCTCTGAATAAAAACATGACTTCACAAAAATGATTTAGCCAACAAATTAGATTCCAAAAATCAACTTCGTTGCAAACAATTCGGTGACATAGTTTTCCCTAGCTCGCGAACCACCTCGCCTGTATCGAAGCTAGTTACCGCTGTACTTGGATATGATTTTTGCCGTGGTTTTCAGTCAATGATTTGGTAGCTAAGCATCGCCTGGAGTTTCATGACGTCGTCAATGTTAAATGTCTTTGTTTAGAATCGAGGCAACCTAAAACTCGTCGATTGCCTGAGGAGTAAAAAACGCTGTGATGTCAAAGATTTTGGTTGGTGCTTGAGTCTTGTTCCCGTGGATAATTATGCCGCGTCTTCTAAATCTTGTCACGTCAAGAAAAAGTTGACTGCTTTACTGCGCTATGTTCGATTTGAGTGCGGCAATGCTGGAGGTGGATGCTCGGATGTTACTTGAAAATGGAGTGTTTTGCCTCTCTTTTTGATCTGATGCAACAGTATTTGAGTTGCAATGATATTTCGAGGTAACCAAGTAACCTACCTCTATTTGAAACTTCTGTTGTATTGAGATATATTGTTAATGAAGGTGAAGATAGTTGTTGCTTGTGTTGATGATAGAAAAAGACTTGATTTTTACTGGATAGCTAAACAGTATGTATTTGAGCTTAGCTATTTTATATTTGGTTTATATTATGCTTATCCTTTAGGCATCATGTCGGTGTACAAATTTGATTTTTCAACATACTTTGTTGCTCATATCATGTACTGACTTGCTCTTGGTAAAATTCATCGTTCCTTATGGTTTAGATCTTAATCCACTACTGATATTCGAGGTCACGTCTCTCACTTTCTAATCCTCTTTTCAATTCGTTTTTCTGATCCAACACTCAGTTTTGACTTTCAGGTTTTGTGCATCATTATAGACATATAATTTAGTTTCTCTGCAGTATATAATTACTTACAAAATGCAAACATTGTATATAGGTAGGCAAATTCTATTCAAACCCATATTTTCAATTAGTAGCCCCCTTCAAAAAAATAAAATTTTGAAGACAAAAAAACCCCTAGGAAGCGTTCTTTTCAATTCTTTATTTCTTACGTAAGTTTTACCATCTAAAACACAGAATCTCTGACACCCTAACTAATTTTCAAATCATTGAAGGAAAATTTTGTTTTTAAACTACTAAATGATGGATTCTGCAGAAGTGAATGATCTTTGGTCGCAATCATAGCAGGTAACTCCAAAAAAAAATTGGAATTTTTTTAATTTTTTGCAAATACAGGGAATTGGTGATAATCTACGCAGGGTCACTACTAGGTCATGACATGATTGTGTGAATATACTACATGATTTTGTACATAACCACGCAGAACTTCAGCATGGTATTGGCACTAACCCCATAGTCACCCTGCGTGGTTGTTTGGCTTTTTTTTTCCAACATTTTAACGTTTGATACTTATTTCATTGGTTGTTGTAGACGTTGAAGGCACAAGGAAGAGGAGCGGCAAAGAAGAGGCACGATGATGAACTGTTTCACGTCTTCCGTTGTTTTTTTTCTTTTGCAGATGGAATGTTTTCGGCAATAGTTAAGGGTAATTTTGGAACAAACATGAGGCTACTAAGTAATAATGTGGGTTTACAAACTTTTTAAAATTTTGAAGGGCGGCTAAATTATTTTGTGGGTTGGAATAGAATTTGCCATACAGGTAATTTGGGCAATTTATTATTCATTATAGTTTCATCTATTTGTATAGAGAAAGCTAGTCCACATGATGCACCTGATGTATGCCACACTTATGGATTAGCATATTCTTCTTTATCCATGGCTGTAAGTATCATCTTTAACCACATTAATCATATTTAAAAATCAATAATCAACACGTATCTGTCGATATATTGCCGCAGCTTGGTTCTATTTTTCTTTGGTCATATATGTATGATATCATATGTATAACTGCTACAATAGAAGAAAAGGCATGGATCTCTATATTTTTACTCAAATCTTTGGATTCTCCGGTCGTTTCTGATTCGCATCTCATAATCAACTATTCATCTGCATCTGTATGACATTGGAGAAAAGTTTCTTATACATTTTTGCAACGTGAGCTGCCGCTTTCCTTTTGTTTATTTTCGTCTTAATGTGCTATTTCATTTTTATGACTTCCGCTTATGTTTAATTTTTATGCTTTCATGCTGTCACATTTTGTAGGAGCTATTGTAATGTATAAACATGAGTTGTGACCTATTTGTTTAATTGAAAATTTCTTATGCTTTCATGAGTAAGAGACGTCATCATCATTTTTTTCTTGTAATGAACTTGTACCTGAATTTCTTGTAATCTACAAGTATTGAATGGGTGAATAAGTTTTCATGTATTTTTTTGCTTTTCATTGGATGGAGATTACTATATAAATATTGTTTAGCATATGTTTGAATTTGTTTTTAAATTTGATTTGGTATGCTAGTTCAGTTTTTCAAACATGTCATAGGTTTATAGTTATGTATTTTTAAAATGCAATTTGATATCGTTTTAGTTTTAAAACCTGAAATGGTATTATTTTTTCTGCTTCAGCCACCTTTTGCTTCAGATGTTATAACAACCGATGCAAAAAAGAATCCTCTTTTGCTTTGGTTGTAGAACCGAATCAACATGTTTAAACCTGTTGTGTTGTTTGCATTTGCTTCAGCTGTTGAACTAAAGTAACAAGGAGTAGACAACCGAAGCAAATGACATGTTTTGTAGTAGCGGTTCATTCCAGACATCTGACTCAGATCGTGTCTATAGACCAATCTAGGTCTTGTATATGTGTGAGCGGTCCAAGATTATTATTGTCCTAAATCGTCATCTCAGACATCCAACTTAGAACGTTCCTAGATACTGTTCGCGATCACGTACACATGAAAGTGGCCTAAGGTTATACTGCATCATTTATTTAAAGTTAGGGTAATGGAATCGAACCCGATCCAAATCCATTCTGATCATTGAATTGTCATCCAATGGAAGTCTTCGATCCATAATTTCATTTGTCCTCCCGTTCCAGTGGTGAGTGTCTGGTTCTAGCCCTTCCATCAAGCATTCTTATTCTGACTTACCATTCTGACTTTAACATCACCCATTCCAAGCATTAAAGCTCATCCTAGATCCAAATCAATAGTGCCCCGGAGTCATGGAGGCATTGTTTTAGTTTACTTTGCTCTATCACCAGATGCTCCTACATTGGATTTTTCTCTTTTCTTCCGAATTCCAACGGTTCTAATTATTCCTCGTTATCTCGTCCTTTGAAAAAAAATTCCTCTAGCATTTCTTGTTGTCTAGTTATCATTTCATCCTTCATCTCCTTCATTATTCTCTATGTTTCTTCTCTAGTCACGTATATGGATTGATGAGAATTTAAGGAAACCTCCTGATTGCGTTCATGCTCTGGTTGACTTGTTCTAGTTTTAGATCTAGTATTTGGTTTCTTCATCATCCCCAAATCTCACATTCAGGCTTCAAGTCTTAGATCTACTCTTTTTTCAGTGAAAGCATCAAAATGTTAACCCAAAAAATGAATCAATACCTAAAAATAGTTTAAAGTGCCAATTCTTTTAAAATGAATGTAACCGTTGCAGAAATCCCAGATCAACCAAACAAAGATAATAGAAAACTAAAGAATACATAAGAATTTTATAGTGGTTCGACGTACTCTCCAGTCTAAGTCCACTTTAATCTCTGTTATTGGTTGTTCTTTCTCTGGATTACATATATTTATCTCAGATTTGGCCATAATCTAGTGGATACCAGGTTACAATGGAATTTCTAAGTGTTTTAAAGGTAGAAGATAGGGGCAAGATGGAAGAAGAAGTCTCCAACGGTAGAGAGATAAGATCCAGAAGTTAGAGGCTGGGGAGATGAGGCAGAAAAAATCATTTTCTAGTTGCAACTAGGCTTGTATTTATAAAAAAACAGTAGTGTTAGGTCAGAAATCCACCTAGAGAAGAGTCTAAACATTAGCCCGAATTCATGTGCCAAACTGTAGAATCTTTCGAATTAACTAAGCATGTCAACACCTACTTAGAAATGTTGGTACCTACATGTTTCCTTAGTTCGAATCACTTCGAATCTTCTTGCATCCATCTTCTTATTTCATTTTAGTATGTCTCATGTTGTTTCCATCGATCGTTGGTCGTCCAAAACAAATCGATACCCACTTGTTTTCCGGAACAACTTGGTACCAACTTATTTGCTCAAACATGTCGATACCTGCATGTTTCCTTAGTTTGAATTAACTTGTACTTTTTTGCAATATTCTTCTAATCCCATATTGAGGTGTCCCAAGAAGTCGCAACATCTACCAAGTTGGTAAAACAAGTCGGCACCTACTTGCTGTCCAAAACAACTTGGTACCAACCTATTTGCCTAAACATGTTGGTACCTACAAGTTTCCTTTGTTTGTTTTTCATCCAAATTTCTCGAGTTCAATTCTCTAGTCCTTTTAAGTGTGCTTCCAAGTTTTCAAGTCGTTTCATTATTGTTTGAATCTTTTAAGTCCTATTGGAATCTACTTTGGCTCAAAAGCGAGAATAAGATTATGGATTTGTTAAGGGCGGGGAGAGGCAAAAATAATGGTAATGTCAACATATTGGAAACATCCTGGACAGAGTTTGAGTTGCTGATGCCTAAATGAAGATGATGGGAGACAACCAATTTTTTCATTCTGTTAAAGACATCAGCAGCCGGAATGAAGAGAAAAGGGAAAGGGGGTCTCCCTACCGGAGTCCACGTGGGACTTCCTCAATTCTCCCTCAACACCATTAACCGAAACAGTTGACATACTGGTATGAAGGATATTGTCAATCCAGCTAATACATTTTTGGAAAAAGCCTTGGTGGATAAGGATGTAAGTGATGAAGTCCCAATTGGTAGTGGCGAAGGCTTTGGAGAAGTCAAGTTTGATCAGGGCACCATGTGTATTAGTTGTATGGAAATGGGAGATGACTTCTTGAGTAATGGTAATACAGTCGAGGATGGATCTACAGTGGATGAAGGCCGCCTATTTGGCATTGACCAGAGAAGAGATGTGAACTTTGAGTCTATTCGCTAGAACTTTAGTGACCAGTTTGAAGGAGGTGTTGAGAAGGCAAATGGGTCTGAAGTATGACAAAGCATTAAAATCAAGTTTTTTGGGGATTAGGACACTATTGGCATAATTCATCCTGGCAATTTGGAAAGGATTGGTATATAATTCAATAAATGTCTCAAGGACATCCTTTTTTATGATGGGCCAGAATCTCTTATAGAACATGAGGCCAAAACCATCCGGTCCAAGGGCTTTGTCATCACTCATTTCATTAAGGTAGTAAAAAAAACGGTTATCATTAGTAACCAGAAAGGGGTTTGGGTATTGCTCGATCCAAGCAATGAAAGGTCGGTGTAGACGAGATGGACCAAGAAGTTGTCTACAATATTTGGTGAGCAGGTGGTTGAGATCCTCTTGTTCATGGAATCTTTTCCTATCATAAATAATCTTATGTATGTAGTTCAATCTCCTTCTACCATTCACGATTCTGTGAAAGCAGGCCGTTTTTTTGTCTCCGTCCTTCAACCAAAAAACTCTATAGCGTTGCCTTCATCCAATCTCTTCCTATTTCATTAATCTTTCTTACTCAAGCTCTAAAAGACCCAGTTGAGATTTCTCATCTAGAGCGAGGAGTCTGGAGTACTCAACGATGTTGGGTCAAGGATTATAGTTTGAAGATTTGATTTTGGGATCTGAGAGATCCCTTAATTCAAGAAGACCAAGATCTAAGACGCTTCCTCGGATATTTGAACTTCCCAACCAACGAGGCGATGGTGGAAAGGTGGTTAGGAGATGCCATCCAAATATCTGAAACCATAATCTCGAAGTCTCATTTTTGCAACCACGGCTTCTCAAAATGAAACCATGATCTGAGGGGTTTCCATCTTTGCAATCAAGGAGAATGGGGCAGCAGTAAGAGAAGAGCGTTTTGAGGCCATGGGCCGAGGTAAGGGGGTAAGAATCTTCCCAAGAAGAATTAAAAAGGAAGCGGTCAAGTTTGGAAAGGGAAGCGGAGTTGCGTATATTGGTCTTGGTGGAGAATCTATTATTAATAGAGGGTCGAAGAGTTTATAGGAATTGATAAAAGTATTGAAAAGTCTATATTAGAGCTGAAGTGTGGGACATAGTTTCTTTCCATTGAGTAACGGATGATGTTGAAGTCTCCTTCGAGGACTAAGGGTCCTTAGGATAATTTACAAAATTTAGAGCAGTTTGACCGAAGGGTTAGTCTCTCCGGACTAGAATAGGATCAACAAATATTGGAAAAATTTACAGCTTATTTGAAAAATTGTGTTCAAGGATAACATGCAAAACATTAGGGTGTTTTACGACTTGGATGAAATTCCATTTGGTTTCAACAGTAAGGATACCTCCTTTAGAGCCATTGGCACCAATGAATTCCCATCCAATCGGGGAATTTCCTCCAATACAATAGTATAGAACATTCGATTTTTGATTCTCGGATAAAAAGAATAATGAGGTGTAATGGGCAATAAAGTTTTTATTGGGGAACACTTTTCGAGGTCCCGGGCCCCTTGACATTCTAAGATAGAACCCTTATAAGGGAAAAGGTGACACATTCCTTTTCTACCGCTTGCATGTCCTTTAGATTATCAGAGTTTAATATAAGACCTATGGATATTCAATTTTTTTTAAAAATAGCTAGTTGAAAAATAATACCAGTGGCAAGCCAAGGAGAGTGAGGCTCACGTCGCATCAATCCGGCGCTCCTTCGCACTGAGTTTTTTAAGGGGCTGGGTTGTTCACTCAAAAGGGGGTCAATCTCCATGTTTAGAAGTTATAGCGCCGGGTTACCATGGTGAATGGGCGTATGTAGTGATGTTATGTTAGTGTCTACATCCACCATGATGTCAGCCTCCTCGACCGTGGGCCAAGCCCCCTTCACATGCCGAGCGTCCGTCCTACTGATGTTCCTTCATGATCCTATTGTCAGCTTCCTCTTACCTAATGATCACCTTCTTGCTTATGAGAATCTCATCCCATCTCTCAGCCACTCCTGCCTCTTCTCTCATAGCATTATGTCTGGGGTTATCTGCATGTCGACTGCCGTTAGAAAAGGCACTACAATAAAAAGACCCTACGATAGCATAGGAAAAACACTACTAAAGCCTATGATAGCGGTTTGATAAACGTTGTACGATGACATGTTATAAAAAATAGTGGATAATTCATAGCGCTAAAACAACCGCTATAAAAGGTTTGCATGTTATAGCGCAATTCATCCTTTATCTTTCTTTCTAATATAGCACCGATAATCCACTATAAAACAAGTTAATAGCATATTCTAAACATTGTACATAACATGTTAGCGTAGATGCCGGACTTTTCACAGGACTAGTTTACCGCTATAAATCATTAGCAATGGTAGCGCTTATACTATGTTATGATAAGTTCTATTATAGTGGTTATGGACCAGTTATTCATTATTTCTTATAGTACTTAGTACAATACCATAGCATTTCTTATGTTAATTGCATGCAATATTGAAAGATTCAATAGTGATTATTCAACGCTATTAAATAACTATAACACTTTTTAAGCGTTACGGTTTCTTTTCACGGTTTTAATGTTTCCTGTTCTAAATTATAAATTATAATATTCAGTACTATATCAAAATGTGCAATAATAATCTTTTTTAACATAAAATCATTTAAATAATGCAAGAATCATAGAGGATAATATAATAAACATGGAGATGTAACATGTAATACTAAACATACAAAATATTCATACATATAACAGCTCATAATTTAAACCACAAAAACCAAAACATAAAGATGTCCCTAATAAACGACCCTAACATCGCCGACTCCATAGAATTTTCAGTCATTTTGATGCATTTGCTATCCTCATAATCTTCTATTGCAGTATGCACCAGCCTAAATAATAAATAATGTATAAAAACATTTTAGATATTCCTTATGAGCGCATTAAAAGAGGGTGAAAAAATTACGTCAATCGATAATTTGCTATTATTACAATACCTTGATAGATATGAATTTACAGCCTCACCTTCAACATCCTCCAGACCATAATAAGATGGTTTTATCACCTGCAAAATACACATAATGTGTGTTGTATAATCATTGCATGTAAAAGTAGATCACCGTAATTTAATTTTATAAATATTACATCAGTTTGAACTAAAGGAGAAAGAGCACTGAATTTTAACTAACCAATTGAAATACAGTTGTACTCAAGACCATATCAAAAAAGTCAAGTTTACATGGTGCTACAGACTAAACAAGCTATGACAATTAATATGATTAATATACTATCCTATTTGTTCCAAAGAGAACACTAAAACTAAAACCTAATAAAAAGAAACACCATCTAGTTCAAAATTTGCACAAAAATTGTCATAGAACAATGACTAACCTAGTCCATGGGTAAAAACAAAATAATATATTTTGTGTACACCGTAAATAATAACAACACGCTATCATTCAGCATGTGCTAAAGAAACACAATGAATCATATATACCAAAGATCGGTACACTTTATAAATACAAAATAAAGTATTATTATCATAAACTTAGTTAATTTTCAAACACATTAGTTAGATTATTATTATTATTAACTTAGTTAATTTTTATATAACATAATAAATGAAGTTAATTTTTATAATTTTAGTTCTATTATTATTATAATTATTACATATTTAGTTAATTTTTATAAAACTTAGTCAACTTGGTTCATATTTTATGATTTATTATTATTAATATTATAAACTTGGTTAGTTTTTATAAAACTTATAGTTAATTTATTACTGATTCCTCGCTATTGCTGTAGTAGTAAAATTAGTTAATCTTCATAAACATTAGTTATTATTATTGTATTATTACATAAATTTAGTAAATTCTTATAAACTTAGTAATTGTTGTTATTGTATAAATTTAGTTAATTCTTATATACTTAGTTAATTATTATTATATAATTAAGTTAATTTTTATAAAACTTAGTTAGCTTAGTTAATATTTCGTAATTTATTATTGTTGATGTTAGTATCATTATTACTATAAACTTAGTTAGTTTTTTAAAAAAACTTATAGTTAATTTATTGTTATTCATCATTGCTGTTAGTATTATTATTGCAAAATTAGTTAATCTATGAACATTAGTAATTATTATTGTGTTATTATATAAATTTAGTCAATTTTTATAAAACTTACTTAGCTAATAATTTATAATTTATTATTGTTCTTATTAGTATCATTAATATTATAAGCTAAGTTAGTTTCTATAAAACTTATAATTTATTATTATTTATGATTGTTGTTGTTTTTAGTATTATTATTATAAAATTAGTTGATTTTCATAAACATTAGTAATTATTATTGTATTATTATATAAATAAAATTTAGTTATTTTTATAAACTTAGTTAAATTTCTTATTATTATTAGTATTATAAACTTAGTTAATTTTTATAATCTTAGTTAATTTATATTATTATTATTATTATTATTATATAAATTCAGTTAATTTTTTTATAAAACTTTATTGTTATTATATAAACCTAGGAATTTTATTCTTATTACTAAGTTTAGAAAATGATAAGTATATATTTGCAAAGCATTATCAAGGTTGAATATGGCTAAAGAGCTCTCGATAAGGCAAAGTCTACACGATAAGAAACTAACTATAAAGATAAACTTGTATTGGTTGTGTTGAAATTTTAATGCTTACTGGGCTCTTCTATGAATACTTCAGCAAAGCACACTGGACAAGACTAAATATACAACAACCTTAAATCATAAAATAAAATAAATGAAAGAATATGTGAAGGCAAGGGAAAAGTGCAGAGTGCACTTTGTTTATACAGAGACATTTAGATACACAGCAAGAGTGATAAATATGTTCGCAAGGCAGAGTCATTTGGTGATCCCCTCTTTTGTACTCCATCTGCCATATCACACACCTACCAAAATTTTATTTTATTTAATCCTAACTTGCAAATTAGAATATAATTTTGCAAATATAGTAGATTCTTCCATGTTTCCTGATGTCCAAATAACATAGCATAAACAAATATTAAAAATGTAATTTGAGTACGTGACTAATTTGGAGCAATGCCTGAAACAAGGAAATGTAATTGTTATCCCGCTTTTTGGCAAAGCCGTGATACCAAAAGATTGGCCAAAAACAAAGGGCAATTCGTCTCAGAGATTGGTTGCACTTCTCTTCGCTATGGATATCGATGAATTTTGTCCGAGCCCGGATCGGGCCGCAATTGATAGAGCATGGCAAGAAAGACCATAGAAGCCAGCATTTCAAATTTCAAGACCGTCCGAGGTCGTATGCTCAAGTTATGATGGATTCAAGATGAGACGGTGCACATTGCTTGGTTCGAACCCATCGTGTTCGAACCCATCATGTTCGAAACCACCATGTTCGAACCCATCCTGTTCGAACCCGTCATGTTCGAAACCATCTGTTTCGAACCCATCAGTTTCGAATCCATCCTTTAACTTCGAGACCATCACTACTTCGAACCCATCAGAAGCTCCGACTCCATCGCCTTCGAATCCATCAGAAGCTTCGACTCCATCAGCACCTTGGACTCCATCAGAAACTCCGAATCCATCAGAAGCTTCGAATCCATCCAAGCTTCGAATCCATCAGGAGCTTCGAATCCATCAGCTTCGACTCCATCAGCCATCGGTTTCGAATCCATCCACATCGCATACGAAAGCATGGATTCGAACCATATGGAGTCGAACCATATGGATTCGAACCTATGGATTCGAATGAATCAGTGGAGTCGAAGCGACCAGCATGACGAACACCCAATTTCGAACCGATCATAACTCCAAATCTACTGATCCAAATCCCATGAAATTTTTACAGAAGTTTGTCTACATGATGAAGAACGTCCACGCCAAGTTTCATCGTAATTGGACAATTTTTTGATCGATTCGAAGTTCACTTCGAATCGATCCCAAACTGGGCACGCACTTCAAGAACGCGGGCCTGTGGGCCCCCCTGTCACGCGCCAAGCAGCCTCTCCATGATTTAGGCGGGATTTTGGCCTTCCACACCTATAAATAGAGCCCCGGTCATTCGGAAGAGGGGTCGGAGAATTTGGAGAGAAAGAGTACGCCTAAACGCTGCCAGAATCATTCCATACCGCCATCTTGGCTGCTGATTTCGAATTTAAGTCTGTTGTCTGCTGTAATTTGCCTCAAAACACTTGTAACCTTCAAGTATTAAGCAATAAAGTGATCAAACTTCATAGTGGACGTAGGCGCATCGCCGAACCACTCTAAATTCTTGTCTTCTATGCAATTTACTTTTCTATAACTTGGAGTTTTTGTTAGATAATTTTCATTTCCAATTTAAGTTCTTCACTTATTATCTCTTCAAAGACTTCCGAAGGGTGTTGCCTAATTTTGGTGCTAACATTTTGGTGCTTTCACTGAGAATTGAAAAAGAACCAGTTCTTTCTCCCGCTCCGTGGATCTATCTTCGATACCGGATTGCACAAATCTAAGAGGGAGATTCAGACTTCAAATTCAGATTCCACCCATTCTTTTCAGGTTTGCTCAAAATCTAGGATAGGAATCTAACCTACAGGATGGTTAGTACGAGAACCACTTCCAACATTGGTAACCAAGAAGGTCAGGATAGGCAGAATCCCGCACAACTACCGTCAGCCAATCAGGATACCGTTGGGCAAGCGGATCAGTCAGGTCCGGTTACAAGGCAGGAGTTCCAAACATTACTGCAGGAATTAACTAAAAGCCGACAACAGCTAACTGAGCAGCTACGTATCAATGCTGAATTAGCTAACCAACTAAACCATCAAGGGCGAAGGAGATCAAAGAGGGACCACGCTCCGCATTCTTCCGCGGAAAGCTCTGCCTCATCCGACTATAACGGCAGATCTACGCGCCCCAGGCTAGACGGAAATCATGCGCATGCTTCTGGCCTCCGGCAGACATTGACTGTAGGGCAAATAAGAGTTGGCCCCTCCGCCAGTTTTCATACGGGACCCTCCTCTCGAGGAGGCACTGTGCCACAGCACACCGCAGATAACCAAGCCGCCGCAGTTGGCACAGGAGTCGACACCCGAAATCACTCCGGTCCAAACTGCCACCCACAGGAACGTGTCCCAGGACCGAATATCCCGGAAGATGTCGAGCCAAGGAGGCGAGATTCGGATCGTCGACAGCGCCCGATCCCACCTCGCACTGTGGAGCCCGACCACGCTTTGGCTCGACACCCTTCAAATACAGCAACACCTGATCTCTCAGCTATGGTCCGCCAAATGGTTCGCGAAAGTCAAGGTTTGACGAATGACGATTGGGGGATCTCTCGAAGTCACACCCCGTTCACCGATGACATATTATATGCTGAGCCTCCCCGGCGATTCAGAATGCCGGCTTTGCCCATGTATGAAGGAAACTCCGACCCTAGCCAGCATATTCTAAAGTACGAGTGGTCAATGACTGCTGCAAGAGCTGATGATGCAGTAAAGTGCCGTAGTTTTCCTATTTCCTTGGGAGGGATTGCGACAATGTGGTTTACACGATTACCACCACGGTCTATCTCCTCGTTTGACCAGTTGGCGACCAAGTTTATCGAACAGTTCCGTATGCACATCGCCAGGCCTAAAGACGTAAACACTTTATCTAGTGTCACTCAAGTTCCCGGGGAAACACTCAGGCGATACCTGGAAAGATTCAACGCCGCCTGCGCAGAAATCACTAACCCCAATGATAATTCAATCTTGATGGCTCTTACTAAAGGGATTGACCCCGACTCTGATTTTGGAAACTGGCTAGCTGGAAAACCTCCCGCGTCGTTGGATCGTTTCTATTCCAAAGCCGCCCAATTCCTAAGGCGTGAGGATGCGAAACAATCTAGGAAGCAGGACGATGCAAGGCCCAACAAGGAGGGGGTTCAAAGCAATGTGGCGGTTAAACAGTCAGGAGAGGGCTCAGGAAGGGTGCAGTTGAATATTCAGAACAAGCAAACCCAGCCAAGGAATGGCGATAATAGGAATAAGAAGCAGGATCAGAACCGTGGCCCCCGACGTAGGGCGCAAATGTTTGAAAACTATACACCACTGAATACGACATTGGAAAACGTATATCTACAAACCTGTAATGCAATGCAATATAAGAAGCCGGCTCCGAAATTATCATCAGAGAAACAGATTCAAACGGGGAAGTTTTGTAGGTTTCACGAAAGCTATGGACACAACACCAATGACTGCAGGCATCTGCAAGACCTTATTGAAAAACTGATCAGAGAGAGGAAGTTGGATCAATTTGTGCGAGCACCACAAACCGGCGGTGTGGGCCCGTCAGACCAAAATCGTGCGCAGAACCAAGAAAAACAGGAAGAGCCCGCCCGTACAAGCGGAAGGTTGGTCATAAATACAGTCAGTGGTGGCCCTCATCCAGCGGATCGAAGTTGGAGGGAAATGGAATCATACGCCAATTCGATCAGGCACGTAAGTTTTGAAAGTTGTAGTACACTTGATGAAGGGACTCCGGCTAAACAACAGAAGACGATGACGGATGATATCATCTTTAGAAACCGAGATGCTGACAAAGTCGAAGCCCCGACCATAGACCCACTGGTCATATCCGCACAGGTTGGTCCTGCTTGGATGAAGAGGATCCTGGTAGACAGTGGAAGCTCAGTAAACATCTTGTTTAAAGGGGCATATGATCAGATGAAGATGGAAGCTAAGGATCTAAAGCCTTGTCAATATAGGATCCACGGCTTCGACGGAAGTGCAAATATACCCACCGGGATGGTGGAATTGCCAGTAGAATTGGGAAACGGAGAACGCCGTAGAGTCCGAATGTTACAGTTTGTTGTCCTGGATATCCATTCACCCTATAATGCCTTTCTGGGCCGACCAGCCCTTGCAGAATTTAGGGCAGCAATTGCCCTGTGGTGTCTGACTCTAAAGTTCCCTACTGACCACGGGATTGGGGTCGTTCAAGGGGACCAGGCTGCCGGGAGAGCCTGTTATGTTGCTGAACTACGAAAAGCGCAAAGGAAGGAGAAGGGAAAGGGCGTGGGGGAATCTCTCCGCGTCCGCTTTGCCGACGATTGACAATTAGCGCCTGGGCCTCGGCCCGGGCACCACGACCAATTCCAGAAGGATCTTGACCCTCGAGACACTGAAGATAATGATGAATCCAAAGAAAATCAAGCTTCTCCAGCCGAGCTGACGATCGATGTTCCAATTGATGACAATAACGATTCGAAAATATTGAAAATTGGGTCTCAGCTAAACCTACAAGCACAACAGGAATTGGTCGAATTTCTCCAAGGGAATCTAGACGTATTCGCCTGGACGCACTCCGATATGTGTGGAATCTCGTCGGACATCGCGAGCCACACCTTAAATATTGACCCGCGATACATCCCGGTCAAGCAAAAGAGACGCGGTATGGATCCAGAGAGATCTGCCGCCCTCAAAGAAGAAGTCGATAAGTTAAAGACGAATGGGTTTATCCGAGATGCTTTATACCCGGAATGGGTATCCAATCCTGTACTTGTCCGCAAACCAAATGGAAAATGGAGAACGTGCGTCGACTACTCTGACTTAAATAAGGCTTGTCCAAAAGACAGTTTCCCACTTCCTCGAATCGATCAACTTGTGGATTCAACGGCCGGACACGAATTATTGTCTTTCATGGATGCTTACTCCGGGTACAATCAGATACCCATGCATGTGCCTGATCAAGAACATACAAGCTTCGTAACTGACCTAGGACTATACTGCTACATGGTCATGCCTTTTGGTTTAAAGAATGCCGGAGCAACTTACCAACGCTTAGTCAACCGAATGTTTGCCGATCAGATCGGGAAAACCATGGAGGTTTATGTAGATGACATGTTGGTAAAATCACGGTACTCCATTGATCATGTCAAGGACTTGGAGTCAATGTTCGATGTCCTCCGGAGATATGGGATGAAGCTAAATCCATTAAAATGTCATTTTGGGGTTGCTTCCGGAAAGTTCCTTGGATTCATCGTCAACGCCCGGGGAATAGAGGCCAACCCCAAAAAGATCTGGGCAATCAGGAATCTTCAAACCCCGAGGACCATAAAACAGGTTCAGAGTCTCAACGGAAAGGTTGCAGCGCTAAGCAGGTTCATCTCAAAATCAACAGATAAATGCATACCCTTTTTCGATCTGATCCGAAAAGGGAAACGAAACTTCGAATGGACCACGGAATGTGAGGGCGCGTTTCGATCACTAATCCAGCATCTTTCCACACCACCGATTCTTTCAAAACCTGTTGATCACGAGCAATTATACCTTTATCTGGCTGTATCTGAAAACGCTGTTAGCGCTGCATTGGTTCGTAAGGAAGACCGAATACAAAAACCAGTCTATTACGTCAGTAAACGATTAACCGGGGCCGAGAAAAATTATCCAAGGCTAGAAAAGTTGGCATACTGCCTAGTCATCGCCTCGAGGAAGCTCCGTCTATATTTTCAGGCTCACCCTATCATTGTATACACCGACCAACCGTTACGACAGGTCCTCACACGACCTGAGACGTCTGGCAGGTTACTAAAGTGGAACATTGAGCTGAGTCAGTTCGACATCGCATATGTTCCAAGGAGACCCATACACGGTCAAGTCTTGGCAGATTTCATTGCCGAATTCACTGTTCCTAAAGACTTACCCGAAACTGGTGACTCCCCCGAAGATATATGGAAACTATACACTGATGGCGCATCCAACGATCGATGCTCAGGCGCAGGGATTGTGCTTGAGACCCCCGAGGGCCGATCCATCTGCTACGCCTTAAAGTTTGACTTTCGGGCAACCAACAACGAAGCTGAATACGAAGCCTTGCTCACCGGGTTGAAGTTGGCCCGAGACCTGAAAATTATCGCTGTGGAAATCTACTGCGATTCCCAGTTGGTGGTATGTCAAGTTCGGGGTGAATATCAGACCAAGGATAGAAGGCTAGCCGCTTATCTAGCCCGGGTCCGAGCAATACTGGATCAGTTTGATTATTATACCATTTTCTACATACCCCGAGAGCACAATCAGAAAGCCGATTCATTGGCAAAGCTGGCAAGTACAGGCGAAACTCAACATTTGGGACTCGTCCCTGTCGAGACATTATCCTCTCCGAGCATTGATCGAACGGAAAATGAATTCACATTAGAAGCTACATCCGAGAAGGAATCATGGATGACTCCCTACCAAGATTATATTAAGCATGGCACACTGCCCGAACGACGAAGCGAGAGAAGACAGATTCTTCGAAAGGTGTCGCGATTTGTCATTCAAGACGGAGTTATGTATCGAAGAGGTTACTCTGTTCCTCTTCTCCGGTGTATCGCGCATAACGAAATCAGGCGAGTGTTGCATGAGGTGCACGAAGGAGAATGTGGCGATCACACTGGGGGGCAAGCGCTTGCCAAGAAAATACTTCGAAACGGATATTACTGGCCTACCGTTAACCGCGATGCTATGGATTATGCCAAGAGGTGTGATAAATGCCAGAGACACGCTCGGATCCCTAGAGCCCCGCCTTCTGAAATAACCCAAATGGTCAGCCCGTGGCCATTTGCAATGTGGGGGATGGATATAATCGGTGCATTGCCTTTAGCTAAAGGGGGTGCAAAGTACGCCATAGTTGCGGTTGATTACTTCACCAAATGGGCTGAGGCTGAGCCCCTTGCAACAATAACAACAAAAAAGGTGATCAACTTCGTGGTGCGCAACATCATCTGCCGGTTTGGTATCCCGCATACTATTATCACCGATAATGGAGCCCAATTCGACAGTACTGAATTCAGGGATTTCTGTCTGCGATTTCACATCCATAAGAGATTCTCAGCAGTAGCGCATCCACAAGCAAACGGTCAGGTCGAGGCCGTCAATAAGGTTATCAAGTCTATATTGAAGAAAAGATTGGAGAAAGCCGGGGGCAAATGGGTCGATGAACTACCAATGGCTCTGTGGGCATACAGAACAACTCACAAAACTGCGACCGGACACACCCCTTTTTCTCTATCCTATGGCTCCGAAGCAGTTATCCCGGTCGAAATGGAAGTTCACTCTCACCGTGTGACATACTACGACCCGAAAACGAATGCTATATTACTTGCTGAATCCCTAGATCTGCTTGATGAGAAACGTGAAGAAGCCGACGTGAGGGCAGCTGCATATCGAAGTCGAGTCGCCCGAATATACAACGCCAAGGTCCGCCCACGGACTTTTGAATCCGGCGACCTGGTACTCAAAAGAGTTTACCCGGTCCCTTCGCACATGAACCCAAATTGGGAAGGGCCGTATATGATTTCACAAAAACTCAGAGATGGCACGTTCAAGTTATCGACCGTTGATGGTCTCACTTTACCAAGAGCCTGGAATAGCGGAAGCCTCCGTCCCTACTACACCTAACAGGCTTTATTTATCTTTCTATCAATTTCTTCCTTAGCATTTTGTTTTTCGCATTTTGAAATTTGAGCTTGTAATAAGGCAACTGATGTTGTCATGCTTCTTTTGTTTCAGCAATAAAACGCCATCTCTTCGAGCCAAAAGTTGTGATTCACTGAAAATAGCACATAATATCACATTGCACGAAGAACTAAATTCCATCACACGGTGGGATTTATCTAAATAGGGAGTAACTGTGATACGACCAGTAACTTACTAAATAAGACCCGAGCTCGGGGGCAAAACACAATACCAGCATTCACAGGGATTGATACACGACAATCCTTTTACTAACTCCAACTTCCCAGAGTGTGAATTGGAGTATAAAATATCCAATAAGTCGTTCCCAGAGCGCGAACGGACTCCAACTTCCCAGAGTGTGAATTGGAGTATAAAACGTCCAATAAGTCGTTCCCAGAGCGCGAACGGACTCCAACTTCCCAGAGTGTGAATTGGAGTATAAAACGTCCAATAAGTCGTTCCCAGAGCGCGAACGGACTCTAACTTCCCAGAATGTGAATTGGAGCATAAAACATCCAATAAATCGTTCCCAGAGTACGAACGGACTCCAACTCCCCAGAGTATGAATCGGAGTATAAAACATCCAATAAGCTGTTTCCAGAGCGCGAACGGACTCCAACTTCCCAGAGTACGAATTGGAGTATAAACATCTAATCCAGATCCCCGAAGCACGAATCAAAGTACAAGTAACAATTCGAAGTTCCCAAAATACGGGCCGAGATATCAATATCAACTCCCAATTTCCATAGCGTGGAATGGAGTGTAAACATCGATAACCCTCAGATTCCTGGAATGCAGGACAGATTATCAATCTCAAATTGTCATGAGTCCCCAGAAGGGGGGGGAGGCATGTGTTCAGGGCTTGCAATAAACGCAATCAGCCACCAGAATATGAGTATTACTCCCCACAACTAAGGGCCAAAAAGCTGGGTGCTAATCGCTGGTTTAAGTGATAATATACTCAGAATCCGACTCATTCATTAAATCACGACACGAAGCTATATAAATACCAAGCGAATACAACACAAATACTGCAAGGCATTCAGATAAGAAGAAAAGTGTAACTTCCCATTTCATCAACCAACAAAAACAAGTTTGATTACATGGCAAGTAAAGATGTTTCAATTAAGTGGAGGCCGCATCCGTACATACACATAGCCCAAGAAAGAACAAAAGAAAAGGCAAAAGAATTATTATCTGTAAATATCACGACAAAGCGAGGGGCTCACTCTTTCTTCCTCCGGTGCTTCTTCCTCGGAGTTGAGCCGCTAGACCCACTGCCTGGCTTCATACGAGACTTTTTGCCTTTCTTTGGAACATCCTCCGGTTCCGGCATGATATCAACATCTTCCTCAGAACTGGAAGGGATGGAGATCCTTTTATAAGGACGAGCCAGGGGCACGGGAGCAGTAACGGATACTTGTTCAGCAACACTCGAGACGGTTACTGTGCCACCAGGAGAAATCATCATTAGAGAAGATAAGCTTGAAGGAACGGCGTCACCATCGGGGCCAACTGCCACTGTCTTGGCCATCTCGGCACTTATCTCTGCTAAAATCTCCTCCTCTCGAGACAGTTGAGGTGCGCTAGGTACGCCGGTGGTCGTCACGATCGAGCCAGAAACAGAAGTAGCTCCGCTCGTCACGAAAGAGAGGTCGGGCATGGGGTCAAGAGGATGACCAAATAGCTCTTCAAACATTTGAACATCGAATGATATTGAGCCTCCTTCTCCCGTATCACCAACCATGGCGGCAGTTGAAATCGCCTCGGTGACGATAACTCCACGTGTAGGATGTAAAGCCGAAAGGACAGGGAGCACGGGTGCGACACTCTCGGTCACTAAACAACCAAAATTAGAGCTATCAGACCAAGAAATTCCCTCGAAAATCAATGTTTTAAGACGTAAAGGGAAATACCTACTTTACCTTGCCTTGGAGCTTGAACAAGCTCGGGGACGAACGTCTTGCCCGAGGACAGTTCCGGTTGGTCCGGATTGTAGGCGGGAATAACTTGTGAATCAACCACGGCAGCAGCTTCGGGTGAAGCCGAAACAGGGACTTCAGTATTCCCGCTATGGTGCACGACACCCGAACCTTCGCCAACCTCCGTTCGATGGACGACAAGTCTTTCTTTTTCAACAGAAATGATTGCTTCATGAAGGGTCCTCCTCTCATCCTCGCTGAGCAGACGTGACTCGAGCTCAAACTCATCTAATACCGAATCCGGACAAGACGTCCTCTTGTTTTCCACTAATTTCTTCCAAGCATTGTAGAGAGGCATCGAGTAATCCCCTAGCCAGGATAGATTTCTATGCTCCAGTACATTGGCATTATATGTGTCCAAAAGATCGTCAAATTCGGCCTCCATTTTGAACCTCTCTGCTTGGACTCTATCCTCCAACTCCGATTCAACCTCCTTAACCCTTGCAATTGCCACATCGTGCTCGGCCCGAAAAGATACAGCCTGCTCACACGCCTCTTGCGCAGCCACGTTCGCGTCGTCTTTTTCTTTATTCATGTCAGCAAACCTAGCCTTTAGCTCCTCTAGTTCCTTCACTGCCGTATCCCGCTCAGATTCAACGTTCTTGTATCGATGACCTAAGTCTTCAACTAAAGTACAATGTGCCTGTTGCATTTTCGCCATTTCAGCTAATGTCTCATCAACCTTCTGTAACGACTCGACCTCGGCCTTGTGGGAAGATTCCGCCTCAGATTGGAGTATGTCGACGATGCGACTCTTTTGAGCCAAGTCGGCCTCTAGCTTCTCAATGATTTGGGCCCGGTCGAAGGCAACTTTGGAAGCCTTAACAGCCGCTTTGTACCATTCTTTGTACTGGGCAAAAAAGTCGCGGGTATAGTTGAGCGCCGAAGTCGCGGCATCATCGGGAATTCTTTTAAGATTGGGAGGAAAAATACAAGCATCAAAGCAAATCTCTGGAAAATCTTTCCTCAGTTGTGCAAGCCTGATGGCCCCTTCGCCAGAAGACTCAACAAGGGTCTCCTCCCCAGATATAGACGTTGCGACCCCGGTTCGAGAATGATGTGGCTCAGGCCTCGAAACCTGCGAAGATGACTGATGTCGAAGAGGCTCGGATGCCTGGACATGACTTCGGGATTGCGGAGGAGATCGAGATAGGGAGCGATGCCTACGATCCCTGTCCGATCGTTCCTGGCTGGAGTTACCACGGCGATGATCCTTTGCATAATACCCCTGGCCATATTGCCTCCGGTCACGATCACGGTCGGGGCCTCCACGACGAGATTCATAATAGGTTGAGGGGTGATGCACTCTCCGGAGTTTGTCCAATGTAGTCTGACGACCAGCCATGTTACCTGGAAAAGAGATACAGTTCAGTTAAGTTCCAGGAAAAATCAATAAGACGAGTGAAGCAGTCATGTAGTGTCATGAGAGTGTATGCAAATGTGCAAAGCCCCCGACCAACCAGAGGTTTCGACTGCACTAATGGGTAAAAGCCCGCTTATGTCTAACGCTTCCCGGAGCTCAACCAGCCCGGACTTGTGATAAAGAGAAACGCACTCCGGTATGGGAACGTCATCCAGCCCTGTGAAAATGTTTCCTGATTGACAAAGAGCGGAGTCAGAAGAAATAATTCCAGAAGTCAAGCGAGACACGATTACGGACTTCCGTCTCGCAAATTTAGGAACAACGGCCTTGCCTTTCCGTTTTTTCCCTGCTTGGGGAAAATCAGCCGCTAGCCCGGTGTCAGTAGGCGTCCTCTCATCATCGCCCATTCCTCTTATCGCTACACCGGTCCTCTTCTTTGCCTTCGGAGCCGATTTCACAAACCCTTCAACGACAATACTCTGGTTCGACTCAATTAAGCCCAGCGTCCTTAAGTTATCATCGGTTAAGACCAAGTCAATGTGCCGCAGGTCACTCGGAACCTCTTGTAGACTTCGGATGATGTTTCTGTATCGACCACCGTCTGGCCTTGATATGATAGCTGCAAAAAAAAAAAAAAAAAAAACCTGATGTCAGTTCAAGTGGTGACAATGACCATTAAAGAAGGCTAACACGATTTACGATACTTACGTCTGGACAGCCATCGCCTAGCGAATCCTGGAGGGCATCGGACAAAGAACCATTCATTCTTAAAGTAACTGAGTCTGGTCCAAGCTCCCGTCACAATCTGGCAATTTCTAACTGCCTCCAGAAAGGTGAACGATGGACTATCACCCCTGCTCTTGAAGTTGAATATATGTCTAATTTCAGCTGGCCTAGGCGGACGAAAAAGGCGGTCCATGAATAAGATGAAAACACTGTTCAGTAACGCGTGTCCGTTAGGGTGAAGTTGTGCGGGAGCGATTCCAATGAACGATAGCATCTCCCTGATATATTGGTTAAACGGGGGGAGAGTTCCAGCCGCACAAGCGTGGCGATAAAAAGCAGTATAGCCCTCGGGTGGATTGTGAGGCCTATCATCAACTCCCGGTAGCAAAACATCATCCGAGGATAAGCTATGCTTCGAACACATCCGACCCAATAATGATCCAGAAATATTAGATCGGACGGAATCTATGGGATCCTCGATAAATAAGGCCTCCGGCAATTCGTCCGGAGCAGGATCTATTACTTCGGGAATGATCTCTGGAATTTCTAGCATCAGAGGAGGCAAGCTTTGTAACTCTAGTTGTTCAGAACCCGAAGACTCCATAACTAACTAACTCACGAAAAAGCAGCGTTAAAAAACGAAGAAAGCCCGTATATTTCCCGGTGTGAAGCATATGGATATGTCGTGCAATGCGAATACATAACTAAAACAAATTTTACAAGAGTAAAACGCGGTATCTGAACGACTAGGCTTTTGGATCAGAGAACGAAAACGACCGTCATCACTGACCGTCGCTTTCGCGTCCTTCGGATACTGCTGGCCGATTCAAGTGTGGATTCGTTTAAGTCACGGTGCCATCGACGAGCTCAAAAAGACAGGTCAGGTCAACCTTGATCATGCGAAGGACGAAGCTCGTCGGAATCAGATATGCTAAAAATTTAGTGAGTTCGTTAAAAGTTCGATTTAAAAGTGGTCATAGTTCAGAAGCAAGAACGTTCGAATCAATCAACATGATTCGACACGAGTCAGATCGGTGAACCTCGAATCAGCGCAGCTCGAACCCATGGAGCCCCACCTGACTTCGAATCCATCAAAGTCGGGCTCCTTCGAATCAATCAAGAGCGGTTCGAATCCGTGGAGCTTCGAAACCATCGAAATCGTGCTCCTTCGAATCCATCAAGGGCGGTTCGAACCCATGGAGCCCCACCTGACTTCGAACCCATCAAAGTCGGGCTCCTTCGAATCCATCAAGGGCGGTTCGAATCCACGAAGCCCCACCTAGCTTCGAATCCATCGGAGTTGAACTCCTTCGAATCGATGAACGTGTCATTGCTTCGAATCGATCAGTAGTGAGCTCCTTCGAATCGATCAGAATGCCACTGTTTCGAATCCATCACAGCTCGCCTTTTTTGTTGTGTTCTCCTGCGATCATCGGTTCGAAGCTACCCATTCGAAACCAACTCAAAGCGCGCACCCCTGATCGATACGGCTCAAAGTTTTGCATTCCTCAGTTCCATGGAGTCGGCCTACTTCGTTCAAACCTCGTCACTCTCCAAAAATTTCCAGAAGGAGGGGTTGAATCAATGCCAAAAAAGATTAATCTATCATTCTCAAAACCGAATCGACCCCTTGATTACCTGATTTAGTTTGATCACAAATGGAAGCTAGAAGGAATTTGGTCGATTCGTGAAAAAGCACGTTTGATTTGGCTCTGGGAAATCGATTCAGAGAAGCAGCTAAAACAATGGTAAAAGGTAAAAAGTGAAAATGAAGTCAACCTCGTATATTTATATGGATTCCAAGAGGGATTAGTGTCACTTCAACTCCCATCGATTCGAACGACCACTTTCGAATCCATCCCAGTTTCGAATCCATCGGAGTCTTCGAACCCATCACTGATTCGAATCCATCCAAGTTTTCTTCGAACCCATCACTGATTCGAATCCATCCAAGTTTCGAATCCATCAAGGGCTTCGAGTCCATCAGGGTCCTCGAATCCATCATTGATTCGAATCCATCTGAGTTTCGAATCCATCAGAAGCTTCGACTCCATCAGCAAACAAAGACCGACATGACTCATGGACACACGACGTTAATAAGGGCGGAGCTAATGTATGTGTACACATAACGAACTAACGTTCGATTTTGAACATTCACAGGGATCAAATATTCACCCTGTTATAGCAACGACAGCCAACGATTAAGCACAGTCGCACAGTAATCAATCATATCAAGGCAAGGTTACGGCAATACGGTATATGAGTCTCAACAAAAAGAGGGCAATGATTTTTCAGAAAGAAATGGCAGCTATTCAAAGCACGTCATGTTCCCACAAGACGTACTTTGGGGGGCAAAATGTTATCCCGCTTTTTGGCAAAGCCGTGATACCAAAAGATTGGCCAAAAACAAAGGGCAATTCGTCTCAGAGATTGGTTGCACTTCTCTTCGCTATGGATATCGATGAATTTTGTCCGAGCCCGGATCGGGCCGCAATTGATAGAGCATGGCAAGAAAGACCATAGAAGCCAGCATTTCAAATTTCAAGACGGTCCGAGGTCGTATGCTCAAGTTATGATGGATTCAAGATGAGACGGTGCACATTGCTTGGTTCGAACCCATCGTGTTCGAACCCATCATGTTCGAAACCACCATGTTCGAACCCATCCTGTTCGAACCCGTCATGTTCGAAACCATCTGTTTCGAACCCATCAGTTTCGAATCCATCCTTTAACTTCGAGACCATCACTACTTCGAACCCATCAGAAGCTCCGACTCCATCGCCTTCGAATCCATCAGAAGCTTCGACTCCATCAGCACCTTGGACTCCATCAGAAACTCCGAATCCATCAGAAGCTTCGAATCCATCCAAGCTTCGAATCCATCAGGAGCTTCGAATCCATCAGAAGCTTCGAATCCATCAGCTTCGACTCCATCAGCCATCGGTTTCGAATCCATCCACATCGCATACGAAAGCATGGATTCGAACCATATGGAGTCGAACCATATGGATTCGAACCTATGGATTCGAATGAATCAGTGGAGTCGAAGCGACCAGCATGACGAACACCCAATTTCGAACCGATCATAACTCCAAATCTACTGATCCAAATCCCATGAAATTTTTACAGAAGTTTGTCTACATGATGAAGAACGTCCACGCCAAGTTTCATCGTAATTGGACAATTTTTTGATCGATTCGAAGTTCACTTCGAATCGATCCCAAACTGGGCACGCACTTCAAGAACGCGGGCCTGTGGGCCCCCTGTCACGCGCCAAGCAGCCTCTCCATGATTTAGGCGGGATTTTGGCCTTCCACACCTATAAATAGAGCCCCGGTCATTCGGAAGAGGGGTCGGAGAATTTGGAGAGAAAGAGTACGCCTAAACGCTGCCAGAATCATTCCATACCGCCATCTTGGCTGCTGATTTCGAATTTAAGTCTGTTGTCTGCTGTAATTTGCCTCAAAACACTTGTAACCTTCAAGTATTAAGCAATAAAGTGATCAAACTTCATAGTGGACGTAGGCGCATCGCCGAACCACTCTAAATTCTTGTCTTCTATGCAATTTACTTTTCTATAACTTGGAGTTTTTGTTAGATAATTTTCATTTCCAATTTAAGTTCTTCACTTATTATCTCTTCAAAGACTTCCGAAGGGTGTTGCCCAATTTTGGTGCTAACAGTAATTACCCAGATATTTTGTTCTTTAACAAAATTCATCCAAGAAACAAGGGTGTAAGAAGAAAAAAACTTCTTACTTTTAGACTCTTATGGAGTTATAATGTGATTTTAAGTACTTGACGACTCGTCGAATGTCAAAGTTGATAAAATCAACTTACAGTTATATTTCCATTAAAACGGGAAAAAAGAGAAAAATTAAAAGAGGAATGGTTCACATCTTTGACCAGATTGAAAAACCAGGAAAACGTACCTGTAAGTTGTAACTAGTCGATAGGAATATCAACATCATATTTTTTGCCAAGTTTGTTGCTAAGAAAGTCCTCCTACTACACCATTGTCAGCCTTAGTGACAAAATCAGTAACATTGGTAACTGGTTGGGGATGTTTTTGTGAAGAGAAGTTAGTTATGCCTAAAACTAGAGAAGGTCCAAAGACTTTGACACCATATGTAGCTTTGTTGAAGTAGGTTTTGTCTGTTGATCGCATAATGTCTCAACGACATCCGAAGAGATCCTGGATGATTCTTGAAACTTAGGTATGCCGTAAAGAGTTGGTGGTCTGAGAAATAATTCATACATTGTACTTAACAAAAAAATAAATAAACAAAACAGTAACAATTAAAAATCAGTGAAAAATGAATTGTAAAGGCAATATAATGATTTATTATATATTGTTGTGTAATGCGTACAGTGAAATCTAATATATATGCCCTAAGAACCCAATAAGCGATGGATTCAAATTAACAATCAAAGCAGGAAATGTGATTGTATGGAAAATATAAATTATACTAGTGAGTTGCCTGTGCTACGCACACGGGTTGGTGTGTAGTTCAAAAGGTAGACATTGTATGGTGTGAAGTCGTTCAATTTTTTCCCATTCTTTCTTCTTCATGTTAATTATACATTGAGAATCATTGTATTTTCTTTGTATTATAATTTCATTTCACTTTTTTGTAGAAAGTTTAATGTGATTTCTTGAACATCAAGATGATTGTGTTTGACTCCTTTTGTTTTTCAGTGTAAGAAAATGAATACCGAATAAGTTTGTAAACAATTAATAATTTCTTTCAATATAAGAAAATTTTATTTACTACAATTAGGTTATTATATATGGTTGTCTTTGCTACATTGATGCAAATTAATCTAATATTCGGTAGTACGGTTGGTAAAACCTAAGTTTACTAAGTGGATCATTGAAAGAAAGAATACAATATACTTGTTGCCATAGTTTAATTAATAAGTACAACATTATGAATTTTACATCAATAAGATTATGATTATTTTTATTTAACCACAATCCCATCACTCTTAGTTTGCAGATATTTATACATAGTCTTATGAAATGAAATTATGTGTTTCCTAATAAATAAATGTTATGCATATAATCATCGTTTTCATAAAGAGAATAATATTGTATCTATGCTACTTGCATGGTTTTCACGCAATGAGCATGTGCATCATATTTCGAATTATAATTCAAATACATTTTTGTTGATCCTCCGACTTTTTTAATCAGTGAATAAAAAAATAAAATAATTGGAGTAAAATAATAATATATAAAACCAAAATGTAACCACAATGAAATTGCAAAATAAGTTTTATATAGACCACCCAAACTGCATGAAAAGAGGTTTTCAAACAAAATCAAATATAGAAGTCCTTGCTCTCGTTCTTCAACACTTAAATGATTTATTTCTGCACCACAATTAATCAACTCATTGAATTCAGACCGATGCTACATGTTTTCATCCCATAACAGTATTTCAATCTCTTTCTCCTATGTACGGACCGTTTTCATGTTTTTTTTCAAATATAATACAAACTCTTTAGCTCTTTGTGAAGAATCTACAATAGTAGTAATCAAGTTAATATTTTTGTCTTAGCTATGTAGGTAAATCTTTAATTAGTTGGTACAAAAGTTATAAAACATTATACTTTATACATGTAGAGAAGAAAAAAATTACAACAATCAAATTTCGGTACTTATTTAATGTACAATAAAGACCAATTGCATCTATTTGGGTGTACTTATTTACTGTACAATAAAGACCAATTACATCTATTCCAGTGTACAAAATAAAGGTTACAACCAATTTTGTACATTGTAAATCATAAAGAAACAATGATACAATGATACATTGACTAAACCCTGTACTTGGTTCTACATCCATGCCATTGCAACTTTAGCCATAAAGAGATGCACAGAAAACAACTAGGATCTTGAATTAGTAACATCGACGTGAACTCTTAAGAGAATTCAACAGAACACGTGTTTTCTCCAAATAAGCATACTTCAAACAATTTTTCCTTGCCATGCTTGCTTTTAGTTTCACTGGTTGTGGATATAACTTTTCTGATTGATAATTATCTCGGCCGTCTCTGCACAATGGGTTCTGAACTTGTTCAATGGTAGAGTAGTCATTTTGGATATTAAAGAGGTTTTAGAGGAAGATATAAAGGTGGATGTGTCAGCCAAATCAAATACTTAACTTCCTATTACCGAGTTAGCTATCTATACTATACTAAATTGTGAAGAAAACTAATACAAACTTTATCACTTATGCTACCGATTTAGTAGAACCCATAGTTTTAATATTATTCTCAGCCCACGTTTTAGCGTGCTACATTTCAGTTTCATTAGACCTCTACAAAAGTTGTGACTATAGAGACTGATTGGAATTCCTATCATTTTTAATACTGTTTGTTAATTAATAAAAAAATTATATGTCTGTTATATTTCTTTATAATTCCCATTTTTAATATAGGCATAGATGGGATCATGAGTGATTACTTTTTCATTGAAATCCACACCTACTTGGATTTATATTCTTTTTTTTAAATGAGTTAAAAAAGCGATTACTCTCACCATCTATTGATATCAGCACCTTGCAATGCCTCATTATGATCCATTTTCAAGCCTTCTCTTGCACGACAGGTAGCCAACATACTGATCACCTGCAACGCCTCGCTATGCATAACACTGTTCTGCTATTCGCATGAACGTAGCTGCCTGCATGTGTACTATCATTCACCATGCATCAAGCCACTGTATACTCTGCCATACTGAGTAATAGCACTACACCAGCTCCATTCAGTCATTGTCAGCTTGTCACTTCAGCTCCTCTAAGCCAGTGGACATCTACTCGGTAAGCTCATACATGCTCCATCCATCGTGGAACTTCACAACATTGTATATGCATTCTTAATCCATGCTTCAACAACTCATATTTCGGATCAGGCCATCCTTCTTCATGCATTTCCAGTTTCAGCAGACATTGCACAATTTCCAACATCCCTGGCAGTTTTATTAGGCATCAACAAGCAGATCATGCACCGTCTATAGATGTATCTCTTGTCGTGCAACATCTCAACGCAGTCGTGGATCCTTGCAACATTCATTATTCTAGCTCATGCCATAGTAGTTCACTCATTCACATGCAAACCGCTCTGCATCATTCATGTGCACCAGCCTGTACTATATCATGCTATTATGGTTTACACAACTGTCCTCATTCTTCTTACTTGCAGCCATCCTAGCTACCATAATTGCATCCACTCAGGTCCTCTACATTGCAGTTGCTCCATGCTACTGCACTATGTCAAATGCGTCCAAACTTAGTGCATTCTCAGAGCTTGGCATCTCCTGTAATTAGAGCATACAACTTAATATTATAGCTGAATTTTACTCGCACCTTTAGCCTGTGTATCACTGTATGTATTGTCATTTGCATATGCTTTCCTATTTTGTTGATTATCTATGCGATGATCCATAATTGTGTGTGCTAATACCAATAGACATGTATGTTTTTTATTAGTATTTTGATCAATTTAGGAGTGCACTCCTTTGTCAAGGATCACTCATTCATCTAAAAAAGAAGTGATAAGTATTACTCTGTAGTGTATAAAGTGCATCTCTTAATTGAACAAAATTCCTTCCTACAGCAAAGAAGTTCACTATAAAATGCTTTCCTATAGCAGTTTTATGGACAGACAAAATCTTCTCTTTCATTTAATTGTACAAAGAATTAATTATTATTTATATAGTAAAGATTCATGATAGTAACACCCATTTTAAATTAATTTAAACAATAAGCATGAGATGAATTAAAATCGCATTATTACGCTATATTATCATGTAGGCGAATTTTTTTTTTAGAAACTCCCAGATATAGCGGACCTCAAAGAGGGTCGACAGGCCAACCAACTCAAAGGGAGATTATGTTATGCCTGTCCGGTTCAACTCATGGCACCTATAACCCACCCGACACTTTTTTTTGCAAGAAATGTGTGCAAAGCTGGACTCGAACCTGGGTCTATTACCATATCTAGGCACCCTCATTTTACATTGCACCACACCCGTGGATGCAGGCCAAAAATATATTAAACGTGTAGACAATTTCAAATCTAAACGTTATGTATAAAGCAAGGTTCATGATTACACTTATTGTAACAAAAATCAAACCGACATTCCAAGTACAAAGTAAGAGTACACTAAAATTTACCAAATAAATTAAATATAAAAAATAAAAATTTTGATAAATCAAATCTCGAAAACAATGAATAAGACCGGATAAATAAAATGAGACTTGTACCTAAAGTACAATATTATAATTCAACTAAACAAAATCTATCTATGGTTCAATCTCGAGACAGAGAAGTGTAGAATTTGCATCATCTTATGAGGATTTGTCTATAGTAATAATCTGCAACACTAAGTTCAAGTACATGTATTAATGGTGATCTAAAATCAATCTTCATTTGGTCAAAATTTCCACACAGCATGTCAATATAAAGCATTTGTATGTATATAATTTCCATCCTTTCTGGAAAACTGACAATGGTTGCATAAAATAAGGCAAATCAAATAAAAATGAAAAATAATCTTAGTAGGAACAAAAATTAAGAAATTACAAACACCAGAAACCATAACTAAAACCGCATCAAAGGAGGTTGAAGAAAATCAGTATACCTTGGTTTAGAACCATTTATGTAGGGGACTTTCCTTTAAAGAAAAGCAACAAATGTCATCTCTACATAAGAGATCTTTTAAAGAATCTAGAAGAAAATCGAAAATATCCAATGGCTGCAATAATAATGATCTACTTCAAATTAAAGCTATTAAGGGACCTTGGTTTATCAAAATTAATCAATTAAATGTAACTCTACCAAATATGAAAAAAAAATTAACAACAAAGAAAAACTTGTAAAAGTTGAATCCCAAACTTGCTGAAACATAAAAGAAAGATTAAGCTTTATTATAGTTCTAAACCAAACCAATTTAATTACTACAGTAACCACTATTTGTCATCTTTAAGTTGTTTTACATCGCGTATATTTCTTCGGCAAATATGTTACGCTTTTCAAAATCTTACAGAAGAGAACGTAAGTTAATAATGAGTAAGTGGACTATTAATTTATACTACTGTTTATTCACACATCATTCAATTCAATATGCATTGGGATCTATGTGTAAATATGTCCATGCACATGCGCCCACGCGCACACACACATATATATATGCATATGTATGTATGTATGTATGCATGCATGTGTGATGTATACCCATATATACATAAGTAGGTATTTAACGAATTGAATGTAACTGATAACTCTTGACGTAAAAGTCATAAGATGATAAAGTGACACTGTACCACTTCATTTTGTGATATAGTTAACCCAGTAGCAATCAAATTGCCTTCATTGTATAGCTATAACAGCTGAAATATGACACTAAAATTTTGAGTTTGTTAAAGAGTTTCAGCATTAATCACATATGCATAATGAAGTTTGAAAAAAGCACAAACAACAGAAAGAAGAACATTTTATACAAAAGCATAATGCTTTTTTTTCACTCAACTTCCATACAACTAAACAAATATACTTTTTGATTACCCATGCCATAGAAAAAGTAAAATATCCATTTTTCAGATAGTTTAGAATCATTTCCTTGGACATTTGTTTAGTTGTTAAATGTTAATGAATCTTAAAGTAAGAGACATATATAAATGACCAAATTACATACAAACAAACTTTTAAATAATGCTTACTTTTACTTAATTAAAGTATATCTTTAGTTTTAAATATCGTTTACTATCATATTTGTTTAAAAACTCAATAACACTCTTTTCTAATATTAAAAGTGAATGGATGTAGAATTGTAGTTGCTTTCTTCTATATTACCTTCTAGTTGTAAACCCATTCAAATTTAAAGTTAAAAAGTTAAATAAGCTCTAAATTTATGATGAAAACAAAACCAAAATAAAAAGAAGAAAAAATCCATTAACTTTGTCCAAGTCAATATTGCTAGCATCATAGATCTAGCTTGTACTGAAATTCAACAGATGTCGGTACACGTTCTAAATACATCATTATAGCACATCAATGTAATGGTCGTCAATAATTCTGAACGCAATGAAAAAAAAATCAATCATATTAGCTAAAAATAATAAGTTAACAGTATAATTAAAGAAATGCCAGACTGTGTAATTAAGTGGTATTTGAAGAAAAGATCGGGGATTGAGAAAATGGAGTACCTTCTCAATTCAGCTATGATTTCCCTAAATTGATCGGTGCTTAATATTGTTTGATGGAATCTGAATTCAAACCACCTTCGAGAATCCAAACAAACAAATCCAAAAAAATTAAACTACAATGAGGAAGAATCGCACTAACCTTGAAGCCTTTTGAATCGTGTTGAAGTAGATTGACGAACTTAAGCAAAAATTGACCGCATTAATGTAGAAATTTAGCTTGAATTTGGGGTAATTTTTCATTTTGTGAAGTTGAAAATGGAGCAATCAACTAAAGGTCGATGATTCTTCCAGAAGATGAAACAGCCGAGAGGAATATAATTAAAAACTAAAATCGTGCAGATAAGGAAAAAACGCGGAAATAGGCAGCTAAGTCCTATTTTGAAATGAGAAAACGGGAAGAGTACACGTCAGCTTGGGAAAGTTCTTGCTTTAATATAAAGCAATAGATTAGTTTTTCGTCTTGTTTGGGATATAAAATGGAATAAAATGAAACATACCAGTGTAAAATATGTTTGGAAAATAAAAGGCAATGCACCATCTTGTTGAAGTTGAATTATCTTTGTTGTATTAGAAAACATTATCTATACTAATAATGAACATACCGTATATCAGATATGCATAAGGATACCGTGTCAAATCACTAGCAACAGAACGAAGTATAAAGGAAAAATGATTCTAACCTCCCAGCAACAATTTGCAAAATGCAGAACAAATGGTTCCTTGGAGGAATATTGTTAAATGCTTTTTTGCTAGCAAGAAACATATCAGTACCATATAAATAAAATTTTAAACAACTGCAAAATTTTATGCAAATTTAAAATTTGTCGATGATTGTCCAAAAGCTCAAAACAAACCTCAGAATCATGATCCATATGTAGAATTTCCTGAACACACCAGGCACAATTATACAGCTCTATCCCTTTTCCAAATAAGATTAGAAATCCTTCCTTGATACCGGAGCCAAATCCAATGAGGTCGGCAAGGACGCATACCGCAATTGGTAGCACTGAATGTGGCTCATACCGAAACACTAGAATTTTTTTAAAGTTCAACTGTTAATACTATCTAAAAGCATAAAGCATATGCAAATTGGAATAATTCTCACCAGACACGATCACTATCAAGATTTTAAGACAATCTACCAAAAATATAGGTGAAATCAGCTCAGCTGCTAACTTATACTGAATGTGAAGATAATCTACGATCAAAATACTTTAGGAAAGATTAAAACTTTTCCTACTATAAGCTTTGCTTGGATCAAATGCCTTTATGTCTTCAACGTGTAAAGCGATTGGAAATTGTCCACATGCATACTTACAAATAAACCTGTATATCATTCCATGGTGAACTTGCAACGAAATCGCATAAATTTGAAAATAAACATGGGGTTTTCTTGCAAAAACCAAACCTTGCTAACTTCCTTCCCAATTTACTCCAATCATTCAGAGGGATCACCATAAATGGCACGTCAAACCAAATTCGAAACCAGTAGATGGAATATTGCTAAATTTGATCATCACTGGTGTAAACTTGAAAAGTTGCATATACAGCTCCAATGATTGCTTAAACATGGTGTTTCTTCAATTGATAAACTAAGCATGAACCAAAAGTAGGAAAACTAACCTTGGTGTAACCTTTTAGTAGATCGTCACTCATTTGGCCAGAGTCGTACCAAGCAAATTTTATTATAGATCAGCCTAGCTTATATAAGATCAATCTCACCTATAAACCAAGCATGAACCTGTTTGATAATTTCAAAGTAGGTTAAAACAAATAAAGAGCCAAATTTTGTAGTCTTAAGGAAATAATAAACAATGCACCAGGTATCAAAACATATAGCTTCAAAGTGGGATTGGATCACTTGACTCTGATCAAAAGTTTAATATGGTTCTTATAAATTTGTGAATATAAGCATGTCTTATAGTTCAAAAGTCTACTAAAACCCATCAATTGATACTGACAACTATATTTTCTGACCATTTTCAATGTAAAGAAGATGGTCAATTCTGTTTAGCAGTTTGTACCTACCATCATGCGAGCAAAAGCCAATGTAGTATAAAACATGTAGTTTTGGTGTGAATGTAGAACATCAAATCACAAATTCTTTTAAATGTCTTCCAAATCAATCCACCAATTTGAATATCCGAAAGTGGAGAAAGGAGATAACACTCAACTTCCAATTTGAATGGAGGCACAAAGCACAAACCAAATTTTATTCAAAATTCAACAATCGTTTACAAATGACTCACCTTGCCTATTTATAGGCATTACAACTCAACACTGACCAACCGACCTAACATAGGCCGTTAACGACCTAAGCAACATGCGACTCAACTTTACATCGGCTCACGCCATAACAATATGTACATCAGTTATGCGACCTAAAATTATAACACAAAATGACTTAAAAAAACAAACGACCTTACAACATAGGTACATAGCGACCTACACTCAACATCGTCACGCGACCTAAGTAATCTTCAGAAACTATAAGCTTCATTACGACATAAGAAATGGCAGTGACATATCCATCAACGACCTAGGGTAATTCGCGACTTAGGGAAGATCGGAATTTGGGAAGATTGCCGAGCGAGCTATAGTGGACCGTGACATAGGGATCTGGTGTTCGTGACCTTCAGGAGTTTCTCGCGCACGACCAAAGCATTCGCCCTGCTCGCGATTTTGGCTAGATCGCGATCTGGAGAGGCATGGCAATGATCTAGAGACGGGCGGCGAAGTTTGGTCGCGACTTAGGGTAGGGCGTGCGCGAGCTTCTTCGTTACCTCGTTCGCGACCTAGGTTATGGAGCGACCTAGGGAAGAGAGTGGCGAAGCGACCTGGGCCTTGTTCGCGATCTGGAGTGACGCGATTCAAGGTAAGCGCTGCATCAGTAGTGAATTTCTATTATGGTTCTGTGATGATTATTTATATAATTTTTATCCATGTTTTGTACTAGTAAATTTTTATAATTGTTCTGTGAAAGTGATTGAAACATGCTATGTAGTAGTGAATTTCTATTATGGTTCTGTGATGATTATTTATATAATTTTTATCCATGTTTTGTACTAGTAAATTTTTATAATTATTTCCGTGAAAGTGATTGAAACATGCTATGTAGTAGTGAATTTCTATAATTGTTTTCTGATGATATTTTTTTTCTATAGCAGATATGTCTAGCAGGAGACGGAGTGTAGATGGTGGTGGCACGCCATCCCCATCTCTCGGTGCAGGTGGTAGTGGCACTGCACCGGACTTACGTCCGATTGCAGAAGTTGTTCTTAGAAGCGCTGGGTAAGTATCAATTTTATTTAAAGTATAAGTTTTAAAATCCACTAAACATGTATATCATAACTTTTGCAGTGGCTTTGAGGTGGAACCATCAGATTATATTTTACAGGTTTCGAGAAAGGCATTTCAGAGCCGGATGGATGGTTGTTGGTCTCGCTGGGACGACATCCCCCCTCATGAGAATGCAGAGTGCATACAGGAGGTCGCAGCAAGAGGCGGAGATTGCTCAGTTGAGGGCAACAGTGGAAGAAATAAATGATTGGAGGAAGAGTTTCTTTGAGCAACAGCTGGATGAGCGGATCGCGGCTTATTTGCAACAGCATGGGAGGATGCTTGGAGAGGACGGCAGCGATGGCGAGGAGTAGGTATGTTTGTTTGCTTATAGTTTGGTATATACACATTTTGGTTGGTTTGGTGTATATATATTTCAGGATATTATGTATATATTTTGATGACTTCTAGTTGATGGATTTGATTGGATATTATGTATATATATGTCGGGATATTATGTAGAAATTTCGGTTTACTATGTACTTATTCTGCTTAATGGATTTGGTTGGATTTGAAAATGAGATTTGATAGGATTTTATATTGTTTGAATGTATAGTGATGTTATATATGATAGTTATAGTTGATGAATATAGTGTATAACGGTTGTTTGGTTCAGATTGGTTGAAGTGTATATGGGCTGTGTAGGTGCACAGAAATTTACTCAGGTTAGCGACGGCTAACGACGACCAATTGGTTCAGGTCAGCGACGGCTAGTTACGGCTGGCGATGTCATTTAGACGTTGAAAAAAATTCCACATGGCACATTTGCAGTCACGAGCCGTCGCTATTTATGTGACGGAGCCATCGCTAAAGCCGTCGCTATACCATTGGGCGACGACCAATATAGCGACGGCTTTTAGCGACGGCTCGCGATGGTCGGCGACGACTAAAAGCCGTCGCTATCTGGTGCCGTTCTTGTAGTGCTGGCTGCACACTAAATTTTCATTGCTGCACTGAGCTGATGATGTCGATTGAGGCTCTTGATATTATTTCTACTTGCATAGCTAGTTCCTCTTTGTTGTCACTCATTTCAACTAGTGTTGTCACTTGTCACTATCCCTTTACTTTCCTGCTAATTGCAGCATATTTCTGCTAACTACTATCTGATATCATATGTTGTCCCTTGCATCCTATTACTCTAATTGCTGTTGTTGATCTCCTCTATGCTTCAGCTTTAACGGCCTTCCGTATGCTGGTATTCATATTGCATTTTTTGCACCGATTTTATCAATGATGCTTGTGTTCTAATTCAAAACTCAGTTTTCAGCTAAACCATTTACATTCCTGTCTCTTTGCTTACATGGTGATATCGCAGCATATTTTGCATTTTTCATGGTTTGTTGATCTTTTTTGCCCTAAATACATGATTTTTCACTTGTACAACATATTTCAAAGTTATTGCATACATTGTTACTGGTATGCTCTTGCATTTTTCCTATAGCTGCCGTTTTTCATTCGCGTGTAGTTATGGTTGCTTCCAGCCTGCACGATCCATGGTCTTGCTTTCTTGCTTCTGCATGCTCTTGTACAACCAACAATTATATATGCATGCAATGCATAAACTAATACAAATTGGAAACTAGGAAACAACCCTATTATTTATTGCATTATATTTGTATGCCAACTCTCTAGTTCAGTATGGAGGAACGCAGGAAACATCATTATAGTATGCTTAAATAAATGTTTCCTTAGGCAGTGTCTATGAGTTGGAAGTTGTAATCGGTAATCATGCTAACACAATGGTGTTAGTAGAGAGTCTCATGGGTCTTTATTTGTTAACTGGTCAGTTGCATGTTTTTTAATGTTCACTATGCATCCTGAACTATTCAATATCATGCTTGGTACTACTGTGTATACCTGATCTACCAAATACTTTGATTCAATAATAATAAGCCTTTTTTAAATTACTTTGTAAAAACACTTGATAAGTGTAAAATTTTGACTGAAGGTTACTTTTGTTTGAAACTATGCTACTTGGGCTGGGTATACTTTTACGTTACTACATTTTATGACTATTAGACGTACATATGTGCTTTTTTTACAGATGGTGTACGATGCTTTTGGGGTTGCTACACATTGGAAGGCAAGAAGAAATATGTTGTCACCCTCTTTCTCCTTCAAAAATCGGTCATTCTTGCATTAATGTATTTTGCAGTTTTTGCAGTTTAAAGAAAAAATACATTAATGCCGGAGTTCAAAAATCAGTCCTTCAAATATCCTAAACTAGTTAGTATAAAGAAGTTTTTGCAGTTTAAAGAAGAAGAAAAAGCGGCCTCTGCCTAGACGGAGTTCAAATGTGAGGATGTAGTATGTTATTTTCTAAATACAACTTTTAGTCATCATGAGAACTCAGCAAGCGTTGAAGTGGAGATATAGCATGTTATTTTTTAAGTATAACTGTTAATGTAACGACCCACTGTTTCGAACCGTTCAAATCGACAATAAACCACACATGCCGGACTTGAATTGCTTGAAATAATAGATTGTAAATAAAAATTTGGCAAAACTCAGCATATACAGTAAATAAATCAATCAAAGAATCACAAACACGGATTAATATAGTAATAATAATACAACGGAATACATAAATAGTAGTTCATGAAGCTACTATACAAACAAAAGAGTTTAAAATAAAATACAACAGAATATCTCAAATACCGACTGATGATATCTCTGAACAAATCAACTGGAAAAGTTGAAAGCTGAATCTATAGTTGGATCCCCAAGCGAAGCTCCAAACTATAAAGGTGAGTGTCAAATACTGTACCACTCAGTCTAACCCGAGCGTAAAGCAAAACACAAACACTCGAGTCAGGATTAACATTCTTATATCAATAAATCCAACTCAAGTGAATCATCAACTAAAATACAAGTAAATCAAATAATGTTTGGGATAACCATCCTCTAAGAATCCGTGGAACTATCTACTATGTAGAAATATACGCTATTAACAACCAAACGTCATTATAACGCCGTGATCATTTCAAAATAATTAATACTTCAAAACCAAAATATCATTTCCATTTCAAATTTATCTATTTTCAAATTATAGCACTTTCAAAGTTACAGCACTTTCGAGACCAAAACGCTTTGAAATCATAATTCTTTGGAAGACCATAACTTTGAAATCATAACTCCACTACTTAAACAGTTTAGATATTAATAATAGTATATAAAATAAAATAGTTTATATTAAAATAATTAGTATATTAAAATAGTTTATATTAAAAATAGTTTTGTATTAAAATAGTGTGTGTGTATATATATTAAATAATTCATAAAGTAAAATATTTATAATTTCCTCAAATTTCACAGATCGATTCAAATCAACTCGAATTCCAAATTCAAAATTTAATTCAATCTCAATTCATCAATTTCAATTCAATTCAGCTTCTAAATAAACATTTTCAAATTATATCGATTTTAAATAAAGATTTGAACCATAAAATAAACCATTTAAATTTCAATATATTTCAAAGCTTTAAATATTCAACAATTTCAAAACTAAATTTGCAGTTTCTTATAAATCTTAATTTAACTTCATTATTATTTAGTCTTGAAATATTCACTTAATAAATTCAATATCGTCTAAATAACCTTAAATTATATTTTTTTCATATTTCTTTCAATTTATTTAAACGTGAAATATACATTAAATTACTTAAATCAAAATTAGGTTATAAAATCATATCTTTAAATTTCAAATTCAGTGAGTTTCAAATCGATTTAATTAAATAAAATTCTTAATTAAATACAGTTTCAAATAAACTCAAAATTATCTTCCTGATCTTATTTATAAAAAATCATTATAAATCTATCTTAAAATAAAATTTCAGTACTAACTTATAACCTTAAAAATTCAACATATAAATTTAAAAATCTACATTTTAAACCATTATAAAATAACATGTATATATAATATATTAAAATCAATATTTGTTAAAACCAAGGTATTCATTTCAAAACCTTGAAAATCATTTTTTTAAAATATATATATATATATATATATATATATAAACCAACGGTGTCTGTATATAATTTTTTATCCTATGGTCAAGTGATACGGATATTACCATTTCAATCCGAAATTTAGAATATATACGAGTATATATCATTTCAATCCGCAATCGCAAATTCAATTCAATGAAAATCGCTTGGGTTTATCATTTCAACCCATAACGATTTTCCCCATTTCTACAGATCATTCGAGTATGTATCATTTTAACCCATAGGGAATTCTGCACTAACAAGGAACTTGCAGAGTGAGAACATATATGATAAAATATAACATATAACAACAGGCATATATCATCATTAACGAACTGAATAAAATATAAACAACAAGATATGGTGTCATATCTCATAGGTGAATAATTACATATAATGGCATATATATATAGTAATGTAAATCTAACAGCAGCATATTTCAATTGTCGTTTCAATTGAAATCAAATATAATAAATATACGAACGTTAATCGTAAGTGATTGCTCACCTTTCGAGGCTAGAGATGAACGAGAATGAGATGAGTTACAAATCCAAGCACGAATTCCAAAGCAAAGTAAGATTGGCACGAATTCGATGAATGGAGCTGATAACAAAAATTGATGATAACAAATTGAATCAGTCTTGATATAAACTGCATATACATATACATATACATACAATTATTATTATTTCCAAGAAATCAATATTTAAATTTAAACAAATATTATAAATATTATAAATTTTAAATTTTATTATTCTTAAAACTCAAGTATTAAGAATCAAAGGTATATATATTATAATTAAAACCAATATATATACATATATATATATATATATACTTTATTAAAAAATACATGTACTTAAATCTATCCACACAGACCTGCACACTAGATTCTAAACAATATATATATATATATATATATAAACATATATAGATTTATAACATATAAGCCATCAAGCACATATATGTGCGAGATGCCCCAAATCATATCCAAATTTTATTTATATAAACTGACATATTATAAAACTTAGACAACTAACAGATTATACAAAAATTTAAATAATATAAACACCTAAACTTATATATATGTACAACAATCTCATAAACTTATACATTACTAGTTTTATATAACAGAAACGTACCTGGTAAACAACAGGTTCATAATATATATGTATGTGTGTGTGTGTGTGTGTCTATACAAACAACATTCGACCATTTTACTTTCAACAAAACAAAATCATTTCTTAAATCCAAAAATATGTATGTATAGAAATATATATATATGTATATACTGTCATAAAAATTCAACTTCATTTAAAATATAACACATATAGACTATATATCTTATATATAACATATAAATTATATCTGTAACTATGTATATATACTACGTTTTATATTACAACAAGTACTCAACCAAAAATGAACATAAAACTATATATATAAGCTAAACCAATTAACTTAAGCTTTTATAAGTAACAAAACTTATATTTATCTTCACTGTTTTATAGACTAAAACAGATCATTGTAAAATTTTAATAGAACTATACATATATAAACAAATAGATGATGTATGAATACAAAATAATATATGTAAAGACATTATATATTATTAAAACCAGTTTCAAATTATGAGCATAGCTGTAAGTTATACCACAAAATACTTATATTCTTCATATATTTAAAACATATATAAGTAACATATATTTACTAATATATATATATATATATATATATATATATATATATAAGCGTGAACTACAAAGAATCATATATATATATATTATTCAAGAAAGAGGGGAAAGTTCATTACTTGGTGGCTGTGAGGCATGACAAGGAGTAGTGGCTGGGTGTTGTGCACGGAGATCGGCTGTCGCGTGGAAGCTTTGGAGGGAAGGCACGGCTAGAGATGGAAACTCGGTAGTGGACTCGGTTGTTGCTCGGTGGAAGGCGTTGAGGTTAAGCTGGGGTTTGCAGCTAAGATTGAGTGGAAGAGAGAGAGGGAGGAGGCGGTGCGAGACAGCCATGCGAAGGGGAAGGATGGGGAAGAGACGAGCATGATGGGTGGTAAAGAAAAGCTTCGGGCAAGTTTTTTTATCAATTTGAAGAAGACAAAACGCAAAATGAAAAGGAAGAGAGAAAAATGAGTACGAATCGGAATATATTGACCATTGGGAATATAAAAATCCAAGTACAGGAAATACAAAGAGGTAGCTGGCTGTTGGTGGTCTCGGGAACACGAAAAGACAAGAAGCCTGAAAGGTTGAGACTGGATACCGGTATGGTTAAATCGTTTCACAGATTCCGCCGTACACCGGACATCGAAATTGGCAATTGAATATACTACAGAGATCAGCACGACGAGATGATCAGTGCGGTACACAAATATCAGTGATACGACTGAACTATCAAAAGTCGATATTCGGTACTGGAAATGCTGCTAATTTGCCAGAAATAAGATAAACGGGGCAATAGCAGTCCAAATTTAAAGAAATGAAATATGACGTCTCACTCAGAAGATGATTTACAAATTTACTGTATAAAAATATTCAAGTTTGGAAAAATATTTTATCAAATATTAATTGATTTGAATTTAACTAAAATTGCACAATGAAATAAACATTTATATTTTCTGATGAAAATTTACCATTTGTTATGTTAAAGTAGACGTATTTCAAATATAAAATTTTTACTTCCAAATTTTATTATTTAAAATTTCACCAAAATCCAATTTAAATATGTAAATAAAACCACTAAAATTTATGGGTCATTACACTCTCCCCCACTCAAAAATTTTCGTCCCCGAAAAGAAAGAAGGTAGGAGAATAAAAACAACCAGAAAGAAAAATAGATTGAAAGACAAGGATAAACAATTAATTTAAAACTATACAAATTTTAATCTAAATTAATTAACATTCAATGATTGATTTTAAATTCAAGGTATTTCATTCGGTTAATTTTAATTTTAATTTATAAATTCCTTCAAGACAAAATTTTATTTTATTTATCTCATTTATTATTCAATTAACTCATTATTCTATTTATCTCCGTTAACATTTTTATAATTAAAAATTAAGTGTAAGACATTTATTATAACCACTCAAATTTTATTATAAAATCATTTTACATTATAAATTATTCAATTACATATTCAACTTCTGAATGATTTAGGTAAGTAATATTGGAATGTGATTGAGTAATATACAAGTAAAATTTCCAATTCGATTATTTCAAGTTTTAAATATTTATTCCAAAATTTTAGCTTTATTTATAATTGAAATCATTCTTTACCAAAAATTTAAGAATTAAATTTCCGATTAACTTCAAACAGTTTAAAGATACATATATCTATATGCACTGTATCTATCAAATCAGGTCCAAAATCATATACCAATATATTCTAAATCAAGTCATACTTTAGAAACTCAAATAAATTTAAGTTTCCAAATCAAAAGTGTACCCAAGCTGCGAATTGGTCTCTTCACTTTGAAACTCGAATGATGCGGCCCCCATCACTGAAATTATTTTCTAGCTACAATAGAGAAGAGTATTGATTTAAGCATTTAAAAATTCTTTGAAATGATTTCTATTTAAAAATACTTTAAATAATATATATTTTAATACTTAAAACTATAGTTTGAAATCACCGGAAATTTAAATTCTCAAATTCTAATTTAAATTCATTTAAATTCTAAATAAATTATAAACCATGTTTGATAAATTCATTTATTTATATATATCGCAAAATCAATGGTTTACAAAACAATAGATGAAAATCAATTATTATCCTTTATAAATATATGTAAACTATTTGAAAATAATTATTTACATCATTACTTATATTTACGAAGAAGCTATTAAAAACATTAAATCCATAATTCATAAATTTATTAATTTTATCTCAAGATACCTTTCAAACATTATTAATAAATCAATAATCATTTACTTTAAATATGCTTTAAATAACATCTAAAATATTTACAACACTAATAATTTACTATTAAACCATGTAGTATATAAATAAACAATATTTTAAACATTTTAAATTATTTAGAAAGAAAAATGATCAAAATACCCTTTATATAATACTTTATCAAAATACTTTTATAACTCGATGTCTTAAAAAGTTTATCCTCGTCCTTGCAAACTCTGCCCATGCGTTGATCAGGCACAAAGCTAGAATTCTCCAGGTACTTAGTAGACCTATTTCAACGCCCACTGAAAAATACTTGAAAAACCTTCAAAACCAATATGGAAAGTACGATCCAAGAAAATCAACCGAATCGAATCGAATGGAATCATGGATCGCAGATACACTATGGTTACGCTTGGGTCCCTCAAGAAACATCCGTACCTTTTAAGCAATCACTGCCTTGTGAATTTCGCCATGATAACCAAAAATCTCAGACCGCGGGTACACAATGGTTATGCCTGGATCCCCCAGGAAAATCCATATCCTTTAAGCAATTCTGCCTTGCGGATTACGCTAATAAACGACCATAGTTCGCAGATACACAATGGTTATGCCTAGATCCCCCAGGAAACATCCGTACCTTTTAAGCAATCACTGCCTTGCGAATTACGCTATGCAGTCGAGTTCGTAAGACCATGGGTAACGCCATGGAATTCAAAGGACACTCGAGTATCATATTCGGAAAACCCAAATCAGAGAGAATAATATCGTTACAATGAATCCAAAATGTGGCTACAAAGAGGATATTAAGCAGAATGCACTTTCCATATCTTTACTTCAAAAATATGTATCATATAGTAACCTTTCAAATCAATTTCAAATATCATACTTATATAGAGTCAATTATATATAAGATTTCATTTTCAAATCGGATACTTTCCAAAATCAATAGTATATCAAATCACACTTATACAGACTGATTATATAAGATTTCGCTTTTCAAATTGGGTACCTTTCCAAGTCAATAGTTTTCTAATCAACTTCATACTTATACAAATCAATTTTAGATAAATTTGATAACTCCCAAATCAAGTATTTAGTAAAACAAGGTTCTCAATTTCAATTCGTTTCACTATCAGTTCAGTTTCAAAATCATATACGATTTCACCAAATTATTTCTTCCAAGTTAAATATCTTCAGTTTCAAAGTTTCCAAAATAATAGGTTTAGAAAATAATCCTAGTTCCCAAATCAACATAATTTAAGTCAAACAAATTCATTTCCAAAATCATCATATAAATACTGGGTTTAAATTCCAGTTTATTTTCGAAACCAAATATTTTTCTCAAAATCAATTATACCCAAAAATGATTACCAAGTTTATAACCGTCCCTTTAAAACCATTAAACTATTTATTTGTATTCGAAAGATCCAATTTACCTTTTTAAAATTATTATTCTATATATATATATATATAGTTTTATAAAAGATGTTACTAAGTTAAAAACATTTAAAACTAAATTTTATTAAGAACATTTCAAAACTAAATTTCATATTAGTATAATTCAAAATAGTTTTATTCATTTACTTAACAAAACAGTTTCAACTTATTCAAAATAGTTGTAAACAAAAGATGTTTGTTTAATCACAATTTAGTTTTTTTATTTTAAATTATACGAATTAAGCCTGGAATTCTCTGAGATTAGAGAATGACAGTGAAAACTTTAAATTGGGTAAAAATCAAATATAATAATTTGTTGCTTCAATTATATATTTCAAATCAACTCTGGATAGCATGATTTTTAGGATGAAAATCATGAATTTTAGTTTAAAGTTGAGTGTGCATTTTGGAGATGAACAGAGAATGGATTTCGAACAATTGCAGGCGGCCGGAGGGATTATAGTGATCATGGTCGTTGTCGAAGCTTGCTTGTCGACCGGCGGTGTCGAGAAAAATAGCAGAGGTGGAAAACATTGGCCTTGGCATCGGCGGTGGGTCAATTTAGGGTTTAAGACCCACAAATGTCATGGTTAGAAACGAGATTACCGCGAAGTCTCTGGTTGACCAGAGGGGATCGAACCTTGACCATTGGGAGCGTGGTTGTCTGGCGAGATTGGGGACTGAGTTGCGCGAGCTCTGGTGAATGGAGGAGTGATTGCGAGGTGCGTTTTCTGGCAATGTCGAATTCCAGTTCGATCTCAATGACTCATTTTCGTTTTGAGGTGGATGGGGGGGAATCGATGTTTTAAATCGATTGTTGAGTCATCCTGTGACTTGCCGGAGGCGTGAGGTACGTCGAAGCAGTGGAAAACGACCGTGCATATGCACGGCGATGGTCTCGTGTGTCTGAGAAATGGGTTTGTGAGCAACTCGAAGTGATGCTCGGGTTAGGGAAGGACTGGCTCGGGTCTATGCTCGTGCTTTGGTAGTGTAATACTGTGTAACTAAGGAGAGAGAAAAAAGAGAGAAAGAAGAAAACTCGAGATTTGGAGATGAAATCCTCGTACTTGTTCGAGTAATTTTGGATTTTCCTCGATAAAATATCTTATATTTTCGTAGTTCTTAAGTCAACAAAATCAGGTTTTAAACTAATTATCTTTAAAAATATTTGAAGCAATAATTGATTATTAAATGTTGTTAATTAAAGTTGAAAATTTGTTTTTGAGTTTTAATTAATTAAGTTAATCCTTAAGGTGTTTTTAAAACTAAATAAGAGGGCAATATGTTTAAAAAGGATATAGTTTTTAAAATTTAACTTATCTTAAAAGGTTTTAAGTTAATGTTTTAAACTTATTTAAACTTGGGTTGAAATAATTATATACAAGTTATTAACTTGTGTAATTTATTAAAGATATTTATGATTAAAAGATTTATTAATAATTAAGGGTTAATTAATCAACCTAAGTAATTTAAAGATTTATTGATGCGATTAATTACGGATTAATTAATTAAAAATTTAAGGTTAATTAATTTATGATTAAAGAAATTTTACTAACGAATAAAGGTAAATTATTCAAATAATAGTTACTAAAAGTTTAATCACTTAGTGTAGCTGTTAAATAATTGCTAAATGGAAGTAATTTAAGGATAGTAACTACCTAATATCATTAATCAAGATGATTAATTAGTGGATAAATTCTTAATGTAAGTAAATAAGGCTTAATTACTTAGGTAATTAACAAAAGGATTTATTAATTAAGGGAATTTAATCAAGGATTAGTTAGGGCTAAGTATAATCACTTAAGGAAATTAATGAAGTGTAATTACTAAATGAAGTAATTAGTGGATAATTACAGGCTGTAATTAATTAATAGGTATTTCTTCATGGAAAGTGATTAAAGAATAATTACTTAGTGGGAGTAATTAAGTGTTAATTATTCGGTGTAACTAATTAAAAGACTCATTAATTAAGTGGTAAATTAATTGATATAAGTAATTAAGGAAATTAATTAATGAATGAGATTAATCAATGTCGATTAATGAATATGGTAAATTAATAAAAGGTTAATTACTGAATTAAATTAGAGAGGATAATTAGGGGATGATTAGTTAATGGTTTGTAATTAATTTTTGTTAAGTAGCAAGATTGAAAGTGATTAAAGTAATTAATTTGACTTAATTAAGATTGGGTACTAATTAATCTTGCTTATAAATGATTGGTTGATAATTATGATATATAATATTTGTGATATGATATGCTTGTTTTGAATAGTGATTATGTGGTTATCTGTAGATGATGAATTGCTGTGTAAAAAGTGAGATCTTGTGATTTAAGGTTGAATTGTGTTTCATTTGAATAACGTAAGTTAAGATGGCATTGAATTCGAAGAGACCGGAGTCGTGTATTTGTAAATACCCGAATCCACTTCGACTTGTAATTTAATAATCCAAAAAGATTTGATATGTGAAATCAATAGGTTGGAATTTAACTTGGAAGAATTTAACTTGGAAGAATTTAACTTGGAAAAATTGATGTATGAGATAAGTGATGTCTGTAACAAATTGTGAATGTGTAAATTGATACGAGTTACCCCGGGTTTTATGTATGTTTATGCTGTTGTATTCCATATTAAATGGGTTTACTCACGCTGGTTTCCAGTCTGACCTGGGTGTTACTTTGATGTAATGCTCGGGTCAGACCAAGTATTACAGATTTTCAGGTAAGGACGTTCTGGAGCTCAGGAGGCGAGCTGGATGGCAGGAACGTATAGAGTGTCTCCGCTGTGATGTATAGTTGTATATCTAGGACATGTTGTTTTAAAATTGTCCAGTGTTGTGTAAATGTTGTAACTCTGATGTAAAAAAATGATAATGTAATGATACAGTTCTCCTTTGTAAAACTGTTAATTTATTTAATATTATATTTTGTCCACTGCGAATGTGAGATTCTGTGTTTCTTTTCTGTTTCTTCTTCTATCTCTTTCTTCTTTTTCATAACTATATGGAGTTTTCGGGATCGAAAATTCCGGGTCGTCACATTTGGTATCAGTGTAGAAGGTTAAGCGAGAACCTTGGCTCTGATGGGTGTACTCATTAAGGATAGGGTCAATAGTACCCTAGAATGAGTTGAGTGTGTGTGTGTGTATGAGAGAGTACTTGTTATTTTCTTATATAAAGATTTTAAATGATTTTATATAAGAATATATTTTAATATATAAAGCAATATTTCCTTCAAATAAATATTAAGGTGATTGGTTGTTAAATTATTGGAATTTAATTAAGAAGCAATATAATACAATCAAACTGAAATTTTGAATTGGAAGAAGAGTTTCAGAATAAGATAATAATGAATTGGATTCCAGTTCCAAGGTTATTATCATAAATGATTATTATGTTTAATAATGAAATGTGTGTGAATGAGTAAGCAAAATGAAATGTTTAAGGAAGTAGAACATTTGGATAAGTACGACTTTAAATTGGAATTGAAGATGACCTAAATTGTGAAATTTTAAATCTAGGTCCAGAAATTTGAAAATTGTTTCAAAGTGCCAAAATAAATAATAAATAAGTATTATTTGAATAAAAGAGACTTGTTGCAAACAATGGGTTGTTTGAAAATTTGATTTGAATTAAAACCAAAAGTGGTTTAAAATTTAAGGATGACCTCGTGCGTAATGGAAATAATATGTATATATGAGGAATGTACACAATATCGAAGATGGTTTGAAATAAACTCTAAATGTTGAGTTTTAAATTTGGAATGAGGTATGATACCCAAGGTGATAAATCTTTGAACTTATAAGATTATTAATTTGAAGTTTAAAATTTGAATGGGAATTCAAATTGGGTAAGGTTGGCTGGATTAAGTAAATTGAATTTAACGTTGGAAAGTTAAATAATTAAACAAGCAACCTGAATTAGGATTTAACTTGGGAAGTTAAATGGTTAATTTGAATTGGGAGCTTGTGTGATCTCAAAATGGGTTTGAGATCTGGAAATTGAAAATAATAATTGAAAATGGATGTTTTAAAATAATTTGGATAATATTATCCTATTGGTATTAATAATCTTTAGATTGAGAATTGGATTTGTTTGAATGAAGAAATGAATTGTGGTAATTTATCCATTATTGCAGTAGAAGGGAAATTTAAACTTTAATTTGAAATTAAGGATATGGAATTCCTTTGAACTTAAGATTCGAATGTTGAATTTGTAAACTAAAATTGTTTTGAACTCTTACTCGAATCCTGTAATGAGTTAAGTAAGATAATTTAAAATAGAATTTTGAAATTTGGACTCAGAAATAAATTGTTTAAAGACTTTAAATAAAGGTTAATTTGGTTTAAGAGGTTAAACAAACATTTGAAATTCAACTCGAATTTATATAATTCGAGATGATTTAAAGTGAGACTGAATTTGAAATTAGTTCAAATTTAAATTTGATTTAAAATAATTTGGAATTGTGATTAAAGTTGAATAGTTTTAAATTCAAATGGAATTTGATTTGAATTTGGAAAGAATCAAGGATAATTCAACTTGAATTGGGATTAAATTCAAACTGGAGTTGAAACGAACTGAAAACCGAAATTGGCTCAAATTGAAATTTATTGGAAGATGGATAAGTTTAAAAAAAATTAATTAGAAATGGAAATTTAAATTGAATTGAAATTGAGTCAGTTCAAGTGGAAGTGGATATTTAAATTGAGCTGAATGGAAATGGAGATTAAGAATTAAGCAGTTTGACTCTGGACTATTTTCATAATAAATTGTTTTAATATAAATCTATTTTTCCAAACTATTTACTATACAACTTTTCTTTTTAAAAGCTAAAACTATTTTATACTTGTTTTACAATTATTTTTGGAACTATTTAATAATTTCTCAACTATTTTACAAACTAATTACTATTTTCAGCTACTAATTACTATTTTATAGCTATTTTGTGATTATTTAAAATTTCTATAACTATTTAACTATTTTCCAAATTATTTTACAATTACTGAACTATTTTACAGCTATTTCACAAACTATAAATTGTTTTTCAACTACTTGCCTATTTTTAAACTTTTCAAACTATTTTCTTAAATTTAAGATGGACAGAGTTCAAACTGTTTAGGATTGAATATCCATTTGAGATAAGGATTAAAGTGATAATCCAATGGAATTAAAAAAAATTATGATTATGTTGATAGAAATTAAAGGAAATGTGAATAGAAAGAGAAATTGATTTGACTAATAACCAATAGAGATAAATACGTAGGATGTACGTATATTATTCTATTCGCATAGTGATTTGATCCAGTTTCGAGCACAGAATTTCGAGATAGTTTTATCGATCCGAGTTGGGATTCTTCACTCGATTTTCGACGGCGAACCTGGATATAGATTGTTGATTAGTTCTGGATATTCTCTATCATAGTTATGGCTATGCAAGAAGAATGACGGTCTGATCAAGAAGCCAGATCTGAGTCCGCACTAGGAAGTCGGGTGGACGATGCTTGTTCAAAAATGTAATTGTGTGATCGAGTGGCCGATCAGATTGGTATAGCGTACGAATGATATGTGCACATCGTACGGGTTTGTATAAAATTGATACTGGCAGTTTGAGGATAAGAACGGTAAAATGGATATAAAACAAAAATTGGATATTTCTATGGTAGAAAGTTACTTGTAGAAGTAAGTAAACTGGTAAGTGACTTTATAATCAAATTTGAATATTTTATTTGGAAATAAACAAAGTTATATATCTTTGTAATATAAGATAAATCTCCCCTTGTTGAATCTAGCCATAATTAAAGGGTTTTTGAAAATATTTGAAGTATAAAAAGGATTTTATACAAGTTGGAAATGATCCTAAGATTTTTCAAGGTTATATATATATATATATATATATATATATATATACATATAAAGGATCTTGTGAGAATGATTTTGAAAAAGGTTTTGGGAACCTTTGGATTTGGAAAGGCTTTTGATTTTGGGATAAAATCAATATTGGATTTTGAAAAGCCTAGTTTGAGAATTATCGATTTTGGGATAATCAATTTTGAGAAAAAAAAAAGATTTATATGAGATTCATACTAGGTGTATGACTTGGAAGATACTATATGTGTATAGTATAAAGTGTTTTGAAAATGGCTCTGGAGAAAAAGGCGCTCCCTTGGGATGAACTTCTCAGAAGTACCATAGGTTGGTAAGTCGATCCTATGAGGAGTCCGAACAAAACTAGTTCCTGAGGATTATTGGGTAGCGAAAGTCGAGGGCGTAGATGCCTACAGAGGCATTTGGGTTGTGCTGTGACGACAGTGTAACTCGATGTCGCTGCGATCTACTGTGTGGACCATAGCGGAAATCGTGTGGAGGTGAGTATCAACGGTCTACGCTTGATTTTGCCGGAAAGGCAAGTAACATCGGTAGACTGCAATCTATGGTCGAGTGGAGTGGAGAAGTTTCATTCTTTTGGCAGCGAAATTCGAGGGCGTTGATGCCTACAGTTATATGGATGTTTGCTGTGATGGAAACGTAACCACGGTTGTAGCTGCGATCTGTAGCGGGTTCCATGGTGTAATCGAGGGGCGCGTAGGCCTACAGTTATCTATTGATTTTGTCGGGATGGCAACATAACCATCGGGTTAACTGCGACCATGGATGGGGGTGATGATTTCCGGAGCATTCTCACCAAGATATTTCCTCTATTTTAAAAAAAAAACTGTTTTCTATATTTTCAATAAAATTATTTTTCAAGTATTTTCACTGGATGTTGAGAAATGGATCTGCTAAGTACTTACAGATTTTTAGTCCTACGCCTGATCAACGTATGACCGAATTTCTGTGAGAACAAGGACGGACTTGTTGAAACATCGAGTTATAAATGATATTTTCATAAAAACTATTTTGAAAATATTATATAGATTTTAAGTGTTTTAAAAAAATGAAAAAAAAGTGATTTAACTAATATTAAGCATTTTAATAAATTCTGGTTTCGTTCCTTTTCGAGGACGAAAAGATTCTAAAGGGGAGGAATGTAATAAACCGGATTTTAGAATACGTGTAATTTATGGATTAACTGAATTCAATTAATGGAAATACTGATTTATAAGTTAAATAAATAATTCTGGTAATGAAAGTATATATCTGAACGAGTATTGGTTTGATAATCTTTCTAGTATAATTGATTAAATTGGCAAAATTGATGTTTTCAAACAAATAATAATGATTGTTTGTATATATATAGATATAAATAAATTTTATAGGAATAAATTTTTTTATTTTTAAATTGTATAAGTAGTTGCATATGTATGTGTGTATAACTTGATTTATAGATTGGATTTTAGAATTTAATTTGAATTTGAATTTAAAGTTTGAAATTCAAAGGATGGATATTTTGAAATATTTGAATTTAAAGATATTGTTTAAGCTTTTATTTATAAATACAATTGATTTTATTTCTTTAAAGCTATTTATATATATAGATAAGTATCGTAAATTTATAAATTAAGAAAAAGCATTTTTATTAACATTTAAAAATTTGTATAAAAACATAAGTTAACAAGTGTAATTCATGAGATAAGAATTTTGACAAATGTAATAATCTTGTAAATGAAATGAACAAGTGTCATTTTGATTTTATTTTTGAGAAAATTCATAAAGAGGTAAAATTTAAATCTATATAATATTCCATCTCCTCTTTCTCTCATTCTTTGATCTTCATTTTCAATTTACAAGCCTAAGAAATCAGATCTGAGGAGAAATAAATTGGAACAAACTGAAAATTTTCAAAATCAAAAGCCTATAACAAAATTCTCAAACCAGCAAATTGTCAAAACAAGATTTTGTTTTCAAAATACAATACGTAACAAGAAAAAAAAATCAAGGTCTGTAAAACAGCAATTGTAGACCTGGAATTAATCAGCAATCACCTACCTGAATCTTTAAGCCACTTTAAACTGAAGCAAAATCAGGATTCAAATTCAAGCTTTAAACTAGAAGATCTCAGTCAAATTCAAAGATCATCTACAGTTTTCAAGTTTTCAGATCAACTTCTAGGTTTTCTGTGCTATCAACAAAATGCAGGTGAGTAAACTTTCAATCTTAAAAGGTTAAGTTACTAAATATCTATTGCATGTTGAAATTCTGTGATGTAGATTGTGTTGTATGTTTATATATGGTGAAATCTATGATTATGTTGAACGGTGCATGTTGAATCTGGCTTGATTCTTCTCTGTTTTTCAAACTTACAGAGTAAAATTTTAAAAAATTTAAAAAATTTATTAACTAATCGTTAATAGATCTTGAGTTATAAACAAAAGATGTTTGTTTAATCACAATTTAGTTTTTTTTATTTTAAATTATACGAATTAAGCCTGGAATTCTCTGAGATTAGAGAATGACAGTGAAAACTTTAAATTGGGTAAAAATCAAGTATAATAATTTGTTGCTTCAATTATATATTTCTTGATGGAAAGTCATCTGCAGGTACATGAACTGCTTGGATCGAAGTTATAGACCCTTCTTTGGTGGAAGTAATTCTTTCTTGTAAAGAACCCATTTTGGTACCAAGGGTAGGTTGATAACTCACTACATAAGGCATTCTCCCTAATAAGGCAGATACTTCAGATCCCGCTTGAACGAAACGAAAGATATCGTCGATGAATAAAAGTACATCTTGTTCATTAATATCCCGGAAATATTCTGCCATGGTTAGTGCAGTCAGACCTACTCTCATACGAGCTCCTGGTGGTTCATTCATTTGACCATAGACTAGAGCTACTTTTGATTCTACAATATTTTTTTCATTAATTACCCCGGATTCTTTCATTTCCATGTAGATATGCACTAAATACGGATACGCCTCCATGAGCTTTGGCAATGTTGTTGATCAATTCCATGATAAGTACTGTTTTACCCATGCCGGCTCCCCCAAAGAGTCCAATTTTTCCTCCACGGCGATACAGAGCTAAAAGATCCACCACTTTAATCCCTGTTTCAAAGATTGATAATTTCGTATCTAACTGTATAAAATCAGGCGCAGATCTATGAATAGGCGATGTTTGTACGAGTATCTATAGGGCCTAAATTATCAACAGGCTCCCACCTAAGAATGTTTCAATTTATGTTCCTACCTATTATCTGGATATACCAAGAGAGATGTACGGTCTAATGAGGCTAGAAATTCCGAATCAGCTATGTCTACAAACAAGGAAGCTATAAGTAATGCAACTATGAATCTCATGGAGAGTTCGATCCTGGCTCAGGATGAACGCTAGCGGCATGCTTACATGCAAGTCGGAAGTGAAATGGTGTTTCCAGTGGCGGACGGGTGAGTAACGCATAAGAACCCGACCTTGGGAGGGGAACAACTGGAAATGGTTGCTAATACCCCATAGGCTGAGGAGCAAAAGGAGGAATCCGCCCGAGGAGGGGCTCGCGTCTGAATAGCTAGTTGGTGAGGCAATAGCTTACCAAGGCGATGATCAGTAGCTGGTCCGAGAGGATGATCAACCACACTGGGACGGAGACACGGCCCAGACTCCTACGGGAGGCAGCAGTGGGGAATTTTCTGCAATGGGCGAAAGCCTGACGGAGCAATGCTGCCAAAGTCACTGAATGGGTAAGTCGCCAATCCCTAATATGTACTATGTAATGTACTTTATCCGCTAGGTTACTGGTACTGGTGGGTATTTTACTAGAGGTTTCTATCAATCTACTCCTGTGTGATTCCTGTTGAATCATATACTCGGGGGGTGGCGTGGGGCGGACGATTTCCAAACTGACTCCTCATTCATTAGATAGAGAAGATCGCCAAGATTTCGTGATCTGCTGCCGAACCTGTTCCAATTCCAACAGCTCGGACTCGGATCGTGGGGATCGCCGGAATACTTCGTATCAACAGATAAGATGGTATATCAATATTCATTAGATCCGAAATCTATTATTGAATTGCTCATTCAATGGCATTCTCAATATTATGCCTTGAAGAGGACTCGAACCTCCACGCTATTTAGCATGAGATTTGAGTCTCGCGTGTCTACCATTTCACCATCAAGGCATCTTGAAAGTGAATCGTATTCCATGAATATGATATCTATCTAGTGTGATATATGGAATATATGGAAAAAGGTGGATGGAGTGTTGGGGTATTTCTATCGATCGGTCATGTCATATAGGCCTGAGTCAGACATCAAATTGCTTCGATTTGAATTATCCGTAGGATACCCTATATATCAAAAAGATGTACAATCAAACCTATTTCTCGATTCAATAGAAGCCCAAAGAAGTGAATATGGTACCCAAATAACGATAAATATGTCAAAAGCAGGTCCTATTACGCCTATTCCTAATCCTAAATAGAATGTAATGATGTAAGGATCCATATGGAAACATAGTATCTATTTACATACGCTCGAATGACCCCTTCTCATAATAAGAATGTACATAACCCTATTCCAGTCCGGTCCGGTATGGAATGAACTTATAATCTGATGATCGAGTCGATTCCATGATTATAAATTCATAACCCCAGCCCATTTTGGGCGGAACAGATCTACTAATTCTTTTATTCCAGTTAGTAAGAGGGATCTTGAACTAAGAAATAGGCCTAGAAGCTAAAAGAGGGTATCCTGAGCAATTGCAAGAATTGGGTTCATTGATATTCCTGGTATAGTAGATGTTATCACACATACAGTCATACTCCATTCGATGGAATTGTTTGATATTAAGAAGATCTTCTATAATTTCGCACGTGAGGGGTTATTTCTTGGTTTCGTCCAGTCATTAATAACTTGATTATTTTTAGATAATAGTAGATGGAAACAACGCTCGTAAGGAGTCCTATTGAAACCAAGAAATATAGGCCTGCCTGCCATCCACACCAGAATAGATGGAGTTTTTCGTAAAACCCTGCTAGTGGAGGAAGACCCCCTAGGGATAAGAGACATAGGGCTGAAGAGCCCTTTGAAGTGAAGCAACGAATAATTGTATCAGAGAAATGGGTTTGTGAGCAACTCGGAGTGATGCTCGGGTTAGGGAAAGACTGGCTCGGGTCTATGCTTGTGCTTTGGTAGTGTAATACTATGTAACTAAGGAGCGAAAAAAAGGAGAGGAAGAAGGAAACTCGAGATTTGGAGATGAAATCCTGGTACTTGTTCGAGTAATTCTGGATTTTCCTCGATAAAATATCTTATGTTCTCATAGTTCTTAAGTCAACGAAATCAGGTTTTGAACTAATTATCTTTAAAATTATTTGAAGCAATAATTGATTATTAAATGTTGTTAATTAAAGTTGAGAAATTTGTTTTTGAGTTTTAATTAATTAAGTTAATCCTTAAGGTGTTTTTAAAACTAAATTAAGAGGGTAATATGTTTAAAAAGGATATAGTGTTTTAAATTTTAACTTATCTTAAAAGGTTTTAAGTTAATGTTTTAAACTTATTTAAACTTGGGTTGAAATAATTATATACAAGTTATTAACTTGTGTAGTTTATTAAAGATATTCATGATTAAAAGATTTATTAATAATTAAGGGTTAATTAATCAACCTAAGTAATTTAAAGATTTATTGATGCGATTAATTACGGATTAATTAATTAAAAATTTAAGGTTAAATTTTACTAACGAATAAAGGTAAATTATTCAAATAATAGTTACTTGATTAAAAGTATAATCACTTAGTGTAGCTGTTGAATAATTGCTTAATGGAAGTAATTTAAGGATAGTAACTACCTAATATCATTAATCAAGATGATTAATTAGTGGATAAATTCTTAATGTAAGTAAATAAGGCTTAATTACTTAGGTAATTAACAAAAGGATTTATTAATTAAGGGAACTTTATCAAGGATTAGTTAGTGCTAAGTATAATCACTTAAGGAAACTAATGAAGTGTAATTATTAAATGAAGTAATTAATGGATAATTACAGGCTATAATGAATTAATAGGTTTGATGGAAAGTGATTAAAGAATAATTACTTAGTGGGAGTAATTAAGTGTTAATTATTCGATATAAGTAATTAAAAGATTCATTAATTAAGTGGTTAATTAATTAATATAAGTAATTAAGGAAATTAATTACTGAATGAGATTAATCAATGTTGATTAATGAATATGGTAAATTAATAAAAGGCAAATTACTGAATAGAATTAGAGAGGATAATTAGGGGATGATTAATTAATGGTTTGTAATTAATTTTTGTTAAGTAGCAAGATTGGAAGTGTTTAAAGTAATTAATTTGATTTAATTAAGATTGGGTACTAATTAATCTTTCTTATAAATGATTGGTTGATATTTCTGATATGGAATATTTGTGATATGATATGCTTGTTTTGAACAGTGATTATGTGGTTATCTGTAGATGATGAATTGCTGTGTAAAAAGTGAGATCTTGTGATTTAAGGTTGAATTGTGTTTCCTTTGAATAACGTAAGTTAAGATGACATTGAATTCGAAGAGACCGGAGTCGGGTATTAGTAAATACCCGAATCCACTTCAACTTGTAATTTAATAATCCTGAACAGATTTGGTATGTGAAATCAATAGGTTGGAATTTAACTTGGAAGAAGTTAAATAAGTTTGAATGATTTGGACCCTTTAGTCTGAGTTTGATACTTCAAAAAAAATTGATGTGTGAGATAAGTGATGTCTATTACAAATTGTGAATGTGTAAATTGATACGACTTACCTTGGGTTTTATGTATGTTTATGCTGTTATATTCCATGTTAGACGGGTTTACTCACGCTAGTTTCCAGCCTGACCCGGGTGTTACTTTGATGTAGTGCTCGGGTCAGACCGATTATTACAGATTTTCAGGTAAGGACGTTCTGGAGCTCAGGAGGCGAGCTGGATGACAGGAACGTGTAGAGTGTTTCCGCTGTGATGTATAGGTGTATATCTAGGACTTGTTGTTTTAAAATTGTCCGGTGTTGTGTAAATGTTGTAACTCTGATGCAAAAAAATGATAATGTAATGATACAGTTCTTCTTTGTAAAATTGTTAATTTATTTAATATTATATTTTGTCCATTACGAATGTGAGATTCTGTGTTTCTTTTCTGTTTCTTCTCCTATCTCTTTCTTCTTTTTCATAACTATCTGGAGTTTTCGGGATCGAAAATTCCGGGTCGTTACATATATAATAAAAATTCATAAAGTAAACTATTTATACTTTCCTTAAATTTCACAAATCAATTCAAATCAACTCGAATTCCAAATTCAAAATTTAATTCAACCTCAATTCATCAATTTCAATTCAATTCAGCTTCTAAATAAACAATTTCAAATTTTATCGATTTTTAGTAAAGATTTGAACCACAAAATAAACCATTTAAGTTTCAGTATATTTCAAAGCTTTAAATATTCAACAATTTCAAAACTAAATTTACATTTTCATATAGATCTTCATTTAACTTCATTATTATTTAGTCTGGAAATATTCACTCAATAAATTCAATATCGTTTAAATAACCTTAAATTGCATTTTTCTAAATATTTCCTTCAATTTATTTAAACGTCAAATATTCATTAAATTACTTAAATCAAAATCAGGTTATAAAATCGTATCTTTAAATTTCAAAGTCAATGAGTTTCAAATCGATTTAATTAAATAAAATTCTTAACAAAATACAATTTCAAACAAATTAAAATTTATCTTCCCAACCTTAAAAAATCATTATAAATCTATCTTAAAATAAAATTTCAAAACTACAAATTTTCAACATACAAATTTAAAAAATCTACATTTTAAACCCTTATAAAATAATATATTTTTAATATCTTAAAATCAATATTTGTTAAAACCAAGACAGTCATTTCAAAACCTTGGAAATCATTTTTTGTATATATATAGACCAACGGTGTCTGTATATAATTTTCTATCCTATGGTCAAGTGATACGGATATTTACCATTTCAATCCGCAATTTAAAATATATATGGGTATATATAATTTCAACACGCAATCCCAACTTCAATTCAATGAAAATCGCTTGGGTTTATCATTTCAACCCATAACGATTTTTCCATATTCTACGGATCATTTGGGTATGTATCATTTCAACCTATAGGGAGTTCAACATTAACAGGAAACTTGCAGAGTGAGAACATATATGATAAAATATAACATATAACAACAGGCATATATCATCATTAATGAACTGAATAAAATATAAACAGCAAGACATGATGTCATATCTCATAGGTGAACAATTACATAAAATGGCATAAATATAGCAATCTAAGTCTAACAGCAGCATATTTCAATTGTCGTTTCAATTGAAACCAAATTTAATAAATATAAAAACGTTAATCATGAGTGATTGCTCACCTTTCGAGGCTAGAGATGAACGAGAATGAGATGAGTTACAAACCCAAGCACAAATTACAAAGCAAAGTAAGATTAGGACACATCGACGAATAGAGTTGATAACAGAAATTGATGATAACAAGTTAAATCAGTCTTGATATAAACTGCATATATATATAATTATTATTATTTCCAAGAAATCAATATTTAAATTTAAAAACTATTAAAAACATTATAAAATTTAAAAATTATTATTCTTAAAACTCAAGTATTAAGAATCAAAGATATATATATTATACATAAAACCAATATTTATATATATATATACACTTTATTAAAAATACATGTACTTAAATCCATCCACACAGACCTGCACACTAGATTCTAAACAATATATATATATATATATATATATATATTTAAACATATATAGATTTATAACATATATAAGCCATCAACCACATATATGTGTGAGCTGCCCCAAATCATATCCAAAATTTATTTTATATAAACTGACTTATTATAATAGATAACTAACCGATTATATAGAAATTTAGATAATATAAACACCTAAGCTTATATATATGTGTAGCAATCTTATAAACTTAAACATTACTAGTTTTATATAGCATAAAAGTACCTGGTAAACAACAGGTTCATAATATATATATATATATATATATGTATGTATATGTATATATATATATATATATGTATGTATGTATGTATGTATGTATGTATGTATGTATGTATGTATGTATATGTATCTATATAAACAACATTCTACCTTTTTACTTTCAACAAAACAAAATCATTTCTTAAATCCAAAAAATGTATGTATAGAAATATATATGTACTATCATAAAAATTCAACTGCATTTAAAATATAACCATATAAAATATATATCCTACGTATAACATATATATTATATCTGTAACTATGTATATACACTGCTTTTTATATTACAACAAGTACTCAACCAAAAATCAACATATAACTATATATATATATATATATATATATATATATATATATGCTAAACCAATTAACTAAAGCTTTTATAAGGAACAAAACATATATTTATCTTCACTGTTATATAGACTAAAACAGATCATTGTAAATCTTTATATAGAACCATACATATATAAACAAATAGATGATGTATGAATATAAAATAATATATGTAAAGACATTATATATTATTAAAAGAAGTTTCAAATTATGAGCATAACTGAAAGTTATACCTCAAAAATACCTATATTCTTCATATTTTTTAAAACACATATAAGTAACATATATTTACTAATATATATAAGAGTGAATTACGAAGAAGCATATATATATATATATATATATATATATATATTATTCAAGCAAGAGGGGAAAGTCCATTACTTGGTGGCTGCGAGGCATGACAAAGAGTAGTGGCTCGGTTGAACTAGATGTTGTGCACGGAGGTCGGCTGTCGCATGGAAGCTTCGGGTGGGAAGGCACGGCTAGAGATGGAGACTCGGTAGGGGACTTTGGCCGTCGCTCGATGGAAGGCGGTAAGGTTAAGCTCGGGTTTGTAACCGAGATCGAATGGAAGAGAGAGAGGGAGGAGGTGGTGCGAGACAGCCATGTGGTGGGGGAAGGATGGGGAAGAGACTAGCAGGTTGGGTGGTAAAGAAAAGCTTCAGGCAAGTTTTTTTTAATCAATTTGAAGAAGAAAAAATGCAAAATGAAAAGGAAGAGAGAAAAATGAGTACGAACCAGAATATATAGACCATTGGGAATAGAAAAAGCCAAGTATAGGAAATATAAAAAGGCAGCTGGCTGTTAGTTGTCTCAGGAACACGAAAGACAAGAAGCTTAAAAGGTTGAGATTGGATACCGGTACGGTTAAATCGTTTTATAGATTCCGCCGTGCACTGAAAATTGAAATTGACAATCGAATATACTACGGAGATCAGCACGACGAGATGATCAATATGGTATGCAAATATCAGTGATACGACTGAACTATCAAAAGTCGATATTCGGTACTGAAAATGCTGCTAATTTTCTAGAAATAAGATAAATGGGGTAATAGCAATCCCAATTTGAAGAAACGAAATATGACGTCTCACTCAGAAGATGATTTACAAATTTACTGTATAAAATATTTAAGTTTGGAAAGTATTTTATTATCATCAAATATTAACTGATTTGAATTTAAATAAAATTACACGATGACATAAACATTCATATTTTTTGATGAAAATTTACTATTTTCTATGTTAAAATAGACGTATTTCAGATATAAAATTTTTATTTCCAAATTTTATTACTTAAAATTTCATCAAAATCCAATTTAAATATGTAAAGAAAACCACTAACATTTGCAAATCGTTACAGTTAATCTCGATGGAGAACTACGGTATACGTTCATAAGCAGAAGTATCTGAGTGTTCTATATTGTCCGTAATTTAGGTGGAAGTTTATACTCGCCCGATTCCGGATTAGTATGAAGAAGTTATTGCGGTATGAACAAAAAAATAGCGGCTTCTGCTTAGGCAGAGTTCAAATACGGGGATGTGGTCTATTATTTTCTTACAACTATTTATTACCATGGAGAACTATGGTATACGCTCATTAGATGAAGTATCCGAGTATTCCTTTTTGTTTGTAATTTAGATGGGATTTCATCGGTCGAAGTCTAGTCAGATTCCGAGTTAGTATGAAGAATTTATTGCAGTCTGAACAAATATGAGCGGCTTCTGCCTAGGGGGAGTTCAAATATGAGGATGCAACATGTTATTTTTTAGGTAAAACTGTTTATCACTATGGAGATTCATGGTATATGTTCATAAGCTGAAGTATTCGAGTGTTCCACACTGCCTATAATTTACGTGGGAATTCATCGGTCGAAGACTCTCTCGATTCCGAGTTAGTATGAAGAAGTTATTGCAGTACAAATAAAAAAATAGCGGCTTTTGCCTATGCGGAGTTCAAATACGGGGATGTAGCCGGTTATTTTCTAAGTAAAACAGTTAATCGCTATGGTGAACTACGGTACACGTTCTAAGCTAAAGTATCCGAGTATTACATATTGTCCAAAATTTAGGTGGGAGTTCATTGGTCGAAGTTTCACCTGATTCTGAGTTAGCATGAAGAAGTTATTGCAGTTTGAACAAAAAAAGAGTGGCTTCTTCTTAGGCGGTGTTCAAATTTGGGGATGTAGCCTATTATTTTCGAAGTATAATTGTTAATCTCCTTGGAGAACTACAGTATGCATTCATAAGACGAAGTAACTGAGTGTTCCATATTGTTTGTAATGTAGGAGTGAGTTCATCGGTCGAAGTCTCGTCCGATTCCGAGTTAGTTTGAAGAAGTTATTGCGGCCTGAATAAAAAATAGCGGCTACTGCCTAGGCGGTGTTCAAATATGAGGACGTAGCCTGTTATTTTCTAAGTACAACTGTCAATCACCATGGAGAACTACAATATACATTCATAAGTTGAAGTATCACAGTGTTCCATATTATTTGTAATTTACAAGGGAGTTTATCGGTAGGATTCTCGTCAGATATCAAGTTAGTATGAATAAGTTATTGTAGTCTAAAAAAATAAATAGTGGCTTCTGCCTAGGTTCGGAGTTCAAATATGGAGATGTAGCATATTATTTTCGAAGTACAACTGTTATTCACCATGAAGAGCTACAATATACGTTCACTAGATGAAGTATCCGAGCGTTCCTTATTGTCTGTAACTTAGATGGGAGTTCATAGGTCGAAGTCTTGCCTGATTTCGAGTTAGTATTAAAAATGTTATTGCAGTCTGAATAAAAAAAGAGCGGCTTCTGCCTAGGGGGAGTTCAAATATGAGGATGCAGCATATTATTTTCTAAGCAAAACTGTTAATCATCATGGAGAACTGTGGTATACGTTCATAAGTTCAAGTATCCGAGCATTCCGTATTGTCCATAATTTACGTGGGAATTCATCAGTCAAAGTCTCACTCGGTTCCGAGTTAGTATGAAAAAGTAATTGTAGTATGAACAAAAAACAGTGACTTCTGCCTAGGCGGAGTTCAAATATAGGATGTAGCCTGTTATTTTCTAAGAAAAATGTTAATCACTATAGTGAACTACAATATATGTTCATAAACTGAAGTATCCGAGTGTTCCATATTGTCTTTAATTTAGGTGGGAGTTCATTGGTCGAAGTCTTACCTGATTCCGAGTTAGCATGAAGAAGTTATTGCAGTCCAAACAAAAAAAGAGCAGCTTCTGCCTAGGCGGAGTTCAAATATGGGAATGTATCCTATTATTTTCTATGTATAAATGTTAGTCACCATGGAGAACAACAATGTGCGTGCAAGAGATGAAGTATCTAAGACCTCCGTAATTTAGTTGGGAGTTCATCGGTCAAAGTCTCGCTAAATTCCGAGTTAGTATGAAGAAGTTATTGCAGTATGAAATAAAAAATAATGGCTTATGTAGGATCGATTTCACCCTAGAGGGGGGTGAATAGGGTGATACTGTTAATTATAAAAATTATTGCGGAATCTTATAAAATTATTTCAACACAGATAAATAAAAATTATAGCAGCATAGATAATATCAGAATAACAAATGCAGAAATAGAACGACACAGAATTCACCCAGCTTCGGCAAAACCCTGCCTACGTGCTGCCCTCAAGGTTTCTACTAGAAATTAAGTAGTCACACGCTTACACACATGAACTCGCGACACCCGCTACTAACTAACCTAACTCTACGCTCAAAACTCTGCCACAACTCAGCCACTGAGTTGCGAATTCTCAAACTACGCCATGTAGTTTGTACCCTAGTCACACGACTAGAAATGACAACTGTTTAAAAGAACAATTCAAATTTGAAAACAAATTAAACAATAAAACCCTGATTATAAGCTCTAAAGATGGCCCAAAAATATCTCCCTCTTTAATATATGTCGTCCCACTTTCTTCTTTGTTTGTGAAAAACAAAGAATGGCTGCTTCGATCTCTTTCCTCTTTTACTTTGAAATTAGGGCATTGTCCTAGCGTTCGCTCCTATGAGATTAGCTAGTGCTTCGGCCTTGTCTTCACTCTTGTAAGATTGGCTAGGGCTTCGGCCTTGTGAAATTAGGGCTTCAGCTATCGAAGGACCCGATTGATTGTTGATCGATTACAATTGATCTCCTGATTTGCATCGGCAATCGACCGTCTCTTCACTTTGCTCATGGTTCCTTCAATTTGCGTCGAGTTCGAATCAAAATTGGTATGTAATTTTCTTTTCGCTTTTCTGGTTTTGCTTGCTCGATGCCCTTTGCCGATGATGTTATAAGTCGTATATAGGAATCGAATTCCTTATTTTTCATTCGTATATTTTATACGAGTTCGTCTGATAACTTTCGGCTTGCCGTTCGATTTTGCATTGATGATTGTGATGATATCTGAAATTTTCAATTCGTATATTTTTGGGTTGGTTAACACGGCTTCGATTTTGACTTTACTTGGCCACCATGGTGTCGATTTCTGACTTGTTCAACTTCGGCACTGACTTGGTTCGATGTTGACTTCGGTTTTGACTTGACCTGCAGCTGTCTTCGACTGCAAACTTTATTTTGTGAAAAACTATATTGAGATGAGAATTTTACTTCCATTTTGCTGATGAATTCGACCTTGAAACTGCTTCTACTTCGGCTTTGACATCACTGAACTTCGGTATTAACTTGTTCAACTTGAAACTGTTTTGGTTTCTGGCACTTTGTTCATTTTCAGCTTCATAAAAAATTTGGCATGTCTACATCTATGTATGCATTCATCTTTTCCACTGTGTATTTGCATGCTTGCCACTGATCATATGTTGAAGTCTTTAACGATGACGTTGATTTCGTTTATGTGCTCGACTTTGGCCATTAACTGTTGACATCGGTCTTGACTTTAATCTTGTCATTTACTTAAACCAGATGTATTTCCTTGCATCCATATTGTCACTGTATCATGTTTGAGATAGTTTGCATTTCAGTTGTATTTGCTGTCTTCATGTACATGTATACTTGTTGTTGCTTGTTGCTTTGTTCAAATGTGATATTCTTTTCTCTGGCCAGTTTCACTGTCATGTGTATATATGTGTTATCATCTTGTACATCTCCGTCTTGAGTGGTTCTGCTTTGTTGTGGCTATGCATTTTTTCGAACTTTCCACCACTATATCATTTACTGATTTACTTGATTTCATGGTTCACTATATTTCATGTTGTCTGGTCTTGCTTGCATTGTTGGTTCGTCACTTCCTTTCACTACGTATTCCAGTGTGCCTTTATACATGACTCGTGTACTTGCCTCTTATCTGTTGGCACTGGTTCGTGTATATGTGCAGTTTCACTTTGTTGATGATTTGATGTTGAATTTACAGTGATGCATTGTGGTGAATTCGATGTGCATTCTTTGTACTTGTAGTCTTGTATATTATTACTGCACACTCTGGCCTTCATGTATACTTGATGTGTGTTGTGCGTTTGTAGTTGAATTGAGTACATTTGTGTTGTGCTAGAGTTGTACTACTGCCTTTGTGTATACATACATCTGTATATGTATATATGTGTTGTATTTCCTTGTAATGTTCATTTGATGTTGTAGGCTTTGTGCTCGAGTCTGATACTTGCACTGTCCAGTTTCACTATTGCATACATGTTGTATCATTTGGAGTTTAGTCGAGGCTGCATATATGTATTGAGCTGGTACATGTTTGTATACATGTGTATATACATATATACATACATATATATATGTGTGTGTGTGTGTGTGTGTGTGTATTTGTGCATTGTCTCAGTGATGCATCGCTTGGCCATATGTATTTGATTGCAGTTTTGCCCCTGTTTAGTTTGTGTTGTACTGATTTGGTATTTGCTTCAATTTAGTTTGATTCACTTTGAACTTCATGTTGATTTTTGAAATCACATCTGAGTTGAATCCAGCTTAAAGCTCGGTTTGACCTTGTGCTGATAATGTGACATTATTTTTATTGCACTTGAGTTGAACCCAGCGTTTTGGGTTTGACCTATGCTCACATGTCCCTGTAATTTTATCAAGTGTATGTATCGGTGTGCACCACCTTGTGACATATACAGTGATATACTGTGTATGTCACAAGTTGTTCGTGTATGATGACTTCAAAATTAAATGATGACGAACAAACCAAATAACTGAGGCAAATATTATTTTCAAAATCCACATTTTATTTTATACTGCAAAAATATTTTATTTTCAATTTTACTGCGTCAATGTATATTTCTGCAGTTTACTCAGATGCTTGATTCACATTGGAATGAAGTTGAAGATCAGTACGAGTTGGGTGTATGAGTGATATGTAGTGGGGTGCAATGTAAATGTGAATTGTAATTTAATCAAATTTGTATTGTAATTGAAATTTGTACTTGTTATCCCATTTTTTGGACAAAACTGGAATATCAATGTTATGTGCGTTTCCACCACGAAGAAGCAGCCAACAAGCGTACATAAGTCCAGAGTTCCACTCAAGATCCGAATACAAAGTCCATTCGGCCATATACTCTCATATTCATTCGGCAGCACGAAGTGAGAACCCATTCGGCAATTCAAAAGATCAAGTTCCATTCGGCAGTGAAGGACCATCCGGCATACATGTTCATTCGGCTACGCAAGCCTACGAGCTCATTCGGCACTAAGGTCACAGGTTCATTCGGTAGCCAACATCCTCCTTCCCACTGCCGGTCCAATCCCACCACCGAACGAGCTCCACTCATTTACCACCGAACCACCACAACCTCTATTACTCCATCACCGAGCCAAACAACTACCGAACCAAACTCCAACTTCTCCAAGCATGACCGAATGAAGCTTCGCCGAACCAGAACGCTGCCAGTCCAGATTGCTTCAGCCCGGGCCCACCAGCAGCTATATACATTCAGGACCCCTGCCCCCAGCCTCACTCTATAAATAGAGGGGCAGGGGTACAACAATGGCAGACAAGTTTGAGAGCTCAAGCCTGGAAGGAACTCTCAAACAACTTTAGATACTTGTAATCAAAGCTTTGTACTTGTAATCTAAAGAAAAAAGGAGAAGAACATATAAAGTGGACGTAGGCACGTTCTGGCCGAACCACTATAAATCTGTGTGTCTTTTACAGTTTAGTCCCTGCTTTTTATATATTTGCATAAATCACCCAAATCACTAAATACAACATAAAATCAACCAACTCATACGACTTTGGGTGTTTGCGACCATTTTTTACGCAAACATTTTGGTGCTTTCACTGAGAAGAACCAGCTCCCGCTACATCGGATAGAAGTTGAATTTGAAAATCTAAGAGTTCAGATCTAAGAGTTATGACGAGACAAACAAGTAGAAGGCAAAGGCCAGAGAGAAGTGAACACCAAGGAAGTCAAGAGGCTTCCTCAGGAGGGAATCAAGCGTCGATCTTCATCACTAGGGATGAGATGGAGGCCATGATGCGAAGACAAGAAGAGATGATCCAGAACTTACTTCAACAAATTGGGCAAATTGGAGCACAAATCCAAGGAGCAACTGGGGTTCAGAACGGGGCCGGACCATCTGGCGCAGCACCAGAGCTAGGGGGCACTCACGCAGAGCATGTTGATCCGACCCCGGGAAGTGAGATGGGGGCATCCGAACCACCTGGTAGCAATAGAGGAATGAACGTTCAGCCAGGGAGGCATACACATGAAAACTCCCGCGGACTTGGGGGGCAGGTCGAAGACAGTGAACGAGAACTACAGCTTGGAGATAATGACAGATTAGCAGAGATGGTTAGAAGAGCTATGAGAGGCGGTTTAGTAAACAGAGACTTGGAAGATGTAAACAGGAGTCCTTTTTCTTCTGCGATTAGGATGGCTAGGAACCCACCAGAATTCAAGCTACCATCATTGGACATGTACAACGGGAAAACAGACCCCACAGTCCATCTAACGAAGTATATGAGACATATGGAAGTGCTGGGGGCATCAGAGGAGGTTATGGCCCGGTGCTTTCCACTGTATTTGACGGACATTGCAGCGTTATGGTTTAGGCAACTGGAGAGCGGCTCCATAGGAACATGGGCAGATTTAACTGAGAGATTCATGAGGCAATTCAGGGTTCATATTGCGAGACCCAAGAATGTGATGACTTTGGCAACCTTGAAACAGAAAACTGGAGAGAGTTTGAGGAGCTTTCTAACGCGATTTAATGCGGCGGCAACATCAGTGGATCGACCAGATCCATCTATGGTCATGATGGCAGCTGTATCTGGAATAGCTGGTAATACAGAATTCAAGAATTCATTAACCAAGGACCCGCCTATGAATCTGGGAGAGTTCTATCATGAGGCTGAAAAGTTTCTGCGTTTGGAAGATGCTAGTGCAGAAAGAGAGGAAGAAGATGACATTTACGTAATCAAGAGCGGAAACACACCTGGAAAGGGTGCGGAGACTAGCAAAGGAAAAAGAAAGGCTGAGGATAATGATGACAGGACAAAGTGGCTACGAAGAGAACCACGCTTCACCACCCATTCAGAGCTGAATGAGAGTTTGGAACGGATTTATCAGGATACCAAGGGGCAGGTTCCGTATCGTAAACCAATGCGAAGGGATCCAACCTCTGACGAAAGAAAATCAGATAAGTTTTGTGTATTTCATGAATTGAATGGTCATAACACTAATGATTGCAGGCATTTGAAGGACGAGGTAGAAGGGCATATCAGGAACGGTATGCTCCTTCAGTATGTGAGGAGGCGAACTCCAGCGGTGGAGCCAGAGCGACCGCCCTCTACGTCAGCTAGAGGTGACCCTAGATCGGGGCACCATTTGATTATCCCTTGATTGCTTGATTAAAATAACGATGAACAGGTCGTAAGCTGCCACTAACGCAATTAAATCATTTACACATGTACGAGATCGCGAACGATCTCCAGGCATGCTCTGAATGATCATTGACTGCTTCGGAGTGGGAACTTACACTTTGACATCCTTGCTTTGCTTTTGTTTCGATTTGAACATTTGAATTCTTCCTGTTTGGACATTTCTGCTGTAAGGTACTATTGCTTTAACATTTACAATTCTATGAAAAAATTATTTACTTGTATGCCCGTTGGATCGCGAACGGTCCACGAGCACCTATTGCATGGCAACGAACTGCCAAAGCCTTTGATTCGAAAAATTCCCCCAAACAATGACTCCAACACTGATAATATTAAGTCCCCCCCGGGCACACTCATTCGCCTCGAACGGCACCCGACTTCGAACAGTCACAATTCGCCTCGAACGGCACTCGACTTCGAACAGTCACAATTCGCCTCGAACGGCACCCGACTTCGAACAGTCACAATTCGCCTCGAACGGCACCCGATCGCGAACGGTCACAAATCGCCCCGAACGGCACAACTCGCCTCGAACGGCACAACTCGCCTCGAACGGCACAACTCACCTTACCTCAAATGGCTCGATCGCGAACGGTCGTCATTTGAGGTCCGCCACCTGATCACTGACTGTTACACCTTACCTCAAATGGCTTGATCGCGTACGGTCGTCATTTGAGGACCACCACTTGACCGCGCACTGTCGCACTTTACCTCGAATGACTCGATCCCGAACGGTCGTCATTTGAAGTAAAGCGCTTGACCTTGAACGGTCACATTTCACTGCAGATGACTCAATCCCGAACGATCGACGCACGGATTTATGCGCTTGACCGCGCACGGTCGCACTTCACCTCAAATGACTTGATCACGAACGATCGTCATTTGAAGTTAGGCGCTTGACCATGAACGGCCGCGCTTCATCCCAAATAGCTCGATCCCGAACGGTCGTCATTTGGGGCCATATAAAATATCAAGCTATTTACAGGTTGTCGACAGGATATGAACATCCAGCTCATGGCATTACAAAACACGCCTTCCTACCGCAAGGCATATTTTGGGGGGCAAAGTGTTATCCCATTTTTTGGACAAAACTGGAATATCAATGTTATGTGCGTTTCCACCACGAAGAAGCAGCCAGCAAGCGTACATAAGTCCAGAGTTCCACTCAAGATCCGAATACAAAGTCCATTCGGCCACATACTCTCATATTCATTCGGCAGCACGAAGTGAGAACCCATTCGGCAATTCAAAAGATCAAGTTCCATTCGGCAGTGAAGGACCATCCGGCATACATGTTCATTCGGCTACGCAAGCCTACGAGCTCATTCGGCACTAAGGTCACAGGTTCATTCGGTAGCCAACATCCTCCTTCCCACTGCCGGTCCAATCCCACCACCGAACGAGCTCCACTCATTTACCACCGAATCACCACAACCTCTATTACTCCATCACCGAGCCAAACAACTACCGAACCAAACTCCAACTTCTCCAAGCATGACCGAATGAAGCTTCGCCGAACCAGAACGCTGCCAGTCCAGATTGCTTCAGCCCGGGCCCACCAACAGCTATATACATTCAGGGCCCCTGCCCCCAGCCTCACTCTATAAATAGAGGGGCAGGGGTACAACAATGGCAGACAAGTTTGAGAGCTCAAGCCTGGAAGGAACTCTCAAACAACTTTAGATACTTGTAATCAAAGCTTTGTACTTGTAATCTAAAGAAAAAAGGAGAAGAACATATAAAGTGGACGTAGGCACGTTCTGGCCGAACCACTATAAATCTGTGTGTCTTTTACAGTTTAGTCCCTGCTTTTTATATATTTGCATAAATCACCCAAATCACTAAATACAACATAAAATCAACCAACTCATACGACTTTGGGTGTTTGCGACCATTTTTTACGCAAACAGTACTATTCAAAAAATTGTAATAAATATTTATTTGAATAAAATTTCTGTTTGAATTCAAATTCTGTGTTATTTATTTTATTCAGCAAATATTTATTTAATCTATGAAAAATAAAATAGTACATTAACAAATACATTTAAATGAGTATATATGTCTTTATTATTATCAAACAAAAATCATATAATCGCATATTCAACAATCTCCCACTTTTGATGATAACAAACATATATTTAAGATTTTGAACATATTAAATGTATTTGATGATTCAATTTGCTCCCTCTATTTGAATGCTTCCTTTCTACATAAAGCTCCCTCTTCATATATGCATACAATTAAAAATATGCAAATGAGCCGAGATGAAAATAGAAAATATTTGACCTTTGCTTGATTTTATTTAACAAAATCTTAACTTTTCTCTCTCCCTTTTGTTATCAGCAAAAGAGTAATAGGGTTAGAGAAAATAGAGATAAAGTGATCGATATTAATCCAACATTAAAAATCAATTGAATATAAATATTAAATTTCAATAAAAAATCAAGCAAAAATCATAAATACTTTGTTAGGCGCATATTCCACTTTTAGAATGATGGGAATGATGTCATCATATAAAACTATACAGTTGTGTCTATTTGTGGTATATTTATATCAGGAATTTGACTATCTACCAAGCATGCATAACCGTTAGGACTTTTGAATGAGATTATTAGTATTCCAATTTTATTTATAAAAAAATGAATTCAAGTATCTTCTAACCCGCATAACTGTGAGGACTTTTAAATGGGATTAGAATCAACTTGTTTATTTTAAAAAAAATCAATTTTGATATGCGTTCCATACATGCATAACCGTGAGGACTTTTAAATGAGCATGAAAGCACATAACAAATTCCAAGTAATTCACCCATGCATAACCGTGAGGACATTTAAATGAGAGTGAATACTTTGGATTTTATTTTATTTTATTATTGTTATTATAATTTATTTTATTTTTTTATCAAAAAAATGAAAAATGAAAAACGAATGATTCATGTTTAAGGTACCACATATTGACAAACTATATTGAATTTTGATGAGTGATGGTCGTTAGAAATATGATAGAAATAGAGATGGTCATGGAATTTTTTACCAACAAAAATTTTTATAACTCTTATTTAAATTTCTAAAGAAATTTACTAAGTATACAGTCTCGAGTCATAATATATGATAAATATCAACACTCATCACTTTTTTTTCAATCACTATTTATCTTTTTGATAATTAGTAGGGAGTCAGATTAGTCAATGTTATAATTTAAAAATTAAATTCAAAAATAATTATAAAATCAATTTTTCTAAAAATGACCAATCTGAAAACAAGGTCAAAGATGATTTTCTAGAAGGGTTTTATGGGAAAATTTCTGCTAATTGAAAAATTATGAAATGAAAAATATGCAGATATTTTCTTTGAAAAATGATGCAGTTACTAAATGTCTCAATAAATCACATTCCACTAGTAATTTTTCTATCAACTAGATTACCAGTGTAATCTGCATCTGAATTTCTCTTTCACTCAAAATTATCATTAATTGAATTTGATAGACCAGACCATGAAGTGTGCAACAAAATATCTCAAAATCAATTTTAACAGCTTTTTAAATGACATTATCTTGAATTTGAATTAAAACCGTGTAAATAATCAAAAACCGTGAATATATAGTCAGCCGTAAAATAACCAAATATAATATCATCCAATAAAACACTAGTATTAATCCAAACTAATATATACGAACTAATTCAAAGACTCTACAGATTTTTATAATGTTCTTGGCATAAGAATATAATTGGACAACAATTTTGAATAAGTCAGAATAAAAAATCATCATTATTTCATCATCACATTATTGGCTGATTTAACTCAGATTACGGTGCAGATTATCACATTTAATATATTGTTCAAATAAATATACCATTAACTGTTTTACCTTTACGATATATTTCGTTGTTGCCCATTGTGATTCCGTCACCTTTATACTAGGCTAAGGAACTTTGCTTTGTCGTCCGTTGTGTTTCTGGAACAGCCAGAATTCAGATAACACTGTTGTTGTTCTTAGCCTGCCACCACTCCTACACGATAAAAGATTTTTGTGACTTATTTCTTTTTTATAGGTCCATGATTGTTAGTGGTAGAATATTTTGAAAAATAATTTTATGGAGACCCAAAACTATTTACATATGTTCCTTTCGGCACCCAGATTTGTTTAACTTTGAGAGATTTTATATTTGTGCCTTTTGGAACCCAATTTGGTATAGTTTTCACGTGTTTGGGTCTATACCAATAATTATTTTGATTGTGTCCAAATTTCCTACAAATTGTTCGCATTGAATTTACTTAATTAATCTCATTTCTAACTTTTTAGATTGATTATACCCCAAGTCCTTGTCTAACTGTATTAATAGTTTGTATTCCTAATAGCATATTCAACGATTTTTCACTTTTTGAAAATTTATCTAAAGTCGTTGACAATTGTTGGACTTGTGTTTTGAGAGATTCATTTTCGTTTAACAATTGTGTGCACTTTTTAATAGAATTTTCTCTCCTAGTATTTTCACTTTCGTTTAAAATCAGAATTTCATTTTCAAGTGATTTTATATTAATTTTTGATTTTTTAATTTCTTCTTCAAATAATGGACACTTATCACACTTAGGGATCCTACTTTGATAGGTTTTAACTAATTGATCAAGTTGTTTATTTAATTCTATCAAACTATCTCTTTGTGATTCAATTTTAGCATACTTTTCCCTAAGTCGTTAAAAACAGCCATTTACTTCGTGGAAATATATAAGTAATTCTAAGTGGGTGAGTTTTGATACCTCGTTTTGCCCGTCATCGTCGCTATCAGTTATATTTCCTTGAAGGCACATATTTACTTTCTCACTCTCACTGCTAGTACTTTGATTATCTTCATTACTTGTATTCCACGTGGCTGCAAAACTTCTCCTTTTTGATTTCTTTTCAAAGTCGCGTCGATTTTGAGGACAATTGTGCTTGATGTGTCCGGGTTGGTTGCACTTGTGACATATGATCTTCTGTTCTTCTGAGTAGTCTAGTGCTTTGGCTATTCTGCTTTTCAATTTTTTATTTCGAGCTGGATTTTCGTATTTGTAATTCCACCTTTTGGATTTCTTTATTATCAGCTCCAATTCTGCTACTCTATCATCACCATCACTTTCTGTTGTTCCTTTAAGAGCTATTGATTTCTTTTGAGTGTCACCTCCTTTACGCTCTTCCTTGAATTTCATTTCCAACTATAAGTGGTGATATTTCCGATGAGTTCTTCAACTTTCATCTGTTTCAAATCTTTTGATTCTTGAATGGCAGTCACTTTGGCTTCAAAACTTCGTGGAAGGGCTCTAAGGATTTTTCAGACTATCTCCAACTCTGTGTATGATTTTCTGAAAGCTTTTGATTTGTATACGATATTGGAAAGTCGTCCATGCATCTCTTTGACATTTTCTTCCTTCGCCATTGTGAAGTTCTCGTATTCACTTCTTAGCATGGAAAGGCAAGATTCTTTGACTTGAGATCTTCCTTCGTGAGTCACTTCTAGTGTGTGCCATATTTCCTGCGCAGTTAGACAATGTAAGACACGATTAAATTCAAACTGATCCAATGAACAGATAATAGAATTCATAGATTTATCATTAGCATTTTGTAATTTATTTCCTAGTTTTATCCATTGATCCTTTGGTATATCTATTTCCTGATTATCTATAATTATAGTTGGTGCTCTATAACTTGACTCAACAATATTCCAAGTGTCAATGGTTTTAAGAAAAAAATTCATTCTATTTTTCCAGTAGGCATATTCACCATTGAACATTGGTGGTCTAGCTATGGACTGACCCTCAGTAAAAGCATTATTAAAAGAAGCCATTTTAAAAATTCAACTTTTTAAAACAAAATTTGGTTTTTAAAAAATGAATTTTTTAAAAACAAAAGTTGACTTCTATTCCTAGCTATGATACCACTTGTAGGATCGATTTCACCCTAGAGGGGGGTGAATTTGGCGATACTGTTAATTATAAAAATTATTGCGGAAGCTTATAAAATTATTTCAATACAAATAAATCAAAATTATAGCAGCATAGATAATAGAAGAATAATAAATGCAGAAATAGAACGACACAGAATTTACCAAGCTTTGGCAAAACCCTACCTACGTGCTGCCCCAAGGGTTTCTACTAGAAATTAAGTAGTCATACACTTACAAACGTAAACTCGTGACACCCGCTACTGACTAACCTAACTCTACGCTCAAAACCCTGCCACAACTCAGCCATTGAGTTGCGAATTCTCAAACTACGCCACATAGTTTGTATCCTAGTTACACGACTAAAATTACAACTGTTTAAAAGAAGAATTTAAATTTGAAAACAAATTAAACAATAAAACCCTAATTATAAGCTCTAAAGATGGCCCAAAAATATCACCCTCTTTAATATATGCCGGCCCACTTTCTTCTTTGTTTGTGAAAAACAAAGAATGGCCACTTCGATCTCTTTCCACTTTTACTTTGAAATTAGGGCTTTGGCCTCGCGTTCGCTCCTATGAGATTAGCTAGTGCTTCGGCCTTGTCTTCGCTCCTGTAAGATTGGCTAGGGCTTTGGCCTTGTGAAATTAAGGCTTCGGCTATCGAAGGACCTGATTGACTGTTGATCGATTACAATTGATCTTTTGATTTGCGTCGGCAATCGACCGTCTCTTCACTTTGCTCACGGTTCCTTCAATTTGCGTCAAGTTCGGATCAGAATTGGTATGTAATTTTCTTTTTGCTTTTCTGGTTTTGCTTACTTGAAATCGATGCCTTTGGTCGATGATGTTATAGGGCTTATACAGGAATCGAATTCCTTATTTTTCTTTCGTATATTTCATACGAGTTCGTCTGATAACTTTCGGCTTGCCGTTCTATTTTACATCGTTGATTGTGATGATTTTTGACATTTTCAATTTGTATATTTTTGGCTTGGTTAACACGGCTTCGATTTTGACTTTGCTTGGCCACCACGGTGTCAATTTCTGACTTGTTCAACTTCGGCACTGACTTGGTTCGATTATGACTTCGGTTTTGATTTGACCTGCAGTTGTCTTTGACTGCAAACTTGATTTTGTGAAAAACTATATTGAGATGATAATTTTACTTCTATTTTTGTGATGACTTCGGCCTTGACACTGCTTCTACTTCAGCTTTGACATCACCGAACTTCGGCATTAACTTGTTCAACTTGAAATTGTTTTGGTTTCTGGCACATTGTTCATTTTCAGCTTCATAAAATTTTTGGCATGTCTGCATTTATATATGCATTCATCTTTTCCGCTGTGTATTTGCATGCTTGCCACTGATCATATGTTGAAGTCTTTGATGATGATGTTGATTTCGTTTATTTGCTCGACTTTGGCCATTAACTGTTGACATCGGTCTTGACTTTAATCTTGTCATTTACTTGAATCAGATGTATTTGCTTGCATCCATATTGTCACTGTATCATGTTTGAGATAGTTTGCATTTCAGTTGTATTTGTTGTCTTCATGTACATGTATAATTGTTGTTGCTTGATGCTTTGTTCAAATGTGATATTCTTTTCTTTGGCCTGTTTCACTGTCATGTGTATATATGTGTTATCATCTTGTACATCTCCGTCTCGAGTGGTTCTGCATTGTTGTGGCTATGCATTTGTTCAAACTTGCCACCACTGTATCATTTACTGATTTACTTGATTTCATGGTTCACCATATTTCATGTTGTCTGGTCTTGCTTGCATTGTTGGTTCATCACTTCGTTTCACTAAGTATTCCAGTGTGCCTTTGTACATGACTCGTGTACTTGCCTCTGATCTGTTGGCACTGGTTCGTGTATATGTGCAGTTTCACTTTGTTTATGATTTGATCTTGAATTTACAATGATGCATTGTGGTGAGTTCGATGTGCATGCTTTGTACTTGTAGTCTTGTATATTGTTACTGCACACTCTGGCCTTCATGTATACTTGATGTGTGTTGTGCATTTGTAGTTGAATTGAGTACATTTGTATTGTGCTAGAGTTGTACTACTGCCTTTGTGTATACATACATCTGTGTATGTATATATGTGTTGTATTTCCTTGTAATGTTCATTTGAATTTGTAGCCTTTGTGCTCGAGTCTGATACTTGCACTGTCCAGTTTTACTGTTGCATACATGTTGTATCTTTTGGAGTTTAGTCGAGGCTGCATATATGTATTGAGCTGGTACCTGTGCAGTTAATGCCCCGCTATTACCCTGATATAACCCCGCTATATCTCATAGCGGATTTCTACCTCTACGATTTTTTCATATGGCCCCAAAATATAGCCTTTCCGCTTTAATCCCCGCTATTTCCGCTATATCCCGTTATTCCCGCTATATTTTGCTATTTCCACTATATCTTCTTTAATAAAATGAATTAAAAAATTGCGTTTATGCATTATAAAAATTATGAAACTAATTTATTTGATTTAATTTTTAATATATTTTCAGAAATGAAAATACTCTAATATTCTACTAAATTCAATTATGTTATATAGCAGTTTTACGTTTATTTAAAGTATATTCACACATGTTTTTTGTTTAAAATTATTTATGTATTAACTATAATTCAATCGAATGATAAATTTTCATTTAATCACCATTTATATATTTTTTAAAACATCAAGCACGAGTTTTATATGCTATTTTAGAGCCATCCGCTATATCCCCGCTATGACTTTTTGCACCTCCACCGCTTTGCATCTACCGAGCGCTTTAACTGCACAGGCTGGTACATGTTTTTGTACATGTGTGTGTGTGTGTGTATTTGTGCATTGTCTCAGTGATGTATCGCTTGGCCATATGTATTTGATTGCAGTTTTGCCCCTGTTTAGTTTGTGTTGTACTGGTTTGGTATTTGCTTCAATTTAGTTTGATTCACTTTGAACTTCATGTTGATTTTTGAAATCACACTGGAGTTGAATCCTTCTTAAAGCTCGGGTTTGACCTTGTACTGATATTGTGACATTATTTTTATTGCACTTGAGTTGAACCCTGCGTTTTGGGTTTGACCTGTGCTCACCTGTCCCTGTAATTTTATCAAGTGTATATATCGGTGTGCACGGCCTTGTGGCATATACAGTGATACACTGTGTATGTCACAAGCTGTTCGTGTATGATGAATTCAAAATTAAATGATGATGAACAACCCAAATAACTGAGGCAAATATTAGTTTCAAAATCCACATTTTATTTTATACTGCAACATTATTTTATTTTCAATTTTACTGCGTCGATGTATATTTCTGCAGATTGCTCAGATGTTGGATTCACATTGGAATGAAGTTGAAGATCAGTACGAGTTGAGTGAATGAGTGATAGAGGTGCAATGTAAATGTGAATTGTAATTTAATCAAATTTGTATTGTAATTAAAATTTGTACTATTCAAAAATTGTAATAAACATTTGTTTGAATAAAATTTCTGTTTGAATTCAAATTCTGTGTTATTTATTTTATTCAGCAAATATTTGTTTAATCTATGAAAAATAAAATAGTACATTAAAAAATACATTTAAATGAATATATATATGTTTATTATCATCAAATAAAAATCATATAATCGCATATTCAACAGCTTCTGCCTAGGCGGAGTTCAAATATGGTGATGTAGCATGTTATTTTTTAAGTAAAACTTTTAATCACCATGGAGAACTATGGTATATGTTCATGAGCTAAATTATTTAAGTGTTCTATATTGTCCGTAATTTAGATGAGAGTTTATCGGTCGAAGTTTCGCTCGATTCTGAGTTAGCATGAAGAAGTTACTGCAGTTCGAACAGAAAAAATAGCGGCTTCTGTCTAGGTGGAGTTCAAATATGGGGATGCTACTATCAAATCTACTTTCAAAAGTACAACTAAAATGCATGCACGTTGTGATTAAATGCAGGCTCACCTAGACATGCATATGTACTCGTACATTATAATGTGAATTGTGATATTATGAAATGTTATAATACATAAGTCGAAATAAATTTACTAGAATTATAAACGAAAGCTTGAATGTATATATCATGAAAAATTGAAAAAGAAAATATTCTATTGCATTTTAAATATGCTTGGAAAATATTCTAACATTTTAAAGATGAGTAATATACTTACTATAGCGTTTTAATGCGTCATAAAAGATGAGTAATGACTTTATATAGCATTCCAAAAATGCTATAAACACTTGCATTTTATCATAAAAGGCAAACCACACTACAATGATTGTACCATAAACCAAAAATAAACAGAGAAGTTCTATAGCTTGCTATAAACGCTATAGAAAGGTAATTGTACTAGTAAAAATAGCCCCAGATGGCAGTAATAAACGCTGTAAAAGGCAGCTTTTATAGCGTTTTTGTTAGGTTGTCGTATCTTTCAGACATAACATAACATGTCATATTACAACGTTTATAAAAACACTTTAGTATCCCATAATAGCGATTTTAAAACGCTATTAAAAGGCTAGATTGTTGTAATGGGGAGGGGGCAGGTTTGTACTGTGCCAAGGCAGAATGAAACCCAAACCTAATGTATGGTAACGAGTGAGAGCTTGGGAAGCTTAAACTAACTAAATAGGAAAAGATCCTGTGATGGGATTAGATTCGGGAAGGGATATTGACGTTGAGTGGGGATGCTCACTCGAATGCACACCTTGGGAAGGTTAGGAGAGACATTCAACTTTAAAAGGACACGGGATGTCCAAACGTGGAAATGCATGTGGTTGTTTCTTTACAGTGCTAATTAAAATAATATGAACTACCTATGGTTGTCTCTTTACAGTATAAATTAAATTAAAGAAGAACCTTATGTGGCTGAATCTTTGTGGTATAAATTAAACAAAATGAAATGAAACTGCATGATGCTGATTCTTCGTAGAACAAATTAAATAAGATAAAGGGTGGCTGCATGTGGTTGAATCTTTGCAGCTTAAATAAAATATAATATAATGGCATGTGGATGATACTTTGCGGTATAAATCAAATAAAATGGAATGGAACTGCATAGGGTTGGATCTTCGTAGTATAAATTGAATAAAATCATGGCTGTATGTAAGGTTGGCGGTTGAAGCTGGGGCCGTGGGTAGGGTACTTGCGATAAATATGTGTTCTATGCACAGTTTTAACTTATACTTTACGTTGATTGCTTTTATGATGGATGTATAGACCGATGAGGGGAAAACCCATTTCGCATATAACGACATGGCCTCATCACGTGTTATGTTTTTGGTAAGTATTATTCACATTAGACTTTATGTCTGACTCGTGTTTTTATTATTCTTTTCACTATAATTCACATGTACACTTGAGTAGGGTAAGTTTATAGGTTAGGTAGGTTCATTTTAGGTGTCGAAGGATGCAGATCGAAGACGAAGCAGGAGGATTTGCTAGCTAATCGAGAATGTTTATTTCCGCTGTTTTAAGAGTGTAGACAACATCATCATATGTTGACCCGACTCTCTACTATGTTATTTTTATATCGTAATTTTACCCCTACATGGGCACGTCTTTGGGGATTAAATTTTAAAGAGTGTATGTAACGGATATTAAAACTAATTTCTGTGTGATGTGAACTTTTGGATACTCTATTTATTTAATACCCTACTTCTATACACACACTACTCAAGAGTATTACTAAGTAATATCGTAGAGTAATATGGAGAATGAAGCAATGTAGGGCACATACATGAATATTCCTCCGGACCAACACCACTACGTATCTTAAATATCAGTATAACTTCTCCTATTTGTATAAAATATCAATACAAAGAAATAAACACATATGCCTCAGGATAGAACAATACATAATGTATTGATAATAAATAGAGAATACCGAGCTAATAAATGCAACGATAATACATAGTAGTTAAAAATATGCTATCTCTTAAATATACATGTTACCTAAATCAAATTTACTTCAATGGTCTATTAATACATAATATTATACGCTCCTATCCTCCTTCTATACCCAAACATCTACAAACAATCACAAATATATTATATAATTTTAAATATCACAAATATATATATGTCATCACTCATCTCAAAGTAATTCAATTCAGAAATCACAAATCAACTACAAATGGATGAATCATCCATATCTATAAATCATCATCAAAATCAAGAGATCATCAATAATGAGATATCATCCATATCTCTCAATCTCATTAGTAAAATATCATCATCAATATACCAAAAAGGATAGGCTACCTATCAATACATAATAAAAGATATGAGGATCCACCATGCTCTAGATACCTATCAAGATATAATCTTATCTCCTCATATATGAATAACTATTATGAATATAACAGGGACTGACTACAGTTTAGACTCATCCAATTTCTAGTATAGCCAACTCATCATAGGAATGAGACATATATGTCAATCCACTAAATCACACGCATACCCTGAACCAAACGGGAGATTGATACACCAACTGCAGAGTAATCGTCTATTCCTACAATCTTTAGTTATCTCGACGGACATCGTGACCCCATCCACCAATGACTCATCTACGCGTAGCCTCAGACACAACCCTGCTTTGCCCCTAATGGCAATAGATTGCTAGCCTATGTGACATAAAGAGCTACCAAATACCAATCTTATGATGCATCATATATCATAAACAACAACGGTGTCGTAGATCTGGGACGCGACCCCACGATCAGGCCCCATGGGTGGATACTGGCCAACCTGGTTCGCTTCCGAACTGTAAAGGGAGCTGAACACAAGTGAACGATATATAATACTCATATCCTATATCCACACATCGCTCTAGACGTAAGCCGACACACGGTTTCGTATAAGTCAACACATGGCTATAATATACCCATTATAGTGAGTATCATCACATACATGATTAATCCTCATTTGAGTGACATTTACTTACAAAGAATAATCAAATAAATATCATAACGACGTCTCATACCATGACATGTTATTCGAATAATTATTCAATGCTCCCTCGATCCATACTAGATATCTCTATCTGACAAGTTCAATGAATAACCAGAAAAGTGTTACTGAAAATCCCGTACCAGAAGGTATCATTGAACCGTTTATTCAAATTTCTCATCAAGAAATAAGAAATATACAAATAAAATAACAAAAGTAATCATATATAATATATTTATATATTATATTTGAATTCTCAAATAATACTAAATAAGACAACTGATACAAAAGTAATATCCAAACAAATATGTAAACATCGTACAATAATTTCACAAGTCCATTATATAAACTTAAAATCATTATCAAATATCAAAAGGTCATTTGAATGAAAAAAAAAAAAAAAAAAAAAAAAAAAAAAAAAAAAAAAAAAAAAAAAAAAAAAAAAAAAAAAAAAAAAAGGTCATTTGATAATTTTAAATTAAGAATTCACTAAATCTTTATACTTTCCATTTGAATCGTAATATTATTCAACTACATCATTTAACTAATAAACATCTGAAAATAACTTATCAAATCAAATATTACTCATCTCAATCATTTCATAATTTTCTACAAGTAACGTAACAACCCGGTTTTTAAATAGTAATTAATTTAAGTTAATTATATTAATTTGGTTAATTAAACTAGAATTTGGAGTTTTATTAGAAAATGTGATATTTAATTTTAAATAAATTGGAACATGAAAATAATATTATATAAAAGTGATGAAATTCGAAATATAATATTTTGATTTGGAAAAAAAAAAGTGATTTGAAATGTAAGTTGTATAAATTAAATAAAATTTTTGATTATAAGTAAAAGCGAAATATAAAATATAGTATCGGATTATTTAATTTTGTATTTGGCCCAAAGCTAAGAAACTCAAGCCCAACAATTTTGTTATCTGGATTATTTATGTCTCCAGACACTCCCAATTCGTGGTTCTTCTTTTCCCTCATCAAATAACCGTTCACGTATATACTTCCTCGGTTAATTTCACCTTATTCCTGAAGCTTTTAAACAAACAATCCTCTTCCCCAAAATTTATAGATTAAATTCAATAAATTATGTAAATTATCCAAACTTGAGAATATGAATTTCTATATCACCAAACACATATTGTGAGGAGCTAATCAAAGTGCGGAGTGTTTCTTGTATGTGAGCAAGTATTCAGTGAGAGGAAGAAGGGAAGAACTCGCAAGCTTCAGGTGAGAACTCTCTCACAAAATCTATGCCGTATTCTCTCAAATCTTTTCTTATATATTGGATGAATTATTGCTTGCTTGAATTGGCATCCCGTGCACTAAATTTTGAATCCACTACAAAAAAAAAGTGGACAGGCACGGCCTGGAGCAGTTAAGCTTCAGGCAAACCCAGACCAGTCAACCGGTCTTAGCTAGATGACCAGTGGACCGGTCAGGTCCTCTTTCTCCAGATGCTCGCTTGTGTGTTGGTCTGGGTAGTTATTTACATGCACCTTATTCTTCGTGTCTGTTGCCCTGTGATTTCTACTTGTTCATGTGATTTTTTTTAGGTGCATGACCATGCCTCTTCATGCATGTGTACACTGTCACAAGGGTATGCTTGTATATATTTATTTAAGTGATTATGAGGTCTGCTACTACTTAAACATATGCTAGATAATTTATGTACTTCCAATGATTGATCTTTTACTGCTATATTATCTTCATATTTTAATCATAGTAACTCAATTGTTTTACTAATATAAAGTATTGTTATCATGCATTGTATAATAATTAACAGTGTACTATTTCTAGTATACGAGAATGTGAGTTATTTTATATTCGCATGCTTATGAAAATTATGACAGTTACTCAATTCTATGCATGTACTTATCGGTAACGATACATGCAAATGTGAGTATCAGTTTGATAAACAAGTGAACTGAGTTTGTTTGTGTTGTTTATATGAACATTTGTTCTTATTTTACAGGAGCATGGTAATTTTGAGTAAATGTGTGTATAAATATATACGGTGGTATGCATGTGTTACGTATCTTTGAGCACTGCTATTTTTGTTAGCTTATTCTTTTACCCATTTTCGTTTGCTTCCTATTTTCTCCATGTGTTATCATCAATTTCATGACTTAACAATGTTCCATATTTCAATTCGTTTGTTCTTCATGGCCCACGTGAATTCCCACTTTGTTTTACTTTTGGCTGAGAGTTGGATTGTTGTTTTAGTATAACCTCTTTGCCGTTTTATTTCTGTTAGCCAAAACTTCCTTTTTTATTTTTCTCAAAATCCATTTGGCATATGCGAATATATATGTTAGAGCAGCCCTATTAGTACGCTACAGATGTTTGTATACAATTTCATATGGACATTAACTTTAGACATTATGAGTGGTAAATAAATGGGTTTGTTTATTATACATATATATACACTAGTATAACCGCACAACAGTGTAACAACCAACCGTTTGTTTATATAATTCTAAAATTCATTTTCTTTAAATTTTCATTATTTTAATTTAATATTATTACTGAAAACATTAACGCATTAATAGAAACAAAAAATTAATAACATTTGGTGTTTTTGTTTCCAAAAAAGGAACTACGTTGACTTTGCATGCTTAATATGACACTGTGAGTTTGTAATCTGTTAACTAAAGATACTTAAAAAAAAAAGCATTAAATAACATTTGTAATCTTCACTTTAGATGAGCAAATTAAACTCATGGTACCAAAAGAAACATATTACACTTAGGTTGACCGCAAGGCACAATAAGCTGAGGAACGGACATTTTGCTTTCAGGAGCAAAAACATAATATATTTAATACTAAAATATAAGATTGAATAAATGTCATGGTTGTCACATATGAGCTAGCATAGTATTGTCCCTGCCAAAGAAAGCCAATGTATATATTCACCAAAAACCATAGGTAAGTTTTACATCTTCCTTTGCATCTTGATCAAAACAAAAATCTCCATACATACACGCGCGGGCGCACACACACACATATATCAACAGGGCCGGTCCTATGAGTTTTGGTACCTAAAGCCAAAAGTGAAAACAAGGCCCCTATACAGAAACTGATATTATGATCATTAACTAAATCATTAAAATTTATATTGTTCATAAATAATGAGCATAGAAAAAAAAAAAAATAGCTTTATTCGTGATAATAATTCAAGTTGTACACCAAAATTAATATCAACCATCGATGATCATTTTTCTAGCCTTCTGACTTGCAAAATTATTTATAATGTTATCATATTCAAGTTCATTGACCATATCTTGTTCAATCGACAAAAGTGCCAAACCGTTTAATCTTTCTTGTGACATAATGGAGCGAAGATAAGACTTTATCAACTTTAGCTTTGAAAAACTTCTTTCTGCTGAGGCAACTGTAACTGGTATGGTCAACATTATTATATATGCTATCCAAGCATTAGAAAATTTTAACTCTCTCGAACAAGAATTTATGAAATTCAGCAGCTCAATTGCTTTTGTTTTTTCCTTTGGCAAGATAACTTTCAATACTTTTAACTCTGAAAATAACTCTCTTCCATCAACATCAGAGTGGAAATCATGTGTCAAATATTCCTCAAGTTTTAAACAATGACTTTTCAGTTTCTCATCATCTATAGAAGTGAATTTTTTTAAATCAAATTAGAAGCCAAACTTATCATCATATTCTTTGAATTGCTCAAATCAAGTCACTAACGAAACACGTGCTTTATCCACAATCTGCAGAAAGTAATTGATTCGAAATGATTCTTCTGATGTTTGCATCGGTTCTTCAACATTCGCATCTTCATCAAACTGTTTCTTTCTTCGAATAATTCTTTTTTGAGGAAAAATGGGTTCAATATCCAACATATGAGCTATCTCTTTAGCATCAACCATCGTAGAATTAAATCCTCTGTTTCTGAAATCTTCAAAAAAATCAATAAGCTCTTGCAATCTAGCGATAACAACAACAATTTGCATATCTTCAGTTTGAAGAATCTTGCTAACAGTGTTTACATTTTTCAACATTTCATACCAAATGCACAATCCGAATAAGAATTCAAAATTTTCAATCTCATTTGTTACAAGACTTCTAGCTTCACTCTTCGCCATAGAATCCTTGGTGCTATTTGACAAGAAAATTAGAGCGTCTCTTATCTCCACGCTTTGATATCTTATAGATTTTACTGCTTCAATGTGACTTTCCCAACGTGTGTCTGATAATGGTTTAACAGTACAACCTGATACATGATTTTTAAAAACTTGCCATCTCTGTGTGGATGAAGAAAATACATTAAATATCCGTTGGATCACCCCAAAAACGTTTGATGCTTTAGGACACGATTTAGCCATATCGCACAACACAAGATTAAGACTATGACAACCACAAGGTGTGTAAAAAGCTCTTGGATTAATTTCTAACAGTCTTTGTTGCACCCCTTGGTGTTTTCCTTTCATATTTGATCCATTATCATAACCTTGTCCTCTAATATCATAAATATCAAGCTTAACATCCTCTAATGCTTCTTTAAGCTTGTTAAAAATTCCAAGTCCAGTAGTATCATCCACTTTTAGAAATTCGATAAAAAACTCTTCCACCTTTACGGGATTAGTTGAAACATTAACACATCTTATTACAAGAGACATCTGTTCAACACGACTAATATCGGGAGTGCAGTCTAATGTAACTGAAAAATACTTGGCTTTTTTTATTTTTATAAGAATTTTATTTTTAATTTCGTTCGCCAATGTGAGTATTAACTCATTTTGAATTTTGTGTCCAAGGTAATGTATATGAATTTCTTTTTGTTCAACCCGTCGAACATGTTCCTGCATTACTGGATCAAATTTTGCTATCATTTCAATTAATTTACAAAAAAGACCATTATTTTGTTCATAAAGTCTTTCGTTCGTTCCACGAAATGCTAAATTATTGGAAGCAAGTGTTTTCACAACAGCAATTATTCTTATCAACACTTTCTTCCAACATTCTTTTTGCTTCTGTATTTGATCTATTACACTTTGATCTATAGTTGCTTTGACTTTCAATCTTGTTTCCAACTCAATCCAACTGCTCATATTCAGAAGATGATCTTTACTGCTTTCATGTTGTTTCAGTTTAGTACTAAGGTTGCGCCAATCATTAATTCCTTCATTAGCAAGATGACTAGCCGTTGTTTGATTTGTGAATAATTTGCAACAGAAACAAAATACTTTATCAAGTGAATTTGAATATACCAACCATTTTCTATCTTGTTTATCCCCGTTAGGCAAATGTCTGACATATAATGTGGAAGAAAAATGTCTATTAATAGCATCTTTTGGAAAATCAGAGTCATTATCTTTTAGTACTCTAGAAGGACCTCTTTCAACTAGCAAATCTCTCAATTTTTGATCAATTTTTTTCCACGTACCGGGATCATTTGATACTAAACTAACATTCTCCACATGTGATAATGAATCAATATTTGCTTCCTCCTCGCTCATATTTTCATTGTCATGTTCGTTCATTAGAATATCATCATCAACATTATCATCATTCTCATCAATAACGGGAGCATTATCCACATTCAAACTCGAACTTTCTACTGGACTACTTTTGATGAAAAATTTATTAAGAGCGTCTTTCTGCGAATTAGTAAGTTCCTCTAGCCTTCTTTTTATAACCCTTTTAGCGTGTCCAGATTCTTGTTTACGCATTTCTGAACACAATAAAAGTTCAAATAAATTGAATTATCAAATTATCAAACAATTATCAAATTAAATTGAATTATTACATTATCAACTTGAATTATGGTACTGTAAATTGAATTGAATTTTTTTGGTCTGGACTATCAATTATCTTGTTGATACATAACTCTCTTTTTCTTTTTTTTAATTAGGACCATTAATTTTTATTGTTAAATTTACTGAACAAAACACTTGAAAGAATAAATATTTATCCATCTTATGCCACATATCATATAAGCAAATTACATCATCTTTTGATATATATAGACACTTGAATTTTCATTTGATATATCAACGGTATGCTTATTTGGAATAATCATATTCATTCATTATAGAAAGGTATATACTTATCATCGATAGTACTCCTATATTTTGCTGTTATCTTTCCTAAGCCCTGTATACTATTATTTTCTGTTGACAACATATTTTGTATTTACAGGAGAACAAAAGGAGAAAATTGTTCTGAAGGCAAATAACCTTAAACGACGTACTACATATTTGAACCCACATCTCCACTCTTTGTACTGTCAATTTTGGTGTAATTTAGTTTTGCTTTTTTTTAAGGATTTTTTTCATTTTAGGTCGATATGGGGATTGGGGAATAATGTAATTGTTTGATACTGATTACTGCATAACAAAAATAATTATCAAATTAAGTCAATTAACACTGTAATAATTCGCAAGAAGAGATACAGATACTTACCAGTCAGTTACCACTGTAATAATAAAGCAGAATTCCAAAAAGTGTCGTTGCAGAGCCAAGAAGAGATACAGTATGCAAAGAAGTGTCGCTGCCGCCGCCGCCGGAGATGTCGACGTCGTGCAAGGTGCCGCCGCCGCCGCCGCTGGAGCCTGGAGGCTGGAGAGTTTGTTAGTTGCGATTTTTTGAGAATTGAGAATTGTTAGTCGCTGGAGGCTGGAGAATTGAGAATTGAGATCCGCTTCTTTTTTTTTGCATTTGTTAGTCGCGATTTTGATGCCCTAGAAAAATTCGTGCCCTAAGCGGCCGCTTCCCTCGCTTTGGGAAGGGCCGGGCCTGTATATCAAGCATTCAAGTTACACGACGATCAGGCCAATAAGCTACATAATCTCAACAACTTCTTTACGGATAATTTTTCCTTTTATCAAAATCTTTGTGAACTCTGTTTGCTATTACCTCTCGATATACTTGATGAACTATCTAATGATGCACTAATATGTCGACCAAAATCTCCAACCTGAAAAAAAAAAGATGTTGAGAATAGATTAGGAATTACACTTCTTATAATCCAAGGAAATTTAAAGACATTATATACTTCATCGTGAAAATTTTATTCTTTGGTTTTGTGGCTTTTTTTGACTTTACAATTATAGTAACAATGTAAAATTAACCCTACTCTATGATATCTAGTGAAGTTTTTAGCAATAATTTCTAAAACATACACTAGAAAATAATATCCTATCGCCGCCATTTGTTTTTGAACGTTTATTTGGGTCTGAAGGTATTAATGCATTCAGTCCAGCATACCACAACTCAACTTGAGCTTGGTCTTTACAAATCTGTATAAGAAAAATAGTTACATGGAAATCATATTGTAGCATATAATAACAAGCTAGAAAGTAATATTCTTTTACTTACTAGGTCATGGGAGCGTTCACCATTGTTGTAGAGGAGAGAAAATGATAAGCAATCTTTTTCAGGCCGCAGAAATCTCTTGAAAACAGCCTGCGTTGTGTTATGATAAGTAATATAACAAATTTTATATTTCGACTATCAATAAGTCTATTTGTGAATTCTCATTAGCTAATCATGCTCTTATACAATTTGTTTTTCTTTTCCAAAATTAACAATTCATTTGATACGTCTCACAATGGGACTGATTCACCTGCTCTTCGAATTTGCAAAGAAGAGGTGCACCACTAAGCCCTATGCATCCATCCCTATTGAAGTAAATCAAAGCCATTATTTAGTAAACGGTTGTGACTTCAAAGTAGATGGAAATATAACATTGATTGGTGTACCCTCCCTCTTTGCAGTTTTGTAGAGCAGGATAACCAAACCCACTCACAATAACACATACAGTTATCATTAATGGATGGCAGTTACTATCCTGGTTCTCAACTAATTTAATAAATGAGCAGAACAAGGTATGCACGTAACATGGTTACAGTTATTATATATACAAAATTAAAGCTTGAAAAATAACTTCCATAAAAAGGCGTTCTCTCGGTTAGTACAACTACCTAAAGCATTGATCCATTTTGTACCTAATCCATAATCATGCATTTGTATAAAAATCCCTAATTGATTATGCACAATATGAAAATTCCAAAATAAAACGATATGCCTGAATTAAGAAACGGGGTTTTCTTCTCAAATTGGTATCGATTACATTCATATTCAAACAGTCGGCTAAGCTTTAAACTTTATTGATAGAAATCTAATAGAAATCAATTTGCTTGTTCATTGTATTCAACTTCCAATAATATATATGGTTACAAGAGTCAAGATAGACTACAAAATAGCCAACTGATTTGCTAAAACAAAGGTAACTATATAAATACTTTCCAAATAAAGATATCGTCAATCAACTGATTTGCTAAAAAAAAGGTAACTAAATAAATATTTTTCAAATAAAGATATTGTCAAATCGAAGAATAAATGAAGGAAATATTCTAACGTCTATAATATATGTAAAATATATTGTATCATACCCCCTCAGTCGAAGCGAGAGGTTCTCGTATGCTTAGACTGTCCCTAAAATCATTAAATAATACGCGTAGAAGCCCTTTTGTGAAAATATCAACAACTTGGTAACGGGACGGTACATGAAGCACACACACGTCGCCACGAGCTACTTTCTCATGGACGAAATGAATATCCATCTCAATGTGTTTAGTGCATTGATGCTGAACAGGATTGTCGGGTAAGTATATAGCACTCACATTATCACAATAAACTAGAGTAGCCTTTTGAAGGACAATGCAACTCTAGAAGCAAATTTCTGATCCAGCACGAATCAGAAACAACATTAGCAACACCCCTGTACTCCGCCTCAGCACTACTACGGGAAAGAGTAGGTTGTCGTTTCGAAGACCAAGAAATCAAATTATCTCCAAGGAATACAGAATAACCAGAGGTAGAACGACGGGTGCCAGGATAACCACCCCAATCTGCATCTGTATATAAGATAATACGATTAATATTGGATTTGTACAAGTGGAGACCAAAAGAAATGGTACCCTGAAGATAGCGTATGATACGCTTAAGAGCTTTCATATGCTCATTAGTCGGGGCATGCATATGAAGACAGATTTGCTGCCACTATAAGATTAAACGGCTATTCCAATGGCTCGTAGCCGTTGGCGGCCGTTGGAAGCCGTTGGAATAGAACCAACGCTTTCCAACGGAACAACGGCTATTTTTCAACGGAATTTCCAACGGCCGCCAACGGTTAATAGCCGTTGGAAACCGTTAAAAGCCTTTTGAATAAAATGTCCAATAAGTCGTTGGAAACCGTTGGAAATCTGGGTCCATTTTGTTGTACAACAACAAGCCTTTTCACCATCCAGCCACACCATTTTCAATCCATTCCATTTCCAATACATTTCCAATCCATTCCACACATATATATCAATATCAATATAAACAGCACGCATAAATCAATTAAACATCAATATAAACAAACCAAACCATGCAAACATCATAAACCATACCATCAACGTAAATACCATCAAAACATGTTAACAAACCACGTACATACCATCAAAATATCGTTCTCACCCACTCTGTACCAATATATACAACATTAAAACACATAATAACCATCTCCAAGTCAATATATACATCGTTCAAACACAAACACTAAAAAGCATACCTCCACAAGCATCTTCGTCGTCGCCTCCGGAAGCACCAGACGACGAAGGAAAGGTACCATGATTCTGCACACACTCCGTAAGCTTTTGATTCAGCTGCTCCATCTATACAGCTCGTAGACGATTCTCCTCCTGTAGTTTCTCAATCATAGCTCTAAGCTTCTTAATTTCTTCTTTGACTTGGGCCTTTTGAGCTTGTCGAGCCTGCAAATAGAAATAATAGCAAAAGGGTTGTCTCAGCATATAAAATATTATAACACTATACATCTGAACGCTAATTTGTTGTACATATGTAAAAGGATTAGTTACCGCTACGTTCCCTAAGCCATAACGTCTACTCCGCTGCGTCGGATCCATAACAGCGTCAAATACGTTATCTTGCTCCTCACGTGTCAACTCATCACGACCAGACTGCTGAAGCGCATAAGCCCGTGCCTCCTGTAACCTTGACTATAATGAAAAAGAATAATTTCAGTTGAAAATAGTAGAATGTAATTTTTATTTTATATAGATAGTAATTAATAAACTTATCGATGTAGGTATTAGAAATTAAAAAATGCATACATATGCCTCAGCTGCCCTTATTATGATCACCTCACTGATATATGATTTTGCCAGACTCGTCTACTTGCCTAGATGCGTGGGTGTGAGCAAATAAGTCCACTTAGCCAACGGGATGTCCATAAGCTCGTTCCTGCAATTGATAATTTGGATAATTTAACTCCACATAACTAATTACTGAACCGATCAATATACAAATGTGATAATAGATAAATTTACCAAATCTTCGCAGTGATGTCGGAAAGATTTGGAGCCTCCACGATGAGTTACTGGATTCATGCTCCTGTTTGCTGAGTTCCTTTCTGACTCCTCCTGCAAATTTACAATGAATAATTATTTATTAAACGTTAAGAAAATTACCGAGATTCATTATAGATTTACCTTGAAATCCTTAGAGTTCCACCAGTCAACCCACTTACCCCTACAGCCACGCTCATCCACTTTGGTTTCTTCCCCACTTTTTTAATCTCTGACATCTTCTCCCTATAGTTCTTAGCGATCTTTGAGTTCCAGTGTCGCTGAACTAAGTTGATGTCAGACTCTTGCAAATCTACTATGCCCTGTACAATGAGAAAATATTACTAATTATTTATTTGTATTTAATTAATCATTTTGTAAAGCACTATAAACTTGCTAGAAAATCTTGCCAAATGGTCTCTCTCACATCAACGGGGATCTTGCTCCACTTAGGCCAGCAATCGCTCATCCTGCCCATATACGTCTGCTTAGAAATGTTCAGAACCACTTTAGATGGCTCCAACTCAAACCCACTGCGTTAAGTATAAAATAGAACTTTAGACAATTATAGATATATCATGTACAAAAAATTAAATTTCTATGCTGCTAAGTATGATACTTACGCCTGATCAGCCTTTGGCTGCAAGTAAACGACTGGACGAGCTGGTGGCTCACCACTACTCTCTCCAATCTGCTGGGAAGAGCCACGTCGCCGAGAGCCAGAGCTAGACATAATATGCCTGCCATATACATACATATACAATTCATAATAATTATGATATGATGAACCATTAAAAAATGTAATACAATATGCTACAAATGTGTCATGTTGTGTGTATGTGTTGAGTGTGTGAGTATACACTTGTTGTCATTAAAATTGTATAACTTTGGATAAATGCATTATTAATCAGAGATAAATGTAATGTGAATAATTGTAAAAATTACCGGATATTACTCAGTCATCCTCGTCGTTTTCTGATTCAGACTCGGTTTCATGTTCTATGTCGTTTTCCTCTACACTCTCAAATGCTTCGACTAATACATTTGTCTCATCATTTAAAGGTCAAAAATCAGTTTGATCGTCTGTAATTGCTATTTCAACATTTTCCTCCAGATCTGCTTGATAGGTTTATGGTCTGGAATATTCTGTCCATCGAACGTAAATCTTGCTTTGGTTTTAAAAACCGCAGACCAATCTGCTTTATCCATTTTTAGAGATGGATCAGGGGCATAATAAGCTTGTAGGGCTTGTTTGGCTAGTATAAAAGGGTCGTCCTTTTGATAACGCGAGGTAAGTTTAATTTCTATAAGATTATAATTTGGATGCACGTTAATACCAGGACCTGGAACATTGCCGAACCTGTTGCATCTAAACAAATAAACATCCTCCGCGGGTCTTGTAAAATATGTCAACTGCAAAATCTGAGTTAACATGCCATAAAAATCATTTATATGATTATTAGGATCATCACCGCCTTTAACAAATACACCAGTATTGTTTGTTAATTTTTCAGCACCGTACTCTTTGGTGTTGAATTTATGTCCATTAACAAAAAATATTGGATACGTTTTAACTTTTCTTTTCGGTCCAAACGCCAAATGTTTTAGTCCTTCATCGAGCACATTATTTGTGGGATCAGAAACGTATTTCGAAAACCCAATACTGAAATCTTTGCTTAAATCGTCGCTTGGATTTTGTGATTCAAAAATACTGCAAACACAAACATGATATATTACATTATTATTTATTTACACGTATAGTATTAAATTTAACAAAACTTGAAAGGTGATAATTACCTAACAAATGGTGCAACTTCAGGACAATTAAGAAGAATATATGTGTGTGCTACATGATAATCTTTATCATCTAGCCATACTTCCACACATTTTTCAGCATGTCGGCCATGTTGTTTAAAAATAGATAATATTGATTCAAAAGAAGAATTTTGTTCATCGACCTCATCATTACGCGGAACACTTACAAATGATAAGTTCACATGATCATTAAAATAATAAGAGAAAAAGAAAGAAGCTTCTTCTTCGATATATGATTTGCAAATAGAACCTTCAACTTGAGCTTTTTGTCTCATTTTTTTCTTTAAATGATTTAAGTACCTAATATAAAATATTTTGGTTAAGTATTAACTTCTATTTAAAATTAAATTAACATTTACATACTCAGTATAGCAGCATACCTTTCGAATGGATACATCCATCCATATTGCACAGGACCTTGAAGACGTGCTTTATATGGAAGATGAACAGGTAAATGCTCCATTACATTAAAGAAATCCGGAGGAAATATTTTCTCCAGTTGGCAGAGCAGTATTGGAATTTCTTCTTCAAGATTAAGTAGACGGTCAAATTTTAATGTAGTTGAACAAAGCTCCTTGTAAAATAAACTAAGTTCTGTTATTACCGTCCAAACTTTTACAGGTAACAATTCTTTGAAAGCGATGGGTAACAAATTTTCCATCATTACATGACAATCATGGCTTTTCATTCCACTCAGTCTTCCATTTTTATGGTCGACACATCTACGAAGATTAGAGGAAATTCCATCGTGAAATCGTAATCCTTCCATCCATTTTAACAGTACTTTAACTTGGTTGATGTTTAGTTCGTAGCATGCTTTGGGTTTTTTACTGTCATTGGGCTTCATATGAAGCTCAGGACGATTGCATATTTCCTCTATATCACGTCTAGATTTCAAATCGTCCTTAGTCTTGCCCTTCGCATTCAAAACTGTATAAAACACATTATCAAATATGTTTTTTTCATTATGCATCACGTCAATGTTACGACGGATCAAGAGATTTTTCCAATAAGGCAATTCCCATAATATACTTTGTTTGCACCAATTATGAAACGTCGATTTACCTTGAATTTTAATTTGTTGTCCAGTCTCGTGTATCTTTGGATAATCTTTTACAAGTTCATATATATCCTCGCTTGACCAAACCGTTGGTGGTCGTAGAGTCTCATGCCTATTAGCTATGAAGTTTTCTTTGTCTCTTCTAAAAGGGTGATTAATATGAAGAAAACATAGATGACAATCAAACCATGAAATTTTCATCCCATGCGGTAAGGAAAATGCTCGTGTTTCTTCCATGTAATAAGGACAAGCAAAACGACCAGTCGTACTCCAACCCGAAAGCATTGCATATGTAGGAAAATCGCTAATAGTCCATAACAGAGAAGCGAACATCCGAAAAATTTTCTTTTTTGATATGTCGTATGTTTCAAATCCTTCATACCATAATATTTTCAACTCTTCGATTAACTGTTGTAAGTAAACATCAATGCCCTGTGCCGGATCATCAGGGCCAGGGACGACAATTGTGAGAAACATATATGGAGTATTCATACACATCCACGGGGGTAGATTGTAAGGTGTGATTATTAAAGGACAAAATGAATATTTAGAACCAAACTGAGAAAACGGTGAGAAGCCATCTGTACATAAACCTAGTCTAACGTTGCGGATCTCCGCCGCGAAATCGGGATATTTCTTGTCGAATATTTCCATGCTTCTCCATCGGATGGGTGTGTCAACGTACCTTCTTGAGGTGTTCTCACACCGTGTTATCTCATATGATGCGCTGTTACAGATGATGCATATAACCGTTGAAGTCTAGGGGTGATGGGTAAATAATGCATACGCGTGTACGGAACTTCTTTTCCCTTCTTTTTCCTCCGTTTGTATCTTTCTAGATTACATATTTTACAATTTCTAATATTGATATCTTCTTTTCAATACAACATGCAACCTTTTAAACATGTATCTATTTTTTGATATGGCAAACCGAAAGATGACATAATTTTTTTCACTTCATAATAATATTTGCACATTAAATTATCGGGTGGCATATAACATTTAGTAGCTTGAACAACAGCCGTAAATCCAGCTTCTGTAAGGTTGTATTTTGATTTCATTGCAATGTATTCTGCAGTTATCGATAATTGAGAGCCGCTTACACATCCATTTCAAAGGGTTTTTTTAGCATGATCCAATAAATCATATATTTTTTTAGCTCCAACATTTGGTTCCTCTTCGACATTAACATCGTCGTTATCAATTTCAACGGTAGGGAACATCGATCGTGCTGCATCTTCGACCATATGTTCTATGAGATTCGTACTAACTTCATCACTAATGACCTCCACCGACTGTTCTTGATTATTAGGGGCTACAATTTCTCCACGACGATCCCACAACAAATAATTAGGTACGAAACCGTATTGGCGCAAATGAACCTTAGCTATATTCGGTACTAAATAGTTCAACAATTTGCATCTACTACATGGACAACGAATTTCTTCATCGTTTGCAATATTACTTATAGCAAATTCGATGAACACTTGTACCCCTTTTAGAAGATGTTCACTTATTGCGCCATTAATTTCCCTTCTTTGATACATCTAGCTCCGATCATTAAAGTAATTCACCATTTTTCCTACTTGAAAACCTATGATAAAGTAAAAAAATTATAAATCGTTCATTTTATATTTTTTTAAATTTTATTTACTAATTTAGTAAACATGTACTAAATTTTATATTTTTTCTAAATATTTCATTTTAAATAAACAAATATTGATTCATTGCCACTTATTTGTCTTCTTTGATGGTCGGTTATCCGACTTCCCATTACAAACACGATAGTAATTATGTTCCGTAAATCATATCATTTTAAACGATTTCACAAAATTTCGGCAGCATTTCCCCCGTGTTCCTTGTATCGTACACAAATGCGTGTACACAAGGAACGTAAAGGAAATGCCGACGAAATTTTGTGAACCGTTTAAAGTGATATGATTGACGAAATATAATTATTTTATAGCGTTTGTAACTTGTCCAACACTGGGACAAATCCGACAAATGATGTATCAGATGAATAGAGTTGTCCGTTTTGTGGAAAAACGAATATCTCTAAAACGATCGTATATAACACTTGTCAGACGGGGCCAAATATATCTAAGGATTTAAATATTTGTTTATATCAAATTTAAATATATAACTCGTTTAATTAATATTGGTTTATATTTTTCCGTTTTATTACATAAGTACTAAATTCATTTATACACAAAATTTGTACACAAAATTCATTTATTACAAATTCATTTGTACACTAAATCAATTCGCGTGTTCGCACAAATACAAAACTCGTGTTCGCACAAATGCAATATCTGTTCTAACGGCTTTCAAATGCAATAAACTCTATCACACACATATGTTCAATACTAACCAAATCAACATAAGCTAATGCAATATCCCAAATTACAAAATTTTCAATTGGTAATAACTTGTTCATTATGGGATAATAGTTGCAATTAGGGGATAACATGATGTAATATGCATACACTAACAAGTAGGAATCAGTCACAATTCAAATTAAACCCCAAATTAAAAAAACCTAAATATTAGGTTTAGCAAAATTACCGATTTGGAGAGCTAGAAGGATGGATATGGGCTGGAGCAGCTTCTAGATGGCGTCGGAGGTGGTTGGTGATGGTGTTTGGGGTGGCGGTAGCAGGCTAGGAGGTGGTGGAATGGGGGAATTGTGTGAAAATATGGATTGGAGAAGGAGATAATGAGCTTCAGGTCGGTTCTCGGGAAAATATGCAGGAAATTTTCCAACGGCTTCATTCCAACAGTTTCTAACAGCTTCAGACGATTATGACAAAATCCAACGAGCCGTTGAAAGCAGTTAGAAATGCCGTTGGAGGCCGTTGGAACATGGGCGTTGGAATACACTGTATGTCCTGTTGTGTGCACGACATAGGAAATGTCTGGCCAAGTGAATGTAAGATACTGAAGAGCACCTGCAAGACTACGATACTTAGTCGGATCATCATAAGGAGTGTCTGCGGTGACACTTAGTTTGGAATTAGTGTCAATAGGAGTAGGACATGAACTGCAGTTAGATATTCCGGCACGTTCAATAATTTTTGCAGCATACTGTGTCTGAGATAAGAAGAGATAACAAAGGACCATGGGCATGACGAGTGACAGCAATACCCAAAAAGAAACTCAAAGGACCCGAATTCTTCATAACAAATTTAGAAGCTAAGAGAGTCATAATATACCTACGAAGATGATCAGAAGAAGCTATAAGTATAATGTCATCCACATATAACAGAATATAAGCAATATCAGAACCATTCTTGTAGATGAATAAAGAGTGATCTGACGTATTATGAGAGAACCCAATGGTAGCAACAAAATTAGCAAATCTTTGATACCAAGCTCGATGAGCCTATTTTAATCCGTACAAAGATTTCTTCAAAAGGCAAACATGATTCGGATAATTTTTGTTACGAAAACCAATGGGTTGATGCATATAAACTGCTTCATTGAGATGACCATGCAAGAAAGCATTCTTGACATCCATTTGATGAATGTGCCAAGATTTAGAAAGAGCATGCTGAGAACCGCTCTATGGTGACCAGTTTAACCACGGGGCTAAACGTTTCATCACAATCAACGACATGTTGTTATGTATTTCCATCACCTACAAGATGAGCTTTATAACGCTCAAAAGTGCCGTCAGATTTATATTTATGATGAAAAATCCACATAGACCGAATAACATTAACATTAGATGGCCTAGGCACCCAAGTCTTATTGTCAATTAAAGCATTAAATTCATCCAACATTGCACTTTTTCAATTATGGTCACTAAGCGCACTAACAGGATTTTTCGGAACAGGAGAAATATCTGTAGTGGTGGTAGTGTGGTAATTAGAAGAGTATTTGGGATTGGTTTTAAAAATGCCATTTGATGCACGAGTGGTCATGCGGGTTGAAATGGGGTTGGGAGGCATAGGGGTGGTGTGAGGAGTGGTCAAAGTTGGGGAGCTCGTTGACGGGGTTGGACTATGGGGAAGAGAGGATGGGTCAGAGGAGGAAATAGAGGTCTGAGTGTGGGCAGCAATGGGAGGTGTGGAATCTGGGCATGTGTGAGACTGTGGCCCAGATTGAGGAAGAGAGGACAAGTCGTTGGGCTGTGTTGTTGGGTCAAGCTGCATATTCTGTGGTGTGGTATTTTTAGATAAATGATGTATTAGTTGAGGATTAATATTGTCACTCAAAATATCATAATTCGAAGGTTTTGTTTTGTGGAGTTTGGAGAAAGGAAATTATGTTTCAACAAAACGAACATGGCGACAAATTATGATTTTACCACTAGACATGTCATAGTATTTGGAGCCACGATGATTATGAGCCGGACCTACATAAGCACAAGGAGTTGACCTTTCTTGTAATTTATGGATAATAGAAGAGGGGAATAATGAGAAACATAAGCAACCAAAAACACGTAAACTCGAATAATTCGGATCACTTTGATAGAGGATTTGAGGGGAAGATTGGTAATTTAATACCTTGGAAGGAAGGATATTGAGAAGATATGTAGCCATGGAGAGAGCATGATGCCAAACGGTGAGTGGCATAGATGCATGAGCAAGAATAGTCCGGATGATATTATTTATGGATTTTATGTGTCTTTCGGCCCTCCCATTTTGAAGAGATGTATGAGGACGTGAGAGACGGAAAAGCATGCCATGTTGCTCAAAAAAATCCTTAAAAGTGCCATTAATGTATTCCGTATCATTGTCACACTGAAAAGTCTTAATATTACGTTCAAATTGTGTCTTGACTAAAGCATGAAATGCTAAGAAAAGTTGTTTGACCTGAGTTTTTTTGCAATAGGAAAGGTCCACAAAAATTTGCTATAGTCATCAAGAAAAAGAACATAATAACAATGGCCGGATGTACTAACAATAGGAGAAGTACAAAGATCACTATGAATAATATCAAACGGAAGAAAAGTATATGACACTGAATCATAAAAAGTTAACTTAGAATGTTTCCCAAGAGGACAAGAAGAACAAAAAGTTTTACAAGCCTTATTACAATCAACAAACTTTTTTAAAAAGAGACGTAAGAATAGCGTCGCCATGATGACCTAAACGATCGTGCCAAATATTCGAAGGCAAAGCAGTAAAAGCAGAATGATTGTTGGAAGAAATGGCTTGAGTTAGAGAAAAGTGGATATAATCCCTCAGTGTTATCCCCGTCTGTAAGTCATTAACAGAGAAACCAAAAGGGTCAAAAGAGATAGAAACCATATTATCTGTGGTAAATTTATGAACTGAGACTAGATTTTTAATGAGCCTGGGAGCATGTAACACATTGTTTAGGGTAAATGATGGATAAGGTGGAGGCATTGTAGTGCGGCCGTGATCAATAATTGAAATTAATTGACCACTACCAAAAACAATGTTATGATGCTTATTGCTTGAATTGAAATAAGAAGAGAGAATACCTGCATCCGCCATCATGTGAGATGTAGCACCAGTACTCATGTAGTAGTTTCCATCTAATTGAGAGAATGAAAGAGCATGCATAGCGGCCTCATTGTCGGTAGGCATGTAGCTAGGAGCAGCAGGAGCAACGACATTGAAAGCTTGAGGTCTGGACCCAAGTAAGCCTGACCTCGAAGAGGAGGGACGTTCGGCCGCTGGATTGGGCCTTGGCTGCCAAGAGTATGCGCGAAATGGACAAGGAGGAATAGTCCAACCTCCCCAACAAGGCTGCAACCACTGTGGCGGTGGGGCCTGCTGACGTGGCTGCCACTGGTGCTGCTTATATGGCAGTTGACTAGGATTGGACCCATTAGTACTTTGGTGGACCATTTTCTTTTCATTATTTTTCAAATTGTTCCTCCCTTTATTATTGTTGTTGCGCTTGTTGCTTGCAAATGAATCAGTGGCAACCATGGCAACACCACTGCACCGACTCTCAGAACACCAGTTTCACGAGCTTGACGAGCCTTGATAGTACGCTCGGCTATTTTCAACCTTGAATGAAAAACCTCAAAGGATGGCAAAGGCTCTTGATTTTGTATATAGTCCACCGTACTACTATACACTTCTAGTAAGGACCCGGTGAGACGTAAAACCAAACGACCATTTGTCACCTGAGCATCAATATCAGCCAACCTATTTGCCAGAGAATGTAGGTAATTACAATAATTATCGATCGAGTTGAAAGCCTCAAAAGCAGCATTTGTAAAGTCCTCCTCGAGATGGATAGCCTAAGAGGCTTTGTTGTCCTGAAAAAGAGATTCAAGACGGTTCCATGCCCCCTCTGCCATGTCATTACGGCAGAGGATAGCGAGGAGAAGATCGGAAGAAATGGTGCTGTAAATCTATTGCAAGACAACGACATCCAAATGCCTCCAAAGTGCTGGATCAGCGGACTTAGCCTGGACATAGGCAGCCATAGCCTTCTCCTCCGTTGGTGGAACCAAGTGATCGTAAAGATCATGAACCCTAGCAAGATTGGCAAACAGAGTAGCTCAAGAATGATACATGACTTGCTCATTATAAAATGTTATGGGAATAAGAGATTTAACGTTAGTGATGGTGAGTGCGGGATGAAATTTGGACGAGTCTGCCATGGAAAAGAATTAAAGATAGAAGAAGAAGAACGGAGAAGAAGATAGGTGATGCTAGGGTAAGGAGAATAGCTTTGATACCATGATAGAAATCTATTAGAGATCAATTTGCTTTCCCATTGTATTCAACTTTCAGTAATATATATGGTTACAAGAGTCAAGATAGACTACAAATTAGCCAACTGATTTGCTAAAACAAAGGTAACTAAATAAATACTTCCCAAATAAAGATATCGTCAAATCAACTGATTTGCTAAAACAAAGGTAACTAAATAAATATTTTCCAAATAAAGATATCGTCAAATCACAGAATAAATGTAGGAAATATTCTAGCGCCTAGAATATATGTAAAATATATTCTATCATTTATCACCATAAACATCAAAATTAAGTTATGCAAAATATAGCTGTTGAGAGTCACCTCTGTCACCAGGCAAGTGATCAAGAAGCAACCAATTGACTCTAGCTACGTTGACCACCATCGCCGATGACTGCGACCCAACGAACACTAGCAGTCTGATCTTTCCAATCGCAGCCACATGCAGCTCTCGCTCTGCCCCCATTTATATTTGTCTTATTCTTTTGATTTACCTTTGAATGAACGTGTATATTGGTGTCATTCATAAAATAACAAACGCTACAAGATGCTTACAGTTTTCATATCACAAATGTGGATAATGAAATAAACACAATAATTAGCTATCCAACGTTTTTTTCATACCAGTAGGAAATAAATAATTGGATGAAAAGTTTAGTACTTACTAACATGTAGTTGAAATAAAAGTATAATCAACAGCTTTGGTTAAAAAAACATCAATTCAGAAAGGTATAAAACAAGCGATTCAGAAAAAGATGGATCCGATCTTTTGTAGATTTGACTCAGTAATTGTAATTCAAGGTATATTGTAATCAAAATAGCAAAGTGATTTAAAAACGGCCTAAAACGCAAATTCACAAATTGAAAATCATAGCGATCAATGCAATACTAGAGAAATGCTTTTCTAGTTTTCAATTATAAGTTTAAAAATTAAATTAAGAAAGTTGGTACCTGTAAGATCGTATGAAGAAGGAAGCAACATAACTGTACCAAATCCAAATATCCATCTCTCCATGGTACCAAATCAAGTACGAAAATTGAATTTTAGATCAGGGGAAGCTCGAGAGGAGGATCATGGTCGAACAACAACTGGTCGGGGGGTAAAAGTCGAAGTGGATGCTGGATTTGGGTTTCATTTTGATTTAAGGAGAAATGAAGAGGAGTAATAATCGCAGATAGGAGCGGAGAAAACAGAAGAGAAATTGTCAACTGGAGAATAGTGGGGATAATTGATTTGTTTTGCAAGGATAGAGGAGAATACGTGCTCCACTTGAATAGCAATAATGGTCAAGAGGAGAAAATGGGGGAGGAGAAAATGCGGTAATGGCAACGTTAGAAGAAGAAGGCGAAAATGGAGGAGAAGAATACAGAAAGAATACACGGAAGCAACAACGGAGAGGAACGAGGCATGTAATTTTGGCTTCAGAGAAATTGATTTTAGCCAGTGGCAGGAAGCAAATTTCCCTAACGGTCGGTTTGGTAAACTAAATCAAATATTTTCTTCAAACTATAGCATATAAACATATTTATTAAATATTTAATTTCCTCTCATTGTATTAAAGATTGTGAAAATTAAGTTTTCATTGTACGTGTAAGGTTATCATTGTGTTTATTCTTAACAATTCAAGTATATTCATTCACTTTCAATTATAAATATTTATTTCCTGCTATGAGATAAAACTCGATTTTGTTATTTCTAATTATAGTTAATTAATTTAGATTACCTGTATCATAGTTATCTTATTTATTTTTTATCGTATATTTTTTTAGCAAAGCTAACCAGCTTTAAAGTGGGTCGTGCCACTTATAAATAACGGAAAAAACAGGTATACTGCACTTGCGCAGAATAGATAAGTGGGAGTAGAAAACCCAACCACAATGAAATAATAAGTACAGGAGCTAGGAACAAAGAAATTAAACTACTAAAACAACATGACTATTCCCCCTCCGAAGAGGAGGGGCTAGAACTATCGTCAAATGACGGGCCAATAACATGCACAAATCCAGAGAAAAGAACTACCATATTCGGATCATGACCATCAGAAGCTGGTGAGTAAATAAATTTTCTATCCCACGTGACATCATAAAACTTACTTTTATTCTCCTCACCAATGTCACTAGTCCTAGTAAGAATAAGACCCTCACCCTCAATATGATACAAAAGGTTACGACTCAAAATTGATTCAGAATATATGAAATAATTTTATACAAAGTAATTAATTTTATATGTATTTTATGATATTCGATGCGCATCATGAAATTGGTAGTTGGTTCCCCTTTGTGTCGCATAGGCCAACACTCAGTTACCATAGGAGCACATGTCGGTAGTTGTGGCTGAATACGCTACGTATTGTCGAACCTATCGTGGATCATTATCATGATACCGAGCGGGGAGAGGTAATTGTAACCAATGACTATAGGAGTCGTGTCATACGAACCACTTGTGGCTCCTGGAGCTAGCAGACATGCTATCAGTCTCCCGTCTGGTTCCGGTATGGGTATATGTATATGGACGGTAGATAGACATATATTGTGTATAGATTAGATTAAACTGAGACTGTGTCCAGAGTATGATCAAACCCATATTCTTCTTAGGTAGATGGCCTTCTTATTATTGAATTGTTGTTTCTATCTCTTAGGACATTTCATTCGAAAGTTTAGCCTCTCCAAGGGCCATGCATCGAGATATATGATTTTGCACATTGCGATATTGTTATGAGCTAATTCAAATCTTTTGTATTGATTTTATTGATTTTTTATTAGCATTTTATAATATAAGATCGAGAAAGTTGGTGGGCAATGAAGCGCATTGCTTTATTACTACCCGACTTCACTTGAGGATGTCTCTTTGCTGATTATTTTGGATTTGATGTTGATTTCTAAATAAGTATGATTCACCAATTCGTATTGATTTTGTGATTTTCGATTCGATGTATTTCTTTATGGGTGATGACATCTTTTGATATTAGTGTTGATTGCTCTATATGAAATCGAGTTATTCGTGAGGCGTGATGCCTTGATAAATGTCTACTGTATTATACAGATATTTCAAACAACATTTCTATACTTATTTATCTAACTTGACATGCTAGTTGATGATTTGAATATCTTTGGTTGTGATATCATATTATTATTTCTTGTACACACCATTACCATTATGATCCTTGATTAGACACAGTCTGATCCATGTGTTATTTTATAGTAGTCGGGTCAATCCGAAACTTTTCCGGTACATGGACAATACGACCAGCATTCATTTACTTTAGGCTTAGAGGAGTATTATATTAGGATGATTACCTGGTACGTGTATGATATTAATTCACTGTATGTATATATATATGTGTGTGTGTGTGTGTGTGTGTGTGTGTGTATGTGTATATAATTGACAACTGAGTTGCATTGTATTCTTATAATATTATTGTATTATACATATTTTATGTTATCGCTGCGACTGACTCTGTGTTCTCTGCTATTCATTATATGTATTATGTATTGTCTTACCTAGAGGCACATCTGTCTATTGCTTTGAACCAATACTTTGTACGTACGAATTAGTTATATTTTGATGTTTTAATATATACCGATGTTAGTCCAAGGGAATATTCATGTATCTACCATATATAGCCTCATTTTTCGTATTATCTGACAATATTACTTTGTAATACCCTTGAATAGTATGTGTATAGAGGTGGGGTGTTACAAGTAAATACTATATTAAAATGAAAATTAACATCCAAGATAAACTCCAATATACTTCAAATCATTAGAATATAAATAAATCAAATCTTTCCCCATATACATTTAAGATCATTATCAATTATATTAATATCACTTGATAACATTTAAAATCTATTTCATAATTTAATGATTGTAAACCATTCTCCAAATATATTTATATTAAACAAAAAAGATTTCTAGAATGAAAACAAAAACATTAAAGCATAATAACTTATATATTCGCTTAAATAGATTACTAAATATCGTAAATAGCTCTTAAAAGATTATAATATGATATAGAATAAACATTATTAATCATCAATAAAATATATATATAAAATACAAAATTAATCTTTCAGAAAAACTAAAATTTACAGGTTCATTCAACTGAAACATTTTTCTTTCGGGTTGAGATTTTGTACTAGTTTAGTCGACTGAATATTTAGCTCAGTTGGCTGAATCTAGTTTTGGTCTATTGAATTTTATTTTAGTCTACTAAATTTTTGGATACATGCTTCGAGTTTGGATTTTACACTAGTTTAGTCGACAATTTTTTATTCTCGGCCGACTGAATTACCAAAATTCAGAGAAAAAAGACTTTTAAGAATTCTTATCTTTGATTATACAAGTTGTTTCTCTCTTTGTTAATGTTTATTCACTTTTATTTACCTATACTCCAACTATACCGATGAAGCACAATTCTCATATATGAAGATGTGATTACTTTTTTCCAATGTGTAACTTGATCATGGTCTTATAATTACTTAATCAATTCAAATATAGTTGTGAGTAGGAGGACTCACCTTGATTCGATGATCACCTAGCATCTAATCCCTCCAAGCTTCCTTCTTCTTGCTCTCTGTACATGAATTCTCCAATTCAATTTAGTTTATAACTTGTGCTTCACTTAATTGCTTAGTGTATAAGAATGCTAAGAAGCTTATGATTTGATTATATATATATAATATGTATCTATTTTTATAATTTAAAGTGAAAGTGTTTTGGTAGAATTTCAAATATTCATCTATATCTAAAATGGAGGGATGAGGTTATAACGAACCACCTTTCTTACTCCAAAAGAAGAGTCATTAAGGGTAGGAGAAAAGAAAAGGTAAGAAGAAACTGCACAATCACTGAACCTCACCATGAATCAGAATAACATATAATATATAACATAAGATGTTACATAGTTAGATAGTCATTTCCATAATAAGAATACATCAGAGTCATTACATTATAGCCTTCAACAACGAAGTTATAACTATATGCCAATACAAAATACCTAAATCATACATAAACATAGCGGCATATAAAATAATAAGCTAACGATGAAGCCACCAGCTCCAACTCCTTCAAAATGCTTTCGTAAGAAACCTAGATCACTTGGCTACTCATAAATATTTAAGTACCCAAAAGTTTAGGAAAAGAAAATAAACTTCAGATCAGATATGGATCTGGTGTGAGTAAACTCTTACAACTGAATTATTACTTTAAAAACTCTTTAAAAATTCAAGAGTACCTCGTAAGACCATGTGTACATAAACACGGACGGGTTTTTACCTTACGCTGACCAAACACTTTATATAGAAATCCAGTGATATTATCATAATGTCTAGGGTTTTCAAGTAAATAATTAACATAGCTGAAATTGTTACATTAAAAATTCCAGCATAATAGGTATACAACTTAGACCAAAGGCACTTATTGGAAAATGGATTTCATACTTGACTAGCTAAGAAACTACCTTCCGAAGGTGCACCTCTAGATAAAATACACATGGGGTCTGACAAGAACATTTTATACCCCTGCTACATAGAACTAGCATACTACTTGACTAGTAGTACCAAATATATCACCACCATGATTGGGATCAGCAACAGTAACGGAGCATACAAAAATGGGTCAAATATCGATTTTAGATATGGTGATGACATACCTTGATGGGAGTGACTCACATAGCTCGGCTGCATGCCCCGTTTTGGTCATTTTCGATTGATGAGGCCTAAGGTTACGCTGTCCTTTACTAGAACACTACTACTTCGAACGTTGCGTCGCCTTTCAGATGTTGACACAATGTCAATAGTCATCCATGCAAGTCGTTCAGGAGATGAACGAACCGAAGGCACTACCTCCACTACAACCATTTTGGAATCACCCTCAGGGTTAGTAACAAATAGTCATTGCACTTTAAAGTCTTCGTCTTGGACCTTGCCTTTACTATTTCCGATTTGAACGCTTACGTTGGTTTGAAGTGGTTTTCGGATAACAACTACTGTCTGATCCCGGTCTTCTCAAACCAACGTTTGATAATTTAAAGTCAAGTTGTTTATAGTGGACCATTCCACCATCAGGGTGTAAAGATTTACGCATAAACATATATTCCATACGCTTAGATTATCATAACCTGCTTATCGAAATTAACCCCTTGTATTCATCATGTTCCGAAGTGCGGTATTTATGATAGGTACAAGTTGACTTACTTTCAATAAAATGTGTTAATGTTTTATTACGACTACTTTAATTCATTTGGCTACTAAATATCATGGACAAGGGATCCTTTGGTTTTAAAACAATTTACTTAGAAAAAAATCAGTTAAAAATAAATAACCGATAGAGTTTTGAAAGAAAGTTAAACATAAATAAACCTTAACTAAATCATAAGTTTAAAACTGGATTAATGTGACGATCCAGAATTTTGAACAATTTAAATTGGGATAATTAATTGATTTTAAATATTTAAAGTTTAATTTTAAACTTGAATTCCAAATATTAATATTAATATTTACTTGATAATTAAATTATTGAATTATATAATTTGAAAATTGGGTAAAATATTGAATATGAAATTTTATGCCTGTTAAAAATAATTTGAATTCGGAAGGAAGGCCGAAGTCAAGCGCGATGCATTCGCGTTCTGGTATGTGCGAGAGGGTGAAGACGATGGTTTTGGGAAGAAGGGTGCTCGCGCGATAAGGAGAAGGAGGCGCGTGTGGTTTCTGAGGGTCGTGGGTTTGAAGTCGAACAATGGAAGGTGGCGAAATCGAGGGCGACGCATGTTGTGGGAAGTTGTCACAGCAGACGAGCTAGGGTAGTTCGCCAGGGCGAGCTAGGGCTTGGGTGTTTTTTTGTTCTGCGGCGAGGAGGCACGACTTTGTGATTTGGGAAAGGTCTAAAAACTGTGAAGAAGCAAGGGATGATGGAAATGGATTGCAAACAAAATAATCAAAGGTGAGTAAATCTCACTCTGTTGGATTTCTATTTAGATTTAAGTGGTTAAAATTTGAATAATTGGTTGATTGATTGAGTTGATTGAATGTGTTCTGAAGATCTGTGACTTTGGTTTTGGTTGGTTCTCGAGTAAATTGTTGTTTGACTCGAAGCATTTAGGTTTTAAATGGTTTTAAACTTAAATCGTAAATAAGAAAATGGTCCAGTTTAAAATTCAATAAAGGTTTAATGATTGGTGATTCATTAAATAGGTAGGATAATTTAAATGAATAATTAATTAATTAAATTAACTAATTAATGATTTGGGTTAATTAATTTAGTTTAAATTAATTAGAATGATCATTGGGTGGTTTAATAAATAATTACTTAATGCAATTAATAAAATATAATTACTTTGTGTAATTAATCAAGAGATAAATTAAGATAATTAATTAAGGAGAATTAATCTATTTAATGAAGTAAATAAAAAGGTTGATCATTTTAGGTGGAGATAAATCAAGTATGATTAATACTGTGGTTTAATTAATATAATTAATTTAGATTAAGATAAATTGAAATATAATTGGGAATCAATCATTTATGTAATTAATGATGTAATTAAAAACTTGATTAATTAAGATTAATTAATCCATAATATATGACTTATGTGAAATTAATTAATACAAGTAATTAAGGATTAATGTAATTAATTTATGAAGTAATCAAAATTACTTATTGATTTTGGGTTAAGAAAAATTAATATCGTGAAATTAATTAAAGTTACTTACTTGAATGTAACTGAAAGATCTAAGTGATTGATTAATTAATAGGGAAGGGTTGATTAATTAATTGATTTGGAATTAATTAATGAAGGAATCTAAGTGATTGAGGTTTGAAACTCAACTAGAATCAATTGAACTGATTTGTATGTTATTAAGCTTTGTTTCAGAATGATTGAATTGTATTGGATGATTTGAAGAAGTTGATAACTCTGATATGAAATGCTGTGTATTTCAACCGGATAACTTGGGTTAGGATGACATGAGTTTCAAAGAGACCGGGGTCAGGTATTAGGAAATACCTGAAACCACTTCGAATTTTTATGTGTGAAATCAATAGGATAAAATAAAACGATTTAAGTGAATTGGATTATTTTATCTAAGTTTGGTACTTAGAAATTGATATGTGAAATAAGTGTTGTCTATAGCAAATTGTGAATTGGATAAATTGATATATGTTACCCCGGTTTTATATAAGTTGTTTGCTTTGGTATTCCTTGTTAGTTGGGTTTACTCACGCTGGTTTCCAGCCTGACCCAGGTGTTACTTTGGTGTAATGCCCGGGTGAGACCGAGTATTACAAATTTTTTAGGTAGGTACGTTCTGGAGCTCAGGAGGCGAGCTGGATGGCAGGAGCGTATAAAGTATTTCCGCTGTATTTATATTATTGTTAATATGAGACATGATAATTGTATATATTCAGTAACTGTATATATATGTGAAACTCTGATGTATATTAAATGTAATTGATAGATATAGTATTCTTTTGTAAATTGTTATTATTTATTATTATATTTTATCCGCTGCGAATGTGAGATGTTTGATGTTTCTATTCTTCTTCTTCTATCTCTTTCTTCTTTTTCATAACTATCTGGAATTTTCGGGTTCGAAAATTTCGAGTCGTTTCATTTGGTATCAGAGCTGAAAGGTTAAGCGAGAACCTTGGCTCTGGTGGGAATTACTCATTTAATAGAGTCTGTAGTACTTTAGAATGAGTTGAGAATATATATATATATATATATATATAGAGCGTACTTGTTATTTTCTTATATAAATTTTTAAAAATAATTTTATATAAAAGTATTTTTTGATATATAAAGGAATATTTCATTCTAACAAATATTAAGGCGATTGGTTGTTAAATTATTGAAATTAAAATTAAGAAGTGATATAATGCGACCAAATTGAAGACTTGAATTGGAATTAAATTAAGTAAAAACAGAAATACAACCAAATTAAAATTTAAATTACTTGAAAATGAAATTCTAAATCTGGTCGCAGAATTTGAAATTTGTTTCAAAATAATGAAAAATAATAAATAAGTATTATTTGGATAGCTGGGACTTGTTGCAAACAATGGGTTGTTTGAAAATTTGATTTGAATTAAAAACCAAAAGTGGTATAAAATTTTAAGGACGACCTCGTGTGTAAAGGAAATAATATGTATGAATAAGGAATATACATAAACCAAAAATAGTTTGAATAAACTCTAAATGTTGAGTTTGAAAATTGGAATGGGGTGTGATACCCAAAGTGATAAGTTTTTAAGTTGGAAGATTATTGTGAAGTTTAAGGATTGAATGAGGTTGATTGGATTAAGTAAATTGAATTTAACTTGGGAGAAGTTAAATAAGTTTGAATGAACAACTTGAATTGGAGATTTTAAGATGAAATTGGAATTTTACTTGGAAAGTTAAATGGTTAATTTGAATTGGTAGTTTGTGTGATCTCAAAATAGGTTTGGGATCTGAAAATTGGAAATGGATGGACGTTTTAAAATAAATTGGATAATATCATCCTATTGTTATTAAAAATCCTTAAATTGCGAATTGGATTTGTTTAAATGAATGAGAAATGAAGTGTGGTAATATATCCATTATTGAGATAAAAGGGAAATCTAACTCTAATTTGAAATTAAGGATATGGAATCACTTTAAACTGAAAATTTGAATAATTGAGTTTGTAAATTAAAATTGTTTAAGAACTGGCTTCAAACTGGAAGATAAAATTTAATAATAAATTAAAATTTTAAAATAAAATTGTATTGAACCATGAAATACATAAGTTAAGATAATTTAAAAAGGAATTTTGAGAATTGGACTCAGAAATTAAATTGTTTAAAAACTTTAAATAAAAGATAATTTGGTTAAAGAGTTAAACCAACCTTTGTGAATTTAACTCGAATTTATATAACTCGAGATGGGATAAAGTTGAAATTCAAATTCCGTTAGTACAAATTGAATTTAGTTTGAATTAATTAGAATTGAAGTTGAATTGGGATTAAATAAATTTCAATGGAAATTGGAGTTATTCAAATTGGAATTGGAATATCAATTTAAATGGAAGTGTAAATTTACATTGAAGTGTTCGGGAAGTGAACAGTTTGACCCTTGACTATTTTCAATATAAATTGTTTTGATATAAACTTATTTTTCTAAGCTATTAAATATATACAATCTTTCTTTCTTAAAGCCAAATTATTTTATACTTGTTTTACAATTATTTTTGGAGCTATTTAACCATTTTTCAACTGTTTTCTAAACTAATTACTATTTTTCAACTATTTCACAAACTAATTTCTATCTACGACTATTTTGCAATTATTTAAAATTCCTAAAACCATTCAACTATTTTCCGACTATTTTACAATTAGTTAACTATGTTATAGCTATTTTGCAAACTAATAATTATTTTTCAACTACTTATCTATTTTTACAATTTTCAAGCTATTTTCTAAATATAAATTGGTCGGAGTTCAAACTGTAATTGATTTAAATACCCAACCGAGATAAGGATTGAAGTGATAATTCAATGAGAATTAAGGCAATTGTAAACAAGTGAATGAGAATTAAAGGAAATGTGAATAGGAAGAGAAATTGATTTGGCTAAAAATCAATAAATTTAAATACGAAGGATGTACGTATATTATTCTATTCGCATAGTGACTTGATCCAGATTCGAGCACAGAATTTCAAGATAGTTTATCGATCCGAGTTGGGATTTTTCACTCTATTTTCAACGGCGAACCTGGATATGGGTTGTTGATTGGTTCTGCATGTTCTCTATCATAGTTATGGCTATGCAAGGAAAATGACGGTTTCTGATCAAGAAACCAGATCTGTGTCCGCACTAGGAAGTCGGGTGGACGATACTAGTTCGAAAATGAAATTGTGTGATCCAGTGAGCGATCAGATTGGTATAGCGTACGGATGATACGTGTACATCGTATGGATTTGAGTGAAATTGATAATGAAAAAAGAAATCAAATTGGAATATTTGATTTTGAATAAACAAGTCATAGATCTTTGTTATATAAGATAAATCTCCCCTTGTTAAATCTATTGCCAAAAGAAAAGGATTTTTGAAGGTGTTTGAAGTATAAAAGGAGTTTTATACAAGTTTGAAAGGATTCAATGTTTTAAAAATTATATATATATATATATATATATATAAAGGATCTTATGAGGATTTTGGAAAAAGGTTTTGGGAACCTTTGGATTTGGAAAGGCTTTTGATTTTTCGATAAAATCAATATTAAATTTTTGAAAAGCCTAGTTTGAGAATTATCGATTTTGGGATAATCGATTTTGTGTAAAGGAGTTTTGTATGAGATCATACTAGGTGTATGATTTGAAAGATAGTATATGTATATAGTATAAAGTCTTTAGATGATGGCTCTGGAGAAAAATGCGCTTCCTTGAAATGAACTTCATAGGAGTACCACCGGGTGGTGCTGCCTTGAGCCCCAAGGGGGGCTTAAAAGTTGATCCTGTAAGGAGTCCGGACAAAACAAGTTCCTGAGGATTATGAGTAGTGTGTACCATAGTGAAAGTCGTGTGTGCCGCTGAGAGCCAACGGTCTACGTTTGATTTTACATCGGTAGACTACGACCTATGGTAACATAGCGAAAGTCGTGTGTGCTGCTGAGAGCCAACGGTCTGCGTTTGATTTTATATCGGTAGACTGCGACCTATGTAGGAGTGGAGAAGTTTCATTTCGACAACGAAAATCAGAGGCCGCAGAGAGCCTACAGTTACATGAACTTTTGCTGCGATGGCAACGTAACCCTGGAATGTAACTGCGATCTGTCGTGGGTTCCATGGCATAATCGAGAGGCCGCGGAGAGCCTACAGTTACATGGACTTTTGCTGCGATGGCAACGTAACCCTGGAATGTAACTGCGACTATGGATGGGGGTGATGATTTACAGAGCATTCTCACCAAAGATATTTCCTCTATTTCAAAATGCTTTCAATATTTTCAATAAAATTATTTTCAAAATTATTTTCACTGGATGTTGAAAACGGGTCTACCAAGTACTTATAGATTTTCAGTCCTACGCCTAATCAACGTATGACTGAATTTCTATGAGAACAAGGATGGACTGGTTGAGACATCGAGTTATAAAAAGTATTTTAATAAAGAGTTATTTTAATAGTATGATGTTAATTTAAAAACATTTCTAAAAATTTTAAATAAAGGTGTTGGAATTTTGGGGAAATAAAGGGAAATCCAAACTGGAATTTTAATGAAGTGAATTTGTAATTAAAATCGAATATTGATTTAGAAGTTGAAAGTAAGCTAATTGGCTAAATAATTATTTGATTGTGTATATTAATAAAATTTAACTTGGGAAAATAAATGGATTGTAAGTTGATAATGGGTTTGGGGATGAATTCAAATTTTAAATAGAATTCGACTTAGATTTGATAATGAATTAAATAAGAGGAGATGTTGTAAAATAAAAATAATAAATTAGAGTTGGATTGGAAAATTTGATGGTTTAAATTACAAATTAAATTCAAGGGTGATTTGAATAATATTTAATGAAATTTGCAAGTAAATTGGATATAAGAGAAGTGATGTCATATGAAATAGAAGTGATTATAATAGAAATGGTTTGAGTTGCGAAACAAAACCCAAGTGAATAGAAGTAAACTGAGAATGACCTTGTATTAATAAAATAAATTCTAAAATGAATTAAGTAAGTAAATGAAAAATTTTAAATGGGTTAATTGAATTAAATAATAATTGGATGAAGTCTGATTGAATAAAAACTAAATCAAGTTATGATTGGAATTGGATTATCAGACTGAACTTAAATTTGGTGGTATATTAATTTGAAGTATAAATGAGTTAAGTATGTGCTTGGATATTATTTTGATAAACCGAGAAGGTGAATTTAAAATTAAAATTTAAAATGGATGGGCTAACTGAATTTAATGGAAGTTGATTCAATGAGAATCAAATAGAAATAAACTTAAGTTTGATATTGTAATAAATTAAAGTAAATTCACTTAAGTTTAAAATTTATGGAAGCTTGGCTTCGAATAAGAGTGAAAGCCCATTAAATAAAAGCTTGGATTGAATTAATTTGGGAATGGCTAGAAGTATACAAGAATGGAATGTGTCGAGCTAAATAAATGGTTGGTGAATAAATTAGAAATGAAATGGAATTAAATACAAAATGAGTTGAAATTAATTTAAAGTAGTTATAAACTAAAATAGATACTTTATTAAGCGAATATCATCGAAATTGCATAACAATAATTGTCGTTTAGCGTAAACAAAATAATTAAATTTCTGTGAGTTGAAAGAGAATAAATAAATTGGTTTAGAATTAATTGAATTGAATATGAGCTTGTTTGGATTAAAAATAAATTGAATATAAGCACTTGAGTTGTAACCCAATAAAATTGAATGAAATGGCTTATGAATTGGTTGAAAGAAATTGAAGTATCTTTAAAGTTATATAAATTGCTTATGGTAAGCATTCGGTGTTTATTGCTTTTGAAATGCTTGTGTTTAGCTACTGAATATAAGTGAAATGCTAATAGATTTTCTATCTATGGCACTTACATATTTAAACTGAGTAAGTACATGTACCTAAAGGCCGTTTGGCTGGTTTGGATTACGCTAATTGCTTAAATTAATAAGCTGCTTGCTTAAAATGCTAAATAAGGTACGCCTACGTAATAAAAATAGGAAATATGTACTGTTTTTGCTCTTTCCGACCGGGTGGGTCGATGTTTATATATATTTATATCTCTTGTCAAATTGCAAAAGATCCTCCATATAAAGAAGACTCTGCCAAAAAAATTTGAAAATTTTGGGAGTTAGAAATTTTTTGGAAATTTTTTTTTTGGTTAACGTCGGAACAATTTCAAATTGGTAACTAAAGTAAAATAGTAAATGAAACTAATATGAATCTGTTATAAATGGAAGATGAAATTCAATATTCAAAATTGAAAATAAATTGAATTCGTATGAAAATGGGGAAAACTAGTTTGAATAGAAATAGATATGAAAACTTCTATAAGGAAAGGTATGTAAAGATTTGAAAAGGCTGTGATTGGATATTATTGCTAAGTAGGTTATGCAGGTATTAAAGGGAAAGAAAATTGGATGTGATTCCAAAAGATAAATTTGAATTGCCCGACTAAAAGGTATGCATTTAAATTTCCATATGAAACTGGATTGGGTTTTTGATATAGCCACTTGGCTTTCTGTTTTCTTTTGGAATTTGGGAGCCCGTAGAGGCCTTTTGTAGTTGTATCGAGCTAGCCACGCAAAGGACACGCTAGCCAAATTTTTCGAAAATTTAGAGAGTTAGAAAAATTTTGAGAAAATTTTGATAATTCAAAATTTGGTTTTAAATTAAAATTTAGATGTTTGAGCAAAGGGATATTATTTGATACTATAGAATGTTTTGGGAAGTTGGTTAAGCTGCTAGTGGGTCTTTAATAAAAGATAGTTGGAAGGTTATTGAATTGAGAGTTTTGGGAAAAGTAAACGGGTTTTGAACCATTCTTCCTAATTAGTAATTTCGAGGACGAAATTCTTTTAAGGGGGAGAAATGTGACGACCCAGAATTTTGAACAATTTAAATTGGGATAATTAATTGATTTTAAATATTTAAAGGTTAATTTTAAACTTGAATTCCAAATATTAATATTACTTGATAATTAAATTATTGAATTATATAATTTTAAATTGGGTAAAATATTGAATATGAAATTTTAAGCCTGTTAAAAATAATTTGAAGGCTTATAAAATTTATAATGATGATACTGAAGACAATAGAATGGTTGAAATTTAATTTAAAGGTAATTTGTTCAATTTTAATAATATATCATTTAAATTGACAGTTAAAAATAGCCTTCCGAGGCACATTCTTGAAATTTGACGAAACCAGTTCCATTAGATCCGTAGTAGTTAGTTATTATCGGATTTCAATTTTCGTAGCAATCGGAGTGGTCATTTGACACTGGCAGCTCAAAACGCTTAGAACTATTTTAATCGATTAATTTAAAATTGATCGTTTACTTCTATAACTTGCGCATATGATCGAATTAGCTTTCGAAACGCGTTCCATTGTGTTCGGAATGCGGGTAAAACCTTATAAACGTCTGTCGGCATGTTTGATTCGGGGTTCGGGATTTCGCATTATGGAACACGAGATATTTTCATATTTAATTATATAATAATCAGGCGTATTCAAGAAGCCATTCCTATCTTTATATTACGTCTTCGTCCCTCTCTATCTTCCAGCAGAAAATCGAACGCACATATATAGTAAAAAGGAAAGAGAAGCCGCCTCTGTTATCAAATCGTTCGTTGTAAATAAAAATCAAGGAGACAAACGTAATCCCCTTTTTTTCCCTCTCATAATCAAGGGCCGCGAGTTAATCGAAGCAGAGGAAGGAAGGCCAAAGTCAAGCGCGATGCATTCGCGTTCTGGTATGTGCGAGAGGGTGAAGACGATGGTTTTGGAAGAAGGGTGCTCGCGCGATAAGTAGAAGGAGGCGCGTGCGGTTTCTGAGGGTCGTGGGTTCGAAGTCGAACAGTGGAAGGTGGCAAAAGCGAGGGCGACGCATGTTGTGGGCAGTTGTCACAGCAGACAGGCTAGGATAGTTCGCGAGGGCGAGCTAGGGCTTGGGTGTTTTTTTCGTTCTGCAGCGAGGAGGCACGACTTTGTGATTTGGGAAAGGTCTAAAAACTGTGAAGAAGCAAGGCGTGATGGAAATGGATTGCAAACAAATTAATCAAAGGTGAGTAAATCTCACTCTGTTAGATTTCTATTTAGATTTAAGTGGTTAAAATTTGAATAATTGGTTGATTGATTGAGTTGATTGAATGTGTGCTGAAGATCTATGACTTTGGTTTTGGTTGGTTCTCGAGTAAATTGTTGTTTGACTCGAAGCATTTGGGTTTTAAATGGTTTTAAACTTGAATCGTAAATAAGAAAATGGTCCAGTTTAAAATTCAATAAAGGTTTAATGATTCGTGATTCATTAAATAGGTAGGATAATTTAAATGAATAATTAATTAATTAAATTAATTAATTAATGATTTGGGTTAATTAATTTAGTTTAAATTAATTAGAATGATCATTGGGTGGTTTAATAAATAATTACTTAATGCAAATAATAAAATATAATTACTTTGTGTAAATAATCAAGAGATAAATTATGATAATTAATTAAGGAGAATTAATCTATTTGATGAAGTAAATAAAAAGGTTGATCATTTTAGGTGGAGATAAATCAAGTATGATTAATACTGTGGTTTAATTAATATAATTAATTTAGATTAAGATAAATTAAAATATAAATGCGAATCAATCATTTGTGTAATTAATGATGTAATTAAAAACTTGATTAATTAAGATTAATTAATCCATAATATGTGACTTATGTGAAATTAATTAATATAAGTAATTAAGGATTAATGTAATTAATATAGTTAATTAATTTATGAAGTAATCAAAATTACTTATTGATTTTGGGTTAAGAAAAATTAATATCGTGAAATTAATTAAAGGTAGTTACTTGAATGTAATTGAAAGATAATTAATGCAGGGTGATTAATTAAGATGAATGGATAGGGAAGGGTTAATTAATTAATTGATTTGGAATTAATTAATGAAGGAATCTAAGTGATTGAGGTTTGAAACTCAACTAGAATCAATTGAACTGATTTGTATGTTATTAAGCTTTGTTTCAGAATGATTGAATGGTATTGGATGATTTGAAGAAGTTGATAACTCTGATATGAAATGCTGTGTATTTCAACCGGATAACTTGGGTTAGGATAACATGAGTTTCAAAGAGACCGGGGTCGGGTATTAGGAAATACCCGAAACCACTTCGAATTTTTATGTGTGAAATCAATAGGATGAAATAAAACGATTTAAGTGAATTGGATTATTTTATCTAAGTTTGGTACTTAGAAATTGATATGTGAAATAAGTGTTGTCTATAGCAAATTGTGAATTGGATAAATTGATATATGTTACCCCGGGTTTATATAAGTTGTTTGCTTTAGTATTCCTTGTTAGTTGGGTTTACTCACGCTGGTTTCCAGCCTGACCCGGGTGTTGCTTTGGTGTAATTCTCGGGTCAGACCGAGTATTATAGATTTTCAGGTAGGTACGTTCTGGAGCTCAGGAGGCGAGCTGGATGGCAGGAGCGTATAGAGTATTTCCGCTTTATTTATATTATTGTTAATCTGAGACATGATAATTGTATATATTCAGTGACTGTATATATATGTGAAACTCTTATGTATATTAAATGTAATCGATAGATATAGTATTCTTTTGTAAACTATTATTATTTATTATTATATTTTATCCGCTGTGAATGTGAGATGTTTGGTGTTTCTGTTCTTCTTCTATCTCTTTCTTCTTTTTCATAGCTATCTGGAATTTTCGGGTTCGAAAATTTCGTGTCGTTACATTTGGTATCAGAGCTGAAAGGTTAAGCGAGAACCTTGGCTCCGGTGGGAATTACTCATTTAATAGAGTCTGTAGTACTCTAGAATGAGTTGAGAATATATATATATATATATATATATATATATATATATATATATATATGAGAGCGTACTTGTTATTTTCTTATATAAATTTTTAAAAATAATTTATATAAAATTATATTTTGATATATATATAAAGGAATATTTCATTCTAATAAATATTAAGGCGATTGGTTGTTAAATTATTGAAATTAAAATTAAGAAGTAATATAATGCGACCAAATTGAAGACTTGAATTGGAATTAAATTAAGTAAAAACAGAAATACAACCAAATTTAAATTTAAATTACTTGAAAATGAAATTCTAAATCTGGTCGCAGAATTTGAAATTTGTTTCAAAATAATGAAAAATAATAAATAAGTATTATTTGGATAGTTGGGACTTGTTGCAAACAATGGGTTGTTTGAAAATTTGATTTGAATTAAAACCAAAAGTGGTATAAAAAATTAAGGACGACCTCGTGTGTAAAGGAAATAATATGTATGAATAAGGAATATACATAAATCAAAAATAGTTTGAATAAATTCTAAATGTTGAGTTTGAAAATTGGAATGGGGTGTGATACCCAAAGTGATAAGTTTTTAAGTGGGAAGATTATTGTGAAGTTTAAGGATTTAATGAGGTTGCTTGGATTAAGTAAATTGAATTTAACTTGGGAGAAGTTAAATAAGTTTGAATGAACAACTTGAATTAGAGATTTTAAGATGAAATTGGAATTTAACTTGGAAAGTTAAATGGTTAATTTGAATTAGTAGTTTGTGTGATCTCAAAATAGGTTTGGGATCTGAAAATTGGAAATGGATGGACGTTTTAAAATAAATTGGATAATATCATCCTATTGTTATTAAAAATCCTTAAATTGCGAATTGGATTTGTTTAAATGAATGAGAAATGAAGTGTGGTAATATATCCATTATTGAGATAAAAGGGAAATCTAACTCTAACTTGAAATTAAGGATATGGAATCACTTTAAACTGAAAATTTAAATAATTGAGTTTGTAAATTAAAATTGTTTAAGAACTGGCTTCAAACTGGAAGATAAAATTTAATAATAAATTAAAATTTAAAATAAAATTGTATTGAACCATGAAATGCATAAGTTAAGATAATTTAAAAAGGAATTTTCAGAATTGGACTCAGAAATTAAATTGTTTAAAAACTTTAAATAAAAGTTAATTTGGTTAAAGAGTTAAACCAACCATTGAGAATTTAACTCGAATTTATATAATTCGAGATGGGATAAAGTTGAAATTCAAATTTCGTTAGTACAAATTGAATTTGGTTTGAATTAATTAGAATTGAAGTTGAATTGGGATTAAATAAATTTCAATGGAAATTGGAGTTATTCAAATTGGAATTGATCAATTTAAATGGAAGTGTGAATTAACATTGAAGTGTTGGGGAAGTAAACAGTTTGACCCTTGACTATTTTCAATATAAATTGTTTTGATATAAACTTAATTTTCTAAGCTATTAAATATATACAATCTTTCATTCTTAAAGCCAAATTATTTTATACTTGTTTTACAATTATTTTTGGAGCTATTCAACCATTTTTCAACTGTTTTCTAAAGTAATTACTATTTTTCAACTATTTCACAAACTAATTTCTATTTACGACTATTTTGCAATTATTTAAAATTCCTGATACTATTCAACTATTTTCCGACTAGTTTACAATTAGTTAACTATGTTATAGCTATTTTGCAAACTAATAATTATTTTTCAACTACTTATCTATTTTTATAATTTTCAAGCTATTTTCTAAATATAAATTGGTCGGAGTTCAAACTGTTATTGATTTAAATACCCAACCGAGATAAGGACTGAAGTGATAATTCAATGAGAATTAAGGAAATTGTAAACAAGTGAATGGGAATTAAAGGAAATGTGAATAGGAAGAGAAATTGATTTGGCTAAAAATCAATAAATTTAAATACGAAGAATGTATGTATATTATTCTATTCGCATAGTGACTTGATCCAGATTCGAGCATAGAATTTCGAGATAGTTTATCGATTCGAGTTGGGATTTTTCACTCGGTTTTCAACGGCAAACCTGGATATGGGTTGTTGATTGGTTCTGGATGTTCTCTATCATAGTTATGGCTATGCAAGGAAAATGACGGTTTCTGATCAAGAAACCAGATCTGTGTCCGCACTAGGAAGACGGGTGGACGATTCTAGTTCGGAAATGAAATTGTGTGATCGAGTGAGCGATCAGATTGGTATAGTGTACGGACGATACATGTACATCGTACGGATTTGAGTGAAATTGATAGTGAAAAAGGAAATCAAATTGGAATATTTGGTTTTGAATAAACAAGTCATATATCTTTGTTATATAAGATAAATCTCCCCTTGTTAAATCTATTGCCAGAAGAAAAGGATTTTTGAAGGTGTTTGAAGTATAAAAGGAGTTTTATAGAAGTTTGAAAGGATCCAAAGTTTTAAAAATTATATATATATATATATATATATATATAAAGGATCTTATGAGGATTTTGGAAAAAGGTTTTGGGAACCTTTGGATTTGGAAAGGCTTTTGATTTTTCGATAAAATCAATATTAAAATTTTGAAAAGTCTAGTTTGAGAATTATCGATTTTGGGATAATCGATTTTGTGTAAAGGAGCTTTGTATGAGATCATACTAGGTGTATGATTTGAAAGACACTATATGTATATAGTATAAAGTGTTTTGGTGATGGCTCTGGAGAAAAAGGCGCTCCCTTGAAATGAACTTCTCAGGAGTACCACTGGGTGGTGCTGCCTTGAGACCCAAGGGGGGTTCTAAAGTTGACCCTGTGAGGAGTCCGGACAAAACTAGTTCCTGAGGATTATGAGTAGTGTGTACCATAGCGAAAGTCGTGTGTGCCGCTGAGAGTCAACGGTCTACGTTTGATTTTACATCGGTAGACTGCGACCTATGGTAACATAGAGAAAGTCGTGTGTGCTGCTGAGAGCCAACAGTCTGCGTTTGATTTTATATCGGTAGACTGCGACCTATGTAGGAGTGGAGAAGTTTCATTTCGACAACGAAAATCATAGGCCGCAGAGAGCCTACAGTTACATGGACTTTTGCTGCGATGGCAACGTAACCCTGGAATGTAACTGCGATCTGTCGTGTGTTCCATGGCGTAATCGAGAGGCCACGGAGAGCCTACAGTTACATAGACTTTCGCTGCGATGACAACGTAACCCTAGAATGTAACTACGACTATGGATGGGGGTGATGGTTTACAGAGCATTCTCACCAAAGATATTTCCTCTATTTCAAAATGCTTTCAATATTTTCAATAAAATTATTTTCAAAAGTATTTTCACTGGATGTTGAAAACGGGTCTACCAAGTACTTATAGATTTTCAGTCCTACGCCTGATCAACGTATGACTAAATTTCTATGAGAATAAGGATGGACTGGTTGAGACATCCAGTTATAAAAAGTATTTTTATAAAGAGTTATTTTAATAGTATGATGTTAATTTAAAAGAATTTCTTAAAATTTTAAATAAAGGTGTTGGAATTGTGGGGAAATAAAGGAAAATCCAAACTGGAATTTTAATGAAGTGAATTTGTAATTAAAATCGAATATTGATTTAGAAGTTGAAAGTAAGCTAATTGGCTAAATAATTATTTGATTGAGTATATTAATAAAATTTAACTTGGGAAAATAAATGGATTGTAAGTTGATAATGGGTTTGGGGATGAATTCGAATTTTAAATAGAATTCGACTTAGATTTGATAATGAATCAAATAAGAGGAGATGTTGTAAAATAAAAATAATAAATTAGAGTTGGATTGGAAAATTTAATGGTTTGAATTACAAATTAAATTCAAGGGTGATTTGAATAATATTTAATAAAATTTGCAAGTAAATTGGATATGAAAGAGGTGATGTCATATGAAATAGAAGTGATTATAATAGAAATGGTTTGAGTTGCGCAACAAAACCCAAGTGAATAGAAATAAATTGAGAATGGCCTTATATTAATAAAATAAATTCGAAAATGAGTTAAGTAAGTAAATGAAAATTTTAAAATGGGTTAATTGAATTAAATAATAATTGGATGAAGCCTGATTGAATTAAAACTAAATCAAGTTGTGATTGGAATTGGATTATCAGACTGAACTTAAATTTGGGGGTATATTAATTTGAAGTATAAATGAGTTAAGTATGTGCTTGGATATTATTTTGATAAACTGAGAAGGTGAATTTAAAATTAAAATTTAAAATGGATGGGCTAACTGAATTTAATGGAAGTTGATTCAATGAGAATCAAATAGAAGTAAACTTAAGTTTGATGTTGGAATAAATTAAAGTAAATTCACTTAAGTTTAAAATTTATGGAAGTTTGGATTCGAATAAGAGTGAAAGCCCATTAAATAAAAGCATGGATTGAATTAATTTGGGAATGGCTAGAAGTATACAAGAATGGAATGTGTCGAGCTAAATAAATGGTTGGTGAATAAATTAGAAATGAAATAGAATTAAATACAGAATGAGTTGAAATTAATTTATAGTAGTTATAAATTAAAATAATACTTTATTAAGCGAATATCGTCGAATTGCATAACAATAATTATCGTTTAGCGTAAACAAAAGTAATTAAATTTTTGTGAGTTAATAGAGATTAAATAAATTGGTTTAGAATTAAGTGAATTGGATATGAGCTTGTTTGGATTAAAAATAAATTGAATATAAGCACTTGAGTTGTAACCCAATAAAATTGAATGAAATGGCTTATGAATTGGTTGAAAGCAATTGAATTATCTTTAAAGTTATATAAATTGCTTATGGTAAGCGTTCGATGCTTGTTGCTTTTGAAATGCTTGTGTTTAGCTATTGAATATAAGTGAAATGCTAATAGATTTTCTATCTATGGCACTTACATATTTAAATTGAGTAAGTATATGTACCTGAAGGCCGTTTGACTGGTTTGGATTGCGCTAATTGCTTAAATTAATAAGCTGCTTGCCTAAAATGCTAAATAAGGTACGCCTACGCAATAAAAATAGGGAATATGAACTGTTTTTGCTTTTTCCGACCGGGTGGGTCAATGTATATATATTTATATCTCTTTTCAAATTGCAAAAGCTCCTCCGTACAAAGGCGACTCTGCCAAAAATTCTTGAAAATTTTGGGAGATAGAAAATTTTTGGAATTTTTTTTTTGGTTAATGTCAGAATGATTTCAAATTGAAAACTAAAGTAAAATAGTAAATGAAACTAATATGAATCAGTTATAAATGGAAGATAAACTTCAATATTCAAAATTGAAAATAAATTGAATTCGTATGAAAATGGGGAAAACTAGTTTGAATAGAAATAGATATGAAAACTTCTATTAGGAAAGGTATGTAAAGATTTGAAAAGGCTATGATTGGATATTATTGCTAAGTAGGTTATGCTGGTATTAAAGGGAAAGAAAATTGGATGTAATTCCAAAAGATAAATTTGAATTGCCCGACTAAAAGGTATGCATTTAAATTTCTTTATGAAATTGGATTGGGTTTTTGATCTAGCCACTTGGCTTTCTATTTTCTTTTGGAATTTGGGAGCCCCTAGAGGCCTTTTGTAGTTGTACCGAGCTAGCCGCGCAAAGGAGACGCTGGCCAAATTTTTCGGAAATTTAGAGAGTTAGAAAAATTTTGAGAAAATTTTGATAATTCAAAATTTGGTTTTAAATTAAAATTTAGATGATTGAGCAAAGGGATATTATTTGATACTATAGAGGGTTTTGGGAAGTTGGTTAAGGTGATAGTGGGTCTTTAATAAAAGATAGTTGGAAGGATGTTGAATTGAGAGTTTTGGGAAAGGTAAACGGGTTTTGAACCATTCTTCCTAATTAGTAATTTCGAGGGCGAAATTCTTTTAAGGGGGGAGAAATGTGACGACCCAGAATTTTGAATAATTTAAATTGGGATATTTAATTGATTTTAAATATTTAAAGGTTAATTTCAAACTTGAATTCCAAATATTAATATTACTTGATAATTAAATTATTGAATTATATAATTTTAAATTGGGTAAAATATTGAATATGAAATTTTAAGCCTGTTAAAAATAATTTGAAGGGTTATAAAATTTATAATGATGATACTGAAAACAATAGAATGGTTGAAATTTAATTTAAAGGTAGTTTGTTTAATTTTAATAATATATCGTTTAAATTGATAGTTAAAAATAGCCTTCCGAGGCACAGTCTTGGAATTTGACGAAATCAGTTCCATTGGATCCGTAGTAGTTAGTTATTATCTGATTTCAATTTTCGTAGCAATCGGAGTGGTCGTTTGACACTGGCAGCTCAAAACGCTTAGAACTATTTTAATCGATTAATTTAAAATTGATCGTTTACTTCTGTAACTCGCGCATATGATCGAATTTGCTTTCGAAACACGTTCCATTGTGTTCGGAATGTGGGTAAAACCTTATAAACGCCTGTCGGCATGTTTGATTCGGGGTTCGGGATTTCGCGTTATGGAACACGAGATATTTTCATATTTAATTATATAATAATCAGGCGTATTCAAGAAGCCATTCCTATCTTTATATTACGTCTTCGTCCATCTCTATCTTCCAGCAGAAAATCGAACGCACATATATAAAAAAAAGGAAAGAGAAGCCGCCTCTGTTATCGAATCGTTCGTTGTAAATAAAAATCAAGGAGACGAACGTAATCCCCTTTTTTCCATCTCATAATCAAGGGTCGCGAGTTAATCGAAGCAGAGTAAGGAAGGCCGAAGTCAAGCGCGATGTATTCGCGTTCTGGTATGTGCGAGAGGGTGAAGTTGATGGTTTTGGGAAGAAGGGTGCTCGCGCGATAAGGAGAAGGAGGCGCGTGTGGTTTCTAAGGGTCGTGGGTTCGAAGTCGAACAGTGGAAGGTGGCGAAAGCGAGGGCGACGCATGTTGTGGGCAGTTGTCACAGCGACAGGCTAGGGTAGTTCGCGAGGGCGAGCTAGGGCTTGGGTGTTTTTTTCGTTCTACGGCGATTCCTTGTGTCACCGGTTCAAATTTGGCTCCTGAATTGTTGGGATAGCTCAGTTGGTAGAGCAGAGGACTTAAAATCCTCGTGTCACCAGTTCAAATCAGGCACGAGTTTGTGATTTGAGAAAGGTCTAAAAACTGTGAAGAAGCAAGGCGTGATGGAAATGGATTGCAAACAAAATAATAGAAGGTGAGTAAATCTCACTCTGTTGGATTTCTATTTAGATTTAAGTGGTTAAAATTTGAATAATTGGTTGATTGATTGAGTTGATTGAATGTGTGCTGAAGATCTGTGACTTTGGTTTTGGTTGGTTCTCGTGTAAATTGTTGTTTGACTCGAAGCATTTGGGTTTTAAATGGTTTTAAACATAAATCGTAAATAAGAAAATGGTCCAGTTTAAAATTCAATAAAGGTTTAATGATTGGTCATTCATTAAATAGGTAGGATAATTTAAATGAATAACTAATTAATTTAATTAATTAATTAATGATTTGGGTTAATTAATTTAGTTTAATTAATTAGAATGATCATTGGGTGGTTTAATAAATAATTACTTAATGCAATTAATAAAATATAATTGCTTTGTGTAATTAATCAAGAGATAAATTAAGATAATTAATTAAGGAGAATTAATCTATTTGATGAAGTAAATAAAAAGGTTGATCATTTTAGGTGGAGATAAATCAAATATGATTAATACTGTGGTTTAATTAATATAATTAATTTAGATTAAGATAAATTGAAATATAATTGAGAATCAATCATTTATGTAATTAATGATGTAATTAAAAACTTGATTAATTAAGATTAATTAATCCATAATATGTGACTTATGTGAAATTAATTAATATAAGTAATTAAGGGTTAATGTAATTAATATAGTTAATTAATTTATGAAGTAATCAAAATTACTTATTGATTTTGGGTTAAGAAAAATTAATATCGTGAAATTAATTAAAGATAGTTACTTGAATGTAATTGAAAGATAATTAATCCAGGGTGATTAATTAAGATGAATGGATAGGGAAGGGTTGATTAATTAATTGATTTGGAATTAATTAATGAAGGAATCTAAGTGATTGAGGTTTGAAATTCAATTAGAATCAATTGAACTGATTTGTATGTGATTAAGCTTTGTTTCAGAATGATTGAATGGTATTGGATGATTTGAAGAAGTTGATAACTCTGATATGAAATGCTGTGTATTTGAACTGGATAACTTGGGTTAGGATAACATGAGTTTCGAAGAGACCGGGGTCGGGTATTAGGAAATATCCGAAACCACTTCGAATTTTTATAAATTGATGTGCGAAATCAATAGGATGAAATAAAACGATTTAAGTGAATTGGATTATTTTATCTAAGTGTGGTACTTAGAAATTGATATGTAAAATAAGTGTTGTCTATAGCAAATTGTGAATTGGATAAATTGATATATGTTACCCCGGGTTTATATAAGTTGTTTGCTTTGGTATTCCTTGTTAGTTGGGTTTACTCACGCTGGTTTCCAGCCTGACCCGGGTGTTACTTTGGTGTAATGCTCGGGTCAGACCAAGTATTACAGATTTTCAGGTAGGTACGTTTTGGAGCTCAGGAGGCGAGCTGGATGGCAGGAGCGTATAGAGTATTTCCGCTGTATTTATATTATTGTTAATCTGAGACATGATAATTGTATATATTTAGTGACTGTATATATATGAAACTTTGATGTATATTAAATGTAATCGATAGATATAGTATTCTTTTGTAAACTGTTATTATTTGTTATTATATTTTATCCGCTAAGAATGTGAGATGTTTGGTGTTTATGTTCTTCTTCTTCTATCTCTTTCTTCTTTTTCATAACTATCTAGAATTTTCGGGTTCGAATATTTTGAGTCGTTACAATTAATCTTAATTAAATCAAAAATCACACTTTGAACTTTAATTAATTATTTTTTTATAATTAATCTTTAACTGAATAACATTCTTTTAAGAAATTAAACCCTAATTAAGTGGATAATGAACCTTTAATTAAATAATAATTGATTAAGTAATTAACTCTAATTAAATAATTAATCAAAGTAAATAAACTTGATTAAAAAAATTAATTTCTTTTACCTTAGTTAATCATTATTTGAAACTTCCCTAATCAAAAATAATTAACTTGGTTAGTAATTTCTTAAATTCTAATTACTTAATCGAATTACTTAATCGAATTACTTAATTAATTAGTTAATAATTACCCTAATTAATAAATTAAACAAATAAATTATTAGATAATTAAAACTTAAACTTTTAACTTACTTTATTAGTTTGAAACAATCCAAAAAACACTTTAAAACTTGAAATCGTAAAATTTTCCGAACTCCATCCATAGTGACTATCGCTATGAGCGCTGGAATTGATTTCTAGACGAAAAACCCACTTTAACTCTAGCTAGTACATATTTTAAAATACCAATGAAAGAGTTTTGAAACCTAAACAAAAGGTGAAAGCTTGTAAAATACTTAATAAATCAAAAAAAAAGAACACATGCTTTTATTTTCAAATCGGATCTCAAGTCCTTTGCGACATTTCAAGGTGCTAACTTCACAATACTTTCATCACATACACTTGATTTTGTTCCAAAAACAAATTACCATCATATCATAATCAACCATTCATATATCCATATCCCAACATATCGATTAACAACTAAATCACAAATCCAAGCTCAACCACAAACTTATAATCATATACCATCAAAGCAACATGATATTTCAACTGAACAACCACTATATTTTCACAACATATACTTCACCAAAATCAAGTTATTTTATTTTCTAACAACAAAAGTTTTACCCACCGAAACCTTACTAACTCAAGGCAAACTTTCTCTAAAACTTGAAAACAACTTAGGATCTTGCAAAAATTGAAACTTTGGATGCTTGAACATCCCAAATGTGCTCGGCTAAAGGCTGGTTAAGCTCAGCCATATGGGGTTTGGACTCAGCCACGTAGGTCAGTGGAGTTTGAGTGCTTGTATTTTGGAGGAGGATTGTTGTAGATCTTGTGGAAGTGTTTTTGTAAACTTCAGAAGAGATTTGAAGCAAAATGAAGTGGTTTTTTTCTTATTTTAAAATAGAGAAGCCATGAATTTATATTCTCAAGCTCTTAAGAATTTAAAGTGAAGATGAAGATTGTAAAATGAGAAACTTGAAAGAGTAGTGGTATTTATAGGCTTAGGAATAATATATAAAACGCATAAAGTGTTTGAATTTAATATATATGTGTGCATGTACCTCCATCCCTCTACTATTTCTGTCCTCACATATACACCCCCACCCTTCCCGCTCTCATCCAATTATTCATGCCATGATCTCATGTACTTTGAGTTGAAAATGGTATTTTTTTTATATGTTATGTTTATACATTTTTAATAAATAAAATCTTCTTTTATCCTATATGTTTATATATTTAAGGAGAAAATATGTACATGCATATATACATGTATAAACCATGTTAAAATAGTTTGTAATGTGTATATAAGTGTTAAAATAGTGCTATGACTTTTTAGATAACTTTCAACCGATGAAAAATCAATATTTCAGAAAATCCGGCCACATTTCTATTTCTTTATGAATATATGTTGGTAAACAAATTTTGAAAACAATTTTATCATCATTAGTTGTTATTTAAAATAGTTTTACTTGTCAACAAAATTCATTCATTAATTGTTTAAAAATATAATTAAATATTCATTTAAATAGTGATTAAATTCTAGGTCATTACAGAGGTTATATTTATGAAGGTGGGTGAAGCTTCTAGAATTTGAAAACTCTAGAACCCCTTCTCATGAACACTTTTACTTATTTTTCTTTTTTTGGGTCTTAACTGTTGGGCTTAACTCATATATAAATATTTCTGTTGTTACCTTATTTACATGAAAACAATATTAACACATCAAAACCATATTTGTTTACATGAAGACATAATGGGCTTATGTTTTGTGTACTAGTGGGCTTTGAATTTATTTATGCCATATTCAAAAAAAGTTCTAAACCCATTTTATACTTTTTCATTATGAAATCTTTTCTAACTTCTAATTAAATTCTAACACATTTATTTCAAATCTCATTTACTATAAAATCCAATTAAATATCATTTTATCAATTTATTCCAAATAATAATCCATAACTTTTCATTTGGAAATAACCAAACAAATTATTGAATCAATATTTCTTTCAAACCTAATTCTTTTTATTTTAATAAACTATTTTCCATCAAATTCTCTAAATCATTTCTTAATTCCATATTAATTCTATTCAAATCTCCATTATTTCATTAATAATCATTATTTAATAATTAATTAATTTGTTACTTGACACGGCTTATCATAATTACTCCCACTGTTATTCATAAAAACTGAACCCACTTATGTCATTTGAAAATAATTCTAGTGATGACTGTAGTATCAACGGCGTTCATTTTGGGTCTCAAAGTGGGGGATGTTACACTAAACATTGTAACGAAAGGATATGGGTTATTATGGATAGATCGACTAAATGTGCTCACTTTATGCTATTATAATCAAATAAAACTATAGAAAGTTTGGCCAAGATATATGTGAAGCAAGCTATTAAGCTTTATGGAGTGCCTAGTAGCGTTGTATATGATCGAAATCCTATATTCGTTAGTGAATTTTGGAAAAGCCTACAAAATGCATTGCAAAATAAATTGAATTTAAGTACCGCCTACGATCCATAAATGGATGGACAAACCAAAAGAGTTAATAAGATATTGAAAGATATGTTACAAGCTTGCGTACTTGATTTTGGAAAATCATGGGAAGATCATTTACCTCTTGTTGAATTTACATACAATAGTAGTTTTCAATCTTGAATTGAATGACACTATTCGATGTATTGTAAGGAAGACCTTGTCGATTGGCCAGTTATTGGTTGGAAACATGTAATAGATTAGTGTTAGGTTCCGATATATTTCGTGAAACTAGTGTGAAAATTGACTTAATAAGGGAAAGAATAAAAATTGCTCAAGACGGACAGAAATCCTATGCTGATAAAAGATGCAAAAATTTGGAATTTTCAGTGAGAAATAAAGTGTTTACTAAAGTATCCTCGACTACAGGCATTATGATTTTTGGAAAGATGGGCAAGTTAGCTCTAAGGTATATTGGTCCATAATTAATAGTGGAGAAAATTGGAAAGCTTGCTTACATGATTGAATTGCCTACTAATCTTGGAGTCCACGACGTATTGCACGTATCTCAACTAAGGAAATGTGTGTATGATTTGGAAGTGGAGTTAGAACCAAAGCAACTCGAGGATTTGAACATTGAACCAAAGCAATGTGTGTATGTTAGAGACCATGTTTGCATAGTAACTAGTGAAACAAAGTAGCTTAGAAAGAAGAGATTCCACTAGTAAAGGTACAAGGGTATGAGAATGCTAAAGATTTCACTTGGGAAACAAAAGAAAGAATGCAGCAGCTCTACCCTAAGTTGTTCAAAACTTAGAGATAATAAGGTGTGTTTACTTATGTTTGCTTACGATGTTATTAGATAAACCTATGTATGCTTGTATGTGTTGGCATATTATATAAATATTAGAATATATGCTAAATGGTTGCAATCTCCTTAAGTACGAATTGTGCCGACGCAATTCATATAGGGGGAGATCTATAATAGCCCAAATTATAACAAACCATTAATCAATTAAAATAATAAAATAAATAAGCATTGTGGTAGATTGATGTATTTTTATTACATCGTTGGCATGATTTATATTTTTTAAAGATTTATATATTTTAAATACACAAGAGATTTGTTGAAATGGATAAAACCATTTTGGGAGAAGATTAAAATTAATTGATGTGAAGTTTGAGTTAAATAATTTTAGATTGTAAGAAAAACAATGTTTGGTGAACATAAATTTTTATTTTTTGAAATAAATAAAATGAAGAATATTATTTAATATAAGAAAAATGTCAGTTTGGTTGCATATATTTATTTTGACATAAAGTTGAAGTCTCGAGTATATTTATTTTGTCACGTTGTATTTAAACAATGGCTACATAACATAATCAACTTATTGAAAATAGCAGAGGAAGCTATTTAGATAGAAGTATATGTACTAATACTAATTAACTACTTAAATATAAAAAATTACATGCAGTTGTGCGTTGTTTTATTTAAAAATAAACAATCACCACATTCATTATATTTCCAATATCAGATCCAAAAAGGAAGTCAATAGTATGTCTATCTGAAATAGAGAAAGCGAAGGTGCATAGCAAACATACTACAGTCCTTATTGCCTTTACAATGGCTTAGGCACTTTGAATTAAGAACACATTATTGAAATTCCAAGATCCGTCTGCACTTTCCTTCATTAGGCCAACATAGAGTTTGATCAACATCTTTTAACAAAAGAAATTCCTCGTTGTTACATGCAACCAAACTCATATATAACACTCCACATCCATTATTTTTCACGATGTAACTATTCTTCTTTCAAATATGCGCTTATTACCCTTATACAATGCGAGACACCCCAACATAAATCAGCACTTAAAGTCTTGGTGCATCCCTTTTTCAGTTTGTATTTTTTGGTTTCCACGTTTGTCATGTTCACTGAAATAACCTGTTAGAAGACAACTGAGTGCAAAATCCAATATGTATTATTTTTCAGGTTTTTTCAACATAGTATATATCAATATGTTACTGTTAATATCAACAAATGTAAATGAATTATGAAATCAAATATGTAATATTTTAACATTCATATATTTTATCTCTAAAAGCATATGTAAATTCCATAACTAATCTAAATATCTTATACATTTTGATTATCAATATGTCATACATTCTAAACGAAATAACAATCATTAATGTAGACGAGTATGATTAAATTGGCTATAGAACAATATATAATGGAAAGGACGTATTCACATCAAGGTAAATAAACCAAGCCACATTTCACGATGATATAAATAGTAAATCATGGTGAATTTGCATGGAAAAAGAATAGTGTAAAGGTATGGTTTAATTTTGTAAAACTATGGAATCAAATATGTCTTTGGTAAAGAATGCTTTCAAATGACCCTATGCACTTAAAGCTATTCCGTAATTAGCTTTGATTTTTGATGGATTTTTTGTGCATAAAGAATCAATATTTATATACAAAACAAAATAGACTATCCTACTATAGGTACCATGAAATTTAGCATAGCAAGATATAATATAATATATTGTGAAATGAACTTAAAATGTGTTTTAGTTTCATATTTTTAGCTCTTAATTATCACCTTATATTTTTTGCAAATAAGGAAGCAATGAGATAATATGACACATTCTATATCCATGTTTAGTCCTTATCTGTTATAGTTACTGTGAGAGAAAGACGTCATTGTATAACACCCTAACTCAAATATGCAAATAAAGAAATTAAAATAGAGCCAAAGTTTTAAAAAGTACTAAATCCAAGTGTTAGTAAAATACAAAAGCGCACCAAACAATGGTAGGTACTAAAACTTACCCTAATTATGGTTCCTTTGGTTGAGTTCGTCCATAGAATAATTTGCACTCAAAATAGGATGAGGTAAAATATAAATGTTTTGAAAATTTTACGAATTTGAATGTTTTACACGATAAATTGAAATATGAAAATATTTATTTAGAAATTAAGATTAAACAAAGTGAGGAAAAGAAATTAGGGTTAAAAAAATTTATGGGAGGAGAAGAGTTTAAATAATCTGTAGTAGAAGTGCCAAGTGAAGGTGAAAACAGAAAAAGAAGAAAGCATGCATTGAAAGATCGACAGACTTGTTATATGTCATAAATGAGGGAAAGTTTGATTATGTAATGGAAGCAACAGGTTAAATACCAAATACTAAAATCAAGGGGAGTGTAGTATTTGGATTGACATTAAAGGAGGAGAGAGGAGGTGAAAATATGGACATTCAAGTTCGATTCCTACCATGCGCTTCCCTATTCTATATAAATTTACCTGGAGGTATGGAGGCTTGGATCAGCGGACGGCTTTACTGTACCCTCCTCAGAAGTTTACCGGCCTGCCGGGTTCTCCTGGGTTTTCAAAAAAAAAGTTTATATATAATCGAATAGAAGATTCTATGATACAGCCAAAGAAGTAAAATTTTCACTTGTATTTAATTTAAAAAAATGTAGTATATGATAGTATTTACATTTTAAAATTTTATTTTAGATAATAAGTTGAGAAAATGAAAGTAAGAAGGGAAATGAGCGTGAAACATTTCTGAATAGCTAAAATATAAAATGATTCATTTCAGATAAGAAGATGAGAAAATTAGCGTGAAACAATTCTGAATAGCTGAAAAAGAAAATGAAAGGGCATACTTTCATTAAAATACAACGGATATTTAATCTGGAGCTTGGAATTGTAAGTAAAAATTAGAGGGATAAGTGAAATTTTCTATCTCAAACCAACGAGAGAAGATGATTAGAGGTAAGAATAAACGAGAAGCAAGAATATATATGGTCTCATATTCTCTTTTCTATATAATAAAATAGATTTGGTTAATTGATTTTATAGGTTCATTGAATTTGGAATAGAGAGCAATGCTAAAAAAATTTGAATTGGGCATGGTTAAAATGTTAATAATGTAGAAGATAACAAAAGGAAAATAATGGTGTAAAACTTACAATGTGTTGATGGTCAGAACTGGCTACAAGCGGGGATGGACGGAGTACCAAAGCTAGTGCTTTAAGGAGTTTCATTTTACTTTCTTCACGTGAAATGCAATTTTTTTTTTCAATTAACTCACCCACATGTAAGGGAGAGATACAAAAATAATCTCCACCTACGCACGTATGTGTAGACATAATGATAATCTCCACCTGCATGCGCAGGTGGAGGCAACATAGGATAAAATATACACTGTAGACTTGTTTGCTACAGCAAAGGCTACAGCAAAGAAGGCTTCCGACCCACTGTTTCAGCCTAATCGAGCTAAAACAGGTCTGGGATAGGTTATATGAAAAAATTAATATATTTTATTTTCAAAAATAAATTAATTAAAATTTGAAAATTATAAATTAAAGCATAAAATTATTTTTAAAAATAAATCTAAAATAAATTTTAAAGTAAAATTTTTAAAATTGAAAATTAATCTTTCTTTTAAAAGAAAATTCATTAGAAAGGTTAAAATTATACAAATTTCTTACAAAAATAAATTAAGCTATATTTATAGAAAAAAATTATCTATTGATTATTATATAAGTAATGGTTTTTTCTTCAAAGACTTTTAAAATTAATTTTGGTTAATGATTAATAAAAGAAATAATTTGAAAGCTAAAAATAAATTGTAAAGTTTGAATTATTAATTAATTACTATTTATCCTACAAACTTGGAACTAAAAATCCTTGATAGTTATAATTTAATATCATTATGAAAATTATTATTATTTTTAATCGAAGACCAAATGTTTTGGAAAATATGTTTGTAGTTTAACATATAAATTTAATAATTAAACCTTACAATCATTTAAATTATGAGTTAATTTTAGTAAGTTCTTTTTTATTATTCATTGTAGACAAATTCATTGTAGACAAATTCATGGACTACAAGATGGTTGACTCCAAACCAGTAACTGCTCAACTACATGAACTGCAAATCATCATTCATGAACTCGAAGCAGAAGGTCATAAGGTTGGAGTGTCATTTTTGGTTAAAGCCATCACGGAAAAACTGCTGCCATCATGGAGAGATTACCCCAATTATCTAAACCAAAAGACAATAAACCAAAAGACAACAAACGAACCAAAAACTTTAATGACGAGTGTTGAGTTTGTGGAAAGGTTGGACACGCCGCTAGAGATTGCAGACTCAAAAAGGACAGCAACAAAGAGGCAAATATAGTAGACAACATGGAAGTAGACGAGTCCAACTTCTCAGCAGTTGTATCTGAATGCAATTTGGTTCAGAATCCTAACCAATGGTGGGTAGACACAGGCGCTACTCGTCATGTATGCTCTGACAAACCCATGTTTTCTACATACCAGAAATTCAATCACGAAGAAAAACTCTATATGAGTAATTTTGCAGTATCCATGATCGAACGCAGTGGCATAGTAATCCTCAAGTTTACTTCTGGAGAAACTGTCAAGTTGAATAACGTGCTCCACGTTCCAGACATACGCAAGAATCTCATCTCTGGTGCAGTGCTATCAAAGAAAGGATTCAAAATGGTATTCGAGTCAGACAAGATGGTTCTCTCCAAAGCTGGAATATATATCGGAAGGGGATATTTATGTCATGGCATATTTACGGCAAATGTAGCCGTTGTCGGCAATAAAACTATGTATTATGATTGTGCTATTAATAAAATTGAAGTTTCTTACTTGCTTTAGCACGAAATTTTACTATGGCGTGATAGATAAGCACACATAAATTTTCGAAAAATGAAAATATTATCAAACTTGGGATTAATTTCGAAATTCAAAGTAGATAAGAACTACAAATGTGAGACATCTGTAGAAGCAAAAATGGTTAAAAAAACCATTTCAATCTGTTGAAAGAAGCACCGAACCACTTAATTTAGTTCATACAGATTTATGTGATTTTAAATCATCACCTACAAGAGGTGGGAAAAAGTACTTTATCACTTTTATTGATGACTATACATGATATTGCTATGTATATCTTTTAAACAGTAAGGATGAAGCAATTACATCGTTTATAAAGTACAAATATGAGGTAGAAAATCAGTTAAATAAAATGATTAAGATATTGAGATCTGATGGAGGTGGAGAATATGAATCACCGTTTGAAAAGCTCTGTGCAGGAAATGGTATAATTCATCAAACAATAGCTCCATATTCACCACAACAAAATGGTATAGCCGAGAGGAAGAACAGAACGCTAAAAGACATGATTACTGCCATGCTTTTAACCTCTGGTCTACCCACGAACTTGTGGGGGGAAGCCTTAAATATGTCTAATCATATATTAAACAAAGTCCCTCGCAATAAAACATGAAAAATTCCATATGAGTTATGGAAAGGACACAAACCAAGTTTTAAATACCTCAAAGTGTCGGGGTGCTTGGCAAAAGTCCCAGTTCTGCCTCCTAAGAAAGTCAAACTTGGACCAAAAACAGTAGATTGTTACTATTTAGGGCCAGCCCAAAATAGTAGTGCGTACAGATTTTTGGTATTCAAGTTCGACATAGCTGATATTCTTGTAAATACAATCATGGAATCTAGAGATGCCTCATTCTTTGAAGACGTGTTTCCACACAAAAGGAATGAAGGGAATAATGTCCCTAAAAGGACAAGAGAAGAATCAAGCAATTCACATGAAGATGAAACTCATCATGAGATTGAGGAAGTTGAACCAAGAAGAAGCGTAAGGGCTAGGACTTTCAAGACTTTTGGTTTGGATTTTTACACATATGTGTTAGAACACGAACCTCAAACGTACAAGGAAGCAATGTCATATTCTGAATCTTTATGTTGGAAAGAAGCAATTCAAAGTGAGATTGATTTAATTCTAAGTAATAAAACTTGAAAAATTGTTGATATTCCATCTGGAATAAAACCTATTGGCTGTAAATGGATTTTCAAGAAGAAAATGAAAGCAGATGGCTCTATCGACAAGTATAAAGTCAGATTAGTAGCCAAAGGATATCGTCAAAAAGAAGGAGTAGACTTCTTTGATACATATTCGCCAGTAACACGAATAACCTCTATAAGAATGCTTATAGAAATTGCATTGATCTATGATCTAGAAATTCATCAAATGGATGTAAAGACAGCATTCTTAAATGGAGATCTCAATAAGGAGATCTACATGGAGCAACTTGAAGGTTTTGTTTTCAGAGGAAATGAAAACAAAGTCTGTAGATTAGTAAAATCATTATACAGACTAAAATAAGCTCCAAAACAATGGCATGCAAAATTTGATAGTATCATGATGAGAAATGGTTTTCGTGTAAATGAATGTGATAAGTGTGTTTATTATAAACAAATTGGACAATCATATGTGATGATTTGTTTATATGTAGATGATATGTTAATATTTGGTCCAAATACTCAGGTAATAGAGGCCATAAAGAAAATGTTAATTGACAATTTCGATATGAAAGACTTAGGAGTTGCAGACGTTATTTTGGAAATCAAAATAACAAGAACACCTGATGGAATTGAATTGTCTCAGTCACACTATGTAGACAAAGTGACTAAAAAATTCCAAGACTATGGAATTAAAGGAGTGAGAACACCTTTTAATCCATCAGAAGTACTGCATAAAAACACTAATGAGAGTGTAATGCAATTGGAATACTCTCGTGTAATAGGATGTCTCATTTACTTCATGAATTGCACAAGACCAGATATAGCTTATGCAGTAAGCCGACTGAGCAGGTATACAAGTAATCCAGGAACGGAACACTAGAAAGCACTAATTAGAGTGCTTGGATATTTACAAAATACCACAAATTATTCCTTACATTATGGAAAATATCCTACCGTCTTAGAAGGATATTGCAAATTGGATTGTAGATTCAGAGGAATCAAAATCAACAAGTGGTTATGTCTTTACCTTAGCAGGGGCAGCAGTGCCATGTAAATCTACTAAACAAACATGCATAGGTCGATCCACTATGGAATCGGAGTTAATCGCTTTAGATAAAGTAGGCGAAGAAGCAAAATGGCTTCGTCACTTTTTAGAAGATATTCTGTTTTGGCCTAAACCTGTATCGGCCATATGCATACAATGTGATAACCAAGCTTCGCTAAGTAGAGTGCATAATTTTGTGCATAATGGAAAGTCACGACACATTCGTCGACGCCATAACACTGTTAGGAAGTTACTCTCAAATGGAACTATTTCCATAGATTATGTGAGAACAAATGATAACCTAGCGGATCCATTTACTAAAGGTTTATCATGAGAGAAAATTGACTGTGCATCGACGGAAATGGGTTTAAAAGCCTAAACCACCAAGAGTTATCTTATACGGAAAACTATCCTGGCGACTGGACATCCCAAGGACTAGGATCAATAGGCAAACCAGTTTTGAGTAACGAAAGACATAATGCATTTGCATGGACATAGTCCAACTCCATTCCTATGGTGCACAATATAAATGCATGCCTACAGAAGAATTTAAAGGTTAAAACTATGTTTTTTAATGATGACTATATCTTGAAAATAACAAGTGAGGTATATGTTGGATACTCTTAATGGTTGCGATCACCTATGTTAGTATGAGCTGGGTCGGCTCTATGAGAATATTAAAGTCTTATATTTTTTATAAACACTCGCAGAACCAAAAAAAATTGTTCAAGACCAAAATGAACACAACCAAGAGATTGGATGAGAAGGGAATCAATGCTTTGTAAAGCTTATTGTCTGGATATACAATAAAGGCCGACGGTTCAAGATGAAATAATTCACCGATTAGCCAAGTAGATCCGGTAAGTTTTTACTAGGGAAAGTTCAAAGTGAAATATCTAATTATCCACGATAAAACATTATTCCATATGTACTCTGTGATATTTCTTATTGTGTGGGGAATATGTATATTATCATTCATGTAGGGGATTGTTGAAATTCCTATTGAATGAAACATACATAAGTCCCACATCGCCAAAATTGCAAAGCTATTCCAATATATTAATCGCTTTGCAATGAAGGGGATCGGGCTTAAGGGAACCCAAATGTATGCTTCGTTGTGAGGAGGGAGATCATGCATCTCCACCACACATGCGCGCGCGCTCCGCCGCCGCCGCCGTCCGACCCATCGAACCAAACCGGGTGGGCTCGGGTTTGGGTCTAATATGATCATAATTTTACTGCAAAACTAGGCCGGGCTTTTTGACAGTTGCAGGCTAAACGAACAGGTGCGGATCTGTTCGAAAGCTGACGCGAATGACTGAACAGGCGCGACCCAAGGGAAAACAGAAGCGGGTGCGACCCGTTAGATGCGAGCGGGTGCGACCCGTTATCGAACAGTAGCGATTAAAAGCAACGGATGCGACCCGTCAAGCGGACGCGACTGTTTGAAGGGATGCAGATGAAACTATAAATAGGAGAGAATACTGATCAGATTCTAAATCCAATCAAGTTCTGTTTTTTTCTCAGCGTTCTTCCTCTACTGCTCAATACATATCATATAGTTGGCATACTCATTACGATCTCATGCAGATTACGTCTGTCGTATCTTGGGAGAGTTTTGAATAAAAATTCATAAGGAAATTGTTACGACAAGCCTCAGATGGAATTTCCTACGTTAACTGGTCTACTCTGTTCTTTATCTTTCCAGTTTCTACGTTGTGTTGTTTCTTACGAAACTACAACGTTGTTGTCGTAATTATTTACAATGTAACTTATTGTTACAAAATTATCTAATACATAATTCCAGCATAGTGGAAATCTGATTTATAAACTTGTGCGACGAGTTTATTGTAGCGTACTATCTGTTTAGGTATACTAGAAAATTAACATCTTAAGAATTTTTCTGTTTTTTGGTAAAACTGAGATGGCAATAGTTGAATTATTAACAAAGGCTACTACACACAATAGGCCCGATCCTTTTAAAGGAGATGGTGACGGTTTTCTAACATGGCAGAATCAGATGTTATTTTATCTCACCACACTCGGTCTGCAATGATATCTCGAGGAGGAGGAACTGATTCCTGCACCAGGCAAGGAATCATATGTTGATATGTGGAAGCATTCCAATTTTCTGTGCAGAAACTATATTCTAAATTGTCTCGACAAGGTGCTATATAAAGTGTATCAGCCTTTAAAGACAGCAAAAGCACTCTGGAATGCACTTGCCATATGGGATGCAGAATATTAGTATTAAGAAATTCATTGTAGACAAATTCATGGACTACAAGATGGTTGACTCCAAATCAGTTACTACTCAACTGTATGAACTGCAAATCATCATTCACGAACTCGAAGCATAAGGTCATAAGGTTGGAGAGTCGTTTTTGGTTGAAGCCATCACGGGAAAACTACCGCCGTCATAGAGAGATTACCACAATTATCTAAAGCATAAGAAGAAGGAAATCTCTTTACAGGATATCCTAGTCCGACTAAAAATTGAGGCAGATAACCGTGGAGTTACAAAACAAAGCGAGGAGGCATTTGTGGCTGAAGGTTCAAAGACCAAAAACAAAAAGAAGAATTTCCAGAAGAAAAGGAAAGCTCCAGACAATAAACCAAAAGACAACAAACGAACCAAAAACTTTAATGGCGAGTGTTGGGTTTGTGGAAAGGTTGGACATGCTCCTAGAGATTGCATACTCAAAAAGGACCGCAACAAAGAGGCAAATATAGTAGACAACATGGAAGTAGACGAGTCCAACTTCTCAGTAGTTGTATCTGAATGCAATTTGGTTCAGAATCCTAACCAATAGTGGGTAGACACAGGCGCTACTCGTTATGTCTACTCTGACAAACCATGTTTTCTACATACCAGAAATTCGATCATGAAGAAAAACTCTATATGGGTAATTCTGCTGTATCCATGATCGAAGGTAGTGGCACAGTAATCCTCAAGTTTACTTCTGGAAAAATTGTCAAGTTGAATGACGTGCTCCACGTTCCAGACATACGCAAGAATCTCATCTCTGGTGCAGTACTATCAAAGAAAGGATTCAAAATGGTATTCGAGTCAGACAAGATGGTTCTGTCCAAAGCTGAAATATATATCGAAAAGGGATATTTATGTGATGGCCTATTTAAGACAAATATAACCGTTATCGATAATAAAACTATGTATTCTGATTATGCTATTAATAAAATTGAAGTTTCTTACTTGCTTGAGCACGAAATTTTACTATGGCATGATAGATTAGGACACATAAATTTCCGAAAAATGAAAATATTATCAAACTTGGGATTAATTCTGAAATTCCAAGTAGATAATAACTACAAATGTGAGACATGTGTAGAAGCAAAAATGGTTAAAAAAACCATTTCAATATGTTGAAAGAAGCACCGAATCACTAGATTTGGTTCATACAGATTTATGTGATTTTAAATCATTACCTACAAGAGGTAGGAAAAAGTACTTTATCACTTTTATTGATGACTATACATGATATTGCTATGTATATCTTTTAAATAGCAAGGATGAAGCAATTACATCGTTTATGAAGTACAAAGCTGAGGTAGAGAATCAGTTAAATAAAAAGATCAGGATATTAAGATCTGATCAAGGTGGATAATATGAATCACCATTTGAAAAGTTCTGTGTAGGAAATGGTATAATTCATTAAACAACAGCTCCATATTCACCACAACAAAATGGTGTAGTCGAGAGGAAGAACAGAACACTAAAAGACATGATTAATGCCATGCTTTTAACCTCTGGTATACCGACGAACTTGTAGGGGGAAGCCTTAAATATGTCTAATCACATATTAAAAAAAATCCCTCATAATAAAACAGGAACGACTCCATATGAGTTATGGAAAGGACACAAACCAAGTTTTAAATACCTTAAAGTGTGGGGTACTTGGCAAAAGTTCCAGTTTCGCCTCCCAAGAAAGTCAAAATTGGACCAAAAACAGTAGATTGTTACTGTTTAGGGCCAACCCAAAATTGTAGTGCATGTAGATTTTTGGTATTCAAGTCTGATATAGCTAATATTCATTTAAACACAATCATGGAATCCATAGATGCTTCATTCTTTAAAGACGTGTTTCCACACAAAAGGAATGAAGGGAATAATGTCCCTAAAAGGACAAGAGAAGAATCAAGCAATTCACATGAAGATGAAACTCATCATGAGATTGAGGAAGTTGAACCAAGAAGAAGCGTAAGGGCTAGGACTTCCAAGACTTTTGGTTTGGATTTTTACACATATATGTTAGAATACGAACCTCAAACGTACAAGGAAGCAATGTCATATTCTGAATCTTTATGTTGGAAAGAAGCAATCCAAAGTGAGATTGATTCAATTCTAAGTAATAAAACTTGAGAAATTGTTGATATTCCATCTGGAATAAAACCTATTGGTTGTAAATGGATTTTCAAGAAGAAAATGAAAACAGATGGCTCTATCGACAAGTATAAAGTCAGATTAGTAGCCAAAGGATATCGTCAAAAAGAAGGAGTAGACTTCTTTGATACATATTCGCCAGTAACACGAATAACCTCTATAAGAATGCTAATAGCAATTACATCGATCTATGATCTAGAAATTCATCAGATGGATGTAAATACAGCATTCTTAAATGGAGATCTCGATGAGGAGATCTACATGGAGTAACCTAATGGTTTTGTTTCCAAAGGAAATGAAAACAAAGTCTAGTAAAATCATTATACGGACTAAAACAAGCTCCAAAACAATGGCACCCAAAATTTGATAGTATCATGATGAGATATGGTTTTCGTATAAATGAATGCGATAACCGTGTTTATTATAAACAAATTGGACAATCATATGTGATGATTTGTCTATATGTAGACGATATGTTAATATTTGGTCCAAGTACTTAGGTAATAGAGACCATAAAGGAGATGTTAATTAGCAATTTCGATATGAAAGACTTAGGAGTTGCAGACGTTATTTTGGGAATTAAAATAATAGGAACACCTAATGGAATTGAATTGTCTCAGTCACACTATGTAGACAAAGTGATTTAAAAATTCCAAGACTATGTAATTAAAGGAGTGATAACACCTTTTAATCCATTATAAGTACTGCATAAAAACACTAATGAGAGTGTAGTGCAACTGGATTACTCTCGTGGAATAGGGTGTCTCATGTATCTCATGAATTACACAAGACTAGATATAGCTTATGCAGTAAGTCGACTGAGCAGATATACAAGCAATCCAGGAAAGGTAACCCTGGAAAGCACTAATGAGGGTGCTTGGATATTTACAAAATATTACAAATTATTCCTTACATTATGGAAAATATCCTGTCGTCTTAGAAGGATATAGTGATGCAAACTGGATTGCTGATTCAAAGGAATCAAAATCAATAAGTGGTTATGTCTTTACCTTAGCAGGGGTAGCAGTGTCATGGAAATCTACTAAACAAACATGCATAGCTCGATCCACTATGGAATCAGAATTTATCGCTTTAGATAAAGCAGGTGAAGAAGCAGAATGGCTTTGTCACTTTTTAGAAGATATTCTGTTTTGGCCTAAACCTGTACCGGCCATATGCATACACTGTGATAACCAAGCTGCGCTAAGTAGTGTTGAATATGCGATTATATGATTTTTGTTTGATGATAATAAACATATATATTCATTTAAATGTATTTGTTAATGTACTATTTTATTTTTCATAGATTAAATAAATATTTTCTGAATAAAATAAATAGCACAGAAGTTGAATTCAAACAGAAATTTTATTCAAACAAATATTTATTACAATTTTTGAATAGTACAAATTTCAAGCTATCACTATATACACACACACACAACTTCGATTACAATACAATTTTTGATTACATCACAAATTCTAATTTACATTTGACCTCATTGCATATCACTCATTCACTCAACTCATATTTTTCTTCAACTTCATTCCAATATGAATCCAGCATTTGAGCAATCTGCAAAAATATACATTGATGCAGTAAAATTGGAAATAAAATATTTTTGCAGTATAAAATAAAATATGAATTTTGAAAATAATATTTGCCTCAGTTATTTGGGTTGCTCGTCATCATTTAAATTTGAATTCATCGTACATGAACAGCTTGTGACATGGACAGTGTATCACTGTACATGCCACAAGGCCGTACACACCAATATATACACTTGATAAAATTACAGGGACGGGTGAGCACAGGTCAAACCCAAAGCGCCGGGTTCAACTCAAGTGCAATAAAAATAATGTCACAATATCAGCACAAGGTCAAACCCGAGCTCCAAGCTGGATTCAACACAGGTGCAAGTTCATGAAAATGGTCAAGACAACTAAAACAAGCCTCGACCCAAATCCAAATATACAAATGCAATATGAACCAAACAGTGCAGTAGTACAACTCTAACTGGAAGCACACAAATGCACATACCAGATATGTCAACAAGTCAAGGGATGCACCAGTAAACCAAGCATCACAATGAACACTACAAGATGCAACATGTAGACGATGTTAATAAGACTCGTCATGTACATGAAGAGCAGACAACAAAACAATCATATACAAGTTTCACTGACTCGAAGGAACAAGGAAATATGGAAACAATGCAAACACAGTTCAAATGAACATCACATGAAACAAGACCACATACAAGTAGCATGATCAGACCAGTAAAGACATGAATAAGGCTCGAACTCTAGTCAGTGCACAACAACCCAATTCCAACTACAATGAACCAGGTGAAGCAACTTGAGCTCCAAAAGATACAACATAATGCACCAGTGAACAACTAAATGAAAATGGACAGCAGCTACAACTAAATGCAAGCCAACTTTACAGTATCACTAAATCATGGACAATGTAGTACATATCTGCATGGAACGGCAAGTAAAATCGAACAAGTCAAGTATGCAACAAAGATGAACACAAGCTTCAGACTAATGTACACATGAATGCCATCAAATGTACAAGTAAATGTACAAAGACTCCAAGCCTGCAAGCATTTCAAACTTGAAGACAACATGAAACTGCACCAAAGGAATAAAAACAAGTGAAATAGTGAAACAACAATGGTGCAACAACATACATATATTTATGTATGATCAAAGATGTATGTATACTCATGGTAGCTGAAACAAATGACTCAAACTCAAGTAAAGCAAAAGTCAGCGATGTACACATAAACTAAATGTCTCGAAGAACAGTAGACATAGCTTGATGCAAGAAGACTCGAGCACTACCAGAACTCAAAACCAAGCAGTGAACCAGCTAATGAACAAAGGGCCAAAAACCAAAACAAATGCAAATTGAACAAGTTAATGCCAAAATCAACATAATCAAATCAAATGACCAGAGGTAGTGAACAGTATGGCCAAAGTCGAATGAAATCAACATCGTTAAAATCAAGTCAAAACCGATATTGAACAAGTCAGTGCCAAAGTCGAACCAGCAAAATCGAAACCGTGATGAGAAAGGCAATTCAAAGCCGTGAATATCAAGTAAATCAGAAATATATGATTATGAACAAGTCAGGAAAAATCACCATCATCCATACAAAAATCAATGACCGAGCTATATCAATTGACAAATTCAAATAACTCCAGATGAATGAAAAATTAGGAATTCGAATCGTATATAGACCCAATCATCATTGGCGTAAAAGGGCATCGAGTTCAAATAAGCAAAAACAGAATAGCAAAATAAGAAATTATATACCGGAGCACGATCGAACTCGATCAAAATCGAGGAGCCGTGTTCGAATTGAAGAAGGAGTCCATTGTTTAAGCAAGACAGAGAAATAGCAATTGTAATCGATCAACAACCAATCAGGTTCCTTGACAGCCAAAGCCCTAATTTCACAAGGCAGAAGCCCTAGCCAATCTCATAGGAGCAAAGACAAGGCCGAAGCACTAGCTAATCTCACAGGTGCGAATGCGAGGCCAAAGCCCTAATTTCAAAGCAAAAGAGGAAAGAGATCGAAGCAGCCATTCTTTGTTTTTCACAAACAAGGAATGGGCCGACATAGATAAAAGAGATAAAGGGGCCGCATTTTTTAGTGATAAATTATTTTGGGCCGACTTATTTTAATAGGGCTTTAATATTTAAATTAGGGTTTAATTGTTTTTTAAATTGTTGTTTTTGTATTTTCTCCTTTAAACCATTGTAATTACTAGTCGTGTGACTAGGGGACAAACTACGTGGCGTAGTTTGAGAATTCACAACTCAGTGGCTGAGTTGTGGCAGGGTTTTGAGCGTAGTGTTAAGGCTAGTCGATAGCGGGTGTTGCAAATTTACGTGTGTAAGCGTCTGACTGCTTAATTTCTAGTAGAAACCTTGGGGACAGCATGTAGGCAGGGTTTTGCCGAAGCTGGGTAAACTCCGTGTCATTCTATTTCTGCATTTATTATTCTTCTATTATCTGTGCTGCTATTATTTTGATATATCTGTGTTGAAATAATTTTATAAGCTTCCGCAATAATTTTTATAATTAATAGCATCACCCTATTCACCCCCCTCTAGGGTGAAATCGATCCTATAAGTGGTATCAGAGCTAGGAATAGAAGTCAGCTTTTGTTTTTTTTTAAATTTGATTTTTTTTCAAAAATCAATTTATGTTTTAAAAAGTTGAATTTTTAAAATGGCTTCTTTTAATAATGCTTTTGTTGAGGGTCAGCCCATAGTTAGACCACCAATGCTCAATGGTGAATATGCTTACTGGAAAAATAGAACGACATTTTTACTGAAAACCATTGACGCTTGGAATATTATTGAGACAGGTTATAGAGCACCAACTATAATTGTATATAATCAGGAAATAGATAAATCGATGGATCAATGGATAGAACTAGAAAATAAATTACAAAATGCTAATGCTAAAGCTATGAATTCTATCATATGTTCATTGGATCAATTTGAATTTAATCGTGTCTCACATTGTCTAACTGCGCAGGAAATATGGCACACACTCGAAGTGACTCACGAAGGAACGTCTCAAGTCAAAGAATCTCACCTTGCCATGCTAAGCAGCGAATACAAGAATTTCACAGTGGCCAAGGAAGACAATGTCAAAGAGATGTACGAACGACTTTCCAATATTGTATACAAATCAAAAGCTCTTGGAAAATCATACATGGAATTGGAAATAGTCCGAAAAATTCTTAGAGTCATTCCATGAAGATTTGAAGCAAAAGTGACTGCCATTCAAGAATCGAAAGATTTAAAACAAATGAAAGTTGAAGAACTCATCGGAAATCTCACCACTTATGAGCTAGAAATGAAATTCAAGGAAGACCGTGAAGGAGGAGATATCTCAAAGGAACAACTAAAAGTGATGACGACGACGACGATGATGGAGCAGCTAAGATGGCGTTAATAATGAAGAAATTCAAAAGATGGAACCGCAAATATAGAAATCCAGCTCTAAATTAGAAATTGAAAAGCAAAATAGACAAAATACTAGACAATCCAAAAGAACAGAAGATCATCTGTCACAAGTGCAACCAACCCGGACACATCAAGTCCAATTGTCCTCAAAACCGACACGACTTTGAAAAGAAATCAAAAAGGAGAAATTTTACAGCCACGTGGAATACAAGTGATGAAGATAATCAAAGTACTAGCAGTGAGAGTGAGAAAGCAGATATGTGCCTTCAAGGTAATATAACCTATTAGCGACGATGACGAGCCAAGCGAGGTATCAAAAGTCACTCACTCGGAATTACTTATATATTTCCATGAAGTAAATGGTTGTTTTGAACGACTTAAGGAGAAGTATGCCAAACTTGAATCACAAAAAGATACTTTGATAGATTTAAATAAACAACTTGAGTAATTAGTTAAAACCTATCAAAGTAGGATCCCTAAGTGTGATAAGTGTCCATTATTTGAAGAAGAAATTAAAAAATCAGAAATTAATATAAAATCACTTGAAAATGAAATTATGATTTTGAAAGAAAGTGAAAATAAAAGAAGAGAAAATTCTATTAAAAGGTGCATACAATTGTTAAACGAAAATGAATCTTTTAAAACACAAGTCCAACAACTATCAACGACTTTAGATAAATTTTCAAAAAGTGAGATATAGTTGAACATGCTATTAGGAAAATAAACTATGAATACAGTTAAACAAGGACTTGAGTATAAATCTAAAAATGTTAGAAATAAGATTAATCAAGTAAATTCAATGTGCACAATTTGTAGAAAATTTGGACACGATCAAAAACAATTGCTGGTACAGACCCAAACACGTGAAAACTATACCAATTTGGATTCCAAAAGGCACAAATATAAAATCTCTCAAAGTTAAACAAATCTGCGTGCCGAAAGGAACATATATAAATAGTTTTGAGTCTCCATAAAATTATTTTTCAAAATATTCTGCCACCAACAACAATGGACCTATAAAAAAAAATAGTTCACCAAAACCTTTTATCGTGTAGGTATGGTGGCAGGCTAAGGAACAACAATAGTGTTATTTGGATTCTGGCTGTTCCAAGGACACAACGAGCGTCAAAACAAAGTTCCTTAGCCTAGTACAAAGGTGACAAAATCACAATGGGAAACAACGAAAAATTATCGTAAAGGTAAAACAGGTAATGGTATATTTTAAACGATATATTAAATGTGATAATCTACACCGCAGTCTGAATTAAATCAGCCAATAATGTGATGATGAAATAAATGATGATTTTGATTCTGACTTATTCAAAATTGTTGGCCAATTATATTCTTATGCCAAGAACACTATAAAAATCTGTAGAGTCTTTGAATTACTTCATATATATTAGTTTGGATTAATAATAGTGTTTTATTGGATGATAATACATTTGGTTATTTTACGGATGACTCTATATTCACGGTTTTTGATTATTTACACAGTTTCGATTCAAATTCAAGAGAATTACATTTAAAAATCTGTTAGAATTTATTTTAAGATATTTTGATGCACACTTCATGATCTGGTCTATCAAATTCAATTAATGATAATTTTGAGTGAAAAGAAATTCAGATGCAGATTACACTGGTGATCTAGTTGATAGAAAAATGACTAGTGGAACGTGATTTATGATAAGACATTTAGTAACTGCATCGTTTTTCATAGAAAATATTTGTATATTTTTCAATTCAAATAATTTTCAAATAGCAGAAAATTTTCTCTTAAAACCCCTTCTAGAAAATCATTTTTGACCTTGTTTTCAGATTGGTCAGTTTTAGAAAAAATTTGTTTTATAATTATTTTTGGATTTGATTTTAAATTATTACATTGACTAATCTGACTCCCTAATAATTATCGAAAAGATAAATAGTGATTAAAAAAGTGATGAGTGTTAATATTAGTCATATATTATAACTTGAGACGATATAATTAGTAAATTTCTTTAGAAATTCAAACAAGAGTTATAAAACTTTTGGTTGGTAAAAATTCCATGACCATCTCTATTTCTATCATATTTCTAACGACCATCACTCATCAAAATTCAATATAATTTGTTAATATGTGGTACTTTAAATAGGAATCATTTGTTTTTCATTTTACATTTTTTAATAAATAATAATAATAATAAAATACAAAGTTTTCACCCTCATTTAAAAGTCCTCACGGTTATGCATGGGTGAATTACTGGGAATTTGTTATGTGCTTCCATGCTCATTTAAAAGTCCTCACAGTTATGCATGTATGGAACGTATATCAAAATTGATTTTTTAAATAAACAAGTTGATTCTAATCCCATTTAAAAGTCCTCACGGTTATGTGTGGTTAGAAGATACTTGAATTCAATTTTTTTAAAATAAAATTGAAATACTACTAATCTCATTTAAAAGTCCTAACGGTTATGCATGGTTGGTAGATATTCAAATTCCTGATATAAATATACCACAAATAGACATTACTGTATGGTTTTATATGATGATATCATTCCCATCATTCTAAAAGTGGAATATGCGCCTAACAGAGTATTTATGATTTTTGTTTGACTTTTTATTAAAATTTAATATTTATATTCGATTGAGTTTTAATGTTGTATTAATATCTATCACTTTATCTCTATTTTTCTAACACTATTACTCTTTTGCTGATAACAAAAGGGGGAGAGAAAAGTTAAGATTTTGTCAAATAAAATCAAGCAAAGGTCAAATATTTTCTATTTGCATCTAGGATAATTTGCATATTTTTAATTATATGCATATATGAAGGGGGAGCTTTGTGTAGAGAGAAAGCATTTAAATAGGGGGAGCAAATAGAGTATATCAATGATCAAATACATTTAACATATTCAAAATCTTAAATATATGTTTGTTATCATCAAAAGGGGGAGATTGTTGAATATGCGATTATATGATTTTTGTTTGATGATAATTAACACACACACACACACACACACATATATATATTCATTTAAATGTATTTGTTAATGTACTATTTTATTTTTCATAGATTAAATAAATATTTGCTGAATAAAATAAATAACACAGAATTTGAATTCAAACCAAAATTTTATTCAAACAAATATTTATTACAATTTTTGAATAGTACAGATTTCAACCTGTCACTATATATATACACAACTTCAATTTCAATACAATTTTTGATTACATCATAATTTCTAATTTACATTTGATCTCACTACATATCACTCATTCACTCAACTCGTATTTATCTTCAACTTCATTCCAATGTGAATCCAGCATCTGAGCAATCTGCAAAAATACATTGACGTAGTAAAATTGAAAATAAAATACCTTTGCAGTATAAAATAAAATATGAATTTTGAAAATAATATTTTCCTCGGTTATTTGGGTTGTTCGTCATGATTTAAATTTGAATTCATCGTACACGAATAGCTTGTGACATGCACAGTGTATCACTATAAATGCCACAAGGTCGTGCACACCAATATATACACTTGATAAAATTACAGGGACGGGTGAGCACAGGTCAAACCCAAAGTGCCGGGTTCAACTCAAGTGCAATAAAAATAATGTCACAATATCAGCACAAGGTCAAACCCGAGCTCCAAGCTGGATTCAACACAGGTGCAAGTTCATGAAAATGGTCAAGACAACTAAAACAAGCCTCGACCAAAATCCAAATGTACAAATGCAATATGAACCAAACAATGCACAAAGGCAGTAGTACAACTCTAACTGGAAGCACACAAATGCACATACTAGATATGTCAACAAGTCAAGGGATGCACCAGTGAACCAGGCTTCACAATGAACACTACAACATGCAACATGTAGACGATGTTAATAAGATTCGGCATGTACATGAAGAGCAGACAACAAAAAAATCATATACGAGTTTCGCTGACTCGAAGGGACTAGCCAATATGGAAACAATGCAAACAAAGTTCAAATGAACATCACATGAAACAAGACCACATACAAGTAGCATGATCAGACCAGTGAAGACATGAACAAGACTCGAACTCAAGTCAATGCACAACAACCCAATTCAAACTACAATGAACCAGGTGAAGCAACTTGTGCTCCAAAAGATACAACATAATGCACCAAGCTGTAACGCCCCACCCCGAGACCCACCTTAGCAAAGAGAATTAACAAATAATTCTGTCTACTAAAGCGGAGAATAGGGCTGGTTAAGGGCGACCATCTATAATTTGTTCTTAAACATCTATTGAATACGTCGATAAATGCAATATAATTTTTTTTTGCAACTCTAGTGGATCGACATACTCAATAAATGCTTAATCCAAAACTATAGGTGGCTAACGGATCTATCAGAACAAAATACAATAACTGAACGTAAATCACATCATAGAACAGTAACCAACATCATATATATACATATACATTGATATATGTTTAGTGCAATACAATATGAATACAATAAAGGTGGTACTCAACCACACCAAATTCGAACAAGAATGAGGCAAAAATAAACCAATCAAGTTAGGATGCCTAAATAAATATAGGATCCTATAACAATGAAATGATCGGACTTAACATCAAATAAGTCAATCCATCTCAAATCAGATACATCTCAAGATAGTGAGTAATAAACAAATACTCACTAAAGCAGCAACAAATAGAAAACTCAGAATGCTCACAACAAGCAACTCATTGTGGATCCCCTCAATAGGATTCACAACTCTCAAAGGAATGCAACATGAATGCTCAAAGAAATCAATCAGCTCCATCAATACGAACTCACTCGTATCGACAAAAATAAGAACAGAATAATCCCAAATAAGATTACTTATAAGATAAGACGACTTCAAACTCTATTATGGAATACTACGGAATAATATATATATATATATATATATATATATATATATTTCTAGACATATTCCACCTCAACAATCCCAAAACTCGAAAAAGAATCAAAGCATGATTCGAAAACAAGCTCAAAGAAAGGATAATGATTCACTCGTATTGTACTTCGATGTATCGTGATATACGTACTATTCTGTGTTTATTCTACTTTGTTCTGACCACAGCTCTGATACCAACTGTGATAGTCTAGGCTTTGCAACCATCAACAGTGGCTCACCGACTGGTAGGCTTTTCAACCATCTCAGCCCCGTCGTGGCTCCCAGTGGTACCTCGGGTTTGCTTTTACGGCCAGCCTCTCGACTCGCAACCAACCCCGCAAGACCTTATACTATCCCCGGGAGCATGTAGGGGTAAGAGTCTCCCGTTCTCCACCTAACGCAAAGCGATAACCCCCTATCACGCTGTAATGTAGCAAAAAGGTGAAATTTGATTTAAAAATAAGTTTTCATCATAAATTGGTGGAGAATGGCTTGTTGTATTTTATTACATAAGAAAAAAAAATTTGCTTAATTTTTGGAATTAAAAATAGTGTTATATGTAAATATTTGTGTTAAGTAGGGTATTTAATTAAAATAAGAGTTTTTAATAATGAAAATAATTTTTTAGTGCTAAATTATCTTTTATTTCGTTGGAAAAAAAAATGTTTGTTAAAACATTGAAATGTAGTTGATTGGATGTATATAGTGTGGTCTTTGTACCACTTTTGTGTATCACTTTGTATCATACTGGGATGTATCTGTTTATATGTATTTATATATTATGATTACTATTCTGTGATGTGATATGCATTTTGTTGTTGTATTTTGTTCTGATAGATCCGTTAGCCACCTATAGTTTTGCATTAAGCATTTATTGGATATGTCGATCCACTTGGAATAGAAAAAATAGATCATTTATCGACGTATGCAGTAGATGTTTAAGACAAGATTATAGATGGTCGCTCCTAACCAGTTCTATTCTCCGCATTTGCAGATAGGATTGCCCAGTAATTCTCTTTGTTAATGTGGGTCTCAGGGTGGGGCTTCACAGCTTGGTATCAAAGCAGCGAGATTGTTTTGGGTTTTTCGACCATCTATGCTCAAAATTTTCGAATGTTTTCAACATGAAGTTGTCACATTCTTTTCAGGCTTTCCAGAACTTCAAAGAAAATCGTATTCCGATGTAAAACGAAAGAGATATACACAATTTATTGACAGCGATTTACGATTGAACATGCAGCAACAACAAAATTTTGAGATTTCTTACCCTAAAATCTCAATCAAACCTAGAATATGTGAGTTTTGAGTGAACAACTAAATGAAAATGGACAGCAGCTACAACTAAATGCAAGCCAGCTTTATAGTATCACTAAATCATGCACAATGGAGTATATGTCTACATGGAACGACAAGTAAAATCGAACAAGTCAAGTATGCAACAAAGATGAACACAAGCTTCAGACTAATGTACACATCAATGCCATCAAATGTACAAGTAAATGTACAAAGACTCCAAGCCTGCAAGCATTTTAAACTTGAAGACAACATGAAACTGCACCAAAGGAATGGCAACAAGTGAAACAGTGAAACAACAATGGTGCAACAACATACATATATTTATGTATGATCACAGATGTATGTATACACATGGTAGCTGAAACAAATGACTTGAACTCAAGTAAAGAAAAAGTCAATGATGTACACATAAACTAAATGTCTCGAAGAACAGTGGACAGTGCTCGATGCAAGAAGACTCGAGTACTACCAGAACTCAAAACCAAGCAGTGAACCAGCAAATAAACAAAGGGCCAGAAACCAAAATAGCTGCAAGTTGAACAAGTTAATGCAAAAATCAACATAATCAAATCAAATGACAAGAGGCAGTGAATAGTATGGCCAAAGTCGAACGAAATCAACATCGTCAAAATCAAGTCAAAACCGATATTGAACAAGTCAGTGCCAAAGTCGAATCAGCAAAATCGAAAACGTGATGAGCAAGGTAATTCAAAGCCGTGAGTATCAAGTAAATCAGAAATATACGATTATGAACAAGTCAGAAGAAATCACCATCATCCATACAAAAATCAATGGCCGAGCTATATCAACTGACAAATTCAAATAACTCCAGACGAACGAAAAATTAGGAATTCGAATCGTATATAGACCCAATCATCATTGGCGTAAAAGGGCATCGAGTTCAAGTAAGCAAAAACAGAATAGCAAAATAACAAATTACATACCGGAGCAAGATCGAACTCGATCAAAATCGAGGAGCCGTGGTCGAATTGAAGAAGGAGTCGATTGCCGAAGCAAGACAGATAAATAGCAATTGTAATCGATCAACAATCAATCGGGTTCCTTGATAGCCGAAGCCCTAATTTCAGAAGGCCGAAGCCCTAGCCAATCTCATGGGAGCAAAGACAAGGCTAAAGCACTAGCTAATCTCATAGGAGCAAACGCGAGGCCAAAGCCCTAATTTCAAAGCAAAAGAGGAAAGAGACCGAAGAAGCCATTCTTTGTTTTTCACAAACAAGGAACGGGCCGACATAGGTAACAGAGATAAAAGGGCCGCATTTTTAAGTGATAAATTATTTTAGGCCGACTTATTTTAATAGGGTTTAATATTTAAATTAGGGTTTAATTGTTTTTTAAATTGTTGTTTTTGTATTTTCTCCTTTAAACCATTGTAATTACTAGTTGTGTGCCTAGGGGACAAACTACGTGGCGTAGTTTGAGAATTCGCAACTCAGTGGCTGAGTTGTGATAGAGTTTTGAGCGTAGAGTTAAGGCTAGTCGACAGAAGGTGTCGCGAATTTACGTGTGTAAGTGTCTGACTGCTTAATTTCTAGTAGAAACCTTGGGGGCAGCACGTGGGCAGGGTTTTGCCGAAGCTAGGTGAATTCTGTGTCGTTCTATTTCTGCATTTATTATTCTGCTATTATTTGTGCTGCTATTATTTTGATATATCTGTGATGAAATAATTTTATAAGATTCCGCAATAATTTTTGTAATTAATAGCATCACCCTATTCACCCCCCTCTAAGGTGAAATCGATCCTACAAGTAGAGCGCACAACTTTGTGTATAATGAAAAGTCACGACACATTCGTCGACACCATAACACAGTTCGGCAGTTACTCTCAAATGGAACTATTTCCATAGATTATGTGAGAACAAATGATAACCTAGCGGATCCATTTACTAAAGGTTTATCAAGAGAGAAATTTGACTGCGCATCGAGGGGAATGGGTTTAAAAGCCGAAACCACCAAGAGTTATCTTATACGGGAACCTATCTTAGCGACTGGAAATCCCACGGACTAGGATCAATAGGTAAATCGGTTCTAAGTAACTCAAGACGTAATGCATTTGCATGGACATAGTCCAACTCCATTCCTATGGCGCATAATATAAATGCACGCCTACAGAAGAATTTAAAGGTCAAAACTATGTTTTTTAAAGATGACCATATCTTGGAAATAACAAGTGGGGTATATGTAGGATACTCTTAATGGTTGCGATTACCTATGTTAGCGTGAGCTGGGTGGGCTCTATGAGAATATTAAAGGCTTATATTTTCTATAAACACTCGCAGAACCAAAAAAAATTGTTCAGCACCAAAATGAACACAACCAAGAGATTGGAAGAAGGGAATCAATGCTTCGTAAAGCTTATTGTCTGGATATACAATAAAGGCCGACGGTTCAAGATGAAATAATTCACCGATTAGCCAAGTAGATCCGATAAGTTTTAACTAGGGAAATTTCAAAGTGAAATATCTACTTATCCACGATAAAACATTATTCCATATGTACTCTGTGATATTTCGCATTGTGTGGGGGATATGTATATTATCATTCATGTGGGGGATTGTTGAAATTCTTATTGAATGAAACATACATAAGTCCAACATCGCCAAAATTGCAAAGTTATTCCAATATATTAATAGCTTTGCAATGAAGGGGATGGGGCCTAGGGGAACCCAAATGTGTGCTTTGTTGTGAGGAGGAAGATCATGTATCTCCGCCACACACACGCGCGCTCCCCCGCCGCCGTCGCTGTCCGACCGACCGAACCGAACCGGGCGGGCTCGGGTTTGGGTCTAATATGATCCTAATTTTACTGCAAAACTGGGCCGGGATTTTTGACAGTTGCAGGCTAAACGAACAGGTGAAGATCTGTTCGGAAGCGGACGCGAATGACTAAAGAGCGTGACCCATGAGCGAACAAAAGCAGGTGCGACACATTAGACGCGAGCGGGTGCGACCCGACTGAAGAGACGCAGCCGAACATAAGCAGGAGTGACGCGAGCAGATGCAAGTAGCAGGCGGGTGCGACCTGTTAACGAACAGTAGCTATGAAAGGCAACAGGTGCGACCCGTCAAGCGGACGCGACTGTTTGAAGGGATGCGGACGAAACTATAAATAGGAGAGAATACTGATCACATTCTAAATCTAATCAAGTTCTGTTTTTTCTCTGCTTTCTTCCTCTACTGCTCAATACATATCACAGAGTTGGCATACTCATTACGATCTCATGCAGATTACGTCTGTTGTATCTTGGGAGAGTTTTGAATAAAAATTCTTAGGGAAATTGTTACGACAAGCCTCAGATGGAATTTACTACGTTAACTGGTCAGATTCTACTCTGTTCTTTATCTTTTCAGTTTTTACGTTGTGTTGTTTCTTACGGAACTACAACGTTGTTGTTGTAATTATTTACAACGTAACCTATTGTTACAAAATTATCTAATGCAGAATTCCAGCATAGTGGAAATCTGATTTATAAACTTGTGCGATGAGTTTATTGTAGCGTACTAACTATTTTGGTATACTAGAAAATTAACAAATATTTCTTCATAAATTAAGATTAAACAAAGTAAGGAAAAGAAATTAGGGTTAAAAAATTTATGGGAGGAGAAGAGTTTAAATAATATGCAGTAGAAGTGATAAGTGAAGGTGAAAACAGAAAAAGAAGAAAGGATGCATTGAAAGATCAACAGAATTGGTATATTTAATACATGAGGGAAAGTTTGATTATGTAATGGAAGCAACGGTTAAATACAAAATACTAAAATCAAGGGGAGTGTAGTATTTGCATTGACATTAAAGGAGGAGAGAGGAGGTGAAAATATGGATATTCAAGTTTATATATAATCGAATAGAAGATTCTATGATACAGCCAAAGGAGTAAAATTTCCACTTGTATTTAATTTAAAAAAAATGTAGGACATGATAGTATTTACGTTTTAAAGTTTTATTTTACATAATAAGTTGAGAAAATGAAAGTAAGAAGAGAAATCAGCGTGAAGCATTTTTGAATAGTTGAAATATAAAATGATTCATTGCAGATAAGAAGTTGAGAAAATGAGCGTGAAACAATTCTGAATAGCTGAAACAGAAAATGAAAGGGCATACTTTCATTAAAATACAATGGACATTTAATCTGGAGCCTGGAATTGTAAGTTAATATTAGAGGGATAAGTGAAATTTTCTCTCTCAAATCAACGAGAGAAGATGATTAGAGGTAAGAATAAACGAGAAGCAAGAATATTTATGGCCTCATATTCTCTTTTCTGTAAAATAAAATAGATTTGGTTAATTGATTTTATAGGTTTATTGAATTTGGAATAGAGAGAAATGCTGAAATAATTTGAATTGGACATGGTTAAAATGTTAATGATGTAGAGGATAACAAAAGGAAAATAATGGTGTAAAACTTCCAATATGTTGATGGTCAGAACTGGATACAAGCGGGGATGGACGGAGCACCAAAGCTAGTGCTTTAGGAGTTTCATTTTACTTTCTTCATGTGCAATGCAGTTTTTTTTTCCAATTAACTCACCCACATGTAAGGGAGAGATACAAAAATAATCTCCACCTATGCATGTAGGTGTAGACATAATAATAATCTCCACATGCATGCGCAGGTGGAGGCAACATAGGATAAAATATACACTGTAGACTTGTTTGCTACAGCAAAGGCAGGCCTGACCCTTCTCTAAAGCAATAGAAGCGGTCACTTAGGGCCTCAAAAATCCTAGGGCACCGAATTGCCAACCAATGCGTACATAAAAAAAGAAAAAAAATTGAATAGCGAATCTGCGATTTCACGAATCAGGAACATGCAATCTCCATCTAGGCGAGCTGCAGCTCTCCAGCCTCTCCTCTCCATCTTGGCAGCAGCTAAGGCACAAAGAAGTGAAGAACGCATGAATTCAATTGAATTGAAGGTACATAATTTCAGTTTTTGTATGTTTTAGACATTTAATTCGAATTAATTTAGTTATTCATGTTTTATTACAATTTATACTTAGTGGTTTGATTGTTAAATTATAAGCAGTTGTAAACAACAATCAGTGATGGGTCAGAATTAGATGTTTCTATAATTGTAAATCATTAATGGTTGATTTAAGAATTTTAAAATGAATTTTTGCTTCAAATTTATAGTTCTTAATTCATTTTAAAATTTGTAAATTGTTACTTTTTATCTTTTACAGTAAAATAAAGAATCTGGATGTTCAATGTTCAATGTTGTAAACATTCAACTATAAATTAAATTTTAAAATGAATTACAAATGAAGAATCTGATTAATGTTGGTACTAGTTCAATGTTGTAAAATGAAGAATCTGATTGAAGTTGGTACTTTAAAATTGGTAAATTGTATGTTCAATGTTCTTAATTCATTTTAAAATTTAATGTTCAATGTTCTTAGTTTAGTTTGATGGTTAGTTTAAGAATTTTTAAATGAATTACAAATGTAAAATGAACATTGTACTAAATTGTAAAATGAACATTGAACACCTATTGTAAAATGAACATTGTAATCTACTATAAATTATACGTTAACTGCAATTAAAAAATTCTTAAACTATTTTTCCTTGGTTTAAAAATTCTTAAACTATTTATTGATAAATAACTATGTTTTCGTAGGGCTAGAAAAATGTTCATAAGTAATTAATATTACTTTTGTTGTATAACTTGAATTATTTTTAGGAATAAAGTTATTTCTTCTTTTCCTCTTTTCATTATTTATAAACAATATAAATTACTTTGATTATTTAATTAAAGATAATAGCATTAGTTTTTGTATAAGGGTCTTGTTTTCGCTTTTCGCTTTGGGTACCAAAACTCCTTAGACCAGCCCTGAGCAAAGGCTACAACAAAGAAGGCTTCCGACCCACTGTTTCAGCTCAATCGAGCTAAAACAGGGTTGGGATAGGTTATATGAAAAAATTAATACATTTTATTTTCAAAAAATAAATTAATTAAAATATGAAAATTATAAATTAAATTTTAAAAATTATTTTTAAAAATAAATCTAAAATAAATTTTAAAGCAAAATTTTCAAAATTGAAAATTAATCTTTCTTTTAAAAGAAAATTCGTAAGAAAGGTTAAAATTATAAAAATTTCTTACAAAATTAAATGGTGCTATATTTAGAGAAAAAATTATCTATTGATTATTATATAAGTGAAGGTTTTTTCTTCAGAGACTTTTAAAATTAACTTTGGTTAATGATTAATAAAAGAAATAATTTGAAAGTTAAAAATAAATTGTAAAGTTTGAATTATTAATTAATTACTATTTATCATATAAACTTGAGCTATATAATAATCATGAGAGATTATTTTGAGTGAGGACAAAGAGAAGACTCATGTGTGATTAGATTAGTGCCCTTCAGATCTTGTGAGATCCATTGATTAGGGTATTTTGGAGAAATCTATCAAATTAAAGCTTGATATATATAATGCCAGGAAAGGCTAATATCCATCTTAACTAACTGACTACGTGATATTGCCCCGGGTCTGTGGCAAGTTTGTCCTATTGTCGCTGGTCGATAACCTTCTACTTGGGATTTATTATATAGAAATTATGGGTCATAACATTATTCAAATTAACCGATGGATAGGATTGTTGTGATGCCTTTCTGTGATTTTGGGTAGCAAAGAGACTGTGTGAGGATGCTCACTAGTTTTTTTAATGAGTATATTTCCTCCTTTTGTTACTCATCTTATGGTATTGTTGTATTATATATATAAAGTTAGTCTATATATTTAGAAGCAAAATTTTGACTACATGTAAATGAATAGGTGTGGAAATAGAGTGACGTACATGTGTTTTATCGCTTTTATGACTTAGTTAAGATACGGGTACTTTATGAGTGTAGGACAACAACACTTTACCCAATTAAATTTATGGTTGTAAATTGTTAGATGCTTGCATCATTCTATAGCCAAATAGGAGCATACATCATTATAAACCGTTCTAAATCTATTTTGCAAGCCTAGCTTTAGGTATGATTTCTTGTTTACATGTTTTAGATGGATGATATTTCTTTTCTGCATATTTGTTCTTATGTCATTAATAGTTCAGATTACAAACAGAGCTATGTTTGTGGGTAGGCCAATTACATTATTATTTATTCTGTAATTATGTATTATAATATATTTTGGATAAAGATTTCGCTCATACCAGATCTAGTCTAACCCGCAGGTTATTTTCCCCATGAATAACCCTCGGGTTACTCTTACAAGTAGCTGGAAGATTTGCAGGTTTCATTTATTTTGTGGTCAGCAGTTGGATGAGGAGGAAGTTTTATGTATGTATAGTGTATGATGATGTACTTTATGTAGAAGTGTTGGTCTTCTCTTTTGTACATATTCGACCAAACACTCGTACCTTATGTGCGCGATGTATTGTATTTATCAACCGCGTACGTTGGAATGTGTATGTAATTATTATTTCTGTATTGTTATAATCTATGAAACTTTTTAATGCTATTGCTTTGTGCCAAGATGAGATATGTTTTGGTAAGTGATTCTATGTGTATAGAACATATCCATGTTGGCCAAAAGGAATGCGTACGATAGAGCACTAATCTAGTGTACCATTCTTCATGCTTTCAGACAATTTCGACTCCCCGTTAGCATGTTTGTTGGGGTCGAGTGTCACATTCTACCCATCCTCAGTTCCAATTTCCATCAACTGCTTCTCGTAATCTACCACTATCACATACTTTCTAAGCCTATCAATTCCCAAAACAATACCAACCTCACAAAACCCAATAGAAAGCAATCATAGACAAAAGAACATCCATGATTTGATAAGACCAAACTATGATAAAACATACAAATGCTAGTGGAGCCTCCAATAGGGTTTGCCACTACCAATGGTTGGTCAACAATTTTGGTTTAAATCCTAATCCATCGACCAAGTCACTAAATAAAATGAAGCCCTGGTATCAAACAAAATACGTATAGGAACTAATAAATTGAAAGCATCCTTGAATAGTGATGCTCTTTCTCTTCTCCATTTTCGAGGGAGCACTTAACAAAGTGGGAATAACATCCAAAGCATATTCCTTCACCACTAGTTTCTACTTCATTAGTGTAGGATAGTCTTTCTGCATATGCCCTACCTAGTTGCAATTATAACATTTCTTCCCTTCAATTTTGCAATTCCTACTCAAATGGTCGTTGTCGCCACAATTATAGTAAATAGGGTCCCACTTGGCCTTTTTCTGAGCATCCTTGTCCTGTTATTACTTCCTCTTATTATTCCATTACTTCTTCCATTTTATGTCTGGCTTAGATTTGGGGTACAGACTATAGCGTCGGAGTGCCTTCTCAACAAGCTTCTCAAAAGACTCGTTAATGTGTCCTACAATCTTTTTCCTAGATAATCGTCTAATCCCGTGATGAACTCCTCATTCTTTTTTAACGGAGTGTCGATAAAAGGCATCTTGTACTTCGATAAAGCGTTGAGGTCAGCTACATGTTCGAAGACAGACATGTGTCGCTGCTTCAGATCCGAAAATGTATGGAATAGAACCGACTTATGAGCTTTCAGTATTAATTTCTCCTCAAACCTGGTCTTGAACCGATCCCAAGTGAACTAGTCCTTGAGGGTAGCAACCTTCACAACATTCCACCAATTGATTGCTCTTCCTTAAAGTTGCCAAGTTGCCAACCTCCTCTTCATAGCATCATCCTACTTTAGGTCATTTAAGATACTCTTGTGGTTGTCCAGCCATTCCTGCACTTCCATAGCCTACTTCGTTCCTTGGAATGGTTAACCACCAAGACCGAAAAAAATCCTTATTCAACTTTGCGAAATCAGCCTTGGTCGCCTACGCTTGAGCACCACCACTAATAGAAACATTATGTGCTCCCACCTAGGCATTTTGCAGCATATTCCTCATCGGGGTATTGATTATCATCTATAAGTCAAGGTTGACAGCCCCTGAGCCTGCTCCCTCTTCCTCAACTCCCAAGATTGAGTTCATAGTCGTGTTTCTTATACGGTGGCTCATTCTTAATCTGTAATAAGAATAAGCAGTCTCTCATAAAGAAAATTGCACTCATGGTATTCATATATTTAATGCGATGTATTATATATACACTTTATATTGTTCTAAAAACCCAAATATGTAACAAGCAGTCTCTCTCATATACTCTCGATCCATTCTAAGGTGAAAACTCACCCTTATCACCAATGGATCCTAGTATCAACTTATGTCAACTACGAAACCTAGGCTCTAATACCAAATGTGACGACCACCCTACATCCTCAACATCAATGTAACTATATAGTGTGTTGTAACGGTTCCCGACCGATGTAGGATGATTGTTAAGGGTTGTGAAGTAAATAAAACAATCATAAAACCTATCATTACATCACAACACATCAAATCAAATATAATAACCATGACAAATATAAAACAGGTGAGACAGTATTAACTAAATGAACCATAGATTAGAGTGCATAGGCTCACATAGTTATAAAAAATAGAAATGGAATTTATATAACTGGTAACTAAACTCAAATGATTAACTATCTCTAAATAAAAAGAGTTAGACACTATTAAGGAACCATAGTGTCACACAATGGAATAAGCGATAATAAGACCAAAATATAAATGGGAGAAAGCATCGCCTTCTGTTAGTCCATCTACACAACTCCATGTGTCGTCCGCACCTACTATCTAGTCTACTTATTTAAAAGTATCTAAGAAAATAAGAAGCAAAGCATAAAAACTCGAATTAGATAACTGTCTGGTGTGGATGATAAACAATCTCAAAATACTATGAAAACCAATATAGTATAGGATATATGGTATGAAGGACCATAACTGACCTATTCCTGCATCCAAAGAGCTAGCACATCATAATATATGCTAATCTACCATCTACTATCATCATAAAGGTGTATTACATCCTAAGTACCATTTCAGGTGTCTAGGTATCCACATTTACAATACCTACGTCTTGTTACATCCCTAGAGTGATAAATAATTATGCCAATCATAGCATCCACGAAACAATCCTCGTTGTCACTCATATGCGTTGGATATATGATGTTGTATAGACATTCCTTTGCTAGAGATTAATGAAATAAATCTCAATTTCTAGGTGCTCAAATCCAAGCCACATAGGTGCTAGGAAACTAGACCCCAACATCAACAAGATCTAAGGTACGGATCCACCAACATCGACTCGGGATCCATCAACATCAATCCAGGTGAGCATTCTTACATACCTCTGTCTTATGAGCACACTTCAAAATACTCTAAGTATAAACGATCCCTTTGCATTCGTCATTATAGTCAAATACATTATCTCGTTCCATTCCATTCACTTCGATAGTAGAACACATTACCTTGCCTTGCTTGCAAGTTCCATCAACATCGAACTTGCCGATATGGACCCATCATCACGACTCCATCAACATAGATTCTTCATCACCGAAACACAATCCCATCATTATCATCGAGTCATCATCATCTAAACACAACTCCATCTACTTCGAGTCATCATCACCAGAACACAACTATGTCATCATTTAGGCATCGTTATCATCTAAACACACCCCCATCAACATTGAGTCGCATTACCGAAACGCAACTCTAATCATCATTGATTCGTCGTCATCTAAACACAATTCTATTATAATTGAGTCGTCTTTACTAGAACACAACTCCATCATCATTGATCCATCATCATCTAAACACAACTCCATGATCATTGAGTTGTCATCACCAAAGTCCTGAAGTCATCACTCGAAATGGAAAGTGAGTGTAACTTGACCATCCACTTCTCACTATATGCTTTAATTCTGACAGAACAACTATGCCTTGCTCAGAGCCTAACAAGGTCAAACTCTAATAAAAAATTGGACGAGACTGACCTTCCACTCATCAACCTCTGTACTTGATTTGGAGACCAAAGAAAGACTTGGAATGAAAGTAAACCGATCATCTAATCCCTGATTTAGAGTTGATGTTCACCAAATACCTATTCCCTCTCGAAGCTCAGCGATGTCGGGATCCAACTAATGTGGACATGATTTGACCCTCCACACATCGACTTCTTCCATGAACACAGGGATATTTTTAAAGCTTAACTTAAAGTTGTCATGACTGAATGTCTACTCATCAACCATGGCCCTCGACACGACGACATGGCCGCAACTTAAGGTGGATGTGACTTGATCATCAACCCAACGACTCTCTCCCTCAACTTACCGAGAGAAGTACGAAGCAAATTGGATGAGACCTAACCGTCCAATCGAGCATGAATATGATCCGACTATCCATCGCTTGCTCATTTCCTTAACTTGACAGGAGGATCTACAACCGCTAAATAGATGTGAATCGACCATCCACTCGCAAACTTCTATCCTCGACACTAGGAGCAAAGTTCTAGCCTACAACTGAACATAACTCGACTGTCCATTCGATAGCTCTTACCTTGACCTAACTAGTGGAGTATAAATCAAAACTTGATGTGATGACCACCTATTTTTAACTCTAGTCCTCTAGTGCAGATCGTAGTATAGACACAAAAAGATGGACGTGGTTCTATTGTCCATCGACGACCTCTAGTCCTTAAACCATGGGCTGTACAATAAATTTCATAATGAAATTGGATGCGGTTCGACCGCCCACTCGTCGACCTTCGTGTTTGACCTGAAAGGCCAACAAAAGACTTAAAATGGATATGATCCAACCATCCACTTCTTAGCTAGCATCACAAAGTTTTGTGAAACATTCATGCCTTGATCAGAATTCGTCAAAGCTGGAATCTGATTTAAAGTAGGCATGGATTAAACACCTGCTTGCTAACTATTAAGAGCAATCATTACCACTCCCTTTCTTCACCCGGCTGGAAGAGTGAAAACCGTAAGGTGAACATGATTTGACCATTCGCTCTCCAATTCTTGCCCCTAAATAGAGAGGCAAAGAGACGAATGGAATTGAATGTGGTTTGACCATAATGCTCCCGTGCTTGAGCTCAAATTCACAAAGAATACTCATCTAATTCCCAACGCTTGGTAGAGACAGAATACAAATGAAAGTGGAAGGTGGTATGATCATCCACATGTCAACTCATGTCCCAAATATGGGGGTAGTTCAATATCCCAAGCTTAAACATGATGTACTTCGATCTTTCAATCCGAGGAGGGTGTGACCCGTCCATCTACGACCAGTATGGTAGACTATCGAAGCCTTGCCTAGACATTAGTAAGCCTAAAATCCAAATCAAAAAATATGGATGTGGTTAAACCATCCATTGACCGACTTTGGTCCCTAGAGCATGGACCGAAATATAAACACAACAAAAACATGGATGCGGTTCGACCGTCCATTGATAACTCTAGCCCCACAGTGTGAGTTGGAGTATAACCACCTGATGGCACGACAAATTACCCACCGACAGACTCTGGTCCACAGAGCGTGGACAAGAGTAGTGACAATAATTGAATGTGGTTCGACCGTTAATCCAATAACTCTCTCCTACGAACTGACAGGCTGAGTATAAAACATAATGCAAAAGTGACTCAACCATCCGCTAACTGACTCCTTTCCATAAATGGGGAAACATGAAATTAAAGTGGTCGTGATACGACGACTACTCTTCGACTTCCATCCCTAATTAAGAGGCAGAAAAATGACTAATGAAAATGTGGTTCGACCATTTTTCGGAATAACTCTAAGTTCATAGAGTGTGGACTGAGTATAAACACAAATTGGATGTGATTCGACCACTCGCCAACAAATTCCTATCCCTAGAGTGTGGATATAAGTATAAACAAATAAATGAGTGCGGTTAGACCACTCACTGTTCCATAAAGTCTGACTTGAACTCGATAGGAGGAGTATAAACATACTACGAATGAGGTTCAACCATCCGCGACTAACTCCACCGACCCAAAATTGGGGGTAGGAGTATAATTCACTAAAATCTGAATGGGACAACCCATTATAGCTTCGACATGGTATTCTTTATGACTTAAGGTAATGATTGCCAGGAAGCCTTAATACAAGACTAAACAAAATAACTTCTGAAGTTATGGGAGACTAATTATATCACACCTCTGGATCGATAGGCAATATCAATCTAAACTATCTATATCGTGCCACTGGATCGACGGTCAGTATCAATCCATACGAAACAGAAACGGATATAACCCGGATGTCCTTCGAAAAATTTCGATCATCAGAGTGTGGATAGGAGAATAAACCATGAATAAGTCTGAACTGATCAATTATTCTCCTGCACCCTCCTTCGATCAGTCAAGAAGAGCATGAAACCGGATGAGCATGACCCGACTGCACCTAAGCTAACTCTGTCCCTAGATCTGATAGGAGAATATGAATCAAAATGGATGTAACTGACCATTCAGCTCCAAACTAATGCAACGCGATAGTTCATTCGTTGACTCTTACAATGATCCAACTAGAAGAGCAATACGAAATGGACGTGACTCGACCGTCCGCACACTAATTCTTGCCCTTCATCCGACAGGGAGAGCATCAATCACTGACTGTATGTGACTTAACCATCTATTCTTCAAGTCCTCACCTAGAGTATGGCGATATTTACCCCAAAAGTGGATGTGATTGATCGTCCAGTACCCAACTCATGCTCGAAATCCGATGGAGCATTCAGCCTTCCATCAACTTATAACCAATCCCACTATTCAACGAGAAAGAGTATAAAGATAAAGTGGAAATGGCTTGCCTTCCTACTTATCGACATATGCCGCAGACTTAGGGGCACAAGCGAGAAACAAGATGAATGTGAACCAACCATTGATTAATCAACTCTAAGTTTTTGGAGCTTAGGTGTGAGTATAAACATGACTAGGATGAGACTCGACCCTTCACGCGATAAAATTATCAACGTAGGACCGGGGGTAGAAGTGTGATCGTCCAAAGACTGAATGCGATAACCCAATACTGTGACTCATATCTAGTGTTTACAATGACTCGAGGCTACGAACGAAAGGATGCCTGAAGATAGAATCATCGAACCGATGCCTAGGCTTGTAGGAAACTGACCATTACTCCAACCTAAATGATGAGCAATGGACCGCGAGTACATTGAATGGAAAGCGCATTACTCGAATACACAAGCAGATTCAAACTCAAAGAAAAGGCCAACTATTTAGCTACATGCAACACAAGGCTAAACTCTACTCGACATTTGATTCAACATTCCTTTAAGCCTGATCTTCAACCATTGCAGATCATCGCTAAAAGCGTCTAGAACCCACCACTATCAGACTCAACATCTCATGACGAGGTCATAAAAATTCAACCGGAGTGATTGTCATTATTGATCGTCCCAATCGGGTTTCACGTTGGTTGTTACTCGAAATAGTTACGTTCAAATTCGTAGATTAGTTAGACCAAAACAAGGCGAACTCGAAAGACAGCTTTTCGCTTCCAAGGATCGACCAGCTGGTAGACCTAACCTTTAAACATGAACTGCTTTCATTCATGCACTTGAGTTTTGGATACAACCAGATCCCGATATACAACTCTAACCTGGAGTACACCAGTTTCATTACCAATCACATATTATATTACTATGTTTCCAAAGATCGGATCTGGCAATCAATGGAAGTATATCTGGCTGATACGCTCATGAGATCATGGTGATCAGACAACCACATCGATAACTTGGCGGAGAGGTTCAGTTTCTCTAAAAATACAAGAGAAAACTCAACCCTTTGAAATGCTCTTTCAGCATTGCACCGGTGAAATTCTTGGGTTTTATCAACAATTCTTGTTGAAATTGAAGCCAATCTTAAGAAGATTTAGGGAACCAGAGACATTTGGGTACCGAAGATAATCAAGCAGGTATAGAGCCTCAATGGGAAGATCATCGCCCTAAGCCGATTCATCTCCAAGACCGCCGACATGTAAATTCTCTTCTTTGACCTAATCGGGAGAGGGAAGAGAAACTTTAAATGGATGTAGGACTGCGTTGGCATGTTTCAAGCTCTGATACATCATTTAAAGTGACCTCACATCCTATCTAAGCCACTGGATCATGAAGACTTACACATCTATTTAGTGGTGTTGGCACATGCTATATGTCCTGTGCTATTACGTGAAGAGAATCGGATCCAGAAGCTAGTATATCATGTCACAAATAATTTACTGGTGCTAAGAGAAACTACTCGAAGCTGGAAAAGCTCACATACTAGTTCTTGATTTCATCACAAAAGCCTCACCCTTACTTCTAGGCTCACCAATCGACATCTACACCAACCACATGTTACGACGAGTCCTAAAGCGACATGAGATGTTTGGAAGGTTATGCAAATGAAATATCATGCTAAGCCAATTCAATATCACTTATCTCCCTCGGAGGGTTATCCAGAGACAGATGTTGGCATATTCCATAGTTGAATTCACTGCAACAGATGGCTCTCCGGAGAGCAGTGGAGAACCGATCAACCGATGGAATATCTACAAGGATGAAGCATCCAATGATCGATGTTATGGTGCCAGAGTTGTGATAGTGACTCCTAACGAACGATCGATCTGGTATGCCCTTAGACTTGACTTCCCTGTAACAAATAACAAAGCAGAGTTAAAGCCTTGATCGTCGGGCTCAAACTAGCTAGAGAATAGGAAGTGAAAACTTTACAAATCTTTTATGATTCCCAGTTAGTAATATGCTAAGCTAGGGGAGATTATCAGGCTAGTGGGCAGCAACTTGCTCCTTATCTTGACCGGGTCCAAAAGCTACTAGTAGACTTCGAGTATTACACCATTGCACACACCCCTAGAGAACAACATGAGAAAGCTGACTCATTGGCCAAATGGCTAGTTTCGAGGATGTGCAGTGGATGTGCAGCAGATGGGCTTTGTCTCGGTTAAAGTACTAAATGCTCCGAGCATCAACTAAATGGAGATTAATAGGGTTTTGGAGACGGAGACAGAAAGCAGTTGTGGATGACTCATGTCAAAGGTTAAATGCAAAGAGGGACCCTTCCTAGATGGAGGAATGAAAAGCAACAGATCCTCCGCAAAGCTTCATGCTACATCACCAAAGAAAAAGCCATGTATGGAAAAGGCTTCTCCATTCCTCTACTTTGGTGTATCGTCCATCATGAAATAAAACAAGTCTTAAGAGAATTCCATGAAGGAGAATGTGGCGACCACATTGGGGGAAAATCCTGACAAAGAAAATGTTCTGCTATGGGTACTACTGCCTAACTATCAATCGAGATGCAGCTAATCATTCTAGACAATGCGACGAGTGCTAGATGTTTGCAAAAATTCCAAGAGCTCCAATGATGGAAGTTACACAAATGGTTGGTCATTTTGTCCACGATTACGATGAAGAAAGTAATCAACTTCATTGTTTGAAGCATTATCTATCGTTTTGGCCTTCCATGAACCATTGTTACTGTAATGGAACCCAATTCGACAGCACTATATTCAAAGACTTTTGCCATCGGCATCATATTGAGAAAAGATTTGCGGTAGTTGCTCACCCACAAGCTAGTGGGCAAGTCGAAGCTATTAAAAAAATCTTAAAGTTCATTCGGAAGAAATATTGGAAAAGGATAGAGGCCAGTGGGTGGATGAACTCTCAACAGCATTATGGGCTTACAGAACCACCCACAAGTCCACGACTGGTCATATTCCATTCGTCCTTGCTTATGGTTCCGAGGCCGTCATCCCCGTAGAACTTGAAGCATCATCTCATCGAGTGACTTATTATGTCCCCAATTTCATTAAAAGATAACTATATATATATATATATATACGAGGAACTGCAATCCAATTGCAATTAACTATAAGGATTTGGTAACGACCCATGAGCGTACAAATGCATCTTGAAGCCAATGAAAAGAGTACGAACCTGAACGTGCACGTGTATATTCTAAAAATTCAATTTCTTGAAACAGATAGAAATCGAATTTTCACCTGCAGTTATTAGATAAAAGACCGAATCAGATGACCAAAGCTTACTAGCGTTGTAGAACCGGACATAGATAGCTACTGATGGAATACAATCATGAATTTATACTATTAAAAATCGGCTAAGCATCATGACAATCAAAGGGAGTTACAACACTTTGGGAGAATAATCCAATGGAAGGATAGCGAATATTAAGAAAATTGGATGGATTTCTTTTCAATGACTCTAATTCGCTTCGATTCAAAGCACATCATATACACAACAAGACGTACTTTGGGAAGCAAATGTTATTCGACCTTTTAGCCTGGCTATATCTGAACTGATCAAACAAGATATACACAATGTTCATCTAGACCGATGCATCAGATTAACGATCATGAAGCTTAAAAATCAGGCACGGATGATAATATGAAGCATTGGTTAAGCGAAAGCTGATAGCAAACTCAATAGAACACTCAAAGTATGAAAAATTACTACACCATGAAGATGGATCAGGGACAATCCATATTTATTACTATGGATCATATCGTATTGATTCCACGGCTTAAGTCAATGATGATCGATCGATATCCTAGAATCTACAAATCCATTACATATAAAACTTTAGGAACATCAATATATTGAAGAAAGGAGCCCCCAAAATTGATCTAATTCCTAAATGAGCGAAAATGAACGATCGACATACATCATTCATGTCGATCGTATCATTTCAGCCAGAACGATCCCAAGTCCATGGAAAATGCAATATCTCACAAACGGTAAAGTAGAATGGCACAAAATTTGAAGAGCGAGTAGCTAAAATCATGGAGAGCTCATAGAGACAATCGCACCTTCATCGGAGCACTTTTGAATTATTGACATCGATCATTGTGAATGATGAGTTTGGAAATGCGATCATTCATGTGTGCCCATACGGATCTGGAGGTTCTTCTAGCGAATTTTCAGCCCGATCCATGCACGCATTCCCCTATAAATACAGCGACCATTCTCTATAAATAGGAGGCTTCTTTCCTTCTACCAAGGCTCTTCCATTTTATTCTTCATTCTTGTACCAATGGACTACGCCGATCCAAACATTCTTGTAATCATAATTAAGTGCCGAACCACTATAAAAATCCATGTGTTCATTTACTTTTTCTACTATGTTTTAATTTCATTCGTCATTTAATCTCTACGAGATTCTATTGGGTATTGATGCCCATTTTTGTCATCAACATGGGCCATGCTCCAATCATGTCGGTATCGACATAATTAACTTAGTCAATCTGACTAAGTTTTTAATGCCACTCTTTAACTCGAAGTTTCCCTTCATAAGCCTCGAAGTCCGGCTCCTCTTGCTTCGAAGGAATGCCCGGTGCCGACCTTGTTCATGAGCCCTAAAATTTTCTATGTCCACAACGTTCCACCGCCTCCCATCCTCAATTCATCCTGAAGTTTTCCTTCCTTTTTCCCAAAGAACTCAACATTTCAACCCAAGGAAAATTTACCACCAACATGGTATTTTTTGATCATAATGGTTGTGTAGTGCGAGACTGCATAGCCCGATATATTATAGCTAAGTAAAATAAAGTTCTTCGATCAACATGTCTGATCGATAGCCTTAAAATCCGTTAACAACATTTTCTTAAAAGTTATGCATCCAACTACATACATATGGCAATAATCACTACAACGAAAATCAACATCGTTAAAAGCAAGACTAAGCATCGTTGATATCATCATGGGCGTCATCCTCAATCATCTGGATTGCTTCACGGCTATCAATCGATTCTTCATCATCTGCTCTATCAGTGATCATCAAAGATCGGAAGTGGAATCGATAACATGTCCCAGTGTGGAAAAGATATGATTTTATGACATAAACACATAGGGCTATTACGCTTGTTATGGAGTAACGTGAGTTCCTATCAGTCTAGATATTCTAATTGAAGGCGAAAAATAGAGTATCAATCTGTGCATAGTGTGGGTGTTGTATTGCCAATAACCGTAGAAAGAGGTGATGCTTGGAGTGATCTAAACAATTGGGTTGTGCAAGTGTTCCAAACATGGAAGGAAAGTTTATAGAAGAAGAGGTGATTGATGCTTTCACGAGAGATGTGGCACATTAGGCAAGTAGGAGGGATGTCTAGTCCTTGCAAATAAGCCTATCTTGATTATTCACTTTCCCAAGAATAAGCAGCCACATCAGCATCTTAACTCAAGGAGGGGTCATGGATTTCCACATTCTAGGAAAGGAAAAGTGTCATCTAGAGTTGTTTATACGCTTGTTTAGAGACATGATAGAAATGTTTCCACTACTAATAAGGCTCTAATGGAAGCTATCCTTAGTGGAGGGAGAGTGTAAGTGCAAAGCCATGAGAGAAGTCGATGCGATTTGGTGAAGGCAGATCTAGTGATAGCATGATTAAACTGGAGGCAAGACATGCTAAAGTATACTACGTTAGAGACTATCAGGAATCTGTTATTGGTTAAGTCATAGAGGTCGGAGAGGAGAATCTTTAGTGGGGTGTCTGAGAGCCAAGCATCAAACTAAATTATATTGTTCCTCATTACCAATTTTGACACTCAAACATGGCTTAAACCAATAAATAGTAGAAAGAACACCGGCCTAGAAAGGAGATGGTTTGCCAGAGGTTGTGTTGTGTAGAATGGCTTCAGCTAGGGTTCATAGTATTTTCTGAGAACCCAATTCTTCCATATAAGGTTGCCCTTAGATAGACATCTCCATGTCCATTTTTCTATCTGAGTTGAGTTAAATTGTTGGAGGTTGATGACCCTCAATGCATCTTGGGAGATAGATTTGCATACAATGTTCCAACTAATCTGATAGTTGATACGGAAATTATCTTCATTTCAACGCCAGAGGAAGTTTCTACGAATTTGATTGATCTTGGATATGACCTGGATAAGGAATTTGAAGAAGGAAAGCCAATAGGGTGGGATAGCTAAAAGGATGGAATTAAGAAGAACTAACATGTCCGCTTTGGAAAGTGAAGAGGCCTTCTAAGAAGCCAGATGTTGGGAAAATTTTAAGATCTGGGGTACCTGTCTTCTCTATGGAGTTTGAGAGGGCAAAGAGTGATGTAAAGGTAGGAAATGGGGAAGTGTTCTAGTTTTCAATTAAGGGTGCAAGCTAGTTGAGAGTGATCTGTATCGCCCACCATAAGTAATGAGCTCTAGGAATAATTGATGGATAGGCTAGATATTAGTTCATAACAATATAAAAGAAGCTTAAGGTTTGTTAACCCAAAAAACAGATCAACACCCAAAAATCGGTTGGGAGCACCGGTTCTTTTAAAATAGATGTAAAAGCTGTAGAAATCACAGATCAAGCAGGTAAAGATAATAGAAAAGTAAAGAACACACAAGAATTTTTATATTGGTTTGGTGTAATCTTCGGCCTATGTTCACCTTAATATCAGTTGTTAGTTGCTCTCTCTCTAAATTACAACTATTTATCTCAGATCTAGCCATAATCTAGTGGATACTAGATTTACAATGGAATTTCTAGGTGTTTTAGAGGTAGAAGATAAGGGTGAAGAAGAAGAAGCAGTCTTTAATGTTAGAGAGATCAGATCCAGAAGTTAGAGGACTTGAGGTAGAAACAAGATCCATTTTTGGTTGCAGCTAGGCTTGTATTTATAGAGGAAACTGTCATGTTGGGCCAGAAATCCACCTGGAGCAGAGTCTAGACATTGGCCCGAATTCATGTACCAAATTATTGAATCTTTGGGGTTAACCAAACATGTCGGTACCTAAATAAAAATGTCGGTACCTACATGTCTCCTTAGTTCAAATCACTTCAAATCTTCTTGCATCCTTCTTCTTACTTTATTTTATTGTATCCCATGTTGTTTCCATTGATCGTGGTCATCCAAAACAAATCAGAACCTACTTGTTGTCCAAAACAGCTTGGTACCAAATCAGAACCTACTTGTTGTCCAGAAGATAGGGGCAAGGTAGAAGAAGAAGTCTCCAACGGTAGAGAGATCAAATCCAAAAGTTAGAGACCGGGGGAGATAAGGCAGAAAGAAGACGTTTTCTGGTTGCAATTAGGCCTATATTTATAGTAAAAACAATTGTGTTCAGCCACAAAACCGCCTGGAGCAGAGTCTAGACATAGCCCAAATTCATGTACCAAATTGCAGAATCTTCTAAATTAACTAAATATGTCGACACCTACTCAAAAATGTGGGTACCTACCTGTTTCCTTAGTTCGAATCACTTCGAATCTTCTTGCATCCATCTTCTTACTTTATTTTAGTATGTCCCATGTTGTTTCCATCGATCGTTGGTCGTCCAAAACAAGTTTGTACCTACTTGTTGTCTAGAACAACTTGGTACCAACTTATTTGCTCAAACATGTCAGTACCTACATGTTTCCTCGGTTCGAAATAACTTGTACTCTTTTACAACATTCTTCTAATTCCATATTGAGGTATCCCAAGAAGTCGCAACATTTACCAAATAGGTAAAACCAGTCGGCATCTACTTATTGTCCAAAACAGCTTGGTACTAACCTATTTTCCCAAACATGTCGGTACCTAAATGTTTCCTTAGTTCGCTTTTCATCAAAATTTCTTGAGTTCTATTCTCTAGTCCTTTTAAATGTGCTGCTTTCAATTCATTTCATTCTTGTTTGAATCTTCTAAGTCCTGTTGAAATCTATTTTGGCTCAAAAGCGGGTTAACATTTGCCCTCCAAAGTACGCCTTTGTAATTTAGGTGTGATTTGCTCAAGAACAAGTTCCATTAATCAGCCTTCGACAGTTGAGCCTTCGGCTATCTGTTGATCTAAATCTTGGTGAATCATCCAGTTCTTTTGGATTCTCTAGCTAATCAGAGGTCGCTTCGGACTCGATTTAGCTCAGAACTCCAGCTCTTTCTTAACAGTTGTTTATACATCATTATCATTCCGATTTCATTCATAGTTATTACATCACATATCAAAATCGTCTCATGTTTATCCAGGATTCATCTGTTTTACTCTAATTACAAGGCGTTCAAATCATTTTATCAAATCTGTATTCATTCTAAGGTTCGATCTCTCTAGATCATTTTGTATTCAATTTAGCGTATGATCTCTCTGAATCATTCATAATCTAATCTAGGATTCGATCCCTCCGAAATGTTTAACATATAATTTAGGGGGACGATCTCTTCAGATCGTTTGACATTCTATTTGGGAAGTAATCTCTCCGGATCTTTTGGTGTTCTATTTGGGAGGCGATCTCTTCGGATCTTTTGGTATTCTATTTAAGGGTTCAATCTCTTCGGACTGTTTACCATCCAATCTAGGATTCCGATCTCTCCAGATCCTTGCTGAGTCCACTTGCTTTCCAGCAAAGGAACTCAACGACCAATAAATCCCATCTGCTTACTCTCTGGTGATGGGACTTACTTTTCATACAAGCCCATCCACTCACTCTTCGGCAAGGGAGCTTGCACCTTGCACTCTGGTCCTGTCACTTTGGACGTAACTTAAAGCGATCAATATCGTATAAATCAATCCCCTCGCTCTTCGGTAAGGGGACTTACACCCTACACTTTGATCCTGTCTCTCTAGACGGGACTTAAAGCGATCAATACCAGTCATCATGTTCAATGTGAATTTTTTAAAAGTCAAATAAGCGAAAATCTTAAGTGTTCACCAGTATAGAATATGCCTCTTGCATCGCCTCATTTGTTTCGGTTATGAGAAACACCGATGCAAATGCACCAAAGCAAATAGTATTATTTACTTCAATTGTGCTCACGACCGAAACATATAGTATCACTTGCTTCAGTTGTAATAACAACCGAAAGCAAATGCACCGAAGCAAATGGTGTTATCTGCATCGGTTCCTCAAGAACCGAAGCAAATGCACCGAAGCAAATGGTGTTATTTGCATCGATTACCTAGAAACCGAGCAACAACAAATAATTTTAATCGGAACAAATGCACATAACAATAATCATAAACAACAGTTTGCATATGTCATTATTTATGGTTTGTTACAATCAATGGTTATCGGTAAATAATTTACAATTACTAATTATTATGAATAATTAATAATTATTTTTATATCAGTAATATTTTAGTTAATTATTAATAATTAGCAGGTTATAATTAATATTTATTAATTAAATTTAATAATTAAAAAACAAATTATTAATTAATATTAAATAATTAATGACCAATAATTAATATTTTATAATTAATGTTTAACTTTTAATGTTTAACTAATAAGTAATGTTTAATAATTAATTTTTAATAATCAATAATTACTATAAAACAATTATTAATTATTATATAATAATTAAGACTAATATTTAATAATAAATATAAAAATTTAATAATTATGACAGTATTTAATAATTAATTTTACATAATTATTAATTAAAAATAACTATTAGAAAATTGATAATTAATAAATAATCAATAATTAAGAAAAATATTTAATAATTCATAATTAATAAGAAATATCAAGCGAAGTAACATTTAGCACTTAATATTTTATAATTATAACTAATAATTATATTTAATATTTACTATTTAAAATATTAAAATTAAATTAATATATAATATTTTCGAATCAAAAGAATTAAAATTTTGAAATTAATAAATAATGATAATTTCTATTTAAATAATTTTAAAATTTGAAATTAATAAATAATAATTTCTATTTAATATCAATTTACTATAATAAAAATTATTTTACTCATATGCTGTAAAAACTTTCGAGGAAACGATAACTATAAGAAAATGCTGAATTAATGTAACGAAATATTTAATACTTTATTATGGTTAATTATTAATACTTAGCAAATTACAATTAAAGTTCATTTACATTTAATAATTAATAAATATAATTAATACTAATATTTAATACTTAATAATTTATATTGTATAATTAATAAGTAATATTAAATAATACTATTAAATAATTAATAATTAACACTTCATAACTAATATTTAATTATTAATATTAATATTAATATTTAACAGTTCATTTGTTTATTATAGTTTAATATTTATTGATTAATAATAATATTTAATTTACTATTTAATATTATATTTAATAATTGATAATTAATAATTAATAATTATTGTTGATAATTGATAATTACTAATATACACATAATAATTAATTTTTAATTATAATTAAGAAGCAATAAGTAAAAACTGATAATTAATAATTTATAAATAAGAAGTAAAATTTAATAACTATAAATTACTGTTAAATAATTAATACTTAATAATTAAGACTAATATTTAATAATTAATAATTAATTGATACTTAGAATTTAATAATTATGAAGTAATATTTATTATTTAGTATTTGATAATTAATAATTATATTTAAAATTTAAAATTTTCTGAAATTAATTTAAGAATATTCATAAAAACTAAAAACAAAATTTAGAAATTTTACCAAAATTCAAAAAACTATATATTATAATAATTGTTATTCCACTCGTTTTAGTCAACCACGAAATTGGGATAGCAAATAGGTTTTCTTGTTTTTCCGTCCTCTCATTTTAATTCCTCCCTTCCCCTGTTTCCTTAGTTCCAATCAGTCTTATTTGCATCGGTTCTTTAGTAACCGAAGTAGCAGCAAAAAAAATTTCCTTTTGCCCTCTGCTTCATTTTTCACTTGCCGTTCTATATATTTATTTTCCCGCTAACTTTTCGTTTATCCCTCCGCTTGTTTCCTTTCCCGCGTCATACTTATATTCTGCCTACTTCTAAATCAATTTAGCCGCCTTATATTGTTTCCTCTGAATAAAAACATGACTTCACAAAATCGATTTAGCCAACAAATTAGATGCCAAAAATCAACTTCGTTGCAAATAATTCGGTGACATAGTTTTCCCTAGCTCGCGAACCACTTCGCCTCCGTATCGAAGCTTGTTGCCGCTGTACCTGGATCTGATTTTTGCCGTGTTTTTCAATCAATGATTTTGTAGCTAAGCATCGCCTGGAGTTTCATGATGTCGCCAATATCAAATGTTTTTGTTTAGAATCGAGGCAACCTGAAACTCGTCGATTGCCTGAGGAGTAAAAACCGCTGTGATGTCAGAGATTTTGGTTGGTGCTCGAGTCTTGTTCCCGTGGATAATTATGCCGCGTCTTCTAAATCTGGTCACGTCAAGAAAAAGCTGACTGCTTTACTACGCTATGTTCAATTTGAGTGCGGCAATGTTGGAGGTGGATGCTCGGATGTTACTTGAAAATGGAGTGTTTTGCCTCACTTTTTGATCTGATGCAACAGTATTTGAGTTGCGATGATATTTCGAGGTAATCGTACCTCTATTTGAAACTTCTGCTGTATTGAGATATATTGTTGATGATGGTGAATATAGTTGTTGCTTGTGCTGACGATGGACAAAGACTTGATTTTTACTGGATAGCTAAACAATATGTATTTGAGCTTAGCTACTTAATATTTGATTTATATTATGCTTATCCTTTAGGCATCATGTCGATGTACAAATTTGATTTTTCGACCTACTTTGTTGCTCATATCATGTACTGACTTGCTCTTTGTCAAATTCATCGTTCCTTCTGGTTCAGATCTTAATCCACTACTGATATTCGAGGTCACATCTCTCACTTTCTAATCCTCTGCAATTCATTTTTCTGATCCAACACTTAGTTTTGGCTTTCAGGTTTTGTGCATCCTTATAGACATATAATGTAGTTTCTCCGCAGTATATAATTACTTACAAAATGCAAACATTGTATACACGTAGGCAAATTCTATTCAAACCCGTATTTTCAATTAGTAGTCCCCTTCAAAAAAATAAAATTTTGAAGACAAAAATACCCCTAGGAAGTATTCTTCTCAATTCTTTATTTCTTACTTAAGTTTTACCATCTAAAACACTCCAACACTCTAACCTAATTTTCAAATCATTGAAGAAAATTTTTGTTTCTAAACTACTAAATGATGGATTCTGCAGAAGAGAATGATCTTTGGTCGCAATCATAGCAGGTAATTCCAAAAAAAATTGATTTTTTTTTTAATTTTTTGCAAATACAGGGAATTAGTGATAATCTACGCAGGGTCACTACTAGGTTCATGACATGCTTGTGCGAATATACTGCATGATTATGTACACAACCACGCAAAACTTCAGCGTGGTATTGGCACTAACCCCACAGTCACCCTGCGTGGTTGTTCGGTTTGTTTTTTTCCAACATTTTAGCATTACTTGTTTCATTAGTTGCTGTAGACGTTGAAGGCACGAGGAAGAGGCACGGCAAGGAAGAGGCACGTCGATGAACTGTTTTGCATCTTCCGTTGTTTTTTCCTTCTATGGACGGAATGTTTTCAGCAATAGTTAAGGGTAATTTTGAAACAAACAGGGGGCTACTAAGTAATAATGTGGGTTTACAAACTTTTTTAAATTTTGGACGGCGGCTAAGTTATTTTGTGGGTTGAAATAGAATTTGTCATACAGGTAATTTGGGCAATTTATTGTTCATTATAGTTTCATCTATATGTACAGAGAAAGCTAGTCCACATGATGCACCTGATGTATGCCACACTTATGGATTAACATATTCTTCTTTATCCATGGCTGTAAGTATCATCTTTAACCACATTAATCATATTTAAAAAATCAATAATCAACACTTATCTGTCGAAATATTGCCGCAGCTTGGTTCTATTTTTCTTTGGTCATATGTGTATAATATCATATGTATGACTGCTACAATAGAAGAAAAGGCATGGATCTGTATATTTTTACTCAAATATTTGGATACTCCAGTTATTTCTGATTCGCATCTCATAATCAACTATTCATCTGAATCTGTATGATGTTGGAGAAAAGTTTCTTATACATTTTTGCAACGTGAGCTGCCGCTTTCCTTTTATTTATTTTTGTCTTAGTGTACTATTTCAGTTTTATGACTTCCACTTATGTTTAATTCTTATGCTTTCATGCTGTCACATTTTGCATGAGCTATCGTAATGTATAAACATGAGCTGTCACCTATTTGTTTAATGGAAAATTTCTTATGCTTTCGTGAGTAAGAGACGTCGTTATCACTTTTTCTTGTAATGAACTTGTACCTGACTTTCTTGTAATCTATTAGTATTGAATGTGTGAATAAGTTTTCATGTATTTTGTTGCTTTTCATTGGATGGAGATTTACTATATAAATATTGTTTAGCATATGTTTGAATTTGCGTTTAAATTTGATTTGGTATGCTAGTTCAATTTTTCAAACATGTCATATGTTTATAGTTATGTATTTTTAAAATGCAATTTGATATCGTTTTAGTTTTAAAACCTAAAATGGTATTATTTTTTCTGCTTCAGCCACCTTTTGCTTCAGATGTTATAACAACCGACGCAAAAAAGAATCCTCTTTTGCTTCAGTTGTAGAACCGAAGCAACATGTTTAAACCTGTTGTGTCGTTTGCATTTGCTTCAATTGTTGAATTAAAGCAACAAGGAGTAGACAACCGAAGCAAATGACCTGTTTTTTAGTAGCGGTCATTCCAGACATCTGACTCAGATCGTGTCTACAGACCAATCTAGGTCTCGTACGTGTGTGAGCAGTCCAAGATTATTATTGTCCTAAATCGTCATCTCAGACATCCAACTTAGAACGTTCCTAGATACTGTTCGAGATCTCATACATGTATAAGCAGCCTAAGGTTATATTGCATCATTTATTTAAAGTTAGGGTAAAGGAATCAAACCCGATCCAAATCCATTTCGATCATTGAATTGTCATCCAATGGAAGTCTTCGATCCATAATTTCATTTGTCCTCCCATTCCAATGGTGAGTGCCTGGTTCTAGCCCCTGCCATCAAGCATTCTTATTTTGACTTGCCACTCTAACTTTAACATCACCTGTTCCAAGCATTAAAGCTCATCCTAGATCCAAATCGATAGTGCCCCCGAGTCATGGAGGCATTGTTTTAGTTTACTTTGCTCTATCTCCAGATGCTCCTACATTGGATTTTGCTATTTTATTCCGAAATTCCAACGGTTCCAATTATTCCTCGTTGTCTCATCCTTTGAAAAAAATTCCTCTAGCATTTCATGTTGTCTAGTTATAATTTCATCCTTCATCACCTTCATTATTCTCTCTGTTTCTTCTCTAGTCACGTATATGCATTGATGAGAATTTAAGGAAATCTCTTGATTGCGTTCATACTCTGGCTGACTTGTTCCAGTTTTGGATCTAGTATTTGGTTTCTTCATCATCCCTAAATCTCATATTCATGCTTCAAGTCTCAGATCTAGCTCTTTTTTCAGTGAAAGCATCAAAATGTTAACCCAAAAAATGAATCAATACCCAAAAATAGTTTAAAGTACCAATTCTTTTAAAACGGATGTAACCGTTGCAGAAATCCCAGATGAACCTAACAAAGATAACAGAAAACTAAAGAATACATAAGAATTTTATAGTGGTTCGACGTAATCTCCAGTCTACGTCCACTTTAATCTCTATTATTAGTTGTTCTCTCTCTGGATTACATCTATTTATCTCGGTTTTGGCCATAATCTAGTGGATACCAGATTACAATGGAATTTCTAAGTGTTATAGAGGTAAAAGATAGGGGCAAGATGGAAGAAGAAGTCTCCAACGGTAGAGAGATCAGATCTAGAAGTTAGAGACTGAGGGAGATGAGGCAGCAAGAAGATCATTTTCTAGTTGCAACTAGGCTTGTATTTATAGAAAAACAGTCGTGTTAGGTCAGAAATCCACCTGGAGCAGAGTCTAAACATTAGCCTGAATTCATGTGCCAAACTGTAGAATCTTCTGAATTGACTAAACATGTCGACACCTACTTAAAAATGTTGGTACCTACATGTTTCCTTAGTTCGAATCACTTCGAATCTTCTTGCATCCATCTTCTGACAGCATTTTAGTATGTCTCATGTTGTCTCCATCGATCGTTGGTCGTCCAAACAAGTCGGTACCTACTTGTTTTCCAAAACAACTTGGTACTAACTTATTTGCTCAAACATGTCGGTACCTACATGTTTCCTTAGCTCGAAATAACTTGTACTCTTTTGCAATATTCTTCATAGTCCATATTGAGGTGTCCCAAGAAGTCGCAACATCTACCAAGTTGGTAAAACAAATCGGCACCTACTTATTGTCCAAAACAGCTTGGTACCAACCTATTTGCCCAAACATGTTGGTACCTACAAGTTTCCTTTGTTCGTTTTTCATCCAAATTTCTTGAGTTCAATTCTTTAGTCCTTTTAAGTGTGCTTCCAAGTTTTCAAGTCGTTTCGTTCTAGTTTGAATCTTCCAAGTCCTATTGGAATCCACTTTGGCTCAAAAGCGAGAATAAAATTATGGATTTGTTAAGGGCAAGGAGAGGCAAAAATAATGGTAATGTCAACATATTGGAAACATCCTGGATAGAGTTTGAGTTGTTGATGCCTAACTGAAGATGATGGGAGACAACCAATTTTTTCATTCTGTTAAAGACATCAGCAGCCGGAATGAAGAGAAAAGGGAAAGGGGGTCTCCCTACCGGAGTCCACGTGAGGACTTCCTCAATTCCCCTTCAACACTATTAACCGAAACAGTTGACATACTGGTATGAAGGATATTGTTAATCCAACTAATACATTTTTGGAAAAAGCCTCGATGGATAAGGATGTAAGTGATGAAGTCCCAATTGATAGTGTCAAAGGCTTTGGAGAAGTCAAGTTTGATCAGGGCACCATGTGTATTAGTTGTATGGAAATGGGAGATGACTTCTTGAGTAATGGTAATACAGTTGAGGATGGATCTACAGTGGATGAAAGCCGACTATTGAGCATTGACCAGAGAAGAGATGTGAACTTTGAGTCTATTCGCTAGAACTTTAGTGGCCAGTTTGAAGGAGGTGTTGAGAAGGCAAATGGATCTGAAGTCTGACATGGCATTAAAATCAAGTTTTTCCGGGATTAGGACAATATTGGCATAATTCATCCTGGCAATTTGGAAAGGATTGGTATATAATTCGATAAACGTCTCAAGGATATCCTTTTTGATGATGGGCTAGAAGCTCTTATAGAACATGAGGCCAAAACCATCCGGTCCGAGGGCTTTTTCATCACTCATTTCGTTACGGTAGTAAGAAAAGGGTTATCATTAGTAACCAGTAAGGGGTTTGGTTATTGCCCAATACAAGCAATGAAGGGTCGGTGTAGACGAGATGGACCAAGAAGTTGTCTATAGTATTTGGTGAATAGGTGGTTGAGATCCTCTTGTTCATGGAAGCTTTTCCCATCATAAATAATCTTATGTACGTAGTTCAATCTCCTTCTACCATTCACGATTCTATGAAAGCAGGCCGTGTTTTTATCTCTATCCTTTAACCAAGAAACTCCAAAGCGTTGCCGTCATCCAATCTCTTTCTATTTCATTAATCTTTCTTACTCAAGCTCTAAAAGACCCGGTTGAGATTTCTCATCTGGGGTGAAGGGTCTGGAGTCCTCAAGGTTGCTGAGGTCAAGGATTTTAGTTTGAAGATTTGATTTTTGGGATCTGAGAGATCCCCAAATTCAAGAAGACCAAGATCTAAGACGCTTTCTCAGATATTTGAACTTCCCAACCAACTAGGCGGTGGTGGAAGGGTGGTTAGGAGATGTCATCCAAATATCTGAAACCATAATCTCAAAGTCCCATTTTTGCAACCACGGCTTCTCGAAATGAAACCTTGATCTGAGGGCTTTCCATCTTTGTAATCAAGGAGAATGGGGCAGTGGTTAGAGAAGAGCGTTTTGAGGCCATGGGCCGAGGTAAGGGGGTAAGAATCTTCCCAAGAAGAATTAAAAAGGAAGCGGTCAAGTTTGGAAAAGGAGGCGGAGTTGCATATATTGGTCTTGGTGGAGAATCTATTATTAATCGAGGGTCGAGGAGTTTACAAGAATTGATAAAAGTATTAAAAAGTCCATATTAGAGCTGAAGTGTGGGACATAGTTTCTTTCCATCGAGTAACGGATGATGTTGAAGTCTCCTTCGAGGACTAAGGGTCCTTAGGATAATTTATAAAATTTAGAGCAGTTTGACCAAAGGATCAGTCTCTCGGGCTAGAATAGGATCAACAAATATTGGAAAAATTTACAGCTTATTTGACAAATTGTGTTCAAGGATAACATGCAAAACATTAGGGTGTTTTACGACTTGGATGAAATTCCATTTGATTTCATCCCAAGCAGTAAGGATACCTCCTTTAGAGCCATTGGCACCAATGGATTCCCATCCAGTCAGGGAATTTCCTCCAATACAATAGTATAGAACATGCGATTTTTGATCTCAGATAAAAAGAATAACGAGGTGTAATGGGCAATAAAGTTTTTATTGGGGAACACTTTTCAAGGTCCCTAGCCCCTTGACATTCTAAGATAGAACTCTCATAAGGGAAAAGGTGACACATTCCTTTTCTATCACTTGCATGTCCTTTAGATTATCAAAGTTTAATATAATACCTATGCATATTCAATTATTTTTAAAAAAAGTAAAAATAGCTAGTTGAAAAATACTACCAATGGCAAGCAGAGGAGAGTGTGGCTCATGTCGCATCAATCTGGTTCTCCTTCGCACTGAGGTTTTTGAGGAGGCTGGGTTGTTTACTCAAAAGGGGGTCAATCTCCATGTTTAGAAGTTATAGCACCGGGTTACCATGGTGAATGGGCATATGTTGTGATGTTATGTCAATGTCTATATCCACCATGATGTCAGCCTCCTCGACCGTGGGCCATGCCCCCCCATGCCGAGCGACCGTCCTACTGGTGTTCCTTCATGATTCTATTGTCAGCTTCCTCTTACCCAATGATCACCTTCTTGCTTATGAGAATCTCATCCCATCTCTCGGCCACTCCTGCCTCTTCTTTCTTAGCATCATGTATGGGGTTATCTGCATGTCAACTGCCATCAGAAAAGGCACTACAACCAAAAGACCCTACGATAGCGTAGAAAAAACACTACTAAAGCCTATGAAAGCGGTTTGATAAACGTTGTATAATGACATGTTATAAAAAATAGTGGACAATTCATAACGCTAAAACAACCGCTATAAAAGATTTGCATGTTATAGCGCAATTCATCCTTTATCTTTCTTTCTAATATAGCACTGATAATCCGCTATAAAACAAGTTAATAACATATTCTAAACATTGTACATAACATGTTAATGTAGATGCCGGACTTTTCACAGGACTAGTTTATTGCTATAAAACATTAGCAATGGTAGCGCTTATACTATGTTATGATAAGTTCTATTATAGTGGTTATGGACCAGTTATTCATTATTTTTTATAGTACTTAGTATAATACCATACCGTTTCTTATGTTAATTGCATGTAATATTGAAAGATTCAATAGCGGTTATTCAACGCTATTAAATAACTATAACACTTTTTAGGCGTTATGGTTTCTTTTCAAAGTTCTAATGTTTCCTGCTTCTTAATTATAAATTACAATATTCAATATTGTATCAAAATGTGCAATAATAATCTTTTTTAACATAAAATCATTTAAATAATGCAAGAATCATAGAGGATAATAAACATGGAGATGTAACACGTAATACTAAACATACAAAATATTCATACATATAATAGCTCATAATTTAAACCACAAAAACCAAAACATAGAGATGTCACTAATAAACGTCCCTAACATCGTCGACTCCACATAATTTTCAGTCATTTTGATGCATCTGCTATCCTCCTGACCTTCTATTGCATTTTGCACCAGACTAAATAATAAATAATGTATAAAAACATTTTAGATATTCATTATGAGTGCATTAAAAGATGGTGAAAAAATTATGTCAATCAATAATTTACTATTATTATAATACCGTGATAGATATGAATTTACAGTCTCACCTTCAACATCCTCCAAACCATAATAAGATGGTTTTATCACCTGTAAAATACACATAATGTGTGTTGTGTAATCGTTCCATGTAAAACTAGACCACCGTAATTTAATTTTATAAATATTACATCAGTTGAACTTAAGGAGAAAGAGCACTGAATTTTAACTAACCCATTGAAATACAGTTGTACTTAAGACCATATAACAAAAAAGTTAAGTTTACACGGTGCAACAGATTAAACAAGCTATGACAATTAATATGATTAGTATACTATCCTATTTGTTTCAAAGAGAACACTAAAATTAAAACCTAATAAAAAGAAACACCATCTAGTGTAAAATTTGCACAAAAATTATCAAAGAACAATGACTAACCTAGTCCATGGGTAAAAACAAAATAATATTTTTTGTGTACACCATAAATAATAACAACACGCTATCATTCAGCATGTGCTAAAGAAACACTATGAATCATATATACCAAAGATAGGATCTTTATAAATACAAAATAAAGTATTATGATCATAAACTTAGTTAATTTTCTACACATTAGTTAGATTATTATTATTATTATTATCATCAACTTAGTTAATTTTTATATAACATAATAAATGAAGTTAATTTTTATAATTTTAGTTCTATTATTATTTTAATTATTATATAATTTAGTTAATTTTTACAAAACTTAGTCAACTTGGTTCATATTTTATAATTTTATTATTAATGTTATAAACTTAGTTAGTTTTTATAAAACTTTTAATTTATTACTGTTTCGTCGTCATTGCTATAGTAGTAAAATTAGTTAATCTTCATAAACATTAGTTATTATTATTGTATTATTACATAAATTTAGTTAATTCTTATAAACTTAGTAATTGTTGTTATTATATAAATTTAGTTAATTCTTATATACTTAGTTAATTATTATTATATAAATTAAGTTAATTTTTATAAAACTTAGTTAGATTAATTAATATTTTGTAATTTATTATTGTTGATGTTAGTATCATTATTACTATAAACTTAGTTAGTTTTTTAAAAAAAACTTATAGTTAATTTATTGTTATTCATGATTGTTGTTAGTATTATTATTACGAAATTAGTTAATTTATGAACATTAGTAATTATTATTGTGTTATTATATAAATTTAGTCAATTTTTATAAAACTTAGCTAATATTTTATAGTTCATTATTATTCTTATTAGTTTCATTAATATTATAAGCTAAGTTAGTTTCTATAAAACTTATAGTTAATTTATTATTATTTATGATTGTTGTTGTTTTTAGTATTATTATTATAAAATTAGTTGATTTTCGCAAAAATTAGTAATTATTATTGTATTCATTATATAAATAAAATTTAGTTATTTTTATAAACTTAGTTAATTTTATTATTATTATTAGTATTATAAATTTAGTTATTTTTTATAAACATTAGTTAATTTAGCTTATTTATATTTTGTATAACTTAATACACAAGTTAATTTTTATAATCTTAGTTAATTATTATTATTAATAATATTATATAAATTTAGTTAATTTTTTATAAAACTTAGCTAAATATATTTATTATTGTTATTATATAAACCTATAAATTTTATTCTTATTACTAAGTTTAGAAAATGATAAATATATATTTGCAAAGCATTATCAAGGTTGAATATGACTAAAGAGCTCTCGACAAGGCAAAGTATACATGATAAGAAACTAACTATAAAGATAAGCTGTGTATTGGTTGTGTTGAAATTTTAATGCTTACTGGGCTCTTCTACGAATACTTCAGTAAAGCATACTGGACAAGACTGAATATACAACAACCTTAAATCATAAAATACAAATAAATGAAAGAATATGTGAAGGCAAGGGAAAAGAGCAAGAGTGATAAATATGTTCGCAAGGCATAGTCATTTGGTCATCCCCTCTTTTGTACTCCATCTGCCATATCACACACCTACCAAAATTTTATTTTATTCAATCCTAACTTGCAAATTAGAATATAATTTTGTAAATATGGTAGATTCTTCCATGTTTCCTGATGTCCAAATAACATAGCATAAGCAAATATTAAAAATGTAATTTGAGTACGTGACTAATTTGGAGCAATGCCTGAAATAAGGAAATGTAACTACCCAGATATTTTGTTCTTTAAGAAAATTCATCCAAGAAACAAGGGTATAAGAAGAAAAACTTCTTACTTTTAGACTCTTGTGGAGTTACAATATGATTTTAAGTACTTGACGACTCGTCGAAGGTCAAAGTTGATAAAATCAACCTACAGGCATATTTCCATTATAAAGGAAAAAAGCGAAAAAATAAAAGAGGAATGGTTCACAGCTTTGACCATATTGGAAAACCAGGAAAACATACCTGTAAGTTGTAACTAGTTGATGCAGGTATATCAACATCATATTTTTTGCCAAGTTTGTTGCTAAGAAAGTCCTCCCCCTACACCATTGTTAGCCTTAGTGACAAAGTCAGTAACATCGGTAACAGGTTGGGGATGTTTTTGTGAAGAGAAGTTAGTTATGCCTAAAACTAAAGAAGGTTCCAAAGATTTTGACACCATATGTAGCTTTATTGAAGTAGGTTTTGTTTGTTGATCGCTTAATGTCTCAATGGCATCCGAAGAGATCCTGGATGATTCTTGAAACTTAGGTATGCCATAAAGAGTTGGTGGCCTGAGAAATAATTCATACATTGTACTTAACAAAAAATAAAATAAACAAAACAGTAACAATTAAAAATCAGTGAAAAATGAATTCTAAAGGCAAAATAATGATTTATTATATATTGTTGTGCAATGCGTACAGTGAAAGCTAATATATATGCCTTAAGCACCCAATTAGTGATGGATTCAAATTAACAATCAAAGAAAGAAACGTGATTGTATGGAAAATATAAATTATATCAGTTTTTTGACTTGTTTGGGATGTAAAATGGAATAAAATGAAACACACCAGTGTAAAATATGTTTGGAAAATAAAAGGCAATGCACCATCTTGTTAAAGTCGGATTATCTTTTTTATATTAGAAAAAATTATCTATACCTATAATGAATATACCGTATATCAGATATGCATAAGGATACTATGTCAAATCACTAGCAACGGAACGAAGTATAAAGGAAAAATGATTCTAACCTCCTAGCAACAATTTGCAAAATGCAGAACAAATGATGCTTGGAGGAATATTGTTAAATTTTTTTTGCTAGCAAGAAATATATCAGTACCATATAAATAAAATTTTAAACAACTGCAAAATTTTATGCAAATTTAAAATTTGTCGATGATTGACCAAAAGCTCAAAACAAACCTCAGAATCATGATCCATATGCAGAATTTCCCGAACACCAGACACAATTATACAGCTGTATCCCTTTTCCAAATAAGAGTAGAAATTCTTCCTTGATGCCAGAGCCAAATCCAGTGAGGTCAGCAAGGACGCATACCGCAATTGGTAGCACTGAATGTGGCTCACATCGAAACACTAGAATTTTTTTTAAAGTTCAACTGTTAATACTATCTAAAAGCATAGAGCATATGCAAATTGGAATAATTCTCATCAAACACGATAAACATCAAGATTTTAAGACAATCTACCAAAAATATACATGAAATCAGCTCAGCTGCTAACTTGTACTGAATGTGTGCAGCGCATCATGATAAGCGAGTTATGTCGCTTAAGTCGCCCCAACCACCTTAAGTCGCCCCAACCATCCTTAAGTCGCCTGCCATGAGTCGCCTACCTTATAAGATAACGACTCAAGAAATCAAGCTGCATTTCTATAGCTCGTTCACTTATGCCGCATTTCTATAGGTCGTTCACTTATGCCGCATTTCTATAGGTCGTTCAGTTATGCCACATTGTTCTCTTATGTCGCATGGTGTTGTGCTATCTTCTTAAGTCGTATGTACTTATGTCGTTTAAGTCGTTCCTGAAGCTGTGCTATCTTCTTAAGTCGTATGTCGTTTAAGTCGTTCTTGAAGCTGTGCTATCTTCTTAACTCGTATGATGTTGAGTCGCATGTGTTGTTATTAAGTCGTATAGTGTTGTAACTCGTATGATGTTGAGTCGCATGTGTTGTTGTTAAGTCGTATGATGTTGTAACTCGTATGATGTTGAGTCGCATGTGTTGTTGTTAAGTCGCGTATGATGTTGTAACTCGTATGATGTTAAGTCGTATGTGTTAGGTCGTGAGTCGCATGTGTTGAGTCGCGTGTGTGTTGTAATTTCCTATAAATAGGGGTGTGTTGTCATTTGTAAAGTTGGTTGATTTTGAAATAAAATTGTGTGTGAGCTTTGGCCACCATTGTTGGAAGTTGAGTGTGATCTCCTTTTTCTTTCCATCTTCGGGTTATTCGTGAGCGAATCAACAAAGTTGAAGCCAATTCTCGGTATCACTTACGAGTGATCAACGATAAAATTGTAGATCTTTCAACACGGCATCTTGCGAGATCAACGAGTTGGAGATAGCTAGATTCCGGCATCATCACGATCAACGGAACTGAGCATTTATCGTTCCATCTGTTTATTTGACACGAAATCATCATTTCGTGAGGAAGATCCTGGATAGGTTGTGACAGCTTGGTATCTAAACTGTTCGAGCCTAGTCAAAGCTGCGTCAATTGATATCGGAGCTAAATCAGAGACGGAAACGAGATTGTTTAATGATCATGCCTCCGAGACGTGCTAATCGCTATCGTAATGTTGAAGATTTGTATAGAAGACAAGAATTTGAGCAAATGGAGCAGCGTATCAATGAAAAGTTCAATGAGGGTATTGAAAAATTGGAGAAATTGATGAACGACATGAATCAAAATCAAAGGAGAACGTTACCAATTTCGAACCAGGGTGGAAACAGGGTTTCACCATCGGTTTCAGAAGAAAGGAGGATGTCACCCCGGTCTTATCGAGATAGGAGAGAATCATCAGTTTCAATGATGCGAGACCACTATGGATACCGAAATGAAGAGGGAAGAACTCAACGTGGGTTCGAAAATGAACCATATCGTGATGTTGAAAGACAGGGAGAAGGGACATGCATGGTCGTAGAGACGTAGAAGGTCAGGATCGATATCAAAATACATCTGATTTTGAGGAAGATGGTGATGGAGGTAGTATTCATTATCGAAATCGAGGCCAAGTGCGAAATCAATATCTGGATTCAAAAAATGATCGTAAATGGGAGTCAGGTATGAGGATGGAAATTCCAGAATTCAAAGGTGGTATGCAAGCAGAAGAATTTCTTGATTGGTTGTCGAATGTTGAAGAAATTTTGAAATTCAAGGAGGTGCCTGAGAATTGCAGAGTCTAATTAGTTGCTACAAAACTAAGGGGAAGAGCTATATCTTGGTGGCAACAAACTAAACTAACTCGGGAGAGAATGAGAAAATCAAAAGTTGTCACTTGGGAGAAGATGAGAAAGATGATGAAAGCGAATTTCTTGTCGTACAATTATCAATCTCTTATGTATCAACGTTTGTAGAATTTGAGACAAGGGACGAAGACAGTGAATGACTATGCAGATAAATTCTATCAATTGATTGCAAGGAATGATATTATGGAAACCGAGGAACATCTAACAGCTAGATAGGTTGGAGGGTTACGAATGCAAATTCAAGACATGGATAATATGTTTAATCCAATGTCTGTTGCTGAAGCACATCAGAAAGCTCTAGCTTGGGAGAAACAAGGGAGATGAGGAATTGGTGTGTTTACGGATTCTAACAACCAGAATAAGGGTGCTAGTAGCAGTGCTAATGTTTTCAAGGCAGTCAATAAACCAATTGTCAATGAAGCCGCTAAAGCAAAGGTCAATAACAGTATCAAGTGCTATAATTGTCAGGAGTTTGGCCATAAAAATAATGAATGTACAAAGCCAAAGAAGAGAGCATTAGTTGCAGAGGAATGTGAGTATGAGGATGTGGAAGCTGAAATTGATTATTCTCAACCATCGAAGTTTGTTGAAGATGAAGAAGTTGTGTCAGGAGACGAAGGGTGTAACTTGATGATAAGGAGGTCTTGTTTAGTGCCAAAGCATGAGAATGATTCTAGATGGCTGAGAAGCAATATCTTTCAGTCTACATGTACTATCTTGGGAAAGGTTTGTTGATTTTTTATTGATGCGGGAAGCTGCGATAACATTATTTCTGAAGAAGCCGTCAAGAAGTTAGGGTTGAAGACTGAAAAACACCCTAGACCTTATAAACTGGCATGGCTAAAGAAAGGTGGAGAAGTGACAGTGGGAAGACGAGCATTTATTACATTTTCTATTGGAAAGAAGTACAAAGATGATATATGGTGTGATGTTGTTGATATGGATGTGAGTCATCTACTATTGGGAAGACCATGGCAATATGATAGAGCTGTACAACATAATGGTTGCACCAACAGCTACAGTTTCATGTTCGAAGGTAACCAAGTTACCTTAGTTACTAAGAAGCGTGAACAAAGTGAAAGCAAGTCAGAGAAGAAAGTGGAATCAACTAGTCTATTATCTACGAGAGAATTTGTTAAAGAAGTGAAAGATAGTGCTGAATTGTTTATGTTGATTATGTATGAAACAAGTGAAGATCTTGAAATTCCTACGGAGGTTAGACCGGTGTTAAATGAATTTTAAGATGACTTTCCTGCGGAATTACCCAAGGAATTACCGCCACTGAGGGATATACAACATCAAATTGATCTAGTGCCAGGTTATGTTTTACCACATAGGCCGCATTATCGTATGAGTCCAAAAGAGCATGAAGAGTTGAGGAGACAGGTTGAGGAGTTGCTTAAGCAAGGGCGTGTTCAAGAGAGTCTCAGTCCTTGTGCTGTACCAGCTCTGTTGGTACCGAAGAAAGATGGTTCATGGAGAATGTGTACAGACAGTAGGGCACTCAACAAAATAACTGTCAGATACAGTTTTTCTATGCCAAGACTTGATGATCTATTGGATCAACTCAGTGGGTCTGTAATCTTTTCTAAGATCGGCCTTAAGAGTGGTTATCATCAAATTCGCATAAGACCAGGTGATGAATGAAAGACATCATTCAAGACTCGGGAAGGATTATATGAATGGCTGGTCATGCCATTTGGTCTATCTAATACACCAAGCACATTTATGAGGGCGATGAATCAAATTTTCAGACGTTACATCGGGAAGTTTGTTGTAGACTACTTTGATGATATCTTGATATATAGTGCTAGCACAGAGGAGCACATTCAACACTTGCGAAAGGTGTTAACTATTCTTCGTCAAGAACAGTTCTATGCAGCGATGAAGAAATGCGTGTTCATGACGCCAAGTGTTTTATTTCTGGGTTATGTCGTGTCTAAGGAAGGGATACAAGTGGACCAGAGTAAAGTAGCCGCAATCAGAAATTGGCCACAGCCCAAAACTATAACAGAAATCAGAAGTTTCCATGGGTTAACTTCATTTTGTCGAAGATTTATACCGTATTTTAGTAGTGTAATGGCTCCTGTTACTGATTGTATGAAAGGAAAGCAGTTTTCATGGACGAAAGAGGCAGGATCTGCTTTTGAACAAATCAAGGAACTTTTAACCTCAGCACCGATTCTAGTATTGCCAGATTTTCAGTTACTATTTGAGTTACATACAGATGCATCCAAAGTTGGAATCAGAGGAGTGTTGAGTCAGAAGGGACGTACAATTGCCTATTTCAGTGGAAAACTTTTTGGAGCAAAAATGAGTTACAGTACTTATGATGTGGAATTTTATGCTATTGTGCAGGCCATGAAGCATTGGAGACATTACTTGTTCCACAAAGAATTTTTTTTGTATACAGATCATGAATCATTGAAACATTTACAAGGGCAGAATAAAATTGTATCTAGGCATGCATCGTGGATAGCTTATTTGCAGCAATTTACATTCGTCATAAAGCACAAGTCTGGAGTAACTAATCGCGTCGCCGATGCATTGAGTCGGAGGAATAATTTACTAACAACCATGCGAATAGAGATGATGGGTTTTGATATACTTGCCGGTCTTCTTATTTCAGATTCATATTTTTCTGAAATCCTAGACAAAGTCAAGCAGGGAAACATGGCTGGATATATGCTGGTTGAAGGTTTTCTATTCAAAGGATATCAGTTGTGTATTCCAGATTGCAGTCTACGAATGAAAATCATCAAAGAATTATATAAAGAAGGACACGTGGGCAGCGACCGTACTATGAAGTTGATCTCAAAGTCTTATTTTTGGCCGTCAATGAGGAAGGAGGTTGAAAAGTTCATTCAGAGGTGCCGTATTTGTCAAGTTTCAAAGGGGACCGCAACAAATGCAGGTTTATATATGTCGTTGCCTATACCTACTAAACCATGGGTGGATGTTAGTATGGACTTTGTATTGGGCTTGTCGAGGATGCAACATGACAATGATTCTATCTACGCGGTGGTTGATCGTTTTCAAAAATGGTATATTTTATCACATGCAAGCTGCAGATGTAGTTAATGTCGCACAGTTATACTTCAGAGAGATCTATCGTCTTCACGGGTTGCCTGAATCTATTGTATCGGATAGAGACACTCGTTTTCTGAGTCATTTTTAGATGAGTCTACGGAGAATGGTCGGGACAAAGCTGAAATTTAGTAGTGCTTATCATCCACAGACGGATGGAAAGACAGAAGTTGTGAATAGATCCCTAGGTAATCTATTGAGATGCCTCGTGAGTGACAATTTGAAGAGTTGGGATTCCAAGCTATGTCAAGCTGAGTTTGCACACAACCGTGCAGTTAATCGTAGCACTGGGTTCAGTCCATTCCAGATCGTTTACTCAACAATCCCTAAGGGGCCATTAGATTTATCTATAGTACCACAGCAGAAAGGAGTGATCAAACGAGCTAGTGATTTTATGAATGAATTGCAAGAGTGCCACAAGGTTGTGCAGGAACGATTGCTTAAGGAGAATGAGAAATATAAGCAATCCGCAAATATTAAACGACGAAATGTTGAGTTCAAAGAAGGAGATATTGTATATGCAGTATTGACTAAGGATCGATTTCCTATTGGTACTTATAACATACTAGCTGCTAGAAAGATTGGCCCTTTGAAAATCGTAAAAAAAATTAATGAGAATGTTTATCAGTTAAAATTGCCAGATCATATCCAAACTGCTGACGTTTTCAATGTCAAACACTTGATTCCATATCACGAGAATAAGTATGTCGAAGGAGAGGAAAGTGTAAATTCGGGGTCGAATTCTTTTCAACCAAGGGAGGATGATGCAGCGCATCATGATAAACGAGTTATGTCGCTTAAGTCGCCCCAACCACCTTGAGTCGCCCCAACCATCCTTAAGTCACCTGCCATGAGTCGTCTTCCTTATAAGATAACGACTCAAGAAATCAAGCCGCATTTCTGTAGGTCGTTCACTTATGCCGCATTTCTATAGGTCGTTCACTTATGCCGCATTTCTATAGGTCGTTCAGTCATGCCGCATTGTTCTCTTATGTCACATGGTGCTGTGCTATCTTCTTAAGTCGTATGTGCTTATGTCGCTTAAGTCGTTCCTGAAGCTGTGCTATCTTCTTAAGTCGTATGTCGTTTAAGTTGTTTCTGAAGTTGTGCTATCTTCTTAACTCGTATGATAATGAGTCGCATGTGTTGTTGTTAAGTCGTATGATGTTGTAACTCGTATGATGTTGAGTCGCATGTGTTGTTGTTAAGTCGTATGATGTTGTAACTCGTATGTTGTTGAGTCGCATTTGTTGTTGTTAAGTCGCGTATGATGTTGTAACTCGTATGATGTTAAGTCGTATGTGTTAGGTCGTGAGTCGCATGTGTTGAGTCGCGTGTATGTTGTAATTTCCTATAAATAGGGGTGTGTTGTCATTTGTAAAGCTGGTTGATTTTGAAATAAAATTGTGTGTGAGCTTTGGCCACCATTATTGGAAGTTGAGTGTGATCTCCATCTTCTTTCCATCTTCGGGTTATTCGTGAGCGAATCAACGAAGTTGAAGCCAATTCTCGGTATCACTTGCGAGTGATCAACGATCGAATTGTAGATCTTTCAACACGACATCTTGCGAGATCAACAGGTTGAAGATAGCTAGATTTCGACATCATCACGATCAACGGAACTGAGCATTTATCGTTCTATCGGTTTATTTGACACGAAATCATCATTTCATGAGGAAGATCCTGGATAGGTTGTGACAGTTTGGTATCTAAACTGTTCGAGCCTAGTCAAAGCTGCGTCAATACTTCAGGAAAGATTAAAAATTTTCCTACCATAAGCTTTGTTTTGATCAAATGCCTTTATGTCTTCAACGTGTAAAGCGATTGGAAATTGTCCACATGCATATTTACAAATAAACCTGTATACCATTCCACGGTGAACTTGCAACAAAATCACATAAATTTGAAAATAAACATGGGGTTTTCCTGCAAAAACCAAACCTTGCTAACTTCCTTCCCAATTTACTCCTATTATTCAGAGGCAATACCATAAATGGCATGTCAAACTAAATTCGGAACCAGTAGATGGAATATTGCTAAATTTGACCATTACTGGTGTAAACTTGAAAAGTTGCGTATGCTGCTCCAATGATTAATTAAACATAGTGTTGCTTTAATTGATAAACTAAGCATGAACCAGAAGTAGGAAAACTAACCTTGGTGTAACCTTTTAGTAGATCATCGCTCATTTGGCTAGAGTCGTACCAAGCAAATTTTACTATAGATCAGCCTAGCTTATATAAGATCAATCTCACCTATAAACCAAGCATAAACCTGTTTGATAATTTCAAAGCAGGTTAAAATAAATAAAGAGCCAACTTTGGTAGTCTTAAGGAAATAATAAACAATGCACCAGGTATCAAAACATATAGCTTCAAAGTGGGACGGGATCAGTTGACTCTGATCAAAAGTTTAATATGGTTCTTATAAATTTGTGAATATTAGCATGTCTTATAGTTCAAAAGTCTACTAAAACCCGTCAATTGATACTGACAACTATATTTTCTGACCATTTTCAATGTAAAGAAGATGGTCAATTATGTTTAGCAGTTTGTACCTACCATCATGCGAGCAAAAGCTAACGTAGTATAAAACATGCAGTTTTGGTGTGAATGTAGAACATCAAATCACAAATTCTTTTAAATGTCTTCCAAATCAATCCACCAACAGCCTTACATAAGTGAACAATACTATTCCACATATTTTGGAACTATTATCTCTTGTTACACGTTGATTTTCTACTATATTTATTTCTACATCAATTATTGATTGAGTTACCACGATAAGGAGGACAATAGTCAACATCTACTTCACTAATGCTTGGAAAAGATCTAGAACTAAGTATATTCTTTGATTGGTTTGGCAATGCGAAGGGTAACATAAACACATACGAATTTCATATATTGAGCTACCCTCCTATTCGACAAACAGAGAATACGAGCCTTAGAAAATAAGCGTGAAGAAGAACGGACCTTTGGAAACTAGCTTTTAACTCATTACAAATAGCCATCATCATTCGACAAATACAAAAGTAATTGGACAAATAACAGTCTACCTCTCAACAACCGCCCTAAATCGGAGACGAAATCATGAAGTTATTTTTCCAAGTAGTCTGTGGAACAAAGAGTCGTAGCGATGCAAACCAGAAAATTTACTAATATAAAAATGAAACACTGTTCAGGGAAGTTAATCAGCTATGTGTATTTTGCAAGAAAGAGGGAAAAAGTCATTACTTTATCAGAACTATGTCTGATAGATCAACAATTTATAATTGCTACAATTAATATATTAATGTTTTTTTCCAAAAAAATAAATCAATGTTGTAAGAAAATACCTTAATATAGATTACATAAGATAATATTATTTGTTTCTTCTTCGGTTGTCTATGCATGTTTTTCTTGAAGTTGGAATTGCTTGTGAGTTATCAGCACAAGAATTTACCTGCAAAACAATAATGCGAAGCAAATTAATTAATTTATGCTTTTATAAAAAATGATATCCATAGAATTGTCAGACAAAAAACATGAGAAATGACATAGGTTTTGAAAGATTTTAAATCCTGCAACAGAAAACAAGCATTTATTACTAAGATTGCACCATATATTATATGCCTAGCAAAAAGAAAAAACCTGATATTGAAATATATTTGGTAATAAATGAAAGAATAAAGGGTTATCAACATTTAAAAATATGTACTAATAAAATAGAAAATTTTAATAGCTTTCCTGCCTATGTGTCTCATGCTTCTGTAAATCTGATGACATCTTAACATGAGAAAAACATATAGTTCAAAATAAATAAATAAATAAATGGTTTTATAATTTTCACCCGAAGATGATTTTTAACATGATAAATGGCAAGTCCTTTAACATTCATTAAGTGAAGACACAGTTTCGTGTTGACCCTACAACAAGCGGTTCTATTATTTTCAGCCATTAAAAGTATAGAATTGGTGAAACGACATATGAAGAAAAGCATATGAAAAAAGGCATACTGTCTTGACCACCAATAAAAGATGTACACTATGCCAACTTCGTGCAATCCCACAATGAAAACTTCAAATCCAACAATGAATAACTAGTCGGTAAAGTAACATACCTATATGTTAATTAACTACATAACCTTTCAGTCAATAACATACCTATACATATTAACTAGTGTGTGAGCGTATGTATTGCATTGCATACATATATTTTTGATATTTTTACAAGCTCGTCTTTGACTCATTAAATGGTCTAATTCACCAATGAAGATGGTACCTATTCTTGTATAAACCGATTTCAGCAACAAAGTTTAGTATGCTATATGGATCATAGCCTGAAATAACATAATATCTAATTACGTGGTTTATTATCACACATTTTATCTTGGTTAATATTTTATAAGTTTCTATTATTTTTGTTATTAATTATAAATTTTTATGACTTAGTTAACTTTGTTAATTCTCAAAACATATTGTTTATTCGGACAAGAGTGAATTAATTTCATAGTTTCAACAAGCAAAGTGTTTAGTGAAATTATATATAGTTAAGGTGTTATATCAAAGTCTTATCTGGTTCAAGTATATGATGCACACAACTAATAAATGAAACAAAAATAACGAAAACTACAAGATCCATTAAATTTGAGGTTGAAATTCAAATCTGACAACAAGTTTACCAACAAATCTAGCATTTAAAATTAACATTAATTTATATTTATAATTGTCGGTCATGGAAGTAGTTATGTTTCAAGGTATATATTGCGCATAAATTTCCTGTTACTCTAACTACTATTAGGCTGGATAACAAAGGAATTTGTATTTCTAGTTATTCCTTAGAGCTTTTTTTTGTATTAGTTGCACTAGAAAAATAGGTTAAGGTTTAGAGAAAACCTTCTTCCAGCAACGTCCAGGAATCTCGTAACAATGCCGATGGATGGAAGCATTGTAGAGTAACCAATGCATTTATAGGAATGGAAGCTGAAGAACCAGTGAGTCCGAGATTAGAGAGGAGAACTTCCTGCTCGTTCGAAAATCTATGGTGCATATTATAGAATGCCGTTGATGCCTGAAAACTGTAGACGAATATCCATTAGAACAGTGCAGTAAAAAGATATCAAACGAAAGTTGCCAAAAATTTATTATTCATGTTGCCCAATTTTCCAATGCAAAAAAATGTATAGTCATTTATGTTATCCCGCTTTTTGGCAAAGCCGTGATACCAAAAGATCGATTGAAGACATAGGACAATTCGTCTCGGAGATTGGTCATACTACGCTTCACTATGGATATCGATGAATTTTGTTCGAGTCCAGATTGAGCTGCAATTGATAGGACATGACAAGAAAGATCGTAGAAGTCGGTATCTCAAATTTCAAGTCAATCCGAGTTCGTATGCTCAAGTTATCATCGATGCAAGTTGGAGGAAATAACCCTAAGTTCGAATCCATCAGAAGAGAAGGAGTTCGAATCCATCATGTTCTCCCTGCTTCGAATCCATGGGATCACTCCACTTCGCCTCCATCAAAGGACATAAGTTCGTGTCCATCAGCGTATGTTTGCTCCGAATCGATCGCCACCTCCTTGGTTCAAGTCCATCAGGACAGGGCCTCAGTTCGAATCCATCGAGCAAGCCTTGGTTCGAATCCATCAGGACAGGGCCTTGGTTCGAATCCATCGGAGCATTCCCTCCTTCGAATCCATCAAGGGGAAGACCTTCGAATCCATGCAGTTGAAGAACTACGACTCCATCCCACGACCGTCTTCGAATCCATTCAGCTGAGAAGCCTTCGTGTCGATCAATTATCGCATACCTTGATCGATACGAAGGAACATCCATTAGATCGAATCGAAGGAGCATATCTTCGAATCCACTACTTCGAATCCACCGAGTCAAGGCGGCAAAAACCATGGGTTCGACCCAGTAAACATGGAGAAAAAGATGGATCAACCCGAGAAGCATGCACGCCACGTCACCAGGCACATGCTCGAGTCATCGATTCGGCCCTATCGATTCGAAGGGATCGATTCGAACCAAGCGTGTCAACCGAGGATGCAACCTTGAATCAATCATAACTCGAGATCTACAAGTCCAAATGCTATGAAATTTTCACAGGAGCTTGCACGCATGTTGAAGAATGTCCACACCAAATTTCACCTCGATTGGACACTTTTTTGATTGACTCGAGCTAGAGTTCGAATCAATCCTAAAGTGGGCCCGGATTTCCTGAGGCCGAGCATGTGGGCCCCCCTCACGTGCCAGAAGTGGTCTCCCCGGATTTTAGGCGAAATATCAGCCTCCTAGACCTATAAATAGAGCCCCTGGTCATTCAGAAAGGGGATCGGAGAATTTCTAAAGAAAAAGCACGCCCGAAAGCTGCCAGAATCACTCTACATCGTCTTCACTGTCATTGATTTCAAGTTTAAGTCTATTATCTGCTGTATTTCGCTCTAAAACACTTGTAACCTTCAAGTATTAAGCAATAAAATGATAAAACTTCATAGTGGACGTAGGCAAAACGCCGAACCACTCTAAATTACTGTCTTCCGTGCAATTTACTTTTCTGTGACTTGGAGTTTTTGTTAGATAATCCTCATTTTCAATTTAATTTCTTCATTTATTATCTCTTCAAAAACTTCCGAAGGGTGTTGCCCAATTTTGGTGCAAACACTTTGGTGCTTTCACCGAGAAAACCCAGTTTTTCTCCTGCTCATTGGATCTGTCATCGATATCGGATTGCATAAATCTAAGAGAGAGATCCAAACTTTGATTTTAGACTCCTTCCATACTATTCAAATTTATTGAAATCTAGGAAAGGATTCTATACCTCAAGATGGTTAGCACGAGAACCACTTCTACTGCCGCCGGCCAAGATGGCCGAGATAGACAAAATCCCCCGCAACTCCCTCCACCCAATCAAGATGATACCGGGCACTCAGATCCATCAGGACCGGTCACTCGACAAGAGTTCCAGACATTACTCCAGGAACTAACCCAAAGTCGGCAACAGCTGACTGAACAACTACGTGCCAATGTCGAGTTGACTAATGAACTAAACCGCCAAAGGCGTAGAAAATCCAGAAGGGACCACGCCCCTCATTCCTCCACTGAAAGCTCTCCTTCGTCTGATTACAGCGGCAGATCCACTCGTCCCAGGCTAGACGGAAGTCATGCGCATGTTGCTGGTCACCCGCAAGCATTAACTGTCGGACAGATAAGAGTTGGCCCTTCTGCCAGTTTTCACACAGGACCCTCCTCACGAGGAGGCACTATTCCACAACATACTCTGGATAGCCAAGCCACCGCCGCTGCAGTTGACATAGGAGTTGATACCCGAAATCACTCCAACCAGAATTACCACCAGCAGGAGCATGTTCCAGGGCCATATGTCCCAGAAGACATCGAGCCAAGGAGGCGAGATATGGATCGTCGACAGCGCCCGATCCTACCTCGCACTGTGGAACCCGACCACACTTTGGCTCGCCACCCTCCGAATATAGATACGCCTGATCTCTCAGCTATGGTACGCCAAATGATTCGCGAAAGTCGGGGTTTAACAAATGAAGATTGGGGAATTTCCCGTAGTCATACTCCGTTCACTGATGACATATTGTATGCTGAACCCCCTTGGCGATTTAGGATGCCGACTCTGCCCATGTATGAAGGAAGTTCCGACCCTAATCAACATATTCTGAAATACGAATGGTCGATGACTGCTGCAAGAGTTGATGTGCAGTAAAATGCCGTAGTTTTCCCATTTCTTTAGGGGGAATTGCGACGGTGTGGTTTACACGATTTCCACCACGATCTATCTCTACATTTGACCAATTGGCTACTAAGTTTGTTGAACAGTTTCATATGCACATTGCCAGGACTAAGGACGTAAATACCTTATCTAGTGTCACTCAAGCTCCAGGAGAGACACTTAGGCGATATTTGGAAAGATTCAATGCCTCTTGTGCGGAAATCACTAACCCCAACGATAATTCAATCTTGATGGCCTTAACTAAGGGGATTGACCCCGACTCTGAATTTGGAAATTGGCTAGCTGGGAAACCTCCCGCATCGTTGGATCGTTTCTACTCCAAAGCTGCCCAATTCTTAAGGCATGTGGATGCGAAACAATCTAGGAAGCAGGACGATGCGAGACCCAGCAATGAAGGAATTCAAAGCAATGTGGCAGTTAAACAGTCAGGGGAGAGCTCGGGAAAAGTACAATTGAATATTCAAAACAAACAAACCCAGCCGAGAAACGGCGATAATAGAAATAAAAAGAAGGATTAGAATCGTGGCCCGCGGTATAGGGCGCAAATGTTTGAAAGCTATACACCACTGAATACGTCACTGGAAAACGTGTATCTACAAACTTGTAATGCGATGCAGTATAAGAAGCCAACTCCGAAGCCATCGTCGGAGAGACAGATTCAAACGGGAAAGTTCTGTAGATTCCACGAAAGTTATGGACACAATACCAATGATTGCAGGCATTTGCAAGACCTTATTGAAAAATTGATCAGGGAAAGGAAGTTAGATCAATTCGTGCGGGCACCGCAGGCTGGTGGTGTGGGTCCGTCAAACCAAAATCGTGCACAAAACCAAGAGAGACAGGAGGAGCCCGCTCGTACAGGTGGGAGGTTGGTCATAAATACAGTTAGTGGTGGTCCTCATCCAGCGGATCGAAGCTGGAGGGAAATGGAATCATACGCCAATTCGATCAGGCATGTGAGTTTCGAAAGCTGTAGTACACTTGATGAAGGGGCTCCGGTCAAACAACAGAGGACAATGGCAGATGACATCGTATTTAGAAACCGAGATGCTGATAAAGTCGAAGCCCCAACTATAGACCCACTAGTCATATCCGCCCTGGTTGGTCCTGCTTGGATGAAGAGGATCCTGGTGGACAGTGGGAGTTCAGTAAATATCTTGTTTAAGAGAGCATATGATCAAATGAAGATGGAAGCCAAAGATTTAAAGCCTTGTCATTCTAGAATCCACGGCTTTGATGGAAGTGCTAATATACCCACTGGAGTAGTGGAGTTGCCAGTGGAGTTGGGAGTTGGAGAACGCCGAAGAGTCCGAATGTTACAATTTGTTGTCCTAGATATCCACTCTTCGTACAATGCTTTTTTGGGCCGACCGGCCCTTGCCGAATTCAGGGCAGCAATCGCCCCATGGTGCTTAACTTTGAAATTCCCTACTGATCACGGGATTGGGGTCATTCAAGGAGATCAGGCTGCTGGGAGAGCCTGCTATGTTGCCGAACCGCGAGAAGCAAAGAGAAAGGAGAAAGGAAAGGGCGTGAAGGAATCTGTCTGCGTCCGTTTTGCCGATGATTGACAATTAGTGCCTGGGCCTCGGCCCGGGCACCACGACCAATTCCAGAAGGATCTTGACCCCAGAGACACTGAAGATAATAATGAATCCAAAGAGAGTCAAGCTTCCCCAGCCGAGCTGACGATTGATGTTCCAATTGATGATGATAATGATTCGAAAATGTTAAAAATTGGGTCTCATCTAAACCTGCAAGTACAAAAGGAATTGATCGAATTTCTCCAAGCGAATCTAGACGTATTCGCCTGGATGAAGTGTGATATGTATGGAATCTTGCCGGACATCGAGAGCCACACCTTAAATATTGACCCACGGTATATCCCGGTCAAGCAAAAGAGACGCGGTATGGATCCAGAGAGATCTGCCGCCCTCAAAGAAGAAGTTGATAAGCTAAAGACGAACGGGTTTATCCGAGATGAGTTGTACCTGGAGTGGATATCCAACCCTGTACTTGTCCGAAAACCGAATGGGAAATAGAGAACGTGCATTGATTACTCTGACTTAAATAAGGCTTGCCCGAATGACAGCTTTCCACTTCCCCGAATCGATCAGCTTGTGGACTCAACGGCCGGACACGAATCACTATCTTTCATGGATGCTTATTCTGGTTACAATCAGATACCCATGCATGTGCCCGACCAAGAACATACGAGCTTCGTAACTGACTTGGGACTATACTTCTACAAGGTCATGCCTTTTGGGTTAAAGAATGCCGGAGCAAGTTACCAACCCTTAGTCAACCGAATGTTTGCCGACCAGATCGGAAAGACTATGGAGGTTTATGTAGATGACATGTTGGTAAAATCACGATACTCCACTGATCATGTCAAAGACTTAGATTCAATGTTCAATGTCCTTCGGAGATATGGGATGAAGCTTAATCCGCAAAAATGTCATTTTGGAGTCGCATCCGGAAAATTCCTTGGGTTCATCGTCAACACCCGGGGAATAGAGGCCAACCCCGAAAAGATCTCGGCGATCAGGAATCTTCAAACTCCAAGGACCATAAAGCAGGTTCAGAGTCTCAATGGGAAGGTTGCAGCACTGAGCAGGTTCATCTCGAAATCAACTGATAAATGCATACCCTTCTTCGATCTAATCCGAAAGGGGAAACAAAACTTCGAATGGACTACGGAATGTGAGGGCGCATTTAAATCACTAATTCAGCATCTTTCCGCACCACCGATTCTTTCAAAACCTGTTAATCATGAACAATTATACCTCTATCTGGCCGTATCTGAAAACGCAATCAGTGCTGCGTTAGTTCGAGAGGAAGATCGAGTGCAAAAACCAGTCTACTATGTCAGTAAACGGTTAACCGGGGCTGAGAGAAATTATCCAAGGTTAGAAAAATTGGCATACTGCGTAGTCATCGCCTCGAGGAAGCTCTGTCCATATTTTCAGGCTCACCCTATCACTGTGTATACCGACCAGCCGTTACGACAAGTCCTCACACGACCTGAGACGTCTGGCAGGTTACTGAAATGGAACATTGAACTAAGTCAATTCGACATCACATATACTCTGAGAAGAGTCATACACGGTCAAGTCCTAGCGGATTTCATTGCCGAATTCACTGTTCCTGAAGACTTACCTGAAACTAGTAAATCCCTCGAATACATATGGAAGCTATATACTGATGGTGCATCCAACGATCGGTGCTCGGGCGCAGGGATAGTGCTTGAAACTTCCAAGGGCTGATCCATATGCTACGCTTTAAAGTTTGATTTCCGTGCAACCAACAATGAAGCCGAATATGAAGCTTTGCTTACCGGGTTAAAGTTGGCCCGTGACCTAAGAATTATTGCTGTGGAAATCTACTGTGATTTCCAGTTGGTAGTATGCCAAGTTCGTGGTGAATATCAAGCCAAAGATCGAAGATTAGCCGCTTATCTAGCCCGGGTCGGGGAAGTACTTGATCAGTTTGATTATTATACCATTTTCTACGTACCCCGAGAGCACAATCAGAAAGCCGATTCGTTGGCAAAGTTGGCAAGTACAGGCGAAACTCAACACTTGGGACTCGTTCCTGTCGAAACTTTATCCTCTCCAAGCATTGATCGAGCAGAGAATGAATTCACATTTGAAGCTACTTTCAATAGGGAATCGTGGATGACCCCATACCGAGACTACATTGAGCGTGGCATATTGCCCGAACGACGAAGTGAGAAAAGACAAATTCTTCGAAAAGCTTCACGGTTTGCCATTCAGAATGGAGTTATGTATCGAAGGGGATATTCTGTTCCTCTTCTCCGGTGTATCGCACACGACGAAGTCAAACGAGTGTTACACGATGTGCACGAAGGAGAATGTGGCGATCACACTGGGGGGCAAGCACTTGCCAAGAAAATACTTCGATATGGATATTATTGGCCTACCGTAAATCGTGATGCTATGGACTACGCCAAAAGGTGTGATAAATGCCAAAAACACGCTCGAATTCCCAGAGCTCCACCGACCGTGATAACCCAAATGGTCAGCCCATAGCCATTTGCAATATGGGGAGTTGATATAATTGGTGCATTGCCTTTAGCTAAAGGTGGTGCGAAGTACGCCATCGTCGCAGTTGATTACTTCACCAAATGGGCTGAAGCTGAACCTCTTGCAACAATTACGACAAAGAAAGTGATCAACTTCGTGGTACGCAACATCATCTGCCGATTTGGTCTCCCGCATACTATTATCACCGATAATGGAGCCCAGTTCAACAGTGTTGAATTCAGGAACTTCTGTCAACGATTTCACATCCACAATAAATTCTCTGCAGTAGCACACCCTCAAGCAAATGGTCAAGTTGAAGCCGTCAATAAGGTTATCAAGTCTATTTTGAAGAAACGGCTGGAAAAAGCCGGGGGCAAGTGGGTTGGTGAACTGCCTATGGCTCTATGGGCTTACCGAACGACTCACAAGACTACAACCGGACACACTCCATGTTCTCTATCCTATGGCTCTGAAGCCGTTATTCCAGTCGAATTGGAAGTTCGCTCTCATCGTGTGACATATTATGATCCGAAAAAGAATGCCATATTACTTGCTGAATCTCTAGATCTACTTTATGAGAAGCGTGAAGAAGCTGATTTGAGGGAAGCCGCATATCGGGGTCGAGTCGCTCGAATGTACAATGCCAAGGTCCGCCCGCGAACCTTCGAACCCGGAGATCTCGTACTTAAGAGAATTTATCCGGTCCCTTCACACATGAAGCCAAATTGGGAAGGGTCGTATGTGATTTCACAAAAGCTCAGAGATGGGACGTTCAAGTTGTCAACCATTGACGGTCTTACTTTACCGAGAGCTTGGAATAGCGAAAGTCTCCGTCACTACTACACATGACAAGCTTTATTTATCTATTTTTAGTCAATTTCTTCCTTAGCATTTTATTTTTGCATTTTGAAGTTTGAACTTGTAATAAGGCAACTGATTTTGCCATATTTTTTTATTTCAGCAATAAAATGTCATCTCTTCGAGCCAAAAGTTGTGATTCACTGAAAATGACGCATAATATCACGATGCACGAAGAGATAAATTCCATCACGCGGTGGGATTTATTCAAATATGGAGTGACTGTGATACGACCGGTCACTCACTAAGTGAAACCCGAGCTCGGGGACAGAACACTACACCAGCGTTTACAAGGATTGATACACGACAATCCTTTTACTAACTCCAACTTCCCAGATTGTGAATTGGAGTATAAACATTCATCAATTCGTTCCCGGAGTGCGAACGGACTCCAACTTCCCAGAGTGTGAATTGGAGTATAAACATTTAGCGATTCGTTCTCGGAGTGCGAACGGACTCCAACTTTCCAGAGTGTGAATTGGAGTATAAACATTCAGCAATTCGTTCCCGGAGTGCGAACGGACTCCAACTTCCCAAAGTGTGAATTGGAGTGTAAGCATTCAGCAATTCGTTCCCAAAATGCGAATGGACTCCAACTTCCCAGAGTGTGAATTAGAGTATAAACATTCAGCAATTCGTTCCCAGAGTGCGAACGGACTCCAACTTCCCAGAGTGTGAATTGGAGTATAAACATTCAGCAATTCGTTCCCGGAGTGCGAATGGACTCCAACTTCCCAGAGTGCGAATTGGAGTATAAACATTCAACAACTCGTTCCCAGAGCGCGAACGGACTCCAAATTCCCAAAGCGCGAATTGGAGTATAAATGTCCAACAACTCGTTCCCAGAGCGTGAACGGAGTATAAACATAGATTACAAGTTCCCGAAGCGCGAACCGAAATATCAATAATAACTCCAAGTTCCCGGAGCGTGAAGCAGAATATAAACATCAATTTCAGGTTCCCGGAGCGCGAACCGTGATACAAGTATCGATAACTCTCAAATTCCCGGAGTGCGAACTGGATTATCGATCTCAAATTATCCTAAGTCCCCAGAATATGGACATGTGCTTAAGATTTGCAATAAATGCGATCAACCACCAAAATACAAATGTTGTTCCCCGAGACTAGGGGGCAAAAAATATAAGTGTTAATCATTAACCTAAGTGATACTATGTCCAGAGTTCAACTCATTCATCAAATCATGACACGAAGTTATGTGTTCATACTTGGCAGATAAAAAAAAACAAACACTGCAAAACACTTAAGTAAAAGAAAAGAGCAACTTCACATCCCATCAGCCAGCAAAAACAGGTTCGATTACATGGCAAGTCAAGAAGTTTCAATTAAGTAGGGGCCGAATCCACACATATACACGGCTCTAAAAGAACAAAAGAAGAAATAAAAGAATTGCTATTCACAACCACATGATAAAACAAGAAGCTCACTCCTTCTTCTTCCGGGGCTTATTCTTCGGAGTCGAGCCGCTGGACCCACTACCGGCTTCCTACGAGACTTTTTGCCCTTCTTTGGAACGTCCTCCGGATCTGGCATAATATCAACATCTTCCTCAGAGATGGAAGGGATAGAGATCCTTTTGTGAGGATGAACTGAAGGCATGGGAGCAGCGACAGGTGTTTGTTCAGCAACGCTCGAGACAGTTACCGTGCCGCCAGGAGAGATCACCATTAAAGAAGATAAGCTTGAAGGGGCAGTGTCGCTACCAGGACCACCAACCGTTACCATCATGGCCATCTCAGCTAAATCTCTTCTTCTCGAGACAACTGAGCTGCGCTGGATACGCTGGTGGTCGTCACGACAGAACTGAAAACTGGAGCAGCTCCACTCATCGCAAATGAAGGATCAGGAATAGGGTCAAGAGAGTGACCGAGTAGCTCTTCAATCATTTGAGCATCGAATGAAATCGAGCTCCCCTCTCCCATATCACCGGCCATGGCGGCAGTTGAGAACGCCTCGGTGACAATAACTCCGTGCGTAGGATATAGAACCGGAGGAACTGGGGGCACGAATGCGGCACTCTCAGTCACTGAACAAAGGAGAACAAAAGTAATCAGTCCAGAAAATTCTCTCGAGAATCGATACTTTAAGACATGAGGGAAATAATCAGAGTACCTTCTTTACCTTGCCTTGGAGCTTGAACAGGCTCGGAGACAGCAGTCTTGCTAGAAGACAATTCCGGTTGGTCCGGGTTGTAAGCAGGAATAACTTATGGATCAACCGCGGCGATAGCTTCGGATGAAGTTGGGATAGGGACTTCGATATTCTCACTATGATGCGCAACACCCGAACCTTCGCCGATCTCCGTTTGATGGATGCCAAGTCTTTCTTTTTCAACAGAAATTATCGCCTCGTTAAGAGTTCTCCTCTCATCCTCGCTAAGCAGACGTGACTCGAGCTCAAACTCATCTAATACTCCATCCGGGCAAGACATCCTCTTGTTCCCCAATAATTTCTTCCAGGAATTGTAGAGAAGCATCGAGTAATCTCCTAGCCAGGAGAGATTTCTATGCTCTAGTACGTTGGCATTATATGTGTCCAAGAGTTCGTCAAATTCAGCCTCCATCTTGAACCTCTCTGCCTGGACTCTTTCCTCCACCTCCGTTTCAACCTCCTTAACCCTTGCGACTGCCGCGTCACGCTCAGCTCGGAGAGACACAGCTTGCTCACACGCTTCTTGCGCGGCCGTATTAGCATCGTCTTTTCCTTGTTTATATCGGCAAACTTAGCCTTTAACTCCTCTAGTTCTTTGACTGCCGCATCCCGCTCGGCCTCAACATTTTTGTATCGATGGCCCAAGTCTTCAACTAAAGTGCAATGTACTTGCTGCATCTTTGCCATCTCAGCTAATGTCTCATCAACCTTCTTTAGCGACTCAACTTCAGCCTTACGGGAGGATTCAGCCTCAGATTGAAGTATATCAACAATACGATTCTTCTGAGCCAAGTCGGCTTCTAGTTTCTCGATAATTTTGGCTCGATCAAAGGCTGCTTTTGAAGCTTTAACAGCCGCTTTATACCATTCTTTGTACTGAGCATAGAAATCGCGGGTATAGCTAAGTGCTGTGGTCACGGCGTCTTCGGAAATTCTTTTGAGATTAGGAGGAAAAATACAGGCATCGAAGCAAATCTCCGGGAAGTCCCTCTTCAATTGAGCAAGTTTGATAGCCCCTTCACCAGATGGTTCAATAGGAGCTTCCTCCGCTGCCGTGGTCGTAACAACCTCAGTTCTAGAACGATGTGGCTCGAGCCTCGAAACCTGCGAAGACGGTTGATGTCGCAGAGGCTCAATACCTGAATATGGCTTCGGGGTGGCGGAGGAGAACGAGAAGGGGAGCGGTATCTCCGATCTCTGTCCGATCGCTCCTGACTAGAGTAACTACGATGATGATCCCTTGCATAATATTCCTGGCCATGATGCCTCCGTTCACGATCGCGATCGGAGTCTCCATGACGAGATTCATAATAAGATGAAGGGTGATGCACTCTTCGGAGTTTGTCTAGTATAGATTGACGGCCAGACATAGCACCTGAAAGAGAGAAACAATTCAGTTAAGTATCAAGCGAAAGCAATGCGATTTATGCGGAAGTCGTGTAGTGTTATGAAAGTGTATGCAAATGTGCAAAACCCCCGACCAACCAGAAGTGTCGACTGCACTAACAGGTAAAGGCCCGCTTATTTCTAAGGCTTCCCGGAGTTCATCCAACCCGGATTCGTGGTGGAGAGATACGTATTCCGGGATGGGAATGTCATCCAGTCCTATAAACATGTTTCCTGATTGACGTGGAGCAGCGTCAGAGGTAGTAATTCCGGGGATCAAACGAGACACGACTACAGACTTCCGTCTCTTAAGTTTAGGGACAACAGCCTTGCCTTTCCGCTTTTCTTCCACTCGGGAAAGATCAACCGCTAACTCGGTATCAGTAGGCGTCCTCTCATCATCGCTCATTTCTCTTATCACTATGTCGGGTTTTCTTTTCACCGTCTTCTTCTTTGTCTTCTAAGCTGGTTTCGCCAACCCCTCGTTGACAATACTCTGGTTCGTCTCAATTAAACCCAGCGTCCTTAAGTTATCATCAGTTAACACCGAGTCTATGTGCCGCAAATCACTCGGGACTCCTTGTAAACTTCGGACAAGGCCTTTGTAGTGACCACCGTCAGGCCTTGAGATGATAGCTGCAAGAAAAAGGCCTGATATTAGTTCAAGTGTTGACAACGACTATTAAAGAAGGCTTGTGCGATTTACAACACTTACGTCTAGACAGCCATCGCCTAGCAAACCCTGAGGGCATCGAACAAAAAACCATTCATTCTTAAAATAACCGAGTCTGGTCCAGGCTCCCATCACAATCTGGCAGTTTCTAACTGCTTCCAAAAAGGTGAAAGATGGACTATCGCCCCTGCTCTTGAAGTTGAATATGTGTCTAATCTCAGTTGGCCTTGGCGGACGAAAGAGATGATCCATAAATAAAATGAAAACACTGTTCAGCAATGCGTGTCCATTGGGATGAAGTTGTGAGGAGGCGATTCCAATGAACGATAACATCTCCCTGATATATTGGTTAAATGGAGGGAGAGTTCCATCCGCACATGCATGGCGATAGAAAGCAGTATACCCCTCGGGCGAATTGTGTGGTCTGTCATCAACGCCCGGTAGCAAAACATCATCTGGGGATAAGTTATGTTTCAAGCAGATCCGGCCCAGTAAGGCTTCAGAAATACTGGACGAAACAGAGTCGACAGGGTCATCGATAAATATGGCTTCTGGCACTTCGTCTGGTGCCGGCCCAACTACTTCGGGAGGAATGTTAAGGATTTCAAGTATTTTTGGAGGAGGCGAACTCTGTACTTCTTGTTGTTGAGAGCTCGAAGATTCCATAACTAACTAACTCATCAGAAAGCAAGATTAAGTACGTGAAAAACCCGTTCATTCCCAGTGTAAAGTGTGTGCGGTGAAGTGCAGTGTTGTGCATTGCTTGGAAAAATTCAACAGAGTTAGAGAAAATTTGCAGACAGCAAAGACATCAGAGATCCGGTCGAGATGGCCGTCGTCGCTGACCGCCATCACTGAACCATCCCGATGTTGACATTTGATTCAAGTTAAAGTTTGTTGTCACAGTGATAAGTTATAGTTCCATCGACGAGCTTCGAAGGGTAATCAAGTATGCACAATAAAAGTTTAGTCCAGATATGCAGCGATAAAGCTCGTCGGAATTATGCCGCTAAATATACAAAAGTTATGTATCCATATAAGTCACTTCGAATCGATCAAAGGGACGATCCTTCGAATCGATCAGGGCAAGGTTCCGATTGTTCGAATCGACCGAAGAGGCGAAGCTTCGAATCGACTCCGATTCGAATCGATATGGTTCGAATCGATGGTAACTGGAACCCTTCGAATCGATCAACAACTCAAGCATCGCATCCATCGTCAATGAAGGCATCGAATCGATCACCAGCAGCGAAAAACAAATGAAAGACTTAATCTTCGTATCGATCGCATAGGTAAGATGTTCGAATCGATCACAAAGGATCGATACGAAGGACCCATCCGTGTTCCTTCTCCGGCCAGCCAAGATCGAAACGAACGAGACACGATGGAAAAGTTTGTTTTTAAATCTTCGAACCTAAGAAATTTCGTCTACCTGAATGTGTGAATCGATCCGAAAGAGTTGGATATTGCCTCGACTCGAAGGAAGGAAGAGTAGTTCAGCCTTGTTCTTGAAGGACCGAGATGGATTCGAAGATGCAGGAAGACGAAGATAAAAAAGTAAAAAGTGAAAGTGAGCTGAGTCCCAGGTATTTATATGGATCCTAGAAAAGAAACGAGGCGATTCACCTTCCGATCACTTCAACCGGTCATTACCGGTCAAAACGCAGGATGGGTTCGAACGATCATGTTCGAATCCATTTCACTTCGAATCCATCGGTGCATACATGTTCGAATCCATCAAAGAGACATGACCACAAGGCTTCATCGATACGAAGCAGTTAACGAGAGTTGACTTGAAATCGACAAAACCTTATCGATTCGAAGCATGAGTTTCACGACCATCAGCTCACAACAATTTGGAGACTATCGACATGAATGATCACTACGAATCCATCAAAAACCATCGATGAGGGTAAATACTTCGTATCCATCAATCCAACCCGCACCAACGTGGAAAACTACTTGTCAACCTTTTACATTGATTCAGGAGAGGGTCGATACAAGAGGATAATCAAAAACAATTGTCAAAACATTGTTATGAACTCAAATTTCAAAATCGGTTCAGGAGAGAATCGATACGAAATTCAACGACAAACAAAACCGACAATGACTCGTGAACACACAATGTTAATGAGGGTCAAATTAACGTATGTGCATATATGTCAAACTAATGCTCGGTTTTAAACACTTACAGGGATCAAACACTCATCTTGTTACGATTACAACAATCAACAGCTAAGCAATGTTCTGCAGCAATAAATCATATCAACGCAAGGTTACAACCTTCGACAAAGGAACAATGATTGTTCAGAGAGAAATCGCAGCTTTTCAAAGCATGTCTTGTGTCATGTTCCACAAGACGTACTTTGGGGGGCAAATGTTATCCTGCTTTTTGGCAAAGCCATGATACCAAAAGATCGATTGAAGACATAGGACAATTCGTCTCGGAGATTGGTCATACTACGCTTCACTATGGATATCGATGAATTTTGTTCGAGTCCAGATTGAGCTGCAATTGATAGGATATGACAAGAAAGATCGTAGAAGTCGGTATCTCAAATTTCAAGTCAATCCGAGTTCGTATGCTCAAGTTATCATCGATGCAAGTTGGAGGAAATAACCCTAAGTTCGAATCCATCAGAAGAGCAGGAGTTCGAATCCATCATGTTCTCCCTGCTTCGAATCCATGGGATCACTCCACTTCGCCTCCATCAAAGGACATAAGTTTGTGTCCATCAGCGTATGTTTGCTCCGAATCGATCGCCACCTCCTTGGTTCAAGTCCATCAGGACATGGCCTCAGTTCGAATCCATCGAGCAAGCCTTGGTTCGAATCCATCAGGACAGGGCCTTGGTTCGAATCCATCGGAGCATTCCCTCCTTCGAATCCATCAAGGGGAAGACCTTCGAATCCATGCAGTTGAAGAACTTCGACTCCATCCCACGACCGTCTTCGAATCCATTCAGCTGAGAAGCCTTCGTGTCGATCAACTATCGCATACCTTGATCGATACGAAGGAACATCCATTAGATCGAATCGAAGGAGCATATCTTCGAATCCACTACTTCGAATCCACCGAGTCAAGGTGGCAAAAACCATGGGTTCGACCCAGTAAACATGGAAAAAAAGATGGATCAACCCGAGAAGCGCGCGCGCCATGTCACCAGGCACATGCTTGAGTCATCGATTCGGCCCTATCGATTCGAAGGGATCGATTCGAACCAAGCGTGTCAACCGAGGATGCAACCTTGAATCGATCATAACTCGAGATCTACAAGTCCAAATGCTATGAAATTTTCACAGGAGCTTGCACGCATGTTAAAGAATGTCCACACCAAATTTCACCTCGATTGGACACTTTTTTGATCGACTCGAGCTAGAGTTCGAATCGATCCTAAAGTGGGCCCGGATTTCCTGAGGCCGGGCATGTGGGCCCCCCTCATGTGCCAGAAGTGGTCTCTCCTAATTTTAGGCGAAATATCAGCCTCCTACACCTATAAATAGAGCCCCTGGTCATTCAGAAAGGGGATCGGAGAATTTCTAAAGAAAAAGCACGCCCGAACGCTGGTAGAATCACTCTACATCGTCTTCACTGTCATTGATTTCAAGTTTAAGTCTATTATCTGCTGTATTTCGCTCTAAAACACTTGTAACCTTCAAGTATTAAGCAATAAAGTGATAAAACTTCATAGTGGACGTAGGCAAAACGCCGAACCACTCTAAATTACTGTCTTCCGTGCAATTTACTTTTCTGTGACTTGGAGTTTTTGTTAGATAATCCTCATTTTCAATTTAATTTCTTCATTTATTATCTCTTCAAAAACTTCCGAAGGGTGTTGCCCAATTTTGGTGCAAACAATTTATACACCATATTCAAACGGTATGTCCCCGAAGATTAAAGCATATATCATCTAAAAGTGGTGGTGAGACTTTAGGCCATATACGAGAACTTCATATAAAGAAACATTGTCATATTGCTAATACACAGTTTGAATTTCACAGTTAAATGTAACCAGTCTTAGTATATATATTTCTTCATGTAGATTATTTTTATAACACAGTTAAACGGAACAAAATTGAACTGCAAATATTGGTTAAACTAGACAAATATTCCCATTTAAAGATAAATACATAAATATCTTATACATCAATTGGACGCACATGCACATTTATCATTAACAGATAATTTTTCAATAATAATTAAATACTCAGAATATAATATATGATTATATCATCAACGATCAAAGGACAAGAATGTTTATTTCAAAAAATAAATGCATTTTCATTCTGCTGTGCTACAATGAAATTACCAGGTTATCCATATGAAAATGTTTATTATTACTTGCATAAAACTACAAAGTGAACATAAAATGAAACTGAAATAAATATGCATGTAGGAAAAATTAAAACTCACATCATTGTGCAATTCATTAATTGTTAAGCTCACATGAAGTCTACGCTCCAAAGTTCCATGAACTACACTCTTCTAATACTCATCTCTTAACCTTTCGGCAAGAAGAAAATATCCCTCCTCAACCAAATCTTCAAACTTTCTATATCGCAATCCCCATCTGAACAAATCTCGGGTTATAAAGTCATGCTTTCCTGGAAATGTCTTACTATTATGGCAATGTAACTATAGAATAAAATGATATACTATAACATTTATAACATTTAACAACAGGTTCCAAATACCAGAGCCATGGATAAAATTACATCTAAAGCATACTGATAACTAGCAAAGATAACGCCAACAAACAGAATTATGACAATGAAAACAATAGCAAGGTAGAAGAAATGAAACCATTGCCAAACAATGATATAATTTTGACAAAGGTTGTATATATATTGTGTTTGTGTATGTGTATAGCGACATAGAAAATAAAGAAAATTATATTAGCAAACAATTGACAAACGGTATTAAAAACAAAATGAATAAATTATATTACCACTTTGAAAGTTTTTAATAGTTCTAAAATGGAATGTAGGACGTTGCTAAGCCAGATTATCAATACTCCATGGGTTAATCAAATAGAAATGTGGAAGTCGGGATATACAGTAACAGCCTTAAAGGAACTCTCGCGTGAGGATAGACATGATGGAAGGGGTGAGGGGGCTTGACGTCTTCATTATCCATGATAGGGTATGGTTATAATCAGAAAACAAAAGTAAATGTGAGCTAGCTAGTGAAGAAACATATATATTTAAGGTTTTTATTTTTATAATATGAACTAAGTGAAGCTTGTCACATGATGCAATGTTGTTTTTTGATATGTCAAAACGACCTACTAATTAATATTAATCAAATATTTAATCCACTGCATTTAGATAGACTAGATTTTATAATCTAACTGTTAATGGACAGAATTTCTATCGGATTAGAAAATCGTCGAAAAATTTAGAAATAAAAATAACCGCAAGTACACGGCGTACACTTGTAGTACGTGGCAAATACGTGTCGATCCACGGGGAGTTGTTAATTTTAAAATTATATTCAATCAAATTAAACCAAAGTCGATGGAAAGTTTAGCTAGAGAATTAGAGAATTAACTAACTAACTAAAAGAAAAGAGAAACAAATATAAGAGTTAAGTGACAATTTAGGGAATAAATCCACTCTCTAAATCATGTAGTTCAACATATGTGAAATCATGATCTCTCTTTTTTGGTCATAAATGAGTTTAAATGATGTGTTTATCATAAGTATGGCTCATTTGTGCTATTTATTAGCTCAACATAAGCCATCAAACTATAACACAACCTTTAAACCACTTGCTAACTATCATGAAAATGACAACTAAGTTGAAAGTGAAATCTATTTTAAGTATGGCCTATTAACTATTAATTAGAAATATAGACCATCAAATTTGAATTTCAAATCACTTTCTTATGCCATAATCATATTTTGATGAAGAGGCATTTGTGTTAGTGATTGTTTAATCATAGCCTATTTGGTGTCAACAATATAGGCTATCAAATTCGAAACAAAAACAACAAATTAAAACACTTCAAGCATTGTCATTAAGCACAAAAAGAGAGGTATAATTATCAAAATGTTGAAGCTACATGATTAGAGACCTTCATTACCCCCTAGATTGAAGGGGTTTAACCTCTCATATTTGTAATTAAAATAACAAATGTAGCTTGCAACATGAGAAAAAAAGAAAGCAAGATAAAGAAAACCTATTCTACTTGCATGAAAAATAAATCTACACTACAACATGAAAGTAAATAAGCATGAAAAGAAAAAGAACATGTATTTAAGTTGCATAAAAAGAATTAAATTACATGAAAAGAAAATGAATAAGTAACCATGAAAAGAAGAGAAGAGCTTTGGTTTATTTTGAGCCTAAAACTAATCTAAAGAGACTAAGGAAGAGGGAGAGATTACATGAAACATATGGGTATTTATACATGTATGAAACCCTAATTCATATTTTTGGGATGCCCAAAATGCCCTTAGGTAGTGTGGCCACCAAATAATCATTAGCATGTCATAATCCTCATTTAAGTTTACATGAAGCCATTAATTCCATAAGCATGTGCATTAGCCTCTAATTTATACATTAAGGTGCTGGGTAGGTGGGGTCTTCCATGTTCTTCACTTCGAATTATTTTCATCTTCATTCCTTTGTAATTATTTTGTGCATGCATGTGTCTTCATGAACCCACTCCTATTTAAGATCAAATTCCTAAACAAATATGTATAAATTTTCAATTAATTATTCTCAAAGAAATATATGCACATAAATGGCCGTTTTGCCCCTATATGAAGATGGATATGTGATAATTTGGAATTAACATGGATTTTGGTTAGAACAAGTTAAAATACCCAATATGATTGTTTATTTAATTTAAATAGATTAAATTTGGTGGTAAAAATATGCATATTTACGTGCACATCAAATATCCTTACAGTTATTTTTTATTCATCCTCGAATAAGGGGACACTAAGATAAACCCGTTTTCGTAGGGAGCACAATTGCATTGAGCATATGCAACAAGTCGTTAAACCTCTAGGTGTCTCCAGTAGGACGAGTATTGCCTCGTGAGGGTTTTCAGCGGATACTACCCACCAAATCCAAATGCAGGATGAAAATATTTACAAAATGCAAGATTTATTTACAAAGAGATGAACGCGAGTTTTTGAAATATTTACAAATGAAGGATTTATTTTTAAATTGACATGAATAAGTTAAATATAGGTTTTGATTATTATCTTGAAAATTTTAGTCATTTACTCGTCAAAGTTTCTAACAAAAACAAAGTAATCATAACAAATAGACTATAGTTTAACTAGTTGTTTCGGTTGATAACAAAGTGTAACTATGAAATGGATCCTTAATTGATTATCAAAGTTTATCATGGTGATATATTCATTTCTTTTCAATAACAAGTCAAATCAAATAAGTTAAAATAGTGCTTCGATTTCATTTGCTTACTCTTTTCTATTTTTTTGATTTTTTTTTGATATTTACAATATTTACATACGCCTAACTCAGATAAACTGAGGCCATATATATTATCCATGCATTGCCTTGCAGACTTTTGTGAGGGCAATACAGAGCGTGGCCAGTGAACACACGAGTGTGAACACCTATTGACGGTAGGCATTGTTAAAAAGAATTTTTTTATATATATACACTTAGCTCAGATAAACTGAGGCTAGATATACGGATCGTGCACTGCCTTTTGGGCTTACGTGAGAAAAGTACAGAGCATGGCGAGTGTACATACAAGTGTGTACACCTGCCGACCGTAGGAGTCAACAGAAAATATATACATGTATAAAAATATTTTGTTTTTTTTTTCTTCCAAATTTTTTTCTTGAAAGAGAGAGTTTTGCAAAATAATCTTAGTACCACTTAACTTAGAAGACAAAAAAAATGTTATATCATTTACTTTAAATCAACCACTTTTTAAAACAAGGATTTTCAGTTAGGATATACTTCATAATTAGCACGTATGAATCTTCCTCTATATTAGCTAAACTATCGTTATTTGTATTCAAACTTCATTTTTATTTTTGTTAAGACCAATAAATTTTCAAAAATTTCAATTTGATAACCAAAACCATATATTTATCCCATAATGTTTCTAAACAATAAATCAAAATGCTTAAAGAATTTTTTTTGGTTTTGAAAAGAAAATGTAAAATAAACTATGAACAATCAAAAAGATGATGAGACTCCCTCCACACTTGATTTTGACTGTGTCCCCATAGTTAATCCAAGTGAAAGAAACATTTATTATTATTTACATGAAAATGAAATGTATTTACACGGCATCAGAAAGTATATCGGTAAAAAGTAAATGAAACGGTCTTCCAAAGACCGCTTCATTTGTCTCGTCAAGTATGCGAGACACATCTTAAGCTTGAAAAACCAAACCGTAAAAGATTTCGAAGTTGAATGTTAATTTGGAAAAACGAATGTCGTTTTATTGAAAATTGAATAGGTTGTCTTGTTTCGATGATTGTTGGGTTTGACGAAACAATTGATTGAAATTCAAGTTTATTTTCACCAAGTTGATCAAACTTTTCATTGAAAACTTCTTCAAAATTATCAATTTCAAAATCAAAATCGTGATGTAAATCTTCCCATTCAGAATTTAACAACTCATTTTCAAAATTCCAAAGAAATCGTGTTCATTGAATTCGTCTTCCTTTATTGGATTATCAACAACTTCATTGCGTATCTCAAGTTCAAAATCCAAAGTTGTTGTATTAAAAATTTCAAAATCGAGAAAAGGAAGATCGAATCTTAAATCACGTTTTTCACCCTCAAAAGAATTGAAATCCAAGTCAATTACCGTATTTTCAACAACTTCGTTAAGATTTCCGTTTTTTAATTTCAAAAGTTGTTGTTTGAAAATCGTCAAATTGGGTAAAAGATGGATTATCACATGACTCATCACACGTTGGGTTTTGATTTTGTTTCTCACGAAAATTTTCCAATGCTTTAACCAACAAATTTGTGTGATCATCGTAAATTTCATTCATTTGCTCAACAAAGTCAAATTTGTAATTATTAACTTGAATTTTTTTGATTTGGACTTGTTGAGAACAAGAATTGTCAATTTCGATAAACGGTATATTATTATTTGATTCTTCGCAAGTTGAGATTTGATTATGATTTTCACGAAAAGTTTTGTATTTTTCAAGTAATAAATCCCCGTTATCTTTTTTATTTGGTCAAAAAAATCAAATTCATGATTATTAATTTGAAAATTTTCATTTTGAATTTGTTGATTACCAAAGTTTTCAATCATATCGTTATTGAAACTATAATCATTGCCAAAATTATTTGAAAATTGGTTCACATTTTCGTCTTGATTTTGAAATTCATTTTGAAGCTTGAAATTGAATGGGCATGGGTTATACTCGAAATCCTTTGAATTTTGAAGTGAATTCAACTTTTAATTATTTTGAAAATTTTGATTTGAATTATCACACAAATATGAACTACACAAATCATTTATCATTTGATTTTGTTTTGTAGAGATTTCAAGTAAAGACAAAATGTTATTTTCAAGATTTGAAGGTTGGTCATCGTTTTGAAAACTTTGTTGTTCAAAATTTGAATCATTTAAACAATAGTTGTTGTTGAAATATCCATAAAAATTTGAAATGAAATTATATGGATTATATTGATTTTCACAACTATCGTAAAATTCGTGTGAATATGGAAATTCGGACATTTTCAAGAATGTTTTTTTTTAGTTTTTTATATATAAAGGAAAAGTATTTACAAATAAAATTTATTTTTCAAAACGGGACATTGATTTTTGTTTTGTTTTTTGGTTTTTTAAAATGTTTTCTTTGCTTTTGGAAAGGTTTTATAATTTTTTTTGGATTTTTGAAATTTCAAAGAAATAGGATTTAAAAATTCCAAAGGAAAAGGAATGTTTACAATTTTTTTTTGTTTTGGATTTTGAATTTTTTTTTTTTACAAAGGAAAAATATTTGCAAATAGAATTTATTTTTCAAAATGGAAAATTGATATATTTTTTTGAAAAGATTTTTTTATTTTTGATTTTCGAAAAAAAAACTAAGTAAAATTTTTAGTTGGATTTTTTGGAATTTTGATTTGAGAATTTTCAAAGGAAAAAAAAACTAAGTTAAGAAATATTTACAATTTTTTTTTGGGTTTTGAATTTTTTTTTAAAAATATGCATGAACTAATGCAACTAAATGAATGCAGTGATTAATTACAGATGATTTATCCTAAATTTACCCAAAATTGTATACTCACACATTTTCTTAGACAAATAAAACAGTTCTCAACCACGTAACGGGCAAGGATTATCGGTGCACCACGAATCACCGTTGCAATGCAGCCGAAGGTTTAAGTACCCTCAAAGGAACAACCACTATAATATTGAGAATTAACGTAATATTTATAAATGGTTATTACTCTGCCGTAGCCTAGACACCAAGAAATTAAATTGTTCAAAAAAGACAAGTTGTCAATATACAATTAAGTGTTATCAAAACCGTTATTATTAATCAAAATTCTAAGATGAAATGCAAAGCAGAAAGTAAATGTGTATTAACAATACAAATACGAATGGATTTTTTTTTGTTTTTGAATTTTTTTTCAAATGCAAGCAATCAACAATGCAATTCAAATAAAAGTAGAGATTAAAGCAGCAAATTTTTTTATAAGCAAGCCAGCAGATTTTTTTTTGGCAGCAGCCCTTCTTCTTCTGAAATTCTGCTTTAGCAATCTGAAATAAAAACAAGATATATACAATTATTTATTTTATTTTTAAATCAAAGAAGCAACTTAAAACAAACGAACCCAAACAAATCAAATTTTTTCTTTTTTTGAAGGGATAAAACAAAACTCAAAGGTAGTAGATTTTTTTTAAGGATTGGACAAAAAGATTTAAAACAAAACAAAACAAATTCAAAACATTTGTTTTAGTATAAGATCGGACTTAAAAAAATTAAAAACCAAATAAATAAATAAAAAGTTGAACCCAGCCCAAACCACATACACTCGGCCCAAACAAAAGACCGAACACGCCACTTAAATTTCAACACAAAACAAATGCAGTCGTATGAAACAAATTCAAAACAAACCAAAATCAAAATCTCAAAAAAAATCAAAAATCAAAATCCCCACAACCCGAAATCAATTTACAATTACAAATGCTCTACAGTTGATGGCGATTTAACGAGGTGGTTGCGGTTGCAATTGGGGATAAAGGCGATTGGTCGTTCGATGCGGTGATTGGTGGGAGACGAGTCGAGTTCGAATTCGTGGTTTTGGTTACTGTTGAGTTGTGGAAGGTCATCGCTCGCGATAGGGGATTAAGGAAGGTGCGGCTTCGAGTCTTTGCTTTGGCTTCGAGGAACTCGCGACTCGTTTTGGGTTTGCAGAGTTTGAATTGGTTTTTGGTGTAGCAGGAGATGAGGCGATTAGGGGATTTGGGTGATTGAAAGTCGAGAATTAGTCAATGCGGTTGCGAACGTGGTTCAATTGGCGATTCCGGGTTGCGTGTGTGATTTCTGGTCTTCGTGGAGATGGTGGACTGCTGTTAAGGCAAGAGGTGGTGATTAGCTATTCTGTTGGTTGTTGATTGCGTAGAGTATTGGTGAATGTTGGCCGAAGTAGTGGTGTATTGGCGGTGGAGGAGGAAGGAGCAGATTGATGGATCTGTGGATGGTTTGTAGTGAGAAGAATGTTATAGCAACAGTAGTAAATTGTAGTGTGGTTGATGTTCTGGAAGGTGGTGGGAAGGTAGTTTGACAGTGGAGTTTGATTTTGATAGCAGCGGAAGTTTAGGTGGAATGAATAGGCAGAGATGCATATGGATATTTGCAGAGTAGATCGGTTGTTTTGACAATGAGAAAGAAGGCCGTGGACAAGGAGGTTGGTCAGGCGGTCAGACAATTAGGCAGTTAAATGGTGTAAAATGGAAAAGTTTAGATGGCAATGATATGGTGGTTGGTTGAATAGGATGTCGTCGGCGTTGTAATTTGCAGCAGTTTTGGTAAGGCAGGGAGGAGATGTGTATGAAGTACTGATTGGAGGATTCAGTTGAATTGTCAGGTTGATAGTAGTTGTATACGGTCGTGAAGTAACTTGCTGTGTGAAGAGGAGGATTGTTTGGTGTTTGAAGTGGTGGATGTCAGGGGATGTTGCAATGCCAATTTTGGGGTGAAGTGATGTTGGTTGTGAGGAAGAAGTGGTATTACACCTGTCAAAATTTGACCCAACCCATTAACCTAACCCATTTACCCTACTTATAAATGGGTTGGGTCAATCCATTTATGAATATTATAAAATGGGTTATGGGTTGGGTTGACCCATTTTTAAAAGTGTTATAAATGGGTAACTCATTTACCCATTTATTAAAAACATTAAATTTTAATATAAGTTTGAAAAATAAGAATTTTGAACATACATTACAATTTTTCCATGGGAACTGACAGTTATACTTAGAAATAGCAGGCTATCACATATGCAAATTAAAATCCGCCTAGTGCAGAAGCCGCTGTTTTTTTGTTCAGGCTGTAATAACTCCTTCGTTCTAACTCGGAATCAGGCGAGACTTCGACCGATCAACTCCCACCTAAATTACGGACAGTATGAAACACTCGGATACTTCATCGTGTGAACGCACACTGTAGTTCTCCAAGGGGACTGACAGTTGTACTTAGAAAATAACAGGCTACCACATCTGCATATTGAACTCCGCATAGTGCAGAAGCCGCTAATTTTTTTGTTCAACTGCAATAACTCATCCGTTCTAACTCGGAATCAGGCGAGACTTCGACCATCAACTCCCACCTAAATTACGGACAATATGGAATACTTGGATACTTCATCGTGTGAACAAACACTGTAGATCTCCAAGAGGACAGACAATTGTACTTAGAAAATAATAGGTTACCACATCTGCATATTGACCTCCGCCTAGTGCAGAAGCCGCTATTTTTTTGTTCAGACTGCAATAATTCCTTCAGTTTAACTCGAAATCAAGCGGGACTTCGACCGATCAACTCCCACCAAAATTACGGACGTTATGGAACACTTGGATACTTCATCGTGTGAACGCACATTGTAGTTCTTCAAGGGGACTGACTGCTGCACTTAGAAAATAACAGGCTTCCATATTTGCATATTGAATTCCGCCTAGTGCAGAAGCCGCTATTTTTTTTGTTCAGACTGCAATAACTCCTTCGTTCTAACTCGAAATCAGACCGGACTTCGACCGATCAACTCCCACCTAAATTACGGACAGTATGGAACACTCGGATACTTCATCATGTGAACGCACATTGTAGTTCTCCAAGGGGACTGACAGTTGTACTTGAAAATAACAGTCTACCACATCTGCATATTAAACTCCGTCTAGTGCAGAAGCCGCTATTATTTTTGTTCAGACTGCAATAACTCCTTTGTTCTGACTCGGAATCAGGTGGGACTTCGACCGATCAACTTCCACCTAAATTACGGACAGTATGGAACATTTAGATACTTCATCGTGTGAACGCACGTTGTAGTTCTCCAAGGGGACTGACAGTTGTACTTAGAAAATAACAGCCTACCACATCTGCATATTGAACTCCGCCTAGTGCAGAAGCCGCTATTTTTTTGTTCAGACTGCAATTACTCCTTCGTTCTAACACAGAATCAGGCGGGACTTCGACCGATTAACTACCACCTAAATTACGGATAGTGTGGAACACTCGGATACTTTATCGTATGAACGCACGTTGTAGTTCTTCAAGGAGACTGACAGTTGTACTTAGAAAATAATAAGCTACCTCATTCCCATATTTGAATTTTGATGAAAATTAGAATTAAATTTTTAAATTTTTATCAGATCTCAAAACATAAAAATTAGAACTAGAATTATTTTATATTTATTTGTTTTTTATTAGTCAAATTAAATTTAAATCTTTAAATGGGTTAAATGGGTAACCCGCTTATTAAGTGGGTTAAGTCATAAATGGGTTGGGTCATAAATGGGTAAAAGAGAATGGGTCATAAATGGGTTGGGTTAAACTCAACCCAATCCATTTTGACCCAACCCAACCCGTTTGACAGACCTAAGTGGTATGCAGTCTGTAGTGTGTTGAGAGCAGCGATGGTTGTTTATGATCAGACAGAGGTAGTGATTTAGGCGCAGCAGTTTGGTTTGTGAAATGGCAGTGGGATTGAGAGAATTGGGTGGATGAAAGAATTAGTTATGTTTGGAAGTTAACAGCAAGTTCTTGTGGTTGGAGGCAGAGAACAGGGGCGATGGTCAATGCTTGGTGAACTGGTTGTGGTGTTGGATGAGGGAAAGATAGGGATGTTATGGTTAAGGAGGAATTGTGCAGTTTTGTGACAGAAATGATGGTGAAGTATGCAGGTGCAGTAAACTGAGAGACAAAGGAGAGAAAATAAAGGCAATGCAATGTTTTTTCCTTTTGTTTACGTAAATTGTAAAATGAGATGTAAAGAGTATAAAGAAATGCAAATTGTAAATGAAATGGAAATGAATTTTGTTTTTGTTTTGAAATTTGAATGTTTTGTTATATATATATATATATTCCAATGCAAAGCAAACTAGAACACCAAATCAAATGCAAACACAAATGACATAAGCATACAATTTTTTTTAAAGAAAATTAACACACACAACAAATACACAAAATTAAACAAAATAATTCAAAGAATTGAAAATTAAAATCAAATCAACTCCCCGGCAACGGCGCCAAAAACTTGTTAATCGACGGAATTTCTATCGGAGTAGAAAATCGTCGAAAAATTTAGAAATAAAAATAACCGCAAGCGCACGGCGTACACTTGGAGTACGTGGCGAATACGGGTCGATCCACATGGAGTTGTTAATTTTAAAATTCTATTCAATCAAATTAAACGAAAGTCGATGGAAAGTTTAGCTAGAGAATTAGAGAATTAACTAACTAACTAAAAGAAAAGAGAAACAAATATAAGAGTTAAGTGAAAATTTAGGGAATAAATTCACTCTCTAGAGCATGTAGTTCAACATATATGAAATAATGATCTCTCTTTTTTGTTCATAAATGAGTTTAAATGATTTGTTCATCGTAAGTATGGCTCATTCGTGCTATTGATTAGCTCAACATAAGCCATCAAACTATAATACAACCTTTAAACCACTTGCTAGCTCTCATGAAAATGATAATAAAGTTGAAAATGAAATCTATTTTAAGTATGGCCTATTAACTATTAATTAGAAATATAGACCATTAAATTTGAATTTCAAATCACTTTCTTATGCGATAATCATATTTTGATGAAGAGGCATTTGTGTTAGTGATTGTTTAAGCATAGCCTATTTGGTATCAACAATATAGGCTATCAAATTCAAAACAGATACAACAAATTAAACCACTTCAAGCATTGTCATTAAGCACAAAAAGAGAGCTATAATTATTAAAATGTTGAAGCTACATGATTAGAGAGCTTCATTATCCCCTAAATTGAAGGGCTTTAGCCTTTCATATTTGTCATTAAAGCAACAAATGTAGCTTGCAATATGAGAGAAAAAGAAAAGGAAAAACAAAGCAAGATAAAGGAAAACTATTCTACTTGCATGAAAAATAAATCTACACTACAACATGAAAGTAAATAAGCATGAAAAGGAAAAGAACATGTATTGAAGTTGCATAAAAAAGAATTAAATTACATGAAAAGAAAATGGCTAAGTAGCCATGAAAAGAAGAGAAGAGCTTTGATTTATTTTGAGCCTAAAACTAATCTAAAAGAGACTAAGGAAAAGGGAGAGATTACATGAAACATATGGTTATTTATACATGTATGAAACCCTAATTCATATTTTGGGGAATGCCCAAAATGCCCTTGAGGTAGTGTGACCATCAAGTAATCATTAGCGTGTCATAATCCACATTTAAGTGTACATGATGCGATTAATTTCATAAGCATGTGCATTAGCCTCTAATTTGTACATTAAGGTGCTGGGTAGGTGGGGTATCCATGTTCTTCACTTTGAATTATTTCCATCTTCATTTCTTTGTAATTATTTTGTGCATGCATGTGTCTTCATGAACCCACTCCTATTTGAGATCAAATTCTTACACAAATATGTATAAATTTTCAATTAATTATTCTCAAAGAAATATATGCACACAAATGAGTGTTTTTTCCCTATATGAAGATGGATATGTGACAATTTGGAATTAATATGGATTTTGGTTAAAACAAGTTAAAATATCCCATATGATCATTTACTTAATTTAAATAGATTAAACACGGTGGTAAAAATATGCACATTTACATGCACATTACTAACCAACAATTTTCCAGTAATTGCTAAGCAAATATTAGTAAAGCTTTAGAAATAAAATCTTGCACATATATTCTTCTAAGACTGGATGAAGTTGAAAAATAATACTATTGGCATAGAAAACGGTTATTATTTCAAAATCTTGTAAGGTTTATATATTTTGTTCTCAATAGAAAATTGTTATTTGTAGATTACTGACAGTTTCAAAATAGAATTAGCTACTTATCCTGTTATGCATAAACCAATTCAAATTAAATTAGTGGTAAGCTAATTTTGAAAGAAGGCAAAGAGTCATTGAGCGTCCTACCCATTTTTGTACCATGATCTAGAAAAAAATCATTTGTCTTGTTTATGATAGTGTACCATTTTGCAATTAAACAAACCAGTTAAGGTACATAATCACCAAATAGAATAAGCTCCACTATGTCCATCAGAATCTGCAGAAGAGAGCAACTGTCGTTATCGACCTAAAACTAGTAATAACGAAAAGACTTACCCTATTTCACCACCTACAGAAAAGCGAAAGCTTCCTCCAACAGTTCTATATGCTCTAACCCCAACAGTTCTATATGCTCTAACATACACACCTCGAAAGCCACTATTATCGTCGATAACCAAACCAATACACGACCTAAACAGAAGAACACTGTGACCACTTCCAGGGCCAAATCTGCGAAACGTCAAGTGGTTTCAAAAACTCTGACAAGGCATAATGAACGTTTATATAGAGGCGATTCATGTTGATAGCGAATCAGGGGCTGCACACAACAATAGAAAGAAATAAGGCAATGGGTGAACTCGCGCAACGACGATAGTTGAATTTCCAGGCGACACCAACTTGCTCCAATATCAAATCTTGATTTTGAGTGCTTAACTCGTGAATAATGTATTAAAAACGGGGGACTTTCTATTTTGAGCTAAGTTATTCGGTTGTGAGAAGAAGATAGAGGAGAATTTGAGGAAGAGAGAAATAATTAAAAAAGAGGCGGCTATGGAAATACTGAGGGAAAGCCCGCTTAGAAATCGTTACTTGGTGAATCTCTTTTTTAAACAAAACAAATTAAAACAAAGATAACGCCATGGAATAAAGCATTATCTATTTGCTTTATAAAAGTTACTTTTCTTTTGGTGAGGAAACATAGTCTTGGGAGATAACTAGTGTGGTTTATTTTTCTTTCCAGCACTTGATTTGTCTATCACCGAAAGGAGATACGTAGGATCTAAAGGAGGATGACAGTGCTTCCAGTGTTCTACCGTGAGTTTGAAGAACAGATTTACAATCGATTGAATGATTGTGCAGGAAACAGAAATGTCCTTATCAAGGAAAATTTGTGCAAAATCATGTATGTGGTCTAGCTTATCCCAATCACATGAGTCGAGATCTACAAACAGTCCAAATGGTTTTAGAATAGAGAAGAGGGTATCACGGTTCGAGCGGAGGTGCCAAGGTATGCCACTAAATCAAGTCTAGGATGGGGGAAAGCAATCACGGTTGTGGCATCCAAGCTCAGGTGACCATCTTATGGTGTATATGGCCCCACCCGGCTAGTGAAATGTAACACCCTGATAATTTTAATAATAAACTAAAATATGAATAAGGGCAAAACTATAATTTTAGGTAAAAGAACAAAATATTAAATTTCATGGAAGTTTAGGCCTTGGGACATATTTCATTACATGCGGAACATCATTTATAGTTAGAAAACATATATAACTTTCTAAATTTGATAGATTAGGTTAATATTAGTGAAAACTACAACCAGTGGCATTTTCGTAATTATTGATTTTGGAATTTAGACTAGAAATCCTAATTCTCAACTATAAGTAAAGGCATAAACCTCCACTCTTCTCACTCAGAAACCTTAGCCTTCGCCTCTTAAACATTTCTTCTTCTTAAAAAGAATTTCTAATTCCAACCAAAATAGACGCAAATCAAAATAAAATAGAAAAGAGAAGTAGAGAAAGAAGAACACAATAATCAAAGTTAGGGGAGGGCTAGAAATAGAAAAGAGGGGAAGCTAAAAGTGGTGAGTGGATTTTATCTATGAAAAGCATATTTGAAAATAAGTAATTGATTTTCAATTATATACCTTCTTAATCATATAAACCGGACTTCTCTTCTTGAATCTATATATTACCCTAAATTTTTGAATTTGAAGAAAACCCTAGAAAGTGATAGATATAAATTTTTTAATGAATAGATGAAAGTAAATTATCTCTAAACTTGTATATCTAAATCATATGACATATTTGATTGATTTTCACGAATAAAGAATGATTTGGATTGAAACTACCTTAACTTTCATAAATATGATAATGTGACAGGTTTTGATTGATTCTTTTAATATAATAAACATATCCATTTGAATTTACTTAGATCAAAATCAACTTACGTTTCAGAATACGTAATAATCGATTTGAATGTGCGTATAAAATTCTTTGAATATGTGTATGTGTGTGCGTGTCTATATATATAATTGACTAGAAATCCATTGATAAATGTTAGAATAAATCATTTGAAAAAGGACATAAAATAGTAGAAACTATATCAGAAACACTGTGAATATAAACCCTGAAACCTATACTCGAATCAATGAAAAAGTAGAATCTAATAAACAAAAGCCAAGCGATCCAAGTGATTAACGAGTGAAGTAAAGTAATATACAATTTGTGAAATCTAGAAAATGCATATGATACGTTTGAATAGGATAGCCAAACATTTGAATATATTTCCAAACGTTAAAGGCGTAAACTTTTCGAACAGAAAGAAAACAATGAAAATTAGACTCGATTCAGATGTACGATTAGCTCAACTGGACATTTGAGATGTAGTCAGGCATCTGAGTTGAAGATCTAAATGTTTGAATGCCTGGAAATTTTTCCCAATAATACTGGGTCAGACGTCTGCCTACGAGAATCGGATGTCTGAGTTACTATAGTAGGCCCAGATTGAACCAATACCTGGTACATGCCAAGTGAAATGAATCGGGGAAACTTGTTCCTACTTCTTTGTTTCTCAGGAGTATGAGCAACTATATGGGGTCAGGCAGCAAGCTGGAAATGTACCGCTTTTGGGTGAAGTCCTAGGCTCTTGCTTTATGAAGTTCAACGTGACACTCAACGTGGCATGAAATCATATCGTAATTAGAAGTTCTTATCATTCGTAGCCGATCCTAGCCATAGATTGGTGGAAGTTGGAATGAGTTGATGAAGATGTTCATTAGAAAAGGATCAGCAAATTCTAAATGAGAGGCATATCAACCCTTGATTGCTACTAGTGCAATGATATAGATATTAGGAAGCAGACTAGTGAGGAGGTGCACCAATGCAAGATGGCAAGAACCATCAGATAGTGAATCGATGAACAGATCGAACATTGGATGTATATTCAGTTAGGAGGCCCAGTGCAAAGTGTTAGAACCTTAGTTTTGACGATGAAAATGAAATATAGTCGACTAACTTATTATTGCAGAAACAAGCAATCAAAGCACAGATTGAAATCAAAGCACGCTAAGAGGCGTAGGTGCACCGACAAAACACAACATGTAATCAAAGTATAAGGTACAATGAAATTAATTAAACAAAACAATAAAAAACTGAGGAGTATACAATGCAAAATAAAAACCAGGGAATTCAAAAAGTTCATAACATGGAGTATGCTGGGAAAAACGCAAAATCTATAAGTTGACCGGTGGATGCCCACTGGTCGATCGGTGGAAGGCATATATATGCCTTAAGTCCTAGTTTTATTTACTATTTCCGCATCCATTCGATTGCTTCTCTCCCGATTGTTACTTTCATTAAATGGTTACTCTTTGACTATTGATGATGACTCTCTAATCAGACACTACTCTTCAATGCAACCACTAATCTCTATAAAAGGATAGGCAGACTACTGTTATGATCACCAATTTTCTGAATATTTCTCTTACTGTCTATTCTCTGTAGCTTTTTGATCTCTATATTCCTAAGCGTTCAACTGTAAATCCAACTATTCAAAATCTAGAATCACTGAACCTCTATACTTGTATTCATATCGAGTGATTAAAGGAGTTGTTGTATTGTATTAACACGAAGCATGTATTTATAGGCACAACTTTGTCAAAAAGCTTTTTCTGCCTATAAAGGAAAGTCAACCATGTGAGGTTCTCAAGCATTTTGTATTATAAACCTATTACTTCGGGTTAAGTGAGGGATTTGCTAGTGAATTCCTAAGAGGTGCTCTGAATCACACCAAGTGAACAAGTTGAAACTATTAATCCAGATAATATGAGTTAAAATCTCTAACTAGACAACTAAAAGATCACCTATTAGATAATTTTATTGGCGATATTAATACAAAGTAGCAACAAGAAAGGCAAACGACTCAAATGGGACATGTTTCTTTTATATCTAACATTGAACCTAAGAATTATAAAGAAGTTGCTAGAGACTATTATATGATTTTGGCAATGCAAGAAGAACTCAACCAATCTGAACATAATAATGTCTAGGAGCTTGTACCAAGACCCGATGATCAATCTATTACTGGTATATAGTGGATTTAAAAAATAAAGTTGATGGAAATGATGACAAAATTCGTAATAAAGCTGGACTTATGGCTCAAGGGTACGGTCAGAAGGAAGGGATTGACTATGAGGAAATCTTTGCTCCTATAGAACGACTTGAAACTATAAGAATTATTTTAGCATTTGCCATCATCACAGTCCCACATTACATTAAATAGACATTAAAAGTACACTTTTAAATGGATACATAAAAGAAAATGTTTTCATCGAACAACATCATTGCTTATTCATGAAAAAAAATCCAGATCATGTATTTATATTGAAAAAGGCACTTTATGGACTTAAACATTGCTTGGTACGAAAGATTAAAAATTCATCTTTTAGAATCTGGTTTTAAAATTGGTAAATTTGATATAACTCTATTTGTTAAAAAAGATAAAAGTGATATTTTGATTATTTAAATTTAGGTTGACGATATAATTTTTGGTTCACCTAACAAAAAGTTATGTGATAATTTTGCCAACATAATGAAAAGCGAATTTGAAATGTCTCATTTGAGTGAATTAACTTATTTTCTTGTTTTACAAATTAAACATTTAAAAGGAGGAATTTTTATTTTTCAAGGAAATATTGTAGAGGTTTAATAAAATGTTTTAGAATGGAAAAATTGGAAGTAAATCAACTCGAATGAGCACTAGCGTACACCTTGATAAAGATAAGAATGGTAAATATGTTGAACAAAAAATCTATAAAGGTATAGTAGGGTCTTTACTCTACATAACTGCTAGTGGACTTCATATTATAGTGAGTGTTTGTCTATGTGTTAGATTTCAAGCAAGTCCCATAGAATCACATATCCGAGCTATAAATTGAATTTTGCATTACTTAATTAATACCAAAGATTTCAAACTTTTTTATTTGGAAGGCTGCCCTTACATGTTAGTATCATATTATGATGCTAATTTCGGAGGATGCAAAACATACCAAAAAAGTACAAGTGGTACTTGCCACTTCATTGGTCAATCTTCAGTATCATGGTTCAATAAGAAACAAATTGGGTTTCACTATCGACATGTGAAGCAGAATATGTCTCTGCTGCTTTGGCTTATACACAAGTAATTTACATGCAACAAAAACTACGCGATTTTGGAGTCAACTTAACTACATATCCTATATTTTGTGATAATATTAGTGAAATTAATTTACCAGAAAGTTTTATAAATCATTCTAGAACAAAACACATTGATATACGACATTATTTTTTATGTGGTAATGTTAAAAAAGGTAATATTTCACTAGAATTTGTTAATATTGCAAATCAAATTACGATTATTTTTACAAAACCTCTATGTGCAAATACGTTTTTAAAATTACGTAGAGATCTAAGTATTTTTTCATTAATAGAATTTAAATAATTCTATATCACTTAGTTGTCTATCTACTTTCTACAAAGTTTTAACAAACTAATTTGCTTTCTATATATACTTCACAGTATTTAATTATTATCCTATTGCCTATATTCTCTTGACTCTCCTTCTTTCTCTCAAACATTTGAATACCATTTAAAACTATACTGGTTTTGATTTCTTGGCCCTCCCTGATTCTCTCTACTCCATGCATGATACACGCACATACACTGTAACAACCCGCCTTTTTGTACGTTTTAGGCAGACACGCATGCCGGCTTAAATCATACAGAAGGGAAAATTGTTATTGGGGTGAATAAGGAAAAGCATAGAAAGAAGAAAACAAAATAGAATCTTGCAGCGGAATGACAAAATATAATTATCAAATAAACAGTTCATGAAGCTGTTTTACAAAACATTCATTTTACTTATACAACACAGATCAGAGTTACACATACCAGAGAATAATAAGAATGCAGCGGAATAATAGAATAAATAATAGTAGTAGTACAATCTTCATCTTCGTCCTTCAGAGATAAGGTCTTCACTTCCTGAAATGCTCTGGCTGACCCGAGCGAACTGAAAAGACAAAACACTCGAGTCGGAGCTAAAAGATCTTATGTAAGTTAAATTAACGGAAATAAATATGAGTGGAACGACATCAGAGATGTTTACTGGGTTTGACATCTCCTATCCAGTGTCTAACGTGAGTGCAGTAACTTAAAAGATGTTTGGGATTTACATCTCCTAAGGATCCGTTAAACTATCAACTATGTAGTACAATACGCTATTATAATATTGTCTACGGTAAAGTAAAGTATTAAAATAGCGTTAAGGCGTTACCCATATCCCCCTTAACACATTTTTTTATATTCTCATAGTCTATACAGTACCGTAATTCCTTCGTAAACAGAAGAGCTATCAGAGGGCACTCCATAGGTATGGTACAAAACAAACTCGTGGAAGAGGCGCTAGAGCATGTGAACACGGCACACGAGGAAATGCTAGGATAGATATACCGTTTGCGAATCTGGACTGGTGGTAATGCATAGCAGCTACTACTGCCCACCTCAGACACACTCACAAATCAAAAATCAAAGGGTGGCCACCAAAACAATCACAAATCATAATATAATATCGAAGAAGTGTGCCCGATCGAAGGAATGACCTTACTTGGCTTGGCATGGCTCCTGATTTTAGTCACATCTATGCTGGATCACGGGAGTTAGGGTCACGTCATACCTCATATAGAAATCGTTCACTAAACCATCCTGCTTCATTTCTGAAATATCCACAATGTACACAGTTGTTAAAGTGGTTTTCGGTATTGGCGGAGAGTATGACAATATCTGATCCCGGTCTCTTTTACAACCAATCGCTTATTACGCACCGAATGGTTCTTTTACATTTCCAAAAGTTGATTTACAATTGATATCAAAATATCATATTCGATTTCAAATCATATCATTTTCAAATCATAGTCACTTCAAATCATATCCACTTTCAAATCATATTTCTTCCAAAACTATATCTCCAAAATGGGTTAAATTCTTACTTCGAAAATCATCATATTTTAATTTAATATAACATTCAAATTCCAACTTGTGTTATAACATCATTTAATTATTTTTACCTTTAAACCAATGAATTTGAATAAAAACACTTCCCTTTTTACTTAGTCTGAAATTTAGAAAATAGTTTAAATAGCCATAAATATAGTTAAAATAGTTATAAGTAGTTAAATTAGTTATAATAGATTTAAAATAGATTAAATATAATTAAAATAGATTAAATAGGTTTATAAAATATTAATTAGATTTAAGATGAGGTAAATCGTTTAATTAGTTTTAAAAATGAATTTATTGGTTTAAAAATAGGTTAAATTGATTTAATACAGTTAATATAGGTTAAACTAGTTTATAAATCTAAAAATAATAAATTTATATTCTTAAACATAATATAATTTAAAATAGTTTACATTTGAAAAAAAGAATTTGTAATTTATATCAATTAAAACTATTTATTTCTTTTCAATAAATTTAGATCATTTCAATTTCTCAAACTCAATTTCAGATTTTAAAATTCCAATTCTCAATAAATCATTCAATTCAATATCGCTTTCAAACCATGCTCAAAATATCACTTTAAATTATTCCAATTCCGACACATTTCAAAAGTAACATTTTTCAACGACTCAAATAACACAATTCTGACAAATTTCACTTATATCTCAAATTTGACTTTTAAAATTTCAATTTCGTTTCTTAAAACCATTCCTTTAGACCACTTCACATTTAATATAAAACTTGATTTTTCAATAACACTTCAATTTATATAAATCACAATTTTTCAAATTATCATTTAATTAAATTCAAAGGTTTAAGGATATTAAAATCATTTAATTTAACCAATCCGGTGTCCGTATATAATTCTCTGCCCTAGGGTCAAGTAATATGGTATTTATCATTTCAATCCGCAATTTACGATTATATATCGTTTCAAACCGCAATCCCGAATAAATATAAAAATTCATAAAATCGTTGTAGTCTATCATTTCAACCCATAACGATTTTCAAATAATAATAAATTTGCAGAGTGATAACAATATATGTGTGCGTGTGTGTGTCTCTATATATATATATATAAATTAACATAACATCCAATCATCCAATATCAACAATCAAAATCCATCATAATTATCATCCAAATCAACCGAATAAATATTAGCAATTAATTAATTTACAATAAAAAGTATTCAAGTGGCAATTTAATTTCGAAAATAAATTAAATAAAAATTTAATTCGAAAGGATAGAAATTAACAGCGATTGCAATTTAAATATATCAAACGGTCATAAATAATTTCCTATATCGCATCATAAATTAATTTAACAAACATAATAAATTTTAGAAGTCGTGAGTGGGTTAAAACACTCACCTTTGAATTTAAATTGAATTTAAATTCAGTTTAAACCAAAATTTGGACAGTCTCTGAATTCGTCCAAATTAGTGCCGCAATGTCCGGAATCTTATTACGGTCACAGCGGAGAAAGCCGCGCATGAAACAGAACTCGTATGTAAAAGTTATCGATGTAAGAACGAGTGAATTCGAAATTAAAAATTAAATAAAACAACAACAAAAAAGATCACCTCAAAGCTTAGCCACGTCACTCATCTTCCAGAGAAACCCTAACAGCCGAAACCTAATGTCGTGCATGCACGCGAGGCCGCCATTTCCATCATCGTCGTTCGACGCCTGAAGCCCATCGCAACCTGGACCACAACCCCTACGCCTTCGCCGACACCACCCCCCTCGGCCTACGCCACCGCGATCAACCACCCTCGGCCAGAAAACGTAGCCGCCGCCAGCGTTTTATAACCCTAATCCAAATTTAGCCGCCGATCCAACCGTTGACACCCTACCAAACTCCATGGATGCATTGCGTGCGATAGCCTCCACACTCTGGTAACCTCGATTCGTCGATCAGATGAGGTTGATCGACGAGCGATTAATGGTCGAAAATAAACCATCGAATTCTGGGCACACAGAAAAATAGAATTGACCGGCGCTCTTCGAGAGCTTCGAATCGATATATAATTCGATATAGTTTAAGGATTTTAAAATTTTTGATTTGGATTTGAACGGAGAAATTTATTTGTCTGCCATTGAGAAGAAGAGAACAGAAAGAATTTTACATACAGACAAATGAGTATAAGAGATAGCTGGGGTTTATAACGAGCTATTTATAGGTAGGTCAGAAACTATAAAGAACGGATAAGATTCGATTATAACGTTTGGACGATAAATGGTCCGAAAAGTCCGTTCTGTCTCCGAAACGAAAATGGGTAATTCCATATATCAAAATAGACGTTTTAAAATATTTTAAAGTCAATGGAATAGGTTTCAAGTCCTAATTCCATCATATGAAGAGGATACGCTAAAATCTGCTTATTTCAAATTGATTTCAGTTGATTTTAATTAAATTGATTTATAAGCGTTTCGAGCCCATACGATCAAACGGCAAGTCCAATCGTTACGAAACTTGAAATCCTGCAAAAATTCACCGTTACGAATCAGATGAAACTGGTTTCGTTGAAATCCTAAATATTTTCCAAAATGGCTATACTTCAGTTAATTAAATAAATAAATATTAAATCAAAATTCTCAAATTCCAGTTCCAAAATTAACAAATCTTATCATCTTTTATTTCTTAAACAATTATAGTACTTTAAACAATTTAGATATCAATTCAAAGTTAACTAATTTACCCATATCTGTATTTACTTTCAACTTTTATTAAATTCATTAACTATCAATTGAAATTCCAATTAATTAATTTCAAATAAACAAATAAATTTATATGATTAATTAATTTAAATAAAGTATACCAAATTATAACCATTAAATCCTTTTATACTCAAATTAATAAAGTTTGAAAAACATCTTTCAAAATTTCTCTAAGTCCAAAATTTACTGAAAATTTCGACAGAGTCTCCTTTGTACGGAGAGGCTCGGGAGATAATACAATATCAAATATAATAATATAATCATAATATCTCAAAATAATATATCCCAACAACGGAAAAAACAATATAATAACGCTATAAAACCGTAATCCGAGAACGTATCTATTTTTCAGGCAATTAACGCTTAATTATGAAACCAAAAGCAATAGCAATTGCTTCCGTAACCTGCATTTCACTTATACGATCTAAAAGAAGTCAATAATAATATAAAATGAAATGTTTTGGGTTGTTTCAATCAATAACAAACAAATCAATATAACGTAGCAACCATTACTTGCAACTAGAAGCACACAATCATCACATGAAATCAAAACAAATCAATTATTTATCCATATCAGCCAAAACAAATAGTTAGTTCGGGCTTAGACACTTTTAAAATTGCATAGAATGACAAAATAAACTATTAAGTACACCATTTACTCAACAGTCTTAGATAAAACTGAATAGATTATTCATACATCCAAACAATTTTAAAGTATCCTTGTCCAAACAACCATAAACCAAAACAAACAATAATCTACAATGTTATTTGAGTTGTTCTTACTAAATTCCTTTCACCACATTTACAGTTTTCTATTGTTTTCCTTTTTCATTCATACAAGGATTATTTCTTTAACTTACATTCCTTCCTTACAAAAAATTTCTTTCCGTTTATTCATTCAACACTTATTTCATCAATTCTTTCATTCATTACTTACAAAATCTCATTTTAATTTATTCATATCATGTCACTTTCTTTTTATTGCATTATATTCATTTGTTCACTACTTAATTTCATTTATTTACATTCATTTATTTATAGTATTCATGTTCAATTCAGTTACTTGGCATATCAATTTCATTAACTTAAGTTTATAATCTTTTACTTACAATGATCCCTTTTCTATCACATTTTATTACAGTAATCTTCCAAATTATAACTTAAGTTATTATAACGTCAATTCTTATTTATAAAAGCAATTTATTGAACACTTTCATTACATAAATTTACCCGTACAATTTCCATTACATTTTCTTACTAAACATTGCAACTTTTAATATTTGGTAAGTTATATATATATGCTTTAAGAATGTAATTGAAAGTCATACAAGTTTTTCTCATTTCTTTTAATTAATTTAATGTTCAATGGTCATATCTTTTGTTTTATAGGTTACTAATTTCAACTTTCTTGTAATTTCATTTATAATCTAGCATTTAATCTATTATTTTAAATAAAGGTTCCAATTATTAATTAGTTGCATTCCATTTCACTACAATAATTGAAACTATTAATTAATGGAAACTTAAGAAATAAATACCGAGTTAAATTTCAAATCATTTTGAAATAATAGATAAATGTATATACTTACAACTTTATATATATCCAATTATATTTATAACAATTTAAAATTTATATTTGTTTATCAAAATAAATCTGCAGTAAAACTGCTACAGTGGCATTCCCACTTAGAAACTCGAAAATAGATATCGATGATGCATGCACTCATCACCGAAATCATTTTCCGTTGACAGAGAGGGGGCACAGAACTTATTTCATTCCAACATTAATTTAAAACAATCCTTTCTAACCATATTGAAATATTTATATTAGAAAACAATTCTAAATAATATTTTTATTGTATTCCAAAATCATTTTCGAAAGAAATTTTCAAAATCCCCGGGACTTAGGTTCTAAATTTCCAATTTCATTTATTTTATTTTAAATCTTATTTCCAGCCAATATTTATAAATTTCACTACCTAACAACCAATATATTACAACCAAATATATCCCTTATAAGATATATTATTTTATACATAAAAATATACAATAGGCAAAATTATTTCATTTACCTATATCTCAAAAAAAAATATTGTGTCGGCCTGTTATTAAGTGTTTAGAAATCCCTATCGATGTCATAGCGTCCTATGCACCAATCAAAATTTATAAATACAAAACGGAACAAATTAACACAGTATAAAAACCTTTTATAACACTAACAAATACGCTCCCTCGTATATATACTCTCAGAGATTCATCATAGTGTAGTACTACCCTATTAAATATGAACCAAACCCAACAAAGCTAAGGTTTATCGCTAAACCAAAGCTCTGATACCAACTGTAACAACCCGCCTTTTGTACATTTTAGGCAGACACACATGCCGGCTCAAACCATATAGAAGGGCGAGTTGTTATTGGGGTGAATAAGAAAAAGTAGAGAAAGAAGAAAACAAAACAGAAACTTGTAGCGGAATGATAAAATATAATAATCAAATAAACAGTTCAAGAAGCTGTTTTACAAAAAATTTGATTTTACTTATACAACACAGATTAGAGTTACACAAACCAGAGAATAATAAGAATGCAGCGGAAATAATATGAATGCAACGGAATAATAGAATAAATAATAATAGTAGTACAATCTTCGTCTTCATCCTCCAGAGATAAGGTCTTCACTTCCTGAAATGCTCCGGCTGACCCGAGCGAACTTAGAAGACAAAACACTCGAGTCGGAACTAAAAGATCTTATGTAAGTTAAATCAACGGAAATAAATATGAGTGAAACGGCGTCAGAGATGTTTACGAGATTTGACATCTCCTATCTGGTGTCTAACATGAGTGAAGTAACTTAAAAGATGTTCGGGATTTACATCTTTTAAGGATCCGTTAAACTATATACTATGTATTACGATACACTATTGTAATAGTGTCTACAGTAAAGTATTAAAATAGCGTTAAAGCGTTACCCATATCCTCTTTAACACATTTTTTATATTCCCATAGTCTATACAGTACCATAATTCTATAAACTGGAGGACTATCAGAGGGCACTCCATAGGTATGGTACAAAACAAACTCGTATAACGCACGCTAGGGCATGTGAACATGGCACACGAGGAAATGCCAGGGTAGATATACCGTTTGCGGATCCGTACTGGTGGTAACGCATAGCAGCTACTACGCCTACCTCGGACATACTCCCAAATCAAAAAATCGAAGGATGGCCACCAAAACAATCACAATTCAGAATATAATATCGAAGAAATGTCCCCGATCGAAGGAATGACCTCATTTGGCCCGGCATGGCTCCTGATTTTAGTCACATCTATGCTGACTCACATGAGTCAGGGTCATGTCATACCTCATATAGAAATCGTTCACCAAACCATCCTACTTCATTTTTAGAATCTCCACCACGTACACAGTTGTTAAAGTGGTTTTCGATATTGGCAGCGAGTATGACAATATCTTATCCCGGTCTCTTTAACAACCAATCACTTATAACGCACCGGATGGTTCTTTTACATTTCCAAAAGTCAATTTACAATTGATATCAAAATATCATATTCGATTTCAAATCATATCATTTTCAAATCATAGTCACTTCAAATCATATCCACTTTCAAATCATATTTCTTCCAAAACTATATTTCAAAATGGGTTAAATTCTTACTTCGAAAATCATCATATTTTAATTTAATATAACATTCATATTCCAACTTGTGTTATAACATCATTTAATCATTTTTACCTTTGAACCAACGAATTTGAATAAAAACACTTCCCTTTTTACTTAATCTGAAATTTAGAAAATAGTTTAGATAGTTATAAATAGTTAAAATAGTTATAAATAGTTAAATTAGTTATAATAGATTTAAAATAGATTAAATATAATTAAAATAGATTAAATAGATTTATAATAGATTAATTAGATTTAAGATGAGGAAAATCGTTTAATTAGTTTTAAAAATGAATTTAATGGTTTAAAAATAGGTTAAATTGATTTAATAAATTTAATATAGGTTAAAATAGTTTATAAATCTAAAAATCATAAATTTAGATTCTTAAACATAATGTAATTTAAAACAGTTTATATTTGAAAACGTGAATTTGTAATTTATATCAATTTAAAACTATTTATTTCTTTTCAACAAATTCAGACCATTTCAATTTCTCAAACTCAATTTCAGATTTTAAAATTCCAATTCTCAATAAATCATTCAATTCAATATCACTTTCAAACCATGCTCAAAATATCACTTTAAATTATTCCAATTCTCACACATTTCAAAAGTTATATTTTCCAACAATTCAAATAACACAGTTTTGACAAATTTCACTTATATCTCAAATTCGACTTTTATAATTTCAATTTCATTTCTTAAAACCATTCCTTTAGACCACTTCTCATTTAACATAAAACTTTATTTTTCAATAACACTTCAATTTATATAAATAATTTTTTTTCAAAATATCATTTATTTAAATTTAAACGTTTAAGGATTTTAAAATAATTTAATCTAATCAATCCGGTGTCCGTATATAATTCTCTACCCTAGGGTCAAGTGATAGGATATTTATTATTTCAATCCGCAATTTAAAATTTTACGATTATATATCATTTCAAACCGTAATGCCGAATAGATATAAAAATTCATAAAATCGCTCGAGTGTATCATTTCAACCCATAATGATTTTCAAATAATAATAATTAAAGGAACTTGTAGAGTGATAACAGTATATGTATGCATATATATATATATGTATATGTATATGTGTATTAACATAACATCCGATCATCCAATATCAACAATCAACATCCAATATAATTATCATCCAAATCTACCAAATAAATATCAGCAATTAACTAATTTACAATAACAGATATTCAAGTGGCAATTTAATTTCAAAAATAAATTAAATAACAATTTAATTCGAAAGGATACAAATTGACAGCGATGGCAATTCAAATATATAAAACAGTCATAAATAGTTTCCTATATCACATCATAAATTAATTTAACAATCATAAGAAATTTTAGATGTCGAGAGTGGATTAAAACACCCACCTTTGAATTTAACTTAAATTTAAATTCAATTTAAACCCAAAATTTGAACAGTCCTCGAATTCGTCCAAACCATCTCCAAAATGTCTGGAATTTTATTACGATCCCAATAGAGAAAACCACGCGTGAAACGGACCTCGTATGTAAAAGTTATCGATGTAAGAACAAGTGAATTCGAAATTAAAAATTAAATAAAACTACAAAAACGAAAAAAAGATCACCTCAAAGCTTAGCCACGTCACTCATCTTCTAGAGAAACTCTAATAGCCGAAACCCAATGTCATGCATGCACGAGAGGCCGCCATCTCCATCATCATCGTTCCACGCCTGAAGCCCGCCACAACCTAGACCACAACCCCCACGCCTTCGCCGACACCTCCCCCCCGCCTACGCCACTGGGATCAACCACCCTTGGCCAGAAAACGCAGCCGCCGCCTGTGTTTTATGACCCTAATCCTAATTTAGCTACTGATCTAACCGTTGACACCCCACCAACCTCCGTGGATGCACTGCGTGCGACTGTCTCCATATTCTGGTAACCTCGATTCGTCGATCAGATGAGATTGATCGACGAGCGATGAATGGCGGAAAATAAACCATCGAATTTCGGGCACACAGAAACTCAAATCGAGAAATGGACAATAGAATTGACTTGTACTTTTTGAGTGCTTCGAATCGATGTAATTCGATGTAGTTTGAGGATTTTGAAATTTTTGATTTGGTTTTGATTTGGATTTGAACGGAGAAATTTGTTTGTCTGCCATTGAGAAGAAGAAGAACAGAAAGAATTGTACATACAGAGAAATGAGAATAAGGGATAGCTAGGGTTTATAACGAGCTATTTATAGGTGGGTCAAAAAATAGAAAGAACGTATAAGATTCGATTATAACCTTTGGACGATAAATGGTCCGAAAAGCCCGTTCTGTCTTTGGAACAAAAATGGATAATCCCATATATCAAAATAGATGTTTTAAAATATTTTAAGGTCAATGGAATATGTTTCAAGTCCTAATTACATTGTAAGAAGAGGTTACGCTAAAATCCACTTATTTCAAATTGATTTTAATTAAATTGATTTCTAGGCGTCTCGAGCCCGTACGATTAGACGACAAGTCCAATCATTACGAAACTTGAAATCATACAAAATTCACAGTTACGGATCTGATGAAACTAGTTTCATCGAAATCCGAGACAGTTGCCAAAATGGCTATATTTCGGTTAATTAAATAAATAAATATTAAATAAAAAATTTCAAATTCTAGTTCCAAAATTAACAATTCTTATCATTTTTGATTTCTTAAACAATTATAGTACTTTGAACAATTTAGATATCAATTCAAAGTTAATTAATTTACCCCATTTTGTATTTACTTTCAACTTTTAATAAATTCATTAATTATCAACTGAAATCCCGATTAATTAATTTCAAATAAACTGATTTGATTCAATTCTAATCTTTTTCGTTAGTCTATATTACTTTATAAACCTAGTTAATATTCGTTTATCTTTCATTACATTAGTATTCAAATATCCATCTTTCCTTATTATTGAATTATATTGAATTTGTCAAATATATACATTTATTATAAATAAAATCTCAATTAATTTATTCACCTCGGTTTCGTTCCTTTTTTCATCTTATGAATAAAATATACATTTCCATTTCTTTATTACATTCACTTTACAACTACTGTTCTAACTCACATTAATGAACATTTTCTTACATTTAAATGTAATTGATTTCCAATAAATTTTATAGACTAATTAAACAGATAATTTATAAAAATCATCACCATAACCTTTAATTACATTAATAGTTTATTATTTTCAACTAATTATTTTAATTGCTTACATAATATTGAATTCATTCAATTACTATTAATTATACTAATTCATTTATTTATACAACACTTACCCTTATTTACTTATATTCAATTTATATCAAAATATAACATTTATATCTAAATTAATAGACCAATTAAACAGTAACTTACAACCATTACTATAACCTTAAATTTACATTTATGAGTTCATTATTTACACACAAGTGCTACAATTCCTTACATAACTCAAATTTATTTAATGGTCATTTATTTCATAATATTTCATCTATTAAACCAATGTTTACATTGGTTTTCTTATATCAATTCTACAACCAAGTGTAACAATTTTCCTCATTTCATTATGGGAATTTCATTTTCAATCGTTAATAATTAGTTTTAATTATATTGTCACGTTTCATTTCAACATTCCTTTCATTATTAAATTACAAAGTTTTTTATTTCTTCCAAATTTATTTACCAAAATCCTATTAAATTAACAAATTTAGTAATAGAAAATTTATGGGTCATTACACAACTTTCTCCTTTCCAAGAATACAAACAAAGTTTATTTTAAATGTGAACTATCTATAATATTGGCATTCAAAAGAAAGTTGTTCTCAAGTTCGAACTCTCCTACTCCTTCCGTTAATCAAAACTATGAGCCTACACAACTTCAACGTATTATGGATTTGCAACAATCTTTAGCAAATAATCAACAAATCTCGTCCGATAATATGATTCGATAGTCAAATAACATGGATGTGATTCACTCTGAACAATGGAAAGTTAGTGTTACAACCCGCATATTTTACGATTTCATTTTTAAATATTTTATTTAAATACTGTGGCGTTAATTGAATGTAAAGTCCAAAATGTGACTTTTGTAAACAGTCGAATCCGGACTCTAGACCAGTTCCATTGAGTATTAAATGACATTTACAACTTGTTTGAGTATAAACATCGATATGTTTGAAGGTTATTAGGATTTTGGTATTTTCATTTGGGCTTTAGGTTTGGTTCTAGCGCACTAACCCAACAAGGTAACCCAACTCCTCTACCAAATACCCTAACTCCTCTACTCTTCATTCATTCAACTCCTCATTTCCTAACACTCAAGCTAAAGAGAAAAATGGGGGAAAAGAGGGAAAACTATAATTCCTAAGCCCTGGATTCTTAGGAAATTCAAGTTCTAGTTCTAAAATCAAGGAGAAGCTTAGGTAAGCATCCTCCTCATCTTCTCCATCTCAATCCCTCTCCAATTTTCATAATTTCCTATAAACTCACCTAGGAAATGTTTGCATATGACCATAGATTGGAGGTTCTAGAGTTGAAGTGGAAGAGAGATAGATCTTTCCTTGTTTTAAAACTTCTCATTCCTTGTTTTTGAGTTTAAAGGTGAGATCTTGATCTCACATCTATGTCTATAGCTTTCATTATTGTAAAGTATGAGTTCCTAACATCTATTTCATATGCATTTGCTTTTGAATTGAATTGGTATGGTGAATTTTTTGATTTTGGTATTTTGAGTTCAAAATCTATGAAAATCCTACCATGAATGTTTGGAGATGTTTTTTGGAGTGTATTGAAGAGCTTATAGGGTTAGGTTGTCGCTTGGCATAATTCCCTAGCCATCGTCGCTCATTCGATTGCTTTGAAGTTGATTTGGCCATCAATGGCCTAGGAAAAATGTACCTTGAGCTTCAGCTCAGACGTCTGGTAAAATGCTCAGATGTCTGAGGCTACGGAATAAAAATTCAAGATTTACAGTTTAGACATCTGAGGTTATTTCCCAAACGTATGGATGATCTGGAAGAAAATTTCCAGACCTTCAGCTCAGACGTCTGGGAAGACCACCAGATGTCTGACCCTAATAAATTAAGCCAATTTTCCTATTTTGAGTGGATTTTAATTTTAATCGATTTTTGTTGATCCAGCTAGTTGTTGTTATTTATTGTCGATTTTGATGACTTCTTTTTTGGATTTTTGAGAATATCCATTTGATGGATTCGATATCGATCTTCATGGTTTTAATTCACGTCTCGAATGTGAATTTTTGGCGATAGATTGTTTTCACAATCATTTCTGTGATTTGTCACTTTAAAATACAAAGGTTTCTATACTAATAGTAAATACTCAAATTCTTTCACAAAAATGATTTCAACATTTCTTTTAATACAAAGCTCGTTATTAAAACCCTTTTCTAATCTATTAGTATATACAAACCTTTACCTCATTCGAATGAGAAATCTAATTAAACGAATTAGCAAAACAAGTGGTATAAAACGCCTGTGTTTACTTCATTGGTTAATTCTTAGACTTGTTCGATTGAAATCTTGTGACAATTTTCGAGTGGAAATCTATTATTTGTTCGTAAATATTTAAGTTAAGCCAGTGGTTATAGGACATGATGCTAAACTCATTTATTTACTAGCTTCATGTAATCTACACTTTTATTAATCTATGATGATTATTTTTGGTTTAGACTAGCGATGGGCGATGTCTCTTAATCCACATGGGAGACTGTACCACGTTCTGTGGAGTTTCATCTCATTTTTATGAGCTAGCGACCCATGGTCATTTTATGGAGTTCGGTTCATCAGGCGTATCGTTGTACTACGTCGTTGTTTCGGCTTATTTGAGTTTCAGGTTCCTCGGGCGTACCATTGTACTACGTCATTGCATCGGCTCTATGGGTTAATGACCCATGGGATAGCGTCCCATTTGTGATACATGTGTTGGTGAGTTTTCATGCTCCCATTTGTGATAGGCCTCCCCCCTTGTGTTTTTTTGGATTTTTGATTATTGATTTCTAAAATTTTGTTTCACCAATTTTCATGATTTACATTGATAAGCTTTATCAATATGTGTGGTTTGGTGAACAAAAATAAAGAATATGACATTTTTTTGAGGTTTGAGAAAATTTGAGATATTATATGATTTTCGTTGTTATCAAATAAGTTTGTTATATCTCTTATCCTACCTCATCTTATATGATAATTATAGCTAGACTGATCCATTTATTATTTTTCTTCCTAAATAATACTCGGGTCATACAGAGGTGTTTCAGGTGCTTCCACTTGACTTCTTAGCAGGGACTAGCTTCTGAATTTTGGCCAACGACTTTGGCTTAGTAGTTTTGGTTTTTATACATTCGAGATAGAGACTCCTTGATGTATACATATTTTTTTGTCTTGCACTTGTGTCTATTCTTTTATGATGTAGTGGATCTTGTATGACTACTACTTTGGTGTACACTTCTATATGTTATATTCATATCTGTTTTCGTCTAGTGATATGAATATCTGTGACTAATTTATGTTATACTTATTCTATATTTTTCTCAAAAGCCACATAGCCACTGTGTAGTAGCTTTGAGTTTGTATTTGATACGTCATATTTCCTCTTGAAATGAAATATATGGCATACCATCTGACATATCGGTACTCGCACAAAGCAATTACACATATGGTCGCTCCTCAACAACCTTATTGTTCATGCTAGTCGACGGCATTACCCCATCGTGTCCTTAGCTAGTGTGAGGATAGAGGTGGGGCATCATAGCTTGGTATCAAAGCCAAACTTCGGAACAATGTAGAATAATCTAGCAAGGGTCATTGTCCTAAGTCTCTCTTAGGAATCGTGCCTTAGGATTTAATTCATGCCTTAGGACCCGTTCTATCCTATTTTCTTTTATGATGCCTTGTTTTACCAATTAAGTTTGTTTGATATTCATTCTGATAATAACTTTTTTCCGCTTCTTTCTTTCTTTCTTAAAGAAGAGAAATGGTTAGATCTGGCCGTCCCAGCGCCGGTCAATCTAGTGCTACTCCTCAGGATGGCGTATTCATGTCTGCTCAACAGCTTTTGGATCTTGTAAAGAATGCCCAAGCTGCCGGACCTATTCTTGAGCTTACTCATCCTAAATCCGGGTTTGCACGCTTGTGCAGTGATTATACCAATTTGGGTGGAAGGCCATTCAAGGGTTCCGAAAGCGTTACAGAAGTCCAAGCTTGGCTTAGAACATTCGATCGCATCTTTTGTCGCATGTATCTTGTGGATCTACATCGAGTCCAAGCGGCTTCTAGCATGCTCCAAGAAAGAGCATTAGATTGGTATGAGCTTTTGGTTTCTGAGATTATTGAAGCGGATTTTACTTGGGAGCAATTCTGAGAAAGTTTCGATGCTGGAAGTTGAAAAGGTAACTTTAACCCGACGCTTTATTGACCTTATTCAAGGTGAATCTTCTGTGACAGATTATGTCGTATCTTTTGAATCCCTCTCTAAATATGAGGTCGAGTATATTAATACCCCATTGAAGAAAAATCAGAGGTTTGTCTATGGGTTGAATAAGAACCTCAAGAAGGCTTTACTTCTGAAACTAGAAGTCTCTTTTGATCAGCTTGTTGATATCGCTCTTTGAATCGAAGAGCCAATAAAGAAAGTGATGTTGAAATTGTGGGTGACAAACAGAACTTCAACATCAATAAGAAGTGGTATATTAAGTTCAAACCTAATCCCAACAAGAAAGCGAAGCAACCAACTTCGGTAGCAAAGACTCCAACCCCTAATCGTGGAGAGTGCTACAATTGTGGTTCTAAAGACCACTATGCAAATAAGTGTCCGAAACCCTTTTATTGCTGCTATTGTAAAAGCTTGGGTCATCTTATATCTTCGTGTCCCAAACTTCGAAGCAAGAAAGAGGGAAAGATGAATGTTGTGCAATCCCCTAGTAACACTTCTCTTAGTCAGGGTATTTCCCATTCTATCCTAGATGGCATTATTATGTTCCATGATCATCCTATTCAAGTTCTTTTCGATACAGATGCATCCCACTCTTTTATATCAAAAGAACTTGTTGATACTTTGTCTTTAAATGTTATGGGCTTGATGACTTCACTGAGAATTGCGAATCCGGTTGGTGGATCCACAACACTCAGTTTACTTTGTGAAGATGTCGAGATTATTTTATGCGATTATGCTTTCCGTGCTGATTTGCATGTTATGCACTACTTAAGTTTCGAAATGATTTTGGGAATGGATTGGCTTAACCATTATGAAGCCCACATCCTATGTCCCGAGAGGACTATCCATCTTCGACATCCTTAATCTGTTAAGCATATTTCTATTATTCTTAAAGATTCAGATCCCAATTCGGTCGCATCCTTATATTCTCTAAATCCACATGATGATTATAATAATGATGAAGAAGATGTCATTTCCCTCATTCATGTTGTTCGTAAATTTTCCGACATATTTAAGCCCGTTTTAGGATTACCACCAAAGCGAGCATTCGAGTTCAAAATTAATCTAATACCTGAGAGATCCACCTATCACTCATCCTCCTTATCATATGTCCAATAAGGAAAATAAGGAGATGTGCAAATAATTATTCGAATTGGAAGCGAAACAGTTTATTCGTTCTAGTACCTCTCCTTGGGGAGCTTTAGCTATCTTCGTGAAGAAATCCGATGGTACACTTAGTCTTTTCATTGATTACCGCAAGCTTAACGATCTTACCATTAAGAACAAATATCCCTTGCCTCAGATTGACGATTTATTCGATCAACTTAGCGGTGCTAGTGTCTTTTCACGATTAAACTTAGCAACCGGTTTTCATCAGCTTCGTATTGCAGAGGATAGCATTCCTTTGACGTCGTTCCATAATCGTAAAGGATCTTATGAATGGCTTGTTATGCCATTTGGTTTAACGAATGCTCCAGCTTATTTCGTTGACCTTATAAATCGAGTTTTCAAAGACTTCCTCGATCGATTTGTTCTTATCTTTATAGATGATATTCTTGTTTATTCTAAAACCGAGGAAAACCATGAAAAAAAATCTTCGGATTGTGTTGGAAACTCTTAGGAGAAATCAATTGAAAGCAAAAATTTCTAAATGCCACTTTTGGCAATCTCATGTGAAATTTTTAGGACATATTATTTCTGAATCCGAAATTTTCGTGGATCCTTCAAAGATTGAAGCGATTCAAAATTAGAAGAGACCGGAGAGTGTGATGGAAATTCGTAGCTTTCTTGGATTGGCGGGCTATTACCGTTAGTTCATAAAAGACTTTTCTAAAATTTTCGTACCTCTTACTAGTTTGACAAAGAAGGGAGTTAAGTACATTTGGTCAGAAAAATGTGAAGCTGCTTTTCAGAAATTAAAAGAACTATTTTCCAATGCTCCTATTCTTGTGATTCCCGAAGGGAACCAAGACTTGATTGTTTATACCGATGTCAGTCATGTTGGTTTGAGAGTCGTTCTCATGCAAAGGGAACGTGTTTTCTCTTATGCTTCTAGGAAATTAAAGCCTACCGAGACTAGGTATGCCACTTATGATTTAGAGCTCGTGGCCATTTTTTCGCCCTTAGAATTTGGTGTCATTATCTTTTGGGAGAGAAATTTGTTCTCTACATCACTCATAAATATTTGAAGTATTTATTTTCTCAAAGGTACTTAATTTGCATCAACAATATTGGCTTGAATTCCTTGCATCTTATGATCTTGATATTCTTTATACTTCCAGAAAGGTAAATCGTATTGTCGATGCCCTTAGTCGTAAGCAACAAGAGGTTGTTTCTATGATGATATCAGAATGGAATGATCTCGAGACTCTGTCCACTTGTGAGATTCGTGAGTCTGATTTATATTCATCTCTTGTTTTGTGTAGCCTTGAGGCTCATCCTTCTCTTTTAGAACGTATCCTTGAAGTTCAAAAGCATGATCCCGAATTGGCTCTTCTTAGCCAAAGTTGTAAGGATAAAAATATGGTTGATGGTTTGAAAGACTTTGATATAATTGCTCGTGGAGGCATTCAAAAATTTGGTAGACTTATTATGCCAAATATTAATGATCTTCATAAGGACATTTTAGGAGATTCTCATCATTCTAAATTTACCATTAACCCCCGTAGTAGTAAAATGTATGCGGACATGAAACGACTTTATTATTGGGATGGAACGAAATCCGATATTACTAACTTTATTAAGCGTTGCATGACCTGCCAACTCGTAAAGGCCGAGCATCAAAGGTCCGGTGAGTTATTGCAACCTTTAGACATTCCCGTTTGAAAATGGGATTAAATTTCCATGGACTTCATTGACGGTCTTCCCCGTTTCCGTTCGGGTCATGATAAGCTGTGGGTGATAATTGATAGGCTTACCAAATCCGCCTATTTTATTCCCGCCTAGTCCAATCGGATCATATCTCTTTTGACCAAACTTTATGTCATAGAAATTGTTAAATTGTATGGAGTGCCTACTTTTATTGTTAGCGATCATGATCCATTATTTACTAGTGGATTTTGGAAGGGTCTTCATAAAGCTTTGGAAGCTTAATTTTAGCACCACTTATCATCCTCAGTTCGATGGACAAACAGCATAGGTGAATCAAACTCTTGAAGATCTTCTTCGTGCATGTGTTCTTGATTTTGGTGGAAGTTGGAAAGATCATAATTCTCTTGTTGAATTTTTTATAATAATAGCTTCCAAACTAGTATCAGAATGACACCTTTCGAGGCACTCTACGGAAGGCCATGCCGATCTCCTTTGTGTTGGCTTGAAGCCGATGAGAGGCTGGTTTTAGGTCAATATTTTATTCGTGATTCCACAGAAAATATTGACTTTATTCGTCATAGGATGAGAGAAGCTCAAAGTAGACAAAAATCTTATGCCGATAACCGAAGAAGGAATTTAGAATTTTCTGTGGAAGATTTGGTATTCATTCGTATTTCACCTATGAAAGGTGTTGTGCATTTCAGTCGTTCGAGAAAATTAGCACCTCGATATACTGGCCCATTTCCCATCACCAAACGCATTACTTTCGTGGCTTATCGCCTTTTATTACCGGCTCATTTTTCTACTATTCATGATGTATTCCATGTTTCTCAACTATGGAAATGCCTTAGGGATTCCGATTCTATTCTTGAGCCCGAAGTTATCAAAGAAATTGAAATTTCATCTAATTTGACTTATGAGCAACATCATGTTCGTATCATTGCTATGGAGGTTAAAAGTCTTCGAAATAAAGATGTTCCACTTGTGAAAGTTCAATGGTTCTCAAATCCTAAGGATTGTTCTTGGGAATCCAGAGAATTCATCGAGCGAACACATCCGGACTTACTCTCTCATGCTCCTTAAGGTGAACTTATCACTTCAAATTTTTCTCTTATGACGTTTTGCCTTAGAGTGGTTGTTACTCTTTATTTTCTTCTTAAAGTATTACGAGGACGCAATTTCTTTAAGGAGGGGAGTCTGTAACAACCTGCATATTTTATGATTTCATATTTAAATATCGTATCGTTGATTGAATGTAAAGTCCGAAATATGAATTTTTTAAATAGTCAAATTCGGACTCGAGACCACTTCCATTGAGTTTAAAATGATGTTTACAACATGTTTGAGTATAAACATCGATATGTTTGGAGTTGATTAGGATTTTGGTATTTTCATTTGGGCTTTGGGCTTGGTTCTAGCCCACTAACCCAACAAGGTAACCCAACTCCTCTACCAAATACCTTAAGTCCTCTACTCTTCATTCTACTCCTCATTTCCTAACACTGAAGCTAAAGAGAAAAATGGGGGAAAATGGGGGGAAACTAAAATTCCTAAGCCCTAGATTCTTAGGAAATTCAAGTTCTAGCTCTAAAATCAAGGAGAAGCTTCGGTAAGCATCCTCCTTATCTTCTCCATCTCAATCCCTCTCCAATTTTCATAATTTCCTATAACCTAACTTAGGAATTTTTTGCATATGATCATAGATTGGAGGTTCTAGAGTAGAAGTTGAAGAGAGATAGATCTTTCCTTGTTTTAGAACTTCTCATTCCTTTTTTTGAATTTAAAGGTGAGATCTTGATCTCATATCTATATCTATAGCTTTCATTATTGTTAGGTATGAGTTTCTAACATCTATTTCATATTCATTTGTTTTTGAATTTAATTGGTTTGGTGAATTTTTTGATTTTGGTATTTTGAATTCAAAATCTATGAAAATCCTACTATGGATGTTTGGACATGTTGTTTGGAGTGTATTGAAGAGCCTATAGGGTTGGGTTGTTGCTTGGCATAAATCCCTAGCCATCATCGCCCATTTGATTCCTTCAGGCAAAATGTGCCCTGAGCTTCAGCTCAGACGTTTGGTAAAATGATCAGATGTCTGTGGCCATGGAATAAAAATTCCAGATTTACGGCTCAAACGTCTGAGGTTATTTCCCAAACGTTTGGACGATCTGGAAGAAAATTTCCAGACCTTCAGCTCAAACGTCTGGGAAGACCACCAGACATTTGACCCTAATAAATTAAGCTAATTTGCATATTTTGAGTGGATTTTCGTTTTAATCGATTTTTGTTGATCCGATTAGTCTTTGTTATTTATTATCGACTTTGATGACTTCTTTGTTGGATTTTTAGGAATATCCATTTGATGGATTCGATATCGATTTTCATGGTTTTAATTCATGTCGTCGAATGTGAATTTTTGGCGATAGATTATTTTCACAATCATTTCTGTGATTTGTCACTTTAAAATACAAAGGTTTCTATACTAGTAGTAAATACTCAAATTCTTTCACAAAAATGATTTCAACATTTATTTTAATACAAAGCTTGTTATTAAAACCCTTTTCTAATCTATTAGTATATACAAACCTTTACTTCATTCGAATGAGAAATCTAATTAAACGAATTGGCAAAACAAGTGGTATGAAACGCTTGCGTTTACTTCTTGGTTAATTCTTAGACTTGTTCGATTGAAATCTTGTGATAATTTTCGAGTGAAAATCTACAGTTTATTCGTAAATATTTAAGTTAAGAAGTGGTTATGGGACATGAAGCTAAACCCATTTATTTGTTAGCTTAGTGTAATTTACACTTTTATTAATCTATGATGATTATTTTGTGGTTTGGACTAGCGATATGCGATGTCTCTTAGTTCGCATGGGGGACTGAACCCCATTCTATGGAGTGTCATCTCATTTTTATGGGCTAGCGACTCATGGTCTTTTTATGGAGTTTGGTTCATCGGGCGTACCGCTGTACTACGTCGTTGTTCCGGCTTATTTAAGTTTCAGGTTCTTCGGTCATACCGTTGTACTACATCGTTGCACCGGCTCTATGTGTTAGCAACCCATGGGATAGCGTCCCTTTGCGATACATGTGTTGGTGAGTTTTCATGCTCCCATTTGTGATAGGCCTCCCCTTTGTGTTTTTCTGGATTTCTAATTGTTGATTTCTAGGAATTTTGTTTCACCAATTTTCATGATTTACATTAATAAGTTTTATCAATATTTGTGGTTTGGTGAACAAAAATAAAGAATATGACATCCTTTTTGATGTTTGAGAAAATTTGAGATATTATATGATTTTCGTTGTTATCAAACACATTTGTTATATCTCTTGTCCTGCCTCATCTTATATGATATTTATAGCTAGAGTGATCCATTTATTATTTTTCTTCCTAAATAATACTCGAGTCAGACCGAGGCGTTTCAGCTGATTCCACTTGACTTCTTAGCAGGGACTAGCTTTTGACTTTTGGCCAACGACTTTAGCTTAGTAGTTTTTTTTTTATGCATTCGAGATAGAGACTTCTTCATGTATACACATTCTTTTGTGATGTGGTGGATCTTGTATGACCAGTACTTTGGTGTACACTTCTATGTGTTATATTCATATCTGTTTCCGCCTTAGTGATATGAATATCTGTGACTGATTTATGTCATATTAGTTTTATATTTGTTTCCGAAGGCCACATAGCCACTGTGTAGTAGCTATGAGTTTGTATTTGATACATCGGATTTCCACTTGAAATGAAATGTATGACATAATATCTGACATATAGGTACTCGCACAAAGTAATTACACAGATGGTCGCTCCTCAACAGCCTTATTTTTCGTGCTAGTCGACGGCATTACCCCATAGTGTCCTTGGCTAGTGTGAGTATAGTGGTGGGGCATCACATTTAATGATGAATCCGACTCATATCACGGTGAGGAAATTCAACACGGCTAAATTCTAGAAGAAAAAAATCAGAAAATTAGTTTTATCAGGAGGATGTAAATAAAATCTGCATGAACACCAAATCTACAAATAGTATCAGCACATCTCCAAACCGAAATGATCATTTTATCATTTCGGACAGTTCAAGCATTGGACCGAAATCATCCTTGCACGAGGATACGATCCAAATTTGTGATAGTTTAGTTCCTAGTCCTCCTAAAAGAAAACCAAAAAGAGCAACACCCAAGGGACCTAGACCAGCAGTTTTTATTTCATACGATCATCTGATCCATCTACTCGCATATTATGAATGGAGTTTTGATGATCTTGAGTAATTGGTATGATTATATATACACACACACATTATATATATATATATTAATACATATAATATGATCATATGATCTTAACTTGTCTTCCATCCATAATGCACTAACCTAGTCACAAATCCATATAATGCAGTCTAGTGACTGAGCAAGATAATATACACTTATAATATAATATAATATAATATAATATAATATAATGTAAAATCCATGCATGCCTCCATGTTCACAACCTCTGATAGTTTATAATTAGTTCATATTTTGTACGATCTTCTGTAATCCTCACTTATGTATATTGAAGTGATAATAATGTTCATCATACATCAGGTTTGTCAATTTTATCTTATTGTTGCATGCTTATTTCATCAGCAGCGTGCATGAACAATGATGGATCTGTTTGGCATTCATTAAGTATATTAAAAAAGGGTATGGAATTGATATTTGACCTCATGGTCAACCGGTGAATCTTCACCAGTGTACCGGTGGCGGTACATGTTTTTTTCTGTAAAAGAATTGTCTCAGCCATTGTTTCACTTTCCATATTTTCCAAAGGCTTTAAAACTTCTACCCAAGAGCTTAATTCATTCACTATTCATCTTCAAAAACCCTTTTTTTCTAAATCCTTATTTCAAAATCATTTTCGATGGCCAAATTAACAAAAAAATCATTTTTAGCTCCTCAAATCAAAGAATGGCTCAACAGTGACAAGGAATCCATTTGAGCATATAAAGCAACCATCAATCTCACCGATTTAACGGGAAGGCCAATATAGAAAATTGATTTTCAACCCTATAATCTAGCTGCGATGTTTGACCTTTCCAGTTTGATACACATCTTGTTAAGTGGAAATTTCGAGTAAGCAATCTATCCCCGTTTTATTGCCTTATTTTATGCTAATTTAAAACATAGGGAAGAGAATGATGATTTTGTTTTATACTCTTCAGTCAATGAAATGGATATCTATTAAATAATACTAAAGTAGAAGAAATTCTAACTCTCACATTAATTCTAGCATTTCTCTCACCTCTCCTTAATTTTCTCTAGATATTTATTTAAATTTTATTTTAAAGAACTAATACAATGCATTAGTTTTGAATTATTTATAAGATTTTATTAATTTTACACTATTGTTTTACATTCAAAAATCTACACTTTCTGCTTTCTACAATTATTTTCAAAGTCCTTAATTTTCATGTACAATTTACATTTAAGTCTGTACATTTAAATTAATTAAATAATTACATTATAAATTATTTAAAAAATTAATTAACCATTATTTATTAATTTGTCTAATAAATAATATAGATAACCATGCCAATAAAATATCACACTAATTGTAACAAAACAGTATAAATATGGATCACGTAAAAAACAATACGAACAACTTTAATGTATAATTATTTATTTTAATAAATTATATAAATGATTAAAGTTTAAAGATCACAAATCATCAAAATAACTATATAATTTTCACCCCTACTCATTAATTTTCTTCATTTTTTTTGAATCCATATAAATTATCATTTTATAGTTATCCAAAATATTATGTTAATTTTTTCCATGATTTTATATTCATATATACCAAGATTTTATAATTTCTACAGTCGTTTACAAAGTTTTCATCAATTTTCTTTTATTATTTTACATTCAAATCTATGTATTTAAATTAACCAAACACTATAAATATATACTATATACATAAATTCAAGTAATTAATACTCATTAAATTCTTTGATAATTTATAAGCAGAATGATAATTTCAATTTATATACCGCATTAGTAGTAACATATGGTAGATATTTCTTTCAAATATAAAAATATCTGAATCACTTAACAAAAATTATAGGCATAAACAATAATAAAACGTTTAATTTATGATTGATATATCGAACATTGCATAACAAAATTTTATTTTAACAACATTTAAAGTATGAGTATCATGTTTTTACAAAATTAGCATGTGCAATGCATGAGATAGATTCTATTACTTCATTTTTATTATTATCCACAATTTTAGTAAATTAAAAAAAATTCCTTAATATCTCATGTTACATTTAAAATTCTTATCAATACAGATTTGCAATTTGACATCTAAAACTCATCATCATGTACATGTGCGAGTGCGCATGCGCATCAAAACACATAGGATCATGAATTTACTAAATATTACTTCAAAAAGGAACATATTACATCTATATTTTTCTTTGGAATTTACTATATACATATCGGTATATCGGTCATATTTAACATATAATTTCTTAATTTCAAAATATAAATTAAACTTATTTTAAAATTACATAAAATATTTTAAAATATAAATTTTTGGAAATAACAATAGTATATATACACACATTTTTTAAACGTATAAATTGATAAAATAATATGTTTAACATATAATTTCCTTAAACTTTAGAAATATTATCGTAAAATTAATTTGAAACAAAATCTATCATTTTAAATAGTTAGAATATGAAAATAATGAATATATGATTAATTTTAACTATTCGAAAATAATTTTGAATATATTTTACTATGAAAACATAACATTTTAACATGCTAAAATATAAAAAAATGTCTAACATTAGCATATTACGTTGTACGTCGACTATTTAAGTATGTATATTTGACAATTTCTTTTACAACATTACCGTGTGCAACGCACGGGTTACACACTAGTTAGATTGGATGCCGGGACATTGGGAACTATTATGCAAATTCGTACCGGTGGCTTATTTTTGGTGATTTGGAAGTAAATGATGCCATAATTTGGATTGAAATTTTTAAACAAAATATTAATGATTTGTTAAAAAAGGAAAATATGATCGATAGATCTCGTTTGGTTATAAGAATTGTTCAACACAATATTGTACCAAAAACACATAGTTATGAAGTTTATCTCATCCATCAACAATGACTTATGTAATTCTTGGCGGCTTACATATTAATTGGATGGATTTGGTTCTTCGAAATATGCTTGATAGCAGTCATTCTGGAAAACCAAAATTATATAATCCATATGGCAATTTGCTTACTCGAATTTTTAGGCATTTCAGGGTTAATTTAAAAAATAAACAAGTCCAAGTACATGTTTTTGGAACAATTTTTGGTAAAGCAGTGTTTATGTGTATAAAGATTTCTAGTGTCTTTCAGCCCCGTGCCCCCACGTATTGCAGATGTGCCTCGGGAGGAAGATATTAAAGAACAAGAGGAAACATCAGATGAGATTTTACCTCATTTTTATTACAATGATAGAGAATATATCGAAAAGGTTATTAAAAATAAAGAATCAACTCTTCAGAATCAAGGGGAAATCAAAAAAGGACTCAGAATTATCTCTAGTATGCTTCATGGACTTTGTGTTACGTCATAGCCAAAAAGAAAGGTCGAGTTCTGACTCTAACACAGCCTTCTTCGGGTTTTGATTAGATGCCTATCTCTATCTACGTGTAATTTCTTTTCAGCGTTATTTATGCCTTATCTGTATGACTCCCATTGTTATGTCGCACTATTGTGTTTTGTCGTCCTATTTTTTTGAAAACACAATTTAATGGGATGTTCTGCATTAGTTCTGTCTATGATCCGTGATGTACGTCAGTTCTATGTTTGTGATATTTTTCTCTTTTTATTGATGACAAAGGGGATAGATATCTCATGTTATTCATGAGGAGTCTATGTTTCAGGGGGAGTGATAAGTTTGATATTATTATGTATTTCAAATAAGAAGTTGCCATCATCAAAAGAGGGAGAATGTTAGAACTTTACTTTTGATGATAACAACGAAATATAGTCAACTAACTTATTATTGCGGAAACATGTAATCGAAAAAGGAACAAATTCAAAGCACGCTAATAGGCATAAGTGCACCGATAAAACACAACATGCAATCAAAGTATACAGTACAATGAAATCAAGTAATCAAACCAATAAACAACCTAGAAGTATACAATGCAAAATCAAAAGCAGGGAATTCAGACAATTGCATAATAGGGGGTACACTGGGAAAAACACACCATCCACCGGTCGATCGGTGGAAGACATATATGTGCCTTGTGTCCCAGTTTTTTGACCATTGTTGCAACCCTTCGATTACTTCTCTCTTGATTGTTGCTTCCATTCAATGGCGAATCTCTGACTTTTGGTGATGACTCTCTGATCGGACACTACTCCTCAATGCAACCACTCATCTTTATAAAAGGTAAGCAGATAACTATTATGATCACCAATTTTTAGATATTTCTCCTACTGTCTATTCTATTCTACCTTTTGATCATTGAATTCCGGAGCATTCAACTATACATCCTATTATTCAAACTCTAGAATCCCTAAACCTATATACTCCTAATCATATTGAATGATTAAAGGAGTTGTTGTATTGTATTGGCAAGAAGCATGTATTTATAGACATAACTTTGTCAAACAGCTTTTTCTACCTATGAAGGTAAGTCAGTCCTAAGAGGTGCTCAGGCAGTCTGTATTATAAACCTATCCCTTTGGGTCAAGTGAGAAATTTGCTAATAAATTCCTAAGTGGTGCGTAGGGACAGGACGTAGGAGAGGTGCTCCGAGCCAGTATAAATTTTAGTCTGTTCTTTTATTTATTTGTTACTCTTCTAGTTACATCTCTGTTATAATGCTAGTTAACTTAGCCATAATATTACACTACGATCCATTAGACATTTTCACAAAGATGGGAAGAATCATCAAAAAGTGATTCGATAAATGAACCGAGCACTAGGTGTGTATTGAGATAGATGTAACCTAAATAACTACTACTCAAGATGTTAGTTGATGATAGTTAGGAAACCTATAGTTAGGACCATACAATAGAGATGCCTCTAGGAATTACTCTATTTTAGTATTCTCCATCCGTGAGTGGAACTTTCGTAGAATATTATTGTTCATTTAGAATAGTCAACCTAAAATATAGAATAACCAGCTCCCTATATATGTGACATACACTAAGGAACATCCTTAAGCCTAGGATATAACCGAACTCAATCACTTGTAAACACCGTACCACTGGTGATATATTTCATTCACCAGAATTTGTCTGATCCCTACCATTTCTTTCTCTTATTACATATTATAAGAAGACAGGGCAGTAAGTGAGGATATTTGGTCAAGGAGCATAAAGAAGACGACATAACATTAGGGATTTATTTATTTACACTCTTTCTCTATGTACCTTATGGTATTATTTGGAGACTTTACCTTTATCAAACTTATGTTATATTGATATGTATGACTTTTTTTCACTTGTCGTATGGACCACGGTTATTCTGAGACTGTGGTACTTGGATTATTTTCAGTACTTATATATTATTTCCTTTCACTATGAGATCTGAAAGTATAGAATTGTGTAAATTTATAATTGTCACTGTATCATGTAAATCATTTTTTACCTAACGATTCATACTTCTTGGCATGATGATTGTTCTGAATCAACCTTTGGGCTTTGAATCAGTGTGCCCGTGGGTTGCAGGTTGTTATATGAAAGAAGTGTCTCTTGACCGCGATATCAAGGAGTTTGATGGAAAGAAATCTACAATGTAGCTTTGGTCCCCAAATGGTGGAATATCTCAGTCAGAACGGCGAAAAGAAATCAATAACAACTGCTTGACCGAGCAATCGTCCAATAGCCAGCGGTAACCGTGAAGGCTGCCAACAAATTGGAATTATAGAAATGGCACAGCATCAGTAGTAAGTTTAGAGGAAGAGTTAATGCTTAAATATGGAGCAGCTAAGGTGGAGTGTGGTCTATTTCCAAAAGGTATAATAGAAAAGATCTTTTTATCAGATACCGTGGAATTTGAGTGGGTTTTCTTAGGAGTTGGGAGGTCTGGTTATTTAGAAGACAGGCATTTACGCTTTTTGCACTAGGTAACCGAATGACCATATAACCTATATAAAAAAGAAGCGTACATTCCTGTAGTACTTGGCCACATGTCCACTCAGCACGTAGTTCCAGCAAAATCTTTTTGCTTTAAGAAAGTTTAAAGTTTTGAAAGTGGAGGAATAAGGAGGGATGAAATCTCTCTCTATCGTAGACTACTTATGACAATAGGGATTTGCCAAAAGCTATAGTTGAGTGGTCAAACTTGATCTAACCACCACTACAAATGATCGACGTTCGACAATGCTACTGGATAGGGCAGTCCGAGGTTAGTTGGCTGAAGAGCTGACTTAATAACCAAATGCATGGGGTCAAAAGTAGTAGGAGGAGGGATGATCGTCAGGTTGGGATAGCTCTGATGGATGCAATTAAGTGGAGGGAGTTTGCTGAGGATGTTGAAGGCTGGGATCGATTCTAGACCACCACCGGCCATATTCTCCACCATCAAATCAACTCTAAATCATCTGCAACCTATTTTAGGGTCTTCATACGCTCCAAACAATATCGTACTTCAACCGCATCACATTTTGAACATTTTTTATATTGATTTGCACCAAATGATGACCATATTCATACCTACCCTAAAGGACTAACAACTCATCAAACAATTCATATAATAATCGTATATCGTCACCCAACATCCAAACAACAGATATAATCAATCAAAATAGGGTATATATGTTCCTAGATCTAATATTTTGGAAAATTATTTTATAAATTGGTGGTAATATTTTACAAGGATAAAGGGTTTTGGTTCTAAATGCAGATGGTAGCTTTGACTTGAAGGAAAATAATGTTTTTCTTTGAAGACATATTGGAACACTCCTCTTTAGGGAATACCTCTTTCGTATTCTGGGTGGGTGATCTTTGTCAACAAATGAAGAAATAAGAGGATATTAAAATTGGACTTTTTTTCGGCATGGTCTGATGATTTGAAGAGATTAGATCCGATATTAATGTTTAAAACTTAACGAATCAATGATGAGTGTTGTAATGATTATCTATAAGGAAAAATTCAATGAGGCAAACTTGTGAGGTGGAGATAGGATGCGCTTTATTATGGACATGAAGTGCGATGAGGGATTTTTGATACTCGGAGGTTTAGATATGTACTCGTAAAGCAATGGTAAATGAGGATATTCACCTAGCTTGTAACGGGCTCAGGATCTTCAAACGAGAGATCTGTCTAACCCTAGATTTTCAAATGGTCAGTTTAATTCTTGGCCTTCTAAGTGGCATGGACTCGAGTAAGAAATCGGGGCTTGAGAGGCCATTGACCTAGATGCGGTCATTTAAGTTATCATATATCCCAAAATAAAATGTTCTTATGACGGTGAAGTATTCATTGGCCTTATGATGGTAGTCATTTGGAAGAGACCTTATGAGATGGGTCTAAGAATCAAGGATTGATGCAGCTCTAACATGAGTAGACGACCATATTATTTAGAGGATATAGTCATGAGTAGGTGCACATGATAATTTAGATGATGTTAGTAAGCGATGGCACACCGATTATGTTAAAAATGAGACTATGTGGAGGTTCATCGACGGTTTTGAGGATACATATATTATGATGGATGTGTATTCATCATAGGAATTAATACACATTTGTTATTCATTGATAGGTTAGTATGGTAATGACAACATGTTATTCTGAGTACGTGTGTTTATTTTGATAAGCTATGATGATTTTTGATTTATATTCATTTATTTACACATAATCTGAACTAATATATGTTGAGATCATTTCACCTTTTGTTAGTAGAGTGTTACTTTTACATGCTACGGTTTGGATTGCATGATTGAGGAAGTGTATTTGTTACTATATTATGTGTAGAAATTTGAATTTATTTTTAAATGGTGAATTTAATTCTATCATGGATGTTGTTATATGGTGCTTCTGTACTACTTTCTAAGTTCCTAATTCATAAATGATATATTTCTCCTTATTTTGTGAATAATTCTATCGTAATATTGTGATAATTGGGTCAAGGGATGTATTTAGGGAAATGAGGGCATAATTCGTTTGAGGGGAAAGAATGTAACGACCCGAAAATTTAACGCTGTTAATATTAAATAAAAATAATAGACTTTTAATAAAAAGGTGAATAGGGTATTTTGTTTATAACCATTACAAGTGGCTTTCTAAGCTGATCAATTTCATATATAATTTTGATGGATTCAGAGTAACAGTTTGGGAAATAGAGGGATACAAGGTTTAAACGGAGTACGCAACCACTTTTGGGCCCAATGGTTACACATAACTAAGCCCACCTCATTATCTTTATAAATAACACTTAGAAACCTTTGAGAGCAGCCAACGCATCAGCCTCTCTCTCTAATCCTGAAATTTCACTTAGTCGCATTTTATCAGCACATGATTTTCAATAATTGTAAATTGTTTTAAAATTTGAATTGTCTAATACCCAATGAATTATATATGGGTTCAAAGCCCTCGACGAGTAGAAGAGATGTCAATTGTTTTTTTTGAAGATGATAATCAAGGTGGTCAGAAATCACGGACAACAAAGCTAAGGTGAAGTCAAATGTGGATAAATTATGGTGCTTTGGTTCGGGAACCAATTGAGAAAATTGATTACAAAAAGAGTATTCCTCGGAGAAACAAGCACAATAATGGTTCGAATTACATGGAACGGTGCCAGTGCTGGCCAGGATTGGTGATTGAAGGTGACAAGATTGCCAATTTGAATGTCGATTTTAGGCCAACGATGGTTTTTTTTGACGTGGGACTAATTGGATCTGGTAGAGGACATCTGCAGCAAGCCAACGCAATTTCTCGGAGGTACTAATTCGACTAGAGTTGGTGGTAAATTGCAACTAAAGTTGACCGGGCAAAGGTGGATTCCACGATGAACAAAAGCGGTAAATTTTGATTTCGTCCCTGTAATTTTTATATTTTGCAAATTAAACCCTAAAACTTCTAACCTCCAAAACATATGCATATAAACATCGATTCACACATGGTTTCTTGTATTGGACTCTTGATGGAAATTCGAATTATATGGTGTTGGGTTTGATAAGTTTGGAGACTATTAGCAAAATCATGTTAATATGAATTACTTGATTTAATTTAGTTTAATTTGATAATATAAAGTACATATCTATTTATTAAAAAATCATATTTATTGATATATATTGTGCTCTATGGATGACTATTTGGTTATTATAATATTTCGGTTGTATTATGCCTTGGTTGGATAATTATTATTGATAGTGGTATTTTTGAGTGTTTAATTAAAATAAATATTTGATTTGAATTAGAAAATAATTATTTGGAATAAAATGTATAATAATGAGAAAAATAGATAAATGAATGGTAAATGAGATTATTTATATATTTTGGATGGTATATGTAAATAACGATGATTTAAAAAACTTTACTGAAATTAAATTATATATAATCGGATAAGGTTATTATATGTGAATTTTTGGGAGAATTCACATGTGATAACTAAAATGCTATTTTAAATTAAGATTTAGAAAATTTATTAATGTATAAAATAAAATGAAAATTTGAACAATAATAATATGAATTTCAGTGAAAATGGTATTATTTTGTGTAAATGACAAAATGATTGATTTTTACAGTATTTATGGTAGGGAATATTATTACTATTATCTGAGTAATAAAATAAAAAGGTATTTTTCGAATAATAATAATAATTGTAAATAGATGTCTCCTTAATATGTTTTCAATAAAATAATTACTATTTTGAGATAAATAGAAATAAAAAAGTTTCGATGACCTAAAATAAAATATTTTCATTTTGGAATAAATAGCAATGAATTAGTTTTGGAAAGTATTAAAGGGGTTTTATATAAATAATTATTTTGATGTAAAATAATGATGATGATATCACTTTAAAATGCGAATTGATGAAGATTACTATATTTTTATTTGAAGTGCTTTGTCAAGAGGTATTTAAAGAAAAAGAAGTATGAAAAAGGTTTTTGAAGTGTATTATCATTTTATAAAGATTATTATTGTTTCGGCACAAATAAATAAAGGTAGTTTCATAATAAACAATGTGAAAATGATTTTATACCTAAGACAACAACATTGGTCATAAATATACAGTTTAGAATGGATGTGAAATGTGATTAATTGTTAAATTGAATTATCACATATGTTGTCTTATGATGATGAAATCACATTATGTTGAGTATGCGATGTTTTACCATCATTACAATACGCTAGGAAGTTAATAGTTAATATTGATTGGATTAGTACACATTTGATGATATTGATGTTGTGTTGCTATAGAATGATTAGAATAGACTAGATGATTTATACTTATATTGATGACGTATTACTACAATTGATATTTAATAATAAGTATATCAATGTTGTTGTATCCTTATATGATGATTAGGGTTGGCATTGCATGTTGTTGATGTTTAATGGCTAAAAGTGTTATTTTTGTTGTTGGCCCATATGATTATTTGTTGTGATGGATAAGTAAGAATATCGTTTTCTTCATGTATTGTTTGCATTGGTTGCAATGGTTGCACGGATGCTATGGTTATTATATAGTAATAACATTTGGATGCAGGAGCAGAGCATAAAACAGAATTACGTGGGTTTAACCCCAAAGGGGATATGTAGGCAGTCCTTTTCTTATACCGTAGCTATCAGATCCCTTAGGTTGGGCTGAGGTGAATGGGTTAGGCATAGTCCAAACATAGTTGACACCTTTTCCTTTTTATATGAATCTATTTTCAAAGTTGGCAGGTGAAAGAAAGCAAAACGAAAAGGAAGAAGCTTTGATTGTATGATACATCCACAAGTTATTTAGCTAAAGTTATTTACTATGTATCACTATTGTAATGAACCACATATGTTTTACAAAGACATGGTTGTTATTTTTTTTATTCTATTGTGAGGTTTCCCATTTTATATTTCATTATTTTAGACTTTTTAATATCATATATCCATGGTCCACTGTCTTTAATATTTAAATTTAGCTGTAAGCTTATTTTATCGGCGTTTATAATTATTTTTAGATGTTCAAAATATTGGTTTATCTCACTTGATATCAAAGCTTAAGTATAGCAATTCCCTGACCCTTGGGTAGGTTTAAACCAATTAGGTGTTGGGTATGTTTCTACCACCACCGAATCAGGATGGGGAAGCAAGGGACGAGCCACCGAATCGTCTACAACCGGACCACCTGCCTATCGAATCACCTACAGCTGGACCACCTGCCGAACCAACATCACCACCGGACCAAAAGCCCTCACCTCCACCAGCACTGGTCCATAGCACAGCCGAACCAACACCCAAGACCATCTATCACCGATCTAGGATCCATCCCCCTATCACCGATCCATGTTACCACCGATCCATGCTGCTACCGGTCCAACTCCATCTACCACTGCCGAACCAACATAAGGATGGCATACCGGACCGACACTACCAGGCCAGATTGCACCAGTCCAAACCCGCCAGCAGCTATATACATCCAAGACCCCTGCCCCCAACCCCACTCTATAAATAGAGGGGCAGGGGTACAACAATGGCAGGCAAGTTTGAGAGCTCAAGCACGGATAGAACTTTCAAACAACTTTCAATTACTTGTAATCAAAGCTTTGTACTTGTAGTCTGAAGGGAAAAAGAGAATAATATATAAAGTGGACGTAGGCACGTTCTGGTCGAACCACTATAAATCTATGTATCTTTTACAGTTTAGTCCCTGCTTTTTATATATTTGCGTAAATCATCCAAATCACTAGAAACAACATAAAATCAACTAATTCATACGACTTGGAGGTGTTTGTCCATTTTTTGTGCAAACATTTTTGGTGCTTTCACTGAGAACAGGAGCTCGAAGCTTCAGCTTCTCCCACTTAATCCTTTTCCTGTCAGCATCATTCATTTGAAAAACATGCCTCCCGGATGGAAGAAAGATACTAACAGAGGAAAGAACATTGCAACTAGCAGTATCCCAGATCCAGTAATCAGAGATCAAGACAATCGTCCAGTTCCAACAGCAAACGAAAATCAGGCAAATCCAACAACCCCTGCTTCAGAACAACCAATTACAAGGGCGGATCTGGACAGGATTGTGGCTGAAGTAACTAACCGCTTCGCATCTCAACAAGAAGCCTTGGTGGACCAACTCATGTCACGCTTAAGGGATGCTGAAGAATCCAACCGTAACACTGAATCATGGGGTGAGTCCCAGTTTGGAGGAATTAGGAGACGACAAGGGTCTTTCTTCTTCGAAGAGGCTAACAACAGAAACAGCTATGGTAGGAGCCGAGCCCGGACTCAGCCCGAATTCCGACCCGAGGAAACGCTTGGAACCAAACCCAACTGGGGAGGTACCAGGCAAGGGTCGGATGTAGCTAAGCCCGCCATGCTACCTAACCATAGAAACACCAAGGAACGGAGCCGAGCGGGAGTCCAGCCCGAAGTTGGACCCGAGGAAGTGCTGAGAAGAGAACCTAGCAGGGAAAGATCAAGGCAAGGGCCAACTGTGGCTGACCCCAGCATGCCCCCAGAAGACCAGAGGCAGCCGTTGGAGAATGCAAGGAGTGATAGACGATACCATCCTTACAGGTCATCTGGACGGAATCAATCCCGTAGGGAGGAAACAAACTCATTTCTTTCCGCTCCAAGTTTTGACGAGAGGATGGCGCGATTGTTCAGAGAGTGCATCCAACGGGAGTAAAGGGATTGGGGGATAGGTGTTAGGGTAACCAGCCCCTTCACCCGCAATATCGAAACTGCCATCACCCCCGGGAATGGAAAATGCCAACAATGGAACCTTACAAGGGAACCTCTGACCCCATCATACACTTACAAAGATACACCCAGCATATGCTCATGAGCGGAGCAACAGAGGGATTGTTGTGTAAATGCTTTCCACTATTCTTGACAGATCTAGCTACCTCCTGGTTCTGCCACCTACCCCAAGGGTCCATCAGCTCATGGGAAATGTTGAAAGAAAAGTTCATCAGTCAGTTCCGCATTCATGTGAAACAACCCAAGGACGCTTATTCCTTATCTAATATCAAACAGAAACCCGGAGAGACAGTGCAACAATATCTAACCCGATTCAACGCCGCGGCGGCCGCAGTCCAAGATGCCAACGAGAAACTTATCCTAATGGCCCTCTGCAGTGGTGTACATCCGGATACTAAATTTTCTAGAAGACTAACCGAGGAAAAACCAGCTACTTTACCTGATTTCTTCCATGAAGCTGGAAAATATACGAGACTTGAAGACGCTGCCACTGAGAGGCAGTCAGGGCAACATGCTAAGACAGCTCCAAACAGGGTTCCCGCTGCAGCAAAGGATGTTCGGAGAAGTGACTCTAGAGACAATGCTGGGGGCAAGAAGGGAGAAAAGCGCTTATATCGACCAGGACCAAGATTTGACTCTTACACTCCTTTGAATGAAACAATCGAAAACATCTTCCTAGCCACTCAAGATGAAGTTAGATACAAGCGCCCCCCGCACAAGAAGGAGTCAGATAATGCACTCAAGTCTGGAAAGTTCTGCCGCTTCCACGAATCCCATGGACATGACACCAATGAATGCCACCATCTCCGGCACTTAATTCAAAAACATATCAGAAGGAAGAGACTGGAACGCTATGTAAAAAGCCATAACAGGACTCCAGCTCCCGCCAATGAAAACTCAAGGATACCCCTCCCAGAAGTAGGTGGAGGAAATCGCAACACCAGCGGCTCTGTCAAGAGAAGATAGTGGTCCATACCATATCAGGAGGACCGCACATCACCGACAGAAGCTGGGCAGAGATGGAAAGATACGGTAAGTCACTTAGGAACGATGAAGGCTACGTTAATTCTGTCATGGAAGAATGCCACCCGAAACGGAAAGAGAATGACGACATCACATTCACTAGGCGTGACCTAGAGGGAAGACAGTACCCACACATGGATCCTATGGTCATCTCTGCTTGGTTCGGTCCAGCCAAAGTTTTCCGAATTTAATAGACACTGGAAGCTCAGTAAATATCATATTAAAGCATGCTTTCGACAAAATGAAGCTGTCAATGAAGGATGTGTCTCCCTGCGACAAACCACTACATGGTTTCACAGGAGATGCGAAGACGCCCCATGGGCAACTGGACCTCTTTGTCGAGATAGGAAGTCATCCCCGCTCCGTTGTACGAAAACAAACATTTGTGCTAATAGAAAGCCACTCGGCCTACAATGCCTTTTTGGGAAGACCGGCCTTGTCTGACTTCCAAATTGTCCTAGCCCCATGTTGCCTGAAAATGAAATTCCCAACAGATAACGGAGTAAGAGAAATAGAGGGAGATCAAGACGCAGCCCGAGATTGCTATGTAACTGAGCTTCGCAATAACCATAGGAAGGATAAAGGGAAAGATGCAGAGACTTCTCTCTGCAAGAAAAACTTGGAAGCATAGCAATTAAAGAAAGCCCCTCCTCTTCGATATACCAGCGATCCTTTCAACGAATTAGACCCCAGGGATAAAGAGGAGGAGGCCACCACCGAGCCTGCAGAGGCTATGGAATTTGTATCTGTAGACAAACACGACCCAAGTAGACTGTTGAGAGTCGGGTCTCAGTTAAGAGCGGAGTTGAAAGATCAACTCGTCGATTTTCTTCGCCATAACATGGATGTATTTGCATGGACGCATGCCGACATGACAGGAATCTCTCCAGACATAGCATGCCACATACTAAACATCGATCCTACCAAGGTGCCAGTGAAGCAGAAAAAGAGGAGCATGGGGGTAGAACGATCAACAGCCCTCGAGGAAGAAGTGAAGAACTTACTTGCCAATGACTTCATACGAGAAGCCATCTACCCAGAATGGATCGCTAACCGGTACCGGTAAAGAAAGCTAATGGGAAATGGCGAAAATGCATCGATTTCTCCAACTTAAATGATGCTTGCCCGAAGGACTGCTTCCCACTCCCCCGAATCGACCAACTTGTGGACAGCACAGCCGGACACAAACTCTTATCCTTTATGGACGCATACTCAAGATATAACCAGATCCCTATGCACGCCCCCGATCAAGACCGCACTAGTTTCATCACTGACCGGGGATTGTACTGCTACAAAGTAATGCCTTTTGGACTTAAAAACGCCGGAGCTACTTATCAGCGCCTCGTCAACAAGATGTTTGCGAAATTAATAGGGCGAACTATGGAAGTTTATGTAGATGACATGCTGGTAAAATCAAGGAAAGCCAACGATCATATAAACCACCTGAACGAGATGTTTCAAGTACTTCGCCAATATGGAATGAAACTGAATCCTCTAAAGTGCTCCTTCGGAGTATCGTCGGGAAAGTTTTTGGGATTCATCGTCCATGCCAGGGGGATTGAAGCGAACCCCGAACAAGTCCGGGCTTTGCAAGATATCAAGATACCATCCACTCGAAGAGAGATGCAAAGCCTAAACGGGAAGGTGGCTGCCCTAAGCAGGTTCATCTCTAAAGCAACCGACAAATGCATCCCTTTCTTCGAAGCTCTTAAGAAAGACAAAGGAAAGTTCGAATGGACTGACGAATGCTCGACAGCCTTCCTTAACTTAATCGAACACCTCCAGAGACCACCAGTACTCTCAACTCCAAATGAAGGCGAGGAGCTATACCTATACCTTGCTGTATCGTCCCATGCTTTAAGCGCCGCTTTGGTGAGGGATAACAACCACGCACAGCGACCCGTATACTTTGTAAGCAAGAGATTTACAGGGGCAGAAGCCAGATACCCTAAACTTGAAAAGCTAGCATACTGTTTTCTAATCACGTTACGGAAACTGCGACACTACTTCCAATCTCATTCCATCAGAGTTTTAACCGATCAACCGCTAAGGCAAGTACTCCATCGCCCCGACACTTCTGGGCGACTACTTAAGTGGTGCATTGAACTGAGTCAATATGATATTACCTACCATCCTCGCACCGCTATCAAGGGACAAGCCATAGCTGATTTCATTGCAGAATTCACTACTAACGAAGGTAAGGAGCAATATGAAGTAGCAGAAAATATCAAGTGGAATCTCTTCATTGATGGAGCATCAAATGAACAAGGCTCGGGGGCAGGTGTTGTGATAATCACCCCCAAGGGAAGGAAGCTGCACTACACCCTAAGGTTGGAGTTCGCTGCCACCAACAATGACGCAGAATACGAAGCAATGATAGCCGGATTAGAACTTGCCCTGGAGATTGGAGTCTGTTCTTTATGTCTCCATAGTGCTTCTCAACTTATTGTAAATCAGATACTGGGAGAATTCCAAACTCGAGGAGATCGACTCACAGCTTATCTAAAGAAGACCAAGCTGCTGCTCAATCAGTTGGATCACTATTTAATCAAACACATTCCTCGAAAGAAGAACCAGGAGGCCGACGAACTGGCAAAGCAAGCTAGCATGAAGGACGACACCGCTTCCCGAACAATAACCATCTCACGGCAACTAGCCCCGAGTTACGAGACAATGAGTATGATAGCTGTAATCGAAGAGGAAACTTGGACGACTCCTATCCGGAAATATTTACAAGATGGCACACTGCCCGACGAGCGTAACGAAGCTAAGAAAATCTTAAGGAAAGCTTCCCGCTACACACTACAAGAAGGCATCCTCTATCGGCGCGGCTTCTCTAATCCCTTATTAAGGTGTATCGCTGGAAGGGAAGCCAGGGAAGTCTTGGCCCACATCCATCAAGGAAGTTGCGGAGATCACACCGGAGGGCAGACTCTAGCCAAGAAAACACTCCGATACGGGTATTACTGGCCCACTTTAAACAAGGATCCTTGGACTTCATCAAGAAATGCAACAGATGTCAGAAATTTGCTAAGATTCCTCGACTGCCCACAAATGAGATTACTCAAATGACCAGCCCTTGGCCCTTTGCAATATGGGGAATTGACTTGATTGGCGAACTGCCAATGGGCCGAGGCGGAGCCAAATATGCCATAGTGGCAGTCGACTATTTCACCAAATGGGTGGAAGAGAAACCTCTAAATAAAATATCTTCGGCAAAAGTTATTAACTTCTTGATCAAAAATGTGTTATGCAGGTACGGGGTTCCACTCAAAATCATATCGGACAATGGACTTCAATTTGACAGCGAGGAATTTCACCGACTGGTGCCAAGAGCACGGAATTCACAAAAGTTTCTCATCTGTGGCTTACCCCTAGGCAAATGGAAAAGTCGAAGCTGTCAACAAAATCCTCAAAACCCTAGTCAAGAAGAAACTTGAAAAGTCAAAGGGTGCTTGGGTGGATGAGCTTCCTACGGCACTTTGGGCCTACCGTACATCTTACAGAACATCAACAGGGCATACTCCTTTCTCTTTGGCATACGGATCGGAGGCCATGCTCCCAATTGAAACTGTAGTGCCTTCCCACCGCAGGATCCATTACAACCCAGAAGAGAATGAAGAACTCCTCCACATGTCTTTGGATCTAATTGAAGAAAGAAGAAATGATGCAGCACTCAAAGCAGCAGCTCATAAGCAAAAAGTTGCGGCACAATACAACTCCAAAATCAAGCACCGCAGCTTACAAGAAGGAGATCTTGTCCTCAAGCGGATCTTCCCGCGCCCCGGAGCGCTAGATCCAATCTAGGAAGGACCCTATGTAATTCATAAAGATCTCCGCAACGGAGCCTATATTTTGTCAACAGTGGACGGAGTGGTGTTTCAGAGGGGATGGAACATCCAACACCTCCGTCGATACTTTTTTTAACCTGTACTGCCCATATGAAGTGAATTAACAAAGAGAATCAGTGGACGTAGGCATTTTCGTGCCGAACCACTTTAAAATCTTGTCTCTTTTTAACTTGTTCCTTTATATCTTGGCTGCTTGTTAAGCTTTATCCTTTTCTGTTGAACAAAATCATGTATGACGTCATTTCCATTTTGGACACTTCACGGCACAACCTCACCTGGACAAGACCCAACATGTACTATGCGAATCTATGCACTCGCCAATGAGACACTTTTGCTGCAGCGTCTCTCTGCTGCGGGTTAACTCATTGCCCGCGGCTGCCCTCAAAGCCAACTGTAATGAGCCGATTATAAGCCATCAAGAAGGCCGACTATAGCCGATGGCAGCTCATTACGGCGTTCGGCTCGCCGGCAACTGTGAACCTACTTTAAGCCCCAACATAAGGTGTGGCCAGCCAGGGGTAGTTCACGGTTGACGATCGGCACCCACGCTAGCCGGCCACAGTAAATCGAATAATACCCACGATTACGGGCCATAATGGCTCGGGTAGTTACTGTGCGCGATCTCGGCTCCGATATGTCTTAAGTGCGGCTGTGGTAAAAAAGATAAACTCCCCGCAGAGGCGTAAGATGGGTGACAAATGTCTCCATGATCCACAGCTAGGGAAAGTGACTACAAAACCCGTTTACCACGAACTTAAGCATATCGACGGCCTTCCGTGATTGGAAGTTTTACTGTTTCTCATATTTCCATTTCATTCAAAAACTTTTCTCCTATCCTATATAACAATCCCTAAAGTACAGGTCACAAAATAGGGGAACTCTCGCTTGTGGAAATATGAACTCACATCCGGATGACGGAACACTCAGCTACATTCCATACTCAGTCACGCAAGACATTCAAAGCAACTCTCTACAACTAAAACACGAAGGGCAGTACTATCTTCTCTTGTATACAAATATGTAGCTTTAATTTATTCACACATCATATTGGCATTGCAAAACATGAAACAATATTTTGAGCAGAAACTTAGCATCAAATACGATTAAATCACACGCATAAACACACAGCTGTATTTCTTATGCAACATATCAAAATAACAACCACATTCGAATATAACAGAATCTGCTTATGTTATAAAGTTACATAAAGACGTTCGTTGCAGTGATATAATTACAGCCTAAAAATACAATAATGTTTTGGACTAGTATGTATAGGAATGTCAAACAGACCAAATAAAAGAGTCAACTACATCGGGGCTCCACCTCTGTCCTGCCCGCCATCCGAATCTACTTAACTGTAGGGTCAGAACTCCCCGCATGTACTCCAGAGGTCCCGCCTGCCCAATTCAGAAGAGAATCCATCAATAATCACGAAAGATAAGCAATCAAATCATGAAAAGATTAAAAGGGAAGACTTACCAGCGTCTGCTCCCTGGTCGTCATCCTCCAGTTGCACACCCACTTCCTCGGCGGCGAGCAGCCTCATGCCTTCCTTCACCGCCGCCTTCTCCTCCTTGGTGAACTGTGCGGTAACCACATCCATTCTGAAGGCCGCGCCACCCTCTTTATCCGCTTCAGCCTTGGCTTCCTTCAAAGCCCGGAGATATATCCTAGCCATAACCCGGGGATAATCGTCTATCCATGACAGGTTGCCCCGCCTCCAAGTACGGAATTACATGTCCTGGAGCATCTCGTCCATCATCCCCTCGTTCTCCTCAAACTCTTTCATCCGGGCCTCAGAAGCCGACAGCCGTGCGACAGCAGCATCTCTCTCCAATCGGTATCTCGAGCAGTCAGCCTGAAGGGACTTCCGCATCACCTCCATCTCCTACTTCAGCTTGGCCTGAGCAAGCTCTGCGGCCTCAAGCCTCCCAGATAACTCCTCTACCTGCTCAAGATCCGCACTCCGAACCTCATCCACCGTTGCGATGGCCATATCAATTCATTCTTTGCAAGCAGCCTCCATTTTTCGCAACTCAGCCTTGCTAGCCTCTTCCATGGTTTTCTTTAGTCGTCTGGAGGCCGCCTCATGCTGGGATATCTGGATAGCCTGATCGGCAAGCTGTTTGGCCTGATCAGAAACCTTTAGCCGCAACCGAATGTTAGCACTTCCGATTTCCTCCCCAGCCTTGGCCAGTCGAGCGTGATGCTCCATTAGCCTCTTGGTCTCTTCAGCTACCCGATCGATGTTTGCCTTGGCCTCATTCCCCATGGTCACAATCCGAGTAGTAAGCAAATCGAGGTCTAAGGACTTAGCCTCATCAAGCACCCGTACTATGGGATTGCGGAGAAGAAGATGCTCACCCGTGGCCTCGTCAAAAGAGATGTCCTGAAAACTTGGGTCCAGATCCGGGTGGCCGGCGAATGGGTTGCGAACCAAACCAGGATGGTCTATCGGGGTGACGGTTGGATTTTCGGACGGATGTAGGGAAGGCATAAACTCCGTATCTTCCTCAGTAATATCATGGATAGGCTGGACTGGAGCCTAAGGGCCAGGTGAAGGTTCAAACAAAGATCGGCCCCTTTTCCTCTTTTGCATATCTTCTTCAATAACTCCGAGAAGAGGGCGATAACCAATCACATCTCCGAGATGACTAGTTGACGGCTTTGGTTTGGCGGAAGCTTTGAGTAACTTATATTGTTCAAGGCGGTGCCGAATATCTGATGTCTTGGCCACCTTACCCGTTCCTGGAGTAAAAACCAAGTGTTACAATCATGCATGAAACTATGATCCGAGAAATATGTTAAGTTAAAAGGAGTAGGAAAACGCGCTTATTTTACAAACCCTGAGGAGGAGTGGGATACTGCAATAAGTCCTGAATCTCATTCCAGGACGGGAGCTGGCCATAAAATATTACTAAGTCCTTATCGTAAAGGGAGTCTGCAGAAGTTGAAAATTCACCTTGAGTTACCCTAGCTGAAGGACCCTTAGAAGATGGATCGGCACCAGTCCCAGCCTTGTCAGCCTTCTTCGCCTTCTCCACCGAGGCTGATCCTTCCTCCAACCCCTCAAAAGCCTGGCGGAAGGCATCATCCGTCCATTCCTGGATCTCCCCTGCCTGCTCGGAAGACAAAGCCCCGACACCACTACCACCCTATCCTTCACCTTCTCCATCTCCTCCGCTCTCCTCCTCGCCTCTTTCCTCCTCTCCACCTTCCTCTTCCGGAATATCTGGACATGTGCTAGGGGAGGGTCCATCAGACTTCTTAAGCTTTTTCCTCCCGACGACTGGAGGTATCGAGAAGGGTTTTCTCTTGCTGATCTTCGCCGTGGCCCCGCCTTTAGCTTTGGCAGCCCTTTCCTTGGCCGTATCCCTCTACTTAACCACAGATTGACGTGGTAGAATCAAGTTGTGCTCCAGGAGAGTGGCATTCCTGATCAGGTATGAATCTGACCTATCCCTTCCTGAGATAGCCTCTATCTCCACAGCCATCTATACCAGGTGATCGTTCTCCACGACTGCAAAGCCACCTGTCGCTTGTGAAAAATAAAAGCACATAAGAAGAAGCATTGCCGTCAGGACAAAGAAATTACAAATGAAATTCAACTTACAGCCAGAAGTAAAAAGGCGAAAAGAAACGGGGTCTTCCTTGACGAAGAACCATTCCTTCTTAAACATGGTGAACTTCGAGTATAAGTCCATGACCGGCTTAAAGGACACGGCCGACTCTAAACTAATGTACGGAGACCCCTTCTTGTAGCCCCTCAGGTTATACAGATATCAGATTTCCCGGTTAGAAGGGGGCGCCCATACCTCCTCTGGAAGATAACGAATAGACACACTAAGATGGCGTAAGAGTTGGGCTGAAGCTGGAAAGGAGCCACCTTCAGATAAGTAATGAAGCTGACTATCCACGCATTGATCGGAGGAATGGCCCCGCACATGCAATGGTATCGGCTATACGCGAAATATCCTTCAGGGGGATTATATGACATGACCCCCTCCCCGGCAACAACATGCATGCTCTATCAATCCCAAAGGAGCGGGAGATAACGTCAAGTTGCTCCTCTCTGAGAGAGCTCGGAAAGCAATCAGGAGGAGAGTTCAGAAGCTCTTGGGTACCATACCCGTCTACTAGCGACCTCGGGGTGGGTCCGCGACGTTCCGGCCCTGGCTGGGCTGGGGGCATAACGGGGGACTCTCGTCTATCCGTAGATTTTCTTTTTTCTGATCGAGTTTCCACTTTGCGAGACATTTTCCTGCAAACGCAAAAGAAAAACATATTGTTAGAACAGAGGATATAAACAAGTAAGTGTATATAGCCTGAAATTTCACTCATAAATCAGAACGCCCAGAACTCCTAGTATCATTCGGCAAAGCCGATACAAAGGTTCATCTGGTATTAAGTCCATCCGGCATTAAAAGTCTTTAAGCTCATCCGGTGTTAGGTTCATTCGGTACTAAGGGTGCCCATTCGGTACAGAAAGCTTTCGAGTTTATCCGGTGTTAAGTCCATCCGGCATTAAAAGTCTTTACGTTCATTCGGAAAAACGAAGCAACACAACCATAAGATCTCATTCGGCATTCACCTGACTCGGTAGTTAGGTGTGGTTCGGCAATTCAGCAGGAAATTCTGATTAGTCTATCTCGTCCGGTAAGTAAAAACGAAGGCTTGAGGCTCCTATTTATAGAAAAGGTTGAGTAGCCAGACCGGCCGGTTCGGGTCTCGGGCCGAATATGGTAGTTCGAACTGAAACAAAGCACGACATATGTTAACATATGCCCTACTTTGAGGGGCAAATGTTGGGTATGTTTCTACCACCACCGAATCAGGATGGGGAAGCAAGGGATGAGCCACCGAATCGTCTACAACCGGACCACCTGCCTACCGAATCACCTACAGCTGGACCACCTGCCGAACCAACATCACCACCGGACCAAAAGCCCTCACCTCCACCAGCACCGGTCCATGGCACAGCCGAACCAACACCCAAGACCATCTATCACCGATCCAGGATCCATCCCTCCATCACCGATCCATGTTACTACCGATCCATGCTGCTACCGGTCCAACTCCATCTACCACTGCCGAACCAACATAAGGATGGCATACCGGACCGACACTACCAGGCCAGATTGCACCAGTCCAAACCCGCCAGCAGCTATATACATCCAAGACGCCTGCCCCCAACCCCACTCTATAAATAGAGGGGCAGGGGTACAACAATGGCAGACAAGTTTGAGAGCTCAAGCACGGATAGAACTTTCAAACAACTTTCAATTGCTTGTAATCAAAGCTTTGTACTTGTAATCTGAAGGGAAAAAGAGAATAACATATAAAGTGGACGTAGGCACGTTCTGGCCGAACCACTATAAATCTGTGTGTCTTTTACAGTTTAGTCCCTGCTTTTTATATATTTGCGTAAATCACCCAAATCACTAGAAACAACATAAAATCAACTAATTCATACGACTTGGAGGTGTTTGTCCATTTTTTGTGCAACATTAGGGCATGTAACACCCCACAATTTTAACGATTGAATATTTAAGTGATTAATTTAGATATTTAATTGTTAGTAACAGAATGCCTCTTGTACTCAACTTTTATGGATGAGGTAATTGAGACTCGATATACTTGTAGTTGAGCTCGCTTTTTCAAGTACAATGAGTATAAACTTGACTATGTTTAGATTTGATGATTTTCGAGGATGAATAGTGTCGGATGAAGAGTATATGGACGAAGCCCATTAGTGGTCTATAAGTGGCTAAATCATTTTCATAATTCTCATTCACTTTTCATTTCCACGTATCTTCTTCTCCTCCTTCTCTAATTAATTCACTAATCACCCTTAACCCTCTTGCCCTAAATCCACTACTCCGGGATTACATAAATTCCTATAAATCCCAGAAAAAATCACTGTAATTCTTCTCATCGCATTCCTCACATAACCACTAAAGGAAATTACTAAATTCGAGGTCCAAAACTCCATCTCAAACTTCAAGAGAACTAGAATTGGTTTTCTTGTGTTTTAAGCTTGCTTACGTCAAAGCAAGGTGAGTATGTTGATTCTCCTTGCTAATTTATATGTTATACTTCGTATTTTTGTTCATTGATGAATATAGAATTATATGAAGCGGTTTGGAGATTATATGAGTTGATTTGGGTTTATGTTTGTGTTATAAGCATGATTATATTAACTCATTAATTATTTAAGAACTTAATAACTATTTCTAAAATAGTTAGTAACTTAAGAATGTGATTTTAGGTTAATTAAATGATTATATGTGACGCAGTGATAGATTAGAGACTAATTACATGATATTACTAAGTGCGTGTCATTAACTAGTGATAATAAAACTATTCAATTGGTTTTGGAAAAGTTAGTAAGCTAATTAATTTGTATAAACTCATCTTGCACTTCTAGGACAAGTGACAGGGAAATCCGTCCGGATAGGAAATGATTTCCACCCTTATCATTGTTTGTTTATTTCTGAAAGAACCGAAGTTAAATTAACTAGAAATTCATCGGCTCGGTTTTGAAGAGATCGGGATCGGATAAGAGACACATGTTGTATCTCTTGGAAGTGGATATGTTCAAGATGCTGGAATCTACATGGAGATTCGAGATCTATTCGAGATGATCGAACCCATATAGAGATTCGTGTTCTGTTCGAGATGTTGGAATACATTAGAAGAATCATGATATGTTCAAGTTGTGGCTCGTGTGTAGAGATGTTGAACGTGACTTTACCATCGAAAATGACAGAAAATAGAGTAGGCGCATTACTAAGGGGGTTTAGCAAACCCGAAGGGTATATCAACTTTATATCTAGAGATGCTCTCGATATGTTGGCCGGTGGGAATTGATGACATCCGTGTTCACATTTTCAGGCATGGCCCAGCTATGTTACCTTATTGGTATATTTTATCTGGAGATATATGATGCTCAGAAAGTAGTTTCTGACTCTTGTGAGGAGGTTTGCCTCAATTTACGTGTAACGGCCTGAAGATTTTCGACCTTAAAAATCGACACTAATACGTCCATTGTATAGAGTGCCGAGCAATCGTGTGCCGGAAATCCAAGACTGTTAGGGTTTAGAAGCAAAAAAGAGATAGAATAAGAACAGGAAACAACAACACAGAATCTCATAATCGCAACGGAACAAAATATAATATAAAATAATAGCATTCATACAAAGAAAAGCCGTAACTGTCAATATACATGCAAGATATTAGAGTACACTCATCAACAAAAATGATCTGGACAGTTGTAATAACTTGTCCTCAACTACTGTCTATATAGTCTATAATACATAAAGGAATCTAATAAATACGTCTCTACCATCCAGATCGGAGCTTCAAACGTCCTAACCTGAAAATCTGTAATACTCAGTCTGATCCGAGCATTACAATAAAGTAACACCCGAGTCAGGCTGAAAACCAACGTGAGTAAACCATTTAATGAAATACTTAAGTTATAAAACTTCTTTGGAACCAAGGTAACTCGTACAACACTATGAGTTTTATCATGTTATAGCCAAACACTTGTTGCAAAAATCCATTGATATTAGAAATAATATCCAGGTACAGTTGCTTATTTAAATAGTCGAATTTTCTTAATTTATCTAACTCCAGCTTATTGGACTTAAAAATCAAACCCGTAAAGATTTGCAGTGCTTATTAAATTGAAGTGTTTCCGGATATCGCTGATATCCGATCCCGGTCTCTTCGAATCTCAATAATTTCAACGGGTAAATTGTTTGAAATAAACAATTTACTAATCAAAGTGATAATATTCGTACATTTCAAATAAAATGCATCATCATTTTAATCCAATTATTTTAACTCGATTGGTCACTTGATGTTACAGGAAAGAACAATCGAATTTAAATCTCCAATAGAATTAAGCTATAATATAGATCGTTAACCAATTGAATGGTCTATAACAGATGTCAAAATAATTCACACATCATATTTTATTAATCCTTGATTAATCATATCCGTTTACCCTTTGAACCCAAACTAATCTCAAACTAAAACAATTAATAATAAGTTATAAAATATCATTAAGTTACATAAGTTTAAGTTAAATAATAATAATATTACTAATTTCCATAAAATAGTAAATATCATCGAAACTTTAAATTACCGATTTTAAAATAAATTTAATTTTTTAGTTAAGGAAAGAAATATAAGTTATCACATAAATATGGATTTCGTTACCTTCTTCTTCCATTTATTATTTTTTTTCTTTCATTTTTCTCTTTCCCTTCCTATTTTCATTTTCTTGCTTATTTTCTTTTCTCTCCATTTTCCTTTTCCCTTATCTTTTACTTTTTCTTTATTTTTCCTTGCTTTCTTTCCTTACTTTTATTTTTCTTTTTTTTCCTTTATTCTTTATATCCTCTTCTCTTTATTTTCTCTTCTTTTATTCCTATGCAAACCTGCTACTACCATATACCCAAACCACGATGTGCATGTGCACAAGCCAACGGCGACGTGTCGAACACCGTCGACTCCACCCCAAGTCTCGATCGTCCCCCTCGACTTCCCAAACCACCCAGATCTCCTTGATAGAGACGAAATCAAAATCGAACACTCCGCCATCCCCAGGAAAAATAACCGACCTCCTTTATCGTCTTGCGCCGCCGTCACCGACCACCGGTTCCCACGCTACCTCGTCTGGAGCCCCGCCCAGCTTCCCTCTCCCTTTTCCCCTAGAGCGAATCACCCATCGCCACCATGACGCTGTAATTGCCAGGAAACAGCCTCGACCAAAAACTTTGCCTAAACCCTATACATTCTTCGACCCGCCACCACGATGCTCAGAAAATCACACCACCATTTATCTCGTGACCACCGACCAACCTGCTACCTCCGACCAAAACCTCGACTTTCACTCATAATCAAAACGGCGTGAATCGATCGACGACCAAATCTCGTTCATTATCCAATATCCCATCATATATAAAATTAAAAATCATGAAAATACCACCAAAATTCCTTATTTCCAAAACCGATTCTACTTATGTCAGTGAAAACATGAAATAACCTGATTGATTTTTATTGAATATTTGATCATCCACTACAAATCCTATATCCAGTGACATTACTTGATAGTTTTTCATGAAATCATTTTTAAAAATAAGTATACTCTAATACAAACATATATCCTTCAAGCATCCTGACCTAAAACTATGCAAATGACGAGATATAGATTTTTGAAGAGTTTTCATCATACCAGAAAAACAAAACAGAGACAAAACAAATGTGTAAAGCATTTTTCATACATCCATATGCAGACATAAACACACATTTTTATTCTTATGCAACTACATAATCAACTGTTACTTCTATTTAATCTTTAAGCATAACCATATTATAAGGAAGATTGGATTTTGGAAGAAAGTTTAGTCACAATTTTATTTCTTTGAAGGTAGAGAACAATATGATGTTTGAAAAGCTGCTAGCTTGGGTTTGATTTTGATCTTCTCTGTTTAGTTGTTTTGTTTTGCTTTAAGTTGTGGAATGTAGTGGTGTTTACCTCTTTGTTATACTTAGTTCATATAAAAGAAAATGAAACAGTGAGGAGGTACATATAAGAAGGTATAGGCTGCAGCTCTGTACACGATAAATCCCTTTTTTCCACTTTTCTTTTAATTTTATTTTATCTTTTCTTTGGTCAGAAATTTTTCTATGAGTTGATTTGATCTCATGCTTGACTAGATGTATCGTATGCTTGATATGAAACCTTGTGTGCTTGAACATTAAATGCCTGAAATTGATAAAAGGTTTTGTCTGCTTAAGTTGAAATTTTGTATGCTTGAGTTGATGTTGTCTCCCTTTTTGTTTACAAACATTTTCATATGAATTATATATGTATATATATCTTTTATATTTATAAATATATGTATAGTTATGCAGTTCATCCTATTTTACTTGCATCATCACTATTTAACATATATACATTTTCTTGTGTATTGTTATCATATACATACACTTACATTTACATATGTTTGCCATCATATATATTTACATTTCATCACTTTCACCATTCATATAACATGTATACCTACTTTTATGTTTATACATATCTTTCATTACTTACGTACATCTTGTCCTAATATGTATGTATGTATGTGTGTGTGTATATATATTCTCAAACATCATAAAGTTTGTATATATATTATCTATATATATTTATGGGTATTTTATCTTAATTTAAATGATGGAGCTTACATATATTTTCTATAAGATTTATCAATTTATATATATCTAGATGTATAAATATCAGAAAATTTATTTATTCAACTAATCAAAATTAATATTACAATGATTTAAATATGTTAATTTCCCAATTAACAGACGTAAAAATCCATGTCGTCACATTCCTCCCCCTTTAGAACTTTTCATCCCCAAAAAGGAACGAAGCGAGAATTTTTAATTTAATTTTTATTTTAGTTAAATTATTCTTTAAAATTTTTTAACAGTTTACTCTTTTTATTCTAAAGTTTTAAAACACTTTTTTTTTAAAAAATTACATAATATTACCCACTAGCTTCATATAAAAATACGTTTTATAACTCGATGTCTCAACAAGTCCATCCTCGTTCTTACATACATTCAATTATATGTTGGTCAGGCGCAGACTGAAAATCTATAAGTACTTAGTAGACCTGTTTCAACACCCGGTGAAAATACTTGGAAAAAAAAACTTTTGTGAGAATACTATGGAAATCATCACCCCCTTCCATGGATCGCAGTTAGCACGGTGATTACATCGCCATCCCGGTGGAATCCATAGAAAACTATAGGCATGCACACTCCTCGCTTCCGCCATGGGAACTGCAATAGATCGCAGTACACGCAGAGATACATTGCTATCACAACAAAACCTATGTAATGTAGGCATCACCGCCACCCGAATTACGCTGCCAAATGAAACTTCACCACATAGATCGCAGACTATACAAAGAATGCATCGCTATTCCAGTGAAACCCAACATAGACTGTAGGCACTCAGCGCTACACGAATTTTGCTATGGAACTACATAGATCACAATCTACCGATGTTACATCGCTATCCCTGCAAAATCAAACGTAGATTGTAGGAAATCACTCCCACTCGACATACACTATGGAATACAGTAGATCGTAGTTACAGCAAAGGTTACGTTGCCATCAAGGCAAAACCCTAATGTAATAGTAGGCATCAGCGCCACCCGACTTACACTACCAAAGATCATCAGGGACTCAAGGTTTGTCCGAACATCCTCTGAGATCTAATTTTAGAACCCCCCCTTATGGTTCAAGGCAGAACCACCCCAAGGATCTCCCATTATAAGTTTCAACTCTTAATAGGGGCACCTTTTTTCATACCTTTCTCAAAACACTTGATACTATACACATATAGTACCTTTCAAATAATATTCTTTATATATATATCACATACAAACTTCAAAATCGATATCCCACAATCGATAGTTCCCAAACTTGGCTTTCCAAATTCCCAAAATTTTCTTTTTGCCAAAACCAAAAGCCTTTCAAAATCAATGGGTTTCAAAAACCCTTTTCAGTTCTATTCCCATAAAATCATTCATATATATATATATATATACATATAAGTTTATTCTTTCAACTTGAATAATTTTTGGATCGCTATGCCCTTATATAAATTCTACTTTATATTTCAAATACCCTTCAAATATCATTTCCTCTGGTTATAGATTCAACAAGGGAGTTTGAATATACAACTAATATTTATCATCTCATTAATACCAAATCAAATTTTCTAGTTCGATTTCCTTTACAAAGTCATCTGTAACATTACTTACCCTTTATAAAGTAAGTTTCAGTTATAATACTATCCAATCTTTTATTTTAAAAACATCATATATTTCTCAAAATATACTCTTCCATTTCAAAATCATTTTTGCCTCCATATCACGATTCCGGTTCAAACTCAAAATCGCTCCAATTTCCATTTGGGTTATAACTTCAATTCATTTCAATTTGTATTTAAATTCATGATTTATTTAATAGTTTCCTCTCTGACAAGTTTGAACTTAGAGAACAGATTGAAATGTTTAAAATAGTTAATATAAAATAGTTTGAATTTTAAAAAGAATGGTTTGTATAGTAAATAGCTTGAAAATTCAAAATAGTCTGAATATTTTTAAGAAAATAGATTTAAGACAGTTTATATTAAAACAATTCATTTGAAAATAGTTGCAGATTCAAACTAGTTCAATTTCCAATCTCCCATTCAAATCAATTTCAATTTCCAATTTGAATTTAAACTTATTCAACTTCGATTACAATCCCAACTAATCCAATTCAATTTCACCTTTGAATTAATTTCAATCCCAATCTCAAATTTTAACCGTCTCATTTATATGAATTAAGATTCGATTTTTAGAATGTTGGTTTAATTACTTAAATCAAATTAACGTTTACTATTTAATTTAACAAACAAGTCTTTAAAATAATTTAATTCTGAGCCAAATTTAAAGCATTCATTTAAATTACCTTTCCTTAAACTTATATGAGGTTCGAGTAAGAGTCCAAATCTTTTAAATAAATCGGTTTTAGGAATTCAATTTATTTCTCAATTATAACTTCAAAATTTTAAAACCTAGTTCTTAAACAATTCCAATTGACAAGTTCATTTATTTACATTTCAAACTTAAGTTCAAAATGATTCCATTTCCATAAATTCAGTTTTATTTCTAAGAATCAAAATCCTTTAGGTAGTTTCAAAATAAAGTTTTATTTCCATTAATTTTAGGAATGGATGTATATCATTTCAATCCACTTCTTAATTTACTCAAAATAGTCCAATTTTACAGTTTTATATATACTGTCAATAACAATAGAATGATGGCAGTATATGTTAAAGCAAATAAACATCCAAATTATCTAAAGCACCAATCAATAGCATTCATTACAAATTTTTCCAGAATTCAAATCTATTTTTAATTCAAAAGCTGTTTGAAATTATCCATACATAATCTCCTATCAAACCCATACTTCTTTTTTGAACTTTATCTATTTAACTTCCCTAAGTTAAATCTTATTTTCACCTTGAAATTTTCCAATTTCAGTATAGGTTCAAAACTTATTAAACTTCCATAAGTTAAATTTCAACTTATTTAATCCATTCAACCTTACTCAATTTAAATTTCCATTCCAAATTTAAACTTTATTATTAATATCCCTTACCACTTATAAGTTCAAAAACTTATTTCTCCTTGGGTTTTACATCTCATTCTCAGGGGAATTCCAGAATGAAACACTTGGTATTTATTTCAAATCAATTTTGATATTATGTATATCCATATATATATATATCATTTGCATACCAAGTCACACTTTTAAATTTTAAACCATCCTGGGTTTTTAATCCAAAACAAATTTATCTTCCTACAACTCTAGTTTTATTATTGTTTATTTTGTAATAAACATTCTTTATTAAGACACAATACTCAATCTATGATAATTATCACATCTAGAAATCAAACACACCATATATTCCATCATAATTTGCTTGAACAATATAATCACGGTAACTTATTTCAAAAACTTTGAAAATTCTTTTGAATTTTCAAGATTTAAATCAGGATTAAATCCACTTTTAACCTAACTTATTTGTATAGTTAATCCTTGCCTAGATTTCTGTCCGGTTATATGTGTTTTACCACTTAAACCTTATAATCCTATTTAATTTTAATAACAATAGCCAATCTCCTTAATATACTATAATAATTAGAAAAATTATTGCTTTATATATCAAAATATAAGCTTATATAAAAATCATCTTTAAAACCGTTTTAAAATCATTATATAAGAAAATAACAAGTACGCCCTCATATACACTACACTCAGCTCATTCTAGGGTACTATTGACCCTATCTTTAATGAGTAATCCCCACCAGAGCCAAGGTTCTCACTTAACCTTCAGCTCTGATACCACGTGTAACGACCCGAAGATTTTCGACCTCGAAAATCGACACTAATACGTCCACTGTATAGAGTGCCAAGCAATCGAGTGCTGGAAATCCCAGACTGTTAGGGTTTAGAAGAAAAAAGAGATAGAATAAGAATAGGAAACAATAACACAGAATCTCACAATCGTAGCGGAACAAAATATAGTATAAAATAACAGTATTTATACAAAGAAAAGCTGTAACTGTCAATATACAAACAAGATATCAGAGTACACTCATCAACAGAAATGATCTGGACAGTTGTAATGTGATGACCCGGAACTTTGGGCAACATCAATTTAATAATCTATATTAATAATTAAATTTACTTGATAATTTTCTTTTATAATTTTAATTTAAATTATCAAGTTTATTCTTTTAAAAGCAAATAAATATTTAATTGATAAATTTTATCTCTTAGAAGTTAATAAAATGTTTTCTACTTATAATGTATATATATTTTTATATATTGTAAATAGAAAGGCTTTGGTTTGCATTTAACAAATAAAATCATGTTTTCAAATTCTAATATATATATATATATATATTGGTAATTTGGAAGTTATGATTAATTTAATATAAAACTTTTCAAGGGTTATTTAAATAATTAACCATATAGTTTTAAAATACTTAAGATAAGTGTTTATTTGTTTAAATTATATTTTAGCTTAAGTTTAAATGTAAATAAGGTTAACAAAAAGGTTTGTTTTATTTTCTTTTTAAATATTGCTTTATAAATATGATTTGTAAATATATATAAAAGTTTAAAATACAATTCACAATCATATAAGACGTATGATACATTAATTCATTTAATAAAATAAGTAATTTGTAAATAATGAGATAATCTCTTTTATAAATTATTTAAAATTGGCAAAATTGTTATTTTAAGACAATATTAATAATGTGAAGTTTTTAAATATAGATAAATAAATTTTAATAATTATTTTCAAATTGAATTTGTGTTTGTTTAAGTATATTTGAATTGATTTTAAATTGGATTTTTAAATTTAGTTTGAATTTGAATTTGGATTTAAATTTGGAATTCAAAAGATGGATATTTTAAAATATTTTGGATTTAAAAAAATATGTATAAGACTTTATTTGTATATAATTTGTTTCATAATATTTTCTTTAAAGAAGTTTGTGTGTGTATGTATATATATATATATTTAGATAAGTATTTATACATTAGTAAATTAAGTATAAAAGCTTTATATTAACATTTAAAATATAAAAATTTCATAATGACAAGTGTAAATTTATAAAAGCTTGATTATTACTTGTGTAGGTTAATAAACAATACCAAATGACAAATGTTAGTTTTTGGAACAAGTATCATCTTTTATTTTCTATTTTCTTTAATTTTTAATAAATCTTAAATAATTCTATATACATATATCTCATCCCTCCATTTCATTTTTCTATCTTCATTCAAATTCAAGAAACTCAAGTCTGTAACACAAAGTAAACTCTAAAATCAAAAAGCCTGTAACTCAAATTTCTCAAACCAGAAGAAAAGAAAGCCTGTATACATTTTATTCAACTAGAAATTCAAAAGCAATCATACCTAATCTGAAGCAAAGTAAACAACGGTTTATCAAATCTTCAAATTAATCAAGAAACAATGTAAAAGATTTAGAGTCAACTCAAACAACAACATCAAGGTTCAACAATCAATTGACAAAATTTCAGATCAAATCAAAGTTCCTGTTTTAAGATATTTAAGCCTATTCCTCTATTTATTCCTGTGAGTAAACAGAAACCTTTAAAGCTAAGAATTCTTATTTATATGATGCACATGTTAGATCTGTGTAGTAATGATGAATATATGGTGTGCATGGATGTGTTAAGTTTGAATATAGTTTAAACTTCTCTGTTTATATGATATATATGTCTGTGTGAATATATCTAGAGTCTCTGTTGTCTGTTGTATTCACAAGCTCAAGAAAAGGGAAACAAATTTATATCTTCCAACCCAGGTAAATTCAAGCTATAATCGTAGAATAGAAAATAATTATGATAAGGTAAATTCATTTTTAAAAATAATTTCAGGTGGAATTATTTAGTTAATATTTCGAAAATAAATTTCTTCTAGTGAAAAACCTGTTTAATCAGAACATTCAAATATTTTAATTTCATGAATTAAATCCATGACTAGATCTGTTATTGAAAATAATGAATTTAGGTATAGGAATCATGATTTTTAGGTTAGTAATTGTTGTACTATACTGAGTTGATCAGAATCAGTAATTTTACCAAATTCCGACGAACGGAAGAGGTATGGATGTCGGGCGTTGGTCTGGAGGAAGGAGGTGGCATGATGGTCTCTGGAAAAATTGTAACGTTTTCGACTTTTCGACGCTCGAAAACCGACATCAATACGTCCACTGTATCAACTGCCAAGCAATCGAATGCCAGAAAACCATACCGTTATGGTTAAAGAAGAAGAGAAAGGTAGAAGAAGGAGAAGAAAGAAACAGAAAACAATATCAGAATCTCACAATCGCAGCGGAACAACATATAATAGGTAAATGAATAATCTTTAAACAAAGAACTATATCAGTTATTACATTACATCACATTACATTACATTACATCATCAGAGTGTACGACAACAAACAGCGGAAAAGAAATACTATATACTAGTGAATACGCCATGCCATCCAGCTTGCCCCCCAGCAACTCCGGAATTCCAGAATAACCTGATAACCTGACTCTAGACGGCCCGTGTGGAAATTGGTGGGCACCCAGAGTTTAGGAAGGAAAACAATAAACTCCGAGTCAGTCATGGGACTGGTGTGAGAACTTAAACAGTTTATCCTTTTAAAAACAAAACAGAGAAATATTTTTAAAGTGAATTCGCAATGCTTTTAGAAAATGTAACTACCATAAGGCCTCCCGGCACACACACAATGCAAATGCAACTTGGGGGAGATTTCTCCTTATGATAGTCAAAGATGCTTACTATGCAGAATCATTTGATTTTTATTATTATTAGTGCATAGTGTAGAAAACATTTCGAAAGTAGAATATAAATCTTAGCCAACATAGGTACCATTATATTATGCCTACTATAGCTACCATATTAGATGGCAGGTTCTACAACTAAAACCGTACAAGGTTCGTATTGTTTCTTTGGATTTCCAACAAATGGTCAGGCCAAGGAACTTCCCATTGCCACATGGAAATGCCTTTGGAAAGACGCCCCGAGAATCTAACCGGATCTCCGCCAACACAAGGCCGGGTTACCTCTGCAAAAATAGGTAACTACTGACGCGCGTATGCCATCCCCCGGTTGTAACAACCTTTATCTGAGGATCCTCAACCAACATCAATCACAAAGTCATATAAATTTGCAATATTCACATAAGTTAAATATTCGGGCTCCATACCATGATACCACTTCTATCCAGAAGGCAATGACATACACTAAGGGCGCTACTCCCTAGAACCTTGTCGCATCCTTCCTGTTTTGACCATTTCCGGGGTGTGAGGTCCGACGAAGTCTCGTCCACAAAGCCACGCTTTATACAAAAGCTGTGCTTTGATCATCAAATGCTCAACAACACTTAGCATATCACACTACCAAATTGGGAGTATATCACCAATAACCTTCAACTACATAACCTCTGAGCTCATACATCTCAGAGAAGGGTGTTAAGCTAAGAGAATAAATTCTCCGCCACCAACAAAAATATATTTGAAAGAAATCAGCTTTATATCTCAATTTGTAATGTCAGACATACCATCCATACAAGTCTGTCCGGGCTCGAACAGAACCGAAGGCACTTCCAAAGAAGCCCTTGCAATCCGGATATTCACTAATCACGTCCGGACTTTCCGTCACTAAGGGTGATAAAACCTCTATATCGGAGATGGGCCGATGCAGAGTCATTCGACGGTAATCCTTCCATTTTCACAAATCCGGTCTTCAACACCGGTCATCAGATGCAATCCATAACGACGCATCACATATTCGGAATGGGTTATACGACCCCCAAGGTCCTTTTTCGGTTAACCCGAATAGTGAGCGCTTATTTTTAAAAATAAGTGTAGAATTCAAATTCATGCAATCACAACAAATACCTATTAAAAGTAAACATTGATAATCAGTTATTTAACTATCAATAGGCATGCTCAACATCAGCAGATTCCAAATAATTTTCCAAATTATTTATTTTTCAAAAATATCTTTACAAGATATATAATTTCCACACTTCAAGAATAAATCAATATTTATTTTTAAACAATTTTTCCTTTCTTTTATAAATTCCATAGTGAATTTACATTTCCAAAATATCTATGAATATACGATTTTCAAATCGATTTCTAATATCATTTTCAATTTATCTTTAAAAAGATAATTCCCAAAACGTTCATTTCATATTGAAAAAAATATATTTCCATACTTATTTGATAATAAGCAATTCACAAATCCGTTTATTTTCAACACTTGGAAAATATTCACTATACTTAAATCGAAATTAAGTATATATTTCATTCTTTATTTTCAAACACATTTATTTGAGTCATAACGAATGTTGCGTAAAACATCGTTACGACAACCCAAAATCACTAGTATAGGGATTCGAAATTAAGATAGATATATAAATCCTAATACTATATAAAACATTTCCTTTCGGAAATCATTTACTATAACAACAGTGTTATAGTCCATCTTTCCTTATTTCTCGAAAACATCTATTTCAACAATGGATGTTGAAATCTATGTATTCGATACTTAACGCATTTTAAAACATCTTTAAACCGTTTTAATTCTATTTAAAATATCACTTCCCCAAACCATATCCATTTTATTTAATAATATATTCACTATCCAGAATTGTGAATATAATTCCCAACCAAACTCTTATTATTACAACATTTAACTTAAAGGATAATTAGCTGTCCAAAATCACGAATATATCTCCTTAAATATACTTATATGTTTAATTTATCAAATTTGATTGACTTCGAATTTATAAAACAACGTTTATAAATTCCATTTCTATTTATAAAAACTTCGATTTACAAATCTCCTTTATTTACCAATTCAATTTATAACTCAATTTATATACCAAAATCTAATTTATAAGATAATTACTTATAATCTTTTTATTTTACAAAAACCCATTCATTTCATACTTCCCAGTTTTAAATTTATAAATTTCATTCACTTATGAAATTCATTTTATACTTCCTTTTAACACTTATAAAAGCTCGTTTTATAATTCCGATATTTTAAATTTGTAATATATCACCTTTATAAATCTTTTACATAAATCGTTTATAATACTTCAAAAAAAATCTCAATTTAAATAAACCAATCCTTTTAATAATTTACAAATGTTATTTAAAACTTATATAATTCCAAAATCATACTTAAGTACTATTTTCCAAAAATATAACTTTTATAACAATAAAATTATAATGTTTATTTATTTTAACAATTCAAAATTTAATAAAACGTATACTTTCAAAAATCACTTTAAAATTCTTTTTAAAATCAAAAATCATTATTTTAAAACTTCAAAAATGGATCCGATGATGCAACAGCACCAAATAGTCAATCACGACAAACCAACCATCATATATCAATATGATAATCAACAAATATCATAATATTTGTAAATAAATCAATATAGTTGAGGAATCCAGTTGGATCCCTCCAACATGTTTCCCTGCATCCAAAGATGTTAGCGCAATACCAATTTCGTTCCAACACGGAATATCGCGGTATATTGGATTTATAAAATATTATCCCCTATTATACGACGCAATAGGGTCTCATCCGCTATATAATGCGGGAAAATCAACTCCAAGTACATATATAATACCAATTCCAATCAAGATGGAATTATCACGGTATATACTTTTAATAAATAGCATCCGCTTAATATACGGCGTATAATGTCCATTTTAACAATCAATAGATAATAATTTATCATCCAGGCATACAATCAACGATTTTAAATCTAACTACTTAAAATTTTAAATCGAAACAATTCGATTGAGTGAGAAGTTCTCACCTCGCTTTCAATTCAGTTTTCGCGTTTTATTTCGAATAAAATTAAACACACGTTTAATTTTACCCAAAATTCAAACTAGCTCCAAACGACTCCAATCCAGTTCCATAGAGTAGTATTCGTCCATACGAACCCAACGCAATTCGTTTCGTGCGTTTTCGACCTCGTATGAAAAAGATATTGCATTTTAAATATTACACGAATTTATATTATAAAATTAAATAACAAATTCATTATAATTTTTCCATACACCAATCTCGGCCGTTGATTTCACTTCCCCCACATCCAGCCGTGCACGCAACTCCTTCTTCCCCAGTATCTCACATTCATGCAAGAACCCACCAAGGCCGCCACTAGGGTTGAATTATACTTCCTCTCCGACGACATTCACAACGATCAGCCACTTCCATCGCGTAGCCCAACTCGAGAGCTACCCACGCCCCAAGCCATGTAGAGCTCGGTCGTCCCCTGATATCGAAAAACGTGCTCAAGCCCTGCACAAACGCGGGCTAAATTCTTCGTCTCTGGTCGACGATTCGTTGACCCACCGTATGGATTTGAAGCTCTCTCCGTGCTCTTCAATTTGTTAGTTGGAAGCTCTTGCTAATTGTCTACGAATTGGGAGTGATTGAGGGGAGAAGAAGAGAAGTTTCTGGCCATTGAATATATAAGTTGCGGTGGCTCTGATAAACCCTAGGGTTTCTTTTTATTTTGCAAATGAAGATAGTGATGTCCTTATATAGAAAATTTTCCAAAACACTATTCATCCAAAATTTTCCGAACTCCAAATGAAGCGTGTCGGTTGGCGTTTCTAAGGTTTATCCCGTGTTTCGAACACAATGGAACGTGTTTCGGGAGCCAACTCGATCATCTGTGCGAATTACGGCAATAAACGATCAAATTTAAATTAAATCGATTTAAACCAATTCCTATACGTTTTAGCATGCCCCGGACAAACGGTAAATCCGATTGACACGAAATTTGAAACCTTACAATAATATAACATTACGGATCCGATGAAACTAGTTTCGTCGAAATCCAAGACTGTTTGAAAAATGGCTATTTTAACTCGTCAGTTAAATATTGAAATATTCAACTTTCACAAATTAACTTTTAATTCGATTCTAAAAGTTCCATAACATCATTCTAACTCCAATATGATAAAATAAAATTTTACAAATCATTTTCAATCATATTAAACCCAATTTACAATTATTTCTGTATTTTCAATATTAAATTATCGATTTAATTATCCAATTAAATCCAATTATTCGAAATAAAATTTATTCGACTGTTTAATTTCACTTATTAATATTTAAAATCAATTAAATATACGAATTTTAATTAATAGAAATTCTGGGTCGTTACAAAAATGATCACCAGAGTTTTAGTTAGCCTTGGTGGACAGGGGAGGATGAAGAAGGGTTTAGTGGTGGAGTTTGGTAATCGGAGTTATCGAGGCTCGTTCGACGTTGATGATGGACCAGATTTGATTGCGCTAGGGAGAAATCATTGCTGGAAGCGAGACGTCGCTCTGGGTAGGTCGGCGGAGGTACAAGTGGACGGAGGGGATGGCTTGGGAAGGTTTTCCGATGGTGTTGTATTCCAGTTTTGGTCGTTAGGGTTCGTTTTCGTTTCTCTAGCATTTTGGCGAAGCAAGGTGGTCGGGATGATAATAGAGGTCGTCGTCGACTTGCGAGCATGGTCAGTGAGGTGGCGGAGTCGGTCTGATCGTCGTGCATGGTGTACGTTCGTTTCTATTGTAGTTCGATAGTTTGGGGGAAGAAATATGGACTCGGGGTTGATCTCGAGTAGGGTTCGTTTATGACTCGGGGAGGAAGCATGCGGGAGACTCGTGTTTTGTTCGAGTTTTTACCTGATAGGCTCGAGTTTTCTTTTCCTAATGTTAATTTTTTGTTGACCAGATTTAAAATTTGTAAAGCAAATAGATTTTTACTTAAACAATTTTATTACTAGGTTTTAATATAAAACATGAACGGGTTTTGAAGGTATGTAAAATGAATATGTTTAAAACATAAGAAAATAGACAAGTAAAAGCAAAATAAAACAAGATTTCCAAGTTAAAATATATAAATTTTCCAAAATAGAATGTTTAACCAAGTTTTAGAATATATTTAAAGTAAATAATTTAAAAAGGGTAGGATAATTAAGTTTTCAAGAATAAGTATTTATTTAATTTATTTAAACAAGTTTTGAACAAGTTTTCAAAAATGTTAGATTAAATGTTTTATATTGTTTTGTTTTTAAAATAAATTATATATTTTCAATTATAATTATTGCAAAAAAAATGTTTTTTCTAATAAAGTATAATAATGTAATTAATTATTTAAGATAAAAGAAATTATCTTAAATTAATTAAGGTTGTAATTAATTAAGGTAATTAATTAGTGGGTTTAAGTAATGGGTAAATACTTAATGAGAGTAATTAAGGGATAGTTAATGAATTAATGTAAGGTTCATTAACTAATAATTAATGTAAGATAATTAATTAGTTTAAGTTAATTTATGAAATTTTATCGGATGTCCCCGACTTTGGCGTGTGCTTGTGAGCAAGTACGTTCTATCCCCGTTTGGGTATATTTTTCACAAATTCCCTCTGCTCTTCAGCCTCTTATTGTTTTGAATTGGTTAGCCTGTAATGTTGGAAAATTGAAATGTTTTGACTCTAATACAGTGGCGCGCGATAAGATGATGTATGCTAAGGCTCTTATTGAGATATCCCCTTTTAAGCCTCTCCCTACATCTATTCCTGTTCAGCTTGCTGTCGGGCATGTTGTGGAAGTCCGAGTTCGCTATGGTTGGGTTCCGGATATTTATACCTCCTGTCCCTCTTTTGGCTACCTGGCTATCGCTTGCTGTCATTCTGAAGCCTCCGCAGCTGCTCCGAAGATCCCTTTGCCTCGCCCCCCTCGTAGGATTTGGGTCCCGAAGGTTTCTTCCCGTGCCTCTCTGATTTCCCCTGCTCCTGATGTTCCATTACCTGACCTGAGTTTGCCTCCTTTGCCTTTAGCTACGCTTGATCCATCTCCTGGTTCTGTGGTTCCTAGTGTTGCTCTTGATATTCCTTTAGCTGTTCCAGTCCCTACCTCGCGGCCGCCTCCTGTTGCTTGGGATGAGTCCGAAGAGTGTTGGATTGATCCCAAATCTGGTATGAGATATAACCCGGTTAACGAATCCTTCTTCCGTTTTGTCTCCGATGATCATCTGGACCTTAGATGCCTTCACTACAAACCTTCTGGTGATTCCTTCGTTCTTGATTTGGACGGTTTGTATGCGAGTTCGAATTCTGTCTTGGTTGTTGATTCATCCTGGGATCGTTCGTTTATCTACTCTTCTGATGCTATGGGTTATGATCCTTGTCTTGCTCTCCTTTTCCGTCCCTTTGCTGGTCTCTGTTGGTCTGTCCCTTTAGTATCTTCTCTGGTGTCTGGGGATGATGGTGACTCTTCCTCTTTGGAGGAGTGCTGGTTTTAGTGCTATTTATAGGTACTGTGACATTGCTGTCACGTACCTGTGCTGTATTTTCCGTTTTTCTTAGTAATTAAGGTGTTATTACCTTACTCCTGTACTTCAAATTTTATTACGTTCATAATAAAAAGTGGACGGTCCACTATAAAACCGGCCGGCCTTGCCAAAAATTTATGAAATTAATTAAGCATAATTAACTAATGTAAGTATAATTACTTAGTGTAAGTAATAAATGGTTAATTACTAAATGTAATTATTTAAGGGAAATTTCTTAAGGAAGTAATTAGAGAATAATTAATTAATAGAAGTAATTAAGGATTAATTACTTGGTGCAATTAATTGAAGAATTAATTAATTAAAGAGTTAATTAAGTAATGTAGGTAATTAAAGTTAAGTAATGAAAGTGATTAACTAAAGTTAATTAACGAATGTGATTAATTAAAGTTAATTAATTAATGTAATTAATTATGGGTAGTTAATTACTGAATGTGATTAATTTAAGTTTAATTATTAAATGTGATTAATTAAAAGAATAATTAATTAAAGAACTAATTAGAGGACCATTAACTAACGTAATTAATGAAAGTAATTAAAGGTTGATTAATGTGATTAATTAAAGAATAATTAATCAATAAAAGTGATTATAGAATAATTAATTGATTGCAATTAATTAAGGATTAATGTAATAATTATAGTTAATTAATTAATGAAGTAATTAAAGGTTAATTAATATAAATGGCTAAGGAAAATTAATTTGTATAATTAATTAAAGGCTAATTACTTAATGTAATTAAAGAATAATTAATCAAGGATGATTAATTAAGATGGATAATTAAAGGATGATTAATTAATTAGGTTGTAATTAGTTAATGGTTAAGTAAGCTGGATTTATAGTAATGGAAGTAATTAATTTAATTTCTTTTAAATTAATTAAAGATAGTGTGATTAATTAATCTTTGCTTATGGATGGCTGAATGATATTGAATGCCTTGGATTGTTTGATATCTCTGATATGAGATATGTGCTGATCTGTGATATGAGATGTTTTGGTTGGATTGTGATGTTATAGATTATCTATTTGTGATAATGTGAATTATCTATTCGGAAGTGTTTTGTTAAGTTTTGAAATTTTATCGTTTAAATTGAATTTAAAAATAGCCTTCCGAGGCACAGTCTCGGAATTCAATGAAACTAGTTCCATTGGATCTGTAATAGTTAGTTATTATCGGATTTCAATTTTCGTAGGAATCGGAGTTGTCATTCGCCTCTGGCAGCTCAAAACGCTTAGAAACTATTTTATTCGATTTAATTTAAATTTGATTGTTTTCTTCTATAACTCACGTATTCGATTTAACTAGCTTTCGAAACATGTTCCATTGTGTTTGGGACGTGGGTAAAACCTTATAAATGCCTGGCGGCTTGTTTGATTCGAAGTCCATCCGAACAGCTTGTAAAATATAAGAATATTAATATAAAAAAATTAAAAAAATAAGCAACCTTCTTCAAGACGCCTTCTCTTCCTTTCCAAACAGGCCACCCTCTCCCTTTAAAGTCGTATCTCCTCCTTCATCTAAAATTCGTTCTCCTCCCCTCGGATTCATTTATTTTTGACATCGAGTTTAAAAAAATAAGGGAAAATCGAAATCAAACGAAGGATTTATGGCCGAAGCCTTCATAAAAAAAAGAATACTGAATCACGTCAGGCGATTCGAAATCAAATCGATTCGCGATTTAAGATCCTAGGGGAGCCGCCTCATGTTCGTGTTTTGTCAGCTTTGGGAGGAGCCCAGAGCTTCGGCAACAACTCAGGTGGTCGATGATTGGTGGGAAGCCGATTTGAACCCGAGCTAGGGACTGGATGTAAGTGAGGCGACCAAGCAGTGGCGCGTGAACAGCTACGGCGGCGAGGGTCTGGGATGGCTCGCGAGAGATCGCGGCGTTTTGAGTCTTCGGCATTTCGTTTTCTAGGGGGTTCATGCTTTTGAATCACATGCGCGAATAGGCAGGTCGAGGCTAGGGATTTGGCTAGATGATTTCGAGGATTAATTTACAGGTATATCACCCTGTTGTTTTTTTTGTTTCACTGAATCGAATAATTATGTGTAGGGAAAATATTGATAATAATAATTAACATTGATTTTTAAAGCTTTGATTTTTTAAAAAAAGGTGTAAGATTAGAGTTGCTGATTTCAAATAGTGAATTAACATAAGGTTTGAACAATTTTTTTTGGGATCAGTTACATATATGGGACAGTAAGTATATAAGTCTTCGAAAAATATAAGGGTTTGTATAAAATCAGTTTTTTTAAAAAACTTATATAGATTATTTTTATGCAGCTCGTAAATTTATTAATTTATTATTCAAATCAATAGTAAAGTTTTTATAAATAAAATAAAATAAATATGCATGTTTTGAACTTACTGTTAATTGAGGATAATGCATTATGGTGATGAATTTGTTAATTAACACATTTAATTATTTCAATCACTAAGCAATTAGTAAAGAAGAGTTCAAATTTAAATTTATTGAATGTGAAATTAATTGTTTGGTTAATTTAAATATTAAGAAATTGTATGATGTTTATTCAAGGTGTAAAATCATGGAAACAAGCAAGTTTGGGAGGGTTGTCAAACGGTAGAATTAATGGTGAGTAATCTCACGCCTCTGGATTTTTATTTAAATTTAAATGGTTAAATTTAGATGATTGGTTGAATGGTTGAAATTAAATTGTTGTGCTATATTATATAGTAATATATAATATATACTGGAATGATTGATATTCTGTGATGAATATTTTTGGTAATTGGAATGCTGAATGCTATGGTTTGCTTGAATATTTCGGTACCCTGAGTTTCGAAATATATAAATTGGATTTTTGAAAGGAATACAAGGGTGAATTTTGAAAGTGAAATAATTATAGAATAAAAATAAGAATGAATTGGAAAGGAATGAAAGTGGTATTTAAAAACTGAAGTTTAAATTGTAAAGTAGAGATTTAAAACAAGTTCTAAAACAAAGTTAAATTTAACAAATTAAGTTTTAAATATTAAGTGTTTTAACAACTTGAATGAAAAGTGCAATTGTAGATTGATTTGAATTTAAAAATAAATTTGGTTTTAAATTCTTTTAATTTTCTATTATAAAACGAGTAATTAATTTATTTAATGAAGCAAATAAAAGGATAGTTAATTACAGGTTGAGATAAATCGAGAATGATTAATATTGTGGTTAACTAAAGTAATTAATTTAGATTAGAACAAATTAAAATATAAATTGGAAATCATTAATTTATATAATTTACGATGTAACTAAAGATTGATAAATTAAGATTTAATTAATCAATAATAAGTGACTTTTGAGAAGTTAATTAATATAAGTAATCAAGGATTAATGTAATTAATTATAGTTAATTAATTTATGAAGTAATTAAGATTACTTATTGATTTTTGGTTAAGAATAATTAATATCGTGAAATTAATTAAAGATAATTACTTGAATGTAAAAAAATATAATAATAATAATTAATCCAGGGTGATTAGTTAAGATGAATAATGAAGGGTGGATTGATTAATTGATTTGGAATTAATTAATGTCAAATGAAAGAATCTAAGTGATTAAGGTTAGAAATTCAAGTAGAATCAATTGAATTATTTTGGAAGTGATCAAATTTGCTTATGAATGATTGATTGGTATTGGATGCTTTGAATGAGTTGATATCTCTGATATGAAATGTTGTGTATTTTATTCGAATAACTTGGTTTTAGGATGGCATGAATTTCGAAGAGACCGGGGTCGGGTATTGGGAAATACCCGAAACCACTTCGAATTTTTATAGATTGAGATGTTAAATCTATATGCTGGAGTGAAGTGATTTGGAGGAATTGGACTATTTTAAATCTAAACCCTTGGTATTTAGAAACATATATGTGAAATAAGCGATGTCTATAGTGAAATTGTAGCTTTGTGAATTGATACGAGTTACCCGGGTTCTATATAAGTTTTATGCTTTGTATTCCATGTTGGATGGGTTTACTCACGCTGGTTTCCAGCCTGCCCGGGTGTTACTTTGGTGTAATGCTCGGGTCAGACCGAGTATTACAGATTTTCAAGTAAGGACGTTCTGGAGCTTAGGAGGCAAGCTGGATGACAGGAACGTGTAGAGTATTTCCGCTATTGTAATTTTGTGACATGTTGATTTGTATATGTTAGTGTCTGAATATATGTGTAACTCTGATGTATTTTAATGTAATCGACAGATATAGTATTCTTCTGTAAACCATTATTAATTATTATTATATTTTATCCGTTGCGAATGTGAGATGTTGTTTCTGACCTTCTTCTTCTTTTTCTATCTCTTTCTTCTTTTTCACAACTGTCTGGAATTTTCGGGTTTCGGAAATTTCGGGTCGTTACAGTTGGTATCAGAGCTGAAAGGTTAAGCGAGAACCTTGGCTCTAGTGGGAGTTACTCATTAAATAGAGTCCGTGGTACTCTAGAATGAGTTGAGTATATATATATATATATATATGAGCGCGTATTTGTTATTTTCTTATATAAAGGTTTTAAATGATTTTAAATTAAAGTATATTTTGATATATAAAGAAATATTTCATTCTAATAAATATTAAGGCGAGTGGTTGTTAAATTATTGAAATTAAAATTAAGAAGTAATATAATACAACCAAATTAAAATTTAATTAATTGAAAATGAAATGAAATTGTTTAAAAGCTTTAAATAAAGGTAAGTTTGAAATGGATTCAAACCGAAGTTTAATCCTGAATTTATAGAAGTAAGAATAATATAAAAAGGAAATGGGTATCTAGATATGATTACCTTGGGTATTACCATAAATTGGTTTTGTGATCGATAATGATATATTTGTTATTAAGTAAACCAAATGAAGTAAATTTGTAAGATGAGCATAACTTCTAAATTAAAGTAGGTTTTAAAATTGTGACGTTGTAAAAAACCTTAGTCTAGAAACAATCAATTGTTTCAAAGAGTTTAAGAAATGACAAATGATAAAATTCAGACTATTTTGAATATAGTCTTATTGTAAAACAAGAAATGTTTGGAAGATTTTTAAGGAATTTGTTTTGAAATTAAAACCAAGGGTGGTTTAAAATTAAAAAAAAGAGTAAAGTAGCCTGGTGTGTAAAGGAAATAAATATGAAATAAATTCGAAGGTTGAGTTTTGAATTTTCCTTGGAATATGATGTGAAACCCAAAATGAAGCTAGTTTTAAACTTAAGTGGAAAGGTTATTAATCTGAGGGTTTAAAATTTGAATTGGAATTGGGATTAAATTCAAGTAGGAATTGAAATGATTTGAAATTGAAGTGGATTCAATTTGAAATTTGTCCAAATTTATTTAAATAATTTGGAATGTAAATAAAGTTGAATAAGTAAAAATCAAATGGAATTTGATTTAAAATGGAAAAGAAATTAGGATCGATTCAACTTGAATTGGGATTGAATCAAGTCCAATGGAAATTGGAGTTATTTAAATTGGAATTAGGTCAATTTAAATGGAAATGGAAATTTAAATTGAAATGTTGGGGAAGTGAACAGTTTGACTATGGACTATTTTCAATATAAATTTATCCTTCCAAGCTATTTAATAAATACAACCGTTCTTTTTAAAGCTAAATTATTTTATATTTTTTTTACGATTATTTTTGGAACTATTTAACTATTTTTCAACTGTTTTATAAACTAATTACTATTTTTCAACTATTTCACAAACTAATTTCTATTTTACAACTATTTTACGATTATTGAAAATTTCTGAAACTATTTTCCAACTATTTTACAATTAGTTAACTATTTTTATAGCTATTTTGTAAACTAATAATTATTTTTCAACTACTTATCTATTTTTAAAATTTTCAAGCTATTTTCTAAAAATAAACTGGTCGGAGTTCAAGCTGTTATTGATTAAATACCCAACTGAGATAAGAATTGAAGTGATAATCCACTTGAGGATTAAGATAAATGTGAATAAGTGAATAAGGTTCAAAGTGAGGATGAATAGAAAGGAAATTGATTTAGTTAATGATCAATGAAGATAATTACATATGATGTACGTATATTATTCTATTCACATAGTGATTTGATCCAGATTCGAGCACAGAATTTCGAGATAGTTTATCGGTCCGAGTTGGGATTTTTCACTCAATTTTCGATAGCGAACCTGGATATGGATTGTTGATTGATTTTGGATATTCTCTATCATAGTTATGGCTATGCAAGGAGAATGATGGTTTCTGATCAAGAAACCAGATCTGTGTCCACACTAGGAAGTCGGGTGGACGATACTAGTTCGGAAGTGAAATTGTATGATTGAGTGAGCAATCAGATTGATATAGCGTACGGATGATAAGTGTACATCATACAGTTTTGAATGAAATTGATATTGGAAAGAATAATCAAATTTGAATATTTGATTTTGAGTAAACAAAGCTATATATCTTTGTTATATAAGGTAAATCTCCCCTTGTTGAATCTATAGCCAGAAGGAAATGGTTTTTGAAAGTATTTGAAGTATAAAAGGGGTTTTATACAAGTTTGAAATGATCCAAAGTTTTTAAAATTATATATATTTGAATATATATATAAAGGATTTTATGAGGATTTTGGAAAAAGGTTTTGGGAACCTTTGGATTTGGGAAAAATCAATATTGAATTTGGAACGCCTAGTTTGAGAATTATCGATTTTGAGATAATCGATTTTATGCAAAGGAGCATTGTATAAGATCATACTAGGTGTATGATTTTTAGATACTATACGTATATAGTATAAAGTGTTTTGATGATGGCTCTGGGGAAAAAAGGCGCTCCCTTGAAATGAACTTCTCAGGAGTGCCACCGGATGGTGCTGCCATGAGCCCCAAGGGGGGATTCTAAAGTTGATCCTATGAGGAGTCCGGACAAAACTAGTTCCTGAGGATTATAAGTAGTGTGTACCATAGCGAAAGTCGTGTGTGCTGCTGAGAGCCAACAGTCTGCGTTCGATTTTATATCGGTAGACTGCGACCTATGGTAACATAGCGAAAGTCGTGTGTGCTGCTGAGAGCCAACAGTCTGCGTTTGATTTTATATCGGTAGACTGCGACCTATGTAGGAGTGGAGAAGTTTCTTTTTGACAGCGAAAATCATGTGTGTCGCTGAGAGCCAACAGTTACATGGACTTTTGCCGTGATGGCAACATAACCCTGGGATGTAACTGCGATCTGTTATGGGTTCCATGGCGTAATCGAGAGGCCGCGGAGAGCCTACAGTTACATGGCTTTTGCTGTGATGGCAACATAACCCTGGAATATAACTGCGACCATGGATGGGGGTGATGATTTCCAGAGCATTCTCACCAAAGATATTTCCTCTATTTTCAAAAACTGTTTTCGATATTTTCAATAAAATTTTATTTTCCAAAGTATTTTCACTGGATGTTGAAAACGGTTTTACCAAGTACTTATAGATTTTCAGTCCTACGCCTGATCAACGTATGACTGAATTTCTGCAAGAACAAGGATGGACTAGTTGAGACATCGAGTTACAATAAGTATTTTTATAAAAGTCTATTTTAATAGTATTATGTGAATTTAAAAGCTTTTCTAAAATTTTAAAATAAAATGTGGGAATTTTGGAAAATGAAAGAAATCCAAACTGGAATTATGAAAATTTATGAACTCAGGAAAATTTAATGAAGTGATTTTTTGTAATAAAATAGAATATTGATTTAAAAATTGAAAGTAAGCTAATTGGCTAAATGAATTATTTGATAGAATATATTAATAAAATTTAACTCGGTTAAATAAAATGGATAGTAAATTAATAATGGAGTTTGGAAATGAATTCGAATTGCAAATAGAATTCGACTTGAATTTGATAATGAATTAAATAGGTGGAGATGCTATAAAAATAGAAATAAAATAGAGTGGGACCGAAATAGTGATGGGATGAATTAAAAATAAAATTCAAGTGTGATATGAATAATATTAAACGAAACTTGCAAGTAAATTAGATATAACAGAAGTGTTGTCGTATGAAATTTATTTATAATAGACATGGTTTGAATTGCAAATAAAACCCAGATAGGTAGAATAAATTGAAAATGGCCTTGTATTTAGTTAAATGAGTCGTGAATAAATTGAATTTGGGAATTTAATTTATAATAACTAATCAAATGAATTTCTAGATTGAAATGAGATTTGTTTGAAATAAAATCAACTTAAGGTGAAAAAGAAATTTTATTTGCAAATGATGTGAGCTTAAGTTATGAAGTTGAAATAATTTGAAGGAAATAAATTAACTTATGTCTAAAATTAATAGAAGTTGGCTTCGAGCAAAAGTGAAAAGATCATAAAAGTCTGGGTTAAATTAAATTGGAAATGGTTATTAATTTATAAGTATTGAATGTGCCAAGCTTAATAAATTGTTTTGAATGGAACAATTGCGGAAATGAAATGAAATGCAATGAATGGTTGGTGAATAAATTAGAAATGAAATGGAATTAATTACAGAATGAGTTGAAAAGAAATTTGAAGTAGTTATAGACTAAAAATAAATACTATTTTAAGCGAATATCGTCTAAATTGCATAAAAATAGTTGTCGTTTGGCGTAAACAAAAGTAATTAAAATTCTATAAATTAATAGAGGCAAATAAAAATTGATTTTGAATCAATTGAATTGAATATGAGCTTGTTTGGATTAAAAATTTAATTGAATGGCAACTGAGTTGTAAACCAATAAGATTGAACGGAATGGTATATGAATTGGTGGAAAACAATTGAATTAGTGTAGAAATCATATAAATTGCTCGTGGAAGTTATTTAGAATGCATTTCTTTTAGAATTGATGTGTTGTAGTTGTTTAAGTAAGAGAAATGTTATAAACTTCATATATATAGTGCTTACATGTTTAAATTGAGTAAGTATAGGTACATGAAGGCCGTTTGGCTGGATTTGGATTGCACTAATTGCTAAAATTAATAAGTGCTTGCTTAAAATGCTAAACAAAGGTACGCCTACGTAATAAAAATAGGATATATGAATTGTTTATGCTTTTTCCGACCGGGTGGGTCGATGTATATATATTTATATCTCTTGTCAAATTGCAAAAGCTCCTCCGTACAAAGGAGACTCTGCTAAAAAAAATTTGAAAATTTTGGGAGTTAGAAAAATTTTCAAAATTTTTTGTTAGCAGTAAAACGATTTCAAGTTTGAAACCATAATAAATTAGTGAATGAAACTAATTTAAAATAACGATATGAATCAGTTATAAATGGAAGATAAAATTTAATATTCAGAATTGAGGACAAATTGAAATCATACGGAAATGGGAAAAGCTAATTTGAATAGAAGTGGGTATGAAACTTATGTAGGAAAATGTATACAATGATTTGAAAGGTTACGATTGGATATTATTGCTAAGCAGGATACGCATGTGTTATAAGGAAAAAGGAAAATTGATTGTGATTCCAAAAGATAAATTTGAATTGCCGGACAAAAAGGTATGTATTTAAGTTTCTGTATGAAATTGGATTGGGTTTTTGATCTAGCCACTTGGCTTTTGTTTTCTTTTGGAATTTGGAAGCCCGTAGAGGCCTTTTGTAGTTGTACCGAGTTATCCGCGCAAAGGAGACGCTAGAAAAAAAATTCAAAAATTTAGAGAGTTAGAATTTTTTTGAGAAAGTTGTGATAATTTAAATTTGAATTTTAAATTAGATTTGAATAAATGAAGTAAATAATGTTGTTGGAGACTATAGAAGCTTTGGAAAGTTAGTTGAAGTGATAGTGGGTCTTTAATAAAAGGCAGTTGGTAAGATGTTGAATTGTGGGTTTTGGGAAAAGATAAACGGGTATTAGACCATTCTTCCTAATTAGTAATTTCGGGGACGAAATTCTTTTAAGGGGGAGGAATGTGACGACCCGTAATTTTTAATAATTTAAAATTGGAATAATTAATTGATTTTAAATATTTTAAAGTTAATTTTAAACTTGAATTCCAAATATCAATATTTACTTGATAACTAAATTATTGAATTATATAATTTAAAATTGGGAAAATATTGAATATGGGATTTTAAGCCTGTTAAAACTGATTTAAAGGCTTATAAAATTTATATGGATGATACTGAAGATAGTAAAGGTGTTAAAAATTGATTCGGAAGTGTTTTGTTAAGTTTTGAAATTTTATCGTTTAAATTGAATTTAAAAATAGCCTTCCGAGGCACAGTCTCGGAATTCAACGAAACCAGTTCCATTGGATCCGTAATAGTTATTTATTATCGGATTTCAATTTCCGTAGCAATCGGAGTTGTCATTTGCCTCTGGCAGCTCAAAACGCTTAGAAACTATTTTATTCGATTTAATTTAAATTTGATTGTTTTCTTCTGTAACTCGCGTATTCGATTTAACTAGCTTTCGAAACATGTTCAATTGTGTTTGGGACGTGGGTAAAACCTTATAAATGCCTGGCGGCTTGTTTGATTCGGAGTCCGTCCGAACAGCTTGTAAAATATAAGAATATTAATATAAAAAAAATAATCAACCTTCTTCAAGACGCCTTCTCTTCCTTTCCAAACAGGCCACCCTCTCCCTTTAAAGTCGTATCTCCTCCTTCATCTAAAATTCGTTCTCCTCCCCTCGAATTCATTTATTTTCGACATCGAGTTTAAAAATAATAAGTGAAAATCGAAATCAAACAAAGGATTTATGACCGAAGCCTTCATAAAAAAAAAGAATACTGAATCACGTCAGGCGATTCGAAAATAAATCGATTCGCAATTTAAGATCGTAGGGGCGTCGCCTCACGTTCGTGTTTTGTCAGCCTTGGGAGGAGCCCAGAGCTTCGGCTGCAACTCAGGTGGTCGATGATTGGTGGGAAGCCAATTTGAACCCGAGCTAGGGATTGGATGTAAGTGAGGCGTCGAAGCAGTGGCGCGTGAACAGCTACGGCGGCGAGGGTCTGGGATGGATCACAAGAGATCACGGCGTTTAGAGTCTTCGGCATCTCGTTTTCTATGGGGTTCATGCTTTTGAATCGCATGCGCGAATAGGTAGGTCGAGGCTAGGGTTGCGGCTAGATGATTTCGAGGATTAATTTACAGGTATATCACCCTGTTTTTTTTCACTGAATTGAATAATTATGTGTAGGAAATTATTGATAATAATAATTAACATTGATTTTTAAAGCTTTGATTTTAAAAATAAAGGGGGTAAGATTAGAGTTGCTGATTTCAAATAGTGAATTAACATAAGGTTTGAACAATTTTATTTTGGGATCAGTCACATATATGGGACAGTAAGTATACAAGTCTTCGAAAAATATAAGGGTTTGTATAAAATCAGTTTTTAAAAAAAAACTTATATAGATTATTTTTATGCAGCTTGTAAATTTATTGATTTATTATTCAAATCAATAGTAAAGTTTTAATAAATAAAATAAAATAAATATGCATGTTTTGAACTTACTGTTAATTGAGGATAATGCATTATGGTGATGAATTTGTTAATTAACACATTTAATTATTTCAGTCACTAAGCAATTTAGTAAAGAAGAGTTCAAATTTAAATTTATTGAATGTGAAATTAATTGTTTGGTTAATTTAAATATTAATAAATTGTATGATGTTTATTCAAGGTGTAAAATCATCGAAACAAGCCAGTTTGGGAGGGTTTTCAAACGGCAGAATTAAAGGTGAGTAATCTCACGCCTCTGGATTTTTATTTAAATTTAAATGGTTAAATTTAAATGATTGGTTGAATGGTTGAAATTGAATTGTTGTGCTATATTATATAGTAATATATAATATATACTGGAATGATTGATATTCTGTGATGAATATTTTTGGTAATTGGAATGCTGAATGTTATGGTTTGCTTGAATATTTCGGTACCCTGAGTTATCGAAATATATAAATTAGATTTTTGAAATAAATACAAGGGTGAATTTTGAAAGTGAAATAATTATAGAATAAAAATAAGAATGAATTGGATAGGAATGAAAGTGGTATTTAAAAATTGAAGTTTAAATCGTAAAGTAGAGATTTAAAACAAGTTCTAAAACAAAGTTCAACTTAACAAATTAAGTTTTAAATATTAAGTGTTTTAACAACTTTAATGAAAAGTGCAATTGTAGATTGATTTGAATTTAAAAATAAATTTGGTTTTAAATTCTTTTAAGTTTCTATTATAAAACGAGTAATTAATTTATTTAATGAAGCAAATAAAAGGATAGTTAATTACAGGTTGAGATAAATCAAGAATGATTAATATTGTGGTTAACTAAAGTAATTAATTTAGATTAGAACAAATTAAAATATAAATTGGAAATCATTAATTTATATAATTTACGATGTAACTAAAGATTGATTAATTAAGATTTAATTAATCAATAATAAGTGACTTTTGAGAAGTTAATTAATATAAGTAATCAAGGATTAATGTAATTAATTATAGTTAATTAACTTATGAAGTAATTAATATTACTTATTGATTTTTAGTTAAGAATAATTAATATCATGAAATTAATTAAAGATAATTACTTGAATGTAAAAAATAATATAATAATAATAATTAATCCAGGGTGATTAGTTAAGATGAATAATGAAGGGTGGATGGATTAATTGATTTGGAATTAATTAATGTCAAATGAAAGAATATAAGTGATTGAGGTTAGAAATTCAATTAGAATCAACTGAATTATTTTGGAAGTGATCAATTTTGCTTATGAATGATTGATTGGTATTGGATGCTTTGAATGAGTTGATATCTCTGATATGAAATGTTGTGTATTTTATTCGGATAACTTGGTTTTAGGATGGCATGAATTTCGAAGAGACCGGGGTCGGGTATTGGGAAATACCCGAAACCACTTCGAATTTTTATAGATTGAGATGTTAAATCTATATGCTGGAGTGAAGTGATTTGGAGGAATTGGACTATTTTAAATCTAAATCCTTGGTATTTAGAAACTGATATGTGAAATAAGTGATGTATATAGTGAAATTAAAGCGTTGTGAAGATATGAGTTACCCGGGTTCTATATAAGTTTTATGCTTTGTATTCTATGTTGGATGGGTTTACTCACGCTGGTATCCAGCCTGACCCGGGTGTTACTTTGGTGTAACGATCGGGTCAGACCGAGCATTATAGATTTTCAGGTAAGGACGTTCTGGAGCCCAGGAGGTGAGCTGGATGACAGGAACGTGTAGAGTATTTCCGCTATTGTAATTCTGTGACATGTTGATTTGTATATGTCAGTGTCTAAATATATGTGTAACTCTGATGTATTTTAATGTAATCGACAGATATAATATTCTTCTGTAAACCATTATTATTTAATTATTATATTTTATCCGCTGCGAATGTGAGATGTTATTTCTGACCTTCTTCTTCTTCTTTTTCTATCTCTTTCTTCTTTTTCATAACTATCTGGAATTTTCGGGTTTCGGAAATTTCGGGTCGTTACAGTAACCCTGCCATTGTATGGGATCCAATCTCCAATAAGTGTCGTATGTTTTGATTGTGCCCCACTATGTTGGTATGTGAGATGTAAGCATTCCAGCTATTTATGTATTTTACTAGAAAACCCTAGACACTATTATAATATCAGTGGATTTCCTATCAAATGTTTTGGTTAGCGTAAGGTAAAAACTTACCCATGTTTATGTGTGGGGAGTCTTACGTGATACCTTTTTTTTTCAAAGGATTTTCAAAACTTAAGAAACTTTAACCCGTTTACTCACACCAGACTCATGTCTGACCCAAGTGCTTATTTTCTGTTTTATTAAACTCTTGGGTACTCAAATTTTTACGAGTAGCCAAGGGATTCAGGTTAGTTTTGACGAATCCTGGAGGAGATTTGGAGCAGGAGGCTTCAACATGTAGATATACTATGGTTCCGCTGTGCTAGTGGTTGTGTCTGTATCTTTATGATGTACTTGAATTGTATGATAGAAAGGTGTTTATAACTGTCTAATTTTGAGTTGTATAAGCTGTGTAACTCGGATGTGTACGATACTATGTAATATCTTATGTGATATATTATATTTCATTCGTTCCGGTCTGAGATTCTAATGTTGTTGAGTTTCTTCTTTCCTATCTCTTCTTCTTCTATCCCTTTCTTTCCATTATCATGATGTGTCTTTCTATGGTAAAAAAGGCGGGTCGTGACATGTAATAACTTGTCCTCAACTGTTGTCTATATAGTATATAATACACAGCGGAATCTAATAAATACATCTCCGCCATCCATCTCGCCTCGTGAGCTCCAAACGTGCTAACCTAAAAATCTATAATACTCTGTCTTACCCGAGCATTACAATAAAGTAACACCTGAGTCAGGCTGGAAACCAATGTGAGTAAACCCATTTAAATGAAATGCTTAAGTTATAAAACTTCTTTGGAACCAAGGTAACTCGTACAACATTACGAGTTTTATCCAGTTATAGCCAAACACTTATTGCAAAAATCCATTGATGTTATAAATAATATCCAGATACAATTGCTTATTTAAAATAGTCAGATTTTCTTAATTTATTCAACTCCGGCCTATTGGACTTAAAAATCAAACCTGTAAAGATTTGCGGTGCTTATTAAATCAAAATGGTTCCAGATATCGCTGATATCCGATCCCGGTCTCTTCGAATCTCAATAATTTTAATGGGTAAATTATTTGAAATGAACAATTTACTAATCAAAGTGATAATATTCATACATTTCAAATAATACGCATCATCATTTTAATCGAATTATTTTAACTCGATTGGTCACTTGATGTCACGGGCAAGAATAATCGAATTTAAATCTCAAATAAAATTAAGCTATAATACAGATCGTTAACCAACTTAATGGTCTATAACGGATTACAAAATAATTCACGCATCAGATTTTTATTAATCCTTGATTAATCATATCCGTTTACCCTATGAAGCCAAATTAATCTCAAATTAAAACAATTAATAATAAAGTTACAAAATATCATTAAGTTTCATAAGTTTAAGTTAAATAATAATAATATTATTATTACTAATTTCCATAAAATCGTAAATATCATTGAAACTTTAAATTTAGCGATTTTAAATTAAAATTAGATTTTTAATTAAGGTTCATCACCTTCTTCTTCCCTTTATTATTATTATTACTATTTATTCTTTCATTTTTCTCTTATTTTTCTCTTCCCTTTCCTATTTTCATTTTCTTACTTATTTTCTTTTCTCTCCACTTTCCTTTTCTCGTATCTTTTACTTTTTCTTTATTTTTCCTTGCTTTCTTTCCTTACTTTTATTTTTCTTTTTTTTCCTTAATTCTTTGTATCCTCTTCTCTTTATTTTATCTTCTTTTATTCCTATTCATACTTGCTACTACCAGATACCCAAACCACGGTGTGCACGGGCATAAGCCGTCGGCGACGTGCCCACCGCCGTCGACTCCGCCCCCAAGTCACGATCGTCCCTTTCGACTTCCAAGATCTCCTTGATAGAGACGAGATCGAAATCGAACACTTCGCCATCCCCAGGAAAAAGAAACGACCTACTTTATCGTCTCGCACCGCCGTCACCGACCACCGGTGCCCACGCAACCTCGTTTGGAGCCCCGCCTAGCTTCTGTGATGTCCCGAAAATTTGGGCAATATTTATTTAATAATTTCATTTAAAATTATTTTAAAATATGAAATATTGATTTAATAATCCAATTCAAACATAATTTTCTTTTGAAAATTTATAATTATTTAGTTTGATAAATGATATTCTTTTCAAAATTTATAATAATAATAATTTAATTTGAGAATCTTATTGTTTTAAAATGTTAAAAATATTTAAATGATAAAATTTTCTTTCTAAGCTGATTTAAAAATATTTTATTTACAATGTATATATGTGTATGCATTGTAAATAGGAGTTTTGATTTTAATTTTAACTTTAAATTTAATAAAGATATTTTCAAACTTATAATATATATAGGTGTATGATTTATGAATTGATTAAATTAAATTGAAATTAGTATTGGAGCTTACATAAGTCAATTTATAAATCTATCTTATATTTTCAAAAGAAATTATAGTAAATATTTGTTATAAATATATAATAGTTAAAAATTTGTATTTTATAATAGAAGTTTATTTTGTTTTATCTTAAAATTGTTTTGGAAATAAACTTAGTTATTTATATTAGAGAATAATATTTTGGTTTGGAAAAATTTGGAATAAAATAGAATTCAACATTTTTCTTTTCTTTTTAAAATTTTCTCTTTTGAAAATTAGTTTTAAATAATTATTAAAAATATTCAAGTAAACATTAAAATATGTAAAGATAATTCATTTGTAATTATTTAAAGACTAAATGTAAATGAAACATATAAAACATCTTAGGTTAAAATTAGAATGGTTTTATCTTAAATTAAAACATTTTTAAACAAAGAAATTTATCTTTATATCTTTATCATACATGAGTTAAGCTTCATGTTTTTAAGTAGACACTTGTAGTTAATCTTCATACTTAAGCAACAAGTGGCATTACTAAAACATTATTGAATTAATTATTTTAGATAAGAACTTAAAGAAATCTTTTTGTTTCAAACACTTTATCTCCTATGAAGAATCTAAATTCAGATTTAAGAAAAACTGAAAATCCAATTTACTCTAAAATTCCACAACCCAAATTCAATCAATATCCTGCAAAAGAAATTACATTTGCAAATTCTGTTTGAATCTGCAAACCAAATCAAATCTGCAACCTGTAAGATTTATTCAAGCAAAGATGAAATGGGGAAGCATGCAGACTAAAATCATCAAATGCAGTTTCAAAACCTGCAAGCATCAAGTTATAATCAATTTCAACTAGCAAGAAAGCTCAGATTCAACATCAACAGAGTAATTCATGAGTAGCAAGTAGAATCAATGCAATGGAATTCAGGCTCCTGGAAATGAATTGCATCTGGATTGCTTTCTGCTTTTCAATTGAAGGTGAGTAAATCTATGATTAAAAACAGTTTCTTCTTTTAAAAACCAAGCTATCAAAATTTTGCAGAAATTAAAGTTTAATTCACAATGCTTTTAAATAAGAAAATTTAAAACAGTGGCAAATTAATAACTGCTCTGTTCTTTTCTCTTTAGTGAGTAATCTCAAATCTATAGGTTGTTTGAAATTTTATATATGCATGAGTTTGAATATAATTGTTGACTATTGTGTGATTATGCCTGCATTTGAATATGCAGATAGGTGATGCAAAATTTTTAACAGTCTAGCTACTGTACTAATTAGGATTTTAAATACAAAACCATTTCTTTATGTCTGAATCTTAGTTAATATTTATTGTGTGAACAAATGGTGTTGTTTAGCATAGATTAGGTTTGTAAATTTTAATTTAGTAAGTAACCTGTTACTTGTGAAAATCAATAACAGTAGACAATAGTTTCCAAAATAAAATTTACCAAACATTTTTTAATTATTCAATCAAGTTTAAAACTTGAATGCATGTTTAAAAACATGATTATTAAAACAAGAATCAAGTTTTTAAATCTTCGGAGGAGTTAGAAATTGAGGACTGTGCAGTATTTTGGGATTTTGGGGTATCTAATCTTATGGTAGATTTTGGAACTTGGATTTCTGCCTGGAGGTGGGGTGTTAACTGGGAAGTGAGGGAAAATTCCTAATAGTTGATCAGAGAGTGGTGGTGATGGCAAGAGAGGTTTTTTAGGTTTGAACCCTAGTATTAGAATGATGGCAGTTGTGTATCTCCTTGAACTCTGTAGTGATCCGAGTGTTGCCATATTTTGGGGTTTGGCAGAGGGGATATATGTGGAGCAATGGCCGGAGTTGGGGTCATAAGATGGTCGGAGGGGGCTGTCAAGAGAGTTGACAGGTTTGGCATGTTTTGGTGAAGCTTTTTTTTAGGTTGTTTGATTTGCTTGATTCAAATTTTCAAGCTACAGAGGATTTGTTGATGGTTGTTATCAAGTTGAAGGATGGATGGCTTCTTGGAGAGGTTGGTGAAGGTAACTGAAAGTCGCCGGAGAAGTGGTGCATTGCACAGTGTTTTGTTGACTCTGGTGAACTTTGGCTGGTGCAGGGTTTTGGGTGACTCGAAGTCACTCTAGTGCAGTTAGTGTTGTGACTCGAAGTGAGTGGGGTTTTATCTCGAAGCGTTTTGTTGGTAGTCTCGGGTTTGTTGAGTGCGGGAGGTAAATTTGTGCAGTTGTGTTTTTTTTTAAATCTGGAAAACTCAATTTTTTTTTAAAACAATGATTTAAATTCAAGTGTGGGTTTGAATTTATTCAAGTAAGCTTATGAATTCAAAAGTTTAAAAATGATGAATTTAAATTTAAGTAAGTTTTAAATGCAGATTTGAAATCAAGTATAAATATAAGTTTCAGGTTTAGTTTGAATTAAGATTTTATTTAAACCAGTTTTGTTTTTTTTTAAATTCTAAAGGGAATTCAATTTTTGAAAAACAAAGATTTAAATTCAGGTATAAGTTTGAATTGGATTCAAGTGTACTTTAGAATTCAAAGTTTAAAAATGAAACTTTTAAATTTTAAGCAAGATTTGAATTTAGTTTTGAAATCAAGTTTAAGTATGATTTCAGTTTTACTTTGAAACCAGTTTGAATTCAAAACAATTTTGAATTTTTTTTAATATTGGACAGAAAATGTTTTTAAGTAGAATTTAAATATGAATATGATTTCAAATAAGGTTTATATTTAAAAGAATTCTTTCCTTTAAATATTTGAAATAAAATTATGAAATGTTTAACTTTAAATTGAAAAGTTAAATAATCTATCTATTTTCAAAAGCTTGATTTATTTTAGTAAAAATTAAGTAATTTAGATTTTTAAACTTTTCTTATGTAATAATGATGGTTCTTTATCTTTAGGTTTATAAATTAATTTAAAATTTGGATAATGTTTATATGGTTAAACATTTTTAAATCTTAAATTTTTAAATAAAAGTTGAATTAGATTTTAGAAAAGTATTATTTAAATACATTTTGAATATTAATTAAGTTATTAACAAGTAAATGAATTATTTTGGAAATAATTAAGAATTTACTTATTTATTTGATTTTAAATAATAACTTGAATTAATTTATAATTAAAGATGATTAATGAATAATTAATCTAAGATAATTCACTTAAGTAAGGAATTAATGAAAATGTTGCTAATTATCTAAGGGTAATTAATAATTAATTAATGAGATTAATTTGATGAATTAATTAGATTAATTAATTGAAGATTATCAATTGTAATTGGTTAGGTATAATTACTTTATAAAAGTAATTAAGGGATTAATTACTTATTGTAATTAATTCTGATAATGAGTTTTGTTTAAATTAATTAACTTAGTTTAATTAACTTAAGAAATTATTTAATAATTTAATGATAATAATTACTTAATGTAATTTATGGAGCAGGATTTCTTAGAGAAGTGATAATTGATAATTACTGGAATGTAATTAGGGAAAGGTGTTTTATTTTAATATAGTAATTTGGATAAATTACTTTTGTGATTAATCAAGGAATTAATTAATAAGGATAATTAATTATTGGATAATTAATTTATTAATTAAGGGTAGTTAATTACTGGGTTTAAATATTAATCAGGGTGATTAATAATTTTATTTTAATTACTAAATGTAATTAATTTTAATTGAGAAATTAATTTAAATATTAATTAGAGATTATTAATTATTATAATTAATGATGTAATTAAGAATTTTTTAATTAAGTAATAATTAATTAATTAAGTGATTAATTAATTGTAATTAATTAAGGATAAATGTAATTAATTATAGTTAATTAATGAATGAAGTAATTAAATGATAATTACTTATGATTAAGGTTAATTTGTTTTATAAAATTAATTAAAGACTAATTACTTATTGTAATTAGAGGGTGATTAATCATAGATATTTAATCAAGTGAAATACTTAGTGAATGATTAATTAACCGGGTTAATTAATTAATGGATTTTAAGCAGGATTTATAGATGGATAATTAATTTAATTTATTTTAAATTAATTAGAGATAGAAGTAATTAATTTAATTCGTTTTAAATTAATTATAATTGATGGTTAATAAATTATTGCTTATGGATGTTATTGATTGATTGATTGTGATCTCAGAAATGAGATGAGTAGTATCTATAGGATATGGATGTTTGGTTAAAGTATGATGATTTGTGATGGATTATCTGAGTGTGATTGTTATCTGTTTGTGATGATGATACAGATTATTTATTTATGATGAGAATGTGATTATCTATTGTGATATGTAGTTTATCTGTCTGTGTGAAATAGATGCTAATGAAATGAGTTAATTAGTTAAAACCGTTAAGTACAACTTGGACATTAAGATGGCATTTGGTTTCGGTGAGACCGGGATCGGGTTTCCATATTTGGATATCCGAAAACCACATCGATTCCAATTTAAACGTTAGGTCGTTAATCCAAGTGGAGCAAGTGAAGACTCGAGGTGTAAGGGTTATACGTTAGTATAACTCTGTGGGTGATTCCGTAATGAGTTTGACGGAATAGTACTTATAGGTTCGAGATGGTGATTTAGAGTGCAAGGGTTATCGTCGTTAACTCTGAGGGTGATTCCAATACGAGTGTAACGAGATAATGCCTTCGGTTTGTTCGAACCTGGAACGAACTTGTATGGATTGAATGCTTTCAGAACATCGTCAGGTGGACGATGAGCATTCTAAGATAGATGTGTTCTCTAAAGGTAATCGTAGCCTCAAGCCTCATCAGCCAGGAATGGCTAAAACAGGGGAGGTGCAGCAAGGCTTCGTGGGTAGCCCCCACTGGAGAGTGAGATTTACCCCTGTCTAGAGGTCCCTTTATATTTCGGCTGTGTGGACGGTTGTGAGCTCCAACTGTCGGGGTGGTCTTGTTCGGAACTGTTCAATAAGGAATGGGTCCGGCCTTGTGTTGCAGGGGAGCGGGCGTACTCCTTGGTACGGTGATCAAGGCCACGTACTGTGACGGGCGGTACCCCAGTAGCCCTGCCATTGATGGAATCCAAAATCCAATAAGTGCCTATACGGTTTTGATTGTGCCCAACTATGTTGGAACGTGAGATGTAAGCATTCCATCTATTTCTGTATTTTATTTTGAAAACCCTAGACCTATTATAATATCACTGGATTTCCTATCAAATGCTTTGGTTAGCGTAAGGTAAAAACTTTTCCATGTTTATTTGTGGGAAGTCTTACGTGATACCTTTTGTTTTCAAAGGATTTTCTAAAGTTAAGCAACTTTTAAACCAGTTTACTCGCACCAGACCCCTGTCTGACCCGAGTGTTTATTTTCTGTTATATTAAACTCTTGGGTACTCATATTATGTATGAGTAGTCAAGTGATTCAGGATTGCTTTGACGAGTTCTCGAGGAGATAATGGAGCAGGAGGCTTCAGCATGTAGATATATAGTGGTTCCGCTGTGTTTGAGTTGTATCTGTTTTTCTCTGATATACTTGAATTGAAATCGCTAGACAGATGTTTATAACTGTCTAGTTTGTGTTGTGTTGGCTGTAAAACTCTGATGTATATGATACTATGTAAAGTATTATGTGATATAATATAATTTATTCATTTCCGCTGTGAGATTCTGATGTTGTCTGTTTCTTTGTTTCCTTTCTTTTCTCTTTTCTATCCCTTTCTTTCTTCTTAGCGATGCGACTTCCTGGAGTTTGGAAGTGGGGTCATTACATTGTGGTATCAGAGCATTAGGTTGAGTGAATACGTAGGCTCTGTAGTGGTGTCTTTCTTGAGAGAGCGTACTTGTAATTTTTAATATAAATATATTTAATTCTACCTATCTGTTGGATTACTTGTTCAGGTTTTCCAATATAAGTAATAAAGGTAGATAGGGTAGTGGTGTGTGTAACACAACTACCAATGGTAGGAGTCCGAGTGTTTGAGGTTGGAAGTGATCTGCTAGGGCAGTATTGGGCATCTTGAGTAGTTTGGCAGTTTGGTGTGAAGGAGTTTTCTGATCTCTGAAGGAAAATCGTTTCAAGATTCGGAGTGTATCTTTGGATTTTAAGCTTGATTTCACTCGTGTGAGTGGATTTTCTTGAGTCTGGATCAGTTTGGAGTACTGAAGCCAGCAATGGTATTTTAGCAACCTTAGAAAAAAGTTCTTTCTGTATTTGAGTTTGAGACTCAGTTTGGCAGAGTGTTTTGTGCTTGGTTTGAAGTCGAGTTTCCTGAGGGATATCCGTCTTCTGAAGGCTCTATTGTGGAAGTGGCTGGTGTAGTTTTGAGGTTCGATGAACTTTTGGGTAAGAAAGTTTTTTGGCAGCAGTAGCAGCAGTGAGTGGCATGTTTCTTCGATGGTTCTGAAGTCTCTGTGATTCTTTTGTCAGTAGGCCGGGCAGATAGTGAAGCTTGTCCATTTCTTATGGAAGCTCAGCTGGGTGTGATTTTTGTGGTTGAAGGTGGACCACTAGTTTCCCTTTTGATTTGAAGGCTTGGCTGTTCTGATTATTGAAGAGAGAACGATTTCTTGGAATCTGAACTGAATAGAATCGCAAAAGTGACTTGCGATGATCCGGAAGTTTTCTGAGTAACCTTTGTTTGGATTGAAGCATCTCTAGAAGATGTTTGAGTTATCGAAGTGGTTTGATATTTTCTGGATGTCTTCAAAGGAGTTAAGTTTTGCATCCGCATCAGGAGATTGAGTTCTGTTTCGACTTGGTTTTTTTTTTTGAGATTTTATGGAATTTGATGAACAATGTTCCGGAGTAAGTTAATCAAGTCTATACTTGTGTTCATCAACAACATTCTCAAATCAGAGTTGCGGAGTGGAAGCATGGTGGAAGCTATTCCAGAATAGAAGCAACACCTGATTCATTGGGAATTTGTGTTTTGTTTTGGATCAGAGGATTTCTACAGGAAATTCACTTTAATCTGGAGACTTGGATGTCTTGTGCATCTGTTCTGTTTTCCGAATAAGTGTAGTTTGTCTGAAGTCTTCTGATATCTGTAGTAGAGTTTGTGTGGTGGATTGGATTGATCTAGAAGGTTGAAGGCAGCCCAGAATCAACAGGAAAGATTGGTGGATAAGAGATTGGATCTTTCTGTTTTCTCTTAAGGGTTAAGTGATTGATCTACAGGATTGGATTGCCAGTTCGGATAACTGGAATTCGATGAGTTTCACGTATCTCTGAGAGAATACGTGTATGATTTATCCCTGGTTGTGGAACCAGCAGTTCTGGAATTTTGGTTGTTGAGTCAGACTCGTCTGCAGTCTGATATTTTGTCTAGTGCTATAGATATAGTTGTATAGGATTTTGTAGCTTCATAGGTATTGATTGTTTGGATTCTCTAGAGCGAGTATCCGGTATATATATATATATATATATATATATATATATATATATATATATATATATATATATATATATATACTTGGGGAAACTCGATAAAATTTTATCCAGAATTTGTCTGGATAACTAGATTTGTTGGATTGGTTGAATTGGTTGTTTTGAGTGTTAGCATATGTTTGATATATGCTTGTGTTTTAAGTAAAATCTTTAATGAGATTATTAAATTACCTTTGCTTTTAAATTTCACAGATGAAATTCTTTTAAGAGGGTAGGAATGTGATGTCCCGGAAATTTGGGCAATATTTATTTAATAATTTCATTTATAATTATTTTAAAATATGAAATATTGATTTAATAATCCAATTCAAACATAATTTTCTTTTGAAAATTTATAATTATTTAGTTTGATAAATGATATTCTTTTCAAAATTTATAATAATAATAATTTAATTTGAGAATCTTATTGTTTAAAAATGTTAAAAATATTTAAATGATAAAATTTTCTTTCTAAGCTGATTTAAAAATATTTTTATTATAATGTATATATGTGTATACATTGTAAATAGGAGTTTTGATTTTAATTTTAACTTTAAATTTAATAAAGAATATTTTCAAACTTATAATATATATAGTTGTATGATTTATGAATTGATTAAATTAAATTGAAATTAGTATTGGAGCTTTTCATAAGTCAATTTATAAATCTATCTTATATTTTCAAAAGAAATTATAGTAAATATTTGTTATAAATATATAATAGTTAAAAATTTGTATTTTATAATAGAAGTTTATTTTGTTTTATCTTAAAATTGTTTTGGAAATAAAATTAGTTATTTATATTAGAGAATAATATTTTGGTTTGGAAAACTTTAGAATAAAATAGAATTCAACATTTTCTTTTCTTTTTAAAATTTTCTCTTTTGAAAATTAGTTTTAAATAATTTTTAAAAATATTCAAGTAAATATTAAAATATGTAAAGATAATTCATTTGTAATTATTTAAAGACTAAATGTAAATGAAACATATAAAACATCTTAAGTTAAAATTTGAATGGTTTTATCTTAAATTAAAACATTTTTAAACAAAGAAATTTATCTTTATATCTTTATCATACATGTGTTAAGCTTCATGTTTTTAAGTAGACACTTGTAATTAATCTTCATACTTAAGAAACAAGTGGCATTACTAAAACATTATTGAATTAATTATTTTAGATAAGAACTTAAAGAAATCTTTTTGTTTCAAACACTTTATCTCCTATGAAGAATCTAAATTCAGATTTAAGAGAAACTGAAAATCCAATTTACTCTAAAATTCCACAACCCAAATTCAATCAATATCCTGCAAAAGAAATTATATTTGCAAATTCTGTTTGAATCTGCAAACCAAATCAAATCTACAACCTGTAAGATTTATTCAAGCAAAGATGAAATGGGGAAGCATGCAGACTAAAATCATCAAATGCAGTTTCAAAACCTACAAGCATCAAGTTATAATCAATTTCAACTAGCAAGTAAGCTCATATTCAACATCAACAGAGTAATTCATGAGTAGCAAGTAGAATCAATGCAATGGAATTCAGGCTCCTAGAAATGAATTGCATCTGGATTGCTTTCTGCTTTTCAATTGAAGGTGAGTGAATCTATGCTTAAAAACAGTTTCTTCTTTTAAAAACCAAGCTATCAAAATTTTGCAGAAATTAAAGTTTAATTCACAATGCTTTTAAATAAGAAAATTTAAAACAGTGGCAAATTAATAGCTGCTCTGTTCTTTTCTCTTTAGTGAGTAATCTCAAATCTATAGGTTGTTTGAAATTTTATATGTGCATGAGTTTGAATATAATTGTTGACTGTTGTATGATTATGCCTGCATATATTCTTGAATATGCAGATAGGTGATGCAAAATTTTTAACAGTCTTGCTACTGTACTAATTAGGATTTTAAATACAGAACCATTTCTTTATGTCTGAATCTTAGTTATAATTTATTGTGTGAACAAATGGTGTTGTTTAGCATAGATTAGGTTTGTAAATTTTAATTTAGTAAGTAACCTGTTACTTTTGAAAATCAATAATAGTAGACAATAGTTTCCAAAATAAAATTTACCAAATATTTTTTAATTATTCAATCAAGTTTAAAACTTGAATGCCTGTTTAAAAACATGATTATTAAAACAAGAATCAAGTTTTTAAATCTTCCGAGCAGTTAGAAATTAAGGACTGTGCAGTATTTTGGGATTTTGGGGTATCTGATCTTATGGTAGATTTTGGAACTTGGATTTCTGCCTGGAGGTGGGGTGTTAACTGGGAAGTGAGGGAAAATTCCTAATAGTTGATCAGAGAGTGGTGGTGATGACAAGAGAGGTTTTTCAGGTTTGAACCCTAGTATTACAGTGATGGCAGTTGTGTATCTCCTTGAACTCTGTAGTGATCCGAGTGTTGCCATATTTTGGGGTTTGGCAGAGGGGGTATAGGTGGAGCAATGGCCGGAGTTGGAGGTCATAAGATGGTCGGACGGGGTTGTCAAGAGAGTTAACAGGTTTGGCATGTTTTGGTGAAGCTTTTTTTCAGGCTGTTTGATTTGCTTGATTCAAATTTTCAAGCTACAGAGGATTTGTTGATGGTTGTTATCAAGTTGAAGGATGGATGGCTTCTTGGAGAGGTTGGTGAAGGTAACTGGAAGTCGCCGGAGAAGTGGTGCATTGCACAGTGTTTTGTTGACTCTGGTGAACTTTGGCTGGTGTAGGGTTTTGGGTGACTCGAAGTCACTCTAGTGCAGTTAGTGTTGTGACTCGAAGTGAGTGGGGTTTTATCTCGAAGCGTTTTGTTGGTAGTCTCGGGTTTGTTGAGTGCAGGAGGTAACTCTGTGCAGTTGTGTTTTTTTTAAATCTGGGAAACTCAATTTTTTTTTTAAAAATGATTTAAATTCAAGTGTGGGTTTGAATTTATTCAAGTAAGCTTATGAATTCAAAAGTTTAAAAATGATGAATTAAAATTTAAGTAAGTTTTAAATTCAGATTTGAAATCAAGTATAAATATAAGTTTCAGCTTTAGTTTGAATTAAGATTTTATTTAAACCATTTTTTTTTAATTCTGAAGGGAATTCAATTTTTGAAAAACAAAGATTTAAATTCAGGTATAAGTTTGAATTGGATTCAAGTGTACTTTAGAATTCAAAGTTTAAAAATGACACTTTTAAATTTTAAGCAAGATTTGAATTTAGTTTTGAAATCAAGTTTAAGTATGATTCCAGTTTTACTTTGAAACCGTTTGAATTCAAAACTATTTTGAAAATTTTTAAATTTGAAACCGTCCTGATTGCTTTGACGAGTTCTGGAGGAGATAATGGAGCAGGAGGCTTCAGCGTGTAGATATATAATGGTTCCGCTGTGTTTGAGTTGTATCTGTTTTTCTCTGATATACTTGAATTGTAATCTCTAGTCAGATGTTTATAACTGTCTAGTTTGTGTTGTGTTGGCTGTAAAACTCTGATGTATATGATACTATGTAAAGTATTATGTGATATAATATAATTTATTCATTTCCGCTGTGAGATTCTGATGTTGTCTGTTTCTTTCTTTCCTCTCTTTTCTCTTTTCTATCCCTTTCTTTCTTCTTAGCGATGCGACTTCCTGGAGTTTGGAAGTTGGGTCGTTACAGCTTCCCTATCCCTTTTCCCTCTACTCCGAATCACCCCGTCGCCATCACGACGTCGTAATCGCTAGGAAACCAACCTCGACCAAAAACTTCACCTAAACCCTATACCTACTCCTACCCGCCACCATGACGCTTAGAAAATCACGCCACCATTTTTCCCGTGACCACCACCTAATCCGCTACCTCCGACCAAAACCCCGACTTTCACTCACAAACAAAACGCCATGAATCGATCGACGTCCAACTCTCGTTCATTACCCGATATTCCATCATATAAAAAATTAAAACTCATGAAAATACCACCAAAATTCCTTGTTTCCAAAACCGATTCTACTTTTGCCAACGAAAACATGAAATAACATGATCCATTTTTGTTGAAATATTTGATCATCCACTGCACATCCTATTTCTAGTGACATTATTTGATAGTTTTTTCATGAAATCATTTTTAAAAAATAAGTATACTCTAGTACAAACGTATATCCTTCAAGCATCCTGACCTAAAACTATGTAGATGACAAGAAATAGATTTTTGAAGAGTTTTCATCATACTAGAAAAACATAACAGAGGCAAAACAAATGTGTACAGGCATTTTTCATACATCCATATACATGCATATACACGCATTTTTATTCTTTTGCAAACATGATCAACTGTTACTTCTATTTAATCTTTAAGAATAACCATATTATAAGAAAGATTGGATTTTGAAAGAAAGTTTACTCACAGTTTTATTTCTTTTGAAGGCAGAGAACAATATGTTGTTTGAAAAGCTGCTAGCTTGGGTTTGATTTTGATCTTCTCTTCTTAGCTGTTTTGCTTTAAGTTATGGAATGCAGTGATGTTTACCTCTTTGTTATACTAAGTTCAAATGAAAGAAAATAAAACAGTGAGGAGGTATATATAAGAAGGTATAGGCTGCAGCTCTGTACACAGTAAATCCCTTTTTTCCATTTTTCTTTTAATTTTGTTTTATCTTTCTTTAGTCAGAAATTTTGCTATGACCTGATTTGATCTCATGCTAGACTAGATATATTGTGTACTTGATATGAAACCATGTATGCTTGAACATTAAATGCCTGACATTGATAAAAGGTTTTGTCTGCTTGAGTTGAAATTTTGTATGCTTGAGTTAATGTTGTCTCCCTTTTTGTTTACAAACATTTTCATATGAATTTATATATATATATATATATATATATATCTTTTATATGTATAAATATATGTATAGTTTTTCAATTCATCCTATTTTACTTGCATCGTCACTATTTAATATATATACATATGCTTATGTATTGTTATCATATACATACACTTACATTTACATATGTTTGCCATCATATATATTTACATTTCATCACTTTCACCATTCATATAATATGTATACCTACTTTTATGTTTATACATATCTTTCATTAGTTATGTACATCTTGTCGTAATATGTGTGTATATATATATATATATATATATATATATATTCTCAAACATCATAAAGTTTGTGTATATTATATATATATGGGTATTTTATCTTAATTTTAATGGTGGAGCTTACATATATTTTCTATAATATTTATCAATTTATATATATCCAGATGTATAAATATCAGAAAATTTATTTATTCGACTAATCAAAATTAATATTCCAATGATTTAAATCTGTTAATCTCCCAATTAATAGACGTTAAAAATCCAGGCCGTCATAGTACTAAGGGCGTCTCCAATGGAATATATATATATATATATATATATATATATATATATATATATAAGAATGCACCATAGCAGTTTTGATTGTATACCTATTCAATACTATTGTGTCATGAGATGCACAAGGCACGGCTATTTTTTGATGTATATTCTACACCCTATACATTATTTATTATATCGCAATATGTACTTATTAGATAGTTTGGCTCTTTTGAACGTGATGGAGTTTGGGGTGTGCCTTAGGGGTAGTTATGTAATTTGTTACATATATCTTACGCGATAACTAATCTTATTCGAAATAAAAGGTGTTTTCTTTCTATTATATACTTGATATAATGTTTTGTGTTGATTAATTAATTTAATTAAAAGTATATCTAATAGAAAATCTATAAAGGGTATGTTTTGTGACAGTAGTAACAAAACGTTGTAACCGTGAGTTTTTTATCACAATGAAAACAAATATACCATTTTAAATATTACTAGTCAAGATGCATCGAGACTGGATATCGATGTATCTATTGAGACTAGAGTACGCCCTCTAAATGTTAGGTAGTGTATTACTCATGACCACGAGGGGCTCCTAGGGTTTATGTATAACTATGAAATGACTCACTTGATAGTTTTCTATTGGTTAATAAAACTAAGGTCAAATAAAAAATATCGATGTGACTGATTTATACAGTTCTCTCGACTTAAGAATACCGTGGATATTCAATATGAAAGCCAGCTTTGATTATAGTCAAATCATGGCACGACGTCCGTCGAGTGACTATAGTTGGATCAAGTGGAAGTATTTGAATGAAGCACTATTCAAGAGAGGATCCATATCCTCAGTTATATAGGGTTAGTATCACGATCAACTTAAGTCAACTCTAAGTCAAAGTCTCCGGCCTGAGCATTTCGGTTAATAATAATTGTTACTATTGAACCAAGTAATTTTTTGGACTATAGGTTGAACATGAACAATATTGGAATTTTGACCATTACCAGATTCAATAAGTCCAAAGTGATATAGTTTTGACGAAGAGAATTGGTGTGAATAAATGTCACAACCAAGTAATGCTTAATAAACTAAAATTGGATTTATAGAAATAAGTAAGCTATAAATTTGGCCAAAATATCACACCACCTGCTAAGTGATGTGTGAACGTTGACATTTGATTAGTTTGATGTTAATTGCTAATCGAATTTGCACCCGATGAGTCACACAACCGAAATGATGATTTCCCTTTATACCAACTAATTTAATTAGTTTATAATTGTTATAAATTAATTAATATTTATGAAATTTTGACTATGAAAATTTTAATATGATTTGAGGAATAAATATTATTATATATAATTATAATAGTTATAAATATATCGATCGATATGCGATATCAATAAGGAATTAAATCAGATTTAATTCATAATATATATTTGGACCTAAATGGACTATTAGCCCATGGTGCATAGTGATTTATTTCGGCTGCAATAGGATGTAGAGGGTGACTAAAAGATGGGGTAGGAGTATCTTAGATGGATGGTTTAGATTTAGGGAGAATGGGTAAGAGATATGATCCACTCTTCTCTCTATTCCTTTCACTATAAAAAGACCCCTAACCCTAATGCATATGGATCTTTTTTTGGCTGCATTATCAATTCTTTGCTGGTGGAATACAAATGCACAAAAGCTCGAACAAAGTTCCTCTCAAATCAATTTCAAAACAATAATTATTGAATAGTCAATGGTCTGCTATTCAAAGATTAGTAATCTGCCGAATTGAGAAGAGTTCTAAGGAGGGAGATTTATCATAGCATATGTACTTCAAGGCATAGGTTTTTGTATGGTTTTATTATTTCATATGACTTATGATTAATGTATAATATTATATTGTTTGCTTATATACCATAATTATATTGTTAGTTAGATGAGATTCTTATACGTATGAACGTTGTCACATATTAAATGGTTATATGTATGCATGTATGATAAAAACACATTTTTTATATAGATCCGATGTATACAGACCCAAATAAATTTATTTTAATTTTTTATAATTTTATTGATTAATTAAATTTATATTAATATATCATATAGCATAAATTAAACAACTTATAATTAATTATACTATCTTATCATATTAAAAATTGAACTTATATTTTATGTATGCAAATTTATACTAATTAAAATTTAAGGGAACATCAAAGTCTTATTTAGTAATTACTTACTGTTTTTAATATTACTTAAATCGAAATATAAGTTGAATAATTCAGACAAAACTATATATGTTTCAAAAACTATATTTTAAATTTTATAAAATTTCTTCACGTCATATTATCTCTTGGACAAAATCCAAGAATTTAAAAATAAACATTTTTATTTTGTGGAAGTCATTTATATATTCAGTTGATATTAATTAGTAGAAAATAATTATTAGTTTAGAAAATTATGGAATTTTTTCTCGACCTTCTAATACCTTTATTTGAATTTAAAAAAAATAAAAATTTGAAAAATATCTCAATAAAATATTTTTAACATTATTTTAATGCTTTTTAGCTAATTAATGTATACATATATCAATAACTTAATAATATAAAATTATGATAAAATATTTTATATGTTATGTTTGGATCTAGAATGCTTTAAAAGAAAATTATTTAATTGTCATGATTTATATTATTATATAATACACACACATATATAAATATATATAATTAAATACATATATTTATAACTGCTTTAGATATTTATTTATTTTTTGGCAAGGCCAGCCGGTTTTATAGTGGACCGTCCACTTTTATTACAAACGTAATAAAATTGAGGTACAGGAGTTAGGCAGAGAAGCCTAAATTACTAGAAAAAAAAGAAAGAAGAAAAAACAGCACAGGAGTGTGACAGCAAGTCACAGCTACTAAATGACTAACAAAAACTAGGTCTCCTCAGTATAGGAAGAACCACCAGCAACAACATCCACCTGAGTAGAAACATTCCCAACTAGACCAAAGAACAGGCGAAACAGAACTGCAAGAGAGGGATCATAAATATCAGCTACAGAAGAGTAAATAAAGGATCGATCCCAAGTAGAATCAGCTAACACGACAGAATTGACCCCAGCATAGGAACCGTCCAAGGCAAGAACCAGAGAATCACCAGAAGGACTATAGAAAAAGCATTGTTGGTCCATAGGATTGTCGCTAACATATCTAAAAAAAGAATTATCCACGGGGTTGTAACGCATATCAGATCGGCAATCAACCCAACAACTCTCAGACTCAGCCCAAACAACTTGAGGCGGAGAAAGAACCGTAACATCAAGGGCATCAGAAGAATCACCAAGAACAATGGATGGAGGCATAACAGGAGAAAGCGGGGAACCAGGGATAGATAAGGGAACAACAGGAGGCGGAACAACCTGAGCTTTAGGAACCCATTTCCTGAGCGGAGGCCGTGGCAGAGGGATCTTAGGGGGAAGAGGGGAAACAGAAGAATGCAAACAGGTGGTATCTAAGTGGCCAAAAGAGTGACAGGTAGAGCAAATGTCAGGGACCCAACCGTATCGAACGCGAACATCCACCACATGGCCAACAGCTAGCTGAACAGGAATAGAGGATGGAAGAGGCTTAGAGGGAGAAATCTCAATCAGAGCTTTAGCATACACCAGCTTATCACGCGCTACGGTAGTAGAATCAAAACATTTTAATTTACCAACATTACATGCAAGCCAATTTAACCCAAGCAGCGGTTGAAGAGGAGAAGGAATTTGAGAAAAATAAACCCAAACTGGGATAGAGAGGACTTGCTCACGGGCACTAGATACCATAGGGGACCAGGGAGTAATGATAAATGGTTTTCCATCGAAGAATGAAGGCTCGACCTCTAGAACACGACTACGTTCCTCAGGAGAGGAGAACAACATGAAGTACATGGAATCAACCAACTTAATACGAAGATTACCATGCAGCCTCCAGGCTCTACGACAAACTGCAACCGCATCATGAAGGCGGTCCTTAGGGTCCAAGAAGAATCCAACCAAGTATTCCGACCAAAAGTCAATACCAGCTTGCATAACATTTGGAGGAGGGATCATCACTCCATTTTCTTCAACAACATCAAAGTCTACTGGTACATAAACTCCAGCATTACGAGGAAGTGTAGTAAATAGAGATGACCAACTTTTGGTACCAATTGGTGACGGAGCAGCAGGACGACAATTCGCAACACTATCAGAGGCCACACAATCAGAGGCCACAATGGGAGAGGCAACATTCAGCGAACCACCAGAACTCAGAGCTGAGGAGTTTGGAAAGGGTTCTCAGGGGCAATTAGACGAACAGTTGATATGCAATGCTCATAACACAAATTCTCAGCAGCAGTACATTGCTTAATCTCGCAACCCAACTCTACAGAGTCATAAAATATGGCATCCGAAACAACTCGTGAAACACCACGAGAAGCACTATTATCTGATACATCCAAAAATACTGTACCAATACCACAATTGACATCATCGACCAATTTACCAGTCAACTCAGGTCGCAGAACATCGACAGGAGCATGGGTCAAAGACTTAGAGGACGGTAGGGGGGAAAATCATCAGCAGAAAGAGATGGCGTACACAAATTCACTGAGTGCTTAAAGATCCTGCCAGATCTGGTAGAAGAGGGCGAAAAGGAGGGAGCATTGGGGGGATGTGGAGAGGTGAGGGAGGGGAATGCATAGGAAGAAGCGGCGGGGGAGACTAGAGGAGGCGAACGAGTTTGAAGAAGCTACCGAGATCGTGAAATCGAACACCAGATAACGAACGCCATTGAAATGTAAACAAAACTGTAAATTTTAAAACTTTGGGGACCAAAACTTTGGGGACAGGGAGACTATGTCGCCCTGACCTTTGGTTAAGCCGGTTTTAAAGTGGCCGTGCACTATGTCTCATAATTGTGGCCGCTGGGATTCGATCCGGTGCCACTCCAACTACATGTAGCAACTCCACTATGTCTTAACCACTGGACCACTATTACTTGATATTTTAAATATAATTTTATATAGATACTTATATATATATACATATATATATATATATATATATATATATTATTTTCTTACTATAAAATATAATAAAAATATATGTGTATTTATATATACACTTAAAAAAAATTAAAACTTTGTATGTTATCATATATATACAGTCATTTATTTAATTAATACTAATTTAATATATATATATATATATATATTATCAATATTTCCATTTATGCAATACATATATTTTGTTTTTGTTTTTGAATACTTATATTATTATATATATGCTGTAAAATGTATTTTAAAAAACTTTGTATATTATTATGTATATATAGTCATTTATTTAATTATTATCTCCATATATATATATATATATATAATATTTTGCATTTATTCAATACATGTATTTTATAGTGGAAAATATGCATAAGGACAAACTTCGAAAAAAATTAGGCTGAAGGACAACAAGTTTCATTTTTAGGCCGAAGGACAAACTTTAAAAATAATTGGGCTAAAGGACAATGCTAATTAGAACTAGTATTTTATATAGTGTAAAAACTGAATTAAATGCTAGTTGGAACTAGCATTTTGTATAGTGAAAAAACTGAATTAATGCTAGTTAGAACTAGCATTGTCCTTCAGCCTAATTTTTTCCAAAGTTTGTCCTTCAGCCAAAAAATGAATCTTAGTGTCCTTGAGACAATTTTTTTATCAAAGTCTGTCCTTTTCTCTAATTCCCTCTATTTTATATATAAGTAAATATTTATATTTTTTAATACTTATTTAAATAACAAATTTATACATACATATGTATATATATTTGGACAACATACAATACATATAAGATGAGCTAACATGCCGGTTGCGATGCCAATCCCAACATTTATATACGGGTATGTTATACCTTGCATGGATTTTATGTTACACATGCAAACATATACATATATGTATATAATATATATGTGTACCATTATATTTAATTAAACAGGAATTAGATATATTTCATTCATTATTTCTAAATTTAAATGTAATAAAAGATTTTAATCAGATTAAATTTAGAAATGTTCTAAATAATTAGACTTTATAGACCCAATAGGATAAAAAAATTGAAATTCGCTCATAACTTCCACTACGGGCTGGCCTAATTCCAATAATGGTATCATATCCTAATAGCCTATGTGATCTAGTTAGTCATGTTAGGGATAACCAATTAAGCTCACAATCCACTTAGTAGGGTGTCTAAGAAAGGTAGTGTCGAAGGATTGGATTTGGGAAATCAAGTACTCTGCCCTACCTGCCTCTCGACCTGGCCCAACAGATATGCGAGCCTAAAAGTTTGCCCCTAATAGAAGAGGCAAAATTTGAATTGGGCCTTGGGCTAATTTCAAATTTATTTTAGCAAAACTAGCGAGGTTAATTGGACCCCTACCAGATTTTATTGCATAAGATTACAATAAAAAAAGACATGGAACAAGCTCCAAGCTTAACATATAAGAGAGAACACACAAAGGGAAAAAAACAAGAAAGGAAAAAAAAACAAAGTAGCAGATAACAACTACAACCAAGAGGCCAATAGAGGAGTAGGCAAATCGAACTTGCTCATCTTCGTTCCATTAGCTATTTCATTCTTCAACACATTCCATAAAACTATAATAGTTCATGATTTCATTTCAAAGCATATGAGATTTCTTTCCTCTCCCATACAAGTTTCAGATATTTTTTGATGCAAAAGAAAAGCAAGCATTTCTCATTTTCCCTCCATTTTGTTGGCTTTAAAATCAAGTCCCATTCAATAGATGATACACTAGAAACATCATGCCTAACAGCCTTTCCCATTAAACAGACCCATAATTGGAAGAGAACACCACATTCAAAGAATAGATGTCCACGACTCTCGCTGAATATTTTGCAAAAAACACATAGGTGATCAGTTTGCATCCCAAAAGTAATTAATTTTCCCTTTGTTAACAATGCATTGTTCAACACTTTCCAAAACATTATTGTCCCTTTTAGAAGAATGCTTAATCCATGTGACTTTAGACTATGGATATTTAGGCATATCATTAAAATTAGAGAGTTACTTATACACACAAGAGATAGAATGACTCTTTCCTTTCCAAAGAAGGGTGTTATTTACTGGAGTTGGGTATATGTTATCATTCATACTACCCCAAAAACTCTTACCACCTGATTGCTAGTGTAAGAAGGATCAGTTTACCATCAACAAGAACGTCAGCAGCCAAAGCACTCCTATTAATGCCAGACTGAATTATTTACTGATAAGAGAGCACTTTTGAAAGAATCAAGCCATCTTCCATCCAAGGTTTATCCCAAAACCTGTTATGGCTACCAAGTGAGAGAGTATACCTGAGATAAGGGATGATAAACATTCTTCATTACAAGAATCCTACTCCATATCCAACTACATCCTCGAGGGACATCCATAGTCAAGAAACAACTCCTACTAACATTATGCTTCAACGTCCATTTAACCCAAGCACTATTATGCTTACAAAGCAAGCCATTAAAATGATAACTGATAATAGCTTTGTTCCATTTTTCAATATCCATTATACCCAGACCACCCTTTGACTTTTGTTTTTCAAACTTAGAGAATGAACAAGGAACAATTTTCCTAGTATAAACACTACCGGTCCAAAAAACCTAAGCATGACACATCTTACCTTTTTCGAAAGCTTCATAGGAAGAATGAAGGTTCTAGCCCAATACACAATCATGGAAAAAGCTTACATATTTAATGAGGACTAATCTTCCAGCTTGATGAAGAAACCCGTTGGCCCAACTATCTATAACTACAGCTATCTTATGGTATAGAGGGAGGCAGTTTGTAGTGGTTACCCTTGAGGAACAAAGAGGTAAACCAAGATAGTTCATGTCTTACTGCATAGGATAAAATCCATAGAAACATGTTAACCCATCTACAATAGCTGAAGAGACCGCTGATATGAGTTTGTAGGACTTATGGGTATTTAACTTTAAACCAATAATGGAATTGAATGTTTCTAGAGTGCTCTTTCTGCAAGAGATGGAGGCATACTCAGGTTTGGTAAATATCATAATGTCATCAGCAAATAAGATAGAAGAAACATGAGGGATTTTACATTTAGGATGGAAATGGATCTCATTATTCCAAAATTTGGCAGTGATCATACTTGTAAATACCTTAATGACCAAAATAAAAATGTATGCAGAAATAGGATCCTCCCGCCTAATACCTTGCTTTCTCCTAAAGAAACCAGTTGTACTACCATTAATTTGAGAGAGAAATAAGGAGTTGATACGCACACATAAATCCAAGCAACAAAAGGTTTAGGAAATCTCATAGTAGCCATTATAAAGAATTGAAGACTAGTAGACACTATCATAAGCTTTCCATAAATCCAAGCAACAAAAGGTTTAGGCTAATTTCAAAATTGTTTTGGAACTGAAATAAAAGTTTTAAATTTAAAAGTTAAATTTTAAATAAGAAAAATATTATAAATTTTATAATACGGATTTTCAAATTGTTTTGAAAATTAAAATAAAATTTTAAATTTAAAAGTTAAATTTAAATAAAGCACATAATATAAAAGGTTATAATGTAATGAAAAATTTCAAAATGTTTGAAAACTAATATAAATTAATTTCAAATTTTTTATTAATAAGATTATTAAATTAAACTAATTAAATAAGTTAATTAATTAACAAACATATACATGTATCATATATTATGCTATGTGTTATGTTGTTTTAAAATGTTAATTTTTTTTGCATGTGATCGGCCCTGATTCTTCGGGTGATGGAAATATTTCCTCCTGGGAGGAGGCGGACTAAGTATAGGTCATATATGGTAGATTAGGCACCTTTGCCTAACTCTTGTTTTGTATTTTATTTTTTATTATTTGTTCTGTGCATATACAGAATACTCGTTTCTAGTTTTAATAATATAAGTGATACGCCCACTATAAAACTGACTGGCTTTGCCAAAATGTTAAGATAACATAAGTATTCATGTACGTATATGTAAATGAATTTTGAAATTAATATAATATAATTAAATTGTTTAATTAAGTAAATTAATAAAAAGGTTAACTAATTAAATGATAAACATATATGTGTGTGTGTGATATATGTGTTGTACAAAAAGGGTTATAGTATGTAATAAATATTTAGTATAAATGGCATATATTAAAATAATGTAAAGTTAATTGAAATGTTAATTAATTAAAATGAATCAAATAAGATTTAATTAATATAAAATTATACATAAGACTATTATGTAAGTAATATGAAATATAAAAGTTATATAATAATAAAACTTATATAATATTAATGTATAAACAAAAGGCGTAACATTAAAGAAACCCAAACAGACTTAATGAATAGATACAAACGTAAATGTATGTATATCATGATTTTTTATGTGTCCAACACTTCAATCACAAGGGTATTTCATAAGAAATACATTATTACATAATTCGATGTCACTCAATATAATATATATTAAAGATTATGAATCTTCAATATAATGTTGTCCTCTGCCGTATATATATTAATAAATTACTTGCAAACTCCTTCGTTGTTGAGCAAACTCAAGCTAGGTGATGTTATGTGTAGTGTAATTAATATATTAAATAGATGATGTAAGATAACTATATGTTTTATTGAGCAATCTTATGGTAGATATATTATACTTAGGTCATCGTGATATGGTAGGTACAAGTGAATAATCTCTTTCAATTTATTAAGCAAACTCAAGGTCGAAATGAGATTAGGACAAGGAACCATGGGTTAGGAGTTGTATGTGACACAACCGATAAAGAGTTATCCATCGTTTGTGGGGCTATGATTTGTTAAGCAAACTCAAGGTTAGAATTCCAAGACGGGTGAGTCCTAATACTCACTAGTGAAGTCGAAAGACATCTATATTTCGACTTAGGGTTTGGTGAAACATAAAAGACTAGTGGGGGCCTTATTAGAAAAATGAAATGATAATATCTAACCTTTCTAATATTGCAAGAATATATGCTATACAATTATACAATAATCTATATTAATAAATTTGTGCATTTAGTATAACAAGAAAATAGGCACAGGGAAGGAGTTGTAAAAAAATTTAGTCTCAGGGACAACAAGTTTGTTTTTTAGTCTAAATGACATTTTTTAGTATAAACAGATAATGATAGTTGCAGCTATCATTCTGTGATTTACACTAAAAAGTGTTTTTCCAACCTAAAAAGCAAACTTATTGTCCCTAAAACTAAATTTTTCTTCAACTTTTTCCCTGAGCATAAAAACCCCTTAATACAATTGATAAAACATTTATCAATTAAGATATACAATGAACTAAATTGAATATCGACAAATAGAAATATAACATATACTTACTAATAATTGCATGTTAACGTTTCTATACCCATGCAAGTGCTTAATTTTACAACTACTTAATATGTTTATAATTTGGTCGCTTTCGTGTTTATTTGGTCAAGAACGTGTATTGCATTCTATGAGTTTCGAACTCAAACACAATGCAAGATTACAGATATTTGATCCATAAACAATTGCGTATGAGCATTATACGGTGAATGGTCATAGTTCGTAATGTACGATACTTTGATGAAATTAGTTCATTTAAAGCAAACAAATAAACTATACTGTAAGATACAGTATTCAATTAGGTAGATTAAAATAAAGATCGAAATGTTTTAAATATAATACTAGATCAAAACTACAATATAAATTTAAAAACTCTATCGCTGAAATGTCTGTTTGACTGTGATAGTTTACGTAAAGTGCAACATATTTGATGTCCTTAAATGTTGAGGATAATTGAACGCGCTTTTGTTAAAAGTTCGTTATGATATTGTAGTAAATGATTTCTTCTGAAAGGTTCGACCATCCAGAAAGAAAACGAATGTAAAAGAGTAGATGCGATTAAAGGTACAATTGAGATGCAGAGAGTGAATGTCATTTCTACTTCATAAAGAAATATCAAAAACGAGAATTGAAAAATAATAATTGATACTTAATATTAGAATAAGAAACATGATTTCTATTTTGAAATGTCTTTTATATAAAAAAATTGTTTTCTAGAATTTTTTTTTTGAGTCTAAGATATTTGATTAAAGAACTCTCCACTATAAACTAGTTACAGTATATGAAATAAATAAACTATATTAAGTGAATGATAGACCTCCAAATTTAGTACATTGTTATAGTAATGGCGGAAATAGTAGGAGTATGCCATATAGCACTTATTGATTGCATCAAATTACGAAAATTATTTTCGTAAAACATACCGAAGATTATTTATGAAATAATGATCGTTTTTTGGTGGTGACTGAAAATAGACATAGTTATATTTCAATATGAATATTAGTTATGAAATAAAACTATAATGTGGTAGTCGTTTTCACAACAAAGTGATGCATTAGAAAATATAGAAGTACCTAAAATTATTTACAACTATTTTGGAATTATAGACTAAGCTATAGTTTTGAGAAATAATTTTGTTATATGATTATGAATCATATGATATGGTTAATTATATCATAAACAATTAAGGGCTATGCACCCATCTAGTGGAAGCATCATAAGAGTTGATGAACTCTTTGGATTGATGCATATAGATGTATAAAAATGCAAGTCTGTTAATACTAAAATGGTTCCACATACTTCATCATATTCACCGATGAGTTAGTACAAACATGGACATATGTAGTCGATACACATGCATAAATCAATGGTAAGCCTATAGAATATACAGCGGTAGTAAATAATGTAACATGCGATAGAAATAATTAGATTAGATCAAATATGCGAGTATATTGGAAAGAGTTCTAAACGTACCTAAAAATGAATAAAGATTCAATCTCAGAAGTCAGTCCTCCATGTGATACATAATGATGTATCGATAAGGAGTAATCAAACTTTATTCGACAAAGTACGATTGATTATGAGTGAAGTTGAGTTAAATTCTTTCTATAAGTTTATGTACTTAAGAGTAGTACACAAGGTTAATATTATTTCATCTAAATAATAGTTTACAAGATCATACAAGATAAGGGTTTATAAGAAACTTCAACATATTTTAGATCAAGGAGTTGGCAGATTGTGTAAGTCGAATGTTTGCACGTAATAATTGTTTGTGATGGATCACGTATGAATCTACCTAAATGGAGTTTGGAAAGGACTGTCTTTGGATAACATATTTATGTTTTGAACATAAGTTTTGTAAACCAAAACCAAATCAGTTTTATGTATAAGAAAATTTATAAAGAGTTTATGAATACCTATTCTATTGCACTGTGAAACAATTGTTGTTTTAAGAAATACCAACTTTATAGTGAAGGAATTTATTTGAGAAAACATTGGTAGTAAAATGGAATTGGATACGATCCAAAGATAAAATTAATCACATGAAATGAAATTAAGCAACCTAAATGAACGCATCGCATTATAATGTCTAATAAGTATTCTTGCATATCGAAAAGAAACTATGAGTTTCTTATTAATGTCTAAAATGTACAATCCTCGGTATTTTTTTAAACCATTAAGAGTTTGACTCTATGATATGTTATGATGTGCAGATTCGAAACAGATTCCAAGTACATTATCAAAATATGATTTTGATAGTTTTATCTAAAGGAATATGATCTATTGACCACAAGTCTGTCTTTGTGAGAAAGACAAGTGTTGTCAGAATTTTAGTGAGCATGATATGAATAACCTCGTAAATTTCAATTATTGAAATTAACGTAATAGATTAGTTACTCAATGTGCTCAAGTTAATTTGTATTTACTCACAAAAAATCACTTGGTATGAGTTTATGTTTAGGTACATATGTATTGAAACAGAAAATTCTAAATAATGATTTAGAGTAAACTGTTTACACATAATAACCCAAAAATGTCTCAAAGTCAGTGAAAGCGATATTGAGTATATGAGTCCTTGGATATGATCCAAGAAATGATAGAAAGTATCATTTAATAAGCATCAGAATTGAATAAATATTTTAATAGAATTATCCGATGTTTGATTATCAATCAAAATGCAGAGGAAGCGTGTGCTTATAAGAAATAAAGTTAAAAGGTACATGGATATTTCTAAACCATAAGTAAACAACACATTGATGATTTTAATAATGTACTTATATCAAAATCGACCTTAGTTGTTGTAATACTCGACATTGGATTTGTAAATGATGTCTTTTATAGTGAGTATAAAAGATATTGCGAATGTCCCAAATCGAAATTCAAAGACACCTTATTAAAAAATTTAATACAGAACATGTAAGATGAATTCCTTATGCATTGGCAGTAGGAATTATCATACATGTTATGTTGTCTATGATATCAGGATTTTTCATGCATTGATACACGAAGAAAATACTAAATCCAGATTGATAGCACTAAATGATAGTATGGAGTATTCTTATGTATTTATGAAATACTAGAGAATTATTTACAGAAACAACGAACTCCTTGTGAAAAAATGTTTGAAATCAAAGTTTCTTAAGTGATATTGAGTATGATATGTCAATAATAAATTCAAGTTCAGTATCTATAAGTTGGAAATGTTCCAAATGAAAGACTGTGGTTGATTCAATGAAAAAAGAATAAGTACATCGCCTTGAATATGGCAGTACTAAAGAAATGTATATAAAAATAAATTGCACAAATTTATAACTGAGCCAAAGATGATTCCAAATGTTTAGAATCCCACAACAATGATATATGATAATAATGTCACTATATGGCTCATAACAGAACTTAGAACTCACTAGAAGTCAAGAAACATACTTCTAATTGTTCCACGTGATAAAGATAGTTTGTCAGCATCGGAGGGAGTTGATTGAGATAATAGACAATTGAAACATAATAGCATACCCATTCACTAAGGGATTGACCCGATCAGTTTTGAGGAAACTTATTGGAGAATTTCGAATAAGATTCCATAATTAAATCCAAATGCAAGTGGGAGATTGATAGAGTTAGGAGTATGCCCTAGGAGCAATTATGTGATTTGTTACATATATATAACTCGATACTAATCTTGTTCGAAAGAAAAGATGTTTCCTTTCTATTATATACTTGATATAATGTGTTATATTAATTAATTAAATTAAAAGTAAATTTATATGTTTTGTGATAGTAGTTACAAAGCGTTATAACCATGAGTAATTTATCACAATGAAAAAAAATATACCATTTTAAGTGTTCCTAATCAAGATGCATCAAGACTAGATATCGATGTATATGTTAAGACTAAAATACATAACATCCTCCAGATGTTATGTAGTGTATTACTCAGGACTACTGAGGGAACCTAGGGTTTACGTATCGATACTTTTTGGATAAAGAAGGAATAACTCACTCGATAGTTTTCTGTTGGTTAATACAACTAAAGTCAAACATAAAATATTGATGTGACTGACTTACACTGTTCTCTTGAACTTGAGAATAGCGTGGATCTTCAATACAAAAGCTCCACTTTAATTATAGTCAAATCAAGTCATGACATCCATCGAGTGACTATAGTTGGATCAAGTGGAACTATTGGAAGGAAGCACTATTCAAGAGAGGATTTGTCTCCTTAGTTATATGGGGTTAGCATCACTGTCAACTCAAAGTCAAAGTCTCCGGCCAGAGCATTTTGGTTAACAATAATTGTTGTCGTTGAACCAAAGACTTTGTTTTTGGACTATAGAGTTGAATATGGACGATATTTGAATTTTGATCATTACCAAATTCAATAAGTCCAAAGTTATATATTTTTGACGAAGAGAATTGGTCTAAATAAATGTTACACTTGGCTAATGCTTAATAAACTAAAATTGGATTTTACTGAAACTAAATAAGTTATAAATTTGGTCAAAATGTCACACCACCTGCTAAGTGACATGTGAATAACATTCGAATAGTTCGATGTTAATTGCTGGTTGAATTTACACCTGACGAGTCACACGACCAATATAATGATTTCTCATTAGACCAAATGATTTAATTAGTTTATAGTTGTTCTAAATTAATTAAATTAATTAATATTTATGAAATTTTGATTATAAAATTTTGAATATGATTTGATGAATAAATATTATTGTATATATTTATAACAGTTCTAAACATATCGATCGATGTACGATATCGACAAGATGTGTAGTCATTTATTTCTTCTGTAATAAGATGTAGGGGCAGCTAAAAGATAGGGAAGGAGTATCTTAGATGGATAGCTCGGATTTAGGGAGAATGAGTAAGAGATATGATCCACCATTCTCTCTATTCCTTTCATTATAGAAAGGCTCATAACCCTAATGCATATAGATCTTTTTTTGGCTACCATGTAACTTCTTTGCTGGGGGAATAAACATACACAAAAGCTCCAACAAAGTTCCTCCCAAATCAATTTCAAAGCAACAAATATTGGATAGTCAACAGTCTACAATCCAAATATTAGCAATTTGCTTAATTGAGAAGAGTTCTAAGGAAGGAGATTCATCATAACAAGGTGTACTTCAAGGCATAAGATTTGGTATGGCTTTATTATTTCATATGACTTATAATTAATATACAATATTCTATTGTTTGTTTATATATCATAATTGTATTGTTCGTTAGGTGAGAATCCTATATATATTAATATTGTCACATATTGAATGGCTATATGCATGCATGTATAATTTAAAACATTTTTACAAAGATATGATGTATACACAACCAAATAAATTTATTTTCGTTTTCTATTGCTTTTTTAATTAACTATATTAATATTAATATTAATATATTATCTCTACTACTTATAAAGAGAATTCGTTGAACTAATTTACTCGGTGTCCTTTTGAAATTCCAAAAATGCCCTCGCTTTCCATTTACATGTCTACACTCATACGGTTACAACCATATGAAAGAATCTTCAATTTGTAAACTAATGGCTTGAACAAAATATCAACGTATACAATAATACAAACAGCCCGTGTGCGAAGCTCGAGCCCATACTAGTGTAACATAAATTAAATGACTTATAATTAATTATAATATCATATCATGTTAATAATTGATTTTATATTTTATATTTGCAAATTTATATTAATTATCATTTTACGTAATAGAGAAATATTTTTTTAATAATTATTTACTATGTTTAACATTATTTAAATTGAAATATAAGTTGAATAATTCATACAAAATATTATATACATATCAAAAATAATATTTTAAATGGCGTCCCAGTCTCGATCTCGTCTTCATTCTCGATGGTGATTTTCGCCCGTCTTCTTTCGCGATCCTCCTCCCTCCGCTCCACCCTTTTGCGCGTCCTTCTCGATGTCCCTTCCGATGTCGCCTCTCCTCCCTGCGCTTCCCTCTGCTCCCCCTATTTCGCTTTCATCCTCCAGATCTGACAGGGTTTTTATGGATTTGCCAGCTGTTTCAATTCGGCAGATGCCTCCATCGCTTTCTGGTGCTGAGTTTCCTCCTCTGCCTGCTCCTAAACAATCCTCCTTTGCTTCTGCTGTGCGCGCTGTTTCACTACCCATGGCTGGGGTGGTCTGTGATTCGAAGGATAGTAGTGTGCCTTCGCTTGATAATGTGAACGTTGTCTTTGGAGTGGGTGGTGAGGATATTGGATTGTCTGGCCGCGTCTGCGTCCTTCTGATGCAAATTTTTCAAGTCTTGATCCTTTCATCTCAGGTGTTCGACTTAATGTCGCTGAGAATTGTGTTCTCAATCTTTGTGATAAGATTACTGATTGCTCTTTTGAGTCTGGCTATGTTGGTATCCCTGCTGTTGAGGAGCTTCCCAATTCGTAGCATTGCCCTGCTGCTCCGTCCTAGGCATGTTCAAAAGCTTGGTCTTCACTTTTTACATCTCTGCCCCGTAACGCGGGAGAATACACACCGATTGATTTCGATATCGTTGAGGAAAATGGTGTGATGATTCCACCCCCCCAGTGTCATGCAAGCTGGTATGGATTACTAGTCAAACTACTTGGTTGGCTTCTTTTTGGACCCTACGCACCGCCTACTTGATGCGTCGTCTGTTTGTCGTAGGGCTTGGAAGCTTCGTGGTGCTCTTCGAGTTTCCTCATCCGACGATCGTTGTTGTGTTCTCGAGGTTGAGCCTTTCTTTTTTGGCGGGCAGCCTTTTTTCATTACTCCTTAGTCGCCGACTATTGCTAGAGCTCGTAAGCAAGTTCTTTCTATCCCCGTGTGGGTTTACTTTTTGCAAATTCCCTCCGCTCTTCAACCTTTACTTGGTTTGAATTGGCTGGCTTGTAATGTTGGTAAATCGAAATGTTTTGACTCTAATACAGTTGCGTGTGAAAAATTGGTATTTGCCAAGGCTCTGATTGAGATTTCTCCTTTTAAGCCTCTCCCATCATCTATTCCTGTTCAGCTTGCTGTTGGACATGTTGTGGAAGTCCGTGTTCGTTATGGCTGGGTTTCGGATATTTGTTCTGTCTGTCACTCTTTTGGTCACCTTGCCATCGTTTGTTCGCATTCGGTTGTTTCAGCGGCAGCTCCTAAGATCCCTCTTCCTCGGCCTCCGCTCAGGAAATGGGTTCCTACGGTATCTTCCACCGACTCTCAGATTGCTCCTCCTCCTGCTGTTCCTATATCCGACCTAGATCCGCCTGCCTTTTCGCCTACTCGGCCTTCATCCCCTGCCTTTTCTGTGGTCCCTAGTGTTGTTACTGCAGTCCCTACTGCTGTTCCGGTTCAGCCTCCTGTTGCTGTCCCTGTTCCTGGTCTGCCTTGTCCCTCTATTGTTTGGGATGATGAGGAGAAGTGTTGGGCTGATCACATTTCTGACATGATATTTAACCCCTTGGATGATTCTTTCTTTAGATTTGTTTCCGATGATCATCTAGACCTTAGATGCATTTATTATAGACCGTCTGGTGACGCTTTAGCTCTTGTTTTGGACGGTTATTTTGCGAGATCGAATTCTATCTTGCTTGCTGATTCATCCTGGGATCGTTCCTTTGTGTACTCTTCTGATTCTGTGGCTTATGATCCTTGTCTTGCTTCCCATTTCCGCCCCTATGCTGGTCTGTTGGGGAATGTCCCTTTGGAGTCTTCCCAGGATTTAGTGGATGATGGTGATGTTACCTCTTCAGAGGAGTAGTTGTTTTCGCTATTCATATAGTAGTTGTGATATGTCTATCACACTCCTGTGTTGTATTCTTTCTTTTTCATAGTAGTTAAGGTGCTTTTACCTTTCTCCTGTACTTCAATTTTTATCACGTTCGTAATAAAAAGTGGACGGTCAACTATAAAACCGGCTGGCCTTGCCAAAAAAATAATATTTTAATTTTTATAAGATTTATTAATTGTCATGTTATCTCTCGACCAAAATCCTAGAATTTAAAATTCAATATTTTTATCTAAAAAATTATTTATATAAGCGATTGATGTTAATTAATTAAAAAATAATTTTTTAACTCAGAAAATTATGGAATTTTTTTCATAACCTTGTAATATCATATTTGAATTTCAAAAAATTTATAATTTGAAAAATATCCCAATAAAATATTTTTAACTTTATTTTAATTTTTTTCGGCTAATTAATATGTATATATAAATACCTTAAAAATATAAAATTATAGTAAAATATTTTATGTGATGTGTATTAGATCTGGATTGCTTTAAAATAAAAGTAGTTAATTTTATTTAATTTTCATAACTGGTATAATTATATATATATATATATATATATAATTTTGGCATGGCCGACGGGGTTGAATGGACCCCGACCATTTATTGCAACACCAAAGAGTACAAACACAAACAACAACATGAGCATAATCTCATAGAATACAGAGGAACATTAGTGCTACAAACACATAAGAAACTACAGGAAAACGACATAGGCACAAAGGATACAACAGCAACTACAAAAGCTGGTATCTTATGAATATCCCTGGATCATAAGTGAAGAGCATATCCAGGGAACATTTAATTTCATGCATTATCCAAGGCTTGAATAATGTACCAGTCTTTGCATTGTTGGCATCAAAAATTATAGTATTACTTTCTCTCCAAACAGCGTTAACGAAGCTCTTCAACACCACAGTAAAGATTCTTTTTTGCTGCTGCTTTCCCCCTGTCATTGCATGGATACGATCCCACTCTCTCAGGTTGTCATGAGAAGGACCAGTACTATGAATCTTCGTCATTATTTCAGTCCACACTTGCTTTATTAATGAGCATTCAAAAAATAAATGTTCAGCAGTCTCAGGATGCTCACAGCAGAATGAGCAGTAAACATTCATATTCATTCCCATAATCGCTAGTTTCGCCTTAGTTAAGATAGCTCGTTTCAGCTATTCCACAGAATTAAGTTTTCATGCATACTACTATCTGCAGTCCAAGTACACTTCCACCATTTCCGAGCAGGTCTGGCACTGTTCTGCAGTAAGTATTCATAAGCATCACCAATTTTATATATTACCTTCTTCTCTCCCTAAACAATTCTAGCAGAAGTAGTAGTTATCGGGGTGAATCTACTTATCTTATCCCATATTATTTGAACTCGCTGATTAGAAGAGAAAGTACGTACCCCCTGAAATGTAAAGAGGACATCCCTAACTTTCGCTGCTAAGTGAACTCCAGTTTGAATAATTTCATTGTAGGATAGTTGACGACGCAGTATGAATCCCTTCTCCAGCCAAGGATCATCCCAAATGTTGACACTGAATATTGGGTCGGAGTTCATTTGTATAAGAGGGAGAAAATATTCCTTAAGCTTGAAGAGACACTGCCATGTCCATCTTAAGTTCTGAGGCTTATTCATATTCCAGAGACTCTTTCCTTTAATCACGTTTCTTTCTGACCACATAGTCCATAGGCTGTCTGGACAATTAAACAGTGAGTCAACATGTTTAGCAAAGGTTGCTTTATTCCATTGTTTAAGATTGAATAGACCAAGCCCACCCTTGTTCAAAGGTTGCTCAAGAGTACTAAACTTAATCGGAGCAAGGTATCTGCCCATAGTCTTGCCCGTCCAAAAGAATCTCATTATGGCACTTCTAATCATCTTAATTAACTTGAAGGGGAGAACAAAGGTTCTGGCCCAATACACTTGCATAGCAAAAATAACCGACTTGATTAAAGTTAATCTACCAGCTTGGCTTGGTTTCTTAGTGGTCCAGCAGTTCATTCTTGATGTTATTTTCTCATACAAAGGGAGACATTGATTTGTTGTAATCTTGGAAGTAGTAAGAGGTAGACCAAGATAAGAGACAGTGGATAGGTTAAGTGATAAACCAGTGATATGTGTTATTTGAGTAACTTGCTCCATATTCACACCGGCCAGGATGATAGCAGATTTTTGGAGATTAACTTTTAACCCAGTCATAGCATGAAATTGTTGTAGAGTAATCATTATGTTTTGAACAGTATTGATCTCAGGTGCGCAGAACAAAACAAGATCATCAGCAAACATAAGAGCAGAGATTTGAGGGTCTTTACACGATGGATGAAGTTTAAATTTTCCTTGTTTTATTGTTTTGTTAATCATCCTGGTAAGAAGCTCCATTACCAGTATGAAGATGTATGCAGATAACGGATCACCTTGCCTAATTCCTTGTTTGCTACTAAAAAAGCCTTTCATCACACCACTGACATTTATCGACTAAGTAGGAGTTGATATACATTCATAAATCCATGCTAAAAAATAAGGGGGGAAATTCATATAACCCATGATACGTACAATGCTGTCCCATTGCAACATATCAAAAGCTTTCATGATATCAAGCTTCAACATCGCTTTCGGGGGAGTATTGGTACTGTTATGTCCTTTAATTAATTCGTGAGCAAGTAGGATTTGATCGAGAATATTCCTACCTGGAAGAAAAGCAGCCTGATTGTTGGATACTATTTTAGGAAGCACATACTTTAATCTAGTAGCAATAATCTTTGTGATGCACTTGTATATTGTATTACAGCAAGATATAGGACGAAAGTCTTTAACATCATGAGCATTCTTGAGCTTGGGGATTAGTGCAATATTTGTGTAATTAAATGACCTGTAGATTTTACTAAAAGGGTTATGGCATTACACACATCAGTAGATACAATGAACCAGCATGTGGTATAGAAAAATGCATTCAAACCATCCGGTTCACTACACGAGTTAGTTTTAAGTGAGAACATTTCGTTAACTATTTCATCACGGGTATTCAGAACAAAGATAGTTAAAGTCATTCTCATCAAGTCTAGGCAAGATATCAGATGGGATGTCATCAATATCAGGTATGAAATTGTTGGAGTTGCCATACAAAGATGAGAAGTGTTGTTCAAAAGCTTCCTGAACTCCATCACTAGTAGTTTGAAGAATACCATTTTTATCAACGATAGAAGCTATGTTTTCTCTACTCTGCTTTTTTTTGAGACTGGCATGGAAGTATGCACTATTTTTATCCCCTTTTTCCCACCATTTAATTCTTGACTTTTGCCGTATCATATCACTTTCTTTAGCTAACGCTTCATAGTATTGTTGAGACGGAGTTGTTTACGTAGCAGAGAGATGAGCATTGTTAACATCAGCCATCATTGCCTTTTGAGCATCAACAAGCTTCACCAGAATAGAGGTGCTCAAACTATCACCTTTACCATACTTCTTAAAAGTCCAATGCTTCAAGACATCCTTCATTTCTTTAATTTTTTCCTGCAAAACAAATAATTGATTTCCATTCTTAGTTTTGTTCCATGCTTTTATAACAGTTGTTTTAAAGTTAGGTTCAAGAACCCATGAATTAAAAAATTTAAAATTTGTTTTTCCTCTCTTGTCCACTCCACGAAGATGAATAGTGATCTGAAAGGAGAGGTGGGGGAAAGTAGTTGTATAGGAGAGGCCATTTAAGAAGGGCATTTTGATTGGAGAAAGTGTGATCAATTCTAGAAAAAGTCCTGATACCATTTCTTCTTTTATTATTCCATGAGTATTGCATACCCACAGTTCTAACCGTAACAAGATCAGCATCTATAAGTGTTGTATTAAGTGGTTGTATCTCACTTAGGGACAGAGGATTCCCTCCAACTCTATCAGAGAGGCTATAACAGCAGTTAAAGACACCAAATATTAACCATGGATGTGTGGTCTGCCTGAGAGCGGGAATGACAGCATGTAAGGTGCTTCTTGCAGTAGCAGAGTTGGCTGCATATATAATGGTAACATAATATGATGTATTATCAGTGATGTCCTGTGCATGACAATGTATCATTTGGGTAGTGGAGAGGATTGGAGTTATTTGGAGATGAAGGGGATTGTATAGAATCATTATTCTCCCATAAGGAGATTCATTCAGATTGTGTATTAGCTTCCACTCAGGTTTTATGTATTCAGCTGTCTTGAGAGTCAGTGGAAGATTTAATTTTGTTTCAAGTATTGCCATTAGCGATAATTGATGTGAACTAATGAGTTGTTTACATTGATCAAGCTTGATCATGTTGTGTCCTCCTCGAATATTCCATGCTCCAATGGTTGACGTCATTAGAGGTCACAGGCATTGAGCATCTCTATCTTCATTCTCCTAGTTACTGCATGCTTCGAGGACAAATAATTTGGAATAGTTGCTGAAAGTGGGGTGTCTTCATTGTTAGTTGTTCCATCTTTTGGGGAGGTCTGTTGTGGCTGAGAGGGTAAGGTTAGAGAGGAAAGAAGAATGGGTGGGGAGGATTGAGGAGGTGATTTGGGAGGAGGTTTATAGGCCATAGGTGGTTTGATGTTGGAGTAAAAATGAGGTTGAGTTTGATATTGATTGTGTGGTGTTACAGTTTCAGGTTGATAGGTTGGGTCTGTTGTGCATGTATTTTCTTCATTGTGCATGTTATCATTTGTTTCATCAGTTTTCCTGATTTTCTTGCTTTCACTCTTCTTGATTTTCCTACTTCTCGTGCTTGAACCTTCTTCATTTTCTTTATCTTTATCTGTTCCACCTTCAATAAATCCTTTATTAATTGCTAATTTGCCTTCTGAATTCTGTTCTTGCCGCTCAGTTTGTATTGTGTTTGGTATCTTCACTCTTTTCATACTTCTGTTGCTTTGTTCCCATTGTTTTATTGTATTTTGTGCTTCACTTGTTGTTTTTCTTGAAATTCCCTCAATTCTTCACCAGTTCCTCCATTTACTTTAACATTTTCATTCTGCATTTCTCTCATAGTCTCAGTATCATCTAGTTCAAGGAGAGCATCAAATTTATTTGATATCTGCATATTTTCAACTAACTCCTCAACTACTGATTTCTCATTTTTCTTTGTTCTTATTCCTCTGTCCATATCCACTGGTGAAGAATGACTATTATCTGCGTCATTTTCAATGTTAAATTCTCCATTCTCTTTACTAATTTCACATTGCTCATTTTCCTGCTCTATCTTATCACCCTTTTCATTATTATGTTCAACATCAACTTTGTTCATTTCTACTTCAATCTCCTCTATTTCCTTTTCCCCTCTAATTAGTTCCTTCTCTGCCTCCTTTATTACATTGTCTATTTTCTTTCTATTCACTCTCTGCCAGTTCCTAACATTCTGCTTTTGGAAGGGAATGAACTTTTTATTAGCGCGGTCAGTAATTTCAGTATCCTCCTTGTTAACCTTCCTACCATTTTTCTTTATTTCTATCACTTTGTCTGTTTTACTTTTATCGTTAACATCACAACATTCTGTTGTGTGTCCAAATTTTTTGCACAGCACACATACATCTGGCCTCCATTGGTACTGAACATATATTTTCTGAAAGCCTCCTTCTACAAGTTTAACCAAGAAATCATCTGGTAGCTCCTTGTCTGGTTTTACCTCTATTAGGCATTTTGCATAGCTCAATCTATTTTGTTTCTCTGTCATTTCGTCCATACACAGTAATTTGCCTAGATGACTACTTAGCCAGTTGATCCCAAGTGGCGACCATGCATATAAGGGAGATTATACAAATGTACCCATACAGGAACTGCGGTGACAGAGCCAGTGATATACTGACTGCAGCATCATAAGGTTTAGTGATGAACATTTTGTTCTTTATAATTACTGGGTCACTCTGAAGGATTTTGCTTCTATCTTCATCACAAGAGAAGTTAAACAAGAATACTATACCATCATATTTAACTTTGACAGATCCTTTAAGCTTCCAGATTAACTTAAGCTTTTGAATGACTGTCGTATACGATAGTGGCTTATCTAAGAAGAAACCAAATAAGGTATCATTTCAGATCATTGCTCCAGCATCTAGAACATCCTTCGGTGGCACTAACATATTATCTTCATACTCAGGAGTCAGATCAACAGGGATGTACTTCCCAGCATTCTTTGGTTTATGCTTAAATAGAGAAGTCCATTTCTGTTCACCTTGAGATGTTAGGGATGGGACAATGGTTTGGGCTGAAAGAGGCAATAAAGGAGGCCTAGAAGGAAGAGGATCAGGGGGGACTGGTGGCGGAGGGACAGGAGGAGTAGGTACTGTGACAGAAGATGAAGGTATGACAGCAGAAGGACTTGTTGCAGAATCCAAGGAGGGTAGGGCTGGCTCGAAGGGACAGGGGGGCATATGATCAGAAGAGGACGATGGTAGGACAGAGCTGATGGGGTTGATGGAGATGGTAGTTGTACTATCTGGGAAGATATTAGGTACGTAAGGGGCATGGGGAGCAGGAGCAGACATGAGAGGCATGATGAAAACTTTTGAAAACTTTGGGGCCAAGGAAACTATGTTTACCCTGGCCTTTGGTTAGACCGGTTTTTATAGTGCCCGGGCACTTATGTCTCATTATTGTGGCCGCTGGGATTCGATCCAGTGCCACTACAACCATATGTAGCAACTCCACTATGTCTGAACCACTGGACCACTAGAACTTGACAAAACTTTGGGGCCAAGGAAACTATGTTTACCCTGGCCTTTGGTTAGACCGGTTTTTATAGTGCCTGGGCACTTATGTCTCATTATTGTGGCCGCTGGGATTCGATCCGGCGCCACTACAACCATATGTAGCAATTCCACTATGTCTTAACCACTGGACCACTAGAACTTGACGTGTGTATATATATATATATATAATTAAATGCACACATTTATAAATACTTTAGATATTATAAATATAATTATATGTAGATACATACATACATACATATATGTGTGTATTTATATTATTTTCTTACTGTAAAATATATGTGTATATTATATATATTTTTTAAACTTTGTATATTATTATATATATAGTCATTTATTTAATTAATATCTATTTAGTATATGTATATATTATTTTGCATTTATGCAATACATATTATGTATATAAGTAAATATTTATATTTTCAAATACTTATTTAAATAACAAATTTACACATACATACATACACACACAGACACATATATTTGGACAACATACAATACATACAAGATGAGCTAACAGGTCCGTTGTGATGCAAATCCCAACATTTATATACAAGCATGTTATACCTTGTGTGGATTATTATATTACACATGCACACATACTTATATGTATATGATATATATGTGTACCATTAAATTTAATTAAACATGAATTATCCATTCATTATTCATAAATTTTAATGAAATAAAAGATTTTATTTATATTAAATTTAGAAATGTTATAATAAATTAGACTTCATAGGCCCAATAAAGATCCAATAGAGTAATAAAAATTGAAACTCATCCATAACTTTCGTTGTGGGCTGGCCCAATTCCAACTGAAGGGAAAACCGTTATGGTGATTCAATCTGTCTCAAAAGGCGCTATTATATGAATGAATCATTTTTGTAGAGTTTCTCACACCATATTTTTGTCTAACTCATGGTTTTATATTTTCCTTATTTTCATGGGTGCTATTTCGAGTAGTCTAGGAAGGGCAGATTTTCGTTAATGTTTATTAGACTCTTGAAGAGATGCTGGATGTTTTACCGACCGTGATCTTTATTTCCGCTACATTATTTTATGTATATATATCAACAATTGTAAGGTTGGGCTGTTATAACTGTCCAAACCGATGATAGTACTTCATTTATTAACTCTAAAATGATATGTATATTACAGTAGCTCTATGTACTGTCTTTTGATATTATATGTTATCATTCCGCATGTGAGATTCTGATGTTTAGTTCTCATCTTTCTTGTTTCTTTTCTTTTAATCTTTTTCTTACCCTAACGATTTGTCTTTTCGACACTAGGATGCTCGGCACATGAATACCGTGGATGTATTAGTGTCGACATTCGATGGTCAAAAGGCAAATCGTTACATTTATTGTTGTCCTACTCTTCGTATTAGTAGACGCTATTATATTTTAATACTCTTTAATAGTATGGTTATAGAGGTGGGGCATTACAAAATAAAACCAGACGTTTACTTTATTTCGAATAAGATTCATTATAAGCATTAGGTCATCTAATCAAGTTACATAATTTATCTAGGGCAAGCTCTTAATTCTATCATATAACAATATATTATGTAATCATGAGAATAAACTATTCTCATATCGAGTAAGGCTATTCTCTTATATCAAAAGAAATTGTTTAAATGACTTAATCAAAGCATATCCTCATAATAAAGTATAGAAACCTCATATCGAATTTGGTTTTTTTCCTCTTATTCTTACTCAGTTCAAACTGACTTTATAATGGAATATTAATTTTATTGTTTCATTACCCAAATGATTTCAATATATAATGTGTGTGAGTATACTCTAGCTATATTCCTTTCATCATGGAGAATGAGGCACATCATATGACACTTATCCTTTAAGGAGTTATTGTATATCTGCATGATGTCTTGTGTTTTTATGCATTTAATTTATACATCAATAAGCCTTCCATCAAAAAAATGAATGTAAAAAAATATATGTTATGTAACATGTTACAACCACACTATCTTGCAAATTTATTTTATTTGTATTCAAAATTTTGCCCATTTTATCATATCATAAAAACAATGTAATCATACTATTTATTTATTAATTCGATTAAAACGGAAGGACATATTAGAGGATTTTGGAAGTAAGAAAAAGTTGTGGTATTTAAACATTACAACTATTGAACACAAGCTGAGCTAAGATGATAATTGATAACCATGCATTCATTTCACTCTTTGTTCTGAAGCACCTGGTTAGTTGATGATGGAATATCTTGCTTTTTGATGCTTTAGCATCAAAGCTTTTTTTGTTCTTGTAACAATTTTTTTGATACATATTCTTTTGCACTGACTAAAATGATATCGCTAATTTCACAGTAAAATTTAGCACAACTAGGTTTTTATCCTCGTTTTTTCTAGATCCAATGTATTGATCTTATGGGTTCAAATGACAAAAGGTACATCTTAGCGCTTTACATCAAGCTTACTACCCTGAACAAGAATTGATTAAAACCGTCGTAGTGGTCAGGTGTTCCTACTTTGAAGTGAAAAATCACAGATTCGAAACTTGCGTAGCGTGAATCAAATCACTGGGCATATATTGACATGTAGCATGTTGAATACTATCCAAGAGGTCATTTGGCAACTACATAAAAGTAATCAAAACTACTTAGAATTAACTTATTTCATTTTTGGTGTTTGCCAACTCCTAATAAGGAAATTGATAGCAATTATTTGTTGCTTATGACTTATGATGGAATTTCATAAGTAATTTTGATCAAACAAATTATCAAAATAGCCTAATGGTTTCAAAAAATTATAAATAAATGGTATTATTTGAATTCACAGTAGTAGCTTACCAGTTTGTTTACTTCAGTAATTAAAAAAAAATCCATCTTTCCAACCATCTCACCCACTCAAACACAAATTTACCATACATTATAACTTTGTTTATTGCACTATACAATTACAGTATATAATCAAAGCTATGTTTGACATTCCAACCATCCTACCCTCATTACCAATACTGTAAAATATCTATCATACCTTACCCGGTTATTTATTGCTTCAGTAATTAAAACAGTATTCATCTTTTAACTACCTCACTTTCTCAACCACTGTATTAAATATTCACCATCTATAATAGTCAACCATCTTTACCAACATATGCATTAGATGGATAAACATGTAAGCTTAATTTTGTATACCTTTTCCAATTTATTTTCATTTTAGCCTGACTATTTAGATAAATGTTGCTTTTAGGTTTTTTTTATTACAAACTAGTTTAATTTAAGTAATTAACTTTCTTTGAAGTATTTAGTTCATTATTAAATGGATATCCCAGTGATTCAAATTTGACAGTAAGAGGTAGTAATGTTGGTAATGAAGGAAAGTGTTCGATAAATGCAAAATGGGATGATGAAGCTCACAAGTTTTTCGTTGACTTATGTGTGGTGAAAGTTACAAACAGAAACCGACTTGGTGGACACTTCAATAAGTTTGGATGGGAATCCATCAAAAAAAGTTTAATGATGGGATGAAAATAAAGTATACATCCAAACAGTTCAAAAATCATTGAACTCATGTGAAATCAGAATGGTCAACTTGGTAAAAATTGAGTAAAGAAATGGGGTTAGTTGGAATAATGAGAAAAATACATATATTGCTGATGATGAATGGTGAGAAAGAAAGTTTTAATAGGAAGGGAATACTTCTTTTTTACTTCAAAAAAATTACATTAAACAAAGTACATCAGATGGCCTCTAAATAGGCTTAAGAAAATAACAAACTCAATATAAAATTAGGAACATTAACAGGAAGTGGACTACCCCACGTTTCCTCAACTAAGTACCTAGACACGAATGTACTTAATTATTCCTGAGACTAAGTAAACAACCTAGTTACTGCTACTAGAAAATAGGAAACAACCATAACAACTTTGACTTGCTAGTAACGGTTACTTTGAAGGACTGACTTCAACACTCTCCCTTCCTTTAAAGTTTGTCACTCCCATCTGCTTCCTGAAGTAGTTATGCTTGACTTGTGGAAGAGGCTTTGTGAAGATATCAGCTACCTGTTTGTTCGTCCCGCAATGCTTCAAACCTATTGTTTCACTTGCAACCAAATCTCGGATGAAATGATGTCGAATTTCAATATGCTTCATCCTGCTATGGAACGCTGGATTTTTGGTCATGGCGATTGTTGCTTTGCTGTCACGAAATATCTCATTCACACCATTTTGAACTTGAAGAAAATCTGCTAACAATCACCTTAACCAAACACATTGACATGCTGCTACAGTCATAGCCACATATTCAGCCTCAGATGATGACAAAGCTACCACGTCTTGCTTCTTGGAACTCCATGAGACAGCACCAGAACCTAGGGAAAAAATATAACCCGAGGTACTCTTTCTTCCTTCTGGACAACCTGCCCAGTCGCTATCAGAGTACCCAAACAACCTGAAACTTGACGCCTTTCCATACCATAGTCCAAAATCAGTAGTTCCTGCTGCATATCGTAAGATATGCTTCGCTGCTCCCAAATGATGTTGTGAGGGGTTATGCATAAACCTGGAAACTATACTTACAGAGTGTGTAATATCAGGTCTAGTATGTGAAAGGTAGTTCAGACCACCTACAATGCTTCGAAAGAACCTTGCATTTGCCATGCCTGTACCATCATTAACCATAAGCTTCTCATTGACATTCATGGGTGTGGGCATTGATTTACAATTTAACATATTAAACCATTTAAGTAAATCAGTGGCATACTTTCTTTGTGAAATAAAAATCCCATTTGAACATTGTTTCACCTCAAGCCCAAGAAAGTAATGCAATAACCCCAGATCAGACATTTCAAACTTTCTCATCATACATGACTTAAAATCTTCAACCAATGACTTACAAGACCCCATACAAATCATATCATCAATGTATAGACAAACTACAAGAAAATCAATACCTTGTTTTTTTGTATAAAAAGTTGGTTCATTTCACTACAAGGGGAGGGGGGATTTCCGACGGCTGAAAACCGTCGGCGGCCGTCGGAAGCCGTCGGCGGCCGTCGGAAAAAGCCGTCGGAAATGAAGGCGTCGGGGAGCAGTATTTCCGACGGCTACCGACGGGTGATGCCGTATACATTATCGACGGTTTCCGGCGGTTTCCGGCGGTTTCCGACGGCTTCCGACGGCCGTCGGAAACCGTCGGAAACCGTCGGAAATCAGGCCAATAAGCCGTCGGAACCCGCCGGAAACCGCCGGAAAATTTCGACCAATAAGCCGTCGAGAGCCGTCGGAAGCCGTCGGAAACCTGTTGTTTTTTTTTAAAATCTGCTGCAAATAGAGCCTTCCAACCACATTTCTCTTCCAAACACTACAATATCAATACTGCACAATCAAATAAACAATAATCCAACCAAACATGCAAACCAATACTCCAAAATATTCAATAGACACAGAAATAAACTAAATTAGAATAAAAATAAAATACAAAATATACATAACATTCCAACATTAACAATAATACTAACAATAACTGTTCTAATCATGCATATCCTGATACAGCTACAGAACCAAGTGTATTATACATAATTATACATATCAACAATTAATTGTTCCTTCTACCAAATCATTGTAAACTAAAACTAAACATACCTGCACGAACGAATTAGAAAGCAATGAATCAATCTGCCCCAGATCCAGAGCCAGCCGATGAAGGGAAGCGGCCACCAAACTGCTGCATGTACTCAAATAACTGTGCCGTCTGCATGGCCTGTTGGCGGTTCTGCTCCTCCAACTGCTGAACTCTAGTCTGTAATTCTTCTATACTTGCTAGCTCGCTCTGAGGTCTACTCCGCCGTCTCCTACTCTGACTACTGGACTGCAATAATTGAAAAATAAATAAAATCAAAGTTTATTGTTTTGAAAAGGTAAGAATATCATATTTTAAGTATTTTAAGAAAAATTAAATTATTTACCGCTAAATTGCCAAATCCGTATCGTCGACCATGCTCTGGTGGACTCATAACGGACTCAAAAATAATGTCCTCTTCATCGGTCGTCAGCTGCTCTCGACCCGTATCAGAAAGGAGTTTCTGTCGCTGCTCCATAAACATCTCCTGCATTGACAAATTAATAATATCATATCTTATTTCATAATAATTTGACAACTAAAACAATTACTAATACTGAATAAAATGAAATATGCTTACATGGCTTTTACTGGATTTATCGTCCTGCCATGTGTACGAAACAGTCCCGTCTGGATTAACATGCTCAACAGCATGCGTACGGGTGAACACGTCCATATAGCTGACAGGACCATGTGCCTCGGCTTCCTGAAGTTGATTGTTACATACAATTATTATACATTTAAAATCATATAGCATAAACTATTTACATTTATTATTCAGTAATTAAATTTACCAACTCCTGCCGATACTGCTGAAACGACTTCGATCCTCCGCGATGAGTAACGGGATTCTTATTTCTATTTGCAGAGTTTCTATCTGACTCTGCCTGTACATTCAAAATTTGATACATTATTTTTCAATCACGTTAAATTAATAATTGAAAAAAAATTAGTATACTTGCCTTCGCCTCGTCCGTCTCCCAGTAGCTCAACCAAGCTTGCCACACGCTCTCCCCCATCCACCGTGGTCTCTTCCCGGATTTCTTAACCTCAGATATCGTGTCTCTGTAGTTCTTTCGCATCTTCCTCATCCAGTATGCTCGTGCCAGCTGCATATCATCTGTCTGGATGTCTATCTCAGCCTGTGTTAAAAAAAGATTACACTTTAAACGATAAACGGTAGAAAAACGACAAAAACGAATTAAAAATGGAAAACATAAAAATTACACATACTAGGACATCCTGCCATATGCACTCTATGATGTGCGGAGGGATGGTATCCCACTTTGGCCAGCACGCACTCATCCTACTACGATATGCTGCTCTGGAGACGTCCAACACTACCTTAGTGGGTAGTAGCTCGAACCCCCTGTTTTTAAGTACGATACAGATAAGTACATACGTATAGTATAGAAAAAATAAGATGATGAATAAGATTTAATTTTTACCCATCTGCTTTGGGGGCTAACGTAACAACTGGACGGTGTGGCGCTTGCGATGGGCCACTGCCATCGCCTCCTGAAGAACGGGAAGAGCTCCTCCCTCTATGTGACATAATGATAAACCTGTGACGTTTACACATCATTATATAAGAGAATAAAAACATGATAATGAAATATATTTCATATGAACATGACATCAATGGTATAAATTGCTTAATTATAATGACTGAAATGTAAATAGACATGTAAGTTTGTTATACCTGATTCATGATGGGTGTACTCTTCCTACGATAAGCAGAGTTCATTGCATTTTTAATAAAAATTGCTAAATAAATGACAAATTGAAATAACATAAAACAATAGTAAACGGATTTAGTTTCATAGTTACATCAATTTCATAATACATCAAGAATTCAACATAGTTACATCAATTGCAAAAAAACAGATTCAAATTTATATCAGTCATCATCGTCTTCTGATTCAGATTCGGTCTCGTTTTCGACGATATTTTCCTCTGCACTGTCAAACGCTTCTACCAAAACATTTGATTCATCGATCAAAGGACCAAAATCTGTATGATCGTCTGTAATTATTATTTCGTTATTTTGCTCAAGATCTGCCTGATAAGCTTGTTCGTCCGGAATATTCTTCCCATCGAATGTGAATCTGGCCTTTGTTTTAAAAACTGCAGACCAATCTGCTTTATCTCTTTTTAGAGACGGATAAGGAGCGTAATAAACTTGCAATGCTTGTTTGGCTAGTACAAAAGGATCATACTTGTGATAGTGCGATGTATGCTTTATTTCGATAAGATTATAATCCTTATGCACATTAATTCCAGAACCTGGAACATTGCTAAACCAATTGCATCTAAATAGAAACACCTCCTCCGCGGGTCTTGAGAAATATGTCAGTTGCAAAATTTGTGTTAGAACGCCATAAAAATCATTTAAATGGTTTTCTGGATCGTCACTACCTTTAACAAATACACCAGTATTATTTGTTAATTTTTCTGCACCGTATTCTTTAGTGTTAAATTTGTATCCATTGACGAAATATATTGGATATGTCTTGACCACTCTTTTTGGTCCCATTGCAAGATGTTTCAACCCTTCGTCAACAACACAATTTTTCGGCTCATAAACGTAATTTGAAAACCAACGGGAAAATTCTTTACTGAGATCTCCGTTCGGATGTTCCCGTTCATAAACACTGTTTATATAAACAAATTATTACATTAGGTTATACACGCGCATGCATTACAGAAAAGAATAAAACAAAAATTATTATTTCAGATTACCTAACAAACGGTGCAACCTCGGCACAATTTAGAAGAATATAAGTGTGTGCTACACGAAGATCTCTATCGTCTAGCCATATTTCCACACATTTTCCAGAAGGCCGACCATGTTGTCTAAAAATAGATAACATTGCTTGAGAGGACTCTTGTTCGTCGCCTTCATCATTACGAGGAACACTTTGAAATGAAATATTCACATGGTCACTGAAATAGTGAGAGAAAAAGAACGAAGCTTCTTCTTCGATGTAAGATTTACATATCGAACCTTCAACTCGTGCTTTTTGTCTCACTTTTTTCTTCAGATGATTCAAATATCTATGCAACATTAATTTATATTAACTTCATCTTTCAAATGCAATTAAATTACGTTATAACATATTACATACCTCTCAAATGGATACATCCATCCGTATTGGACAGGACCTCGAAGTCGTGCTTCAGATGGAAGATGAACAGGTAAATGTTCCATCACATTAAAAAAACCTGGCGGAAATATTTTCTCTAATTTGCAAAGCAATATAGGAATGTCCACTTCAAGTTTACGTAAACGTTGCACTTTTAAAGTAGTCGAACAAAGCTCTTTGTAAAACATACTAAGCTCCGTTACTACCTTCCAAACTTTTAACGGCAGTAGTTCTTTAAACATAACGGGAAATAAATTTTCCATCATTATGTGACAGTCGTGAGTTTTCATTCCGCTCAATCTACTATTTTTAAAGTCAACACATCTACGAAGATTTGATGATATCCCATCAGGAAATCTTAACCCTTCCACCCATTTTAACACAGCTTTAACTTGATTATTATCTAATTCGTAACAAGCTTTTGGTTTTTTACTGTCATTTGGTTTCATATGAAGCTCGGGACGTTTGCATAATTCTTCTATATCACGTCTTGATTTCAAATCATCCTTCGTCTTCCCTTTCACATTCAAAATTGTGTTAAACACATTATCAAATACATTTTTCTCATTGTGCATCACATCTATGTTATGGCGAAGCAGAAGATGTTTCCAATACGGCAACTCCCAAAAAATAGTTTGTTTGCACCAGTTATGAACAACTGATTTGCCTTCAATTTCTGTTTGCTCCCCCGTTTCATATATCTTTGGATAGTCCTTAACAAGTTCATATATGTCTTCGCTTGACCATATCGTCGGTGGTTGTCTATTTTCTACTCTATTAGCTAAAAAGTTTTTCTTGTCTCCTCTGAAGGGATGATTTACATGGAGAAAATATCGATGACAGTCAAACCATGAAATTTTCTTACCATGAGGTAAAGAAAACGCTCGTGTTTCATCCATGCAATATGGACATGCTAGACGACCGGCAGTACTCCATCCCGAAAGCATTGCATAGGCAGGAAAATCACTTATAGTCCACAACAAAGAAGCAAACATACGAAAATTTTTCTTCTTTGACACATCGTATGTTTCTACTCCTTCGTTCCACAGTATTTTTAACTCCTCAATCAACGGTTGTAAATATACATCGATTCCTTGTGTCGGATCGTCGGGGCCAGGAACGACAACAGTAAGAAACATATATTGCGTTTTCATGCACATCCATGGAGGTAAATTATACGGTGTGACGATAATGGGCCAGGATGAATATTTAGAACCAAATTGAGAAAATGGAGAAAAACCGTCCGTACATAATCCTAATCTAACATTTCGACTCTCCGCTGCAAAATTTGGATACGTTTTATCGAAATGCTTCCATGCTTCTCCATCGGCCGGATGTGTCAACGTACCCTCTTCCTCCGTTCTCACGCTATGCCACCTCATATTAGACGCAGTTACAGAAGATGCGTATAATCTTTGAAGTCTTGGAGTTATGGGTAAGTAGTGCATACGCTTGTACGGAACTTCCTTACCCTTCTTTTTTCTTGGTTTGTATCTCTCCTGGTTACAAACTTTACAATTTCTAAGGTTTGCGTCTTCTTTCCAAAACAACATGCATCCTTTTAAACATGTATCTATTTTCTGATACGGTAAACCAAAAGCCGACATAAGTTTTTTAACTTCGTAGTGATTTTCACACATTAGATTATCGGGCGGCATATGTCTTTTTGCAGCTTGTACAACAGCCGTAAACCCAGCTTCAGTGATGTTGTATTTTGACTTCATCGCAATGTATTCTGCGATTACTGACAGCTGCGTGCCGCTTTTACAACCATCCCAAATAGGTTTTTTAGCTGCATCTAGTAAATCATAAATTTTCTTAGCTTCAATATTTGGTTCTTCAACATTTACATCATCGTCGTCAACTTCAACCATAGGAAACATTGATCGTGCTGCATCTTCGACCATATTTTCTATACGGGTCGTTGAAACTATTTCGTTAACGACACTTTCAGACTCTACAGAAGTATTTGCTACAACTTCTCCATGCCGATCCCAAACATAATATTCGGGTGTGAAACCGTGTTGGCACAAATGAACTTTCACAATATCTGGTAACAAAAACTTCAAATGTCTACACCTACTACACGGACAACGAATTTCTGGATCGTTTCCGTTATTACTTAAGGCGAATTCAACAAACACGTTTATACCGTTATAAAAATCTTCTTTTATTGAGCCCCTCATTCCTTTTCTTTGGTACATCCATCTCCTTCGATCAACAAAATAATCAATCATTTTTCCTATTTGACAAAATGAGAAGTTCAAAATTTAATATTTATTTTGAAGAATACACATTCGAAAAAGATTATTTTCATGTTCGTATAATATTTTGAATTTAAAGAACAACTTCACAAATTTAAAAATATTTTCAAATAGGGCACATTTCATTTTTTAACGTACGTAACGATTAAAAATATATAATTTTTTTTCATTGGTCAGACATCCTACCTCCCATTACAAACACAGTAAGCATTTACATTTCGTATATTACTTCGTCCCAAACGATTCAATAAAATTTCGGCAGCATTTCCCTTTTGTTCCCTGCATTGTACACAAATGCGTGTACGCAGGAAACAAAAAAGAAAAGTTAGGGCGAAATTTTATGAACCGTTTGAGACGAAGTAGTATACAAAATGTAAATTCTTACTGTGTTCATAACTTGTCCAATACAGGGACAAATCCGACAAACATTGTACCAGATGAATATAAATGGTCGTTTTTCGAAAAAAACGACTATTTATACAACGATCATGTACAACACTCGTCAGACGGGGCCAAAAACTCTCTAAGGGACATTTGTCGGTTAACATGCGCGCATTTTACTCAAAAATACAGTTTTACTCACTGTTCACATTTATATATTAATTTCACACATTTATTCGACGTATTACGCATCAACTTAGGGCTGGTTTAACATTTTGTCATTTTTCAATACACACAATTATAATTTAGAGTAATGCATTTTTTTTGTGTCATAAGTAAAAACGTGCACAATATAATACTCCTAGTTCATTCAATCATTTTATCTTATTCCAAATAACGTATACAATCGTCGAATCAAGGCATACACAACAAAATACATATACATGAACATGCACAAATTATACGTGTTTATCACAATTTCACGATAAAAGATGAAATTGGTATACCATGTGATGCTATAAACCGTTATTACGCTAGTGGAAACAATTGCAATCATTAATTCGCCCTAATTTATCAATTTATGCAAATCTATAATTAGGGTAAAAACTGAATTTTTCATAAAAATAAGAGATTATACCTGAGATTAAGAGTACTGAAGCTTGATTAGAGTGCGTTGGAAGATCCGGAAGCTAAAAATTAGGGATTGGAAGCTTAGGGGTTGAATTTGGGGGGTTTTTTGGGTTTTTTTCGTATGAAATGGAGGAGGAAGAAAGGGCTCGGCTGGCTGGTATAATCGCAAATTTGCGACGGCTTCCGACGGCCGCCGACGGCCCGTCGAAAGCCGTCGGAAAATGGCCGTCGGAAGCCGTCGGTCTTGGCTGTCGGTATTCTGCCTTTTTCTTGTAGTGTTTTGACTTCTTTCAGATCCATTCTGCCACAAATAAGAGTCAACCTTGCTGTACCAAGCTCGTGGAGCTTGTTTTAGGCCATACAATGCCTTCTTCAGCTTGTAGACTTTGCCTTCTTCATTATTGACAAATCCATCAGGTTGAGCAACGTAGACTTCTCCTTGTAGTTCACCATTTAAAAAGGCTGATTTAATATCAAATTGATAAACTGGCCACCCAAGTTGAGCCGCTAATGATAAAAACATTCTCACTGTTTCAAAGCGAGCAACAGGTGAGAACGTTTCTTCATAGTCAATGCCTTGTTGTTGTGCATATCCTTTTGCAACTAATCGAACTTTGTGCTTTTGTACACTACCATCAGCATTGTACTTAGTTCTAAACACCCATTTCAACCCAATGGTGTTCTTGCCTTCCGGTAGATCAACATTTCTCTTTATGGCTGACATCTCTTCACGCATGGCATCTAACCACACCTAACTTACTGCAGCTTCATCATAACAAGTAGGGTCAGATGCATAAAGAGTAAAATCACATGTTGCATATGCCTCACTTAATGATCTTGTCTTTCTTGGAGGTGATTCACTAGAAGAACTTGAGGGGGAACTAGCTGGAGTCTTGTCAAACTTCCTGGTGAAGTTGGTGATGTACTCTGAAGTGGACTGTTATTATCAGAATGCAGATTTGAAGTTGCTGGAGTAGAATTATTAGATTCTGCAGATACCGATTCAGGTGGAAACACATCAGAGACATGTGCTTGAGTTGCTGCTGTAGAGTCATGGCTCCAGGTCCAAAACTCTTCTTCATTAAACTGGATAACTCTGCTTATAAGTACCTTCCCACTCAAGGGGTTATATAGCCTATATCCCTTAGATTTTGAACTATAGCCGATAAAGATACATTTTTCAGATTTTTTTATCAAGTTTACGACGAGATAAAGAAGTATCTAAGACATAAGCTATACACCGAAAAAAAAATTAAGTGGCATACCTTTGGCTTCCTACCTTTCCACGCCTCATAAGGAGTTTGATTCGTGACTGCCTTTGTTAATGAGATATTCAGGAGGTAAACTGCAGTAGCTACAGCTTCAGCCCATAGTTGCTTGGGAAGATTATTTGCTGTCATCATACTCCCAGCCATCTGAAGCACAGTCCGATTCTTACGCTCAGCCACCTTGTTTTGCTGTGGAGTGCGTGGAGCAAACAACTCCCTACGAATGCCCTTTTTTCACAAAAGGCATTGAATTCATCATAGGTAAACTCAGCACCTCTGTCTGTACGGAACACCTTAATACGACACCCAATTTCATTTTCAAGTAACGCCTTGAAGTTTTTGAAGCAATCAAATGTTTTTGATTTCGCCTTCAAAAAATACACCCAACTCATGCGACTATAATCATCTGTAAACAGCAAAAAGTACCTGCTACCACCATAAGACTTAATACTCATTGGCCCACACAAACCAACATGAACTAACTCTAGATGTTTTAAGGCCCTCCAAGAGTTACCTACAGGAAACGATTTTCTGTTTTGTTTCCCAAAAACACATCCTTCACAAAAACCATGACTTACAACTTTAGGCAATCCCACTACCATATTCTTCTGGACTAACAGTTTTAACCCTTTTTCATTTAGATGTCCATAACGAAAATGCCACAATTTATCACCAGAAACTTTTGCAACCAAGGCACAATTTTCTATATTTAACACATCTAATGGAAAATTTTTGTTTTGTGCCATTTGAATACTAAAAAGTTTTTGTCCAGATTTGTTATCATGAACTGAACAAAAACCATCATCAAACAAGACAACATATCCACCATTCAACAATTGACCAACACTAAGCAAACTGTGTGCTAAATTAGGAATGTATTGCACATTGTGAAGCAATTTTACATTACCTTTTGTTGTTTTGATTGTCACTGTCCCAATTCAAGCAACCTGCATTGGTTTGTTGTCTCCAAGTCGAACCTCGCCTTCTTTTGATTCATCAAGCTCTTTAAATAGTGACTTTGCTCCGCACATGTGATTTAAACATCCGCTATCGACATACCATACTCCTTTGGAAACTTCAACTGGAGAATGAGCTATGAAGAGATTTCTCTCATCATCCACGTTCTCTGCAAAATTTTCTCCCTTTTGATCATCTTTCTGCTTGCCCCAACATTCAGACTCTTTGTGATCAAATTTCTTGCAATAGTAACACCGAATTATGATTTTGGATTGTCGTTGACTGCCGTATTGACCTCGGCATCTGCCTCTACCTCCTCCACGGCCTCGTCCCCGAAAGCCGCTTCTGCCTTGGGCTCTACCTCCAGTAAATTCTGTCCTTCCTCTGTTAGAAGGCTCTCCCTTCACCTGAAATGTCTTTTCTTTTGCATTTTCATTAGACTTGCTCATCCATTCTTCATGGGCAATCAAAGAACTTATCAACTCTTCAAAGGTGTAAGTTGGTAAGTCCTTTGACTCTAAGATTGCAGTTACAACAGGACTGTAATCTTTATGTAAACTCCTCAATACTTTACCCACAACGGTTTCATCAGTGATAGTATCACCATAAATTTTCATTTGACCAATAATTGCAGATACTTTAGATAAATATCCTTGTATTGATTCATTTTTAGTCATAGCCAAACCTTCAAATTGAGAGCGAAGAGTTTGTAACTTGACAGTAATTACCTTCTTATCACCAAAAAACTCTTGCTTAAGAATATCTCATGCTTGCATGGCGGTTGACGCAGCGGCAATTCGTGGGAAAACTTCATCACTCAGTGCAGATTGGATGAAAAAACAGGGCCTTCGCATACTTCTTTCGACTTTCTCGGAGAGCTTGGCCGGGTTCAGCAAGTGCATCTACCGGTTCCTGGTAGCAGTGCTCGACCATATCCTAAAGCTCTTGGGACTTAAACATGGCCCTCATCTTGAGACTCCATAGATGGTAATTTTCCCCCTTAAATATTGGAATTAAGGGTTGGGATGAAGGAGTTATGCCATTTTGGGCCATGATTAAAGCAACTGAATGCAAATTTTGGATTTTGGAATGAAGGAGTTATTGTTTTGCTGTTGTTTCACTCCCTCGCTGGGTTTCTCTCGTTTGGCCGAGGAAGGTGATAGCTCTGATACCAAAATTTGTTGGAGGTTTTAATAGGAAGAGAATACTTTTTTTTTACTTCAAAAAAATTACATTAAACAAAGTATATCGGATGGCCTCTAAATAGGCTTAAGCAAATAACAAACTCAACATAAAATTAGGAACATTAACAGGAAGTGGACTACCCCATGTTTCCTCAACTAAGTACCTAGACACGAATGTACTTAACTATTCCTGAGACTAAGTAAACGACCCAGTTACTGCTACTAGAAAATAGGAAACAACCATAACAACTTTGACTTGCTAGTAACGGTTACTTTAAAGGACTAACTTCAACAGATGAATGGTGAGAAAGAAAGATTAACATATGCATCTTTAGTATCCGAGTAAAAAAAATTTAATTTCCTTCAAAATTATTGATATATGCTTATCTATACGTAGATGTACCAAGATTATGTTAAGTTTTGTGATAAAGATTGTACACTGCTCCAGACAAAATATGGTTACTTATTTTTGGATGTTGTTGCTACGGGTGAAAAGGTATATGCACCTAGTCAAGGATTTAATCCAACAGCAGTTCCTACCGAACGATCAGATGTTGGATTTTATGATGATTATTTTGATGTTAATGTAGAAGGTCTACATGATAATGGACATGAAGGTGGTGGGGATAGTGACGACTTTACTACTGAAGTTGAACATCTCATGCTGTCTTTGAACACCCTAAAAAGAGACTGCCATATGATGGTTGCAAAGGTGACTCAAAAAAGAAAAGGACTTCAGCTCGAGAAGAGTTGTCAGAAAAGATAAAAGTACTAATACATCAAATTTACAATAGTACTTCAACAGTTCAATATCCCCAACCAGAATCATCAATACCTATAGAATATTGCATGAACTTGTTGAGGAAACTACCTAGAGTGAAACCAGCTACTCAATTTTGGAATGATGCATGTATATTTTTGACAAAAAGGAAGCAAGACAGTTATTTGTATTACAACCTGATGCGGAGGCACGTTTGTCGTTCATTCAGTCACTTGCTGATCGTCATAACTCAAGAAATATGTGACCCGCCAATTACTTAAACCCTTTTGTTGAAACTGATTTTTTGTACTCGTTATTTTTACTACCTTTTACGTTTATGCATGCTCTCTAATATTACCATTAATGCTATTTTTGTTAAAAATGTCCAATGATATCAATATTTTATCTCTAGTTAATGTTATTCTTGGCACAAATGGTATTTTAGATATAAATCATTATTGTTCCCTTATTTATGACAAAAATATGAATATTGATGATATTATGAAAGAGATAGATGAAGAATTATTCAATTTACTGAATGTCAACGAACAAGATGAACACGAAGATGTAGATTTTGTTGCCATGTTACAAGTAGCAGCTCTTGGATATCTATATGCTATGAAAATTATTATCATAAGGAGTCATGTTAGAATTCTTCAACAAGTGGATATATATGTTGGTGATGGAAATATTGCATGGTAATGATGGACGTTGTTATTAAGATTTTTGTTTATGAAAACATGTTTTCATACAATTATGTAATGGACTTAAAGCTTATGGTTTAACTCCTACATGTAATGCCGTTATTAAAGAGCAAGTAGCCATGTTCCTATTAGTAATAGGTCATGGAACTGAAAATAGATTGGCACAAGAAATCTTCTAACATTCTATAGAGGCAATCAATAGACATTCTCACAAAGTGTTGAGTGCAGTTTTGCGTCTCTCAACTGACATTATCAAACCTGATCCTAACTATAACAGTGGTCCACAGTACCATGTACCAATGAAAGATCATGAATTACCCTCCATTTTTTAAGGTATAAAATATATTAATTTGTGATAATTAGGGTTGAATTCAGTAAATATATTGAATTATACAATTTCTTATAGGATTGTATTAGAGCAATAGATGGGACACATGTCAAAGCTCGTATCCCCTAAGGGAAAGAATCTGCATATTGTAGTGCAAAATGAGAGTTTTGGGTAACGAAAGCAGAACACCTAATAATCTAGTCTATGGACAATCTCAACGATACCAATCCAACAAAGAGAATAAAAAGAAAATCAAAGAGCATAAATTATAGATAAAAGATAGAAAGGAAAGAACACACCGATATAACAAGTTTCGGCTTTACCTACGTCCTCGAACCCAACAACCTTTATAAGTTCTTTACTTCAAGAGGGAGCACAATATAAGAAGAGAATAAATCACTCAATAAATTTCACTCACTCTAAAATAAATACAGAAATTTGTCTTGTGTTTATAAGATGAATAAATGTCTTCATATATATATATATATATATATATATATATATATATATATATATATGTGAAAGGATGAAGATTATCTTAGAGACAAGGATGAAAACTTTCTAGATTTACTAGATTTGATTTCAACATAAATTTAGCATATTGATATTTGTTTCCATGTATATCCTTATTTAATTGATTCCTCAAATCAATTAATATATCTTCTATAATTCATTGATTGTCTTTCTTATTTGTTTCTCATATTTGATTGATTGCGGGAATCGATTAATATCTTCTCCCTTTTAATATTTGAAATAGATTTAAATCGTTCAAATTTTACACTCTATCTCGGTTTAAATATATTAATCAATCAAGTAAACTGATTGTTGAGTCAACGCCCCATGGCACTATGTAGCTCATACCACACTAATCAAGTCTGAGCAATGCTTAACCTTAACCTTTGGAACTGACTTTGTTAACATATCATCTGGATTGTACTTTGTATGCATCTTTGATAGCTTTGTCTTATTTCTCTCTTCTTTAAGCATGGGAAAGAAACTTCTAACATCAATGTGCTTTATCCGTGAGTTGTAGGTTTCATTCTCAACAAGATGAATGGGTCTCTGGCTATTTGAAAACAACTCCACCGTATTCTGCATCATTGATAAATCCTCCAAAAACTGCAACAAATACAATCCTTCCTTGGTCGGTTCCACAATAGAAATAAGCTCTGCTCTATAGTTGATAGAGCTACAATGGATTGTAGCTTGGATCTCCAAGAAATCGGGCCTATGCCAAGTGTATAAACATAGCCCGAAATCGATGTCCTACAATCTATATCCCTAGAATAATCTGAATCACAATAAGCCCTTAGAGTTATATTGCTACCTCCAAACAACAAGCCAGTATTACAAGTGCCTCTCAAATATCGTAGAATCCACTTTGCTGCTTGCCGATGAGTCTTTCCTGTGTTAGACATGTATCTACTAACAACACCAACTACATGAGCTAAATCTGGCCTTGTGCATCCCATAACATACAGAAGGCTTCCAGCTGCACTAGAGTAAGGAATATTAGCCATATCTCTTTTGTCTTCATTCGATGCGAGACATAAATCATTAGATAGTTGAAATTGTGAGCCTAACGGAGTAGCCAACGGTTTATCTTTCTCCATACCAAATCGAGATGAGACTTTCTCGATATACTGAGTTTGAGTGAGCCTCAATACTCTTTGCTTTTTGTCCCTTTGACTCCTCATCCCTAAAATTCTCTATCTTTCCCACATCTTTCATATGAAATGCTTTGTCGAGCTTTGTCTTTAACTTTGAAATTTTAGTCATGCTCTTAGAAGCTATCAACATATCATCAACATAAAGCAACAAATAGATGATATCTTCGTTACACTCTTAACATAGACACATTGGTTCTTAAAAGAGTAACCATCTGAGATCATAAACTTATCAAATTTCTTATACCACTGTTTAGGAGATTGTTTTAAACCATAAAGAGTTTTGTTAAGCTTACAAACATGACTGAGCCTGCTACTGCCAATGAACCCATCTAGCTACCGTAGGTAAATGTCCTCTTCAAGGCCATCATGCAAGAAACCTATCTTGACATCTAATCGTTCCAACTCCATATCGAAGTGGGCAACTAATGCCAAAAGAATGTGAATGGAAGTGTGTCTTACGTTTGGAGAAAAATGTCATGGAGCACCATACCTTTCCTTTGAATATAACCCTTCGGCACGAACTCACCTTATACCTAAAGTCACCATTGTCACCATATTTTACCCTATAAATCCAATTACACCTAATTTCTTTCATGCCAGAAGAAAGTGGCGCTAAATCCCAAGTGTGATTTTTATGTAAAGACTCAATTTCCTCCTCCATAGCTATTACCCAACTGAAACTATTGTAACAACCCGCATTTTTATGAACTAGAATATTTAAATAATTAATTTATTTAAATATTAGAGTGTTGATTTAATCGATGGGCTAAAAACTTGTAACACCCCATATTTTTAGTAACATTATTTAGGAAATTTAATTAGCTAAGTTAAATTGAATAATATAGGTTGATTAATGAATTGAGATTTGTGATTTAATTAAGGGGTAGCCATGCCATATTAATAAATAAATAAATGAACTAAAGAATGAAGTGTTAAGGCAAATAGAGGAGGGGTAAAATAGGAAATATAGCATTATAATAACCTAAACCCTTAGGAATTTACTTCCATACATTCATTCATACGTTCACAAGCAAAAAATTATAAGTCTAACGCTGACCACCATTGGCAAAGAGGAAGAAGATAATGCTAGGATTCAAGAAAAAGAATCAAATCACTTAATCAAGATCAAATATCACATCCTACATCACAAAGCTAAGGTGAATCTGAATTTATCTTGCATAGTTTAGCCATAATTTTGAAGGACAAAATGTTTATATATGCTTGTTAATGATTCATGCTTATTTATATTGATTTTATGATATGTTTTGATGTGAAAACCCTATTTAATGACATCCAAATACCTTTCGATTTTAGATATAAATCAAAAACGATATTCTAGAGACGAGTTTCAATTTTCATAATTTTCTGAATTAATGTGGATTTTATATTAATTTTCTAGTGAAGAAAATAATTTATCGGGTTATAAATAATTCATGGTTAAATTATAAATAATTTGGGTCCAAAATTTATATATGTTAGAAAACATAATAAAAAGGATTTTCTGGAATTTTTGTAGAATTTTCCAAAGTTTTTTGATGAATATATAAAATTATTTAAGGTATGGTACTTGAATGTTTTATATATTTATAAAAGGAGAATGGGTATTTTGTAAATGATTTAAATTAATTAATTTTGAAATTATGGTAGTTTTTTTAGAAAAGAAAAATTAGCAACCAATAAGATTTTGACGAACAATGCAGGTTATTTAAAAAGATTACATAAAAAGGTCAAAACCAGTTTTTCATGCCAAATGCATGTTTTGCCACTTTCGGCACCCTGCTTCCGATTGGGTAGCTTCCGACTTAGTAGCTCCGCCTCTATGTCACGAAACCAATGCATATAGTATCATTAACCTGGTACATAGTGAATTGGACAAAAGCGGAAGGAACTGGGTCGAAACCAGAGGTTCCGTAGGAGGTCGAAGCGTTACTTTGCTTTAAATTGAAAATGCACCTGCTTTGCTTCGACTATATGACTTTCGACTTGGTTAGCTTCCAACCGAGTCAAATGGTATAAAGAAATGGTTTTAAGAGTTTGCGCCTTTGTTTTTAAATAATCGCTTTCGACTAGGTCGAAGACTTAGCTGCTGCTTTCTACCTTTCGAAGCAATGCCTTCGAAAGGGTTGATTTTGTTTTATAAAAACCCCACCGCTTCTCCAATGATTTTGGAGGATGGTTTCAACACCGTCACTTCTTTACTTAGGTTTTGGCTTTCGGAAGAGTCGCTTTCGGCCTTGTTGTTTGTGACCCTTAGAGATTTTAGATTAACCCAATAGTTTCGAAAGAAATGGTTTCGAAAGGTGTTTCCACATGTTTTAAAATTGTACCCAAATGCTTTCGAAAGTTTAAGGCTTTGATGCTTTCGAAAGATTTTTAAGAAAGGTTTCTAAGGGGTGCCTCCCCCATAGTTTCAAAAGGTTTACCAATGGTTTCAAAAGGTTCGAAGGAAAGTTTTTCCAATCGTTTTGAAAGGCTATGTTTAAGGTTTTAGAGATAGAATGTCTAAGGTTTTTAACTTTCGAAGGAAAAGGTATTTCAATGGTTTCGAAAGGTCTATATAATTATTTTCGAAAGAAAGGTTTTGGCCTTTCGGCCTAGATGAAAGTAAGGGTTTATTTGGTTACGAAAGGGATGCTTTCAATGGGATAGAAAGGGGTACTTTTAAAGGTTTAAATGTTTTGATCAACAAAGATTTGAGTAAAGTATATATAGCATGTCAAGGTGATTTTGAGTAAAGCATGGAGCATGTATTTTCCTTGTTTAAGTTTGATTTAAAGGTTTTAAATCAATTTGAGAAGAAAAGGTTTTCAACGAAAATTTAAGTAAAATGACTCAGATATTAGAGTACCAGAGGGACTGGTATAGGATCGCGCCATATACATTCGCTGTTAGCCCCTAGCTAATTTAGTCTGAATTCCAATGTGTAGGGCTTTATCATGGGTAAGTCTAAAATTATGGTACACACATGAAGGAATATATTTGTGCAGTGTAGATAATTGGTGAGCCCACGAAACCATTAGGATCAGTGGATCCTGGGAGAGAGTAAGTTAGGGACAAACCGTCTAGAAGACTTTTCTAACAGAAGTTATGCCATTTTTATTGTATTTGTCTAGTAAGCCCGAGTCAGCTAAAGGTTAGTAGTAAGCCAAACAAAACTATAGTGTTCGGATGGATAATCCATTTGTTACCTGATATGTATGTTTACATAAAATGCTTTACAGTTTTTAACCAGTTTTGATTGCAGAATTTTGATTTGCAAAAGATATGCTTTAAAAGGATATTAGTGAGGGGAAACCCATTCCGCTAAGCGGCGTGGTCTCGCTTAATGTCATATATCCGAGATGTATAGTATTATTCGCACCAAGCTTTATGTCTGACTCGAAGTTTATGTTTTTCTCTTAAACTCTTGGGTGCTCAAAATTGATTTGAGTAGGCTGAGGGTTGAGGATTTATAGGTTTTAGTAGGTTTGCCAACAAAGCTTCCGAAGACGAGCAGGTGGCTGACGGACAACTATTAAGGAGTCGCAGTTTGTTTCATTTTAATGTATTTCCGTTGTGTTTTTAATAAGTCAGTTATGACTATTAGTACTCTGGTTAATCGAGGGGGCATCATCATATGTCGTTCTTGGCGTATTTATGTAATAATTATATTTTATCTTAACTTGAGAAAGCGATGGGATTATGTAATTTGAAGATGGAATATGTTTTGAAAATGTAATGTGAAAAGATATTATTGAAATCTATGATTTTGTTTCATATTCATGTGATGTTGATATTATGAATACCATAAACATTACCGTATTTGGTCACCGGAAGTTAATAATATAGATGACTGCAACATTTGTTACACTTAGCTTCGAACCTCCAGATAGGGGATGTTAGAACTAAACTTTCACAAACAGAAGACATAAGACTCGAAACCACTTTTATTGAGTCTGGATCATCCAAGCGGTTGATATTGAGTATAAGAACGATATACTTCGACAGATGGATTTTTAGCTGGTAGCCTATGTTTGATTCTTAGATCGATCCAAAAGGCTAACTTTTGTCTACGATGGAGTTAGGTCTCGAAATCTTTTCCATTGAGTTTGGAATGTAGGTATTTAGTTGTAAATGACAGTGAGAACATTTCGTTTGGAGTTGCAGATTTCTTGATAGATATTTGTGATCGATACGTGAGAAATTGACCGTCCATAGAGCTTTCTCGGATTGTGTCATATTCTATACCATTAGGATAGGATAAATTCGTAGAGACACATGATTCGAGAATCATTTTTATCCGGGATAGCTAGAGCTCTTGCAAGTAGAAAATGTGGAAAGAAAATTAGATAAATGCAATATTCTCTAATTTTGTTTTTCATAAATAAAATATGATTCTTTGTCCCATTCCCTCTCTCTCTCAATGATCAAAGAAATGGACGGCCACTGGTTCTAGGCCCTAGAACTCCTCATTTGTTACATTTCAGGAGGCGATGCCTGATGGTGAAATGATCGCCTTGGCTAGTCCTTGATTCGCTTAGAAGCGATTGGGGAGAGACGTTGTGTGGTGGAATGGAACTGGGTCGATGGTGGCGACTTTGGAGGGCTTGATCTCTAATTATGGTCGATGATAGGAGGAGTAGTTGGTGGCCATGGGTAATTCTTGAGTTGGGTTGTGTTTTAAGGGTGGTGCGGTGGTTAGAATTGATCCACGGTGGCTGCGAGGTGAAGTAGAAGGAGGCAGTTGTGTTTTTGAACGAGAGGTGTTAGGGCTTAAAGGTGATTAACAAAAGTAATTAGCATTAATTGATTAATTATTTAGTTAATTAATTATCGAATGTTTATTAACTCGTATCTTACTTATATAAGGTCAAATTCAGATGAGGTTTCTTGCATTGGACTGGTAGAGACATCACCTTCGCAATGGAACAGCTTTGGTCGCAATTTGGATGACTAAAAAAGGCTAAGGCGAGCAGAATTATTACTCTGAAATTATTTCTCATTACAAATCCTCATGATTTTGTATATTGAAAATGTTATCCAGTGGTGGTAGAAAATATATACATATATGAAACTTTTTCTCCATTTGAATGGATTTGTTTGAGTAAGTGTCTAGGAAGATTGATTAATATCCCGTATATTTATATTATGGTATATTTGTGTCGAATAGAACTAGATAGTGATTATAAATTAACTAAACCCTAATTTGGACTCACATTAGCAATAGAAATGTCATTATATATTTTATTGCTAATATTCGAGATAATTGATTAATATCCCATATATGTAGGTATTGAATTCTTTCGTTGCTAATAGAATTAGATGGAGTTGTTATTAATTTATAGCATTATTATAAGTTAATCAGAACTCTAATCAGGAGTTATATTAGTGATAGAAATATTATTATATACATTTTATCACTAATTAAAAGTTAGAAATTACAAAAGAAGCAATTTATTACTGAATAGGGTTTGATAAAGTGTAAAATTTAGAATATTGCTATAACGGGATTTATTAAATTTGGACCTTAAGAAATGGTTTTAAATGTATGTGTATACATATATAGAAATTATATACATGAGCTATATAATATTTTAAGGCCTTATTGATACCTAAACTTAATTTTAATAGGAAATTAAGCGATAAAATGATTGATGGGTAAGAGTATTATTTTATAAAATAAGTTTAGGACTTTTATAAAAAAATACGAATAATATATGATTAGAGTAAATAAATAAATAATCTGATAGTTGAATTAAGTTCTCAAGTAAGCTGACTGATTAGTCTATCTAATTGTATAGTATGGATTTTATCAAATAATTAAATTAGTTGAATGAGTAAAACTATGGGAAAGAATGTGTAACCTTTATACGTAGTCTACATATACTCGGTATAAGCTCACTGAAAGATATTTAGTGGATTTTGATATTCAAGAAATATATTTGGATGAATTAAATAAATTAAAGGAGAAGAATGTCATATATTGCGATCTAGTTGCCCGTGATTGGGTATCAAGTTCTAGTGGCTAGACTATGTAATGATATAGTCGAGACGATGGTCAAAACGAGGTGGAACTGGTACGATGTTTTCACTCGATGCGAACAAGACGTTATTTGCAAGATGTCATGATAATATGACTTATTAGGTGAGATTAAAGTTATATGTTAACTCTAGTTGTTCGATATACATGTTTGAGAGACGATACGTTCTATACGACTTCGGTGATTGACTTTAGCTACCGAGACCATGTTATATAGGATATGCCCGTTGTCCATATAGTATGGATATCTAGTAATTGCGTAGATAATCCATGATACCATGGGAGAACCACATGACTTGCATACGGGATTTTGGAGCATGTTTAGAGAGAGATGGCAACGACTATATAAAATAGATCATATATTACACATGCTTATAGCAGAGGTCAAGGTGAGATCTATACGAGTCTATTGCATTGTAATGCGACTCGGAGTCTACGGTATATTTAGATACTGACTTATTCTGGTTTGTTCTTCAATGGGAAGTTGATGGAAGGACGATAAGTAATATATCATAGAGTAGACGATTAGTAATATTATGTACTAGATGGTTAGTAATATATCTTACAGTAGACGACTAGTAATATGTCGCATATTTGATGATAAGTAATATATTGTATAGTAAGCAATAGATGCTATAATATATAATAGACGGTTTATAGTATATCATATAATAGATAGTTTAAAATAAATAATGGATGGTATGGTTCTTTTGTGGAGTTTCGTATACTTGCGTAAATTGCTTGACATTAGAGGTAGACCTGGATTAGGATTCCTATACCACCACCAGTCTCAAGTGAGTGTAGTTTTGACCTTACGCTCGTACAATGAGATGTGCCTCACATTTCACTATTGTGCATGCCATTTTTTAGTCACAACATTATATTTTTGATGGACTGATTTAAGGAAACATGAAGAAAGAAAGGTAAGGTATAATTCCCTATTGTTTAGGAAGAGTTTACTTTACTTGTTTATAGGCAACCGGATTTCCCCCGAGCCACGTTTGTGGAGAGAGCCGGCTATGATTTAACTGTCCCTTTTTATTTGTATATAGTTTTAGTATACAATATTCTGAAATAGTTCCCCTCACACCAGAATTATGTCTGACCCACATTTTGTCTTTGTTTGCTTATGTCAGAACAACTTTTGGGTACTCGATTGAGTAGTTCGAGAGTCAGGTGGTCTTCGGTATATGTTTATAGGATGCAGCTGGAGCATTTTGGAGGCATAACATCGAGATTGTGTGATATATACTAGATACATTTATAGTACGTGACAGACTTATTTATTATATAAGATTCTGTTGTATTAGATATTTATTCAATAACTCCATTCTGTTGGGAGTTGATGTATTTCGATTTTCAGTATTGATATTTATTTATCAGTCACTTCTGCTATTGTGGTCTCTTATATATCATTATCTTATTTTGTTCATGTATATTTAGTGTATTATATGTTGTCATTTCATTGTGAGATCTTAACGATATCTTGATTTAGTGTTTTGTTTTAATTTTACCCCAATGGACTGGGTATTCAGGAGTCAAACGTTGTCATTGAATGTTGATCCAAGGTAATACGAAGGGTAGGTCGTTACAGTTGGTATCAAAGCTTAGGCTCAATACTCGGATCAAGTGGACCGGTTTGAGTTAGTCAATCTGTAAGTAGGAGATACGTTGAAAGAGCATACTTGTATTTTTCCACTATATTATGTTGTATACGCCACTTGTCTTCTGGACTTAAATTATTTCTACCGCTAGTTGCTAAGTGTTGACATAAAAAATGGGCATCAACACCCGTAGAATCTCATATATATCAAAGAATGAATATAATCTAGAGAACAAAGCATAAAAGTAAATGAACATGAAGATTTTATAGAGGTTCGGCAATCTTGGCCTACATCCACTTCATATTTTATTAATCTTTCACTTGATTACAATTACAAGAAAAGTTGGATCGGCTAGAATCCATTGATACAAGTATTTAAGAAACAGAAATGGAAAAGCCTCCGGAGTAGGTAGAAAAGATGAAGTCTTCCTTTCTGTAGCCATGATTGTAGTATTTATAATAGAAGACGCTTACGGATCGAGCTAAAACTTTGCAAGAAGGTTCCCCGGGCCTAGTAGAGCCTACCATATCGATCGGCCGTGCTCATTTCACGATCCATAACGATCGGCACGTCCATGACTGATCATTTTTTTGCTTGCTCGTAACAACTTACGATCACTATTGGAGGATCTCATGGGTTTCCTGACATTGCTTCTAGAATATAGGATTATACTGGGTTTCAGATTGCAAGCTATCAGCCATTTTAACTTGAATGCAGAATATATACCAAAACACACTGATCGTTAGGTTGTACCACTCAGGAACGATCAGCCTATATCGATCAGCCTTTTTCTTACCTTCATTAGGACGTGCGACCGTCATGATACACTCCGCTTGCAACTTCATTGATGTCACTGAAGTCTTACATGGATTCGCCTCATGGTTGCCAAGATATTAGCTATTCTTTAATGATTCGAGCTATCTGCCTTGATCGTCCTCTGGTCGATCCAAACGAGTCGTTGTCTCACTCGTAGCTTGTTACATGGACTTCATTCAATTGCAAACTTGAGATATAACTTCACTGGGTCAGGCTAGTGACTTCATGTTTGTCATACTTTGACTTGGTTTCAGTTCGAATTCGTTCGACTATCTTCTATAGTGTGATATATAGCTGGTACTTCAAGCTATCGACTATTCGTCCCTGGTCAAATCGATGATATCATGACTTCGCCAAAAGGCAGGATAACACTTGCCCCCCAAAGTACGTCTTGTGATTAATATGACGTGCTTTGAATTTGAAAAGGCATGAATCATTGTAAAGAAATCCATTTGGCTTCCTGATCGATTACTATTCCTCTATCGCCTATTGATAACTTAAGTGCAGAGTCTTATCATGTTAGCATATATAAATTTGGTTACGGAGAATCTACAAGCCCTCACTCATCTGATCCTGCCTCAAACCTGATAACTCTAGTTTTTTTGAAATCTTTTATTGATTATGGAAAATTGAACATTTAAACTTTTCATTTACCTTCACACACGTGTTCATATTGTTAGCTCAAGGTCGTGCCAGTGTCCATAGGTCGTTGCCCACTTTTATGACATTCTAACTATTCGCATACGCAGTCAAATTTTTGCGATCATTTGTCGTCCTTCTCATTCACCACAGTTTTCACTTCATCGTATTTCCATTCATCACCATACCTCTTTTTTTAATTTGTCTTCAATCATGAAACCTAGTGTTGTAGGTTAGGAAATGAAACGGTCATCCGAAGGCTTAAATAAATGAGAGACAAAATTGATCGGCATTGGGATGGGTCGACGTGCTTGGCAGATCATATTTTGATGGATCGATTGACGTATTATTTAAGGATGGATCGGCATAGTCACTGGGTATCACATAATCGTCCTAACCTCTCAGGATGAAAACGATCAGTTGAACTTTCCCTTTGTGTAAAAGTTTGACACTAAACCGTTTTCCTTCACTTTGCTTTTAACACTTGTACTCTTAATCTAAGGAAAGAAAATGAGCGCTCTGCCCTTTCCTTCTCTGAACTTCACAGTCATCCCATCTTCTCCTCCATTTCCATACTTCGAATTGACCTCGACTCTTTTATTTTTTTTAGATCTTGAGCATAGGCAAAACACTACTCGAATATGCTGCATAACTCTCGAATCGATTTCGAATTTAGGATAGTTGGCATGGTTTGATTTCTCTTTCTCCTTTTTATTCTTGTAATCATGTTTAATGGAGGAAAGGTGATTCGCATGAAAGAGTCTAGCAACCTACTACTATCGGGCCGATCGTTCTGGAGGGAGATGATGACGAGAAGACGAAGGGTTTGGAGTGATGGGTATGAACGATTCTTATGATCGTTCGTGGATGGTCGATAGGGCTTTAGTTTGAAGACGAGGGAGCTCAAGGAAAGGCCTTTGAACAATCGGTAGGTAGGATCGTTGTTGGATGATTGGTAGACACTGCCTATGGAGACGATCGGCATACTTGAAACATTCGGCCTTTAATATATTGGAACGATTAGACTATACAATATCATAACGACCCATGTATAGTTGGACTTAAAGTTTCTACCTGTGCATAAGAATATAACCTATAGCTTGAACATGAACTCGAACCAAACGACTTATTTCGGTTCCTTGTAAACATTTGAACATAAACATGACCATGCTATGACATGACCTTCACGACTAATAGCGGGTCGCCTTAGAACAAGTGCCATAAATGATTTAACCACCATATTAAAAATTATGCGTAGTTCGGACAAAAATTTGATTTCCATTAGCTAATGACCGTCTTTTGAACAAATTTCTATTCCTTGTTGTCTTTTCTTGTCTTCGTTTAACCCTTTATCACATAGCACTTACACTCACAATGCACTGGGGGGGTACAAGTCGTTTTTTCTCTGACTATGGCTTTTACTAAGTTTGATAGGAAGGGAAATCTAGGTGTTTTAGATACTTCACAATCATGGTAGCCAGATCTTCCTCTCATATGACTAACTCGGACGTAGAACCCATTTCAGCAACCGAATCTGACGGCCCGCCACTTAGTCGTAGTCCAGGGCAACCCAAAGACTTAGGGTTACATCTTGATCTTTTCGGGATTGTTTCTACTTTTCCACCAAAATTTATTGAACCGGCGCCTGACACTTTGGAAGATGCAATCGTACTTGAAAATCTTCCTAATTCAGTAGCTTCAATGATTAAAAATGACGCTCTCCAAAGGATCTGCATAAGCATGGGATTCCTTTTGATGATGTATTAGCTCCATCACAAGGCTACATGGCTCATAGACCCCCCGAAGGGTACACAACATGCAATAAATTCATGTTCTAGGCGGGGTGAATCCCGTTGTACAATTCGTATATCCAAGTGATTTTACATTATCTAAGAATTGCTCCCCCACTACTCCATCCAAACGGCTACGCGCTTCTCAATTACGCATACATGATATTCATGGAGTTTCTGCATCGGCCGCCAACCATTCGAAGACATTCGATTTCTTTTCACTTTTAAACGACAGACGGGGAGTCTATCATTCACTTTTCTTGAATCGGCGTAGAAATGCCAAATTTTGACCTATGCTTGGAATAAATTAAGTGCTTTCAAAAGCAAATGGTTCTTCGTTCGTTGTCCGCCCGACTTTGCTCGATTATGGCTAGAGAGGCATAAGTGTTCCTTAATAATTTCATAAATATATAAGGAAAACATATCCAGGCCACATTCGAATGATGTCATTCATTTTCAGGTGTCGTTACTCGACCCAGTAGTGATGTTTATGAAGAAGCAGTCTCTATTTTGAAGAATGCTCCAACCGAAGATAAAAATATTGAACTTTTGCTTAGTGACAAACTACTTATCACTTTTAGCTTGATAGAAGAGGGCCTCAGCATGGGGATACCCAAGATTACCCGGCCGGCCAGGACAAGACTACAGGCTGCAACCGGTCAAATATATGTTCAATCCGGCCCTGTGGTGCCCCCAGCCTCGAGCACCCAAGAGTCTGCCGATATCAATGTCGGAGGATGTAAATACATACCTAGTCGTCATGATGATAGACCTGATCTCGGGGTTGGCGTCGGACCTTCAAAAGTTCCTCAACCCCTGACTGTGACTAGAAGAAAGGGGAAAGAGATTACTCACAAACCACTAAGAAGTCATCGCTCCGATCCAACTAAGCCGTCGATGGGCCTACCACTAGATTCTTTGTCTGATCTATCGATCCTATCTGATCTTTATGCTTATCAATTCACTGATGTGAGCATTTAGAGATTAGAGTCTCCCATCAGAACAATTCATAGATCCCCAATTCTGGAGGGGAACTTACACCGATGAGCAAGGCTCCTGCACCTGGTCTAATGGGGGGATGCATTAGGACACTCACACACACTCGCATGTCTAAGACTACATTATGCTTAATCTATCCTTCCTAATACTCAAAGCTGATCATTATCCATTTCTCTTTGCAGAAACAATGGTGAGGAAAAGGAATATGTTTGATTCCTCATGGGACGTACAAGATCAATCGTCAAGGTCGCGATTTGGTTCTTATTGTGACAGTTGTGACTATTATGACATTATCCATCGCTCCAGTCAGGTCGTGGTTATCAAGAAAGGAAGGACAGGGATAGGCCTGCCTAGGACATTACAGATCAAGATCGAGATCTCCTCCTTAAAAAGGTCCTGGAAGATCGGCAGAGCGCAGGGACTTTCCCACCAATCCTCCTCGTGGCCTTCGTACAGCTCCTATGCCTCCAAAGTCTTAACGGCTGATTGATCACGGTCGTCATGGAAAGCAAGCTGTAGTGCACAGGCATGGTAAGGAAGGTGCAGGGGTTGAAATTATTTTTGAGGATCCCACAGTTGACCTAGATGTTCGCATGGTAGAGCTTCGAAAGGAATTTCCAAGCTTACGCTTTGATGGTTTCTATTTTCCACCTAAGCTGAAGAAGGTTCTAAATGATGTTCAAAGAATAATTATCAACTGCATCACCGACATCCACATGCAATACCGGGAATGGATTAAAGCCATGGAAAAAATATCAAAGGATTCCTTCGAACGCAAGGCAGAAATAGAGAAACTAAAGCGACAAGAGGCCCAAGATAAAAGGATTATTGAAGCTCTGATAAACGAATATGAGGCATCTAGAACCACCTTAACTGTAACTGAAGAAAGAGACAATGCTGCTTTAAAATCTATGGAGGAGATGAAAGCTAACCATCTTGATATGGTTTAAGTACTGTACCACCGGAACTAAGAGATAACGCTTAAGCTAGACACGGCTGGAGACAAAGAATCTGCAGCCTTGAAGGAAGTGGCCGAACTCAAGGCCAAGCTTGAAGATGCGATAAAAGACAAGGATGAAGCTCAAAGGATCGCTCAAGATTCTTGTGAAGAGCCAGTTCGCGTTAGGTTTGAGACGGATGAGGCCATTGAAAAGGCTATGAACATCGATATGCTCACTCAACATGAGACAGAAACGGTCATGAAAAAGGTGAGTGAAAACGTGATGAATGAGCTCGATCCACTTCCCATCCTCTACAACGTAAATGTACTCAAGTACAGGAATTTAACGTGGCTTGGCGAAGACTACCCCCACCAGCTTCATCGTGCTTGGGATCTACTTGTTTTGGCCGAAAAAAGACTTCGCAGCACTGAGAATGTCGACATAACCAAACTAGAGGGTGAAGTGTTAATGGGAGATGAATCAAATATACTACATGACATTCAGTTTTCTCTTCAAAAGAGTTTATAACTGCTCCTTTACATGAAGCGGGCGAAGGATCCGGGTTGGCACATTCTGATATTGCAACTGAGCTGCCCCAGTGTCTCAAATCACGACCGCTCCTGCGACTAGCTCCTCAACTGTTCTCGAGTACGATTCAGATAAATCACGACTATCGCCTATTCTTAAGCGTGATTCTGAGGATGCTTCTGTTTAACCCGAAATCCATACCATAGAAGGTATCCTGTCGATTTTCCTTTGCCTTATAAAGTTGGGATATTATTAATCAATCTTTCTAATCTTTTTGCCTTATTCTTTTTCATCCATAGACTCATCGACCATTTCTTCTTTCCCTCTTGGTGGACCATAGCTGGGGTCTTAAATGACTGATTCTATTACAGTTACAACTTCAGCCGTCACTCAGAGTGTTTGCAAAGAGGCCTTATTCTTCGATGATCAACTTATGGAGGCATTATTCAAGGAAGGAGGAGACCCTCATCATGAAATCTCATTTGACGTAGAAGCGGTAATCATAGGCTTCTCTGATCTTGCCGACGGGCCCAGTATAAAATAAAGGATTGAGCGAGAGGAGCTCGAGAAGAGGAAGGTGAAGGGAGAGGCAGTCGGACAGGTCTCAGATGAGCCAATGCCTTCCCCTCTTCAAATGATTCCCCACAACGGTGTGATTCCTCCGGAAAACGTTCCTCACACTTATGCTTCTGAAGATGCCCCATCCCTCCAACATCCAGAGACGACACCGCCTCAATCCACATAAATAAAGAAACTCCTTCCAAGAAAGGCCAAGGTGGCAAGGGTTCGAAGAGGGGGGCTAGCAATGGTTCAGAAGGAGCTAATCTGAAGAAGCGAAGAAGGGAAAAGAAATCTAAAGAGTGATCTTCAAACAAGAAACTTCTTATTTCATGTACTTGCAACTTGTTGGTTGACGAGTCGAACACTAATTAAATTAACACATCTCAGGGCCTTTCTATGGTCATGGCCTCGAGGCGTTGCAATCATGAGATATAAGCCACAATGTTAGGCTAATTCTTTATGTATCCACATTTCTAGCCCCAATATTCAAGTCGGTAAATGCACCGTGTGGACGGTCGAGTCTCATCCCAATGGTGTTAATATTCTAACATAACCCTAAGAAACATAAAGTCGATCGATGAATAGTCATTCACATACATCATATTTTCCTCGTGCCTCCCAAGTCTGGGGCATACTTTAATAAGTAAGAGAGCAGGTCATACTCACTTTAGCTTTTACACTCTTTCCCATCGTATCGTGGGATGGAGTTAATGGATAATAAACTAGGTTGTGCATAATCTAGTCTTTAATGGTTTGCCATTTTTTCGTCGATTCTAGGTTGGGATTACTGAAATAGGGAGTGTTGAGGACCACTCCTCGGTTCATGGAACCTGCATTCAAGTCCGCATTTTGGGCATGTAGAGTCGCACTGTGGGCGATCGACTCATGCTCAATCTGTGTTCATACTTTGGTCCGCGCTCTAGGGACTTCAGGTTTTTAGTCGAACCGTTCATACACTAACCCGTAGTCAGGGATTCAGAGATATCTGTTAAATCATTTACACTCTAGTCCGTGCTCCAGGGATTTAGAGTACTTTAATCCATGCTCTAGGGAGTTAGAGATTTTTGTTAAGTCGTTTATAATCTAGTATGCGCTCCGAGGACTCAAAGTACTCTAATCCGCGCTGTGGGTATTTAGAGATTTTTGTTAAGCCTAATCCACGCTTCGGGGATTTAGAGATTTTTGTTAAGTCGTTTATACTCTAGTCCACGCTCTAGGGTCTTCGAGTACTCTAATCCATGCTCCGAGGATTTAGAGATTTTTGTTAATCATTTATACTCTAGTCCACGCTCCGGGGACTTAGAGTACTCGTCCACACTCTGGGGATTTAGAGATTTTTACGAAGTCGTTTATACCCTAGTCCGCGCTTCGAGGACTCAACGCACTATAATCCGCGCTATGAGGATTTAGAGATATTTATGAATCGTTTATACTCTTGTCCATGCTACGGGGACTTAGAGTACTCTAGTTGCGCTCAGGGGACTTAGACAATTTTGTTAAGTCATTTATACTCTAAGTCCGCGCTCCGAGGACTTAGAGTACTCTAATCCACGCTCTGGGGATTTAGAGATCTTTGTTAAGTCTTTTATAATCTAGTCTGTGCTCTAGGGACTCAGAGTACTCTAATCCTTGCTCTACGAATTTAGAGATTTTTGTGAATCAATTATACTCTAGTCTGCGCTCCAGGGACGTGGGGATTTTTATGAATCGTTTATACTCCAATCAATGCTCCGGGGACTTAGAGATTTTTGGTGAGAGTGGTCATATTTTCACCCTTTTGATTTGTACTTCATTTATTGTGTCGAGGTAGAACTTGTTGAATGAACGGTTGAACCACGTTCGTTCATGGAATGGGATACTGGCCCCAGCATTCCGGACGAAACTTAGTAATCAAATGGTCGATTCTCACCCACTTGGTAGCTGTGGATCTTCTCATTAAATCGAGGAAAAAGGCAGGTGATGAATGATTGGATCATATCCATGTTGGGGTCGGATGATGAAGTATTTCTCATTTTGCCTCATATTTCTTTCTAGCTGACGAGGATAATGGATTATTAAGGAGACAAATTAAGCTGCAACCGCTTCAAGTTGCAATCGTGCCTATTCGTTGAAATCTATGGCTAACAAGTAGGCAGTCAACATCAGCTGCTTCAAGTCAACATCAACCGCATCCACGTTCTGTAAGAAAAAGGATTTTCGATCCTCGAAAATCGACAATAATACGTCCACTGTATTTCATGCCGAGAAATCGATTGCCGAAAAAACCAATAGTTAGGGGAAAAGAAAAGGAAAAGGTAGAAGAAAGAGAAACAACAACATAGAATCTCACAATCGCAGCAGAACAATATATAATAGATGATAACATGTCTTTATACAAAAAGAACTACAACTGTTATTTATACATTACATTATCAGAGTACAACAAATCAATAACTCAATGCAGGAGAGTTATAATAACTTGTCCTCACCAGTGCTGACTGCACAACCTAACACACACAGTGGAAAATAATCAATTATGTGGAATACATCTCTGTCATCCAGCTCGTCACCTGAGCTCCATAGCATCCTAACCTGAATTTGTAATACTCAGTCTGATCCGAGCATTATAATAAAATAACACCCGAGTCAGTTTGGAAAACCAGCGTAAGGAAACACACTTAATTTGAATTATTACTGTTATCGAAATCCTTTGAAAAACAAAGGTATCTCGTAAGACCGTTGTTATCCCACCTTTTGGCAAAGCTGAGATACCCATAAATTAACTGAAAATCGATAATAACAAGTCATGAATATCAACTATGTGTTGTAGGATAACCATGGATATCGACGAATTTTGTCCGAGTCTGGATCGGGCAGCAATTTACAAGACATGACAAGCAAAGCCGTGGAAGCCAGCATTTCAAATTTCAAGTCAATCCGAGTTCGTATGCTCAAGTTATGATTGATGCAAGTTGAAGGAAGGGGCCCTGTTTCGTATCCATCGCTGACCCATATTTCGAATCGATCAGGTTCGTATCCCCCTCCATGTCCTCGTTCGTACCCGTCAGTTCCCCAAGCACTGCTTCGTATCGATCAGTTTCGTATCCATCTTCAACCACTGTTTCGCATCGATCAACTCTGCACCCATGAACCGGTAATGTGCCTCGTATCGGTCGACCAATGCCTAGTTCGCATCCATGAAGGAGGCGTTTATTCGAATCCATCAATAAGATTTAGTTCGTATCCATCACAAATATCGATGTGAAATCACCATCGATACGAGCTAAGCCACCTATCTCGATTCGAACTAGGCAAACTGCAAATCAATATGAGGTGCATGTAGTTGATCGATTCAAACAGGCCAACAATGCTCGATGCAAATGCGGCGAAACTCATGGATACGACGCGGCCAACTCGAAGCGAAAAGAGGATCGGCATGAGAAGGGCGCACCACATCACCGCATTGTCACATGCGCAATCGATTCGAAATGGACCGATTTGAACTAATGGATTCGAATCAGACAACCATCGAGCAATTTGAATTTGCATCGATCATTTCTCCTAAACCATTGATCCAAATGCAATGAAATTTTCACATCATCTTGCATACGTGCTAAAGAACAATCCTGCCAAGTTTCAGCTCGATTGGATCATTTTTTGATCGATACGAAATTGTTTCGTATCGATCGCAGATCGAGTCAAAACTTGGTGGGGTCGGTCGCGTGGGCCCACTCACATGCCAGAAGAAGTCTCCCGAAGTTTGAGCACGATATCAGCCTCCTGCGCCTATAAATAGCCCCCTGAAGCCTACAGAAATGGGATCTTTTGGCTATTCGACGTCCAGACTCTGCCGGATTCAATCATACATCTTACCATTTCTGTTATAGTCGAAATTCGTCATTGTAACTGCTGCAATCATTTGTAATCAGCAAAGAACATCAATAAAAGATAAAACTTTGAAGTGAACGTAGGCTGGAGATATCCGAACCACTATAAATCTTGCGTTTCTGATTGTTATTTCTGGATTGTTGTTTGTTGCTTGCTTAGATCTGAGACTTGTGCTTGAATATTGCTGATTTATATTCATTATTTGGTGCTTTCGCGATACTTGGAGTTTGTGACCATTTTTGGCGCAAACACTTTGGTGCTTTCACTGAGAAGAACTAGCATCCGCTATATCGGATTGAAATTCAGATTTGAAAAGCTTGAAGAATTTAGACTTAGAGAAATTGACTCGACAAACAAGATAAAGAGCCAAGGGAAGCCAACAAGGAGGAAGCCAGGAGGCATCCTCTGGTGCTGGAGAAGGACAAGCTTCGATCTACATCACCAGGGATGAGATGGAGGCTATGGCTAATTTAATGCATGAAAGAATGATGAAAAGTCAACAGGAGATGCTGCATAATTCCTTTGAACAGATGAGAGCAGCGAACGCGCAGAACCTTGGACCTACTACAGCGGCTGCGAGTGCAAGACAAGGAGTTAGGGTTGAGGAAACCAATGATGGCCAGGTTCAAAACCAAAATGCAGGACCTAAAGGCAATCAACAAGGACTTGGGGGTAGACCCTCGGGATTAGACACAGGAAGGCCTATAGATGAAGCTCAGCAGGCTGGAGTCAATGTTAATATTACTGAGCCACATGAAGAGTATGTACCAGAATTCCCTTTGAGGCTTGACGGGCAGGACAGAAACATGACAAGGGGGCAACCCCTAGATGGAGATGAAAGGATGATTGGTGTAGTGCGACGAATCATGAGAGGAGGATTGTCAAGTGAAGGATTGGAAGAAGTCAGTCGGAGTCCGTTCACTCCGAATATCAGAAATGCGAGGAACCCTCCAAAGTTCAAACTGCCTATGCTGGATCCTTATGACGGAAAGTCAGACCTAACGATGCATATTACCAGATACATCAGGCACATGAAAGTGCTGGGGGTATCCGAGGAAGTGATGGCTCGATGCTTCCCTCTATACTTGTCAGATTTGGCTGCGCTTTGGTTTAGACAACTGGACACTGGATCAATCAGAACATGAGGCGAGCTTGTAGATTGCTTCATGAGACAGTTTAGGGTCCACGTGACACGACCCAAGAGTGTGATTACTTTGGCTTCGATAAAGCAGAGGACCGGAGAGTCCATAAAAGATTTCTTACTGCGATTCAATGCAACGGTGGCTTCTGTAGATCGCCCGGATTTATCGATGATTTTAATGGCGGCAGTGGTAGGAGTTGGGGAAGGCACCGAATTTAAAGATTCTTTGGCAAGAGATCCACCACAAGATCTTGGAGAATTTTATCATGAAGCTGAAAGATTCATTCGGCTAGAAGAATCACAAGCCGAAAGGCAAGAAATAAATGCTGTGCAGGGCGAAGGAACCGCCAGAGAACAGTCTAGAGAGGACAAAGGAAAGAGAAAGTAGGATGATAGACGTGATGGTCCTGATAAATGGAAGAAATTCCTAGAGCCTAGATTCAAACAATACATAGATCTGACGACAAGTTTAGAAAGGATGTACACTGAAACTCGAGGGCAACTCCCTTATCAAAAACAACCCAGGAGAGATCCCACTGAGCGGAAGCGTAGAACCGGAAAATATTGCCTATTCCACGAGCTGGATGGGCACACTACCGATGAATGCCGTCACCTAAAAGATGAGGTGGAAGAACATGCCAAGAGTGGTAGACTGCCACAGTATATCAAAGAACGGACTGCGGCCGTAAGACCTGAACAACTGCCGCCTCCACCTAACAGAACAGATCCTGGATCGGGATCACGACTCGTCATCAATTGATTATGATGGCAAGGGCCAAGTTCGGGATTCGGACTTTGGTCAAATAGATTTCTTAGATTTGATTTCAAAATAAAAATGGCTATTCCACTTACTCATGTAAGGGAACCGGAGAGATCCTCAGGCATGCTCTGAGATGGTAATAGACCACTTCGCTCGGAGAGGCAACGTTTAGTTTTCCCTGATGTTTAAGATTGAACATCTAGGACTTGAATTTAATAAATAAACTTGAATTTCTTGAAATAAACCTTTGACCTAAGATTTAAAGGATGAATATCAAATACCAATATGAAAAAGATCGCTTTATGACCCTACCCGGAGAGGCGGGGTCCAGAGTGCAAGAAGTGAGTTGCTTCGTCGGAGAGCGACAGGATCGACTCACTTAACGTCGTTTCCCATTCACCAGAGAGTGATTAGATCGGGATTCGATAAGTGCCCGGAGAGGCTGTGATCTGCCCACGATTTAGACCCGGCATCACTTAATGTTCAGATACACTGAACCGGAGTGCAAGAAGTGAGTTGCTTCGCCGAAGAGCAACATGATCGACTCACTCAACGCTGCATCCCCTTCACCGGAGAGTGACAAAATGGGATCCAACAAGAGCCCAGAGAGGCTATGGTCGGTTTAGAACAACCAAGACATCGCTATATGCCCTAGCTGGGGCCAGAGTGCAAGGGACAGAAAGCAACGCCGGAGTGCAATAGGATCTTTCTATTCAATCGCTAAGTCTAGAATGGGCTTGGCAAGGGTCCGGAGTGACCACCGATAGTCCGGAGAGAATGTAAAATTTCATTGTTGACTTCCACTGGAAGAAATGGATAATGATTTGGCTTTGAACAGCCATGAACTTGATTGAAAATACTATAAGCTCTGAACAAAACATGAACTCACTGCATTTGATTTGAGACTGATCAAAACACACCTTTTACCAAAAGGAATGTTTCGGGGGGCAAAGTGTTATCCCACCTTTTGGCAAAGCTGAGATACCTACAAATTAACTGAAAATCGATAATAGCAAGTCATGAATATCAACTATGCGTTGCAGGATAACCATGGATATCGATGAATTTTGTCCAAGTCCGGATCAGGCTGCAATTGACAAGACATGACAAGCAAAGCCATGGAAGCAAGCATTCCAAATTTTAAGTCAATACGAGTTTGTATGCTCAAGTTATGATCGATGCAAGTTGAAGGAAGGGGCCCTGTTTTCGTATCCATCGTTGACCCATATTTCGAATCGATCAGGTTCGTATCCCCCTCCATGTCCTTGTTCGTACCGATCAGTTCCCCAAGCACTGCTTCGTATCGATCAGTTTCGTATCCATCTTCAACCACTGTTTCGCATCGATCAACTCCGCACCCATGAACCGGTAACGCGCCTCGTACCGGTCGACCAAAGCCTAGTTCGCATCCATGAAGAAGGCGTTTATTCGAATCCATCAAGAAGCTTTAGTTCATATCCATCACAAATATCGATATGAAATCACCATCGATACGAGCTAAGCCACCTATCTCGATTGGAACTAGGCAAACTGCAAATCAATGTGAGGCGCATGTAGTTGATCGATTCAAACCGGCTAACGGTGCTCGATGCAAATGCGGCGAAACTCATGGATACGACGCGGCCAACTCGGATCGAAAAGAGGATCGGCACGAGAAGGGCGCGCCACATCATCGCATTGTCACATGCGCAATCGATTCGAAATGGACCGATTCGAACTAATGGATTCGAACCAGACAGACATCAAGCAATTTGAATTCGCATCGATCATATCTCATAAACTATTGATCCAAATGCAATGAAATTTTCACAGCAGCTTGCATACATGCTAAAGAATAGTCCTGCAAAGTTTCAGCTCGATTGGATCATTTTTGGATCGATACGAAATTGTTTCGTATCGACCACAGATCGAGTCGAAACTTGGTGGGTTCGGTCGCGTGGGCCCACTCACGTACCAGAAGAAGTCTCCCGAAGTTTGAGCGCGATATCAGCCTCCTACGCCTATAAATAGCCCCCTGAAGCCTGCAGAAATGGGATCTTTTGGCCATTCGACGTCCAGACTCTGTCGGATTCAATCCTACATCTTACCATTGCTGTTATAGTCTAAATTCTTCATTGTAGCTGCTGCAATCATTTGTAATCAGCAAAGAACATCAATAAAAGATAAAACTTTGAAGTGGACGTAGGCCGGAGATATCCGAACCACTATAAATCTTGCGTTTCTGATTGTTATTTCTGGATTGCTGTTTGTTGCTTGCTTAGATATGAGACTTGTGCTTGAATATTGCTGATTTATATTCATTGTTTGGTGCTTTCGCGATACTTGAGGTTTGTGACCATTTTTGGCGCAAACAACCGCGTCACACATAAACACGATGGGTTTTTACCTTACGATAACCAAAACATTTTATATCAAAATCATCTGATGTTACCTTACGATAACCAAAATATTTTATATCAAAATCATCTGATGTTACAATAGTATCTAAGCATAAATACTTATTCAAATAGCCGAAATTGTTACATTAATTAAATTCTAGCATTTTAGGCTCTGCAATCAAAACCGTGAAGTCACGTAGTGGAGAATGGATTTCATATAATGACTAGGCACTGGGTACCACCTATCATAGTACACGTCTGGAAAAATGTATCGAGGACCTCGCTGGGATCCCCTACAACACAAGACCGGTTCCTCCCCTAACCTGGATAGTACCGAATATGTTACCACCCTGGGTGTTCCCACCCTTATCGAGAACTCTTTTTCCATGCACCACCGTATTATACTTAATAATATATCTGAGGGTATCTAGAAGGGTGATAACATACCCTAATTGGGTGTGACCACTTAACCTTGCTACATCTCCTTTGATTTTCAGCCATTCCGGCTGATGAGGCTTGAGGCTACGATTACCTTTTCAAGAACAATTTCACTTAGATTGCTCATCATCCTCCAATGATGATATTCAAATAGAATTTATCCATACAAGTTGTCTTGGGTCTGAACAAATCGAATCACCATCTTCACGATATCCGTTCGTAACGCTCAAATCGGATTGAAGTGGTTTTCGAATAAATTATCTAACCCCGGTCTCTTTGAAACAACGTTCGATATTCCGGTAAACCCAACCCAATTCTTTAGGAAATAAACAGACCAAAATAAGATCGGAAATAATCTCCTAACCGTTAGTGGACAGATTTTCTTATCAACGTCCTAGAAGAACGAAACGAGTTTACACGTATAATATAGCACCTTCTAACGATAACTGTACCATATTATCCTCGTGTTTCTCCTAGATATTTCCAAAATTATATTTTTGGTCCAAATTTGATAGTCGGTTATTTAACTATCAAATAAACAATCATTCAACCAAAGATTTCATTTTCCTACTGAAATCACTAAGTCTTATTTAATTTAAAATTTAATAAATTAAATCTCTTTATCAAAAAGGTATATGCTCATCTTATCAGAATAAGTATGTTCACAAATCATTCCCTTCAAAAATATTTGAAAACCTTTTAAAATAATATGGAAAGCACCATGCGGTATCAACCATGGATTCGTAGCTCAATGATTATGTCTCTACCCTAGAGAAATCCAAACTTAACTGTAGGCAATCCTACCTCCTGATTTTGCCATGAAAGTGCATAATTAGTTTCCGAAAACTTATTTAATAATTATCTCAAAATAATGTATATAAAGTTCCTGTAATAATTTTCCAAGTTTAATTTAGGCAAATACTCTTAAATAAAAGTTATATATAAAACTATATTAATTTTAAATAATTTATCTTTTAAATTAATAATGCTAATTAACTTTGATTTGTTAATGAAATTCTAATAGATTAACAAGACATATTTATAAAACTTATAATTCATTTTGACATTCAAAAATGTTTAAATAACTATTTTTTTGAAGTATTTTAACATGTTTAAATTACCTATTTAATAATTAAAAATCCTCTTTTCAAAACAAACTCAACATCTCGATAAAAAAATATTTTTCAATTCCAATATAACCAATCTAATATTTATAAACCTCTCTCGATTTAACAACAATCGATTTATAACCCCAATTTCATAAACCCCTTTTTCACATTTCCAAAATAAAAACTTATCCTTTCTTTTTAAACCGATTTACCCATCCCATCATAAATTCTTACTGTGAATTTATATCTTCAACTTATCAAATGAAAATCATTTCACATTATTTATAAACATTGTTTATAAATCCCATAATCTCCTTCCAGTTTACACGGATTCACATCACTTAAATCCATTGTAAATCTATTTCTAAATTAAATGCCACTTATAAATCAAATCTCTTAAATAATCCGAACAATGCTCTAAAAGCAGCCAAATCTCGATTTCACTTCCATTTCATAATTTAGGTATCTTATTTGAGATCTAGTCTAACCAATTTTATATTTATTTGTGAATTACCTTTTATTATCTTAATCTATTAAAAATCTCGATTTTGAAATCCTTTTATATTTAACAAGTATCACTTAAGAATCATTATTTAAAATCCTTCATATACATTATCCCAAAATTTATATTTACAATATCGCGAAATAGTTAAGTACAAATTTAAAATCAAACCATTTATTTTATCCAAATCATTTTCTTTTAACTGATCCAAAATTTTATATAAATACTTCGTTTCCGAAATCCCGTTCTAGTTTCTTTTCTAATTCAAAATATATATACATATATGGTATTTTAAAATATCAAAATCTAGGCTGGTGCTACCATAGCATCAAATAAATTCAAATCACACTATAATCTATCACAGATTATTCAAACATATCATATATCGCTTTATATGACATTAAATTCAACATTTTTGAAAATTCCACTTGGATCCCTCCGACCTATTTTCCTGCATCCATATATGTTAATACAACATAAAAATACTAATCCCACTTTGAGGCAGGATATCGCGGCAATATAGGGTCATCCGTTATTATGCAAGGCGCATAGGGTCTCATCCGCTCCAATAGTGGGAATAATCAATCCAACTACTAATTTATATATATACTACTATATATAATATCACATCCAACTGATAATAATTTAACAATTCAAACAATCATCCATTAATTAATTTTAGTCATTTAAAATTAATTCCAGTAATCCAAATGAGTGAGATTTACTTACTTTGATTTTTATTGTCGTTTTCATGTTCCGGTTCTGATTAAATTCGAATAGTGTTCTAATTTTGCTTAAAATTATATGAGCTTTAAAAGGCTTAAATCTAATTCCATCATGAAGAGTTTGCAATAATGAGCATAACGCAACTCGTTTCATTATTCCGATCTAAAACGAGCAAGTTACATAATTTATAAGATTTCAAAATTATTATTATAATTAATTTTACTAATTACAACTTACAAAATAATTAAACTCGTTCAAAAAAATTATCTGCCGCCAACCCTCCTTCTACATCTCATGTTGACCATGCCCACACTTCCTTTGACCATGCCACATCGCCGCCGATGGCCACCGAACTTGCCACGAACGTCACCAGAGAAGCGCCCTACCTCGCCACTCCCAACGCTAGTGGTCTCGACCTATGCCTCCCCTTCGTTCAAAAGCAATATGCCATATATGTTTGGTCGTTCAACAGTAAAATTCCACCACCTCTGATTGCCTAGAACAATCGTGCCTCCCCCACCAGGTAGCAACGTCTTCCTTATACAATTTCTCTTCAGACCCCTCCGCCCCTCGATCAACGACGCCGCCATAAATCAAGAAAAACCGAACCCACCCTTTTCACGATTAACCTCCTCTAGCTGCCACCACGTTCACCCATTTTTGATCTCCACCGTCCAGTAAGATCATCACCTTGAGACGAGCGAATTCCTAGCTAGCAACTTCATCTAGAAACGCTGAGACTGGCTCTGGCGATTGCGTGCGGTTGGATGAGTCATGGTTACAAGGGAAGGAGAATGTAAATAAAGTATATTTTTTCTCTCTTTGTGCATTATTTCAAATGGAGGGAACGTTTTTTAAATGGCAAGGTAGGTTCACATCATTGGCAAAGGTATTAGGGTGGCCGATGGTAAGTTAGAAAAGCAGCTGAAATGAAAAGGTGATTTGACAATATATTAATTGAATTTCAAAATATCTCGATTTACGTAGCTCAAAATTTCAAAACTCTATCAAGTTGTGCGCTAGGCATTCGTAATGTTATATCCCAATTCCGAACGCAATGAAAAAGGTTTTGAGTCTTAATTCGATCATATGGAGAAGATAGCTTTTTGGACTCAATTATTATATTAAATTTTCGATATTAAATTCAACGCGTTTCTATCACGGATGATCAAATGATAATCCTAAATGCTATGAAATCCGAAATCCGATAATAATTCACTATTGTGGATCGAATGGAACTGGTTTCGTCAAAATCCAAGACTGTGTCCTGGATCGCTATTTCTACTCGTTAATTTAAATGGGCTATTTTTAAAATCGAACAAATCACATTTAAATTAAATATAAAAGTTCCATTACCTTCATTCTTATTAATATAAATTTAATAAGCCTTTAAATTATTTTTATCAAGCTTAAAATAAAGATTTAATGTTTTAACCAATTTTTAATTATCAAATTCAATAATTAAATCATCCAATAAATCGATGTATTTGAAGTTCAAGTTAAAAATTTACTTTTAAATATTTAAAATCAATTAAATATTCCAATTTCAATTAACCAAAATTCTAGTTCGTTACATTCCTTGCTCTTTAAAAGAATTTCGTCCCCGAAATTGCCAATGTATGAAGAATGGCCTAAAACCCATTAACTTCCTTAAACCTTATCAGTTTAAACAATTTCCCGAAATCAATTTATTGAAAACACATTATCACTTTTTCTAATTTCCAAATTCATCCCATATATTCCAAATAATATTATTTACTTAACCATTTCAAGTTGTAATCCAACATCAAATTTTAGTTATAGAAAATTTTCTTCAAAATTTTCTAACACCTTAAATTTTCGAAAAATTTCGCCCGCGTCTCCTTTGCGCGGCTAGATTCGAACAACTACAAATCGCCACTACAGGACCAGATAATCAAAAGAAAACAAAATCCAAGTGGCTCGATTATAAAATCATCGATTTCAAACAACAATTTAAACATGTACTTTTTGTCGGCCAATTTAATTTTTTTTTCTTGATTTTAAATACCTACATCTTATTCACCAATGAAGTCCAATCATATAATTAAAAATCATTTTATCCAGCATTTTCAATTTCCATCATTTAGCTCACAAAAACCCATAAGATGTATATATATCATCCGTACGCAAAATCAAATCTGATCGCTCACTGGATCACATAATTTCCCTTCTGAACTAGTATTCTTCACACGACCACTCTAGTGCGGACTCAGATCTGGTTTCTTGATTAGAAGCCGTCATTCTCCTTGCATAACCATTCACTATGATAGAGAATCTCAGAATCAATCAAAAATCCATGTCCAATGTTCGCCGTCAAGAATCGAGTGAAAAATCCTGACTCGAATCGATATAAATTATCTCAAAATTCTGTGCTCGAATCTAGAACAAATCATCATGCGAATAAATAATATACAAACAACTTGCATATTTATTTCAATTGATTCTTAGCTATCCCAGTTTCTCTTATTCACATTCATTTCATTTATATTCACTTATTCACAATTATCATTCACACTTCTAATTCACATTCCTTGGTGTATCCTTTTAATACCGATTTCACTTAAGAATTTCACCATAAATTTTCTTAAGTCTATTGTAAACATTTTATACAAACTTTTTATGGGTATTTACCACTTCACAACTCAATTCCTTACCCATTTTAATTAAGTTCAATTTCAATTTCCAATTTCACATTTGATTTTTATCAATCAACATTCCAATCACTAATTATTTTAATTAGTTTCATCCACTGACTTGCTCAAATCTCAATCATTTCTATTTCCAAAATTTAATTTTATTTAGTCCAACTTAGGCTAAATTTTTAATGTCACTTTATTTAACTTAATTCAAGTTAAATTTGATTCTGTAGTTAAATTTCAATTTTTTTTACTTTTCTTGCATCCATATTCAACACTTAAAATATTTCTCTAACTTGAAATTTATAAACTTTATAAGTAATCTAACTTATTTTCTCATATTTCCAAATAAAACATTTTAAATAAAAATCCCACGGTTAAACACTTTCTTCTAAGTATTTCAAATCATTTTTGAAATCATATATATATATATAAGCACAAAATCCCTTGGTATGTCAAATCATTCTTTTGCATTTCAAATCAAAACCAGTTTTACCAAACAAAACTCCAATTTTTACAGTTTCTTTCTTGGAAACTCAAAAATGAGTGTCGATGATGCTGCAGTCGTCATCGAAATTACTTTCCAACGACCAAAGTGAATTTAGTGCTGTTATTCCTTTAAAATTCCTTTTAAATATTTCCAATTCAAAAATATTCTTCAAATAATATCACTATTATTTTCCAAGACTTTGAAAAATATTTCAAAACCAACAGGAATTAAATTCCCAAATTCCAAGCCTTTAAACCCTTTTAACAAATCTTATTTAAATATACTTCTGGAATTTCATTTAATTTCAAATTACGAATCACATTTACATAATTCCATTTCGTTCTATGAAATTATTTTTTAACTTTACTACAATATCAACTTTTATACAAACACCACAACAACAAATGATAATAGTTTAATATTATCATTTCCTAACAACCAAGCACACCATGTATATAACATAATAATTTCTGAAAAAATATTTCTTTATATATAAAATATAATCAGGGAAAAATGATTTCAATTACCCAATTTCAAAACAATTCTACGTTGAATTCTTCTGTTCAAGTGTCTAGAGATCCCTATCAATAACATTAATTACTCGTATTGACCAGAATCCATAAGCCACTCAATAGATCGACCAACACAAATAAAACATTTCATATCGCTAACAAATACGCGCTCATATCTATTAATACGCTCAAACTCATTCTATGGTACTAGTGTCCCTATCTCTAATGAGTTGCTCCGTCAAAGCCAAGGTTCTCACTTAACATTAACCTCTGATACCAAATGTAACAAACGGTAGGCATTTCATCCATCCCAGTAGTGGCCACTTTCCGCCATGGCATACATTGGTACCTCGAAATTTCTTTTATGGCCAGCTTCTTAACATCCACAGCCAACCCATCAAGGCCTTATACTACCTCTCAGGGACATGTAGGGGTTAGAGTCTAAGCTTCGTCATTGTTCACAAAGTAAGAACCCCCAATCATGCGTACGTGAACCTATCACCAAGCAAATCTGATCACGGTCTCTTCAAAACAACGTTCGATATTCTGGTAAACTCAACTCCAGTTCTTTAGGAAATAAACAGACGAAAATAAAATCGGAGATCGTCTCCTAACCGTTAGTGGACGGATTTCCTTATCAACGTCCTAGAAGAACGAAATAAGTTTATACGTATAATATAGCACCTTCCGACAGTAGCTGTACCATATGATCCTCATGTTTCTTCTAGATATTTCCAAAGTTATGTTTTGGTCCAAATTCGATAGTCGGTTATTTAACTATCAAATAAACAATCATTCAACCAAAGATTTCATTTTCCCACCGAAATCACTAAGTCTTATTTAATTTGAAATTTAATAAATTAAATCTCTTTATCAAAAAGCTATATATTCATCATATCAGAATAATATGCTCACAAACCATTCCCTTCATAAATATTCGAAAACTTTTTAAAATAATATAGGAAGAACCATGCGGTATCAACCATGGATTCGCAGCTCAATGATTACGTCTCTATGCCAGAGAAATCCAACTTAAATGTAGGCAATCTCTACCTCCCGATTTCGTCATGAAAGTATACCATTACTTTTCAAAAAAATTATTTAATAATTATCTCAAAATAATGCTTATAAAGTTTCTATAATAATTTTCCAAGTTTAGTTTAGGCAAATACTCTTAAATAAAAGTTATTATATAAAACTATATTAATTTTGAATAATTTATCTTTTAAAATAATAATACTGATTATAGTTTATTTCGACAATTTAAAAATATTTAAATAACTAATTTATTGGAATATTTTTATACTAAAACATTTTTAAATTACCTAGTTTAATAATTCTCTTTTTAAAACAAACTCACCTTTTCGATAAAAATATATTTTTCAATTCCAATATAACCAATCTAATATTTATAAATCTCTCTTGGTGATACCAACCGATTTACATCCCCAATTTCATAAACCCCCTTTTCATATTTCTAAAAGAAAAACCTATCATTTCTTTTTAAACCGATTTACCCATCACATCATAAATTCTTAGCATGAATTTATATCTTTAATTTATCAAATGAAAATCATTTCAGTCATTTATAAACATTGTTTATAAATCATATAATCTCCTTCTAGTTTACACGGATCCACATCACTTAAATCCATTGTAAATCGATTTCTAAATTAAATGCCATTTATAAATCAAATCTCTTAGATAACCTAAACTGTGTTCCAAAACTAGCCAAATCTCGATTCCACTTTCATTTCATAGTTTGGATATCTTATTTAAGATTTAGTATAACCAATTTTATATTTATTTGCAAATTCCCTTTTATTATCCCAATTTATTAAAAATCTCGATTTTAAAATCCTTTTATATCTAACAAGTATCACTTAAGAATCATGTTTAAAATCCTTCATATACATTATTACAAAATTTATATTTACAACGTCACGAAATAGTTAAGTACAAATTTAAAATCAAACCATTATCTTATCCAAATCATTTTCTTCTAACTAATCCAAAATTTTATATAAATACTTCACTTCCAAAATCCCTTTTCAATTTCTTTTCAAATTCAATATATATATATATAGTATTTTAAAATACCAAAATCTAGGATGGTGCTACCATAGCATCAAACAAATTAAAATCACACTATAATCTATCACAGATTATTCAAACATATCGTATATCACTATATATGATATAAAATTCAACATTTTTGAGAAATCCAGTTGAATCTCTCCAATTTGTTTTCCTACATCCACAGATGTTAATACAACATAAAAATACCAATCCCGCTTCGAGACGGGATATCGTGGTAATATATGGTCATCCGCTATTATGCGGGATGCATAGGGTCTCATCCGCTCTAATAGGTGTGAATAATCAATCCAACTACTAATATATATATATATATATATATATACACACACTACTATATATAATATCATATTCAACTGATAATAATTTATCAATTCAACCAATAATCTAATAGTTAATTTTAATCATTTAAAATTAATTTCAGAATCCAAATCAGCGAGATTTACTCACTTTGATTTTTATTGTCGCATTCGCTTTCCGGTTCTGATTAAATTCGAATAGCATTTGAATTTTGCTTAAAATTCTATGTGCTTTAAATGCTCCAATCCCATTATAAAGAGTTTGCAATAATGAGTGTAATGTAATTTGTTTCATTTGATTCCAAACTAAAACGAGGAAGTTACAGAATTTGTGAGATTTCATTATTATTATTATTGTTAGTTTTACTAATTACAGCTTATAATTAATTAACCTCGTTCAAAAAAATAATCTACCGCTAACCCTCCTTCTACATCTCGTGTTGACCACACCCACGCTTCCTTTGACTGCGCATTGCCACTGGCCATCAGACTTGCTGCGGACGTCACTAAAGAAGCGCCCTACCTTGCCACTCCCAACGCTAGTGGTATCGACCTCTGCCTCCTCTTCATTCAAGAGAAATAAGCCATATATGTTCGGCCATTTAATAGCAAAATTCTGCCACCTCCGATCACCTGGAACAATTGCGTCTCCCCCACTAGGTAGCAACGACTCCCTTCTACAATTTCTCTTCAGACCCCTCTGCCCCTCGATCGATGAAACAACCATAAATAAAGAAAATCCAAACCCATCCTTTTCATGATTAACCTCCTCTAGCTGCCACCACGTTCCCCTATTTTTGATCCCCACCGTCCACTAAGTTCATCACCTCAAGACGAGCAAATTCCTGGTTGGCGAATTTGTCTAGAAACACCAAGATTGGCTCTGGCGATTGTGTGTCGTTGGATGAGGCATGGTTACAAAGGAAGAAGAATGTAAATAACGTATTTTTTTCTCTTTGCGTGCACTATTTAAAATGGAGGGAACACGATTAAATGGTAAGGCAGATTCACATCATATGCTAGGGTATTAGGGTAGTTGATGGTAAGTTAGAAAATAGTTGAAAAGAAAAGGTGACTTGACAATACACTAATTGAATTTCAAAATATCTTGATTTACATAGCTTAAAATTTTGAAACCTTACCGAGGTGTGTCGCTAGACGTTCATAATGTTATACCACTATTCTGAATGCAATGGAAAAGGTTTCAAGTCCCAATTCGATCATATGGGGAAGATGGCTTTTTGGACTCAATTATTATATTAAATTTTCGATATTAAATTCAATGCGTTTCTATCACGTACGATCAAATGATAATCCCAAAAGCTATAAAATTTGAAATCCGATAATAATTCACTATTATGGATCCGATGGAACTGGTTTTGTCGAAATCAAAGACTGTGCTTCGGATCGCTATTTCTACTCGTTAATTTAAACAAGCTATTTTTAAAATCGAACAAATCACTTTTAAATTAAATACAAATTTCTATTACTTTCATTCTTATTAATATAAATTTAACAATCCTTTAAATTATTTTTATCAATCTTAAAACTCAAGATTCAATGTTCTGACCAATTTTCAATTATTAAATTCAATAATCAAATCATCCAATAAATCGTCATATTTGAAATTCAAGTTAACAATTTACTTTTAAATATTTAAAATTAATTATATATTCCAATTACAAATAACCAAAATTATGGGTCGTTGCATGTTCTATGGGATTGTGACATGTCGAGTCTTTTCAATTTTGTTCTTCAACATCTTATGTCAGGGGCACTAGGTAACTGATGAACGGTCAAGCCTTGCTCATTTAGACAAAAGCTTCGACAAGTTCCATTACGATCCATGAAAATTGGTCGGCGCCCATCTCTAGGGATTTAGATACCTACATTGTATGCGCATCGATTAATTCAAGTTGATCATAGTTTACGCCATAAATGAAATGGAAATTATAATAAATTAATTAAGAAGAGATCAAAATAAGTCTCATTGATAAGTGAAGCATCATTGCGTGCTCACTATTCCACATTTCCCCTGTCTTCTTTTAGCGAGGCATCGACCATCGTCGGTCTGGTTGATGATCAGGGTTCTCCGTTGCTAGGGCTCTAACGATTCTATCGTCATCAAGCCGGTATGTTCCTTGGCTATGGCTACTCGTTTCGCTCGCCAATAACATTTTCATGTCCGAGACATGCGCAAGGCTAAGTGGTCCGGGATTGATGGGTAGTGCCGCATCAGTTGGGGTCAAACCTAGGAAAATCTGATGGTTGCTTCAGGTTTCATTTTGGGTTGCTTCGGGTCGTACACTAAATTACTTGAAGCTTGAAATCTCCAAGGCTTGAGAGTAGGTACCCTGGGTCTCTTTGGGGTTTGCTTCGAGAAAAACACCATCCTACCCAAGCCCTGCTTCGGGTCACAGCCCAATATTATAAAATCTTCCTTGTACTTGTCAAAACTTCCATTCCACTCCTTTATGCTTGCTTCTCACCGGGATGGAACACATCGTCTCTCGCACATAACAACTCGAAGCATCTTGTCTAAGAAGATGTGAAATCAGCCGATTTGGAGAGGTGAAGGCAGACCCCAATATTGCTGGATCGACCTTCAAGCACAAGGCCACAGATTAAAATTTTGTGGAGGGGTATGAAGATAAAAACGATCGGTCAGTCCCTACGACCTCGAAACGATCACGCTAGAATCGATCGTATAGGAGCAACCAAAGTTCCATTGCATGATGTAGGGAGGCTGAAAGGGAACGATTGGCCACAAAGACGTTGAAAGCGGCTATGCGGTAGGATCGTGTAATATGGAACAATGAAATAGTCTAGGTAGATAAAGTAGGTAAATGCAAGGAGACACCAGGATTTTATACTGGTTCGGACCTCTCGTCCTATGTCTAGTCCCTAAGCTTCACTTAGAAATTTCACTAACTAACACCCTCACTTCACCCGGAGGAATAGGTTTACAACTGACCCGAACGGGATTTCTTGCCTCAACTACCAAAGAGGACTTCAACTCAATTACTAAAATACAATATTCGACTTGTTGTGTTCTTGTCAACACTAATGAGTCTAATGTAGTACAATATTCCTATAATCTTATCCTCGAGAGTATGCAATGTGTTTGTGAAGATTTAGGAATTGTGAATTGCTATGAATCAAAAGAATGTTATAAACAAAAACAGTAATTCAAGCAATAGATTGGTGATTGCTTTGGGAATATCTAGAAAATATGAACAAGAGAATAGTAAGATTAAAGCAAGAGAATTCGGTGAACTAAATGATGTTAGAATCATGTATATATACTTGTAGAAGAGGTGCATATGTTGTCAAAGGTTGCAAACAAGAGATGCTTCCATTTCCATTGATGAATGGTTGCAACTCTTGGGAAAAAGAAGGTGACTTTTCAAAGAAAATTCGCAGGTTCAAATTCAGTCGACTGAGCAGGGAATTCAGTCAACTGAAAATATGAAGTAAGATTTTCGGTAGCAAATTCAGTCGACTGTGCAGGAAATTCAGTCGACTGAAACTGGCATGTGTATAAATTTGCTCCGGTTTCAGTCGACTGGCTGAACCTGTTCAGTCGACTGAACTTATAAAATATGCATAGTGAAAACTTAATTGAAACATAAAGTTTATAAAAAATTTCTAATGTTCTTGAGGATAGATTTTAACAATGCATCTAGACTAAGACATATATAAAAAACATACTTTAAGTTTGTTTGGTCTTCATCTATCTTCCTTTAGAATTTGCATATATTTCTTCCATGTTTGTTAAAGCACATTGTCATTGATCAAAATCTTCACGTATCAACATTCTCCCCCTTTTTGATTGATGACAATACTGATTTATTCTAGAGATGTGTTACTTATTTTCTCCCCCTGAATGTATGCACTATCTTTCCTACAAAACAAAGTTAGTACCATAGATTTTCTCCCCCTTTGTCATCGACAAAAAGGAAGAACTAACAGCAGTAATAATTTATCAAAACAATCACTGAAGCATAGAGAATATTTGCATAATCATGGCTTAAGAAAAATAATTTCTCTTCCTATTGGTTCACGTATGATGGGTCCTCCTATTGGTGGTCTGTGCGCTCTTCCTCCTTGGCCACAACTAGCACCGCTTGCACTGCTACTTGTATGCTCTTCGGATGTCATCCATGTAAACGTAGGTGTCGGACGTTTGCCGCAAGATGTCGAAGCAGTAGTGGTGCTTGAGCACGAGATTGCATCCCAAAGCTTGTTGAAGAATCCTTTGATTTTGTCAAGCTTATGATCTACCTTTTTAAGACGAATGTCAAGAATTTGTTGATTTCTTGACAATATCCCCAAGGATTGGTTGGTAGTGAAGCTTGGGTCAACAAGATGAATTTCATCATCTTGTTCGAGATGTTCTTCGTGGTGAGGTTGAGGAGGTTGTTGTTGTTCTTGATGCCTTGCTTCCCATTTGGCGAGTGATATTATGCGAGGAGGTCGAGATGGGAGTTGCATTAGGCTTATGGTCTGGTGGTTAATTTGATGGACCATTGTATTCTCTAACTCAGGTAATGGCATATCGACATTGAGGAGAAGTCGCATGATGTACTCTCCAAAGTAGATAGTGCGCATTTTTCCATTATTGAAAGTGAGAAACTCATCAAGAATAACCTGTACCCAATTGACTTGTATATTGCCAAAAATAGCATATAGAGCTTGATAGTTATTTGGGTAGACAATTTCGTACGAGCCCGTGCGAGGAGTAATTGTTCTCATTAGGGCTTTATGGAGGATTCTTGCCATAGGTCGAAGAGAGGTGGATTTAAAATCCCTAAAGTTGATATTATCATCCATAAATCGATGGTTTATATTGTCGCGAATATGTGGATTGAATTCTATCTCCTCTAGCTTTCTCCCTACATTTGGTGATTCTAAAAGGTGTGCTATTCTATCTAAGGAAAACCAAACTTTCTTTCCACATACCATACTCCAAACACTATTGTTTGGATTTCTTGGAGTTTGGTGTCCAAGATTAAGATTAACATAAAATAATTTGACCATTACATGATTAATGGCATGGTCATTTCTTTTCAAATATAAAAGAGAAGTTAAACCTGTTGGATCAGTTAATGCTTGGATGTTGTAGGTTTGAAAGCTTTGGAAATCAACGAAAGAATGCTCGAAAATTCGGGAATTCTTCATCTTATTCCATCTAGTGACAGTGGTTCCATCGTAAAGCCATTGTGCTATTTGAGCATCAATTGGCTCGGAGGATGAACAAGATGAAGCTCTTGATCTTTTTGGTGCCATTTGGGTGAGATTTGAGTTGATTTTCAGGAATTGGGGGCTAGGGTTTCGAAATTAATTTGGGGAAGAAAGTTTGTAGGAGGTAAAAAGTGAATTGGTAGGGTAAAAATTGGTGGTTAAAAGGAGAAGTTTGCCTGGGAATTGGCGTTCAGTCGACTGAATGCACTGTTCAGTCGACTGAATGCACTGTTCAGTCGACTGAATTGAAGGCCGAAAATTTTCTGGGCTAAATTCAGTCGACTGAACAGGGCTTTTAGTCGACTGAATGTTTTCCTGAAGGTTTCTGTTAGTAGTCCAGTCGACTGAATTGTAAAAAAATTTGCATTCTGTCTTAAGTTCAGTCGACTAAACAGGGGGTTTTAGTCGACTGACTTATGCATTTTGTTGTTCCTAATTAATTTTGAAGGCAAACTCATTATTCAAGGAGATAATTACAATTATATGGATGAGTAGATTTCAATACTAACTATTTCTTAGGGTATGGACTTGGATTCTTTTTCCCTTCATTCTTCATATAATTGATATCCCATGAATTTGGACTATATTGAGGAGTCTTAGGAGACATCCAAGGATTCACAGGATCGACTGGTGTATGATAAGATGAAGACGGATCAAGTGAGCTAACGGGGCGAGGTTGGGGTTCATCCACTTCGTTCTTCTTTGATCCGAAGAAGCGTAAACCAACTTGCTCTAGGATGCTCAAACGTCTTGCCGTAACTTTTTGCTCGAAGTATAGTTCTCGTTGAAGATCTATCTGTTGTTGTTGAAAGTGATGAATTTCATCAATCTTTCTTTTTGTGTCAGGTGAAATAAAGAGTCCGTGTTTCGCCTTTTTAGATTCTGGTGTGAAACCAGTACGATAATTTTCCCATTTGTAAACCGGCTCATGTGCTGGTGTTGGTGTGGGAAGTTTTGGCGACGTTGGAGTGTTATCAACTGACGAGGTGATATTGATTGGAGAGAAGGAGTTGTTGGACGACATTTTATGTTGAATTTTGTTAAGATTTTATTCGTCAAATCGAGATGTGAAAATAAAAATATTTTTAAGAATTTATTTATAGTAGAATTTTACTAAACAAACAATGGTTATAATTTAATAAGATTTTTTAACCGCATAGAGATTTAATGATAAAGAGGATTTTGTTAAAATGTATGGTTCTTATTTAATAATTCACTTTAAAAATGTGTGGTCTATAAATTATATAATGTAGCATATAACATAACTGAAAATATTTGAAATTCTTATTCAGTCGACTGAACATTTTGTTTTAGTCGACTGAAATGTGGGAATATTTCTAATGTATATCTAATTAATATTTTTAAAGGATATTATACCTAATTCTCGTCGAAGTTTTATAAAGGAGTTTTCTAATAGAGGTTTAGTAAATATATCGGCAATTTGATTTTCGGTAGAAATATGTTCTAAATTAATTATTCCTTTTTCGATATTGTCACGTAGAATGGTGACGAATATCTATATGTTTTGTACGAGAGTGATTAACCGGATTTTTAGATAAGTTTATTATACTTGTATTATCACAGTATATTGTAGAATTTGTTAAATTTATATTAAAATATTTAAGTGTTTGTTGCATGTATATAACTTGAGTGCAAGCTAAAGCAGCTGATATATACTCTGCTTCGCAGATGGAAAGCGAGACACAATTTTGTTTCTTACTAAACCAAGATACAAGTGATTTTCCAATGAAATGACAAGTACCACTTGTACTTTTTCTATCTGTTCGAGATCCACCAAAATCAGCATCACTAAATGATACTAACTCAAATGGACACTCCTTTGGATAGAAAAGACCGAAATCTTTAGTTTTGTTAAGATATCGCATTGTTCGTTTTACTGCTCTTAAGTGTGAATCTTTAGGATCGGATTGGAAACATACACATAAACAAACACTCATCATTATGTCAGGTCTTCTAGCGGTTAAGTAAAGTAAGGAACCTATCATACTTCTAAACAATTTTTGATCTACACTTTTGCCATTTTCATCTCGATCGAAATGTGTTGCGGTACTCATAGGAGTAGGTTTAGCAGAAGTGTTTTTCATGCCGAATCGTTTAATTAAATTAGCACAATATTTTTCTTGGTTTATAAAAATTCCATTTGTTAATTGTTTGATTTGAAGTTTGAGAAAATATAATAATTCTCCCATATGAGACATTTCGAACTCATTAGTCATTATATTTGAAAATTCTTTACATAAATTTTCATTTGTTGAACCAAAAATAATATCGTCTACGTATATTTGAATTATTAAAATATCTTTGGTAGTATTTTTAATAAAAAGTGTTTGATCTACTTTTCCAATTTTAAATCCCGAGTTTAAAAATAACTTTCAAGGCTTTCATACCAAGCACGAGGTGCTTGTTTAAGACCATATAGTGTTTTCTTTAATTTAAATACATGATCCGGATATTTTCATGTATAAATAAAGGAGGTTGTTCTACATATACATTTTCTTTAATAAAACCATTTAAAAATGCACTTTTAACATCCATTTGATAAAGTTTAAAATTGTGAAAACATGCAAAGGCTAATAGTATACGTATTGCTTCAAGTCTTGCAACGGGAGCAAAAGTTTCTTCAAAATCAATACCTTCTTCTTGGTTATACCCTTGTGCTACTAGTCTTGCTTTATTCCTTGTTATATTACCTTGCTCGTCTACTTTATTTTTTTAAATCCATTTTGTTCCAGTTACTGATTGATTATTAGGACGGGTAACTAATTCCCAAACATCGTTACGTTCAAATTGATTTAATTCTTCTTGTATTGCGATAATCCAATAATCATCTGTTGATGCTTCTTTTGGATTTTTAGGTTCTATTGATGAAATGAAAGCTACATGACCCATTTTATTTAGTTGATTTCTTGTTCTAACTTGAGAATTTGTTTCTCCTATTATATTTTGAGTTGGATGATCTCGTAATATTCTAGGAGGAGATCTTAGTTCATTACTATTATTTTCAAGGTTTGTTTCTTCTATATTTATCAATTCTTCATCATCTTTTATATTAAAATTTTTATTAAAATTTTCATCAAAAGATATATGCAAAGTTTCTTCAATTAAGTTCGTTCGTTTATTAAATACTCGATATGCTTTACTTCGTTCTGAGTATCCTACGAAAATTCCTTCATCATCTTTTGAATCGAATTTTCCTAGTTGATCTTTTGTATTTAAAATGAAACATTTTGATCCAAATATTTTAAAATAAGATATATTTGGCTTTTTATTATTAAATAGTTCATAAGAAGTATTTTTAGTTAATGGTCTAATTGATATTCTATTTAATACATAACATGCAGTAGCAACGGCTTCCGTCCAAAAATGTTTTGGTAGAGAACATCCATTTAATAATGTTCTTGCGCATTCTTGTAATGTTCTATTCTTTCTTTCTACAACTCCATTTTGTTGAGGAGTTCTAGGAAAAGAAATGTTATGATTTATTCCTTTCTTTTTACAAAAAGTTTCAAAAACTTCATTTTTGAATTCGCTTCCATGATCGCTTCGAATATTTTTTATTTTCAAATCTTTAGTGTTTTGAATTCTTTTGACAAATGTTTTAAAATGCTCAAAAGTGACACTTTTATTTTTCATAAAAATAGTCCATGTATATCTTGAAAAATCATCAACTATTACAAATACGTATCGATTATGATTAATGTATTGAACTTGTGTTGGTCCAAATAAATCCATATGTAGTAATTTTAATGGTTGTAAAGTCGAAATATTTTTCTTAGATTTGAAAGACGATTTCGTTAATTTTCCTTTTTGACAATCGTCACAAAGATTATTTATTTTAAAGTTTATTTTGGGTAAACCTCTTACTAATTCATTTTTAGAAAGTTTTCTAATAGTTTTAAAATTTATATGACAAAATCTTTTGTGCCATAACCAAGGATCATTATCTTTGGCAAGTAGACACATACTTGAATTATGATTAATATTCATATTTAAAACTAAATATTTCTATCTCTATTTCCTTCAAAAAAAAGATTTTGGTTTTGATCAAAAATGCTACATTTATTATTCGAGAAAGTTATTTTAAAGCCTTTGTCACACAGTTGAGTTATGCTAAGTAGATTATGTTTTAAATTTTCAACTAATGAAACATTTGTTATAAAAGGTAAATTTGATGTACCGTAATTGTTCACATCTCCTTTGCCAATGATATAGCCTTTTGAATTGTCTCCGAAGGTAACCGAGCCACCATCAAAGTATGTGATGCTTGTAAGCATATCTTTGTCTCCGGTCATGTGTTTTCATGTGTTTTGAACAACCACTGTCTAATATCCATTTCTTCTTTTTGAGTGGGACCTGAAAATAAATATGAAATTATTGGTACCCACCTTTTAATAGGGTCCTAAAAAGTTAGAGTTTAGGAAACCAAACCCAATTTGGTTTAGTATCCTTTTTATAAATATAGTTTTCATTATGATGAACATTATCCATAAATGTTTTAATATATTTATTTCTTATTAATATATTGTTAATCTTTGGTACCCAAATTTTAACTACCTTGTTTTCTACTTTTGTTTTCATAGGTTTCTTTAGCAATATTTGTAGTTTTGAATCAATATTTCTCTTAAAATTTGTATTTTTCTTTTTAGGAATTTTTGACTCCTTTTTATATCCTAGTCCATGTTTACTTGAAGAGGATTGAGAATTTTCTAAAATCTTAGATAAATTTTCTCTTCCGTTGTTAAAGTTAGAAACATTTTTAGTGATGCTATCTAATCTAGCTTGAAGACTATTATTTTCTAACTAAACTTGTCTAATCTTAGTTTTTAACTCATGATTTTCAGAAACAATTATATCATTCTTTGTTTTTTGAGTTTCAATTTCTTGACTTAAAAGTGATAATTGAGTTTCCGAATTTGAATGAGATTCTTGATCTTTTTCAAGTTCTTCTTCTAAGATTTTCTTTTCATCTTTTAACATATCCCTTTCAGATTCCGCTTTGTTTTGATTTTCACAAGTTTCTTTGAGTTTCTTTTTAAGAGTTTTTATTGTGCTTAAAAGTTCGGTGTTTACTTCAATTGAATCGTCGAAAGTTAAATTATTTACCTCAGATTCTTGAGCCATGAAGCATACATTTGCCTGTTCATTGTCGCTATCACTATCATTTTCAGATGAAGATGAATCTGAATCGTCCCATGTTACAGAAAATGCCTTCTTTTGAATTTATCCTTCTTGTTTTTGTTGTTGAAGTTTTTCTGATTTTCCTTCATTTGTTCTTGACAATCTTTTTGCATGTGTCCTTTCTTGTGACAATTGAAGCATTCTATATTTGAGGATGAAGGTTTGCTCAAGAAATTCTTTTTGAATCCGTTTTTGTTTCCTTTTCTATACTTTAAGAATTTCTTGAAATTTTTGGCTATAAATGCTAGATCCTCATCTTCAGACTCTGATTCTTCCTTTTCCGCATGAAAAGCAACATTCTTTCTTTCTTGAGCTTGATCCTTTTTAGCTTGCATATTTACTTCATACGACATAAGATTTCCAATCAATTCTTCTGGTTTCATTGTAGATAGATCATTTGCTTCCTTGATTGCTAGTACTTTTCTCTCCCATTCATCAGTGAGTGAATTTAGAACTTTAGACACGATGTCAAAGTCTATGTATCTTTCTCCTAGTCCGGTTAGAGCATGATGAATGTCTTGAAATCTTGAGTACATGTCATTGATGGATTCATTTTGTCGCATTCTAAAATTTTAGAATTTATTCTTCAGCATGGATATCTTTGTTTGTTTAACCTTATTTGTGCCTTCATGCATGACTTTAAGTGTTTCCCATATCTGATATGCAGTAGTACATATGCTAACACGGTTGAATTCATTTCTATCCAGGGCGCAAAATAACATATTCATAGCTTTGGCATTTGTGCTAGCTTCATTCTTTTGAATTTGTGTCCATGTAGGATAATCGGTTGTGTGTACAACGAACTCTGCTTGAGTAGCATTGCAGGCTTCGAAACTTGTTGCTTGCATATAAATCCTCATCCTTGTAGCCCAATAGTTATAGTTTAGTCCACTGAATAGAGGAGGTATTTGGGTAGATTGTCCTTCCGCAAATGTAGAACTATAGGTAGATGTTGTGCTTGTACTTGCGTTATTTTCCATATTATCAATATGTCTAATAACAGTGTTATGGTTATAGGACAACCTGGCTTCGATACCAATTGAAAGCGGTTATGCAGTAGGATCATGTAATATGGAATAATGAAATAGTCTAGGCAGATAAAGTAGGTAAATGCAAGGAGACACCAGGATTTTATACTGGTTCGGACCTCTCGTCCTACGTCCAGTCCCTAAGCTTCACTTAGGAATTTCACTAACTAACACCCTCACTTCACCCGGAGGAATAGGTTTACAACTTATCCGAACAACCGAACGGGATTTCTTGCCTCAACTACCGAAGAGGACTTCAACTCAATTACTAAAATACAATATTCGACTTGTTGTGTTCTTGTCAACAATAATGAGTCTAATGTAGTACATTATTCCTATAATCTTATCCTCGAGAGTATGCAATGTGTTTGTGAAGATTTAGGAATTGTGAATTGCTATGAATCTAAAGAATGTTATAAACAAAAACAGTGATTCAAGCAATAGATTGGTGATTTCTTTGAGAATATCTAGAAAATATGAACAAGAGAATAGTAAGATTAAAGCAAGAGAATTCGGTGAATTAAATGATGTTAGAATCATGTATATATACTTGTAGAAGAGGTGCATATGTTGTCAAAGGTTGCAAACAAGATATGCTTCCATTTCCATTGATGAATGGTTGCAACTCTTGGGAGGAAGAAGGTGTCTTTTCAGAGAAAATTCGCAGGTTCAAATTCAGTCGATTGAGCAGGGAATTCAGTCAACTGAAAATATGAAGTAAAATTTTCGGGAGCAAATTCAGTCGACTGTGCAGGAAATTCAGTCGACTGAAACTGTGCATGTGTATAAATTTGCTCCAGTTTCAGTCGACTGGCTGAACGTGTTCAGTCGACTGAACTTATAAAATATGCATAGTGAAAACTTAATTGAAAATTGAAGTTTATAAAAAATTTCTAGTGTTCTTGAGGATAGATTTTAACAATACATCTAGACTAAGACATATATAAAAAACATACTTTAAGTTTGTTTGGTCTTCATCTATCTTACTTTAGAATTTGCATATATTTCTTCCTTGTTTGTTAAAGCACATTGTCATTGATCAAAATCTTCGCGTATCAACAGACGTGAGTGGAATGATCTTACTTAAAACGATCATATTGAAACCATCACACATAATTAGTTGCTAGGGGTTTAATAGAAGATCGTATAAAAATGTTCACATAAAGACAATAGGCTATCTTCAGTAAGCAGAAGTATCAACATGGTACGATCAGTCATATGAAAATAAAGAAATGTTCAGTCTCAAGAAAGGGGTGAAACAATCGAGTGATGAGAGACCCTGAAGGAACAATCGAAGATAATCATTGGTGTATGAAGTAGCCTTTTCATATTGGTGGAACGACCGGTGTTGACCATTGTAAAAAATGACCAGGTAGGATGCTGGAGTGACTAAATTCGTAGGGAACAATTATTTTCCTAGTGCATGAGGTGCATGGCCGAATATCGATCATATGTCCTTGCATTGGAACTTGAGAATGCAAAAACATTCACGAAGCATACGACTACTTGTTATTAATTTCATCTTTCCCTTCTTTTCCCCAAGGTAGTGGATATGATTTCATTGCCTTATATAGAAACATCCATCTAGACTTTTTTCCAAATATAAGTAGATTAGAAAACTTATCAATCAAAAGCTGGATCTATTTCGTGAACATGAGAATTCACAAGTAGAAAATAAATTCCAATCTAACTAAGAAACCATTTCTCAATGAAAGCACCAAAATGTTGACACCAAAAATGGGCTTCAACACCCGTACAATCTCATAGATATCAGAGAATGAATATAATCTAGGGAACAAAGCATAAAAGTAAATGAACACAGAGATTTTATAGTGGTTCGGAAATCTTGGCCTACATCCACTTCATATTTTATTAATATTTCACTTGAATATAGTTACTAGAATAGTTGGATCACCTAGAATCCATTGATACAAGTTTTTAAGAAACAAAAATGGCAGAGCCTCCGAAGTAGGAAGAAGAAGATGAAGTCCCCCTTTCTGAAGCCATGATTATAGTATCTATAGCAGAAGACGTGTACGAATCGAGCTGAAACTTTGAAAAAAGGTTCCTCCGGCCTAGTAGAGCCCATCATATCGATCAACCATGCTCATTTCACGATCCATAACGATCAGCACATCCATGACCAATCATTTTTTGCTTTTTCTTAACAACTTACGATCGTTATTGGAGGATCTAATGGGTTTCCTAACATTGCATCTAGAATATGGGATTATATTAGGTAACAGATTGCAAGCTATCAGCTGCTTTAACTTGAAGGCGGAATATATACCAAAACACACCAATTGTTAGGTTGTAACCCTCAAAAACGATCGACCTTTATCAATCGGCCTTCTTCTTATCTTCATTATGGGACGCGCGATATCATGATACACTCCGCTTGCTACATCATTGATGTCACTGAAGTTTTACATGGATTTGCTCATGGTTGCCAATATATTTGCTATTCTTCAATGATTCAAGCTATCTCCCTTGATCGTCCTCTGGTCAATCCAAACGAGTCGTTGTCTTACCCTTAGCTTGTGTACATGGACTTCAGTCAATTCCAAACTTGAGATATAACTTCAAGGGATCAGGTAAGTGACTTCATGTTTGCCATATTCGACTTGCTTTCAGTTCGAATTTGTTCGACTATCATCTATAATGTGATATATAGCTGGTTCTTCAAGCTATTGACTAATCGTCCCTGGTCGAATCGATGATATCACGATTTCGCCAAAAGGTGGGATAACACTAAGGTATTTTCGTTAAGCTATCCATATAAGAACACAGAATACATGAGCAACTGCGGATAGACAGTTTGAGAAGCTTGATTAGCTCATACACTATTTAGCTACCATAAAAGATGTTCCATCGCCCGTGAACATTTCCAAAAGATTATGGTTAGCGCTAGAAGTGGTGTGCTCGTTAGGGCATCAGTATTTCTAAGTCCACCAGCTTTAGACTCTTCAAAGTTGTGCTGAAATTTCCTTAGCCTTGGAGGGGAGCCATATTTGTATCCAAAGACTGTTGCTGAGGTGCGGTCTTGGACACATGCTTAAGAAGGATTCCATTGATGTAAGTCTAAGGGATATTCTCCTAAGGAATATTATTTCTTGGCATTAAGGAAAGGGAGGCTTTGGCTGGGTAGGATGTAGAGTTTGTGTGGATGATAAACAGGCCTGGACATCGAATTTTATTTGGGCATCGCTTTGGTTCTCGATTTATTTCTGAGATCGAGAAGAGTGTGTAGTTTGAGCAATCCATCCATATAGAGCAGGATAGCTTATTAGTGAAGGAGTGATGACCCGTTAACCATTTGTTTTGGGATTTGGAGTGGTCAATACTCCATTGTTATGGCCGAAGAGATTTGCCTTGGGTCTTAAGCATTGGTTAGGGGTTTACTACTTAGTCTTATCCCTATTACGGTCCACCTTTGAATATCTCATTGGGATAGTTCTCCTCAGTAAGAATGCCCATGAGATACCGTTAAGTTAATGAAAGTGGAAAGCAACCGAAACTCCAACCAAAGGGTAAAGACTATGACACAAGAAAGATCGAGCTTGTTTGAAAATGAAAAGCTGACCTAGTATGTCACTTCCATGACATGTGGGTGGCATTTCACTTTGAAATGTCGCCCAGCTAAAGGTAAGCATAAGTGCTTCAATTGCGATCAGCTTGATCACTTAAAGAAGGACCAACCTACATTTTCAAAGGGTATGTAAGTGATGATTACTTGTGCCTCTTAGGCATTACTAAGTCTTGGCGGGCTTACGGCTCAGGAGAATCGAAAGGAGCTTATGAAGTGAGGTATGCTCTTATTTCGAGAACTCGCTTTTGTTCCTTCCAACACTTGAGCGGTATATTTTATCTATTGATAATTACTTGGTAAATAGCTAAACTTGACACCTTTTGTGGTAGGAAAATTCTTCGGTGAAGATAAACCTTATACGAGTCGCCTTAGTTGCAAAGCTGAGGTGAAGCGACCAAAGTTATACCATTCAAACTTGATGCATGAGCTTTTAAGTTGAGTGGGTTCGGTCGATGAAGTTTGACTTGCATTTATATCCAAGTAGGGTTCAATGGATGCCCAGTAACGAGCAAAGACCAAGCGAATGACTTATAGCGTTAGTCTAGAGTTATTCGTGTTATAATTGTTTTGCTTTGTATCAGTAAACCTCAGGTGATAGGAGTAATCCCATGTGCCGAAAGGGACATTTTCAAAAGAATAGTCCATTCACGTGCCTATTCTTAACATGTGGTTCGACCATAGATTTTCTAGGTGATTTGCACCAGTTAGAGAAAGAATTTTCACTTGATTCTAATACACGAGCACTTGAGTCGGAATTTTGAGATGACTAAGAGATTTTCGAAGCATGACCTTAGACGTGTAAGGAAATTTCTGTAGTCGGAACAAAGAACCAGATCAGAGTTCACACGGATGGAGTCAGGTGGTTGACCCTAATTTAACAAAGAAATCCTACGAGCAAATGAAGGGGTGGAATAGGCATCATGTCATTTGAAATGTTTTTAGATATTATTTAGTATAAGGTAATTATTATTGCGTGGGAGAGTTCGGGGAGGATTTCTCAACTAGATTGTGGCGATTCAGATAATCTCCTAAGTGACGGGATGATACCTTCCTAAGCGAGCGTCGTAGTGCGCATAGTATATTATCCTTATTAACATCGTGTCATGGTGGTGAATTTGAACCCAAGCCAACCCAGGCAATTGTAAATCTTCATTTAACGATGATTTAATCGGTCTTATTTTATCTTCTTGAGAATGAGTTTTTTTGAAAGAAAAGAAAAGTTGAGCATTGATGATGGATTTATTCGAATGTTTTGAGACTCGAGGATCCTACATATCATATAGGTTTTCCGCTTCATAGCCGAGAGGTGTAGTAGTTTGTGTGCTATATTCATAAAAGAAGTTACACCACTTAGACGTTTATTCCTTGTGAATGTCAAACGGATTCATTGGAGTTTATGGTTTAACATAAACCTTGGCTCTTGATGGTTACTATGCATGTTGGTATAGACTCTTTTTAAATATTTAATTGTTTTGTACGCTTGTTTGTTGCTTACTTTTTTTTGCTGCTGCTTATGTTTTCCTACTACTGTTTGATATTTTTTTAATTTTTCCATTGGCTGATTTTTATTGTTGCTGATTTTTAATGGTTGCTTTCTTGCATGTTTGACAATTGGTATGCTAGTTATTATTGCTTATTTTTACTTGCTATGATTTGTTAGTTGCTTTGTTGATGGTTGCTTGTCGTTACTTGTTGTATGATTGTTGTTTCTCGTTGTTTGCTATTGTTTGATTTTTGCTTCTTTAGTGTGTTTAATTGCTTGTATGGTAGTCATAGTTTCACAATTCAAAATAAGATTTGGATAGAGATACCTATCTAAAATAGATCATGACTTCCATGGCTATTGGAGGGGTCGAGATGAGATTTATGCGAGTCTATTGCCATTTGAGGTGACTCGGAGTTAATGGTATATTTAGATATCGACTTATTTGAGCTTACTCTCCAATTGATAGATATATAGTTGTGATAGTACAGTTGTTATGCTAAGACTGCACTATTTAAATTTTAAGCTAGTTGCATTTATTTTAGAAATGCAAGTTAGAGCATATGTTGGGTTGCATGTTTAGATGCTATTCGTGATTGAGTTACCATGTTAGTGTATGCATTTGTTGATTCGACATGCTTAAATCTATGGTTAATATTGAAATTATATTTAATCTTTTTTGCTGAATACATGAGAAGGTACATGGAGGTAGTTGTTGGCCATTTAGATTGCTTAGTTTCTTATGTTAGCACCTTAGTTGTATATGCTTGCTAATGAAAGAGGTATGTATTTATGCCTGACGGATATGTTTTCTATGTGACATACACACTTTATAAGGTGTATCAAATGTATATATTGCATGCATGTGTCCTGGATATAGGCTCCCTAGATATGGGATGTATATTTGTTGTGATTGAGACTGGTTGAGATTTTTTCAAAGCTAGCCGCACAAATGAGGTGCTGGGACATTTTCCATAACTAAAGTCGAATTTCGAAGAAAAGACAATGAGAAGGTTGTTAGACATAGTATAGCTAGTTAAATTCTCTTTTAAATTACAAGTTTGCACTTCATTTTCCATTTCCATTTCTTTAGAAACAAGTGCGTAAATTAGGCATTTGGTCTAGTCGATGAGACTTTGAGTTGTTTGTGAGTGTACTTAGGGAATAAAGATGAAGGCCTGGAGACTAGTTCAAGTCTTTTTTCTTTTTGTTGAGATCACTTGAATTAGTGGTTCATTGTTTAGATTTTGAGTATTTGTAGATGCTCGATTGGTGAGATGCACCTTGTTAGTAGACATGTGTATTTCCATGTGTGTTTTTATTTAGACTAGTGCCAGGATCTAATGGTATATGAACTACTTGTTATGAGTTATTATATGTTGCACAGGTATATACTAGTTAATGATTTTTATGGATATGTTGGTGTTGGGTTGTTATAGCATTTGGGTAGAGTTACATTTTTGCCTTGGAATTTCGAGAACGAAATTCTTTTTTAGGGGGGAAGAATGCAACAACCCATATTTTTATGCACTAGAACATTTAAATAATTGATTTTTTTAAATATTAAAATGCTAATTTAATCGATTGGCTGAATACTCAACTTTTATAAACCGATGAATTAGGACTTAAGACCACTTCTATTGAGTCTGGATCGTCTGAGCGGTTGAGAATGAGTATAAGCATTGATATATTTCAACCGACGAATCTTTAGCTAGTAGCCTGCATTCGATTCGTAAATCGATCCAAAAGGCTAACTTTTGTATACGATGGAGTTAGGTCCTAAAACCTTTTCCATTGAGTTTGGAATATGGGTAGCTGGTTATAAATGACAATGAGCACATTTCGTTTGGAGTTGCAGATTTCTCGAAAGATATTTATGATAGATACGTGCGAAATTGACCATCTGGGGAGCAGCCTCGAATTGTGTCGTATTTTATCCCATCGTGATGGGAAAAATGCTTAGAGTCGAGTGATCCAAAAATCATCTCGATCCGAGCTAGCTAGAGCTCGTGTGAGTTGAAAATATGGAGAGAAAATTGGATGAGTACAGTATTCTTTAATTTTATTTTTCATAAAATAAAATATGATTCTCTCTCACGTTCCCTCTCTCTCAACTATCAAAGAGATGGACGGCCACCGCTTCTTGGCCTTGGATCTCCTCTATCATTATATTTCAGACGGTGGCGCCTAAAGGTGAAATGATCGCCTTGGCCAGACATTGCTTTGCATGGAAGAGATGATGGAGAGGCGTTGCAAGTTGGCATGGATCTAGGTCTGATGGTGGTGACTTTAAATGGCTTATTCTTGAGCTATGGTCGATGATAGGAGGAGAGGATAGGGGCTATGGGTCATTATTGACCTGGGCTGTCATTTGACGGAGGTGCGATGGTGAAGTACAAGGAGGCGGTTGGGATGTGAAGTAGAAAGAGGCGGCCGCATTTGTGAAGGAGAGGGGTTAGAGCTTGTAACGACCCGTAAATTTCCAATAATTAAAATAGCTAATTTAATAAGATTTCGTGATTTAGTGTTAGAAAAAAATTTGTAAGTCGTTTGGAATAATAATAAATGTTGAATCCATTGGGTATAATAGAGTAATTGATTGATAAGTAAAATCTATTCAAATCAAATATCGAATATTGAACAGGTAAATTGTTTAAATTAAATATTTAAAACTTATTGAATAATTGAATAACTGTAAAATGAAAATAGTGTTCTAAATTGTGGATTGGTTTTAAAAGTTGAATCTTAAAAGTTCAATTTCAATATTTCAAAAGATAATGAATTATTGGATAATCGAGATTGTTTAAATTTAATATTTGGAATTTATTGAATAATTTAATAATGGAAAATGAATAACCGTATAATGGAAATGGTTGTTCTATAATTTTAATTCGTTTTAAAGGTTAAATCTTATAAGTTCGTTTTGAATATTTCAAAAGATAGTGTTTTAAGAATAATCAAATTTGTTTAAATTCAATATTACAAATGTTTGAATAATTAAATACCGAATTTGATATGATTAATTTGATATTGAAATTTAATATATGAAAATAAAGTAAATAATTGAAATTTGATTTAATATGATTCAAATTGGTTTCCAAAGTGAATGTAAGTTATATTGGGATTATAATAGAGTTAATAAGATTTTAAAATTGGAATTTATTAGATAATTGAATAACGGGTTTGATATGATTAAAAATGATTTGTAAAATTTTATTTTATCATATTAAAGTTAGAATGATGTTGTAGAACTTTTAAAATCGAATTAAAGGTAAACTTTGTGAAAATTGAATATTTTAATATTTAAATCGACTAGTTAAAATAGCCATTTTTCAAATAGTCTCGGATTTCGACGAAACTAGTTTCATCGTATCCGTAACGTGATATTATTGTAAGATTTCAAATTTCGTGTCAATCAGATTTACTGTTTATCCGGGGCGAGCCAAAACGCATAGAAATCGGTTTAATCGATTTAATTTAAAATCGATCGTTTATTTCCGTAACTCGCATAGATGATCGAATTAGCTCCCAAAACCTATTCCATTGTGTCCGAAACGCGGGGTAAACCCTAGAAACGCCGGTCACCGTGCGTAAATCGGAGTTCGAAAATTCGGAGTGAATAGTGTTTCGTAAATTTTATATATAAGCACCTTTAACATTCACTTTTGCAAAAAAAACTCAAGCCCTAGGGTTTCAGGGCCGACTGCCTCTTATACAAACCAATGGCCAGAAACGCAACCAATTCATCCCCTCCGATCTCCCAATCCGTCGACATTTACGCGAAGTGTTCAACACGAAAATTGAAGAGCGTGGTGAGAACTTTCAATCCATACAGTTGATTGCGTGCATCGTTGTCATTTGGAGGCGCTGGGGGGCCGTGTATGGCTTTGCGTCGCGCACGTCGTTCGAGGAAATTAAGGTGCCGAGCTTCACCGTTCTTTGGCCAGAGGTGAAGGCGACTTCGAGCTTTGAAGGGGTGTTGGTCGATCGTGTTGTAGTGGAGGTTGGTGGTTGTAAAAATTCGAAGAAATGTGGCGGCATGGGTTCCTATTCGCGTATGAAGACCTGGGAAGGAGAAGATGCATTGAGCGGCCATGATTTTCTCAACTGAGATGGACGGCCGATGTTGGATGTAGGGTTTTAAGGTGTAAAATAATTTGTAAAATTATTATTTCATAATTCGTTAAAAGTTTAAAATGCAATATCTCTTTCATACGAGGTCGAAAAAGCACGAAATCAATTGCGTTGGGTTCGTATGGACGAACGCTACACAATGGAGCTGGATTGGAATCGTTAGGAGCTAGTGAAAATTTCGGGTAAAATTAAACACTCGTTTAATTTTATTCGGAATAAAACGCTGGAACTACATTGAAATCAAGGTGAGTGTTTTATAACGCTCACAACGTACTAAATATCTTTATGCTAGTTAAATTTGACATTTTGAAGTGTTATGAATTTTATTTGTCATTGTTTGATAAAATTTAATTGTCATATAGATTGTCATTCGAATTAATCGTTGAAAATTAAATTGACAGTTAAATTGAAATTAAAATTGAATTGCGATTAAATTACCTGACATTGATAACTATGAAATTGCCATGAATTGTATTGTCTATTGGATGATTTATTTCGATGGATGCTATTGGTTGATATTTAAATGTTTGGATGTTTATTTGCTTATATATAACCTGTTATGCATACATATGACACTATGATAGATTTAAGTGATATATATTCATCCCTGACATTTAATTGAAATAAATAATTACTTGGCCATAGGATAGAAAATTATATACGGACACCGAATTGGCTAAATTAATAATTTTAAAAATCGTCTATTTGAAATTTATTTAAATGTTTTGATTTAAAAGTTATAAATAGAAATCGAATTTATCGAAAAATTGAGTTTGGAATGTTGAAATAAATTTTGGTTAAAAGAAATTGTTAAAAATTTAAAGTGGAGACTTTGGAATTTAAAATCGGGATATGATTGAATTTCAAAAATTGATTTGTTTAAAGATTTAACCTTAATTCGAGCTTTGAATATTACTAAGTAAAAGTGATATAAAAATGATATTTTGAAATCGAGCTTGGAATTGAATCATATTTGAAATTTGGATTTAAACTTGAATATTGATGGATAATTCTGTTAAGTGTTATAAATGGATATTTTTGAAAAATCAAGCTCCAAATCGATATAAACTAAAATTGAATTAATTGAAAGTGAATATGAAATTGAATAGATTTGAAGTCAAAGTTGACATTCATTGAATCGAAATCGAAATCGAATTGGTAGAAGGGAAATTGAAATTGTTTTGAATCGGGAAGTTATAATTGAAATGGTTCGGTTTTGAAGCTGTTTTATTTTGTTTTCCAAATTACTCAGCTATATAAACCATTTTTGAATACTTAAACTATTTTAATCTATTTTAAATCTACTTAACCCAATTTAAATTATTTTAACAAACTTATCTATTTTAAATCCATTTTAAAACTTTAAGTATTTTAAGTATTTTAATTATTTAAAACTACTTTTAAACTACTTAAACTATTTTCTAAAAATTCAAGCTGGTCAATAAGGTGAAATGTTTATGTTTAAATTTCGAATGTAAATACGAATTGGGTTAAATGAAGTTGCAACCTAAATTGAAATTCGAAATGATTTGGAAATCGAAATGTGATATTGAGGCGAAAAATGTTTTGAAATGGAATCTTACATTTTGAATAGCTATGATGATATTTGAAATGGATTTGATTTTTTTGAAACGAATATGATATTTTGATATCAATTTTGAATTGACTTGAAATGTAAAAGAGCCACCGGTGTAATAATACGTAGTTATTAAAGAGACCGGGATCGGATATGGACATACTCTCTGTCGATACCGAAAACCACTTTAATAACTATTATACGCGGAGCGTTGATCCAGAATAAAGTGGATGGTTTGGTGAACGCGTTGACTGAAGAAAGAGAACGATATTGGATGACCCCATACATGACTAAGACAGGAGCCGCGCCGGGCCATTGAGGTTCGCCACCTCTAGCGGACACACTTCTTCGATACCATATCTATTACATTTGTGATTCGATTTGGGTGCACCCCTTGATTTGGGAGTGTTGTTTCGCGGTGTTGGGGTAACTGCTGGTTATGCTCAACATCAATCTGGATCACGCAACTACTAGTATCCTAGTTGGTATCGCCTCATGTAACTTGTCATACTGATTATCCTATTCGCGACCACTACGTTATGTTTTGTGTTATACCTATGGGGTACCCTCTGATAACCACCAGTTTACGGTGGGGCTTACGGTGCTGTATAGACTATGGCATTATTAAAAATGTGTTAAGGGGGATTATGGTAACGCCTTAACACTATTTTGATACTTTATATTACTGATAGGCATTATCTACTTAGCGTACATTACTACATAGTAGATAGTTTAACGGATCCTTAAGAGATGGAAAATCCCGTAACATCTCTTGAGTTATTGCACGCACATTGACACTGGATATGAGATGTCAAACCCCGTAAACATCTCTGACGCCGTTACACTCATATTTATTTACGATTGATTTAACTTACATAAGGATATTTAGTCCTGACTCGAGTGTTTTGTCTTTTCATTACGCTCGGGTCAGTCTTGAGTTTTTCAGATTTTTGAAGATCTATTCAGGAGGATGAAGACGAAGATTTGGTATACTATTACTATTATTACCCTTGCATCATGCTATCTGCTGCATTGTTTTAATTGTTCTGTTGTATATGTATAACTCTGATAAATGTTGTATAAATAATTGTCAAAGTATAGTAAACAGCTTCATGAACTGTTTATTTGACTATTATATTTTATCGTTCCGCTGCGGGATTCTGTGTTGTTTCATTTCCTTTATTTCTCTTTCTTTTCTTTTCTTATTTACCCCAATAACCATCTGCCCTTTTGAATGGTTTGGAATCGGCATGTGTATTTGATCGTCGGTTTAAACTGACCAAAAAGGCGGGTCGTTACAGAGCTTGAAGGCGATTAACAAAAGAATTAGTGTTAATTGATTAATTATTTAGTTAATTAATCGTCGAATGTTCATTAACTCATATCTTGCTCATATGAGGTCGGATTCGGATGCGTTTCTTAAGTTGGAGTCGTAGAGATATAACCTTCGCAATGGAATAGGTTTGGCCGTAATCTGGACAACTAAAAATATGGCTAAGGTGAGCGGAATTATAACATTGAAATTATTTCTCGATACAAATACCCATAATTTTTATATATTGAAAATGTTACTTGGTAGTGGTAGAAAACATATGCATATATGAAATTGTTTCCCCCGTTTGATTGGATTTATTTGAGTAAATATCCGAGATAATTGATTAATATCCCATATATTTATATTGTGTTATATTCATGTCGAATAGAGCTAAATAGTGATTATAAATTAATTAAACCCTAATTTGGAGTTATATTATCAATAGAAATATCATTATATATTTTATTGCTAATATTTAGGATAATTAATTAATATCCTGTATATTTAAGTCTTGAATTCTATTCACAGCTAATAAAATTAGACGAAGTTGTTATTAATTTATAGTATGATTATGAATTAATCAAAAATCTAATTAGGAGTTACATTAGTGATAGAAATATTATTATATGTTTTATCACTAATCAAAAGTTAGAAATTACAGATGAAGTAATTTATTACTGAATAGGGTTTGATAAGGTGTAAAATTCAAAATATTGCTATGATGGGATTTAATAAATTTAGACCTTAAGAAATGGTTTTAAATGTATGTGTATACATATATGGAAATTATATACATGAGCTATCTAAAATTTTAAGGTCTTATTGATAGCCAAACTTAATTTTAATAGAATGATTAAGTGAAATTAAGCTTTAAAGTGATTGATAGGCAAGAATGTAATTTTATAAATAAGTTTGGGAATTCTATAAAATGACGCGAAAAATATATGATTTAAGTAAATAAATAAATAATCCGATAGTCGAATTAAGTTCTCAAGTAAGATGAATTTGGTTGAATTGGATATTAGCATTTATAGGAAGTCATTAATGTTTTGAACGGGCTGATTAGTCTACCTAATTGTATAGTACAGATTTTATCAAACAACTAAATTAGTTGAATGAGTAAATTAACGTGCAAGAATGCATATACATTTATATGTAGTTTGTATATATTCAAAGTAAGCCCATAGAAAGATATTTAGTGGAGTTTGATATTCAAGAAATATATTTGGATGAGTTAAATAATTTAAAGGAGAAGAATGTCGTATATTGCGATCTATTTGTCAGTGATTGGGAATTGAGTTCCAGTGGCAAGATAATGTAATAGATATAGCCGAGACGATGCTCAAAACGAGGTAGAACTGGTGTAATGTTTTCACTCGACGCGAAAAGGTTATTATTCATGAGATGTCATGATTATATGATTTATTAAGCGAGACTAGAGTTATATGTTAACTTTGCTTGTTCGATACATATATTTGAGAGATGATACATTTGATACAACTTCGGTGGATTGACTTGAGCTACCGAGAGCACGTTATACGAGATACGCCCGTTGTCCATATAGTATGGATATGTACTGATTACGTAGATAACCCATGATACCATGGGAGAACCACATGACTTGCATATGAAATTTCGGAGCACGCTTGGAGAGAGATGGTGATGATATCTAAAATAGATCATATATCACCCATGCTTGTAGCAGTGGTCAAGGTGAGATCTATACGAATCTATTGCACTGTGATGCGACTCGGAGTCTATGGTATATTTAGATACTGACTTATTTTATTTCATTCTCCAATGGGTAGTCAATAGAAGGACAATTAGTAATATATTGTACAATAGACGATTAGTAATATGTCACGTATTTGACGATTAGTAATATGTCGCATAGTTGACGATTAGTAATATATCGTATAGTTGGCAATAAATACTATAATATAAAATAGATGATTTATATTATATTGTATAATAGATAGTTTAAAAAGAATAGTGGATGGTATAGTTCTTTTGTAGAGTTTCGTATACTTGTATAAATTGCTTGACATTAGTGGTAGACCTAGATTATGATTCCTATACCACCACCAGTCTCGAGTGAGTGTAGTTTTGACCTATACTCATACAATAGGATGTGCCTTACATTTCACTGGTGTGCAAGCTAGTTTTTAGTCACAACATTATATTTATAATGGACTGATTTAAGAGTATAGGAAGAAAGTAAGGTAAGGTATAATTCTGCATCATTTAGAAGGAGTTTACGTTACTTGTTGATGGGCAGTTCGGATTACCATTGAGCCACGTTTGTGGAAAGAGTCGGCTGTGATTTAACTGTCCTTGTTTATTTGTATATAGTTTTAATATACGGTAGTCTGAAATAATTCCCCTTACACCAGACTGTATATTTGGCCCCCGTTTTGTCTTTGTATGCTTATATCATGACAACTCTCGGGTACTCGATTGAGTAGTTCGAGAGTCAATTGGTCTTGGGGATACACGTACAGGATGCAGTTGGAGCATTTTGGAGGCATAATATCGAGATTTTGAGATATATACACTAGATACATCTATAGTACATGAAAGACTTATTTATTATATACGAGACTGTTGTATCAGATATTTATTTAGTGACTCCATTCTTCTAGAAGTTGATGTATTCTAATTTTCAATATTGATATTTATTTATCAATCACTTCCGCTAGTGTGTTCTCTTATAAATTTTCATCTTATTTGTTCATGTACATTCAGTATATTATATGTTTCATTTCATTGTGAGATCATATCGATGACTTGGTTTAGTGTTTTGTTTTAGTTTAACCTCGATGGACCGTCTTTTGTGGTATTCGATAATCAGATGTTGTCATTCGAAGTTGATTCATAATATTACAAAGGGCAGGTCATCATAGTTATCAATTGAACTAATGGCATCTATATAGTTTCTAAGCTTATCATAAACTACGCTTAATGCATGGGCCGCCATGTCATCAAAAATGTCTTCAATGCCCAATCCTACAAAATCATCAAGCCATCTTGGTCTTTTCATCTCTTAGATTGGTCGAGTTTGAATTTGAGCTCCATCTTGAGATTAATCCTCTGCCTTCTCCTCATCAACCATGGTGTCACCGAAAAGTCCATTTTTACTTATATGGAAGTCTGATGATCTACTTTGTGTGTGGTACTCTGAATTTGTCCTCTCAACATCTCGTTAACATAAGAAGATGGCTCCACCTTCAATATAGACTTTTCATCAAATGTACCATGCCTATTAGTAATAATCCTCTGGGTAGTAGGACACCACAACCTATAGTCCTTAACTTCTCTCCTATGGCCAAGAAAAATACCCTTACGTGATCTTGGATCCAACTTCCTTTGCTCCCATGTGCATAATCTAGACAACCAAACACTCTGAGAAAGGAATATGAAACAAGCTTTTCCTTCTATACTTCTTCAGGAATCTTCATATATATGTGGTAGAAGGTGTACGGTTGATGAGGAAAACCATCGTAAATAATGCTTCTGTCCAAAATTTCTTCTTTAATCCAGTGGTTGGACGTAAGCAATAAGTTCTTTATAACAACGTATGATTCATCCTCTCTATAACCCTATTTGACCGAGGATCCCTTGGTGTTGACTTTTGATTCCCTCGGACTCATAAAATTTGGTGAATTTTTGAGAAGTGAATTCACCACCATTATCTAAATGAAGAATCTTCACTTTCTTTCCGGACTGCATCTCAATAAGAGGTTTCCAACTGTGAAACTGATTAAAATTTTTGTCCTTGGACTTCATAAAGTAAACCCATACCTTGCTATAAAAAATATCTACAAATGAAACAAAATATATGGCTCCTCTGAAAGATAGGTATGGTTCTGGGCCCCAAACATCAGTGTGAATATAGTCTAAACATCTTTAGACTTGTGCTCTGCAATCCCGAAAGAAATTTCCGTATGCTTTCCAAGTACGCGTCTCTCACAGAAGCCAAGTTTTGAATGATGAATACTGTAAATCAAATCTTGATTTCTCAACAATTCCAAACCACGCTCTGAAATATGTTCTATACAAAAGTGCCACAATCTGGTAGAATCCAAATCAACAGAATCAACAACCAAAGAATACTCCACAACGGTAGTGGCATCCTTCAGCAAATATAGATTTCCAGCTTTTACCCCTTTCATCACTATCAATGAGCCATATGCAACTTTTAATAAATATTTTTAAATAACAAACTTTAATTTGAGACTGCATAATGCTCCAACGGAGATCAAACTACGCCTTGAATCAGGCACATGCCTGACATCACACAAATGATGAACAACACTATCAAGCATCTCGACCTTCACCGTTTCAATACCAACCATGCGACAAGTAGCATTATTTTTTACGAGAACCTCTCCTCCATCAAACTGATGATAAGTGGAAAAAGGGTATCCATTGGATGTCATGTGATAGGATGATTCAGAGTCAATAATCTAAATAGTACTCTTCATTGAAAAGGTAGAAGCTGTAAAAATGCTAGGATCACTTTCTGAATCTGATGTCTCCACTGTAGAAGCTGAAGCCTTTTATGTAACGGCTTTTTTCATATTCTCCAACTTGGGCAACTTGCAATATAAAGTCCAGGCTTTCTATAATAATGAAAAAGTCCCTTCGGATCCCCCCTTAACTAATATCTCAACTTGGCTCTATCTCCATCATATTTGGGTCTACTTTAATTCTTTCCCTTTGCACAATAAGGCTTTCGAAATCATTCTCCATGCTCATGTTTGCTAACTTTCCCCTCAAAATCTCATTATGAAATTTGTCTTAACATCGTCTAAGCAAATAAAAGAGTGCTCATAGATCATAGAGTTAACAAAAGTGTTATACTCCAAGACAAAGAACATATAAGAACAGCATCTTGCGCTTCATCCTCAATTTTTTAATTCAGCTGCTTGAAGATTTAGAACAAGTGTGTTTAGGGCATCCATGTGAGCTGATACATCGGTTCTTGGCTTCATCTTGAACGAGTAAAGTTGTTGTTGTAGGACGATGTGGTTGGTGAGACACTTATCGTAGAACTTTTTCTGAAGAGCATCCTATAATTGCTTAATAGTTTTCACGTGAGAAAACTCTCTAAATACTTCATCGGAAAGGCTAAGTTGGATAGTAGTTAGAGCATCCTCTTCCAATTCCTCAATCTCTTTAGGTGCTAATTTTTTTAGTTTCTCTGGATCTGAGACAACCTTAAAAGCCCTCTCTTTCTTCAACGTTGCTTCCATCTTCATCTTTCATGTTCCAAAATCTTCCTTTCCATCAAATCTAACGACTTCAGAATTTATGGAGCTTCTACCAGTGCTATTTTTTATAGAATTAGACATAGCTGAAATAGTTTTTAAATAGAACAACAAGCTCTATTACTGCTCTATAGTGCAAAACCAGAGTTTTGGGCAGCGGAAGCAGAACATTAGTCTGTGGACAATCTCAACACAATCCAACAAAGAGAATAAAAAGAAATTCAAAGACTGCAAATTATAGATAAAAGATAGAAAGAAAAGAACACACTGATATGATGAGGTTCGACTTTGTCTACGTCCTTGGACCCAACAACCTTTATTATTTCTTCACTTCAAGAGGGAGTACAATATGAGAAGAGCATAAATCACTCAATAAATTTCACTCACCCTAAAATAGATATAGAAATATGGATCTTATTGAAGATATTTTGGTGGAGAACTCTCTTGTTGTCCTGTGTTCAAAAGACGAATAAATGTCTTCATTTATTTAGGTGCAAGGATGAAGATTGTCTTAGAGATAAGGATGAAAACATTTCGGATTTACTTGATTTGATTTCAACATAAATTTAGCATATTGGTATTTGTTCCCACGTATATCCTTGTTTGATTGATTTGATTATCTTTCCTATTTGTTTTTCATATTTAACTGATTGCGGAAATCAATTAACATCTTCTCTCTTTTAATATTTGGAATAGATTTAAATCGTCTAATTTAACACATATATTAGAAGAAAAGATGTTCCCACGCAAAATATTATTGTCATTTGTAATTTTAACATGTGCTACACATTTGCATGGGCTGGTTGGGAAGGTAAGACACGTGATACTCAGATATTTACCCAATTATTTTCTATAGAAGACATAAAGTTTCCTCATTCCACAGGTAGTTAGTTTTATTATTATTTATAATATTTTATACATTAGGAAGCACTTGTATGTTAGTAAGTACCTAATTTATTAGTATACTATACATGATGCTATTTACATATTGTGATGGTCTATTATACAAGTCCTTATAAATATATTTTTTATCCCTAAGCATATCATGAAAGGTTGTATGCACATATAGTTTACTAGCCAAGAAATATTTATTATTTTGAATTATTCAAGGAATACTTATGCACTGTATATAGAATAATTGCCTATTATAAGAGATTATGTATTTGAATATGTAAATCATAACAACCTAGTAATTACTAAAAAGATATATTTATGAGAGTAGATGTATACCTTCATGAACCTTTTTCCGCTATATTACTATTTATTATGAACTAACTATCAAATATACATATATCAGATAAATATTATGTTGTTGATGCTGGATATCCAAATACAAAAGGCTACTTGGCTCCATATACCGGACAAACTATAAGGTATCGTCTTTCAGATTTTCATCGAGGCAGAATTAAAGAAGCACATACACCTAGGGGATATAAATAGAAATTTTACTATCTGCATTCTTCATTGAGAAATATAATCGAGCGTGCATTTGGGATATGGAAAGCAAGATGGGCAATATTGCATGATATGCCGAACTTTTCATTTGATAGACATTGAAACGTTATCATTGGATTAATGGCTCTTCATAACTATATAAGAAAATGGTAGCTCGGATCATGCATTCGAAATGGCTAAAAGTGAAAATTATCGCTCTCAAGTTTTAGTTGACAAAGGAAGCTCCATGGAAGGAAATGCATGTACGTCAAGTAACGATAGCTCCAAGACGATGATAATAAGGGATAAAGTTACCTTAGAAATATCTAACAAATGATGCAGTTGTAGTAGTGATGTCTAAGTATTCAGAAATGACAAATGTCCTATATTATCTTTTGTATTTTGCAAATGTTTGATAACTGATGATGAAATTGTTTCAATTATATGTTTATGTACTTTACAAATAATTAAGAGGTATGTTATGATAAGAAACATGCTTTTGTTTTTATAAATCTTGCCAATATTGAAGTAATATCTTGTGCAAGTGCAAAATGCATGTTTCATATACAATTAAATGTCCAATTATGTAATGTATCATAGATTCACTCATAAGTCATAGTGGTCAAACATCAAAATTAACTGAATCCAACATATAAGTTAAAATACATTCAAACGCTTCTACTTATAAATTACTATTTTAAACTACTAATAAATTGCTATTCAAAATTACTTTTAAGGAGTTCCAAATTAAGTAGTTGCCATACGGGCTCTAAGACTTATAGTACTAATATCCTATGGTTATTTCTTAAATAATACAGAAAACATGGATGGTAAAATATAAATAGACTGGAACAATGACCCGATGCAAGTTCATTAAGATAAATCAATATATAGTTTCATAATTTGTTAAATGTTAGGTAGACGCTTTCAGAATTCTTGAACAATACATATAAGTTGAGGTGTGACTCACTAAAATTGTGTTAACGCTTGCATTTGAAATGTTTACGAGGGTCAATGCAAATCTGAAATAAGCTACTTGTGTTTACCGTGTAACCAAAACTGGGCCAATCTTGCATTGGAAATGTTGTTTTAACACTTGTGCTTTCTTGTACGGCATGACATGCCTTATATGCTCTCTTTTTAAGGAAAACTACCTAAATAACTTTTTCATTGTAGAGCAAAATAAAATACCGAAATAAAAGAAATATAAAACAAACCATAGTTTGTGCGTACCATGTGCAAGTTCAACTAACATTTTATAAAGGTAATATATATATATATATATATATATATATATATATATCATCTTCACAAATTTTAAGGTTATTTGGCTCTTCAACCATTAACCCCCCATGTAGTTAAATACCCGCTAAAGACCCATAAAATCTCCAATATAGTGTGTAGCACTTTTTGACCACTATGCCTTTTTAATTTAAAATTATTAAACACCTGATAAATTAAGACTATTTAGATCCCACTTTAGCAATATTAACATAAAAGGTTGATTTAACTAGTTCTCTTTTGAACCAAATGGCACAAGTGCTCAATATAAGTTAGAAATATATTGTAGTCATCAAATCTGTATTGCATAAATTATGATATTCCTCGGTTTTGTCATATACGTTTAAGCAATATTTATTTTTCCAACACAAATGATGTAAGTATGAGAATAAACTAACTTTTAATATTTGGTTTTATATCTAATAAAGCTTTCTGCATCTCCGTCATTTTCCACTGTATCCCCGCTATAAATTTTGCACCCATACCACTATAGAACCGTTAAGCGCTTTAACCACACGACATCCACCAAACCACATGTTAAGGCAAATCGGTGAAAATATATATTTTTATCGTTGACTTAAGTGTATTTTTGAAGGTGTTAACATTTTTGATTACCTACAATGATAATCTGCATAATAAAAACATCATATTTATAAATTTGTCGAATACAAAAGTAAGCTAATGGTAAACTTAACCTAACCAACTAAATGAAGGATTTTGATCCTTCCCCTCGCTTAGATATATAAATATCTTTTTGAGTTGTCAAACTAATTTTTTTCATTCTTATTTTTGGTTTTAAAAAACCAAAAGATATAAAAATAAAATTTTCATGGATTAAATTTTTTATTATTTTTGAGAAAAACCGAATATCTACAATAGAAAAAATGTATTTTTTTCAGTGAAGTCCCAACATTATTTTCCCTTTAAAAAGAAGAACCATTTAACATTTTCAATAATTTGAATTTTTTTTTGAACTGGTACTTTTATATACAACAAATCATTGGGGCAACATATCCCATGTCAAATAAACGTTCGAAAGCAAGTTTCGAACTTGTGACATCCTGCACCAAAGTCGAATCAATTAACCACTTGGACAAAGGTGCTTGTCAATAATTTGAATTCCTTATTTAAAGTCTGTAACAAAGTAAAGATTTAAAAAGAAAAAACAGATATGTTCAAAAATATGTGTCCTCAAAACAGATTAAAAATTGTATAAAAATTGATAACAATTAAAAAATATATATTTTTGTCCTTAACTATTTTTAAATAAATTAAGAAAACCTGTAGAACTATATTTTTTTTAAAAGGTCATTTTTTTTAAAAGAATTCAACTTTGGAAAAATTTTAAATTATTCATACAAATTTTTTTCATCTACTTTTAAAAGTAAAATCTTTTACATTTTAATCCAAAAAGTAAATAGTGCCAAAACACTATCAATTTTCATTGTAGTGTTGTATTGCCATTATTTTTAGTTTATGAAGAATGAAAGGACTAAGTCGGCATTTTGAGAAAATCAAAATGTAGCAAATTTTGCAAAAAGAAAATGAATACCTCTTTGGTATAAAAGATCTTCAACGTGTTAGGTATTCTCTAGGGTCCCAGCACAATTAAATTTTAGAAGAGATAATAAGTGGAAAAAAAATAATGACAAATAGATTCCTCTAAACAAAACCTTTATTAATTCACCAAAAGATTACAAGAGAAAGCCTAAATATTGAGAAGATGTCTCGGTCGCTAATAGAAAAATAAACCTTTTCCTACCCACATCTAATGAACCATATACATGCCTATTTATAATGGGCTTAACAAAATATTTTCTTTAAGAAGCTATTGAATGCTTTCATAAATATTTCCCATGTAGATTATTCATTGCCTTCTTTAATACAATAAAAGAGACGATTAATCATCTTCCAAATTTACAAAATCTATAACATATGCAATGTATTTGAGTCTCAATTCCACCTTGACTCAAATACCTTCAAAATCAACTTAAATATGGAACATTGTATCATCAAAATCTAACAATCTCCACATTGATACAATATTCCACAAATATCATCCAAGCTCCACCTAGAACCTCAAACTCCAAACAATCTCCAATATTACCATGGAAAAAAATGTCTCCATTCCCAATAGAAAACTTTAGCAACCTCCAAACCACCTAAATATGCATGCCCCTAATTGAACAAGCATATCATCAATAAACCAGAACTGTTTGTAACACCACAAAGGTCTCAAAGTAGACTTTGTGGTTTTCCATTGCATGCTCCACCTTGATTTAGAAAATTTTGTTTCTCCAACTTTACTTTGAGAAATCCCTCCATTCTTCACCATTTTCCAAGAAATTTGTATATATTGTTGCTTCCTCTTTTTTCACGCAGCACCTCTTTATTACCCATCCAATCCTCTCTTACATCATCTTGAGTCGAATAGTTGCAACCTTACACCTCCAAGTGTCCCACAAAAATAAGATTCATTGTAATTTATGGGATGTGCCAAACTCATGTAGACTACACCACCCTTCCATCATGCATCTTCAATCTAACAGAACATAAGCCCTTAACGTCTAAATCTCCATTTCGCATGCGTGTAAAAATGTATATTTTTACTCGCATATTTGATCTTCTTTTATTAAAACAAATGAGTATATTAGGGTATTTTACATGTTTAAACCAAAATCTAAATTGTTTTCAAATTATCATTCATTCGTCTTCATTTGAGGGCCAAAATGGTCATTTTATCCATGAATTAATTTTGATATATTTGCACATTTTTTTATTTGTAGAAAAAATAGGTGCAAATTGGATGATGCTTCATGGATGTATGCATGCACATATGTTGAAAGCAAATGAAGAATAAAAGAATTCATGCAACATGGAGAAGCCCGCATGCCCACTAACTAATGGCCCATAATTAAAATCTCATGCACATGTTGATGAAGACTTTAATGCATGTTAGTGGAGACTAATTAATTACCTAATAATTACTTGAATGTTACACTATCTCAAGGGCATTTTTAGTAGTCCCCTAAAATGAATTAGAGTTTTAAGCATGTATAAATACCCATTATGTTTCATGTAATCATCTTCTTCTTTTTATGTAAAGTTGTAGCACAAAATTAATGATAAATAAAATATCTCTTTAATGGCTCCTTAACCTTGTTCTTTACTTTCATGCAATTTTTATTTCATGCTTCTTTTATGGCTATTTTAATTTATGCTCTCTTATTTAATTTATGCTCTATTATTTCATGTTAGTAGCATGGATTTAATTTTAGCAATTAGTTTAGTTTTATTTCATGCAAGTAGTTAACTCTCTTTTCTTTTAATTATATCTCATTTTCCTTTTTTATGTTGAAATCACTTTATTTTAAGATCTATTCAAATATGAGAAGCCAAACCCCTTTAATTTAGGGGTAACGAAGCTATCATGAAACATATTTAATTAACATAATGATTTCGTTTATGATCTATCTTTTGTGCTTAATGGAAATTATGAATGATGGTAGTTTATGTTTATTTTTTAGAGAATTTGATAGTCTATGTTGACATCTCAAATAGGCTATGCTTAATCCAATATAAACATAAACTATTTGATCATTTGCCTAAGTGATTTTGATGATGAAAGTCAAACTAGAATCAAAATTTGATGATCTATGTTACTAGTTCATAGTAAATAGATAATGTTTAAAATAGATTTTAATTTCATGTCATTTTCATGAGAATTTATAAGTGGGTTCGAATGATGTGTCATAGTTCGATGGTTTAAGTTGTGCTAATTAATAGCACAAATAAATCATACTTATAATAAACACATCAATCATTTCTACTTAAAATTAAAAGGAGATATTGTTGATAAGTTTTGAGTTGATTTATATGAATGAATGGAAGTGGATTTGCCTCCAAATTTCTCCTTATACTACATCGGAAAAGGCCTGTCATAGCGTTGAAAAAACACTACCAAATTTTTTAGCAGCGTTTCGGCAAACACTGCGATATGACATGCAACAAAAAGTCTAAAAAAATTTGTAGCGTTGTAGAAAACGCCTCCAAAACTTGACATATTGTAGGGTTTTAGAAATACTACAAAAGGTTTCGGACTTTTAGTAACATGTTGTATTGAGCGTTTACCAAAACGTTACTAAAAGTTTTGGTAACATTTTTCAGAATGCTACGAAAGTCAAATCGTTGCTGTTTACATTTATTTCCATAGCATTTTAAAAATGCCACTAAAGATTATTAACTGTTTTGCAGCATAGTTTAAATGTTGCCATTTTTTAATGGTTTGTGCCATTACCAACCATCACTCGCATATTAGTCTTAATAAAACCAACAATCAATCACATAATCGTCGTATCCAAACCAACAATCAATCGCACAATCATCATATTCAAACAATTGAAAAAACACGTTAATCACATAATCAAATATGATATCCATAACCATTTCGATAATAGCTTTTCAACAAAATAAGCAATTTCACATAAAATCCATAACCATTCATAAGTAAGTTTACATAATAAGTACTAATAAAATGTTATGATATATATAAAAATTGAAGCATGTTCATTATTTGATCACCTACAATTCTTTACTACAGCTGGTCTTTGCTCCTAAAAGCTAATTACCTGTAGATAAATTTAACAATCAACAAATGAATATGAAACTGTTTTGCATATTTAAAGTATATCAAACATCCTTAGTTAAACTTCTATTAAATTTAAACAATTTCTACAAAAATTAGTTAATTTAGTTAAATTTTTATAAACTTGGTTGATTATTATAATAAATTTATTTAATTTTAAAAAACTTAGTTAAATTCTAATAAAACTTAATTATTTTATATAAATTTATTTAATTTTAATAAAACTTAGTTAATTTTTATAAATGTAAAGCAAAAAATGGTCAAATTTTTTATAATAATTATTATTATAAACTTTTTAATTTTTATAACACTTAGTTAATTTTTATAAATGTATTTACTTTTTATTAAACTTAGTTAATTTATTCAAACAATTATGTATTATTATTATTATTATAAACTTAGTTAATTTTTATCAAACTTAGTTTATTATTATTACTGCTATAAACTTGTTATTTTTATAATACTTAGTAAAGTTTTATAAACATATTTAATTTTCATAAAACTTAGTAAATTTATTCAAACTATAGTTTATTATTATTATTATCATAGTTAATTTTATCAAAATTGGTTTATTAATATTATTATTATTATAAACTTTTTCCTATTATCACTATTATAGTATTATAAACTTAGTTAACTGCTCTAAAATTTTATAATATTAAGTTAATCTTTATAAAACTTGGTTAATTTTAGTAAAACCTGGTTAAATTTTACAAAACTTAGATAATTTTTAAATTTTTATAAACTTTGTTAATTTAAAATTATTACTATTAACTTAATTTTTATCAAATGATAGTTTATTATTATTATAAAATCATTAATTTATATAAAAATTAGTTAAATTTTTATAATATTTTGTTAAATTTTATAGAATTTTAGTTAGAATAACTTTAAAAACTTATTCATTTTTTATAAAATTTAGTTCTTATAAAAATTAGTTAACTTTTTTAGTTTTTATAAACTTAGTTAATTTACTACTACTATTATTATAAACTTAATTAATTTTTATCAAACTTAATTATTATTATTGTATTATTGCAAATTTGTTAATTGAAAAAAAAATTAGTTAAAACAATTAAATTTTTATAATACTTGGTCAATTTTTATGACTTATTTATTTTTTATCAAACTTATTTATTTTTTTAAATCTTTAGTTAATTTGTTTAATTTTTATAAACTCGCTTATTTTTTAATAATATTTATGATTGTAAATTTAGGTAATTTTACCAGACTTTATTATTATTATTATTATTACTTTATTACAAACTTGTTAATTTTTATAAATATAACTTTTTGTTGTTGTTGTTGTTGTACCATTATAAAAACATATCTTGGGTAAAATTTATAAGTGGATCTTGTGGTTTATCGTTCAACATGCAAGTCATTTTCTTTCAAATATGAGGAATGAGTCCATTTTTTCCAGTTGAAAATGTAATTACATAGCATCAACAATTATAAAATATGATTCTTGGAATTGATGATTTACAACATATAACTTATCCCAGAAAGTCATAACCTCAAATACTGGATGTGAGTACAACAAAAATATGATGGAAAAATTAACTTGAAGATCGTACATTGAACTACAAAAGAATATGAAGATTAATAAAGAAACAGTGAGTTGTCCTCTTTAATGAATTAGTGCGCTCAAAATAGAATTACAAGTGAATTTTATCCCAAAAGTAGTGTCAAAACCATATAGTTGTATTACAACAACTGAATTAAGGTTTAAACAATCCTCGACCGAGAGACTTCGAAAAGTAATCCATTAATAAATTAAGCCATACTGAAGTGTTTCTCAACTTAGTTCTATTTAAAATTTCATTGTTTCTATACAGGTTATTATCAAGATTTTTATCCAGAATGCATATATGTACATTAAATAGCATAAGTCTTTAGCATACAGTCAAAAGAAACAAATCAACAGTGAAACAAACAATTTCCATAAATTGGTGAGTACTATTAGGAAATGAAAGCATACCTGCTTCTCGACCTCTTTGGCAACTTCTACCAAAACAGAACAAAATTTTGCACATTCTTTGTGTCAACCATCATCAAGTATTCTACTCCAGGATGTTGAACATGAACAAAAGGTTACCCTTGATTGAAATAAATAACTAAGGAAAAGAAAAAACACTTAATCAAAACTCAACTTGCCTTGATAGCAACAACCATCTTTGTTGACTTTAGCTTTCTTCTAAATCTTTGTCACCATATACCAAATCCTAGCCACCATGATGTAATATAATATCACCAGCAACCTTACTGAACCGTGTAAGGTGTATCTCCTTGAATCAAAACCAACTCATACATATGCGTATGACTGTAGTTTAAAGCTAGACCATGCATTAGTGATCTGTCGTGTACCATGCTTCAGATCTGATATATTCTGTTCATAGTCTAATTAATCACCATAGACAACCCCGTCTTTATTAAAGACTAACATAGTATCAACCCTCAAATCCCACTTCTTATCATTACTAGTAATATCTTTTTTCCAAACTACCATCATCTTTTCCAGTAACATCAGCATTGCGCTGAGTGTTCTCCACTAACATCATTTCTATCGTATCTCCTAAAGCAACTTACTATGCATGGTAACCAAAGCGTTATTTAAATCAGATTTATGTGTATCATTTTCTAATGATCACTTTTCTAATTCCCTTTAAATGGACCATTTAGAATTAAATTCATGCATTTATCTTGCTGAGTCAATGTATCACCATCATCAAAACCTACTTTAGTATCTGCATATTCACCTAGTTGTGCATGGTTAAATTCACCATTAAACAAACCTGAAATTACAATCAAAACTCAGCTTGCCTTGATAGTAAAAGATCAAGCTTCAATGAAAAACCGGTCTTATTAATAATGCAAGAGCTTAAATTGCTTTGGAAATATATAGAGAAAAACTGAATGTGTAGAAAATTTGAAAATAACATAATTTAAAACTAACAGAAAACAGGTTGAAGTGTGAGTTTGTCAGCAATGAACAAAAATTTCTCAAAATTGAACTATAAATACATACATGTACATGTGTTCAGGTGGTGTGTTTGTTTTCAAGTTAAAAATATATTAATATATGTACAGCGTGGAGTGTGTTTTTTTGTTCTTTTTTTTTCTTTTCTTTTTGCAGGAATATAAGCACCTAAGATTTAGTTCGTCAACAACAGTCGCTTGCAACCCCATTAGTTCGCCAACAACCCCAACCAGCACACTTCACCTCATCTAAACAGAATTAACATATTCTTAGCCCATCATCACCTGATCGCCAGCTAAATCATCAAATACGATTTACTTATATGCACAAAAAATATGGCTTCATCGCCAAGGGGAATAATTTTTGAAAATTCTTTTTCTTTGAAATGGTACTTAGATATAACATGTCACTAGGACAACGAATCACCAATCATGTGTCGATAAATGTTCGAATCACGCTGCGCAAATTTTGAACTTGTGACCTCTCGCACCAAAGTCGAATCACTTAACCACTGGGACAATGGTGCTTGTCAAACAATTTTTTCCTGAAAATTGATTGAATAAGGCCTATGATAAAATAAAAGGAGAATTTATTCATTATATGCTGATTTCCATGGGGTTCCCTTTATTATTTGCTAATTTCATTTATGAATGCATATCAACTCCTTCCTTTTCGGTGTTAATTGGTGGTTGCCCTTTGGTTTTATTGAAAGTTCAAGGGGATTGAAACAAGTAGATCCCCTCTCACCATACTTATTCTCTATTACTGTGGAGTTTCTCATAATCAACCTTGATGTGGAATACTAGAAAGGTAATTTCATCCCTATTTATAAAATTGACCCAATGATCACTCACTTGTTATATGTGGATGACATTTTAACTATGGCCAAAGTACTAGGAAAAATGACGAATGCACTCATAACATATTTCAGCTTTTGAAAAATATAATTGGTCTTGATGTAAATGAAAACAAATCTACTTTGTTTTTTTAGCAAAGGAGTTGCTAACAAGCAACAAATAGTTGATACTTTAAATATCAGAATGCGAAATCTTCCTGTGGTTTATTTAGGCATTCCATTATCAAATAATAAACTTGAAATAAGAGATTTTGGATATTTAATAGACAAAATCAATAAAAAATTCATTCACTGGAATAGTAAAATGCTCAACATCAGTGGTAGAATTGAATTAGTGAAAATTGTTATTCACCCGATGGTTCAATTTTGGGTGCAATTCACACAAACATGACTGTCATTAAGAGAATTAATTCTCTTTGTGTTAATTTTATTTGGAAGCACATAAGATGTGTTAGGAAGATGTATGTAAAACAAAAAATGAGGGTGGCTTTGGTATTCGAAGAATTGATGAAATTACTAAAGCTATAGCAGTTAAATTGGTATGGAAATTCATCCAAGGTGAAACACTCTGAGCCAAATGGATGCGCAACAAATACCGCAAAAATATAAACTTTTGGACTATTGCTATGAATAATAATGCATCTTATACATGTAAATTTCTACTTAGAGATAGACAATGGTGCTAAGGTGTTATTGATAGAAAAATTGTAGATGGTGAAAATACAGAGATTTGGTTGGACCCATGGATCTATGGATATTCCTTGGTGGATAAATTTGGTTGGAACGCAATGTCTGTCTATGGTGGTAATAACAGAAAGGTCTCTACTCTTATAGTAGATAATAAATGGAAGGATAATAGTGAGTGTGTGCCTACTCAAATTTAAAACATAGTGCATAATATCAAAATTCATCATCAGATGCAATATGATTTTTGGTTCTGGCTTCCTAACATATTTGGCCAAGTTAGTATGAATTTTGCATGCAACCATATCAGAAATAAATATACTGAATTTAACTAGACTAGTGTTATTTAGGGTAATCTTTGTGCCACAAAATGTCTACATGTTCACTGCTGGCTAAGTTAAACAAATTCAATACTAAAGACAGAATCAACAGATGGAATAATGAATCGATCAATCGTGTGTTTTATGTTTAAATCAAAACAAAGACAGAGACCACTTATTTTTCATCTGCTCATACTCTAAACAAATTCTAGAAGCTATCATGCAAAAGTTTAAAATTAGTCTCGGAAATGCTTTTGAAATCGACCAAATTCTATAAATAATGTGCCAAAATCAGAAAAATAACATTTTATTTAACCATCTTAAGAACATAGCATTTAATTCTCTGATATGGAACATTTGGTGTGAGAGAAATTCTTGCATATTCAAAGGAATCGAGCTACCAACCCAAGTTAGAACTATTCTTATAGTACAAGATTGCAGTTAACTAATTCAAAGCAAATTGGACACAAAGAAGATAAGCAAAGAACTTGAACTTATCTTATCTAACTTTGGCATAGCGATGGACCCAAAAATGCTTCACCTTCCTTGAGTTCAGTTTTTTTTCTATCTAGAGCTGACATTATTTAGTCTTTTTCCATGATTCTCGAATCTAGTATTCTCTGCCGTTTTTGAGTTGGAGAAGAGAAAATTTTAGATCTGAATGTTTTGGTAAAGTTGATTGAAGCTTCTGACTTTCCAGAAGGTTGTACTGTGTTGTCACTCTCTTCGGTGGAAGGCTTTGATTAGCTGTTTTTTAAGTGGCCCCATGAGTCTTGTTTAGTAATGTTTTTATTTTGTTCCTTTTGCGTTTTCTCTTTGTTATAGCCCCAAGTTGATCGTATGGATAGTTTTGAGTGTGTCGCTATGTTGTTCTACTCTTCCATCTACTTGACAACTTGGTTTTCGGGCTATAATTTTGTTGTATTGTTAATATATTGACATAATATGTATTCTTTTTTCTTGCAAGGCACCCATTTAGGTTAGGGGGTTGCCAGGTTTTAACAAGGCATATTATGGAAGTATATGCGAACTATTTTGTTTATAAAGTACCCTTTTTCCAAAAAAAAAGGCTTCCATATGCACCTTACAGCTCATATCTCATCTGAATCATAGAAGGGTGATCTCATATCTCAACTGAATGGTTTCCAGCCCTGAGCCTAACATATTACACCCCACACCGTCTCGTTTCATCAAGCTACCATCGTGCTTTCTACTTCAGCATCCACACAACAGGCCTCGGCTTGCAGCAACCTTCTAGTCGCAGCAATTAAGTTTGTACCTCAACTTGCTTGCTACTGTCTTGCCCTAGCCTTACTGTTACCATGTTTGCATGGATGAGATTCTCAATGGACATGCAATTCACATATTAGCAAAAAAATTCTCACCTAATGGACCTCCTGAATTGCAAGCATAACTATCATTACATCATGCACATGACCTCCCTACAACTCCCTCTTATGGTAAGGCTCCTAAGCAAGAATTTGTTGTTTCAATGCATTTATCTATTCCGCTAATTATTACTGTAATAATAATGGTTGGCTGTTATTATTAGCTCACACATCTGTAATCATGTTTACTTGCTTTCTTTTCATTTGCTCAATTAATCGATCATCACTATGATGATCTACCATAATTGTAATAACTCATAGCCCATAAACATTTGTACAAACTTTGGTTTTTGCTTAAGAAAATATGAGTGTTATACTCTTATGAGGAGCACTCCTTTGTTAGAAAGAAAAATTATTAATGCTAAATGGAAATTTTAAGATCTTCGTCATGACCATCAAGCAATTTTTTTGTTCTTATAAAAGAACTAAATAAGTATGAATATTGAAGGTAAACAAACACAGTTAGAAGTTAAAACTAAGAAGCATTCAACAATGAAACCTATTATTTTGGACAAGGTAACCTATGTGTTTTCATTATGACTAATGTGTTAATCAACAATGAAACCTATTTTTTTAAACAAGCTAGTTTATGTGTTTTCACCGTGACTAATGTGTTAATCATCAATCAAACAAATATAGTAACATCATTATTGCCAATACAAATATTTATACACTAAAACATATCGATAATTCAAAATTCCAAAAGGGAAGAAAAAAGCAATGCATAAATTACCTTCAGAAAAGGCCACCAAGCTTAGCACGCAAAGAACACACTTTATTTGCTGCAATCTCATGCTACCACTCCCAAATTGCATCTTGCTTATCCATGTCCTTCTCAAGTTTCAGTCTCAAGTGATAAACCTGTATAAAAGAAATGGAAATCCTCAAAGACGGATTAGAGAAAGAGAATGGTAAAAAGTGAATTAAATGTGTAATGGAGCGACCTTGTAACTCGTATATAGTTTGCAGCATAAGCCAAAAACTGAAAGATCTATTCAAAGGCAGCAAATGGAAAGATGCTTTCTCTTTTAAATCATCGGATTTGTTAGAAACAGAAAAAACCATTAAATTAATTAGACGAAGAAGATAAAGACACTATGTTTGGGTGAAAAGCTTTGGCTAATTTCCCTTGTTATTTCATACTTACAAGGTTTTAGCAAAATCAAATAAAAATCAATTAAACTACATACCTAAACAATTAAATAACAGTTAAGTAGATAAATAAACCACAAAATTATTAACCCCTTCTAGATACAATATGCATGTAGTTTAGTGTTTGTATTCCTTTTGAACAAATTGATTCAGAGGGAGGACTTGTGAAAAACAATGGATGTGGAGACTGAGATCGAGATAAGCACAAAGGGGAAGATGAGGACAGATGTGGCTGTTGAGATAGAGACATGTATAAAGTTGTAGATGAGTATGAAGGTGTTGATAGTGGAGGAAGCATAGATAGGACAGATTTTAAGACGGGGGAAAACAACAATAGGGTGGAAGAAGTGACATGGTAGAAGAGAGAGATGGAGAAGGAGGTGATGTGGATGTGACTATAGATGAGAACTAGGTTACGAAAGAAAATTGAGAAGAGGGAAATGAAAATTTGATAGAGTAGAAACCAAAAAAATGCAAGTAATTGAAAAATTAAGGGAAAATTTAGTTGCGAAACTTAAATTTTTCGTCTGTGTTTCTTTTGTACGGAGAAAGCAAGAGAAATACCAGTAGTTGCATTTTGGTAATAAACGTTGCCATATCGTGCTACTAATAACTACTTTTCTTGTAATGTTAATCTCATAGTTTTATTCACTTTTTCTCTAATCTATTTTCTACTATTTTTCTTAATTTAAAACAACTTCAAAATTTTGGGCTAATTTGATTGAGTAATATTAGAATTTAACACTTTTCCTACAGATCGATTCGTACTCACATACGTACTACGATTGTATGTTGTGCGCTTGCGGTTTTTATAATGATATATTTTCCACGGTTTTCTAATCGATAGAAACTTCCATTGTTCAAACAAGTTTTTGGTGCCGTTTCTGAGGAAAGCAATTAAATTTTACTTTATTCTTCGAATTATTTTGATACTTTTTTATTTTATTTTGTGTTATTAAACCATATATATTGTATTGTGTTTATTGTTATAATTTGTTGTGTTTTACATAACATAAAAAAAGCAGAACAGATAGTGCATTTCAATCAAAAGTAGTGTGCATTTCAGTTGATCATTACAAAACTCTTTTCTATTGCATTTCATTTCACTTTTGTACCATACATTCACTTCTATTACATTCCATTATTTTCCCTTTTTTATGTTTTACTGCTGCCATCTAATCACTGTATTATATTTTTACTGTTCTTGTGCACTTTGCACAACTCCTCAACATCAATAGTTCACAAACAAACCACCTGTACCATTCAACTACAAACTTTCGTAAACAGTTCTATACACTTGCAACATCACCAAGACCTCCATCCACCTACTAATCACCCCAGCTTCAGTAAACTCCAATGCACTTGCATACCTCACTGTTGACCCCTACAAGCCATCCAATTCTTCCATCAAACACTTTCATACAACGTCAACATCACTTCCCACACCAAAACCTCCTACTACCTCTACAACCTCCTACACCTTCTCCACCACCACCAGAAACTGCTTTATGGAAAAACAAAATCCAAGAGAAACCCTAGGCAGAGCTAAGCAGCCGTCGCCTGCTCCTACTTCTGCCTATCTAAATTCCTTTTGTCGTTGTTGTTTCCCCTATCTCCTCCTCCTTTTGGCCTCGTGTCCCCCTAATTCCGCCTCCTGTGACGGTCCAATCCATCTCTGGTAACTACCAGGCCTCCCCTCCCTCGGATCCGCCTCCATCCCTCCTAGATGTTCTTTTAGTCTTCCCCCTATGTCATCCCCTGACCAAAACGTTGCTGTCGATGATGTTTTCATCCTGGTTATTTCTCGCAAACGGAAATGTCAAGATAAGTTTGTGCAACAAACTCGAGTATCTAATACCATGCCATACGACCTGTAGAAAAAGAACATGAGACACCACCTCATCCTAACGCCCACCATAATAATGTTAACCCTAATGGTAATTCTGATCGTTCCAATCAATATGTTAACAAACCTACTACCAACAAGTGGAATTTCACCACCTCTTCTAGTCGAGCATGGAATGAGGTCGTCAAGGGTAATGATATTCATGTTTCTATTTTGTTAAAATTCTATCATCCCCGTGAATTTAATTCTATGCAATGGGCCAAAATGTCCGTTGAGGTTGTCCAGGATGCTAGAAAACAGTGGGATAGTGCCATTGTGATCTTTATGGTTGGTCTTAAGCCATATTATCCATCTTTCAAAGACTATATTAATAGAGTATGGAAGCCAGATGATGAATTTTCGATTTACTCTAAGGAAAATGGATTCTATATTATTAAATTCAACAAAAAACAAGACTGTGATAAAATTCTGGAAGGAGGTCCCTACTATTACAATAAAAAGTTGATAATGATGAAGAGATTGGTTGCTTGGTATGCAGCTCAATAAAGAATTTCTTCATTCCATACCGATTTGGATTTATTTCCCTAACCTACCTCTTGATTATTGGACGGAAGATGGGATTAGTCATATTGCTTCAATGCTAGGCTCCACCATCAGATTGGATAAATTCACTGAAGGTATAATCAAAAATTGCCTATGCTAGAGTGTTAATCGAATTTATCAACTCTTTCAATTTTGCAAATAAAATTCTTGTTATAACCGAGAAGGTTGAAATTATTTGGCAAGAAGTTATGTACGAATGGAAACCTAGTATTCACCCGAATTGCTTTAGTTTTGGCCACGCGGAAAATCATTGCCAATTCACTAAAGTTTGGTTGCCCAAAGAAAATACTCAAAACCTATCGACATCCTGTTCAGATATGAATATTGACTCTAAAATGGCTGATAGTCAGGAAAGCAACCCTAGAAATTCAGATAACCAACTAAGTTCAAAGAACCCAGAACTGGGAAATAGCAATAACACCAATGCAAATGAGGACAGTAACAAAATTACAAGAGAATATATCACTAATACATCCCATAATGTCCGGTCGAATGTCGTAAAACCCGACTATTAATACAAATTTGATTCAAAAAGTTATGGCTATAGTTTTGGTTAGTTCTTTACAGTCTTCAAATAATAATACAAAGGAAATTAGTAATGTTGCAATCGAGATGACTGAAGCTTCTTCGGACCCATCCCCGATCCCTGTAAGTTATGCCCATAATTTCAAATCTCCTTTAAACTCCAAAAGAAGAGCAACTCGAAAAACAAGCTTAAGGACACTCTGTTCAAATTTAAAGCCACTACTAGCTCTGACCTTATCGATAATCCTGCATGGATTGACTTAGTCACTCGGTTAAAAGGAAAAAATAAAAAAAGCAAAGATATCGGGGCAGCTACTTCCCTTGTAGGCAGTAGCAATCCTTAAAATATTAATTAGATGCAGTTTTTCTTTTGGAACATAAGGGAATTAAATGTCCCTGCCAAGCAATTAGAAATTTTGCAATGCTTGAATAGTAACAGGTTTTCTTTTATCAACATTCTTGAAAATAAACCGTCTTCGGATAATATTGACAGATTTATGTCCAAAATCTCGAGTAACTGGAAATTCTCTCATAATATATCTAATGATCATAATAGTCATACATTAATCATATGGGACTCTATGCATTGGTCGAATAACATTTCATATACTAATGATCAATATATTACATGCATTCTTCGTAATATAAGTGGTATCAGTGTTATATGCACGACGATGTACGCTTTCAATGAAGAGGTGAAGTGAAAACAGTTGTGGCAATATATTTTAGATCGGTCCAAGTGTGTTAATCTACCATGGATTGTTACGGGCGACTTTAATGCTATCTTATCCCCTAATGATAGACTGAATAATGGTTGCTTTAACTAGATGGGTGAACAAGAATTTATAGACTGCATTTCTATATCTAAACTGGTAGAATCAGAGTTTACAAGAAACTTCTTTAGATGGAGAGGATGCCCCGAGTTTTCTATTCATTGAAAGATAGATTGGGTTTTTATTAACAATTTATGGTTAGATAAATTCAATCACTTTGGTATAAATTTTGGCAATCATTCTTTAAGTAATCATGCCCCTATCATGAGTAATCTTTTATTACAGTATAAAATGAAGTCTACATTAGCTTTCAAGTATAATAATGCTTGGCATCTCCAAATGGGGTATCATTCCTCTATTCATGAAGCTTTGGTGCAAGAGTACTCCGGTAATCCCCTTCACATTCTTCTTTGCAAGTTGAAATCTGTTAAGACTGCGCTGAAGAAATGGGCAAATATTAAAAGCAACATATATAATGTTGTGGATAAACTAAAGGATAAGACTAATGAGGTGTATAATCAGCTAGTGAGTAAACCTTCAAATAATAGTCTTTTGGAACAGTACACTGCAAAATATAAGCAAATACAGTTTATGATAAGAATAATTGTAGTAGAAAATGAACAAAGAATGAAAATTAACTGGCTTACTAAATTGGATAAACCAACATAAGTTCAGCAAAATAATTTTCTCAAACCTAAACGAAGTAGCAGTTTCATTTTAAATGACAATGGTTCTTGGTCATCAACATCAGAGAAAACTACGCATGTTGCTATTTACTATTTTTCTGATCTTTTCTTATCATCTCAAGCTTCAAACCAATTTCCAAGCATAAAATGCAAGAAAATCCTATTTGATAATGCTAGAAATAATTTGTGTAAACCATTTCAGATAGAGGAGGTTAGAGCAGCTGTTTTCCAGATTAATGATAATAGCTCCCCTAGACCAGATGGTATTAACTCTAAATTTTATAAAGTCCATTAGGAACAAATTAAATTCGACATTTGGAATGCAATAGATGATATTCTTCAATTTGGGAAAATTATTAGAGAAATCAATCATACTTTTATCTACCTTATCCTCAAAAAACCTGATGCAATTGATACGATAGAATTTAGACCGATTTCTCTATGCAATGTTTCATATAAAATATTAGCCAGCCTCTTATGTAATAGAATAAAAGATTATATGAATGATCATATATCATATAATTATAATGCTTTCATTCCTGGTAGAGTTATTTCAGAGAATTTCTTGCTAGCATATGAAATGATTAGTGGATCCAACGGGAAAAATTCTAATAATATATGCCTGAAAATTGATCTGCATAAAGCTTATGATAAAGTCAGTAGGGAATTTATTCATCATATGTTGATATTGTATGGAGTTTCCGTTGTTATTTGCTAACCTCGTATATGAATGCATCTCTAAGCCTTCTTTTCGGTTCTAATTGATGGATCTCCTTATGGATTTATTAACAGCTCGAGAGGATGAAGACAAGGGGACCCTCTTTTGCCATACTTATTTCTATTGGAATTCCTTACTATAAAACTAGATGTGGAATTCTTGAAAGGTAATTTTATTCCCATATTCAAAACTGAACCAGTGATCACACGCTTACTATATGCAGATGATATTCTTATTCTGGCAAAAGCTACAATGAAGAATGCTGAAAGCATTAAACTAATTTTACAAGACCTACAATCTTTTACTAGTCTGGAATTTAATGCTAATAAATCCACACTATTTTTTAGTAAAGGTGCTACTAACAAACATCAAATTGCTAACTTTCTTAATTTTAATATTGGAAATCTGCCAATAATGTATTTAGGCATCCTTTTATCCAACAACAATCTAAAAACTAAGGATTTTGGCTGGTTAATTGATAAAATTAACAATGGCATAGTAAGTTTCCTAACATTAGTGGCAAAGCTGAACTTATGAAAACTGTTATTTTCCCTATGATACAATTCTGGCTTCAAATCACAGTTTCCTGTAACAATCGTTCATAGAATCAATTCATTATGTCATATTCTTTTATAGAAATCCAAAGCTCATAAATGTGTTGGGATGATGTGCGTAAAACAAAAAGCGATGGTGGTTTTGGAATCTAAAGAATTGACGAAGTTGCCAAAGCTGTGGCAACAAAATTATTATGGACATATATTCAAAGGGAGTCTCTTTGAGCTAAATAGATGCATAACAAGTATCGTGGTAAAGTTAATTTTTGGACTGCTACTATAAACAACAACACTTCATATACTTGGAAATTTCTGCTACGAGCCAGACAATGATGTAAAGGACTTGTTGACGAGAAAATAGTTAATGGTGAAAACACCAACATTTGGTTCGATCCATGGATTAATGGTTCCTCATTGATTGGTAGATTTGGATAGAACACAATGTCAATGAATGGTGGATGTAATAAGAGAGTTTCTATGTTAATTTCTGAGAATTAGTGGAAAAATCATATGATGTATGTTCCTTCACAAATGCATCAACCAATTCAGAATTTAATTGTTCACATACAAATGCAACAAGACTTCTGGTACTGGATTCCAAACTGCAATGGTCTAGACACTTTGATATTAGCATGGCATTTTATAAGATGCAAGCATGCAGAATTAAATTGGACAAAGATAATATGGGACAAAGGTTGTGCCCAAAGATGTATGTTTGCCATCTTATGGCTAAACTTAACAAATTAAATACAAAAGAGCGACATAGTAGATGGAATAACAATATAGACCAGACATGCGTGTTGTGCTCAAATCAAATTGAAGATAGGGATCACCTTTTCTTTAATTATATATACTCAAGAAGATTACTAGAAGATGCTATGAAAATTTTAGGGATTAACCTCAGGAATAACTACGATATCAATCAAATTTTGGAAGATTTTAGCCGAAAACTGAAAAGCACTTCATTTTTCAACTAGTTAACTAACATCACTTTTACTACTCTTATATGGAATATCTGGTGTAAGCGAAATAATCGCGTATTCAAAGGCATTGAAATGCCAACTAAAGTGAGATTTGATCTTCTACTTCAAGACTGCAAGTTCCTAATACAGTACAGATTAGAATCTCAAAACTTAAATCAAGAGTTCAAACTTATCTTAGCGGACTTTCAAATTGCTACAAACTCAGAGCTACTCATCAGCCTCCTTGATCTCTGCTCCGCTTCCCATTGCAATCTCATATGGCTGCTTCAATCTCATTGGGTTCAGTGGTTTCCTCCATTTTAGTTTTGAGGAGTTCGCCATTTTTTCCTTAGATCTGTTTTTGGTAAAGTGGTTGGATTTTCTCTCCTATTGTAGACAAAACGATGCATTGGTCCTTGTACCGTGTGTTTTACTTTTTTTATGCATCGCGTGACTGTTGATTTGTTTGTTTTTCTTTTTTTTTGCTAACTGAACTAAATTGCTCATGTGGATGGTTTTGAGTGTAATTCCTTTTTGTTTACTCCTCCAACTATTTGACAATTTGGTTCAGGCTCAGATTAGTTGTATTGTTAATATATGAAAATGGTATGTACTCTTTTTCCATGCAAGACACCCATTTAAGTTAGGAGGATTGCAAGGTTTTAATGAGGCATATCATGGAAGTGTATATGTTATATTTTGTTTATAAAGTAGTTTTTTCCAAAAAGAACTGCTTCATCAATCAACACTCCCTGACCTCTAACTCAATCTCAACCACCAAATCACTACAACCAAAAACCCACACCTTCAAACAAACAACCTCGACCTCCTCAAAATTGTTACAACTCCTCCTCCTCTATCATCTCATTTCCTTTACCATATACCACACTTCTGCTACTGCCACACCATCAACCACCTGAACCATAAACTTCACCTACCTACCATAGCATAGCACACTCATCAGTCTACAATCAACCTGCAAATCATCAATCACCTACTGCATACAACACCAAACTTCTACACTACTACTCCATCTAGTCATCAACCTACTTTCAACCACAAACCCCAAACACCATGCATACTTCCACTTCCAATACCAACAACTGCCTCCCCCTTCTACCTCTACTTCAGTCATCACTTAAACCCACAACTTCATCTTCCACATACAATCTCCTTCTACCTGCAAGTTCACTGCCTCCAACATAACTGTAAACTTCTACACAATTCCATCATAACAACACTCTTCCAATTAACTGAAGCAATCGAACATCAACCACCTGAACACTGTCACCACCACCACAATCACATCAACATTCTTCCAATCCACTTCCAATTCCAATTCCACAATCACCTTCCTTTGCAACTCAAACACCAATCCAAGACCCAATAGCCAACAAAAACTACCCTCCCACTTCCAATCGCCAGCAAAAAACGCAGTCCTAATCACCCACAACCCTTGGTCGCTGACCATCGACACCTGAACAAATCGAAAGCACCCAAAAACCGAACACACTTTATCCCATTAAAATTCCAATCACTACATTCCTTCATGAAGTCCCAAATCCTCAACCTCCCACTGTCGCTTACCCCTAAACACCTCACCAATCAAATTTCCCGAAGTCGAATTTCTAAGTTCAAGAATTAAATTTTGCAAATTTTCTACATAGGGCAAATTTCGGATTCACGTTCGCCTCTTTTTGGCATTGTTCTGGTTTAATTGAGAAGCAAAGATAAAGGATTTGGAATACATAAGTTTTTATATTGGGCCAGTGAGCTTGTTCATATTAGGCTGAATTAAATTTTTTTTGTCTTTTTTTTATTTCCCTTTTCTTTCTTCTTGAATTTCTTTTAGTGTAAATCCATTTTTTTTAAAAGCTTTACCCATAAAAAAAATTGTTTTTGTTTGCCTTTATTTTCATTCTTCTCTTGTTTTTCTAAAAAAAATCAAAAAAAGGTTTTATAAAAAATTAGTATAAATTCATTTCTTATGTTTCATTACATCTTTTCTCTTAAAAAATTTGCTGCTCTATTTTAGATTGCAAATGTAGGAGAAAAAGGAATTGCTTACTAAATAATTGCATTGCTATACTTACTTGTTAGAACAAATTTGCTGCTTTAAAATAAAATTTGCTAATAATTCTACATGCTCTGGTATAATATTCTTGACTCTTGTTTTTATTTTTTGTGGATAGTTGGTTGCTTACATTTATAAAAAAGAAAAAGAAAAACAAACCAAATCTCATTCATAGTTGCATTATTAATACACATTTAATTTCTGTTTTGCATTCATTTCATCTTGTTTTTATTTTATAAGGGCAATACCCAACTTCAGATAAGATGGATGATTTCATCACACCTTCCTTGGCCAAAAAATTGCATTTCATCATAGAATTTCACTTATAATAACGTTTAGACATTAGACTTAAGGGTATCACGAGCTCATCTAAGGCTTAATTATATCTTGATAAGTTGTCTTCTTTCAACAATCTAATTTCTTGGTGTCTAGGTTACGGTAGAGCAATAATCATTTACAAATATTACGGTGATTCGTAAATATTGTAGTGATTATTTCTCTGAAGGTACGTAAACCTTCGATTGCATTGCTATGGTGATTCGTGGTGCACCGATAACTCCTATCTGTAACATGGCTAAGAATTATTTTGCTGAATTAAGTCAAAGCATGATTGTACAATTTTGGGTTAGGAACTACTAAGGACAGAAAATTTGTAATTAAGTCATTGCATTTATTTAGTTGCATTACTTCATGTATATATATAATAGAAAAGTAAAAAAATATGAATTTTACTTAACTGAGATTTTAAACAAAAATCCAAAAGAAAAAAATTCTTTTCAGCTTTCCTTTGAAAAAAAATCAAACAAAATCAAAATTCCAAAAACGTGCATTTTACTTAAGTTGGTTTTCAAAAAATTCAAAAAAAACCTTTTCCAAAACAAAACAAAAAAAATCAAATCTCCTTTTTGAAAAATAAATTCTTTTTGGTAAATATTTTTCCTTTAAAAAATAAAATAAAAGAATTTTTATCACTTCATTTCATTCTCTAGACCATGTTTCGTTCTCTTAACCATGATTTTCACGTCTTTCTCTACTTGATCTTTTCACTTCTGCATGAGTATCTGGACTCGTGACACAATGACAAATCGTTTAAGTCGAAAAAACGATCCTCCAACAATGGCAAATGAAAATGCTCCACAAATTCTCATGGATAGAATCTTTTCCGATAGAGTTTCTATTCCTTCTTGCATCACATTACCTTACCTAATGGGTAATCACTTTGAAATTCACTCCAATCATATTGTCACACTCCCATTGGAATTTTGAACACGATGACCCATACATTTTCTTAACAAAATTCAAACAAATATGTGCAACTATTAAACTCCAACAATTATGTGATGATGTAATCAAACTTCGGTTAATTCCATTCACCCTTACCGATTACGCTGAAAATTGGTTTTACAGTTTATCCTCGAACTCAATTAAAACTTGGGTCAAATTCATTAAAGTTTTCTTAAAATGTTCTACCCCTTGGAAAAAACAACCAAAATCCGAAGCGAAATTGTAAATTTTCATCAATTCAGGGGTGAACCTTTTAGAAAATACTTTAAAGATTTAAAGAGCTTTTGATATAATGTCCACACCATAATTTTGAAAAATGAACTCTTTTCGAAATGTTGTACGATGGACTTGAAAATAATTCACGAGCCATATTTTAATCGATGTGCCAAGGCAATTTTCTTACCCAACATCACGATGATGCTTTGCAATTCCTTGAGAACTTGACCAACAAATCATCACAATGGAAACATTCTAAAGAAAAATCTATTTATTCATGATCTAGCGCATACTCGATAGGATCATCGTTGGCTTTAGAAGCTAAAATCGATGCAATAATCAATAAATTCGACAACATTTTTTCATCCAACCAAATGAACCAAGTTTTCCAACCAATATGTTATAAATGCAATGATCCAAATCACACAGCCAACCAGTATCCTCATTCGATAGATAAATTAATGCTTTTAACAAGGTTAACAATGACCTATTTTCTCCAACATACAATCCCGATTGGAGAAATCATCCTAACTTTGCATGGAACCAAAATATTTCTAACATGAATCTGGTTCATCCGAACTTTCAAGCATTCCCAAACTACGCTTAGAATCCTCACTTTCAACCCAACCACTTTCAAAAAAAAATTACGGGTACGTCTCAAAATCAACTACAACAATCTTTTGCTCCCAAGATGATAAACGATTGTCTTCACTTGAGAAAAGTCTTGAGACTTTGGCTAATGCAACCACTAAAAAAACTCAAATCAAATAGAAATTTGCAAAAAAAATTAACCTCGTACATGCAGAATACGAGTCAATCGATTGCTAAACTTGAGATGCAAATGAGTCAATTAGCCACTTCTGCGAGTAAACTTGAACGAGGCATGTTCCTAAGTTAGCCAGTTTCGAACCCTAAAATCAAAACACGAACTCGAATCAAGCTCATGTCGTTCAAGATAGCAATGTAAACCAAATGAATGCTATCACGACTTTGGTTTTCGGTAAACAAGTCGATCACCAAGTTGTCAATCCAAACAATTTACCAAAATCTCCTCTTGACACTTTGAAAACGAGAAGCGAATCTGAACAAAACGTTGAGCCAAACATCGAATCAAATGCCAATCCAAATTCTTCTTCTACTCAAATAGACCTGCCTACTAAGTATCGAATTCCGTTTTCACATTGCCTTCAACCTAAGAAACATTCCGATCAAATGGAAAAAATGTTGGAAATTTTCAAATAAGTTAAAGTGAACATCCCTCTCCATGATATCATTCAACAAGTCTCAACTTACACTAAATTCTTGAAAGACTTATGTACTCAAAAACGACACATTCAAGTACCCAAGAAATTTTTCTTAGCTGTTGGTCTTAATGAAGTTTTGTCTCAATCAATCCCTATAAAATACAAAGATCTTGAATGTCTGATGATCTCATGCACGATAGGAGACAAACAATTAATAAGTGCTTACTAGACTTGGGTGCGAGTGTCAATTTGATTCCTTATTCAGTTTACCAATAACTTGGCATGGGTGAACTAAAACCAACGAAAGTAACTCTTTAATTTGTCGATGTTTGATAAAGAAGACAGTGGGAGAAATCGAGGACGTACTCATCAAATCAGTCAATTCATATTCCCTGTCGATTTCATAATCCTAGAGACACAACATGTGAATAATCCGATGAGTCAAATTCTATTGAATTAAGGACAACCTTTCTTAACCACTTCAAATGCCTTAGTCAATTGTCGAAATGGTTTGAAGAAAATTTCTTTTGGAAACATGACCTTGGATCTTGACATCTTCAATCTCGAAAATTAATCGAACAAACCACTCGACCAAATGTTCCATTCAAGAAAATTTTGAAAATGAAACAATTGACCTTAACAATGAACGCGAGACCAAATAGGAAAACCTGTTTCAAGATGAGCCTAACTAGATTGAAAATGCCCCCTCACCGTTGAGTCGGAACTTCAACCAGATTTTTTGATTGAGCAACCCCCTAGGTTGGAACTCAAACCTCTTCCTGATCACCCTAAGTACTCATACTTAGGTGACAAAACGTTTCATGTCATAATCTCATCAACTCTTTCTCTTGATCAAGAAACCTCCCTTCTTTCAATCTTTTCAAAAACCAAAGAGGAAATTGGATGGTCGATTACTGATATAAAAGGAATTAGTCCCACTCTTGTTCAACATTGTATCCACTTAGTTAACGAAGCCAAGCCTATTCGTGATGCGCAACGAAGGCTTAACCCAAAAATGAAGGATGTGATTCGAGGCGAAATTCTTAAACTCCTTAATAATGGAATCATATTTCCCATTTTTGATAGTCCGTGGGTTATCTCAATTCATGTCATGCTTAATAAGTCTGGACTTACCGTAACCACAAATGACGCTGACGAACTCATTCGAAATCATACTCAAATGGGTTGGCATGTTTGCATTGATTATCAAAAATTAAATGCCATAACATGTAAAGATCACTTTCCTCTTCCTTTCACCAACCAATGCTTGAACGATTAGCCGGCCATGAATTCTATTACTTTCTTGACGGTTATTCCGATTATAACCAAATTCTGATTGCCCCCGAAGATCAAGAGAAAATGAATTTCACGTGTCCCTTTGGCACCTTTGTATATCGACGATGCCATTTGGCCTTTGCAACGCTCTTGCTACTTTCCAAAGATGCATGGTCATCAACTTTTCCGACATGGTCGAATGCTTTCTGGAAGTGTTTATGGATGATTTTTCCATCTTTGGAAACTCTTTTTTCGATGCTTACACTATCTCGAGATGGTTTTGAATCGATGTAAGGACAAACACTTAACGTTAAATTGGAAAAAATGTCATTTTATGTTCAAACATGGAATTGTTCTTGGGGATGTCATTTCAAACAAAGGCATTAAGGTAGACAAAGAGAATGTTTAAGTAATTGCAAATCTACCCATTCCCAAATTGGTCAAGGACGTTCGTTCATTTCTCGGGTACGCTTGTTTCTATCACGGCTTTGTGAAAGATTTTAGTAAAATTGCTCGACCTATTACAACTCTTCTTGGAAAAGACTTTCCATTTGACATTAATTCTGACTGTGTTTCTGCTTTCAGGCGTCTCAAAAATGAACTATTTCCGCTCCCATCATTTGTTCACCTTGGGATCTTCCTTTCGAAAAAATGTATGACGCTTCTAACTTTACGGTTGGTGCTGTCTTAGGACAATGCATTAACAAAATTCTTCACGTCAACTACTACACTAGTATGACTCTAAATAATTCTTAACTCAATTACACAACCACCGATAAAGAGCTTCTAGAGTTAGCCTTTGCACTCGAAAGGTTTTGACCTTATTTGATTGACTCACACATTACTGTTTACATTGACCAATCCACTTTTAGGTACTGTTTTGCTAAAAAGGATGCTAAGTCTCTTTAACCCAGTGGATCCTATTACTCCAAGAATTTGACCTTACGATCAAAGACAAAAAGGATCCGACAACGTCATTGCTGATCATCTGTCGCGTCTTCCAAACGCATCATCTTCCTTACCGATCAGCAAGAACTTTCTTGATGAACAACTCCTTTCTGTTTCCATCGACCATTGCATGCCATACTAAATTACTAAGGAAACTCCTTCATTTTGGTCGAAACAAGATAAATATAAATTCCTTTCCCAAGATGAATACTTCTATTGGGATGATCCATGCTTGTTTAAGTATTGTTCCGATCAAATCATTTGACGTTACGTCCCAGATTGCAAAATTAAGAGTGTTCTTTCGTTTTATCTTGACCAAGCTTGTGGTGGTCAATTCAGTCCTAAGAAAACAATGGAAAATGTTCTTCAATGTGGTTTTTACTGGCCTACACTTTTCAAAGATGCATTCGAGTTCTGTAAAATTTATGATCGCTGCCAAATGTTAAGAAAAATCTCTCAATGAAATATGATGCCTTTGCAACCTATTCTTACAATCGAAATCTTTGACATTTGGGGTATTGAATTTATGAGACCATTTCCTAACTCTTTCGAAAAATATATACATTCTTCTTGCTGTTGATTATGTATCTAAATGGGATGAAGCCATTCCTTGTATAACAAATGACCACAAAGTTGTTCTAAAATTCATAAAAGAAAATATCCTTTTGAGGTTTGAAACGCCTGCATAATTATAAGCGATAATGGAACCCATTTCTGTAACCGATCATTTGAAAATATAATGAAGAAATACTCGATAACCTACAAGTTATCCACTCTTTATCATCCTCAAACTTGTTGTCAAGTTGAAGTTTCAAATCTCCAAATCAAGAAAATTTTGGAGAAATAAAAAAAAATGATCATAAAAAATTTATAGATGCGCTTTGGGCTTACAGAACTGCGTATAAAACCAATCTTAGGATGTCTCCTTATAGGCTAATATATGTTAAAGCGTACCATTTACCTGTCGAACTTGAACATAAAGCATTGTAGGTGATTAAGAACATAAACTTTGATCTTGAAAAAGTTGGTGAAAACAGGAAATTGCAACTCAATGAATTAGAGGTAATCAGGAACGACGCGTATGAAAAGGAGAAAATGTACAAAAAAAGAACAAAAGTTTTTCATGACATCAATCCTAAGAAAAACATTTTCGCCAAATCAAAAAGTTTTTTCATGACTCTCGACTTCATTTTTTCCTTGGGAAATTAAAATCAAGATGGACAGGACCATACGTGGTACGTACTATTTTTCCACACGATGTCATAAAGATAGAAAACTCTGGGGATGGATCGATTTTAAAAGTCAATGGTCATCGTTTAAAACCTTACTTGGAGTTGGCGATTGATTGAGAGGAGGAGCTCATGATTCTTCATGAGCCACACTACGTCTAGTAAGAAATATTAACCTTCTCTTATAAATATGTACATATTTTTCTCTGTTACACTCATTATATCATGCATTGACTATAGGGAAACGGTCAAAATCAAGTGTGGTGGGAGTTTCATGTTTATTTTTATTTTTCATGGTTTATTTTTTGCATTTTCTTTCCAAAAAAAATTACCAAAACAAAACTTTCTTTTTAGCATATTGATTTACTTTTGAAAAAATATGATAGGATAAGTATACATTTTTAGTTATTAAATTGAAATTTTGCTTGTCTTAACAAAAATAAAAATAAAAGTTTGATTACAAGTAGCTATGGTGTAATTAGTATATAGGAAGGATCATAGGTGATAGTTATGGAGTATATCCTAATTGTATTCTTTGTTTAAAAGAGCGATGAATTTAAAGTAAAGGCAATAACATTTTTTATCTTCTAATTTAAGTGGTGCTAAGATGATTTTGAGAAACTCTCTCTTTTCTTATACATACATACATACATACATATTATAAAAATAAGAAACACTTAGAGTTATGTGTTCATATACAAGTGTGTACACTCACCACGCTTTGTACCCTTCTCACGTAAGCCCAAATGGCAATGCATAATCGATATATCTGGCCTAATTTTTTTCGAGTTAGGTGTATGCAAATAAACAAAAACAATAAACACCTAGAGTCATGTGTTCATCTGTAAGTGCGTACACTCGCCACGATTTGTACTCTTTTCATGTAAGTCCGAAAGACAGTGCACGATCGGTATATCTGACCTGGTTTATTTGAGTCAGGTGTGTAAATAATAATGTTAATATTTTTCAAAATAGAGAGAGCAAGCAATTGAAAGCCAAGCACTATCTTCACTTATTTGATTTGACTTGTTATTCAAAAGAAATAAAAATGGCACTTTGCAAAACTTTGATAATCAACAAAAAGATTCATTTCATAGTTGCACTAAGTTATCAACAGAAACAACTAGCCAAACTACAGTCTAATTGTGATGACAGCTTAATTTTTGTTGGAAGTTTTGATGAGTAAAAGGACTAAAATTTCTTAATAGTCACCAAAACTTATATTTAACTTACTCATGTCAATTTAAAAATAGATTATTCATTTGCGAATATTTTCAAAAATTTGCATCATGTAGTCACATTAGAATTTGCATATCGCATTTGGATTTTGCGGGTAGTATCCACTAAAAACCCTCAGGAGATGACGCTCATCCTACTAGGGACACCTAGAGGTTTAATGGCATGTTGCATATGCTCAATGCAATCGTATTTCCTACAAAAATGGATTTATCCTAGTTTTAGTTTATCCGAGGATGAATAAAAAGATAAGTATGGGGGTATTTGATGCGCATGTAAAAGTATATATTTTTGCTCCCATATTTAATCATCTTTTATTAAAATAAATGAGCATATTAGGGTGTTTTACACGTTTAAACCAAAATCTTAATTGTTTTCAAATCATCATTCATTCATCTTCATTTTGGGGCAAAATGGTAATTTTGTCTAATAGTTAATTTTAAGAAAATTTATTTACACATTTGTATTTTTATTTGTAGGAAAATGAGTGCAAATTGGATGATACTTCATGGATGTATGCATGCATACATGTTGAAAGCAAATGAAAAAAGGAAATAAAAGAATTCATGCAACATGGAGGAGTCCACATGCCCACTAACTAATGGTCCATATTTAAAATCACATGCACATATTAATGAAGACTTAAAGACATATTAGTGGGGATTAATTAGTTACCTAATGACTACTTGGAGGTTACACTATCTCAAGGGCATTTTTGGTAGTCCCCTGAAAATGAATTAGGGTTTTAAGCATGTATAAATACCCTTTATGTTTCACTTAGCCATCTTCTTACTTTAAGTAAAGTTGTAGCATAAAATTAATAATAAATAAAACATCTCTTTAATGGCTTCGTAGCCTTGTTCTTTACTTTCATGCAATTTTTATTTCATGCTTTCTTTTATGGCTATTTTATTTTATGCTCTCTTATTTCATGTTAATAGCAAAGATTTTGTTTGCGCCAAAATTGATCGCAAAACCCAATTGCAGATAAAATCACCCGCTCACAATCACAGATCATAGATAGCAAGTTTATAGAGAATAAAATATGGAGAACACTCAGAAAATTCAAAGGAAAGCAATAGAAATACGCGATTTATAGTGGTTCGGCGCTTTAGCCTACGTCCACGTTGAAATAGTTGGTCTTTATTAACTTTTGCTTGCTAGTTACAATGAAGTACAATGGTGAATTTCAAGTACAACAGTAGTTTTCAAGCTGGACATCGGAGTGCCAAAAAAGTCCCTTTTCTATAGGCTCTAGAGTGCTATTTATAGGCGTAGGGTGCAAATATCTCGCTCAGATCTTGGAAGACCTCTTCTGGCACATGGGTGGGCCTACGCGATCGATCATATGTGGTTTGCACTCGGTCCGTGATCGATACAAATGAAGATTTGGCCCAATCGAGTCGAAATTGAGCATGAACATTCTTTAGGTTGTGCGTAAGCTCCTGTGAAAATTTCGTAACATTTGGACTTGTGAATTGTGAGTTACGATGATGCAAGTTTGGGCTTTTCGATTGTTGTTCTCTTCGTATCGATGTTGTTCGCATCGATAAGTCTACACGTAATGCCAATTGATGTGGCGCTTGCTTTTAGGATCGATCCACATTTCATCTTGAATGATCGAGTCTTTCTTATGGATGCGCCTTGTTTGCGTCGACCCGGGCTAGCCTTATTCACATCGATCCACTACTATGTTCGTATCGATCGTTACTACTTCTGTTTGTATCGATGACACAGGCCACTTCGTATCGAGACTGGAGGCTGCTTCGCATCCATTCTTATGTAAGTTCTTCGTATGGATCCTCTGGATACAACTTCGTATCGATGGCATTTGTGTATTCCCAGCGATCACTGTAGGACACTTCGTATCGATGGAAAGCCTCAATTTCGTATCGTTCCCCTCAGCTGACCGGCACGAAATAGGTAGAAAGGGATCGATATGAAGATGGCAACAGTTGATGTTACTAGTTGATGGATACGAAGAGAGTGCACCCGATGGATACGTAACGGTATTTGTTGATGGATACGAATAGTAGATGACTGATGGATACAACAACAGATGGCTAATGGATACGAACCAATTGATCTTTGTCTTTTTCGATACGAATTCTGATCGATATGAACAATGCTCGTCTTATGGTTACGAACCAGATCGATACGAAGGGAAATCTCTTCTGGTTGTTTAATGGATACGAACAAAGGAATCACTTAAATCGCATCGATCATATCTTGAGCATACGAGCTCAGATTGACTTGGAACTTGGAACACTAGCTTTTGTAGCTTTGCATATCGTGCCTTGTCAATTGTAGCTTGATCCGGACTCGGATAAAATTTACCGACATCCATAGCTGACCTGTACATAATTGGCAATCGAAGAGAACTGTATTTGGTTTCCAGTTCATCTTTTGGTATCACGGCCTTGCTAAAAGGCGGGATAACACTTTCCCCCAAAACACGCCTGGCACTAGGAAGGTGTGTTTTTGTAATGTCATAAGTTGGATGTTCATATCTTGTTAATGACCTGCAAAGAGATTGCTAATCCCGCCAGGCCGCGAATGGTGATCATTCGAGATCGTATGCCGTTTGCGGTCGGGCGCAGTTCGAGGCGAATTGTGACCTTTCACGGTCGGGGTTCCATTCGAGGCAAATTATGATCGTTCGAGGTCGAGTGCCATTCAAGGCGAATTGTTACCGTTCGCGGTCGGGTGCCGTTCGAGGCGAATTGTGACCGTTCGAGGTCGAGTGACGTTCAAGCTGTGTAGATAATGCCCCACTATTACGCCGCTACAACCCCGCTATATCTCGTAGCGGATTTCTACCGCTATGATATTTCCATATAGCCCTAGAATATAGCCTTTCCACTTTAATCCCCTCTATATCCCGTTATTTCCGCTATTCCCGCTATATCTTTTTTAATAAAATGAATTGAAAAATTGTGTTTATATATTATAAAATTATGAAACTAATTTATTTGATTTAATTTTTAATATATTTTCAAAAATGAAAATACTCTAATATTCTACCAAATTCAATTATGTTATATGACAGTTTTTCATTTATTTAAAGTATATTCACATATGTTTTTATTTAAATTTATTTATGTATTATTTATAATTCAATTGAATGATAATTTTTGATTTAATTACCATTTATATATTTATAAAAACATTAAGTATGATTTTTATATGCTATTTTAGAGCCATCCGCTATATCCCGCTATATCCTCGCTATATCCTCGCTGTATCCCCGCTATGACTTTTTGCACCTCCACCGCTTCGAATCTACCGAGCGCATTAATTGCACAGCGTTCGAGGAAAAAGATAACCGTTCGAGGTCAGTGCCGTTCGAGGCGAATTGTGACGGCTCACGGTCGGGTGCCGTTCAAGGCGAATTGTGACCGTTCGCGGTCGGGTGCCGTTCGAGGCAAGTTATGTGTGCCTGGGGGGGACTTAGTATCATTAATGTCAGATTTCACATTTGAGTGATTTTCTAAGTTGTTTGTTATGGCGGTTTATCGCCATCTCAGAGCATGCCTGAGGACCGTTCGCGATCTCGTACATGTTTAAGTGACTTAGCCGTTATAGAATTATTAATACCAGATTTACATTCAAAATGAGTCTTTCAACAGAAATGTCCAACAAAACCAAGTCCAAACAAGAGAAATAGAAAACAAAAGCAAACAGAAACGTCAAAGTGCAAACACATACACTGATGCGCTTGATAGTCGTATCAGAGCATGCCTGAGAGTCGTTCATGACCCTGGATATGTGTAAATGACTTAATTGTGTTGGTGTGGAATTTGCCACTTATTCATCATTATTTCAATCAGTTGATGATAAGCCGATGCCTCAATCCTGAGCCGTTCCCAGTTGAAGCAAGTGGTGGTTGTTCTTGCTCCACCGTCGTGGCTCTCCTCCTTATGTATTGTAATAGAATGCCATTCCGAATATACCCTTCTACCTCATCCCTCAAGTGCCTGCAATCATTGGTATTATGGCTGCTTAGTTCATGGAATAAGCCGTACTTGTCTGATTTCCTCTCATTATTGGTAGGATCCCTCCTCATTGGCTTTCGATAAGGAACATACCCTCTGGTATCCTGGTAAATCCATTCTAAAGTTTCATTCGACTCCGTATAAGAGGTGAATATCGGTTCCTTTCGCGGTCGTTTTGATTCATCGCTGGTATTCTTGGCTTTTCATTTTCCTTTATCCTTGCTTGAATCCCTTTTGGGAGGAGGTTCGCTTTTGAATGCATAAACTTCTACTCCCTCTCCTTCCTCTCTTTCAACATTTGCATCCTCTAATCGCAAAAATCCTTCGGCCTCATGATAAAATTCTCCTAGATCCATAGGCGGATCCCTTGTCAGTGCCTTTTTAAACTCTGTCCCATCAGCTATGCCAAATACAACTACCATTAAGACCATGGATAGTCTGGACGATCCACCGATGTTGCTGCTGCATTAAATCGTGTTAAGAAATTCCTTAAAGATTCTCCGGTCTTCTGCTTCAGTTCCGCTAGACTCATCACATTCTTAGGCCTCGAGATGTGAACTCTGACTGCTTCATGAACTTCTTAGTCAGCTCGGTCCATGTTCTAACGGAGCCACTTTCCAATTGCCTGAACCACAATGCTGCTATGTCTGTCAGATACAATAGGAAACACCAGGCCATGACCTCCTCTGATGCCTCCAGTACTTCCATATGTCGCATATACCTCGTCAAATGAACAGCAGGGTCTGTACTTCCATCGTACACCTCCAATGTTGGTAGCTTGAATTCTGGTGGATTCTTGGCCTGCCTAATTACAGGAGCGAAAGGGATCCTGTAAACATCATCCAGATCTCTATTCACTAGTCTACCTCTCATAGCTCGTCTGACCATCTCCACTAATCTGTCATTGTCGTCAAGTTGTGGTCCTTGTCCATTGCCTCCGATCTGCCCTCTAAGTTTGCGAGGGAATGCTGGAATCTGTTCTCCTGGACGGGCGTCCATTCCTCTATTAATGTCGTGTTAAGCAGCTCCACCTGGCATCCTGCTTGAGGTTGGATCAACATGCTCCTGGGAAATGCCCCTAGCTCTGGTGCTGCTCCTGATGGCCATGCTCTTTTCTGGGTCCTGATTGCTCCATGCTCCTGACTCTTATCTCCTGCATTTCTTGTAGTTGCATTCCCTTGACTTTGCATTCCAGTTTGTCCAGCTTGTTGAAGCAGATTCTGCATCATCTCCTCTTGTCTTTTTAAAAGCTCCCCATGCATAGCACCCATCATCATCTCCATCTCTTCTCGGGTGATGAAGACCGAGGCCTGATTCGCTCTTAAGGAAGCCTCCTGACTTCCTTCACGTTGGCTCCTTTCTGCTCTTGGTCTCCTTGCTGATTGTTTCACCATTGCTTTCCAGATCTAAATCCTTAAGCCTTCAGATCCAAAATACAAACTGTAGAATCCCTGAATGCTAGCCTTCTCAGTGAAAACACCAAAATATTTGCGCCAAAATTAAAGCACTCGCTCACAATCACAGATCACAGATAGCAAGTTTATAGAGAATAAAATATGAAGAACACTCAGAAAATTCAAAAGCAAAGCAATAAAAACATGTGATTTGTAGTGGTTTGGCATTGTAGCCTACGTCCACTTTGAAATAGTTGGTCTTTATTAACTTTTGCTTCCTGGTTACAATGAAGTACAATGGTGAATTTTGAGTACAACAGTAGTTTTCAAGCACAATAATGGTTTCGGCAGAGTATGGACGTCAGAGTACCCAAAAAATCTCTTTTCTGTAGGCTCTGGATGCTATTTATAGGCGTAGGGTGCAAATATCTTGCTCAGATCTCGAGAGACCTCTTTTGGCACATAGGTGGGCCCACGCAATTGATCCCATGTGATTTGCACTCGGTCCGTGATCGATACGAACGAAGGTTTGGCCCAATCGAGTCAAAATTGAGCATGAACATTCTTTAGGTTGTACGTAAGCTCCTATGAAAATTTCATATCATTTGGACTTATGGATTGTGAGTTATGATCGATGCAAGTTTAGGCTTTTCGATTGTTGTTCCCTTTATATCAATGTTGTTCGTATCGATGTTGTTCGCATCGATAAGTCTGCACGTGATGCTAGTTGACGTGGCGCTTTCTTTTTGGATCGATCCACATTTCATGCTGAACGATCGGGTCTTTCCTATGGATATGCCTTGTTTGCGTCGACCCGAGCTAGCCTTGTTTGCATCGATCCACTGCTCTGTTTGTATCGACCATTAATACTTCTTTTTGTATCGATGATCACAGGCCACTTTGTATTGATGACTGGAGGTTGCTTCACATCCATTCTTATGTAAGTTCTTCATATCGATCCTCGGGATACAACTTCATATCGATGGCATTTGTGTATTCCCATCGATCTCTGTGGGCCACTTTGTATCGATGGAAAGCCTTGAGTTCGTATCGTTCCCCTCAGCTGACCGACACGAAATGGGTAGAAAGGGATCAATACGAAGATGGCAATAGTTGACTAAGTGGATTAGGAATGATATTACTAGTTGATGATACGAAACGGTATTTGTTGATGGATACGAATAGCAGATGACTGATGGATACGAACAACAGATGGATGATGGATACGAACCAATTGAGTTTTGTCTTTATCGATACGAATTCTTATCGATATGAACAATGCTCATATGATGGATAAGAACTAGATCGATACGAAAAATGATCATATGATGGATAAGAACCAGATCGATACGAAGGGAAATCTCTTCTAGTTGTTTGATGGATACGAACAAAGGAATCACTTAAATCGCATCGATCATATCTTGAGCATACGAGCTCAGATTGACTTGGAACTTAGAACACTGAATTTTGTAGCTTTGCACGTCGTGCCTTGTTGGTTGTAGCTTGATCCGGACTCGGACAAAATTTATCGACATCCGTAGCTGACCTGTACATAACTGACACTCAAAGAGAACTGTGTTTGGTTTTCAATTAATCTTTTGGTATCACGGCCTTGCTAAAAGGCGGGATAACGGATTTAATTCTTGCAATTAGTTTAGTTTTATTTCATGCAAGTAGTTGCTCTCTTTTCTTTTAATGAGCTTTCAGTTTTCTTGTTTTTAACGTTGAAATCACTTTATGTTAAGATGTATTCAAATATGAGAAGCTAAACCCCTTCAATTTAGGGGCTAGGAAGCTCTCATGAAACATATTAAATTAACATAATGATTTCATTTATTATCTCTTTTGTTCTTCATGGAAATTATGAATGATGGTAGTTTATGTTTCTTTTTTAGTGAATTCGATGGTCTATGTTGACATTTCAAATAGGCTATGCTTAATCGAATATAAACATAAACTATTTGATCATTTGCCTAAGTGATTTTGATGATGAAAGTCAAACTAGAATCATATCTATGATACTAGTTTATAGTAAATAGATCATGCTTAAAACGGATTTTAATTTTAATTTCGTGTCATTTTCATGAGAATTTATAAGTGGATTTGAATGATGTGTTAGATTTAGTGGTTTAAGTTGTGCTTATTAATAGCACAAATGAAGCATACTTATAATAAACACATCAATCATTTCTACTTAAAATTAAAATGAGAGATCACATATAAATTTTGTGTTGATTTATATGAATGATTGGAAGTGGATTTACCTCTAAATTGTTCCTTAATCTCATAGTTTTATTCACTTTTGCTCTAATTTATTTTCTACAATTTTTCTTAGTTTAAAACAACTTCAAAACTTTGGGATAATTCGATTGTGTGATATTGAAATTTAATTCTTTGGCTATGCATCGACTCGTACTCGCATATGTACTACGATTGTAAGTCGTACGCTTGCGGTTTTTATAATGATACATTTTCGACGGTTTTCTAGCCGATAGAAACTTCCATCATTTAAACACCACCATTAGCAGATTCCACCTCAGCAATTTTATCTTCATAATCAATAAATGATTACTTTTGATTGCATATATGGAAACAAGCACCTAGATTAAGCACTTTATCTTTGCTTTTATCCACACATATGACATTATCATTAAATTCATCACCAAAATGCACACCATCATCGCTATTATCTTTTTATTTATTTTGGTCTTCTTCTAATGCATTCATCCTCTCCTAATCCTTTTTAAGTTTATTGCAAAATCTTAGCTGACGACTAGGTTTTTCACAGTAATAGCGGATGAAATCCCTTTTCATATTTGATCTATTTGCCCGCTTTTCGATATTTGGACGATTGACCCTCTTTACAAGATGGAAATCTTCAATTGGATTTCTTCTTTTCTTTTCCTCCTTGTTATTTCCTTCCATGAGGTTTTTCCTACACATCTACTCATCATGTAGGCTACTAACAACCAAACCCATTGAAACAACTCCATCGGAATTTGAATTGTTCAATGCAACCACAGGCATTTTCTAACTCTTTAGTAATGAACTCATCAACATCAAGGCTTGTGTTTCTTCATCCATCTTTTAATTTACGGCAATCAATTGGTTTAGAATTTCCTGAAATCATTAAGATGCTCTAAAATTGACCTGTATTTCTTAAGCTTTTGATTACCAATCTTCTCATTAGAAGAGCCTTGTTTGTTGCGCAGTTCTTTGCATGGATTCCTTCTAATTTCTTCCAAATTTCAAAACCATATTTTCATTAGCAATAATATGAAACACCGTTGTTAATTGGGTTTTTAACCAAGAAAGAGTTAACAGAAGTAAGTATGACAAAGCAAAGAAGAAACGACTCGAAAACTTGAAAGCATACTTAGAAGAAGTAGAGAAACAACTGGGAAAAGTTCACCGAGTTATATAGATTGGTACTGACCTATCTTTCCACCCCTACTCCTCCAAAACTTTATACATCTCATATACAACCCCAACTACTTATGGCTAAGTGGTTTTCCTAGAGTTTGGATAAGCAATTCCAAAGATTAATGAGAAGAAAGCTAAGAAAGCAGGATAACTCAAGCGATAATAGGGAGATCGCTAGAATCAACTCAAAGTCGATAGAAAAGAGTTTGAAACACGTCAGATAGAAGAGTAAAGCAAATTAAAAAGTTCAACTTGCATCAAGACTCATAGGTTGGTACCGAGTTTAATAGTTAGGTCGGTACCGAGTTATGTTCTTGGGTCGTGGCCCCATGCTCTTTTGTACAACATTGGGCTATCTTCTAGACTTTAGTACAAGCAGGGTTCTGACTCCATGCACATGTTTCCATATTAATATTGGTTTAACTACAACCAAAGAGGGATTTGATTTCTGTTTGTTCTTCTTGGCTTCTTATCTCGTTCACAATAGTCACCTTGGCAGCTACTCTTGACAATTCTAAGCTATAGAACTTTCCAAACCCTTGTACTTATGACTTATACTCTCAAATTCTCTATAAATAACTAATAAAACTATAAAGTGGGAGTAGGCCAGAGATTGCCGAGCCACTATAAAAATATTGTGTCTCGCTGTTTTATTTTATTTTATTTTTAATACTATCTACTAGATCTAGGTATCATAGGTTCCTTTACAACTCATTCTTAGGTGTTCATTCATTTTTGGCGCAACATTTTGGTACTTTCACTGAGAAAACTGATCCCATGCTTAGATCTAACTCTCAATTTTGGATTGGATAGATCCAAAAGTTAGATTCATAAATTCTACTTAAAGGATTTGAAGAATTACTATTGGAAATCAATGGCTCCTAGAAAAGGAAGAACTACCTCCAGAAGATTCATAGGAGTGGTGGCTAATGGTAATAAAGGAAACACTCACCAAACAAAAGTTAATAATGGAAACACAATACTAGGATCCTCTACTCAACATGAAGTAATGACCAAAGGAGAGTTTGATAAGATGATACATGACTTAACTAGAAATGGGGATGGCTAAAAAGCTCTCAGGACAAGATGGACGCTTGATGTGCATGTAAAAGTGCATATTTTTTCTTCCATATAAATGAGCAGATTGGGATGTTTTTACATGTTCTATCAAAATCTAAAGTTTTTCAAATCACCATTCATTCACCTTCATACGAGGGTAAAATGGTCATTTTTGCATGTGTTAATTTTTGATAAAATATATTTGCACATTTTAACATTGTTTTGTAGGAATTTGAGTGATTATTGAAAGTGGTTTCATATATGTATTCATGCATAAGTGAAGGAAGGCAAAGGAATGAAGAAATAAAAGAATTCATGCAACATGGAGGAGCCCACATACCCACTAACCCATGGACCACAATTAAAAGCTAATGGAGGCTAAATGCATATGCAAATATTAAATGTGGATTAGGTAGATGCTAATGATTACTTGGAGGTTATACTTCCTAAAGGGCATTTTAGGCAGTCCCCTAAATATGAATTAGGGGTTTAAGCATGTATAATTACCCCTTATGACTTATGTAATTATCTTCTTACCTTTCATGTAAGTTGCAGCCATAAAATCAAAGATAAAATAAAAGTTTCTTTCATGGCTTCTAGCCTTTTCTTTATGCAATTGACTTATAGGCAATTTTAATTGCTTTTATGTTTCTTTTTATGTTAGTAGTTTAGATCTCTTTCTTTAATGCAAGTGTTTAGATTTATGTTATGCAAGTAGATTAATTTTTTGTTTATTTTAATTAGCTTTCTGCTTTCATGTTGAAGTCACTTTATGTTATAATGAATTCAAATATGAGAAGCTAAGCCTCTTTAATTTAGGGGTGATGAAGCTTTCATGAATCACATAAAGTTAACATAATGATTTCATTTGATCTCTTTTTGTGTTTAATGGAAATTTTTGATGTGGAAAAAGTTTGTTGTTTAATATTGAATTTGATAGCCTATGTCATTGACACCAAATAGGCTATGCTTAAACTAACATAAATACAAATTACGTCTTCATTTACATATGATTTTGGTAATGAAGTGGATTTTGAATCAAAATTTGACGGTCTATATTACTAATCAATAGTAAATAGATCATGTTTAGAATATATTTTATTTTTAGTTTCATTATCATTTTCATGAGAGTTGATAAGCGGTTTGGATGGTGTGCTAAAGTTTGATGGTTAATGTTTGGCTAATTAATAGCACAAATAGACCAAACTTAGGATAAACACATTAACTAAATTCACAAATGACTAAATATAGATAATAATTTCATTGTGTTGATTTATGTGATCGTGAGAATGGATTTGCCTCTAAATTGTCTTCTACTCTCATATTTTTAATCACTTTTATTTGTAGTTAGTTTTATCATTTCTTTTTAATTAAAACAATCTTAAGCTTTGATTTAATTTGATTGATTCGAAATTTAAAATTAATTCATTTCCTTGCGGATCGACTTGTACTTGCATACATACTGCAATCGTATGCCATGCGTTTGCGGTATTTTAACGATATATTTTTAACGACGGTTTTCTAACCGCTAGAATATTCTCCGTTTTACCAATGCTTTGCTCAGTTAACTGCTTCGAACTACCAGGAGAACTAGAAGGGAAACTTCACCCTTTATAGAACAACGGAATTCCTTTATTTTTGGCCTAATCAGGAGGGATGGGAAGCAAAAGTAAAAGGAAGTAGTTAGTGAAGTTGTAGGAGGAAGCATAAGTGCTCCCTCCTCAAGAAAACAGGTCGGTACCAAGAGAAATTCACTCGGTCCCGAGAAAAATACCCATGCAAATGCTGCTAAGGAAGGTGATGTCGTCGATGTATCTGATGAGGAAGAGGACTTGCATCTTAATGACGACGACTTGGAATTGGATGTTGATGTCGATGAAGGTGGCGTTTATGCAACCGTGGCTCAACTAATTATACGTTCATGAAATTTCGAAGGAGTTGTAATCCAGAGACAGGAGCATCGAGGCGTTAGCCGGCAAACCGAGACAGTTTGTAGAGTCAAACACTCGATGTAGCCTCTGATAGTCAACCTTCGGATTACCGTGCTAGCAAGGAGTACATTGCTAACATGGTCAAATGATTGATGGAAGAAAGCGGGGTAGGAAAAATGAAGACTCGGTTTTCACGCTAGGTTTTGCGCCAAGTTGAACTCCATTTAGTGGAAATATTATGAGAGAGTAGTATCCCCATAAATTCACCATGCCGACAATGCCATCCTATAATGGAACCACTGATCCCAGACAACACTTACTCAAATACGAATGGCAAATGGATGAGGCTAGATCTACAGATGTTGTTAATTATAGGTGTTTTCTTACCTTCTTGGAAGGAAATGCTTATTTGTAGTTCACAAGGCTTGCACCGATGTCTATATCAACTTTTGACGAATTGGTTAAGAAGTTTCTAGAGTAGTTTAGGCTCCACACTACATGAACAAAGGACGTGATGTCCCATCTGACTTTTCTCAAGGGCCCAAGGACTCACCGAAAGCTTTCTTGAACCGGTTTAACATTGATGTTACAGAGGTTGGCAACCTGGAAGAAGATCCTTTATTTATGGCACTTATCCACGATATTTACCTAGACACGGATTTTAGTAGATGGATAAAAATGAACCAACTCAACTACCATCGAGGAATTCCATCAAAAGGAAAATCAGTTTCTGAGGTTGGAAGATGGGGGAATGGTTGAAGGAAAGCTCGACGATAAGCAATCGAAAGAGATGATTCAGAATAACGTCGCAGTCGAACAGGATGGAACTAGTTTTGGAACTGCTATAGGAAATGTGAGAAAAACTACAAATCAGAAGAAGAGGAACCAGAATGCTAGTAGGCATGACGGGGACATGAAACGTCTAAGGAAACTAGACCTTTGAAGGACGGTTTGGAAACATCTATCTTGTCACTCAGGGAACTGAGTGGTATAACAAACTACCCAAGTGGGATGCGATCAAGCAACATAAAAGGTCAGGAAAGTATTGCCGCTACCGCAAAACTCATTGGCATAACACAAATGAATATCGGCATTTGAAGGACTTAATTGGGTAATTGATCAGAAACAATAAGCTCTAGTAGTATGTGAAGAAACCACAAAAGTCGATCTACCTGCTAGACCCCATTGGTCGGATGCTCAATAGAAATCGCCTGGACCCAGTGGAGAAGGGCCCGGGCAAACAGATGGAAGACTGGTTATAAACACCATTACAGGAGGACCTCGCCCAGTGCAGAAGAGTTAGGGTGAAATGGAACAATATGTTAGTTCTTTGAAGCATGTACCACATGAAAGTTATTGCATCATCGAAGACGGAGCTCCGGCTATGCAACAAAGGATGATCACGAACGAAATTGTGTTTAGGAATCTGGGCATTGGTGGCATGGAAACGACGACACTCAACTCAATGGTGATAATGGTCGGGATCGGGCCGACAGTTATACATCGAGTACTGGTTGGCAATAGAAGTTTGATCAGCATCCTATTTCGAAAGGCGTTCGACCAAATGAAGATTAGCATAAAGGATGTGACAGCTTGCAGAACAAAGATTAGGGGTTTTATAGATGAAGCTAGATAGCCGATTAGAATGATCGACTTTTCTATTGAACTCGGTGAAGGATAACGAAGGGTGGTCCACATCCAGACCTTCATGATTGTCGATGAGTACTTTTCTTACAATACTTTCTTAGGATGATCGCTCTAGCCGACTTTAGAATCACTTTGGCTCCATGGTGTCTGAGATGAAATTCCTAATGGAGAATGGGATAGGAGTAGTAAGAGGGGACCAAGTGCTGCAAGGGAATGCTATGTTGCTGAATTATGTGAAGCTAGCCGCCGTGAAAAGGGAAAGAATGCAAGGAAGACTCTCCTCATTCATAAACTGCAAGCATAGCAATTACAGAACCACCCCTGGCTTAGAGACCATAGTCGCTTTAATAGGGCTATGGACCCTATGAAAAAGTCAAAGGAGGTACAGACAGGACCAAGGATATTATGGTCATTGTTCTGGTTGACATGGATGACCCAACTTGGACCTTGAAGATTGGTTCTCAACATGGAAACAAATTACGAAAGGAATTGACTTTCTTTGAGCAAATTTGGATGTGTTTGTTGGACGTATTCTAATATATGCAGGATATCACTGGAGATAGTGTGCCACACACTTAATATCGATCCCAAGTTCATGCCAATATGGTAGAAGAGGCGCAACTTGGGCTCGGAACGATTCGCTGCATTGAAGGAAGAAGTGGACAAGTTGTTGGCTAACAGCTTTATCAATGATGCGACATATCTTGAGTATGTGTCAAACCCTATATTGGTCAAAAACTCAAATGGGAAGGGGCAAACTTGAATCGAATACTCAAGTTTGAACAAAACCTTCCCTAAAGATAGCGTTCTGTTACCTAGGATCGACCAGCTTGTTGATGGAACTATAGGGCATGAACTTCTCTCATCTATGAATGCCTACTTAGCATACAACCAGATTATGATGCATGAACCAGATCAGGAGAACACTAGCTTCATCATAGACTTAGGTCTATATTGCTATCGTGTAATGCCGTTTGGTTTAAAAAAACGCCCGAGCAACCTACTAGAGGCTGGTAATTATAATATTCAAGGACCAGATCGAACGAACGATGGAAGTGTATGTAGATGACAAGCTGGTAAAGTCATGACTGTTTGAAAACCATCTGGATGATCTCTCAAAGATGTTAGAGATCTTTCGGAAGTGCGGAATGAAATTGAACCCACTCAAATGTTCATTTGGAGTTAGTTTTGGGAAATTTCTTAGTTTTATTGTGAATGCAAGGGGCATCGAGGCCGGTCTGAAGCAAAATGATGCTTTGCGCAATGTTAGAGCCCCAACAACAAAGAAGGAGTTACAAAGCTTAAATGGAAAGATCGTGGCATTTAGCCGATTTACCTCTGGAGCGACAGATAAGTGCATACCATTCTTTGATGCATTAAAGAAGGGTAAGAAGAATTTTTAGTGGCATCTGGATTGCTAGAATGCTTTTGTAGAATTACTACGACATATGGAGACACCCTCAGTCCCATCTAAACCGGTGACAGGGAGGACTTATTCATTTACCTAATGGTGTATGCCCATGGATTAAGCGTAGCGCTTATACGCGAGGAGGCTAGGATTGAACGGCCCATCTACTACATTAGCAAGCGATTCCCTAGAGTTGAATGGAACTACTAGAAGTTGGAAAAGCTGGCATACTGCTTGCTAATAGCATTTAGGAAATTACGACTGTATTTCTAGGCGCACTCGATCAAGTGCCGATAGAACAACCCTTGAAACAGGTACTGTATCGACCCGAAACTTCTAAACGACTTCTAAAGTGGAACATTGAGTTGAGCCAATATAATGTTACTTACCAACCCTAAAGAGAAACAAATAGATTGGCACTGGCTGACTTCATTGTTGTGTTCACTATTAGGGATTGTAAGGAGGAAGACACAATAATCATAATATTCCAGTGGAAATTGTTCATAGATGGTGCGTCAAACGAATTTTGCTCAGGAGCGAGAGTTGTGCTTGAAACTCCTGAAGGACAATCAATTTGCTATGCTTTAAAGCTGTAATCCCCTGCCACTAACAACAAGGAAGAGTACGAGGCGCTGGTAGCAGGATTGAAAATTGCATATGAACAAGGAATAAAAACTCTACATATCTACAATGATTCCCAACTACTAATCTGCAAGGTTAGAAGGGAAAATCAAGCTGAGAGCACGAAACTTGCCCGTCACTTGTCAAAAGCTTGGGAGTTGCTCGATGAAATTGAACACTACACGATATCTCACATTCCCAAAAGGGAGAATATGAAGGTTGACTCCTTAGCCAAGTTGGCCAGCTCAGGAGAAGCGTTGTAACATCCGTAATTTTGATAATATTATTCAGGAGAATTAATTAGATAAATTAAATAGAATAATGTAAATGGAAGTGATAAAGGAATTGGGACTTGAAATAATTAATTAAGGTCGTGCCTAATTAACTAATTAATGGGCTTAAGAATGGATTTTGGTTAATTAAGTCACATAAGGGTATATTGGGAATTGTCGACCCTAGCCTCCACCCTTATATATATTTCGTTCCCACCTACTTACTTTCCATTCATGTCATTTTAAAATGCAAACAAAATTATAGAGAACAGCCGACCATTTAGAGGAAGAGAAAATTCAAATTAAAGCTGGAGATTCAAGCACAGGGGAGATCAATCTCAATCCAATCTCCTTATCAAGAGCAAGGTGAATAATAATTCCATCTCTATTTTGGTTATAAATCATATATTTTTGGATTTAAGGGATAAATTCATTTTTATGATATATTGAATGATGATGATATGCTTGATTCATAATTTATTTGATTTAAACAAGGTTGTTTAAAAGGTGTTTTATAAGGTTTTAAATAAAAACCGATATTAAATGATGTTTAAATCTAATGGGAGAATTTTATGTTATGAGAAACATGAAATTTTGGAGTTGGGCTTCAATTTTAGGAATTTTCCAAGCTATGTAAAGATTATTATGAATTTTCGAAGGAAAATATGGTTATACTTTATTTTGGAAAATATATTAAGAATTTGGGTCTGGAAATTTGATATGTTAGATAACATGATTAAAGTGAATTTTTGGAATTTTGTGATTTTTTCCAAAGTCATTTGATATGCAAAAAAAATTGTTTTAGGAGATGGACTTCTTTGCAAAATTTAGAAGGGCGAGTTTGATAAACTTAACCATGGTTTAGATTTGGATTAGCGGCAGTTATTTTTAAAAAAGAATCTGAAAAGGTTAAGGCAACCAATCTGGAATTGACTGTTAGAGAAAAGTTTACTTAAACATGAATTAAACATGGTTTTGCTCAGAAATGTGGTTCCGCCTACTTAGGAAAATGCCTTTCGACATAGTAGCTTCAGCCTTCATCCTTGTCGAACCAACTATGCCAAAACCAATACACATGGTATCACTATGATGGTACATAGTGGATTGGAGATAGGCGGAAGGTACGGTGTCGAAAGCATAGCTTCCGAAAGGGTTTCAACCTTGGTTTTTTTAAAAAGAAAAGTGCCTTCCTATGTTTTGTATTAAGCCTTCGACAGGGTCGAAGCATAAGATTTCGAAAGAGGTTTTAAAGGGTTTCAAAAGGTGTTGCCATTAACTTATAATTGTTTTCGATCGGGTTCCTTATTTATAACAGAATGTTTTGAAAGAAGGGTTTCCGCCAAGTTGATACCCTGTTGACATTTATAGCCTTTCGATGGTGTTGAAGTTATCAACGCTGTCGGAAGGTACTTTGTTTTATAAAGTTTAAGCCACTTCCTAAAGCTTTAGAAAGGGGTTAGGGGTTTCGAAGGTGATGGTTTTGAAAGGGGTTTTGACACCAACCTGCTTGTATTTTACGCAGATGTTTTATGCTTTCAAAAGAGATGGTGCCGATGCCATCATGATTCCATAATGTTTTACAAATGATAAAGATGGTTTCGAAACAGATGTTTTTGACTATATTCACTTTGACCCAAACTATGTTTTAAGTATAAACCCAATGCTTTCGAAAAGGGTACTTCAATGGTTTTGGAAGGGTTACTTCCATAAGTGTCAAAAGGGGTACTTTCAACTGGTTTCGAAGCTAAACATTTAAAGTTATGTGCTAATACTTTATTATAATCGAAAGGTAGAATTTAAGTATTACAGGGCAGGAGCCTAATGTTTTTAAGAGCTTTCGAAGAAGGTTATCCTATGAAGTCGAAAGTTATGTTTCAAAGATATCAAAAGGTTTTATGGCCCAAACTCTTTTTCTAAAGGAAAAATCCATGGCAATATTAAAGGAGTTTTAATAATGGTTTTAAGAAGAAGCTATCTTTGATAAAGAAATAGGTTAAGGGGAGTAACCACGTTTTATTTTAAATCCACAGGACTGATATTTCTATGTTTTATATTGCTTCTTCTAATATGAATATATTCACTTTATAATAGATCCATAACTGCATTTTGGGGATAAAGGGTAGGAGAACCAATTAGGTTACTGGGTAGTGAATATAAATTGAACAAACTCCTGAATGAGTAGAATTGCATCCAGGAGGTCAGGAAGACCAGAATATAAGATGCTAAAATATAAAGAAATGATATTAGCAGAGGTCAATAGGTTCACAGTAAGCCCATGAAAACTGTATGATATTGGCATAGGCTAATAGGTTCATAGTTAGCCCATGAAAACTATGTATAAAAGAAGATGTCAGATAGACAGATTCATAGTTAGCCCATGAAAACTATATGTAAAGGAAGATGTCAGATAGACAAGTTCATAGTAAGCCCATGAAATCTATGAGTGTATACTGGCAGGGCCAGTAGGTTTGTAGTTAGCCCATGAAAACTATATCTGGATGAAATATCGACAGATGTCAATAGGTTCCTAGTCAATCCATCAAAACTAGGGTAAATAGAAGGATATTGGAGTCACCAATAGATTCCTAGTTAACCCACGAAAACTAGGATAAGAGTGATACTGGAGTTACCAATAGGTTCATGGTGATCCCATGAAAATAATGTAATTGGAGAGAGAGTCCTTAAATGTTTAACCGGTTATTAGTCAGCCCATGAAAACTAATAGGTTAATAATAATCCTAGAAATTATAACCGAGACATATAGTCTAAAATTGAATGGGGATGGGTAATCTAGAATATATTCAATTATTTTGCATATCATTATATTATACTATTTTGAATTGTTTTAACCATTATGGATGCAGGAGTACAGTATATGATTTTGTAAAGGTTTTGAGATACCAGTGTGGGGAAAGCCATTCTGCTAGTGGCGTGGTCTAACTAGATATCTAAATGATTTGAGATGTTAGATTATTATTCATACCAGGCTTTATGTCTGAGTTTATGTTTCCCCTTAACCTCTCAGGTACTCAATTGTTTTTGAGTAGTTTGAGAGTTGAGGTTTTCAGGTACCTCATAAGACAAATAAGCTTCCTGAGACGTGTAGGAGGCATGATAGCTATTTAGAATTCTCTTTTCTTTTGATTCTGCTGTGTTTATTGTAATGGCAAAGTTGTTATATTGCCTGTATATACTCTGATCATCCAAGGGGCCATCTTCGTATGTCGCTCTTTGACGTATGTTGTAATAAATATATTTTCTCTAAATGTGATTTGCGAATTTGGGATTACATAATGAATTTGTAAATAATTTGAAATGGAATGTGATTTTATTTGGAGTTTTTTTTTCATATTAATGTGTTTCTATGTATCAATGAATTTAACACCGCCGTATTTGGTCGTCGAGGATTAATAACCATGGATGACTGCAACATCCGTAACCATTAATTTTGGGCTTCTAAGTAGGGGGGATGTTACAAGTTGGTATCAGAGCATAGGTTTATGAAAGTTTAAAAGAAAGCTAAACCTAAATATTTTCTAACATAATCCAATAAATTTGAAAATATGATCGGGGTTTGGGTTAACGCTATAGTAACGTACTTGTATTTATAATACATATATAAGTACTTGTTCCCCTCTCTCTTAGACCGTTCTTCTATATCTTACTAAGGCCCGCATGCAGATTTACAAGAAAGAAGATATGAAAATAGGAAACGGAAGAGGAAAATTAGGTGGAGGAAGCACCACAACCAATGTAAATGTTCGACTTAATATTAGGAGGAACCAAGGTCGACATGTTAATGCTAACCCAAATGCGGAAGCTAATGTAGGTGCTAGAAATCCTCCAGTAGATGCGGGAATGGTGTATCAATTGTTGGCTAATTTTTTGCAAGCTGGAGTTGTCGGTAATGTTGGAGGAGCTAATATTGTGGCTCCTATTAGAAATAACTATGCTAGCCTAAGCAGAAACTACACTAGTTTGGGTGCAAAGCCGTTTGTTGAAACAGAGGATGCCGTTGAAGTTGAGAATTGGATACTGAGTTGTGAAAGGATCTGTATTGACCTAGGCTTGGATGATGGGAAAAAGAGAAGGCTAGCCTCTAGACAGTTGCAAGGGGCAGCGCTTCACTGGTGGAATAGTGTTACCGTCGGGTATCTTGAGGAAGAGTTGACATTGGATGATTTCAAGAGAAGGTTTGAGCAAAGGTTTCTGTTTGAAGTTGCTAAGTCTGCATTGACGAGAAAGTTTATGGATCTGGTTCAAGGAGAGATACCAGTGGTCAAATATACTGCTAAGTTTGATGAGCTATCTCGATATGGATATGCTTTAGTAGACACTGATGTCAGAAGGAACGAAAGGTTCATTCGAGGAAACCTAAGCTTGCTAGGATAACTATGACCCATATCCGAGATCCTTCAAATATGGTGGTGGAGATGGCCATTCGCTATGAAGAGATGCTTGCTATTTCAGCTAGAGAGAAGCCAATTGAATCCCAGTGCCCTCAGGGAATGAAGAGGAAATTCTTTAAGAAGAAGGGAGCCCCGAATGGATGCTGCCAACAAGGCAAAGGCTGATTTGGTTTGCTACAAATGTGACAAGAAGGGTCATTATGCTAATGAGTGCCGGTCAAGAAAGGGAAAGAAGGCTGCACACAAGAAGAAAGTTAAGTGTTTTAATTATGATCAAGTGGGGCACTACAAAAACCAGTATCCAGAGCCAGCTAGGGCGGATAAAGGAAATTTTTTTGCTGTTGGAACATCAGCTAAGCCTACTGTAGCTGATAAAGAGAAAACTGTGATGGAATGTACGTTTTTGATTCAGAGCATACCAATTAGGATACTTTTTGACACTGATGCATCACATCATTTATTCCCAGTTTTTGGTTGATAGGTTATGCTTTAAGCCCGCATACCATGTTACTTCCTTAAGGGTTGCGAATCCAATAGAGGGTATGCCACTCTGAGGATAAGATGTGACCTGTTAGAACTTGATTTGTTAGGTCAGAAATTTTCATGCAGTTTGTATGTGTACGATTTCATAGATCTCAAAATTATTTTAGGTATGGATTGGTTGAGGAGGTATGAGGCCAATATATTCTGCCATGATAAGGGGATATCTTTGAGATACTTAGATAGTCATTACCGAATTATATTCTCAATAGAGAATTCTAACCAGAGTTGTTGTGCTTTGTTAAGTGCAATGGGAGTGGGTGAAGAGTTAAGTTAGGTTCGGATTGCAGGAGAGTTTGCAGATATATTTGAGCCAGTCACAAGACTACTACCGAAACGAGCTGTTGAGTTTCAGATAGATTTGTGCCAAGAGTTGAACCTGTGAGTATACCACCTAGGAGGATGACACCGACAGAAATGAAGGAACTGAAGGTGTAGCTAGTGGATCTAGAAGGAAGGAATTTTATTAGACCAAGCAGTTTGCCTTGGGGAGCGGTCATAGTATTCGTGAAGAAACCAGATGGGTCAGTGAGGATGTGTCTCGATTATCCTAAGCTGACGAGAGGACGATAAAGAATAAGTATCCTTTGCTAAGAATTGATGATCTGTTTGATCAGTTGAGTGGAGCTAAAGTGTTTTCCAGTTGTTTTTGGCGATGGGGTTCCAAAAATTAAGAGTGACGAAGGATAGCATTCCTTTGACTGCATTTCGAACTAGATATGGTTCATATGAGTGGTTAGTAATGCCATTTGGGTTGACAAATGCACCTGCTTTCTTTGTGGATTTGATGAATCGAGTCTTCCAAGAGTATTTAGATAGATTCGTGTTGGTGCTGATAGATGACATTTTGGTATACTCTAAGGATTAGAGAAAGCATGAAGATCATCTTAGAGTTGTGCTAGAGACGCTTAAGCAGAATCAACCATAGGTGAAGTTTTCCAAGTGTCATTTTTGGAAGAAAGAGGCTAAGTTTCTTGGTCATGTGGTTTCATAGAATGGACTGTTAGTCGATCCAGAGAAGATCGAAGCTGTGAACAATTAGAAGAGACAAGAGATAGTGACCAAGATCAGAAGTTTTCTTGGACTTGCAGGCTATTATCGGAGATTCATCAGGGATTTCACGTGAATAGCAGTGCCTTTGACTAAGCTTACCGGGAAGGAAATGAAGTTTGTTTGGTCCGACAAATATGAGGAAGCATTCCTTAAGTTAAAGAATTTGTTTACAAATGCTCCAGTATTATTAGTTTCAGATGGTAACCAAGGGTTGGTAGTATACACAAATGCATGCAGGTCTGGATTGGGAGCAGTGTTGATGTAGAAGAGAAAAATTATTGCTCAGACATCTAGGCAGCTTAGACCGCACGAAGTAACATATCCTACTTATGATTTGAGTTGACAGCGGTGATGTTTGCCTTGAAAATTTGGAGGCATTATCTTTCGGGGGAGAGATTTGAGTTGTATATTGATCACGAGTCTTTAAGATATCCATTCTCTCAGAATGAGTTGAATATGCGACAGCAGAGGTGGCTGAAATTTTAGGCTGCTAATGATTTTGGTATAGATATACCCCAAGGAAAGGTAATAAAGTAGTGGATGCTCTTAGCATAAGACATCATAATTTGGTGTTAGCTATGCTGGTAGAGTGTAAGATCTAGAAGCTTTGGCCAGTTGTGGTGTGCAGCTAAGATCGATTGCTATTCTAGTCAGAATACTGCCATTTGTCCTGTTTAGAAGTTCGACCAGTGTTGATCGAGAGAATTGCTTCTAAGTAGAGGGAGGATCCATTATTAGCCAAGAGGATCAGAAGGCTTGAGGTGGGAACTGAGGTCCATGATTTGAATTTTTTTAGTCTTAACCATAGAGGATGGTTGAGAAAGAAGGGATGGCTATGTGTTCCAGATGTGGAGAACTTAAGAAGAGAAGTTCTTGAGGAATGTCATCGATCCAAATTTACGATTCATCCTGGAGGGACCAAGATGTATCAAGATATAAAGAGAAGCTTCTATTAGGAAGGCATGAAGAAGGATGTTGGATCATGGGTTAGGCAGTATGTAAACTATTAACAAGTGAAAGCCGAACATCAGAAGCCGAGTGGATTACTTCAGCCTCTAGATATTCCAGTTTGGAAATGTGATTCAACATCCATGGTTTTGTTGATGGGTTGCCAAAGTATATGGGTTATTATGGACATGTTGACCAAAATTTCTCATTTCATTCCAGTAAATTCGACCAGGGCGGCACCAATTTTGGCGAAGTTGTTCATGAGGAACATAGTTAGACTTCATGGAGTTCCTAGTAGTATAGTCATTTATAGAGATGCTATACTCTCTAGTGAATGATGGAAGAGTCTACAGGATGTGTTAGTCACAAAGCTCAACATGAGTACCACATATCACCCACAGACAGATGGGCAGACAGAGAGGGTCAATAAGGTACTCCAGGATTTGTTGAGGGCTTGTGTGTTGGATTTTGGTGGATCTTAGGAGGATCGCCTGCATTTGGTTGAGTTTTCCTGTGATAATAATTATCAAGCTAGTATAGGAATAGCGTCTTTTGAAGCTTTGTATGGAAGGCCATGCAAATCCCCTGCATGTTAGTTGGAGACCAGAGATAGATTGGTCTTAGGTCCAGATTTAGTAAGGGAGGCGTCAGAGAAGATTGAGTTAATCCGAGAACGGATGAAGGAAGCTGATCAATCTAGACAGAAGAGTTACGCAGATAAGAGGCGTAAAGGCCTATAGTTCTTAGTGGGAGATAGGGTTTTCATTAAGGTATCACCTATGAAGAGCGTGGTACGGTTTGGAAAGGAGGGAAAGTTGGCCACGAAATATGTTGGTCCATTCCAGATTATAGAGAGGATTGGAAAGCTAGCGTATAGAGTTGAGTTACCGAGAAATATGGCAGGTGCCCATAATATGTTCCATATGTCTCATCTTCGCAAGTATATGCATGATCTAGAGGCCACCATTCCTCAAACAGAGTTGTAGGACTTGGTAATAGAGCATGATTTGACTTTTTTTAAACAACCAGTTCGGGTTGTTGCGAGAGATGAGAAAAGATTGAGGAACAAGACAGTCAAGTTGGTGAAAGTTCAGTGAGCGACAACGAGAAGGACTGTACTTGGGAGACAGAGGACAGGATTCGAGATACTTATCCTGATCTGCTTTGAGGGTATGTGTATATTAGATTTATATACATATTTCCTAGTCAGGTGGACTAGTATGGTTGCTAGGATTCGTTACAGATGATTGCTATGTTTGATATTTAGTCCTTATTGAATTTCGAGGACGAAATTCTTTAAGGAGGGGAGCCTATAACACCTCTAATTTTAGATAACATTATTCAGGAGATTTAGTTAGATAAATTAAATAGAATAATGTAAATGGAAGTGATAAAGGGATTGAGACTTGACATAATTAATGCCTAATGAACTAATTAATGGGCTTAAGAATGGGTTTTGGTTAATTAAGTCACATAAAGGTATATTCTGAATTGCCGCCCCTAGCCTCTACCCTTATATATATTTTGTTCCCACATTCTTGCTTCCCATTCACATCATTTCAAAACGCAAACAAAATTACGGTCGGCCATTAAGAGGAAGAGAAAATTCAAGTTAAAGCTAGAAATTCAAGCCTAGGGGAAATCGGTGTCAATCCAATCTCCTTATCAAGAGCACGGTGAATAATAATTCCATCTCTATTTTGGTTTTAAATAATCATATATTTTTGGATTTGAGGGATAAATTCGTTTTTATGATATATTGTTTGATGATATGCCTGATTCATGATTTATTTGATTTAAAAAAGGTTGTTTAAAAGGGGTTTTATACGGTTTTAGATCAAAATCGAGATTAAATGATGTTTAAATGCCATGGGAGAATTCAATATTATGAGAAACAAGATTTTGGAGTTGGGTTTCAATTTTGAGATTTTTCCAAGCTACAGAAAGATTATTATAAATTTTCGAAGGAAAATATGGTTATTTGGGTTTATACTTTATTTTTGAAAATATTTTCGGAATTTGGGTCTGGAATTTTGATATGTTAGATAACATGATTAATGTGAATTTTTGGGGATTTTTCCAAAGTGATTTTCTATGTAGAATAAATTGTTTTAGAAGAGGGACTTCTTTACAAAAATTGGAAGGGCAAGTTTGATAAACTTAACCATAGTTTAGATCTAGATTAGCGGCGGTTATTTTTGAAAAAGAATTTAAAAAAGTTATGGTAACCAATCTAGAGTTGACATGTGACAGGTTAGTTAGAGAAAAGTTTACTTAAATAAGAATTAAACCTAGTTTTGCTCAGAAATGTGGTTTCGCCTACTTAGGAAAGTGCCTTTCAACACAGTAGCTTCATCCTTCATCCTTGTCGAGACGAACTATGTCGAAACCAATACACATGGTATCATTACGATGGTAGGTAGTGTATTAGAGATAAGCGGAAGGTAAGGTGTCGAATGCATAGCTTCCGAAGGGGATGAAACCTTGGTTTTTTAAAAAACAAAAGTGCTTGCCTATGTTTCGTATTAAGCCTTCGACAGGGTCGAAGCATAAGGTTTCGAAAGAGGTTTTAATGGGTTTCAAAAGGGGTTTCCATTAACTTATAATTGCTTTCGACTGGGTTCCTTATTTATAACATAATGTTTTGAAAGAAGGGGTTCCGACCTAGTCGATATCCTGCTGCCGTTTTATAGCCTTTCGATGGTGTTGAAGATATCAACGATGTCGAAAGGTACTTTGTTTTACAAAGTTTAAGCCACTTCCTAAAGCTTTCGAAAAGGGTTAGGGGTTTCGAAGGTGATGGTTTCGAAAGGGGTTTCGACACCAACCTTCTTATGTTTTACCCAGATGTTCAATGCTTTCGAAAGAGATGGTGTCGATGCCATCATGGTTCTCAAATGTTTTATAAATGATAAAGATGGTTTCGAAACAGATGTTTTCGACTATATTCACTTTGACCCAAACTATGTTTTAAGTATAAACCCAATGCTTTCGAAAGCCCTACTTTAAATGGTTTCAGAAGGGTTACTTCTATAAGTGTCAAAAGGGGTTATCCTATAAAGTCAAACGCTAGGTTTCGAAGACATCGAAAGGTTTTATGGCACAAACTCTATTTTTAAAGGAAAAACCCATAGCAATATCAAAGGAGTTTTTATAATGGTTTTAAGAAGAAGCTATCTTTGATAAAGAAATAGGTTAAAGGGATTAACCATGTTTTATTTTAAATCCACAGGAGTGGTATTGCTATGTTTTATATTGCTTCTTCTAAAATGAATATATTTACTTTATAATGGACCTATAACTGCATTTTGGGGATAAAGGGTAGGAGAACCAGTTAGGTTAACCCAGTAGTGAATATAAATTGAACAAACTCCTGAAGAGTAGAATTGCATCCAGAAGTTCAGGAAGACCAGAATATAGGATGCTAAAATATAAAGAAAAGATATTGGCAAAGGCCAATAGGTTCACAGTAAACCCATGAAAACTGTATGATGTTGGCAGGGGCCAATAGGTTCATCGTTATCTTATGAAAACTATGTATAAAAGAAGATTTCAGATAGATAAGTTCATAGTTTTCCCATGAAAACTATGTGTAAAGGAAGATGTCAAATAGACAGGTCATAGTAAGCCCCTTGAAAACTATGAATGGATACTGGCGGGCCCATTAGGTTTGTAGTTAGCCCATGAAAACTATATCCGATGAAATATTGTCAGATGGTAATAGGTTCCTAGTCAACCCATGAAAACTAGGGTAAACAGAAAGGATATAGGAGTCACCAATAGGTTCTTAGTCAACACATGAAAACTAGCAAAAGAGTAATATTGGAGTTACCGATAGGTTCATAGTGATCCCGTGAAAACTAAAACAGAGAGTCCTTAAATGTTTAACCCGTTTTTAGTCAGCTCATGAAAACTAATTGATTAATAGTAATCCTAAAGACTATAACTGAGACAGATAGTATAAAATTGAATGGGAATGGTTAATCAAGAATTTATTCGATTGTTTTGCATATCATCATATTATACTGTTTTGAATTGTTTTAACCATTGTGGATGTAGGAGCATAGTATATGGTTTTGTAAAGGTTTTGAGATACTAACGAGGGGAAACTCGTTTCGCTAAGAGGCGTGGTCTCACTAGATATCTAAATGATTTGAGATGGTAGATTATTATTCATACAAGGCTTTATGTCTGACTCGAAGTTTATTTTGCTCCTTAAACTCTCGGGTACTCAATTGATTTTGAATAGTTTGAGAGTTGAGGTTTTTAGATACCTCATAAGATGAATAAGCTTCTGGAGACGTGCAGAAGGCATTATAGCTATTTAGAATTCTCTTTTCTTTTGATTCCACTATGTTGATTGTAATTGCAAAGTTGTTATATTGCCTGTATATACTTTGATCATCCAAGGGGGCATCCTCATATGTTGCTTTTGGACGTATGTTGTAATAAATATATTTTCTCTGAACATGATTTGCGAATTTGGGATTATGTAATGAATTTGTAAATATTTTGAAATGGAATGTGATTTTGTTTGAAGTTTAAATTTTTTTCAATATACATGTGTTTCTGTGTATCAATGAATCTAACACCGCCGTATTCGGTCACCAAGGATTAATAACATGGATGACTGCAGCATCCGCAGCCGTTAGTTTTGAGCCTCCAAGTAAGTGGATGTTACAAGCGCAATTGATGTGATTGGTTCAAGTAGAAGTGCTGACTTCCCCTAGGATAAATCAAATGGACGTTAATTGGGTTTGGAGATTGCTGAGGAGGTAGAGTCATGGATGATGCCAATAAAGTACTATTTACTCAGAGGAGCACTCCCTAAAGACAATAATGAATGAAAGAATCTCCTTTGAAAAGCACCATGATTCGTAATGTAGGACAAAGTGCTATACAGTAGAGGATTCTCTTTCCCATTGCTTAGGCATGTAACTAAAGATGAAGCCAGGAAGATTCTCATGAAAATCCACAAAGGCAGCTGCAAAAGTCATACCGGGAGCAGACACTAGCAAAAAAAGTGCTCTGTTATAGATACTTCTGGCCGAACCTAAATAGGGATGCAGCTTATTACACAAAGCGATGTGACAGGCGTTAGAGATTCTTAAGGATTTCGAGATACCCATTGATAGAGCTTATGCAAATTGTCAGTCCCTGGCCATTCGCAATATGGGGAATCAATATTATTGGCATGCTACCAATAACGAAAGTAGGAGCCAAATACGCTATCATTGCGGTCGATTACTTTACGAAATGAGCAGAAGTGGAACCGCTTGCCACGATCACTTCTAAAAAGGTAATTAATTTTGTAAAGAAAAATATTATTTGCAGGTTTGGAGTGCCTCAAAAGACCATCATTGACAATAGGACTCGACCCGAGAGTACCGAGTTCAAAGACTTTTGTAGTGGGTACCGAATCGAAAAATCTTCTCCATGGTAGCCCATCTGTAGGCAAATGGGCAAGTGGAAGCAGTGAACAAAATCATGAAATCCACAATAAAGAAGTTGCTGACTAGAGCTAAACTCAATTTGGTTGATGAGCTTCTACTGGCACTATGGGATTATAGGATAACGCACGAATCTACGATCGAGCACTTGCCATTTTCCTTGGCACATATTTCATTGGCTATGATCTCAGTGGAACTAGAAGCCCTCTCTCATCGCATATGACATCTCAATCAAAGGAAAAACAAACAAATATTGCTCGAGTCCCTTGACTAGATCGTTGAGAAGTGGGAAGAAGTTGAACCGAGGGTTGTTGCTCACTAGAAGAGATGGCACGACACTTCGACGCAAAAGTCCGCAACGACACCTTCAAAATATGAGATCTCATTCTAAAATGAGTTATCCCAGGCATAAGAGCGCTTGGCCCAAACTGGGAAGGACCCTAAGTGATCAATTAGAGGCTTGGAGATGGAACATTGAAGCAAGCAACCATTGATGGAATTATGATTCCACATGCATGTAACAACGATCTATTGTGACACTATTACACCTGATCTCTTTTATTTTTTATTTTCGCAAATATGCCATCCAGGGACACTTGGGGCATTGTAAACTGGCAGGACTTACCATTTATTTTATCTAACAATAAAATTAGCTTCTTGAACCAATGGAACCGTACTCTCGTAAACCAAACCATCGGGTCAACGGTGAAAATCGACCCATGACTTCTTAAAACAGGCATTGCTCCAGCAACGTCGGGAAGGCCCAAAGCCACTGGGTCGACGGTGAAAATCGACCCCTACCTTCTAAGAACCTACATTGCTTCGAGAACATCGGGAATTCCCAAGACTGCCAGATCAATGGTTAAAATCGATCCCTGTCTTCTGAGAATCGACGTTGCTCCGATGACGTCGGGAAGGTCCAAGACCACTGGGTCTACAGTGAAAACCATTCCCCACCTTCCGAAAATTGACATTGCCTAAAGACTGGCAATGTCGAGAAGGTCTAAACCGCCGAGTCGATAAGGAAAATCGATTCAAACCGCCGGATCGAGGGGGAAATCGATCCTTGCTTTCTGAGAACCGGCGTTGCTCGGCGATGTTGGGAAGGCCCAAACCCGCCGAGTCGATGGGGAAAATCTACTCAAACCACCGAATCGATGGGGAAAATTGATCCTTGCCTTCTGAGAACCGTCGTTGCTCCGACAATGTCGAGAAGACCAAAATCGCCTGGTCAATGGTCAAATTGATTCCTACATTCTAAGAATAGGCATTGCGCCAGCAATGTCAAGAAGTTTCGAACTGTCGAGTTAATAGGAAAATCAAATCAAAACTCTCAGAACTTGACATCGTTCGGAGATAGGCTATAACAAAGGAATTAACCAGAGAACTGAGGTAGGCAACATCAAGGAAAAATCCATAGAGTTGAGTCGTTTGTGTATAAGTTTTCAGATATAGAAACTGCCGCACAACTGGGATCTCAACAGTGAACTTGGAAGAATTTTTTATAATAAAAGATGGTGATGACACATATTTCTAATACATACATCCAGGATGACATTGGCCGATGATGTTAACTTGGAAGAATTCAATTGCAGCCAAGGAATTGGCAACATTAGAAATATGGTTCTTGGAATCAAGCAGCAGAGTCAGCAGTTCTTGGGGATGGGAACTATCATGTGAATCAGACTGAGGGCAATCAAACAAACCACCCAAGATATCCAATCTCTCGTAAGATGCCCGCGTCTTAACATTCAGCCATGTGGACAGGGGCACGTACGCCAACACTTGGTCAAAAAGAACTCGACCGCGCCCGACCAAGAATAGCCATAGAGTTGGCTAAAATCATGGTCCTATGGCACTCAACAGAGTATTTTGGTTGTCAAAAAATAGAGCTAAGCAACAGGATATACTGAAGCAATTTTTGGAATATTATTTACATGTACAAAGTTGTGGTAAATAAGCATATTGCATAGAAACATAAGTATATGGAATGAGAAAATTGCTGTATAAGCAGTTATGCTATATATGCATACAATTATACGTAAATAGGCATAGTACATAAAATGTAGAAAAATACATAGAATAGAGATTACAAAGGAAAAAACTAATCTTTTGTTTCTACTGATCTTTTACGTATAGTCAAACAATGGAGGTCGTACCCGCATAGTTTCGGCATGTTTAAAGCAAGAAATGAAAGATACAGAGTCAACCACCACAATAACACAAATGTTGAATGCTCAACTAGCACACACACTACTGAGTCTTCCCCTTTCTTCTACTTCGACCTCCTTTCCTAGTGTTAACTTGATGGGTCTTGATTTTCTCCCACCTTTTCTTCTCCTTGCTAGAAGGAGTCTCACCTTCCAAGTGAGTAGATTCTTTATTGGTAGCAGTATGTGGCTCTATGGGCTGGCCAGTTGAAGTCTCGGGAGGTTTTGCCAAGGTGGTCGAATCTTCAACGTGGGAACTTTCTATTGAGAGCTTGTCGGTTTTGAAGATGCATGCTTGGTGACTTCAGGCTCTTTCTTCACTAGGATTTTCTCCATATCCTTCCTCAACCACTCAACCATAGTTTCATGTTCAATCGGGTCAGAAGCACCTATAATGAATACATTCTCCCATTGAGAGACAAAAATGTCCTCTAAGCTCTCTAGAGCGAAAATCTTCTCGGAGTCGGGACTCAGGCCAAAACAGGAAATAAAAGTAGTTGCAGTAAACCCCATGGAAATGGCAGTTGACGTGGTAAAGATGACTTCGGTTCCTGAACCCTGCATAGTCAAGGGCAAAGGAGGCAAGTGTGGTTGACCTACAAGTTGACAGACTAAGTAATACAATTTAGTCAAAGACTTGGGAGTTAACCGGAGCTTTTGGAGAACAAGTGAAATGAGAGAAATATTTGAGCTCGTGCTTCTTCCCAAACATCAACTTCGAAGTCCTCTTCTTCCATCATGTGCTCTTCATTAGCTCTCTGCCCTTCAAACTGACCCTCAACGGGGGGGATGTAGGGCTCATGCGAAGAAGTTGCTGAAGAGGTTGGAATCACGTATGTGGTTTCAGAGCTAACCCCCCATGGAAATAGGATTGATCGCCATCTGCTCTCTAGATTTTGGAACAAGTATTTCATGCTGACCCAAAGAGCTCAAGCCAACGAGTACCTTGGTGGCATCGGCGGCAACAGCATCGGTGACATCTTTAGCTAGGAGGGCCTTTCAATAGAAAGAGTGTATCATCCCGCCTTTTCGCTCTCTTTAAATCGACACACGTGCCAATTCAAACCGTTCGGAAGGGCGGATTGCTATGGGGTAAATAAGAAAACGAGAAAGAAATAAAATAAAACAGAATCTCACAGCGGAAGGATAAAATATAATAATCAAATATACAGTTTATAAGGTTGTTTTAAAATATTCGATTATACATATACAACATACATCAGAGTTACACATACCATATAACAATGCAGCAGAACAATATGAGTGTAGTGGAACAATATAATATAATAATAATAATGAAATCTTCGTCTTCGTCCTCCAGAAGTAAAGTCTTCGATCCTGAAATGCTCGGACTGACCCGAGCGAATTGAAAAGACAAAACACTCGAGTCAGAACTAAAATATCTTATGTAAGTTAAATTAACAGAAATAAATATGAGTGTAGTAACTCAAGAGATGCTTGGGATTTACATCTCCTAAGGATCCGTTAAACTATTTACTATGTAGTATATTTCGCTATTATAATAGAGTCTAATTGTAAAATAAACTTACTTTTAAATAGCGTTAAGGCTTTACATTTTCCACCTTAACACATAAAATGCTAATAGTCTATACAGTACCGTAATACCTCCTGATCTAGAGGCTACCAGAGGATACTCCATAGGTACGACACAAATAGAAACTCGTAGAAGGCGTGCTAGGGTAATTGACACGGCACAATTAGGCAATGCCAGGGTAGATATACCAATTACGCATCCGGGCTGGTGGTAACGCGTAGCCGCAGCTACCGCCCACCTCGGACAAAATCCCCCCTAAAATCAAAAGTAAAGTGTCCACCGAATCAATCCAAAGTCAGAGTATAGTATCGAAGAGGAGTATCCGATAAAGGGTGCTAACCCACTTGGCCCGAGAATCGCTCCTGTTTTAGCCACCTTATGCCAACTCACGGGAGTTGGGTCCTCGTATTTACCTCAAAGGAAATGTCGCCGCCATCCTACTTTATTCTGGAATCTCCACCGCGTACACGGTTGTTAAAGTGGTTTTCGGAGTTGACAGAGAGTATGACAACTTCCGATCATGGTCTCTTCAACAATCAATCGTTATTATAACACCGCGGTTTTTCAAAATAATTTACACTTTAAAACCAGAATATAATATCTCTTTCAAATCATATAAATACGATATCATTTATATTTTTAAAACCCAAATCAATATGATATCATTTTTATTTTATAAATACCTCTTTCCCAAAGTCATAATATTTTTCAAATATATATACCTTGAAACCATAGCTTTGAAATATAACTTTTAATACTTAATGGTTCAAATACTATATTACTTTATAAAATAAACAGCTTCTTCAAATTTTCACAATAAATTCCTAATATCAATTTGAACCCCCAAATAAACCATTTTATTTCCCATATATTTCAAAGCTTAAATATTCTATATTTCAAAACTTTATAGTTCATATATTTCAATCTTTAAATATTCCACTATTTCAAAAAAAATATTCTTTGATAATTTAATATATCAAATCCAAATTCCTATTATTTAAATTTGAAATATTTACTTAATAAAACAAATAATATTTAAGTAAAACCCTTAAACCTCAATAACGGGATATTCTTTTAATTAAATTAACTTGATAATATTCTTTAAATAAATTTGATATTCCTTTAAATCCTCAAATCAAAAATCAAGTTATAAGATCATACCCTTTAAATCTTAATTTATTTACATTTCAAACAAATTTTTTGAGGAAAATTCTTAAATACTTTAATTCAAATCATATTCACATTTATCTTCAACCTTACTTTTATTTGAGTTATTATAAACTCTATATACAATAGAATTTCAAATATATTCTTAACCATATTATATAAACGAAATCAACTTCATTATTTAGCTTATTTTAAAATTCGAAACAAATTTATACATTGCTAAATTCAAGAATTTTTACTATATATATATATATATCAAAAATTTAATATTTATTAAACCGTATTCTTTCCAAAACCGTAAAAAATTCATTTCAAAAATAATTATATATATATATATATATATATATATATATATATATATATATACCGTGGTGCCTGTATATAATTTTCTATCCTATGGTCAAGTGATACGGATGTTTATCATTTCAATCCGCATTTTAAAAACAAAAAAATGCGGTTGTATATCATTTCAAACCGTAATCCCGAATGAAATGAAAATGCATAATAACTTGCAGTTTATACAATATAAATACAACATCCATTCATCCATCATATCAATCATCAAACATTTATCAATTTATCATCCAATTCAAACAATCACATCAATAAATAATAGTTAGTTACACACAGTTAATTTTTCAATAAGGAATTAAATAACTGTTTAACTGTAATTTATATGCAATAATAAATAAATTTAACTAGCAGTTTATATGCACTAATATATTTAACTAAAATTTTAACTGGTAGTTTATATGCAAAATGAATTAAATAATAAGTAAATTATATGAATGCAAATTAACTGAGATAATGATGAAATATATGCCAAACAGCTATAAATAAATTTCTAAACACATCATAAATCAATTTAACAAACATAAGAAATTTTGGAAATTGTGAGTGGGTTAAAACACTCACCTTTATACGAATCTGAAAATAATAGACTTCTAATCAATAGCTTCACTCTACGTTTCCTTAGTCTTCTTCTTAGTTGCTAGCTTTGTTCCGTAATTTTTCTTTTCTTTTGATTTACTTTAATTTCCCTCCTTGTTATATTAATATATATATATATATATATATGTATGTATGTATGTATGTATGTATGTATGTATATGTATGTATATGTATTTATGTATGTATTTTTTTTTAAAAGGTTTGGAAAAGATTTGAAAAAGAAGAATTGAAAAAGAAAAGGATTGGAATAAGAAGAACCGAAAATTGTAGAGAAGATCAAGATTTGAAAAGAAAGAAGAAAGTTTGAAATAGAATAAAATTTAAGAAGAAGAATATTTGAAGGGAAGGAAAAATTAAAATGATATATAATAAGGAGATTTGAGAAAAAGGAAAAAAAGAAGAAGATTAGAATGGAGGCTAGGGTTTCATTTGCATCATATCGTATTTATAAGGTTAGAGTTAGGTTTAGGGACAAAAAGATTTGAAAAGAGAGGCTGCTATTAATTAGAAATAAAGTAAACATGAACAAACTTGGTATTGAAATATAGTAAATACGAACAGCCTTTTTTAAAAGTAGAAGGTATTAAAAAGAGGTAATTATTAATTAGAAAGGGAATGAATGGACTAACTCTATACTATAAACAAACTTTTAGAATTCAAATTTGAAAACAATCGTTTACTTAATTAATTTGGTTAACCCTAAACATAAAAAAATTAACATCTTTTAAAGATTTAATTAACGCACAATAAATGAAAATAAATTCTCCATACAAATTTGTGTCATAAATTAAAAGAATATACAGCATTAAGAAATCTTCATTTCTCCCTCTTTGTGATTAGATTGGAAATTAAACAACATGTTAACATTTCGATTGAATGTTTTACAAGGAATGCATTAACATACATTCAAAAATATGATAGCATAAACAAGGTAATATAAACAGGTGTATAATATGTATGTACATCTTTATCGCCACTTATAGTTTACATTCATAAATAAAAGCTATGAAAATAATCCACCTAAGGAGGCAATGAATGTAAGAGTAAATTAGAAAAGTGAAGATAGAAAGGTAAGTTATGTTGCAATAAAAATCTAATAAAGTCTAATTAGAAAGGAAATGGTCAAGTGTAAATCTATTTTACCCCCTTTATCATCTCCTATTAACATTTAATTTAACAACGTATGAAATTTCAATATAAACTAGCATTAAATTTTGATCTAAAACATAAGTTTGAATTTAGGTATAAACATATATGTAGTAAACTAGCATTAAATTTTGAAACATGAACTGAATTAGTTTATTTCAATATATGTTTACAATTAACGTCTTCCCACTTAAAAAGATTCCAATCATATTAATTGTCATTGATTTCTAAGGTAAAAATGAATGAGACAATTCAATTCCTTTTTATAGTAATTTAATGTATTTACGGAAATATTGTACACAAACCAAATGTTATTAATTTCTTATTTCTATAATAAATTTTTCAGCTACCAACATTTCAAATAAATAAACATATGATTTTTTTATTTAGTAAAGGAACGTATATCATTCCTTTTATTATGTTCATTACTACTCTAAAATCTGGTTAACCTTTGTTCAACCTTTCATTTCTTTACTATACTCTAATTTGACAACTCCTAACATTGTAGTACATTTCACATTAATGTAACATTTATTAAAATTTATTTCCAATCCTAATTCCATCAACTATTTAAACATGTAACTTATAATATTTGTTTACAAGCCAATTGTTACATGTAAGTTTCTCATACTTCAACCAATTGGCATATTATGAACGGAATTAAAATTAATTTCAAATATTCACTAATTTATTCCAATCTATTTTCATCTTTTTTTTATTTGCATAACATTTAATTCTGATTGCTGCAATAATTACAGTTATTATATGCTAGATTTCAATGGAATGAATTGTTTGTCTTTCATTACACTACTATATCCAAATATCCATTTTTCCTTTGTATTAACTCCTATTTTAACTTAATTTCAAATTAACGTACTATTTAATTTCCTTTGATCGCAAATAGATTTCCAATTTTTATTAAATAAACTAAAAAAATATGTAACACGTAATAATAGATACCATTAACTTTTATTGTTTCATTTCCCTTTCTATTCATATAAGGATTCATCCATAAAGTTTACATTTACTTTTTACCGCTTTTACTTTTATTCATTGATTCAATGTTTATTTCACATATTTTCGTTTATTAGTCATAATATTCGTTTTCATTTATAAATCTGATGTCAGTTTCTTCTTTTATTGCGTTATATTTATTCATTCCTTCATTATTGCATAACCTCATTTATTATCATTCATTTATTTATAGTAATTATGCTTAATCAATTTCTTAGCCTCCCAATTGTTTACTTAAGTTTCTAAACATTTATTTATATTACTTCCCTTTCTATTATATTCTATTAGAAGTAATTTCAATTATACCTAAGTTTATAATACAAGAACAACAAATTCTTATTTATTAAAGAATTCCATAAATTACCTCATTTGAACTTATTTCCCAATTCACCAATTTCTACAAAAAAACAAATTACGTTTTGTTAACGATAAAAATGGCTTTAACGCTAACACCCGGTGTAGCTCGTGATGACGTGAAAGCACCACCCGTTTGCACGGGAATCATAGTAAAAAAGAAAATTGCCGAAAAGTAAAAGAGACAGAGATTTTTATAGTGGTTCGGCTTCTAATAAGCCTACATCCACTTTACATCTTCCATTATGTTTTTCGAGCACACTTTACAAGATTACAACACTTTTACAACACGATCTCTTGATTACAACACTTTTACAACACGATCTCTTGATTACAACACGATTAGAGAAAGGAAATTAGAATTTTGATGATGGATTGCTCCTTGGATTCATGTTGAATGAAGTAGATTACTTGATGAAGATTCTTCGGTGTTTGAAGTGTTTGGAGAGTTGAGAAATCAGCAGAGTCTCGGTGCTTTGGAATCCGGAAAAGTCCCCTTCTAGTTGGAGTAAGTGGATTATTTATAGGAGAGTTCGGAGTTAGGTCGGCAGGGATGACCTAAGGGTTAGGTCGTAGGTCGATAGGGACGACCTAAGGGTTTGGTCGTAGGTCGGTAGGGACGACCTAAGGAGATTGGTAAGTAGCTTAACATGTTGAGGTACCAGGAGCGACCTAAGGAGTTGGTAGGTCATAAACGACCTAAGGAAGTATGGTTCACGACTTAAAGAAATGGCGATCTAAGGGAGTGAGTAAGTAGTAGGTCGTTAGGTCTTAAGTCGCTAAGTCGTTAGGTCTTAGGTCGTTAAGTCGTTAGGTTGCAACCTTTAGGTCGGCAGAAGTGTTAGGTCGGGTACTAGTTAGGTCGTGAACAGGTTAGGCCGCACGAGTTTCTGAGTGGGTAGGTCGCTCATGCCTTTAAGCAGTTAGGTTGCTGGAAGCTCTAACCCGCTAACTCGCTGGAAGCTCTAACCCGCTAACTCGCTAGAAGCTCTAACCCGTTAACTCGCTGGAAGTTTTAGCTCGTTGGATACTCCATGCCCCAGGTCGCATACCGTTTTGGACGGGGCGCTGCCCCCTGGACCCCTGCGACCTGACCGGTCAGGTCGAACACCGTAGCGGTGGCATTCCCCCCACGCCCCCACCTTGGGGGGTTGGCACCCCCCGGGACCCCCCCCCCCTCCGTAAGGGATCTTAGATGAGAAATCATTCAACAGAACTTGCCTTATTGAGATGCTGAGCTGACCAATCTTTGAGACGAGCTATCCTTGGTTTTCTTGGTCGATCTTTTGATATCACGGCCTTGCTGAAAAAGGCGGGATAACACGTTTCTATTAAATTTTCATTCCCGCTTCCATTACTACATTTATTTTCATTAAAATAATGTTTATCATCAACCCAAATATTTTGAATACTTATCAACCTGCATCATCCTTATTCCATTAATTTACGTTCAATTGCTATTCAATATATTCATTCATAAATCAATATTTAAGTTCGTTTTCCTATATTAAATTTATTAACAAGTATTCCTTAAATTTATATTAATATTGATTCTATCTAATTTGCACTTTATTACTTATCATTCCAACAATTTATATAACTTTGAATCTGTTTCCCTACTTACAAGTTACAATCAAATGAAGCTTTACAAATCTGTTTCAATTAATTTGGATGGCATTGACTTAGTATATTTATTATCTTACATCGAATTTTTTTTTATAATTTATTCCCGTTATAAATTTAATAACAAGTTTTAAACTTCTTTTATTTATACAACACTTACCTTAATCTATTTTCAAATTTTATATCCAGGTACGCAATTACAATCTTACCATTTACTTCAGTATAGGTTATAATTTTTTTTTATTTCTTCCTAATTTAGTTACAAAATCTCATTAATTTACCCAATTTTATTTACCAAAATTTACGGGTCGTTACACTCTCCCCTACTCAAAACCTTTCGTCCCTGAAAAGGAGAAACACGGGAGAAGAAAGAATTTAAATAAACAATACGTCTTATTTAAAATATTAACTTTATGAACAAATAATTTACAAATTTTATTACTTTAATTAAAATACACCCATTTTATTACCATTAAATCTTTTTATACTTAAATAAATAAAGTTTGGAAATCATTTACAAATATTTTCTAAGTCCAAAATTTTATGGAAAATTTCGACAGAGTCTCCTTTGTACGGAGAGGCTCGGAAGAAAATATAATATCGATTATAATAATATACAACATATATTTTCCAAAATAATATAAAATCCCAACACGGGAAAAATAATATAATAGCGCTATACCGTAATCCGAAAACGTACCTATTTGTCGGGCAATTTACGCTTAATTATGAAACCAAAAGTAATAGCAATTGCTTTCATAACCTGTATTTCACTTATATAATCCAAGAGAGCTAATAATTATATAAATGAAATATTTAGCGTTGTTTTCAAGTACCAACAAACAATCAATACCTATAACAATCACTTGCAACCAGGTATACAACCATCACAATGAAACAACACAAATCAATCCTTCATTCTTCAAACAAAACAAATAGTTGTTCGGGTTCAAACTTTAAATTGTACGGAATGAAGAATAACTACTAAGTATACCCTTCACTCAACAGTTTTAGGTGAAACTAAATAGATTGTTCATTCATCCAAACACTTCTAAAGTATCCTTACTCAACAACCATAAACCAAAACAACAACAACGATTAGTTTATTCTTATTAATTCTATTCATTTTCATTTATTCAGGTCATGTAAGTTTCTTTTATTGCATTCCATTTATGCATTTCTCAATTATATTCATTTATTTCTTACAGTTTCATTTATTTATTTATTTATTTTGCTCTATTTCTATTCATTGCATTACATTCATTTCTCAAATTTCATTTACTTATTTAGCGGTTACATTTCTATTATATTAAATTTTAGAAATACTTCAGTACATACTTTCACTTGTACAATTTCCATTACATTTCTTATTAAATATTTCAACTTTTTTATATTTGGTAAGTTATATATGTTAAAAAAAATGCAAATGAACTTATACAAGTTTTATCTCATCCTTTAATTAAATTTAATGTTCAATAATATTACTCTTTGTTTCATATGTTACAAATTTTAAGTTTCCTTTAATACCATTAATAACCTAGCATTAAATCTCTTATTTTATTTAGGGTTTCAATTATTAGTTAAATTCCGTTTCACTACATTAATTAAACTATTAATAAATGGAAACTTAAGAATTAAATACCGGGTTTAATTTCAAATTATTTTAAAATAATGGATAAATATACTCACAACTTATCTATATCCAAGTATATTTAAAACAAATTTAAAATTTACTTCTATTTATCAAGAATAAATCTGTAGTAAAACTACTACAGTGGCCTTCCCACTTCGAAACTCGAAAATGAAAGTCGATGATGCGTGCACTCATCACCGAAATTATTTTCCAGCGACAGAGAGGGGAGTACAACTTAATATTTTCCAAATTTCTTTTTAAAACATTTCTTTCAAATTATATTGAAATATTTATATCAGAAAATACTTCTTAAATATTATTATTATATTCCAAAATTATTTTAAAGAAAATTTTCAAAACCCCAGAACTTAAATTCTAAAATTTCCAATTTGATTTATTTTATTTCAAAATCTTATTTCAACTATTATTTATAAATTTCATTACCTAACAACCAATATATTGCAACCAAATATATATATATATATATATATATATATATCCTTTATAAAATTTTATTTTATATATATAGAAAATATAATAGGAGAAATTATTTCATTCACCTATATTAAAACCAAATATTATGTCGGTCTGTCCTATTAAGTGTTTAGAAACCCCTATTGATGTCACAACGTCCCATGCACCAACCAGAATTTATAAATACAAAATGGAACAGATTAACACAATATTAAAACCTTTTTATAACACTAACGAATACGCTCTCTCATATATTTACACTCAGCGACTCCCATAGGGGATTACTACCCTATTAGTAAAGAGTCAACCCCCACAAAGCTAAGGTTTATCGCTAAACCAAAGCTCTGATACCAACTTAACATCCTGCCTTTTCGCACGCTTTAAATCGACACACGTGCCAATTCAAACCGTTCGGAAGGGCGGATTGTTATGGAGTAAATAAGAAAATGAGAAAGAAATAAAACAAAACAGAATCTCACAGCGGAAGGATAAAATATAATAATCAAATATACAGTTTATAAGGTTGTTTTAAAATATTCGATTATACTTATACAACATACATCAGAGTTACACATACCATATAATAATGCAGCGGAACAATATGAGTGTAGTGGAACAATATAATATAATAATAATAATGAAATCTTCGTCTTCATCCTCCAGAAGTAAAGTCTTCGATCCTGAAATGCTCGGACTGACCCGAGCGAATTGAAAAGACAAAACACTCGAGTCAGAACTAAAATATCTTATGTAAGTTAAATTAACAGAAATAAATATGAGTGGAGTAACTCAAGAGATGCTCGGGATTTACATCTCCTAAGGATCCGTTAAACTATTTACTATGTAGCATATTTCGCTATTATAATAGCGTCTAATTGTAAAATAAACTTACTTTTAAATAGCGTTAAGGCTTTACATTTTCCACCTTAACACGTAATATGCAAATAGTCTATACAGTACCGTAATACCTCCTGATCGGGAGGCTACCAGAGGATACTCCATAGGTACGACACAAATAGAAACTCGTAGAAGGCGCGCTAGGGTAGGTGACATGGCACAACTAGGCAATGCCAGGGTAGACATACCTATTACGCATCCGGGCTGGTGGTAACGCGTAGCCGCAGCTACCGGCCACCTCGGACAAACTCCCCCCTAAAATCAAAAGTAAAGTGGTCACTGAATCAATCCAAAGTCAGAGTATAGTATCGAAGAGGAGTATCCGATAAAGGGCACTAACCCCCTTGGCCCGAGAATCGCTCCTGTTTTAGCCACCTTATGCCAACTCACGGGAGTTGGGTCCTCTATTTACCTCAAAGGAAACGCCACCACCATCCTACTTCATTCTGGAATCTCCATCGCGTACACGGTTGTTAAAGTGGTTTTCGGAATTGGCAGAGAGTATGACAACTTCTGATCCCGGTCTCTTCAATAACCAATCGTTATTATAACACCGCGGTTTTTCAAAACAATTTATACTTTAAAAACAGAATATAATATCTCTTTCAAACCATATAAATACGATATCATTTATATTTTTAAAACCCAAATCAATATGATATCATTTTTATTTTATAAATACCTCTTTCCCAAAGTCATAATATTTTTCAAATATATATACCTTGAAACCATAGCTTTAAAACATAACTTTTAATACTTAATGGTTCAAATACTATATTACTTTATAAAATAAACAGCTTCTTCAAATTTTCACAATAAATTCCCAATATCAATTTGAACCTCCAAATAAACCATTTTATTTCCCATATATTTCAAAGCTTAAATGTTCTATATTTCAAAACTTTATAGTTCATATATTTCAATCTTTAAATATTCCACTATTTCAAAAAAAAGATTCTTTAATAATTTAATATATCAAATCCAAATTCCTATTATTTAAATTTGAAATATTTACTTAATAAAACAAATATTATTTAAGTAAAACCCTTAAACCTCAATAACAGGATATTCTTTTAATTAAATTAACTTGATAATATTCTTTAAATAAATTTGATATTCGTCTAAATCCTCAAATCAAAAATCAAGTTATAAGATCATTCCCTTTAAATCTTAATTTATTTACATTTCAAACAAATTTTTCGAGGAAAATTCTTAAATACTTTAATTCAAATCATATTCACATTTATCTTCAACCTTACTTTTATTTGAGTTATTATAAACTCTATATACAATAGAATTTCAAATATATTCTTAACCATATTATATAAACGAAATCAACTTCATTATTTAGCTTATTTTAAAATTCGAAACAAATTTATACATAGCTAAATTCAAGAATTTTTACTATATATATATATATATATCAAAAATTTAATATTTATTAAACCGTATTCTTTCCAAAACCATAGAAAAAATCATTTCAAAAATAATTTTATATATATACCGCGGTTCCTGTATATAATTTTCTATCCTATGGTCAAGTGATACAGATGTTTATCATTTCAATCCGCAATTTAAAAATAAAAAAATGAGGTTGTATATCATTTCAAACCGCAACCCCGAATGAAACGAAAATGCATAATAACTTGCAGTTTATACAATATAAATACAGCATCCATTCATCCATCATATCAATCATCAAACATTTATCAATTTATCATCCAATTCAAACAATCACATCAATAAATAATAGTTAATTACTGACAGTTAATTTTTCAATAAGGAATTAATAACTGTTTAACTGTAGTTTATATGCGATAATAAATAAATTTAATAGCAGTTTATATGCAATAATATATTTAACTAAAATTTGAACTGGCAGTTTATATGCAAAATTAATTAAATAACAAGTAAATTATATGAATGCAAATTAACTGAGATAATGATGAACTATATGCCAAACAGCTATAAATAAATTTCTAAACACATCATAAATCAATTTAACAAAGAAAAGAAATTTTAGAAATTGTGAGTGGGTTAAAACACTCACCTTTATACGAATCTGAAAATAATAGACTTCTAATCAATAGCTTTGCTCGACGTTTCTTTAGTCTTCTTCTTGATTGCTAGCTTTGTTACATAAATTTTCTTTTATTTTGATTTACTTTAATTTCCCTCCTTATTATATTAATATATATATATATATATATATATATATATATGTATTTATGTATGTATTTTTTTTTAAAAGTTTGCAAAAGATTTGAAAAGGAAGAATTGAAAAAGAAAAGGATTGAAATAAGAAGAACTGAAAATTGTAGAGAAGATCAAGATTTGAAAAGAAAGAAGAATGTTTGAAATAGAATAAAATTTGAGAAGAAGAATATTTGAAGAGGAAGGAAAAATTAAAATGAGATATAATAAGGAGATTTGAAAAAAAAAGAAAAAAAAGAAGATGATTAGAATGGAGGCTAGGGTTTCATTTACATCATATTGTATTTATAAGGTTAGAGTTAGGTTTAGGGACAAAGAGATTTGAAAAGAGAGGCTGCTATTAATTAGAAATAAAGTAAACATGAACAAATTTGGTATTGAAATATAGTAAATATGAACAGCCTTTTTTAAAAGTAGCAGGTATTAAAAAGAGGTAATTATTAATTAGAATGGGAATGAATGGACTAACTCTATACTGTAAACAAACTTTTAGAATTCAAATTTGAAAACAATCGTTTACTTAATTAATTTGGTTCACCCTAAACGTACCAAAATTAACATCTTTTAAAGATTTAATTAACGCATAATAAATGAAAATAAATTCTCCACACAAATTTGTGTCGTAAATTAAAAGAATAAACAACATTAAGAAATCTTCATTTCTCCCTCTTTGTGATTAGATTGGAAATTAAACAACATGTTAACATTTCGATTGAATGTTTTACAAGGAATGCATTAACATACATTCAAAAATATGATAGCATAAACAAGGTAATATAAACAGGTGTATAATATATATGTACATCTTTATCGCCACTTATAGTTTACATTCATAAATAAAAGCTATCAAAATAATCCACATAAGGAGGCAATGAATGTAAGAGTAAATTAGAAAAGTGAAGATGGAAAGGTAAGTTATGTTGCAATAAAAATCTAATGAAGTCTAATTGGAAAGGAAATAGTCAAGTGTAAGTTTATTTTACCCCTTTTATCATCTCCTATTAACATTTAATTTAACAACGTATGAGGTTTCAATATAAACTAGCATTAAATTTTGATCTAAAACATAAGTTTGAATTTAGGTATAAACATATATGTAGTAAACTAGCATTAAAATTTGAAACATGAACTGAATTAATTTATTTCAATATATGTTTACAATTAACGTCTTCCCACTTAAAAAGATTCCAATCATATTAATTGTCATTGATTTCTAAGGTAAAAATGAATGAGACAATTCAATTCCTTTTTATAGTAATTTAAGTATTTACGGAAATATTGTATACAAACCAAATGTTATTAATTTCTTATTTCTGCAATAAATTTTTCAGCTACCAACATTTCAAATAAATAAACATATGATTTTTTTATTTATTAAAGGAACGTATATCATTCTTTTTATTATGTTCATTACTACTCTAAAATCTGGTTAACATTTGTTCAACCTTTCATTACTTTACTATACTCTAATTTGACAACTCCTAACATTGTAGTACATTTCACATTTATTAAAATTTATTTCCAATCCTAATTCCATCAATTATTTAAACAGGTAACTTATAATATTTGTTTACAAGCCAATTGTTACATTTAAGTTTCTCATACTTCAACCAATTGTCATATTATGAACGGAATTAACATTAATTTCAAATATTCACTAATTTATTCCAATCTATTTTCATCTTTTTTTTATTTGCATAGCATTTAATTCCGATTGCTGCAATAATTACAGTTATTATATGCTAGATTTCAATGGAATGATTTGTTTGTCTTTCATTACACTACTATATCCAAATATCCATCTTTCCTTTGTATTAACTCCTATTTTAACTTAATTTCCAATTAACGTACTACTTAATTTCCTTTGATCGCAAATAGATTTCCAATTTTTATTAAATAAACTAAAGAAATATGTAACACGTAATAATAGATACCATTAACTTTTATTGTTTCATTTCCCTTTCTATTCATATAAGGATTCATCCATAAAGTTTACATTTACTTTTTACCACTTTTACTTTTATTCATTGATTCAATGTTAATTTCAAATATTTTCATTTATTACTCACAATATTCGTTTTCATTTATAAATCTGATGTCAGTTTCTTCTTTTATTGCGTTATATTTATTCATTCCTTCATTATTGCATAACCTCATTTATTATCATTCATTTATTTATAGTAATTATGCTTAATCAATTTCTTAGCCTCCCAATTGTTCACTTAAGTTTATAAACATTTATTTATAATACTTCCCTTCCTATTATATTCTATTAGAAGCAATTTCAATTATACCTAAGTTTATAATACAAGAACAACAAATTCTTATTTATTAAATATTTCCATAAATTACCTCATTTGAACTTATTTCCCAATTCACCAATTTCTACGAAAAAATAAATTACGTTTCTGTTAAATTTTCATTCCCGCTTCCGTTACTACATTTATTTTCATTAAAGTAATGTTTATCATCAACCCAAACATTTTGAATACTTATCAACCCGCATCATCCTTATTCCATTAATTTACGTTCAATTGCTATTCAATATATTAATTCATAAATCAATATTTAAGTTCGTTTTCCTATATTAAATTTATTAACAAGTATTCCTTAAATTTATACTAACATTGATTATATCTAATTTGCACTTTATTACTTATCATTCCAACAATTTATATAACTTTAAATCTATTTCCCTACTTACAAATTACAATCAAATGAAACTTTACAAATCTGTTTCAATTAATTTGGATGGCATTGAATTAGTATATTTATTATCTTACATCAACATTTTTTATATATAATTTATTCCCGTTATAAATTTAATAACAAGTTTCAAACTTCTTTTATTTATACAACACTTACCTTAATCTATTTTCAAATTTTATATCCAGGTGCACAATTACATTCTTACCATTTACTTCAGTATAGGTTATAATTTTTTTTATTTCTTCCTAATTTAGTTACAAAATCTCATTAATTTACCCAATTTTATTTACCAGAATTTACGGGTCGTTACAAAGAGATTCTATACCTTCATCTTCGAGATAAGCAGCCATCAGTTCTTCTTTAGAGCGATTGTCCCAGGCTTGCGCGGTTCTATGTAGCATTTCTTCCCAAGCACTAACAACAGCCTTGGGATAGTCATTTCCCAACCATCGTAGGTTTTTAAACATGACTAAATTGGAAGAACAACATGTTGGCATCAAGCTCTCCTATGGTGTTGGCCCTTTATTCCCAAAGCTCTTTGAGCTCGTGCTCAGAAATTGAACAACCGCTCCTTTTCTTTGGCAAGATTTTGAATCTCCTCACGAACAACCGCTCCTTCTCTTTGGCAAGTTTTTGAATCTCCTTACGAAGCTTGGTAAGTTCAGCAACTTGCTCTGATATAATCTTGTCCCTAGCTCTAGTGATCTCGTATTTCTAAGTAAGAGCCAGTGTCTTCTCCTTAGCTTGTTTTTTGAACTCTGAAGTCTTAGCATGGGCAACTTTTAATTCATTCCTCATCACGACTTTGACGGTTGTTTAAGCATGCTTTAACTCTTCCATCAAGCCGTCAGTGCTAGCTTTCTACTTCAAAGCAAGGTCCCACTCTTTAGTAACTTTGACCAAACCATCCTCCCTCTGTTTTATAATTTGTTCGATGTTAGATTTCTCAGACTCAAAGGATTGGATGTTGGTGCAATTGATTTGATTCACATCAGAGAGGGCCTTGCATAAATATTTCTATTCATACCCAGCCTTTACGTCTTCTTGAACAACCTAGAGGTGTTCTAGGGTGACTTCCTTCGGGACATCCTTGATGACTTGATCAAACTTAACATCGTGTAGAAAGAGTTTAGGAAAAGTAGCTGATAAATGCGAAGGGCTGGCAAGGAGAGTGAAGGAGTGAAAACTCCCTTGGAAGCAGGCGTGGCTACCGTAATCATAGCTTGGGAGGTTGGAATTTGTTGAGTTGAAGAAGTTTAAGCATCTGTATGAAGCGAAACATCAATAGAAACAGGCCCACTGCGCTCAGACGAATCTCTTAGGCATTTAGTAGGGTCGTGAGACAGCTCAATGTCCACTTCCCTCTTTTTACTTTCCTTTTCCCTCTCCTCATCCTTCTCCCTATCGGCCTTGCGAGCTTCATCATACTCACTGTCCTTTTCCTTCGCCTCTCTTCCTCGGACTTGTAGTGACGAGGTGGATTAGGATCAAGAGTTAGACCTCTGTGTGCACTGGCATGGTTGGAGAACTTCTCGTAATAATCGTTCCCCATGGAACCTGAAACAAGGAAAAAAACGATATTAATACTGGAATTACGAAGTAAGATTTAATGAAAGAATGAGTGTCTACGATCCTAGTGAAGTGTATGGTGCCGATGATCCCTTAAGTACTCTACCAACCGTATTGGCAAGGAATTGAAGTGGGGGTCTCTCCACCTTTGCTTGCAAAGCCCTTGGCAAAAGAGTGAAGCCTGAACTAGCATCCCCCAAAGTGTTGCTAACGGTGAAGTGGATCTTATCGATATCACTCAAGCCAATGAAACATCACAAAGATGGCACCACAACTTGTCCCCAACTACCTTAGAAGTTTCAATGACCATGTGCTAAGGAAGGGGTGAGCCGGGGAGAACAGGGCTCAAGCCGGACAAGTCACCAAACTATTCGTCCCCTTCTTCACCAGCGTGATAGCCGTTATTGCTATCAATGACACCCTTTCCTTACTCTTCAACTACTGGCGCTTTTCCCTCTCTCCTCACGACTTGTTCATCTTCCTCTAGAATCAAGGCATTCCAACCGCTTCATCCTCGCCTCTCGGAATATCACCCCTTATGGGCTCTTCATTTTCCATCTTATGGGTATCCTCTCTGTGCACCTCCTTATATTGACCCTTAACTTCCCCTTGAAGATGCTCGTCGGAGTTGCGAGTGGGGGCGGAAGAATGGGTATGAGTATAGAGTCGCTTTGCGCTGGAGACCTAGCGACAACAAATCTACCTGGTCGAAGCAGACCGCACCGCCATAGATTTTCATTTGTTAAAAGGAATGCGATGGTGCGTCGACCGAATCTGATTGCTTTAAGGCCTCAAGTGTTTAACTATGCTTAGTGCTTTAATCTCATGCCAGGATGCCTATAAGGAAACACATATCAAGTTAGAAACTTCAAAATTTTATCACGGGAGAAGTAAGGGAAAAGTGGCATACATCCTGATAACCAAAGCCGATTGAAACCATATGGCCATCGCATAAAGAAATATTCGTTCTTGAAGTAAGAAAGCTTGTTGTGGAGCTTTTCGATAACGTTGCATCCCCTTCAAGCTTAGATTATCAAGTAGGATGGTGAATCCCGCCTTCTCTTGAATTGAAGAAGGTATGTGAGCTCGTTGAACCTTGGGGGCCGATTGAACAAGATCCTAAAGAGGGAATTGAGCAAACCAAGAAGTGAGTATTCATTTTGGTGGACTTGGAACATAGCTAGTTTATGTTCTTGTAGCACCATCAAGAGGAAAGGATTGAATGGCGGGACAGCCCCGCCTAAACACATGTACCAGTTGCATGTTGTAAATTCCGATGGGGGACTATGTGCGAACTCAACCCTCGTTGGCAAACGAACATCCTCCTTGGGGATACCATGTTGGAGGCATACATTCCAGAGCGACCCGGTAGATAGAATTAAGGGCGCTTGCCCCTACGGATTGCTTAGAATCCTCAGACCCTGAGGTAGGTGACCCACTATTGGCATGGCCAGGACTATTTGACCTTAGGATTTGGGAATTATAGGATGACTTGGTGCAACAGGGATGGATGGCAAAGCCTGAGTTGTAGATGTCCCAACTTCAAGAGGAGTAGACATGCCTTCATCAAACATAAAACGTGATTATTGATATTCTAAACAATAAAACTTAGCATTCAACACGGTCAGGTATGCTTTATTTTGAATAATAAACCTATGTGACCAATGCTTGGAATCCAAAGAATGTCAACGTGTGTTATTCAATCGGATTCTAAGCGTTGACCAGGGCAAGTGCAGTGTGTTAATTTATGCGGTATGAGTCCAGTGTCCCAAACACCACGAACGGAGAATCCTACATAGATACCTTGCTCATGCTAGAAAAATGAGTTGCGACGTACTTTAAAATTACATTTTGGAGCTTATCCGTTATCGATGAGTAATCAATAACGGAACCACTATCCGGAGCGACGTAGAAAATTTTCTTTTCAAAAACACTAGGGATGTAGAAATGGGAAAAAGCGATGCGATGGAATCATCCAATACCACTAATCTTGGAATAAGTTGTCATACTAGAACTGAAATGATGATCTGGACTTACCTGAATTTTGAAAAGAGATAGCTGAATCCAAAAACAAGAATTGTCTTCGAAACTGCATGCACATGACCGAGGCAAAATTCATTTTCACTATCGATCAAACATAGCCCATATTTCAACTATCTCCTCTCAATGAAACACGGTCGTGCTACCATCATCGCCACCATCACCATCTCGAATGATCGACCCTCCACCGTAGTCAAATCTCGAACAAATCGATGCTAGGGTTTCAATCGATCGGGCTCGAGTTCTTCAGTGGAAGATCTAGCGATGGTGACTGTTGACTGGCGGAAAGTAGCCCGAGATGGTGGCAGGCGGCGACACTGGAATAGGTCGGCGGAGCTGGTTAGGTCGGAGGCGAAATGGATCGAGTCGTGGAAGTTTAAGAGACTCGGGTGCAAGCGAATAGGTCGGCAGGCAGATGAAAGTAACTTGAAAATTTTCTAAGTGTTGAAATATATAAGCTCGGAGTAAAGCCATTTTAACTCGGTGACGAGTTAAATAACTTGGTGTCGGGTTATTTTTCTCCCTTTATATCATCCAGAAAGCATGACAAAGAACATGCATGCTTGCCTAAAGCGTGAAGTGGTCTCCAGAGTGCAGACCAAGTCCCTAATGATAAAGAATGGAATTCCAACTATAACTAAGCAAAACAGTTAAAGGAAAGCCTACCAAGTGAAAGCAACATCTTGAGACGGTACTTGGACGATCAACTAGAATTTATAGGATAGCAGTCCAAGACTTGTCTCGATCTAGAGTACGCTTTGTTTTCAATGAAAAAATACTCTAGGGGGCAAGTGTTAATCGGCTTTTAACCAAGAAAAAGTCAACGGAAGTTAGAACAATAAGACGAAAACGAAACGACTCAAAAACTTAGAAGCACACTTAGAAGAAATAGAGAAACAACAAGGAAAAGTTTCATTCAAATTAGGACTAAGGCAATAACTCGATATCGAGTTATATAGATTCGTATCGACCTATCTTTCCTCCCATATTCTCCTCCAAAACTTCATGCATCTCATATACAACCCCAACTATTTGTGGCTAAGTGGTTTTCCTAGAGTTTGGATAAGCAATTCCAAGGATTGATGAGAAGAAAGTCAAGAAAGCAGGATAACTCAAGCGATAATAGAGAGGTCACTAGAATCAATTCAAAGTTGATAGAAAAGAGTTTGAGACACATCGAATAGAAGATAGAAGAGCAAAACAAGTGAAAATGTTCAACTTCCACCAAGATTCGTAGGTCGGTACCGAGTTTAATAATTAGATCGGTACCGAGTTATGTTCTTGGGTCGTGGTTCCTCGTGCTCTCTTGTACAACATCAGGCTATCTTCTATACATGCTTATTTATAATGGTCTTAACAAAATATCTTCTTTAAGAAACTATTGAATACTTTCATAAATCGTTCGCATATAGATAATTCATTGCCTTTTTTAATGCAATAAAAAAGGCAATTAGTCATCTCCTAAATTTACAAAATCTATAAAAGATGCAATTTATTTGAGTCTCAATTCCTTCTTGACTTAAATATTTCCAAAATCTACTTAAATATGGAATATTCTACCATTAAAATCTGACACAACGTTTATAGAATGTTACTTCATGAGATATCTATGTGGCATAGAGTCTGGCAATGTTACATTAATGTGATTGCACGTCACAATAAAATAATCTTATTTTCTCCTATGCAAACGTTTTTATATATTGAAAATTGCATAGATGACAAAAAGTTAGTGGTAGTTTGCACTTAGCATTGTAAATTTTAACGTCTAGAAGTAATCCACAATGTCTAACAAAAAATATGTCAATCGCATTTCACATTATAATTAACATCATTGGAGATTAAAAATAAACCATAATATTTAGTAAATACATGTCATTCACTTTACATTGAAAATACATTTGTGTTAGATATGCTCTAACTATGTATGCCAATTCAACTCGATATAATGTATCCAAAATCCATTCTGGTGAACTTCAAGTAATAGTCAAACCGGTTTTTAACACGTTTAAATTGTGCATTCAAACCTATATCGGATAGGATAGCGAAACAAGTTAATGTGTACATTCTATACCTATTTTATTGGGCTTTTTAATTTATATGATATATTTTATCATTCTCACAAGTTTCAAAACCCAATAAATTTACATCAATGGTTTTACATCTTATTAGTTTAGCACAATTTAAAATTACACATCTGAAATTTAATCAATACGATAAAGTGATATATTAAATTAGCTAGCAAATCCAAAGGTTTTGCATCTTTATCCTAAAGTGATCTACATACATATTTTGTTACATATTCAGTCAGATACAAATTCTTGTTACGATGGACCAACTAAATCAACAACATTCATTTATAATATTTTAAACGATTAAATAAAAGAAAATGAGGACTAAATAAATCACACTACATAGACACCTAGGAATAAACGAGGGAAAGTGATTATTATTTCTGATTCGGTCCATATTTTCAATACATAATATATAATTCATAACTATAGGGCTTGTTCTATTGACATCCCGCTTTCCACCTTTCACATTTTAGTGCTTTATCAATTTTTAATATCCCAAAAATACATCTATCTTCAAACCACAACAGATCACGTTAAAAAAAAAACAATAATAAAAACAAGCTTTAATAGAGTAATATTCGTGTAATTTCCTTACTCGGTTCAAGCAAGGTTTGTGCAAAAACTCGCTTTTCATATAATAACGTAGCTAGGGTCGAGCGAGTCTGTATAATAACCTAGTTTGAATCGAACGAGGTTCGTGAACCAAGCACGTTATATTTGAACTTGGTTTATGAAAAACAAGAGTACCTTCGGTATGAACCGAGGGGAAAAGGGTCCGATAATTTTTTGAGACCGAAAGGGTAGGGGTGTGATAGGAGGAAAGAGGGTAGAATCAGCCTAACCATAGATGCCATTAGCACTCTCACAGATTTAAATAAATCGCAGCCGTTGATACACGAATCGCGCAGACGTCCCTAGATCGTTTGGGCCAAATCACATAGCTCACCACTATATATCTGGCATATGACGCTCTTCTTTCGGCCTCTCTCGCTTCTCCCCTCTTTCAATAATTTATTTATTATTTATTGTTCGGTGTTAGGGTTTGCATCATGTTGGTTTACCAGGATCTACTCACAGGTATAACCCCTTGATTTTTTCATCAAGTTTTATCACATAATTTTGGTTGTTTTTGGTTGCATAGATCTGGACTATTTTTTGATGTTTCCGCAGCTTGTATATAATTAAAATACCATACTGCGTCGTGGTTGCGTGATAATATAGATTTTAATTTTGGTAGTATTGAATTTGGATTTATAGATCCCGCTAATATGTAAAATTCTATGGATCTGGATTTAGAATAAAAATTTAAAGTATTAAGGAATATAATTTCGACTATTAATTTTGTAATTCTATCACGACAAAATTATAAATTTCACATCGTTAGCATCTTCTTATTAAAATATGAAGATTTCTTCAACGGTTCCACATCGGAGTAAATATCCTAGTTGGTCATGATTTATCTTGCATTAAGATTTTTAGAGATGATAAATCATGATTCTAGAACTAGTATTGAATTTGTATTTATATTATGCCAATTCATGTAGTCGACTATTAGATTAAACTGGAAACTTTGGAATTAGTAATTAACAGAAATCCGATTGTTAATCGTGTACTACAGTTCATTTGTATTTTCTATTAAGAAATTATTGTCATATCCGCGTCATTAGCTATCTCAGGAATAAAAGGAAAAAATCGCCCCATAATAGATGTGTTGTGTCTAGAAATCAATCTTTTACGATGTTATCTATAAATGTGGGCAATTTTAAGGTCATAGTATCCATATATGCTTATTCGATGAAACTTATTGTGTTGTCTAGAAATCAATCTATTCTGATGGTATCTATGTATTCCTTGATTTTTAACAAGTAATATAGAGAAGAATTTCGTGAGATGAAAATTATCTTGGTAACTAAACTGATTTAAAAATTTGATACTTCATACTACGTTAATAATATTGACAATGCAATAAAGTATCTGGAGAAACAAACAAGCAACTAAAAATATTTTGAGAACCAATTTTAAACAAATATAGCCGTATGACTAAAAGATGGATCAAATAAACTTTAATGGACCTGTTTGATTAGTTATTCAGCTCTAATCAAATATTTCTCATCGTCAAGTATGTTACTTTTATGGATCATCTATTCACACTTTGTTTTATAGACGGGAACAAGGAAGTTCTAAAATTGTAATTCGAAAATTATTTATATTATGCAGCTGCCATGCTTCATTGGTGTTTAAAAGAATCTCTACCATCTCCAATCTTTTTACTGTGCATATATTCTATTTTTAATTTGTGATACACTGCCAAACAATTTTTTTAGCATTAACCCAATTCTAGAGTTAATGAGTTTTGCAGTAAGTGCCTAAAGCATATCAAATTACATAATTTAAGACAACTGCAACGAGAAATTATAGTGTAAAGTACAAGGTGTGAATTGATTTCTATTAAATATATTATTTTTCTTCTTAAACTTTGTTTCATTTATGGTAATGAGAAAGATCAAACCAAGGTTTGAAATTCCGGCACAAACCTCGAGATTTTGGTCATCTTAGCTCAATTTTGGTTGGAGCTGTGTTTAGACCAGGGAAGATATCTGGTTTTGGTTGTTACATTCATAAGAAATGTAAAATTTCATATTTTTAATATGGCATTTAATAAAATCATAACAGTGGAAAAAAAATCAAAAGAGAGGACGATAGAAATTAAAGGAAAAAACATTTCTGAACTCATGGCAGCGACAATATTTTTGTCATTTCATTTAATTTTTATTTGATCGTTTCATCCTTCTAAAAAGCCTGATTTTTCTTTTGTGTTGAAACTTGAAACCCTACGAAACAATAATTTATTTTATGTCGTCACTGTTACTTGATAAATTTGGGCTAGGGATTTACCGATTGTTTATAAAGGATCTTTTAAAGAAATTCTTTCATACCTTAACTTTTCAGTATACCTTTCTGTTACAGTTGACTTGAATTAAGTTTAATATTTTATAAAGGACCTTTTAAGTTTCATCTTCTGAATTGGAAATCAGTACATTTTTTGTTTTAATGCATTTATGTGTAAAATAAATAACGAAATTCGAATATGGAACTGAAATGTCCAATATTGGCGTAATATTTCTCATAGATGGAAAACAAACACTGATGAAAACCAAGATGTCAAACAATCTAAAATAAAACTTACAAATACAAATCATTTGACAGAGCTGCTGGTTTTTTTGTTGATATTTGAAATGAGTTTTTACCTCCACTAATCTTTTCCTACTGTGCACATATTAACAGTTTTATTTTATTGATTACCTTGGCAAGCTTATATTGTGTGCATCAATGCAAATTGACCCCCCCCCCCCCCACAAACATCTCCAACCTCTTCCCCCTTGAACCGCCAACCCCCAATCCACACACTTCTAGTAAGTGCATAGAGCATATTCAGTTACATAATTTGAGTCAGCTGTAACATAAAAGTACAGCGAACAGTTTCAGGTGTGAAAACAATTCCATTAATTTATTCATGCTTTGTTTAGTAGATGGTAACAGTAAAGTTCAAACGATATAAAATGATAATTATAACTTATTTTATGGTACTATTCAGTTACATAAATTAAGTCAACCCTGATAAGAAAAAAGTGCTGTGAATGGTATTAGGTGTTTGTGAGTATGCAGGCGAAACTGGAGCCAACGCTATAATTGTATCTCGTCATTTAGTAAACTTGTTAAGTCAACTCCTTAAATTTATGATGACACCATTTGATTTTATATTAGTGTTTATAACTTCATTGAACTGGAGTTGTACACTGTATGGGACTTGTTCGATGAGTAAGTTCAAGAATTCAACTCTACCAGTTTTTAGTGTAAAAACTTCTCTATTACTTCTGTCAAATCTTCTACTATTACTTCAGTAGTCATCATCATTTAAATCCATATTTTAATCGTAAAATTCTACATTGTGTTACGTATTCACATTTAGAAGAAGTATAGACTATCATATAGTGATCGACTTATTCAGATATGTTTGTCTTTTCACTTTCAAATTAACCAGTAATTATTCTTGCCTTCAGTTCCCCTGATGTTTAAAGTGATTAACTTTTACAGGTGACGAGCTCTTGTCGGACTCATTCCCATACAAGGAAATTGAAAATGGAGTTTTATGGGAAGTTGAAGGGAAGGTTAGTTGATTTTTTTATTATGGTTGGTTGGTTTGTTAGCACATTAGTACATCAGTAATTAATAATTTTCTGAATCAAAAATTCTATTATAACAGATAAAGTAAATCATTCTTCCACTCAATTTCAACTTCAGATCGAACCTTTTTAACAAATCTGCGTAGTTCAGTCACGGAAATATGATTTGTATTCTTACTGGACAAACAAAAGAGATTCTAGAAGAAAAACAGCAAAGGAAAGAGAAAGAGTTTTAAAAAGGAAATCAGAACTAGAGAAAATAGAAAATAAAAAAAATAAAAAAAAGCAAATCATTCCTCCACTCAATTTCAACTTCAGGTCGAACCTTTTTAACAATATCTGTGTAGTTGAGTCACAAGAATATGATTTGTGATAATTCTTACTGGACAAACAAAAGAGATTGTAGAAGAAAAACAGCAAAGGAAAGAAAAGGAGTTTTAACATGATTCAAGTACCCGTTGCACCTTTTCAGCTTTGCAAAGAAGTGTGCTTCTGCACTCCTTTATTGACATTTGCTGCTTTGGGGGTGAATGCTTTTCTCTACCGAAATCGTGCATTGAGCTTTTTTTTAATGCCTAAGCACGTTCAAACGTGCACAAGCCTCGACAATCTTAATGCTATGCACAAGATATTTGGCTAGGTGCTTTTAAAAGCACTCACTTGTGCTCTCTTTGTTTCTCCATGCTTCTAATTTACATAATTTGGTTCAGTCCTTTCATTATGCCAAGTGGGTATTAGTATATGTTGGTATGTGAGTGGGTACTAGTGTACACCAGATTATGAAGCACACACCTGCATTTTGTCGTTATTTTATAGCCATCTATACAGTTTTTCATGTATGCTTTTGTTATACAGTGGGTCGTCCAAGGAGCCGTTGATGTAAACATTGGTGCAAACCCTTCTGCTGAAGGTGCTGATGATGACGAGGGTGTTGATGACCAGGCTGTTAAAGTTGTTGACATTGTCGACACATTCCGACTACAGGTTTTTTCTTATTCCTTTTTCATTCATTCTCTCAATTCACTAAATTCTGTGGCTATTTTTTTTGAGTGAATTAAATTCCATTCATTATGGTTTTTGTATAGGAACAACCAGCTTTTGATAAAAAGCAATTTGTTACATGGGTGAAGAGGTACATTAAACTTCTGCCAACAAAATTGAGTGCTGAGAAGGCAGAGGAGTTTAAAAAGGGTATTGAGGGAGCCACCAAATTCTTGCTCTCGAAGCTTAAGGATTTACAATTGTAAGTTTTTCCTAGTCTGTAAATTGCTTGCTTTAGAATTATTTTGCTGTAGTTTTCCCGATCATTCTGCACATGTTATACAATGAAAATATGAATATCACTTGTTGCTAATTTATGTTTCCGTTCGTTAAGATAATGTCTAGAAGTTTAAAATGCAAACTGTTTTGTAGATATGCTGTTGCTATTCAGATCAAATACACAGAATTCTACACTGTCTCCAGAGTTTATCCCATTCAACAATACAAATTAATATGAAATTTCAAATGTTTTTTTCTGAGTGAATCAGAAGTTTCAGAAGTTTTTTGGAGTAATAAATTTTATTGGATCTCTGTCAAATTTTGTTGCAATTTGAAATTTTGCACTCTGATGATTTTAGGTGGATAAATAGGGAAGAATTTTGATCCTTACACACATGCACGTTTGGATGCATATACATTTGTGTACACACACATATATACATACTTGGATGTATTTGTATCAGAGCAGCTAGTAATACACAAATCTAAACACAATGAATTAAATGATGACACAATAGATGTGAACCTAGGACTGTCAATGGATACCCGAAAAATCTGAAATCCGTCCGAAAACGGATGCGGATACGAAAACATCCACATCCGAAAATTATCCGTTCAATCTTTGTCAACATTATAGTATAAATTTTGTGTATTTTAGTACAATGAAAGATATTTATTGTTTTATTAAGTTAGTAGTTTATATTATATGTACTTAATGCTTATTAACTGCTCAAAACTATTTATTATCGCCATATTTGTTTATATTTAACACTTATATAATCAATTGGTTTGAAAAAAATGTATGTTAAACTTAAAATTTATATTTCTTGATTTATGAGTCGTTAGCGGATAGGATAATTATCCAATATCCGTCCATATCCGTGGATGCGGATATCCGATATCCGATATCCGAAAATCATTTCGGATGCAGATGCGGATATGGCACTATCCACATCCGAAAGTATCCCTTGACAGGCCTATGTGAACCGTTTTATCTCCTCTTCAATTCAACTCCCAATACCATCCAACAATCAACATCTATTGTATCTCCATTTTGCGTTTTTATTGTGTCCTAATAGCCACCGCTATGCACATACACACACAACACATGCACACCACACACGGACACACATCAGAGCATTTATTAGTACGCAAATGGAGACCATGAATTCCAATTCGTGGATCTATATTTGGATTTCTTTATTATAAAATTATATTTTTTTCTTAATATAATAATAGTTATGCAAGTTGATTGGTTATTTACCCATAAGAAATATTAGCAAATTGTGCTTCCACGCTAGTAGGCTGTTGTAGTAAAATATTTGAGCAAGTGAATATGCTGATGAGCAAAGAAGAAGGCTACGCCCTCTGTCTTGAAAGCTTGTTGAATTAATTGAACAAATTATAGCATGTAAGTGATAATCCAGCAACAACATTCTTAGTAATGCTATTACATTTTAAAATATAGTTTTGTTGGCGAGAGCATGCATGATGATGCCACCTTAGTCTTTGCATACTACAAAGAAGGAGCTGCTGACCCTACTTTCTTATATTTTGCCCATGCACTCAAGGAGGTTAAATGCTAAGCACCAAAAGCATTGGAACCTTATGTATCCTGGTTGCCTATCTGTTTTTTTTTTTTTTTTCACTTGGGTTGTATTTTTGCACTAATGTTGCCGTAAAACTGTTTTAGTTTTTATTTCGTTTCTGTTGTTTGAAAACCTTTTTGGGAGATTACAACTATTATTGTTCTAGTTGAGCTTTCGTATTTGGTAAATTAATGCATCTGGGTAGTCGTTTTGTTTTTGATATTTCTAATAGTTTTGGTCGGATTCAAATTCGTCTATCGGTACCAACTTATAGATGAATTGTTAAGATTGGGGCAAGCTATGAAAAAAAATTCAGTCCCTGAAATGCCTAAAATAGCCAAGGTAATTATTCTCTTAGTCCAATTTGATGTTTAGACCTTTAAAATACTGTGAAAAGTTGGCTACATCGCTTTTCTACAGATCTGAATAAACATGTTTATTCGTTTATTACGAGTTAAATTCCATTTTGGCTGTTGAGAACATTTACGTAAAATCAGAGTTTAATACCTTAAGCTATTTGAGTTGTGAAATATGACGTAGCTTATTTGATTTTCCTTTCGGTGAGGACAACTTGTTTCAACTCTTATATTTTTATTCAATAGAGCGCAGCTTATTTTTAAATTTGGTTATTATGGGCTAGAAATTATGAATGTACACGAGCAAATAATTGGATACATGCATATCAGCAGGCCTCGAATTATTTATAGAGACGGGAACTGGGGGTTTAAACAATGGCATCTTTCTCCTAAATTGTTAGGAAACAAGTTTATTTTTTTCATATACTTTGTCAAATTTAATGAAATATTTTTATAAACCGTAAGCAACAGGCAGGCTCAATTTCAACTTATATCGTATTAATGATTCTACTTATGAGGAAATATAAACAGCCTGTATCTTATATGCTACTTATTAAAATTAGTTACCACAGAATTCGAAATCTCATTCCGATCATCGGTTCTCCCCTTTCAGCTTGGGTGGGCCTTTCATAAGTTTCGGATTTGGTGGAATAACTGTAATTGTTTCGTTTCCTATATATACATTGTTACATGAATTATCAATTAAAGCATGTCCAAAATTAGTTACATTAGGTAATTGGTTTTCTCAAGCCTAGTTTGTTTTAGATTTTCTTATCTAAAACCAGATAATTTAAACGAATTATTTAAATGGAGAAAATATTCTGAAGGACAAATTATCCTAATACTTTAAGCACAAGAACCTAAGTCTATTTTTTTTGCTACAAGAACAAGCCCAAAGCTCATCGATCAAGCAAGCTTTCAATCGTTCAATTTTTACGGCATCCGCCGAAAGCCTCGTTCTCTTTCTCATATTCATCTTACGTGGATTGTACCCATTCTCTATCACGAATTCCTCTTCCGCGTCCTAAGCTCCGACTTAAGATCCAACAAAATAAAAATCTAGTAGTGAACCTCTTCAGGCAACAGCAATTCCACATCCAAATCATCAAATCTGGTCTACACAGTGATCCTTTTGTCCTTGGCCGCCGCCTCAACTTCTGCTGCACTTCTCCATTTTCCGATCTCCACTATGCTTTCCTCATCTTCTCCCACTCACCTCGTTCTACCAACTTCATGTTCAACTCCCCCATCCACGCCTTCTTCAAGTCCTCCAATTCCCACTTCGCCGTTATCTTTTTCCACGCCATGCTACATTCTGAGTACGTCGATCCCACCCAACTCACTTACCCTTTTGTATTCGCAGTGATCACATGCTTGGGCTCGTCTCACATCAAATCTGGGCTTGTCCTTCATAGACTTGTTATAAAACAAGGTTTCAACATTGGTATCCACATCTACAACACTATCACATATGAGCATTGACAAACGGACAGGGACATAAATTTATTCTTTTACTTAACAATACTGCTACCAATCAAAATAACACTAAAATAAAAATACCTAGTAGCTGTTTGATTGAAATTCATGTTTGGTTATTTAATAAATTATTTTGACTATTAATTATAACAAAACCGATACATACATATACATATACATACATATATGCATATGCAAAAATGATACATAGTTTCTGTTTGATAAAAGTTAATGCTATGTAAATTTAATTATTTAGTTGATCGTCATGTATGACAAAAGTGATACTAAAATAGTCCAAAACTGCCACCTAGTAACTGTATGATTGGTATTCGTGCTAGGCTATTTCATAAATTATTTTGACAATTATTTATAACAAAACTGATACCTATACACGCGCGCACACACACACACGAAATTGATATCTAATTTCTGTTTGATAAAAGTCGATTCTATATAATTTTAATTATTTATTCCACTATCATGTATGACTAAAGTGACACTAAAATAATGCAAAACTGAAATCTAGTAGTTGTTTGTTTGAAGTTGACACATACTTTATAAATTATTTTGACTGTTATTTATATCAAAGCTGATATATACATATATACGTACGTACATACGTACGTACATGCATGCATGCAAAAATGAAACTTAGTTTCTATTTGAAATAAGTTGATGCTCCGTAGATTTAATTATTTAGTTGGTCGTCATGTATAACAAAAATGATACTAAAATAGTGCAAAACTGATACCTAATAGCTGTTTGTTTGGGGTTGGCGCTTACTTACTTTATAAATTATTTTGACTGTTATTTATATCAAAACTGATACATATATATTTGCAAAAATGATACCTAGTTTATGTTTGACATAAGTTGATGCTTTGTAATTTTAATTATTCATTTGACTATGATATATGACATACCAAAATAATGTAAAACTTATACCTAGTAGCCGTTTGTTTGGAGTTGATGCCTAGTTATTTTATAAATTATTTTGACCATAAGTTTTATCCAAACTGATACCAAAATATATGTAAAAACGATACATAACAGTGATACTAAAACTGTTAATTTATTTCAAAGCATATGATCTGTGTGCACAATTATCTCTTAAATACAGTGTTATACATTTGTTACATACTCGGTATTGCAAGTGATGCAGACCGATACTAACAATATATTTTGCTTTAAAGAGGGTTGACTGCAGTATATATGTCATGATATTCATCATATCATTGAATATAAGCCAAATACCGATCAAAATAACCTAAACAAATATTACAAACAAGAGCAAGAATTGTGTAAGTTATTGACAGACAATGATCACTGTTGGAATTTAGTCGAGTTCATGTCAACACTGGAAGAAGAAGAAATATAAATAAGTGAATTTGTTGTAAAAACTGCTGTGATGTTCAAATCAACTAATATACGTTTAGATGTTGTGTTAGAACTAATTAAATTTAGCACATTTAGATGTTGTGTTAGAACTAATTAAATTTAGCTTTGTTTCAATATAGATATAAACATTTGTTAAAATTATGTTAGTTTGTTGTAAAAACTACGATCTTATTTCTAATGTTGTAAAAATTAGCTTTGTTTAACTTTTCTTACACGTGATGTTATGTTATGACTGTATTTTATTTTAATTTATATCTGAACTGATACTATAGTGTGCATGAGCTGATTTTGCTGATTTTTTTTGTACCCGAAACTTATACTGATACTAATATAATGAAAAATTAATACCATGTTTTGTTATATTTGAAACTGATACTAATAGTATGCAAAAACTAATATTACATTTTGTAATACCTGAAACCGATACTAGTAGCATGAAAAAATTGGCACCACATTTTTACATGTCTGAAACTGATAGTATCAAACTGGTACTAAACAACCAATATTGAACAAACTAACTAACATCACCACATAACCTACAAACAAACAAATAATAAAGTTGATACCAGTCATACTGCAATACTAATACTTAAAATGAAACCACAAATGTTACTATATAACCTACAATCAAATAAATAATAAAACCGATATTGCTTGTATTGCAAAGCTGATACTGTAAATGAAACTACAAATGGTACTATATAACCAAGTTCAATTACAAAGATCAAATCAATGACAAATTAAAAATATGCTAAATCAATATACTCATATAATCGGGTTCAACTACATAAAATTGCCAAAAAGTCATACAACAAAGTATAAATCTCAATAAATTCATAAAATCATAGAAAAACAAATCATTCTTCTTAGAAGTTTGACAATTACGCTTATTGTGACAAAACTGCTTGCATACACTACATCTATTTAATTTCAAATATGCAAATCCTCCTTTCGATTTTATAGAAGGTCTACCGGCACCACCTTTCTCCCTATAAAATCTTCAACACTTGAATCAACAATAGACTTATCAAAACTAGAAATAGGATCAATAGCATTAGCATAAGAAGAACGACAAGCATACACGGTGAAATATTACTTGAAGTATTTATTTCATACGAAGATAGCAATAACTATGAAAGGATGAAGGAAAAACTTTACAAACACCTAAAACCAAACCTTGATGGCGATCCGACATAAAAACCAAACCGATTTTCTTGAAACATTTGTTTTAAATGGTTCAAAAACCATTTTCAATTATCCAAATTTTCTTGATAAACTTTACCCATGGCTAAAGGAAAAAAATTTGCAAAAAGAAAACATTAGAATAAAATTTAACCAAGTGTTAACTTAAAACTGATACCTAAAAATTGCTATCTGAAAACTGATATCTAGAAACTGATAACTAAATTATGATACTATACAGTAAAACATGTTTAAATTACGATACCTAAAAACTGATACCAAACAATAATCTAATACACACTAATGCCATAAATGCAATACTACAAAATATCACTTTTTCACAACAAATGATACTAAAAAGTATCAACCGCGCAAGCACGTAAGAAATCTCAATGGACAAAGGAGTAAGTTGAGACCAATAACGACAAATTTCATTCTTTGAATCATAAAATGAACAATTAAAGGACAACCGAGTGGTGAAAGTATTATCATCGAATACAAACAAACAAGAAGACTATTGTCACCACTGTAAAAAAAACATCAGTAAAAAGATGTTTGCTTCGGATTGTTATTTTATTATAGTACAAATATTCTCTTTATACAACAACGATCACAATAAAAAAATAGATTTTTCAAAAATTATACATACAGTATATAAAACTGATACATAAAAACCGATCATCATATTAGTAATAAAACCGATACTCAAGCGGACTTCATTAAATGTTTGATACTAACAAAACACTAATTCAACTCATTGATTGTTTGGTGCATATCATCATATTTACTCTGTAACAACTTCATTATTTTATGTACTCAAACAAAGCAAATATTAGAAACTTTCACACTGCATTATTGTGAAAAATGATACTAAGAAAAAAAAGTATACCTAAAAACCAATATATAGTTTCTTCAGTTCAAACTCAAATACTCAAACTCAACTCTCAAATAAAACAGCTCCCAAAATCTCAAGTTTAACTCTCAAAAAGTAAAATAGAAATGTTAATAGAATTTCATTTAAAATTCTCAAACTGAACTCTATCTCTTCCCCAAGTAAATACTTTTTTAGTTCAAAGTAGAGAAAAGTTAACAGAATTTGCATGGTTTGTTCTTCTGCTCTACCAATTGAAACTCAAATTGATGAAGTATCGAATCAAGTGACTGACGATTCGTTCATTCATCACCATCTCGGAAAGCTCTCTCCATACTATGCGAATTGAAGTGAGATTATTTGGGTTTCCAATAGGATATCTCGTACTCATGGTCAGGGCATTGTGAAAAGGAGTGGGCTTTGGAATTGAAAATTGAACGATGGGGTTAATCTTTTACGGTCACGCAGAAGAAGAAAAAAGAGCACGACTTATGGCTCGAACGTATAATTAAACGTTTTTGTCCTTAAAGCAAAATTATTAGTGGGTTGTCCTTAGTACTAAAAAAGCCTCTAAATTTGTCCCACACAATATTTTTCTGCTATTTAATAGCAAAAAATATGAAAAAAAAGAAATGTGTGATGCATAACAAACATATGACAATTGCCAACTAATTTTAACCTTATGCCACCTAACTATGTTGTATTTTAATATTTTTGCATAATTATGGTGTTAGTCCTTGAGATGATGGTTTTGACGACAACAACCTTAGAACTTGTTATGAAATATGAATACTAACATTATAGTTTATATATATATATATATATATATATATATCTGTGTGTGTATGTATATACAGGACATAACCATGTTGGTACCAAGAATGAAGACTGTACGGTATAGAGATTGAAGATATCAAGATTGAAGACTCACGAGTATCAAGATATCAAGAGTTCAAGATTTCAAAGTACAAGATAAGTATTGAGTCTAGAATTATGTTAAAACTTCTTGAAAGCACTTACATCTTTATTCGAAATTTATTCGTGAAATGAAATCCACTTCGAGCCTGTTAAAGGGATGGAACGCTAGTGGGATGGAACCCACGACAATATCCAGTGGAACATATAGTGGTCATATTTTGATATCCACTAATTTTGTGAAAATGCTTTTCAAAAATATATCTCTTATTTTAAATGTTTTCAAAACCTTCTTTTCAAAAAGACAACTCTCTTGTTTAAGTATTTTAGCCTCAAACTATTTTTATCATTTTTTATATTTTGATTTCAAAATTATCCTTGTTTTTAAACCATCTCTTATTTTAAATATTTAGCTTTAAATAATTTATATACTCAGATTTTAAATCACTTTATAAATTAAGATTATATATTAAAAATTACTTTTATATGTTTAAACTATATTCAAATATATTTACAAAGTTTAAAAATTGTTTTAACAAATTATAGAAACCAATTTTAATAAGAAAATAAAAATCATTGATTTTGCCTAGAGCATGTCGACATCCTTCAACCCCCCATGTCGACATGGTGTCCGTTAAATTCAAAATCGAAATTTTCAAAAGAAGTGTCTATTCATTGTATCCTTTCACGAATAGATATGGTTGTTGATCTTCTATAAATACCAGTAGTTTTAAACGAATTGTTTGTTAGATTTCACTTGTTTTCTCTCCTTTTCATCTTCCACATTTATTTTAAAAAATCCAAAACTATACTCTGCCGAAATACCAAGTGAATCAAACTTGATTATCTCTTGTTTGATTTTCTACCATTCTCTTCATAAAATCTCAGTGCTATTCAGAGTTATAGGATTATTTGTAAATTAAACTGTTGAGTAAAAGGTGTGGTTGAGCCTTTAAATCAATTGGGTGTGATCGTTGCCCCGGAGATCGATTAGGTGATCTTGTGGCCTGGTTAAATCAAGAGAGTTTGCCTCGGACTCGAATACAGGAGGGTATACCTCGTAGCCTTGAAACTGAGGGTGTAACCTGGAAGATTATTTTGAAAAGAAATCTGTACAATTGTGCGGGACTGAATGTGGGGTAACTCCGAACCAGTATAAAATCCTGGTGTGTTCTTTTCTTTACTTTTTTTATTTAGTATTTGCATCTGTGTCTGATTCTGTGATTATATCTGCCTCTATGAATTGCATTTGTTGGTGATTAAATTACATAAGTTTCAAAAAGATTTAGAAAATCCATAAAACATTATTTACCCCTCTAGTGTTATTTCAGGCTTAAGATCTGTAATCCGCATTTCTCACATATTTTTTATATTGTATAAACATATACAAATAAATAATATATTTTAGTACAACATAAGGTCTACTCGAAAATGATGTTATGTGGTCCTTTTGACCCCTCCTTAGAACCGTAAATGACCACTACCTCAGAACCGTATCTGATTCCAACTATTCTCATCGAATTGAAATATTATTCAAATATGTTTTTTTTTGTCTTAACATTCCTGGCTATGTTTACAAGGATATCCATGATTAAAGTGGTGCACAGGCTTGCATCAATGAAGGTTAGGATCAACTAGAATTCGGCGTTAGAGGTAGGGAATTACATTGAGGATTTTATAAAAGTGGAATATCAAATTGTTAATATAAAGAAACAAAATTTATGGGTACTAATTTGTTGACCAAAATATACTTTAGGATCAGTAGGTAAGCCTTTAACTAGAGGATCATGGATCAGGATTATGCACTGAATCGTTGTTTAAGCTCCAAATCCAACCGTGACCATGGATGCCCTTCCCTATGGCGAAGTTTTCTGAATCGCCTTGCAGATGCCACCTTACAATATACTAGGAAAAGTTCATATTGAGCCATCTTCCCACCTTGAATATATTAAGTTACCATTTAAATGTGTTGAGATAATCTTCACGATCAGTAGATCCATTGCACTTTTTTTTTATAACCAACACTACGAATTTATTAAGAATTTCAGGATCAATAATTACTTAATTGAACGAGCCTTCTACCTATGTTCCCTCATCAGAATCGAGCTCATTCTTTTTATTGGTTGTCCAAGGAGTGGATGCATATTGGTTGTCCAAGGAGTGGATGCATATTTTTCTACTCTTCTTGTTCACCTTTATTGGGGTTACTCACTATGACCTGCACACTATGGAGGTTGCATCATGTCTCTTTTGATAGAATCAAGAGTGTGCTTTAGGGATAATTATGTAATTTATTATCTTACTTAACTCTTATAAAAGAATCTTATTCGAAACGATGTATGCATCTAGTTTATTTTTTTAATATATGTTGGTATATATAGATATAAATAATGAATTAAATATATTAAACATATATAAGTAGAAAATCCTTATGAGAAATATTTTATCAATTTCAAATACGAACGTGTTCGTAACCAAGAGTATTGAATATATATATTCCTTAAATGTTACTAGTCAAAATGCATCGAAAAAATGATATCGATACATTCGTTGAGACTGATGTACGTAATGCTCTCCATATACTGGATGACGATTTACTCATGACCATTGAGGGTACCATGGGGTTACACACTTGTGGTTATTTGGAACAATCACGAAACACCTTAGTCTTCCATAGGCTAATATAACTAAGTAAAATAGAAGATCTTAGGGTAATGATCACAATAGACTTTTGACTTGAGAGTACCGCCAACTTATGTAGATTGTATTTTGATTATGGTCAAGTATACGACATGGAGACCGTATTAAGGCCATAATTGGGTACACATTGTTAAGTGAAACATCACTCGAGTAAGGATTAGTAGAGTGTCGGTATCACCGTAATTAGTAAGTCAACTTAAAGTCAAAATCTTTGGCTAGAGTAAATCGGTAACATATCGAATTGAAGCAAGGACTTTAAAGTGTCCTACACAATCAATAATGATATTTATAGAGTTTTTGACTTTAGACCAAACTCTAGATATATATGTGTGTGTGATATAGTAATGATGAAAAAAACATGCGTACAAACTGTCAATGCTAGGTGAGCTTATATCAGATTAGAAATACGATTTTGTCTAAATGATTTGTAAGTATTGAACTTGACCATACTTCAACAAAGTCTATCAAACTTCGATAAATAATTTGTTTAAATATATTAACTGTGGACAGAGTTCACACTAGGCGACGTTGTCAGTTATTTTCAAATTTGACCAAGGATAAAATTAATTTATAAATGTTATAAATAAATATAAATGTTATATTGATATGTCGCTACTTTTAATTATTTATTTCAAGCATAATATCAGACAGAACTATGTTTAAAAGTTATATAATGGTTCGATGGATTGAGAGCCAGAAATTAATTAATTAATTGCTTATTCAAATAGGGGTCAAATCAAGGCTGATCACATCAAAGAGGATATTTAGGGCTTTACCAATTCTCAAAGGCGAGAGGATATGGTGGAGAGAGAGGTGCAGACCTTCAGCTATAAATAAAGTAGCCTCCACTATAATTTCATACACTTTTTCCAAGCTTGTACCTCCAACCCTAGCCTCCTATCTTTTCCCTTGGTGACTCAATTTCTTCATCTTTGTAGGATGAAGAGAAAGAGGAGATAATGGTGCTCTAAGTGGACAGATTGAACAAACAATCTTATCGACTCTCGGTAGGATCAATTCGGGAAGAGGTAATATATTCTAATCTAAAATTAATTCACATGTATATGTTCACATGTCACCCTAGTATTATATTTATTCATGCACAATTAATTTCAATTTTTTAAATTTATACATACACACACACACTAATATGTATATATATATATATATATATATATATATATTATTAATATATGTGTGTGTATAAATGTAATTAAATAGACTTATTTAATAAAAAATCATTTCTCCAGATCCAAACACACACACACACACATATATTTATATTATATATATATATTAATTTAAATAAAAAATATTTTATAATAATATTTCTCGTTTTGTATTTATAAAAATATATAAAAAAATAAGTTAATTGAAATATATTCTTTATTATCACAAATTTTAAATATATATGTGTGTGTGTTTGTTTGTGTGTGTATTTAGATAAAATATCCATATATATATATATATATATATTATTAAAAAAATTTATCACGGTAAGATAAAGTTTTTATATTTGATATTTATAATTTTACCAAGTCGAATGAATTATTAAAATTAAAAATCAAAATTTAATATATGTGTGTGTGTATACATGGCTGTAATCCTACTTTAGAACCAAGCCATATTTGGAAGAGTCAAAACCATTGAATGGTCATAAGATCTGCCAGAAGTCCTGAAACGCAAGTCTGGAAACATGAATTCAAGTGAAGTCCATAGAAACGATGCCTAACCTTACTTGTTATTGGAAAATACTTAGCCATTCTTTAGACAAATCAGATAGGAAAAGAAAAGTTCAAGAATGCCAAGCCCAAGCCATAACTCATTACTGAATTATGCTCCTTGACTCGGTACCGAGTCATGGATGATGACTCAACTCATATACTCTAGAAGTTGGAGAAAAAAGGCAAAGCAAAAGAAAACGTCAGAGGGGATCATAAGTTTGTATCGACTTGTGAGGGTCAACTCGATACCGAGTTGATTTTCCAAGTCTTGACTTGGATGTGATCTTTTTCTAGAGCCTCCTGCCAAACGTGGAGGACGTAGAGAGAAGGTTTTGGAGCTTATTTCGCTAATCTTTGTCTATAAAGAGGGAAAGGGAGACACAAAAATGGGATCGTTTCTTTACTTTATGAATTTATTGATTTTAATTAGACACACTGTTGGATTCTTACACGACTTGTATGCAACCGAGGTGTAAAATCACTGTTGTGAAGAAAGTTAGAAATCATTAACAAAGTTGAAGTGGAAGTAGGCTATTTTTCTTGGATGAACCACTATAAATATCTTATGTTCTTTACCTCGTTTTACATTTATTTCTTCATTAATCTCTACTTATAATATAATGGGTGTTTGTCCTATTTTTAGTGCTAACATTTTGGTGCTTTCATCTAGAAATCTTGAAATTCTCACCCTTGGATCTGTCTTGAACCTTTGGATTACTATTATCCACAAGTGAGATCTAGAAATTATTGTTAAAAGATCCGTGATTACTCAAATTTACATAAAGTATATCATAGAATCCAAGAAAACAATGGCACATAAAAACCACAAAGAAAAATGAACTACTCTAAGGCCACCAATGACACCAAAAACGAAGGCTCTCAACACCAAAAAGAGACAAATCAACTCCCTGTTGTTGAAGTTCTGAGTGCACCATAGATGGCGACTGTAACGTCCCGCCTTTTCGCACGGTTTAAATCGACGATAAACTACACAGTCAGACTTAAACCATAGAAGGACGGATTGTTACGGGGTAAATAAGAAAAAGTAGAGAAAGAAAAAAACAAAATAGAATCTTGCAGCGGAAGGATAAAATATAATAATCAAATATACAGTTCATGAAGTTGTTTACAATGTATTCGATTATACTTACACAATACATATCAGAGTACACATACCAGAGAATAATAATTAATGCAGCGGAATTAAATGGTGTAGTGGAATAATATAGTAGATAATAGTACTACAAATCTTCGTCTTCGTCCTTCAGAATAAAATCTTCAAATCCTGAAATGCTCGGACTGACCCGAGCGAATTGAAAGACAAAACACTTGAGTCAGAACTAAAAGATCTTATGTCAGTTAAATCAACATGAATAAATATGAGTGAAACGGCATCAGAGATGTTTACGGGATTTGACATCTCCTATCCAGTGTCTAACGTGAGTGCAGTAACTTAAGAGATGCTCGGGATTCACGTCTCCTAAGGATCCGTTAAACTATTTACCATGTAGTAATATTTCGCTATTATAATAGTGTCTAATAGTAAAATAAACTTAAATTTTTCATAGCATTAAGGGGTTACCCATATAGCCCTTAACACGTAATAGTTTCAGTAGTCCATCCATATCATAGTCCCTCCTGATCGGGAAGCCACCAGAGAATACCACACGGGCTACGAGAGAAAACCAAAATCGTACAAGGCGCGCTAGGGTAGGTGATACGGCACAACTAGGCAATGCCAGGGTAGATATACCAATTACGCTTCCGGGTCGGTGGTAACGCGTAACGCGCAGCTACCGCCCACCTCGAGCCACACTCCCAAATAAAAAATGAAAAGTAGCCACCGAATCAATCCAAAAGTCAAAGTATAATATCGAAGGGATGTGTCCGATCAAAGGTGCTACCTCATTAACCCGTCAATCGCTCCTGTTTTAGCCACCTTATGCCAACTCACGGGAGTTGGGTCCACGTATTTACCTCAAGGAAATGTCGCCGCCATCGTACTTCATTTTGGAATCTCACCGTGTACAATGTTGTTAAATTGGTTTTCGGAGTTGGCAGAGAGTATGACAACTTCCGATCTTGGTCTCTTTAACAACCAAACGTTATTATAACACCGCGGTCATTTTAATATGATTATACTTCAAAACCAGAATATAATATCCATTTCAAAACCGTATAAATACGATATCATTTCTATTTTAAAACCAAATCAATATGATATCATTTTAAAGAAATCCCAAATCGATATAATATCATTTTTATTTCAAATATATCCTTTTCCCAAAATCGTAGTACTTTCAAATCATAATACCTTGAAATCCATGACTTTGAAACATAACTTCCAATACTTAAATGGTTTACTATTAAATTACTTTATATAATAAATTAGCTTCTTTAATTTCGCAATCAATTCCAATATAGATTTAGATCCTCAAATAAACCATTTCTAATTTCATATATTTCAAAGCTTTAATATTCAATGTTTCAAAACTAAATTTTATAATTTATATATATACACACCAAATTACTTTGCTATTATTTAGTTTTGAAATATTTCATTAATAAATCCAGTATCCTTTATATAAACTTCAAATTTCAGCAATTTAATATTCCTCAATTTATTTAGACTTGATATATTCACTTAAATCACCTTAACCCCGAATTTTGTTATAAAACCATATTCTTTTAAAATCTAAATTTCAATAAGTTCCAAATGGATTCTTATTAAATATAATTCTTAATTAAATAAAATCTCAATCAATTTCAACTATCTTCTCAACCTTGATTTAAAAAAATCAATATAACTCTATATTAAATATAATCTAAGTAAATACTTATCCATATTATATTTAATAAAATCAAACTTTATTTTATACTTTAAACCAATTTTATACATAGCTTAAAACCGAAAATTTAACTATATATAAAATAACCTTTATCAAATATCCAAATCAATATCTCATAAAATCATATATATATTCTTTACAAAAACATAGAAATCTTATCAAAATATTATTATATATAGACCGCGGTGTCTGTATATAATTTTATATCATATGGTCAAGTGATACAGATATTTATCATTTCAATCCTTAATTTAAAATAAAATTTTGCGGTTATATATCATTTCAAACCACAATCCCGAATGAAATAAAAATGCATAATAACTTGCAGATTATAATGATATAAACAAAACATCCATTCATCCATCATAAAAATCATACATCCATCACAATCATCATCCAAAACAATAAATCAATATCCATATATAACTGATAATATATAACAGGTAACTAACTGGCAGTTATATTCAATAATAAATTAAGTAACGATTTACTTTAAATAAATGCAATAACTGAGATGATGATTAAAAATATACGAAAAAGTCATAAATAAATGCATAATCACAACAAAAATTTTATTTAACAAACATAAGAAACTTTAGAAGTTGTGAGTGGGTTAAAACACTCACCTTTTGAATTTAAATCCAATTTAAACCCAAAAATTTGACAGTCTTCAAATTCGTCCAAACCAACTCCAAAATGTCCAGAATTCCAATACGAACCTAGCAGAGAAAACCACGCGTAAAACGGATCTCGCATGTGAGAGTTATGCGTGTTAGAACGATTTGAAAATTAAATTTTAAATAAAACAAAACCAAAGTCAACAAACATGTCACCTCGTCTCTAACAAACCCTACAGGCACGCATCTCGCGCACGGCACGGACCACATCACGCCGCCCAATCGAAGTCGCGCCCCGCCATTTCGTCGTCGCACCGCCTCAACGTCCGGTCGCCGCAACCAGACCGCCTCCGGTCACGAGCCCTCCTCCTCACGAACCACCTTTGGCTCGAAATCACTCAGCTGCCGACCAAGATTTCGGAACCCTAATTGAAAATTAACATCGATCTAACTGTTGAATCGTGAAACGAAGCATGCCGATGAACTCCACATCGTCCACTCTACAATACCCAGAAAAGATTCGACGATCCGACAACGTTCATCGACGCGCGATGAACGGCCGTGAATGTTTCCACTGATTCTGGATGCACAGAAACTCCAATCGAAAAACAGACAGTGGATCTGGATTGCGCTCTTCAAGAGCTTTCCGACGATATATATTTGATATAGTTTTAAGGAGTTTGATTTTGGAATTGAATTTGAAATTGGAATAGGGTTTGGGAATTTGAGTTTGCTTCTGCCATTGGAAAGGAGGAGTTGAGAAGAAGAAAATGTACGTACATACAATAGGAATAGAAAGGCTAGGGTTTATAACAGGGTATTTATAGACGAAGCTGAAATAGAATAAATAGATAAGATAGATATACGCGCTAACGACAAAGTGGCCCAAAAAGCCGTTCTGACTCCGGAACGAAATTAGGCCAACCCGTATAGCAAAATAGATGTTTTAAAATATTTTAAACGCGACGGAACATGTTCCAAGTCCAAATTCCATCATATGCAGAAGTTATGCCAAAATCAAATTATTTCAAATTGATTTCAATTTAATTGATTTCACGGCGTTTCGAGTCCGTACAATCAAACAACAAGTCCGATCGCTACGAAATTTGAAATTCTATAATAATTCACCGTTACGGATCCGATGAAACTGGTTTCGTCGAAATCCGAGAGCGTCACCAAAATTTCTATTTTTTTTACATTAATTAAATAATTTTATATTAAATTTATTTAAATCAAGTTTCAGTTCAATTTTAAATAAATCACAATTTCTCTCAATTCAAATTGCTTGGACATTTGCCATAAATTAAAGCAAATTATTGACATCAGTTCAAAGTTAATAAATTTACCAATTCAGTGTTTAACTTGAATTTTCATAAATTCAGTAATTATAAATTTAATTTCAGATAATCCATATTCTTAACATATCTTGTTATTCACCGATTTCATTTTACGATATAATTATCATGGTTTACCATAGTGCATTAATATCCGTATTTTATCTTAATTCAGATAATGTAGTAATTAATTTCATTCACAATAAACTCAATTTATAAAATTTATTCCAATAAATTAACTTGATTCAACTTCAATCCTTTTTCTAATCAATTGTTATTCAATAAACAAAGATAACCTTTGTTTTACCCTTTTTTACTTTAGTAAGTTCAAATTTCCATCTTTCCTTTGTATTAACTACCATATTTTCATTTTATTACATTTCTACCAATATACACGCTAATTTTGATTAACATTCTAAATAAATTCATTTACTTGGGTTCCGTTACTGCACTAATTTTCATTATATCGATTACTACACTATGAATAAATTTACAATCCTATTTAATTCATTATTACATTCACTCTTTCTGTTACAATTCTTAAATACTTCTGCTTTTTTTTAATTACCGTTAACTATATTATTATAATTCCATTAGCTAATTAAGTAAGTACATTCGTTTCTTACGTTTCAACCTCATAACCAATTATAACAGATTCTCATATCTCACCTGACCTTTCCTTTCAAATTTCCATTTATTAAGTTTTACATTAATACCTCTTTATTTCCATTCCTTAAATTTACACTTAAGTTTATATTCTAATCGACTAATTATCATAACACTGAATAAAATTTACTTATTCCAATTATTAGCCAAATTTACATTAACGTAACATTAAATTCAGATTTACTGCAATTTCATTATTTATTATAATTACTTACATCATATGCATTCATTCTATTACCCTAATTCAGACATTAATTCATATATTCATACAATACTTACATTTATTTACTTAATTTGCATTTATAACTAAGTCCAAACATTTAAATTTATTTTCATTAAATGGAGTTTCCTTTCATTCATTTATTATTAATTTTAGTTCAAATTCAAATTCCATCAACTAATTAAACAGGTAACTAAAAATATATGTTTACAAGCCAAATGTTACCCCAATTGTCATCTCATGAATGGAGTTAACATTAATTTCAAATATTATCTTAATCTACATTAAGATAATATTTAATTACCTTTAATGAAATTTATTTCACAATTTATTTAATGCAATCAATTATGACCGTTGCAATTTTAATAAATTCGTTAATTGTCAATTGCCATTCAAATAAATTCATTCATTTGATTTCCTTATTATGAATCAATTATAAACTTATCATCTTAAAGATGATGTCAACATTTTACATTATTAATTTACCTTTTATATTCCATTATAAATTAATGCACACATACAAATTAAGATTTAAAATCAAATTAACCATTACATCTTGGTAACATTCTTTTATTATAATAAGAATAAAATTTACATGTACATTGTTTCACTTGTTGGAAATACATCCAAGTTATTAACAATTTACTTACATTTATACAGTTACATTCAAGTTATTTAAAATTAACTTACTAATCTTATCCAAGTTTTTATTTCCATTAATAATTCACTAAATTTTTATTTCCTTCAACATTAAGTTACCAAAATCTTCTTAAATTAAGAAATTTAATTATCGAATTTTATGGGTCGTTATACTCCCCCACTCAAAACTTTTCGTCCTCGAAAAGGAAAAAGAAGGGAAAAGAAGAATTAAGAAATCAATATATCTTACTTAAAATATTAGATTTATACACAAATAATTTACAAAATTTAATAATTTAATTAAAATATCCATTTATAACTATTAAAACCCTTTATACTCAAATTAGTAAAGTTTGGAAAACATTTTCAAAAATTTTCTAAGTCCAAAATTTACGGAAAATTTCGACAGAGTCTCCTTTGTACGAAGAGGCTCGAAAGAAAATATAATATCAAATATTACAATATATCACATAAGTTTCCAAAATAATATATATCCCAACCCGGAAAAAATAATATAATAACGCTATAAACCGTAATCCGAAAAACGTACCTATTTGTCGGGCAATTTACGCTTATACTATGAAACCAAATGCAGTAGCAATTGCTTCCATAACCTGTAGTTTACTTATATAATTCAAAAAGATTAACAATTATATAAAATTAAATATCTAAAATTGTTTCAACCAATTAAATATAAACAACAATCATTGCAACCAACATCGTACAATCATCATACAAAATCAAGATAAATCAATTATCCATCCAAAGCAAACAAAACAAATGGTTTGTTCGAGTGTTAGACATTCTAAATTGCACAGCATTCCAAATAAGCTACTAAGCATATCCTCTACTCAACAGTCTTAGATAAAGCTCAACAGATTATTCATACATCCAAACAAATAGAATATCATTTCCCAAACAATCCATAAACCAAACAAACAACAATTTCAACCAATAGATCACATTCATTTTTATCAATTTCATTTCATAGTATTAGTTGTTTGATTTCCTTTTTATTTATATGATGATTTATCTTTTATTTACCTTTATTCCTTGCAAATTTTCATTCATTTATTTATTTGCATTACATTTATTCATTCCTCAATTTCATTTACTTAGCATCTCAATGCGTTAACTTTAGTCTACAATCATATATTTAATGCATTCATCTTTTCTACTTATTTTATTTATAATAGCTTCAACCGTTTACTTAAGTTTATTATCATTTATTTATAATACTTACATTTCTATTAAACTAGTAGCATTTCAATTACAACTTAAGTTTATAACTTTATAACATCAATTCTTATAAATAAAAGAAATTTATTGAACACTTTCATTACCTACTTTTACTTGTACATTTTCTATTACATTTTCTTATTAGACATTTCAACTTTTAAATCTTTGGTAAGTTATATATATGCTTTTTAAGAATGCAATTGAAAATTATACAAGTTTTTTCCTCAATTATTTTAATTAATTAAATGTGCAGTAATAATATCCTTTGTTTTATATGTTACAAATTTAAATTTTCTTTTTATTTAATTTATAACTTAGCATTAAATCTCTATTTCCTTTAGAGGTTTCAATTATTAATTACATGCGTTCCAATTTACTACAATAATTGAAACTATCAATTTACGTAAACTTAAGAACTAAATACCGGGTTAAATTTTAAATCATTTTAAAATAATAGATAAATGCATATACTTGCACTTTATATATCCAATTATGTTTAAAAAATTTAAAATTTATATTTGTTTATAAAAAATGAATATGCAGTAAAACCACTACAGTGGTCTTCCCACTTCGAAACTCGAAAATGAAAGTCGATGATGCATGCACTCATCACCGAAATTATTTTCCGACGACAGAGAGGGGAGTACAGAACTTATTTCTTTTTTCCAAAAAAATTTTTAAAACATTTCTTTCAAATTATATTGAAATATTTATATCAGAAAGTACTTCTAAAATATTATTATTATTATATTCCAAAATCATTGAAAGAAATTTCAAACCGGGATTTAAGTTCTAAATTTCCAACTTATTCTTATTTTTTTCACTTTCTTCAAATATTGTTTCCAATCAATATTTATAAATTTTTCTACCTAACAACCAATGTATTACAACCAAATATAACCTTTATAAAAAAAATTATTTTATATATAAAAAATATAATAGGCAAAATTATTTCATTCACGTATATTAAAAACAAATATTATGTCGATCTGTTCTATTAAGTGTTTAGAAATCCCTATTGATGTCATAGCGTCCCATGCGCCAACCAGAATTTATAAATACAAAACGGAATAGATTAACACAATATTAAAACAATTTTTATAACACTAACAAATACGCTCTCTCATATATATATACTTAGCGACTCCCATAGGGTATTACTACCCTGTTAATAAAGAGTCAGACCCCACAAAGCTAAGGTTTATCGCTAAACCTCGCTCTGATACCAGATGTAACGTCCCGCCTTTTCGCACGGTTTAAATCGACAATAAACTACACAGTCAGACTTAAACCATACAGAAGGGCGGATTGTTATGAGGTAAATAAGAAAAAGTAGAAAAAGAAAAAAAACAAAATAGAATCTTGCAGCGGAATGATAAAATATAATAATCAAATATACAGTTCATTAAGTTGTTTACAAAATATTTGATTATACATACACAATACATATCAGAGTACACGTACCAAAGAATAATAATTAATGCAACGGAAAATGGTGTAGTGGAATAATATAGTAGATAATAGTACTACAAATCTTCGTCTTCGTCTTCTAGAATAAAATCTTCAAATCCTGAAACGCTCGGACTGACCCGAGCGAATTAAAAGACAAAACACTCGAGTCAGAACTAAAAGATCTTATGTAAGTTAAATAAACAGGAATAAATATGAGTGAAACGGCGTCAGAGATATTTACAGGATTTGACATCTCCTATCCAGTGTCTAACGTGAGTGCAGTAACTTAAGAGATGCTCGGGATTCACATCTCCTAAGGATCCGTTAAACTATTTACCATGTAGTATTATTTCACTACTATAATAGTGTCTAATAGTAAAATAAACTTACATTTTTCATAGCATTAAGGGGTTACCCATATAGCCCTTAACACGTAATAGTTCCAGTAGTCTATCCATATCATAGTCCCTCCTGATCGGGAAGCCACCAGAGAATACCACACGGGCTACGAGAGAAAACCAAAATCGTACAAGGCGCGCTAGGGTAGGTGATACGGCACAACTAGGCAATGCCAGGGTAGGCATACCAATTACGCTTCCGGGTCGGTGGTAACGCGTAGCGCGCAGCTACCGCCCACCTCGAGCCATAATCCGCAAATAAAAAATGAAAAGTGGCCACCGAATCAATCCAAAAGTCAAATTATAATATCGAAGGGATGTGTCCGATCAAAGGTGCTACCTCATTAACCCGTCAATCGCTCCTGTTTTAGCCACCTTATGCCAACTCACGGGAGTTGGGTCCATGTATTTACCTCAAAGGAAACGCCGCCACCATCCTACTTCATTATGCAATCTCCACTGCGTACACGGTTGTTAAAGTGGTTTTCGGAGTTGGCAGAGAGTATGACAACTTCCGATCCCGGTCTCTTTAACAACCAAACGTTATTATAACACCGCGGTCATTTAATAATGATTATACTTCAAAACCAAAATATTATATCCATTTCAAAACCGTATAAATACGATATCATTTCTATTTTAAAACCAAATCAATATGATATCATTTTAAAGAAATCCCAAATCGATATAATATCATTTTTATTTCAAATATATCCTTTTCCCAAAATCATAGAACTTTCAAATCATAATACCTTGAAATCCATGACTTTGAAACATAACTTCCAACACTTAAATGGTTTACTATTAAATTACTTTATATAATAAATTAGCTTCATTAATTTCGCAATCAATTCCAATACAGATTTAAATCCTCAAATAAAACATTTCAAATTTCATATATTTCAAAGCATTAATATTCAATGTGTCAAAACTAAATTTTATAATTTATATATATATATATATACACACCAAATTTACTTTACTATTATTTAGTTTTGAAGTATTTAATTAATAAATCCAGTATCCTTTGTATAAACTTCAAATTTCAACAATTTAATATTCCTCAATTTATTCAGACTTGATATATTCACTTAAATCACCTTAACCCCGAATTTTGTTGTAAAACCATATTCTTTTAAAATCTAAATTTCAATAAGTTCTAAATGGATTCTTATTAAATATAATTCTTAATTAAATGAAATCTCAATCAATTTCAACTATTTTCTCAACCTTGATTTAAAAAAAATCAATATAACTCTATATTAAATATAATTTAAGTAAATACTTATCCATATTATACTTAATAAAATCAAACTTTATTTTATACTTTAAACCAATTTTATACATAGCTTAAAACCGAAAATTTAACTATATATAAAATAACCTTTATCAAATATCCAAATCAATATCTCATAAAATCATATATATATTCTTTACAAAACCATAGAAATCATTTCAAAATATTATTATATAAAGACCGCGGTGTCTGTATACAATTTTCTATCCTATGGTCAAGTGATACGGATATTTATCATTTCAATCTGTAATTTAAAATAAAATTTTATGGTTATATATCATTTCAAACCACAATCCCGAATGAAATAAAAATGCATAATAACTTGAAGATTATGATGATATAAACAAAACATCCATTCATCCATCATAAAAATCATACATCCGTCACAATCATCATCCAAAACAATAAATCAATATCCATATATAACTGATAATATATAATAGGTAACTAACTGGCAGTTATATTCAATAATAAATTAAGTAACGATTTAATTTAAACAAATGCAATAACTGGCATGATGATTAAAAATATACGAAAAAGTCGTAAATAAATGCATAATCACAACAAAATTTAATTAAACAAACATAAGAAATTTTAGAAGTTGTGAGTGGTTAAAACACTCACCTTTTGAATTTAAATCCAATTTAAACCCAAAAATTTGACAGTCTCCAAATTCGTCCAAACTAGTGCCAAAATGTCCGAAATTCCAATACGAACCTAGTGGAGAAAACCGCGCGTAAAATGGACCTCACATGTGAGAATTATGCGTGTTAGAACGATTTGAAAATTAAATTTTAAATAAAACAAAACCAAAGTCAACAAACACGTCACCTCATAAACAAACCCTATAGGCATGCATCTCGCACACGGCACGGACCACATCACGCCGCCTAATCGAAGTCGCGCCTCGCCATTTCGTCGCCGCACCGCCTCAACGTCCGGCCGCCGCCACCAGACCGCCTCCGATCACGAGCCCTCCTCCTCACGAACCACTTTTGGCTCGAAATCACTCAGCCGTCGACCAAGATTTCGAAACCCTAATTGAAAATTGTCGTCGATCTAACCGTTGAATCGCGAAATGAAGCATGCCGATGATCTCTCCATCGTCCACTCTACAATACCCAGAAAAGATTCGACGATCCGACAACGTTCATCGACGCGCGATGAACGGCCGTGAATGTTTCCACTGATTCCGGATGCACGGAAACTCCGATCGAAAAATAGACAGTGGATCTGGATTGCGCTCTTCAAGGGCTTTTCGACGATATATAATTTATTATAGTTTTGAGGATTTTGATTTTGGAGTTGAATTTGAAATTGGAATAGGGTTTGGGAATTTGAGTTTGCTTCTGCCATTGGAAAGGAGGAGTTGAGAAGAAGAAGATATACGTACAGACAATAGGAATCGAAAGGCTAGGGTTTATAACAGGGTATTTATAGGCGAAGCTGAAATAGAATAAATGGATAAGATAGATATACGCGTTAACGACAAAGTGGCCCAAAAAGCCCGTTCTGACTCCGGAACGAAATTGGGCCAACCCGTATATCAAAATAGATGTTTTAAAATATTTTAAACGCAATGGAACAGGTTCCAAGTCCAAATTCCATCGTATGTAGAAGTTATGTCAAAATCAAATTATTTCAAATTGATTTCAATTTAATTGATTTCACGACGTTCGAGTCCGTACAATCAAACGACAAGTCTGATCGCTACGAAACTTGAAATCCTACAATAATTCACCGTTACGGATCCGATGAAACTGGTTTCGTCGAAACCCGAGTCCGTGTCCAAAATGGCTATTTTTTACATTAATTAAATAATTTAGTATTAAATTTATTTAAATCAAGTTTCAGTTCAATTTTAAATAAATCACAATTTCTCTCAATTCAAATTGCTTGGACATTTGCCATAAATTAAAGCAAATTCTTGACATCAGTTCAAAGTTAATAAATTTACCAATTCAGTGTTTAACTTCAATTTTCATAAATTCAGTAATTATAAATTTAATTTCAGATAATCCATATTCTTAACCTATCTAGTTATTCACTGATTTCATTTTACGATATGATTATCATGGTTTACCATAGTGCATTAATATCCCTATTTTATCTTAATTTCAAATAATGTAGTAATTAATGTCATTCACAATAAACTCAATTTATAAAATTTATTCCAAAAATTTAACTTGCTTTAACTTCAATCCTTTTTCTAATCAATTATTATTCAATAAACAAAGATAACATTTGTTTTACCCTTTATTACTTTAGTAAGTTCAAATTTCCATCTTTCCTTTGTGTTAACTACCCTATTTTCATTTTATTACATTTCTACCAATATACACGCTAATTGTGATTAACATTCTAAATAAATTCATTTACTTGGGTTCCGTTACTGCACTAATTTTCATTATATCGATTACTACACTATGAATAAATTTACAATCCTATTTAATTCATTATTACATTCACCCTTTCCGTTACAATTCTTAAATACTTCTGCTTTTATTTAATTACCGTTAACTATATTATTATTATTCCATTAGCTAATTAAGTAATTACATTCTTTTCTTACATTTCAACCTCATAACCAATTATAACAGATTCCCATATCTCACCTGACCTTTCCTTTCAAATTTCCATCTATTAAGTTTTACATTAATACCTCTTTATTTTTATTCCTTAAATTTACACTTAAGTTTATGTTCTAATCGACTAATTATCATAACACTGAATAAAATTTACGTTATTCCAATTATTACCCAAATTTACATTAACGTAACATTAAGTTCAGATTTATTGCAATTTCATTATTTATTATAATTACTTACATCATATGCATTCATTCTATTACCCTAATTCAAACATTAATTCATATATTCATACAATACTTACATTTATTTACTTAATTTGCATTTATAACTAAGTCCTAACATTTTAATTTATTTTCATTAAATGGAATTTCCTTTCATTCATTTATTATTAACTTTAGTTCAAATTCAAATTACATCAACTAATTAAACAGGTAACTAAAAATATATGTTTACAAGCCAAATGTTACCCCAATTGTCATCTCATGAATGGAGTTAACATTAATTTCAAATATTATCTTAATCTACATTAAGATAATATTTAATTACCTTTAATGAAATTTATTTTCCAATTTATTTAATGCAATCAATTATGACCGTTACAGTTTTAATAAATTCGTTAATTGTCAATTGCCATTCAAATAAATCCATTCATTTGATTTCCTTATTATGAATCAATTATAAACTTATCATCTTTAAGGTGATGTCAACATTTTACATTATTAATTTACCTTTATATTCCATTATAAATTAATGCACACATACAAATTAAGATTTAAAATCAAATTAATCATTACATCTTAGTAACATTCTTTTATTATAATAAGAATAAAATTTACATGTACATTGTTTCACTTGTTGGAAATACATCCAAGTTATTAACAATTTACTTACATTTATACAGTTACATTCAAGTTATTAAAATTTAACTTACCAATCTTATCCAAGTTTTTATTTCCATTAATAATTCACTAAATTTTTATTTCCTTCAACATTAAGTTACCAAAATCTTCTTAAATTAAGAAATTTAATTATCGAATTTTACGGGTCGTTACAGCGACTAGGGTGGATTTAGATAGAATGAAGATGCAAATGAATAAAAAGTTGCTAGAGAACCAGAACGTAAGTAATGTGGGAAAGTATTGCTTCGATGGCTCAGCTACCTCAGAGACGAAGGAAGAGCCGAAAGGGATGATCATCTTCTGATTTAGAAGAAAAGAGTTTTTCTTCGTCGGACAAAAACCGAAGAGATGGAAAACATAAGATGAAGAAAGGGGAAGCTTAGACTTCAAAAGTGGGGTCTGGAAAAACTCAAGTTGAAAGATTATAACTCGACATCAAGTTAGCACCGCGACTCGGTACTAAGTTGTGATCGAAGAGTTGGACAATGAGTCGCAAGATGAGGCTAGTGATGATGTTGAGCAGGCTATTGGTGGTCAGAGTGGTGTTGTTCATGCATATGCTACCAGACCATCACATAAAGATCATAGACAAAATGAACGACCAGATTAACAATTTTTCCAAAGACAGGGGAACCCAGATGTCATACAATTACCGACAGTGTTTATAAAGCCAAACATTCGGAGCATGCCTTGACGATCGTCATACAATTGGTCCAACCAATCCAGAATATATTATTGATATAGTGAGAAAGCTGGTAAATGAGAACCATCGTAGAATTAAAGATGATTGGGGTTCGTAGCCTAGTAGGAACTCATTTACTGAAGACATTTTATGAGAGGATTATCCTAGGAGATTTATGGTGCCTACGATGGCGTCTTATAATGGAATGACCGATCCAAGAAAACATCTTTTAAAGTATGAGTGGCACGTGGATGATGCCAGAGCAACTGACATTGTGAGATGTAGATGTATCCTTATATTCTATGAAGGAGTGGCTACACCATGGTTTACTTAGATCATACCAAAATCCATATCTTTAGTTGATCAACTGGATAGAAAGTTTATCGAGCAATTCAAACTCCATGCTACTCGACCAATGGACGTAATGTCCTTGTTGAGCATCTTTTAAGGTGCTGAGAAGTTTAAAGAATTTTTTCAATATATTCAATACAGTTGTGACTGAAGTGAGTAACGTAAAGGAAGGTATTGTGCTGATGACATTGATCTAGGGAATATGCTCGGACATAGGTTTTGATAAATGGCCAAAGATGAATCAACTACCTACCATTGAGGAATTCTATCGAAAGACTACCCAATACCTACATTTGGAAGAGGTATATATGGTCACCAAAAGGCTGGTGAGAGACCGTAAGGTGAAGTTGTGCAGGGCAACGTTGCCATAAGGCAAACTGGTGAGCCTTGGAAATGTTGCGATCAATGTTGAAAATAAGAATAATAGTTAGCGGAGAGGTTACCAGGGTGTTGGTGGAAGGAAGCAGGACTTCAATAAGCTTCCGAGATACTTGAAACCTGAAGATTATTCCACTTTGAATGAAATTGTCAAGAATATTTACCTTGCAACACAAGGTACAAAGAATTATTGTAACACCCCTAATTTTTTGTAACAGTATTCAAGAGATTTAATTAGATTGACTATATAGAATAATGTGTGTTGTGATAAGGAGAATGAGATTTGTTAACTAATATGAGTCGTGCCATAAGTAATCAATTAATAAGGTTGATTTTAACATAGAATAAGAAAGAATTAACAAGAAGGGCATAATGAGAATTATCCTTCATTTATTCCCTAGAATCCTCCGCCCTCTCATTAATTCCCATTTTCGAAAGTCACAAAACAAAGCCCAAATCAAGGCCGACCACTAACAAGAGGTAAAGAACAAGAAAGCAAACGAATTCAAGAAGAAAAGCTTAGGGAATTCAATCAATAATAAATCTCAATCACTCTTATCCAATCTAAGGTGAATAATAGTGTCCATCTTATTTCTGGTGCTTTGATTTCAGATTATTGATTGATTTTCGAAATGTTTATGATAATATGTTATGAATTGATGGTTGATATCATTATGGAATGGAACGATGATTTATTGGAATATTTATGAAATTGTTTTAATAGGTATTAAAGATAAAACCTAAGTTTTTAATCTCCAATTAATTTGATTTTTTGATATAATGTGTAAGACATTATTTTGGAGATGGGTTTTTAATTTATAATTTTGCAAGTTAATGTGAATATTTTATGAATTTATTAAGGTGGAAAAGGTGTTTACTTCGGGTTTTAATTATTAAAAATAATTAAATTATTATTTTGGACTTGAAATTTCTATATAAGAAAGAATAGTAAATTCTTATTTTTTGGGATTTTTCCCAAGTGATTATGATTTTCGGTAATTTATTAAGCTAGAAAAGCTTTTAATTAAGATTAATTGAAAATATAATTTAAATGGATTTGCAAATTATTTTAGGGAAGGTAAACTATCTTTCCAGCCATTTTTTGAAAAGAAGTTGGTAAATTATTCTATTAACCAATAGAAATATGCCAAGGGATAAGAGTTCGGGGAAAGAAATGTCCTTATGAAGAAATAAATCAGTTTAAATTTATTTATAGAATTTCCATAGCATCAACTTAGAAGGCCAAAATCCCTGTTAGTAGCCAATATCTGGATTATATTATATATCATAGCTATAAATCCGACATCTATATGAAGAGAAACATATGATGTCTACTTGGTAGGTATGTAATGAATCTATTCGTATAGAAGTTCGATACCCAGATATATATAGGATTTCGGTAACTCTATTTGTCGAGATTCGGCAACCCTATCATTTCACAACTCAAAAGGGTTCTTTTTAAAGGAAACATCCATTATTTCCGACATCCATTCTAAGCGGCATAGATTCCATGTGTTTACAATTACGACACTTATTGTTTTGTGGCAACGATGCCGTAAATCTATATTTTCGACAACAATTGTTTTGTGGCAAGGATGTTATAAACCTACAGATTCAACATCTTTACTCTTTGGGCACGTAAGACTTATACTATGCAAAACAAAAGCTAAGATTATAGGTATGGCAACCTACGTATATTAGAAATTCTATAACCACCTATTTCGGCCTTATGACCTTATGTTTTATAAATCAGAAATATTTGTTTTTGAAACCTAATTTAGAGGTTTGGCGACCTAATTTTCAATACCTAATGATTTAAAAGTTACTTAGAAATGGTGATGTTTTGGCACAAGGTTTGGCTAAGTAATGGGCTATGTTTTCCTTATTTTAAAGAATGATTTTTAAGTTATTAATCACCTATAACAATAAATTTATCAAGGAAATAAAATGGAGTTTTAGCCCAAGTTTTATATGGATTTTTGCCGAAGGATTTACTTTTTAATATAAGTAATTTGCGATGCCAATGATATTGATTGAACATATGTTAATGAATGATGTTATATGTTCTTATTATCATTTGATTAGTTACATTGCATAATTATCATTGGCGTGCTCACATCATTATGACCCAACATTGCATTTTAGGGTTGGGGACAAAATTACCAGTTAGGTTGTCCCTGTAGTGAGTATGGTCATACTTAACTCATGAGTTAGTAGAATTGCATCCAGAAGATCAGATAGATCAAATATGTTAGGATGCCCATAACCAATCAAAAGAATATGATTTGAAATATGTTATTAGTGATAACTAATAGGTTTATAGTGATCCCATGAAAACATGGATATGAGATATGTTATTTATAGAAACTAATAAGTTCATAGTGATCCCATAAAAACTACGATTGGAGAGATGTTATTAATGATAACTAATACATTCATAGAGATCCCATGAAAAGTATGATTGGAAGAGATGTTATTAATGAAAACTTATAAGTTATTGGTGATCCTATGAAAACTACGGTAGTTCTTTGGTTGGAGAAGATGGTATATTTTTGTAAGTGTAAACCTTGTGTGTGCATATACCTAGGAAGATAGATCAGTCAGACTTATCCATGTTACATACATGCATATGATCATGTTATGATTATTCTGACCATCGTGATTGCAGGTGCAAGATTTGTGATTAACATAATTGGATAAGTTACTAGTTAGGGAAAAACTATTCTGCTAAGTGGCATGGTCCCACTGGACATATGTTTTGGTTCATGATGGTATATTATTATTCACATCAAACTTTTTGTCTGATCCAAATTTTATGTTTTCCCTCTTAAATTCTCGGGTACTTAATTGAGGAGGTCGAGAATATGGATTTTCAAGTTGGACTAATAAGCTTTCGGAGACGTGCATGAGGCAAGCAGGCTAATATTAGGAGTTTTTATTTCCGTCGTGTTGTTTTAAGCTTATGCCATGTTTAAGTGGATGTAATGACAAGAATTAGACTCTGAACAAGCAAGAGGGTATCTTCATATGTCGTTCTTAGAGTATTTTGTAATTATTATATTTTCTATGAACGTGAGCAATGAATGAGATTATGTAATGAATATGAAAATTTTATTCCTGAAATGAAATGTAAGTTTGATTAATGAAATATATTAGGGAAAAAATTCATATTTGTGTACTTCTGGTGTTATTGATGTGATTAAACATAACCGTATTTTTTCACTAGAGAATAATACAATTGACGACTGAAGCATCAATAGCAGTTATTTTCGGTCCTCAAAATAAGAGATGTTACAACTTGGTATCAGAGCATAAGTTTATGCAAATTTAAAAGATTAAAAGATTTTGAAAACATAATCCGAATAAATTAGAGAATAAGATTGAGGTATGGGATAACACTATAATAATGTACATGTATTTTCTATATATGTAAGTATGTATTCTCCCTTCTCTCTTAGACCGTTCTTTTGTACCTTGTTAAGGCTCGTATGTAGATTGCATGAAAGCAAGATATAGAAGCAGGAGATGAAAGAATGAGTCTAGGTGCAGGAAGCACCACAACTAACAGAAATGTTCGGCCTAATACTATAAGGATTCCAGATCGACAAGAAAATGATAATCAAAATGAAAATGTTAATGTGAGTGCTGGAACCCTACCAGTAGATATGAGGACTATGTATAAGTTCTTCATGAACATTATGCAAGCTAGAGCTGCAACAGGTTTGATTGGAGAAAATGCTGGTACTGTGGAAGGTGCTAATCATGAAGTACATGCTCCCAATAATTATGCTAAGATGAGCAGTGATTATACTAGTCTTGGAGGGAAGTCTTTTCTAGGAACGGAAAATGCCATCGAAGTTGAGAATTGGCTGTTGCACCGTGGAAGGATTTTTGCTGATTTAGACCTGAATGATGAGTAGAAGAAGAAGTTGGTTTCTAGGTAGTTTCAAGGAGCTTCTTTGTACTGGTTGAATGGTGTGACCGTAGGAGTCCCAGAGGAGGAATTGACTTGGGTTGATTTTAGAAGGAGATTTGAGGAAAGGTTCTTATCCGAGATAGCCAAGTTAACTTTTCTTAGGAGATTTGTAGATTTAAAGCAAGGATAAATGTTTGTTTTGGAGTATGCAACTAAGTTTGATGAGTTGTCCAAATACGGATATGCTACCAGAGACATGTTGATTAAGACGAATGAGAATCATCCGAGGTTTGAAATCAGAGAATGCTAGAGCAACAATGTCACATCTTAGAGATCCATGTAATGTAGTGGTGGAGATGGCGATAAGAAATAAGGAAATGCTTTCAACATTTAGAAAGGACAAGCCAACCGAGACTCATGGAAGTCAAGAAAAGAAAAGGAATTTCATTAAGAAGAAGGGAGCTTAGAAGGGCAGAGCTGCAACGAAAGGGAAATCTAATCCTGTTTGCTTCAAGTGGACAAGAAAGGGCACTTTGCCCATGAGTGTCAAACCTGTAAGGGATAGAAGGTGGTGGAAAAGAAAATCATGATGTGTTTTAATTACAACCATATGAGGCATTATAAGAATGAATTTCCGAAATCGACTAAGGTTGATAAAGGGAAAGTTTTTGCTTTAGAGCAATAAGCTTCTGGACCAGCTATAGAGGAGAAATGAAAGTCTGTGATGGGAGGTGCGCTTTTGATTTATGGCATACCTGTTAAAGTATTATTTGATACTGGTGCATCACATTCGTTTATCTTGCATTATTTGGCAGATAAGTTAAGTCTAGAACCATCATGCCTTGTTACTTCCTTAAGAGTTGCGAATTCAATAATAGGTTATGCAACTCTCAGGATGAGATGTGGTCATTTAGAATCTGATTTGTTAGGTCATTCTTTCACCTGCAAATTGTATATGTTTATATTCTGTGGGTTTTTGGATTATTTTGGGTATAGATTGGTTAAGCAGATATGATGCTAGAATATTTTTCCAAGGTAGAAAGATATCATTAATTGCCTAATAGCAGTGACCGAATTATATACTCAGTGGAGAATACGGGTTTTAATGTATGTGCGTTATTCGGTGCAATGGATATGGAGGATGAAGTGAGTCGGGATTTTGCTGTAAGAGAGTTTGCAAATATTTTTGAGCTAGTTACAGGACTACTACTGAGACGAGCTATTGAGTTTCGAATAGATCTTCTACCTGGGGTTGAACCTGTAAGTAGACCGCCTGACAGAATGACACCTACCGAAATTAAAGAGTTAAAAGTGCAGATGGTGGACTTGGAAGTAAAGAATTTTTTAGGCCATGCAATTCGCCTTGGGATGCGGTCATGGTGTTCGTGAAAAAATCGGACGGGTCATTAAGGATGTATATCATTATCGTAGGTTAAATAAAAAGACGATAAAGAATCGACATCCTTTGTTAAGAATATATGATATCTTTAATCAGTCGAGTGGAGCTAGGTTAATTTCCCAATTGGATTTAGCAACAGGGTTCCATCAACTGAAAGTAGCAGAGGACAGTATTCTATTAATGGCATTTTGAACAAAATATGGTTCATATGAATGGTTAGTCATGCCCTTTGGATTAACCAATGCGCCTGCTTTCTTTGTGGATTTGATGAACTGGATCTTCCAAGAGCATTTATACTGATTTATGTTAGTGTTTATAGATGACATCCTGATATATACTAAGAATGAATAAGATCATGAAGTTCATCTTTAAACAGTGCTAGAAACATTGAGGCAGCATCAAATGAAAGCGAAGTTTTCAAAATGTCATTTTTGGAAGAAAGAAGTAAAATTTCTTGTCATGTAATTTCAAAAGAAGGGTTATTGGTGGATCTAGCTAAGAATGAAGCTGTAAATATTGGAAGAGACCCAAGATTGTGACCGAGTTAAGGAGTTTTCTTGGACCAGCTGGTTATTATCGAAGATCCATCAAGGATTTCTTTTGTATAGTGGTACCTATGACTAAACTGAAAAGGAAGGGTGTAAAGTTTGTTTGGACTGATAAATGCAAAGGAGAATTCTTAAATCTAAAACATTTATTGACCAATGGGGCCATGTTAGTTGTTCTTCATGGAAATCAGGATTTGGTGGTGTATACAGATGCACATGGGACAAGGTTAGGATATGTGTTAATGCAAAATGGTAAAGTGATTTCCTACGCTTCTTGATATCTTAGACCATATGAAGTTAGATATCCGACTCATGATTTAGAGTTAGCAGCGGCGATCTTTGTTTTGAAAGTGTGAAGACCCTATCTGTTGGGAGAATGATTCGATTTGTTTACAGATCATAAGTCCTTGAAGTATTTATTCTCTCAGAAGGAGTTGAATATGAGGCAGCAAAGGTGGCTGGATTTTTTAGTAGCTTATGATTTTGGTATGAAATGTATGCCAGGGAAAGGAAACAAGGCTGCAAATTCACTTAACAGAAAACATCAGAATGTGGTGTTAGCAATGTAGTAGAATGGAAAGACTTAGAGGCATTAACTGCTTATGGTGTGTTGTTAAGGTCAATGACTAGTTCTAGTCAGAATACCGCAATATTGTCATGTTTAGAAGTTCGATCGGCAATGATCCAAAGAATTACTTCTAAGCCGAAAGATGACCATTACTAGTTGAATGGATTAGAATACTTGAAGAGGGAACTCAGATTGATGATTTAAAGGGTTTAGTCTTAACCAGAAAGGATGGTAGAGGAAGAAAGGATGGTTATGTGTTCCAACTGTTTGTAATCTAAGGAAGGAAGTTCTTAGCAAATGTTATCGATCGAAGTTTACTATTTATCATGAAGGTACTAAGGTGTATAAGGATATAAAAAAGAGTTTTTTCTAGGAAGGGATGAAAAGAGATGTAGGCTTATGGGTGAAGCATTGTTTAAATTGCCAACAAGTAAAAGCCGAGCATCAGAAGCCAGTGGATTGCTTTAACCTTTAGAAGAGCCACTTTCGAAATGGGATTCCATATGGAATTTATCGATGGGTTGCCAAAGTGGAATAGGGTAAATGAAAGAATTTAGGTCGTGGTAGATAGACTGACCAAGAGTGAACACTTTATTCCTGTTAAGTCGACAAAGACAGCATTTACTTTGGCTAAGTAGTTTATGAAGAATATTGTTAGACTACATGTTGGATTCCTAGAAGTATACTCAGTGACATAGATACTTTGTTCACCAATGAATTCAGGAAGAGTCTACAAGAAGTGTTAGGTACTAAGCTGAAAATGAGTACCGCTTATCATTCGCAGATGGATGGGCAGACAGAAAGGGTCAAAAGGCACTTGAAGATTTTTTAAGGGCTTATGTATTAGATTTTGAAGGTTCATGGAAGGACCATTTGCACTTGGTCAAGTTTTCCTATAATAACAATTACCAGCCTAGTATAGGAATAGCGCCTTTCGATGCTTTGTATGGAAGGCCATGCAAATTGCCAGCATTGTTGGTTGGAGACTGAATACAGATTAGTTCTTATTCCAGATATGGTGAAAGAAACCACGGAAAAGATTGAGTTGACCTAAGCATGGATGAAGGAAGCTTAGTTTAGGTAGAAGATTTACGCTGACAAGAAGTGTAAAGATTTAGAGTTCTCAGTTGGAGACCATTTTTGCGTTAAGAGAGCACTGATGAACGTTATGGTATGGTTTGGAAAGACGGGGAAATTGGCATCGAGATATGTTGGTCCATTTCCTATCATAGAAAAAAATCTAGAAACTCGCTTATCAGATAGAGTTACCATATAGTTTGGTAGGAGTCCATAACGTTTTCCATATTTTTCATCTTAGGAAGTGTGTATATGATCCACAGACTACTATTACTTCGACTGCATTGAAAGATTTAGCAGTGGAACCAGATATGAATTTTGTTAGGCAATAAGTTCGTCTTGTAGCAAGAGATGAGAAGAAGTTAAGGAAGAAGACAATCAAGTTAGTGAAAGTCCAGTGGAGTGACAATGAAAAAGTCTGTACTTGGAAAATAAAGGACAGAATTACAGATGCCCATCTTGAGTTATTTTGATGGCATGTCTAATATTTGTCATATAGACTTTTTGCTAGTCAGATAGGAAAGTATTATTGTTGTGTGTTATTACATATGTTTGCATGATTGATATGCTTGTATATGATCCTTAACGAATTTCGAGGATGAAATTCTCTAAGGAGGGAGCTTGTAACACCCCTAATTTTTATGTAACATTGTTTAAGAGATTTAATTAGATAGATTAAATAGAATAATATGTGGTGTGATAAAGAAATGAGTTTTGTTAACTAATGTTAGTCGCGCTTTAAGTAATCAATTAGTAAGGTTGATTTAAAACTTAGAATAAGAAAGAATTAATAAGAAAGGCATAATGGAATTATCCTTCATTTATTCCCTAACCCTCCACCCTCTCATTAATTCTCATTTTCGAAATTCAAAAAACAAAACTCAAATCAAGGCCGACCATTAACAAGAGGGAAAAAACAAGAAAGCTAAGGAACTCAAGAAGAAAATATTAGGAAAATCAATCAACGAAAAATCTCAATCGCTCGTATCCAATCTAAAGTGAATAATAGTATCCATCTCATTGGTTGTGTTTTGATTTCAGACTATTGGTTGATTTTCAAACTATTTATGACAATATGTCACAATTTGATGGTTGATATCATATTGGATGAAATGACGATTTATTGGAATATTTATATTAATGGATTTTAAAATTAAAACATAATTTTTTGATCTCTAATTGATTTGATTTTCTGATATGATGGGTAAAACATTTTTTTGGAAATTAGTTTTATATATTACTTTTTTTTCAAGTTAATGAGAATATTTTATGAATTTCTCAAGGTGGAAAACGTGTTTATTTCGAGTTTTAATTATTAAAAATAATTAAATAATTATTTTGGTCTTGAAATTTCTATATAGGAAAGAATAAGTATATTCTAATTTTTTGTTATTTTTTGGGATTTTTCCCAAGTGGTTATAATTTTCTATGATTTATTAAGCTTAAAAAGCTTTAAATTAATATTAATTAATAATATAATTTAAAGTGGAAATTAGGTTGAAGGAATTCTCATTGCAAGATAATAAGTTTTAAGGAAAATACTTCTGAATAATTAGTTTCGAGGATAATTGAGAGGAATGATAAATTCATTTATCTTTTTAAGTTATACAAGAAAATGATAGATTCGTTTATCACCTTTTCTATATAACTGAACATAATATCTTCATTTATCTTTTTCCTGTAAATTGTCCTTAAAATTTATTTTTTAGAAGTGCTATCCTTAAAACTTATTACCCTGTATAAAGAAGTGCTTTGAGTGAAAGTACACTAATTTAAGTGTGTTTGCAAATTATTTTAGGGAAGGCAAACTATCCTTCTAGACATTTTCTAAAAAGAAATCGGTAAAGTATTTTATTAACCAATAGAAATTTAACAAGGGATAAAAGTTGGTGATAAGAAATATATTTATAAAGAAATAAATCAGTTTTAAGTTTATTAACAGAATTGCCATAGCATCAACTTAGAGGGCCAAAATCCCTGCTAATAGCCGATATCTGGATTATATGAGATATCATAGCTATAAATTCGACATCTATAAGAAGAGAAACATATGATATCTACTTGGCAGGTATGAAATGAATCTGTTCATATAGAAGTTCGATATCCAGATACATATAAGATTTGGGTAATCTAGTTGTCGAGATTCGACAACCCTAAGATTTCTTAACTCAAAGGGTTCTTTTACAATGTGACACCCATTATTTCTAACATCCATTCTAAGCGGCATAGATGCCATGTATTTACAATTCTGACACCTATATTTTGTGGCAATGATGCCGTAAGTCTATATTTCCGATAACTATTGTTTTGTGGTAAGGAAGCCCTAAACTTACAGATTCGACATCTTTACTCTTTGGGCACGTAAGACTTGTAATATGCAAAATAAAAGCTTGGTTTTATAGGTGCGACAACCTATGTATATTAGAAATTCGACAACCACTAAATTTTGGCCTTATGTTTTATAAATCATAATTATTTGTTTTCGAAACGTAATTTAGAGGTTCGACAACCTCATTTTCGATACCTAATGATTTACAAGTTATTTAGAGATGGCGGCATTTTGGCGCAAGGTTTTGGCTAAGTAATAGACTATGTTTTCCTTGTTTTAAAGAATGATTATTAATTAATCATCTATAATGATAAATGTTTTCAAGGAAATAATATGAAGTTTTCACCCAAGTTTTATAAGGATTTTTGCCAGAAAATTTACAACTTGAATTAAGTAATTTTTGATCCCAATGACTATTGATTGAACATATGTTAATGAATGGTATTATATGTTCTTGTTAACATTTGATCAGTTACTTGCATAATTATCATTGGCATGCTTGCATCATTCTAACCTAACATTGCATTTTGGGGTTGGGGGTAGAATTACCAGTTAGGTTGTCCCAGCAGCGAGTGGTTAAACTTAACTCATGAGTGAGTAGAATTGCATATAGAAGATCAAATAGATCTAGTATGTTAGGATGCCCAAAACCAATCAGAAGAATATGATTTGAAATATGTTATTTTTGATAACTAACAGGTTCATAGTGACTCCCTGAAACATTGACATGAGATATGTTATTTTTTGAAACTAATAGGTTCATAGTGATCTCATAGAAACTATGATTGGTGAGATGTTATTAGAGATGACTAATACGTTCATAGTGATTCCATGAAAACTATGACTGGAAGAGATGTTATTAGTGAAAACTAATAGGTTCATAGTGATCCCATGAAAACTATGAGTAGAGATGAATAGTCCATTTGGTCGGAGATAGATAGTCTATTTTTGGAAGGGTAAACCTTGGGTATGCATATCCCTAGGAGGATAGATTAGTAAGACTTATCCATGCTACATACATGCGTATGATCATGTTATGATTATTCTGACCATTGTGATTGTAGGTGCAAGATTTATAATTGACATATTTGGATAAGTAAGTAGCTAGGGTAAAACCCATTCTGCTAAGCGACGTGGTCTCATTGGATTCTATTTTGGTTTGAGATGGTATATTATTATTTACTCAAGTCTTTTTGTCTAACCTGAAGTTTTTGTTTTTCCCTTTAAATTCTCGGGTACTTAATTGAGTAGGTCGAGAGTGGGGATTTTCTAGTTAAACTGATAAGCTTTCGAAGACGTGCAGGAGGTAAACAAGCTAATATTAGATGGTTTTATTTTCGCTATGTTGTTTTAAGCTTATGTTATGTTTGAGTGGATGTGATGACAAGAATTTATTATTGTCGAGTATTAGACTTTGATCAAGCAAGGGGGCATCTTCATATTCATTCTTAGAGTATTTTGTAATTATTATATTTTCTCTAAATGCGAGCACTGAATGAGATTATGTAATGAATGTGAAAAGTTTATTCCTGAAATGGAAGTTTGATTAATGAAATGTGTTTAGAAAAAAAATTCATATTCGTACGCTTCTGATGTTATTGATATGATTAACATAACCGCATTTTATAATCGGAGGATAATACTATTGATGATTGAAGCATCAATATTGCTTGTTTTCGATCCTCAAAATGAGGGATGTTACAACTTGGTATTAGAGAATAGGTTTATGAAAATTTAAAGATTAAAAGATTGAAAACATAATCTGGATAAATCAGAGAATAAGTTTGGGGTATGGGATAACACTATAATACACTCAACATAAACATTTTTTTACAACTTCGTTTTTAATGTTTGTATAGTAAACGTCGTAATAGTTCCTTTTTTACAATGTTTTCAGTAAAAATGTTGTAAAAACCTTCATTCTACAATGTTTTCCAGTAAAACGTTGTGAAACAGGACTTTTTACAACGTTTTATTCGAAAATGTTGTAAAAACTTAGGTAGTGTTTGTTTTGTTATTTTTAGTTTTGAGTTTTCATTCATACAAAAATGCACACGATGCATTTATATTGTCGACAACGACCAATTTAGAAATTGAAGTTAATATAAAAAATAGAAAATAACTTTTTTTTCGTGTTTTGAAAAATAAAGAAGCACGTAATACAATACATTCTTCCGTCGTCATTCTATCCCCTCCGTCTTCTCATCCGTCTTTTTTTCATCCCTTCCACCGTCCCTCCATTTTTCTCATACTTGAGATACATATTGAAAACCAAAAATACAAAATTTATTTTTAAACCAAACATCACCTAAAATTTTTACAACTTTTATTCATAAACGTTGTTGTATTACCCTTTGTAAAAACAATTTTTTTTTAAAAAACTAGATAGTAATTTACTACAACTTCTTTTAAAAATAGTTTTAGTCATAGATTTAAGTTAAATTTTTTGAATATTTTTAGTGTTGCTGAAAATATTATAATAATTTATAATTAATAATAAATATTTAGTAATTACTTAAATAATTTATAAATAGTAGTTTATAATTAATCTTTATCTTTACTACTAATAATGAAAATTCTTGAACTAATTTCAACTGTGTCGTTTTGAATTACCAAAAATACCCTGGGGCAAAAATTAATGGGATGTAAATTAAAAGGGTTATTTGCAGATGTATCAAACACGCTAGTGAGCAAAGACAATAATTTACTTTGATGCAAATGTTTCTATGCCAAAGTTGGCAATCTACAGTGCCACCAGCCATGGTACCTATCATGTATGGATTTATCTCAATTATTTTCTTCCCAGACTAAGAAGCTACACAAATATAATGATTTAGAAGCCAATAGATATATTTAGGGTTGCACACTCAACAACACATGAAAAATGGTGCAAGAAACAATTAAAACCAACTTTGGCTAATGATCAAAATACATGGCATCAGTCAGGTAGGGTTTAGGTACCAGTATAAGTTAATGAATCATGTGTTAAAACTTGAAATTTGATCAATGCGGAGGGTTAAGAAAAGAAAAGCAGAAGGGATAGATTATGGAGCAAGGTAGAGATAGGGTTAAAAATGATGATTAAGAGTTTTATTCGTAAGTGTTATCATGAAGCTGGAGTGGGCCAAAAATCGTGAAGTGTGCATAACATACATCTCATTATTACGTTATGTTCCTAAACTATTTAATAGAAAGATTTATATCATTAATATCATTATCGATATAGGTAGAAAAAAGTCGTTCAACTATAAATAAAAAATATCTGCAAAATTTGGATAATATAATAACGATCACGTAAATTGTTTCATTATACGTGTGTGTGTGTGGGAGGGGGGGGGGGGGGTCTATATGGACACAAAGTGGTGTCACAAAATTTGACATAAAATATCTCCCTAATTTCCACCTCTCATGTAAAAACAAAAAAAATCCAATGGTAAGAATTAGTTGCATCAAATTTTCTGTTCCAATGGTCGCTCCTACACACACGCTTAATAAAGAGAATTCAATGAATAAGATTTCCATGGTGTCCTTTTGAAATTCCGAAAATACCCCCGATCCATGAAATCTCATCACCGGTTTGCAACCACTACCACATCTTCTTTCAAACTACCTATCAATAGAGTTTTACTACCAATTTGTCACCGGCACCACTAGCAAAACAACTTGAAATAAAAGCGTTGTGCCTATCCAAACATTTACACAACACATATCCGTCCACTCATTTTTCTATCAAATAAAATATAAATATCTCTATCTATTAGATGCATGTACGTGCGGTTTATACTAGTAATTTATAATGAAAACTTAGATGGGTTAATTATTTATAATTAATAACTAATGACTATTAATATATAATTTATAATTACTAATTTTTATCTATAATCACTAATTATTTTTATATTTAATAATATATTATAGCTAGTTATGAATAATTAGTAATTATAGTTAATAACTTGTACTCTAAATTCTCGTTCCTTGGAATTTTTCTTAACTAACAAAAGAAAGAACCAGCATTAGGATAAATGCTTAAAATAGCGGCGGATTGTAGCGGTTGAATTTTCCATTTGCGATGGATTTTCAAGCGATTTTCAAGGGTGATTTTAATCCTTTTTTATTTCAAATTCTTTTATATTATCACCGTCCACTTATTATATTCATTGTTGAACTATTGCAAATTGCATTAATTTACCGACGAAATTTTTTTGACTCTAATTTTTCTTGCAAATTGAGAAAAATTACCGACATTACTTTTGAAGCTATTTTTCAAAGTTGTAATAATATTTGTTTATAATTAGTAAATTATGCCCGTACTTAGAACCATTTTCTGCTCTAAACCTTAAATTCCAAATCGTTTGTCCTAATCCATACCAAAAGCCACCTCTAACCAATGCGACACCTTGTCAGCTCTAGTGTGCACGCCATATACGACTATCGACCACTGCACACGCCCTTTGCGACTATCACTGTAACATATCGGTATAGAGTTAAATCAAAATAAACATAATGCAAAATATTTTTGTATTTTTGAATTGGGATTTTGATAAACTCAAATGGATATTTGGATTTAAAATGGATTTAAACTGTGGGAATATTTCAAAAGGATAAAGAGCAAAAATATTTGGTAAATGAGAGAAAATAATATTTTGGGAATTTCTATTGAATTTAATTCAATAGAGTTTATATTGGGTTAAAAGAAAAATACCCCGTTGCCCCATCTTCTTCGCCCTCGTCTACTCGATCTGGTAGGTCTTTTAGGAATCCAGCGCCCTTGTGTTCCTTGCCGCCGAAGCTATCTGTCTCCGAGTTTCCACCTTTGCCAACCGTCAACGCTTTAGTTCATGCTGATGTTGATTGCTCTTCTGAGCGTTATGTGTTATTGAGTTCCGAGGTTGGTAATGTTAATCGATCAGTTTGAGGAACTGTGGCTAAGTTTGTGAATGATGATGTTGTCTCTGGTGCGTCTGGTGAGGATATTGGTGTGATTGGTACTGAGCTTCGCTCTGTTGCTGCTGAAAATAGGAATTTTGCACGATGCACTTCAGGTGTTTGTCCAAATGGTTATAAGAATGAAATTCCCAATTCCTGTGTATTCAGCTCTGCTGATTATTTGCTTGCAGCCTCCTTCCCTGCTGGCTCCAATCCTATGCTTGCGACCTCTGTGGGTGTTCCCATTGTGGAGGAGATCCCTCCTGCTGCGCCTACCCCCGCTGTTCCCAAAACATGGTCTTCGCTCTTCACATCTCTGCCCCGTAACGCGGGTGTATATGAACCAGTGGAATTTGATATTGTTGAGGAAAATGGCGTGAAGATCCCTCCGCCGAATGTTATGCAAGCCGGTAAGGACTTTTGGTCAGAATATTTGGTTGGGTTCTTTTTGGACCCAAAACAACGCCTTCATGACGCGTCTTCAGTTTGCTGTAGGGCTTGGAGGCTACATGGGAATCTTCGTGTAAAGCTGGTTGACACAATGTATTTCCTGTTCTCCTCCTCCTCTAAGGATCGCAGTCGAGTTCTTGAGGCCGAGCCTTCTTTTTTTGATGGGAAACCATTTATTATTACTCCATGGTTTCCTACTGAACAAGTACGTTCTATCCCCGTTTGAGTTTATTTTTCTCAAATTCCTTCTACTTTACAACCGCTACTTGGTTTGAATTGGCTTGCTTGCAATGTTGGAAAATTGAAATGTTTTGACGCTAATACTGTTGCGCGTGATAAGTTGGTGTACGCTAAGGCTCTGATTAAGATTTCCCCCTGCAAGCCTCTCCCTACCTCTATTCTTGTTCAGCTAGTTGTTGGCCATGTGGTGGAAGTCCGTGTTCGATATGGTTGGGTCCCGGACATTTGTTCCTCCTGTCTCTCATTTGGCCACTTAGTTTTTGCTTGCACGCATTCTGCTGTTTCCGCTGCTGCGCCTAAGATTCCACTCCCTCGGCCTCCGCTCAGGAAATGGGTTCCCAAAGTTTCTCTGGGTGCTCCTCCTCCTGATCATCCATTACCTGTTCCTTGTTCGACTTCTTCACTAGCTCGGCCTGCATCTCCATCTGTATCCATTGTCCCTGGTGATGTTTCTGTGGATTCCACTGCTGCTCAAGATCTTGCTCCATCTCAGTTGCCTGTTGTTTGGGTTGAATCTGAGAGATGTTGGGTTGATCGCCGGTCTGATTTGCGATTTAACCCCATGGATGATTCATATTTTAGATTTGTATGTGAAGATCTAATGGACCTACAATGCCTTTATCATCGACCTTCTGGTGATTCCTTAGTTCTTGACTTGGATGATGCGTATGCTGAGGTTAATTCTGTCTTGCTTGCTGATACTGCCTGTGATCGATTTTTTATTTACTCTTCTGATGCTGAGCTGTGATATGTCTGTCACACTCATGTGCTGTATTTTCTTATTTATTAGTAGTTAAGGTGCCTCTACCTTACTCCTGCACGTCATGTTTTTATTACGTGCGTAATAAAAAGTGGACGGTCCACTATAAAACCGGCTGGCCTTACCAAAAAAAAGAATAGTGATTTTATATTTGAATTTGAAAGTTTAACTATGTTTTATGAATCTAAACGTCTTTTAAAAATTTATTTTAGTGAAATAAATGATATTGTTAATTTTGAATTATTTTTGAATCTAAACTTCATTTAAAAGTTTATATATAATAATTTATTATTGTTAATTATATCTAATTAGTAAATTAAAGTTAATATTTATCAAGGGGCAAGGCACAAAAAGGAGCTAATGTGCTACGGCCGGGTTTGGGTCGTTGATCCGAAAAAAATATTTTTGAAACAGATTTTCCAATTTTTTTGTAAATGAGGAACGAAAACACAAAACGGAAGCGGACCATTTTTTTCGTGCAAACAATACCTTAGTACTTTTTCACTATTTTTTTTTTGTAATTATCAACAAAACAACAAAATGTCCTTGTTTTTCCCTTCACCACTCCAATTTTAGCTTCAATTAGTGCGAATGACCTTTATTGAACAGTTAATAAATATAATTAATAGTTGATAAACTAGAAATAAATAAGTAATAAATATATTTAATTGTTAATTATATTTATTTTTGTAAACAAGTAATAGTTAATAAATATAATTAATAAGTTAGAAGTAAATAAGTAATAATTGGTAATATTTAATTGTTAATTGATAATTAACAATTTCTCTTCTCTTGTCTTATGGTTTTTCGCCTACTGTCTTTTAGTTTCCCTCCTCTATCCTTTTTTTCCCCGCTTATTTTTTGGTTTGCCGCTTATCTATTTTCCCTTTTCTACTCGTTCTCAAATCAAATCTTCTTCCTTAAATTTTCCCCTTTTCTACTGTTAATCGAATCTTCTTCCTCAAATATAAATTTCATTCCTTTAAACCTAAACACTAAATTACATCATTCTTCAAAAATAAAACCAGTGCATCACTCTTCAAGAACAAAACTAGCACATCATTCAACTAATTTGCTTCGACCGACACCCAGCCCTAGTAAGAGAAGATGGAATCATTATTTTCTTCAATCTGTATATCTTCGATGTATGGATTTGTCGATTTGATGTCACCCTACTTTGTCACCTTTGATGGCACTTCTCCATAAAATGGAAGTCCTTCTCACATCATTCAACTAATTTGTTTCGACCGCCACCCAAAACTAGGTGAACCGGGCGATAAGAATACATCTTCATAGTGAACATGTCTATGACGAGAGACTATGGGTTCATTCGGGTTCAACCGCACTTCAGTTTCTCATCTAGATGCCATGGAACTGGATCCAGGTGTGCATGCTTGTTAGGGATAGTAAGTGTTTTGAGCTTAAAATTTTTAGTCTATGATCAATGCTTTCCTACTTCCTCCTCTTTAGAATATATTTGTGACCCAAACAAACGAAAAGGAAATTGTGACGGAAGTGTTTATGCCTGCCAGTAAGAATTTAGCTAACTCAAAATCTGCGAAATGTTTTGAAATTCATATCCCTAACATATTTGATGCATTAGCTGAATGTAATAATGATTTATACAGCGTGGTCAGTCTTGTTTATGCTAATATTAATGAAAATGTTTTCATATGATGCTTCCAGTAAACATACATCAAATATAGAGATGACGGAGGAGAATGAGGCCAATGGATATGCCAGGGCTATAGATAAATTTGGTGAAATTTTGTTGTTACTTGCATAATAATTTTTTGAAGTCTTTCCAGCATCTTAATACTTCATTTATAGAACATGCATGTACTTGTCATCAATCTTATATATGAAAGCAACCAGAAAACAACTTCATCCTCCATGCTTTAGTAAATAAGGCTAGTCTTTGATATGAATGGTTTACTGGTATAAAAAGCAACCTAGCCAAGCTGTATACTTTTCAAATAATTCATTGTGTATGACATACTTGTTTAGAGATGTATGAATATTTGCTATAAGAACTGAAACTATAATTTAGTTTTTTCTTTTGTTTATAATGGTTGTTTGAGAAAACTTGTTTCAGGAATGGAATTCAACAAAGACTGAATTCATGGCAAGATGTTGTATCGGGCATAAACTGTCAAATTCAGCCAGGGTCAAACTAAAGATATTCATTTCAGGTAAAAAAACAAAATTGGTAGCTTCTTTTATTTCCCTTCGATCAACTTTCAAAAAGCAGTTGTAGGTTACAGTCCGATTACGGTCAATAATTGAATCGTCATTGTTGTGCCATTTAGTAAACCTAAAGCTGAGTTTGACCTTCTTATTGGCGACTAGTGCTCTTTTTCATACAAGGTTTGATTGTAAATATTATGAGATATTACTTTCCCTTGCAGTTTTAAGCATGCAATAAACTGAATTAAGTATCAGTGTTAAACTAAGACAGAATGCAAAAGAGCTTCTAGGTGGGACGATTAGTTCTTTTATTCAAACTTCTCATATGCATATCAATGGAAAACCTTCTTATTGGGCTTAATTTACACTCACAACTATACACTTTGTTTTGAAAAATATAAGATGTGTTTTCATATTCTTATTGGGATGAATATGCTCATTGTGTGGTTTTGTTTTCGTTTTCTAATTTTATACCTTTTTAAGCATTTAAAGAGCAAATCTGGAATGTTGACTAAAACAAGAATTTTGATCCATGGTTTGACAATGCAGCATTTTGGTTAACTTCTGTACATATATGTTGCTAAAGGGACGATTTCATCTATTAATTGCACTACTTTGGTGCATCATGTTCCACTTGGGGTGGATACATGGAATGTTTGGGTGGATGTGCCAGTGGAACCTCAAGCTCCTGTGTGGAGAGTAACTTCAGAAGTGTGCAATATTCAGCAAGCTATAGGAACAACCGTTGCTTAGCATAAGGATTTCATTGCTCTTGATTAGAACATTATGTGGTTGCAGGCCCGGCTCTAAGGGTATGCGAGCTAGGCAGCCGTCTAGGGCAACGGACGGGTAGGGGGCAACAACGAAGGTGATGGCGAATATGATTCTCTAAAAATAGTAAAATTAAATAATATATATGTAGCTTGAACAATAATTGTGTTATATCTCAAGTGGTTTGCACATTGCTTAATGTGACAAGTGTTCGGAGTTCAATTCCCACTGCATTAACTATTTTTAAATATTATTTTTTTAAATCGGTTAGGGCAACATTCTTCTTCGGACCGGTCTTGTGTGGTTGGTATGTTTTATCTTTTTGTTTGTATATATAAGGTTGGACATGTGTTACCTTCTGTGAAGTGTATGTTAAGATTCGTTGTGCTGGAACATGTTGTATTTTGTTTGGGTTGGAATGTTGTGCTTATTTTCAATGACAAGCAATTTGGAAAAGTGTTGTATGTGTGAATTGATAAATTATATTAATTTGAATTTTTGAAATTGTAGTCATATAATAAAATTGATGGAAACAGATGAAACATGCATGCGAATTTCGAACATAGTTGTAGAATATATATATCAACATTTAAAAAAGTTGTAACACATTTTTTACAACCTTTTATAATTGTTGTAAAAAGTTTATTTCATAATGTTTTTAATAGATTGTAAAAGAATTTTTAACAATGTAAAAGGGTTGTGAAAAATAGTAATCTTACGTTTACTAGAAAATTACAACTTTATATAAATGTTGTAAAAAAGATATGACGGCATCTAAAAAATGTTGTAGAAGACTCATTTACAACAAATACGCAAACGTTGTAGCTGAAATATTTTACAATACTAAAAGGTCATTGTAAAATAGATTTTTACAACACCATAGGAATGTTGTAAAATATTTTTTACAACATTGGTTTGCAACATCTAAAACACGTCGTGGTAGGCACTGGCCCTATTACAATTTGTCCTATAAAGACGTTTGTATAAACGTTGTAAAAGTGCTATTACGATGTTTTTTTTGATGTTGTTAACTGATATTTTTATTGTATGATAGCATACTTGTATTTGCTATATATGTAAGTGTGTATTCTTCCCCCTCTCTTAGGTTTGATAAATAAGCTTCTGAAGACGTGCAGGAGGCAAGCAAGCTAATATTAGGAGTTTTATTTCCGCTATGTTGTTTTAAGATTATGCTATGTTTGAGTGGATGTAGCGATAGGAATTATAAATGTTAAGTCTTAGACTTTGATCAATTAAGGGGGCATCTTCATATGTCACTGTAGGAGTACATTGTAATTGTTATATTTTCTCCAAATGTGGGCAATGAATGAGATTATGTAATGAATGTGAAATTTTTATTCTTGAAATGAAATGAAAGTTTGATTAATGAAATGCATTTGAATAAAAAAATCATATTCGTGCACTTCTGATGTTATTGATATGATTAACAAAATCATTTTTATCGCCAGAGAATAATACTATTGATGATTGTAGCATCAGTAGCGCTTATTTTCGATCCTTGAAATGTGGGACGTTAGAATTACAGAAAGTCGGCTTTGAGAGAATCGACCGAATGAACAAAGCTCTCAGGGAAGTACCGTCGCTTCCATAAGATCCATGGTCATAAGACCTATGAATGCCGTCATTTAAGGGATATACTCGAAGATTTGATTAAAAAAAAGAAATTGCAATAGTGTGTGAAATACCCGCATAATGGTAGGAAAATAAACAACAGACACCAGTGGTAGACACCTAACAAAATCAGGCTGGCTCTAGTGGTGATGGATCTAAGTAGCATGAGAAGAGAATTATAATCAATACCATTATCGGTGGACCTTATCCAACTGATAAAAGCTGGAGTTAGATGGAGAGGTACAAATGGTCATTAAGGCATATTTTTAAGGAGAGTTGTTGGCTATAGAAGACGGTGCTTCGAAAAAGCAACATACAATGACGACTGATGATATTGTTTTCCGAAATCGAGATGCAGATGGGGTGCAAGCACCGACGTTCGACACCTTGGTGATTACGGTCGTGATTAGGTTGGCTGCTACGAAACAAGTTCTCATTGATTGTGGGAGCTTGGCTAACATTTTATTTAAGAAAACTTACAATCAGATGAGGATGGATGGGAAGGATCTGAAGCCATTTAAATCCCGTATCTAATGATTTACCAAAGACGCTACAGAGTCTGTTGGTCATGTTGATTTATTAGTGGAGTTTGGTGAAGATGATTGCAAGAGAGTGCGGGTGCTTCGACCCCATGGTGTTTAATGATGAGATTCCCAATGGAAAATAGGTAGGATCTGTCTAAGAAGATCATAATACTGAACGTGAATGCTACGTCGCGGAGCTCAGAGAGGAGAGGCGATGTGAAAAGGGAAATGGTTTAGAGAAGACTCCCTACACCAAGATGATTAATGCATAGCAACCACTACCTAAGCACTTGCTTGAAAGGCATAGTAAATTTCTTAAAGCTATGGATCTGTGGAAAGATCTCGATGATGCGAGGGCGGCCCCAACTGAGCTGACGATCAACATCCTGATAATGAGTATGACCCTATTCGGGTCCTAAAGATCAGATTTCAGCTCAGCATGAAGACAAAGAAGGAGTTGGTAGGGTTTCTTCAAGAAAACATGGATGTGTTTTCCTAGACACATTCTGATATAGGTGGAATATCATCAGAGATTGTGTGCCATTCACTGAATGTGAACCCATGAAGCCCTCTTGTAAAGCAAAAAAGGCATAACGTAGGTCTAGGGCGATCCACTGCGTTGAACGTAAAGCTGTATAAGCCGAAGGCCAATGGCTTTGTCCGTGATGCTATATACCCCGAATGAGTATCAAATTTTGTGCTGGTCAAGAAGCCTAATGGAAAATGGTGGACATGCATCGATTATTCAAATTTGAATAAAACAGGCCCAAAGGACAACTTCCCGCTGCTAAAGATTAAATAACTCGTGGACTCAATAGCCAGACTTAAACTATTATCCTTTATGGATAAGTAATTCGGTCTTAAGAATACTGGAGCTACCTACCAACGATTAGTGAATTTGATGTTCAAGGATTAGGTAGAACAAATGATGGAAATCTATATGGACGATATGTTATGAAGCCACAATGATTCTGAACCACATGCATGACCTCTCAGAGATGTTGATGTGCTTTGAAAGTATGGGATGAAGCTTAATCTATTGAAATGTTCATTAGAGTCAGTAGTTTTTTGGGTTTCATAGTAAATTTAAGGGGCATAGGAGCTAATCTGGAGCAGATTAATGCATTGAAGGATATTGAAGTCCCAAAGACCAGGAGGGAAATGCAAAGCTTGAATGGAAAGGTTGTTGCACTGAGTCGATTCATCTCAAAGGCGATTGATAATTATGTCCTGTTCTTTGATGTCCTCAAGAAAGGGATAAGGAAGTTTTTCTGGACGGAGGAATGTCAGAAAGCTTTCCAGGTTTTACATGAACACATGAAGAGACCACCAATACTATCATAAATTTTGGAGGGATAAGACTTATTTATTTGGCGGTGTCTGTTCACATACTAAATGCAGCCTTGGGGCACGAGGAGTCCAAGATTCAAAGGTCTGTATATTACATCAGCAAACAGTTTACTATAGCAGAAAAGAACTATCCAAAGTTAGAGAAGTTAGCTAACTGCCTGCTGATTGCGTTGAGGAAGTTATCACCATACTTGTAGGCTCATTTGATAAAAGTGTTGATTAATCAACCCTTGAGACAAGTATTGCATCCACTTGAGACTTCAGGAAGTTATTAAAGTGGAACATTGAGCTGAGCCAGTATATTATAACCTACTATCCTATGAAGCCGATACGAGGATAGACATTGGTTGATTTCATTGTCGAGTTCACCACCTGGGATGGAGAAGCGAAGGAATATGTGGTCCGACTTGCTCAATGGAAACTGTACAAAGACGAAGCGTCCAATATATGTAGTTTTGGAGGCAAGAGTGATCTTAGTAACCCCAAAGGATTAGACCATCTATTATGCATTGAAGCTTAAGTTTCCCACAATTGGACAATGAAGCTGAATATGAAGCATAGATTGTGGGTCTCAAGATAGCAAAAGAATTAGAGTCAAAGCACCGCATATATTTAGTAACTCCCACTTGGTGATTTGTCAAGTAAAGATGGAATTTTAGGCTCAAGGAGCGAGACTTGCCCCTTACTTAACAAAAGTTCTGGAAATGCTAAATAATGTTGAACACTACATGATAATTCACAATCCCAAAGAGGAGAACATAAGGGCTGATTTGTTGACCAAGTTGGCAAGTTATAGGGATACATAGCTTATGAGATTGGTTCTAATGGAGGTTTTGTCGGCTCCAAGCATCGACCATATGGATGTTGATTGTATCCTAGAGGCCCAAAGTAGAGAAGGAGTCATGGATGACTGCAATCAAGGAATACTTGCTAAAGGGAACTCTCATGAAAGGGAGCTCTGTATAGGAGAGGATTCTCTGCTCTCCTACTATAATGTGTCACCAAGGGAGAAGTCAAGAAAATACTAGCCGATGTACATGAGGGAAGTTGCCATGATCACATTAGGGGCAGACTTTGGCAAAGAAGATTCTTTGATATAGATATTTTTAGCCAACAATCAATCTAGATGCGGTTGATTACAGCATAAAGTGCAATAAATGCCAAAGATTTGCGAATCCTAGAGCACCATCCATAGAGATTATACAAATAGTCAGTCCATGGCCATTTATGGTTTGGGAACTTGATATAATCAGTGTTCTATTGATTTTCAAAGGAGGAGCGAAGTATGATATTGTTTCATTTTACTATTTCACAAAGTGGGCCAAATTGGAACTGCCGTTCAAGATTACTGTGAAGAAAGTGATCAACTTTGTAGTGAAACACATCATATTCCAATTTGGAGTTCGTTAGAAAATTATCACTATCAACGAAATCCAATTCCAAAGTGCTAAATTTTAAGATTTCTGCAACAAATATCGAATTCATAAATGCTTTGCAGCTGTAGCACACTCACAAGCGAATGGACAAGTGAAGATAGTGAAAATGATTCTCAAATCCATCCTAAAGAAACGACTGACAACACCCAAGGGAAACTGGGTTGATGACTAGTCCTAGCACTCTAGGTTTACCTTATGGCTAATAAGTTCAATCGGCCATACTTCATTTGCGTTGTCCTACCTATTAGAGGCCATGATTCCAATTGAGTTGGAAGTTCCTTCTCATCGAAGAACTCACCATAATCCAAATATGAATGAGGAACCCTTGCATGAATCCCTTGACCTAATCGATGAGAGGCGAGAAGAAGCTGATTTGAGGGTAGCTTCGCACCAGAAAAGAGTAGCATAAAAATTCAACGCCAATGTCAGGAACCGAAACTTTGAGATTGGCAATCTCATCTTGAAATGTGTCTTTCCTAGTCTGGGGCACTTGGCCTAATTTGGAAGTTCCTTTTGCAATCGAACATAAGCTTGGAATAGCGAGCACTTGAGGCGCTATTTCACTTAGATGTATCTTTGAAAATATCTGACTAGACTATGATATAATAAGCCAGAGTCTGCCATTCTGGTGTCTATAAATAGAATTAGTTTTAGGGATTCATGTAACTGTATTCTCAGTAACCCGACTTTGTGCTGTGTTAATAACAACAAAATTGAATATTTTGTGTTTTGAAAATGCATATTTCGAGGTACCCTAAGATAGATATCAATAAACTCCCTCAATCAATGATCGGGTCTCAGGTGTATAATCATGCTAGGGTCGATCGTAAAAATTCGCCTCATACCTCTAACCTTTGACGATTGCCTTAGAGTAGGCATGGTCTAATATCACAACCTATAAATAGGCAAGGTCAAATGGCAGTGCCCGGAGATAGGCATCTGAAACATTAAAGTCCAGGAGATAGGACCCAACAGGAGATTGAATCTTCTTTTCCAAGTATGATTATCGCCCAGACATAGACGAGATTGAGCATGAATGTCCAGAGATAGACGTCTAAATTATCACTTCCCGGAGATAGGAAGCGATGTGGAAATCCAAACTTGTCTTTGGTCAAATGGAATCTGGTCAAAGATAAGCCTGATGAGCCATGGAGTTAACTAAGAAATTTCAATTTTGTTAGCTAAGTGCAAATTACTTTGGCAGTGATCAATTGATGAAATAATGAAGTACGATTAAGAGATCATGGAAGCTATTCATATACATAAAATTATGGTTGTAGGATCGATTTCACCCTAGAGGGGGGTGAATAGGGTGATGCTATTAATTATAAAAATTTATTGTGGGAGTTTATATAAAATAATCTCAATATAGATATATCTAAATTATAACAGCACAGATAATAGCAGAATAATAAATGCAGAAATAGAACGACACAGAATTTACCCAGCTTCGGAAAAACTCTACCTACGTGCTGCCCCAAGGTTTCTACAAGAAATTAAGCAGCCAGACGCTTACACACGTAAAATTGAGACACCCGCTATCGACTAGCCTTAGCTCTACGCTCAAAACCCTGCCACAACTCAGCCACTGAGTTGCGAATTCTCGAACTACACCACCGTAGTTTATCCCCTAGTCACACGAGTAGACAATACACAAGTTTAAAAAGGAAAAATACAATTTAAAGCAATTTAAATAAATCAAAAACCTAATTTAGATATAAGCCCAAGTAGATGAAAAAGGTCGGCCCAATATAAGTAATAAAATAATATCCCTTTCTCTCTTTATTCTTCGGCCCGTCCTTTTTTGTGAAAAATGTTGCTTTTCTAGTTCGTTCAGAAATTAGGGTTCCAGGCAATTGAGGCGCCGCTTCAATTGATTGTTCGGTTATTCAATCTTGCTTTGGTTGCTCAGTCGAATGGTCGTCTCTTCTATTTTTGCACACCGTTGCTCAATCTGATCGAGTTCGGCTATAATGGTATGTGATTTGTTCCTTTTGCTTTACTGGTTGAATGCTTGCTCGAACTCGATCAATGATTCGAGTTATTGATATAATCTTCTCTGTTATTGCTTGAACTCGAATGATCAATTTGCCGATGATGTTTATCGTTTATATAGGGTTAGAAACCCTCGATTTTCATTTGTATACATTTATTTGAATTCTTCAGTTTCTTTGTTCCGGCCATTGATTGTAGTATGGATGATGGTGATTTTTTTTGACTTGTTCATAATCTTATATTTCCTTTACTTGGTTGTCACGGCTTCGATTTTGAGCTGTATCATTCCTTGACAACTACAGCTCTGACTTTACTGTGACGATGATTCCTTGGCCATGGTCTCGAATTTCTGGCATTTGATTTTATGTTGACTTCGGCACTTGATATTGACTTCCTTGTGGTTTGGTTTCACTATTTAGTTTCAATGCACTACATATATATATGTGTTCATATTTGTAGCATACTCGACCCGATCTTGGCAATATCATTCAACTGATTATTCTTGTGTGTCTACACATGTGTACTTGAGTCACATTGTTGGTCTGGTCTCACGGCTGTAGCCTGGTTGTCATGTATGCTTCAGTATTGCATTTGTATTGGATTTATGTGTGCACCACTTGTGTACAATCTGGAGCTTCTTATATATATATGATATGCTAGCTCGAGTTATGTAGTGAGTCTGTTCTCTGGACATCCTTTTCTATTTTGTTTCTTGCTGTTTGGTTTCAATGTACATCATGACTTGTTGTGTTTTCACTGGACATAATTCATGTACATAAATGCATCTCACAGTTTAGAGTCTGGGTTGCTTTGACCAGTATATTGCATTCATGCTTCATGTTGAGGATTAGCTTGTGTACTTCACTACTATATGTGCACTGTGTTGGTATTACAGTCTTGGGTCATGTGTACTAGATGCTTTGATCATGTCACTGTTATCTTGTTGCACTGGTGACATTGTTTTCATTTGAAGCTACATTGCAGTTTCATGATTTTCTGGCATTTTTGGTTTGTGGTCAAGTTTCATTGGTGGCTGCAGTTTGACTGTGCAGACTGACCATATGTGTTTCACTTGAATTTATGTTGTATTTGGTCTTTTTGTCGAGTCATGTATCATGTGTATGTATTGAGTCATTGCCTCGAGCTGCTGTCTTCACTGCAATCATATTGTCACTATATGTTGTGTATGAGCTCTGCCTCTAGTTGCTAGATGTATGTGTGTATCACACTGTTTTCATTTGAATCTGGAGTGTTATCTCGAAGTCTGTACATTGCTATGTTGTATTTGAATCCATGTTTGAACTTGACTGGATATTGAACTTTATTGTTTGGACAGAACTATTGCAGTCTCTGTTTTTTGGTGATTGACTTGAACTTTGGTCGAGGCTTGATTTTTATGTCTTGACTATTTCATTTGAATTTGCATCTGTGTTGAATTCAGCTAATAGCTCGGGTTTGACCTTGTGCTCGTGTTGTGACTTTATTTGTATTGCACTTGAGTTGAACCCGGCTTTTGATTTGGGTTTGACCTTGTTCTCACCTGTCCCTGTAGATTTATCAAGTGTATATTGGTATGCACGGCCTTGTGGCATGTACAACGATACACTGTGCATGTCACAAGCTGTTCATGTATGATGAATTCAAGTTTAAATGATGACGAACAATCCAAATAACCGAGGCAAATAAATTTTTCACAAATACATATTTTATTTTACACTGTAAAATATTTTCTTTTCAATTTTACTGCATTAGTGTTTATTTTGCAAATTGCTCAGATGCTGGATTCAAGTTGAAGATTAAATACGAGTGAATGAGCAACATATAGTGAGGACAATTATGTTTATTGTGATGTAATCAAATTTGTATTTTAATTGAAATTGTGTGTGTATATATATAGCGAGGGTTCAAATTTGTACTATTTAAAATTTTGATAAATATTTGTTTGAATAAGATATCTGTTTGAATTTAAATACTGTGTTATTTATTTTATTCAGCAAATATTTATTTAATTATGTAAAAATAAAATAGTACATTAACAAATACATTTAAATGAATATATATATGTTTATTATCATCAAACAAAAATCATATACTCGCATGTTCAACAATGGTGAATAGTAACATTGTATTTATTCAAATACAATCGGAATAAACATGATTAAACTAAGTATGTAGGCAATGCAAGATGAAAGTCTGAAAGAAAAGGCTATCTTATTGACAACTAAAGAACTTTAAAGGCAAAAGTGGGGGCCGTATCAATAAAGAACTATAACATAGATCGAACAGAAATAAACAAGTGACAACATAAGAAAATAGTGCCTAGTCGCTCTACCTCTTCTTCTTCCACTTCTTATTTCCTTCAGGAGAAGATGATGTTGGCCTTTTTCTAGATTGATTTTCTTTCTTCCACCAAGTTAAGTAGCCCTTGGGATCCTTCTCCCAATCATAGTCGCTTCCTATAGACTCAGGAGCATAAGCTTGAATCTTCGCCATTGTAGAAGCGAAGACTGGGATGATAAGTGGTGGAATAGGAAAAGATAACGAGAGAAGGGAAGGAATATAATTAATTTTTTCCCTTTTAATTTCCTTGACCATCTTAGCTTGAAAGGTCTTCTCCTCTAGCATTGATGGCCTAGATTTATGCTCGCTGTACCTTATAATAGTTGTGTCCTCATCACCATGCGTTACGTTAGGAACATCCATAGCCTCTTCAACCTATGCGTGAATGTTTTTGGCATCAGGACTAGGAATAGGACCAACTAAAGAAGTGTAACACCCTGCTTTTTATATTAATTAATTGAAAATAAATTAATTAATAAATCGTAAATAGTGAAAAATCGAATTTTTACAAACATTGGAATTTGGCTACAAAACTTGTACTGTTGTGTTTCTGGCCATTTTTTGATCAATTTTCATATAATGTTTTCCTATCGAAGTTCAAACAAAGAAGTTATCAACGTTTGAAATTGTAGAGTCCGAAATAACTACATATGTAAATATGGCAGTAAAATCTAATAAGCACCGATTAGTAATGTTAATTCAAACTAAGATATTAATGTAAAATTAGAACCTTAGAGGACTTATAAGTGGGAAAGAATTGCACAAGATCAATTAACGGAGGAAATAAACAGACAAGATAATTGAATGAAGGAAACAAATTCACAAAATTAATCAACATTAATAATCACCCAAATTACAAAGCTCAGGTCGACCCGTATTAGCCTAGGTCAACTGTTAGCAGCCGACCATAGCTAGCGGCGGTCGACCTAAACTTTTGTAAAAGCTGCAATTTGAAACGCCCGTAAAAACTTAGGTTTAAGGTTTGATCCGACGGTTAGCAATGGTTTGAACCTCTATAAATTAAGACCTAGGGCCTCACTTCCAACTCATAATTTCTCTAATGAGCACGAAAGCTCTGTCACTTTGTCTTCTCCTCCAAAATTGTTGACTCATAGAAATAGATTTGCATATATACACTTTGGAGAAGAATAGAAGATGATGGAAAATAGAAAATAGGTTCAAACCATGTTGCTGCATCAGAGGTAAGCTATAGATTTGTTTTCAATTAATAAATCAATCTAAATCTCTTCTATCTAATCCAAATTCTTATAGACCTTGTATGTAAATGTTTTTTATGGATACAAATAGGGAGTCAAAATGGGGAATACAAGATAACAAAGATTTTATCTAGAGATTTGGGAGCCCTTAACAAGGTGAGTGGGAATACTATATGTTTTTATATAATATTATGTTATGTCATTGCAAATCTTGTTAGGAAATCAAATCTATGGTTTCGGTGACAACAACTATACAATGAAAATTGAATATGCATATATATATATATATATATATATATATATATATATATATCTATTTGCAGATACTTGCTAGAGTAACATCACCAGAGAGACAAAAATAAGGCTCAAAGAACGTTACAAGAGGCTACAAATCGATAGGATCAATGGAGCAATAACACAAATGCACAAAAGTAAACATGCATAGATTTCAGACGTCTGGGAGCACTAGCTAGACATTTGAAGAAATCCTCTGGAATTCAAAACAAAAGGTGTAACGACCCAGAATTTCGGTCATTTGAAATTCGTATATTTAATTGATTTTAAATATTCAAAAGTAAATTTTATAAACTGAATAACTTATATTTCGAATATCTCGATTTAATTGGATAATTAAATTGTTAATTTAATATTTGAAATTGTGAAAATAATTGATAATTTGATTTAATGCGAATGAAAATGATTTTAAAAGTGAATTAAATCATATTTGAATTAGAATAATATTACAGAACTTTTAAAATCGAATTAAAAGTTAATTTGAAGAAATTGAATATTTTAATATTTAATTGACATGTAAAAATAGTCATTTTTCAAACAGTCTTGGATTTCGATGAAACTAGTTTCATTGGATCCGTAATGTTATATTATTGTAAGATTTCAAATTTCGTGTCAATCGGATTTGCGGTTTATCCGAGGTAAGCTAAAACGAGTAGAAATCAGTTTAAGTGAATTTTAAATTTAAATAAGTATATTCGAAAACCTATCTTCCAAATATGATCGAATTGGCTCTCAATATACATTCCATTGCATTCGGAATAAGGATAAAACATTATAAACACTGCGCGGCATGCTTCGTTTCGAGTTCGAAAATTTTCGAGATGAATAGTGTTTGCGATTTTCTATAAAAGGACAGGAATATCTTCATTTTGCAAAACCCTAATTGAAACTAGGGTTAGCCGCCACTTTACTATTAATGGCTAGAATTTCGCCTACTTCCTCCTAATTTTTCTTTCAATCCATCAGTCTATTCAAAAAACTTCTAACTACAAAATTGTAGAACGCGGAGAGATCTCCAGGACCAACGGTCATGATCGCGATTTGAGTTACGAATCGATGGAAAAAGTCCCAAGAACTTCGTGCATTTGGAGGAGAAAATCGAGGCAATGGTGGCACGCTGTGGTGCCGAACTTGGCACGGAAGTCAAGGTGGGGTAGAGCTTCGTCGCGGCATGATCTGATCATTGGCCGATCGTCAACTTGTTGGTGCGGCTATTAAGGAATCGCGCGTGTAGGTGGTTTTGTTCGTGCCTTCATTTACCTGAGGAAGAAAGATAGCCATGGCCCAGTTTTTCTATGGATAAAAACATACATCCATGATAAAAAGGTTATTAAAATAAATAAAAGAAAATAGAAATTGAAACTATTATATTATTAATTCGTATAATGTTTAAAACGTGATAACTTTTTCGTACGAGGTCCGTTTCGCACGAAATGAATTGCGTTGGGTTCGTATTGACGAGCATTATGTTAATGAGATGGATTGGGATTTATTTAAGCTAGCGAAAATTTTGGTTGAAATTAAACGCTGTTTAATTTTAATCGGAATAAATCGCTATCACGACGACTACAAGCAATATAAGTACAACTCACTCTTTATGACTCACTGATATTTTTATATAAGTGAGAATAAATATTATTTATGATGATTGATGATTGTTTGGATGATATATGATATAATGATTGATATTTGGATATATACCTGCCCAGTGGAGCAGATGACTCTATACGTTCCCGTGTATGAGCGGATGACCCTTTGTACACACGTCTGCCTCGAAGCGGACATTGTACACATATTCTAATATGTATGTTTGTTGCAGGTGACAGGCTGGAGGGATCCAACTGGATTCCTCGTCGTTATTGATTTATTTACAGATACTGTGATATATGCTGTTATCATATGATATATGATGTTTGGATATTGTGATTGATGTTTTTAGTGTTGTTGCAGCATTAGGCCTATTTTTGGTAATTTAAAAATGTTTAAGTGATGATTTTCAAATTTACAAGGGTTTTAAAAGTGATTTTGGAAATAAAAGTTTTATTGATTTTTGAATTGTAAAGGAATTGAATTTATTTTGAATAAATAAATATTATAATTTTTATGTTATAAAAATCTTGATTTTTGTGAAATATAATCAAAATGTAATTTTTGAAATGTGGAGTTAATGATTTTTAAAATAGTTTAAATTGAGATTTTTGAATAATTATAAATGGGTTTATAAATAAGATTTATAAAATTGAATTTTTATAACTCAAAATAATGGAGTTATAAATAAATTTTTATAAATGTTAAGATGAAGTAATAGATCTTATAATTGATAATTTGTGAAGTTATAAAATAAATGAATTTGTAAATAAATAATTTATAAGTAATTAACTTATAAATTGGATTTGGCATATAAATGAGATAAATAGAATTGGGTAATAAAGGAGATTTATAAATTGAAGTTTTTATAAAATAAAAATGTAAATTTATAAACATTATTTTATAAATCCAAAATCAATTGAATTTGTTAAGTTAAATATAGAAGTTTATCAAAGGAGATATATCCATGATTTTGGACAGCGGATTATCCTTTGATAAATGTGTAGTAATATTGAATTTGGTTAGAGAACTATATTCACAATTTTGGACAGTGGGTAATCCTTTAATTTAAATTTTCAATAGTGATGAACTGGGCAAAAGGAGCTATATCCATAATTTTGGACAGTGGAATATCCTTGAATAAATGTGTAGAAAATTGGATTTGGTAAATAAATTATATCCACGATTTTGGATAGTGAATAATATAGTAAATTAATAAATGTTTTTAGAAGTGGATTTTTAAATGGAGTTAAATGGTTTAAAGATGTTTTAAAATGTGTTACGTATTGAAACCATAGATTTCAACATTCATTGTTGAAATAGACATTTTCGAGAAGTAAGGAAATGATGGACTATAACACTTTTGTTATAGTAGATGATTTTTGAAAGGAAATATTTTTTATAGTATTGGGATTTATATATCTATCTTATTTTTGAATCCCTATACTATTGATTTTGGGTTGTCGTAAAGTTGCTTTAGGCAACATTCGTTTTGACCCAAGTAAGTGTGTTTAAAGAGAATGATTTCATTACACAATAAAATATACACTTAATTGTGATTTAAGTATATCCATTATTTTCTAAGTATTGGAAATTAAGAGAATTGTGAATTACTTATTATTAAATAAAGTATTTTGAAATGTATTCCAATATTGAAATGTTTTGAGAATATATCTTTTTAAAGATAAATTTGAGTGAATATTTAGCAAGTGATTTAATCAATAAAAGATTAATTAAAAGGCCCAATGATTGTATATGGTGCTGAATATTTGTTTGTTTGCTTTGATAGTTAAATAACCGACTATCAAACTTGGCCAAATTTTAGTTCTTCGACTTAATGTGGGAACTATTTTGTCGTACACTTAGTACGCAGCCTTCTGTGTAGGCTTGATTATCGTTTGTGTTGAGGATGTTGATTCGTATAGTGTGGAGTATTACTATAATCTGTCGAGCTTCCTTCTTGGTCCGAAGGATATCAAGTTGACAGTTGGAGACGTGATAAGTCTGTGAGACTTAGTTTCTGTATGTGGTTAAGAAACACTTTTGCGTTATTGGTGCGAAGAGGCCGGTATTAGATTTATCTGAAAACCACTTCAGACCAACGTATATGCGACGGTTGTGCAGGTTGCTTGTGATGATATTGATATTCCAGATTTTCATAATAGGGGACTGCTTGTTGATCGTTTGATGTTAAAATCCCAATATACATCTAGTAGCAGTGATCTCTTCATTATGAAACATCCAATGTGAGGACTATTCGCTACTAATTCTAGGGATTTCCCAACAGGATGCGGTAGGAAAGTACTTCGGTTTGTTCTGTTCCAGGACAACTTGTATGGATGTTTTTCTGACATTGCATTTCTATAGATTACGTATAGTGGTTTTTACAAACGTACATCAGCGGTGGCGGAGAAGGAAACTTTCCTTATCTTAACACCCTCCTTGAGACATATGAGCTTAAGGGTTGTATTTTTATGAAAGGCAATTAGTAGTCAATAGAAATGGCTGTGTGGAATTCTAAGTGATGTGATTGTGATTGTGAAAGGTAATCATTACCTCTAGCCTCATCAACCGAAAATGACCAAAACAGGGTTAGATGCAGCAGGGCAAAGTGGGTCATTCCCAAGTAGGATATGATCATCATTTTCTAGATATATCTTTACACGCTATGACGTCGTGTATCTAATTATGTGGTTTGTATGCTTAGAAGGCCCTCAGTAAGGTCGGTAACGACCGGAGGATGACATATTCGGTACTATCTAGCTACAGAGGTGGGCCGGTCTTATGTTGGTAGAGGGCAGATGTTCTGTGCCTCGGGACATCCATCTAGAGGTATACCCCTTCGGAAGGTAGTCCTTTCACCTGGTCATTTGTACGGAAATCCAAAACCCACTACGAGCTGCGATTTTGTTTGTAAAGACGTAATGAATAGCCTCGAAATGCTTTATGGGTAACCATTTCGACTATGATTAATATTATTTGTATATACTAGACATTAGTATAATATAAGAGGATTTAATACGAAAGAAATGTTTTAGTTATCGTAAGGTAAAAACATGTCTGTGTTTATGTGTAGGCGTGTCTTACGAGATACTTTTATTTTGACAAAGGAAAAGTTTTGGTAATTTAATAAATTCAGTTGAGTGTGTTTCTCACGCTGGTTAACCAGACTGATCCGGCCGTTCTTCCCTTTCAATGCTCGGGTCGGACCGAGTACATTTACAGGTCTAGATTTGATGCTTTTGGAGCTTCAGTAGGAGAGCTGGAAATCTTCGTTTTCGTACATTCGTATTTTCTTGATTATCCGCTGCATTGCTTAGCTGTTTTAAATTATCGGCATTTGTAAGGACAGATTATTATAACTGTTCAGGCTGATAACCATTGATTGATTGTTGAACTCTGATTGACGTTGTATATATACAGTTTCTATTTTGTAAAGATCATTGATATGATATAATATATTTTCCGCTGCGATGTGAGATTCTGTATTGTTCTGTTTGGATCTATCTTCTCTCTTTCTTCTCTTCACTTCTTATCTCTTCTTTTCTTTCTCTTGACTTTCCGTCAGTCTGTGCTTTTTGGGTCGGAAACGTGTGGATTATTGTCGATTCAAAGGGTACGGATTTGCCCGGTTGTCACATTTGGTATCAAAGCTTAGATTTTGTATATTCCTAAGCTTTGTTGTGTACTCAGTATAGATAGGGACAATAGCACCCTAGACTGAGTTGAGTGTATTATATATATGATCGCATATTTGTTAGTGAATATAAAATATTTTATATTGTGTTTGCTTGTCCATTGAGCTGTTTGTGAATTCTGGTCGGTATGTGGGACGCTATGTTATCGATAGGGATTTCCAAACACTTAAACGAGGCAAGTCAACATAGCATTATTTTAAATTGGGTAAGTGAAATAATTTTACCTCGATTATATTTTATATATAAAAGAAATAATTTTTCAAAATTATTAAAGTGTATATAAATTGATTGTTTGGTTGTTTGAAAATGTAAATATATATAAGTTAATAAAAGCTGTTTGAATAATCTAAATAAAAACAAAAATTGTAAAAGAATAAATTATATAAGTGAAAGCTTTATAAATAAAAGAATTATTTTTTAAAAGAATATAAAGCACTGAATTCACTACTATTGCTGGGAAATAATAAGGGTGATGACTGCAGCATCATTAGTATCATTTTCGAGTTTCTCTGTGATGGATTTGCTACCAATAGTAAATTGAAAATTGAAGTTTTGTTATGGTAAACAAATTTGATTTAAAATCCAAGTTGTAATTGATAAATATAAGTAAAATAAGTTTTGGACTTATAATATATGAGATAATAAAATTTTAGCTTTGGTAAAGTTGAAATAAATGTGAGTTAGCATGATGAGTTATATGATTTGAAATTTAACTCAAGGAAAGTTAATAAAGTGAATTGGATTTGAAATTATAAAGAATGAGTTTAGTGAACGGAAGTGAACTTAGGTAGATGTTCACGGAATTATGAATAAATAAGTTGTATACTTATAAAGTGAGATAAGGTAAGTAAAACCAATTGTTAAAATGGTTAAACAATTTTGTTAAACAAAACAAAAATCTGAATTTGAATAGTAATGTGAAATTTGACATAAGTAAAAGTCAAATAAAATAGAATTTGAAATGAATTAGAGATGAACTTATGTTGTACAGTGAAAGTAAATGTAAATGAAGTTGAAATGAAACATAACTTAAGTGATGTTGAATCAAGTTGATTTTGGGTATCGAAGTAAATTAATAAAGTGAATTAATAAAATGAAGTGATGAATGTGAATTTGAGTTATATAAAGAAATTCAACTTTATTTGTAGATTGAATTAGCAATTGAAATAATGAAATATGAACTGAATGTTAATCATTGAATGTAAATGAACTGATATGGAATAGTGGATGTAGGTGTTAATTCATTAAAAGTTAATGAAATTGAATAAATGAAATTGAAAGCTAAATAATTGAATCCAAAGTGGAAGTAAGTAAATCTGAATAGAACTGAATTTTATTTTAATTCGAGGTAAACAAACTTGAATGTAAATTAGTGAATGTAAACTAATTGAATAAACGAATGATCAGTGAAATCTAATGTTAATGAATCAAATGTGATTAAATTGAAAGCCAATTCAAAGAATATTAATAATAAATGAAAGGATATTGATATGGATTGATTGGATAGTCGTTAGGTGTTAGTTGGATGCTAATTGTTTGATGGTTGGATTTGTTATTTTGATTACATTTGCTATATTGGCATATATAGTTGTCGTATTGGTTTATGTTTTATATTGATATTACTTTCATATATACATGTTTATCATTATTCGTCGAGTGTTTAGTAGGTGTGTATGGCACTTGCTTTTCATTTGAAGCTCGCTTTCGCGCTATATTAGCTGTATATGCTTGCTAATAATATATAAGGTACATATCTCGGATTACATATCGTACTTTTACACCTTTTCCCTTTGGGATGCCTCATCCTCGAAGATGAGATATATATTTGTGATATATATGTGTTGTGATCCTACTACGATCGAACAGCGCAAAGGAGACGCTGACGAATTGTTTTAAAATTTAAGGCGTTAGAATTTTTTTTGGAAGATTGAAAAACTTTTGATAACTAAAGTTTTGATTTTTTGAGTCGAAAGTTAAACACTTAGAGATTTGGTAAATCTAGTTTGAACAAATTGTTTTTGAAAAGTTAATGGATTTTTGTGACTTTTTCATACTTGGTAATTTCGAAGACGAAATTCTTTTAAGTGGAGGAGAATGCAACGACCCAAAATTTCAGTCATTTGAAATTCATATATTTAATTTATTTTAGATATTCAAAAGTAAATTTTATAAACCGAATAACTTATATTTCGAATATCTCAATTTAATTGGATAATTAAATTGTTAATTTAATATTTGAATTGTGAAAATAATCGATAATGGGATTTAATGTGAATGAAAATGATTTATAAAGTGAATTAAATCATATTTGAATTAGAAGAATGTTACAGAACTTTTAAAATCGAATTAAAAGTTAATTTGAAAAAATTGAATATTTTAATATTTAATTGACGTGTAAAAATAGCCATTTCCAAACAATCTCGGATTTCGACGAAATAAGTTTCATTGGATCCGTAATGTTATATTATTGTAATATTTCAAATTTCGTGTCAATCGGATTTATGGTTTGTCTGGGGTAAGCTAAAACACGTAGAAATCGGTTTAAGTGAATTTAAATTTAAATAAGTCGATTCGAAAACCTATCTTCCAAATACGTTCGAATTGGCTCTCAACATATATTCCATTGCGTTCGAAATAGTGGTAAGACATTATAAACGCAAGGCGGAACGCTTCGTTTTGAGTTCGAAAATTTTCAAGATGAATAGTGTTTTGCAATTTTCTATAAAAGGACAGGAATATCTTCATTTTGCAAAACCCTAATTGAAACTAGGGTTAGCCGCCACTTTACTGTTAATGGCCAGAATTTCTCCTACTTCCTCCTAATTTTTCTTTCAATCCATCAGTCTATTCAAAAAACTTCTAACTAAAAAATTGTAGAATCCGGAGAGAACTCCAAGGCCAACGGTCATGATCGCTATTTGAGCAACAAACGACGGCAAAAGGCCCAGGAACGCCGCTCGTTTGGAGGGGAAAATTGAGGCGATGGTGGCACTTGTGGGGCCACGCTTGGCACAGAAGTCGAGGCGGGGTAGGGCTTTGTCGCGACATCGTCTGATCATCGTCCGGTCGTCAAATTATTGGTGCGGCTATCAAGGAATCGCGCGTGTAGATGGGTTTGTTCGTGCGTTCATTTACCTGAGGAAGAATGATAGCCACGACTAGATTTCTATATATAAAAAATATGGCCATGATAAAAAGGTTATTAAAATAAAAAATACGAGGTCCGTTTCACATGAAACGAATTGCGTTGGGTTCGTATTGACGAGCACTACATTACGGGGCTGGATTAGGATTTATTTGAGCTTGTGAAAGTTTTGGTTAAAATTAAACGCTTGTTTAATTTTAATTGGAATAAATCGCTATCGCGACGACTGCAAGCAATGTGAGTACAACTCACTCTTTCTGATTCACTGATATTTTTATATAAGTAAGAAAAAATATTATTTATGATGATTGATGATTGTTTGGATGACATATGATGTATTCATTGATATTTGGATATATACCTGTCTAGTGGAGCAGATGACCCTATACGTTCCCGTGTATGAGAGGACGACCCTTTGCACGCGCGTCTACCTTGAAGTGGACATTGTACACATATTATTTGTTGTAGGTGACATGTTGGAGGGATCCAATTGGATTCCTCACCTATATTGATTTATTTACAGATATTGTGATATATGCTGTTATCATATGATATATGATGTTTGGATGTTGTGATTGATGTATTTAGTGCTGTTGCAGCATTAGGCCTATTTTTGGTAATTTAAAAATATTTAAGTGATGATTTCCAAATTTAAAAGGGTTTTAAAAGTGATTTTGGAAATAAACGTTTTATTGATTTTTGAATTGTAAAGGAACTGAATTTATTTTGAATAAATAAATATTGTAATTTTTTATGTTATAAAAATTATGATTTTTGTGAAATATAATCAAAATATGATTTTTAAAAAAAAGGAGTTAATGAATTTTAAAATAGTTTAAATTGAGATTTTTGAATTATTATAAATGAGTTTATAAATAAGATTTATAAAATTGAATTTTTATAAATCGGAATAATGGAATTATAAATGAGTTTTTATAAATGTTAAAATGAAGTAATAAATAAATCTTATAAGTAATAAGATTTATAATTTGTGAAGTTATGAATTTGTAAATAGATGATTTATAAGTAATTAACTTATAAACTGGATTTGGCATATAAATGAGAAAAATGGAATTGGTTAATAAAGGAGATTTATAAATTGAAGTTTTTATAAAATAAAAATGTGAATTTATAAACATTGTTTTATAAATCCGAAATCAGTTAAATTTGTTAAGTTAAATATAGAAGTTTATTGAAGGAGATATATCCAAGATTTTGGACAGTGGATTATCCTTTGATAAATATGTAGAAATATTGAATTTGGTTAGAGAATTATATTCACGATTTTGGACAGTTTGTAATCCTTTAATTTAAATTTGCAATAGTGATGAATTGGGCAAAAGGAGCTACATCCACGATTTTGGACAGTGGATTATCCTTGAATAAATGTGTAGAAAATTGGATTTGGTAAATAAATTATATCCACGATTTTGGACAGTGAACAATATTGTAAATTAAATAAATGTTTTTAGAAGTGGCTTTTTAAATGTAGTTAAATGGTTTAAAGATGTTTTAAAATGTGTTAAGTATTGAAACCATAGATTTCAACATTCATTGTTGAAATAGACGTTTTTGAGAAGTAAGGAAATGATGGACTATAGCACTGTTGTTATAGTAGATGATTTCTGAAAGGAAATATTTTGTATAGTATTGAGATTTATATATGTATCTTATTCTTGAATCCCTATACTATTGATTTTGGGTTGTTGTAAAGATGTTTTACGCAACATTCGTTTTGATCCAAATAAATGTGTTTAAAGAGAATGATTTCCTTATAGAATAAAATATACACTTAATTGTGATTTAAGTATATGCAGTATTTTCTAAGTGTTGAAAATTAAGAGAATTGTGAATTACTTATTATTAAATAAAGTATTTGAAAATGTATTCCAATATTGAAACATTTTGAGAATATATATTTTTAAAGATAAATTTAAGTGAATATTAGCAAGTGGTTTAATTAATAAAAGATTAATTAAAAGGCCCAATGATTGTATATGGTGTTGAATATTTGTTTGTTTGCTTTGATAGTTAAATAATCGACTATAAAACTTGGCCAAATTTTAGTTTATCGACTTGATGTGGGAACTATTTAATCGTACACTTAGTACGTAGCCTTCTATGTGGCTTGATTATCGTTTGTGTTGAGGATGTTGATTCGTATAGTGCGGAGTATTACTGCAGTCTGTCGAGCTTCCTTCTTGGTCCGAAGGATAGCAATTTGAGAGTTAGAGAAGTGATAAGTTTATGAGACTTATTTTCTATATGAGATTGAGAAACGCTTTTGTGTTGTTGATGCGAAGAGATCGGGATCAGATTTATCTGAAAACCACTTCGGACCAACGTATATGCGACGATTGTGCAGGTTGCTTGTGATGATATTGATATTTTGGATTTTCATAGTGGGGGACTGCTTGTTGATTGTTTGGGGTTAAAATCCCAATATGCATCTAGTAGCAGTGGTCTCTTCATTATGAAATATCCAATGCGAGGACTATTCTCTACTAATCCTAGGGATTTCCCGATAGCATGTGGTAGGAAAGTACCTTCGGCTTGTCCTGTTCCTGGACAATTTGTGTGGATGTTTTCCTGACATTGCATTTCTATAGATTACGTACATTGGTTTTTACAAACGTACATCAGTGGTCACAGAGAAGGCAATTCTCTTGGCTTAACACTCTCCTTGAGACATATGAGCTTAAGGGTTGTATTTTTATGGAAGGCAATTAGCAGTCAATAGAAATGGCCATGTGGCATTCTAAGAGATGTGATTGTGATTGTGAAAGGTAATCGTTACCTCTAGCCTCATTAACCGAAAATGAACAAAACATGGTTAGATGCAGCAGTGCTAAGTGGGTCATTCCCAAGTAGGATATGATCATCTTCTTCTAGATATATCTTTACAGCTATGACGTCGTGTATCTGATTATGTGGTTTGTATGCTTAGAGGGCCCTCAGTAAGGTCGGTAACGACTGGAGGATGACATATTCGATACCATCTAGCAACAGAGGTGGGCCGGTGTTGTGTTGATGGAAGGCAGATGTTCCGTGCCTCGGGACATCCATCTAGAGGTGTACCCCTTCGGAAGGTAGTCCCTTCACTTGGTCATTTGTATGGAAATCCCAAACTCACTACGAGGTGCGATTTTGTTTGTAAAGGTGTAATGAATAGCCTCGAAATGCTATATAGGTAACCATTTCGACTATGATTAATATTATTTGTATATACTAGACACTAGTATAATATAAGAGGATTTGATATGAAAGAAATGTTTTAGTTATCGTAAGGTAAAACCATGTCCGTGTTTATGTGTGGTCGTGCCATACGAGATTCTTTTGTTTTGATAAAGGAAAAGTTTTTGTAATTTAATAAATTCAGTTGAGTGTGTTTCTCATGCTGGTTTACCAGACTGATCTGGGCGTTCTTTCCTTTCATTGCTCGAGACCGAGTATATTTACAGGTCTAGATTTGATGCTTTTGGAGCTTCAGTAGGAGAGCTGGAGATATTCATTTTCGTACATCCGTATTTGCTTGATTATCCGCTGCATTGCTCAGTTGTTTTAAATTATCGGCATTTGTAAGGACAGGTTATTATAACTGTTCAGGCTATAACTATTGATTGATTGTTGAACTCTGATTGATGTGTATATATACCCAGTTTATGTTTTGTAAAGATCATTGGTATGATGTTATATATTTTCCGCTGCGATGTGAGATTCTGTATTGTTCTGTTTGGTTCTATCTTCTCTCTTTCTTCTCTTCTCTTCTTCTTTCTTCTTTTCTTTCTCTTGACTTTCCGTCAGTCTGTGCTTTTTGGGTCGGACATGTGTGGATTATTGGCGATTCAAAGGGTACGGATTTTCCCGGTTGTCACGGAAGGGATCAGACGTCTGGTTAATGCACTCAGATGTTTGAAAGGCTAATGAATACAAAAAGATATATATAGCTAGGCGTCTGAAACAATTACCAGACGTCTGGTGCTGAACTCGGATTTTGGAATTCAAATTACAACTGCCGTATTTGAAAAGACATCTTCGCTTCTCTTCGTTGCAACTCTTCATCACCATCAGAAGCGACTATAGAACACTTGTTAATGGATGCAACTACTCAAGGAATCTATCTACCACTACAAATAACATCAAGAATCAGAGAGAAAAATTTACCTTACTTACTTGCGCTCTTTACTCGCATACTCTGTTATATTCTTAATCACTAGCAATCTATACTTGTATTTCACTCTTCCATATATATTCAGATCTCCTCAATCATTACACTCTCCCTGTCTCTCTCTCTCTCTCTCTCTATATATATATATATATATATTGGAAGCATTTGTACTTAATAGTCAATATCCGTGTTATAGAAAACATACATGATAAGAAAAAGCTATTGTAACCAAGCCTATTCCTCCGGACGAAGTGAGGTTGTTTGATAGTCAAATTCCAAAGGGGAGCTTCGGTATTGGACGTAAGACGGGAGGTCCAAACTAGTATAAAATCCTGGTGTGCTTATTCTATATTTAACTAGATTAATTTTAACTTAGTTGCATCATATAGTTCGTCACATATACTTGCATATACACTACACGATCCACTATATAGACTTTCAATTGGTATCAAAGAATGGTTTGATCAAAGTGCATAACACGTTTTGGAATCACTTTAATATGGCAAGTATATTTAAAGAAGGACGATCCACAACACGACCCCCACTTTTTAATGGCTCTAACTATGCATATTGGTCAATACATATGAGAATTTTTATGGAAGCTAATGGTCTAGAAATTTGGTTAGCCACTCAAGATAAATATGAAGCACCTACTACTGCTATGAATACATGGACCGATGCACAAAAAAGGCAGCTTCTAATAATGCCAAAGAAATGAATGTCTTATTTGCTCACTAAATAAAAATGAATTTTCACGTGTCATGTTACGTACCACTGCATTTTATATTTGGCGTACCTTACAAGTTTCACATGAAGACATAAACAAAGTTAAACAAACTAAGATTTCAATTTAACAAAATCAATTTTCATAATTTAAAATGAAACAAAATGAATCTATAGTAGATATGTACTCTAGATTCCAAACCATTCAATATGATTTAACGGCACTTGGAGTCAAATTCAAAATTTTTGATTTAGTATCTAGAATACTCAATTCTTTAACTCCAGAGTGGGAATGAAAAGTATTAGCTATCGAAGAAGCTAATGATCTCTCGGCACTATTAGTTGAAGTGTTGATAGGAAATTTAATGTCCTATGAAGCTAATCTGCAGGCACGAAAAGAACTAAATTTGAAAAAGATGAACATAGCGTTCCCAGCAACAAATGAAGACTCCGGCTTAGACGAAGAAGAAATTGTATTTATTGCCAAAAATTACAACAAATTCAATAGGTTTAGGAAAATGACTAAATTTCAAAAAGGTGGAAAATCAAGCTCAACAAATCAAACATCAATTAAATGCTATAAATATAATCAATTTGGACATATGAAGAAAGATTGTCCAAAGCTCAATAATGATAAAAAGATTTTTTTTTCATAGTGACAGTGACGGAGAACAAACTAATGTGTGTTTTATGGCACGAACAGATAAGGAATGTCCCGAACTTAGCTATGACGAATTATTAGAACTTAGCATGGAATTTGATGATAAATTTAGACAAATTAAAAAATTGAACAAAGAACATATAGCCAAAATAAATAGATTAGAGCTTGAAGTAGGAATGTTAAAAGATCAAAAAATTATCTTAGAATAGGAACTAGAATTATCTCAAGAAAAAAGTAAAAATAATTTGGTCGAAAATGAGGCTATTGCTATTGATTTTGATAAAACTAAAGAGTAAAGGATAATTTGTTAAAAGAAAATATCGACTTGAAGAGTAATATTGAAATATTGAAAATTGAAAATTTAGAATTAAAAGAAAAATTAGATAAAATTACAAATAATGTTTCAAAATTTAATAAAGGAAAACAAGATTTGGATAATCTTATCAAAACTTCAAAACCATTAGGTAATAGAAATGGAATAGGATTTAAAAATACTCCTAAACAAAGAGGAAATGATGTTAAGAATTATAGTTATAAAAAGACTAAAATTCACCTAAGTCTAATATGAGTACCAAAATATGAAAATTTGGATTCCTAAGACAAATAATAATTTGATTATACAAAAACATATTAATAATTTCTTAGAGAATGCAGTCTATAATAAAAATTATATTCAGAAAGGTACCAAACCATCTTGGGTATGGCTACCTACTTCTCCTAACATCTAGGACCTTAACAAAGTGTATGGATACCAACTACAACATCTTTTATTTTGCAGGTACCCAAAATAAAAAATAAGGAGAAATGGATACTAAATAGCGAATGCTCCAAGCATGTGACCGAAAATTCAAAAATGTTATCAAATATAACATACATCGATGGTGGAACGGTAACCTTTGGAGATAACTCAAAAGGATATGTTGTGGGCATTGGAGACGTCATCAACTCTGGTATTTCCAACTCTCCTATTATTACAAATATTTTATTAGTAGAAAATCTAAAACACAACCTACTAAGTATTAGTCAATTATGCGATAAAGGTTTTCAAATCAATTTCGAAAAAGATAGATATATTTTTTTGATAATAAAAAACAACTTATATTTGAAGGTTTTAAAAACAAAAATATTTATGTCTTAAACATGAATATAAATAAAAATTCAAATTTGTGTTTAACCGCCAAACATGACGATCCATGGTTATGGCATAAACGATTTTGTCATATCAATTTTAAATATATTAATAAATTAGCAAAATATGAGCTAATTAGAGGTTTACCTAAAATAAATAACAAAGTAGAAAATTTATGTGACGATTGTCAAATTGGTAAACTAAAGAAAATTTCTTTTAAATCTAAAAATAATATATCTACAAAACAACCATTAGAATTATTACATTTAGATTTATTTGGTCCAACGCAAGTACGATCTATAAATCACAATAAATATGCTTTCGTAATAGTTGATGATTTTTCAAGATACACATGGACTTTATTTTTGAAACATAAAAGTGATACCTTTGGTATGTTTAAAATATTTGCTAAAAGAATTAAAACAAAAATTGATTTGAAAATTAAAAATATTCGAAGTGATCACGGTGGAGAATTCAAAAATGATCTTTTTGCTAATTTTTGTAATAAGAAAGGAATAAATCATAATTTTTCTTTCCCTCGCACACCTCAATAGAATGGTGTAGTAGAAAGAAAAAATCGTACATTACAAGAATGCGCATGAACACTACTAAATAGTAGTGGTCTACCAAAACATTTTTGGGCTGAAGCTATTGCCGCAGCTTGTTATGTGTTGAATCGAGTAACCATATGTCCTATGACTAAACAAACTTGTTTTGAACTATTTTTTGGAATAAAACCTAAAGTATCATACTTTAAAACTTTCGGATCAAAATGTTTTATATTAAATACAAAAGATAATTTAGGAAAATTTGACCCGAAGGCCGATGAAGGAATCTTTGTTGGATATTCGGATCGCAGCAAAGCATATAGGATTTTTAATAAACGGAATAATAATATTGAAGAAAGTTTACATGTTTCGTTCGACGAAAATTTTCTTAACCATCATACTAATGATGATGAAGAAATAATTACAATAACAATTACAACAACCTCTATTGATAATGAGACAACTGTGCAAAATATTACTTTAATATCATCCCCTAGAATTCTTAAAGATCATCCAAAAGATAATATCATTGGAGATCTTAATTCTAGAGTAACTAGAAATCAACTTAATCAAATAAGCCTTATAGCATTTGTGTCAAATTTTGAACCAAAAACAATAAAGAATGTTCGAATGATAATTTTTGGATAATCACTATGCAAGAAGAATTAAGTCAATTTGAACGTAATAATGTTTGGGAATTAGCACCAAGACCAGAAGATAAATCGGTTATAGGAACAAAATGGGTATTTAAAAACAAAGCTAATGAAAACGGAAATATTGCTAGAAATAAAGCATTTTTAGTTGCTCAAGTCTATAATCAAGAATAAGTTATTGATTATGATGAAAGCTTTGCTCCAGTAGCGAGATTAGAGGCCATTCGTACATTACTCGCTTTTGCAAATCATCACAATTTAAAACTATTTCAAATGGATGTCAAAATTGCCTTTTAAATGGTTTTATTAAAAAAAACGTATATGTTGAACAACCCCCATTATTTGTTCACGAAAAATATCCCGACCGTGTTTTTAAATTACAAAAAGCATTATATATATTAAAGCAAGCTCCTCGTGCATGGTACGAACGTCCTAAAAATCACTTAATTACATCTGGTTTTCAAATAGGCAAAATCGATACAATTTTGTTTATTAAACGAGAAAATAACGTTATTTTAGTTGTACAAATTTACGTTGACGATATTATTTTTGGTTCAACCAATGAAAATTTATGTAATCAATTTTTAAATATTATGAAAAATGAATTTGAAATGTCTCACATGGGAGAATTAAATTTCTTCTTAGATTTACAAATAAAACGACTTGAAATGGTATTTTTATTTATCAAGGAAAATATTACAATGATCTATTACGTCGTTTTGATATGGATAAAACTTCAAGCAAACCAACACCAATGAGTACTACTGTTCACTTAGAAAAGGATGACAACGGAAAAGATTTCGATGAAAAATTATATCGTAGCATGATTGGTTCTTTACTCTGTTTGACGGCTAGTCGACCTGATATCATGATGAGTGTATGTCTCCGTGCTCGATTTCAAGAAAGACCAAAAGAATCTCATCTAAGAGCTGTTAAACATATCATACAATATCTATCTAGTATTGGAGATTACGGTTTGTTTTACCCTAAAGGATCATCATTTGAACTAGTCTCATATCGTGATGCGGATTTCGGTGGATGCAGAATAGATCGTAAGAGTACTAGTGGAACATGTCATTTTATCGAACAATCATCAGTTTCATGGTTTAGCAAAAAGCAAAATTGTGTTTCCTTATCAACTTGCGAAGCAGAATATATTTCAGCAGCTCTAGCATGTGCACAAGTGATATACACGCAACAAACACTTACGGATTTTGGCAAAATTATCAATAAATCTCCAATATATTATGATAACACGAGTGCAGTAAATTTATCAAAATACCCTTAAATCACTCGCGAACTAAACATATAGATATACAAAATCATTATTTATGTGACAATGTTGAAAAAGGAATTATTTCATTAGAATACGTAAATACCGAAAATCAAATATCAAATATTTTCACAAAACCACTAATGAACAAACTTTTATTAAACTCAGACGCGATTTAGGGATATGCTCTCTTAATGATCTTCTACATTAATAACCACTCCTTCATTTAGGCTATGATTAGCTAATAATTTTCCATCCACAAAATTGCAACTGATAAAATTCTTCACCTTTAGTTTTTTAGTTAGTTAGTTTCTGAAATTTATCTATAAATAATTTTTGAAGTTATATATAAATATTCATACAACAAAAAAGTATATATATTAACAATTCATATTTCTTCAACAAAATATAGTCATGGCTTCTGAAAATTATTATATATCCATCTCGACACCTACAACTGATAGCTCGGCAGATACACCACAACGGTTTCCTACACCCACACCAAATCCGGAACCAACGTATAAGTGGTCCTTATATCACACGGGGTTCACTCCCGATAGCAAGAAATCCAAACGATTCTTATTTGTTTCTCCTAACACAAAGGAGAAATTGATGAGATATATCACTATCAAAAACAACAAACAGATCTACAACGAGAACTATATTTGAACAAAAAGTCACAGCACATCGACTAAGCTTTTTAGAGAAAGTAGCTATGAAGTTTTGTACTTCATGGAAGAAAGATGTCCATGAACCACTTCCGATTCCTTGCAGTTCCTTGGATCCCTTTTCCTCGTATCGTACACCTTTGGACCCTTCACTAAGGCGATTCTTTGGTTCTCCAAGAACCCACGAACGAGAAAATATACGGTCTCCACTCAAACCATGAAGGGATAACAAGTCAGATGATCGTAAAACTCCATCTCCATCTAAATAGATTATATTTTTATTATATATGTATCTATGTATATTTGTAATTTTGTTTCACCAAAATAAAACTACATTTCTTTTCAAACTATAGAAAATCGAGAAATAAGCAAACCATTAAAATTTAGGCTATTATTAGAAAGATTACATATTTCAGACGTCTGGATATGGATCTCAGACGTCTGACACTCTGATATCCCACGAATTTTTCATCCCTATGCATATGTCAGATGTCTGTTATAACCCTCTAGACGTTTGAAAATTTGCTCTGCCTCCTTGAAATAAAAACAAGACTATTTTAGACGTCTGAATTTTGATCCAGACGTCTGAGTTATGTTTTTGCCACCAAATTTTAAAAACTCGACCTATTTCAAACGTATGATATTTTAACCAGACGTCTGAAAAACCTCTCCGACTATCATATTTTAAAAAATCGACCAAACCATACGTCTAGCAATTAAACCAGACGTCTTAAATTATCTACTGTGTTCGAATTAGGGTAAACAAGACGTATGAATTTGCTTCCAGATGTCTGAAATTCAATCAACACTTTAAAAACACCCAGGTAACGTCATTTATTCTCTAGTTTTAGTTCTATTTTCAACTGCATATTCCCCATTGACGATTTTTCTTCTCAAACCAACTTTTCTTGTTACACTTGCTCGATCACAATGCCTCCTAGAACTAAAAACCCTAAGATATCTGAAAGAAAACAAGACCAATCAACATCCTCAAATCCTCAAGTTTGCTCCGATGATCAAATAGAAAGATGGATGAATCGCGCACCACACTCAATCAAGAGATACGAGGATATACAAAAGAAGAAGCTTCACACAGGTCCATTTTATAACCTACTTAAATTTCCAATGTATGATTTGGATGAAATGTGTAAGAATGTCAGTCTAGAAACATGGATATCGTTCACTCCCAATGACATCCAAATAGATCAATTGGCTATATTTCTCTTTTACGCAAATTTGGATAGCACATCAGTATAAAACACTGAAAATGAAGAAAATTGGTTATGGTCTAGTGTGTATGGCAACGCGATTAGACTCACTCCAGGAATAATAAGTAGAACTCTTGGACGTTCTGAATCGGGCGAAGATTTATATAATATTTCCGATATGCGCTTCAAACCAAGGAACAATATAACACATCCAATATGGAAGGATGAAATGCCTAAATTTGCATCCAAATATCTATGACCAAAAGCAAGACTTCTTACTCGAATGATCAGTACCATCGTTCCACGTATGGGACGTCATGAGCAAATAACCGAGTTAGAGCACAAAGCTTTATATGCTCTATTTAGTGGAACAAGGGTGAATTGGGCCAAATTTATTTTTGACGAGCTTAAACATTTTTTGACTCGATCACGGCCATCAATTATCTACCCCACATACATCATGAGACTTCTACGTGCTCACAACATCCCCTCCTACTTATCAACTTTTGAAGAAATCTCTTCAAAATATGATTCCATAGAGTTTTTCTCGCTAATGCACCTACCGAAAGTTCCTCCGGAATTTATCTCTTTTGAAGATTTGATGCACAATCGTCAAATCAGACAAGTTGAGCCTCCACCTCAACCACACAATGAACCATCGCAATAGGAGGAACAACATCATGAAGCAACTCCACCTCCTCTTGCACCATTTGATTATCCGAGCTAGGATGAGATTTTGAAAACTCGAACAGAAACAAATCCAAATGAAAGCGTTCAAGATATCACTCTTAAAAATCAACACATATTGTCTCAAAATCAAAAAGTTTTAGCTAAGCGTATTGATAGCTTTGAAACATCTTATACCAAACACCTAGCAACAGTTGAAGAATCACTTTCAACTGTATTATCGGTTCTCAAAAAGGCACTTCAAAGGGTTCGCGGTCTGACACCTCCTTCTGAAGATTGGACAACCCCAGTGCCTTCTCCTCCCGCGAAACATTCCAAACTTTTTGAGGACAAACCTCTAAAACAAGCTTCAACATCTCCTACAAAGCAACCTAGCTCTTCTCCACAAGAAGACAAAGGAGATGATCAAGAAAAAGCTTCTCCAAAAGACTCATAGATTTTAGGATTTTAACTTTTGTACACTTGACAAAATCTATGAATGTACTCAATATTGAAATTATTAATGAAATTTTCTTTTTTGTGTTATCTTTGATGATTGACTATAATTTTAGAATACTTTTTGATAATGCCAAAGGGGGAGAAATATAAGTGTTTATATATATATATATATATATATATATATAAACTATAAATAAGTACATACTCCGGGGGAGATTTATAAATTATATGTAAGTACATTGTATAGTTGTCATCATCAAAAAGGGGGAGATTGTTAGGAAATCAAAACTATGGTTTCGATGACAATAACTATACAATGGAAATTGAATATGCATATATATTTCTATTTGCAGATACTTGCTAGGGTAACATCACTAGAGAGACAAGAAAAAGGCTCAAAGAACGTTACAAGAGACTACAAATCGATAGGATCAATGGAGCAATAACACAAATGCACAAAACTAAACATGCACAGATTTCAGACGTCTGGAAGCACTAGCTAGACGTCTGAAGAAATCCTCTAGAATTCAAAACAGAAGGGATCAAACGTCTGGTTAATGCACTCAAATGTATAAAAGGCTACTGCATAAAAAAAAAATATAGCCAGACGTCTGAAATAATTGCCAGACGTCTGGTGCTGAACTCCGATTTTGAAATTCAAATTAAAACCGCCGCATTTGAAAAGACATCTTCGCTTCTCTTCGCTGCAACTCTTCATCACCATCAGAAGAAACTATAGAACAATTGTTAATGGATGCAACTACTCAATGAATCTCTCTACCACTATAAACAACATCAAGAATCAAAGAGAAAAATTTACCTTACTTGCGCTCTTTACTCACATACTCTGTTATATTCTTGATCACTAGCAATCTATACTTGTATTTCACTCTTCCATATATATTCAGATCTCCTCAATCAATACTCTCTAGATATATATTGGAAGAATTTGTACTTAATTGTCAATATCCATGTTATAGAACACATACTTGACAAGAACAAGCTATTGTAACCAAACTTATTCCTCCGAGCGAAGTGAGGGTATTTGATAGTCGAATTTCAAAGGGGAGCTTCGAGACTGGACGTGGGACGGGATGTCAGAACCAGTATAAAATCCTGGTGTGCTTATTTTGCATTTAACTAGATTAATTTTAACTTTGTTGCATCATATAGTTCGTCACATATGCTTGTGTATACACTACATGATCTACTACATAGACTTTCAAATCTATTCCTACATGCCTGAGAAACTAAATTTAAATTACAAATAAATGCATAAATAAGAAATGTTGAAGAGATTAAACTTTTCTTTGTAATTTATATTGATGAAACAAACTTTGCTGTTATGAAAACTAGTTGGAATTTTATATGAAATTGATACTGAATTGCGTAATGATTGGAATTGGTATTTTTACATTAGATTTGAATTTAATGAATCTAAAGTGATGCATAATGAATTGGAATTCGTATTTATTCGATGAACATGAATTGATCGAAATCTTAACGAAGTGCGTAATAATTAGAATTTTTGTTATTTGATAGATATGAATTAAGTTGAAGTGAAAATTTATTTAGATCTTTGGGGTTTTAGTGATATTTTGATGCATTGGAACTTGAAATGTTGCAAGTAGATTTCGGTTATTATTAGGTTTAAAACAAATAAAAGTGTGACGTTTGGAGTAACAAGGAATATAGATATTTGAATAAAAGAGGTGTACAAAACAGTATAATCATCGTGTTTTGTACCGTCTATTTCAAGAAAATAAAGGACACTTCCCTGAAATTACCAACACCGCACAAATATCTCCCCTTTTGATAAGATATGGGAATCTGTTGGATTAACATTTATCGAGTAGAAGTTTAGTTCTAATGTATTAAAATGTAGTAAATTCCAAAAGTTGAACATTAAGATATGAATGAAATAAAAATGCCAATAAGATAGAAAGCAACGGAAAAGATAGTATGGGAAATAAGCAGGAAGAAGAAATAGAATGAAATGCGAATAGATTAAAATTTGGAACTAACGAACAAATTGGCAACGATATTAAGGATTCAATTAAAAAGAAGCAGTAAATGAATTTGAAGAAGAAAGTAAAATGCATACTAAAACGAAGACTTAGGGTCAATTTTAAGAACTATAGATATAACGAAGGTAAAAGAATGTAAGAATGATAAATATATACATATATAATAGATATATGTATGTATATAAGTAGCCTCGGGTATACGCTTATGATGGGTGTGATTTTCTATAATTTAATATATAAATTATATAATGAAAATGACAAAAGGTCATTAGAGTAGGTTGGAATTCATGACTAGCAGGGTTACACAACAGAAGTCTATCCATATAAGAGGCTATCAATTGTTGTGTAAGATCATACTAATATTGGACATGTCCAACCATAGGAACCATGGAGAGAATATGTTGCGTATAGATGAATAGGTACACTCAGGATAGAGTAGTCTACTTCAAATTTATTTTATAGAAGGGTATTGCCGTGATCACACAAGGCAATCTAAATGGATAATGACCAGGATTGTGCATTATGCAGTAAGTGTTGGTACCAAATTTAGAGGTAGGGATGTCATAGGGCGAGAACATCATCGGTCCCGAGCAATCAACAGGACGAAAAGGGTTACATCTAGAAAGTCTTCGTCCATAGCATACCAGGGTGTCAAGAATCACAGACGAGTCACAGCTACTCGATATAAATTACTAGACTAGTTCTCCTCCGTAGAGGAAGAATCACAATCGCCCTCAACAACCCGGGAGAAACCAGAGAACCATCTCCAAGAAGACCAATATAGGGGCGAAAAAGAACAGCAAGAGAAGGATCATAACTGTCAATGCCAGAAGAGTAGATAAAAGTTCGATCTCAGGAAGAATCAGCTAGAATAACAACATTAGACTGAGCGTGCGAACCATCCAAGTCAAGAACCAAGGAATCACCAGAAATTCTGTAGTGAAGGCATCGAAGGTCCAGTAGATCATCAGATACGTATCTGAAATAGGTGTCATCCACAGGGTTGAATCTCATGTCTGAACGGAGATCAACCCAACTATGTTCAGTCTCAGCCCAAACAACAAGATCCGTCTCAGCAGAGGAAACACCAGGAACTGGGGAAGCAGGTCGCGCTAAGGAGAGGGAAGGTCCGGGGACAGAAGACTGAGAAGCAACTAATGAGACCTTGGGAACCCATTTCCTTAGCGGATGCCTAGGCAGAGGGATCTTAGGACCAGAAGCAGATATAACAGAGTGCGTGCAGGCAGAGGCAATATGGCCAAAAGAGTGACAGGAGGTACAAATGTCAGGGACCCATCCATACTGAACACGCACATCCACCACATGTCCAACAACTAGCTGGACAGGAATAGAGGTAGGAAGAGGCTTATGGGGAGAAATCTCAATCAGAGCCTTGGTGTAAACAAGCTTATCTCGCGCTACAGTGTTGGAGTCAAAACACTTCAATTTACCATCATTGCAAGCAAGCCAATTCAAACCAAGCAACGGTTGAAGAGCAGAAGGAATTTGAGAGAAATAAACCCAAACAGGGATAGAAAAAACCTGTTCACGTGCTCTAGCAACCGTCGGCGACCAGGGGGTAATAATAAAAGGCTGTCCATCAAAGAAGGAAGGCTCAGACTCAAGAACACAATTACGTTCCTCGGGGGGGGGGGGGGGGGGGGGAGAACAATAGGTAGTACAAGGAATCGACCAACTTGACTCTAAGACCACCATGTAGTCTCCAGGCCCTACGACAAACAGCAGCCACATCATGAAGTTGATGTTTAGGGTCCAAAAAGAAACCAACTACGTATTCTGACCAAAAGTCCAAACCGGCTTAGATAACACTGGGGGGAGGGATCATTACTCCGTTTTCCTCATGGATTTCGAACTCAACTGGTTCATAAACACCCGCATTACGTGGCATGGATGTAAAAAGTGAAGACCATGATTTGGGTACCGATGGGCAAGTATCAACAGGGCGACACTCCACCACACCAGTAGAGGCCACAGGATTGGGGCATTGTGCAACAATGTGAGACTGCATGGAATCACCAGGTTTTAACACATTGTGCACTGGGTTAACATCGGCAATGACTGGAGTGCCGCAAGCTATACCAAATTTGGGGCATGCATTCGAAGACGAAGGAGGCACAGGACAAACTACAACTGATGGCAGGCACGGAGTAGCTTCACTCAAAGGGTTAATCAAACTAATAGCACTGTTTAAAGGTTCAGATCCCACTTTATCATTGATACAATCACTTGTCGTGCAACAATCATGCACGATAGACTCAACCATGCCTATGTCATCACCTGACAGTCCTCTAAGATCACACTCCAATGCCAAAGAACCCTTAACTTGCTCACCGATAACGCAACATGGAGACCCAACGAAAACCACATTGGATCCGACATTAGTATAAAGTTGCGTACCAGATGATATCAAAGACGAACTCACAGCAGTGGTACCAGCAGCAGTAGCTACGTTCAAGCAAGGGCGGGCAGTAGAAACTAGGGGGGCTGATTGGTTGCACGAAGGGGAGGAAACTCTCGGGACGATTGTATATCAGGACGGGCGACGTCTTCAGGTACCATGGCTCCAAAACGACGGCCAGAGCGTGTAGAAGATGGAGAGAGCAGACGCGAACGATTGTGAAAAGAAGGAGGAGAGGACATGTAGGGGGGCGAGTGAAACAGAGAGGGGCAAGAAAATTCACGAAGGGGAAGCAGATGACAATCGTCTGGAACCCATTATTTTATATATTAAGAGCGATTGTTTAATTACCCTTTTATTACAATACGTAATTAACTCTTAATTAATTACACAAATTAGTTAACCTTTACCCATCCATATTAATTTCATTGATTCTTAATTAATTACTCAAATTAATTATCTTATATTCACTTACATTCATTAATTATCCTTTAATTAATCACACTCGTCAATTTAATAATCCTTAAATTAATTTATTTAATTAATCAATCCTTTAAATTAGTTACACTAAGTAATTAATCCATAATTACTTCCATTAAATAATTTCTCTTTAATTACTTTCATCAAGTAATTATCGTTTAATAAATCACATTTAGTAATTTCCCATTAATTACCCTCCTTAATTAATGATATTAAGCCATTATCCTTTAATTACTTTCATTAAGTAATTATCATAATTACTTTCATTAAGTAATTATCATTAATTACTTTCAGTAAGTGATTAACCTTAAATTAATTAACGATCCTTTAATTTATTATCTTAAGTGATTATCCTTATTCAATCACTTTATTTAATTATTCTTAATTAAGTAAGTTAATTTATAAACCCTTTATTAATTATACTAATTAATGACTTTTATCTAATTACATTGATTACTTAATCATCAAAAAACAAGACCCTATTTAAAATAAACCATTATCTTAATTATCTACTTAATCATTATTAAATCTTGTTTGAAATCACATAGAAATAAAATTAAATAATTAAATTATTATATTTAACTTTAAAAGCCTTAACTTCATTTTATTCTTCCACTTCTCTTAACTTAACTATCCTTTATTTCTTTTTATTAATTAATATTTAAACCAATCGGCCCACTACTTCCCGGCCCACCAAGACCAGAACCCATGAAACAACAGATTTCCCTTCCTCCTATCTTCTATTCTCATCAGCGAACAGTTCAAATTAAACTACAGGGATGACACGAAGTCGTGCACATACCCGTGCACGCTTCCTTCGTTGATCGTGCCTTGCCGTCGGCCATCCCTACTAATCACGCGCGGTCACGCCATCCTATCCAACCACCCAAGTCTCGACAAACTACCCTGATCAAAAAAACAAGCTTCGACCCCCTACTGCAAATGACCAGATAACATCGATCGCCACGCTCCGGCCACTTATACAACAGTATACCATCAAACTTCATCGAAAGACCCACCTCCTCCTCCATTGCTTCCCCCATGCGCGAAACCATCCATCACCCTTCTTGCTTTGCTAAACAACACGAACCCGAAAGCCAAGCGAAGATCCCTTAAACCCTAATACCCAATCAACTTTCTCTCTCGATCACTAAGAAATTCCAGTATCAATTTTCTCGAGTTCCCCATTCCCTACTCCTCCTCGTCGAGTGCCACGCCTCCAAATCAACCCAGCCACTTAAATTTGCCAACATGCCCAAATTCTTTCAACCCGACCTACCTTCTGCACTGCGCTTCTAGAAATCACCCTACTACTCTTAAAAATCATCACTTCCTTCAACGAACGCGATTACACAAACAAAGACCCAAATCTTGGCTAAACTTGATCACTTACTGCAAAGTATACATTTTACTAGCCTATACTTCAATATATCTACTGAAACCAGTTTTAAAATGAAGTACACCTCATAACAAACAACTCTTCTTTTAACATCACCACTTAAAACTAATTAGATTTAGTGGTTGAATTTTTGAATCTGCAGATTTATGCTAGCAGATCCGATCCTTGTTTTGGTTTATATTTGCTTGATTTTTGGTTTTTGATTCAGGTTTGAGTTTGTTGTTTGAAATTTCTGGTTTCAAAATTGTTAACAGGCTTGCTTTTGAACTTCTCAGGTTTGAGAAATGTTTGATTACATGTTTGCTTTAACTTGCCGCAGATCTGACTTTCTACTATTGTTTTGTTTCTTTGTTTTTGAAAGTGGGAAGATAGAAAAAAGAATGAAGAGAAGAGTCAGATGTTTATGTAGGGTCAATTAAAAGTAAAAGAAAATGAAATACCATGATGGCACTTGTTAACATATGTCATTTGCACTTGTTTATCATCATACATTTGTTACTAACATTATTTCATAAATTAACACTTGTATTTTTGCATGTGTTTATTTTTCAGCGTCATAAACCATATTTCTTAAATTCACATAAGTATTATATTTTATAAATTATATATATTTATCTTTTTTTAATGATGTTCCTTAAATATACAACTATTTATTACAAGTAATATTTTCTATATATTTATTTGAATTTCAAACCCAAATTCAAATTAAATTTTAAAATCAACTCAAATATTATATTTAATCAAACACATATTTAATTGGTTTGAAACCAATAATTTTTCTATTTACAATCTGTATATATATATAGGTGTGTGTATATATATATATAAACCATCATTATTATTTGTTATGAAATAAATGAATTTTTTTTACCCATTTTAAATAATTTATATAAAAGAGATTATCATACTTGAATTTTCTTGAAAATTTTCTAGGATATCACAGATATCCTTTAATATATTTCCAATTTATTTACATATCCATATATCTTTTATTATCAAAATTATATCTGTTTAACATACAAATTAATATTTTAATAAATTGTAATCCTGTTAGTTATCAATTAACAGATGTCCAAAAATTTGGGTTATCGCATTCCTCCCCCTTTGAATCTTTTCATCCCTGAAAAGGAACGACGCCAGAATTTGTTCAACACTTAATATCAGATAAATTTTTCTTTGAACATTCTTAAAACACTTTTAAAATCTATATAATATTATAAAATAGTTTTTATGAAAATACTTTTTATAACTCGATGTCTCAAAAAGTCCATCCTCGTTCTCACAGAAATTTGGTCATACGTTGACCAAGCGTATGACTGAAAATCTATAAGTACTTGGTAAACCCGTTTTCAACACCCAGTGAAAATACTTGAAAAAATAATTTTATTGAAAATATAGAAAACATTTTTGAAAAATAGAGGAAATATCTTAGGTGAGAATGCGTTGAAAATCATCACCCCCATCCATGGTCGCGGTTAACCCGATGGTTACGTTGCCGTCCTGGCAAAATCCATAGATAACTGTAGGCCTCCGCGCCCCTCGATTATGCCATGGAACCCGCTACAGATCGCAGTTACATCCAGGGTTACATTGCCATCGCAGCAAAAGTCCATATTTAATCAAACACGTATTTAATTGGTCTGAAACCAATAATTTTTCTATTTGCAATCTGTGTGTGTGTATATATATAAACCATCATTATTATTTGTTTTGAAATAAATGAATTTTTTTACCCATTTTAAATAATCAATATAAAAGAGATTATCATACTTGAATTTGCTTGAAAATTTTCCAGGATATCACAGATATCCTTTAATATATTTACAATTTATTTATATATCTAGATATCTTTTGTTATCAAAAGTATATCTATTTAACATACAAATTAATATTTTAATAAATTTTAATCCTGTTAATTACCAATTAACAGATGTCCAAAAATTCCGGGTTATCACATTGCCTATAAATATAATGTTAAATCCTAATAATTCTCACCATAGAGTAGTTACACATGGAAATCCATGAAGCTGGGTGGTACATGACCCTCAGTCGGGCCTTAATAGCCCAATGATTGTAGATCCTCTGATGATTGTCGATTTTTGATGTATAATAGGTCCAGATAAAAGGAAAATAAGAATCTATATGTTATAGATAGTGAGAAATTGGAAAGTTACTAAAGAAAGTTGTGAAATGGTCACTCCTAATTGGTAATTGGATTTTCAATATGGAGAAAGGAACAAGTTAGTAAATTGAAGGAAAGATGTTCTTGAATGAACAGTTAGAAAACCATTTAGAGTCTAACCCAATAAAAAATAGTTTTAAAAGTTGAGAAAAATATATAATTAATATATTTGAAAAAGAAAAGAAGCAAATATTGGATTTTGGAGAAAAATATATGATATTGGATTTTGAAAAAAAGTATTTATATAAGAAAAGTTTATTTCAAAGTTAAACTGAAAAGTTTCCATAAATTGGTTTTATAAAAGGAATTTGTTTGAGAAAAATTATAGAGCATTATAGCTGCTAGTTTCTTTGTAAAGAAAGAAAAGCGTGAACATAAAGTTGTAAAAGAAATAAAGATCTGTAAAAATCTGAAAATTCCAATAAAGGAAATTTTGTAGAAAACTATTTTTTTTGAAAGAAAAATAGTAGAGCATATAGCCCGTAGGTTTTCTATAATGAAAAATTTTAAGTCGTGAAGAAATTTTTTTATAGGTGGACAATAGAAAGTGGTATAATTTGGAATATGGGTAAATATTATAGAAATGAAGATTTAGAACCCTAAAACAAAGCTCTAGGCAAACGCATTGCAATGGTTCAAGTATGAAGACAGTAAATTAAGAGAAAAAAAAATCGAATAAGTACAATTCAAAACAATCGGAATAAGTGTAGTTTAGGTAGAGGAGTTGAATAATAGAAAACTTATGAAATATAAATAGAAACGAGGTTTGATTTATTGTAATTCTGTTAAGACTAGACATATTTTAATTCATTGGAATGAAAAAGGATAACAATGTAAGTTTCTACGAATCAAACAAGTTATAAATAGATGTGTTTTTTTTGAAATAATAAGGAATGTAATGCAACGAAAGTGATGTACAAAATATGAAAAATCCCATATTTTTTACTGTCTATTTCAATAGGAAAATGAAGTATAATTCCTTGTAATTCCACACAAAACATGAATTCTCTTTTAAGTGGTTCATAGAGAATTTTAGTGTTAACAATTCCTTTTGAATAGGGAAAGTAGTTCCAATGCATTAAGTATAGGATCCTTAACGATAATAAAAAGTGCAGTAATTAGAAATTATGCAGGAGGTCATGATTTTTTTTGCTAATAATCTAATTAAAAGTAGCATAAGAAATCAAAGACAAAATAATGGATAATGGCAAATCTCCATTGTTGTGTACACTTCAAGTATCTTTTAAAAATCCCCCTTTCGTGACATTAGAGACTCCACTAAAGATCGGAGGTGGACATAGAAAGAACAACAGAGTGAGAGTTGTTCTATTATACTCCATTTTAGTGTATAAAGATTTATAAAATGTTTTGGAAAAACTGCAAAGTGCATTTTTAGAAAATAATGGTTTGGTGTAACGAACAAGTTTTTGGAGAAAAACTTAATAAATAGTTTGAATTAAAAATCCCATTTTTTCAAAAAGAAAAGTGAAAAGATCTTTAAAAAGGAAATGTCAATTTGAAGGAAAAAGAAAGGAACTTTTAAACTTTGATTTGCTAACAATTTCCTTTAGATGTAATAAGCACGATAAATTCAAAATTGTGAATTAAAGTTTTTAAATGATTAAAACACCAAGTATTTTTGAATTTAATAAAGGGTTTTAAGGAGTACTTTTAAAGGCATAGTTTTGGGATTAACTGTTTCAAAAAATTAAGGTTTCTAACTTTTAAAAAAAATGTAAAGGCCATACGAAGATCTTAAATACAGAGTAGATAGGAATTGGTGCTTAGGTAAGACGGGGTAAAGGATAAGGCGATGAAGAGGATAATAATGATTTCTCATGGAGTAAAATTAAGGAATCCTCGAAGAGTGTAAAGAACACTAAAGAGAACCTAAGATTATTTTGTTAGTCATGTGTGCAAGCTATGAGAAGAACCAATAAGGGAATGATAAATGGTATTAAAGTATGCTTCTACGGGTGCTAAGATATGCTCGTATGAATGATCATAGATAAAGAAAGTAAATATTAAGATTTGGGAAAAACCACTAACATATTTGGGTTAAAAGGAGACACCAAACGCACATAGAGGGCATTGGTAAACTCAAGTTAAGGAATGCAAGATAGAAGGTGGAGAAGTTATTCTGCCAAGACAAATTACCAACGGGTTATTTAAGATGGGCATAGTTTGTATTTCATATCCACAACAGTGTGGAGAGGCATCGTTTATTCCATAATCAGACATGTTGATGGAAGAAATGAATAGATCTTTAGAAGTAATAAAAGAAAAGTTAAGATATGAGGATTGTAGAAGAATGACATGTTATAAGGTCCATTCAATTAGAATATGAAATGATAGGGTCACAATGTGACAACCAGTATTTTTAACCATTTAAAAATATGAGGTTGAATAAAAAATTTGTATAAAATTGTTTAGAAATTTAAATTTGAATATATTATTTATGTTGACTTATATTTGAAGATAAGTTTACTTCTTAATTTAGATTTCTATTAATGACATGGATTGGAATAATAAATGCTCATAAAGAATAGATTTAATGTTTTTATTATGGGAGAAAAGCATATGTTTATTTATCTAAAATGTATTTTAGCATAAAGAGTAATTACAGGAATAAGAAATCAATTATTTAGTAAATAATTTATAAGTCTTGGTTGTAAACAACACTTTTACAGATGTTTGAATTACTATGAAATAAATACAATTGTTTTATCTCTCTTTCCATTAATTCGGTCCGTTTTAAAATTTAACTTTGAAATCAATGAAAATTAATGCGATTGCAATCTTTCAAATAAAAAGGAAAGAAGATGTTAATTATAATTAAGGGTGTAATAAACAAAATGTTTTAATTAAAATAAAAGAGAGTCTGGATTATTATAAAGAACATTTTTACTCAAAATGAAGGAATGTTTTGAAAAAAAATAGGATGAATGTTTTTATTTTTAAGTTAAGTATAATTGTATAAAAAGGAAAAATATTGAATTTTGAAACAATATTTTTCAGCCCTTTTATAAAAGCCGGTGTAATGACCAACAAATTTGACTACTAATTATAAATTTTAAATAGTTATTTAAAATAGAAATTTGGAGGTAAAGAGAAAATTTGAGTAGAATTATGTTTTTTGGGGTTTTTGATAGTTCCATTGGGTTTAGAAATACTAAAAGCGTATATTTCGATATATAGCATGATACATTTTCGTTCGGAGATGAAAATGGGTTTTCGGGCCTTTGGGACTGCTTTGGCCCAATAGATCTACCTTTTGCCTATAAATATATGGTTATGGTGAAACCCTAAAGTCTCCATCCTATGCTCCTGTAATTTGTTTTAGATCTAGTCTTTCTCTCAGATCTAATTTCTTCCTTGCCATTGGAGATTATCCTTAATTTCTAATTACTAATCACTAACTATAAATCAATTGAAAAATCAAACTATCCAAACTCTACCAAATTATATATATCGTCAGAAAGCTCTTGACAAGGTGAAGAAGCGTATGTAATTCATTTTTATATCCGACGCTCCTGTTGATTACAATTTGGCGATTTATTCTCAACAATCGAAACTAGGATTTCTCGATCAATGGTGAAACTTCAACCAGGGGACGATCGGAAGGTGATGCATGCTAGAGAAGATCGAAGGAGTACTGTATGGTTGGATCGAGTAATAAGAGTCAAGATTCATCGAAATTGGCCAAAAACCGTTGAATTCTCTTGCTTGCCGAGGTCCTTAGCGGTGGTGGATCTCCTGGCACGTGCGGCGAAGGCGGAGGGCGGTAGGGCGGTGACTATGCTGAGGTCTGATTTGGAGTCGACGGTCGTGGTTGATGGTGGCGGCCGGTTAAAATTGGTGGTTTTGGGTTTGCTTATGTGGCTTTGGAGCAAACGAGTGGAGGAAGTCTGGATATTATAATTTTCCTCTACTATTTTAATTATACAACTTCTAATCATCATAACTTTTACGTACGAACTCCGATTCATGAATGGTTTCTTCCGTTGGACACATAGGAATTCCGGACGATATTGTAGTGGTTTGAAAGAGTTTGAAAACTGTTAGAAAAGTGCATTTGTGCCTAGATTGTCATTGTCATGTTGTCGTGCCCTTGTCTCTCTTGCTTTTTCTTGGTGTTCTAGTGCGCTAAATCAAAGGTGGGTTTTTATAATTCACGACCTATATTGTTTTTTTTGAAGTAAATTAAAATCTGGTTGAATTGAATTGAATCTGAATTGATATTGTATCATATTGATGAAATTGAATTGAATATTGACATTATATTATTTAATCGAAATGATTATAAATGGAAATGACTTGAAATCTAGTTGTTTGAAATAAATAATTGGACCGAACATTTTTATAAATGAAATTGAAATTAGAATGAAATCAAATTGAAAATAAGATAAATTCATTGTTTGGAGGTTGGATATGATATGTACATTGATTATTTACGGATGTTGATTGATATGGTTGTATAATTGGGTGGTTTTCATGAATACTGTAATGATATTAATTTATTGTCTTGTGCCATCACATTTAAGTGATTATTATGACACCCTGTTGACACTGTATTACACTCTGCCATCTTGTATTGTTTACAGAAGTTAGGTTAATTAACTGTATTACTAAATAGTGAAATTTAAACATCATTGAGATTGAGTATTGAAGTAAAAAGATTGAAACTGAAATTTTACTGTTTTGGCCTTATAATAGAAAAACTAATTTATAGCTTGTTTTGTCATTATTTGAATTTTTTTTTCACAAATGAATGCGTTAAATTCCAAAAAAATTATACGTAATAATAAACGATATTTTGAATACGATGGTATAAAATTAGATAGGAAGTTTACACGGAAATTTTTTAGAACAAATATTTAATTATATATGAAAAATAAGTAATTTGTAAAATGTGTCATTTTTAACTTTAATTTTTTTTAAAACTCTAACTCAGCAAAAGAAAAATATTTTGTAAAGAAACCTATATCGCATTCTATCATCTGGTATATTTTTTGTTTTATTCTTTGAAAACAGGATTATTGACATTTTGGAATTTTATAAATATATTATTTTGACCGGAATAGAACCTGCATATTATTTGGAGATTATTTAATTAAGGGACTCTCATATATTTCTACCATTTAGTACTTTTATTAGTTCAATCTTCGAAATTAGTCGTTGCAAAATTTGGGAAAATTATAAAATTTATTTGAAAAAACTCTAAAACTTTACTGAAAATTTTAAAATGATGTTTTAAGAACTCTAAAATTTAATTTGTAATTTTTCTGCAAATTTTATAAACTAATTAGTGTAAAATCTGATGTATTTTAATTTTAAAAATAATAAACATTTCTAGAAATTTCTAAATCATTTTCTATGAATTCCTGAAGTAAAATGAAGGATTTCTTATGTTGAACACTTTATGAGATTCTTAACATATATTTGCAAAAAATTAAAATAGACAAAACGAAAAACTTTTATGAAATCAATGATTGGTTATTAAAGAGGCCGGTGCTATATATTGACACTCTCTGTCAATACAGGAACCACTTTAATAACCGAATAAGCAATGGATGTTATCTAGAATGCAATGGTTGAAGTGACGATTGTTTGTTGGAATTAAGTAAGAGAATGATGAAGGATGACCTCGACACTTGTGTCAATGTGAAATGATTAAAATATTTGCTAGACCAGGCCAATGAGGTTAGCTACCTCAAGCAGACATTCTTCCCTTGTATTATTATCTTGATTTTGAACTCTTTTGGTGCACCTTTGATTTTTGGAGGGATGGACGTGGTCGGCCATTAGAGATTACGACCAGTCCGGGTAGGCAAAGCGGTAGAATCCTACCTTAGGCATTGCCTCACATGCTTCATTATACGATTATCCCTATATGCGACCAATATGATTTTGTTTTAGTGTTTTTCTATAACGATGCCTGCTTGGCTACAGACAATAGTGTTTATGTTACAAGGCAAACTATAGAACAATGCTCAAAAATGTGTTAAGGGGGATTATTGTAAAACCTTGACGCTATTTTAATATTTACATTACTGATAGACAACACATATGTATCATATCTACTACATATAGATAGTTTAACGGATGCTTAAGAGATTAGAAAACCCCATAATATCTCTTAAGTTATTTTGCATATTGTACACCTGATTTTGAATTAACTTACATAAGAATGTCTAGTCCTGACTCGAGTGTATTATTTTTGTTTATGCTTGAGTCATCCTAAGTTATTTAAGTGTTTCAAAGACATTTTTTTCTTGAAGACGAAGATTGAATTGGAAGATCGTATTTATTAGTATTATTCTACTGCATTATTTTGTTGTGTTTGTTAAATGTATAACTCTGATTATGTGTAAATTTGAAATCAAATGTATACTGTAAAATAGCCTCATAAACTTTTATGTAATTATTATATCTTATTATTTCGCTGTAAGATTCTATGTATTATTCTCTTCTCTTCTTATTTTCTATACAAACCCCATTGATAATCTACCTTTTGGACTGTTTGAGTTAGATATATGGGGTTTATTGTCGACTCGAATTGTCCAAAATGGTAGGTCGTCACAGTTGGTATCAGATCTTTGGTTAAGCGAATACCTAAGCCTATTGGGATAAACTCATTAAGAAACAGGGTAATGGAATGCGCTATTATGAGTTGAATGATAATATGGGAGCATGTTATTTTTTATATATAACAGTCTTAGAAGTTATAAATAATTTATATCTATATATATAACATTTGTAAATATTTTGAAATATAAATAAGAAAATATTTCTTTGGAAAATAGTTAAAGGAAGAAAAAATAGTTAGTTTTTATGAATTTAGTTATTGTATACAAATAGAAAAGGTAAACTTTAAATCCAAAAGTGAAAACTTTAAATCTGTAAACTGTAAACTTTAAAATTTAAAGTGTAAACTTAAAAGAAAATAAAACCAAAAGTGTAAAGTTAAAAGAAAATAAAACCAAAAGTGTGAACTTTAAAACTAAAATTGTAAATTTTGAAAGACTAAGCTTAAAAGAGAATAAAATTAAAGGTGTAAATTTAAAAAATGAAATTAAAGTGTAATCTAAGAAATATTCAAATATATGTTGAGAAAACTCTGTTAAACCTGTATTTTGTTGACATTGCTTTATATGTTTGTTTCACTTAATTTCACAAAATATTGTAATTTAATTATATCTTGAACAGTAGGAAATGTTTTATATAAAAGGCGACTTTATATAGATTGGATTTATAAAATAAAGTTTCTAAATAAAGAGGATTTTGAAAAATATATACAGCAGTATTACTTATAAATATTTACGAGTATTAGTATTTTAATGGAAAAATTGCATTGGACAGCTCGGGAAAATGTTTCGATTGGTTTGTGATGATTTGAATAATCTTCTAAGTGATGATCATATGATTGCCTAGGCAGTTGTTGTAGTGCACTTAGCAAATTATTCTCATTTTCATTGTACAATCGAAATGAGTTCGAATATGAGCGAACTTAAAGCAATTGATAGTAGATAATTGTCAGAACTATTTTTTTCTTTCAATATAAATTTATATTTAAAATAAACCCTTGATATATAATTCTAAAAGCTCTTGAATTTTTTTTTAAAGAAAATTATTTTTATATAAAGTATTTTAGTTATATAAAATTTTGATATGAGTTATGCAAATTCTTAAATGTAGGCTGAATAATTTAAATCAGATTTAAATTATATTAAATTGTATGAGAAGATTTTAATAAACATCATTTTATTAAAACCATATCTTTGTTTTACATCTAAATTGATTAACTATTAGATGCTTTTGGGCCGTCGTTTGGATTTAGAAAAAAAAAATTAAAACTGATATTTGGTATATACTCTCAAGACATAATACTGTGTTATACGATTTTAAATTTAAATTTTATTTATGAAATGTTTTCATAAATGATTTTATTTGTAAATAGATAATTTTGGTATATATAAATGTTTAAAAAATTAGGGTTAAGATTGAATAGATAAGTTATCTTTAAGGTTAAGTGCCGTAAGTTGGACTTGAATCATTTTTCATGATCACCCTTGGTTTACAGTTGAAGTACAGGGTTTTAGGCGATTTACACCAGTTTAGACTAGGCATTTTCATTAGATTCTCAATGGTAGGTACTTGAGACAAATTCTTGAGTTAATATAAATGTTTTCTATCTTAATTACAACTATGTAAGGAAAGAAATGGTATCAAATGAAAGAATCGAATCAAAGTCCGCACTAGAGAACTTAAAATGATCCATACTAGTTTGGATAAGAAATGCATATATTCGAGCAAGTGATGAGAGAAAATCTTACGGATGAATAATTCATGCACATTGTATGGCTTAGGAAAATTTTAAGGTGTGTAGTCATAGGAAGTTTAGGGAATAACTTTTAATTTGTTCTAAGATAGCTTATGTAATCTTCTAAGTAATAACCAAAGATTGATGAGTGTAATGGTATGCTTATGCGGTTATCTCTATCTTTGAGTACTCTAGAAGATTGTGGACCAGATAAACAACAAGTTTTGATTAGTCACTAAATGTATTGAACCATGATAAGTGTTGGTTTGTTTCTTTGTAAATTGTTTATTATGAAATTTTGGGTCGTTATGTCTTTCCCCGCTTAAATAATTTTGCCCAAGTTTTAATAATGCACTTAATAACATAACTAGCCATCTTTCCAAATATAAGTAATGATGTTAGTAATTGATTTCAAATATTTTACTTATTTACAAGTATGTCTAAGGTGAATATTTAAATGGTATTTATAAATGATATTTAACTTACGTGAAGTTCGAAATTCTACAAAATTGAATTTTGTGAAGTACTCAAATTTTTTAGTTTATTGATTTTGGCATTAATGAGATTTATATAAGTTTTCATCAAGTATAAAACTTAGAGATATTATATAAGAAGAGCATATAATTATTATTTTTATTTTAAATTTTATGAAAGAATTGATTTGGAAAGTTATTATTTATAGTATGATATGTTTAAAAAAAAAAATTCTTGAACATCTATTTTTAAAGAAAACGGTTTTTGAAATATTTTACTTGGAAAACTGTTCTGCAAAGCACTTAGAGATTCTTAGGCATTCGTCTAGCTAACGTATGAACTAAACTCTATAAGAAAAAAGATAGATGTAACACTCCTTAAGGGACTATTTATATTAAAATCTCACTCTAGTCGTTTGAAAATAATACTGATGATGACCGCAGCATCATTGAAGTTCAGTTTTGGGTTTCGAAAGTGAGAAATATATAATAAACCAATTAAGACATAAATCATTTATAAGAGTATTTTGAAAGGTATGTGAAAAAAAGTGTCGATTATTTTCAAATTTATAGTAAAATTAAGTAATTATGTTTGAATTTTATAAGTTGATTATTTGGTAAAATATATTAAAATGCTAGATTCCTTGCTTCGTTCCTTTTCGAGGACGAAAAGTTTTGAGTAGGAGAGATTGTCATGATCCGCATTTTTAACCTTAAAAATACGAGATTGAATAAAAACTGTATAAAATTGTAAAGAAATTTAAATTTTATGATTTTATTTATGTTAAATTATACTTGAAGATAAGTTAACGATCTTAATTTGGATTTCTATTAATGGCATAGATTACAGTAAGATAAAAAGGATAACATATGTTAGATTATATTTTAACAATATTGGTTTGAATATAATTAACAACATGGATTGGAATAATAAATGTTAATAAAGAATAGAATAGATGTTTCTATCAAGGGAGAAAAACATAGTTTTATTTATTTAAAATGTATTTGAGCATAAAGAGTAATTACAGGAATAAGAAATCAATTATTTAGTAAATAATTTATAATTCTTGGGGTGTAAACCATAATTTTGTAGATATTTGAATTATTATAAAATGAATACAATTGTCTTATCTATCTTCCCATTAATTCAGTCCGTTTTAAATTTAACTTTGAAATCAATTAAAATTAATGTGATTAAAATCTTTCAAATAAAAAGGAAAAGAAGACGTTAATTGTAATTAATGGGTGTAATAAAAGGAAAAAATGTTTCATTAAGTAAAAGGGAAAGTTTGGATTAATATAAAGAACATTTTTAATCAAAATAAAGTAATATATTGGGAAAAATAAAGTGGACGTTTTTTATTTTGAAGTTATGTATAATTATATAAAAAGGAAAAAAAACTGAATTTCGAAACAATATTTTTTAACCGTTTTATAATAGTCGGTGTACTGACCCACAAATCTGACTATTAATTATAAATTTTAAATACTTATTTATAATAGAAATTTGGTGGTAAAGAGAATATTTGAGTAGAATTTTATTTTTGGGGTTTTTGATAGTTCCATTTGGTTGAAAGACATCGAAAGCATAAATTTCGATATAGCATGACATATTTTCGTTCGGGGATGAAAGCGGGTTTTTGGGCCTTTGGGATCGTTTTGACCCAATCTCCCTTTTGCCTATAAATATATGGTTATGGTGAAACCCTAGAGCCTCCATCCTACGCTTCTGTCATTTCTTTTAGATCTAGTCTTTCTTCTCAGATCTAATCTCTTCCTTACTAATGGAGATTATCCTTAATTTCTAATTACTAATTACAAATCAAGCCGTCTAAACCATACCAAATTATATATCTTGGAAATCACTCGACAAGGCAAAGAAGCTTCTTAAATCCATTTTTACATCCAAGGCTCCTGTTGACCAGAATTTGGCGATTTATTCTCGGCCATCGAAACTAGGGTTTCTTGATCAATGGTGAAACTTTATCCAAGGACGATCTGAAGGTACTGTGTGATAGGGGAGGCTAAGGGTAGTACATCGGTGTAGTCGGATTGAGTGAAAAGTATTGAGATTCGTCGGAATTGGCCAGAAACCGCATGAATTCTTGTGCTTAGCGGGGGTCCTTGGGCGGCAGGTCGCCTAGCACATAAGGCGAAAGTGGAGGGCAGTGGCGTGGTGACTATGCTAAGGTCTGATCTGGAGTCGCCGATCGTGGTTGATGGCGGCAGCCGGTCAAAGTTGGTGGTTTTGGGTTTGCTTATGCAACTTTGGAGAAAAGGGCGGGGGAAGTAAGGATATTTACAAATTTGCCCCTGTGTTTTAAATTAATTACCATTTTAATTATACAACTTCTAATCGTTATGACTTTTAGATACAAACTCCGATTCATGCATGGTTTCTTCAGTTGGACTCATATCAAAATTCCGGATGATACGGCACTAGTTTGGATGAGTTTTAAAACTATTGGAAAAGTGCGTTTGTGCCTAGTTGACCGTTGTCGTGCTCTTATCTCTTTTGCTTTTGTTTGGTATTCTTATGCGCTAAATCAAATGTGATTTTTTATAATTCACGACCTATATTGTTTTATTGAAGGAAATGAAATCTGGTCGAGTTGAATAAATCTGAATTGACATTAAATGATACTGTTGAAATTGAATTAAATTTGAATTAAATATTAACATTATATTATTTAATCGAAATTAATGTAAATGGAAATGACTTGAAATCTAATTGTTTGAAATAAATAAATGGTTGAACATTTTTAATAATAAAATTGAAACTAGAGTGTAATCAAATTGAAAATAAGATAAACTTCATTGTTTGGAGTTTGGATATGAAATGTACAATGATTATTTATGGATGTTGATTGATATGGTTGTTATGAATATTGTGATGATATTGATTTACTGTCTTATGCCATCCCGTGTAATTAATTATTATGATACCCTATTGACACTGTATTACACCCTACCATCATTTATTGTTTATGAAATTAGGTTAATTAACTGTATTGCTAAATAGTGAAAAACACTATTGACATTGAGTATTGAAATAAAAAAAATTGAAAATGTAATTATACTGTTTTGGCCTTAGAATAGGAGATGTAAATTAAATGTTTTTTTTATTTGAATTTTTTTCACAAACGAGTGTGTTAAATTCTAAAATATTTATACATAATAATAAACAATATTTTGAATAAGATAATCTGAAATTTGATAGGAAGTTTAGTTGGAGATTTTTCAGAATAAATATTTAATTACATATGAATAAATAAGTAATTGTAAAAAGTGTCTTTTTAAATTGAAAATGTTTTTGTAAATCCAACTCATCAAAAGAAAAATATTTTCTAAAGAAGCCCATACTAAATTCTGTCACCTAGTATTTTCTACATTTTATTCTTTGAAAATAGGATTAGTGAAAATTTGAAATTTTATAAATACATTATTGTGACCCAAAATTTTCTATAGAAATTGCATATTATTTAGAGAATATTTAATAAAGGAACTCATATTTATTTTTTCCATATAATAATTTTATTAATTCAATATTTGGAATTAACCGTTGGAAAATATGGGAAAATTAACGATTTGATTTGAAAATCTTTGAAACTAAAAAGGTCATTAAGAATTCTCAAATTTAATATGGATTTTTTTTGCAATTTTTAGGCTTTTTATAAACTAAATAGTGTAAAATATGATGTATATTAACTATTAAAATAATAATCATTTTTGGAAAATTTTGAAACACTTTTTGTCAATTTCTAAAGTAAAATAAAGGACTTTTTATATTGAACACTTTCTAAGACTCTTAACAGATTATTTTGTAAAAATTAAAATGGACAAACCGACATACTTGTATGAAATGAGCGATTGGTTATTAAAGTGACTGGTGCCGGATATTGACATACTCTATGTCAAAACTGAAACCACCTTAATAACAGCAGTGGATGTTATCCAGAATGTAGAGGTTGAATTGGCGAACGTTTGCTGGAATGGAATAAGAGAAAGATGATGGATTACCCCGGAACTTGTGTCAATTTGAAATTACTAAAACATGAGTTATACCAAACCAATGAGTTTAGTTACCTTTACCAAACATCCTTCCCTTGTATTACTATCTTGATTTTGAACTCGATTGGTGCACCTTTGATTTTTGGAGGGATGGACGCGGTCGGCCGTTAGAGGTTACAACCAATCCTGGAGGGCAAAGTGGTAGAATCAAACCTTGGGCATTGTCTTACATTCCTTGTCATGTGATTATCCCTATACAAAACCACTAGGATTTTTTTAGTGTTATTATATCATGGTTCCTCTCTGATTACCGACGTTACCGGTTGTGTTACAAGGCAAACTATAGAATAATGCTTAAAAATGAGTTAAGGCTTTAAGCGAGATTATTGTAAAGCCTTAACGCTATTTTAATATTCACATTAGTGATATACATTACTTATGTATCGTATCTATAATATAGATAGTTTAACGTATCCTTAAGAGATGGAAAATACCATAACATCTCTTAAGTTATTTTGCACATTGTACACCTGATTTTGAATTAAATTGTATAAAAATGTATAGTCCTAACTCGAATGTATTAGTTTTCTTTATGCTCGGGTCAGCCTGAGTTGTTTCAATGTTTTGAAGTTTCTTAAAGATGAAGAAAGAGTTGGAAGACCATATTTATTAGTATTATTATGTTGTATTATTTTGTGTTTGTTTAATATATAACTCTGATTATGTGTAAATTTGAAATCAATGTATATTTTAAAACAACTTCATGAACAGTTCATGTAATTATTATTTTTTGTCATTTCGCTGTGAGATTCTATGTATTGTTCTCTTCTCTTCTTATTTTCTTTACAAATCCCATTGATAATCCATCTTTTGGACTGTTTGAGTTAGACATGTGGGGTTTATTGTCAAGTTGAATTGTTTAAAATGGCTGGTGATCGCACACAACATCATTAGTGTTGGTTGATGTGAAGGCAAACTTATAGTAGTTGTCCTATTTAAGTTAGGTTGTAAATATTAACTGTTGTTACTGGGGTAAAAGCACGTACTATTTTATAGGAAATGTTCCTTTTGTTATTTTTTCAAGGTGGACCGCAATGTTATGGGAAAACTATAAAGATAAGGAAATTTCAGAAAAGACAGTCAACTAATGCATAAGAAAAAGAAAATAGTAAAGATTGTGAGTTAAGAAATGAATTAAGAAAATATATTTGAATACCACTAAAACGAAAATTGAATAAGATTGATGAATTTCAGTAATTGGAGGACATGGAAGGAATGTTGAGTAATCACGGGTCAATGTCTCTATACCTCAAAGGCTGAAATTTATAAATTGAACTTGGTTGCTGGTAGCTATTGTAAATAAAAGAAAAAAAAATTGGAACTTAAAATTTACCGCATAAATTAAGCAAAGTCCATTATGGACATTAGATTGTCGACTAAACCTCGATTTCTTGAGATTTGGAAACTCATATTTTGAAAAACCTATACATATGTACACTTTTGAGAAATAAAAATATCTTTGTAAATGTTTTGAAAGGCTTTTAATTTTAAATTTTTGGAGTATTTTAGGAAGTGATATAAAAATATTTCTGAATTAAAAAGAAATTTTCAAATTTTCAAAATGCCACATGTGTGACATTGGGCAATAGTTGACATGTTAGTTAGTAAGGATTTCACTATGCTCAAAGATGACACAAAAATAAAATACAGTAGGAAAAAAGGAAGAAAACTGTTATAATTAGGGTATCACTTTCTCCATATCTTGTTAGTAATCAAAAGGTCGATTTTGAAATAAACCTTGTTTTAAAACTTAAAAAACAAAATTGACATACACAAATTGTACTTGGAAAAGTTGGAAAAGGATTGGGGGAGAAAGAGAAGATTCCAAGATACAGGGGAAGGGGTACATAAAAAAAGGATGGAAATACATATTTTTCCATCTAGACCCTTCCAAGCATAAGAAAATAGGTTTAAGAAACGGGATTATTCTAAATTTGGATGTTAGCAATAGTATGCTAGGATTTTGGATGGTAGGTATTGGATGCGAAAGTGGTTGAACTATACTTCTATTCGTAGAAGTGTGATAAAAAGTTGGATGTAAAAACAATTTTTTGATTTTCAAAGGTTGTTTACATGTAAAACCGCTAGTATATTTGAGATGTTGCACCATATTTTCGAAAACTATTTTAGAATATTCATTCATAAATGAGGCACCAATTTAGAATCACTTAGTTTGCATATCATATATGTTATGATACACCGTGCACAGTACACAATTAGTTGCAAAATTATTTGTTCATATTTTGTTAGTTTGGAATGGATGCGCGATATGTTACATGATCGAACCTTTGAGGAATTGCATGGACGAAATTCTTTTAAGAGAGAAGGGATATGGTAACACCTAGCTTTTTTTATGTTAATTAATTAAAAATAAATAAATTAATAAATAGTAAAGGGTGAAAATGGAATTTTTACGAACATCAGAATTTGGCTACAAAACTTGCACTGTTGTTCATGGTGATTTTCGGATCAATTTTCATATATAATATTTTCTGATTGGAGTTCAAACGAAGAAGTTATTGACGTTTGAAATTGTATAGTCAGAAATAATTACATATGTAAATATTTTGATAAATTCTAATCATGATTAGTAATGTTAATGGAAACTAAGATGTAATGACCCACCTTTTCGATCTTTGGCATCGACACTGATATATCCTCGGTATTCACATGCCGAGCATCTATATGCTGATAGATTGTGGGGTACAAGAAAGAAAAGATAGAACAAAATCTCATAACATGACGGGTAAAGTATGATGTACAACAACTCTTTACAAAAGAAACTTCAATATATATATACAATCGTTAGAGTGCTAATCCATCACTAGCTTGGACAGTTATAATAATTAGTCCTTACAAATTACTGATAAAAACAAACAGACATCAAGAACAATAAACAGTGGAACCATATAAGGCACATGAGTATATCTTGGAGAATCCAGCTCGTTTCTTACAAACTCCAAAGCATCCAGCTAATTCTGGAAACTATGCTCGGACTTACCTGAGCATTATGAGAAAATAACACCCGGGTCAGTCTGGTTAACCGGCATGAGAAAACTCAATTGAATTAAATTGATTTATATATTAATAAAACCCTTTCAAAATAAAAAGTATCTCGTAAGACCACGCTACACATAAGCACATACTGGTTTTTACCTTACGGCAACCAAAACATTTCTATAAGAAATATTCTGATATTATATTAATGTCTAAGGTTTAAAATAAATATGGAATCATAGCTGAAGTTGTTACATTATTAACTGCCGCATAATAGATATACAATCAAGTCCAAAGGCTCGTATTGGAAAACGGATTCCGTCAACGGCAAGGTAAGGTACTATCTTCATTACAGTACATCTCTAGATAAAATATACCTGAGTCAGACCGTGAACTTGGTTCACCCCCGTTGACATAGAACCGACCAACCGCTAAGTTTGGATAGTATCTAATATGTCATCACTCTAATTACTCCTAGCCTTTATAGAGTGCTCTCATGCACAACCCCATCCATAATATGATAATCTAGAAAAAAATGATGGCACACCCTAATAGTAGCAACCCACATAGCCCTGCCGCATTTACCCTATTTTAGCCATTTTTCGGGTTATGAGGCTTGAAGCAACGCTTTTACCTTTTCTCTTAGCAGACCATCGTGGAATGCTAACAGTGCCTTCCAGGCATAAATGCAATGCCAACATTCATCTATACAAGTTCATTCTAGGTCTGAAAAAAATTGAAGGCACCATTTCTACTACATCCATTTTGGAATCATCTGCAGGATTAGTAGCAAGTAGCCCTTGCACTTCAATCATCTTCTAGATAATCCAATTCAAAATGGTAATGCCGGTTCGTAGCGGTCTTCGAATAACATATATGACCCGTATCTCCCGAACCAACAATGATAGTTTATAACTGGTGAAGTTTAATGGTCGACTATTTAACTATCACATAAAAATGACACTCAAATCAGGGATTTGATTCTTTAGGGAAAACCAATATTGGTTAAGCACATAAGCAATCACTAGCCTCTTTGATTAATCCTTTCATTAAGTAAAATCATCTTGTAAATACTTGTATCAAAATACTTTTACAAAGGTATATCAAAACTCTTTTTACTCCTTTTAATACTTAGAATAATATCCATATACTTATCTCAACGGTGTAAGTCCTATTTGCGCCAAAATTGGTCACAAACCCCAGAAGTAGTGAAAGCACCAGTGTTTGTACACATATTCACAATATTTCAACACAGATCTCAGATCCAGATAAAGTAGAGATTAAAATTGAAGAAACGGTAAAATTAAAATGGGATAAATCAAGAACGAACACAATGTTTATAGTGGTTCGGCCATCTGGCCTACGTCCACAATGAGTCAATCCTTTTTATTCCCTTTGTACCGTGGTTACAATTACAAGCCTTTAGTATCAATTACAAAAATGGCAGAGCTTCATCGTCCGAGAAGGAGAAGATCCCCCATTTAGTTGCAATAGCACTCCTATTTATAGTTGTAGATTCGAAAATATCCGCCTCAAAACCTGGAATACCTTTTCTGCTGTGTAGGTGGGCCCACCACATCGATCTGTAGCGATTTTGGATCGACGCGTGTTCAATTCGTATCGATCCAAAAGTGGTCCAATTGAGATGAGATTGATCATAGATGTTCTCGAGTGCATTAGGAAGCTCCTCTTAAAATGTCATAGCATTTGGACTTGTAGATTGTGAGTTATGATCAATGCAATTTGCTTTCACAAGTCGGCCGTCGCGTTCGTATCGATCTCAAGCTTCACATTCTCCTCTCTCTTCATATTGATATAGTTTCCATCGATGGCGTGTCTCAAAGATCTAGGGAAGATCTAGCTTTCGTGTCATTCGACCGAGCCATTCCCTTATTTGTAGCCCACTCGTATCCATCGGCATGCGCTGTTCGTATCCTTCGACCAACCCCCATTCGTATCCATACCGTTCATATCTGTCCTTCGCATCGATTCGAGCTTTGTTCCTTTGTATCGATCCAATTCTTGATCGATACGAGGGGTTCTTCCAAACCCCTACTCGTTATTCGCATCGATCCCAGCCTTGATCGATACGAAATACCCTGCCATACCGATGTCAAGTCCAACCAAATTGATGCACGTCGCATCGATACGAAATATCAATACGCAATCATCGATCCGAGGCATGCTGCCATTCCCATCCCGATCGATGCGAAATCACCGATTCGAAGCATGCTTCCATTCCCATCCTGATCGATACGAACCTTCTTTCCTTGAATTTTGATTTATCCATAACTCGAGCATACGACCTTTGATTGAACTGAAATTCGAAACATAGTCTTTCCTAGCCTTGTTCATCATTCCCAATCGATCCCGTCTCAATTGAAACTCGGTCCCGTATCGATCTTAGCCTTGTTTCCAATCGATCTCCAGTCCCGATATCTATTTTTTCTAGCCAATTTTTTGATATCCCGGCCTTGGCCAAAAGGCGGGGCAACATTTGCCTTCCTAAACATGTCTTGTGGTAAGAAGGCATGTTTTGAATAGCTCCAAACCCAAAATCTGAAATCCATATTCCATCGATAGCCATACCATCCGATCAATAACGCAATCCACTACCAAGTCATCCTATTCGAGCGCCACGGCCGTATCCTTTTCTAAATATGCGACTGCTCCGAGTCGATGTTCGATTCCAAATATAGTAATCAAATCCTTAGCCAGTTTCATATTCATCTGAACCCGACAACCGAGTTCAATCAATCCATATCCAATAACCAATAACCTAATCCAGGACCTCTCCTTGTCAATATCCAAATCCTTAGCTATTCATAGCCGATATCTGAATCCATATCCCCTCCGGGTTCTTGCCAAGTGCAATCCACACTCGACGACCTATACTAAGCAACGCCTTGGTGTCCATGGTCCAGTGTCCCTAAAGGCTGAGTAATGCCATGGTTTAAGTCCTAAGCTGAATCCTGGTCGCTTCGGATACTTATCGAGTGTAGTCCACATTTGACAACCTGAAATAGTAACCGATAATGTAGGGCCTAAGTCCTAGGCCGAATCCTGGTGTCTCCGGATCATTGCTGAGCATAGTCCATACTCGACGACCTGAATAAGTCGCTTCATCTGAGCTCGATTCGCCACGCTCGAACGAAGCGACTTACCTCTTCCCAAGCATAATCCATACCCGATGACTATTTACTAAAAGCCAGATAAAAAATCCAATCGAAATCCAATCTAAAATCCTGATCAAATTGGAAAACCAAAAATCCATGAATTCCTAATCAATGTCCAAATCAAGAAGCAAGCATCCAACTAAAGTCCAAACCATAAAACAAAAAAAATCTGGAGTTCAAACTAAACTCCAAAACCAAAACAGAAAAAAGCAAATGTCCAAACCAAAATAGCAAAAACAGATTTCATAAACTATAGCGTCGTGGTTTATCATCATCTCAGAGCATGACTAGGGTCTATCTCCATCCCCGTACATAAGTAAGTGACTGGCCATTTTCCTAGAGTTTGCTAATTATTCCTTATCATCCTTGTCAGTCGATAACCAATCGACCATCATTCCTGGGCCTCGTGCCATCGTCGTTTGAGGTAGTAGTGGCTGCTCCTGTTCCATCGCCGCATTCCGAGTTCTGATTTATTGTCACAACTGGACACTCCGTACATGCTCCACGATTATATCCTTTAGATGCCTGCAACTGTTGGTATCATGCCCGTACAGATCATGAAAGAGACAGTGCCTGCTAGATGCCTTCTAGCATTCTGAGAGTTCCCTCCTTGCCAGTCTTCGGTAAGGAAGGCGATCATGAGTTTCCATGAAAATCCACTCCAAAGTTTCATTCAACCCTATGTAAGTGGAGAATTTTGGCTTTCCTTAATGTTACCTTGTCTGGCCAGAGTTGCAATCCAACTTCCATTTTCCCTTATCCTTATCCTTGCCCAAGCTTCCATCGGATGGCTCTCAATTTTCAGTCGTGTTCACTTCCTTCAACTTCATATCCGAACATGCATCCTCATGTTGAAGGAATCTCTCAGCCTCGTGAAGGAATTTCTTAAGATCCATTGGTGGGTCCCGTATCAATGATACTTTAAAATCCGAGTTATCCCAGACTCCTGACACTGTTGCCATTAAAAGCATTGATGGATCCGACCGATCCACCGAAGGAACCGCTGCATTGAACCGAGTTAAGAAAACCCTGATCGATTCTCATGTCCTTTGCTTTACCGACGTTAGTGTCATCACATTCTTTGGCCTTTTGATATCAACCTCAAACTGCTTTAGAAACCTGTCCACCAATTCTGTCCATGTCTTGATAGATCCATCTTCCAACTGCCTGAACCACATTGCAGCTATATCCGTCAAGTACAAAGGGAAACATCGGGCCATAACTTCCTTTGATGCCCTTAGCACTTCCATATGTCTTGTGTATCTCATCAGATGATCGGTAGGATCGACCTTGCTGTTGTATACCTCTAGAGTAGGCAACTTGGACTCTGGTGGATTCCGAGCTATTTTGATGTCATGGGTAAACGGATTTATGTTTACTCCTTTTAAATCTCCGTTTGCTAAACCTCCACGCATAGTTCGCCTGATAATCTTAGCTAATCAAGCGTTGTCCATCAACGGTTGCCCCCCGAGTCCCTAGGAAATTATGGTACATACTCTTCATCACATACTCTTGTGCTCCTACCAGCGTCTTGTTGTGTATTGTCACCCAGAATTCCTCCATGAATTGGCCCATCATTTCCAGATGGTGTGCCCTCGAGCCTGGATCCATCCAGATTAACAGTTGTGTGCTGATTAGGGGCCGGGCCATATTGAGCTTCTCCCTCTGCCTGCCCGTTGGTTTCTTCTATTCTAGCTCCGTGGATCTGAACTCGTGGAGCCCCAGCTGTTGCTTCCCGTCTAAACTGTCTGAGAAGGTTCTACATCATTTCCTCCTGTCTTTTTAGAGGCTCTTCATGCATAGCTCCCATCATCATCTCCATCTCGTCTCTGGTGATGAATGCCAAAGTCTGATTAGCTCCTGAAGATGCTTCCTGGCTTCCTTCATGCTGACTTCTCTTTGCTCTTTGTCTCCTTGTTGATTGCTTATTCATGGTTCCTTTTAGATCTGATCCTTTAGCTCTCCAATTGTAAACTCCAAATATGGTACAGTAGGTGCCAGTGGTTCTCAGTGAAAGCACAAAAGTATTTGCGCCAGAATTGGTCACAAACCCCAGAAGTAGTGAAACCACTAGTGTTTGTACACAGATTCACAATATTTCAACACAGATCTCAGATCCAGATAAAGTAGAGAATAAAAATGAAGAAATAGTAAAATTAAAATGGAAAAAATCAAGAAAGAACATAAGGCTTATAGTGGTTCGGCAATCTGGCCTACGTCCACTTTGAGTCAATCCTTTTTATTCCCTTTGTACTGTAGTTACAATTACAAGCCCTTAGTATCAATTACAAAAATGGCAGAGCTTCAGCATCTGAGAAGGAGAATATCCCCCTTTTAGTTGCAATAGCACTCCTATTTATAGGTGCAGACCGAAAATATCCGCCTCAAAACCTGGAATACCTTTTCTCCTGTGCAGGTGGACCCGTCACATCGATCTGTAGCGATTTTGGATTCACAAAAACAATTAGAAAGATTTCCTATTTGGTGTTGAGTATGGAAAAATGTTTCAATGCACCTTAATTAGTTAAAGATCATTTTGAAAATAATCTCAACTTCTTCCATGAATTTCCATTTATACAACTTTAAAACCATTTATCAACTTCTTTTGTAAATCTCTAAACCATCTATAAAACTCTATTATAAATCCCTAAAACAATTTATAAAACTCTTTTTTATAAATTTCTAAACCCATTTATAAAACTCTATCCTTCTATAAAACACCTTTATAAAGAACCTTTATGAAAATCCCTTCTAAGTTTACTTAATAAAAATCATTTCTAAAATTCCTCTATAAAAACCATTATAAAAATTCTTTATAAAGCCTTTATAAAAATCCTTTATGAGTCCAAACTCCATTTTCATTTATAAATTCTTTATTAAACGAAATTCCTTTATAAATCAATTTATTGTTTATAAATACCATTAATCAGTTAACTTAGTTAACTTTAAACATCATATCAATAATAAATTAATTTTTTCAAAAACAATAATAACAAAATAAATTTCTTTTAGAACATAAAAAATGAAATAATTAATTTACTTCAAACGTTATTAATACAATAATGAAAAACTTCAAACCATTATTAATATAATAATTAATAATTTCAAACATTATTATTATAATAATTAATCTCCAAAACCTTATTGTAATAAATAATTAGCTTGCAAAATGTTATTAATAACAATAATTATTAATTCCAAAACATTATTAATAAATAAATAATTATTAATTATCAAACAATATTAGTTATTTAAATAAATAACTTTTTACAATATTAAAGTATTGATAAATGACCTTAAAACAATATTAAATAGAAACAACACTTTTTAAACATTATTAAACAATAGTTAAACAACTTTAAAACAATTCTAAATGATTTAGAAAAGACAAATAAAAAGGTTGAGGTTAATAGAGAAATAGAAAAAAAATTCCAAAAAACTCAAAGATTATATTTGATACCATTCTCAAAATCAAACTAACTTCAAGTTAAAATGGTAATTAATAGTATTTTAAAACACTAAATTGAGGCTAATAACCACCAAAGCACATAACCAATGTTGTTATTGATTTTTATCACTAAAAGGGTTAAGTTTTCAACATATAACAATATCATAGTCCAATAAGGCCAAACAATTAGGTTTGATATTTTATAATTCATATAACAAATGTATTATTGAAAATAAACCAATAACGGCGAGGAATACTATTGGATCCCTCTACAAATTTCCTATTTGTCATATAAACTCCTTGCAAATGATTTCATATATTAACCACTATCAAAAGTGATAATTTATCAAAATCAAATGATCAACCAATACAACATTCAAGCATACAACCAATAGTTTTTATCTACTATAAAACATTACCGATTAACCAAAAAGACGAGTTATACTCATTGAAAATTCAGGTATCATCGAAGCGTTCTAGTTCTGCCTAAAATCGAACGATGTTCGACTTTTAGTGCAACATTCCAATAGCTCCAAACTCTGCCATCCAATTCCATAACAAAGATCTCGTTGATACGAAAGTAATACGATAGACCGCGTTAGATTTCGACCTAGTATGAACAAGTTATGGATTTTTAAAAATTTACTGTTAATATAATTATCTTCTTAACCACGTCACTAATCAACCTTAATTACGTTGTAACATCCCGATATTTTCAACCATTCGCATCCATACATGTTGAACTTGAATTTCTCAAAATATCAGATTGTTAATTTATATTTGGCAAAACTCAGCATATACAATAAATAAAATAATCATAGAATCACAGACACTGCGTAATACAACAATAAGCAGTGAAAACAATTGAATAGTAGTTCTTGAAGCTACTATATATACATATAACAGAGTTAAAACAGGATATAACAAAAGTCTCGAATACGTAGAAGTCTCATATACATAGAAGTCTCAATACAATATTCAAATAACAAAATCTAAATATATCAGAAGAGTCAACTAAATAACTGCAAGCTGAATAGATAGATGGATCTCCAAGCGAAGCTCCAACTACGATGGTAAGTCCCAAATGTTGTGGCACTAAGAATGACCTAAGCGTAAAGAAAAACACAAAACACTCGAGTCAGGATTAAGATTCTTATATCAATAAATCCAACTCAAGTGAAATATCAACTGAAATACAAGTAACTCAAAGGATTTTTGGAATAACCATCCTTTAAAGATCCGTGGAATTATCTACTATGTAGTACAATACGCTATTATAATATGTTTATAGTAAAGCAAACTATTAAAATAGCTTTAAGGCGTTACCCATATCCCCGTTAGCACATTTTTATATATTCCCATAGTCTATACAGTACAGTAACTTTCCGTAAACTGGGCTTATCAAAGGGCACTCCATAGGTATGGTATAAAGCAAATTCATAGTGGTCTCGATAAGATAGGTGACACGGCACAACTAGGCAATGCCAGGGTTGATATACCAATTACGCTTCTGGGCTGGTGGTAACGCATAGCTGCAATACCGCCCACCTCAATCCACACTCCCAAATTAAGGATGCGCACCAACTCAATCACAAAGTAATAGAATGGCAATCAAAGAAATGTGTCCGATCGGAGGAGCTACCTTACTTGGTCCATCAATTGCTTCTATTTTAGCCACCTCAAGCTAACTCACGGGAGTCAGTCCACGTATATACCTCAAATAGAATCGTCGCCGCCATCCTACTTTATTCTAGAATCTCCACCACGTACACAGTTATTAAAGGGGTTTTCGGTATTGGCAGAAAGTATGACAATAACCGATCCCAGTCTCTTTAACAACTAATCGTTATTATAATACCATGGTTATTTTAAAATATCATACTTCAAAACCAAAATGTTATATCCATTTCAAAACCATATCAATACGATATCATTTCTCACTTAAAATAATATTCATTTCCAGAATCATATCACTCTCCAAAATTATAACTCTTTCGAAATTATAACACTTTGGAAAATATAATACTTTGAAACTCATAACACTTTCCTCTTAAACAGTTTAGATATTAATAATAGTATATATATTAAAATAGTTATAAATAAAATAGTTAATAAAATGAAATAATTTGTATATAAAATAGTTAAATTAAAATTTATATATATGTATATATCAAAATAATTTATATAAGTATAAATAGTATATATATTTAAATAACATATATATATATATTGATATAATTTTCCTCAAATTTCACAAATCGATTCAAATCAATTCAAAATCCAAAATCTCATTTTAAATCAAATCTCAGTTCTTCCATTTCAGTTCAAATCTCAATAAACCATTTTATATCTTTTTCAAATATAGATATAAACCACAAATAAACCATTTCGACTTCAATATATTTTCAAAGCTTAAATATTCAAATATTTACAAAACTAAATTTGACAATTTCATATATATATATATATATATATATATATATATATATATATCAAATTCCTTGTACTATCATTTAATTTTGAAATATTTACTTAATCGTTCCAATAACATTTAATTAAAGCTTCAGTTACATGTTTAAATAAACTAAATATCCCAATTTATGTAAACTTGAAAATTTCATTCGAATCACTTCTAAATAAAAATCAAGTTATAAAATCATATCTTTAACATCTCAAATTTAATAAGTTTCAAGGCAAACTTATTTAGGTATAATTCTTAAATAAATATAATATCAAACTACTTTCTAATTCTCTTTCCAACTTAATTTATAAAATTTATTATAAAATCTATTTTTATAAAATGAAAATTAAAAAATATATTTAAACATATTATATACAAATTAAACTAAACTTTATTATGTTAAAGCTTATTATTAAATCTATTTTATATTAAAACTAATTTATACATATTTCAAAATAGTAAAATTATAAGTAAATTCTTAAAATTTACAATTTCAAAACTAACTTATAATTTTAAAAATTTTAAAACCTATAAAAGTCAAGAATTTAAAACATATAAAATAACATTATATATATAATATTTAAAAATCAGTATTTAAATAAAACCATATATATTCTTTTCAAAACCTTGGAAATCATTTTCAAAATACATATATATAGACCAATGGTGTTTGTATATAATTTTCTATACTATGGTCAAGTGATAAGGATATTTATCAATTCAATCCGAAATTTAAATATATACAGGTATATATCTTTTCAACTCGCAATCCCAAATTCAATTCAATGAAAATCGCTTGGATTTATCATTTCAACCCATAACGATTTTCTTCTATTCTATAAGATCGTTCGGGTATGTATCATTTCAACCCATACGGAATTCTATACTAACAGGGAACTTGTAGAGTGATAACAGTGATGATAAAAATATAACATATCAAAACATGCATATATCATCAATACAAAAAATAGATAATGGTGTCAGATGTCACAGGTGAAAAAATACAGATAATAGCATATATATAGCAATAAATAACTAACAACGGCATATTTCAATTGAAATCAAATTTAATAAATATAAAATCGTTAATCGTGAGTGATTCCTCACCTTTTGAGGCTAGAGGAATTTGACAACCTGACTAGATAAGAATTGAATCGTGAACCAGCCGATCGACCAATCCAATGAAAAATCTCAAAGCGAAGCAAATGAAATCGAGATCGATGAGACAAAGCTGAGAATTTGAAATCGAGGAAAAGAAATAAAAAGTCAGCTGGATATAACTAAAACAAGATGCGTAATATATAACCAAAATTTTACGTTTAGATATATATATATATTTTAAAATAAAATCTCCATATGATATATTTAAACATAATATATTAACAAATAATCTATATATATTGTATTACACAGCCATTATTTAATTTAAATCACATATATTTTAAAATCAAACACATACATATAAAACAGGACAGCATAAACAATCACTATTATTCCCTTACATTAATATATATATATAATCATTGGTAATATAAAATATCAAGTGTAAGTTAAAATATATACATACGTAATATATAGACATACATATACACGTATGCTACAGGCTGTAATAGGCTTTTATACATATATATACTAAATTTCAAAAGAGAAGTAAAGAGATTTTTAATGTTTTTTTCTCAGACAACTCTATATATTACAGTAAACGTGTATATATATATATGTGACATCATATACATATTATATCTTAGATCAGAACTTATATATATATACTCTTATTAAAAATGCACTATACTCATATTTATATTTTATTCATTGTGAAAATATCAACATATCCTATCATATATATATATATATATATAACACAGAATTTATACTGTAAATTGTAAGCATACGTATACAGTAAACACGAAATTTCATATATGTGCCGTAAGTTTATATAAAATATATATTAGCAAAACAATACCTATAAGCAACATAACAAGCAATATATAACTTAACATGTTATAACTATAATATAAATGCATAGTCAAACTAACATATAAATGCAAATACGACCTTGATGATAAATATGCAAACTAGGAGATTTATGTAGACTAACACTGTATAAACTACAAACATGCAGCCAGTACGGAAACAATATCCTTTAATATGTACTTCCCTTTATAATATTATATACATATACACCTTAAATCAAAACGTACAGACTCATATATATATATATATATTAATACATATAAACTAATGTATATAAACAAATATTTATTATATCAAACTCATATTAAAACTCATACTATCTCCTCATAACATAATATACATAATTTAATATACCATTAACCATATTATAAAATATTACATAATATATACACACACACAAAGATTGCAGTTCATATAAATAATTTTTTTACCTCACTTATATATGAAAACATTAATATATACATATAATGAAAAATAAACACTTATATAAATTATATATATATAGACAAACTTATATATATATATATATACATGTTCATTATATAAACATGCACAAATCATCATATATATAACCAACATACTTGTATATGTGTGTGTGTGTATATATATATAAGTAAATTGATAAAGTTCCATACCCAAGTGAACAATCGAAAACAAATTGGAGGAAGGCACTGCAGTGTGGTGGAGAAGCTCAAGCGACAGAGTAAGAGATGGTGGTTGGCGGAAGAAGGTCGCGAGGCAAAAGGTTGGGTCGCACATGGCTCCTGCAGCGACTGGAGGATCGAAGGGTTCCTGTCAGAGATGATAAAGTGGCGGAGGTGGTGCACGTGGTGGGGCAGGTTGTAAGAGAGAAGGCATCAGAGAGAAGAAATTTTCGGCAAAGAAGTGGTGATGGACAATGGTGGAAGGTGGTCAGAACATTTGGTGAAGAGTGAAGAAGAAAGCTCGCGAAATATATTTTTGCTTTTTTTTCTGTGGTAGAACGAAACAGAAAGGAAGCGGAGAGACGAAGGTTATATGAAACGAACAGAATGAAATAGCAAAAATAAAGTGAAACGATCGAATGGTAAAAGGTGGAAGTTGAATTGGAATATAATAATAACAAACGGCTATCAGGTTAGTACGTTGGAAAATGAAAAAGGACGGGAAACAAAAGACTGAAACGATTATCGGTACGACTACCGATCGTCGGTTTCACCGCATACCGGACACCGTTACACACAAACGAATATACTACAGAGATTAGCACTACAAGACTATCAAAACGGTATACATATATTAGTGGTACAATCATCCTATCAAAAGTCAATATTGGTACTGAAAATACTACTAAAACGTCGAAAAAACAGAGCAATAGTAGTTCAAATTTGACGAAACGAAATATGACGTCTCACTTAGAAGATGATTTACAAATTTATTGTATAAAAATTTTCAGGTTTGAGCATAATTTTATTATCATCAAATATTAACCGATTTAAATTGAAATAAAATTACATAATAAAATATACTTCCATATTTTCTGATGAAAATTTAACATTTTTTATGTTTAAGTAGGCGTATTTCAAATATCAAATTTCTATTTCAAAATTAAATTATTTAAAATTTCACAAAATTCAAGTTACTTACATTATTAATATTATTAAAATTTACGGGTCGTTACACTCTCCCCTACTCAAAACTTTTCGTCCCCGAAAAGGAACAAGGTAAGAGAATATAACAACTAGAAAGAAAAATAGATTTGAAATATAAAATAAAACAATTAATTTAAAACCATATATATTTCATTTATTTTAAAATTGGTTTACATTCAATTAAATTGGTTTAAATCCATTGGATTTTATTTAAGTTAAATTCACTTATAATTCAATCTTAACTATTTCTAAATTCATATTTATTTATCCATTATCCTATTATTCAATTTATCTCAATTAACATTTCTAAAATAATAAATTGAGTATGTAAACATTTACTACAACCACACAAAATTTATTTATAAATTACCTTAATATCATTTTATAATGTATATTATTCAATTACATAGATAACTTTTGAATAATTTAGGTAAGTTATATAGGAATGCAACTGGGTATTATACACGTAAATTTCTAATTCAATTATTTCAAGTTTAAATATTTATTCAAAATTTGGTTTCATTTTATAATTGAATTTATCTTTAACAAGAATTTAAGAATTAAATTTCTGATTTACTTCAGACCATTTAGAGATAAATGTATACATATAAATATATATTCCATATATCAAATCAATCATATATATATATATATATATATATATATATTATACAATAAGTCATAGTTAAGAAATTCAAATAAAATTCATTTTCCAAAACAAAAGTGTAGCATGGCTACTAATGGTCTCTCCACTTTAAAACTCGAAAATGAACGCCGATGATGCTGCAGTCATCACCGAAATTATTTCCAGCGACAAAAAAGAGAATACTGATTTAGACTTTTAAAATTCTTTGGAAATGACTTATATTTGAAAATAATTTTAAATAAGATACCTTAAAATTTAAAACCAAATTTTCAAAAATATTGAAAATTGAATTGTCAAATTCTCAGTTAAAGTTATCTAAATTCCAAATAAATTTATAAACCATGTCTATATTTCCATTTATTTATAGTTTACAAAACAATAAATGAAAATCAAATATTACCATTTATAACAACCCATTTATTTAACTATTTAATTCCAGAAAATCTTGTACTTATATATAAAATATAATCATACAATATTATATTTTATTTACAAATCTTGAAAATGATATTGTGTCAGTTTGCTCTGTTCAAGTGTTTTGAAATTCCTATCGATAGCGTTGATCAGACGAATCGATCGAAACCCCAAATCAACCTAACAACTCAAACAACACAATATATAAAACACTTTATATAAATTACAAATACACTCCCTCACACGATTATTCCAAAATGATTTTCGAACAAGAGTAGAAATCCTAATTTAGAGGGACCCTAATCCAAATAATTCTAGCCGGAAGATAAGCTCGACAGGGAGAAAAATAAATTACAAGAGAGGAAAAAATGTATAGACTTATATAAATCGCGGTGACCTTAACCAGGTCAACCAAGAATAAGATCGATGTAAAATTCTGAGCCAAATCGACATCTAATCGCAAGAGAATTACCTTGATCACCCACTAGAGAACATTAGGGTATGACAAGAGATAGCAGCATCTAAAGTGAGAATACAGAAATCTTCGGTGAATCAATGCTTACTGTAAAGGAGTTTCATTCCTATAAAAAACATACTAAGATGGCGAGATCACCGATTCATTTTAGAGATCAATCGAAGTGGAGCTATGGGATAACCCATAATCAAGAAGAACTCGAAAAGAAAAGACAAGAATGGATTTCAGAACGAAGGGGAAGTTCCAAAATACCAAGGAAATCGAATCAAAGAGGAAGGAATTCAAGCTTGAACGAAGATGATTCTGTAATTAAATTTACTATATATGTTAAGTTTTGCTAAAACCAGAGCTCTGATACCAACTGTAACATCACAATATTTTCAACCATTTGCATCCATACATGTCACACTTGAATTGCTCGAAATATCAGATTGTTAATTTATATTTGGCAAAACTCAACATATACAATAAATAAAATAATAACAGAATCACAAACACAGAGTAATACAATAATAAGCAGCAGAAACAATTGAATAGTAGTTCATGAAGATACTATATATACATATAACAGAGTTAAAACAAGATACAACATAAGTCTCGAATACATAGAAGTCTCAATACAGTAATCAAATAACAAAATCTGAATATATCACAACAGTCAATTGAATTACTGCAAGCTGAATAGATAGATGGACTTCCAAGCGAAGCGCTAACTCCGATGGTGAGTCTCAAATGCTGTGGCACTCAGTCTGACCCGAGCGTAAAGCAAAACACAAAACATCGAGTCAGGATTAAGATTCTTATATCAATAAATCCAACTCAAGTGAAATATCAAATGAAATACAAGTAACTCAAAGGATGTTTGGGATAACCATCCTCTAAGGATCCATGAAACTATCTACTATGTAATACAATACACTATTATAATATGTCTATAGTAAAGTAAACTATTAAAATAACATTAAGGCGTTACCCATATCCACCTTAACACATTTTTATATATTCCCATAAACTGGGTTTATCAGAGGGTACTTCATAGGTATGGTACAAAAGAAACTTGTAATGGTCTCGATAAGGTAGGTGACATGGCACAACTAGGCAATGTTAGGATAATATACCAATTACGCTTCTGGGATGGTGGTAACGCTAGTCACAACTACCGCCCACCTCAATCCACACTCCCAAATCAAAGATGCGCACCAAATCAATCATAAAGTATTATAATGGCGATCGAAGAAATGTTTCCGATCGGAGGAGCTACCTCACTTGGCCCGCCGATTGCGTATGTTTTAGCCACCTTAAGCTAACTCACGGGAGTCAGGTCCATGTATATATCTCAAATAGAATCGATGGCACCATCTTACTTCATTCTGGAATCTCCACCGCGTACACAGTTGTTAAAGTTGTTTTGGGACTTGGCAGAGAGTATGACAGTAACCAATCTCGGTCTCTTTAGCAACCAATCGTTATTGTAGTACCATGGTCAATTTAAAATATCACACTTCAAAACCAAGATGTTATATTCATTTCAAAACCATATCAATATGATATCATTTTTCACTTAAAATAATATCCATTTCCAAAATCATATCACTTTCCAAAATTATAACTCTTCCGAAATTATAACACTTTGGAAAATATAATACTTTGAAACTTATAACACTTTCCTCTTAAATAGTTTAGATGTTAATAATACTATATACTAAAATAGTTATAATAAAATAGTTAATAAAAAAATAATTTGTATATAAAATAGTTATAAATTAAATATATATATATATATGTATATCAAAATAATTTATATAAGTATAAAGAGTTTATATATATATATATTGAAATAATTTTCCTCAAATTTCACAAATCGATTCAAATCCATTCAAAACCAAAATCCCATTTTAAATCAAATCCCAATTCTTCCATTTCAATTCAAATCTCAACAAACCATTTTATATCTATTCAGAATATATATATATATATATATATAAACTACAAATTAAACCATTTCAACTTTAATAGATTTTCAAAGTTTAAATATTCGAACATGTATCAGAACTAAATTTTACAATTTCATATATATGTATATTTATATATATATATATATATAATTCCTTTACTATCATTTAGTTTTGAAATATTTACTTAATCGTTCCAATAACATTTAAATAAAGCTTCAATTGCAAATTTAATAAACTAAATATCCCATTTCAATTTATGTAAATTTGAAAATATTCATTTAAAATTACTTTTAAATCAAAATCAAGTTATAAAATCATATCTTTAAAATCTCAAATTTAGTAAGTTTCAAGGCAAACTAATTTTGGTGTAATTCTTGAATAAATACAATTTAAAACTAATTTCTAATTCTCTTTCCAACTTAATTTATAAAATTTATTGTAAAATCTATTTTAAAAGAATAAAAATTAAAAAATACTTAAAAATATTATATACCAATTAAATTAAACTTTATTAAATTAAAGCTTATTATTAATCTATTTTATATTAAAATAACTTATACATATTTTAAAATAGTAAAATTATAAGTAAATTCTTAAAATTTATAATTTCAAAATTAATTTATAATTTTAAAATTTTCAAAATATACAATTTATACATATATAAAATAACGTTTATATATGTAATATTTGAAAATCAATATTTATATAAAACTGTATATATTCTTTTCAAAACCTTGGAAATCATTTTCAAAGTGTGTGTATATATATATATGGACCAATATGGTCTGTATATAATTTTCTATCCTATGGTCAAGTGATATGGATATTTATCAATTCAATTCGCTATTTAAATATATATGGTATACATCTTTTCAACCCGCAATCTCAAATTTAATTCAACGAAAATCGCTTGGGTTATCATTTCAACCTATAACGATTTTCTCATATTCTACAAGATCATTTGGGTATATATCATTTCAACCCATAGGAAATTCTATACTAACATGGAACTTGTAGAGTGATAACAGTGATGATAAAAATATAACATATCAAAATAGGCATATATCATCAATATAAATAACGGATAATGGTGTCAGATGTCACAGGTGAACAGATACAGATAATAGCATATATATAGCAATTTAAATAACTAACAGAAGCATATTTCAATTGTCATTTCAATTGATATCAAATTTAATAAATATAAAAACGTTAATCTTGAGTGTTTGCTCACCTTTCAAGGCTAGAGGAATTTGACAACCCAACAAGATACGAATTGAATCGTGAACCAGCCAATTGACCAACCCAACGACAAATTTCAAAGCGATGCAAATGGAACTGAGATCGATTAGACGAAGTTGAGAATTTGAAATCGAGGAAAACAAATCAAAAATCAGCTGGATATAACTAGAACGAGATGCATAATATATAACCAAACAATCTATATATATCGTATTACACAGTCATTATTTAATTTAAAGAAAAATATATTTTAAAATCAAACATATACGTATAAAACAGGACAGCATAAACAATCACTATGATTCCCTTACATTAAAAAACATATATATGTAATCATTGGTAATTTAAAATGTCAAGTGTAAATTAAAATATAAACATAGGTGTTTCGACAAAGAAGTGGTGGTGGACAACGGTGGAAGGTGGTCGGCACGTTTAGTGAAGAGTGAAGAAGAAAGGCTTGCGATTTTTTTTTCTGTGGTAGAATGAAAATAAAAAGGAAGCGAAGAGATGAAGGTTATATGAAACGAATTGAATGAAATAGCAAAAATAAAGTGCAATGATGGAACGGTAAAAGGTGGAAGTTGAACCGAATATAATAACAACAAACGACTATTTATTTAATACGTTGAAAAATGGAAAGGCATGGGAAACAAAAGACTGAAACGATTATCGGTACGGCTACCGATCGTCGATTTCAGCGTGTACCAGACATCGTTACATACAAACAAATATGCTACTAAGATCAGTAGGACAAGACGATTAAAAAGGTATGTAGATATCAACGGTACGATCACTAATCAAAAGGCAATATCAGTACCGGAAATGCTGCTAAAACAACAGAAATAAGATAAATGGAGCAATAGTAATTCAAATTTGACGAAATAAAATATGACGTCTCACTCAGAAGACATTTTACATATTTATTGTATAAAAAATTTTAAGTTTGGAAATAATTTTATTATCATCGAATATTAACTGATTTAAATTGAAATAAATTACACAATAAAATAAACTTTCATATTTTCTGATGAAAGTTTACCATTTTTAATGTTTAAGTAGACGTATTTCAAATATCAAATTTTTATTTCAAAATTCAACTATTTAAAATTTCACAAAATTCTAGTTATTTAAATTATAAAAATTATTAAAATTTACGGGTCGTTACACACGTTCTTTGCCCTAACCCGCTTCGCTCCAAACAACTAAATTGCAATACACACACATCCACCATCTTCATTTGCTCACCCCACCGCCTCAAGTGTGATGATCTGCCTTTCTTACACCCAAAGACAACTCTTAATACATCCTAGGTATTCATATGCCGATCATCTAAGTGTCTGAAAAATAGGTCAAGGGGTAAAGAGAATAAAAGAAAAAGGCAACAAATACAGTTTTTTCTCACAAATGGTAGAGTTACATATACATCATCACAGAATAGTATATATGGTTACTCCAAAATGTTACATCAAAGTTACAACAAGTACTATTTCCAAAAAGGACAGCTATATCGGCCTACCTAAATTACTAATACATAATGTACAGTCGCATTGGAAATAAACATAACTACCGAATACAGTGAAAGCTTCTACTCCATATTGCTTCCTAAAATGCTCCAAAGAAAGTTGAGTACTTGGTTGCTTATAAAAATTTGAGTACCCAAGAGTTTAAAGGGAGAAATAAAATTCTGGGTCTGACATGAGTCCGGTGTGAGTAAAGCATAAGTTTATCTGTAACGACTGGAATTTTCGACCCTCGAAATCGACACTAATACACCACTGTATTACATTCCAAGAAATCGAATGCCAGAAAACTCGGTTGCTAGGGGAAAAAAGAGAGTAGAAGAAACAGAAACAATAATACAGAATCTCATAATCGCAGCGGAACAATATATAATAGATAATAACATATCTTTATACAAAAAGAACTATAATTGTTATTATGCATACCATCATCAGAGTACAACAAATCAACAAATCAATTCGGGACAATTATAATAACTCGTCTTCACAAGTGCTGAATATATAGCCTACACATACAGCGGAATATAATCAAGCATGGGAATATATCTCTGTCATTTAGCTCGTCTCTTGTGCTCCACAACATCCTAACCTGAATCTATAATACTCGGTCTGACCTGAGCATTATAATGAAATAACACCCGAGTCAGTCTGGAAAACCAGCGTGAGAAAACACACACCAAATTTGAATTATTATTGTTATCAAAATCCTTTGAAAACAAAAGGCATCTCGTAAGACCACGCCACACATAAATATGACGGGTTTTTACCTTACAATAACCAGACATTTTATATCAAAATCATTTGATATTATAATAGTGTCTATAGAAAATAAACTATAAAATAGTTGAAATGCTTGCATAACATTCTAATATAGTTAGGCACAATCAAAACTGTATGGCGCTTATTGGAAAATGGTTTCCATACTATGACCTAATAAGGAACTACCTCCGATGAGTGCATCTCTAAATCAATGCACCTAGGTCTGACAAGAACATCTTGTATCCTACTACACAGAACCGGCCTAGCACTTGACTACTAGTACCAAATATGTCATCAACCTGGCCTTCCGACCTTAATCGAGACCCCTCATGCATAACCAATCCATATATATATGTAGATATAGGGTATCTAGAAAAATGATGACATACCTAATGGGAGCGACCCACTTAGCCCTGTTGCATGCTCGGTTTTAGTCATTTCTTGGTTGATGAGGCTTGAGGCTAAGATTACCTTTCAACCAATTTACACTTAGAATGCTCAATGTCCTCCAATGATTATGTGCTGATAGCAATCATCCATACAAGCTATTCTAAGTCTGAACAAACCAAATCTCCAAAAATCACCATATTTCTTATCTTCACAATACCACATTTCGTAACGCATAAATCGGATCGAAGTGATTTTCAGATAATTAAATTTGATATCGATTTTTTTGAAACGAACAACGAATTAGGTCAGATTTGATAGTCGGCTATTTAACTATCAAATTTACACACATAAGCAGTCACTAGGCCCATATTATAAATTTTTAAAACATTTATTTCAAATTACCTTTACAAAGATATATATTCAAAGCTCTCTCAATATTTCAATATTGGAAAACAATTTCAAAACTTAAATCTATAACAGGATATTTCAACCAATATCAACACTTAGAAATATTTCCAATTCCAAATTATAATTTATTACTTAGAAAAATATTTCTATGTAAACCATTCCACCGCTAAATATCTCCAAAATCTTTAATTTCAATACTTAGGAAAAATATTATAAGTCTATTTCCCAAAATCATTTTTTATATTCACGCCTAGAAAATATTCTGTAGTCATCTCACACATCTCCGGAACTTTATTTATTCCCTTAAAAAATTTCCAAAAATTAAAGAATATACTTATTAATAATCCAACAAACAATTTATAACTTTTTAATGAATTCAGATTCATTTTCGAAGTTTCCATATCTAAACAATTTGGAAATTCTCTTAAGTTTCCAGAATTATAACATTTCAGTTAGACAACCACATCCGTTCAATAAAATTGGTTTACAATCTCGAGAGTATTTATAAATAAATTCCAATTACTTACTTTTAAATTCTATATATATATATTTATATAATAATAATTTCAAAAATAGGGTTAAATAATTATTTAAAATATCAAAGCATTTTTAAAATAAACATCAATAACTAATTCCAATTTATTAATAAATTTTTAATTGATTCACAAAATTTGTTTATAACTTAGAATTCATTTCAACCAATTTAAATATTTAAATAACTAAATTTCTAAAATATTTTAATCCAATTAATAGTTTTATAACTTCATAGTTTAATAATTAAAAATCCACTTTCTAAAACAAACTTATCCTCTCATTAAAAATATATTTTTAAAATTTCAATATAGCCAACATCAATATATAAATCTCTCTCGATTCACAACACATCGATCACATTTAAAATTTCGTAACCTTCCATTTCTTTTTAAACCGATTACCCTATCTCGGTATAAATTCTCACCATGAGTTTATATCTCTAGTTTATCAAATGACAATCATTTCACTTTATTTATAAACATTATCTATAAATTTCATAATCTCATTTCCAGTTTATAACAGGTTCATACTACAAAAATCTATTTGCTGATCGATTTCTAAATTTAATCCCATTTATAAATCAATTTCTCAAATAACCTAAACTATATTCCAAAACCAATCAAATCTCTATCCCTATTTCCATTTCATAATTTAAAAATCTTATTTAAAATCCAGTATAACCAATTTTATATTCCATTCCAAATTCCCTTTATTCTCCAAATCTATTTAAATCTAGATTTTCAAAACACTTTTTCATTTAAACAAATATCACTTAAATTTTTGTTTAAAAGTCGTTTATATACATTATTTTACAATCTCTATTTAAATTAATTCAAAAAATAGTTAAGTACAAATTTAAAATAAAATCATTTCTTTTATCCAAAACTCAATATAAATATTTCGCTTCCAAAATCCCTTTTTAATTTCTTTTCGAATTCCAAATAATATTTATGGTATTTTAAAATACCAAAATCTAGGCCAGTGCTACTATAGCGTCCAATACGTCAAATCATATCATAATCTATCACAAATTATTCAAACACATTGTGACGACCCACATTTCGAAAGATTTAAATCGACAATAATCCACACATGTCGGACTTAAACAATCCGGAACGTAGATAATCAATGAGGTTAAATAAGAAAAATAAGAAGAGAGGAAGAAACAAAACACAGAATTTCACAACCGAAACAGTAAAATACAATAATCAAATAAACAATTCATGAAGATACACGTGATTTTAATCTATACACATTTATCAGAATCATATATATACCTCAAGGTTAAATAATCAATACAACAGAATAGCACGGTGCAAGGGATAATAATAATAGTAATATACCAAAACTCCGTCTTCGTCCTCCAGAGAATAGTCTTCAATACGTTGAAAAAAACTCAGGACTGATCCGAGCGTAATGAAAAGACAAGACACTCGGATCAAGACTTAAATACTCTTATGTAATTGAAATCAACATCACAAATATGAGTGCAATAACTTAAGAGATGTTATGCGATTTTCCATCTCCTAAGGATCCGTTAAACTATTTATATACAATAGTGTACGCTATAATATATAATGTCTATCAGTAAAATAAATATCAGAATAGCATTAAGGCTTTACATTGATCCACCTTAACACATTTACAGTTTTAAACCAAAATCATAATGGGCTCGTACATAGATAAATATGATAAGACACGTGAGGCAATTCCCAAGGTAGGATTTTACCAGTTTACCCTTTCTGAGTGGTCGTAACCCATCCGTGGCCGACCGCAACAATCAATCCAAATGAAAAAAAGATGCACCCATCGAATCCAGTAGAGGTAGCTAACCTCAATGGCTAGATATAGGCTCCTGTTTTAGTCATTTTAATTATAATATAAGTGGGCTATCCTTATTGTTCTCTTACTTCATTCCAGAAAACATCACCAATTCAACCACTACATTCTGGATATCATCCACCGCGTACACAATTGTCAAAGTGGTTCTAATATTGACACAGAGTATGCCAATAAGAGGCCCCGGTCTCTTTAGTAGCCAAACGTCGTTTTACACACCGGTTGGTACTTTTCCATTTTTAAAACAATTTGTAACGACCCGTATTTTACGTGTCGATGGATCGTAGAATTTACAGGTCGTTAGTGTTGTTTGTGGTGTTCCTAGCCTGAGTCGTATTGGGAGATAACTCGTGTGTTAAGTGATGAGTCGTGACCGACTCATAGTTAGGTCGTGTTCGAGTTACGACTTAGGAGGGTGCTCGGGTTAGCATGTTGCCGTGTTAGCTTAGGTCGTGAGGTAGTTTTGGTCGCTGGAGCGACCTAAGAGAGTGACCGACCTAAGAAAGTTGACCGACTCATGAAATAGAGGGCTTCCGAGTTAGGGAGGTTGCCGAGTTAACGACTTAAGGGGATAAGTCGTATACGAGTTAAGGCGATGAGTCGTATGGTTGTTAGGTCGGAAGGGTTTTGGAGCGACCCAAGGAAGTTAGGTCGTGGACGACCTAGCAGATAGGATGATGCTAGTGGCGACCGATCTAGTGTAGATCGACCTAGAGGTGTCCGACCTATAGTAGTAAACGACTTAACTTAGAAGGTGTAAGCTGTTAGGTCGTGTAAGTTTTGGGTCGTGGGAGTAGTTAGGTCGCGTGAGTACTGTTTAGACTTAGGTCGTAAACGACCTAAGTTAGGTCGGAGATATTAGGTCGGCCATAAGGCTAAGCTGTTAAGTCGTGTCCCGTATGGCCTTGGTCTATGTGTTTAGGACTTAGGTCGGCAGGGTCTTAGGTCGTAGGTCGGCATGCTAGTTAAGTCGTCAGGCGACCTAGGACTTAGGAAATGCGGCAGTGTGTTGAGTCGTGTGACAGTTGGGTCGGCAGTGCGTTGAGTCGTTAGGTCGGCCTGTGTTTTAGGTCGCGTCTGGGTTAAGTCGTAAGTCGGCCTTGGTTGTATGTTGTGTTGGTTAGGTCGTAGGTCGTAGGGGCTGATGAGTCGGCAACGACTCATAGTTAGGTCGGGGACGACCTAAGGGGCGACGACCTAAGGAGTTTCCAGCCTATAAATAGAGGGGTTCGGCTCACTTTTTGGCACCGGTTTTTGAAGCAACGAAGTGCTGCCATTTTGAAGACTCGACTACAACATTTCTTCATCTTCTTTTCTCCATTCCAATCAAGTGTTAGCATCCATCCAAGATCGAAGATCGGGATCGAAGATTCAAGTGTCCAAGTTGAAGATCTTCATCCGTTCGGGCTAGATTTCATCGATTGAAGCGAGATCTTGCCGGATCAAGCCTTGTTCTTCGCTGTCCAGATCTGAAGTGTGTGGTTTTTGAGGTGTTTGGGTGATTTGGTGAGTGGTAGTTATCTCTCACGCGGACCCAAAGGAGTGTAGTGGATTGGTAGCTAGTTTATGTGTTTGAAATAGCATTTTCTCGCATTGTCCTTAAGTCTGCATGTAGATCCATCATTTTTGAAGATGTTTACCTATGCATATTTGTTTAACAAGTATTAGAGACAAAACCCATGTTTTATATTTGATAGATCTATGCTAAAAACCTATGAATCATGCATGTTGGACTTATGCTCATTTATTTATGATATTGCCATTTTTGTTGATATTGCTTATTAAATCTTGTTTGAATGCTTGATTGTTTGTATTGATGAATGATTTGGATTGTTTCAAGTTAGCTAGTGGTTGATTTGGAACAAGATGGTTCGAGATGATTCAAAAGCTAGGTGGAAAAGCTCTTGAATGTGGAAGCTGCCTGTAGCATATGAAGCGGATGTGGAAGCTCATATGGATGGATTCGAGGATGTGGGATCTTGCCATGATACGAGAAGGCAAAGCATGATTGAGATGGGACTTTGCTATGATGCGATAAAGCAAGGTGTGATGTTGAAATGGGACGGGTCATGATGACGTTCCAAGAAGAGAGACTTTGCTATGATGTGATGAGGCAAGACATATGTTGTGATGGGACGGGTCACGATGACGTCCCAAGCACGGGCTGCGACGACGTGCAAAGTTATGTTGATTACTCGGTGATGCGATCCGAGTTGGTGATAATGGTTAGCTTGAGAGGCGCTTGAGCTAGTATGGAAATAGTCGTCGAGGAGGATGACTAGGAGGCTGAGATCTTATCGTTGTTGAAGGTTCTAGCATGCTCAAAGCAAGGGTACGTTGGAACGGGCTGCGACGACGTTCCAGGCACGGGCTGCGACGACGTGCTAGTACTCTGGGTAGTTGCGAAAATTCCTAGGCACGGGCTGCGACGACGTGCGGAGTTATGGCTAGAACCGGGGTTACCATTAGCCCTTGACAGGTGGTCATTCAACTAACGGTGATATCAAGGCAATGATACAGTGATAGCCAGAGTCATGGATGTTTGGTTGTACTATCATTCGGTCTCAAGTGCGGTGTTTTCTGGGTGCTTATCTGATCTTGGTTTAGGCCTTGGGGGTTTGTATTTGGAAAACATCGTCCTTGACTCGAGTGATTATTGCTTTATTTTAATTACCTGCTATGCTATGATTGCTTCTCCTTAGTGTGTGTCTGGGGGCTATCACTGTGAGAAGAGGTGGAGTGGGATGGTTTAGTTCCTATTCCTTTTATTCCTTATGCTCTTTTGGTATGTTTGATAGTTAATTTACTGCTCACTAAGACTTTGTCTGACTCAAGGTTTTATGTCTCCCCTTATTACCTTGGGCTGTTCATCCATGTTGGGATGGGCAGACTAGGTAGCAGGTGACAGGTGCTGTGCTAGGAGTTCTACGATGAAGATGACGAAGACGAGCAGGAGGCTTTGCATATTAGTTTTCTTACTATATGTACTGGGTATCCGCTGCTGTATTTGGTTGAGTGATTTGTAGTGAGGCTTTCATGTATGGATTTGAGTAGATGATTGTATAAAACTACTGTGATGCTTATATGATGATGTTCTGTTCTATGGAGCTTCACTATATTATATTTCTCTATTGTATTTTATCCATGCGCTGTGAGTTGTACGATAGAGATTCTTTTGTTTTGTTTTACCCTTGACGGTCACCCATGGCTGCCTTGCACGCCTTTCAGCGCATTATTACCTTGTTTTGGTGCGGGAGTCATGGGCGGTCGTCACATTTGGTATCAGAGCTTTGGTTAATCGATTTTAGCCAACGCTCGCTGATGTAACTACGTAAGAGAGACGTAATTGTAATTTGATGGATGATTACTATATATAATATAGTAGCCTAGAAGGATTTGAACTCCTTATGCAGTTGTTTCTTAAGGTGTTCTAATCACTCTTATTACAGATATTAAGGATGAGTCGAAGAGGGAGACCAGCTGCAAGGGAAAGCCGTGCTGATGAAGGAGCTGTTGATTATGGAACTATGTTCGAAGCGATGATGACTTCGATCATGAGAAGGATACCAGCTTCAGGATCATCAGTGGATGTGGGAGTTCAAGTCCAAGCTCCGAGACCGGTGGATTTTGCCAAGCTTTGCAAGGATTATACTTCTCTTGGAGGAAAAGCTTTCTTGGGGACAGAGTCGACTATTGAAGTACAGAGATGGATTGATGCTTGTCGAAGGATCTTTGGTGACTTAGGGATTGAGGATGCAACCAAGAGAAAGCTTGCATCGAGACAGCTTCAGGGAAGAGCTGCTGATTGGTGGAATTCTATCACCATCGATACACCAGAAGAAGAGATTACTTGGGAGCAATTCCGAGTTAGATTTGAAGCTAAGTTCATCTCTACGGCTCAGAAGTCTGTTTTGTTCAAGAGGTTTGTAGAGCTCAAGCAAGGTGGGAGACCAGTTCTTGAGTATATTTCCGAGTTCGAAGCTTTGTCTAAGTATGCCAGATCGTATATTGATTCTCCCTACCAGAAGAACGAGAAGTTTGTGACTGGTCTGGATGCTTATCTTGGGAGGCAGTTAGTGGATCACTTGGACGATCCATTTGAGAAGCTGGTGGAGAAAGCCCTTAGGCATGAGAGTTTGTTCCCTAAGGAAAATTCTGTTGTTGCTGTAACCAGGGAAGGATCTAAACCACAGCAGAGTGGGAATAGGAAGAGGAAGCAGCAGCAGCAGAAGAGTAAGGATGGCCAGAAGAAGCCAAAGGGCGAAGTGACCTGCTATAATTGTCAGAAGAAGGGCCATCTCTCCAAGGATTGTAGGAATCCAAAGGCGCCGGCGAAGTGCCATAACTGTGATAAGCCAGGGCATTTCAGGAAGGATTGTCCAGAACCGAGGAAGGACAGGCAAGTTGTGCAAGCTTATGCTTTGGAAGCTGTGCCGTCGTCTTCAAGAGCTCCTACTGCTGAGGAGAAGGGGAAGAGTGTGGTGGTTCAAGGTACTCTTTCTATTTGTGGTGTTCCAGTTAGAGTGTTGTTTGATACTGGAGCGTCGCATTCTTTTGTTTGTGATGATTTGGTAGGCCGGTTAGGTTTGAAACCGGATATTGTTGATAGGCCATTGGTTGTGACTAATCCAGTTGGGGGTTCGTCATGTTTGTGTATGATATGTCGTGGTCTGGTTGTGTCGAGTCATGATTGCTCGTTTGTTTGTGATTGCTTTGTTCTGAACTTTGCGGGGTTCGGAATTATTTTGGGTATGGACTGGCTTAGGAAGTATGCGGCAAGGATTGATTGTGAGAGGCTTGAGGTGACAGTCGGGAATGTGGAAGGGCGAAAGGTTGTGATACGATGTAAGCATGAAGAAGGCGTCTTCATGAGCTTCATGTATTCGCTAGTTGTTCCACGGGATGGACTGTCATCGGTGCCTATTGTGAATGAGTTTGAGAATGTCTTTGAGGAAGTCAAAGGGTTGCCGCCGCATAGGGAGATCGAGTTTCGTATCGATCTAGTTGAGGGAGCCAGACCTGTTGTGATGCCTCTTAGGCGGATGGCACCGAGGGAGCAGCAAGAGCTGAAGGTGCAAGTCGATGATCTTTTGCGGAAAGGATTCATTCGGAGAAGTGTGTCCGAATGGGGTGCGCCCGTTGTGTTCGCAACCAAAACGGATGGATCGTTGAGGTTGTGTGTTGATTATCGTGAGCTGAATAAGGTGACTAGGAAGAACAAGTATCCATTGCCGAGAATAGATGACTTGTTTGATCAGCTTCACGAGGCTAGGGTGTTTTCTCAGATGGATTTGGCAACGGGATTTCACCAGTTGAGAGTGGCGAAGGATAGTGTGCCGAAGACTGCTTTCAGGACACCATCCGGGTTTTATGAGTGGCTGGTAATGCCGTTTGGATTGACTAACGCACCAGCCTATTTTGTGGATCTTATGAATAGAGTGTTCAGAGATCAGTTGGATAAGTTCGTGCTTGTGTTCGTGGATGATATTCTGATTTATTCCGAAACTGAGGAAGAGCACAAGACGCACTTGAGGATTGTTTTGGAAATTTTGTGGAAACATCAGCTGAAGGCTAAGTTTTCGAAGTGTCACTTCTGGAAGAGTGAAGTGAGGTTCTTAGGCCATGTTATCTCTGGAAATGGAATAGCGGTTGATCCCGCTAAGGTGGCAGCAATCCAGGATTGGGTTAGACCTAAGAATGCGCCTGATGTGAGAAGTTTTCTTGGATTATCAGGATATTATCGTCGGTTTATCAAAGACTTTTCCAAGATAGCTGCACCGTTAACAGGATTGACGAAAAAGAACCAAGTGTTCAGATGGGATGATAAGTGTGAGCAAGCTTTCGTAATCCTGAAAGAGCGACTGACAAGTGCTCCTGTTTTGACTATTCCAAGTGGGAATGATGAGATGGTGGTTTACACCGATGCATGTGGTACTGGACTTGGAGCAGTGCTAATGCAGAAGGATAAAGTTGTTGCGTATGCAAGTCGACAACTGAAGCCGCATGAAAGGAATTATCCGACTCATGATTTGGAGTTAGCGGCGATTGTGTTTGCTTTGAAGATGTGGAGACACTATCTATTGGGGGTTAGATTTGAGCTGTTTACAGATCATAAGTCGTTGAAGTATCTGTTTTCCCAAAAGGATTTGAATCTTCGACAGCAACGGTGGTTAGAGTTTCTAGCATCTTATGATTTTGGTATAGCCTATACTCCGGGGAAAGGAAACGCAGTGGCTGATGCGTTAAGTCGAAGACATGCAGGATTGGGAGCCATGTTTTCGGAATGGAAGAGTCTTGAGTATTTGGCTGGATTTGATTTCAGGCCTAGATGTGAATTGGAACCTGAGATGTTGGCAAACTTATCGATAAGGCCTACACTTGTGGAAAGAATTGGTGAGAGCCAAAGGCGAGATGATAAGCTTGTCAAGATTTTTTGTGAATTGGAATCCGGATTGGAACCAGAGAAGGATAAAGGATTCGAGGTCGATCGAGAGGGTTGGCTTCGAAAGCAAGGACGATTAGTTGTTCCCGATATTGATGGATTGAGAGATGAAGTTCTGAGGGAAAGTCATCACTCGAAGTTGACAATTCATCCAGGTGGAAATAAGATGTATCGGGATATGAAGAGAGCTTACTACTGGGAAGGTATGAAGAAGGATGTTGGAAATTTTATTTCCAAATGTATGAACTGCCAGTTGGTGAAAGCTGAGCAGAAGAAGCCCAGTGGATTACTTCAGCCATTAGAGGTTCCTACATGGAAGTGGGAGCAAGTGTCGATGGACTTTATCGATGGTCTACCTAGGACAAGAGCAGGGAATGAAGGGATTTGGGTCATAGTAGATCGTTTGACCAAGAGTGCAAGGTTCATTCCTGTTCGATCGACTAGGACTGCATCGAAGTTGGCTGAATTATATGTGAAGTGGATAGTTCGTTTCCATGGTGTTCCGAAGAGTATAGTGAGCGATCGAGATCCATTGTTCACTAGTAGATTTTGGAAGAGCTTCCAGGAAGTTTTGGGAACTGAGTTGTGTTTGAGTACAGCTTATCACCCTCAAACAGATGGTCAGACTGAGAGAGTCAACCGAGTTTTGGAAGATCTTCTTAGAGCATGTGTTTTGGACTTCGGAGGATCATGGGAAGATCACCTTCATTTGGTGGAGTTTGCTTATAATAACAGTTATCAGTCGAGTATTGGTATGGCACCATATGAGGCATTATATGGAAGACCGTGTAACTCTCCGACATGTTGGTTGGAAACTGGAGAAAAGCTGATACTTGGGCCAGAGATGATTCGACAGACTTCAGATTGTATAGAGATCATTCGGCAACGAATGAAGGCAGCCCAAGATCGTCAGAAAAGTTATGCCGATAATCGTCGTAAGGATTTGGAATTCGACGTAGGTGATATGGTTTTTGTGAAGATTTCTCCTCTGAAGAGTGTCATTAGATTCGGAAAGAAAGGAAAGTTAACTCCGAGATTTGTTGGACCATTCCCGATTATCGAGCGAATTGGAAAGCTCGCTTATAGATTGGAGTTACCGGAAAAGATGGCGGGTGTGCACAATGTTTTTCATGTATCTTATCTACGGAAGTATGTGCACGACCCAACTACTGTGGTTTCTGCTGATAGCTGTGAAGACTTGGAGGTTTATCCAGTTGTTTCGAGACCTCGTAAGCCGCTTCGTATTGTTGAAACCGATACGAAACAGCTTAGGAGGAAGACGATTACGTTGCTCAAGGTACAATGGAGTGATGATGTTAACGACTGTACATGGGAGGAGGAAGAGAGGATGAAGGCAGCTCATCCCGGACTCTTCGAGGTATGGCCCTAAAGTGTCGTGACATCTCATGAATTTGTAGCTTGTTCTGAGTCTTAGAATTCTGCATGCTAGGCTAGAATTGGTTGCATGGTTTGTTGATTGCTTTGGATGGTAGGCATGCGGAATATCTTTGATTTCTGATTGTTTGCTTGGAATTTCGGGGGCGAAATTCCTAAGGGGGAGAGAATGTAACGACCCGTATTTTACGTGTCGATGGATCGTAGAATTTACAGGTCGTTAGTGTTGTTTGTGGTGTTCCTAGCCTGAGTCGTATTGGGAGATAACTCGTGTGTTAAGTGATGAGTCGTGACCGACTCATAGTTAGGTCGTGTTCGAGTTACGACTTAGGAGGGTGCTCGGGTTAGCATGTTGCCGTGTTAGCTTAGGTCGTGAGGTAGTTTTGGTCGCTGGAGCGACCTAAGAGAGTGACCGACCTAAGAAAGTTGACCGACTCATGAAATAGAGGGCTTCCGAGTTAGGGAGGTTGCCGAGTTAACGACTTAAGGGGATAAGTCGTATACGAGTTAAGGCGATGAGTCGTATGGTTGTTAGGTCGGAAGGGTTTTGGAGCGACCCAAGGAAGTTAGGTCGTGGACGACCTAGCAGATAGGATGATGCTAGTGGCGACCGATCTAGTGTAGATCGACCTAGAGGTGTCCGACCTATAGTAGTAAACGACTTAACTTAGAAGGTGTAAGCTGTTAGGTCGTGTAAGTTTTGGGTCGTGGGAGTAGTTAGGTCGCGTGAGTACTGTTTAGACTTAGGTCGTAAACGACCTAAGTTAGGTCGGAGATATTAGGTCGGCCATAAGGCTAAGCTGTTAAGTCGTGTCCCGTATGGCCTTGGTCTATGTGTTTAGGACTTAGGTCGGCAGGGTCTTAGGTCGTAGGTCGGCATGCTAGTTAAGTCGTCAGGCGACCTAGGACTTAGGAAATGCGGCAGTGTGTTGAGTCGTGTGACAGTTGGGTCGGCAGTGCGTTGAGTCGTTAGGTCGGCCTGTGTTTTAGGTCGCGTCTGGGTTAAGTCGTAAGTCGGCCTTGGTTGTATGTTGTGTTGGTTAGGTCGTAGGTCGTAGGGGCTGATGAGTCGGCAACGACTCATAGTTAGGTCGGGGACGACCTAAGGGGCGACGACCTAAGGAGTTTCCAGCCTATAAATAGAGGGGTTCGGCTCACTTTTTGGCACCGGTTTTTGAAGCAACGAAGTGCTGCCATTTTGAAGACTCGACTACAACATTTCTTCATCTTCTTTTCTCCATTCCAATCAAGTGTTAGCATCCATCCAAGATCGAAGATCGGGATCGAAGATTCAAGTGTCCAAGTTGAAGATCTTCATCCGTTCGGGCTAGATTTCATCGATTGAAGCGAGATCTTGCCGGATCAAGCCTTGTTCTTCGCTGTCCAGATCTGAAGTGTGTGGTTTTTGAGGTGTTTGGGTGATTTGGTGAGTGGTAGTTATCTCTCACGCGGACCCAAAGGAGTGTAGTGGATTGGTAGCTAGTTTATGTGTTTGAAATAGCATTTTCTCGCATTGTCCTTAAGTCTGCATGTAGATCCATCATTTTTGAAGATGTTTACCTATGCATATTTGTTTAACAAGTATTAGAGACAAAACCCATGTTTTATATTTGATAGATCTATGCTAAAAACCTATGAATCATGCATGTTGGACTTATGCTCATTTATTTATGATATTGCCATTTTTGTTGATATTGCTTATTAAATCTTGTTTGAATGCTTGATTGTTTGTATTGATGAATGATTTGGATTGTTTCAAGTTAGCTAGTGGTTGATTTGGAACAAGATGGTTCGAGATGATTCAAAAGCTAGGTGGAAAAGCTCTTGAATGTGGAAGCTGCCTGTAGCATATGAAGCGGATGTGGAAGCTCATATGGATGGATTCGAGGATGTGGGATCTTGCCATGATACGAGAAGGCAAAGCATGATTGAGATGGGACTTTGCTATGATGCGATAAAGCAAGGTGTGATGTTGAAATGGGACGGGTCATGATGACGTTCCAAGAAGAGAGACTTTGCTATGATGTGATGAGGCAAGACATATGTTGTGATGGGACGGGTCACGATGACGTCCCAAGCACGGGCTGCGACGACGTGCAAAGTTATGTTGATTACTCGGTGATGCGATCCGAGTTGGTGATAATGGTTAGCTTGAGAGGCGCTTGAGCTAGTATGGAAATAGTCGTCGAGGAGGATGACTAGGAGGCTGAGATCTTATCGTTGTTGAAGGTTCTAGCATGCTCAAAGCAAGGGTACGTTGGAACGGGCTGCGACGACGTTCCAGGCACGGGCTGCGACGACGTGCTAGTACTCTGGGTAGTTGCGAAAATTCCTAGGCACGGGCTGCGACGACGTGCGGAGTTATGGCTAGAACCGGGGTTACCATTAGCCCTTGACAGGTGGTCATTCAACTAACGGTGATATCAAGGCAATGATACAGTGATAGCCAGAGTCATGGATGTTTGGTTGTACTATCATTCGGTCTCAAGTGCGGTGTTTTCTGGGTGCTTATCTGATCTTGGTTTAGGCCTTGGGGGTTTGTATTTGGAAAACATCGTCCTTGACTCGAGTGATTATTGCTTTATTTTAATTACCTGCTATGCTATGATTGCTTCTCCTTAGTGTGTGTCTGGGGGCTATCACTGTGAGAAGAGGTGGAGTGGGATGGTTTAGTTCCTATTCCTTTTATTCCTTATGCTCTTTTGGTATGTTTGATAGTTAATTTACTGCTCACTAAGACTTTGTCTGACTCAAGGTTTTATGTCTCCCCTTATTACCTTGGGCTGTTCATCCATGTTGGGATGGGCAGACTAGGTAGCAGGTGACAGGTGCTGTGCTAGGAGTTCTACGATGAAGATGACGAAGACGAGCAGGAGGCTTTGCATATTAGTTTTCTTACTATATGTACTGGGTATCCGCTGCTGTATTTGGTTGAGTGATTTGTAGTGAGGCTTTCATGTATGGATTTGAGTAGATGATTGTATAAAACTACTGTGATGCTTATATGATGATGTTCTGTTCTATGGAGCTTCACTATATTATATTTCTCTATTGTATTTTATCCATGCGCTGTGAGTTGTACGATAGAGATTCTTTTGTTTTGTTTTACCCTTGACGGTCACCCATGGCTGCCTTGCACGCCTTTCAGCGCATTATTACCTTGTTTTGGTGCGGGAGTCATGGGCGGTCGTCACACAATTCATACTTGATATCAAAATATCATATTCGCTTCAAAAATCATATTTTACTTCAAATGTTCATTCAACTCGATATATCAATTTCACTCCGAAACTTGATTCGAATTACAGTTTTGGTTATAATTCACTTTAACTCAATTCGCATTTAAATCCAACATTTAAGTATATCTATTCCACCCTTTGACCAGTCTGAATTTTAGAAAATAGTTTTAAATTAGTTAAATAGTTAAAATAGTTTAATAGAAAATAATTGAGAAATAAAATGGTTTATATAGTTAAATAGTTGGGGAAATTAAAATAGTTTGAATAAAGAAAATAGATTTGAAATAGTTTATACTAAAATAATTTATTTAAAATAGATTTCAAGCCAAACTGATTCAGTTCCAAAATACCCAAACCAAATAAATTTTCAATTCCATTTTCAAATTAATTTAAATTCCAATTCAAACTTAACATCTTCAATATATATCAATTCCAAGTCCATTTCCAAAATATCGATTCAAAACACTTAAATCAAATTTTCCTTCAAGATCCAATTTAAATTCCCAATCTTTAAATATAATTCAAATTCGAGCTAAATTTCAAAATATTGTTTTATATCACTTTCTTAGCAATATTCAAAGTTCGAATAAAAAGTCCAATCTTTTAAAACAAATAAATTTCTGAAATTCACATAATATTCCAATTACCCCTTGTAAATTTCAATTTTGATTATTTAAACAATTTCGTTTACCACAATTCAAATTTCATCATTTCGAGCTCAAATTCAAGAAAAAAAAAATCTAATTTCCAAAAATTCGATTTTATTTAAAACAAATCATTTAAATAATTTCAAAACGAAAATTTTAAAATCGTTTAATTTAACCATTCCGGTGTTCGTATATAATTCTCTATCCTATGACTAAGTGAATCAATTATTTCAATTTTATTCAGGGATGGATATATAACATTTCAAAAAACTAAATGTCATAGGTATATATCATTTCAATCTATTTTTTAATTTATTTGAAATAATTCAATTGACAGTTTTATATACTATAAATAACATACAAGATAACAACGGAATATATATAAAATAATTAAACACCAAATCAACCACATATCAATCAATAGCATCCATTTGCAATCAATATCCAAAACAGTCAACGTATCACAACAATAAAATAATTACCAAATATCGTGTGTTTACTAGCAATTCAATTCCAATTCGATTTAACTATCAATTTAAATTCTATCAGGTAATTTAGATGCCAATTAAATGTCAATTAAACTTAACAAACAAAATTCAATCAATTCAGATCATTTCAGAATTTCAATTCAATTATCATAAAAATACTTTATTCAATCATGAGCATATACTCACCTTTTTATTTGAAACTAAAATTATTTCAGCTTCAAATAATCCCAATTTGACTCCAAGCTATGATTATACAGATCCGCTGTAATTCCTTCCTTCCAAAATGGGCCTCGAAGGCTAAAGATATCGATTTTTATTAATATACAACTGAAATTAAAACATAGTTAATAGGCTAATTATCACCTAAGGAATAATTAACGCGCTACTTTATCTCACTGCATCATGCCAGGTTTCCCCCTTTTTGCAGCCTTCTTCGCTCATGTCACTCTTTTCCCTCTTCTTACCGATCGGCAGCGGGATCCTCCATGCCGCAATCGCCTTTGAGCCCCCATGGTCGCGCGCTGCGAACATATAGTCGCGAGCCAATTCTTAGAATCGTAGCCACCTCCTCCATTCGAACCAAACCTCGGTCACGACTCCTTAGGCTGCGCCTCCAAGCCGTAACCACATCACGCCTCTGCTCGTGTCGCCCTCCTTCTCGTGCTTCCCATCACGTGTCGTGCGCCTTCGGTCAATCTAATCGCGGCCATTTTTTCGATCGGCTGATTCCTTTTTTTCAATTTTATTTTGAATGAGATCTCATTTTTTTTTTCTGGTCTGGTGATTCAAAAATAAAAGGGAGAGAAAGGGAAAAGAGTTGCGGCTATAGATATGGGCGTGGGCCTTAAACGAGTAGCAAAGAATAATAATAATATATAAATAATATTTGAAGATATCAAACCGAATCGCTCACGAAAATTTCCAAATTCCAAATGACGCGTATGGTTTGGCGTTTATAATGTTTTACCCACATCCCGAACACAATGGAATGAGGCTTGAGGTCTAATTCGATCGTATGAAGAAGGTAGCTTTTCGAATAGAATTATTTATTTAAATTCTGAATTTAAAATTCTACGCGTTTCAAGCTCGCACGGCTAAACGACGTGTTCGAACACTGTGAAACTTGAAATCCTACAATAATTCACTATTACGGATCCGATGAAACTGGTTTCGTCAAAATCCGAGATAGTGGCCAAAATGGTTATTTTTAGTCGTCAATTAAAATATAAAATATAAAATTTAAATTATTCATATTTAAATCCAATTTTAAATGTTAACCATCTTCTTCATATTTTGAATAAAATTTTAATCAATTTCCGATATTATTTTCAATCATCTTAAATCCAGAATCAAATTATTCAAATAATTTCCAATATTAAATTTAAACAATTTAATTATCCAATAAACCAATATTAAGAAATCATTAAATATTATTTCTACCCATATTTATCCAATAATTATACTAAATTTAATAACTTAAAATAGCCAAAATACAGGTCGTTACACACATCATATATCACTGTATATGAAATTAAAATCAACATTTTTGAGGAATCCAACTGGATCCTTCCAACCTGTTTTCTACAACCATAGATGTTATATAACATAAAACACTAATCCCGCTTCAAGGCAGGATATCATGGTAATATAGAATCATCCACTATTATGCGGGGAGCAAAGGGTCTCATCTACTCCAATCGGCGGGAAATATATCCAACTACTAATATATATACTAATATATATATATATATATATATATATAAATAATGTAATATCCAACTGACAATAATTAATTGATCCAACCAATCAACCAATAAATAATTTTAATTATTATAAATTAAACCCAGTAATCCAAATGAGTGAGATTTACTCACCATTTTTTTGTTATCACTTCCGCGTTCTGATTTCGATTAAATTCGAACGCGTTCGAATATAATTGGAAATTCTGCAAGCTCTAAACTCAACCAAGTTGAGTACATAGCAAAGATCTCATTAATATGGATGCAATGCGACTGACCGCGTTGGATTTGGACCTAAAACGAACAAGTTATGAAATTTATAAGAATTGGAATCTTATTATCCAAATTTATACAAATTAATTACCATATTATATTCCATTACCCATTATTTATAAGGCCTATCCCAAATGACCAATCCACCCATTCACAGACCTTCTTCCCTCATCTCTCACGTTCGAACTCCCCTGTGCACAAAAATGGTCGTGCATGCCCATCATTGACATGCCATTCCCTTGGACAAAATCCCAAATCGACATCACCTAACTACATCCCTTCGCAATCTCCATCTGTTTGCACCCTAGCCAACCAATCTGGAGCCACCACGTGAGTCGCAATTGTCCCCTCCCTCCACTCAGCACTGTAGCGATGCGTTCGTCATTCTTCCATCACGCCACCTTAAACTTTGTCAAAAGCTGTGATTCTCTCCGACGAACTTAACTCTAATCTACATATCTCGAATCGATGTCAGAAATCAAAGAAAAACTCAACTATAGTTCATAACTTCACTATCCAGATCATCAAATCATCGTCGCACCTTTTAAAAACCCACTAGATCGAAGCTCTCCACGAAAAATGAATTTCAAAGCTTGTTTCAAGATTTTTAGTTGAGTAGAATTTGAGTTATAAATTTTTGAAGCTTCTATTTTCTTTTTTCATCTCAATTGTGCTCAGTTTAAATAAAGGAGGAAACAAATGATAGCCTGTGTATAAAGTGGCTGAACATAGGGTGGCTGAGATATGAAGGAAGGTGATTGACTAGTCAAATAGATGAAAATAATTTATTCCAAATTTAAAATACCTAGATATTTATTTCGAACCCCGATTGAGGCATGCCATCTAACGCTCCTAATGGTATACCCCTATTCCGAATGCAATGGAATAAGTTTCAGGACCTAATTCGATTGTATGGAGAAGATAGCTTTTTGAACCCAATTATTATATTAAATTTTCAATATAAATTCAACGTGTTTCTATCCCGTAGATTAAATGATAACTCCAAACGCTTCGGAATTTGAAACCCTACAATAATACTCTATTACAGATCCAATGGAACTGGTTTCGTCGAATTCCAAGAATATGCCTTGGAAGGCTATTTTCATATGTTAATTAAAATGTGTTATCTTAAAAATCGAGTAATTCGCTTTTAAATCCAATTTAATTTTTTTTATTATCTTCGTTCTTATTAATAGAAATTAAATAAGCCTTTAAATCATTTTTATCCAAACAAAAATCCAATATTCAATTATTTAAATGATTTTAAATTATTAAATTCAACTATTAAATTATCAAATAAATCGTTATATTCGAAGTTCAAGTTATTAAATCTATAAAATCAATTTTCAAATATTCAAAATCAATTAAACATCCCAATTCCAGATTACTAAAATTCTTGGTCGTTACATTAACTTTGAAAAAAACCTTCGAATTAAAGGCATCTCGTAACCATGCCTCACATAAACACGGATGGGTTTTTACCTTACGATAAGCAAACCATCTCTATATAAAATCCTCTGATATTATCATAATGTCTAGGTTTAAAATAGTTACGAAATCATAGCCGAAATTGTTACATTATTAAATTCAAGCATTTTATGTATATAATCAAGTCCGAAGGCTCGTATTGAAAAATGAATTCCAAAGTGATAAGGTAAGGGACTACCTTCCATATAGTACACTTCTAGATAATATGTACATGAGGTCAGACCCTGAACTTGGCCTACCCCTACTAAGACAGAACAGGTCTACCACCGAACTTAGATAGTACCAAATATGATCAACCCTTTGTTGCTATCAACAACCATAAAGGGATTCCAAAGCATATATAAACCATAGATATCGCTCTAGATTTGGCGATGATCATACCCTAATGGGCTCGACCTACATAGCCTTGCTACATCTACCATGTTTTAGCCACCTTCGAGTTGTGAGGCTTAAGACTATCTTCCTTCTAGCAAGCCATCTTGGAATGCTAACTTGCCCTCCAAGCATCGAATGCAATGATAGCATTCATCCATACAAGTTTTTTCAGGATCAAACAAACCTTCAACATTTACTATCTTCCATTTTTGAATTACCCTTAGAAAGAATAGTATAGCTCCGTAACATACTTCATAACAATCCATCATGAACATTATTAGTTTGGACCTTATTCTATCCTTCGCCTAGAAATAAATTCTAGATCTAATAGACAAAGGATCGACCTACTCATCCATTTTCATTGCTAACTATGGGATGACTTACTTCCCATAAATATGCCACCATATTAACTTTGGTTTCATATTTGTTGGAGGTAACTTAAGGGTAATCGACGAAGAAATCCGTTGATTTAAAACATTTTTTTGAAAGAAAGACAATTTAAACAAAACCAAAATTTAAAAAAAAAAGAAATTTTAAACCCTTATTATTAATTAAATAATAAATTAAACCCTTATTAAATAATAATTAAATCTTTATTAAGTCTTAATTACAATCTCAATTAAATTTAAATAAAACAGTTATTAATTGAACCCCTTCTTATAAATAAATAATTAATCTTTAATAAATAATTAAAAATAATTAACCCTTAATTATTAGTTAGATAATAATTAACTTTGACTAATTAACTAATTAAAAGTAAATTCATTGATTAACACTTAGATATTAATTACTTTTATTAACTAATGATTAAGTACTAATTACATAATTAATTAATTAATTAATCATTAAACAAATAATTAATTAATTAAATAATAGTTACCATTCTAATTACTTAATACAAGTTTTAAAACATTTTCCAAAGATATTTCTAAGTTAGAGCAATTTTAGATTTCGAAAAGAGTTCTTTTTCACGAACTGCACGTATAACGGCTATCGCTATACAATTTGAAAATTCCAACCTTGAAATTTGCTTTCTATGTCTTCTTTAAAACTTTAACTTTTGGAAACATTACTACCTTATAAATATAAAGATGTGGGTTTTGAAACTAAGTAAATTTAAACTTAAATAGATTCTCAAAGTTTAAGTCCAAGGTTCAAACTTTCAAAGAGGGATTTCATAAATCACTTGAGTTAGCAAAAATGCTAACTTTATTAGCATGAAAAACGTCTACCAAGATCATAACTAATATTACAACATGATTCCAAATATAAGCAAGATCATATCTTACTAATTTACTACATTTGACTTCGATTTTAAGTTTGTGCAACACAACATACAGGCATACTTAGATACAACCAAATCAACACCATTTCTAGGTATACTTACGCATAACCAATTCGACATCATGACTACTCAAACAAGCATCATATTCAACTAAGAAATATACAATGTATAAAGTTAATGACTTTGTGTTAAGGTGAGAACTTTACTCACCGAAAATGGACTAAATCAAGCTAACTTTTTTTTATAACTCGAACACAACCTATGTTTTTTCTTTTAACTAGGAAAAGTGGAGTCTTTAGTGGATTTTAGTTGAAAAGTATTCGACCTAAGGGGGTCTTAGTGCGCGGCCAACATGGTGGAGGGGTGTATGGACTTGTTTTTGTAAGAAGTAAGTGTAGAAATGAAAGAGAATAGTTTTAACAAGGATTTAACACTTAAAGAGAATGAAACTAGATTTTTTTTCTTATGAGTTATCTTTAGATGCCATGGAAGTTTACATGAAAGCTTTAGGAAAAAAAATTATGAAATAAAAATGAATGCAAAGTGGTGGAAATGTTAGGAAAATGCCTTATATACTAAGTGCATAAATCAAATTACCATATTACCTTAAAGTACTTAACCTCATCTAGATTTTTGCCATATGACCATGCATGTCTCCCCCCTTTACCAATGTTTTTTTTTACCTTTTCTCCTCTTCATTTTCCAATGCATTTATTACCTAAGTACTTCATAACTCTAAAGATATGACAATTTATGTCACTTTTTTTACATTTATAATTAGTTCTTAAACATTTACATAAAAAGTCATATCATATATTTTATATTTCTTAAGTAATTACATAAATGAAGATATTAATACTCCTAACTCATTTATAAAAGTGTTTTTATTGTTACCCAAATTTGCACAATGTTTTCAACAATTTTCCGACACCTAAAAGTCAAAAATTCGAAAAACGATTTCCACGCATATTTTTTTAAACTAATTATTTTTGTAAACAAAATTTGAAAATGATTTCATCATCATTAATTATCATTTAAAAGAGTTTTATTTTCATCATAATATTTATTATTTGAATATTTAAAATTAATTAAATATTCACAAATCAAAGTAGTGAAATTCTGGACCGTTACAAAAGCTATTTCACCATCTTTGGTTATTATTAAAAAGGAGTTTATTATGAGTTATAAAATCCATTAATTAGTTAAATAAAAAACGTATTTAAATATTCGTTATTAAAGTGATTAAATTCTAGGTCGTTACACTCTTCCCTCCTAAAAGAATTTCGTCCCGAAGCTAGCACATAAAAAGATAACTTAATTACTTAAATAGCTATATATTCATATCATAAATTACATATAAAAGACATACATAGACATCCATTGCAAACAATGCTTAAACTATACATACAAACAAACAACTAGCTATCCTAACATTACCTCAGGATAAGCCTCCATTATATGGTCTATAGTCTCCTACCTGTAGTCTCTAGGATCCTAACCTCACTGAATTTAACCAACTGCACTACCTTATTCCACAACCGCTTCTCATCCTGATCTACAATATAGGCTGGATGTCTAACCACTGTCAACTCTGGCTACACTTCTAGATCCTCCTGCTCGCATGGCTCCACGATTAAGGTTGGATCATGCACAAATTTCCTTAAATGCGACACATGGAATACATTATGAACACCTACCAATCTCTCTGGAAACTCAACCTTATAAACAAGAGACCCAATCCTTTCAAGAATACAGAAAGGCTTAATATACCTTGGAGCTAACTTCCCAGCTTTTCCAAATCCAATAACTCCTCTAATTGGCGAAATGTTAATGAACACAAGGTCTCCAACATCAAATTCCAAATCTCTGTGCCTCCTACCAGCATAACTCTTCTGGCTATCTTGGGCTGCCTTAATCCTTCTCTTAATCACTGCAACTTTCTTTGTCGCCTCTCGAATCACATCTGGCCCAAAAACTAGAAGATCTCCAGACTCTACCCAACATGCTGGAGACTTGCATGGACGTCCATAAAGAGCTTCATAAGGTGTCATACCGATGCTTGCTTGGAAGCCATTGTTGTAGGAGAATTCCACTAGATGCGGATGATTTTCCCAAGACCCTCCAAAATCCAAGATGCAGGCCCTCAACATATCTTCCAAGGTGCGGTTAACCCTCTTGGTTTTTCCATCGATTTGAGGGTGATAGGCATTGCTTAGACTCGGCTTTGTTCCCAATATAACTTGCAACGCCATCCAAAACTGACTAGTAAAGATGGGATCTCGATCACTTACAATGCTCACTGGGACTCCGTGCAATCGAACAATCTCCCTCATACAAATTTCCGCCAAAGAAATTGCAGTTCTCGTCAGCTTTACTAAAATAAAATGAGCATTCTTCACTAGCTGATCCACGATAAACAACACATCTTCATTCCTTTTCTGGACCTGGGTAAACCATCAATAAAATCCATTAGTATCATCTCACATTTCCAATCTGGGATTTCTAACGGTTGAAGTAAACCCGACGTCTTCTGGTGATCGCCTTTTATCCGTTGACAGTTCAAACATCTACTAACAAAGATGGAGACATCCCTCTTCATTCCAGGCCACCAAATTACTCATTTCATATCTCTATGCATCTTAGAAACCCCTGGATGGATATTTAATTTGGATCGATGACATTCCAATAAAACTTCTTGTCTAAGTCCATCGACATTAAGGATGCAGATCCTCTCCTTAAAATGTAGTATGCCTCGATTGTCTATCTCAGAACTTGCACATAGACCCTCCTCAACATCCTTAATGATCTTCCTTAAACGCTCGTCCTCCCTTTTCTTACTTGAAATTCTTTCCAAAAGAGTTGGTTTAACTTCCAAGAGTGCTAAAACTGCATTCCTTATATGAGCGTCTGCCACAACATTTGATTTTTCTACCATGTAGAGAATGTACAAGTCATAGGCTACCAGGAACTCCGACCATCACTGTTGCCTTAGGTTCAAATCCTCCTGAGTGAAAAGGTACTTCAAGGACTTGTGATCCATGAAGAGCTCAAACTTTTCACCTATTTAAAGAAGGAAATTACTAATTAGGATCCCTAATGACTAGAAATAAACAAAAGAGGAAAAAGAGGATTCTTACCCAATAAGTAATGCCGCCACATCTTTAACACAAATAGTTTGGCTAACGGCTCAAAGTCATGTGTTGCATAATTCTTCTCATATGGCTTTAACTATCTACTTGCATAGGCTATAACCTTTTCATATTGCATCAATATTGCACCCAAACCAACTCTACATGCGTCCATAAAAACAGCTAACCCTTCTTCTCCATCAATAATAGCCAAAATAGGGGCACTGGTCAATCTCTCCTTTAATTCGAGAAATGCACTCTCATACTTCGGAGTCTACTGAAATTTAACATCCTTCTTTGTTAGCTTGGTTAGATAAGAGGAATTTTTGGAGTAATCATTTATGAATTTTCTTTTATAATCAACCATCCCTAAAAATCTTCTCACTTCTGTGGGAGTTTGGGGTCTTTTGAAATCTTGCAGTGCAGCTACCTTAGCCAGATCAACTGAAATGCCATCACCAAATACAATATGTCCTGGGTATCTCACTTCTAATTACCAAAAGTGGCACTTAGAAAACTTAGCTTTAAGAACATTTTTCCTTAAGGTTTTCGACACCACTTCAAAATAGTGTTTGTGCTCTTCCTCATTCTTTGAGTAGATAAGAATGTCGTCGATGAAAACCAACACGAACTTATTCAACACATCCCTAAAAACTCGATTTATAAGATCGACAAAAAATGCATGTGCATTGATTAGTCCAAAAGGCATAACCAACCACTCATAGAATAAGTCCGGTCCTCTAAAAGCAGTTAAGGGTATATTATCCTTTCTACCCTTAACTGATGGAAACCCGTAGCGAGGTCCATTTGGGAAAATCCTCCAGCCCCATAATGTTGGTCAAACATATCATCTATTCTGGGTAATGGGTACTTATTTCAAATGGTTTGCGTATTTAGTTCCCTATAATCCACGCACAATCTTAGCAAACCATCGGACTTGGCTACAAAAACTACTGTTGATCCCAACTTGGACGGCTCGGCCTAATCAATCCTCTTCTCAACAAATCATCGGTTTGATCCTTCAACTCTTGCTTCTCTCTCGGGGCGATTTTACGCAGGGGTTGAATAACAGGTCTCGCACAGGAACTAGATCAATACAAAATTTAATTTCCTGATGGGGAGGAAAACTTCTAATTGGCTCAAAAATATCAGGGAATTCTTTAACAACTTCTATCGATCCTAACTCTTCCTGGGATGATTCCAAGGCATACAAGAAACTATGAAATAACTTGCTAGGATCATCACATAGCACCACCGCCAAACTTCCTAGTTTGGTTACCAAAGATATTGTTCTTCCAACACAATCCACAACGGCTCTATTCTCTGCTAGCCAATCCATACCACGTAAAATATCAAATCCCCTAAAATATGGAACAAACAAGTTGCATGAAAAGTAGTGGGTAAGGTATGAAGCTCGCACATTTTTACAAACCATACATAGATCAGCTCCTATGGGGTTCGACACATAGAGAGGGTTTTCTACGATATTAGGGGAAAGTTGAAATTTTCTAACTAAATCAAGAGAAATAAAACTGTGGGAAGCCCCTATATAAAACAAAACTCTAACAAAAACTCCATTAACAATTAAAGTATCTTCCAAGACTCTCTTCCCTTTCACATCTCCCGAAGTTGAGGGTTTGTTCTTGATTGCATAAACTTTGGCTTGTTGTCCTTTTTTTAACAATTGGCAGTCCTTAACCATGTGCCCCGATTGTTGACAATTATAGTAAAGTGTCTTCTGAACCATCAGAGAGATAGGTCCTGCCTAGCAACAAACTTTAGAAGTATGATCTTTTTGTTTAGAGTTAACACATTCAATATCTTTGAAATAGTTCCCTTGATCACCTCATGTAGGTTTTCCTTTTCCTCGCTTCTTATTCCAGTTTGGATTAAACTTCCTTTTATGTGGGTTAGTTGTACCTCCACTGGATGCTGCTGCTGTTAGCTTTTTCTTCAAAAGCACTTCATACATAAGGCCATATCAACTAGATCCACAAAAGATTCCTTCACATAAGCTGTCATCTTTTCATGAAACTCTTCTCTCATACCTAATACTAACATCTCATTTTTCTTTAATGGTGTATCAATAAGACCGGGGCCGAAATGAGATAATTCATTAAACTTAGATTCATATTCAGCTACCGACATGCCTTCCTACTTGAGATCCATGAAACCTCCATATGATCGAGTTCTGTCTGCGGTTGGCACGAATTGGTCTTCAAATACTTCTCTAAATCTAGCCCATGAGAAATCATCTTCTAGAATATTTGCGATGACAGAATCCCACCATGCAGCTGCACCCTCTTATAATTGCCATGATGCCAAGAACCGTTTCTGATCATTAGAGAAGTCCAAACCTTTGAAAATATTCTCACATTACCGTAGCCAAGCTTGTACTTCAATGATCGATTCGGTACCCTTGAAAGGTTTTCCTCCGAGATTTGTGTAGTTCTTACATAGAGTGGCGAAGATTACTCGAGGCTGCACTGGGGCTACTGCCTCAATAGCTATTCCACCCCTCTAACATTCAGGTTTCTTTCATTTGTGGTCGTTGTGCTACTGTTTCCCCTTACTCGTCCCCTTCTCGTACTCATTCTTACTACCCAAATAAAGTAAGATATTTTTAGAATACATGGACGAGATTATCTTAGGAAATAGAGCATAAAACCAAACATAAAAATGCTGATCAGAACAACACGGAAACACACTCCCAAATACTGAACTCATTATAGTGTACTACTAACCCTATCTCTAATGAGTCGACCAAAACCAAGGCCTAGGTATTCGCTTAACCTAAGCTTTGATACCAAGTGTGACGATCTTCCTTTCTTACACCCAAAGATGACACTTAATACATCCTGGGTATTCATATGCCGATCCTCTAAATGTCCAAAAAACAGGTCGTGGGGTAAAGGAAGTAAAAGACAAAGGAAACAAATGCAGATTAAGCTCCTTTGGATTTTTCCCGCATCATCATGAATGTCTCCCCCCTTTACCAACATTTTTTTTGCCTTGTCTCCCCTTCATCTTTCCAAGCCAACATGCATTTATTACCTAAGTACTTCATGTTTCTAAAGACATGACAACTTATGTCACTTTCTTTACATTTATATTTTGTTTTTAAACATTTACATAAAAAGTCATATCGTATATTTTATATTTCTTAAATAAATAGATACATGTATATATTGGCAGTCCTAACTCATTTATAAATGTGTGTATATATGTTACCCAAATGTGCATAATGTTTCGATAATTTTCCGACACATAAAAGTCGAAAATTCGGAAAATGATTTCCTGGCACATTTTCTATTTTTCTTTGAACTAATTATTTTTCTAAACAAAATTTGAAAATGATTTTGCCATCATTAATTATCATTTAAAAGATTTTTATTTTCATTATAATATCTATTATTCGAATATTTAAAAATTAATTAAATATACACAAATCAAAATAGTAAAATTCTAGGCTGTTACAAAAACTATTTCACCATCTTTGGTTATTGTTAAAAAGGAGTTTATTTAGAGTTGTAAAATATATTTATTAGTTAAATGAAAAATATATTTAAATATTCATTATTAAGGTAACTAAATTCTAAGTCGTTACATCAGGCGTTCGTACAACGTCGCACGCCCATAGGAGGTCGCCCAACCTTCGACAATCCCATCGCCACCAACATCGGTCCTTGTGCCTGAAACTCAAGAAAAAGCCAATTACACCACCATCGTTCAAAACAAGTTCTTAGGCGCCTCGCTCTGCCTCGACCAAATCTAGCCGGTCATTCTCCTTTTCTTTCCACACGAACACTTTTCTAGTTGAGGTCAAGGCCCAACTCAGCCTTGGGCGGTCTCATGGTTGTGGGCCATTGGATGAGGGGGAAGTATAACGAGAGCTAGGGTTGCAATCTTTGGTTTTGGCCAAAAAGAAGAGATTTGGGGTCATATATATAGGATTTCTAACAAATACTATTCATGCCCTAAATTCTACGAACTCCAGTCGGGGCGTGCTCACTGGCGTTCCAAGCTAAATACCCTATTATGAACTCAATGAACTATTTTCGAAACATAATTCTATCATATATAGAAGTTAGCTTTTATAATCAAGATATATAATATTTTAAATTTCTTAAATTAATTGCCATGCGTTTCGACCTCGCATGACCACATGCTATGTTCGATCGTTATGAAACTCGTCAACGTACAAAAATTCATTATTCCTGACCCAATCACACTAGTTTAATTAAAATCTAAGACAGTACTTTGGAATGATATTTCAAAGAATTTCCAATTTATTGATTTGAACCATTTATTTTCTGAAATTAAATTTCCAAAATGAATTCATTGTTATTGTTTGTTAACTTTTTTGGCAAAGCTAGTGGGGTTAATTGGGCCCCTACTAGTAATTGATGTGCCTTGTAAAAAAATACCTTACCAAATCAGATTTTGGAGGGCATAAAGAAAAAAAGGACATGAATAGAGAACACAGAGACACTACGCACACAAAACATAAAGAAAACATCAAAACAATAAAAGGAGAAAATAAAGAAAAAAACAATCAATTGAAAGTCGTCATAAGTTCAGGATCAAATGCAAGTGTAGAACTTGCCATCCTAACCCTAATTTCATGCAAAATAAAGTGCAGCAACTGGGAATGTTTCTTTATCTTCCCCTGAAAAACAATTGCATTCCTCTCATTCCATATGACCCTGATAAATACTTTTAAAGTATACATCAAAACGTAAGATGACATTGCTCTCCATCTAGTCACCATGTAAATCAGAGACCACTCAATAGCACTTATCTTTGTTGCATCGTTTCTTCCCAGTCTTAGCTCGATATTGTGCCATACCCAAATACAAGAGGGCATTTAAAAAATGTTCATGGTGTCTTCCTCTTCCAAAGAAAAAAAGAACACATCTTATCAGTATTGATTCCCTTGTAATATAAGTTAACCTTGGTGTGAATAGCATTTTCAAAAATTTTCCAAAGCAAAAGATTCTCTCTTTCACTATTATGTTGCAGCCAAATCCTCTTGCTATAACTAAATTCAAGGGCAGCTTCATTATTTGTAAGCTTCTTGTTTACCTTGGAGATTTTAAACTGGAGTATTTATCAGTCCATTTAATTCCATCCAAGGGAGCAAAAGGAAGGGGTAGCCCTTGGAATAAAGGCCATAGTTGTCTGATTATTTATTACCGGAGTATGGAAGTAAAGTATAACCATTTTGAATAAAGTCATATGCCTTTGCTCGAAATTTGACTCCAGAGTGATGAATTTGCCGAGCAGTTAGTTGTTGGCTGAAAATGAGACCAGACCTCAACCATGGGTCATGCTAGAAACTAACATTTCCTCCATAGGCGACTTCACACTTTATTAGTGGAAGAATGATGTGTCTAATTTTTAGAATGTTCCTCCAAGTCCAAATGGAGTTTTCATGGGGACTTATATCCTAGAAGTTCTTGTAGCCAATGCTATATTTAATTGACCATTAACCCATATATTATCTCTCCTGCAAAGAAGATCATCAATATGGTTGACAAATGCTTGCCTATTCCATATTAGCAAGCTTTTAATGCCTAGGCCACATTTGCACTTAGGTAATTCTAGTTTAGAAAAGGAGAAAGGTATCAGCTTTATTGAATAAACGGAACCATGCCAAAAAATCTAAACATACCACTTCTTATAATTTGAATTAGCTTTGTAGGTAGGATAAAGGTACACGATTAGTATACTACCATGGAGAAAATGACAGCTCCAACTTGGCTTAGCTGTCTATTCAACCAGTTATCCATTCTAGCAAGGTTTCTTTCATAAAGGGGCGTGCATTGAGCTTTGGACAATCTTGATGTGGCTAAGGGAAGCCCCAAGTAGTTTATAGTGTCATTCATTGGCTGCAAAGAAGTAGCATTGCTTATAGCAAGTTGGTGGGACTGACTGACTCCAGTAACCATCAAGTTAGACCTAAACAGATTAATTTTCAGGCTAGTGATGTTATAGAAGAGCTCAAGGCCACCTAAGACAGCTAAACTAGAAGACATTTCTGTTTCTTGTTGAAGACAATAAGGTCATCAACAAACATAACAGATGTAATTTGAGGATCTTTACATCTAGGGTGTAACTTGTATTGCCTATTAACAACTAACTAATTAAAGATTTGATTGAAAACCTCTATTAAAATAATAAAAAGGTAGGCAGACAAGGGGTCACCTTGTCTAATTCCCTGCTTACTATGAAATACCCAACATTAGAACCGTTAACAATTACAAAGAAGCTGGTTGTTGACATGCACACATATATCCGTGCAACAATATGTTTAGGTATAACAACCCTAGTTCGGAGATTACCTATCAATATTGAATTATAACTTAAATATCTACTAAATACGTCGATAAATGCTCTAGAATTTTTTTTCTATTTTAAGTAGATTCACATATCCAATAAATACCTAATAAAAGGCTATAGATGGTCGCTCCTAACTAGCCCCATTCTCCACATTAGCAGACAGTACTACCCAGTAATAATCTTTGTTAATGTGGGTCTTGGGGTGGAGCGTCACATTAGAGAAGTTCATCAAAGCCATAATCCGAGTAATAGAGTCTCATTGCGGAGAATCAAAGACTTTAGCAGTGTCTAATTTTGTCATAGCTTTGGGAGATATTTGCCTGTTAATATACCCTTTGAGCAATTCGTGGGACATTAATACATTGTCTATAATATTTCTAGAAGGTAAGAATGCTGCCTGATTTGGAGAAATGAGATCAGGAAGAACGATTTTGGGTCTGGAGGCAATAATTTTAGAGAGGCATCTATAGATTGTATTGCAGCAAGAAATATGCCTATAATGAAGAACATAATTAGCAATTTTAACCTTAGGAATGAAAGCAATATTAGTGGCATTGATGGAGTTCATCATTTTGCATTTGTTGAAGAAATTGTGGATTTCCCTAAGCAAATCGTGCTCAATGATATTCCAGCAAGTAGTGTAAAAGAAAGCATTAAACCCATCAGCCCCCCCACAAGAAATAGGGTTTAAGGAAAAAACATCATTTTTGATCTCAATGTTAGTAACTACAACACTAAGAGATCTGAAGTCATGGTGTTTAATTTTTGGCATTGTAATGCTATCAAAAGTTGAAGATTTGGAATAAAATTAGAAGAATTTCCCAACAAGTTCTTGAAATATGTTAGAAATATTTCATCAATCTTATTAGAATAAGTTTGTGACTCACCATCGTGATCAAAAAGAGCACTGATATTTTCTCTATTATGTTTGGACTTCAGAGAAGAATGATAAAAAGTTGTGTTTCTGTCCCCTTCAGAGAACTAGCTCATCTTAATTTTTGTTCGATCATCTAGGCTTCTTGTTTCAGTGCTTCATTGTACTATTACGATACGTTAGCTTCAAGTTTAAGAGCATAAAATTTTGAATTTTATTAAGCTCTTCTCTCAATGCTATTGATGCTGAGTTCCCTATTCCAAATTTGCTCTTCAACCATTCCTTTAATGCTTGCTTGGTAGATTTTAGTTTACAGTGAAAAACAAACATGGGGTCACCATAAAATTTATTAGACCAAGCTTTTTAACAATATTTAGGAATTCAGGTTCATTAACCCATGCACTAAAAGTTTAAAATTTGGTTTTCCATTCACAAGGGCATTTCCAAAGTGTAATATTTGAGGCGAGTGGTCAGAAAGGGCAGGCAAGGGGAGGTAGTTAAACATGTTAGGCCAGTTGAAGAAGGAAATTTGATTACAAAAGGCATGATCAATTTTATAAAAGGTCCTAGAGGAAGACCTGTTGGAATTATTCCAAAAAAGAGAGCAGTAGTATTTTTGATTTCAATTAAATTAGAGGATCCAATAGCATTGTTGAGAGGATTAATTTCATAAAGAGGCAAGGCATTGCCTCCATATCTATCTGATAGTCTCTAGGAGCAATTAAAATCTCCTAAGGACAACCAAGGGTTTAATTCTTGTCTAAGGGAAGGAATGAGATTGAAGAGATTTTGTCAAGAGGAGGAAGAATTGTCAGTATATACAAAAGTTATGTAAAATGAAGTGGAGGATGGATAATGAAGACAATGGAGATGAATGAATTGTCTTGAGGAAAGTATGGGGGTTAGGAAGAAGATAAGGAGATCATGAATGACTAGAATCCTGCCATATGGTGGTTCATTGAGATTAAGTATCGCCAACCAATAAGAATTGATATATTTAGTTACTGTGATAAATAGAGTAGAAATAAGATTTTTTTTCTAGTATTGCTAGAAGTTTGAGATTGTGGAACCTAATTAGTTATTTACATTGATTAAGCTTTATATCACTACAGGTACCTCCGATGTTCATTCTCCTAGTTTGTGCATCATTGGGTAAACTCTTGATTTGGAGAGAAGTTTCTTTTTGTTACTCCTTGTTAAAGGAGTGTTGAGTTCTATGATTTCAGGAATTATGGTAGTGGTGACGGTGTTAGCTTGGGCATTTAAATTACTATCATCTGATTTACCGCTCTTGTGATTTTTGGACTTGTTAACTATGGCAGATGAAATGGAAGGTTTGGGTGTAGAAAAAATAGTGGATGGACAAGAAGGTGAAGTAAAAGTGAACAGAGATGGGTCCTTCCATGCGGGAGGAGGACTAATGCAACCATAGGGAGGACTGGCTGAAGATGATTGTGGAGGAATTAGAGGAAGAGGAGAAATTGGATTTGGACATGTTTTATTTGCATGCATGCATGCATGCATATATTTATGTCAAAGGGAAGGGTTGCTTGATTGGGGAGAACTCCTTGGATAAGTGGCGCATTTAAGTTAAAACTACAATCTGTTTCATGCACATGAACAACAGAAGCAATGGAGATATCAGATGCATTAAATTTGGGACCGGCTAAAATTGAATTGTTGGAGGTTGAGACATTAATGTTTTGCATGGATGTATCAACATTTAGGTTAGAATCAAGAATATAGTTTTGGGGATCAGGAATAGATTGGATAGTGTCACGTAATGGTGCAGCCAAGCCATTTATTGCAAGCACATTTGCTTTTGGTAAAACAAAAGAAGCTGCAATAGTTTTCTCTTCACAAACACTATTGCTTGCTTCAACCTGTTGAACAACAATTGGTTCAACCAGGGCTCGACCAGTTTTGCAACATTACGATAACCATGTATCATATCATCACAAGGATTTTCATCACATTCACAACATTTGCTGCATTTGCTTCATCATAAGCATCATCACAAGCATTTTCTTCAATGACATTCATAACAGAATTATTAGTCAAATTTTCATTTGCGCCATTCATATCATCAAGTATTTCAAACTGATTATTAGTATAAGTCAGATTTCTTATTCAACCACTTCCTTGTTGGCCTTATTTTTACCTCCTTCTTTTCTCTCCCCAACAATATCTCCATCTTTAATTTCCACTTCAACTTTTTCATTAACCACATCTTCACTATTATTAAGCACGTCTTCACCATTGTTAACAGCATTGTTCACACCATCATCATATGTGTTAGTTCTCTTTCCTTTTGACTTGCCAACCACTTACCACTTCTGGATCCTCCAACCATATGTTTTGTTTCCTTCTTTCCTTTCTTTTTGAATAGCATGATTTATTTCCTTGGGTAAATTTTCTTTCACCTCCTCTTCCTTACTTAGATGAACTACCTTACCACAGTTATGCTTATCATGTCCAAATACTTTACGTATAGTACATATGTTTTTGTTTCAATAAATACCTCACCTCAATGTTTTGAGTTACACCTTCAATAAGTTCAATAGGAAAGCTATTCACAAGTTCCCTCTTGGGTCTAACTTCTATCATACATTTAGCATAGTCTAGTCATTTAAGATTTTCAGTTGATTCATCCATACAAAGTAGTTTCCTTAGTCTACTAGCTGGCCAGTTCACTCCTAGATGAGGCCAAAAAAAAGATGGATATATTGGAGAACTTAACCCATATAGGAACAGATGTAATGCTACCACAAACAATACCAGCTATAGGATCCCATGTGTTAGCGCCTAAATTTATCACTAACACCCAAATCTAAGTGAAAGCACCAAATACCAGTCATAGATCATATATAGAATATGTGTGGAGGATATTAATATGAAGAATAACAAAAATTAAAATGAAAGCGGTAAAGAACAACATATTTTATAGTGGTTCAGCTAACTCCGTCCTATGTTCACTCCAGGAATTTCCTTTTTATTGCTGTAATAATCGATCACAGTTACAAAATGGTAGAGTAGCCTTAGCCTTAGAAAATAGAAAGCAAGAGGGCCCAAAAGAAGATCCCCTCATCTGGAGATCCACATGTTGTATTTATAGGCAAAACCAGAGCTACCAGGCTTCTTGAGTGATTTGGGCCCACTAAGGCCATCATTGAACCATTCCTCCCAGACTGAATGACCATCAATGCCGACCGACATACATGGCCAAACTCCTTTGACCGACCCACTCGTGACACCGAACCACCTCTACGCCGAACCACATTGATCGAACCACTTCGACCGAGCCACTTCGACTTGCCGACCCATACATGACGTCCTCTCCTTGTCCGAGCCACATTCGACCGAGCCGCTCCAACTCGCCAACCCATGCATGACGTCCTCTCCTTGACCGAGCCATATTCGATCGAGCCACCTCATTAGCTTACCCACGACCGAGCCACCTTGATGCCGAACCACTACACGCCGACCCACTTCAGCCGACCCCATCGAGGCTAAACGACCCCATCCTGATCGATCCGTTCCTCCTATGCCGAACGACATCACCAAGGCCGAACCACACCATTATGCCGATCCAATTTACCTCCGAGCCACTAACACAGCCGAGCCACCCATGCTGAGCCACCTTGCTGAGCCACTTATGCCGAGCCACCCAGAAGACTTGAAGAAATAATCTAAATGACTCAAAGCTCGACTCCATATGACTCGAAGCAAATCCACGGTGACTTGCGACTCATCGTAACCCAAGTGTCAAGTATCCAATATCCTTCGTCCATCGACTATGCCGAATCCAAACTATAAATCCATGATTATTATCCATTCTTGATCGTCCATCCATCCAGTCAACTAAATCCATCGTAACCCAGCCTCGACGAACGAGTAGTCGATTTAGTTGAATCTACCTGTCTGCGCCCTTGCAAAAGGCGGGTTAAAACCCCCCCAAAACATGTCTTGCTATCGGAAGGTGTGTTTTGAATAGCCTCAAATCCTATATCCGAAATTCATGTTTCATTCATAGCCATACCACCCGATACATAATCCAATCCAATACTAAGCCATTATATCCGAGTGCCATAGTCATATCCTTATCCAAATTCGAGACTGCTTCGAGTCGATATCTGATTCTGAATCCAGTAACCAAATCCTTATCCAATTCCACATCCATTTAAACCAGATAAGTGAGTTCTAATCCATCAATATCCAATAACCAATAACCATATCCACGACCTCTTCGGGTCGATATCCAAATTCGGGACCGCTCCGGGTCCATGCCCCAAATCCTTAGCTGTTCATAGCCAATATCCAAACCCGTAAACTCTCCGAGTTTTTGCCAAGCCAACCTGAACCTGACAACCTATGTCAAGTAATGCCATGGTGTTCCTGGTTCAGTGTCCTTGAACGTTGAGTAATGTCGTGGATTAAGTCCTAAGCCGAACCCTGGTCACCCCGGACTTCTACCGAGTACAGTCCATACTCGACGACCTGTTATAGTAATCGATAGATAATATAGGGCCTAAGTTCTAGGCCCTATCCTGGTCTCTCCAGACCCTTGCCGAGTAGTCTATACTCGACAACCTTTTAACCAAAAACCAGAAAAAAGTCAACCAAAATTGAATCTAAAACCCAAATTTAAACCAGAAAACCAAAAATCCATATCAAAAGTCGAAATCAAATCCAAATAAAAAATCAAGCATCGAACACAAAATCCAAACCAAGAAACCAACAAAACCGGGAGTTCAAACCGAACTCGAAAAAAAAGCAGAAAAAAGCAAATATCCAAGCCAAAAGGAAAAAACATATTTCACAAACCGGAGTGTCTTGGTAAACCATCATCTCAGAACATGCCTAAGGGTTATCTTCGACCCCGTACATGAGTAAGTGATTTAGCCGTTTGCCCGGAGTTTGTTACTTATTCCAAACCATCACGATTAGTTGATGACCAACCGACCACCATTCCTAGGCCTCGCGCCTTCGTCGTTCAAGGTAAGCGGTGGTTCCACTGCTGCATTCCAAGTTCCGACGTATTGTCGCAACTAACCTTTTCTTACATGTTCCTCGATTTTATCCTTTGATGTCGACAGATGTTAGTATCATGTCCGTCTAGATCATGAAAAAGACAGTGCCTTCCTCATGCCCTTTCGCGTTCCGAGAGCTCCCTCCTTGCCGGCCTTCGATACAGAAGCTGTTCTCAAGTATCCAAGAATATTTGCTCCAGTGTTGCATTCAATCTTGTGTAAGTGGAGAATTTTGGTTCTCCCCAGCGCTTCCTTTTCCCTTCATCCTTGTCTTTACCCGAGTTTTCACCGGGAGGTCCTCTATCCTTAACCACGTTTACTTCCTTTGACTTATAATCCTAACATGCATCCTCTTGTCGGAGAAACCTCTCGGCTTCATGAAAGAATTCCTTGATCCAGTGGTGGGTCCCGTATTAATGATACTTTTAAATTCGAATCATCCCTGACTCCTGACACCGCCGCCATCAGAACCATTGGTGGATCCGGTCGATCCACTGAAGCAACTGCTATATTAAGCCGAGGTAAGAAAGTCCTGAGCGATTCATCCGTCCTATGCTTAACTGATGTCAGCATCATGACATTCTTTGGCCTTTTTATGTGAACTCAAAACTGATTTAAGAGCTTGTCCACCAGTTCTGTCCATGTACCAATAGATCAATCCTCCAGCTGTCTGAACCATATAGCAGCTATATCGGTCAAGTTTAGGGGGAAACATCGGGCCATGACCTCCTCTGATGCCCCAGCACTTCCAAATGCCTTGTGCATCTCATTAAGTGGTCAGTGGGATCCGTTTTAGCGTTGTATGCTAGCAGAGTGGGTGGCTTGAAATCGGGTGGATTCCTAGCTATCTTGATGTTCCGGGTAAACAGACTTTTGTTGACTCCCTCCAAATCCATGTTTGTCAGACCTTCGCGAATAGTTCGCCTGACAATGTCATCCAATCCAGTGTTTCCCCCCTTCTACATTTCCTAAACGCCTCCAAGTCCTCGTGGGAATTCTGGTATATACTCCTTGTCACGTACTCCTGTATTCCTGTTGGTGTCGGGCTGCGCATCGTCATTTCCATGGATTGGTCCAACATTTCCTGGTGGTGTGCCCTCGAGTCTATTTCCATTCAGATTGATAGCCATTTGTTGATTGGGGGCTGCTTCCTGCTGAACCACTCCATCTGCTTGCCTGTTGAGTCCTTCTAATCCAACTCCATGGATCTGAGCTCCTGTAGCTCCTGCTGTTCCTACTTGTCCAAATTGTCTGAAAAGTTCTGCATCATCTCCTCTTGCCTTCTCAACTGTTTCTGCATCGAATTCATCATGACCTGCATCTTGTCCCTAGTGTTGTAGATGGAGGCTTGATTTGCTCCAGAGGAAGCTTTCTTACTTCCCTCATGCTGTCTTCTTTCCGTCCTCTATCTTCTAGTTGATTGCTTTGCCATAGTCTCTAGAATCCAAGTTCCTAAGCCTTTAAATCTAACCTCTAAGCTTCTGAGTCCTTGATGCTAGAGCTCTCAGTGAAAGCACCAAAATGTTAGCGCCAAAATTAGTCACTAACACCCAAATCCAAGCGAAAGCACCAAATACAGTCATCACAGAAAGACTATGTGTGGAGGATATTAATATGAAGAATAACAAAAATTAAAATGAAAGCAGTAAAGAACAACATATTTAATAGTGGTTCGGCTAATTCCAGCCTACGTCCACTCTAGGAATTTCCTTTTTATTTCTATAATAATCGATTACAGTTACAAAATGGCAGAGTAGCCTTAGCCTTAGAAAATAGAAAGCAAGAGAGCCTAAAAGAAGACCCCCACATCTGGAGACCCACATGTTGTATTTATAGACAAAATCTGAGCTAGCGGGCTTCTTGAGTGATGCGAGCCCACTAAGGCCATCACCAAACAATTCCTCCTAGACCGAACGACCATCAACGCCGACCGACATACATGGCCGAACTCTTTTGACTGACCCACTCATGACGCCGAACCACCTCGACGCCAAACCACATTGACCGAGCCACTTCAACTCGCCGACCCATGCATGACGTCCTCTCCTTGACCGAGCCGCATTCGACCGAGTCGCTCCAATTCGCCGACCCATGCATGACGTCCTCTCCTTGACCGACCCGCATTCGACCGAACCACTCGTTAGCTTACCCATGACTGAGCCACCTTGATGTCGAACCACTCCACCCCGACCCACTTCAGCCGACCCCATCGAGGTCGAACGACCCCATCCTGACCGAACTATGCATCCCATGCCGAACGACATCACCAAGACCGAACCACACCATTATGCCGATCCAATTCACCTCCGAGCCACTGACACAACTGAGCCACCTTGCCAAGCCACTTATGCCAAGCCACCTTGAAGACGTGAAGAAATCATCCATACGACTTGAAGCTCGACTCCATACGACTCGAAGCAAATCCAGGGAAACTTGTGACTCATCGAAACCCAAGTTTCAAGTATCCAATATCCTTCGACCATTGACTATGCCGATTCCAGACTGTAAATCCATGATTATTATCCATCCTTGATCGTCCATTCATCCAGTCAACTAAATCCATCGTAATCCAATCTCGACGAACGAGTAGTAGATTTAGTTGAATCTGCTTATCTACTGCCTTGCCAAAATTCAGGTTAACACCATGGCTGTGCATAATAGGATCACCTTAAAGTATTTTTCTTTTATCTTCCCCACTGGATAAACGAAAAGGAAGAAAAAACCATTTAATCTAACCTTGATGGAACCCTCTAGCTTCCATACTTTCTTCAGAGAATGAACTACAGTGGAGTAAGACAGTGGCTTGTCAATGAAGAAGCCCACTAGAAAATCATTCCACACCTTGGTTCTAGCATCAATAATTTCAAGAGGAGTGTAACATCTCCCTAAATGGAGACCTAAAATTAACGGCTACGGATGCTACAATTATCCATAGTTGTTTATCCTCGGTGACCAAATACGACCATGTTAGATTCATTGATATACAGAGACATATGATATGGAAAAGTTTTAAAATACTAAACAGATAGTATTCCATTTCAAAAAATTTCCAATTCATTACAAAATCACACAATCGTTAACACATTCAGAGAAAATATATTTATTACAAAATACGCAAAGAACGACATATGAAGATGCCCCCTTGGATGATCAGAGTATATATAAGCAATATAACAACTTTTCCATTGCGAACAACACAGCAAAATCAAAATAAAAGAGAACTCTAGATAACTATCATGCCTCCTGCACGTCTCCAAAATCTTATTCGTCTAATGAGGTACTTGAAAACCTCAACTCTCAAACTACTCAAATCAATTGAGTACCAGAGAGTTTAAGGGGAAAACATAAACTTCGAGATAGACATAAAACCTGGTATGAATAATAATCTACCATCTCAAATTATTTCGATATCTAGTGAGACCACGCCGCTTAGCGGAATGGGCTTTCCACTTACTAGTACCTCAAAACCTTTATAAAACCATAACTGTGCTCCTGCATTTACAATGGTTAAACAATTCAAAACAGTGTAATATGATGATATGAAAAACCAATGAATTTATTCTGGATTACCCATCCCCATTCATTCTGACTATTTGTCTCAATTGTAGTTTCTAGGATTACTATTAACCTATTAGTTTTCATGGGCTGACTAATAATCGGTAACACAAATATATATATATATATATATATATATATATATATATATATTGGAAGAATATTCTTAAGATCAGAGATGAATTTCAGAAGTATTTTGATAGAGTGATTGCTAATGGCAGAAATACTGATATCTGGAGGGACCCATGGCTTAATTCTAAAAGCTTTATTGACAGGTTAGGATGGGATGCTTTCTCGGCATATGGATCCCCTAATTGGAAGGTTGCTGACATAGTGGAGAATGGAGAATGGCAATGCACCAACAATTTATCAACCCTTAATTATCAGGAGGAGATTCGACGTAAATATATCCATATGGAAGAATCCGAAGACAACTGGATATGGAAGGTAAATTCAAACAATCAATTTAAGTTTAGTGAAATTTGGGAAGAATCAAGAAACAAATGTCCAGAGGTTAAGTAGTCTACAGTAGTCTGGAGCAAATCAAATACCCCCAAAATGGCGCACACACTCTACAAGGCAATTCTGGGTAAATTACCCACTAAAGATAGACTACATAAATGGAGTATCTTGGAAGACACAACATGCTACTTTTGTCACAGAGATGAACAAACACACGAACATTTATTCTTCGAATGTGAATACTCAAAAAATATAAAAAATGGAGCACTCAAAAAATTAGACTTCATAGCACCAATAATGTTAGAAGCTTAACAGAAGAGGTGGAGCACCTGCACGATAGGAGTAATCTCTCGAAGCTGATGAAGGAGATTGGAAAAATTGGACTCACAACTTCCCTATGGTTCCTTTGGAAGGAGCGAAACTGTAGGGCTTTCGAAAATAAACAGCGAGAACATTAATACGCACAAATCAAATCAGTAGAGAAATTAGCTTTATTATTGGGAGAATCCCAAAGAAGATCCTTACCACTGCATCGGAACAAGAAGAACAACTATTGGAGAAGTTGAGGAGGATGGAGTCGAGCGAACGAGCTCAACCAACGAACTGGCAGCCGCCATAGATGAAACATAAAAATGGAAAGTTGAGTTATGGGAGATAATTTGTCTGTTGATGTTTGTCGGCACAACTTATCTGTAAGTTTTCTAGTATGAGGCCGTGTATCTTGCTATGGGCCGTAAAGCCCAGTTCGTAAATAAATTAACCCAGTTTCAAAATAAAAGTACTTCCTGTCCAATTACATAGTTTTCATGGGATCACTAAGAACCTACTAGTAACTCCAACATCTTTACTCTTATTCTAGTTTTCATGGGTTGACTAGGAACCTATTAGTGGCCTCAATATCTTTTCTTCTTACCCTAGTTTTCATGGGCTGACTGGGAACCAATTAACATCTATCAATATCTTAATTCAGATATAGTTTTCAAGGACTAGCTTTCATGGGCTAGTTTTCATAGGCTAACTACAAACCTACTAGCCCCTACCAGTATCAAATCATAGTTTTCATGGGCTTACAATGATCCTATCTTTCTGACATCTTCATTTATACATAGTTTTCATAGGCTAACTATGACCTATTGGCCCCTGCTAATATCTTTTCCTATACACAGTTTTCATGGGCTTACTGAGAAACTATTGGCCCCTGCCAATATCTTACGTTTAATTTTAGCATCCTATATTCTAATCTTCCTGATCTCATAGATGAAATTCTATTCATTCGTGAGTTTAATCAATTTATGTTCACTACTGGGTTAACCTAACCGATTCTTCTACCCTTTTTCTCCAAGGTGCAGTTACGAGTCCATTATAAAGTGAATATATTTATTTTTGGAGAAGCAAACAAAACAACATTGCAATACCACTGATGTGGGTTTAATATAAAACATAGTTAATCCCATTAACCTATTATTTTATTAAATAAAGCTTCTTCTCAAAACCTTTACAGAACTCCTTTAGTTTAGCCATGGGATTTTCCTTTTAAGAATAGAGTTCGGTTATAAAACCTTCTGATACCTTCGAAACCTTGATTTGGACTTCATTGGATGACCTACTTCGAAAGCATTGCAGTCTATCTTCAAAAAATTAGGCTCCTACCTTTATAATACATTAAAACTTTCTTTTCGAAACCTTTCAATTATATTAAAGTATTAACATTTAACTTTAGAAGCATAGCTTCGAAACAAATTGAAAGTACCCCTTCTGAATCCATTGGAAGTAACACTTTCGAAACCATTGAGGGTCCCCCTTTCGAAACCATTGAATTTGTACTTAAAGTAATATTTGGGTCAGAGTGAATATTGGAGAAAGCACTTTCGAAACCATCCTTTATGATATAAAAGTATTAGGGAAACATGATGGCGTCGACACCGTCCTTTCGAAAGCATAAAACATCTGGGTAAAATAGTGGAAGGTTGGCGTCGAAACCCCTTTCGAAACCATTGCCTTCGAAACCCCTAACCCCTTTCGAGAACTACAGGAAGTGGCTTATACTTACAAAACAAAGTTTCTTTTGACAACATTAGTATCTTTAATACCATCGAAAGGCTAAAGTATGGCAGCAGGGTTTCGAATGGGTTAGAACCTCTTCTTTCAAAAGCATTTCATAAGTAAAGGAACCCAGTTGAAAGAAAACTTAAGTTAATGACAACCCTTTCAAAACCTTTTTAAAACCTATTTCAAAACAATATGCTTCGACTCCTTCGAAGGCTAAAACAAAACAAAAGCATACGCTTCTCTTTCCAAAAAAAACCAAGGTAGCAACTCCTTCGAAAGCCATGCTTTCGACACTTTACCTTTCACTGTCTCCAATCCACTGCATACCATCATTGTGTTACCTTGTGTATTGGTTTCGGCTTAGTAGGTTTCGACTAGGTTAAAGGAGAGCTTCTGTGTCGAAAGGTACTTCCCAAAGTAGGTGGAATCCTCTTTTTGAGTAAACCTAGTTTAATACTACTTAAAAAAAATCTTTTTCTAACTAACCTGCCTCATGTCAACATTGGATTGCCTTAACTTTTTCAAATTCTTTACCAAAATAATTGCCGCTAATTTTAGATCTAAACCATGGTTAAGTTAATCAGTTAAGCCCTTATATTAGGCAAAAACAATATTGCAAAGAAGTCTATCTTCTAAAATTATTTAATTTGCATAGCAAATCACTTTGGAAAAATCCCAAAAACTAGAGTAATTCATTTTAATCATGTTATCTAACATATCAAAATTTCAGACCCAAATTCTTAATATATTTTCCAAAATAAATTTATAAACCTAAGTAACCATATTTTCTTTTGAAAATTCATAATAATCTTTCCATAGCTTGGAAAAGTACCAAAATCGAAACCGAACTCCAAAATCATATTTCTCATAACATAAAATTTTCCCATGGAATTTAAATATCATTAAATCTTGATTTTGCCCTAAAACCGTACGTAACCTCTTTTAAACAATCTTGTTTAAACCATAAAAATTACAAATCAAGCATATCATCATCCAATATATCATCAAAATGAATTTACCCTTAAATATGAAATATATGATTATTAAAAACCAAAATAGAGATAGAAATTATTATTCACCTTGATTTAGATAAGGAGATTGGATCGAGATTGATTTCCCCTAAGCTCGATCCTTTAGCTTTTAATTGAACTTCTTCTTCTATTAATGACCGACCGTTCCTTAAGCTTTTAATTTGGGTTTTAAAATGACGTGAGTAAGGAATGAAATGGTAGGAACAGAATATATATGGGTAAGGGTTATGGGCGATGAATTTCCTAATGCACCCTTATGCAACCTGATTAAACCAAAACCATTCTTAAGCCCATTAACTATTATATTAGGCTCGGCCTTAATTAAATTAATTCAAGTATCAATCCTCTTGTCACTCAACATTTACATTATTCCATTTAATTTATCTAATTAAACCTCCTGAATAATGTATCAAAAATTAGGGATGTTGCAGGCTCCCCTTCTTAAAGAATTTCGTCCTCGAAATTCAGTAAGGGCTAAATACTAAACATAACAATCATCTGTAACGACTCCTAAGAACCATACTAGTATACCTGACTAGGAATTATCCATATAAATATAAAATAGACATACCCTCAAAGCAGGTCAGGATAAGTATCTTGAATCATGTCCTACATTTTCTTAGTACCGTCCTTCTTGTTGTCGCTCCACTGAGCTTTCATCAACTTGATTGTCTTGTTTCTCAATCTTTTCTCATCTCTCACTACAACCTGAACTAGTTGTGTAATAAAGGCAAATTAGACTCTACTACCAAGTCATCCAACTCTGTCTGAGGAATAGTAGCCTTTGGATCAAGCACATACTTGCGAAGATGAGACACATGAAATACATAATGGACACTTGCCATGTTGCTCAGAAAATCTACTATGTATGCAAGCTTTCCAATCCTTTCTATAATCTGGAATGAACCAACATATCTTGATGCCAGTTTCCCTAACTTCCCAAATCAAACCCTTCATCGATGACACTTTAACGCTAACCTTGTCTCTAATTGAGAACTCTAGGTCTTTACGCCTCTTATTTGCGTAACTCTTCTGCCTTGATTGAGCTTCCTTTATCCTTTCTCAGATCAACCCAATCTTCTCTGATGCCTTCCTTACCAAATCTAGACCTAAGACCAATCTATCTCTGGTCCCCAAGCAATATACTGGTGGTTTACATGGACTTCCATACAAAGCTTCAAAAGGTGCCTCTTTTATACTAGTCTGATAATTATTATAAGAAAACTCAATCAAATGTGGATGATCTTCCCAAGATCGACAAGAATCCAACATACAAGCTCTCAGCAAATTCTCAAGTATCTTATTGACACTCTCTGCCTGCCCATCCATTTTTGGATGATATGCAGTACTCATCTTGAGCTTAGTGCCTAACACGTCCTGTAGACTCCTTCAGAATTTGCTTGTGAATAAAGCAAATCTGTCGCCTATTATGCTACTAGGAACTTCATGAAGTCTAATTATGTTCTTCGTGAACAACTTCGCCAAAATAGGTGTCGTCCTGGTTGACTTTACTGGAATGAAATGGGCAATCTTGGTCAATCTATCCATAATGATCCATACACTCTCATTTCCTCTACTTGACCTTGGCAACCCATCTATGAAATCCATGGATATCGAATCCCATTTCCAAACTGGAATCTTTATAGGCTGAAGTAACCCACTCGACTTTTGATGTTCGGCCTTCACTTGTTGATAGTATGCACACTGTCTAACCCACAAGCCAACATCCTTTTCGTGTCTTCTCAATAGAAGCTCCTCTTCATATCTTGATACACCTTGGTCCCTCCAGGATGTACCATAAACTTGGATTGATGACATTCCCCAAGAATTTTTTTCCTCAAGTTCTAGACATCTGGAATGCACAACTGTCCCTTCTTTCTCAACCATCCTCTCTGGTCAAGATGAAAATCTCTCAAATCATCAATCTCAGTTCCAACCATAAGCCTTCTTATCCTTTCGGCTAATAATGGATCATCTTTCTGCTTAGAAGCAATTCTTTCAATCAACACTAGTCGAACTTCTAAACAGGACAGCATGAAAGTATTCTGACTAGAACTAGCAATCGATCTTAACTGCAGATCACAACTGGCCAAAGCTTCTAGATCCTTCCATTCTGCTAACATATCCAACACCATATTCTAATGTCTTCTACTAAGAGAATCCGCTACTTTATTTCCATTCCCATGAGTAAATTCTATATCGAAATCATAAGCAGCTAAAAACTCCAGCCACCTCTGTTGTCTCATATTCAAATCCTTCTGAGAGAATAAGTACCTTAAAGACTTATGATCGGTATACAACTCAAATCTCTCTCCTAAGAGATAATGCCTCCAAATATTTAGGGCAAAAATCACCGCAACCAACTCTAAATCATGAGTAAGATATCTCACCTTATGTGGTCTGAGCTATCGTGAAGCGTAGGTAGTCACTTTACCCTTCTACATCAACAAAGCTCCTAATCATGTCCCACATGCATCAGTGTACACTACCAACACTTGGTTTCCATCAGGAACTACTAGCACTGGTGCATTGGTTAACAAATGCCTTAACTTAAGGAATGCTTCCTCATATTTGTCGGACCATACAAGCTTTGTTAGTCCTTGAGATGATGGTTTTGGTGACAACAACCTTAGAACGAAATTATAAAATATAAATACTAACAGTATAGTTTAGATATATATGTATATGACGGATTTAACCATGCAGGTACCAAGAATGAAGACTGTACAGTACAGAGATTCAACATATCAAGATTGAAGACTCATGAGTATCAAGAATATCAAGATTATCAAGAGTTCAAGATTTCAAGAATAAATAATTTTAATTAGGAATTTTGTTAAAACTCCTAGAAAAGCACTGACATCTTAAAATCCAATTTATTCGTGGAATGGAATCCACTTCGAGCCCGTTAAAGGGAACCCTAAGTAGGATGGAACCTACGAAAAATCTAGTGGAACATTGTTTTGTATCCGCTAACTTTTTATTCAAATGATTTCAAAACCTCCTTTTTAAAAGAATCAGAAACATCTATCCTAATTTTAAATACTTTTAGCCTCAAAATAATCTTTATTTTCAAAATCAAACGATCCTTAGTTTTAAAACTATCTTTAATAATAATTTATTTAACTTTTAATATTTATACTTAGATTTAAATATAAAATTATATATATATATATATTATTCTCTATATTTATTTATGTATTTTAACTATATGTAAGTATATTTATAAAAGTTTAAAATAGTTTTGTAAGATAGAAGTTATTTTCAAAGAAAAACAAACCACCAAAATTTCCTTTGGGATGTCTACGTACTCAATATACCCATGTCGACATAGTGTCAATTAATTTCAAAATTTAAATTTCAAAAGAAGTGTCTATTCGTCATATCTCTTCACGAATAGACATGGCTGTTGTTCTTTTATAAATAGGGGTTGTTTTCAACTAATTTTCATTCATATTTTTTGGTTTTCATTTCTCTTCTTCTTCCACATTTCTTTATACATATTCCTACCATTACTCTGCCGAAATCAACACTGAATCTAACTAGATTATCTCTGGTTTGATCCTCTATCACTATCTCAACAAGATCCTCGGTGCTATTTAGAGTTATAGCCTTCTTTGCAAACAATTAATGAGAAAAGGTGCGATTGTGGCCTTGGAAATCAACCAAGCGAGAAGGTGTGATTGTAGCCTTGGAAATCAATTGGATAAACCTGTTGCCCGAGAAATCAAGTATCTCTACCCAGAGGATTGTGAATCTGGAGGGTGTACCTCGTAGCCTTGAAATTGAAAGTGTAATTGTATAATTGCTTTTGAAAGGAAATCTGTACTTGTGTGCAGGACTGGATGTAGGGTAACTTCAAACCGGTATAAAATCCAGTGTGTTGTTTTCTTTACTGCTTTTACTTTATTTCTGCATCTATGTTTGATTTTGTGATCATATCTGTGTCTGAATATTGCATACATTTGTGTTCAAATTAACAAAACTCAAAAAGATGTAATAATCCCTTAAAACACTATTCACCCCCCTCTAGTGTTTATTCCAGCCTTAAGATCCGTAATCCACATTTCTCACATTTGGTATCGGAGCAAGGTTTTTAAAGTTTCATAATCTTAATTTTGAAAAAAATTTAAATGGCAATTTTTTATAAAATTATTAACACTATTTTCATTTGTTGTTTAAAACTATATTTAGTTATTTTGAAAATCACTTGATTCTTTAAAAAGTTATCTTGTTTTGCAGGAGAAGAGTTATGTCCAATGACCGTTGGTTAAAAGATACTAGTCACTCATTCATCGATCAAGAAGAACAAATGGATATATAATGGAAATAGACAATGAAATGGGTACCAGATCAATAGAAAACTTTTGGTTATCATCCACAACTTGACTTGATACTGTACTTCTCTCCATCTGCTTCGCAATGCCACTAGTTTCATGCAAGTCCGTTAATAAATGACCAAGTTATGGTCAAATGAAGTTTTGGTGAACAAAGAGAGAAAGAAAGAAAAATTGTCAATGGTATTCTTCAAATTGCGTCCAAAAATTTAAGTATTTTGTTCCCACTCATTTTCAAGATTGTAGTTCTTGTTCTCATGGTCGTTTTGATAGGTCGATCATCAAATTCCTATCAAAATTGAGTGAAATATGACAGTTTGAAGTTGGCTATCCAAAACTGAAAAACTATGTACGGGATCTACATTTCTCTTACTGTTCAGCCTGTTGCACCACAATACTGTCTAATTTTGTGACCAAACTATTACTGGATCGTAGCCCTTGCCTTCCTCTTCGATTTACCGCTAGTTGCATCCAATTTCGTTAAGAAACGAAGGAGATATGCCTTCTAGAAATTTGATGGTAAATAGAAAAATAGGCAGAAGAAGAGAAACTTTTATGAAAAGTGGTGACTGGTTGACCTATTTATAGTGGTTGAAGTGTCCATTCATTCAAAATTCAAATTCAAAGTTTTGGCGCCAAGTTATTCAATCTACTAAATCATCTGTATCTTTCTCATACTATCTTCAAATTCAGTAAATGGATATACTACGCTGATCAGAAAAACGAGCCCATTGCAATAGAACAGATCTCGTCGTTAAATTCTGAAAGATATAAATGTGTGGTTGGCAACGACGGAAGAATAATAAAGTTAGAAAGATGGAGTGCAAAATTGGTACGCTTTACTATTATTTCATCTTTATTGTTGCATTTACGAATATATATTTATGCATTTGGTTAGGTATAGAAATTTATCTCTTTTACCAATTTTGATATTTAGGTCCATATATCGACGCACCATAGTATAAATTCGATGTACCAGTCTAATTTTTTTTAAAATGTGTTTTCTTTCAAATAAAATTTTACTACTAATTTATTACAATTATGTTAAGTAGAAAAGCATTTTTCATGCATAATGTCAAGTGTATTTACACATGTTTTCTCATTATTATTTTTATGTTAATTGAGTAAAAAAATTAATTATTTACATATCAATATCTAGTCGTAAAATTAATGCAAAATCATGTTAAAATCAGGCCCAGAACTTTAGATAGCATTTCCGAAATGTTGTCTTTGCTTCTGTTATGTTGCAAATATGTTTTTATAGCATTTTTGTGCTTTGAAACGCAATATTTTTTCAGAAACTTTTCACAACATTTAGTAAATGCTGCAGCTGTTTATAATGTTTTGAATATATTTTTCTGCAAAAATTTTTGACAACATTCTGTGAATGCTGTGTTTTCTACTTGAAACTTTAAACTATGCAAAAAATATATTTAAATTAAGAATTTTTCTCTATTCTTTTTAAAAGTTATTTTCTAACTTATATTAGAATATTTTAAATTTAATATTTAGATATTTTTTAGTAATTAATTAAAATTTTAAATGAAAGAGGCCTTAACATAACACTTGTTTATTTTAGTTTTTCAATTTTTGTTATTTTTAATATTTCATTATGATATTTTTCTAAAAGATATTTAAACATGTTTCTAAATATTTTAACCAATAATAATTTGATATAAAGGTTTTAAGTAAGTTAAGTTTTTTTTATAAACATGAAAGTTTAGATTCTTAAAAAAAATCAACCAAGTTAAAAAAAATTATTTTAAATAAATTAAATAATTAGGGTATTAATTTTTATAAAAACCATATTTGATCATATATACAGTTTAAATCCATATTACTTAGCAATTTGATTTTGATATTGAGTTTGATTACTACCTTTCGGGAATATGTTATAGTTTTAATATCATTTATTACCTTTAAACTCTTTTCTTTACTACTCTTTTAGTCTCATTTATTAGTTTCCTTAACCTAAGTCTAGTAATTAGTGTGTATTACCTTTGTTTGGTTAAAGTGATTTACAATAAATAATTTGATATATACATACATACATACATGCATACATACAGACACACACACACAAAGATATATATATATATATATATATATATATATATATATATATATATGCGTGCGTGCGTGTGTGTTTATGTATATATATGCTTGTCAATTAGATATTAGTTATCACTCATGTTTATCTTATAATCTGGATGTCTCTTACTGTAGGGTATATATATCATCATATCATTCTGCATATTTTTTTTTTTTACTTCATTATCATTTTGTTTCATATTACACATCATTATGCATCCTATTTCATATCACATTTCATTGCATACTACATCATAAATTACAATGCATGAAATGTCATAATCATTTGCATCACAAGTTGCACTTCATTTTGCATATTATCTCATGCTACATTGCATATGTCATACATTTCATACTGCATTACAAACTACATATTGCATACATGTATACATAATGAGTGTATTTTATTTAGGGGGAGTTTGTAGTATTGTCTTATGATATAGGATTATTAGTTTTTGATTTGTTTGGTATGTTTTGATTGACTTGTTTGATTGAATGGACTTGTTTTACTTGATTGACTTGATTGACTTGTTTGACTTGATTGACTTGTTTGACTTGATTGGCTTGTTTGACTTGATTGACTTGTTTGACTTGATTGATTTGTTTGACTTGTTTGACATATTTGGTTTTGATGTGTGTGTTGAAATATACTTATACATATTTATGTATTAAATAATTATAATATAATTATGTTAATGTCTTTCACATTCCATTTACTATACTATGTTCTAGTATTAGTTTAAGTGGGATTTTTTTATAGTTTTAACATTTTAGGATGGTTTTTGTTGATGACAAAGGGGAAGAAGTATAAAATAGGATAGTTAGGCATAGATTAAGGGGGAGTTATTAGCTTTAGGGGGAGTTATTAGGATAGAAGTAATATTTTATAAACAAAGGTTGTCATCATCAAAAGGGGGGAGATTGTTAGTCCTTGAGATGATGGTTTTGACGACAACAACCTTAGAATAAAATTATAAAATATAAATACTAATACTATAGTTTAGATATATATGTATATGCATGATTTAACCATGTAGGTACGAAGAATGAAGACTGTACAGTATAGAGATTTAAGATATCAAGATTGAAGACTCAAGAGTATCAAAAATATCAAGAGTTCTAATTGTTCGTGGCTTCGATCTTATTTGGATCGACTGACAATCCTTTCTCTTAAACCACGTGGCCAAGGGACTTAACCTCTTTCTTCCAAAAATGACATTTGGAAAATTTCACCTTTAGCTGATTCCGACTCAGCATCTCAAGCACAACTCTAAGATGATCCTTATGCTCTCTCTCATTTTTAGAGTATAAGAAAATGTCATCCATGAACACTAACATGAATCTATCCAAATACTCTCGGAAGACTCGGTTCATCAAATGCATAAAGAAAGCAAGTGCATTTGTCAACCCGAATAGCATAACTAACCACTCATACGATGTGATGACCTAGAATTTTAGGCAATAACAATTAAATAATCTTTATTAATAATTAAGTTGACCTGTAAATTTTCTTTATTAATCATTTAAATTGGCAAATTTATTCTTTTAAAAAGCTAATAGATTGGTTTAGTAATCTTCTTTTATAAATATTTAATTGGTAAGATTTTATCTTTCAAAGCTAATAAAATTTGTTTTCTATTTATAATATATATATATATATATATTTATATTGGTATATATATTGTAAATAGGAAGTCTTTGATTTGAATTTAATAAAAAGATATGGTTTCAACTTGTAATATATATGTATATTGAAGTGGTGTTTTAAATTCAACATAATAATTTTCAAAACTAATATTAAAATGTTTTCTATTTATAATATATAAATATTTATATATATTGTAAATAGAAAAGTTTTGATTTAAATTTAACCAATAAAAACATGTTTTCAAATTTTAATATATATTTTGTGATTTGGAAATTATGTTAAATTCAATATAACACTTTTTAAAATCAATTTAAAAGTTTATTATCATTTTCAAAACACTTAAATTAAATGTTTATTTATCTAAAAAGTATAATAGTTTTAATCTGAATAAGATTTAATAAAATTTTATTTTTCTTAAACTAAAATGGTCTATAAATATATATATAAGGTTTAATTTTACTTTCTTTTCAAATATCTTATGAACTAAAAATAGTTTGAAAACGTATAATGTATTAATTTATTTAAAAATATAAGTACATATATAAATATATATACACACACATAAATGCATAAATATAAAACATAAGTACTTTTTCATAACAGGAATGTAAATATATAATGCATAATTAAACATTTGTAAGTTAAAGAAACTCATGTAAATACATTTGTCCCTTAAGTATCATGCAATAAAACAAGTGGTAAGATTCATTTTTTTCTCTAAACATTAAATTAAATAAATTAGTATTAGAAGAGAAAAATCTGGTTATTGTTTTCCAGTTCAAAGTTTTACAAGTTCAAATATTTTCTCGTCTTCTTCCTAAAAACTAAAATCTGGAAATCAAATTCAAAAGAAAAAAAGAAAACTGAAATCAAAACAACCTAAGCCCAGCTCAAATTCAACAACATCAAACTCTAAATATCATCTCAACGACTTTTCTAATCAACAAACAAATGTTGATCAAAATAGCAGTAGATCAAACTGAATACAGCAGTTCCAGATTAAGCCTGAAAGCCTGGTCTCTGTTTCATTCTTGGTGAGTAAACATCTATTATTAAAAATAGTTTTAAAATCTATGAATATGCTAAATGTTGTGATGAATTTTTGTAGAATATGGTTTGCATATGTTTATACATGTGAATGTATGTGTGTATGAATGAAATGCATGTACAAAGTCTGTGTATATGGATATATGTTCTCTGTTAATATCCAAGCTCCAAATTTTATAAAAAAGAATTCATATCTTCCCATATATCTGATTGTAGGCTAGGAATTGAAAATAGAAAATGATTGTAATTATATAAGCTTAATTTTAAAAATAGTTTCATAGATATATATATATATATAGTTTATTTCTAAAATAGAAAATTTCAGGTATGATCAAAAAATTTGCCGAAAATAAATTGTATGGAATTTATGAATCAATTCTATAACCTAATTCGAGTTTGAAATTTATGAATTTAGTTATAGAAAGTGTGATTTTTTACTTTATAAATTAATGATATATTATGGGATGATCAGTTTCGATATTTTTGTCGATGGCAGGTGATTGGTGTCGAAGTTTGCGGTGAGATTTTGGACTGGAGGTGGCCAGTGGGTGGAGGATCACAGGAAAATGATTATGGATTTTACTTTTGATCAGAGCGGTGAGTCGGAGTCGAACTAGGGTTCGAAGGTCGGTTTGGGACGTCAATGTTTACGAGGCAATGGCGACGGCCATGGGGGATCGGAGGTGATCGCGAAGTGGGGGGTCGATGCTGGAGGTCGAGGCGAATCTTTGGTGAGGATGGATGTTTATCAAGGTCAGGATCGACGGTAATGGAGAATTTCCGATGATGGTCGGTTCTAGATTTTTGAACGATGGGTTCGATTTCGATTGATGGGTGATATCGACGATCTAAATTATCGTAAGGGACTGCGAGGTTGTTGATGTCTAGTCGATAATCAAAGGAAGGGTCGGAGAGCGTTGCATCGACGGTGTATGGGCACGGTGCACTTTTGTATATCTGGCGATGATAGGATTTGGGAAGAAGCAGGAATCTCGGGTTTGACACGAGAAGTTTGCGTGTGGGTCTCGGGGCTGTGGACGATCGGGAGAGTGCTTGAGTTTCGTGAGGATTCGCTCGCGCGTGTCTCGGGGAAGAAACGTAATTGGCTTGGGTTGGGTTTCGTGTATAGCTCGGGTTTTAAAATTTAAAATAAACAAAAATCTAGATTTATGTTTAGTAAAAGAAATCAAGTTTAGTGGTAAAAAATATATTTAACAAGTTCAAAACCAAATTATATGAAACAAGTTTCAAGAAAGAAGATGTTTAGCTAAAGTTTAAAAATGTATTTAAATTGAATATGTTTCAAAAAGGAATGTTGAACCAAGGCTTTTTTAATATGTTTTAAAATGAATAAGTTTTAAAAGGGGTGATAATTAACTTTTCAAAGCATAAGTATTTATTAAATTTATTAAACAAGTTTGAGCAAGTTTTCAAAGATTTTAAATGTTAGGTTTTATGTTTAAATTGTTTTGTTATATACTTGCAATTATATAATTGATTACAAAATGTTTTTCTAATGAAGTATAATGATGTAATTAAGCATTCAATTAGGATAAAAGGATTTATTTTAAATTAAGTAAGGTTGTAATTAGTTAGGAATAATTAATTTGTGAAATTAATTAAAGGTTAATCAGTTAATAAGATTAATAAAGGCTAATTAATTAATGTTAATAATCAAAGGATAATTATTTAATTGGAAGTTAATGAATGTAATTAATTTATGGATCATTAACTAGTGATTAAAAAGATAGTTAATTAATGTAATTAATTTAAGATAATTGGTTTAATAATGGTTAATTACTTGATTAATTAAGGGTTAATTAATCTAAATAAATTAAAGGTCAAGTAGTTATAGTTAATTAAATAATGGAAGTAATTAAAGGGATTAATTACTCAATGTAATTAATTAAATTAATGTGATTAATTTAGGTTAATTAACTAGTTAATTAATTAAAGACAATCACTTGATGATTGATTGAGTATAATTACTTAATATAATTAATAAGTGTAATTACTTAGTGTAAGTATTTAATGTGTAATTACTAGATGTAATTAATTAAAGGGGAATTACTTAATGGAAAGTAATTAGAGGATAATTACTTAGTGGAAGTAATTAAGGATTAATCACTTGGTGTTATTAATTAAAGAATTAATTAATATGATTAATTAAGGAGATAATCAATTAATGTGAGTAATTAAAAGATAAATAATTACTATATGTGATTAATCAAGGTTGATTATTGAATGTGATTAATTAAAGATTAATTATTAAATTAATTAAAATAATAATTAACTAATGAAGTAATTAGAGGAACATTAATTAATATAATTAATGAAAATAATTAATGGTTGATTAATGTGATTTAAAAGAATAATTAATCAGCATAAGTGATCATAGAATAATTAATTAATGTAATTAATTAAGGATCAATGTAATTAATTATAATTAATTAATTAATGGAAGTAATTAGAGGATCATTAATTAATGTAATTATGTGAGTAGTTAAAGGTTAATTACTGTAAATGGTTAAGGATAATTAATTTGTGTAATTAAATAAGGGTAAATTACTTAATATAATTAAAGGATAATTAATAAAGGATGATTAATTAAGATGATAATTAATTAATTGGCTTGTAATTATTTATGTTAAATACGCAGGATTTATAAGTAATTAAGTAATTAATTTAATTCATTGGTGGTTAATTAATTAGGGATGGTGTGGTTGATTAATCTTGCTTATGGATGATCGAATGATATTGAATGCCCTGGATTATGTGGTATCTTTGATATGTGATATGTGTTGATATGAGATGCTTTGGTTGAATTATGATAATATGGATTATCTATTTGTGATAATGCGAATTATCTATCTGTGTGAATATAGATAATATATTGGATTGTTTAAACCTTAAACAACTTGACCTTAAAGAAACATTTGGATTTCGATAAGACGGGGATCAGATATCAAGTTTGATTTTTCGAAAACCACGTCGATCCAAATTAAACGATAGGTCATGAATCTCAAGTGAAGTTTAAGATGAAGATTCAGAGTGCAAGGGCTATTGTCGTTAACTTTGAGGGTGATTCCAAAATGAGTGTAGCAAGATAGTGCCTTCGGTTTCGTTCGAACCCAGAATGAACTTGTATGGATTGAATGCTTTAAGAACATCGTCAATGGAGGACGATGAGCATTCTAAGATATGTGTTCTAAAAGGTAATCGTGGCCTCAAGTCTCATCAACCGGGAATGGCTAAAACAGGGGAGATGCAGCAAGGCTAAGTGAGTCGCGCCCAAGTAGGATGAGATTTTCCCCTGTCTAGAGGTCCCTTTTATTCGGCTTAGTGGGCAATTGATCCGAAACAACTGTTGGGGTTGTCTTGTTCGGGAGTATCCAGTAAGGGATCGTTTCGGCCTTGTGTTGCAGGGGATCGGGAGGGTTCCTCAGTACGGTGATCTAGGCCCATACTATGATGGGCGGTACCCCAGTAGCCCTGCCATTGTATGAAATCCAATCTCCAATAAGTGATCTCGGATTTGATTGTATAACCCATTTTGTGGCTAGTATGCTGGAATTTAATTAATGTAACAATTTCTGCTATGCGAATATTTATTTGAAAACCCTAGACACTGTTATAATATCATTGGATTTTCTATCAAATGTTTGGTTATCGTAAGGTAATTTTTTTTTCATCTTTATGTGTGGGAAGTCTAACGAGATACCTTTTGATTTCAAAGGTTTTTTCACAGTTAAGAAAATTTAAACCGTTTACTCACACCAGACCAATGTCTGACCCAGAGTTTATTTTATGTTTTATTAAACTCTTGGGTACTCAAATTTTTACGAGTAGCCAAGGGATTCAGGTTTGCTTTTGACGAGTTTCTGGAGGAGATATGGAGCAGGAGGCTTCAACGTATGTAGATATATAGTGGTTCCGCTATGTTGATCTCTGTGATGATGTCATGAATGAAACTTGTATTGTACAATAGATAGGCGTTTATAACTGTCTAGTTTGTGATGTATAAGCCATGTAACTCTGATGTATATGTTACTGTGTAATATCTTATGTGATGTAATATATTTTATTCATTTTGCTGTGAGATTCTGATATTGTTTAGTTCTTTCTTTTCTATCTTTTCTCTTTTATATCCCTTTCTTTCTTAATAATGATACGTCTTTCCATGGAGTGAAAGATGGGTCGTTACAGTTGGTATCAGGGCTTTAGGTTGAGTGAATACCTAGGCTTTGGAGTGATTTCTTTCTTGAGAGAGCATACTTGTATTTATATATATATACACACACACACACACCTTATTGTTGGGTTACCTATTCAGGTTTGCTGACATGAGTCCTAGAGGTAGATGGAGTAGTGGTGTGTGTAGCACGACTACCACAAATGGAAGCGGCCATAGTGTTGAGGTCAGAAGAATATCTATCAAGACTGTATACCCATTATCGTCTCGAGTAAGCTTTGCAGCTTGGTGTAAGGATTTCACCAATCTCAAAAGCCAAATCTTTTTAAGATACGGAGTCCGTCATTGAAGTGTGAGCTTGGGTGCGCTCGTGTGAGCAGATTTTCAAGAGTTTGGATCTCTCAGATGTGAAGAAGCGAGTGATGGTATCTTGGCAACCTTAGGAAGGAGCAGCTGTGTGGTGAGACGCAGTATCGATGGATGTTCCCGAAGGAGATTTCTTTAGAACCAGTTTAAAGAAGTTATCTGTGTTGGAGTATGAGACTAAGGTCTATGAGTTGCCTCGCTATGGACATGATCTCATTATCACCCCTTAAGGAAAATGAGATGTTGGTTTAAGGCTTGAGTTTCTTGAGAGATATTTTCCCATCTTGAAGGCTATTTTGGTAGAGTTGGTTGCTATAGCTTTATGGTTCGAAGGGCTTATAGAAAGGAAGTCTTTGGCATCTGTGGCAGCAGCGCAGCTCGGAGTGTTTTTTGTGCCAGCAGGAAGGTCATCTAGTGTAGCAGTTCCTAGACGTTGAGTTCAAAAGCAGTAGAGTGGCCCGTTTCTTCGATGATTCAAGAGTCTTTGTGATTCTACTGTCAGTAGTCCGACAGATGGTGGAAGCTCACCCACTTCTTTAGGAAGATCAGTTGAGCATGGTGTTTGTGGTTGAAGGAGGACTATCAGATTCTTCTTCTGGTAGCAAAGGTTTAACCTGTTCTGATTTATGAAGAGAGAACAGTGTCTTTGAATTCTGAAATGGGTAGGATCGTAAAAGTGACTCGCAATAGTTCAGGGTTCATTTGATTAATATTTTGATACGAGACCGAGGCTTCTCAAAAGAAGCTGGGAGTTATTGAATCTGTTAGAGGTTTACTCGCATTGGAAATTGAGTTTCATATCGATTTGGATTCCAGAAGCAATACCGATGGTTCAACCTAGTGGAAGGGTGGTCCCTAGAGAGAGTTTGGTGAAGTAGACACTGGGTTTCTCAAAGAAAGATTAATCAGATCTTAGTTTTCTAGTTGGGGTTTTGCTGATGTGTTTGTGACCAAGTTGGAGGGGTCACTAAGATTTAGTGAACCCGATGAACCGTATTTTCCAGGATATTGATCAAGTTTGTGCGCGTGTTCATCATCGGCATTCTCATCTACTCCAGATCAGAGTTGTGCAGCGGAAGCGAGGTAGCAACTATGCAAGAATAAAAGTAACCTCAGATTACTATGGAAGTTTGCAATTTACTTGGATTAGTAGATTTCTACTAGAAGTTCATCTAGGATTCTTCTATAAGATTTCTTCTCACTTGACCAAGCTAGCTTGGAAGCGCAAAGTTTAAATGGACCTCTAATCGTGAAGAAGTTTTTCATGATTTTAAGGTAGGTTGTTAAGTGCATCCGTTTTGTTAAACTAGATAGGAGAAGTAAGTTGGAAGTCTACTGATGCTTGTGAAGTAGAGCTAGTGCTCTAGATATTGGCAGATCTTAGGAGGATCATTTTGTTGAGTAGGATCCAAAGATTGGTTTGTGTTTGGTCTAGTTTGTTCCAAGAAGCATCAGCGATGGTTGAGCTGATCAGGAAGAAGGTAAGCAGCCCATGATTGTCAAAAGGAGTTATGTGGATAAGATGGATGAATTTGGAATTCGAAGTTGGAGACTTCGTTGTTGGTAAGATTTCTCTGGTTAAGAAGCAATAAGATTGGTAAGACCGTGAAGTTAGTTCCGAGGTATAATGGACTTTTTCTATGTTTGGATAGGATAAGTTCTTTGGTCTACATGATTTAATTGCCAGTTCAGATGGCAGGGATTCATTGTATTTCACATATCTCTGAGAGCGTACGTGTATGATCCATCTTTAGTTGGGAATCTGCAGTTCAAAAGGATCTGATAGTTGAGATGGTTTTAAGTGTGGTCTGATATCTGGTTCAGATTTATAGATTGGGGTGAGAGGAAGCTCTGGATCATAGTGGTATAGCTAGTTAAGGTTCTGTAGAATGAGGATCCCAGTAATTATATTTAGGAAACACTAGATAGTATTAGGGAGTTCTATCCTGATTTGTGTTAGGATAACTAGTTTGTTTGAATAAACTGGTTGCTATGGTTGTTAGTGTATGATTGATATGTAGGCATGTTGTTTGAAATTAAAACTTTACTGGATTATTAAATTACCTTTGCTTTTAAATTTCGGGGACGAAATTCTTTTAAGGAAAGAGGAACGTGATGACCCGGAATTTTGGGGAATAACAATTTATTAATATTTATTAATAACTAAATTGACCTGTTAGTTTTCTTTATTAATCATTTAAATTAGCAAATTTATTCTTTTAAAAGGTACTAGATAGGTTTAATAATCTTCTTTTTTAAATATTTAATCGGTAAGATTTTATCTTTCAAGGCTAATAAAATTTGTTTTCTATTTATAATATATTTATATATATTGGTACATATATTGTAAATAGGAAGTCTTTGATTTGAATTTAATAAAAAGATATGGTTTCAAATTGTAATATATATATATATATGTATGTATGTATGTATATTAAAGTGGTGTTTTAATCAATATAATAATTTTCAAAGCTAATATTAAAATGTTTTCTATTTATAATATATAAATATTTATATATATTGTAAATAGAAAAGCTTTGATTTAAATTTAACCAATAAAAACATATTTTCAAATTTTAATATATATTTTGTGATTTGGAAATTATGTTAAATTCAATATAACACTTTTTAAAAGCTATTTAAAAGTTTATTATCATTTTCAAAACACTTAAAGTAAATGTTTATTTATCTAAAAAGTATAATAGTTTTAGTTTGAATAAGATTTAATAAAATTTTATTTTTCTTAAACTAAAATGATCTATATATATATATATATAAAGGTTTAATTTTACTTTCTTTTTAAATATCTTATGAACTAAAAATAGTTTGTAAACATATAATATATTTATTTAAAAATATAAGTATATATATAAATATGTATACATATAAATGCATATTTGCATAAATATAAAACATAAGTACTTTTTTATAATAGGAATGTAAATATAATAATGCATAGCTAAACATTTGTAAGTTAAAGAAACTCATGTAAATACATTTGTCCCTTAAGTATCATGCAATGAAAAAAGTAGCAAGATTCATTTTTTTCTCTAAAAATTAAATTAAATAAATTAGTATCAGAAGAGAAAAACTTGGTTATTTTTTTCCAGTTCAAAGTTTTACAAGTTCAAATATTTTCTCCTCTTCTTCCTAAAAACTAAAATCTGGAAATCAAATTCAAAAGAAAAAAACTGAAATCAAAACAAGCTAAGCCCAATTCAAATTCAACAACATCAAACTGTAAAGATCATCTCAACAACTTTCCTAATCAACAAGCAAATGCTGATCAAAATAACAGTAGATCAAATTGAATACAGCAGTTCTAGATTAAGCCTAAAAGCCTGGTCTCTGTTTCATTCTTGGTGAGTAAACATCTATTATTAAAAAAAAGTTTTAAAATATGTGAATATGTTGTGATGAATTTTTGTAGAATATGGTTTGCATATGTTTATACATGTGAATGTATGTGTGTATGAATGAAATGCCAGTACAAAGTCTGTGTGTATGAATATATGTTCTCTATTCATATCCAGGCACCAAATTTTATTGAAAAGAATTAATATTTCCACATATATCTAATTGTAGGCAAGGAATTGAAAATAGAAAATGATTGTAAGTGTATAAGCTTAATTTTAAAAATAGTTTCATAGATATATATGGATTGTTTTATTCTAAAATGAAAATTTCAAGTATGATCAAAAAATTTGCCCAAAATAAATTGTCTGGAATTTATGAATCAATTCTATAACCTAATTCGAGTTTGAAATTTATGAATTTAGGTATAGAAATTATGATTTTGAGTTTAGAAATTGATGAGATATCATGGGATGATCGGTTTCGACATTTTTGTCGATTGTCGATGATCGGGTCGAAGTTTGCGGCAAGGTTTGGACTGGAGGTGGCCATTAGGTGGAGGATCACAGGAAAATGATTATGGATTTTACTGCTGATTAGGGCGGTGATTCGGAGTTGAACTAGGGCTCGAAGGTCGGTTTGGGACGTCAATGTTTGCGAGGCAATGGCGATGGCCATGGGGGATCGGAGGTGAACGCGAGGTGGGGGATCGTTGCTGGAGGTCGAGGCGAATCTCTGGTGAGGATGGCGAGGTTTATCAAGGTTAGGAACGACGGTGAGGGGAGAATTTCCAATGTTGGTGGGTTCCATGTTTTCGAACGATAGGTTCGATTTCGATTCATGGGTGATATCGACGATCCGAGTTATCGTGAGGGACGACGAGGTTGTTGATGTCTGGTCGACGATCAGAGGAAGGGCCGGAGAGCATTGGATCGACGGTGTATGTGCACAGTCACTTTTGTATATATGGCAATGATAGGATTTGGGAAGAAGCAGGAATCTCGGGTTTGACTCGAGAAGTTTGCGTTTGCATCTCGGCGCAGTGGACGATCGGGAGAGTGCTCGAGTTTCGTGAGGATTCACTCGCGCGTGTCTCGGGGAAGAAACGTAATTGGCTCGGGTTTTAAAATTTAAAATAAACAAAAATCCAGATTTATGTTTAGTAAAAGAAATCATGTTTAGAGGTAAAAAAATATTTAACAAGTTCAAAACCAAATTATATGAAACAAGTTTCAAGAAAGAAGATGTTTAGCTAAAGTTTTAAAATGAAATCAAATTGAATATGTTTCAAAAAGGAATGTTGAACCAAGTTTTTTAAATGTATTTTAAAATGAATAAGTTTTAAAAAGGATGGTAATTAAGTTTTCAAAGTATAAGTATTTATTAAATTTATTAAACAAGTTTGAGCAAGTTTTCAAAGATTTTAAATGTCAGGTTATATGTTTAAATTGCTTTTTTATATACTTGCAATTATATAATTGATTACAAAATGTTTTTCTAATGAAGTATAATGATGTAATTAAGTATTTAATTAGGATAAAAGGATTTATTTTAAATTAAGTAAGGTTATAATTAGTTAGGAATAATTAATTAGTGAAATTAATTAAAGGTTAATCACTTAATGAGATTAATAAAGGTTAATTAATTAATGTTAATAATCAAAGGATATTTATTTAATTGGAAGTTAATGAATGTAATTAATTTATGGATCGTTAACTAGTGATTAAAAAGATAGTTAATTAATGTAATTAATTTGAGATAATTGGTTTAATAACAGTTAATTACTTGATTAATTAAGGGTTAATTAATCTAAATAAATTGAAGGTCAATTAATTATAGTTAACTGATTAATGGAAGTAATTAAAAAGATTAATTACTCAATGTAATTAATTAAATTAATGTGATTAATTTAGGTTAATTTACTACTTAATTAATTAAAGATAATCACTTGATGATTGATTAATTATAATTACGTAATATAATTAATAAGTTTAATTACATAGTGTAAGTAATTAATGTGTAATTACCGGATGAAATTAATTAAAGGGGAATTACTTAATGGAAAGTAATTAGAGGATAAGTACTCAGTGGAAATAATTAAGGATTAATCACTTGGTGTAATTAATTAAAGAATTAATTAATATGATTAATTAAGGAGATAATTAATTAATGTGGGTAATTAAAAGATAGATAATTACTTTATGTGATTAATCAAGGTTGATTAATGAATGTGATTAATTAAAGATTAATTATTAAATGAATTAGAATAATAATTAATTAATGAAGTAATTAGAGGATCATTAATTAGATATAATTAATGAAAATAATTAAGGGTTGATTAATGTGATTAATTAAAGAATAATTAATCTGTATAAGTGATTATAGAATAATTAATTAATGTAATTAATTAATGATCAATGTAATTAATTATAGTTAATTAATTAATGGAAGTAATTAGAGGATCATCAATTAATGTAATTAATGAGAGTAATTAAAGTATAATACTGTAAATGGTTAAGGATAATTAATTTGTGTAATTAATTAAGGGAAAATTACATAATGTAATTAAAGGATAATTAATCAAGGATGATTAACTAAAATGATAATTAATTAATTGGTTTGTAATTAATTAATGTTAAATAAGCAGGATTTACAAGTAATTAAGTAATTAATTTAATTCATCGGTGGTTAATTAATTAGGGATGGTGTGGTTGATTAATCTTGATGATCAAACGATATTGAATGTCTTGGATTATGTGGTATCTATAATATGTGATATGTGTTGATATGAGATGCTTTGGTTAAATTATGATAACATGGATTATCTATTTGTGATAATGTGAATTATCTATCTGTGTGAATATAGATAATATTTTGGATTGTTTAAACCTTGAACAACTTGACCTTTAAGAAACGTTTGGATTTCGATGAGACCGGGATCGGATATCAAGTTTGATTTTCCAAAAACCACATCAATCCAAATTAAACGATAGGTCGTGAATCTCAAGTGAAGTTCAAGATGAAGATTCAGAGTGCAAGGGCTATTGTCGTTAACTCTGAGGGTGATTCCAAAATGAGTGTAGCGAGATAGTGCCTTCGGTTTCGTTCGAACCCAGAACGAACTTTTATGGATTGAATGCTTTCAGAACATTGTCAATGGAGGACGATGAGCATTCTATGATATGTGTTCTAAAAGGTAATCGTAGCCTCAAGCATCATCAACCGGGAATGGCTGAAATAGGGGAGGCTTAACAAGGTTAAGTCAGTCGCGCTCAAGTAGGACGAAATTTTACCCTGGCTAGAGGTCCCTTTTATTCGGCTTAGTGGGCAGTTGATTTGCGACGACTATCGGGGTTGTCTTGTTCGGGACTATCCAGTAAGGGATGGTTCCGGCCTTGTGTTGCAGGGGATCGAGAGGGATCCTCGATACGGTGATCTAGGACCCGTACTGTGATGGGCGGTACCCCAGTAGCCCTGTCGTTGTATGGAATCTAATCTCCAATAAGTGATCTCAGATTTGATTGTATAACCCACTTTGTGGCTAGTTTGCTGGAATTTAATTAATGTAACAATTTCGGCTATGTGAATATTTATTTGAAAACCCTAGATACTATTATAATATCACTGGATTTCCTATCAAATGGTTGAGCTGAAAACTTTTCCATGTTTATGTGTGAGATGTCTTACGAGATACCTTTTGATTTCAAAGGTTTTTTCAAAGTTAAGCAATTTTAAACCGTTTACTCACACCTGACCCATGTTTGACCCGGAGTTTATTTTCTGTTTTATTAAACTCTTGGGTACTCAAATTTTTACTTGTAGCCAAGGGATTCAGGTTTGCTTTTGACGAGTTTTTGGAGGAGATATGGAGCAGGAGGCTTCAGCGTATGTAGATATATAGGTATGTAGATATATGGTGATAACCAATTTATCAAAATCTTCGAAGCGCGAAAAGGGAAGTCATACACGAATACAAATGCTCCGAAGAAGAAACAGGAATGGATAACCGATTGTACTAAAAAATAATCATAATCTCGACACCAAAATGATTATAATAGCCTTGAACGCAATGAATAGGTCGCCAACACCTCTCCAAGCAGTTTTTTCAGAAGGACAATGTCTCTAACACCTCACCAAGCAATTTTGTCAAAAGGACAAGGCCGTTAACACCTCATGAAGCAATTTCGCCCTAAAGACAAGGTCGCTACCATCTCACCAAGCAGTTTCATTGGGAGGATAAGGTTGCTACCACCTCAGTAAGCAGTTTCGTCGGGAGGACAAGGTGCTACCACCTCACTAAGCAATTTCGTCTAGCAAGGTTGCTAACACCTCTTCGAGCAATTTCGTCAATCGCAACTCAAATATCAACTCTTAGGTTGATGAAAAATGGGTCATCTTCTCTCAAGGGTCTACCGGCCTGAAATCCGTACTCCATAAGATAATATAACTCTAAAGTGTAGATCATTTTCACTTTAATAATCACTAGAATTTAACTAACTATCCCATATGAGAAAGTAAATTCAAATATTTACTAAAAGCTAGTAATTTCAACTCAAAATTTGCTTAGCAATTTATAATAATAAGCGGAAGAATTCTATGAAATGTCTCATACCAATTTGACAATTCAATCGTTTATTAAAATTCTTTGTTTCATAGAAAAGCACGAAATCTCACTAAAATCTCAAATCCGTAATAAATAGAATAAAAGAGTTTTAAATTAATTTTATATATACAAAGATATAATTTTCCAAAATCACTTTTAAATCCTTAAATTCATTTTAAGGAAAAGTTGTTTGCTTACAAAGGCTTTTTAACACTTTCAAAACCATTTAAACCTTTTTTATAACTAAAATCACTTTAAACTGAAATTTTTACTTTCATAATAGCTTTAATAGATAATACTATATTTTTATCTTTTGTCTCTAAAACATTTCCAAAACTTTATTATCACTTATAGTAGCACATTTTAAATGGTTTTATGAATAAATATTACTCCTTTGAATAGAAATTTTGAATTAAGAAATAAGTTAAAAATATAATATAATTTAACTATATTTTGTAAACTAAATTCCAATAAGGATCAAAATAGATATATTCTTGAAATTCTTTTAAAAATATTTAAACAATTCAAACAACAAACCCATGGAAAATTCAACATCTAGGGCCAACATAGCTCTATAAAATATAATTCCACAAATATGGAATTATTTAGCGACCCAAGTTGCTTTCCAATAACTTCGATCACATAAACAATGTATGTACTTCTATATAAGTTAGAAGAATTTAATTTGCAAATGAATGGCACTCCATTTGCAAATTAGCCTCTTTCAATCCACATACAATCCATAAAACACCAAATAAATCTAATCTATATCATTCGATGAATTGATAAGTCAGCAATTTTCAATAATTTCATTCAATAACTACCAATAATTTATGCAATTTGTAACCCAAACCAGCCAAGCAAAAAGGATATAATTATAGAGATATAGATATACGAGCTAATAGAATAATTCACTGAATCAAAGAGCGGAAAAATCAATGTTCAACCTCAGCTTTCATTCCAAATTCAACGACCAACTCCGCGAGCTTGCACACAGCTTATCCTTGACACAACTAGGTACACCCGTGCTTACCATCGCCAGCCACGCTGCTTCCTTCATTCTAGTTCGTCGACCTCTTCTACATTACCAGCCCCATTAATCGCCGCCAACCTTAATGTTTGCATGCACTTCTGGAGCCCCACGTCGCGGCTATCCCAGGTGAACGCCATGCCCCATCCTCGATGTTGCCTTCAGTCAGTGATGTACATGTCGCATGCATTTTCGATGTTCGATTACGAAAATTAGGGCTTTGGGGAGTCGGGCATTGGGGAAAGTCGGGTATTTGATTTTGTAACCAGGCTATGCCTTTAGGAATGAAAGAAGGTTGAGTTTATAAAAGGGATTTGGGCTTGAGTTATACTAAGGTATACATTCGATACTTTCGTCCATTTTTCTTTTCAAATAATTCTTTTTATATTATTTATTTATAAAGAAATTTCGATCTACTCTAATTGATTTGCACTTCATTGTATGAATTATATTTCAATAACTAAATAGCTCCTTCCAATTCAGTACTCTTTTATTGTTATTTAATTATCCACTGTACTAGTGTAACATAAGTTTATTTCAAATATTTCAGTGGTATATACATTTAAATTATTTACATTTTGAAATATTATTTTTACAAAAACTTTTTGTTTGATTTTAATTTTTTTTAAAGGATTTATTAACACAACCTTTATTAAACAACCGCAATTGAATACAATCTTATTTCAGAATAATAATGAACAAAATCAAATTCAAACACTTCTATTTTAATTAAGTTAGTTTAATATTACAGCTTTAAAATAGGGTAGTTACATAACTTAAGGCTATTGAGTGTAAGGTAAGTTTAGTAGGCTATTTATCATCCTTGTGCAATGAGAAGGTTTCCAGACCTGGGCAAACCTTAGCTTTATTTGCTAGTAATTGTAAAAAAAATTAAGTATGGATGTGTAATCGTTTCTTTGGTTACTTATGTTGGAATTTTGAGGATGAAATATTCTAAAAGAGGAGAATGTCATGATCCGAAATTTTGAACACTTCGTATTTGCATATTTGAATTATTCAAATATTTGTATCTAGGATTTAATGTGAATAAATATGATTTTATAACCTTATTAACCCCTTTACAATTGATAACAAATGATAAAAAATTCATTTTTTAATTTTGTTTACAAAAATATATGCTTTGTAAAAATATTGAAAATGTGGCCGGAAAACGTTTTGTTAAAAATCAAATTTTTTTTCAATACAAGTTATAGAAATATTTTGAAACTTGTATAGTAAAATATGAATACATTAACAAGAATCAAACATCTCTCTTTTAATAACAAAAGATAATTAAACTAATAATTAATTAGTAAAAGTAAAAGAGGACTAAAGAACCCTTAAATCAAGGAGAGACTTTTACAAAGTAAGGTGTGTTTGTACTAAGGCATGGCTTGGAAAGGTGGGGAACCTTTTTCTACATGGCTAACGAAGGGTATTTGTGGTCTTTTGGCTTCACTTTGAAAATCTATAAATAGCCATCTAAATCTCTCTTCATTTCTTACAAATTCACAAACCAAAAGTTCCAAATCTTACATTATATTCATGTCTTCTCCTTTCAAACTTTCTTAAACTTGTATCAAACAAACTCCTTTCTCCTCCAAACTTTTACAAAGTTTATATATGACTTAGAGAACATGGTTTAGTATCAAAGAAGTAAAGAAATGATGGATCAAAGAGGGATCCCTTCATAGCCGTGAGCAAAGTGGGGGAGAGGATGGCTTGGTCGTGAGCAAAGGTAGGGTGAAGGTCTTGGACGTGTGCTTGGGTTAAAGTAGGAGGTCTTTTGACCCTTGCTTGGATGGAAGGAGGTTTTGGTAGTGTTTGGTTTGAATACATGTGAGTCATCTCACTCTTTGAATGAATTTAAAACTTGTCAATTTGCTTGTTAAAAACATGTCAATAAGTTAAAAGCTTGTTGATTTTGCTTGCTATTAATAATAATAGACCTTAAATAAGAAAAGTTATAACCCATGTTTGTGTGCTTTGAATGCATATTATTTGTGTATTTGTTGTGCCTTGGAAGGCCTTGATTTATGTTGTTTAAATGAACATATGTAATGACATATGTAAGTGGAAGTTTGGACGTTGGTTTTGGACATGTTATTTGTACATATGTTTCTTGTTTATATACTTTGTATATATGTTATTACATGCTTCCTTATGATGTGATATGAAATAGAGAATCATGTATGTTATATGATTGAATGATGTTTGAATTTGAATGTAATACGGAATTGTCCGTATAGCGATAGTCACTATAAACGCATTTTGAAATTCCTTTCTTTTATCGTACCTTTTAAACTCTAGATTTTGCTTATTATCAAATAAAATGTTTTCTATACTTGTAGACGTATAAAAGATAGTAAGAAGTGAAATTTAAAAGTTATTTGTTTATAAAATAAAGTTAGTAAAGTTATGGTCCATATGGCGATAGTAGTTATGGATGCACTTTGGAAATATATATATATATCTTTTCAATGAAGTTTTATAAAAGATATATAAGTATTTTAAAAGAATTTTGAGGTTTTAATATATTTTTAAGTAATTATTTTAAAGATTTAAATTAAAGGTTATTCCTGTTTTATATACACAAAACTTGTTTATTTTGTTAAAGTAGTAAAAGTTTTTCAGATCAATATTAAGTAACTGTTTGTAAAGTAATATTTTATATAACATTTATATCCTATTTAAAAGTGATTTATAGTTATTTTATTCATATTTAAGCTTTTAAAACTATTTTTAAATCTCTTATTAAAGTGAGAGCTTTTTATTCACTTTTCCTCCTTAACTTTTTTAAAATAAAACTATTATACATTATATCATATTAAAGGAGTTTCTAACTTATTTATACAAGTAATTTCAAAAGATTTTTTTTAGAAGAAGGGATGAAAAGCAACATTTATGAAATAACCTTGGTTTGATCGTTTATGGAATTTTAGCATTATCATGCTTAACACTAAAAGTCGAATGACGTAGGCTTCTCTATTTATGAGAGTCAAGATTGATGTTCGAGCAGGACAAAGCAATAAAGTTCTAACCTATCGGCTTCTCTCTTGACCGAGAAATAGTTAAGCTGAAAGGTCGAAAACATGTTAAGTATACGTACCTTGATTTTTATAAGCAAGCGCTTGAGACTCGATAGTCGATTAGTCGACTGTCGGTCTTGACCAAACTTAACTTAGGAAGTATATGAAAGACTTCATGTATTTGTACCAAGGAGAACCCTTAGGGAGGAGCATTGGTACGAAAAGCCTCTAGCTTTCCGTTACTTCTAAAAGTAGTGGAATTAAGTTAATCGAAAATTCATCGATTAGTTTCAAAGAGACCGTGATCGGTAAGTGTTTTACCTATCGAATACCATCTCAAAACTACTATACGGGTCAGGTTTGGAAGAGATCGGATTTTAATAAGAAATATTTTAATGATATTGTTTAAGTTATTTTTTTTGGGTTTATTTTCATAATGTTTAAATAACACTTTCCTTTAACCCTTATAAATATAATAAGTTCTTTAAAAGAGAATTTTAGATAATGATTAATGTGAAGTGTTTTGGGTTTGTAGTAAACAATGTTTTAATGACATTTGTTTTTAAGCCCTTGAATTATATTTTAAGTGGAAAAATATAGTTAAATAATTTTAAATATATATTTATCTTTAATAATGGAATTTTAAAGATAATAATAATAATGAAATCTTTTAGAATAAAGATAGAAAAGTATATCTTTAAAATTTAGAAGAGAGAATGCGTTTATAGTAACAGTGTTTGAGTAACATTCGTTTTTAACCTCTTTGATTATATTTTAAAGCAACTAGAACTTGTTTAATGATTTGTGAATATACTTATACTATTGAGATAAGTATATGAATACTTTTGAAGTATTGTAAAGAATATAAATGAATAGTGAAGCAACACCAGATAGGTATATAACTTTTATAAAGTGAAACTAAATACATATACAAATATATAAAGGAAGTTTTAATTAACAAAGGAGTATTAATTAACAAAGGAAGTTTTGATTGATGAAATAAGTTTTACTAGATAAAAGGAGTTTTATTAATAAAAAGGGTTTTTAATTAATGAAGAGCAAATTAATTTAAAAAGGGATTAAAAGTCGTTGCATGACTTGATCGTGCTTTATATGAATTGATAGTGCTTGTGTGTTTAATGGCTTATGAAAAGTATATGAGACTTATTTTCCTTATGCGATCATTCCCATTTTGTTGAAAATGAAAAAAATAGATTATTTAGTCTTGTAGAGACCGGGATTGATAGGTGTTTTATTTATCGAAAACCACTTCAAGACCGAGATACATATTCTACCTCTTGGAAGTGGATCTGTTTGAGAAGCTGGAATCCAATTAGTGATTCATGATTTTTCGAGCATTGAAGACTCCTATAAAAGATGCCGAACGTAGCTTCGACATTGGAAAATAACTAAACCTAGTATAGGCTGCACAATCCCAAGTTTAGCTAACCCAAGGAGGTAGACAATCAACTCCATATCTAGAGTATGCTTATCGAATGTTGCACGGGGGGAGTTGATTACAATTGGTTCATACCGTTCGTGAAAGTGTTTGGATTTTGGGCTAATTGTGTTTTTTTCTTATGATATATATTTTATCCGGAGTATACAATACTTGGAAGGTGATTTCTGATCCTTGTCATAGGAGATCGGTCGCAGTTCTACTTATAAGTTTTACCAGGGAGGTCTTTGTGGAAAATCCATCTTTGCGAATGTGACCTTGCGATTTTTTTATATTCCTATCAATATGTTGTTTAATGTAATCAATGTAATCATTCCGGTTACTTTATATATTTATTTTTCAACCCTAAATATTATTATAATATCACTAACTTTTCTTATGAAACGGTTTGGTTATCGTAAGGTAAAAACTCGTCCGTGTTTATCTACGGCATGGTCTTATGATATACATTTATTTTGAAAGATTATATATATAAGAATCCATATGATTGAGTTTCTCACATTAGTTTTAGCAGACTGATTCAGGTGTTATTTTCTTATAATGCTTGGGTTAGCCCTGAGTATATTTCTAGATTTCATTGACGTTCATTGGAGCATTTAGAGAGGAGCTGAATGATTGCCTACCATAGCGTTTATATCCATTGCGTTACTTTATGTATATATCAAAAATTGTGATGACATGCGGTTATAACTGTCCAGGCTAATGATACGTTAGTTGGCTCAGATTATTGTATCCATACAATTTTCTTTTGTAAAGATCATTTAATATTATATATTATCATTTCGTTGTGAGATTCTGATTTTTTTGTTCTCCTCTTTCTTCTTCCCTTTATTTTCTTCTTCTTCTTCTTCTTTACCCTAATGTTCTATTTTTCCAGCATTTGAATGCTCGAAACGTGAATATCACGAATGTATTAGTGTCAGCATTCAGGTGTCGGAAAGGCGTTCATTACAATTTGTAAGTGTAAAAATAGCTAATTGAATAAAATTTAATAAATTATTTATAAAATATTTATAGTAAAATTTCAAACTTTCAAATAAGTTTTTCAAAACTTTCCAAAATCATTTAAACATGTAAAATGAATAAAACATCTGTAAAAAGCATACATAACAATATTCTAATATATATATATAAAGTTCAATTCATAATCGGACGGAGTTCCGTTTGCAAATTGACACTTTTAACCAATGCATACAATCATGATTAGAATATCATCCAATTCCCAATCAATATACCCAATAATATAATCAAAAAATTATCCCAAATAATTATTTAAACTTATCGATTCAACCAAACAATTCAAATAATAAACAGGATAATATATTTATGTGTATAGCAAACAATGAATTATAAACATAGTAGTGAGTTTGAAACTCACCGTTACGATACTCGTTCAACTAATCAATGAATAATTTTTGCTCAACGTCATTGTTGCTAAAACTGCCATGAGTTGCTAAGCATTGCCCTCGCACCAGCTATATCATACGTGCCTTCATCATTGCTTCTAGGCCGCGCACACTGTCGCTTCTCTCTTCCTGACATCCTCGTTTTCCACCATCGCGGCCTAATAGCTAATGCTTCTACACCTCACCCATCGCCTGCCAACGTGCGACTACAGGTCACAGTTTCCACCTCCCCTAATTGCCAGCCCAAGCCATGGCGTAATCTCTCTCCCGTGTTTCCTTCAAGCGGTTTGCCAAGATCGTTCGCAATCTTCACTTTTTTTCCCAAATGCATAAACTGATTTTGGGAAAGGGTTTCGGGTATAGGAAAAGTGAAGGGTTCAGGCTTTCTCTAGAAGTAGAAAAGGAGGGTTATTATTTATTTTGAAATGGGTTTGATTTTGTTATGGGCTTGTCTTAAATTTTTATTTTGCCCCATTATTCATCATTTCTGTTTTCTTTTCAATAATATTTTTTATTCATTTATTTATTATATCAATTTATAGTTAAATTTTAATTTAATTTAAATTGATTTAAACTTTATTTTGCCAAATATATTTCGATAACTGCATAAATTCGTTCAACTCAATGCATATTTAACTTTATTTAATTCTTTGTTGTATTAACTAGGAAATAAATTTATTATTTTAACTATTTCAATCATATAAAAATTATTTCCACTTTAAAAAAAATTATATTCATTAAAACAATTTATTCAAATTCAATATAGTATCTAAAATGAATTCATTAATTTAATTCAATTTATTTAAATAAAATCTTTTATTAAATATGGTTTAATTAAGTAAAAATTTATTTTCGCGAATAATAGTTATTAAAATAAAATTCAAACATTTTATTTTAATTAAATTTATTTATTATTAAGGCATAGAAAGCAAGGTTGTTACAGGATCCCCCTTATGGAAATTGTATCCTCGTAATTTCTTATAGGGATACGTCATATAACCTATACACATATTTACTTTATATCTACAAATTTCTATTAGACTTAAACTACTCAATCCTCTATGTGGCTCATACCTCAATTTCTCTAATCGTATACTACCATTAAATAGATTTATTCAATGACTTTCTATTATTGCATACGATAAAATTTTTGAAAATTTTCTAAGTACAGATTTTCCGACTGTCTTATTTGTACGTAGAGCGTTTCGAAAATCACAATATGATAAAATAGATATACATCAACCAAGACATGGCCGGAAATAATTTATATATCAAAATCTTGTCATACGATATATATTTCACAATATATAACACTCATTTAAGTAAAACAAACCTTATTTTGCATTATTAAGCGTGTTCGCTTAATTTGTATGTAAACATGCGCCAAATTTGTCCATAAGATCTTTATATGCCGATACTTTTTTTGAACATACTTAAGAGAAGCCGACGGATCGGTAAACTCCCGAGAGTAAGTTGTGCTTGTCCGCTTCTACTCATGACACGTATAAACCCGATGTACTATTTGTGAGAAATGCGGATTACAGATCTTAACGCTAAGATTAACACTAGAGGGGGATGAATAGTGTTAATAAAGAATTACTAAATCTTTTTAATTTATATTAATTTAGACACAAAAGTATGCAATATATAGACACAGATATGACCACAGAAACAATCACAGATGCAGAAATAAAGTAAAAGCAGTAAAGGAAAGAACACATCGGATTTTATATGGTTCGGAGTTACCCTACATCCAGTCCCACAACACAAGTACGGGTTTCCTTTCAAAAGCAAATGTACAATTACACCCTCGGTTTCAAGGCTACGAGGTACACCCTCCAGATTTTCGATCCTTTTGGTAGATATGCTTGATTTTCGGGCCACAAGTTTACCCAATTGATTTACCAAGGCTACAATCACACCTTTTCCCTTTTGATTGATTTCCAAGGCTACAATCACACATTTTCTCGCTTAATAGATTACAAAGAAGTCTATAACTCTGAATAGCACTGAGAATCTTGTAGAGATAGTGATAGAGAATCAAACTAGAAGTAATCGAGTATGATTCAATGTTGATTTCGGCAGAGTAATGATAAGATATGTATTAAGAAATGAGGAAGAATAAGAGGGGTGAAAACCAGAAAATTATAATTAAAAATTCGTTGAAACTGACCCCTATTTATAGAACAACAACAACCATGACCATTCATGAAGAGTTATGGCGAATAGACACTTCTTTTGAAATTTGAATTTTTTAATCAAACTGTCACCATGTTGATATGGTCATGTTAGGCATGTCGACATCCCAAAGGATTTTTTGGTGTTTTTGATTTTCTTTGAAAATAACCTTTATCTTATATAAAAATGATTTTAAACTTTATAAATATACCTGACTATAATTAAAATCCATAAGTAAATATAAAGAATAATATATATAGATTTTAACTATAATTTTATATTTAAATCTAAGTATAAATATTTAAAAGTTAAATATATTATTTAAAAAGATAGTTTAAAATCAGGAGTAATTTGACTTTGAAAATAAAGATGTTTTTAAGGCTAAAATTATTTAAAATCAGGATCGAGGGTTTTGAATCTTTTAAAAGGAAAGTTTTGAAAACATTTTGAAAACAGGATATAATTTTGAAAAATCATTTTGAATAAAAGTTAGCGGATACAAAACAATGTTCCACTAGATTTTTCGTAGGTTCCATCCTACTTAGGGTTCCATCCCTTTAACGGGATCGAAGTGGATTCCATTCCACGAATAAATTGGATTTTAAGATGCCAGTGCTTTTCTACGAGTTTTAACAAAAATTCCTAATAATAAAAAGTACTTACCCTTGAAATCTTGAACTCTTGGTAGTCTCGATACTCATGAGTCTTCTATCTTGATATTTTATCTTGATATCTTGAATCTCTATACTGTACATTCTTAATTTTTAGTACCTACATGGTTAAATCCTACATATACATACATACATATATATATATATATATATATCTAAACTTGTAATGTTAGTATTTATATTTTATAATCTATTCCAAGGTTGTTGTCATCAAAACCATCATCTCACAGACTAACAATCTCCCCCTTTTTGATGATGACAACCTTTGTTTATAAAATATTATTTCTATCCTAATGACTCCCTCTAAAACTAACAACTCCCCCTTAATCTATACCTAACTATCCTATTTTATATTTCTCCCCCTTTGTCATCAACAAAAACTTTATCTAAACTAGATAACTCCAAACTATATAACTCCGCCTAAAACTATTACTCTATAACATGTGATTATAATGATAGTGTTATCATAAATAATCAACACTTAAGTCTAATACTAAAACATAGTCATAAACCATTAACTATCCTAACTAAGAATTAACAATAATACTTATAATAAAAACACATATAGGAACACGAGTTATTTATTACATATATCGTCGTATTTACATTTGCGTTTGAAAACATAAAAACACAAATAACAACGGAAGGAAAGAGAAGAAACTAATGTGTGTTTCTGAACATAGGAGATCTATGAATCGAACAGTTTGGATAGTGGAAACAGAAATTTCCACGTTGTTCGACAAGATTCCCATTTTTGTCGAAACACACTTCTCCAACACACACTACTTGGTCATCATCCTCCTCGTGCGCTTCTTCCGTGGGTTCTACTTCTTCCTCGCTGGCCTCTTGTTCTTGATTGAGTGAAGAGTCTTCATCAATCAAGATAGGGTTGGCCTGCTTATCCATTAGGAATTTTTGCAAATTCCTAAGAATCTTGCCTTGCCTTTCTTGTTCCTTTGCCATACGAAGTTGAGTCACTTGAATTTCAGTTAACATCTGAAGTACATCAATCATAGACTCCTCTATTTTCGTTAGAAAGAGTAGTGCATTAGAATGGACCAGAAGTAGGAGAGGGAAATGAGAAAGTTGATTTTATATTTGATTTTGAGGATGAAGCCATGATTTTATTTATTTCATAAGAGAGAATGAATGAAAAGTCGAAATTGAGAAGAATATATAACTAAATTTTTGAATTTTGGTGCGAAAATTTGAAAAAAAAAATCAAAAACGTTATATGCCAACATGTATACCTAGGGGATGTCGACATGGTCTTTTTAAAATTTAACTCTTTGAATTATTTTAATATTAATTATTAATTATACTTGTTATTTATATTTTATATTTCAGTTATAGAACAAATACCTAATTCTCTTCTTAATTTAGTAAATACTGATTCATTTAAGGGTTTTGTTAAGATATCAGCAATTTGATTCTCAGAATTGATATACTCGAGAGTAATTGCTTCCTTACTCATATTATCTCTGAGAAAATGATGTCTGATATCAATATGTTTAGTTCAAGCATGTTGAGTAGTAGTTTTGGATAAATTTATCGCACTCGTATTGACACAATAAATTGGTGATTTTGAAAATTTTAAACCAAAATCTTTTAAGGTTTGTTGCATATATATTACTTGAGAACAAGCCAGAGCAGCAGAAATATACTCTGCTTCAGTTGTTGATAAAGAAACTGTGATTTTCTTTTTACTAAGCCAAGAAATCAGAGAATGCCCCAAAAAGTGACAAGTCCCACTTGTACTTTTTCGGTCTGATTTACAACCAGCATATTCAGCATCACCGTAAGATATTAATTCAAAAGAATCATTTTTAGGGTAGAATAAACCATAATCAGATGTGTGTTTAACATATCTTATGATTCGTTTCACAGCTTTTAAGTGAGTCTCTTTAGGTTGGGATTGATATCTGGCACAGAGACAGACACTATGCATGATATCAGGTTTACTAGCAATAATATAGAGTAATGAGCCAATCATTCCTCTATATAATTTTTGATCTACATCTTTCAAGAGATCTTCTTTACTAAGGTACTCATTTGTTGCCATGGAAGTGGGTTTTCCACTTGCAGTAGTCAAACCAAATTTACTAATTATGTCTTAGCATATTTTTCTCGACTAATAAAGATACCATTATTTAATTGTTTTATTTGTAATCCTAAAAAGAAATTTAATTCACCCATATGACTCATCTCAAATTCTTTTTTTATTATTTCAGAAAATTCTTTATTCATTTCAAAATTAGTTGAACCAAAAATGATATCATCTACGTAAACTTGTACTAGTTGAATATCATTTTTATTTCTTTTAATAAAAAGAGTATCATCTACTTTACCAATTTCAAAATTAGATTGCAATAAATAAGGTCTTAGTCTATCATACCAGGCTCTAGGAGCTTGTTTTAGACCATATAGTGCTTTTTTAAGTTTGTAAACATGATTTGGTAATTTATCATTTTCAAAAAGTTGTGGTTGTTCGACATATACTTCTTCTTTTACAAATCCATTTAAAAAGGCGCTTTTAACCTCCATTTGGAATAATTTGAAATTATTATGATTTGCGAAAGCAAGTAGAATCCTAATGGATTCTAATCTTGCTACAGGAGCAAAGGTTTCATCAAAATCTATTCCTTCTTCTTGACAATAACCTTGAGCGACTAAACGAGCTTTATTTCTAAATACCTCTCCTTGTTCATTCATTTTATTTTTATAAACCCATTTAGTTCCAATTATAGTTTTATTTTCTGGTCTAGGAACAAGTTTCCAAACGTCATTTCTAGTAAATTGATTTAATTCTTCTTACATAGCCAAAATCCATGAATCATCAGTTGATGCTTCTATTGGATTTTTAGGTTCAATAGTTGATATAAAAGCTACATTACTCATTTGACTTAGTTGATTTCTAGTTTTAACAATAGATTGCATATCTCCTAGTATATTTTCTATAGGGTGATCTTTTAAAAGTTTTGTCCTTTTATTAGGATGATTAATTTCATTATTAGTTTTAATAGGTTCTTGATTTTGACTGATTAAATCCTCTTCATCATTTGTATCTTCAAAAATTTTGAAATTTTCATCAAATGAAACATGCATTGTTTCTTTAATGGTATTAGTTTTTAAATTAAACACTATGTGCGCTTTACTTCTATTAGAATATCCGATAAAGTTACCTTTGTCGGATTTAGGATCAAATTAATCTAAATTATCTTTTGTATTTAAAATAAAGCATTTACTTCCAAAAATTCTGAAATAAGATGCCTTAGGTTTCTTTGAATAAAGAAGTTCATAAGATGTCTTATCAGTTAGAGGCCTAATTAAAGTTCTACTTAAAATATAACAGGCGGTAGCAACTGCTTCTGCCCAAAAATTCTTTGGTAAATTACTACCTGCAAGCATAGTTCTCGCACACTCTTGAATCGTCTTATTTTTACGTTCTACTACTCTGTTTTGTTGTGGAGTTCTCGGAAATGAAAAATTGTTAGTTATTCCCTTTTTATTGCAGAATTCCTCAAACCTTTCATTTTCAAATTCACCACTGTGATCACTTTGAATAGTTATAATTTTTGGAGAAAATTGATTTTGAATTTTTTTTGAGAATGTCTTAAAACATTCAAAAGTATCACTTTTATGTTTCAAAAATATTGTCCATGTAAATCTAGAATAATCATCTACAATTACAAAGACATATTTACTACGATTTATTGATAAAATTTAAGATGGACCAAATAAATCAAGATGAAGTAATTCAAGAGGTTTTGAAGTTGAAATCATATCTTTTAACTTAAAAGAATTTTTTCTAAGTTTTCCTAATTGACAAGCATCACATAAACTATCTACTTTAAAATTCATTTTAGGGAGACCTCTTACTAGATCATGTTTTGACAGTCTAGACAGGAGTTTGAAATTCAAATGCCCAAATTTCTTGTGCCAAGTCCAAGGGTCACTTGTATTTGCCAACAAACACATGTTATCATTTGAAACTTTCATACTAAGAATATATATATATTCTTTTTCCTGACTCCCTCAAATATAATGGTTGAATTATTATCTTCAATGTGACATTTATCTTTTTCAAATTTAATTTTATAACCTTTGTCACATAGTTGACTTATACATAGCAGATTATGTTTCAGATTCTCAACAAGCAAAACATTAGTAATAGTAGGAGTTTCAGAATACCGACTTTGTCGATGCCAATCACATATCCTTTTGAATTGTCTCCAAAGTTAACCAATCCTGCGTCTTTGTATATTATATCATTCAGTATATCTGTATTGCCAGTCATGTGTCTAGAACATCCACTATCAAGTATCCATTTGTTCTTTCTGATCTACACAATTTGTCCATTGTGGATTGATTCCTCAACACCCATAAAGCACGATTCCTGCACATCAAATAATTTTGGTAGATAACTTGAATTTGAATATTGATTATATGCAGACTTACGAAACAATGATGATTTGAATGCTTCTAAATTAGTATTAACGAACATAGCCATTTTAAAAACTTTTCAAAAATCAGATTATGAAACTTTGAAAATCTTGCTTTGATACCAATTGTGAGAAATGCGGATTACGGATCTTAAGGCTAAGATTAACACTAGAGAGGGAATAGTGTTAATAAAGAATTACTAAATCTTTTTAATTTATGTTAATTTAGACACAAAGTATGCAATATACAGACACAAATATGATCACAGAAACAATCACAGACGTAGAAATAAAATAAAAGCAGTAAAGGAAAGAACACACCGGATTTTATACTGGTTCAGATTTACCCTACATCCAGTCCTGCAACACAAGTACGGCTTTCCTTTCAAAAGCAATTGTACAATTACACCCTCGGTTTCAAGGCTACGAGGCACACCCTCCAGAATTTCGATCCTTTGGGTAGAGATACTTGATTTCCGGGCCACAAGTTTACCCAATTGATTTACCAAGGCTACAATCGCACCTTTTTCCTTTTGATTGATTTCCAAGGCTACAATCATACCTTTTCTCGCTTAATAGATTACAAAGAAGGCTATAACTCTGAATAGCACTGAGAATCTTGTAGAGATATTGATAGAGAATCAAACTAGAAGTAATTGAGTATGATTCAATGTTGATTTCGGCCGAGTAATGATAAGAATATGTATTAAGAAATGAGGAAGAAGAAGAGGAGTGAAAACCAGAAAATTATAATTAAAAATTCGTTGAAACTGACCCCTATTTATAGAAGAACAACAACCATGACCATTCATGAAGAGTTATGGCGAATAGACACTTCTTTTGAAATTTGGATTTTTGAATCAAACTGTCACCATGTCGACATGGTCATGCTAGGCATGTCGACATCCCAAAGGATTTTTTGGTGTTTTTGATTTTCTTTGAAAATAAACTTTATCTTATATAAAAACTATTTTAAACTTTATAAATATACTTGACTATAGTTAAAATTCATAGGTAAATATAAAGAATAATATATATAGATTTTAACTATAATTTTATATTTAAATATAAGTACAAATATTTAAAAGTTAAATATATTATTTAAAAAGATAGTTTAAAATCAAGAGTAATTTGACTTTGAAAATAAAGATGTTTTTTAAGCTAAAATTATTTAAAATCAGGATCAAGGGTTTTGAATCTTTTAAAAGGAAAGTTTTGAAAATAGGATATAATTTTGAAAAATCATTTTGAATAAAAGTTAGCAGATACAAAACAATGTTCCACTAGATTTTTCGTAGGTTCCATCCTACTTAGGGTTCCATCCCTTTAACGGGCTCGAAGTGGATTCCATTCCACGAATAAATTGGATTTTAAGATGCCAGTGCTTTTCAACGAGTTTTAACCAAAATTCCTAATAATAAAAAATACTTATCCTTGAAATCTTGAACCGTTGATAGTCTCAATACTCATGAGTCTTCTATCTTGATATTTTATCTTGATAACTTGAATCTCTATATTGTACAGTCTTCATTCTTAGTACCTGCATTGTTAAATCCTGCATATACATACATATATATACCTAAACTTATAATGTTAGTATTTATATTTTATAATCTATTCTAAGGTTGTTGTCATCAAAAACATCATCTCACGGACTAACACTATTTTTTGCGAGAAAGTACCTATACTTACTCAAAATGAACATATAAGATTTTAAATATTAAGGTTATTAATCATTGCATTCATGTATTAACAAGTGTCCAATATAGCATATAATGTAACAAACTAAAAATGTCAAACTTCAATGTAATTCCATAGACATTAGAAGCTAGTATTGCTTTATCAATGCGAGCAATTTTCTACAATTTGTCTTTCTTTACCATAAACTTGTGAATGTGATAATAAAATATTACATTTCCAAATTTTGAAGACTTTCCTATTTGATTGTTAATTACAACAGTATAAATCCATATGTTATGTTTTAGTACAATAGTTTGCATACTACAAAAAAAATTCATTGTTTTCTCATTCATCTTATACAAAAGAACAAAATTGCAAAACAAATCAAATTGATGAATTAGAAACCAAACTATATGACTATGTTTTATTATATCATCCATGTTTAGTTGTCATTGAAATTTACATCATTGGTATTATGTCGTCATTGGAATAAAAATATGTCTCATAGTTTTTTCAGTTTGTTATAATAGCATTGTTACTTATGCTTTGACAAATGGAAATACATTTTATTCGTAATGAAAATATATTAGATACCTTACCATCTTACAATTCAAATAGGTTTCATAACATTTAGCTTCTAAAATTCATTTATTTTATCTTTTTCACTTTATTTTTTTCCAAAATATAATGCATATTTAAAAAGATTTCTTGAATATCAATTATTTCTATCTAAAGTCAAAATAAAATAAAATTTTCATTTCAAATTATTAAATTTGAATTATTATTTTAAATCATTTGAAAACTTTGGTCAACATATTAATTCACTTCCAAAATTTCACTTGAAATTTTAATTCATCACATTTTCCTTTTCAATCTCCTTCGTTTCACGAAATTATAAACTTACTTCAATTTTTCCAAATCTATCACTTCATAATTAAAGAATTTACTTTCTCAATTTATGTTATCGATATTATTATATAATATTTTTTCTTAATTCATATATCATTTCACATAATATATTCATTTTATTTCTCTATTTAGAAATTTATCTTTAACTCAAAACAAATTTATTATATATCCATGTATATTTCATTAGAAAATTCTTTTAATACTACCTTAAACAAATATTCACATTTATACACAATAATCCATAGATTAATTTATATTAAAGTACATAACGTTATCATGCCATAAATTTTAATGATTTGTTTCGCCAACTGGCTGTAATTTCGACTGCCTAGGATAATATATCAACATTGTCTCGCTAAACTTCAACTTCACACTAATACCCAATAGTTGCATATGTTGTTTAAAATATTTAAATCTAGTAAATTAATAGTTTCCATTTTCTAAAAAAAATATTACTCTAAAAAACAATGCACAATTGGAAGTGAAATATTCTTGTCCATTTCTAAAAAATATTGTGTCGGACTGCCTCATATAAGCATTTAGGAATCTCTATCGACAGTGATGATCAAACGTATTGTTCAAAATTCTTAGATCACTTTACAGATAAAGTAACACGAATTTAATTATAGAATTATTTTTTTCAAGTATTTCGATATATATAATTAATTTTTTACTTTGCCAAACTCTTAATGCTTGCTTTTGGTAGATTCACATATTAGTGGTGATTACATTAATACGCAAATAATTCATTACTATCAACACATAATCAAGCAAATAAAATTAATAACTAGTCATATACATCCATAAGCAAGCATTCAATTTAATCTATTTATTTCATTTCACATTTTAGTTATATATAATTATCATTATTAATTCCTTAATTAATTTTATTATCCCCCAACGGTTCAAATTTGGATAAACCACTGACTCATGTTAATATTTGGCTCTATCTAGGTTCAAGTGGGTTTTCAATATTCAAGTGATAAATCCTACTCAATTTCCACATTCCAGACTAAATCAATTGAAAACAAAAATTAATACCCCCAAACACACATCAAACAATTAAACAAACAAATGCCTTCAGCAGGAAGCTATTTATCAGCATCTGCTATGCACTATGATCTCTATTAATTCAGGCTACTCTTTTCAAAGCCGCACAGAGGTTTATTCATCTTCACCAATGCTTACACTATTCATCTGGCTAGCAACTCTTTATTTCACTACCTCCATCAACAATATAAATTCACTTGGAGATAAACACTCAAATGTGATAAGAATATAATAAAATATATAGTAGGAAAATAACAAGTACATCCCCAGATAATTACCCAGTAATCATCGCATACTCCTAACATCCCTTTATTATATGGCAAATATCCAACATACCTAAGGGGACAGAGACTCTAAGTCTCTCTAAGGTCAAGACTTGCGTCTCTTATATATGATGTATTGTTCTAAACCTGCACAAATATCAAACTGAAACTCTCCATTTTTATACTTATAACATCCAAGAGTATTATTAAGTAATATTGCCAGATGATATGGAGAATAAGGCTATATGGGGTACACACGTGAATATTCCCTTAGACTAACATTGGTACGTATTTAAACAAATATAACTCACTAAAAAACATACACAATATCGGCATAAAGTAATAAACACATGTGGTTGCAGGACAGAACAATACATAGTATACAGTTAATAGCAGAGAACAAAGAGTCAAAATTACAGCGATAATATATAATACTGAATATACAAAGCATGTCCAATATACAACACAAGAATATACATACAAGAGATAATACAATACAAGATGGTAAACTATTATACTCTATAATAGTCTCCATATGCCCAAAATACAAGCTGGTTCCACTATCCTGTACTTGAAATATCTAGGACTGACCCGAGTATTATGTAAATAACATACGGATCAGACTATATCTAAATCAAAGGACTGTACACATATGTATAAATAAACGGTATATGCATGGAATGAGAATAACAACATCACTATACTGACACATCTCTAATATGGAAGACATCAGTCAAAACGTCCACAAAGATGTCATCACCCATATAAAATCACATCAAATATTGTCCAATCAAAACAATATCAAATTAACGAATCATCCATGTCAAAATCATAAAAATCCAGAAATCATCAATACTCGAGATATCATTAAGAATAGTTAGGCTAGCACATAGTAATATCCAAGTATATCTCTCAATCTCAATTAATAAAATACCATCATCAAACAATGTAAAATAGATTGTCTAATTGTAAAATATAGGGCACCTACCCTTCAGTTAGATATAATTAAAGATAGAGAATCTACTATACTCTGGACACCTATCCAAATATAATCTCATCTCCACATATATGAATAAATCATAAATGGTGAATAACTGCAAGACAGACACGAAGTCCGAAGTAGAGTCATATATACATTAATATGTAGGCCACCTAACCCTGGGTCGCCTAACCCATTTCTATACTTAACTGAGGTGTATCAATAGTATATGCTAATCTACCACTTCGTTAGAAACAGAAGAGAGACTGATGATCGTCTACCCGCTCTAGGAACCCAGGGTCACCTAACCGGATCTACTCCTACAGTTTTTAATTACCTCAATAGACATCATGACACATATCAACCAATGGTTTGTCTATGCATAACATCTTAGTCACGACCCTGCTTTTCCTTATAGGTAATAGACTATTGTCCAATACGACAAAAAGGGACTATATAGCAACTACCATATGGGTCACCTAACCCAAATATCATGAAATATGGTGCCTACCCTATGGGTCTGCTAATCCAAATCCTGTGATGCACATCAAATAAAATATTCAACGAAGGTGTCGCGGATCTAGGCCGTGACCCCAAATAGGGCTGCTAAGGGGATTCTAGCCATCTGGTTCACTCTGATGCCAATAATAGAAATAGACCATGATAATGGCACACAATATCAATAAATATAAGGGCACCTGACCTGCTAACACCTATGAGCATCACTTTACGTAAAGTACATCTCAAAATAATATTCCCTTAACGTGAGTGCCATCTGCTTACAATGAATAACCGAATAAATATCGCAACAGCGTTCCATACCACTATGTGATACTCAAACATTTATCCACTGCTCATAAACTAAATCGAACTCTAAATATTCTATATAACAAGCCAAAAGAATAGCCAAAGAAATATTACCCAATGCCCCATCCCAAATAGTATTAAAACTCCATTTATTCAGATTTCTCGTCACATAGAATTAAATATTATGAAATCATAAACAAAAATATCTCAAATATGGAAATATCAATAAGGATGGATGTCATCACCATATCATATCAAAAAATAAATCAAATCAATATCAATGGTGAATCATTCTTATAAGTTCAAGATAACATAAAAGAAAGGAGAAATTTGAAAAGTATGAAAAACTACTTAAATAAATAAATATATAATATAATAATATCAATATTTATTAATAAATCATTGATAATAACAAAAATCAATGTGGAAGAAATAAGAAATCATAAACGTGTACTAAAATATCATTTAAACAAATAGGTAGAATAAACATCATATACTCTTTATTATCCTTATTAATTATAAAATAATTTTTAATATACTTCAAATATTAAGTAGAAAATGTTTCTTATTTTCAAAAATCATATACACTTTTAAATAATTATTTTAAACCAATTATAGCTTTCTTTTCAATAAATTAATAATTTTAACTAATCTTTTCTTCAATCGATTTTATATTCTAGAACTAGCAAAACTAGTAAAACATTTATAGATTAAATAATTTCGCACTATTTGTGTTATACCAAAATAAAGATTTAACAGTATAATTTACTTTTAGATCCTTGTTTATATACATATAAAACATTCAAAATTATTTAATGAATCAAATATAATTTGTAGAATTTACTATATAATTTTGTATAATTAAATTCTATTTTGAAATAAATTTATAAATTTCCAAATTAAATTAGATTTATTTCAGACCACGTAATATAATTCAAAGTTTTCACTTTATTCTCAACCTAATTAGAAACAAAAAAATTTCTTTTAAATCATACCATAATTGAAATTTTCATATTATAAAAAGAGATTTGTATTTATTTAAACATATCTGAAACCATTTAATTATTTCACAAAAAGAATTCTATATTTTTAAAGGTTTATAAACTCTTTCAACAATATTTAAATAACCTTTATATTAAAATCACTTAAAATAATATTATTATCTCCATAATATATTTAATATAAAAGCAATGTTTTATATTTTTGTCTTTAAAACACTTCCATGCTTATAATATATTATAATATTGATTTTAAAATGAGTTTTATAACCAAAGGAAAGTTATACTTATATTTATAATTCAAATTATATTATAAGTGTAAAAATAGCGAATTGAACTAAATTTAATAAATTATTTATAAAATACTTATAATAAAATTACAAAATCCGTAAATAATTTTTTTAAAAACTTTCCAAATCATTTAAATAGGTAATATGAATAAAACATCCATAAAAAGCACATATATCAATATTTAAACATATGCAAAGTTCAATTCGTAATCGAAAAGAGTTCTGTTTACAAATTGACACTTCCAACCAATACAAGAAATCAATATCACAACATTATTCAATTGCCAATCAATATACCTAATAATCTAATCAACAAATGATCCTAAACAATTATTTAAACTCATTGATTCAACCAAACGGTTCGAATAATAAACGGGATAATACTTATATATGTGTATAGCAAACAAAGAATTATAAATATAGCTGTGAGTTCGAAACTCACCGAAATGATACTCATTCAACCAATTGACGATTGATTTCTGCTTAACACCATCGTCGCCAAAACTGCCTCGAGTTGCCAATCACATCGCACGTGCCTTCGCATCGCACGTGCCTTCGCTTCCAGGCCACGAGCACATAGTCGCGCCTCTCTCCCTTACGTCGTCATTTTCCACCATCGCGACCTAACAGCTAGTTCTTTGACACCTCACATATCCCATGCCATTGCGTGACTATAGGTCGTGACTTACATCTCCCTCAATCTCTCTTCCTTATTGCCTTCGAGCGATTTACCAAGATCGTTCGCGGTTTTCGATTTTTTTTCCTTGTGTATGAATTGATTTCGGAAAATAAAGGGTTTCGGGTATGGGAAAAGTGGGGGTTCAGGCTTTCTCTAAGAGTCGAAAAGGAGGGTCTTTATTTATTTTGAAATAGGCTTGGTTAGGTTATGAGCTTATTTTAATTTTTTATTTGCCCTATTATTTATTATTTCCCTTTTCTTTTATTTTATTTTGAATAATATTATTTATTTATATATTTTATCAATTTATAGTTAAATTTTAATTTAATTTAATTAAACTTTATATTCCCAAATGTATTTCGATAACCACACAATTTCGTTCAATTCAATGCATGTTAACTTTATTTAATTCTTTCTTGTATTAATATGGAAGTAAAATTATTTTTCAACTACTTTAATAATATTAAATTATTTCCATTTTAAAAATATTTTATATTTATTAAAACATTTCATTCACTTTCAATATATTATCTGAAAAGAATTTATCAATTTAATTCAATTTATTGAAATAAAATCATTTTATTAAATACAGTTTAACTAAGTAAAATTTTATTTTCATAAATAATAGTTGTTAAAATAAAATTTAAATATTTTATTTCAATTAAATTTATATATTATTACGGCATGGAGAACAAGGCTATTACACTAAAATTATTTTCTTAATGATTTAAACACTACATACGGTTAACAAAAGATTTTGTAGTAATGTGTGTAAAATTATTTCTTTTTTTTCAATATTCATATATAAGGATTATTGGTGAACATGTATGTTAAATAATATATATAATAAAATAATTTTCTTAGTTTCTTATTTACATGCGTAGAATGATTATGCTTATGCACTAACAATGTTTATAAGTAAAAAACATCAAGTAGGAAGGATCATATCGAATATTATTATCATGCAACTGTTAAAAGAGATTAATTGATATCATTTTCTTTAATTTCATCTTAAAATAATTAGAGTATTAATTAAATTAGTTATATTTAATTGAAATTAAATATTTTCAAAGAATCAATTACATACACTGACTATTAAATTAATTCACTATATCCATATATTAATTTTTTTTTACCGGACCAATAGTACTTATTTATCTCTCAGAATCTTGCCTATATACTGGCTATTTTTATGGAACGTCAAATCCAAATTCATCTTCACTGTGAACTCTAACATACTGCTATATATAAATGGAGTAGAGACCTTATGAGGATTTCAAATGATAAAAGATTGAATTAAGATGCAATATTGAAATTTCAATTGGAGCAACAACATAATGATCATCCAGAACATCAACCACATCAACAAATGATGGACGTGTTTCTTAGGATCATGCAATACAACCTAGAGGGGAAATGGGTGAATACGATATTAAAAATATTTCACAGATAAACAGATAAATAATGCGGAAATGTAAATGATAAAAGTAAATAATATACAGATATACTCAGCTTCGACCACTGACTCGTTAGTGCCTGCTGCTGCCTTCAAAGTTACTATTAAAATTGTATATTCGAACGTTTACAAGCTTACAACACTCGTAAATTCGCACTTCACTTCATGCTAATCTGAATAATACTTAATAGTGTGCCTAGTAATCCTTTTCCAGTTTTATCTAAGGGCATCTCCAGTGGCTATATTACATCCTGAATATGCCCAAATTTTTTTTCCAGTCGTTCAATTCAGCGTTAACATTCAGCGTAATGTTCAGGATCCTGAACTGGGCTTGGGCGCCCATTTAATGGGCGCCCAAGCCCTGGCGCCTATTTTATGAGCGCCCAAGCCCCCCCACCAATCCCCAACCCCCCGCCGTCTTCCGACGGCTCTAACCGGCCCCTGCATTTGAATTCCAACAGCTAAAAACAGTCATATTTTGACCCCAACGACTATAAACGGTCATATTTAAAATTACAACGGCTATAAACGATCATATTTAAAATTACAACGGCTATAAACGGTCATATTTAAAATTACAACCGGTTATAAACGGTCATGTTTATGATTTCCCTATGTATATCGGAATAATAATCAGATTGTAATAAACACATCTCTTCTTCTATCACAATTCTATTCTCAATTCCTTAATATTGAAAGTATGTCTCATCCGTTTCAATCATATACCGAAGCGATGAATATGGTTAGCTGGGATTTAGATTCTCAACCCTTTCAAAATATTCATCCCCAAACTGCCCCCCCTCTATCGTTCCATTCTTCTGTCGCATGGTCTGGCGATGAAGATAAGGATTTGTGTTATATTTACTGTCATTTTTCGAACGACTCGGTAAAGGAGAACGACCAAAGTGAAGAGGCGTTTTGGGCAAAAGTCATGACTGCGTACAATAAAAAACATGTTGAAAAGACGAGGTCAATGTCTGCAATCACGGGTCGTTTTGGGAAGATTAATCGACAAACACAATTCTACGAGTCGCAGATCCATAAAATAAGAACAGCAAATCCAAGTGGAATGGGTGGCGAAGCTGAATTGGTAGCGTTTTGTAAAATATGACTTTTTAATTTACATTCATTTCTGATCACTTTGTTAGTATATGATTTTGAGTTTCTGTTTTTGTAGAAGAGAATGACGAAGGATCAATTCTTGAAATTATTTCCAAGAGAAAATGGTACAAAGAAACCCCACTACTATCAGTTTGCGAACTGCTATGACTTGCTTGTTAGTCAACAAAAATGGAGCTCAAACACCGCAAAAAGCTTAAGAGATGTCCAGACGAAGTCGAAGGGGAAGAAAAAAACAAGTAGATCTAATTACAATTCTAGCCCAGTCAATTCTTCTCATATGAACTCAAATGTATGCCTAGATAACGAAGATGAAGAAGCAGTACCCGCATTTGATGAAGACGCTAGACCGATGGGGCAAAGAGAAGCTAAGAAGAAAATTGATGTTCAATCTCAAATCGATTCACGTTTAGCCCTAATGCATGAAAAACATGCAAGAGAAAATGCAGAATGGCAAAAAGGAAGTGCAGAAAAGCTTGCCGTGTTAAAAGAACTGACTGAGATTGAGAAGGGCCGCATTGAGCTATAACGTTAATTTGCCGGTCAAGAATCTCTGCTTTGTTGAGTGCAGAGAAGGGGGTCAGTGTGCGGTCAAATCACATACTGTACCCACGTTCATTTGCCGGTCAGGAATATCTGCTATGTTGAGTGGAGAGATGGGGGGTCAGTGTGCGGTCAAATCACCTACTGTACCCACGTTCATTTGCCGGTCAAGAATATCTGCTATGTTGAGTGGAGAGATGGGGGGTCAGTGTGTGGTCAAATCACGTACTGTACCCACGTTCATTTGCCGGTCAAGAATATCTGCTATGTTGAGTGGAGAGAAGGTGTGTCAGTGTGCGGTCAAATCACGTGCTGTAGCCACGTTCATTTTTCGGTCAAGATTCTCTGCTTTGTTGAGAGGAGAGAAGGAACATCCATTATATAAATTCACAAATCGTTATATGTTTACATCATTTTAAAACCTTACATTATTCAAACTACATTGTCCAACATGACATTTACGGCTCATGAATTGAAGTTGCTTATGCAGTACTACATTCAAAACGATGAGATGTGCGATAATCAGGAGGCAATGGTAATTACTTGTTGTTGGTTATGTAACGCCTAGTTTCTTCATATTTGTGGTCTATTATTACTGTGTCGTTTTTAATCAGTGTTCTATGTTCATGTGCCTCACTAGTAGTTTTTTTATGTTGCAAGTAGGTTTTTATAAATTTTCTATCTACTGTCACTATTGGTTTTTTTGTATGTTTATAAGTAACTAGTTAGTGCTTATAAGTATGCACAAACATATAGAATTCACATTGTACACCAACATATATAATTCATAGTTAAATAGACATATACAATTCACATTATACACCAACATGTATAATTTACAGTATACATAGGCATATAGAATTCACAGTATACTTGAGCATTATCATCCAAAATCCAAGAAAGTGAAAGTATATAAACATAAAGAATACACAGTATACTCAAATAATGACATACGTACATAAGCTATAGGAACTGCAACATATAATAAAACGTCTACTACGCATAAACTAAAAGGTATTTAGCTAAAAGGATGCAACGTCGTCGTCGTCAGCATCATCACCATCATCATCATCTCCGTCATCGTCATCGTCGTCGTCATCATCATCATCTCCAGCACCATCATCATCGCTATCACCACCATCATCATCTCCATCGTCGTCATCCCCATCACCATCATCCCCCTCGTCCTCATCATCCCCCTCGTGCTCATCTAAACCACCGGCATCATACCCACCGGGACCAGCATCACCTCCGCCTTGTGATCCGAAAGGCTCATATACAACAAGTCTAGCTGATAGCTGATCAATCTGGGCCTCTAGCATCTGTGTATGCTGCATGTACATATCATGCATGGTGTGTGTATGTGCAAGAGTCATATCGCGAAATACACCAAGTGAAACTCTGGCCTGGTCCAATCTAGCAGCATACTACATAAATATGATATTTGACATAGTAAGAAACCAAGCAGAAAATAAAGGAAAAATGACAATAAACAATAAACGTACCTCATACGGAGGATATAACCCGACTGAAGGCACACCAGGATAGTCGGGGTGATCTGGAAAGACTAAAGGCTGCTCAATCAAAGTACATGTCACGTCATATGCCCTAAAAGTAGTATCAGGCTCCAACTGCATGGGAGTCTGGGAGAACTGTGACGGAATTAGGTCAAATGAAACCTGCGGTACCTGAACTCTACCGGCTGCCAGATGAGGTCCTATATGATCAGAGTTGACCCCACGAACATAATCTGGTACGATGAATCTACGGGGTGCTACTCTAGCCCAATAAACATCGTAATCCCCATCGATGAAGAAAGTACTACTATCTACCCATCCAGCCTGTCGTAGAGCATCTAAGTACTGATTGCCGATCACCCTATGTCTACCAAACATGTCCTCACAAGATAAAGGATCATATGGTATACGACGATCACCCGTAATCTGATAAGCACATCTCTCTCCCAAATACCACATAGGCATAAATGCAGGTGTATGCAAAGAAACCCTACGTGTAGATCGTGAATACGCAACCATCAAGGGATGGTCGTCCACCAGAAGACCTGCATCTGCTAGATGAGTCCAATGTGAGGCCCAAGGAGTCCGAATGATGTTACCTCGACTACGCATATCAAGCTGTGACCTATCCTCCATCAAGTCATGCCGTACACCTAAGGGGACATGATGAATGTACTGCATAGTCTTCCATCATCTCATCTTAGGGAAGTAATGCTCAGCAGCTTGACTAGCCGTGTCCTGGATGCGGGGATGCATGTTTGTCGTGTACTCGTAGTACCATAACGGCAACATATACCAAAAAGCATACATCTGCCTGACATCCCAAGCGCAAATGAATCAAGAGCGGTATATAGGGTGCCTAATATCGCTGTGTCCCAGTCAATAGTATGTAGCTGGTCTAATCTGGTAAGAGATGCTAAATAGCCTAGTCTAACCGTACCTTTTTGGTTCGAAAAAAAGGTTGAACCAAACAGGTGCAACAAAAATGCTTTAGTAACTGCATCCATCATATCGGCTCTAGCAATATAACTGGTGATGTACTGCTGTAAGTAAGTCAACTTAACAGAGCCACTAGCTACGCAGGTAACATCTATCAGTGGTAAAAAAACTGTAAACAAATTGGGCGACTCGTATAAATCATCAAATGGAAAAGGTCGAAGACCATGTCGTCCAATCTCAATCCCAGTAAACATGTAGAAATCAACTGGGGTGATACCAAGCTCAAAATCTGAAAAAGGAAACGTATGAGAGGTGGTGGGCCACCACCTCTCAGCTAATGCCTGAATGAGAGGTCGATCAAAGGACTGAACAGGTCTAATCGAAAAAAATAGACCAAAAGGACTAGCTTGTAGCCTCTCAATAATAGGACCGGGAAGATGATCATAAAACTGGGTAATGACTTAGCCCAACTACCCCGACGGTGAATGTAATGGTCCTATAGATAATTTATGAATTAACAATTTTTGATACAGTAAGGGTTATTTAATATGAGTATGTAATGTACATATTAAAATAACAAGTTATAGTAATTTGCAATTTATACCTGTATGGCCGTCAAAGCGGTTTTGGCTCTATGCCGATAACCATCTGGCTGCTCATGTAGAACACGTAGATCGTCAGGTGAAACTCCAGGTGGTGGCGGAACGTGTAATGGTCCAGCTTGCTCCGCTGGATGTCTGTGGACCGTTCTTCGGACGATTTTGGTTGGACGCGGCGGCATTTCGTTTAAATTTTCTAATTTAAAAAAAAATTAAACCGAAAAAATTGAGAGAATGGTGAAGGGGAGGGGAGGCGGTATCCATTTTATGGGCGCCTTAGTTCAGACGCCCATTAAATGGGCGCCTGGCCACTGGGGCCCAACCCAGCATTACGGGCTGAATATTCAGCGGACGGAACATTCAGCCCGTAATGCACTGGAGATGCCATAAGCGGAGAATCCTGAACTACAAATCCCCGAACCTATGAAGATTACCTGAAATAAATAAAAAAGGACAATGTAAACAGTAAATTCTAAGCAATGTCGAGGAACATGAAGTAAGAATCCCATTCTCCTTTCCTTTATCAAAAGCTTTGATAGTTCCTCGTTTCCTCAACTAAAAAATGTTCTCATCTTAAAATAATTGTTTCCACAACTCCCAAAATTTCCCAAAATAAAATCGCCACTGATTTCAAAATTCAGATGCTCGCTTCCTTGCATCTTGAAATTTGTGCTCATGAAGCCTGAAGCCTTGTGATTTACGTGCCCAGATCTAGATTTTGATGCTTGTCGTTGATTACGTGGCCTGGATCTGGAGTTGAGGAGTTCTGCATTCTCAAGGAGTCATGTCTGCCTAGATCTGAGAAACTACAAGAAAAACATTACCTCAAGTGTCGTGCCTTTGTGTCGATCTTGAATTGAGCTCTCGTCTGAAGCGTTATTGCAGATTCAACACACGCGACCTTTAAGCTTTGCGACGTCGATGAAGGATTTGGAGATGCACCCAATACTGCCTTGACTGCTATAATGTGAATTTGGAACTTGATTGCTTTGTTGAGATGGCGCTTCCAAAGTCAAGATCTGCGTGGAGATTCAACCAATATGATATTCATATGTTATTCAAGTTTGTTGAGATGCTTGACTACGTTTGGAGTTACATGTACTGAAGGCAACATTGACAGTTAATTCTGATTTCTGACATGTAAGCGTCAGAGTTTATGAGATCCTTATTTCAATCATTTGTGACGAGGCAGCTAGTATCACCGATGTATGAAATATTAATTTTGGCTTGAGATTGGTCGTTAGTTGTGCCTAAGTCGAATGATGTACTTTGGATCAAGTCTAATGATGAAGTTTGGACCAACTCTGATGATAAAGCCTGTTTTTAGAGCAATGTATATGTTCGGATATAGTATAATTCAGATAAATGAATGGATGATGACAAAAATGTGTTCTTTTGATATCCAATTTGGATGATAATGGTTTGGCAGTTGCTGTTATAGTAAGGATGCGTGATGAGATTTATTTTTGTAGTTTTTAAATTTTGCATCTTTTTTTTGTTTCTTTATTTTAAAAAAATAGTTTAAAATTACAAGGCCCACGCCCATCTTCTCTAAACAAACGGGTATACATTACCATACCCGTTTCTTGTATTACATCAAAACTTACTTTTGCTCTTCTCCTCACATTCCTAAGAGGCAACCATTGAATCCTCCATCTAAACCCCTAAGTTGAGGATTAGGGTTTACTTCCATTTCCGTTGTTTTTTCGGATCTGAGAATATTATCAGATTTAGTCATTGCGACCTAGATCTGATAATCATAGCTTATACTGACCTTCTCCAAGATGATTGTTCGTTGCCGCTGGTGTTTCAACACATCAGTTGTTGCAAATCGGCCCAAGTCACTATGATTACCGTCTGTTTTAAATTCATCAACAATCACACTGCTAACATTGTTTGCTGTACGACGAGATGCTCTCAGCTGATGAAGGTATCTTTCAACATGCTTGGTGCCAACCTCAGTAGCTCATTGTTCAAATAAGTGAACCGCTCTGGTTTGCTCTTTTTTTCTCTTTTTCGATCGGCTACATATAATGTTACCTTCTATTTTGGCCAGTATCCACTTCTGCTCTTTATCAGTTGATTTGCTGTTGTGAACTTTCTATTACGCTCTTTCCATATATGGTTGGCTATTATTGTTATAATGATGTCTGCATACTCTCATTCCTTTGCTTTTGAACTGAAAGCTTTAATGATATGATTAGCTGCTTCCTTTAATTACACGAGTTGTTGTAACGACCCGTAAATTTCAATGATTTAAATTTGTTAATCTGATAAAGTTTTGGTAATTTAATATTGAAAGAATAAAAAATTTGTTAATTAATAAGGAGATAATAACTTAAATGAAAAGTAACAAGGTTAACCAAAGTTAATTATTATTATTTTTGAATGAAATTACAATTGATGGGATTAGTGTTATTGTTATACTAGGCTAAGAATTGAATATAAGAAAACAAGGCAAATGGTGAATTAATTAATTAATTAATAACAATGAATAGTAATTGAATAAAATCATTGTCTGCAAGTAATTATAATATTGTTTGGAAATGGAAACTTATAAAAGTATGAAAAAGAGTAAGAGTACTGAATCAACCAATGGAATAATATATTGATTAATAGTAACTGAATGTAAATTAACCTAATAAGGTTTATGCAAGTTGAATAATAACTAATCTAGTGCAATACCAATCATTGGAAACAAATTGTAAAGTTATGATTGATTGAAATGTGTAAATTGGGAATGAATTCAAAGTTATATAAATTGATGTAATAATACGTAACAATGGGTAAATGAATAAAATCAATGTTTAGTAATAAATTATAATATTTGTTAATTGATAATAAAGTAGGAATGAGGTTAAATTAGGCAAATGGTAATAATTATTAATTGTTTACCCATTTATTTAATCCATTAAATTAGATCTAAATCCATTGCAATTAAACGTAATTAATTTCAAGTTAATATGAATTCAGCTGATAATACAAACCATTAGAGCAATTGGATATATAGTAGCGTTAAAGTTATCCATAAGATAATGGTTGATTTAATAAAAGGAGTGAGAATCAAGATTTATTAACTTAAACTTAATAATTGGATTTATTGCAATTAAATGAAATTTAATATTTAATTATTGCTTTAATTGAGATTAAGATGAAATTTGAAAATAATAATGTAATAAACCATAACCAATGTTAATTTCGTCCGTTGGATAATAATGAATTGAATAATAAGAATGAAAAGTAAATTCAATGAGATTATTGAGAATTTAAATTATAATTTGTGAATATAATGAAATTGAAAATTTAACACTGAAATTGATAAATTAATCAACTCTAAATTGACATTTGAATTTGGTTAAATTAATGTAAATGATTAAGAAAGTTAAAATTGATGAAATTTGTTAATTATAGAGTTGAAATTGAAAAGTGATTTAATTAATTTATTTAATTAATGCAAAAATAGCCATTTTGACCACTGACTCAGATTTCGACTAAACCAGTTTCATCGGATCCGTAACGGTGAATTATTATAGGATTTCAAGTTTCGTAGCGATCGGGCCTATCGTTTGATCGTACGGACTCGAAACGCCTTGAAATCAATGAAATTAAAATCAATTTGGAAATTTCTTGAATTTAGCATAGCTTCTTCATACGATGGAATTTGGACTTAAAACCTATTGCATCACATTTAAAATATTTAAAAACGTCTAATTTGATATATAGGTTGATCCAATTTCGTTCTGGAGTCAAAACGGGCTTTTCGGGCCACTTTATCGTTGAACGCGTATATTCAATCGATCCGATCCATTCTTTTTCAACTCTGCCTATATATACCCTATTATAAACCCTAATTCATTTCTTATTCCTCATTTCTGTACGTTCTATTAGCTCCTCTTTCCAATGGCTGCAAACCCTAATTCCCAAATACAATTCCAAATCAAATCCAAAGCCAAAAATTCAAACTCTCCAAACAATATCAAATTATATATCGTCGGAAAGCTCTCGAAGAGCGCATCTCGATTCCGTGATCGCAGAACCATTTTCGACCGTTCATCGTGTGTCGATGAACATCGACTGATCGACGAACTATTATGCTTTGTTTCGCGAATCAACGGTCAGATTTGCTGCAGAATTCGACTAGGGTTTAAGAGCTTATGATGGCGGCTGGGTGTTTTTGGACTGCGTGTGGTCGCACTCGACGCCGGGAGGTCGCAGAGGGGTTCGTGTCATTGGCTGTGGTGAGCGGCGCGAGCTTCAGCGGTGGTCGAAGCAGTGGGTGGCGGCATGTTTCTTCATGTGGCGTGAGTTCTATTCCATGCTAAGGCGTGCGTGTGTTATGAGAAGATGATGACGTGTAGTAAGTGAATTTGTTTTTATTTATTTATATAGATTTTTCTAAACTTTGAAATTAAATTGTTCTAATCTATATAACTTTCGCATACGAGGTCCGTTTCACGCGCGGTTTTCTTCGCGGGGTTCGTATTGGTATTCCGGACATTTTGACACTGGTTTGAACGAATTCTAAGACTGTTCAAATTTTGGGTTTAAATTGTATTTAAATTTAATTTAAATTCAAAAGGTGAGTGTTTTAACCCACTTACAACCTCTAAATTTCTTATGTTCGTTAAATTTAATTTGTGTTGTGATTATGAATTTATTTATGTCTGTTTTGTATATTTTTAAATCATCATCTCAGTTAACTGTATTTATTTAAAATTTAATTGTTATTTAATCTATTATTGAATATAACTGTCGTTAAATACCTGTTATATATTATTAGTTATATATTGATGTTGATTGATTGTTTTGGATGATGATTGTGATGGATGTGTGATTTGGACGATGGATGAAGGGATGTTTTATTCATATCATTATAATCTGCCAGTTCGTTATGGATTTATTTTTATTTCATTCAGGATTACGGTTTGAAATGTTATAACCGTAATTTTTATTTCTAATTGTGGATTGAAATGATAAATATCTGTATCACTTGACCGTAGGATAGAAAATTATATACAGACACCGTTGGTCTATATATATAAATATTTTGAAAATGATTTCTATGGTTTTGGGTAGGATTATACGGTTTAATAAATATTGATTTTTGACATTATATAAAATATTTTATATATAGTTAAATTCATGAAATTAAGCTATGTATAAATTCGTTTAATGATAATAAGTTTAATAATGGAGTTTAATTTTATTAAAATAAAATATGGTTAAGTATTTAAATTATACTTTAATATAGAGTTATAATGATTTAAATAAATTAAGATTGGAAGGTAAATTGGAAATTTATTTGAAATTGAGCTTATTTAAGAATTAAACTCCATAAGTTGATGTAAAATTTATTAAACTTGAAATTTTAAAAGATATGATATTTATAACTGGATTTTTATTCAAGATGAATTAAACGAATATTTCTAGTATATAAATAAATTGAAGGAAATATTTAGTTATTGGTAATTTGAGTTTTATTTAAATGATTATGGATTATTATGCAAATATCTCAAAACTAAATAATAGGACATTGAATTGTTGAATAGTAATTTCCAACCTTAGTTTTGAAATTGTTTAATACTCAAAGTTTGAAATATATTGAAATTGAAGTGGTTTATTGAAACTGAAAGTGAATTGAAATTTTATGGATTTACATTTAATTTAAAGTGAATAAAATTGTAAAGTCGTGGAAATTAATATACTGCTTGAATATCCAAACCATTTAAGTTTGAATATCCAAACCATTTAAGTTTTGGAAGTTAGAAGTATTATGTTTTGAAAAGTTATATTTTAAATGTTTGGCTTCGAAGTATATTAATTTTGGAAATGCTATGATTTGGAAAAGAATATATTTGATATAAAAATGATATTATATTGATTTGGCTTTTATAAAAATTTGATATCATATTGATTTGGGTTTTTAAGACGGAAATGATATCATATTTATATGATTTTGAAATGGATATTATATTTTGGTTTCGAAGTATAATTGTTTTAAAATGGCCGCGGTGTTATAATAACGTTTGGTTGTTAAAGAGACCGGGATCAGAAGTTGTCATACTCTCTGCCAACTCCGAAAACCACTTTAACAACCATGTACGCGGTGGAGATTGCAGAATGAAGTAGGATGGTGACGGCGTTTCCTTTGAGGCAAATACGTGGACCCGACTCCCGTGAGTTGGCATAAGGTGGCTAAAACAGGAGCAATCGACGGGCTAAGGAGGTCATTTCTCTGATTGGACACACTCCTTCGATATTATATTTTGACTTTGAGATTTATGCGGTGGCCACTTTTGATTCTTTTGATTTGGGGGTGTGGCTCGCGGTGGGCAGTAGTAGCTGCTAGGCGTTACCACCGTCCCGGAAGTGTAATTGGTCTATCTACCCTGACATTGCCTAGTTGTGCCATGTCACCTACCTTATCGCGCCTTGTACGAGTTTGGTTTTCTCCCTTAGCCCGTGTGGTATCTTTTGGTGGCTTCCCGATCAGGAGGGACCATGATATTGGATGGACTACCTGGACTATTACGTGTTAAGGGCTATATGGGTAACCCCTTAATGCTATTAAAAAGTAAGTTTATTTTACTATTAGACATTATTATAATAACAAAATATTACTTCATAGTAAATAGTTTAACGGTTCCTTAGGAGATGTGAATCCCGAGCATCTCTTGAGTTACTACACTCACGTTAGACACTGGATAGGAGATGTCAAATCCCATAAACATCTCTGACGCCGTTCCACTCATATTATTTACATTGATTTAACTTACATAAGATCTTTTTAGTTCTGAATAGGGTGTTTTGTCTTTTCAATTCGCTCGGGTCAGCCTGAGCATTTCAGGATTGGAAGAACTTACTTCTGGAGGACGAAGACGAAGAGTTTAGTATTATTATAATATTATTCCACTACATCACATTTGTTCCGCTGCATTGTTATTGATTATTCTCTGGTATGTGTAACTCTGATATGTATTGTATAAGTATAATCAAATGTTTTTGTAAAACAGCTTCATGAACTGTTTATTTGATTATTATATTTTATCATTCCGCTGCAAGATTCCGTTTTGTTCTTTTTCTTTCTCTGTTTTTCTTATTTACCCATAACAATCCGCCCTTTTGTATTGTTTAAGTCTAACGTGTGTGGTTTATCGTCGATTTAAAGCGTACGACAAGGGGGGACGTTACATCTGATATCAGAGCTTTGGTTTAGCGATAAACCTTAGATTTGTGGGGTCTGACTCTTTATTAATACGGTAGTAATACCCTATGATGAGTCGTCGAGTGTATATATGAGAGAGCGTATTTGTTAGTGTTATAAAAAGATTTTAATATTGTGTTAATTTGTTCCGTTTTGTATTTATAAATTCTGGTTGATGCATAGGACGCTATGACATTAATAGGGATTTCTAAACACTTAATAGGACAGACCGACGCAATATTTGTTTTGAATATAGGTGAATGAAATAATTTTGCCTATTATATTTTCTATATATAAAATAAATTTTTATAAAGGTTATATTTGGTTGTAGTATATTAGTTGTTAGGTAGTGAAATAAATGAGAATAAACTGGAAATTTAGAACTTAAGTTCCAGGGTTTTGAAAGTTTCTTTTGAATGATTTTGGAATATAGTAATAATATTTTTAGAAGTATTTTCTGATATAAATATTTCAAAATGAATTAAAAGAGTTTTTGTAAAGAAATTTTGAAAAGAAATACATTCTGTACTCCCCTCTCTGTCGCTGAAAAATAATTTCGGTGATGAGTGCACGCATCATCGACATTCATTTTCGAGTTTCAAAGTGGGAAGGCCACTGTAGTGATTTCACTACAGATTTATTTTGATAAACAATTATAATTTTTTAATTATTTTAAATATAATTGGATATAAATTGTAAGTATATACATTTATCTATTATTTTAAATGATTTGAAATTAACCCGGTATCTAGTTCTTAAGTTTCCATTAATTAATAGTTTCTATTATTGTAGAAAATGGAATGTAACTAATTAATAATTGAAACCTCTAAATGAAATAAGAGATTTAATGCTAAGTTATAAATGGGATTAAAGGAAATTGGAAATTGTAACCTATGAAACAAAGAATAATATTATTGAACATTAAATTAATTAAAGGAAATAGAACAAACTTGTATAACTTTCGATTACATCCTTAAAAGCATATATATATATATATATATATATATATATATAACTTACCCGATAATAAAAGTTAAATGTTTAATAAGAAATTGTAATAGAATATTATACAAGTAAAATTTTGAAATAATGAAAGTATTCTGTGAAATTCCTGGATTAATAAGAATTGGATGTTCTAGTTGTTATGAACTTAAGTATAATTGAAATGCTACTAATGTAATAGAAAAGAAAGGTAAGTGTTATAAATAAATGATAATAGACTTAAGTAAATGTTGAAGTTATTTATTTTTGAAAATAAGCAGAAAGACGAATACTGTAAATAAAATGAATTAAGTAGTGAATAAATGAATGTAATAAAATAAAAGAAAATTTTCATGATATGGATAAGGGAAAATGAGATTTTGTTAGAAATGAATAAAAGTAAATGAAACTTAAGAAATAAAATGTAAAATAAAAGGATAAATCAGTAATGAAAGAGAAATCAAACAACAAATTAATACCCTTAATAACAATTTAAACAAATCAGTAATGAGTACTTCTCATTCATTTAAACAAATCCAATTCACAATTTAAAGATTATTAATAACAACGGGATGGTATCATTCAAATTATTTTAAAACATCCATCCATTTCCAATTTTCGGATCTCAAACCCATTTTGAGATCACTCAAACTTCCTAATTCAAATCAACCATTTAACTTTCCAAGTTAAATCCCAATTTCATCATGAAATTTCCAAATCAGGTTGATCATTCAAACTTATTTAACTTCTTCCAAGTTAAATTCAATTTACTTAATCTAGTCAAATTTGCACAATTTGAATTCCCATTCAAATTTCAAAATACTTTCCCATTTATAAGTTCAAAAACTTATCACTTTGGGATTTTCAAACCATCTTTGATATTATGTATATCCCCCACATATATACATATTTACTCCTTGGCCTACCAAGCCGGATTTTTTTTAAATTTAAACCATCCTTGGTTTTAATTCAAACAAATTTTTTTAAAGTTTACAAACAACGTCTTATTCTAGAATAAGATTACATTCAAAATATTTTGAATAGTATTATTTCCTTTAAAATTTTGATTTTTTTTACAAATGTTTAAATTTAGAATTTAGAACTTCACAGTTTGAAACCCACTTTAATTTACATCCTTACAAATTTACAAGTTACTCTCTTTAAATGGTTACTTCCTTAAAACATTCTATTTTTTTATTGGAAAACAATCATCTTATTTTGAAATTTTCGCCAACTTCAAGATTTAATTTCAGTTTGGTTGTATTTCTAATACCACTTAATTTAATTCCAATTCCAGAGTTCAATTTGGTTGTATTATATCACTTCTTAATTTAATTCCAATAATTTTAACAAACAATTTCCTTAATATTTATTAGAAAGAAATATTGCTTTATATATATATATATATATATCAAAATACATTCTCATATAAAATTAATACCCTTAATACTCATTACAAATTAATACCCTTAATAACAATGTAAAGTGGTTTTCGGAGTTGGACTAGGGTTTAATACCCTTAATTTGCCATGGTCGGAAACGAGATGACTGGGTCATCTCTGGTTGATCGTGCTACACGGGGTTCAAGGGAAGGGTGGCGAGGAGTTCCAGCGTGGTGTGGTCGGAGGATGTGAAGCTCTGGTGAACTACATCACCTGAATGAGACGATCGATATTCAAAGAGTTCTATTCCTGGGGGTTTGATTTTGTAATTTTTTTGATCTCGTGATCGTTTGGATAGCTGCCTGTTGAGATCATAATTAGGAACGTTTGTGGACTTGTTGATGGTCGTCTTAGGCGTCAGAGTATTGCCGGCAGTGGGTGCACGTGCACAGTTTGGTCGCGTGCGCGATTTGATGATTTGAGCGAAGTTACTCGAGTTTATGATTGGGGAAGAGATGGTTATACTTGGGTTTTTTTTAATCAGGAAGCTTGCATGTGTTTATTAGCATAACTGTTGAAAAAAAAACAGGGGAAGAGGAAGAAGAGTGACGCGGGAAGTTTCAGGATTGACTCGAGTTGTCGATCGGGGTTTTCTGGGTTGAGATCGGGGTTCAACTCGAGTTATTTGCAAGAGTGCCTTCGGTAGTTCTCTAGTATAATATTAGATTTAAATTTTAATCTGGGTTCAATGAAGAAATGGGATTTGACTCAGAACCGAGTCAGTGTCTAAAACTATTCTTAAATGAATTTACTTTCTTGAGGTATCGATGTTTTTATTTTGAGTTAAGAAGTTGAACAATTTTGTTATTAAAATTAATTTAGTTGATTCTTAAGTTTAATAACTTTGATATGTAATTAAGTTGTTTATTAAAGAATTAATACGTTTTTGTATTATGCTAATGACAAGAGATTTTGAGATTTATTTAGAGGTAATAAAGTTGTAAAAGGGGTATCTTGTGATAAATTAAGGATTTAATTATAGATTAAATAAATGGATAAGCAATATAAAAGTAACTAATTTATTAATGATTTAAGAATAGCTAATTAATTATGAGATAATTAATTAGAGATTAATTAATTCATAATTCATGATAAATTGATTAAGTAATTAGGGATTAATTACTTAATTAGAAACTATCTAAGGTAAATATTTAAAGAATTAATTAGGAAATTAAATATGGGTGATAGTTAAATTAATTTGTGTAATTAACTAAAGGCTGATTACTTACTGTACTTAGAAGTGACAACTAAGGATTTATTAATCAAGGTTAGTCAATTAAGAAATAATTAAGCGATAAGTAATTAAGAGGTTATTACTTAATATAAAGGAATTATTATTAATAATTACTTAATGAAGTAATTAAAGGAACTAATTACTCAGTATAACTTAGTTGAAGTGGTTAATTTTAGTTAATTAATTCAGTTTAATTAATTAAAAGTAATCAATTGATGTTGAGTTAATTATAATTACTTAAGGTAATTAATGAGGTATGATTACTTAGTGAAGTAATTAGTGGATAATTACCAGATGTAATTAACTTAAGGAAATTACTTGATGGATAGTAATTAAAGGATAATTACTTGATGGAAGAAATTAAGTAATGATTATTCAGTGTAATTGAAGGATTAATTTATAAAATTAATCAAGGAGTTGGTTTAATTGATGAAGTAATTAAGGAAAGTTAATTTCTGATTGTGATTAATCAAGATTGATTAATAAATGTAATTAAGTTAAAAGTTAATTATTATATGAAATTTAAGAATAATTAACTAGTGAAAGTAATTAGAGGATCATTAATTAATGTAATTAAATGAAGCGATCAATCTTTCTTATTAATGATTAAATGATAATGGGTGCTTTGAATTGATTAATATCTCTGATATGAATTGCTTTGTGATATGATTTGTTAGATGGACGATGATAATGTGATTATTAATAAATTATGAATTGCTGTGTAAAAGTGTTATTCGACAATTTAAGTTGAATTGTATTTAATTGGATAACTTGGGTTTAGATGACATTGGATTCGAAGAGATCGGAGTCGGGTATTTGTAAATAACTGAAACCACTTCGATTCTTTATAATCTAATGTGTGGAGTCAATAGAATGAAATGGAATGATTAAAGTGAATGGGACCATTTAATCTATGTTTGGTACTTAGAAATTAAGGTGTGATGTAAGTAATGTTTATAACAGCTTGTGAAGTTGTAAATTGATAAGTTAGCCCGAGTTTATATAAGAAGTATGCTTTTGTATTCTATGCTAGATGTGTTTACTCACGCTGGTTTTTAGCCTGACCCGGGTGTTACTTTGATGTAATGCTCGGGTCAGACCGAGTATTACAGATTTTTAGGTAAGGACATTCTGGAGCTCAGGAGGCGAGCTGGAGAGCAGGAACGTATGGAGAGTTTCTGCTGTGATATATTATAGTATCTGAAACAGATTGATTTATCTGTCCTGTGCTTGTAAATATGTTGTAACTTTGACATATATTAAAGTGTAATTTGACAAGTACAGTTTTCCTTTGTATAACTATTATTTATGTGATATTATATTTTGATCCGCTGCGAATGTGAGGTTTCTGTGACTTGTTTCTATTTTCTTCTTCTTTCTCTTTTCTTCTTTTCTTAACTATCTGGAAGTTTCGGGATCGAAATTTCCGGGTCGTTACAGTGTTTTCAGGATATACTGGATAAGTTTGTACTCGTGTTCCTCGTCAGCATTCTTATCTATTCCAGAATCAGAGTTGTGCAACGGAAGCTAGGTGGCAGATGTTCTAGAATGGAAGCAACCGGAAATTGTAATGTTTTGGATTAAAGGGTTTCTACAGGAAGTTTTCAGGATCTCACAGCATAATAAGTTGTTGAAAGAGGAAGTTTTTGTACGAAGCATGATAAATACATAGATGCAGCTTTAAAGCTCTTTCTATTATGATTTATTCCTTAAGAGATTAACACAATTTTGGTATGGTTATGTAGGATTACAGATAATGCATATTAAATTGTCCTACATGGCTTTGGTTCAAGTATTGGTTTGTGCTACTACAATTGAAAATTGCTTGATATTTCTTACAATAAAGCTTTTATTTGAGATTTTGGTTTGAATTGAATTGTTCTCCTTTTAAAAGCATCTAACATAGGAAGTTCTCTATTATAGTTACAATCATAAATTTGCTGAACAAATTCAATGTTAAATATCTAGACAATTATTGTATCCATGCCGTTGTTTACATAGGTGCTTGAAAATAAAATTTAACTACTTTAGGAACATTGGTTCATATTTTTTTGAGTTAAATCATAGTTACATATACTTTACTAATACTAATTATTAAAATCATCATCATGGTTATTAGAGTCAATATATGTATAGATAGGCGTTTGCTTCATCATCTTTCTAATAATCTTGTCATTTCTATGATATGTTTTTCATGAGCATAAAACCAACAACTCATTGTTTACACTTTTCATGTTATAGTTTGACTTACATGCATGCATTCACATATCCAATAACATATGCGTAAAAAATTCTATACAAAATACCCAGTAATTATTGTATTCATTCTGCTATTTACAAAGGGACTTGAAAATAAATTTTAACTATTTTACAAAGATTGATTTATAAAATAATTATGAGTTAAATCATGATTATTAAAGACAATTAATATATGAACAGGTGTTCTCTTCATCATCTCTTATCACTTTTGTCATTTCCATGATATATTTTCCATAAGCATAAAACCAACAACTCACTGTTTACTCTTTCCACATTGTAAGAATGACTTGATGTGCATGGTTTGGTTTTGCATGTTTTCATATCTAATAGCATATGAGTCATATCACTCAGATGAAAAAGGATATATATTTATATATATGGGTTGCTTTTGAATTATAAAGTAGGCTTGATCTCAAAAGAATGATATTTTTGGGTTTATTCCAGTATTTTATTCCAATCGGACCTAAAAAAGTTCACGGTAATCTTAAATTTTAGGTAATTCTTGTTTATTATTACTTATAATGTATTTGACTAATCCTTTGTTAATGTGAGTAACAAATTGCTCCTTCTGTAATATGAACCTATAAACCATTTCAACCACCAAAAGTATAGAAATTATGGCTATACAGAATATTAGGAAGAGTAAGAATGTGTAAATTGGAGGTTATGGTGCAGGTGAAATTAATCTTTCAATGTTAAAAACAATTAAAAAAATATTCGCTCCATATTTGGTTTGTTTGTAACCAAAAAGATAGAAAGACTAAAGTGAGTATATAGTGAAGATGAATCAATAAAAAAAACTAAAAAGGTGGTCAAAGTTATGTGGATTGTATTATCATCGAACTTGATATTTGTTGTTAGTATGTTTCAATATGCTAACCTTGACCTAGCCTAGGTGGTCTTTAATTCCATCCGTCTTTGGCATAGTAAGTTGTTATTCTTGTATCCATGCTAAAACTATTAGATTTTGAAACGCATTAAAACACACTTTTGTTTATTGCAAATTTTAGCCCTATCGGAGACACACACAATCATAGCTTAGTCATTGCAAATTGATATACGACTAGATGACTATATTCATTGCAATCATGTTTCTTAATTTAAATGACATCCTTAGTCGCATTATAAATTTTTTTAACATAAAACTACATTCATTGTGTAACAACCCAGAATTTTGAACAATTTAAAAATGAAAATATTTAATTTATTTTAAATATTTAAATGATGTTTGACTTGAATTTCAAATTTTCAGGATGAATTGGCGATTAAATTTTTAAAATTTAATCTATACAAGTTGAATAAAATTTGAATTCGACTTTGGAGTTGAATTTGAATATTGAATTTGTATTTAAATTTGTAACTAATGACTTAGAAAAAAATAGTTTGGATTTACGAATTATTTTTATGTAAATTTATAAATTGATATTGATAGTTGAACTGCAAAACGTTTATATGTTTACTAAAGAAAATGATTTACAAAACAAAATTTAATTTAAATTGAAAGAAAAAATAATAATAAAAATATGATATATACAAATAAAATTAATACATTACCTTACCCCTGTCAGCCAAATTCACGCCTTAACTCACGCTTGCAACCCTGCCTTCCATCACGCATTTCCTCTGTAAAACCACGACCCCTCCCCCATCATTTCATTTCATACGATAGAAAAAAAAAGAGAAACAGAAAATAATGGCGGCTCTGTTCCTTATTCTTGTTCACTCCTCTTTGCGACTTTAGGGCTTCCTCAGATCGCCGCTTAGATGGGTGGTTGGCGCTTCGATTTCACACGCGGCCTCTTCGATGTCAAAGGTGAGTGGCTTATTTCACTCACATCTAATCCAAATTCGTGTGATCTCTGATTTGTTCAAGCTTGTGATTTTCGTGGTTGATTAATTGATGCTCACGGTTTTGTTTTTGGCTTGGTTCGATTTGGTTTGACTTTGATTTTGAGCTATTCGTCTTCTTGGTAATTTCTTTTCGATGTTGTTAATTTCTGGTTTTTGGGTATTCACGACACTGCCTTATCTCGTGAACACCACGGCTCGACTTCTATTTGACTTCGGTCACTGATTTTGTTTTTTTGACAACCACGGCTTTTGAATCTGCTATTGATATTGTTTGGTCCTTGTTGTAATCCCTGCGACCTTATTGTTGGTTTTGCACTTGGGTTTCTTTGTTCATTGCCACGGTACAGTTGCAAGTTTGATATTCATCTTTGTTGTATATTTGCTACAGTTGAAATGTAGGGTCATTTTTGCATATAGTCATTGTATGTCCCTTTGTACTTTCAAACCTGAAGCCATTCATGTTTGATTGTTCATCCATGTTTTCCAAACCTGAAAAGAAAGAAAGGAAAAGAAAAAAAACATTGTCATATGGTATGTAGAGGCTGTTTCACTTTTGTCCATAGTTATTGTAGTCTAATCTAATTCATGCCTTTATCTTTTGTACATGTTAGATGGTTTGCATTTCAGTGTATTGACCATTGATTTAGATAACTTCCTGGGTTGATCTTGATCATTGCATTGAAGCAGTACATGTTAAAAGTGTTTGCTTGCATATCCATATTGCATATGTACTGATCAGGTCTATCTCCTTATGCAAATTGCTGTTTGGACCCGTTCGTACCTATGTAGTTCACTTGTATCACTTTGTTTCCACACTTCAGGTTGTTGTTGGCATCGATTAGTTGTTACTGCCCTGTGTCCTGTTATTTGCTGGGCCTGGCTGTGTTACCTTGCCTTTAGTGCACTGTCCAGTTCATTAAGTCATTCACTTTTGCCTTCGTGAACATTGTAGTTGATTATGAATTTAAGTTTCATATCTACATCTATATATGCATTCATTCTTGCACTGTCCAGATTTATAGTTGCATATATTATCTTTTGTGCACTTGTCACTATAGTCTGGGTTCATTGATGACCTTCTTGCTTTGTTGCACTTGCTTTGCTCCTCTCTGATTATGGCAGGTCTGGTAATACGTTTGGCATCGTCACTGACTGTGTACATGAGTTCAGACCCTTGCTTGTCTGCATTGCCTCATTTGAAATTTGGGTTTATGATGGCACTGTGTTGTTGGTTGACCCTTGCATTCATTTGTTTAGGCTGGTCCATATATTCCAGGTTGCACTCTGTTTCATTTTTTTGTCTTGGTCATTACTGACCACTTGGAGCTTGCGGTATCCGGACTTGTATTCTTGTGATGGTTGTCGTTTAAATTGGTTCGTGCATTTCACTGACCACTGCATTCACTTGCATATATGAGTTTTGTTTTCACTTGAGTTTGTAGTGTCTCGTTGCTTTGAGTTGAGTCATGATTGTCGTGACTTGACCTTTGCATTTTGCTTAATTTTCGAATTATACTTGAGTTGAATCGGGTATTTCGTGTTTGACCTTGTGCTCGGGTGAGAACTTTCATTGTGCATTTCCTGATTTTTGCTTATTTCACGTTGCAGTGGCGAGGCAGTGCACGCAAGCGTGAACTGCAGCCACACGAAGTTAACATTTTAAATGTGACGAGGCCGTATACGCGTGTGTGTACTGCAGCCCTTCCAAATCTAATGTTTTAAATTGATGTTTCCATTTTGATAAAAATTGTTTTATGTTGACAATTCAATATATTTTGAACTGATTTTGATGATTTTGTTGTTAATTGCCGATTAGGCAGATTTTGATTGTTTTCTAAATTATCTTCATCAATAATCCCTTCATCTATCCTCATTGATAATTTGAATCTACTGATTTGTTGTTTAACACTGATAAGTGTTGTATTTACCGTTATCCGATTTCTTGTTAAAGGATCGGATAGGTAAATTTATATTTGACTGTCATGTAATTGCTATTTAATTATTATTGCCTCTATGCACTAATAACTGAGTTTGAATTAGACTGACCTGTGTATTATTTTCTTTTGAATGTAATACTCGGGTCAGACCGAGTATTTTTACAGCTTGAAGATTTTCAGGTCGCGAAGTTAGAGAGAGAGGGGAAAGCACTCCACTAAAGTTTTTTTCTGGAAAATTTTTCTTGTACTCAATAATAAAAGATATATTCCGCTGTATAAAATTTAATGTATTGTACAAACTCTGATATATGTAAGAAAAATTATTTATGAGAAATATATGATTGTTCTGTGATTCTGTGGCTGTTTCTGTTTAAACTCTATAAACTGACTAACAATCCGTCATTTTGAACGTTTCGAGTTGGTTTAATTACCGACTAGAGGCGGTCAGGGCGGCGGGTCGTTACAAAAGTGGTATCAGAGCTTTGGTTTACACAAAGCTCAGTTTATGATGTTTAATATGAATAGTTACTAGGATCACTTTAAAGAAAAATGTTTTCAAATCTAAAGAACTATGAAATTGTTTTCTTTGAAAAAATAAAAGGTATTTTGAAAGTTAGAATTATTTCGAAAATTCCCCTCTCTAAATTTAGGATTGCGATAGTTTCTCATTCGAAAACTCATTATCGAATTGTTGAGACTTATGGAAATAAATTATAAGTGAAGTGAATTAATGAATTGGTTTAAATCCAATATTTTGAATATCTCCAAAATAATAAATTATGAAATGAAATAACATTTCAATTTAGTATAACCAAGAGGATAATTAAACTATAACTTGAAAATTTGATTCTGAATTCTTTTGAAAATTGATTTCAAATGTTTTGAAGAACGAGTTAATAAATAAATGGATTATAAGTATTTAACTTATAATATGAACTTTTGGTATATAACTGAGTTATATAAATTGAATTGAATTGAATTAATAAAAAGATTGTAAATCGAAGTTTTATAACTAGAAAAGGAATTTGTAAAGATTGTTTATAAATTCGAAACCAATTGAATTTGATAAATGAAAAATAGAAGTTATTAAAGGAGATATATTCATGATTTTGGACAGCGAATTATCCTTTAAGTTAAATATTGTGATAGTAAATGTTGGTTGGGAATTTTATCCACGATTTTGGACAGTGGATAATCTTTTAAATAAAAGTGTAGAAACACTGAATTGAATAGATAAGTATATTCACGATTTTGGACAGTGAATATATTATTGAATAAAACAGATATGTTTTAGGGAAATGATATTATGAAATGAGGTTAATGTGGAAATATAAATGGAACCAAGTTGATGAATGGCTTACTAAAGAACTAGTTGATTATTTTTGAAATAGAAAGCAAATGCAAAGTTCAAATGAGATTTAGATTTCAAATTTGAAGTTGTCAACATGATAATCCATTATAGGTTTAATAAATTCGGTGATGAATTTGAATTTAAACGTGCGGAAAATTAAATTAAGTGAAAAAACTTAATATTGAAAAGTTTGAAATTGGTTTAGAACTAATATTATGAAAAATATGAGGAATTCAAACTATGAATTAAGTTGAAGTTGAAATTGAAAAAGTTAATGGTTTTAAAGATGTTTTAAAATGCATTAAGTATCGAATACATATATTTCAACATTCATTGTTGAAATAGACGTTTTCGAGAGAAAAATAAGGAAATGGTGGACTATAACACTATTGTTATAGTAAATAGTTTCCGAAAGGAAATGTTGTTTATAGTATTGGGATTTATATATCTATCTTAAATTCGAATCCCTATACTAGTGATTTTTGAGTTGTCGTAACGATGTTTTACGCAACATTCGTTTTAACTCAAATAAATGTATTTAAAAGAATGATTTCCTTAAAGAATGGAATATATACTTAATTTTGATTCAAGTATATTGAATATTTTCCAAGTATTGAAAATAAATGAACTTGTGAATTACTTATTATTGAATAAGTATGGAAATGTTTTCCAATATGAAATGAAAGGTTTGAAATTTTATCTTTTAAAGATAAATTGAAAAATGAATATTTGAAATTTGTTTCAAATGGTTAAGTTGGAAAATTATATATATCTTGTAAAGATATTTTTGGAAAATTTGTAGGTCAAAAATTTGGTAAAAGACTTTTGTGTCTTGATTATTGAAATCGATGAACAAAACTAGTGAAATAAAATAAATGGAATGAATCCAATAATTATTTGCAAGTTTGAAGCTTGGTAAAAATTGTGTAGGATATAAATATCGGTGAGAATTTAGCAATCGTTTTCCTAACTTATAATTTCGGGACGAAATTCTTTTAAGGAGGGAAGATTGTAACAACCCAGAATTTTGAACAATTTAAAAATGAAAATATTTAATTTATTTTAAATATTTAAATGATGTTTGACTTGAATTTCAAATTTTCAGGATGAATTGGCGATTAAATTTTTAAAATTTAATCTATACAAGTTGAATAAAATTTGAATTCGACTTTGGAGTTGAATTTGAATATTGAATTTTTATTTAAATTTGTAACTAATGACTTAGAAAAAAATAGTTTGGATTTACGAATTATTTTTATGTAAATTTATAAATTGATATTGATAGTTGAACTGCAAAACGTTTATATGTTTACTAAAGAAAATGATTTACAAAACAAAATTTAATTTAAATTGAAAGAAAAAATAATAATAAAAATATGATATATACAAATAAAATTAATACATTACCTTACCCCTGTCAGCCAAATTCACGCCTTAACTCACGCTTGCAACCCTGCCTTCCATCACGCATTTCCTCTGTAAAACCACGACCCCTCCCCCATCATTTCATTTCATACGATAGAAAAAAAAAGAGAAACAGAAAATAATGGCGGCTCTGTTCCTTATTCTCGTTCACTCCTTTTTGCGACTTTAGGGCTTCCTCAGATCGCCCCTTAGATGGGTGGTTGGCGCTTCGATTTCACACGCGGCCTCTTCGGTGTCAAAGGTGAGTGGCTTATTTCACTCACATCTAATCCAAATTCGTGTGATCTCTGATTTGTTCAAGCTTGTGATTTTCGTGGTTGATTAATTGATGCTCACGGTTTTGTTTTTGGCTTGGTTCGATTTGGTTTGAGTTTGATTTTGAGCTATTCGTCTTCTTGGTAATTTCTTTTCGATGTTGTTAATTTCTGGTTTTTGGGTATTCACGACACTGCCTTATCTCGTGAACACCACGGCTCGACTTCTATTTGACTTCGGTCACTGATTTTGTTTTTTTGACAACCACGGCTTTTGAATCTGCTATTGATATTGTTTGGTCCTTGTTGTAATCCCTGCGACCTTATTGTTGGTTTTGCACTTGGGTTTCTTTGTTCATTGCCACGGTACAGTTGCAAGTTTGATATTCATCTTTGTTGTATATTTGCTACAGTTGAAATGTTGGGTCATTTTTGCATATAGTCATTGTATGTCCCATTGTAGTTTCAAACCTAATGCCATTCATGTTTGATTGTTCATCCATGTTGTCCAAACCTGAAAAGAAAGAAAGGAAAAGAAAAAAAACATTGTCATGTGGTATGTAGAGGCTGTTTCACTTTTGTCCATAGTTATTGTAGTCTAATCTAATTCATGCCTTTATCTTTTGTACATGTTAGATGGTTTGCATTTCAGTGTATTGACCATTGATTTAGATAACTTCCTGGGTTGATCTTGATCATTGCATTGAAGCAGTACATGTTAAAAGTGTTTGCTTGCATATCCATATTGCATATGTACTGATCAGGTCTATCTCCTTATGCAAATTGCTGTTTGGACCCGTTCGTACCTATGTAGTTCACTTGTATCACTTTGTTTCCACACTTCAGGTTGTTGTTGGCATCGATTAGTTGTTACTGCCCTGTGTCCTGTTATTTGCTGGGCCTGGCTGTGTTACCTTGCCTTTAGTGCACTGTCCAGTTCATTAAGTCGTTCACTTTTGCCTTCGTGAACATTGTAGTTGATTATGAATTTAAGTTTCATATCTACATCTATATATGCATTCATTCTTGCACTGTCCAGATTTATAGTTCCATATATTATCTTTTGTGCACTTGTCACTATAGTCTGGGTTCATTGATGACCTTCTTGCTTTGTTGCACTTGCTTTGCTCCTCTCTGATTATGGCTGGTCTGGTAATACGTTTGGCATCGTCACTGACTGTGTACATGAGTTCAGACCCTTGCTTGTCTGCATTGCCTCATTTGAAATTTGGATTTATGATGGCACTGTGTTGTTGGTTGACCCTTGCATTCATTTGTTTAGGCTGGTTCATATATTCCAGGTTGCACTCTATTTCATTTTTTGTCTTGGTCATTACTGACCACTTGGAGCTTGCAGTATCCGGACTTGTATTCTTGTGATGGTTGTCGTTTAAATTGGTTCGTGCATTTCACTGACCACTGCATTCACTTGCATATATGAGTTTTGTTTTCACTTGAGTTTGTAGTGTCTCGTTGCTTTGAGTTGAGTCATGATTGTCGTGACTTGACCTTTGCATTTTGCTTAATTTTCGAATTATACTTGAGTTGAATCCGGTATTTTGGGTTTGACCTTGTGCTCGGGTGAGAACTTTCATTGTGCATTTCCTGATTTTTGCTTATTTCACGTTGCTGTGGCAAGGCAGTGCACGCAAGCGTGAACATTTTAAATGTGGCGAGGCCGTATACGCGTGTGTGTACTGCAGCCCTACCAAATCTAATGTTTTAAATTGATGTTTCCATTTTGATAAAAATTGTTTTATGTTGACAATTCAATATATTTTGAACTGATTTTGATGATTTTGTTGTTAATTGCCGTTTAGGCAGATTTTGATTGTTTTCTAAATTATCTTCATCAATAATCCCTTCATCTATCCTCATTGATAATTTGGATCTACTGATTTGTTGTTTAGCACTGATAAGTGTTGTATTTACCGTTATCCGATTTCTTGTTAAAGGATCAGATAGGTAAATTTATATTTGACTGTCATCTAATTGCTATTTAATTATTATTGCCTCTATGCACTAATAACTGAGTTTGAATTAGACCGACCTGTGTATTATTTTCTTTTGAATGTAATACTCGGGTCAGACCGAGTATTTTTACAGCTTGAAGATTTTCAGGTCGCGAAGTTAGAGAGAGAGGGGAAAGCACTCCACTAAAGTTTTTTTTGGAAAATTTTTCTTGTACTCAATAATAAAAGATATATTCCGCTGTATAAAATTTAATGCATTGTACAAACTCTGATATATGTAAGAAAAATTATTTATGAGAAATATATGATTGTTCTGTGATTCTGTGGCTGTTTCTGTTTAAACTCTATAAACTGACTAACAATCCGTCATTTTGAACGTTTCGAGTTGGTTTAATTACCGACTAGAGGCGGTCAGGTCGGCGGGTCGTTACAAAAGTGGTATCAGAGCTTTGGTTTACACAAAGCTCAGTTTATGATGTTTAATATGAATAGTTACTAGGATCACTTTAAAGAAAAATGTTTTCAAATCTAAAGAAGTATGAAATTGTTTTCTTTGAAAAAATAAAAGGTATTTTGAAAGTTAGAATTATTTCGAAAGTGGTATCTAAGTTTCTTTTAGATATATTCAATATTTTAATTATTTCATAATTAAGGGAGTTTTAAATTTAATTCAAATAAATATGCAATATGATTAATGTACCAAATACATTTACGTGTTTGAATGATAAGGATAACATATGAGCAGCACAAGAAAATACGTATAAAACATGTAAAAGGTTAAGAAACAAACCTTTTAATGTCTTTCTCTTAACACAAATAGGGAAAGATGAGCCATAAATGTTGCGAGAGAAACATTTCATTTCTCTCTCTTTAATTAGGTTAATTGACAAATTAACATTTACTACAGAATTAACACTATGTAAATAAACATATAAAAGGTTATAGAAAGAAACCTTTTATTTCTTTCTCTTAACATAAATAATTAATTAAGGAAGGATGGCGACAAAAAGGTAAATAAAAAAACTTTGTCTCTCTCTCTCTCTCTCTTTAATTAGGTTAACTTACAAATTAACATTTACTACAGAATTAACATGTGTCCTTTTTATCGAATTTTTATTTTAAAACCTGTAAGTAATAGTACTTTATGTATATATAAGTTCAACTTACACTTGTACATAATATATTAAAAGGAATTTTACCAATAGACATGTAACGATCCGAAATTTCACTGCTTTGATTTGCGAATATTTAATTAATTTTAAATATTCAATATACATTTTTTATAATGAAAATAAAACTCTTTTTAATAATAAATAATGATTGTGAAATAAATTTTAAAATGAGTTTTCAAAAATACATGGTTCAAAGAAAAATAGAAATTGTGACCAGAATTCGTTTTTCAATTTTTCGACTTTTCGTTGGCTAAAAATTATCGAAAACATTATGAACACTAATGTAAATATATTTACATAAATATAAAAATATTTTAGCGTATATTGGCATGTGTATATGTGTATATACATAAGTATATAAAGTTTTAAAAATAAATAAAAAATAAGGAAACATGATGTCACATTTTGACGACTCGAGGACGAAACATGTTTAAACCACAAGTACACATGCAATTAATGCATGTTGTCTTAGGAACTTGGGAAGGGGACAAGGCACGACGTTGGTACATGGTGAGATGGAGGTTTTATAATGTAGCAACCATGGAGTGGAGGAAAAGTATGATGGGCATTTAAGTAATTTGGCTATCTCCTTTTATATAAAAACATTTTTCCATTTTCTTTTCATTTGATTTTTTCATTTTTTCATTTTTCCTTAAGCTTTCTTCTTCCTTTCTAAACTCTAAAATATCTTAATGGATTCCAAACAATTTTCTATAATTTGAAAACTTTGATTCATATATGCAAAATCTTTTAAAAAGCTTGCTAAACTCCTTTTTTGCATCTATAAATTCATTCATTTTTACCCGGCCATAGATTCCAATAAAATTCACACAACCAAGGCTTTCTTTTTTTCAAAACATGTACAATTCTAGTGGATACAGCTTTGTCGTTCACAACATTTTCTACTTTTGAACATAGCTAGGTCGAAATTTCAGTTCTTTACAGACTGTTTTAGAACTTAGATTCTAAAGGATGAAAATCAGAGAGTAAAAGGTCCAAAAGTCGAGTGCAAATGACCTATTTTCAAGAAGAGTTTGTGGTTTTTCAAGCTTTTCGAATGCTGAAGTATTTCATGTTTTCAAAAGTTTTGGTGAGTAAATTTCTTACATTTTGGAATGAAGTTACTTATGTAAATGTGTGTGTGTGTGTGTGTGTGTGTGTGTGTGTGTGTGTGTTGGTTATGTGGTTATACATATACATATACATACATACATATGTGTGTGTGTGTGTGTGGTCGGCTTGGATTGTGGTATTGTTTGAATATGTTGGTTAGATTATGTTTGGTTTGAAAGATATGTGCTTACTTATGTGATGATTATAGTTCAATAGACTTTGTTTGGTTGTGATATCGAAGTGGAAAACAAATTGGAAATTATGGGTATCCATAGGGATAGTCGCTATGGTTGCGGTTTGGATTTTCAAAATTTTCAAGTTTTACGTTTCTTTATAAATGTTTTGGGAATCTTTTCAAACTAAGTTAGCGAAATTTAAGTTAATTATAACTTAATTAAGTATATTTTTATTAATATATCAATTTATTAATTAATGAAAATTAATAATTAATTAGTAATTAAGGTTAGGTAACTAGTATTAATTAATACTAATTAGGTTAGTTAATAAGTTAAGAAGTTAATAATAGTTAGTTAAGTTTTAAAAAGTAATCAATTTTTAATTAATCATGTTTAATCGTGCTAATTATTTATTTAATTTTGAGAAAAATGTATGATCCTCTAAAATAGTGGAGAGCACACAAGATTATATATATATATATATAACACAAGACAATGTGTTGCCAGCATGCCTGGCATGTAGCTAAACTAAATACAAAAATCAATGGAAAAACTTAGGTACCGCTAAAATGAGCTCCGGCAAGTCCACCGCCCATTACATCCCAATACCGAGATCCGACATGGCCATCACTCAATATCAAGCTTTTAGAATTACCTGAAAACTAAGAAATAACCAATGAAACAGGAAGCCACCTCTATCTACGAAGGCAACTCCATATTCCTGACTCATAAGGCATGGAAAAGCGAATGATTTGAATGCGAATGATTTGGACTGGAAATGCCACTCTGAAGACTGGATAAAACTGAAAGTGTTGCATAGCGGAATGGTGAATCCTCCTGAGAGCAAAACTCCATAATGAAGATGAAGATGAAGATGTATTGTGAAGAACCCCCTCCTGCACACAGCAATTTGCAAGCATTAATCCGGTGTACATACAAGGAGAAACTAACATCACACCTAGCCCAAGACCTATATCTGAAATGGAACTAAAGAAAAAATTTAGAATGATACACATTTATGTATATAAATGAAATATATATATATATATATATATATATAAGAAACAGAAATAATGATACAAGAGTTAAGCTAATATGAAAGATTAAAATGAAGAATAGAAAAAAGACTAAAAGGAATCCAAAATATAATGAACTTAAAGATCTAAAAACAAAAACAAACAAAAACTAAAACAATATCTAAAACAAAATTAAGATATCCTTATGGTCCTTTGTTCAATAGGATGCTATGATACACAAGGAAATCATCATTTAAGTCTGAAAAAATATTAATACTACAATTATAAATGTCAAAATGATTATTTAAATAGATTATTTTTAGCTAATTTATATTCAGGATATATATCCAATTAAGACAAAATGAAGAAATTACAAAAATCAATTTATTAAAATGACTATCGTTATTTTTAAAAATTCTCTGATTTCTTTCAAACCAAATATGCTAACAAATAATAATGATTAAAGTGTCAAGTAAAAAACAATTTTCTTTTTTGAACTTAAATCTTAAAATATTCCAATAATATTCATAATCATATATTTTAGTTGTTAGATTAAAGTTAAATATTTTAATGATATTATTCAGAATGAAATAAGTATCCATGCAGTAACAGTATACATGTTTAATAGCTTTAAAATGTAGATTACAAGAATAATATTTATTATTGATTTGCGTATTTTTCCTTTTTAAAAATTCTATAGTATTTAGTTTTCCATGCATCATTAACCACATGTGAATTTTAGATTTAGGAGGAGCATTTGATTTTCAAATAAATTTGAAAGAGTTATTGGTTACACCCGAAAATTTAATAAATCTATAAACAGAATTAGAAGTATATTTCTTGCTCTTATCCCATTCCGAATTAATATTATCATTATCAATATTATATAGGTTTAATCTAGCATAAAGCAAAGCAATCTGCTTAAGAGTTGAACCTGCTAAAATTCTGTTAAAACTAAAATTCCAAGGAGGGTCATTTTTGGGAGAAAAAACTTATATAATTAAAGCATCCTTAAAATTACAGATATCATGATGCTTTTTAAATTCTATCCTAAGAGGAGTAACGAAAATCCAACAGCCATGCCAAAAAGAAGTACTATTACTGAATGAATTATTGTATTAGTGCTTAAGTTAAAAATATCTTGACATTTTAAAATAGATTTTCAAAAATTAGACAATTTACATATAACCGTAGGAGTAATTTGATATAAATTATTCCAACCATTATTGTAAACGATTTCTTTCCAAATAGGATTTTCATTAATATCCTTAAACTTCTATAACAATTTACCTAACAACGACAAATTCATATTGCGCAAATTAATGACTCCTAAACCACCTTCCTTTTTGGACTTACAGACAGTTATCCAATTTACTAAACATTTAATACTATTGTTAGGGTTATCCCCACTTCATTAGATGTCCCTTCTAATTTTATCTATTTTATCGATCAACATGTTATTCCTTTATTGGATGTGAGTTGCATTTACATATATGTGGATCTATGTAAATAACTGATAAGTAAATTGGAACTGAAATTGAATGATAACTTAAATTAGCACTATTGAGATTGCTAAGCCTCTTTTTGAAATTACAAAATGTGTTTTTGAATTAACCTAAATTCTTTGATTAATTTTGGTTTAAAGTTTATGAATGATTTCAAATTATTTATAAAGTTATTTTAACTAATATCTTGTTTATCAAAGGGGTTTTACTAAAGAGTTTACTTAAAGTGGTTTACTAAAGGTAGTTTGTGAATGATATTTTATAAAGGATTTATAAAGAAGTTTTATAAATAGTTTTGAATTAGGAAGAGATTTTACAAACCATTTTAGAGATTTTAAAAGAAGTTTTAAATCTAGTTTGAAATTTTATAAGAGGTTTGAAATGTAAAGTGAACTTATAAAAGTATTTTTATAAGGGATAAGTTAATGTATTTTATAGTAAAAGATGTTTTTGGTAATGGAATTACTTGGCCATTTAGTTTGCAATTTTGAAAGAGGAAAGTTTCCAAAAGCTTTGAAGTATAGAAGGGATGTTTGGGTTTTTAAAAAAGTGTTTTTGAAGTGATCTTTTGATCTAGTTTTATAAAATGATTTTATTAATTAAATTTTAATTAATAAAGGCTTAGAGGATCTTGTATAGGATTGAATCAATGTTTGATTGTTGTCTAAATCGATAGTTAAACCACCGATTATCAAATCATGACCCAAATGGAAGCTTTGGAAATATCTAGGGGAAGCATGAGAATTATATGGTACCATCGAAGGTGATATACTGTACGTATAAACTCATTTCTTCTTCTAGGATAAAGGATAAGGAAATCTGTCCATAAACGGTTAGAAGGTGAGCTCCGCTCTTATCTTTATTTGTTTATGTCCTAAAGAACCGGGGTTGAGTTTACTGAAATATCAAAAGTTGTTTCGAAGAGACCGGGATCTGATTTGTTTTCTGAAAACCACTTCGATCCAACTCATGCGTTTCAAAGTGAAGATATCGTAAGGAGCATGGAATCAAAGATAGAGATGTGAAGTGCAAGGGCTAATCGCTACTAATCCTGAGGGTGATTCCAAAAAGGATGTAGTAGGGATAGTGCCTTCGGTTTCGTTCAGACCTAGAATGGATTTATATGGATGAACGCTATCCGCACATTGTCATTGGAGGGCAACGAGCATTCTAATTGTGAATTTCTTGAAAGGTAATCGTAGCCTCAAGCCTTATCAACTGGGAATGACTGAAAATTAGGGGAGATGCAGCAAGGCTAAGTGGTCGCACCCATTAGGGTTTGTGGTCACCCTTCTAGATACATCTACATATTTATGAATTGGTTGTGCATGAGATCTAAGTAAAAAGGTTGGGAACAAATGGGGTGTTGACATATTCGATACTATCCAGTAAGGGATAAGCCGATCTTGTGTTGGCAGGGATCGATAGGCTCGATCTCGGTACATTTTTCTAAAGGTGTACTGTGATAGGTGGTACCCCAACGCCTAGTCATTGTATGGAATTCATTCTCCAATAAGCGCCGTATGGTTTTGATTATGCCCAACTATGCTGAAATATGAGATGCAAGCATTTCAGATATTTTCACATTTTACTTTGACCTTTAAACTTTATTATAATATCATTGGATTATTATATAAAAGTGTTTTGGTTATCGCAAGGTAAAAACTCGTCCGTGTTTATGTGCGGCGTGGTCTTATAAGATACCTTTGATTTTAAAAGAGTTTTAAAAGCAATAGTTTAGTTGCTTTGAGTTTACTCACACCAGACCCATGTCTGACAAGGAGTTTTATTTCTTTCCCTAAAACTCTTATGTGCTCAAATTTTTATGAGCAGTCAAGTAGTACGGGTTTTCTACGGATGCATTCTAGAGGAGCTTGGAGTAGGAGCTTCATCGATAGCTAGTTATTATCAAGTTTCTGCTGTATATTATGTACTCTATAATTGATGTATAAGGACAAGCTGTTGTAACTGTCCTAGGGTAAAACTGTATTAGTGTAACTCTGATGTATAAATTTTGAAATGACTTTGTAAATTATTATGTGATTAATATATGTTATTCTGTTGCATTGTGAAATTCTATGATTTGTTTTTTTCCTTCTTATCTTCTATCTCATTTCTTTCACCTAACGAACGGTGTTTCCGGCACTTGAATAGTCAACATGCAATACACTGAATGTATTAGTGTCAATTTTCGAGGGTCAAAATTCATGGTCGTTACATTTGGTATCGAAGCTGAAGGTTAAGCGAGAACCTTTGCTTTGGTGGGGTTAACTCATTAGAGATAGGGTTAGTATTACCCTAGAATGAGTTTGAGTGTATGTTATATACGAGCACATATTTGTTAGTGATATAAAAATATTTTATATTGTGTTGTTTGATCTGTTGAGTGGCTTATGAATTCTGGTCGACATGCTTGATCAACGTTACCGATAGGTGTACCTAAACACTTAAACTAGGCAAATCGATACAATATGGTTTTGAAATTGGCTAAATGAAATAATTTTGCCTAGAATATATTTTAATATATAGAATGATTTCTAAAACAACATAGTATTATTGATTTGTTGTTTGCTAAGAGATAGTAATATTTATTATTATCATTTAGGGTTTGTTTAGTCATGCTCTTCCGATTTAGGCATTGACTATTGTTAGTTTGTACGAGTAGCTCCTTCCTTAAGATTTTGTTGGGTAAATAGGAATTGGGTAAAATATTGAAACAAACATCTTGTGAATTAAGTTTCAAAATTTAACCATAAGGTATTCAATGTTAAGGTTGAATTGAAATTTGATTAAAAATGTTATCAAAGGTCGGAATATTTTGAAATGGATTAATAAGAATAGGTTCTTTGATTAAAAAGAAATTAGGTTGAAAACTTGAGAACTTAAATCTCGGAGTTTTTGAAAAATTGTTTCCAAGGTTTTGGGAAATAATAAAAGTATTTGAAAGTAATTTTGATTTAAGTATAAATTTTTGGGATTGACAATGTTAAGTAAAAGATGTTTTCTTTGGGATAGTTTGGGAAATAAGTCTTGATTGTTTTATGATGGTTGAAATAATTCTCTAAGTGACAATCAGATGTTTGCCTAGGCGAACGGTGAAGTGCATTTAGCAAATTATTCTCTTCATTATTGTATGATCAAAACATGTTCAAACCCAAACGAAACCAAAGCAGGTTGTGAAAAATGATTTGTGGGAATAATAAAAGGTATTGTTTCCAAAAATGAGATTTTTGAAATAGAGAAATATTTTTAAGTTAACTGGTTTGAGTGGCTTGAAAATAACTTAAAATTGAAAAAGAGATGTGTTCGGATGTTATATTACCCTTCCTGGTAAGGGAAAATATGATACTGTTTGGTAGTACGCGGTCCCTTAGTATTGTTTTGGAGTTACTCAAGCTATATATATATATATATTCTATGATTTAAATATAGATTTTCATTTCAAAAAGGTTTTTGAAATAAAACCTGGGTATTTGAATCTTAATTTTTCTTAAGGAGATAAATTCAAAATCGAATAGTGGAATCAGATAGGGGTATATATACTCTTAGGCTGTAGTGGAGTATTATCCGGTTGAACCATTGTAGTTTATGGAATATTTTCATGAATAATTTAGTGGGAATATAATTGGTATTAGTAAGAACCAATTAACTGAGCGCGTAGGATGGGCGTAGATCATTTTTCCTTTTTATATGGTTTTGATCTAAGATTCGAGTATATGACTTTGAGGTGTTTGCACCATTCCGAACAAGGATTTATTACTTGACTTTGACGGCCAGCATTTGATGAGTATTCTTGATGTGGGACCAAAGTTTTATATCGTAGTTACAACTATGTAAGGAGAACTGAGGTTCCCAATCAAGGAGTCTGATCGGAGTCCGCACTAGAAAATCGGGAGAGCGATACAAGTTAGGAAGTGAAGTAATGTGTTTGAGTTGTGATCGAGTCATATTTTTGCATAAGAATGATCTATGTACATCATACGGGATGATGTATAGTGTTAAGTGTGTTTGTGGCATATAATATGATGTGTAATTTCGGGGACGAAATTCTTTTAAGGGAGGTAGAATGTAACGACCCGAAATTTCACTACTTTGATTTGTGAATATTTAATTAATTTTAAATACTCGGCATATAGTTTTTATAATGAAAATAAAAATCTTTTGAATAATAAATAATGGTGGTGAAATAGTTTTAAAATGAGTTTACAAAAATATATAGTTCAAAGAAAATCAGAAAATGTGATTGGAACTCGTTTTTCAAATTTTCAACTTTTCGTTGGCTAAAAGTTATCAGAAAAGTTATGAATTCTAATGTAAATATATCTACATAATAAAAATATCTTAATGTATATTGGCATGTATATATGTGTGTATACATAAGTATATAAGTTTTTAAAAATAAATAAATAAAATAAGGGAACATGACGTGACATTTTGACGACTCGAGGACGAAACATATTTAAACCACAAGTACACATGCAATTAATGCATGTTGGGTTAGGAATTCGGGGGAGGGACAGGGGAGGACGTTGGGGCATGGTGAGGTGGAGGTTTTATGATGTGGAAACCATGGAGTGGAGGCAAAGTACGATGGGCATTTAAGTATTTGGCTATCTCCTTCTATATAAAATCATTTTTCCCTTTTCTTTTCATTTAATTTTTTTCATTTTTCTATTTTTCCTAAAGCTTTCTTCTTCCTTTCTAAGCTCTAAAATATTTTAATGGATTCCAAACAATTTTCTATAGTTTGAAAACTTTAATTCATATATGCAAAATCTTTTAAAAATCTTGCAAAACTCCTCTTTTGCATGTATAAATTCCTTCAATTTTACCCTAAATTCCTTGGCCATAGCATCCAATAAACTTCACCAAAACAAGATACTCCTTTTTTCAAAACATGTTGAATTCAAATGGCTACAACTTTGTTATTCTCCACTTTTTCTAATTTTGAACATAGCTAGGCCAAAATTTCAATTCTTTACAGAGTGTTTTTGAACTTAGATTCTAAAGGCCAAAAATGGTTCTCCTTGTTTCTCCCATAACTTCCTCAAAATTTAATATTTCTAAGTATTTTTTTTCATATTATAAATAAAATAAATGTATAAAACTTTTCTTTTTGTCACTTTACCAAAATTAGAAAGTAAAAGGTCCAAAAGTCGAATGCAAAATAATATTTTTTTTTCAAGAAGAGTTTGTGGTTTTCAAGCTTTCCGAACGTTGAAGTATTTCAAGTTTTCAAAAGTTTTGGTGAGTAAACTTCTTAACATTTTGGAGAGAATTTACTTATATATATAAATATGTGTGTGTGTTTATTTGTGTTGTTTAGTTGGTTATATATATATATATGTGTGTGTGTGTGTGTGGTTGAGTTGGATTGTGGTATTGTTTGGATATGTTGGTTATAAAAGTTGTGATGTTGATTATGTTTAATTCAAAAGATTGTGCTTGCTTATCTGATGATTATGATTTAATAGACTTTGGGTCAGTTGTGATATAGAAGAGGAAAACATGTTGGAAATTGCAGGTATCCGTAGCGATGGTCGCTATGGATGCAGTTCAGATTTTCAAAAGTTTCTAGTTTAAGTTTCTTTAAAAATGTTTAGGCAGTCTTTTCAAACTAAGTTAGCGACACTTAAGTTAATTATAACTTAATGAAGTATGTTTTTATTAATTTATTTATTTATTAATTAATGATAATTAATAATTAATTAATTAGTAATTAAGGTTAAGTAATTAGTATTAATTAATACTAATTAATTTAGTTAATCATCTATTAATTAAGAAGTTAATTAATAGTTAATTAATTTTTAAAAAGGTAATTAATGTTTAATTAATCATGTTTAATTATGTTAATTATTTATTTAATTTAAGTTGGTTAATTGATTAACTAATTAAAGGTTAATTATTTTTCAATTATTTCTTAATTAAAGTTAATTTAAATTTTTTAATTAACTATGATAAAAGGATTTAAATTATTATTTAAGTTTTAATTAAATGTTATTTAACTATTTAATTGAGATTAATTAATATTTAATTATTAATTAAGGTTTAAATTAGTTTTTAATAATTTAAATAAGGATTAATTAAGATTTAATTATTTATTTAAAGGTTAAATTATTTCTTAATTACTTAATTAAATTGAGTTAAGATTTAACAAAGATTAATTATGATTCAAAAAAGGATTTAACTTATAATTTATTATTTTTAAAGGAGTTTGAACTTTTATATCCTTTGTTTTTCCGAGAATCAAATTGTTTTAACGAAACTTATTTTCCAAAGATGGTTTTGAATTCAAGGAATTCAAGTGTCGATATGACTAAGGAACCATATAACTGTGAATGAGCTATGATGTGGGTTGTTGGATTATATGGGCATGTGTTAGTAGAATAAATCCTCATTCTGTTATAAATTGATTGCTTGTTTGTTGTGTGGACATATGTTAGCATAATAAATCAACGCTCTGTTATAAATTGATTGTTTTGTTTACTGTGTGAACATGTATTAGCAGAATAAATCCCCGTTCTGCTATAAATTGGTGGTTGGCTTGTTTATGTGTTTGTGTGGACATATGTTAGCATAATAAACCCCCGTTCTACTATGAATTGATTGAATTGTTTGGACATCTGTTTAGTAGGACAAATCACTATCATGCTATAATGTTATTTGGATATGTATGTGCTAGTTAGTTCATATTGACATGTTATTCCCTTATTGGATGTGAGTTGTATTTACATATATGTTGATCTATGTAAGTAACCTATAAGTGAATTGGAATTGAAATTGAATAGTAATTTAAATTAGTACCATTTGGGATTTTTAGGCCTCTTTTTGAAATTATAAAGTGTGTTTTCGAATTAACCTAAATTCTTTGATCAATTTTGGTTTAAAGTTTATGAATGATTTCAAATTATTTTATAAAGTTATTTTTAACTAATATCTTGTTTGTTAAAGGGGTTTTATTAAAGAGTTTACTTAAAGTGGTTTACAAAAAATATTTTGTAAATGATATTTTATAAAGGATTTATATAGAAGTTTTATAAATAGTTTTGAATTAGAAAGAGATTTATAAACCATTTTAGATATTTTAAACGAAGGTTTAAATCTAGTTTGAAAATTTATAAGAGGTAAATGTGAAGTGAACTTATAAAAGTATTTTTATAAGGGTTAAGTGAACGTGTTTTATGGTAAAAGATGTTTTGGGAAGGGAATTACTTGGCCATTTAGTATGGAATTTTCGGAAGAGGAAAGTTTTCCAAAAGCTTTTAAGTATAAAAGGGATGTTATGGGTTTTGGAAAAAGTGATTTTGAAGGGATCTTTTGATCAAGTTTTATAAATCGATTTTATTAATTAAAGTTTAATTAATAAAGGCTTAGAGGATCCTGTATAGGGTTGAATCAATGTTTGATTGTTGTTTAATTGGATAGTTAAATCATCTACAATCAAATTCGGACCCAAAACATAATTTTGGAAATATCTAGGAGAAGCATGCGAATTATATAGTACAGTTACTGTCTAAGGCGATATACTGTACGTAAAAACCCGTTTCTTCTTCAAGGATAAAGGATAAGGAAATTCGTCCTTAAATGGTTAGAAGATGAACTCCACTCTTATCTTTGCCTGTTTATTTTCTAAAGAACTGGGGTTGAGTTTACAGGAAATATCGAAAGTTGTTTCGAAGAGGCTGGGATCAGATTTGTTATTCGAAAACCACTTCGATCCAACTCATGCATTTCAAAGTGAAGACGTCGTGAAGAGTATGGAATCCAAGATAGAGATGTAAAGTGCAAGCGCTAATCGCCACTAATCCTGAGGGTGATTCCAAATGAATGTAGTAAGAATAGTGCCTTCGGTTTCGTTCAGACCCAGAACAGACTTATATGGATGAATGCTATCAGTACGTTGTCATTAGAGGGCAACGAGCATTCTAAGTGTGAATTTCTTAAAAGGTAATCATAGCCTCAAGCCTCATTAACTAGGAATGACTAAAAATCAGGGGAGATGCAGCAAGACAATGTGGATCGCACCCATTAGGGTATGTAGTCACCCTTTCAGATACATCTACATATTTATAGATTGGTTGTGCATGAGATTTCATCAAAAAGTTAGGAACAATTGAGGGAATGACATATTTGGTACTATCCAATAAGGGATAGCCCGGTCTTGTGTTGGCACGGATCGATAGGTTCTATCTCAGTACATTTTTCTAAAGGTGTACTGTGGTAGGTGGTACCCCAATGCCTAGTCATTGTATGGAATCCATTCTCCAATAAGCGTCGTATGGTTTGATTGTAGACAACTATGCTGAAATGTGAGATGTAGGCATTTCAGCTATTTTTATATTTTACTTTGACCTCTAGACATTATTATAATATTACTGGATTTTTATATAAAAGTGTTTTGGTTATCCTAAGGTAAAAACCCATGCGTGTTTATGTGCGACGTGGTCTTATAAGACCTTTGATTTTAAAAGAGTTTTAAAAGTAATAATTCAGTTGCTTTAAGTTTATTCACACCAGATCCATGTCTAACCCGGAATTTTATTTTCTTTCCCTAAAACTCTTGGGTGCTCAAATTTTTATGAGCAGCCAAGTAGTACAGGTTTTCTACGGATGCATTCTAGTGGAGCTTGGAGCAGGAGGCTTCATCGATAGCTAGTTATTATCAGGTTTCCATTATATATTATGTACTCTATATTTAATGTATAAGGACAGCCTGTTATAACTATCCAAGGGTAAAAAATTATATTAGCGTAACTCAGATGTATAAATTTTGAAATGACTTTTTGAATTATTATGTGATTAATATATACTATTCCGTTGCGTTGTGAGATTCTATGATTTGTTTTGTTTCTTCTTATCTTCTATCTCATTTCTTTCCCCTAACGAATGGTGTTTCGACTCGTGAATAGTCGAAACGCAATACAATAAACGTATTACTGTCGATTTTCGAGGGTCAAAAATTTGGTTCTTTACAATACAAAAATTGACTTATATTAACAAAAGGACAATTAATGAATAAAGGTAAACATTTATGAAGAAGGAAAGGTAGAGAACTTTCCTCCTTCCTTTACTCATTCAATCAATGTCATTTCAAATTAGTAATTAAACTCTAAAACATATATGCACATAAAACTAATTTTGACCGTTATCATATTTTGAAATATAGAATTAAGAGATATAAATAAAGTTCCAATTTAGGAAGAAATTTAAAATTAAAATTGTGATTTTACATAAAAGCAAAATTTATAAACGTTGAATTAAAATAACACATTCACACATATATGTAATTACTTGCAAGCTACTTTTTTAAATTAAAATAACAAAAAATATGTAAAGCTTGTGATTTAGCATCTGTGAGAATTAGAAGTTGACAAATTAATACAAAAATCCATTTATGCTTTTATTTTACTTTCAAACCAAAGAATACATTAATATAGAAAATTCAAATAAAAATTATAAATATTATATTCAATTTTTAGATGATTTCAAAAGGACTACATATGTAACTTATATTAGTTGAAATAAAATAAAATCATATAAATAAATGGATTCAAACAGAAACAAAAGGGATAACTTAGGTATATATAAATTTAAAGTAAAATTTCAGATCCGAACTATAAGAACATCATGAACAATTAATTAAATGAGATGCAATATGTCATGGCTCTAATGCTAAGAATTTGTCACAACTCTAATGTTAAAAATATGGACATGTAATCAAAACGAATATGACAAAATGAGTCTAAATCAAATTGATATTATAAACATATATTATGAAAGAAGATATGATAATAGGGAATTAGATCAAGTTAAATAGATAAACTTATGTTCAAATGTGATATGCAAGAGATCTAATCATATAAATAGGAAGATCATACAAATAAATAAAATGAAAATTTTACCTAAGATGTAGCCAGAAGAATGCACCTTGAATGATGATATCTCCTCAGATCTTCCAGATCCCCATCTTATCCTTGCAAGAGATGAATGGACCATTTTGTTTTATTTAACTTGATGATTTTATTTGGAGTCAAAACATTTTGTAAATTTGATTTTTTTTGTTTCCTACCTTGAAAAGTTAGGAGCAGAAAAAGAATGAATGGGAAAAAATGAGATGTATATACAGAATGAATTAGAGAATATGTTTTATTAGAAAGAATGAAACATTTTCCATTCTTCAATTAAAACTTCCCTAGTTAATTCCCTCAATTGTCTCTCTCTCCAATCCTTTCTTTTCACATGATATGTCATCAAAAGGTATAAAATTTCTATAAATCATGCTATCAAATGACATAAGATTTCCCTAAACCATTTCATGCAATTACCTTTTATTTAAATTACATCGATATCATATATTAATGCGTGCAAATATAACTTTTATAAGTGCATTAATATAATTACAAACAACTTCCAAACATCAAATAAATTAAATAATAATTAATATTTCTCTGATATCAGTTAATTTAGTTTATTTATAACATTTTATAAATTAATCAAATAATGTAGTTTTTTAGAGAATTCATCGTTATGGCTGTGCGACTCAACGGTGTAAATTCAATCAACGATTAATACAGAACTATTTGAATATAACCTTCACATGTCACTCGGCAGGTAGTTTGACATTTTGGCTCAATTTATTGCTTAGACATCTTTTGGTAAAATCCAATTTTACTTAATATAAGTATAGTCGATAGTGATAATTATTTACACTGATTTTCTTCGTCAAAACTACGTTACATTAGGACTTACGAAATTTTGTAATGGTCAAAATTTTAAAATCATCCACATTCAACTTGATAATCCAAACACAAAATCCTTGGTTCAATAATAATAATTATTATTAACCAAACCATTCTGGCCAGAGACTTTGACTTTGAATTGATATCCGTTAACCGTGATACTAACCTCATATAACTAAGAAGACGAATTCTATCTCGAATAGTGTTTCACTTCCAATGCTTTCACTCGACCCAATTATAGTTGTTCAATGGACGCCATACCACGATTTAACTATGATCAAAGCGGAGCTTCCACATTGAAGATCGATAGTATTCTCAAGTCGAGAGAACTGTGTAAATTAGTTACATTAATATTTTCTATTTGACCTAGTTATATTAACTTACAGAAAACTATCGAGTGAGTCATTCCATAATTATTCAATAACTAACAGTACGTAACCCCTTTGTACGCCTAACAGCCACGAGTAATACACTGTCCAATATTTGAAGAGTGCTATATACTCCAGTCTCAACAGATATATTGATATCTAGTCTCGATGCATCTTGACTATTTGTTTTCATTGTGATAAATGACTCACGGCTATAATACTTTGTAACTACTATCACAAAACAGACCATTTACGAATTTTTTTATTAGATGTAATTTTAATTAAATTAATTAATTAATTAATATAACTCATTATATCAAATATATAATAGAAAGGGAACACCTTTTATTTTGAACAAGATCCGTTACCAAGTTAGATATACGTACCAAATTACATAATTGCCCATAGAGCATACCCCTAACTCTATCAATAAGTGTATTTGAAAAAAATCAACCAGTCCTAAGATGGATTTCTATGCCTTTTGCAATTGATAACAAACAACCAATAAGGGACATAACAAGTAAATGAGGTAAAACATATATCATTACATGCCCTCTATGTAAACTATCTCAGAAATCTAGTTAGCATCTATTTTTTGAATATAAATATTCTCAATATTTATGGAATGCAGCAAAGATTAAGTTGGGGGTATAGCAACACAACTGTAACGTCCCCCCTTGTTGTATGCTTTAAATCGACGATAAACCACACACATCAGACTTAAACCATACAGAAGGGCGGATTGTTGGGGTAAATAAGAAAAACAGAGAAAGAAAAAGAACAAAACAGAATCTTACAGCGGAACGATAAAATATAATAATCAAATAAACAGTTCAAGAAGCCGTTTTACAAAAACATTAGATTATACTTATACAATACATATCAGAGTTACACATACCAGAGAATAATCAATAACAACGCAGTGGAACAAATGTGATGCAGTGGAATAATATAATAATAATAATAAACTCTTCGTCTACGTCCTCTAGAAGTAAGTTCTTCCAATCTTGAAATGCTCAGGCTGACCCGAGCGAATTAAAAAGACAAAACACTCGAGTCAGAACTAAAAAATCTTATGTAAGTTAAATCAATGTAAATAATATGGGGTGAACGGCGTCAGAGATGTTTACGGGATTTGACATCTCCTATCCAGTGTCTGAGTGCAGTAACTCAAGAGATGCTCGGGATTCACATCTCCTAAGGATCCGTTAAACTATTTACTATGTAGTAATATTTCGCTATTATAACAATGTCTAATAGTAAAATAAACTTACTTTTTAATAGCATTAAGGGGTTACCAATATAGCCCTTAACACATAATTGTCCCAGTAGTTCATCCAACATCATGGTCCCTCCTGATCGGGAAGCCACCAGAGGATACCACACGGGCTACGGAAGAAAACCAAACTCGTCCAAGGCGCGATAGGGTGGGTGACATGGCACAACTAGGCAATGCCAAGGTAGATATACCAATTACACTTCCAGGCCGGTGGTAACGCGTAGCAGCTACTACCGCCCACCTCGAGCCACACTCTCAAATCAAAAGAATCAAAAGAGGCCACCGAATAAATCTCAAAGTCAGAATATAATATCGAAGGAGTGTGTCCGATCAAAGGAATGACCTGATTAGCCCGTCGATTGCTCCTGTTTTGGCCACCTTATGCCAACTCACGGGAGTCAGGCCCACATATTTACCTCAAAGGAAACGCCGCCACCATCCTACTTCATTCTGGAATCTCCACCGGGTACACGGTCGTTAAAGTGGTTTTCAAAGTTGGCAGAGAGTATGACAACTTCTGATCCCGGTCCCTTTAACAACCAAACGTTATTAAAACACTGTAGTCATTTTAAAATAATTATACTTTGAAACCAAAATATAATATCCGTTTCAAAATCGTATAAATATGATATCATTTCCATTTTAAAAACCCAAATCAATATGATATCAAATTTTTGTAAAACCCAAATCAATATAATATCATTTTATATCGAATATATTCTTTTCCAAATCATAGCACTTCCAAAATTAATATACTTCGAAACCAAACATTTGAAATATAACTTTTCAAAACATAATACTTCTAACTTCCAAAATTTAAATGGTTTGGATATTCAAACGGTATATAAAATAAAATAGTTTGAATTTAAAATTACTTAATAAAGTAAAGTAATTTCCATGACTTTACTATTTTATTCGCTTTAAATTAAATCTAAATCCATAAAATTTCAATTCACTTTCAGTTTCAATAAACCACTTCAATTTCAATATATTTCAAACTTTGAGTACTAAATAATTTCAAAACTAAGGTTGGAAATTACTATTCAACAATTCAATGTCCTATTATTTAGTTTTGAATTATTTGCATAATAAATCCATAATCATTTAAATAAAACTCAAATTACTAATAACTAAATATTTCCTTCAATTTATTTATTTAGAAATATTCGTTTAATTCATCTTGAATAAAAATCCAGTTATAAACATTATACCTTTTAAAATTTCAAGTTTAATAAATTTTTCATTAACTTATGGAGTTTAATTCTTAAATAAGCTCAATTTCAAATAAATTTCCAATTTACCTTCCAATCTTAATTTGTTTAAATCATTATAACCTCTATATTAAAGTATAATTTAAATACTTAACCATGTTTTATTTTAATAAAATTAAACTCCATTATTAAACTTATTATCATTAAACGAATTTATACATAGCTTAATTTCATGAATTTGACTATATATAAAATATTTCATATAATATCAAAAATCAATATTTATTAAACCGTATAATCCTATCCAAAACCATAGAAATCATTTTCAAAATATTTATATATATAGACCGACGGTGTCTGTATATAATTTTCTATCCTATGGTCAAGTGATACGAATATTTATCATTTCAATCCACAATTAAAAATAAAAAATTACGTTTATAACATTCCAAACCGTAATCCTGAATGAAATAAATATAAATCCACAACGAACTGGCAGATTATAATGATATGAATAAAACATCCATTCATCCATCATCCAAATCACACATCCATCACAATCATCATCCAAAACAATCAATCAACATTAATATATAACTGATAATATATAACAGGTATTTAACGTCAGTTATATTCAATAATAGATTAAATAACGATTAAATTTTAAATAAACGCAGTTAACTGAGATGATGATTTAAAAATATACAAAACAGTCATAAATAAATTCATAATCACAACATAAATTAAATTTAACGAACATAAGAAATTTAGAAGTTGTGAGTGGGTTAAAACACTCACCATTTGAATTTAAATACAATTAAAACCCAAAATTTTAACAGTCTCAGAATTCGTCCAAACCAGCGTCAAAATGTCCGGAATTCCAATACGAACCTAGCGGAGAAAACCGTCCGTGAAACGGACCTCTTATGCGAAAGTTATATAGATTAGAACAATTTAATTTCAAAGTTTAGAAAAATCTATATAAATAAATAAAAACAAATTCACTTACTACACGTCATCATCTTCTCATAACACACGTACGCCCTAGCATGGAACAGAATGCACGCCACACAAAGAAACATGTCGCTACCCACTGCTTCGACCACCGCTGAAGCTCGTGCTGCTCACCATAGACAACGACACGAACCCCTTTCGCGGCCTCTTGGCATCAAGTGCAACCACATGCAGCCCAAGAACCCCTAGCCGCCATCATAAGCTCCTAAACCCTAGTCGAATTCTGCAGCAAATCTGACCATTGATTCGCGAAACGAAGCATACCGATGAACTCCCTATCGTCCACTCTACAAAACCTAGAAATGGTTCGTCGACCAGTCGATGTTCATCGACGCGCGATGAATGGTCGAAAATGGTTCTGCAATTTCTGGCTGAACAGTGCAACGAATTGAAAAACGGATCACGGAATTGAGATGTCCTCTTCGGGAGCTTTCTGATAATATATAATTTGCTATTGTTTGGATAGTTTGAATTTTTGGCTTTGGATTTGATTTGGAATTGTACTTGGGAATTAGGGTTTGCAGCCATTGACAAGAGGAGCTAATAGAATGTACAGAAATGAGGAATAAGAAATGAATTAGGGTTTATATAGGCAGAGTTGAAAAAGAATGGATCAGATCGATTGGATATACGCGTTCAACGATAAAGTGGCCCGAAAAGCCCGTTCTGACTTCGGAACGAAATTGGGTCAACCCATATATCAAATTAGATTTTTAAACATTTTAAACGCGATGGAATAGGTTTCAAGTCCAAATTCCATCGCATGAGGAAGTTATGCTAAATTCAAATTTTTTCCAAATTGATTTCAATTTCATTGATTTCAAGGCGTTTCGAATCCGTACGATCAAATGACAGGTCCGATCGCTACGAAACTTGAAATCCTACAATAATTCACTGTCAAGGATCCGATGAAACTGGTTTCGTCGAAATCCGAGTCAGTGGCCAAAATGGCTATTTTTGCATTAATTAAATAAATTAAAAATAAATTAATTAAATCACTTTTCAATTTCAACTCTATAATTAACAAATTTCATCAATTTTAACTTTCTTAATCATTTACACTAATTTAACCAAATTCAAATGTCAATTTAGAGTTGATTAATTTATCAATTTCAGTGTTAAATTTTCAATTTCATTATATTTACAAATTATAATTTAAATTCTCAATAATCCCATTGAATTTACTTTTTGTTCTTATTATTCAATTCATTATTATCCAGCGGACGAAATTAACATTAGTTTATGGTTTATTACATTATTATTCTCAAATTTCATCTTAATCTCAATTAACGCAGTAATTAAATATTAAATTTCATTCAATTGCAATAAATCCAATTATTAATTTTAAGTTAATAAATCTTGATTCTCACTCCTTTTATTAAATCAACCATTATCTTATTGATTACTTTAACGCTACTACATATCCAATTGCCATAATGGTTTATAGTTATCAGCTAAATTCATATTAACTTGAAATTAATTACGTTTAATTGCAATGGATTTAGATCTAATTTAATGGATTAAATAAATGGGTAAACAATTGATAATTATTACCATTTGCCTAATTTAACCCCATTCCTACTTTATTATCAATTAACAAACATTATAATTTCTTACTAAACATTGATTTTTATTCAATTACCCTTTATTACGTATTATTACATCAATTTATATAACTTTGAATTCATTCCCAATTTACACATTTCAATTAGTCATAACTTTACAATTTGTTTTCAGTGATTGGTATTGCAGTAGATTAGTTATTATTCAACTTGCATAAACCTTATTACGTTAATTTACATTCAGTTACTATTAATCAATATATTATTCCATTGGTTGATTCAATACTCTTACTATTTTTCATACTTTTATAAGTTTCCATTTCCAAACAATATTATAATTACTTATAGACAATGATTTTATTCAATTACTATTTATTGTTATTAATTAATTAATTAATTCACTATTTGCCTTTGTTTTCTTGTATTCAATTCTTAGCCTAGTATAACAATTACATTAATCCCATCAATTGTAATTACATTCAAAAAAATTAATAATTAACTTTTGTTAACCTTATTACTTTTCATTTAAGTTATTATCTCCTTATTAATTAACAAAATTTTCATTCTTTCAATATTAAATTACTAAAACTTTATCAGATGAACAAATTTAAATTATTGAAATTTATGGGTCGTTACACTCTCCCGCACTCAAAACTTTTCGTCCCCGAAAAGGAAAAAGAAAGGAAAAGAACAATTAAGAAATCAATATATCCTACTTAAAATATTAAATTTATAAAAAAATAAATTTACAAAATTAATTAATTTAAATAAAACATACCAATTTATACCCAATAAATCTTTTTATACTTAAATTAATAAAGTTTGGAAAACTTTTTTTCAAAATATTTTCTAAGTCCAAAATTTACGAAAAATTTCGGCAGAGTCTCCTTTGTACGGAGAGGCTCGGGAGAAAATATAATATCAATCACATATAATTTCCAAAATAATATATCCCAACCCGGGAAAAACAATATAATACACTAGAAAACCGTAATCCGAGAACGTACCTATTTGTCGGGCGAACAACGCTTAATTATGAAACCAAAAGCAATAGCAATTGCTTACATAACCTGTATTTCACTTATATAGTCAAAAAGGTTAACAGTTATATAAAATGAAATATTTAACGTTGTTTCAATCAATAACAAACAAATCAATGCAAACAACAATCACTTGCAACAAGGCATACAATCATAACATAGAATCACCACAAATCAATCATTCACTCATATCAACAAATAAATAGCTGTTCGGCTTCAAAACTTCAAATTGTACATAATAAACAATAAACTACTAAGCGCACCATTTACTCAACAGTCTCTGATGAAGCTAAATATATTATTCATACATCCAAACAATTTTAAAGTATCCTTACCCAAACAACCATAAACCAAAACAAACAACAACAATTTCAAACAACAGATTAAGTTTATCCTTATTAATTCCATTCATACATTTGTTGTTTGATTTCTCTTTCATTAATATACTGATTTATCTTTTTATTTTACATTTTATTTCTTACAGTTTCATTTACTTTTATTCATTTCTAACAAAATCTCATTTTCCCTTATCCATATCATGAAAATTTACTTTTATTTTATTACATTCATTTATTCACTACTTAATTCATTTTATTTACAGTATTCATCTTTCTGCTTATTTTCAAAAATAAATAACTTCAACATTTACTTAAGTCTATTATCATTTATTTATAACACTTATCTTTCTTTTCTATTGCATTAGTAGCATTTCAATTATACTTAAGTTCATAACAACTAGAACATCCAATTCTTATTAATCCGGGAATTTCATTGAATACTTTCATTATTTCAAAATTTTACTTTTATAATATTCTACTACAATTTCTTATTAAACATTGTAACTTTTATTATTGGGTAAGTTATATATATGCTTTTAAGGATGCAATCGAAAGTTATACAAGTTTGTTCTATTTCCTTTAATTAATTTAATGTTCAATAATATTATTCTTTGTTTCATAGGTTACAATTTCCAATTTCCTTTAATCCCGTTTATAGCATTAAATCTCTTATTTCATTCAGAGGTTTCAATTATTAATTAGTTACATTCCATTTTCTACAATAATAGAAACTATTAATTAACGGAAACTTAAGATCTAAAAGCCGGGTTAATTTCAAATCATTTAAAATAATAGATAAATGTATACACTTACAATTCATATCCAATTATATTTAAAATAATTAAAAAATTCATAATTGTTTATCAAAATAAATCTGCAGTAAAATCACTATAGTGGCCTTCCCACTTCGAAACTCGAGAATGAATGTCGATGATGCGTGCACTCATCACCAAAATTATTTTCCAGTGACAGAGAGGAGAGTACATAATTTATTTCTTTTTAAAATTTCTTTAAAATAACTCTTTCAAATCATTTTGAAATATTTATATCAGAAAATACTTCTAAAAATATTATTACTATATTCCAAAGTCATTCAAAAGAAACTTTCAAAACCTTGGAACTTAAGTTCTAAATTTCCAGTTTATTCTCATTTATTTCACTACCTAAAAACCAATATATTACAACCAAATATAACCTTTATAAAAATTTATTTTATATATAGAAAATATAATAGGCAAATTATTTTATTTATCTATATTCAAAACAAATATTGTGTCGGTTTGTCTTATTAAGTGTTTAGACATCCCTATTGATGTCATAGCATCCTATGCATCAACCAGAATTTATAAATACAAAAATGAAAAAATTAACACAATATCAAAACATTTTCATAGCACTAACAAATAAGCTCTCTCATATATATACACTCAACGACTCATCATAGGGTTTATTACCCTATTAATAAAGAGTCAGACCCCACAAAGCTAAGATTTATCGCTAAACCAAAGCTTTCATACCAGTTGTAACGTCCCCCCTTGTTGTACGCTTTAAATCGACGATAAACCACACACGTAAGACGTAAACTATACAGAAGGGCGGATTGTTATGGGGTAAATAAGAAAAACAAAGAAAGAAAAAGAATAAAATAGAATCTTGCAGTGGAACGATAAAATATAATAATCAAATAAACAGTTCATGAAGCTGTTTTACAAAAACATTTGATTATACTTATATAATACATATCAGAGTTACAAATACCAAAGAATAATCAATAACAATGCAGCGGAACAAATGTGATGTAGTGGAATAATATAATAATAATAAACTCTTCGTCTTCGTCCTCCAGAAGTAAGTTCTTCCAATCCTGAAATGCTCGGGCTGACCCGAGAGAATTGAAAAGACAAAACACTCGAGTCAAAACTAAAAGATCTTATGTAAGTTAAATCAATGTAAATAATACGAGTGCAACAACGTTAGAGATGTTTATGAGATTCGACATCTCCTATCCAGTGTCTAACGTGAGTGTAGTAACTCAAGAGATGTTCGGGATTCACATCTCCTAAGGATCCGTTAAACTATTTACTATGTAGTAATATTTCACTATTATAATAATGTCTAATAGTAAAATAAACTTACTTTTTAATAGCATTAAGGGGTTACCCATATAGCCCTTAACACGTAATAGTCCCAGTAGTCCATCCAATATCATGGTCCCTCCTGATCGGGAAGCCACCAGAGGATACCACACGGGCTACGGGAGAAAACCAAACTCGTACAAGGCGCGATAGGGTAGGTGACACGGCACAACTAGGCAATGCCAGGGTAGATATACCAACTACGCTTCCAGGCAGGTGGTAACGCATAGCAGCTACTACCGCCCACCTCGAGCCACACCCTCAAATCAAAAGAATCAAAAGTGGCCACCGAATAAATCTCAAAGTCAGAATATAATATCGAAGGAGTGTTTCCGATCAGAGGAATGACCTCATTAGCCCGTCGATTGCTCCTGTTTTAGCCACCTTATGCCAACTCACAGGAGTCAGGTCCACGTAATTACCTCAATGGAAACGCCGCCACCATCCTACTTCATTCTGGAATCTCCACCGCATACAGGATTGTTAAAGTGGTTTTCGGAGTTGGCAGAGAGTATAACAAATTCCGATCCCGGTCTCTTTAATGAGTACTTCTCATTCATTTAAACAAATCCAATTCACAATTTAAATATTATTAATAACAACGGGATGGTATCATTCAAATTATTTTAAAACATCCATCCATTTCCCATTTTCGGATCTCAAACCCATTTTGAGATCACTCAAACTTCCTAATTCAAATCAACCATTTAACTTTCCAAGTTAAATCCCAATTTCATCTTGAAATTTTCAAATCAGGTTGATCATTCAAACTTATTTAACTTCTTCCAAGTTAAATTCAATTTACTTAATCTAGTCAAATTTGCACAATTTGAATTCCCATTCAAATTTCAAAATACTTTCCCATTTATAAGTTCAAAAACTTATCACTTTGGGTTTCCCTATCTCTTTCCAAATTTAAAACTCAACATTTAGTGTTTATTTCAAACCATCTTTGATATTATGTATATCCCCCACATATATACATATTTACTCCTTGGCCCACCAAGCCGGATTTTTTTTTAAATTTAAACCATCCTTGGTTTTAATTCAAACAAATTCTTTTAAAGTTTACAAACAATTTCTTATTCTAGAATAAGATTACATTCAAAATATTTTGAATAGTATTATTTCCTTTAAAATTTTGAATTTTTTTTCAAATGTTTAAATTTAGAACTTCACAGTTTGAAACCCACTTTAATTTACATCCTTACAAATTTACAAGTTACTCTCTTTAAATGGTTACTTCCTTAAAACATTCTATTTTTTTATTGGAAAACAATCATCTTATTTTGAAATTTTTCGCCAACATCAAGATTTAATTTCAGTTTGGTTGTATTTCTAATACCACTTAATTTAATTCCAATTCCAGAGTTCAATTTGGTTGTATTATATTACTTCTTAATTTAATTCCAATAATTTTAACAAACAATTTCCTTAATATTTATTAGAAAGAAATATTTCTTTATATATATATATATATCAAAATACATTCTCATATAAAATCTTTTAAAATCTTTATATAAGAAAATAACAAGTACACTCTCATATATATATATACTCAACTCATCCTAGGGTACCCCTTACCCTATCCTTAATGATTATACCTACCAGAGCCAAGGTTCTCGCTTAACCTTCGGCTCTGATACCAAATGCAACAAGCCGAAAATTTCGATCGCGAAACTTCCAGATAGTTAAGAAAAGAAGAAAAGAGAAAGAAGGAGAAAACAGAAACAAGTCACAGAAACCTCACATTCGCAGCGGATCAAAATATAATATCACATAAATAATAGTTATACAAAGGAAAACCGTACTTGTCAAATTACACTTTAATATATATCAGAGTTACAACATATTTACAAGCACAGGACAGATAAACCAATCTGTTTCAGATACTATAATATATCACAGTAGAAACTCTCCATACGTTCCTGCTCTCCAGCTCGCCTCCTGAGCCCCAGAACGTCCTTACCTGAAAATCTATAATACTCGGTCTGATCCGAGCATTACATCAAAGTAACACCCGGGTCAGGCTGGAAACCAGGGTGAGTAAACACATCTAGCATGGAATACAAAAGCATACTTCTTATATAAACCCGGGGTAACTTATCAATTTACAACTTCACAAGCTGTTATAAACGTTACTTACATCATACCTTAATTTCTAAGTACCAAACATAGATTAAATGGTCCCATTCACTTTAATCATTCCATTTCATTATACTGATTCCACACATAAGATTATAAAGAATCGAAGTGGTTTCGGGTATTACAAATACCCGACTCCGGTCCCTTCGAATCTAATGTCATCTAAACCCAAGTTATCCAATTAAATACAATTCAACTTAAATTGTCGAATAACACTTTTACACAGCAATTCATAATTGATTGATAATCACATTATCATCGTCCATCCAACAAATAATATCACAAAGCATTTCATATCAGAGATATCAATCAATTCAAAGCACTTATTATCATTTAATCATTAATAAGCAAGATTGATCACTTCCTTTAATTACATCAATTAATGATCCTCTAATTACTTTCACTAGTTAATTATTCTTAAATTTCATATAATAATTAACTTTTAACTTAATTACATTTATTAATCAATCTTGATTAATCACAATCAGAAATTAACTTTCCTTAATTACTTCATCAATTAAACCAACTCCTTGATTAATTTTATAAATTAATCCTTCAATTACACTGAGTAGTCATTACTTAATTTCTTCCATCAAGTAATTATCCTTTAATTACTATCCATCAAGTAATTTCCTTAAATTAATTACATCTGGTAATTATCCACTAATTACTTCACTAAGTAATTACACCTCATTAATTACCTTAAGTAATTATACTTAACTCAACATCAATTGATTACTTTTAATTAATTAAACTGAATTAATTAACTAAAATTAACCACATCAACTAAGTTATACTGAGTAATTAATTCCTTTAATTACTTCATTAAGTAATTATTAATAATAATTCCTTTATATTAAGTAACAACATCTTAATTACTTATCACTTAATTATTTCTTAATTGACTAACCTTGATTAATAAATCCTTAGTTGTCACTTTTAAGTACAGTAAGTAATTAGCCTTTAGTTAATTACACAAACTAATTTAACTATCACCCATATTTAATTTCCTCAATAATTCTTTAACTATTTACCTTAAATAGTTTCTAATTAAGTAATTAATCCCTAATTACTTAATCAATTTACCATGAATTATGAATTAATTAATCTCTAATTAATTATCTCATAATTAATTAATTAATTAATTAGCTATTCTTAAATCATTAATAAATTAGTTACTTTTATATTGCTTATCCATTTATTTAATCTATAATTAAATCCTTAATTTATCACAAGATACCCCTTTTAAAACTTTATTACCTCTAAATAAAACTCAAAATATCTTGTCATTAGCATATGATACAAAAATGTATTAATTCTTTAATAAACAACTTAATTACATATCGAGTTAAATAAAATTAAGAATCGACTAAATTAATTTTAATAACAAAATTGTTCAACTTCTTAACTCAAAATAAAAACATTGATTCCTCAAGAAAGTAAATTTATTTAAGAATAGTTTTAGACACTGAATCAGTTCTGAGTCAAATCCCATTTCTTCATTGAACCCAGATTAAAATTTAAATCTAATATTATACTAGAGAACTACCGAAGGCACTCTTGCAAATAACTCGAGTTGAACCCCGAGCTCAACCCAAAAAACCCCGATCGACAACTCGAGTCAATCCTGAAACTTCCCGCGTCACTCATCTTCTTCTTCCCCTGTTTTTTTTTTCAACAGTTATGCTAATAAACACATGCTAGCTTTCTGATAAAAAAACCCGAATACAACCATCTCTTCCCCGATCATAAACTCGAGTAACTTCACTCAAATCATAAAATCGTGCACGCGACCAAACTGTGCACATGCACCCACCGTCGACGATACTCCGACGCCTGAGACGACCATCAACAAGTCCACAAACGTTCCTGATTCCGATCTCAACAGGCAGCTATCCAAACGATCACGAGATCAAAAAAGTTACAAAATCAAGCCCCCAGGAATAGAACTCTGCGACCATCGATCGTCTCGTTCAGATGATGTAGTTCACCAGAGCTTCACATCCTCCGGCCACACCACGCTGCAACTCCACGCCTCCCTTCCCCTGAATCCCATGTAGCTCGATCAACCAGAGATGACCCTGTCATCTCATTTCCGACCATGACAAATTAAGGGTATTAAACCCTAGTCCAACCGAAATTGATTGCCACGGCCCTTAGAAAAATACAACCACAATTTTCCATCACTCTACTATGCTCCAACCTCCTTCGAGCCAAAGCTCGATGCTTCAATCGACACCATTCGCCGTGGGTAGCCGAAATACCCAAAATTGCTCATCATCAAAGATCTCCTCAAATTCCAAACGAAAAATTACCAATTTCATTTTAAAAATCATGATTCATTAACATGAATCAGATTATATAATTCAATGATGAAGTTATTGACATTGATTTTTTTCAAAACTTGATTTTACTGAAATCCCAAAAATTTACAGGCTATTTACTAAATATAATTACCTTAAATTATTTTTAAAAATGAGATCATACTAACATTCACATTTTCCTTTCAGAATTCAAGGTATAATTTTTATTTGTTTGGGAAGATAGGAAGTATTTGATGATGATGAGTTTTTATCAATAACAGATCACAAAAACATAACATCCAGAAACAAACAAGCAATATTATACTCATATGCATACATTTGTAATCAAATTCAAGCAAACATTAGATATACTGCATGCAACAGATTTCATTTCATTCTTAGATCCATATACTATTTTTAAATAAAAAGGTTTACTCACTATATTTGCAAAACAGAGGTAAGCCCTATAGATCTGGAACTGCTATTATTTCAATCTGGAAGCTGCTTTAAATCCTTAGTGCTTGAGCAGAAATTGACTTAGGATGTTCTTGTTTTAGCTTTAGGCTTGAAATTGTTCTGAATCTCATCTTCCCTTGGTTTGTTTCATTACAGGTTTGTTTGTTTTCCTCCTTTATTTATTTATTTATTTATTTATTTTCCAAGTTTTCTTTTAACGTGGAAAGAAGAAAGTGGAAACATGTTTCCTTTCCAGCCTAAGTTACTTAAAAATTTAAATAAAAGAAAATACAAGTTTGGCCACTTGTCTCTTATGTGTTAATTTGCTTACACATTGCCTTCAATCCATTTTAAATTGCTTACAAGTGTTCCTCTTGTCTCTTATTAATTCATTTAAATTTATATATATATATATATATATATATGAAATACATGTATATAAAATGTATTCATCTTATGTAAATAAGCTTTTAGATTTTAATAAATATACAAAAGTGAATTCAAGTAAACATTTATTTACAAATAACTTATATTTTGATCAATTTAAATGCATCATATGTTTTTATGTTTGGGAAGTTATTTTAACTCTAAATATTTTCAAATATATGTATGTATTAAGCAACACAAATTAAATTTGAAATCAATAAAAATTTATTTAAAACCTATGTATATATGTACACACTTTTAAGCAAACACATCTTAAATTTGTTTAAAAATAAAAACTTCTCTACTTAAAATCTGCTTATCTATATATATATATATATTCAATCTTTATTATTTTCAAATATTTATAATTCAACTTTTGTTAAAATTTTAAATTCATTTATATATCCAGATATATATATATATATATATATATATCAGAATTTCATTTGTTCAATTAACAAATAAGTGTTTTAACAATTTTAATCCTGTTAATTTCCAATTTACTGATACCCAGAAATTCGGGTTATCACAAACACGGTTCATCAGATCCATAAAATCTTAGTGACCCATCTAACTCGGTCATACAACCTTACAGCAGAATCCAAACTTGAAAACTAGATATGACCAATCCATTTTCAAAAATTTCTGAGCTGCTATACCAACACTTCTCTCTCTAAGAACCATTCTACTACTAGGCTAACCTCCGGTATCGCTTCTAGCACCAAGTCGATATGGAACTCAAACTCCTAATGCAGACAAACTTCTGACTTCCTTGATGACATCCAAAAAATCTCCGACTACTTAAATAGCTCCTACTTCCTCATGAGAAACCTCAATCTCAAACAAAAGATTACCCAAGATGAACTTCCAAACTAATCGCAAGTCACTTTTGCGATCCTACCTAGTTCGGATTCCAAAGAAACTGTTCTCTCTTCACCAATTAGAACAACTTTAAGCTTCTCCAAACAAGGTTAACCCTTCAAGAAAGCCTTCACCATCTGCCCGGACTGCTGAAAGAAGAACCACAAAGATTTCTGAATCATCGGAGAAACGGACCACACTGCTGCTTCCAAGCTCCACCTTGATGATACTGCTAAGCAAGAAGACCTTCTTTTCGGCACACAGAACACCTCTAAGCTGCACTGCTACCACAGCTAACTAAAGACTTCTTCATCCAAAGGCTCCTTGAACCCCAAAAGTCATCAACTAACTACACACAAAACCCCTCGAGATGGGAAGACAACCTTTTAATAAATTCAGGTTCCAAACTTACTCTTCTTAAGGGGGTAACAATGAGACCATGTCCGAAACAGCACTCATGGACCTTTGTCTCATACTCCAATACAGTAAACCTCCTTGCTAGAGATCCAGATAAATCCTATCCAGCCAAGTCTTCTCTGCGGCAGGCATCAAATGCTCTAAGAGAAATTACCTTCGGGAATACCCATAGTTACTGCATCTCACCACGCAGCTGCTCCTTCTTAAAGATGCCAAGATATCATCACTTGCTTCTGCTCATCCGATAGATCCAAACTCTAGAAAGTCTGCTCACCCGAGTACAACCAAACATGCACTTCAATGATGGGCTTCGAATCTTTAAAAAGATTTCCTTTGGAGATCGAAGAAATCCTTACTCCAAGCTGCAAAGCTCATTTAAGACGGTATTAGGTCTATAGTCTCGACAGATACTTTTCCAACCTCAACATCCGAGCCTCTTCCATTAGTGGTAGTCATGTAACACACTCCACTACTTCATCTACCTTTTGAACTTATGTTGGAAAACCCGGACAGGTTGCCCAACAGATCAGGTAGATATATACATATATGTATATATAAAAATACAAGTACGCTCTCTCAAGAAAGATAGAAATCACTCCAAAGCTTAGGTATTCACTCAATCTAGTGCTCTGATACCAATTATCACGACCCGCCTTTCTCTCCACAGAAAGACGCATTATGAATTAAGAAATAAAGAGATAGAAGAAGAAAAGATAGAGAAGAAAGAACAACAATACTAGAATCTCACAGCGGAACGAATGAAATATAATATATCACATAAGATATTACATAGTACCATGTACGTCAGAGTACACAACTTATACCTCACAAATTAGACAGTTATAAATTTCCATCTATCATACAACTCAAGTACATCAATACAATACATCATCACATCCGAAACTCTATATATCTACACGCTGAATCCTCCTGCTCCAAATCTCCTCCAGAATTCGTCAAAGCTAACCTGAATCCTTTGACTACTCATGAAAATTTGAGTACCCAAGAGTTTAATAAAACAGAAAATAAACACTTGGGTCAGACATAGGTCTGGTATGAGTAAACGGGTTAAAATGGCTTAACTTTGAAAACCTTTGAAAACAAAAGGTATCTCATAAGACTTCCCGCACATAAACATGGAAAAGTTTTTACTTACGATAACCAAAACATTTGATAGGAAATCCAGTTATATTATAATAGGGTCTAGGGTTTTCAAGTAAATAGAAAATAGCCGAAATAGTTACATTCATTAAATTGCATCTACTAGCCACAAAGTGGGTTATACAATCAAAACCGTAAAGGCATGTAGGAAGAATGGGTTTCCATCAATGGCAGGGCTACTGGGGTATAGCCCATCACAGTACGTGGCCAAGATCAACGTACTTAGGATCCCTTCTGATCCTTTGCAACACAAGGCCAGAACCATCCCTTACTGGATAGTCCCGAACAAGACAACCCCATGGTTGGCGCGACCAACCACACACTAAGCCGAAATAAAAAGAGACCTCTAGACAGGGGTAAATCTCATCCTATTTGGGTGCTACCCGCTTAACCTTGCTGCACCTCCCCCGTTTTAGCCATTCCCGTTTGATGAGGCTTGAGGCTACGATTAACTTTATAGAACACATCTGTCTTAGAATGCTCATCGTCCACTGACGATATTCTGAAAGCATTCAATCCATACAAGTTCATTTCGTGTTCGAACGAAACCGAAGGCACTATCTCATTACACTCATTTTGGAATCACCCTCAGAGTTAACGACCATAGCCCTTGCACTCTGAATCTCCATCTCGAACCTGAAAGTACTATCCCCGTTAACTCATCTTGGAATCACCCTCAGAGTTTAAACAATGAATGGTTCTTACACTTCGAGTCTTCACCTTGATCTTCTCTTGGATTCATGACTTAACGTTTAATCTAGATCGATGTGGTTTTCAGATATCCAAATTTGGAAATCTGATCCCAGTCTCACCGAAATCCAAAACGCCATTTTAATGTCCAAGTTGTTTAAGAGTTTAAACAATTAAACTTATATTCAGAATAACGTATACAGATAGATGATTCACATTATCACAGATAGATAATTCATATTAACCAAACATCTCACAAAGCATCACATATCACATATCAGAGATATCACATTCAAATCATCTAATATCAATCAATCACCCATAAGCAGGTTTGATTCACTCTTAATCAATTTAATTAACCTCTAATTAAATTAATTACTAGCCTTTAATCACTTAGATTACTTTAATCCTTCTTACTTAACATTAATTAATTACAAATTAATTAATTAGTCACCTCTTAATGATCTACCTTAATTAATCTTGCTTGATTAATTATTCTTTAATTACATTAAGTAATTGACCTTTAATTAATTACACAAATTAATTATCCATAACCATATACAGTAATTAACCTTTAATTACTTTCATTAATTACATTAATTAATGACCCTCCATTTACTTCCATTAATTAATTAACTATAATTAGTTAGACTGATCCTTAGTTAATTACAATTAATTAATTATACTTTAATTAATCACTTCCATTAATTAACCTTGATTAATCATAAACAGTAAACAATCCTTTAATTACTTACCTTAATTAATTAATTTTTTTAATTAATTATATTAATCCTTTGATTAATTATACTAATTAATTAATCCTTAATTACTTCATTTAGTAATTATTAATTAATTACATTAATTAATAATCCTTAATTAATTACTTAATTAATTAATCACACATTTAATTAATTACATTTAGTAATTAATCTTAAATTAGTCACATTAATTAACTAATTTAATTACACTAAGTAATTAATCCTTAATTACTTCCATTAAGTAATGTGACGACCCGGAATTTTTAAGCCTTTAAATCGGAATATTTAATTGATTTTGAATATTCAATAGAGTAATTTTAACTTAAATTTTAAATATCACAATTTATTTGATGATTAAATTATTAAATTAAATAATTTGGAATTGGGTGAAATATGAAGTTATTTGAAGGCTTGAAAATTTTATATTGATAGCACTGAAAATAATAAAAGTTGTAAAATTGAAATTAACAGTGGTTTGGTCAGTTTTAAAAATATATCGTTTAAATTGAATTTAAAAATAGCCTTCCAAGGCACGGTCTCGGAATTCGACGAAACCAGTACCATTGGATCCGTAATATTGAATTATTATCGGATTTCAAATTTCGTATTAATCGGACCTAGTGTGTGAGTGTACGATATAATAACGCGCTGAAAACTTAATTAATAATAATTTAATGAGATTTACTTAGGCAAGCTTCTCTTATACGCCTCTCCCCTCATCTATATCTTCTTTTAGACGATAGATCTCTTTTCTATTTTTCTTCACCTTATATCTTGATTCCTTTCCTTCATAACCGAATACGTAATAAAATAAAATAAAATAAAATAATAGGGCCGAACTCATTCATTCAAATCGATCGGCCAGAGAGAAAAATGGTGACGTTCGAAACCCGATACCCCCTCCTTCTTCGTTCTAGCATCAGGCCGCGCACCTCAAATCAAACGTTGCTTTGCCCTAATTCAAATTCGAATCAATAATAAGGGGCGAACGAGTGTAAATAAGAATTGGGAGGACCGAATCGAGTCGCGATCGATTGACGTGGATGGCAGGCGACTCGAGGAATCTCGGTGATCATTTGTGGTTCGCGTAGAGTCGCGATGCTTTTTAGGTAACTGTTCGACTTCGGGTTCGAAGGCGCGACTAGTGATGGGATTTGGAAGCGAATCGAGGCATCGTGGTGGGTTCTGGGTTCATGCGACCTATTGATAAGGCAAGGTATATACTATTTCGATTTTAGATTCGCATATGTTTTTTTTATATACAAAATAAAAATATATATAATATATACAGTGAAAACATAAATACTTATGTACAGATAGATTATTATTTTCCCAGTAAAGTGTAAAATTGATTTGGTCTTAATTATATATATATATATATATATATATATAGGTATGTCTATTTTGAGTTTTATTTAAAAAAAAGAAGAAGAAGAAGAAAAAAGGGGGGGATGGAAACTGCAACAGTATATAGATATGCAGTTTATGGATTATAAATGTTAATAATAATATGATATGGTAAGGAAAAATAAATTTACATTTTGAGGCTACTAGTTATTAAAATAAAAATAATAATGTATTATGATGATTGATCTATTTAATAAATTTATTTAATTATGGCATCCACTAAATATTTTATTAAAATCAAATTTGTTTGAAATTTAATTAATAGTTTAAAGAAAAATTATTAGTTTAAATTTAATTAATAAATGACAATTGATTATTCAATTAGTTTGGATATTAATAAAATCACGTAATATTTATTCAAGGTTAAATTCTGAAAGAAATCAAGTCGGAGTGGAGGTGGGTTGAAAACAGCAATAAAGAGGTGAGTTAATCTCACTCAGCTGAAATTTAAATTTAAATGATTAAATTTGAATAATTGATTGTATGGTTGGATTGACTGATGTGATAGAGTATAGTATAATTTGAATTTGGCATATTATGTAATACTAACGTCTGTGGATGCAGGGAAAACAGGTTGGAGGGATCCAACTGGATCCCTCAACATTTATTTATATTATTTAAATCACCCTGTTATGATGATTTGATATTTATGATGGATTATGTTGAAATATTGAATGCTATGGTTTGATTGGATAATTGAGTATAATGAATTTCCAGAAAGACGTTGGAAAGAAAAGAAAGGAAGTGAATTTGCATGTAAAATAATTATGGAAATTTGAATAAATTTAACAATGGAAAAAGAGAATAAAAATAAATAAAGTGACATAAGAATTCTAATTAATAAATCTTGAATATAGAAAGGAGATTTTTGAATTAATAGAAAGTTAATGAATTGTAAACTCCAATGCTAATATTTAAAAGAACAGAACATTTATTTCAAATCTAAGATTTTAAATTTTGAAAGGAACAAAGAAGAAATAGGAAAAGCCTGAAATTTGTATATTTCAGTTAAAAGATTTAAAATCAAACAGTAAATAATAATAATAATAATAATAAAATATATGAAGTCCATAATTAATTTTGAAATGAACCGAGCAAGTAAAGAAATTTATTTTTGATAGAATAAATTGGAAATCAATTTGAGAAATTGATTTAAGTGCTTGAAATTGGAATTTTTCCTGGATAGCCAAGTATGTTTTCAAAGTAAATTTTTAAATATAAGTTAACAATTTTAATATTGTTTCAAAAATCATGTTTTAGTAAATATATTATTTCTAAGTAAATATTTTCTTTTAATCTACTATAGTAGTACTTATTTTAAAATGACTTGGTATTTATTTTAAAAAGAGAAAATCTAGTTTTATATTTTATAAAGTAGTCTCATTTTAAAGTATATATTTTAATAAAGTATTAAAGTAATTTTTGATTTAAATGTCTTAAAGGATAAGTTAAAATAAAGAGTTTTAAATTATTTTCGAAATCTAAATGTGCTTGGTTGTTTCTAGTGAAAATTAATATCTGAAAATTCTTTCCAATGGGAAGAGAATGATTTGAAAACTGTTTTCAAAGGATTGAAAATAGAAATATATCTTGTGAAGATATTTTGAGATAAATAAATAATTTGGGAAATTATTTATTGTTGGATGGATGTTTGTGTATATTAATTGATAGTTAAATAACCGACTATCAATATTGGACAAACTGCGTTGATCGTTTCGAAGAGACCGGGATCGAGATTTATTTCTCGAAAACCACTTCGATCCGATTTGTACGTTTCGTGAAAATGATTTTGGATTCGAAGATGGAGCAGTGAAGTGCAAGGGCTAATCGCTACTAATCCTAAGGATATTTCCAAAATGGATGTAGTAGGAATAGTGCCTTTGGTTCCGTTCGAACCCGGGATGGACTTGTATGGATGAATGCTTGCGAAACATCGTCAGGTGGACGATGGGCATTCTAAGGGATATGTTCTATAAAGGTAACGCTTAGCCTCAAGCCTCATCAAATGGGAATGACTGAAAATCAGGGGTTATGCAGCAAGGCTAGGTGGGTAGCACCCAAGCAGGGTGAGGTCATTCCAGTCTAGATGTCCCTTTTTATTATTGACTTAGTGGTGCGGTTGCTGATCCCAACCGCGGGGTGATCTCACTCGGGACTGTCCAGTAAGGGATGGTTCCGGCCTTGTGTTGCAGGGGAGCGGGCGTACTCCTCGGTACGGTGATCTAGGCCCCGTACTGTGACAGGTGGTACCCCAGTGCCTAGTCATTAGTTGGAAATCCATTCTCCCTACGAGCCTTGTACGAGTTTTGTTTGTATTACCCACTTTGTGGCTAGTAGATGGAATTTAATAATGTAATAATTTCGGCTATTTTATAAGTACTTGTATATAGACCCTATTATAATATCAGAGGATTTCTATAAAAATCGTTTTAGCTATCGTAAGGTAAAAACCCGACATGTTTATTTGTGGCGTGGTCTTAAGAGATGCTTTTGTTTTCAAAGGATTTTTGAAACTTTAATAATCAATTGGGTGTGATTTTCTCACGCTGGTATTCCAGACTGACTCGGGTATTATTTAACTGTAATGCTCGGGTCAGACCGAGTATTATAGAATACAGGTTATGATGCTGTGGAACTCAGAGGACGAGCTGGATGACGATACGTACTCTCGTACTTGTTTATATATATATATATATATATATATATATATATATATGTATATATATATTCCGCTGTGTTGAGTTGTTGTGTATCCATTTGTATGATATTGATGTTGAGTTGTGATTGATGTACTCTGATGATGTAATATATAAACAGAAATATTTTTGGTTGAGTAAAGATTATTTATTATTTATTATATTTTACTCCGCTGCGATGGTTAGATTCTGATGTAAATTTTGTTTTATCTTCTTCTACGTCTTCTTCTTTAACCAAAATGGTTCGTATTTTTGTACAACTTGAGTTGATTTAGGTAGAATAGTGTTGACTCAAGGGGTACGGATTTGCGGGATGTTATAGTTGGTATCAGAGCTTAGGTTGGAGATAACCTTGACTCTGGTGGGAATTACTCATTTAAAATAGAGTCCATAGTACTCTATAATGAGTTTGAGCGTATTAATAAATATGAGCGCGTATTTGTTAGTGAATATAAATTGTTTTAATATTGTGTTGATTGGTTTATTGAGTGGCATATGAACCTTCGTCGGCACAGTCCGTACAACTGTATCGAAGGGGTTTCTAAACACTTGGATAGAACAATCGACACGGTATTGTTTTAAATATGGGTGAATGAAATAATTTTACCCAAAAATATATTTTGATATAAAGAAAGTTTTTGTAAACTATTTAGCTAATATATGGTTGTTTGGATGTTAGGAAGAATAATATTAAAGCATTATCATTGTTAAGTGGGAATTTGACAAGAAATAGAAATATAACTAAAAATTTAAGGGAATAAATTCATTATAAAATGAAATTTATAAATATGAATTAAAAATGTAAATTATAAATTGAAATATAATCAAATGGAGATTTGTATAAGCATAAACTATACAAATGCATTTTAGTTAAAATTTGAATTAAAATGGGATTTGAAACTTTAAAACCTCGGAGATTTTGGAAGCATTTTGGAGGTAAATAGTATTATTGTTGTTTTTAGGTTATTTTTGAGGGAAAATTGTTCAAATAAATTTTGGAAAGAGATATAGCATTGAATTCACTTCAGTAGCTGGAAAATAACTTCGGTGATGATTGCAGCATCATCGATGTTCATTTTCGAGTTTCTAAGTGACAGCTTGCTGCCAAAAATTTATTCGTTCAGAAAAGCTAGTTGTTTTTGGAATTTCAAAGGAAATTTGTTGGGAATAAAAGCCAGGATTGGTTTAAAGTTTTTGAGAAATGAGATTTTAGATGTTGGAGATTTCAAGATGATTCTAAACCAAAGCCGGGTGTTTAAAAATCCTGATGAGATAGTTGTAAGCTTATAAATTGAAATGATTTTTATATCGGGAAAGTTTTGGATGTTGAGAATTTAATCTTAAAAGGGTGAAAAGTTAAAAATGAAATTAACTTGGATTGGAGAATTAAAAATTTTAACAGGATTAAAATAAATTGAATAAGCTGAAAATAATATCCAGTTGTATTCGAATTAAGTTGAAATCGAATTGGATTAAATAAATCTGGGTTAAAATGAAATTGAATTGAAATTAAAATTCAACTAAGTTATTAAATGGAATTAAATTTTTACTTGGATAACTGGGAAATAAGTTGGATAAGAATTAAATTGAGTTAAGATAGAATTGAATTGGGATAAGAATTCAATTGAATTATTTTATGGAATTAGATTCTTACCTGAATAAATGGAAAATAAGTGGAATAAGGATTGGAATTGAAATAAAAGAATAGTATATTCAAGCCTATGAGGAATTGTGTAAATAATAAGTTGTGACTTATTAAATTTCAAAAAGTGAGATACAAAACTCCAAAATAAATATTATTGATGAATTGGAGGATAAAATAAAAATCAAAACTTGAATTATAACTAAATTGAACTAAGAAAAATTAAATGGAGTGATATTGAAATTAAAATTCAAGTGTTGGATTATAAATAAGGGAAGAACTAATTACGTAAGAAATTAGTTAATGAAATTGAATTGTGAGTTTATGATGAAATTGGAAATAAACTCAAGTTATAAATTAAAATTGACTCAAATTGTTGATGAAGTGAAAGTAATTGAGAATGAGGCTGAATTGTGAGTTAATAAATTGGATGGTAAATTAAAAGTGAATAACAGAATCAGAACTTGAGTTATTAATTAAAATTAGACTTGAAGTGTTAACAAAATAAATATAATTTGAAAAGTATAGAATAAAAATGAAATGGATTAAAATAGTGATGCAATGTATTACAAATAAAATCCAAATAAGTGGAAGTAAATTGGAAACGGCCTTGTAATAAATTGAATGAGTGAATCTGGAAAGTTAAATTTTATAATAACAATCAAATGAAATTGCAGATTTAAAAAAATGAGATTTACTTGAGAGAGGGTTTACTTGAAAAATGAAAATGAGCTTAAGTATAAAATTTGAATAAATTGAAGTAAATTGACTTAAGCTAAATAGACGAGGAGTTGAATGGAAATCAAATTGAGCAAAGTTTAATGATATTGGATTGGTTTTAAATCAAGTAAAAATAAATTTTAATTGTAATAAATTCGGTGAGTTGCCGATAATTTTTAAAGGAATGAAATTCTTAAATAAGAAATTGTAAACCATTTAACTTGGAGTCAATGAGAAAAATAGAATGGTTTTAAATGAAATGCAAATGAATAGATCATGAATGAAATTGAAATGGTTATTGAATGAAATAGCTTGGATTGTCTTCGAGCTAAATAAAATAGTTTGGAATAAACTAACATGGAATGAAATGTAAATAAATGGATGGTAAATGAAATTTAAATGGAATGTGTTGAGCTAAATAAATGATTGAGGATGGATTAAAATAAAAGGGGAAATTTAAGTGGCAATTAAGATGAACCTAGGTTGTAAATGGTTTTGAATGAACTAGTTGGTTAATAAAGTGAGATGTAAAGTGAATGGATTCAAATCTGAAATGCAATGAAAATAAGAATATATGGATCGTGAATAAATTTAAAAACGGAATAGAATTGAGTTGAAATCCATACTTATTTATTCACATAGATCTTGTCAAATTGCAAAGAATAAATTATCATTGGATGTAAATGGAAGTAATTAAAATTCTACGAGTTGATAGAAGTAAATAAATTGATTTTGAAAGCAATTGAATTAAATATGAGTTCAATTTGCTTAAGAATAAATTAAAAGTAAGCAATTGAGTTCTAAACCATTCAAATTGATGGAGTTGTATACGAATGAATCGAAAACCATCCGAATTGAGTGAAAATGGTTATAAATAAACTGGAACAGTTGAATTAGCATGGAAACTATATAAATTGCTTACAGGAAAATGTTTGGTATGAGTTTCTTTTAGAATTCAGATGTTTTAACTATTATAAATAAGTGAAATATAGTTAAACTGCATATATTTGGCACTTACATGTATAAATTGAGTAAGTACAGGTACCTGGAAGCCGTATGGCTGGATTTGGGTTGGGCTATTTGCTAAAAATAATAAGCTGCTTGCTTAAAATGCTAAATAAGGTACGCCTACACAATAAAAATAGGAAATATGAACTGTTTTTGGTTTTTCCGACCGTGTGGGTCGATGTATAAATATTTATCTCTTTTATCAAATTGCAAAAGCTCCTTCGTACAAAGGAGACTCTGCCAAAAAATTTCAGAAATTTTGGGAGTTTGAAAATTTTTGGAAAATTTATTAACGACAAAACAATTTCAAACTAAGAATTGAAATAAGTTAGTAAATGGAGCTAATTAAAATAATGACGTGAATTAGTTATAAATGAAAAATAAAATTTAAAGTTTAAAGTTGAAAATAAATAAAGAAGTATATAAAATGCTTATACTAAACTTAAGAAGGAATGGTGAAGTCTTAAATGGAAATTGATACTACCAATGTAATTTAAGTCAATATTAGAATGAATAGATGTTGACATTTTGTGAGAAAGTCGATAAAATGTTTTGGAATATTGTGTTTGGATATTGGAAGCAGGCATGCGGGTATTATAAAGGGAAAAAGAAAATTGGGTTTGATATGAAAAGATAAAATTTGAAATGCTCGACAAAAGGTATGTATTTAAATTTGGTATGGAATTTGATTGGGATTTGGATTTGGATTTGGATTGAGCCACTTGGCTTTTTGTTTTCGTTTTGGATTTGGGAGGCCGTAGAGCCATTTTGTAGTTGTACCGAGCTAGCCGCGCAAAGGAGATGCTGGCAAAAAATTTCGGAAATTTAGGGAGTTAGAAAAAAAAAATTGAGAAAATTTTGATAATTCAAAATTGGTTTTAGGATTTAAAACTTGAATGGTTGGGCAACTAGGATTGTTTGCAAACTAGGGAAAGGTTTGGAAAGTTAATAAGAATAATAATGGGTCTTTTATGAAAAAAAATATAGTTGGTAAGATGTTGATGTGACGACCCGTAATTTTCAAGCATTTAAAATCAGAATATTTAATTGATTTTAAATATTTAAAAGTTAATTATCGGCTTAAATTATGAATATCGTAATTTATTTGGCAATTAGATTGTTGAATTAAATAATTTGAATTGGATAAAATATGAAACCTGAGATTTTAAGCTTGTTAAAAATAATTTGAAGGCTTATAAAATTTATATTCGTATTACTGAGGATAATAGAAGTTGTAAAATTAGAAATAAACAGTGGGTTGTTCAATTTTAAAATTTATATCGTTTAAATTGAATTTCAAAATAGCCTTCTGAGGTACAGTCTCGGAATTCGACGAAACCAGTTCCATTGGGACCGTAATATTGAATTATTATCGGATTTCAAATTTCGTAGCGATCGAAGTAATTGTGTGAGCGCACGGTATATAAACGTCTTGGGATAATTATTCGAAATGATTTGAAAAGAACGTGTATATATTCATTATCGGTCAAAGCTGTATCAACACTCAGCCGAAATTATTTCACGTCACAACTTTTATCTTTCATTTCAAAACTCTATAGATCTGCAAAATTCTTCTGCAAGCCACCTTCTTCTCTAAAACTTTTCAGCCGAACATTTCAAAAAGAGAAAATATATACTCACGAAAGAAAACGAGGAAACCCAAACTAATGGCAAGCCTAAGGACCCAAACACGATCTTCCTTTTTCTTTTTTTTATAAACGCCGAGCTCCTCAATCGAACGCAAACCAGAAATCCTTAGCTTCATCTCGTTTTCCTATCTCGAACCAATTTGAGAATTACGAACGCGACTTCGAAAAAAATTAGATGGGGAAAATCGTTCGTCTTCAATTTGAGTGAGCGCCTGCAGGAGGGAAGCTCGGGTCGCCTTGGAATTTAGCCGCGAGGACATCGCGTTGGTGATAAGGGTTCGGGGGCTGTGGGGTTCGATGCGTCATTTCGGGGGGACGCGTATTCGAGGAGTGCGGCGCGACCGTGAGGGGAATTGGGGGTTGGAGTCGTAGTTGTTCGCGAGTGATAACAGCGGCGCCAGAGGGTTCGTGGAGATCGTCGTGGTCTGGTGGTGTTCGAAAAGGGTGGGAGGCTCATCGGTGAGAATGGTGTTGGCAGTTGCCGCTAGGGTTCGTGGAATGCTGGGTTTAAGGATGAGGTACTCGCTATTTCATTTTCTTTCTTTATTTTGAAAATATTTTTTTTAGTGATATATATGTATGAATATATACGTAAAAAGGGATTTTAAATCTAGATCTTTATTTTTTTATAGTAAACCAGATTTCTGTTTATTATTTAAAAAAAATTAAAATATTTTAAAACAGCGAGTTATTTTATTTACAAATTGAAACAGTAAATACATATATATACACATAAGATTCAGAAAGGGGAAATTATAAATGGGAATACAGATTATGGTTATAAGTATATATGTGGTTTCAATAAAAGGAAAACGAGTATACACATACCTGTTTTAATTTGCTAATTATTTTAATAATGGATTTGGTGAAAATAATGGTTTAACTAACCTATTTAAATTAGTTACTAAAAGATCTTAAAAAGGAAATTAGTTTAAATTTAAAATCATTAGTCAAATTTTAATTCTTGGATAAAGTTAAATTTACTAAACGGTAACTGGTTTCTAGATTAGTTCGAATATTAATAAACTAATCTAATGTTTGTTCAAGGTCATGAAAAACAAGTCGAGATGGATATGATGGCAAATAAAAAGGCAAAGGTGAGTTAATCTCACTCAGTTTAAATTTAAATTTAAATGATTAAATTTAAATAATTGTTTGAATGACTGAATTGATTGATGTGGTATAATATGGTATTTTGGAATTGGCATATTATATTGTGCTAACATCTGTGAATGCAGGAAAACAGGTTGGAGGGATCCAACTGGACCCCTCACATTTATTTAAATTATTCAATATTCTCTGTTTGATTATTTGATATCCTATGATGAGCTATATTGGAATATTGAATGTATGGTTTGATTGGATATTCGGGTATAATGAATTACCAAAATATATGAATTGGATTGTTGAAGGAAATTAAAAGGAAGTAAATTTGTAAGCGAAATAATTATAGAAAGTTTGAATAAATTAAGAATGAATTGAAAAGAAATAGAAGTAATATGAAAATAATAATAAATAATTTCGAGTATGAAGAGAAATGAAATTTTTAATAAATGAAATTGATGAATTGTAAACTTAAGTTATATCAATTAAAGAAATAAAGAATTATTTTAGAATTCAAAGTTTAAATTTATTTAAAAGAATAAAGAAGTAATTGAGAAATCTAAAAATTGGAATTTTTAGTTAAAGTATTTTTAAATTATAATCAAGAGATGAAATCTGAAATTAATAGATTCCGATTTAAAAGGAAATAAATTGAAAATCAATTTGGGAAATTGATTTAAGTGATTGAAGTTGGAATTCTCCCTGGATAACCAAGTACGTTTTTAAAGTAAATTTTTAAATATAAGTTAAAAGATTAAAAGTTGTTTAAAAGCAAGTGTTGAAAATTTCTTATTTCTAATATTTAAGTTCTTAAGTAAGTATTTTCTCTTTATCTATTATAGTAGTAATTATTCAAAGAATGCCTTAATATTATGTTTTTAAAAGTATAAATCTAGTTGTATATTTATTAAGTAACCTTATTTTCAAATATTCATTTAATATGTGTTTCTAACAAATTATTGAAATAGTTTTAATTTAAATGTTTTGAAGGTATATATTTCAAAGTAAAGTGTTTTAAAATTTATTTTAAAAATCTAGTTTTGAGCTTGGTGATTTCAGAGGAGATAGAAAATATTTGGGAAAGTTGATTCTGAAAAGTGTGAGGGATTTGAAACTGTTTTCAAAGGATTGGAAATAGAAATATATCTTGTGAAGATATTTTTGGAGATAAATAAATAATTTGGGAAATTATTTATTGGTTGATGGTTGTTTGTGAATATTAATTGATAGTTAAATCACCGACTATCAATATTGGACAAATGCATTGATCGTTTCGAAGAGACCGGGATCGAGATTAATTTCTCGAAAACCACTTCGATCCGGTTTGTACGTTTCGTGCGAAAAACGTGTTCGGAGTCGAAGATGGAGCAGTGAAGTGCAAGGGCTAGTCGCTACTAATCCTGAGGATATTTCCAAAATGGATGTAGTAGGAGTAGTGCCTTCGGTTCCGTTCGAACCCGGGACGGACTTGTATGGATGAATGCTTGCGAAACATCGTCAGGTAGGCGATGGGCATTCTAAGTGAAACGTTCTAAAGGTAACGCTCAGCCTCAAGCCTCATCAGCCGGGAATGACTGAAAATCAGGGGATATGCAGCAAGGTTAGGTGGGTCATGCCCAAGCAGGACAAGATATTTCCCCTGTCTAGATGTCCCTTTATTATTTCGGCTTAGTGGGTGGTTGGTCGTGCCAACCACGGGGTTTATCTTGTTCGGGACTGTTCAGTAAGGAATGGTTCCGGCCTTGTGTTGCAGGGGATGAAGGGAGTAATCCTCGGTACGGTGATCTAGGCCCCGTACTGTGACAGGTGGTACCCCAGTGCCTAGTCATTGTTGGAAATCCATTTTCCCTACGAGCCTTATACGAGTTTTGTTTGTATTACCCACTTCGGTGGCTAGTAGCTGGAATTTAATGAATGTAACAATTTCGGCTATTTTATAAGTATTTGTATATAGACCCTATTATAATATCAGAGGATTTCTATAAAAATTGTTTTAGCTATCGTAAGGTAAAAACCCGACATGTTTATTTGTGGCGTGGTCTTACGAGATGCTTTTGTTTTCAAAGTATTTTTGAAACTTTAACAATCAATTGGGTGTGATTTTCTCACGCTGGTATTCCAGACTGACTCGAGTGTTATTTAACTGTAATGCTCGGGTCAGACCGAGTATTATAGGATACAGGATATGATGCTGTGGAGCTCAGGAGACGAGCGGGATGACGATACGTATTCTCGTACTAGTATATATATATCCGCTGTTGAGTTGTTGTGTACCCATTGTATGTTATTGATGTGAGTTGTGACTGATGTACTCTGATGATGTAATATATGTAAACTGATATATTTGATTTTGAGTAAAGATTAGTTATCCTCTATTATATTTTATTCCGCTGCGATGGTTAGATTCTGATGTTGATTTTGTTTTCTCTTCTTCTACCTCTTCTTCTTTTACCCAAATGGTTCGTATTTCTATACAACTTGAGTTGATTTGGGTAGAATAGTATTAACTCAAGGGGTACGGATTTGCGGGTCGTTACAGTTGGTATCAGAGCTTAGGTTGGCGATAACCTTGGCTCTGTTGGGAATTACTCATAAAATAGAGTCTATAGTACTCTACAATGAGTTTGAGCGTATTAATAAATATGAGCGCGTATTTGTTAGTGAATATAAATTGTTTTAATATTGTGTTGATTGATTTATTGAGTGGCATATGAACCTTCGTCGACACAGTCTGCGCAACTGTATCGAAGGGGTTTCTAAACACTTGAATAGAACAACTGACACGGTATTGTTTTAAATGTGGGTAAATGAAATAATTTTACCCAAAAATATATCTTCGATATAAAGAAAGTTTTTGTAAGCTATTTAGGTAATATATGGTTGCTTGGATGTTAGGAAGGATAATATTAAAGTATTATCATTTTTAAGTGGAATTTAAATAGAAATTGTAAATATAATCAAAGATTGAGAAGATAAATTCAATTATGAAATGAAATTTATAAATGTGAATTATAAATGTAAATTATAAATTGAAATATAAACAAATGAGAATTTGTATGAACATAAGCTATGCAAATGAATTATAGAAGAAAAAAAAATTGATTTAAGCAAGATTTGGAAATTTAAATCCCGAAAATTTGGAAGTGTTTTGAAAATAAATGATAGCATTGTTTTGGAGATATTTCTGAAAGGGAATTGTTATAAATGGATTTTGGAAGTAAAATAGCATTGAAATCACTTGGATTATTGGAAAATAATTCTGATGATGACGGCCGCATCATCAGTATTCATTTTCAAATTTCTAAGTGAAGAATTGCTACTAAATTGATTTGTTTAGGAAAGCAGATGTTTTTGAAAATTTCAAAGGAAATTTGTTGGAAATAAAAGCCAGGATTAGATTAAAATTTTTGAGAAATGTGGTTTGAGATATTGGAGATTTCAAAATGATTTGAAGCCAAAGCCGAGAGTTTAAAAATCCTGATGAGATAAATTGTAAGCTTATAAAATTGGGTTGATTTTTAAATCAGGAAGGAAATATAGGCTTTGAAGGTTGGAATTTAAATTTAAAGAGAAAGGTTGAAAAATGAAAATTAACTTGGAGTTGGAAATAAAAATTTGATTGGATTGAAATTTATTGAATAAGCTGAAATAGTATCCAGTTGTATTCGAATCAGGTTGGAATCGAAGTGAGTTAAATAACTCTGAATTAAGATAAAGTTGAATTGGAATAAAAATTCAGCTGAATTATTGAATGGAATTAAATTCTTACCTGGATAAATGGAAAATAAATTGGATGAGACATGAGAATTTAAATAAATAAACCAGAATAACTTATAAGAGAATTAAAAATCCATAGAAATAAAATATGCTTGGACTATAATTAAATAGCAGGCTTGAGTTAAAAATAATGGATGAATATATTCAAGCCTAGAATGAGTGTGATTGTATGACATATAAGTTGTGACTTATAAAATTTAAAAGGGAATACAAAGCCCAAATTTAATATTATTGATGAATTGGAGGATAAAATAAAAATCAAAACTTGAATTATAAACTAAATTGAACTAAGAAAAAAATTAAATGGAGTAATATTGAAATTAAATTTCAAGTGTTGGATTATAAATAAGGGAAGAACTAATTAGGTAATAAATTAGTTAATGGATTTGAATTATAAGTTTATGATAAAGTTTGGAAATAAACTCGAGTTATAAATTGAAATGGATTCAAATTGTTGATGAAGTGAAAGAAATTGAGAATGAAACTGAATTGTGAGTTAATAATTGGATGATAAATTAACGGTGAATAATAAAACCAGAACTTGAGTTATTAATTAAAATTAGACTTGAGGTGTTAACAAAATAAATATAATTTGGAAGTATAGAATAAAAATGAAATGGATTAAAATAGTAATGGTATGAATTGCAAATAAAATCCAAATAAGTGGAAGTAAATTGGAGATGGCCATGTAATCAATTAAATGAGTTGGATCTGAAAATTTAAATTTGATATTAACCAATCAAATGAAGTTGCAGATTTGAATTGAGATTTGATTGGGAGAGAATTAAGTTGAATAAGAAAATTTACTTGAAAATAAAATGAGCTTAAGTATAAAATTGGAGTGAGTAAACTTAAGCTAAAGAATGAAAGGAGTTAGATTGAATTCAACTTAAAATTTAGGTTAATAATAGTGAATTGGATTTAAATCAAGTAGGAATAAATTTTAATTGAAATAAAAAAATTCGTTGTGATGCCGATAATATTTAATGGAGTGAAAATGCTTAAATAAATAGTTGTAAACCATTTAAATTATTAAGGGATTGAAATAACTTATGATAATAAGGAAAATGGAATGTTTAGAGTTTATTAGAATGGTTTAAGTGAATGTGGATAGACTAATTATATTGAATACATACGTGATGGAATAAATAAGAATCAAATGAAATGTGGTTTAAATAAGTTGAGAAACGGTTATTGAATGAAATAGCTCGGATTGTCTTCGAGCTAAATAAAATAGTTTGGAATAAACAAATATGGAATGAAATGAAAATAAATGGATAGTAAATGAAATTTAAATGGAATGTGTCGAGCTAAATAAATGAGTGTGAATGGGTTAAAATAAAAGGGAAATTTAATTGGCAATTAAGATGAACCTAGGTTGTAAATGGTTTTGAATAAACTAATTTGATTAATAAAATGAAATGCAAGTAAATGAATTAAAATTTGAAATGCAATGAAACAAAGAATATATGGATTGTGAATAAATCCGAAATGGAATAGAATTAAGTATAAATTGAGTTGGAGTCAATTTAAATTGGTTATAAACATAAATACTTATTTATTCACATAAATATTGTCAAATTGCATAGAATAAATTGTCATTGGATGTAAATGGAAGTAATTAAAATTCTAGGAGTTGGTGGAAGTAAAATAAATTGATTTTGAAAGCAATTGAATTAAATATGAGTTCATTTTGCTTAAAAATAAATTAAATGTAAGCAATTGAGTTTTAAACCATTCAAATTGATGAAGTTATATACAAATGGATTGAAAAACATTCACATTGGATGAGAATGGTTTATAAATTAATTGAAACAGTTGAATTAGCATGAAACTATATTAATTGCTTACGGAAAAATGTTTGGTATGAGATTCTTTTAGAATTCATATGTTTTAACTATTGTAAATAAGTGAAATATAGTTAAACTGCATATATTTGGCACTTACATGTTTAAATTGAGTAAGTACAGGTACCTGGAAGCCATGTGGCTGGATTTGGGTTGGGCTATTTGCTAAAAATAATAAGCTGCTTGCTTAAAATGCTAAATAAGGTATGCCTACGCAATAAAAATAGGAAATATGAACTGTTTTCGGTTTTTCCGACCGTGTGGGTCGATGTATATATATTTATCTCTTTTGTCAAATTGCAAAAGCTTCTCCGTACAAAGGGGACTCCGCCAAAAATTTTCAGAAATTTTGGGAGTTAGAAATTTTTTGAAGATTTTTGGAAAATTTAGTTAACAGCAAAACGATTTCAAACTAGAAATTGAAATTAATTAGTAAATGAAACTAACTAAAGTAATGACATGAATTAGTAATAAATGAAAAATAAAATTCAAATGTTTCAAGTTAGAGATAAATTGAATTCATATGAAAATGAAAGAATTAATTTGAATAGGAATGATATGAACTGAAGTGGTAAGGTGATAATGAATATAAAAGCATATTGAATACTTATACTAAACTTAAGAAAGGAATAGTGAATTCTTAATTGGAAATTGATAATATAAATATATTCCAAGTTAATATTTGGATAAATAGATATTGATATTGGTAAGGAAGTCAATAAAATGTTTTGAAATGTTGTGATTGGATATTAGTGCTAAGCAGGATATGCAGGTATTATAAAAGGGAAAAGGAAATTGGATTTGATTTCAAGAGATAAATTTGAATTGCCCGACAAAAGGTACGCATTTAAATTTGGTATGGAATTTGATTGGGATTTGGATTTGGATTGAGCCACTTGGCCTTTTGTTTTCTTTTTGGATTTGGGAGGCCGTAGAGCCATTTTTGTAGTAGTACCGAGCTAGCCGCGCAAAGGAGGCGCTGGCGAAATTTTTCGAAAATTTAGAGAGTTAGAAAATTTTTGAAATTTTTTTGAAAATTTACATTGGGTTTAAAATTTACATTTGAATGGGTTGGGTCAATGATATTGGTAGAAACCTAATGGAAGAGTTGGGAAGTTAGTAAGATGGATAGTCTATCTTTAATAAAGATTGTTGGGTTGTTGTTACAAACTGTTTGGTTTTGGAAAATAGTAAGTGGTATTGGATCATTCTTCCTAACTTGTAATTTCGGGGACGAAATTCTTTTAAGGGGGGAGGAATGTGACGACCCGTAATTTTCAAGCATTTAAAATCAGAATATTTAATTGATTTTAAATATTTAAAAGTTAATTATCGGCTTAAATTATGAATATCATAATTTATTTGGCAATTAGATTGTTGAATTAAATAATTTGAATTGGATAAAATATGAAACCTGAGATTTTAAGCTTGTTAAAAATAATTTGAAGGCTTATAAAATTTATATTCGTATTACTGAGGATAATAGAAGTTGTAAAATTAGAAATAAACAGTGGGTTGTTCAATTTTAAAATTTATATCGTTTAAATTGAATTTCAAAATAGCCTTCTGAGGTACAGTCTCGGAATTCGACGAAACCAGTTCCATTGGGACCGTAATATTGAATTATTATCGGATTTCAAATTTCGTAGCGATCGAAGTAATTGTGTGAGCGCACGGTATATAAACGTCTTGGGATAATTATTCGAAATGATTTGAAAAGAACGTGTATATATTCATTATCGGTCAAAGCTGTATCAACACTCAGCCGAAATTATTTCACGTCACAACTTTTATCTTTCATTTCAAAACTCTATAGATCTGCAAAATTCTTCTGCAAGCCACCTTCTTCTCTAAAACTTTTCAGCCGAACATTTCAAAAAGAGAAAATATATACTCACGAAAGAAAACGAGGAAACCCAAACTAATGGCAAGCCTAAGGACCCAAACACGATCTTCCTTTTTCTTTTTTTTTATAAACGCCGAGCTCCTCAATCGAACGCAAACCAGAAATCCTTAGCTTCATCTCGTTTTCCTATCTCGAACCAATTTGAGAATTTCGAACGCGACTTCAAAAAAATTAGATGGGGAAAATCGTTCGTCTTCAATTTGAGTGAGCGCTTGCAGGAGGGAAGCTCGGGTCGCCTTGGAATTTAGCCGCGAGGACATCGCGTTGGTGATAAGGGTTCGGGGGCTGTGGGGTTCGATGCGTCATTTCGGGGGGACGCGTATTCGAGGAGTGCGGCGCGACCGTGAGGGGAATTGGGGGTTGGAGTCGTAGTCGTTCGCGAGTGATAACAGCAGCGCCAGAGGGTTCGTGGAGATCGTCGTGGTCTGGTGGTGTTCGAAAAGGGTGGGAGGCTCATCGGTGAGAATGGTGTTGGCAGTTGCCGCTAGGGTTCGTGGAATGCTGGGTTTAAGGATGAGGTACTCGCTATTTCATTTTCTTTCTTTATTTTGAAAATATTTTTTTTAGTGATATATATGTATGAATATATACGTAAAAAGGGATTTTAAATCTAGATCTTTATTTTTTTATAGTAAACCAGATTTCTGTTTATTATTTAAAAAAATTTAAAATATTTTAAAACAGCGAGTTATTTTATTTACAAATTGAAACAGTAAATACATATATATACACATAAGATTCAGAAAGGGGAAATTATAAATGGGAATACAGATTATGGTTATAAGTATATATGTGGTTTCAATAAAAGGAAAACGAGTATACACATACCTGTTTTAATTTGCTAATTATTTTAATAATGGATTTGGTGAAAATAATGGTTTAACTAACCTATTTAAATTAGTTACTAAAAGATCTTAAAAAGGAAATTAGTTTAAATTTAAAATCATTAGTCAAATTTTAATTCTTGGATAAAGTTAAATTTATTAAACGGTAACTGGTTTCTAGATTAGTTCGAATATTAATAAACTAATCTAATGTTTGTTCAAGGTCATGAAAAACAAGTCGAGATGGATATGATGGCAAATAAAAAGGCAAAGGTGAGTTAATCTCACTCAGTTTAAATTTAAATTTAAATGATTAAATTTAAATAATTGTTTGAATGACTGAATTGATTGATGTGGTATAATATGGTATTTTGGAATTGGCATATTATATTGTGCTAACATCTGTGAATGCAGGAAAACAGGTTGGAGGGATCCAACTGGACCCCTCACATTTATTTAAATTATTCAATATTCTCTGTTTGATTATTTGATATCCTATGATGAGCTATATTGGAATATTGAATGTATGGTTTGATTGGATATTCGGGTATAATGAATTACCAAAATATATGAATTGGATTGTTGAAGGAAATTAAAAGGAAGTAAATTTGTAAGCGAAATAATTATAGAAAGTTTGAATAAATTAAGAATGAATTGAAAAGAAATAGAAGTAATATGAAAATAATAATAAATAATTTCGAGTATGAAGAGAAATGAAATTTTTAATAAATGAAATTGATGAATTGTAAACTTAAGTTATATCAATTAAAGAAATAAAGAATTATTTTAGAATTCAAAGTTTAAATTTATTTAAAAGAATAAAGAAGTAATTGAGAAATCTAAAAATTGGAATTTTTAGTTAAAGTATTTTTAAATTATAATCAAGAGATGAAATCTGAAATTAATAGATTCCGATTTAAAAGGAAATAAATTGGAAATCAATTTGGGAAATTGATTTAAGTGATTGAAGTTGGAATTCTCCCTGGATAACCAAGTACGTTTTTAAAGTAAATTTTTAAATATAAGTTAAAAGATTAAAAGTTGTTTAAAAGCAAGTGTTGAAAATTTCTTATTTCTAATATTTAAGTTCTTAAGTAAGTATTTTCTCTTTATCTATTATAGTAGTAATTATTCAAAGAATGCCTTAATATTATGTTTTTAAAAGTATAAATCTAGTTGTATATTTATTAAGTAACCTTATTTTCAAATATTCATTTAATATGTGTTTTTAACAAATTATTGAAATAGTTTTAATTTAAATGTTTTGAAGGTATATATTTCAAAGTAAAGTGTTTTAAAATTTATTTTAAAAATCTAGTTTTGAGCTTGGTGATTTCAGAGGAGATAGAAAATATTTGGGAAAGTTGATTCTGAAAAGAATGAGGGATTTGAAACTGTTTTCAAAGGATTGGAAATAGAAATATATTTTGTGAAGATATTTTTGGAGATAAATAAATAATTTGGGAAATTATTTATTGGTTGATGGTTGTTTGTGAATATTAATTGATAGTTAAATCACCGACTATCAATATTGGACAAATGCGTTGATCGTTTTGAAGAGACCGGGATCGAGATTAATTTCTCGAAAACCATTTCGATCCGGTTTGTACGTTTCGTGCGAAAAACGTGTTCGGAGTCGAAGATGGAGCAGTGAAGTGCAAGGGCTAGTCGCTACTAATCCTGAGGATATTTCCAAAATGGATGTAGTAGGAGTAGTGCCTTCGGTTCCGTTCGAACCCGGGACGGACTTGTATGGATGAATGCTTGCGAAATATCGTCAGGTGGGCGATGGGCATTCTAAGTGAAACGTTCTAAAGGTAACGCTCAGCCTCAAGCCTCATCAACCGGGATTGACTGAAAATCAGGGGATATGCAGCAAGGTTAGGTGGGTCATGCCCAAGCAGGACAAGATATTTCCCCTGTCTAGATGTCCCTTTATTATTTCGGCTTAGTGGGTGGTTGGTCGCGCCAACCACGGGGTTTATCTTGTTCGGGACTGTTCAGTAAGGAATGGTTCCGGCCTTGCGTTGCAGGGGATGAAGGGAGTAATCCTCGGTACGGTGATCTAGGCCCCGTACTGTGACAGGTGGTACCCCAGTGCCTAGTCATTGTTGGAAATCCATTTTCCCTACGAGCCTTGTACGAGTTTTGTTTGTATTACCCACTTCGGCGGTTAGTAGCTGGAATTTAATGAATGTAACAATTTCGGCTATTTTATAAGTATTTGTATATAGACCCTATTATAATATCAGAGGATTTCTATAAAAATTGTTTTAGCTATCGTAAGGTAAAAACCCGACATGTTTATTTGTGGCGTGGTCTTACGAGATGCTTTTGTTTTCAAAGTATTTTTGAAACTTTAACAATCAATTGGGTGTGATTTTCTCACGCTGGTATTCCAGACTGACTCGGGTGTTATTTAACTGTAATGCTCGGGTCAGACCGAGTATTATAGGATACAGGATATGATGCTGTGGAGCTCAGGAGACGAGCTGGATGACGATACGTATTCTCGTACTAGTATATATATATCCGCTGTTGAGTTGTTGTGTACCCATTGTATGTTATTGATGTGAGTTGTGACTGATGTACTCTGATGATGTAATATATGTAAACTGATATATTTGATTTTGAGTAAAGATTAGTTATCCTCTATTATATTTTATTCCGCTGCGATGGTTAGATTCTGATGTTGATTTTGTTTTCTCTTCTTCTACCTCTTCTTCTTTTACCCAAATGGTTCGTATTTCTATACAACTTGAGTTGATTTGGGTAGAATAGTATTGACTCAAGGGGTACGGATTTGCGGGACGTTACAGTTGAATTGTTAGAAACCGTTTGGTTTTAGGAAACAGTAAACGGGTATTGGACCATTCTTTCTAATTAGTAATTTCGGGGACGAAATTCTTTTAAGAGGGGAGGAATGTGACGACCCGGAATTTTTAAGCCTTTAAATCGGAATATTTAATTGATTTTGAATATTCAATAGAGTAATTTTAACTTAAATTTTAAATATCACAATTTTTTTGATGATTAAATTATTAAATTAAATAATTTGGAATTGGGTGAAATATGAAATTTGAAGTTATTTGAAGGCTTGAAAATTTTATATTGATAGCACTGAAAATAATAAAAGTTGTAAAATTGAAATTAACAGTGGTTTGGTCAGTTTTAAAAATATATCGTTTAAATTGAATTTAAAAATAGCCTTCCGAGGCACAGTCTCGGAATTCGACGAAACCAGTACCATTGGATCCGTAATATTGAATTATTATCGGATATCAAATTTCGTATTAATCGGACCTAGTGTGTGAGTGTACGATATAATAACGCGCTGAAAACTTAATTAATAATAATTTAATGAGATTTACTTAGGCAAGCTTCTCTTATACGCCTCTTCCCTCATCTATATCTTCTTTTAGACGATAGATCTCTTTTCTATTTTTCTTCCGGTTATCTCGATTCCTTTCCTTCATAACCGAATACGTAATAAAATAAAATAAAATAATACGGCCGAACTCATTCATTCAAATCGATCGGCCAGAGAGAAAAATGGTGACGTTCGAAACCCGATACCCCCTCCTTCTTCGTTCTAGCATCAGGCCGCGCACCTCAAATCAAACGTTGCTTTGCCCTAATTCAAATTCGAATCAATAATAAGGGGCGAACGAGTGTAAATAAGAATTGGGAGGACCGAATCGAGTCGCGATCGATTGACGTGGATGGCAGGCGACTCGAGGAATCTCGGTGATCATTTGTGGTTCGCGTAGAGTCGCGATGCTTTTTAGGTAACTGTTGGACTTCGGGTTCGAAGGCGCGACTAGTGATGGGATTTGGAAGCGAATCGAGGCATCGTGGTGGGTTCTGGGTTCATGCGACCTATTGATAAGGCAAGGTATATACTTTTTCGATTTTAGATTCGCATATGTTTTTTTTATATACAAAATAAAAATATATATAATATATACAGTGAAAACATAAATACTTATGTACAGATAGATTATTATTTTCCCAGTAAGTGTAAAACTGATTTGGTCTTAATTTTATATATATATATATATAGGTATGTCTATTTTGAGTTTTATTTAAAAAAAAAGAAGAAGAAGAAGAAAAAAGGGGGGATGGAAACTGCAACAGTATATAGATATGCAGTTTATGGATTATAAATGTCAATAATAATATGATATGGTAAGGAAAAATAAATTTACATTTTGAGGCTACTAGTTATTAAAATAAAAATAATAATGTATTATGATGATTGATCTACTTAATAAATTTATTTAATTATGGCAGCCACTAAATATTTTATTAAAATCAAATTTGTTTGAAATTTAATTAATAGTTTAAAGCAAAATTATTAGTTTAAATTTAATTAATAAATGACAATTGATTATTCAATTAGTTTGGATATTAATAAAACCACGTAATATTTATTCAAGGTTAAATTCTGAAAGAAATCAAGTTGGAGTGGAGGTGGGTTGAAAACAGCAATAAAGAGGTGAGTTAATCTCACTCAGCTGAAATTTAAATTTAAATGATTAAATTTGAATAATTGATTTTATGGTTGGATTGATTGATGTGATAGAGTATAGTATAATTTGAATTTAGCATATTATGTAATACTAACGTCTGTGGATGCAGGGAAAACAGGTTGGAGGGATCCAACTGGATCCCTCAACATTTATTTATATTATTTAAATCACCCTGTTATGATGATTTGATATTTATGATGGATTATGTTGAAATATTGAATGCTATGGTTTGATTGGATAATTGGGTATAATGAATTTCCAGAAAGACGTTGGAAAGAAAAGAAAGGAAGTGAATTTGCATGTAAAATAATTATGGAAGTTTGAATAAATTTAACAATGGAAAAAGAGAATAAAAATAAATAAAGTGACATAAGAATTCTAATTAATAAATCTTGAATATAGAAAGGATATTTTTGAATTAATAGAAAGTTAATGAATTGTAAACTCCAATGCTAATATTTAAAAGAATAGAACATTTATTTCAAATCTAAGATTTTAAATTTTGAAAGGAACAAAGAAGAAATGGGAAAAGCCTGAAATTTGTATATTTCAGTTAAAAGATTTAAAATCAAACAGTAAATAATAATAATAAAAAAAAATATGAAGTCCATAATTAATTTTGAAATGAACCGAGCAAGTAAAGAAATTTATTTTTGATAGAATAAATTGGAAATCAATTCGAGAAATTGATTTAAGTGCTTGAAATTGGAATTTTTCCTGGATAGCCAAGTACGTTTTCAAAGTAAATTTTTAGATATAAGTTAACAATTTTAATATTGTTTCAAAAAGCATGTTTTAGTAAATATATTATTTCTAAGTAAATATTTTCTTTTAGTCTACTATAGTAGTACTTAATTTAAAATGACTTGGTATTTATTTTAAAAAGAGAAAATCTAGTTTTATATTTTATAAAGTAGTCTCATTTTAAAGTATATATTTTAATAAAGTATTAAAGTAATTTTTGATTTAAATGTCTTAAAGGATAAGTTAAAATAAAGAGTTTTAAATTATTTTCGAAATCTAAATGTGCTTGGTTGTTTCCAGTGAAAATTAATATTTGGAAATTCTTTCCAATGGGAAGAGAATGATTTGAAAACTGTTTTCAAAGGATTGAAAATAGAAATATATCTTGTGAAGATATTTTGAGATAAATAAATAATTTGGGAAATTATTTATTGTTGGATGGATGTTTGTGTATATTAATTGATAGTTAAATAACCGACTATCAATATTGGACAAACTGCGTTGATCGTTTCGAGGAGACTGGGATCGAGATTTATTTCTCGAAAACCACTTCGATCCGATTTGTACGTTTCGTGAAAACGATTTTGGATTCGAAGATGGAGCAGTGAAGTGCAAGGGCTAATCGCTACTAATCCTGAGGATATTTCCAAAATGGTTGTAGTAGGAATAGTGCCTTTGGTTCCGTTCGAACCTGGGACGGACTTGTATGGATGAATGCTTGCGAAACATCGTCAGGTGGACGATGGGCATTCTAAGGGATATGTTCTATAAAGGTAACACTTAGCCTCACGCCTCATAAAATGGGAATGACTGAAAATCAGGGGTTATGCAGCAAGGCTAGGTGGGTAGCATCCAAGCAGGGTGAGGTCATTTCAGTCTAGATGTCCCTTTTTATTTTCGGCTTAGTGGTGTGGTTGCTGATCCCAACCGCGGGGTGATCTCACTCGGGACTGTCCAGTAAGGGATGGTTCCGGCCTTGTGTTGCAGGGGAGCGGGCGTACTCCTCGGTACGGTGATCTAGGCCCCGTACTGTGATAGGTGGTACCCCAGTGCCTAGTCATTAGTTGGAAATCCATTCTCCCTACGAGCCTTGTACGAGTTTTGTTTGTATTACCCACTTTGTGGCTAGTAGCTGGAATTTAATAATGTAACAATTTCGGCTATTTTATAAGTACTTGTATATAGACCCTATTATAATATCAGAGGATTTCTATAAAAATCGTTTTAGCTATCGTAAGGTAAAAACCCGACATGTTTATTTGTGGCGTGGTCTTACGAGATGCTTTTGTTTTCAAAGGATTTTTGAAACTTTAATAATCAATTGGGTGTGATTTTCTCACGTTGGTATTCCAGACTGACTCGGGTATTATTTAACTGTAATGCTCGGGTCAGATCGAGTATTATAGAATACAGGTTATGATGCTGTGGAGCTCAGGGGACGAGCTGGATGACGATACGTACTCTCATACTTGTGTGTGTGTGTGTGTATATATATATATATATATATATATATATATTCCGCTATGTTGAGTTGTTGTGTATCCATTTGTATGATATTGATGTTGAGTTGTGATTGATGTACTCTGATGATGTAATATATAAATAGAAATATTTTTGGTTGAGTAAAGATTATTTATTATCTATTATATTTTACTCCGCTGCGATGGTTAGATTCTGATGTAAATTTTGTTTTCTCTTCTTCTACGCCTTCTTCTTTAACCCAAATGGTTCGTATTTTTGTACAACTTGAGTTGATTTAGGTAGAATAGTGTTGACTCAAGGGGTACGGATTTGCGGGCTGTTACAAGTAATTATCCTCTAATTACTTCATTAAGTAATACCCCTTTAATTAAATACAACCAGTAATTATCCATTAATTACTCTAGTAATTATACTTAATTAATTCATAATTAAGTGAGTATTTTAAATTAACCAAACTAATTAACTAATCATTAATTAAATAATTAGTTAACTCCTTATATTTAAAAGTCCTTAATTAATTAAGAAAATCATTTATCTTAATTAAATTTTTACTTATTAATAAATCATTTACATTAATTAACTATTCTTAAATCAATAACAATAATTAATTAACCTTTATTATCTTCATAAATTAATAATTTAAATTAGTCAAAAACTTAATAACTTAAAGATAAACTCTTTATTATAAATGATTTTACATAATTATATCATTAAACATTATTTAAAAAATAAAACATTTAGAAATCATTTATAATTTAAAAGCAATTTAAACATTTAATTTTAACCTTTAAATATTTGAAATCTTTCAATGATTGTTAGTAAATTTTAACATATAGTTATTTTAAAACTTGATTATCATATCTTTAAAACTAATCTATTTCAAAAATTTACATTAAAAATTTGTTAAACATTATTTTTGAAACTAGAAAAATATCCATAACTTAAAAACTTACTTACCTTGTTTAAAAATTATTAAACTTGATTTCTTTGACAAAACATTTGCTTTACTTAAACCAAATCATCACCTCGGTACAAACCCGAGTCACACTCTATTAAATCCCGAACTAGCCTCGAGTCCTACTGCAACACTCAACTACTTCGAGAAAAACCACGTAAGAACTGAGTAAATCACGCAATGACTTGGAACATCACATTCTTCCTCGAATCGTTCATCCCTTCCAGATCGATGCACACATGTGCACGGTGCACACGAATCGGACCACCTCTGGTCAACTTTCTGACCATAGATAGACCCACGTTGACCTCGCCTACCCTTTCAACCACCTACCTCGACGATTCCTCCGGCCAATCGAAATCGAGTGATTCGAACCATCCTGGAAACTACAATTGATCAGAAAAATGCCACCTGACATCATCTCTGATCACTGGAGCATTCGCCGACCACCCCAAAGTCACTTCACACCCGCCGAACCAATTCCCATCCTTGCGACCCCCTCCGGCCTCAAAACGGTAGCGCATTTCCTACGAAAACCAACGGCTATCCAGATCGATGAAAACCCCACTTCACCGTATTCTAGCCGCTACAGCCACCTAAAAATTTTCTCACCAATTTTACCATGATCGACAACTCTCAAGCAACCTTTGACAACGATCATATCGTCTATTATCAAGGTGATCAACGGAATTTGACCAAGAATCATTATCTGGTAAATTCGAATTATCTCACTAAATGCAGACTCAAAAATCTCAAATTCTATATCTAAATTCATCATTTACTATCAAGAATCAAATAGGTTAGTCAAAACAGAAAATTAAAATGGTTTATTTTTTTGACCCAAATTGATTTTCACTGTTATTTATAATTTTCCGAGGTAAATATTTATTATTATTTCCCAGAATTATTTTTAACAACGATGTTACACAAATTCAATCATCTTTCATTTGCAAATCAAGATCTAATATTGGTTGTATGTTAAGATTTTGAATTTATTAAGGTGATCCAAACTTGTAAACACCAGAGCATACTATACATATAAATACAGCTAATATAGAGGCATATCATCTTTATATATATACATGCATTCATTTTCACAAATATTTGCAACTATATTACTGCATAAATCATCACCAATATCCAGGTATAATCACAGATTTAAATCTATTTTTAAAAGAAATTACTCACTAGAATTTAAAACAGAGAACAAGTTTTGGACTAAATCTGGAACTTGTTTTGTTTTGAATTTTGCTTACTGTTTGTTGAATTGATTTTGAATGCAACTACTGATCTAAACTTTGTATTTGAATTTGAAATCTTGCATTTTAAGTTGAAATTTAAACTGTAACTTGCATTGCTGAAGCTGTGTAAAACTGATGAAGTTGCTAGTTGAGTTGAATAGAATCTTTGCTTAAGTTTTACTCTTTAAGAAAGGAAAGAAGAAGAATGGGAAAAAATTTGGTCTTAAGAAACCCAGATTTCTCAAAAACATTTTAGTATATATGATTAAAAAATGTATTGCCATTTGTTCACAAATTAGACAAATGTCAAAACAAAATTAGCTTACAAATGTTACAACAATGCCTTCTCATGCTTACAAGTGTTTTAAATGCTTTATTATTGTTTTACAAATGTTTTAAAAACATTTTTTAATAATTTTTTATATTTTAATGTGAATATATATATATATGTATGTATGTATTGGAGTTTAAACTATAAATATATACAACTTAGTCATATACATGTTTGTTTTTTTGTTATATATATATATATATATATATATGTATGTATGTGTGTGTATATATATATGCAAATTGTACTTAGCTCATAAGTTAATTCGAAAGAAAGAATATTTTAAATTTCTATTTATATATTTATAAATCATTTAGTTTAAGTAAAATAAAATTTTATTAAATCTCATTCAAACTAAAACCATTATATTTAAAAAAAAATTAAACATTCACTTAAAGTGTTTTGAAAATAAATGATAAACTTTTAAATAGCTGTTGAAAAGTGTTATATTGAATTTAACATAATTTCCAAATCATTATATATATATATTAAATTTTGAAAACATGTTTTATTTGTTAAAGCCTTTCTATTTACAATATATATACAAGATATATATACTATAATTAGAATACATTTTAATATTAACTTTGAAAATTATTGTAATGAATAACTTCAAATCACAATATATACATATACATATACATATATATATATATATATATATTATAATTTGGAATCACATCCTTAATTAATTAAAAGACTTCCTATTTACAATGTATACATATACATATACATATACATATACATATACATATACATATACATATACATATACATATACATATACATATACATATAAATATATATATATATATATTGTAAATAGAATATAATTTATTAGCTTTGAAAAGTATTATATTGAATTTAAAACAATCTTCCAATCACAATATATATATATATATATTATAATTAGACAACCTATTTATTTTAGTTTTGAAAAGATTGAATTTTTCCAATTTAAATATTTATTAACTTTTAAAAGAATAAACTGGCCAATTAAAATAATTATAAAATAAAATTATCAAATCAATTTTATTATTAATTTTATAAAGATAAATTTTGCCACATTAAATGTTTATGAAAGAAAATTATTATACAATATTATCAAATTTAAATCAATATTTTCAATTTAAATAATTTTAAATGAAGATTATCAAATTGTCGTTGCCTAAAATTCCGGGTCATCACAAATTTTGTTCTAGGATTAAGCTATTGGGTTTTTATTCAAGGATACTCAATTTAGGGATAAAGTTGATATATGGTTACTAGACATGGAATAGTATATCTATGTTAGTAGAGAATGCGAGTTTATAGGTCTTTTAACCGTTCGAATATATAATTCTAGTAGTAACTTTAGGACAGCGGTAGACGCTAACGGATTATTGGTCGAAGCTGGGTATGTCTATGCGTCATTTTCTTTTCGCATTTATGTTTCTACATTATTTATCAGGTTGTTAGAAAAAAATCCGATATCATGTCTCACCCTAGTTAGATTCAACGAGTGTCGGTCCATTTTTAGTTTGCCCGTTTTTATCGGAATAGATTTTTCACATTGGAAAGCAAGAATGGAATATTGTTTGAAATATATAGATTTTCGTATTTAGGATATCAAAATGGTTTAGATATGGTAGATAAGATTAATTTTTCCCTTAATGCTAATTCTATGAATATTCTTATCTCTGGACTTAATATATCTCTAGACTTGATCAATTTGAATTTAACCATATCTCTTATTATTCAACTACATAGGAAATTTGGAACACACGCAATGCAAAATACGGTGAAAATTTCGAGAATTCCCAAACCTTATTCAAGGGCAAAATCATGTTTGATGAGATTTAGAAGAGACGATTCAGATAATGACAACGAAGACAATGAGGCTCAGTGAATGATGAGATAAGTGAACTTTCATATAAAGATTTACATCTTATGTGTCATGAATTAACCAAAACTATTGATAGTCTTCGACAAAAAACTACAAATTGAAATATGAGAAGTTTGAATTGCATCAGAAAAATGATGAATGGGAAAAGAAACTTGAACACGTTAAGAAAACTCAAAACTACAATTGCGAAAAGTGTTTGAATTTCGAAAAAGATTTTTTGCGCTTCAATGAAAATTTAAAATGCTTGAAAAGAAATTTTGACTTTAAGGGAAACCGAAACTAAGTTGATTTTCAATAACAACATTTTACGAAAAGAGTTGGAAGATGTCTGAAAAGTCAAAATGTAAAATTGTGAATTTATGAAAAAGAAAATTTTAGGAAAGCAGAGATGATTCTAGATGTGCTAAAATAAGGGACTGAAAAGATTAAAAAGGTCAACGGTTTTAAATGTGATAAATGTGCAAATTTTGAAAAGTAATTAAATGATACCCAAGGAAATTTCAAAACCCTTGAAATTAAAAATGTGATTTTGAAAAATAACAAAACCGAGATTATTTGAATAAATTATGAGCTGGAAAAACAAAATGAAAAAAATAAGGATTTTGAAAAACTTGAATTTGAAAAACACCAACATTTTGAATTTGAATTGCTTGAAATTAAGACCAAAATAGAAGAGCTTATAAAACAAAAATATGGTCTTAAAAAGAAATATTTTGAAAAGAAAGAGAATGCTATTAGTTATTGTTCTAACCTAATCTTTTAAAATCCAAAATTACTGAACTCAAGTTGATTCTTCAAAAAATTTCTACTGAAGAAAAATAGTTCAACATGTTATCATGAAAGTAATGCTATGCGAATAACAGAAAAAGACTTGGATTTAAATAATTACTAGTTTAGAAATAATTGACTTGTAATAACTTTATGTAGAGAAGTGTGTCCCCCAAATACGTGAAGTGTGGCAATATTGAACATAGTTATAATAATTATCAAAATAGAAACATTAAAATGAGTCAAACAAATATGGGTTCCTATGGGTACAGCTGTTAATATTAACCATTTGCTATATAAACAAATCTGGGTACCAAAGATTTCAAATGTAGACAAATGTCGTCCTACATCTTTTTCAAGGCCACTCACTTCTTTTGACGGTAGATACAAAGACCGGCTAAGAAACAACTATGATGGAAGAAGATTACAAGTTGGTAAATATATTTAATGAGCAATAACTACAGTGTTCCTTAGCCTACTAACACAAATTAAATATCTTCCTCTTTGGAAAACAATGGTGAGCATGAATGAAACTTCAAAGGTAAGCGAAGGTTTGATTTCAAAATCCTACATCTAAATTTTCTCTCCATGTTCTTAGATTTAATACTTTGACACTTTTGTAGTAAATTAGCTGTAAATTAAGCTCTAATTCTGCTATTTGCAAAATTAAATATGTTTTGCAATAAATATTGAAAATCTTATAAATCTTATGTTTTGAGTTTTTCTGGATTATATACTTCAATGACTAAAAACTAGAAATAATTCGCTACGATATTTGAAACATGATATCGAACTTTCTAACACAGGTGTTGTATTTTGACCACATATATTTCTCTAATATTCCAATTTATAATATTGTAGATGTTTTAAAAACCTTACTAGAAAATGCTATAATTTTCATTCTTTGAGCTAAACAAGTGTGATACTTTTCAAGCAAGGCACTCATTATGATGTCCTAGGGGCTCAAACACATGACTTCTAGAACCTTTGTTTAAAGCATCATACCCTAAACACATGAATATAGGTCCTTGACCTAGAGCTTTAGATGATTCATTTTAGAAATTCTTGATAAAATGCATTCAAGTTGATACTATGGTTAATAAACATCACATAATTGTTTCAATACAACTGTAGCTAATTGATCATAACTTGAACACTTTAACTCTGATTTCTAAAATTCCTAAAGTTCTGTAAAAAACATGGATAGCACAATAACTTTCATGCTTTTAGATTTTTCCAATTCATTTTATAAAACCTTGAGAAATAGTGATCAAGTTTGCATATTGCTTGGAAAGTGTTTCTGATTTATTCAAATAAGCTGTTGTATTATGTACATAACTATTGATCTGCTTTTCGCTTCGACTCAAAATCAATAATGTTGGTTAGCAATTTTGAATATATGAAACTTTAATATTTTGTGCTGAATCTAATTTTGGACTTAATATTTTCAAATATTGGTTTCAATACAGACTGATTTTTCAAACAACTGATGGTTCATGTTCTAAAAATGTGGGTAATATTTCGATGTACATATGATTGTTATATTATTCTATATGATACTGTATTTTGCACTTTAAATAATGATTGACAAATTTTATGTTTGAGATTTTTTTTGTGTATTTGACATTAGAGATTTTTGTGAGAAATTCGTAAATGGAACCAATTTGATGGACATTGTGGAGTATGCAGAACACTTGTTTGACAAAGCTCTGTTTTTCATGCTTGACATTGATAATATGAGTTCAAGATGCAAAACTTAATACCAATGTTTGAGATACCATTATTTGCCACTACCGACACGTCGAGAGAAATAAATGGTATCATTGTTCGCCACTTGTGGTAACCTAGAGAACAAGTATTATCTAAGGTATCATTATACATCATCGTACGAATCCCGAAGTACAAGTGGTTTCTTCATAGTTAACTCATTCTTTCTTATAAAAATATCTAGTGTAACTTTTAATTTTTGTAGTTCCCCAAGTCTGATATTATGTCTCATGGATTGACTGATAGTTTACACATTTAATTTCATGCACATATGGAGAGCTTGCATTTTTTTTGAAAAGTTGAAAAATATCTTTTACCTTCTCAATTTTTTTTTTAAAAATCAAAAACCCAAAAATATGTTTTTGCTTTTTTTAGGGTTCTTTCTGCCTTCATTTTTGTTCATGAAGTTGATATTTTAAAATGAGACATTTTGGTTAAATCTTTGATATAAGTTTTCAAGAACAACATTATTTGATATGAGTGTATTAGTTCGAGGATTCTTTGATTTGAAAATGGTGATTTGAAACTTCGTGAGATAACTTTTTTAAATGCTTAAAATTGCTTTTGGAAACAAGTTTGTGAAAATAAAATTTATGATGAAATCTTTTGAAATAAGTTTTCATACCCTTGACATGTGAGATGAATTTATTAAAATTTTGAGTTTATTGTGATGAAATCATTTGAGACGACTCTTTGATGATTTTGATATATTAATGTGTATACACTTAGACCATGTGCTCCACTTTACAGAAATAGTTCTAAAACCAATTCATATACCATACTCATGGTTAAAATACAAAATTGAAAAAAGAAAATTGTGATATCTAAAGTGAATTTATTTTTGACATCATATCTCAATAGATTGAACTTTCTTTTGTGTTTTTCAAAAGCATTGATGTTGATTACATTAATGATTTAGGATATTGTGTTTTGTACTTGATTAAATAACGTCATTATGGTATCTTTTTCAAAATCAAGCATATTTAAAGTTTCTATTTTAGGTTATTGCATATCCCACATCACCTTTGAATCTATCATTTGATATTCATATTCTATCAGCTCATATTTTTCAGTTTTATGTTTGTATTGGCTAAATTGAAAGAAACCAGAATGTGACAAAGACTGGTTGGCTTAAAAGTGAGTAGTGAGGCAAGTCATGTGCACACTCCATATGAAAAGTAAAGCATATATATTATAAATTTAAATGGCTAGAAGGCCATGCGTGAAAAATGGATGCGATATTGGCCTAAAGTTATATCACCTAAGGTATCCTGTCTGTACTGAAAATTCTTTAGTATCGGTGTATATACACCCATCAAGCAATGCTTCTCTCTCATCTAACAAACCTCGGGGAAATACATGGGTGTAAGTATCTTAATCTCATTTATAATAAGCTAGGGAAAAAATGTCCTTGCATAAATACTTCACTTCGATTATTATTTGGTTTGTAGTTAGAATGGTTGAGTTTATTGTCATTTGAACTACACTACATATAAAACGAGTTATTTTGCCGCCCTCTTTCCAATCATGGGATATGACTTTGATCAATATAGTAACAATGATTTATGGTTGACTTTTCATTAAATATTTAATTACCATATTTTGATCGAATTTCATCATTCACCATCGCTTTCTCACTATATTAATTTAATATTTATACTTTTGATGAAAACAAATGGGGAAGAGAGATAAATTGCAAAAAAGGGAAAGAGCGATTATGTAACGACCCGTATTTTCCGATAATTAAAAATAGTTAATTTAATAAGATTTGTGATTTGTTAATGTGAGGAAAAATGAAATTTTAAGATTTAATAATAAGAATATAACTGGAATGAAATGTAATAGTATTAATTTAAGGTAATTTATAACCACTTTAAATGAAACCCTAATTAAATGAAATGATTAAAAAGTTATAATTGGTAATAGATTGTAAATTTATTGTAATAATGTGGGAATTAATTGATTATTGGGCTAAAAGAGTAATAGATAATTTAAATGTTGATTTATTAATGAAACATTATGTAACAAATTATAATTGGATATAATTGGTATTGTGTAAGTTATTATAAGATTTGTTTGTGAATAATAAACCTAAAAATGGTATTAAATGTTGAAATGGCAAAAATTGTTGTTTGTTACCAATATATTTAATAAATTGAAATTAAATGAAATTAAAAGTTACGTAAACTGAGTTAAGACAATAACTGTAAAAGGTGAATGCAATAAAATATATAGAAATGTTAAATATATTCAACGCAATAATTGAATTCATAAAAGAGTAAACCAAAGATAAATAAATTTATTGGGATTTTAAGTATAATAAAATTGACAAAAATTCAATATAGTTGGAATATTGCAATTAATATGGTAAAAGATGAAAATGGTAGATTTTGATGTAACAAGATATAAGCCAATGTTAAATATGTCCACAAGATAATGATTGGCTGAAATCAAAATTTAATCAATTTATTGGAATTAAATTTTAACTAATTGGATTTAATTACAATTGAAATTAAATACTGTAATTAGTGTAATATTCAACACTGAATTGATATATAAATTTGCTTTAAGTTACTATAAATGTCTAAGTAATCAAAAATGTTGAATTTTTTTAGTTTATAAATATTGAATTAAAAATGATTTAATTAATTTAATATTTATTTATTTAATTAATGTAAAAATAATCATTTTTGCCACTGTCTCCATTTTGATGAAACTAGTTTCATCCGATCCGTAATGTGAGTTATTTTAAGGTTTCAAGTTTTGTAGGGATCAGACTTGTCGTTTGATCGTACGGAATCGAAGCGCAGAGAAAGCAATTTAATTAAATTCAATTGAAATCAATTTGAAATAAGCCGATTTAAAGCAAACTTCCTCGACCTAAAATCTGTTCCATTAAGTTTAAAAATATCGAAAATATCTTTTTTGCTATATGGGGTGACCCATTTTCGTTCCGAAGACAGAACGGGCTTTTCAGGTCGTATTTGTCCTTTCAAATCTATTCATGTATTATTCATTTCTTAATAGGCTTCGTTAGTATATATAGTTTGGTTCTAAACCCTAGCAACCTTTCATTGCTCAATACTATATGTACAATTTCATCTGTCTACTTCTCCTCCTCAATGGCAGTAAACAGATAAATTAGAAACCCTCAATTCAATTCCAAAACCAAATCGAAAATCCAAACTCCTCCAAACCATATCAAATTATATATCAATTCAAAGCTCTCAACGAGCATAATTCACTAATGTGATTCATTCTTCAATTCGATGCACCGTTTGTCCAAAAATCGAGAATGAACTTTCGCCATCCATTCTAGGTTTTGGAAGATCCAGCAGTGGATCGTCGTCTGATCGATGATTGGGAGGTGCGGTTACGGAGAGGGAGTCGAGCAGGTCATGGATCAGGAGTTCGTTCGTGTCGTTGGTTATCGAGAATCGTCGGAAATTAAAAATAGTCGTGGCGGAGGAGGTTCGTCTATGGTCGCCGGAGATGGCCGCGCCTTGGCCATAGGGGCGGCCAAAGGTGAGCAACATGGTAGCACTACTGGATCAAGGCGAAGTTGGCCGTAGTTGCGTGCGTGCATAGTCAGTTGTGGCGGCTCTGGTATCTCAAGCGTGCTAGGGTATCAACGGGGTAAATGGTGATGACATGTAACAAACTTTATTTTATTTTTATTTATTCTATTTTATACCATATAACTTCGAATCATTATAACGTGTACGCGCGGTTTGTTTCGTTGGGATCGTATCAAAATTTCGGACATTATAGAACTTGTTTGGACGAATTCTGAGACTGTTCAAATTAGGGGCTTATTTTGGATTTCAAATCACTTTGAAATCAAAGATGAATGTTTTAACCTACTCACTACTAAACTATCTTATGTTAGTTAAATTAAATTTATGATGTGATTAGAAATTAATTGATTGACATTTGATATGTTTAAATTATCATTCTAGTTAAATTTGACTTTTATTGCATTTAATAATCATTTAATTTAATATTGAATTAAACCGTCCAATTAATACCGTGTTAATGATAATTAGTTATCTGTTGATGTTTATTGATTGATTGGGATGGTGATTGTGATGGATGTTTGATTGTTGATTGGATGACTGGATGCTGTATTTTATATTGTTATAACGCTGCAAGTTCCCTATGGGTGGAAATGATACAACCCTAACGATCTATAGATTAGGAAAAAAATCGTTATGGACTGAACTGATAGACTCTGGTGATTTTATGTAATTCAGGATTGCGGTTTGAAATGATATATAACCATAAAATTTTAAATTTTGTATTGAAATGATAAATATCTGCATCACTTGATCCTAGGGTAGAAAATAATATACGGATACTAGATTGGTTAAATTAAATAATTTTTGCATCTTTAAATTTTGAATTCAGTTAACCGGTATTTTGAAATAGAAATTGATTTATATAAACTAAATTATTTTCGATAATCCAAGCGTAAATGCTGAAATTGGAATTAATTTAATGAATTGTTCAAAGGAGTTAAATTGGAATTTCAAAGTTAAAATGTCAAATACAAATGAGTTTATCAGAATTGAGTTATTGAAATGTTTGGATATAACTTTGAAATCTATGTTTAACTAAGTTAACTATTTTAATTAAGTTAAACTATTTTAATCAATTCAAATTGTTTTAATCTATTATAACTTATTTAATCAAATATAATATATGTTACCTATTTTAAACTAATTTAATTTATTTAATCTATTTTAAATCTATTTAATACAATTTAAATCTATTAAATATATTTTAAATTCATTTAACCTATTTAAAAATCTACTTAACATAATTTAAATCTATTTAATCTATATTTAACCTATTTAAAATCGTTTTAAATATAATTAAATGAAATTTAAACCTATTTAAACTATTTTTACTATTTAAATTATTTTGATATATTTAAACTATTTTAAAAAATATTAATAAAAAACTATTTATGACTATCTAAACTATTTTCTAAAATTTCAGACTGTGTAAAGTTGAAGTAATTATATTTAAATCCATGATGATGGTACAACCTAAGTTGGAATTTGGAATTGTTACCTTTTTGCGAATGACCTATTTGAGTAAATATAATGATTTTGGAACAAGGATTTAATTAACCTATCTTATCGGTAAATTCAAATGTGAATATGATTTTCAAAGTAAATACGGTTTTTAAAGTGAATATAGTTTTGGAAGCGAATATGATTTCAAAAGAGATATGATTTGAAATCGAATATGATACTTTGATATAAATTGTGAATTGACCCTTGAAATGTAAAAGAACCATCCAGTGGGAAATAAGCATTTGGTTGTCAAGAGACCGAGATTAGATATCATCATACTCTCTGCCAATACCCAAAACCACTTAAACAACTGTAAATGATGGAGATTCCAGAAATAAAGTAGGATGGTTTGGAAAACGATTCTATATAAGGTATTTACGTGAATCTGACTCTCGTGAGTCTGCTTGATGTAGCTAAATTAGTAGCCGCGCCGGGCCAAGTGAGGTAATTTCTCCTATCGGACATGCTTCTTCGATACCATTTTATGACTTTGCGATGATTTAGTGGCCACCCCTTGATTTGACTTGGGAGTGTGTTTCGAGGTGGGCGGTGTAGCTGCTATACATTACCACCAGTCCAGATCCGCAAAATGGTAGTATACCACCATGGGCATTGCCTCATGTGCCTTGTCATATGCCCTATCGCGCCTTCTACGAGTTTTTTATATTATGACTATGACATTATATAGAATGTGTTAAGGGGGATATGCGTAATGCCTTAACGCTATTTTAATACTTTACTTTACTGTAGACACTATTATAATAGCGCATTGTACCACATTGTAGGTAGTTTAACGGATCCTTAAGAGGTGGTAATCCCGAACATCTTCTAAATTAATGCACTCATGTTATACACTAGATAGGAGATGTCAAACCCCGTAAACATCTCCGACGCCGTTACACTCATATTTATTTAACTTACATAAGATCTTTTAGTTCTGACTCAAGTGTTTTGTCTTTTCAATTCGCTAGGGTCAGCCTGAGCTTTATAGTTTATCGAATACTGCTTTCTGGAGGATGAAGATGAAGATTTTGTACTATTATTGTTTATTATATTTATTCCACTACATCATGTTGTTCCGCTACATTTATTTGTTATTTATTTTTGCTCTATGTAACTCTGATTGGTATTATAAAAGTATAATCAATGTTATTTGTAAATAGCTTCATGAACTGTTTATTTGATTATTATATTTTGTCACTCCGCTATAAGATTCTGTATTTGTCTTTTTCTTTCTCTGCTTTGTCTTATTTATCCCATAATAATCGCCCCTTTGGAATGGTTTGAGATTGACATGTGAGGTTTATCATCGATTTAAACCGTACAAAAAGGCAGGTCATTACAGATTAAGATTTCATGATATTGTGAATTCATTATTAATATTTTAGAAATATTTTTTATAATATTTTATTTTCAAACACATATGCCACATATGTAGTGGAGTTTATCAACAGGAGGTCATGTTATATATTTTAAAACATTATGTTATACGTTTCATTTTATGGTATTGAGTGCACACTTAACGTGTGTTACACTTGTCAAATATTAACGTGTTATTCATCATCATCAAAAAGGGGAAATTATGGAATATATGTTACGATTGATTATAACAAATATATTTTTATATTTGATTTTGTTATTAAGTGTGTTATAGACAAAGTATCAAAAGGGCATAATTTTTGTTTTCAATTGATTAATTTGTCATTCATTATCTCTCATATGCCTGATGTACATGTATCACACATCAAACACATTTGCATCTTATTCGTAAATCACAACATATGTGTGTTATTGTCATAAAGGAGAGATTGCGAAATATTATAATCAATTTTTGTTTAATTTTTATAAACATACGTGTGTATTTAATTGTTCGGTGTTGTGTATATATAGGATAATACGAGTTTTTATTTTTGGTTCCAAATGTGCACAAATTTTCCTTTTTTTTACCTACAATAGTCCAAACTTTGAACTTAAGCTAGCATTGAGATATATATAACTGCACTCACGCATGGTTTTGAATTTAGGGTTATTCAAAGAAAATATCACGGTTTAGATTAATTCATATAGAGATTCTTCTGCAAAGATTTTTCGGCAATTCAAACTGTATATATTATAAGTTTTTCTTCTTATTAAAGTATGGGCTTTTACAAATAAAAAAGAGGAAATACTCAAAAGTGAAATCTAGGGTTTGTGACGAAGTGAAATCTAGGGTTTTCTTCCAGCAATGGGGAAAAATCAAGTTCTAACCAAATTCTCCTTAAAAATTCTCGAAAAAATTAAATTTTATTAGACCACCTGATCCTCAATAAGTAAACCATCAGAGAGTGTCATCATAGATGATGAAGGCTTTCAATTGGTCCAAAGCAAAGCCAAAAAGAAGAGGGATATAAAGGAACGAAATCAGAAGCTGCCGATGACTCGGTTCACCAAAAATCTCTCAATTATCAGAATTAATTCTCTGCACTATACTAAAATTCAAAAGAATGAAAATGTTACCAAAAAGAGTGCAGCGGCCTGACAAGCACCATTGTCCCAGTTGTTAATTGATTCGGCTTTTGTATGAGAGGTCACAAGTTCGAAACTTGCATAACATGATTCGAACATATATTGATATGTGATTTATGTTATGTTGTCCCAATGACATATTGTATCTAAGTACTATTTCAAAAAAAGAGTGCAATGGCCATTTCACTGAATCGTATACAGGGTAAGAAAACATGGGATGACATTGTTGTAGAGAAGCAAAATGAAGATGATTGCAATCTTAAACACATTGCACCGATTAAGATAAACATCATAAAGTACGGCATTGTCAAAGAGGTAGTTTGTAAAAGAACTAAAGAGTGTTGGAATAATTCAGTTCTGGCTTATGTGGTGGAGGCAAAGCCATACTTTATGTATTTCAAAGCATGCATCCAAAGAGTATGAAAACGAATTGGTGATGTTGAAACATATTTAAGAGAGAACAGTCTCGTTGTCATTAATTTCAAAGAATCCAAAGATATTGACAACATTATCAAAAGCGTACCATAATTTTATGACGGTGGCCTCATCGTCTTGAGAAGGTGGTCTGATTGTGTAAAATTTGATAGGGATCTACTAACAACAATGCTGGTATGGGTAAGATTATCCATTGTAAATCTAATGTTATAGGATAAAGAGGCATTCAACATCATGGCTAGTATCATCAGAAAACCCATAAAATTTAAGGCAGTGTTAGTCTTAAAAACGAGATTGAATTATGCTCACATTCTAGTGGAGGTGAGTGGAGAATCATACTTGTCAAATGAAATATTCTTAACAATGTACAATGGTGAAAGCATAACTCAAGGGATGGAATATGAATGGATCCATCCAAGTGTGATGTATGTGTTTTGGACACACAAAGGAGCAATGTGGCACAAAGAAAGCTTGGGTACCAAAAAGTGGTAACCAAACTAATCCAGAAACCGCAAAGAATAGTAGCAAATTTGGTGAAGAGGATCCACACATACTGCGAAGTAATCAAGAATTAAATGAAAATTGTTAGTTCAACCAAGAAGATATCATCACCAATAGCATAATCTTTCTGAAGGGTACTAATAAAAATCAAGGCAATTTTGAAAACAAACTCCTTAAAACTAATATTCAGATCATTACTGAAGAGAGAATGTAAGATGTTAAGGAAAAAAATCAAGAAAATCATCAAGAAGCACAAAAGACAGTAACTAAGGGTAGAGAAAAAGAGGCTAAAAAATAATACAAGTCTTTGAATATGAAAAACCCCAGATTCCAGATCCATGTTTAGATAGTGTATACTAATGATAAGGTTACAAATACAAATAGTAATACTTCAGGGTCAAGTACGATTAAAAGGTCATCTTTTTAATTCATCTTTATTAGATTATGTCTACTGTTGCATGGAATGTAAGGGGAATGACTCCCCATTTAGAAAATTTAATATTTTAGATTTATTAAGAGAGTACAAACCAACTATAGCAGCTCTAATTGAAAATAAGATGAATGATTTAAATACTAGAAGCTTTTGTTATAAATTTCCTAAGAGTTGGAAATACATACACAATAATGATTGTGGGATAAGGGAAGAATATTATTGTTATGGGATTCAGATATCTGGATAGTTAATTGTTAGGTGTGGCTCACATTGTATTAGAGTGGGTGCGTAGATTGGATTATGATTAGTTCCACATCGTAAGATATTCTAAAAGAAATCAGCATATATATATATATATATATATATATATATATGTGTGTGTGTGATTGGTAGCTAGTAACAACAAGGGATTTCTTTTGTTACAAATAAATGTTGCCATGAAAATATATGTGCTTTAGGCGGATGTAGGGATATCCAATCATGAAGCTAGCACCAAAAAGAGCTTCGTTCTGTGTCTTGTTTCTCCTACACTAAATGAAGTGCGCGCATAAAGGAAGATGCGAAGGGGTGCCAAAAATTACAACATGGTATCATAGCCGATGGTTCTATGGGACCAATATGATGCAGCGCTGACCTAAGTATGCTCCAATATGTGTGGTTTGAGCTCGGGATTCTCATTAAGGTGGAGTTATAAGTTACAACATGCCCTGCTCCAACCGTGTGAAAGAGAACTTTTTGTGAAACACTTTGGCCCAACTGCTGGAGGTGGTAGCGACCTAATCTAAATTGCTGGAGGTGTTAGCGACCTTATCCAAGTGTTTGGGGATTCTGCATAACTTCAAGTTGAATTGAGAAAATGCTCGCCAAGATGGAGATTTGTTAGGTATGGCTCGCATTGTATTAGAGTGGGTGCGTAGATTGGATTATGATTAGTCCCACATCATAAGGTATTCTAAAAGAAATCAGCATATACATGGGATTGGTAGCATGTAAACAACAAGGGATTCCTTTTGTTACAAATAAATTTTACCATGAAAATATATGTGCTCTAGGAGGATGTAGGGATATCCAATCATGACGTTGGCACCAAAATAGATTCGTTCAGTGGTCTTGCTTCTTCTATACTAAATGAAGTGCGCGCATAGCGGAAGATGCGAGGGGGTGCCGAAAATTACGACATTAATATTATCGATAAAAACATTTAATGCACTGATAGTAAGTTCAATAATGTGGGTGGGTTGCCAATACAAATAATATATATGGTAGTGATTTTGAAAAGGAGAGAGAATAATTGTGGAATAAACTTAAAAATATGAATAGAAAATACAATATATCATGTTTACTAATGATAGATTTTAACACTGTTATTTCAATAAAAAAAGTAAGGGTAGGAGAATTCCACAAAGTAAATTAGATAAGGTTAATAAATTTTACTTGAATCAGGTTTAATAGAACCAATTATTAATGGAAATAAATTCACTTCGAGATCAAGATTAAGTAAAAATATACATGTAAATTAGATAGGGTACTAATATATACAAAATTTAATAATAAATTACCTAATTTTATCTGTTAAACTTTAGAACAGAATACTAGTGAAAAAAAATTGTTTCAAAATGAAGAGATAGAAAAGGAAATTATTGGTATACCTTTCAGATTTAAAAATGGTTAGGTTTTCGATAAATAATACAATGAAATCTTTGAAAACGGTTTGATTTTTTCGTGTAAAGGCACTGAACAATTTCAGTTTAATAAATTTTTGAAAAACATAAAACAGTGACTCAAAAACTAGAATAGGGATAAAACAACAAACAAAAGTATATAGATGAACTAAGAAAAGTGGGAATTTTTTTACAAGACTTAATAGATAGTAATCCAATGATATAGATAATGTCAAAAAATTTATTAACAGTCAAAATGAATTGTACACAAATACAATAAATTTGAAACAAAAAAGCAAAAGTAGATTGGTTAATGCAGAGGATGACATTACGAAAAATTTCTATGCGAGAATGAATAGTATGAAGCATATTAATAATATCGGAAATATTTTTGACAAAGATGGTAAATCTACTAATAGTTATAAAGAAATAGCCAACGAGGCAATAAATTACTTCATGCAGTTATATAATGTCGAAGAAGATGATATTCAAATGCCTAAAATAAGCCTAATGTAGATGAAGTGTTACTAGCAACCATAAAAGAGAGTGGATACCCAGCTGTAATGCCCCAATATTTATTCTCAAACACATTGTGTATTTAAAATAAACAAATTTTTACCCAATTTGTCTCCTCCATTTTATTCTATTTAAATAAACACCCTTTAGTAATCAATTGCCTTTTTAATTATAATTTTTAACTCTAGGGATAATAATAGCCCAAGACTAGATGGTTTCAATGCCAAATTTTATATAACACATTAGGAAAGACAGAATTTTAAAAGTAGTGAATGAATACATTAGGGAAGGGAAAATCCTTAACGGTATAAATCATATGTTCATTACTTTAATAACAAAGAAAAGGAGACCTATCTCATGTTGTAATTTCATTTATAAAGTTATTGCAGCAGATTTGAGTAATAAAATGAATGACTTTTTTTTTACCCTTTTTAATTTCTGAAAACTAAAGTGCCATTATACCTAGAAGATTAATATTTGAGAATTCATTACTAGCTCATGAAATGATGAGAAACTTTAATAGTAAATCATGGAACAACGTACGTTTAAAAATAGGTTTGCAAAAAAACATATGATGGGGTAAATAGAAAAATTATACATCATATGATGGTAAGTATAGGGTTTCCAAAAATAATATAATCCAATATACATATGCATCAATATGCCAACTTTCCCAATATTAATACAAGGGAAACTAGTGGGGTTCATTCAAAATAATAGGGGTATAATGCATGGTTTTGATCCATTATCACCTTGTTTGTTTACAATGGTAATGGAATATTTTACCATCTAATTTGACATTGAGATGTTGAAAGGCAATGTATATCCAGTAAGTAAAAAACAACCAATTATTACTCATTTTATCCATGCTTATAACTTGATGCTATTTATCAAGTCAAATTATTCTAATGCCTACACTACTAAAAGTGATTTCGAGTGTTTAAATAAGTATGCAGGACTGCAGATAAATGAGTTCAAAAGAAAAGCGTACTTTAGTAAGCAAAGTAGAGATAGATAAGTATTACTTTAAACATTAAGCATATCAGAAGGAACATTACCAATCAAATATCTAGGGCTACCACTATCAGTGAATCAGATAAAAGATAGTGACTGTGTAGTGCTGATAGAAAAATTATAAGAAAAAGTGGAAACATGATCAAGTAGATTACTATCTATAGCAGGAAGAGCAAAGTTATTAAAGGCTGTCATATCTGCACTTATTCTATACTGGCTTCAGACTTATCATATTTTTGTAGCATCGATAAAAAAGATAGAGAGGAGGTGTGCAGAATTTTTATGGAGGAGAAATCTATACTATATTATGATTACTAAGTTTGGTTCCTAGAGCACACAAGCCTCCACCGTATTTTGTGAAATCAACAATCATGTATTTCATTTTCTTATATTCATCCCCAACTCTCCCTTTCTGCCTCATCCTCTAAACCCTTGATAGTAACGCCCCCTCTTTCCTTCTCTTCTTCTTATCTCTTCCTCTAACCAAAAAAAGTATAGCCCCCTCCAATTAAACATTCTCCATTTTCATCATCATTCTGCTCTCCTCCAACTACCGCTGACAGCCACTTCAACACGAAATCAACTCTACAATGACAATCGACTGTGCCTTTCCTTCCTTTTCCGTTCGTTAAATTATGCATCAGCATTTTGGAAATTTGCCCCAAAATTTATTCTTTTTGCAGATTTTAGCCTTTTCTGAATGTGTTCGTTATGACCTAGATAGAAACTCTATTGATACTGATTTAGAATCCATGTTAGCTACGTAGGAAGGCTTCTTTAATTTGAAACAGATGATTGTTTGATTTGAATATTAATTGCTAATTTATTAAGGTATCTGGCTTCTTATTGTATTTTATTTTTCCTTTTTAGGAATTGTTAGGTAGATCTAAAACTAAAGGTATGCAAAATTTCATTGCTTAGAAGACTTTTGGTTAGAAATACAAACTCATTGTTGCTTCTCAACTCTTGCTTAGCTACGACTTTTGAGCAATAAATTAAAGCTAAACATCAGTGCTCAGTTTGGCTTCTCTTCTACTTGTCAAATGAGAAACACGTAATTGATCCAATCTCCAAATAGAATTAGGGTTTCCTGATTTTTGATTTGTTTATTTTTCTAATCATCGTCCGTCTTTAATTTCTTTATTTTAGCGAGTCTATGAAATGGGATCTTTGTTGTGTCTTAAAAGACGAAGTTGACGATCAATTTCATCATGATGAATGGAACAGTCGATGTTCGATTTGGTTAGGCTATCTTTATCACTTTTTCAAAAAAATTCAAATATTTATGTTTTTTTCCCTTTGATAATTTCTAGAAAATTGCAGTTGACCCATTTGTTCATATTACCATGATACTTATTCTATCGGGATTTGTTACCTAAATTGTGTCTATGTTATAACCGTTTGTAGGGGTAATTGTGTAATGTCAAGCTAATAATCGTGTGTTTTTTCTTATTGATTTTGCTGTAACATCTGTTAATTTTATTACATAAACTACCACCATAGGAATTACTTACGTGGCTGTATACTTGAGGGAAACAAAGTTTGATTTAGATATATCTATAGTAGATAATGTTCATTTTTAATTTTCTAATACTTTGACTTGATTTTTGTGTCAGTTTCATTAATTACACCTAACCTCTCATTCTAACTAAATCTATATTAGCATTGCGCACAAACCATTTTTGAAAAATGATTTGATATATTCATACTGAAGTGTGATTACTTTGATACCAATGGTGCCTTTTCCTCCTAGACAATTGTAGGACTACATATTATAGTCCATTACTATAACTGTATCACATATCATTTAAGAGGTTTCAAAAATTACACGTGATTGTGTAAAATATAGAATGTTGCACCCATTCTTTTACTAAATAAACGATGGAACTATATACCAACAGATTGATCAAATTGTTACTTTATTCTTACATCAAACATGGCATATTCACTGTCTTTATTCTGAAAAACAAGTGATCTTCACTTTGTGGTATTATAGATCAGTTTTAGTTCATACTTAGAGGTTTCAATGTTGATAATTACAGTAAATAAGATGTATATATTTTTTTCTAGATTTTACTTTTTGCCATCTAATTCCAAATCCATTAATTCTATTGATATTTGAATTTGTGCTAAAACATGTATTTTCTTATCGGCAACTATATGATATTGCTGTTAGGTTGTATGGCATAAGCAAAGAAGTGGCCTTGACAACATGTTTGTCTTATGCTAACAAAACAGAGGAAATAATTCAGTGGAATTTCAAATTAAATGTTGGTTTGATATTATGTTTTCTTATGATACATCTTTATGTTGTTATAATGAATATGGGTAAATATTGCAGAAATCAGTTGTTTCACTTTGGGATCCAAGGTCAGTTCAAATCCAAATTATTATTGAAAATAATAAGTTGCATAATTTATTCCTAATTTAACTTAAATTATATTTAATTTAACGTATCTCTTTTTTGAATTTGCAAAGATAAGAAAATCCATGGCCATCAAAACATGAAAACAATTCTATAGGACAAGGTTATAGAGTACACCTGTTTTGGCTGTTTCAAATGGAAGAAGTAAGTTCAGTCTTCTAATGCTTGGGAAGTAGAGCTTGTGTTCTGGATTTTGGCGGATCTTGGAAGACCATTCTGTTGAGTAGGATCTAGAAATTGGTATGTTTTGGTCCAGTTTGTTTCAAGAAGCATCAACATAGATTGAGCTGGTTAGGAAGAAGATAGGCAGCCCAGGATTGTCAGAAGGAGTTATGTGGATAAGGTGGATAAATTTGGAATTCGAAGTTGGATACTTCGCTGTTGTTAAGGTTTCTTTGGTTATGAGAGCAGTAAGATTGGGTAAGATTGGAAAGCTAGCTCCAAGGTATTTGGGGTTTCTTATCTGCGTTCTTGATAGGATAAGTTCTTTTGCCTATAGGATTGAATTGCTAGTTTTGATGGCTGGGATTCAATGTATTTCACGTATCCCCGAGGGAATACACGTATGATCCATTACTGGTTGTAGAGTCAGCAGTTTAGAAGGATCTGGTAGTTGATCTGGACTTGAGTGTAGTCTGATATCTCCTTCAGACTATAGATTGAGATGAGAAGCAGCTCAGGATCTGTATAGTGGTATAGCTATTTAAGGTTCTATAGAATGAGTATCCCAGTGTTGTACCTGGGAAACTCTAGATAGTGATATGAAGATCTATCCAGATTTGTGTCAGGATAGTTAGTTAGATTTGTTTGTTAAAATAAATTGGTTGCTATGGTTGTTAGTATCTGGCTGATACATATGGTTGCTGATTGAATATAAAATCCTTAGATAGATTATTAAATTATCTTTGCATTTAAATTTCGGGGATGAAATTCTTTTAAGGGGGAGGAATGTGATGACTTGGAATTTTGGGCAATAGCAATTTGATAATCTTCATTTAAAATTATTTAAATTGATAATATTGATTAAAATTTGATAATATTGTATAATAATTTTCTTTCATAAATATTTAATGTGGCAAAATTAATCTTTATAAAACTAATAATAAAATTGATTTGATAATTTTCTTTTATAATTATTTTAATTGGCCATTTTATTCTTTTAAAAGTTAATAAATATTTAAATTGGCAAAATTCAATCTTTTCAAAACTAAAATAAATAGGTTTTCTAATTATAATATATATATATATATATATATATAGTGATTGGAAGATTGTTTTAAATTCAATATAATAATTTTCAAAGCTAATAAATTGTATTTTATTTATAATATATATATGTATGTATATATATATATATATACACATTGTAAATAGGAAGTCTTTCAATTAATTAAAGATGTGATTCCAAATTACAATATATATATATATATATGTATATATTGTGATTTGAAGTTATTTAATATAATAATTTTCAAAGTTAATATTAAAATGTATTCTGATTATAATATATATATATCTTGTATATATACTGTAAATAGAAAGGCTTTAACAAATAAAACATGTTTTCAAAATTTAATATATACAATGATTTGGAAATTATGTTAAATTCAAAATAACACTTTTCAACAGCTATTTAAAAGTTTATCATTTATTTTCAAAACACTTTAAGTAAATGTTTAATTTTCTAAAAAATATATAATGGTTTTAGTTTGAATAAGATTTAATAAAATCTTATTTTACTTAAAATAAATGATTTATACATATATAAATAGAAATTTGAAATATTCTTTCTTCCTAATTAACTTATGAGCTAAGTACACTTTGCACACACACATATATATAACACAAATACATACATGTATAAGACTAAGTTGTATATATTTATAGTTTAAACTCCAATATATATATATATATATATTAACATTAAAATATAAAAATTTATTTAAAAATGTTTTTAAAACATTTGTAAAACAATAATAAAGCATTTAAAACACTTGTAAGCATGATATGCCATTGTTGTAACATTTGTAAGCTAAGAAGTTTTTGTTTTGACATTTGTCTAATTTGTGAACAAATGGTAATATATTTTTTTATCATATATACTAAAATGTTTTGAGAAATCTGATTTCTTCAGACCAAATGTTTTCCATTCTTCTTCTTTCATTTGTAAAAGAATAAAACTTAAGCAAAGATTCTACTCAACTTATATTCAACTCAACTATCAACTTCATCAGTTTTACAAAGCTTCAGCAATGCAAGTTGTAGTTTAAATTTCAACTTAACAATGCAAGATTTCAAATTCAAATACAAAGTTCAAATCAGCAGTTGCATTCAAAATCAATTCAACAAATAGCAAGCAAAATTCAAAACAAAACAAGTTCCAGATTAAGTCCAAAACTTGTTCTCTGCTTTTAAATTCTGGTGAGTAAATTTAAAAAAAAAACAGATTTAAACCTGTGATTATACCTGGATATTGATGATTTATGCAGCAATATAGTTGCAAATTTTTGTGAAAATGAATGCATTTATGTGTATAAAGATGATATGCCTGTATATTGACTGTATTTATATGTATAGTATGCTCTGGTGTTTACAGGTTTGGATCACTTCATAAATTCAAAATCTCAACATACAACCAATATTATATCTTGATTTGCAAATGAAAGATGATTGAAGTTGTGTAACATCATTGTTTAAAATAATTCTGGGAAATTATAATAAATATTTACCTCGGAAAATTATAAATTAGAGTGAAAATCAATTTGGTTCAAAAAAATGAACCATTTTAATTCTCTGTTTTGACCAACCTATTTGATTCTTTATAGTAAATGATGAATTTAGATATAGAATTTGAGATTTTTAAGTCTGCATTTACTGAGATAATTCGAATTTACCATATAATGATTATTTGTCAAATTCCGCCGATCGCCTTGATGATAGACGACGTGATCGTTGTCAAAGGTTGCTTGAGAGTTGTCGATCATGGGAAATTGGTGAGAAAATTTTTAGGTGGCTGTAGTGGCTAGAATACGGCGAAGTAGGGTTTTCGTCGATCTGGAGCCGTTGGTTTTCGTAGGAAATGTGCTACCGTGTTGAGGCCGGAGGGCATCGCAAGGATGGGAATTGGTTCGACGGGGTGTGAAGTGACTTTGGGATGGTCGGCGAATGCTCCAGTGGTCGGAGATGATATCAGGTGGCATTTTTCTGATTGATTGTAGTTTCCAGGATGGTTCGAATCACTTGATTTCGATTGTACAGTGGAATCGTTGAGGTAGGTGGTTGAGAGGGTAGGCGAGGTCAATGTAGGTCTGTCTATGGTCGGAAAGTTGACCAGAGGTGGTCGGGTTCGTGTGCACACGTGTGCATCGATCTGGAAGGGATGAAGGATTCGGGGAAGAATGTGATGTTCCGAGTCGTTGCGTGATTTGCTCGAGTTCTTACGTGGTTTTTCTCGAAGTAGTTGAGTGTTGTAGCAGGACTCGAGGCTAGCTCGGGATTTAATAGAGTGTGACTCGGGTTTGTACTGAGGTGATGATCTGGTTTAAGTAAAGCAAATGTTTTGTCAAAGAAATCAAGTTTTAAAATTTTTAAACAAGGTAAGTAAGTTTTGAAGTTATGGATATTTTTCTAGTTTCAAAAATAAATGTTTAACAAATTTTAAGGTATATTTTTAAAATAGATTAGTTTTAAAGATATGATAATCAAGTTTTAAAATAACTATATGTTAAAATTTATTAAACAATCTTTGAAAGATTTCAAAGATTTAAAGGTTAAAATTAAATGTTTAAATTGCTTTTGAATTATAATTGATTTCTAAATGTTCTATTTTTTAAATAATGTCTAATGATATGATTATGTAAAATAAATTATAATAAAGAGTTTATCTTTAAGTTATTAAGTTTTGACTAATTTAAATTATTAATTTATGAAGATAATAAAGGTTAATTAATTATTGTTATTGATTTAAGAATAGTTAATTAATGTAAATGATTTATTAATAAGTAAAAGTTTAATTAAGATAAATGATTTTCTTAATTAATTAAGGACTTTTAAATATAAGGAGTTAACTAATTATTTAATTAATGATTAGTTAATTAGTTTGGTTAATTTAAAATAACCACTTAATTATGAATTAATTAAGTATAATTACTTGGTAGAATAATTAATGGATAACTGCTGGATGTATTTAATTAAAGGGGTATTACTTAATGAAGTAATTAGAGGATAATTACTTAATGGAAGTAATTAAGATTAATTACTTAGTGTAATTAAATTAGTTAATAATGTGATTAATTAATTAATTAATGTGACTAATTTAAGATTAATTACTAAATGTAATTAATTAAAAGTGTGATTTATTAATTAAGTAATTAGTTAAGGATTATTAATTAATGTAATTAATTAATAATTACTAAATGAAGTAATTAAGGATTAATTAATTAGCATAATTAATCAAAGGATTAATATAATTAATTAAAAAGGTTAATTAATTAAGGTAAGTAATTACAGGATTGTTTACTGTTTATGATTAATCAAGGTTGATTAATGGAAGTGATTAATTAAAGTATAATTAATTAATTGTAATTAACTAAGGATCGATGTAATTAATTACAGTTAATTAATTGATGGAAGTAAATGGAGGGTCATTAACTAATGTAATAATGAAAGTAATTAAAGGTTAATTACTGTATATGGTTAAGGATAATTAATTTGTGTAATTAATTAAAGGTTAATTACTTAATGTAATTAAAGAATAATTAATCAAGGAAGATTAATTAAGGTAGATCATTAAGAGTTGATTATTTAATTAATTTGTAATTAATTAATGTTAAGTAAGCAGGATTAAAGTAATCCAAGTGATTAAAGGTTAGTAATTAATTTAATTAGAGGTTAATTAAATTGATTAAGAGTGAATCAAACCTGCTTATGGATGATTGGTTGATATTAGATGATTTGAATGTGATATCTCTGATATGTGATATGTGCTGCTTTGTGAGATGTTTGGTTAATATGAGTTATCTATCTGTGATAATGTAAATCATCTATCTGTATATGTTATTCTGAATATAAGTTTAATTGTTTAAACTCTTAAACAACTTGGACATTAAAATGGTGTTTTGGATTTCGGTGAGACCGGGATTGGATTTCCAAATTTGGATATCCGAAAACCACGTCGATCCAAATTAAACATTAAGTCATGAATCCAAGAGAAGATCAAGGTGAAGACTCCAAGTGTAAGAACTATTCATTGTTTAAACTCTGAGGGTGATTCCAAGATGAGTTAACGGGGATAGTACTTTCAGGTTCGAAATGTAGATTCAGAGTGCAAGGGCTATGGTCGTTAACTCTGAGGGTGATTCCAAAACGAGCATAACGAGATAGTGCCTTCGGTTTCGTTCGAACCCAAAACGAACTTGTATGGATTGAATGCTTTTAGAACATCGTCGGGTGGACGATGAGCATTCTAAGACAGATGTGTTTTATAAAGGTAATCGTAGCCTCAAGCCTCATCAACTGGGAATGGATAAAACAGGAGAGGTGCAGCAAGGTTAAGTGGGTAGCATCCAAGTAGGACGATATTTACCCTTGTCTCGAGGTCCCTTTTTATTTCTGCTTAGTGTGTGGTTGGTCGTGCCACCCACGGGGTTGTCTTGTTCGGTACTATCCAATAAGGGATGGTTCTGGCCATGTATTGCAGGGGATCGGGAGGAATCCTTGGTACATTGATCTAGGCCACGTACTGTGACGGGCGGTACCCATGTTGCCCTGCCATTGATGGAAACTCATTCTTCATACATGCCTTTACGGTTTTGATTGTATAACCCACTTTGTGGCCAGTTGCAAGAATTTAGTGAATGTAACAATTTTGGCTATTTTCTATTTACTTGAAAACCCTTGACCCTATTATAATATAAATGGTTTTCCTATCAGATGTTTTCGTTATCGTAAGGTAAAAACTTTTCCATTTTTATGTGCAGGAAGTCTTACGAGATGCCTTTTGTTTTTGAAGGTTTTCATAAGCAATTTTGACCCGTTTACTCACACCAGACCCATGTCTGACCCATATGTCTATTTTTTGTTTTATTAAACTCTTGGGTACTCAAATTTTCATGAGTAGTCAAGGGATTCATGTTAAGTTTGACGAATTCTGGAGGAGATTTGGAGTAGGAGGCTTCAGAGTGTAGATATATAGAGTTTTCGCTGTGATGATGTATTGTATTGATGTACTTGAGTTGTATGATAGACAAAAATTTACAACTGTCTAATTTGTGAGGTATAAGTTGTGTACTATGATGTATATGTTACTGTGTAATATCTTATGTGATATACTATATTTCGTTCGTTCCGCTGTGAGATTCTAGTGTTGTTTTTCTTTCTTCTCTATCTTTTCTTCTTCTATCTCTTTCTTACTTAATTCATAATCGTCTTTCTGTAGAGAGTAAGGCGGGTCGTGATAAAATTATAGAATTCAAATTTTAAAAGGAAATTAAACAACAAATATAAAGATGTATCTAAATAAAAGATTTTGCTACCCTTATTTTATAAAAGGCATTTGGCTATAGATTGTACATAGGCAATGGCAAACTTACCTACAGATTGGGTTATTCCATATATTGGATGAAAATGTTTTGCTACATAAAATATCTTAGCGGCATGCTCATTCGATTTACAACTCAATTATGCAATGGCTGGTTAGAAGTAACTGCACATAATAGTAGCATTTTTATTATTGTTATAATGATAGATAATCTAAATACCCCACTCTACACCTAGACAATATTAATTAGTAGATTCAGGATATCCACTTCAAATAGATATTTACCATCTTATCAAAATAGTAGATATCATATTGCTTATTTTTGGGAAACTTCAAGTCAACCAAAATCAGTCAATGAAAATTTGAATTTCTAGTATTCAAGTTTGCATATGAGAATTGAGAGAACATTTGAATATGGAAGAGAAAGTTTAAAATTTTGAAGAATATTCCAATATACTCATTTGAAACTCAAGTAAAACTTATCGTTGCTACAGTGATTATGCATAAATTTATACGAAAATACAATATTAGGGATCAATATTTTTTGGCTTATGATGATGATTCCAGTCTTGTTTTAGAAGAATACCAAGAGGAATATTATAATATGAGAACTATTAGAGGGACTGAACAAGTACAACGACACATAGTCAATGAAATGGCATCACTTCGCAATATCATAGGAGATGAAATTATTATATTATGGTTACGCTGTAACATTGCAGTTGTATCATATTATTTGTTTCTTTAAATTATTATATTTGTCTTTCGAATATTATAGTTCTGTTGTATCGTTTTACCTTTATTTCATTATAATTAAAAACATATTACACAAACAAAGATAAATAAGCAATTAACTATAAATCAATTAAACTAAAAACCATATGGAAAATACTGCACTCAAATACTCCGCTCAAATACCACTTTTGCATTACCAAATGCATTCCATTTTCAACCAACTTTCAAACTCAAATACCCTACTTAAATTCCCCCCTCAAATGTCCCATTTTCTTTGTAAAGAATGGACCCTAAGCAATGAGGAGCCTGAAGTAAGAATCTCTTTTCTCCTTTTCCTTATCAAAAAATTTAACACTCTCTTTTTCCTCAACTAAAAAAATTCTTCATCTTCAAATAATTGATTCCACTACTCTTAAAATTCCCTAAAATAAAATCTTCATGGCTTTTAGAAATTTAGATGCTTGTTGCCTATTGTCCTGAAATTTGTTCTCGTAAAGCCCGAAGCCTCATGACTTGTGTGCCAAGATCAAGATGTAGATGCTTGCTGTGACTGCGTGGTTGAGATTTGGAGTTGAGGAGTTTTGTGGCCTCAAGGGATCCTATCTACCTTGACCTGAGAGACTATTGAAAAAACATTTCCATAATCTATGTCGCGCCTTTAAGTCAATCTAGAGTTTAGCTATTGAATGAAGCTTTATTTTAGATCCAATGTTCGCGACCTTGAAGCTTTGCGATGTCAATGACAAATCTAGAGATGCACCCAAAATTGCCTTGATAGATATAATGTGAATCTGGAAATTGATTGTTTTGTTGAGATGGTGCTTCTGTAGTCAAGGTTTACATGGATATTCAATCAATATTATATTCACCCATAATTCAACTTTGTTGAGATGCTTGACTACGTTTGGAGTTATGTGGACTCAAGGCAACATTGTCTGTTAATTCTAATGTGTAAGCTTCATATTTGATGATATCATATTTTGATTTATTATGATGAGGCATCAAATATTATTTGCTGGTCATTTAACATTATAAATGATGTTAAGTGTTAGTTTATTCCTTTTTGGAATTTGATTTGATTGATAGTGTGATTTTATGGACTACGGTTTATAAAGTTGTTGTTTATTAGGACTTAAATCCAGGTGCTTTTGAAAAAGTGATTTCAAAGGAGTTTGTGGAAGAAATAATAATATTATTATTTTAAAAAACTATGGTAAAGTATTATTATATTCGAATATTTGAAAAGATTATTTGTGAAGTGTTTCTTTTTCAAGTAATTTTGGTTATGACTTTACTCTAGTTGTTGTTTTAAGAGGAACTGAAATACCACTGGATGCTCTGTGTTGTTTTGATTTTTACACCTATCATGCTTTAGTAGGAGGAGCCCCTCCTTGTCATAATTGATTTGATTTTGATATATTTCTTTTTAGAGGAATTTGAAAATACGTTTTAAATATAAAAACCTGGGCATTTAGTTTTGAATTTATATTTTGTAAAGATTTGACGCTCAGTATTTTATTACGGAGTATTCTTCGTACTTTTACTGTGCATGGTTGTTATATTCTATATGTTGCTTTTCTTATGATAGAAATAGTTTTTGTATTGCTCCTCCGTCAACATGATTCTCTTTTGGATGATGTAAGTAAAAGATAGGTACAAGGAAGCAAGAGATTGCTATTTGATTTCTTATACACCTGTATTCGCATCAAGATAGTCAATTGCTTGCAAAAATAAAATCAAATGCAAAAGAGGTACGTAGTAGATTAAAAAATGGATGATTGGTTGATGATTTTATGCCCCAGATACGTGAGCCACTTGGCTTTTGTTTTATTTATTGATTTGAGAAGTTGTGGTGAATTGTAGTTTTTTCGGATCAGCTGCGCAATGGTGCTCTCGAAATTTTCTGTAGCATAAAGGACTTTAAAAGTTCAACAGCTCATTTTAATAATAGTTTTTAAAGCCTAAGGGTGAGAGAACGTTTTCTTCCTTTAGGAATTTCGGGTATGAAATTCTTTTAAGAGGGGAGAATATATTATCCCGAAATCTTATCATATTGATTTTTGAATATTTAATTAATTTTAAATATTTAAATAATTGGTTTTTAAATATAAATAACTTATATTCGAATATATGGATTACTTAAATATTTGAATTTTGAATTAAATAGTAATTAAACGGATCTTATAGCTTTATTTAACTCCTTTAATTAATAAATAATAATATTGAACTCAATTTGTGAACTTATTTACAATAATAAATAGTCCAAACAAATAAAAAGAAAATCAGTTGTTAATAAAACGACTTGATTTTAATTGACGTATTTTTACTCCAATTTATAGGATTTTTCCATAATTTTTAAATTAGAAAATATTTAAATTATCGTTTGATGTATTTTCGACAAACAATGGTATTTTTGAAATTATACAAAATGAGATAATCGGTGTATTTTATTATTATTTTGTGATTGTATTGCATTTTGATACACGATCATATTTTTATTTCCGTCGTTCATGGTTCGTACACGAGCTTGATATTGTGTAATAGAGTACCGCAAAACTCTCTTTTTGAAACTTTTTTCAAATCAAATCATGTCTAAATTTTCAATATAATTAACGTTGATTTGAACTTAATGACATATGCGAATTAAAATATTTGTTTAGCTTAAGTTGGAAGTTATATGGATGTTTTGGTTAAAGTAGACTTCAATACATCACTTTTTCCCTTTTTCTTACTTTTAAACTTCCCCTCTTATTTTCATTTTCCCTCCCCTCTCTCATTTTCATCTACAATTAAAAAGAAAATTAACCTTTTCTTTTGCAAATCGAAATAGCGTGCTACAATCTAGCAAAAATCATGAAACTAGGTCCGTTGAATTCGTACAAGGGTTTGCTTTGAATCAATATCGATTTAGTAGGTTGCAGCATGACTCAAGGGTGGACGATGCAGTGGTCGTGGAGCTCGGGCTAGAGTTCATCGAAGATTTAGGTGGAAATAGATGAAAAGAGGATGGCATTGTGTTTCTTGAGTGTAGAGCTTCATTAGTTGGAAGTTGGGGGTGGAGTGGTCCATTGAGGTGAATCGCGACTTCTAGGCTGTAAACTAGGGTACACGGTTCAGATTTCTAAGGGAGGCATCGAGTGTAACATCTTTGTGTCGGAGAGGTGGAGCACGCGAAGAGTGAGGTGTTGGTGAAGTTGACTTGGGATTTCGATGATCGAAGCCTGAGTTTGGGTGAATGGCGTGCACATTTGGAGTTCATTCATTTATTTGGCCATGGAGAGATTAAAGAGTTGGAGGAATTAGGAAGGGTAATTATAATTTGATCAGTAAGTAACTAATTTAATTTTATTTCTTAAATTCGAATCCTTATAAATTTAATAACTCTTTCATATGAGGTTCAATCAAGGCACGATCTTTTATGTTGCGCTCGTAGCAGCAAATCTACATGCTAGAATTGGTTAGGTCGAGTTTAGAGCTAATCAAATTTTGAGCTAAAGTTGCTCGATATTATATCAAACCGAAACGTACAAGCACAATTTCGGTGAGTTTCCTCATGTCTAAATAAACTATATGATATCTGTGTTTCTATAGATTATTGTTGAATGCTTGGATGATAGTTGATAGTTCTAATGAATTATAAATTAATGATAAAATTATAGCGATTTAATTTATTTATGTTTAACGTAGTGAAATTAATTATACTTCGTTTGTGATATCTATTTAGAAAAATAGAACATTGTTCTACTACAATTAAATTGAATAGATTTTTTAGACATCTGTCGAGCTGAATAAATCATCATTCCGTGCTTGCAAAGAAAAATGATTATTTTTGAAGTTAGTTAATATTCCGATTGATTTATAAGCGATATGTTAGCTATTGATTTCTAGTTGTTGATAATAATATGTTTGTTATTATTGTAGAGAGACCCGAAGGGGTTTCTCACCATTATTAATTACTATTATATGCATCTTACTTATATTCTTATGTTACTTATATTGATGTTTGGTTGAAGTGTTTATGACCTCCTGTTTGATTTGTGTAAGTCTCATTATAGTTATTACCGTTATACTGTCAATTATGAAATATCATCCCCTTAAACCACTATATGTGTCGAACTTGAGCTTGTAACTTTACAAAATAAATGTTTGATCGCGCTTTGAAAGTTTTTAAAACTATATTTTCAAGTATTTTTGAGAACTTTAAATAAAAAATTAATGTTAATTTAAATTTATAAAATAGATCATAAATTTGATTAATTATATTTTGGGATAATTAATGTTGTTTTAAATTTATAAAAAGGCTATAAATTTGATCAATTGTCTTTCGAGATAATTAATGTTGTTTTAAATTTATAAAATAGACTATAAATATGATCAATTATCTTTTGGGGTAATTAATGTTGCTTTAAATTTATAAAAAATTATAAATATAATTAATTAGGGATAATTATCGTTGTTTTAAATTTATAAAATAGATTATTAATTTGATTAATATTTTTTTTAGGAATAAATAATGAGGTTTTAAATTTATAAAAGAGTTATGTCAATTATCTTTGGTATGATTAACACTGTTTTAAATTTACAGAAGTATTTTATATTATCTTCCAGGATAACAAATGTCGTATTTAAAAATGATAAATGATATATCATTTACAAATAAGATAATCTTTAAGACTGAATGTTTAAAAGTAAAGCTAAGTGTAAATTATTTAGGGTTTATAATAAACAATGTTTTAGTGACATTTGTTTTTTACCCTTCTTTTTAGTACATCTTAGAAATATAATTACCTCTTGAAAAAGAGTATTTTTAAAGTGTATTTTTAAGGGGTTTTACAAATTTTTGTGATGTGAAATTCAAGCACGAGTATGAGTCAAACGTTATATGAGATTTTATTTTCCTTATACGATCATTTTGTCATTTCTAATAGTTGATTTATTTACAATCGATTCTTCTATCTTCTTTGAGTTTCATCAATTTAAGATAATTTTTTGGTCATTTGAGCATTGGTATCACTTACCCAAAATGACTAAAACTAAAGCGCAAGTGGAGATCGAGCTATGTACGGTTGCTCCCATTAGGGTATCTTTATTAGACTCTAGATTGGATTCAATTTTATGCACATGGAAATGTGAAATACTTAGATTCTCGATAAGGTTGGTGGGGCTCATCTTGTACATTTTTCGAGAGACATCGTAGTTCTAAAGTATGTTTTCTAGAGGCATGCTTTCAGTAAGGGGGTGCACCCTCCTAGTCATTGTTCAAAAATTCATTTTTCTTATTTTGTCAAATCTTTGAATTCTTTTCTTAATTGCCTTGAGAAGTGCCTGGAGCTCTTCTCGATATTTAATTATTAGCTTCCATTCTTTGAAGTTAATTTGTTCCGACTTGTTTACATTCTTTCATCTATTGATGTTGTCCTTGTGAGGTAAAATCCATTTCGTGTTTAGCGTCATGGTCTCATAGAATTATCATATGTGCATCATATTTCTTTGGTATTTTCATATTGGATTTCTAGACTAATCTAGATGTTATTTTATTATAATGGTCGGGTCAGACCAAGTATTTTTCCAGGTTGTCATTAGTGGGACATAGTGCTATGGAGTAGAGCTGGATGTTGACCTGTCATGGTATTTTTATATATATCCATCAGCAACTGTAAGGTTAGGATGTTATAAATATCCAAGTTGATGAGATTTGTTTGTAACTCTGATATACCTTGTATCTTAGCGTGACAGCTTTCACTATACTTGTTATATTATATGTTATCTTTCCATGGTGAGATTCTTTTTTCCTTATTCGTTTTCTTTTTACCCTAACAATCTTCCTTTCCAGCACTTAGATGCTCGGTATTTGAATACCATGGATGTATTAAGTGCTGACTTTCACATGTCGAAAAGGTAGGTCGTTATATGTTCTTATGATATCCGATCTGGATGAAAATGATTTGGTTGTTGATGTTGAAGTGAGGATGTGTGATGAGATTTTGTTGTTGTAGTTTTTAAATTTTGCATCCTTTCTTTTTTTATTAGTAAAATCCTATACTATGATAAGAAGGAAAGTTTTTAATATATAGAGCTCGAATTGCCGAAAAATCTTTGTGAAAAATCTCTATTTGACTTAATCTAGACCGTGATATTTTTCTTCGAATAATTCTGAATTTAAAACCAGGCATGAATATCGTTATATATCGCCTGTCTTGAACGCTAGCTTAAGCTCAAAGTTTGGACTATTGTAGATATAAAAATAATGAAAATTGGTGCACCTTTCGAACCAAAAATAAAAACACTTATTATCTTGTAAATACACTACACCTAACAGACATATTAAAACCAAAAATAAAAACACTTATTATCTTGTAAATACACAACACCTAATAGACGTATTAAATACTGACATATGTTTATTAAAATCAAATAGAAATTGATTACAATAATTTTGCAATCTCTCCCTTATTACGATAAAAAATATATTTTAATTTACAAATTAGATGCAAATGTGTTTGATGTATAATACGTGCACATCAGGTATATGAGAGATAATGGATGATAAATTACTTGAAAATAAAAGAGGAAATTAGCCTCAAGGGCCTCTTTAGCAAGTGCAATTAGTTTCTAGGACACACAACTGAAATAATTTCTTTTAAGGACAAAATGCAAAATAATTAGTTTCTAAGGCCTAAAAACCTATGAAATTATGTCCTTGAAAGTAATTGGACTGCTAACTTTGTCCTTAAAAGTAATTATTTTGCTGACTTTGGCCTTGAAATTAATTTTTGTGGATGTGTGTCCTAGAAACTAATTGAACTGTAAAATTTGTCCTTCTAGTGAAATGTCCCAAAATAAAAATTATGCTTGTTATTCAGGTTTTTAACCCACAAGAATCCAAAGGAAGTCGGAATAGCTTTGTTGAATCAGAACAGTTCAAGAGCCAACCACAAAGACTAGAGGAGCTAATAGAGAAAGATCAGAGGAAAGGAAAGCGAGAATACAGTAAGGTGATGGATCACCAGCGATCCATCATCTATGGATCGCTAGTGTTCCATATTGTTCGCTCGTAGATCCATGAATCCTCTTGCATCATGGTCCAATAGGTATGCTAAGGACAATGGCTAATTTTGATGGAATTTCGAGCTAGTTAAATCGAGAAGCAAGCATTCGTCTAGTTCAATCAGCAGTCTAATCCTCCAACTCTCACTTAGTACAGACCTCCCCGCTATCTCGAAAATGTGTCAGAATTTACTCCCAAACCATGGCGAGAGTGCATGGGAACTTGGGGCCCAAATAGCTGAGACTCTCCTGATGCAACAGGGAGTTGACGTAGAAGTTTAAGTTGGTATCATCCATTTTCTCCATCTTCTTTTAAAAAGTGTCCTATAGCTCTAAATAATCTACCGTAACGGCGGCCTTCTCAACTTCAACACGAGTTTTATCGGTGCTAAGCTGCGCAACCCTTTCATGGAGCAGGCAAATCATCTGGGCTTGATCAGAAATGGTCTTATCACGAGACTTCACAAACTCCTTATATTCCATGATTGTTTTGTCTTGCCCTTCGATAATCTTGTCGTGATCAGCAATAGTCTTCTTCTCAACTTCAACAATCATGTTGCAAGCTTCGAGCTCCTATTTCGACTTAACTTTGACCACGGGCCTTCTCAATCTCATCTCAAAAGATAGTCTCTATTTTCGCATGGGCCTCCTTTAGGTCTTTTAGCAAGCCAACGTTGTTCTTACTCTCTCAGAGCGTCGCATCCCTGTCTTGTACCGGTCGTTTAATTCTGGCATCATGTTCCACCAACGCCTTCTCAAAATCGTCCTTCTCCGATTCAAAGGAGAGGATCTCTTAGTAATTATTTCGGTTCGTATCAGCCAGCTACTTGCATAGCTTTTCCCATTCTTTGGCTTGCTGGAAATCACTTTGGATCGACTAGAGGTGAGCATATAGGAATCGTTGCAGACTGGGCGAAGGTCGTAGTCAAACATGACTCCCTTCAGAAACTGTCCGGGGAGTGCCTCTTCAAGTCTAGGGGGACCAGATGGAAGAATGTAAGCCGACCTTCGGTAAGGGTGCGAGGAACTAGGTGTGAGCGCCACGTGGGACGATGGGACTTGAGATGAAGACGAAACGTGAACAGAAGAAATCAGAATTTTAAGACCGAGAGAAACTAGTGGCAAGACAAAGGCGTATTGATCAGAAGGATGAGAACCCCGATTGACCTTTGACTTCTTGGATGGCTCCTCTCGGTTATTAAGGGTTTTTCTCTTCTCGTTTAGCCAATTTTGTACGTCCAACCCCATTCCCTCTCATCCCTGCGATGAGCTTCCTTCCACCTTCTTCATTCCTCATCAATCTCATATGGCTGATGACGGCTTATGGACCATTTTCCCAAGTTGTGAATCAGTGAATTTCTCGAGATCGTCGTAAAGGCCATGTCCTCTCATGTTACCTGACATGAAGAATAAGTAAAGAGCTTTAGTAACAGAAAATAGGCCTGAATAATGCGTGTACAAGTGAGTGTGAGCCTAGTGAAATGTGTAATGTGCCTTAGTGGGCCTAAAATGATGTCACAAACCAAATCGGGAAGCCATTGTGGTAGATATCGGGCTAATTCTAGGTGCAATATGGCCTGGGCGAGGAGACGTCTCTTCGAATCTGAAAACTTCCCATATAAGTTCATCATTATCCATGTAAACGTTGCTCAAATTCCTGAAGTCTATGCCAGCATCTTTAACCATAGAATCCTTAACGTTGCTCGATTATTAGGGTAGCATCTTTATTGCGGGTCTCCTGGGAGGTGAGTTCGAAATAACGGGACTCGTTCCGAGAGTGTTACATGATTCAAAGTCTCTGTCACCGGAGCCAGCATTGAAGTCATCATCACTGAAGGAGGAATCATGAATACTACTCTTAACTTCACCCTCCTCCTTTTCTGTTACCACTGTAGCCTTGCCTTCTCGTTGTTAAAACACTTATTTCCTTTTCTATGGAATCAGAGTGAGACGACCAGACTTTTTCTGCACAGAAAGTCGCATCATCTTTAAGAAAGAAGGGGATAGAAAAGAGAAAAGATAGAGAAGAAAGAAGAAACAACATTAGAATCTAAACAGCGGAACAAATAAATTATATTAATAACATAAGTATTACATAGTTTACAACATCAATCAGAGTTACACAACTTATACAACACATACTAGATAGTTATAAATACCTGTCTAGTTATACAACTCAATATACAATACAGATATCAACACAGTGGAACCACTATCTATTTACAACGTTGGAGCCTCCTGCTCCATTGCTCATCCACAATTCGTCAAAGCTAACCTGAATCCCTTGGCTACTCATAAAAATTTGAGTACCCAAGAGTTTAAGAAAAACAGAAATAAACTCCGGATAAGACATGGGTCTGGTGTGAGTAACAGGTTTAGGTTGCTTAACTTTTGAAAACCTTTGAAAAGAAAAGGTATCATATAAGACTTCCCACACATAAACATTGGTAAGTTTTTACCTTACGGTAACCAAAACATTTAATACGAAATCCAGTGATACTATAATAGTGTATAGGGTTTCCAAATAAAATATAGAAATAGCTAGAATGCTTACATCTCACGTTCTAACATGGTTGGGCACAATCAAAACGTACGGCACTTATTGGAGATTGGATTCCATATAATGGTAGAGCTACTAGGGTACCGCCCGTCATAGTACGTAGCCTAGATCAACGTACCGAGGATCCACACTAAATCCCTTGCAACACAAGGCCGGAACCATCCCTTACTGGACAGTCCCGAACAAGACAACCCCGGCAGTTGGAGCTCACAACTGCCCACACAGCCAAATAAAAAAGGTCCTCTAGACAGGGAAAAATCTCGTCCTACTTAGGCATGACCCACTTAGCCTTGCTGCACCTCCCCTGTTTTAGCCATTCTCGGTTGATGAGGCTTGAGGATACATTTACCTTTAGAGAACACATCTCTTAGAATGCTCATCGTCCACCTGACGATGTTCTGAAAGCATTCAATCCTTACAAGTTCGTTCCGGGTTCGAACGAAACCGAAGGCATTATCTCGTTACACTCATTTTGGAATCACCTTCAGAGTTAACGACGATAACCCTTGCACTCTGAATCTTCATCTTCACTTGAGATTCACGACCTATCGTTAATTTGGATCGATGTGGTTTTCGGATATTCAAATATGGAAACCCGATCCCGGTTTCATCTAAATCCAAAACGCCATCTTTTAGGTCCAAGTCGTTTTAAAGTTTAAAACAATTTCAATTCTATTATCTATATACACACAGATAGATAATTCACAATACAATAGATAATCCACATTATCATCATAAACAGATAATTCACATTATCGCCATACTTCAACCAACGCATCCATATCACACAGTATCACTTATCTCATATCTGAGATCTCAAACCATTCAAGGAAATCAATATCATCCATCCATATATAAGCAATGATCTATACCATATCTAATTAATTTAAAGTGAATTAAATTAATACTTCATCTTTAATTAAGTTAAAGTAAATTAAATTAATTACTTCATCATTATAAATCTTGCTTACATAACTATTAATTAATTAATTAATTAATTAATTATCCTCTAATTAATCATCTTAATCAATCATCCTTGATTAATTATCCTTTAATTACATTTAAGTAATTATCCTTAATTAATTTCACAAATTAATTATACTTAACCCAATACAGTAATTAAACTTTAATTACTTCACAAATTAATTAATTATAATTAATTACATTAATCCTTAATTAATTATATTAATTAATTGCTCTTTAATCACTTATCATTGATTAATTAATCAACCCTTAATTACGTCATTAATTATATAAATTAATGATCCCTAATTACATTTTAGTTAATTATTTAATTTAAATTAATTACAATAAGTATTAAGCTTTAATTAAACCATATTTATTAATCACTCTTGATTAATCACATTCAGTAATTAACCACCTTTAATTACTTCATTAAATAAATTAATTACTCCTTAATTAATTATCTTAATTAATCCCTTGATTAATTATATAAAGTAATTTAATCCAAATTACTTCCATTCTTAAACCATCTTTAATTAATTACCTCCAGTAATTACCATTAATTACTTCACTAAGTAATTACAATCCATTAATTACATTAAGTAATTATTATCAAATCATTCAGTGATTAAATTAATTAAACTTAATTAATTAATTTAAACTACTCACATTAAACTCAATTAATTAAGTAATTAATTCCTTAATTACTTCCATTAAGTAATTATACTTAAATATTTCACAAATGATTATCTTTAAATTAATTAATCTAATTTATTATTAAAATTAATCACATTAATTAATTATTAAATAATCTTAAGTTAATGACCTTCATTAACAGTTATCAATTCTTTAACTACTTTTCTTAAGTAATTAAACTCACATTAATCATTATTAATTTCAATTAAATTAATCTTTAATAATTCATTAATTAATCCTAATTATTTAATTAATTAAGTATTAACTGTAACTTAATTAGTCCTTAATTACTTGATTAATTAATCCTAATCGTTAATTAAAAATCTTATCTAATTAATGATTCTTAATTACAAATTAATTATTTTCCTTAATTAATTAACTTAAACCTTAATTAATTAATTTAAACCTTTAATTACTTATTTAATTAATCCAAATCATTAATTAATTAAATAAATTAATCATCCATTTTTAATTACCTTAATAATTTAATGAATTACAATCATTAAATTTTTATTTATTTAAAGATAAAAAACATTTTTCTTATTAATGATCAAATTATCATTAACAAAGCATTTAAAAACAATTTACTTTTAATTTTTCTTCAAATTTCATTTTAAATTTAAGATTTAAAATGAATACAAATTTAACTTAAACAAAGTTTAAAACAATTTAAAAACCTTTTAAAATCTCATTTTAAGGAAATACATACCTTATAAAAGGTGCTTAAAAGAATTTTACCAAATTTATTTTAAATTCAAACCATATTTAAAAATACACTTTAACATTCAAAATTGTTTAAAACAATTCAAATTTAAAAACTTCCTTTAATTTCAAAACTAAGATTTCAAACTAAATTTGAATCCAGATAAAAACGTAGATTTAAAAACTTTACTTACATTTTTAAACTTCATTTTAAAATTCAAACTATTTAAACATTTTAAAGTAGTTTAAACAATTTAAATATTAAAACTTTATTTTATTCTAAACTGAGATTCAAACTAACTTGAATTCCAGATTTAAACTTTGATTTAAAACTTATTCTAAATCTCTACTTTACATTTAAACTCAGTTTTTAAATTCCATTTTAAAATTTTAAAACAAAACAAAACAGGTTTCTGTTAAAAACCTGTAACAAATATTTAACCCGAGCCACCAAGATTTTGCTTCGAGCTAAAACCAAACTACCTCGAGCAAATCTACCCAATATTTCGAGTCAACACATCAATTTACTCGAGCACAAATCAAACCAAAGTTCACCAGAAAATGCAGTGCACCGTGCACATGCACGGTGACGCTGATCATCTCTGGCCACCACCGGTGGTCTTCCCACATCAACAACCCCTCAAACTCCACACCACGATCATTAGATCATTACATCAAACTCGAAATCAAATTCGAGTTTCAAACTAGACCTGGGAGTTCAAAACTGGAACCATCTACCAACCTGGAAACTGCCTCGACCACAAAACTCCGATCACCAGAAAATTTACAACTTCGGCCAAGACTTCGTCTACAACTAAGCTATCATCACCCAAAACCCCATCGCACTCGATCAACCCAAACGGTCGTGGTGATCAAATTACTAAGCCTAGCTAAAACTAGGGTTCTAAAAAAAAATCCACAGCTGCTACCTCCTCGATGAATTGCATCACAAACCGGCAATTTTCCCATCAACTACAATCACTCCTTCATAATCACCTAAGATCCCGACCCCTCCAATCACTTAGATCACCAGAAAATCCATGATTTCCATTTTCAGTTCAAACAAGAACTGCACACCCATCCCCAAACTAAAAACTATGATTTTAGTTTTAAAATTCATGTTTTTGTTTATGTATTCAATTTATAATACTGAATTTATAAATTACAATGTTTGAGCTTTGATTTATATTTACATCCACCGTTGTTTTTATATTTTCAGAGACAATCAGGCTTTATTTTAACTTAATTAAATTTTAAAACATTAATCCATGATAAAACAAAAAAAATTTGTTTGATAATTAAATCCTATCAAAAACTGCATCAAGTGGTAAGGAATTTAAATGGAATTTTTTGAGCCTGGGAAAACAAAACAAAATAGAGCACACATAAAAGGAACATGCACATCCAAATTCATATGTATACACAATATACTTCACAATACATATTCATTTCAAGACTAGCATGCAACCAAATTTACTTTAAGTTTTAAAAGTTACTCACCTGATTTTGAAGAAGACAGAGCTTCCCAGATTTATTTTGAAAAGCTTTTGAAAACTGGTTTCCATTTTCTTTAAAACTTTGTTCTTGAATGCTGAAATGTTGCTTGCTTTAAAACTTTAAAACTGAAATGATAGCTTTAGTTTCAAAAGATGCAGTTGCATGCAGAGATGACTGTTTGAACATGCTTCCAGATTGAAGAAAATATAATGCAGGCTACAAATATGCTTTGAAATAGTTATGGGGAATTGATTTTGGTTTGAAGATTTGTTTACAGGTTGATGAAAAACTTTGTAAACTTGATTTGGAAATGTTTGCAAACTTTGATACAGATTTTACAGATGGATTTCTGGTTTTGAAATGGTTATGAGCAAGTGATTGAAGATTTTGGTTGATTTTTGGTTTTGTTTGAACTTGAGAGGTAAATTACAGGGTTTGATTTACAGGTTGAAGATGGTTACTAATTTTATTTTTGGAGTGTTCTCAGATTTGTTTTTGATTTGGAAAAATGGTTACAAACTTGGTTATAGAGATTTTATTTTAGCTTTGAACTTAGCTTTTGAAAAAGAAAAAAAAGAATGAAGGAAAGAACAATATTTGTATAAAGGCTGAAATGTTTTAAAAAAATAAAAATAAAAGAAAAACTAAATTAAATGACACTTGTCCTATATCATATTAATTATTTAACACTTGTTATAACGAGGCTTTAAAATTATAACACATGTCCTTTTAAGGTTAATTAGTATTTAGTTAAATGTTAATAAAGGTTAACATAAACTTATACTTAATTAATTATCTTATGGCTACTTATTTATATGTAGATAATTTTAAAAGAAATAAATCCAAATATATTTATAAAATAAAAGTTTATACATATATTTAAAAATCCAAAACAATTTAAAATCTATACTTCGAATTTCAAAACTTCAAATTCAAATTCAGATCAAATTCTAAAATTTAATTTTAAAATCAAGTTATATATATATATATATAAATTCAATTTGAAATAACAATGCTATTTTATTAAGCTATATTTAAAAAAAACATAACAAACCTTTTTGTTAATTAATTTAAATTTAAACTTAAGCTAAAAAAATTACACTTACCTTAACAATCTAAAACCATATAGTTATTTACTAAATAGCTTTGAAAAGCTTAATATTAAATAAATCAAATTTCCAAATTACCAAGAATATTAGAATTTAAAAATATGCTTTATTTGTTAAATTAAAACAAAGCTTATCTATTTACAATATATATAAATAAATATATATTATAAATATAAAACAATTTATTAGCTTTTAAAAGATAAAATTCACCTATTAAATATTTATTAAAGGAAGATTTTTAAATCAATTCAAATTTATTAACCACAAATTATCAAATCAATTTAAATTTTTAATACAGTTTATTAAATTGATATTACCAAAAATTCCGGGGTATCACACAGAGGCATTCTGGCCGGACAGCTGGCTTCAATCGTGACATATCTTCTGTCATGAGTATCTTTAGCTGACTCGCTAAGCAAGCCCTCCTTTTCTTGAAAAACACCCTCTTCAGAACCTTGTGACGAAGAAGTTTTTTTCGGCCTCAGAATTACTACAGGAAGCATTTAACTTGTTAGAAACCCCATAGTGACATATTGAAACTCAATAAGTAAAGAAGAGAACCTACCCCATGTTGTCCAAAGGCGGTTAACCCTTTGGGACACCTAACAAAGATGTACTGAGTCTTGGATTAAGACAAATTACTTTAAAGCTATAGCATGATCTTGTGAATCCTCCGAGCCTCGATGATGAAAAGAGATGGGCATTCTCTCTCGTCTTAAATGAGAAAAATGTCTCAACTTGTCAAAACTCGAAGCACAGTTAAATATCCACATAAACAGAACGTGTAGGCAAGTCAACATCACATATGCATTAGGATGAATTTGGAACGAGGCAATTCCTAAGTTCGAAAGATTTTCTCTCAAGAAGACATTGAAAGGGGGCGTTGCTCCATTTAGGCGCATACATCGATGGCAAGCAGTGTATCCTAGAGGCGGTGTATGGGCATATTCATTCTTCTTCGGAAGGCACACGTCATCCTCTGTAATACTGTGTTACAAGCAAATGTTAAGCAAAACCTTAGCGGAGATTACGGAGGAAGCTCTCTCCAGTGGATTAAGAAGAACTCTAAAATTCGAAGGAGTTCGGTCCACAACCGAACCGACAGGGAGTAGTTGAACGTATTTAGCCTACAAAGTAGAAGAGGAAGGGCGATAGATGACGATTCAGCTTTTGAAAGTGCCAGACTTCCTCCACTAGACTTACGGCGGGAAGACAGATACTTCATTCAATAAAACAGAACTTGCGCCCAACGCGGTCAGACAATGGAACATGTCATGCACCAGGGCAAGGCCTGAGTGCCATTCCATGAAGAACTCAAGACTCGATTCACTATCTTCTTCCATAAAATCACAATCAACTTCGAGCTTCCACGACACTCACCACCAATACAACCCCATCGCCAAATTGCTAAATGAACGTTAGAATCAGCATCACCCACCTCGAATCAAGAATCAAAAGGCAAAGATGATTGGAGTTTTCGACAACAACAACCTAGCGATCTAAAAGGGTAGGGTCGATGGTGATCCAAGAAACTGTGTTTTAGGAGCTAAGGTTGAAGTCAAAGTGACGGTGAGCTCCAGATTAATCAACGGCGAAAAGCTCTGGTGAAAGATGGTCGGCAATGGTGATGAAGTGGATGGACTTAAGGTTTGGTCGAGATCTGAATCGAATCGCAAGGAGTAGGCTCAAGTCCTAAGAAGAAGGTAAGAATAGAGTATAGGTTGGCTCGAGTGGGTTATTTAGAAGATTGCATGAGAAGATAACATCAAGTCATTGGATCGCTAATCCATTGGCTATGGATCACTAGCGATCCATAGAATTATGCATGATCATTACCAAATTTAGCCAGTATGGTCCACGTGCTGTCTAAAGGCATTCTAAAAGTTGTAGGGTCAAACATGGTTGTTATAACAAGCAACGACAGTTCAATTAAAAACTTCATGAGTAGCTGAATAGCTAAAGCCAAATTCATGTTGCCTTAACACGATTACACGAACCTCGCCGAGTAGAAAGGCAAAAGCAATTACTTTTAGAGCATGCATTTTTTTCAATGAAGGCATACTATGGAGGGAAAATATTATCCGAGTTTTTAACCTAGCGAAATCAAAAGGAAGTTAGAACAGCTTCATCGAGTCAGAATAGCCTAAGAGCCACCCAAAAAGATCTAGAGGAACTAACCAAGAAAGTCAGAACAACCCAAGAGCCAACCTTTTAGGATGGTTAATATTGTTTTAAATTTATAAAATAGATTATTAATTTGATTAATATTTTTTTTGTGAATAAATAATAAGGCTTTAAATTTATAAAAGAGTTAGGTCAATTATCATTGGTATGGTTAACATTGTTTTAAATATGCAAAAGTACTTTAAATTGAGCTATTATCTTGTAGGATAATAAATGTTTTTCTAAAAGTTATAAATGTAGTTTATAAATAAGAAAATATTTAAGAATGAATGTTTGAAAATAAAGCTAAGTGCAAATTGTTTTGGGTTTATAGTAGACAATGTTATTATGATACGTTTTTTTGACCATTCTTTTTAATACACCTCAAAAATATAATTAGCTCTTTAAAAATATCTTTTTAAAGAGTATTTTTAAAACGTTTTACAAATGTTTGTGATGTGAAAATCAAGCACGAGTGTGAGTCAAACATTATATGAGATTTTACTTTCCATATACGTTCGTTTTGTCATTCCCGACAGTTGATTTATTTACTACCGATTCTGTTATCTTCTTTAAGTTTAATCGATTTAAGATAATTTGTTGCTCATTTGAGCTTTGGTATCCTTTGCTGAAAATGACTAAAAACAAAGCACAAATAGAGAACAAGCTATGTATGGACGCTCCGTTAGGGTATCTTCACATCTACTATAGATTGGATTCAATTTTATGCACATAGAGATGTAAAATACTCAAATTCTCGATAAGGTTGGTAGGGCCTGACTTGTACATTTTCTGAGAGCCATTGTAGGTCTCAAGTATATATTATAGAGGCATACTTTGGGTAAGGGGGTGCACCCTCATAGTCATTGTTGGAAAGTTCCTTTTTCTTAATTGAACAAATCTTTGAGTTGTTTTCTTAGTTGCATCGAGAAGTGCCTGGAGCTCTACTTGATAGTTAATTATTTTCTTCCATTCTTTCAAGTTATTTTGTTCCGACTTGTTTACGCTTTTTCCATCATGGATGTTGTCCTTGGGAGGTAACATTGGTTTCATGTTTAGCGACATGGTCCCATGGAATTATGATATGTGCACCATATTTCTTTCACTTTTTCACGTTCGTTTTCTAAACTAATCCAGATGTTATTTTATTATAATGGTCAGATCTGACTGAGTATCTTTCCAGGTTATCGTTAGTGGGACATAGACCTAATGGTGTAGAGCTAGATGTTCACCTGTTGTAGTATTTTTATTTTCCACTATATTTTTATATATATCCATCAGCAATTGTGAAGTCAGGATGTAATAACTGTCTGGGATGATGAGGTTTGTTTTAACTCTGATATAACTTGTATCTTAGAGTGACAGCTTTTACTGTCCTTGTTATATTATATGTTATCATTCCATAGTGAGATTCTATTTTTCCCTATTCCTTTTCTTTTTACCCTAACAATCCGCCTTTCCAACACTTAGATGCTTGGTATTTAAATACCATGGATCTATTAAGTGTCAATTTTTGAAGGTTGAAAATTAAGGTCGTTATATGTTCTTTTGATATCTGATCTGGATGAAAATGGTTTGGCCGTTTCTATTGAAGTAAGGATGTGTTATGAGATTTTGTTGTTGTAGTTTTTAAATTTTGCATCCTTCTTTTTTTAATTGTAAAATCCCACATTTTGATAAGAAGTAAAATTTGTAATATATAGAGCTCGTACTGCTGAAAAATCTTAATGAAAAATCTTAGTGAAAAATCTCTATTTGACTTAATCTAGACTGTGATATTTTTCTTTGAATAGTTCTGAATTCAAAACCAGGCATAATCACCATTATATAACTCTTGTCTTGAATGCTAGCTTAAGATCAAAGTTTGTACTATTGTAGATATATAAAAAATGAAAATTGATGCACCTTTCGAACCAAAAATAAAACTCTTATTATCTTGTAAATGCACTACACCTAACAGACATATTAAATATAGACATATGTTTAATAAAATCAAACAGAAATTGATTACAATATTTTTCGATCTCTCCCTTATTACAATAACAAACATATTTTACGATTTATAAATGCAAATGTTTTTTATGAATGATATGTGGACATTTGGTATATGTGATATAATGGATGATAAATTAGTTGACAATCAAAATTGTTCTTGTTATTCAGGTTTTTAATCTAGTAGAATCCAAAAGAAGTCAGAACAATTTCGTTGAATCAGAACAACCCAAGAGCCAACCAAAAAGACTAGAGGAGCTAATCGAGAAAAAAGGAAAGCGAGAATACATTAAGGTAATGGATTGCTAGCGATCCTGATCCAAATGTTCGCTTATTGATCCATGAATCCTCTTGCATCATGGTCTAATAGGTATTCTAAGGACAATGGCTAACTTTGATGGAATTCCGAGCAAGTTAAATCAAGAAGCAAACATTCTTCTAGTTCAGTCAACAGTCTAATGCAAGCAGTGTATGGATTGACATGAAATTAAGGCGACATACTACGAAATTACATTTGGAACACCATCATGAGATAGTAGATGCGATCCAAAAGATAAAGTTTAAAAATCCACTAAGTACATGGAGCGCTAGTGATCCATGCACTGTGGGTTGCTAACGATCCATACCTTTTTGCCAAAAGCTATGGATCACTAGTGGTCCATCAAATTGATTTGGTTCACGGTGAAGCTTACAGTGCACCTTTGTATGGTCATTTGCAAGCATTTGGCAAGGAGGCCTAGTCCAATAGCTCTCCAACCCCTATAAATACAATCCTACTCTCAACATAAAGGGGATCTTCTTGACTGGCTGCTGGAACTCTGCAAACTTTATTCTTTACTCTTATCCTCCTATACCATAGTTATACAGGGGTTCACTGTGATTCTCCAGTGAACTCTTGTACTTGTGACTTGATCTAACTTAGAAGATTCAGTCATATTGTAATCTGATCCGACTTGTAACAATAGCCAGTTAATAAAAAGTTTTAAAGTGGACGTAGGCTTCATTAGCAGCCGAACCACTATAAAAATCTTCTTGTCTTTTCACTATTTTTGTTCTTTTTACATTTATTCTATATATTATAGCTCTGTAAGAACAGGGCTGGTGCTTTTACACTCAATCTAGGGTGTTGATCCGTTTTTTGAGTTATTAGTGCTCTATGATATTTTTTCTATAACACACTTCATAAAAAAAAATCAAATATAAAAATATTTTTGTTACAATCAAAGACATATTTTTTGTATAATCGAAGACTTATACTCCATGATTTCCCTCTTTTGATGATAACACGTTAAGATTTGACCAATATACCGCATACTGAGTGCGTAATAAATATCATAAATAAAAAATATAGCATAATGTTCGATATATATAACATGCTCCTTCTGTTAACAAGCTCCCTTACCTATATGGAATAAGTGTTCAAAAAAGTATCATACAAATAATACTTCTAAAATATTAATAATGAATTCACAACATCACCAAATCTTAATTGTTTCTTCCCCTTCTATTTCCTGCAAAAGTATAAATATTAATTAATATAGTGGCAAAGTGATGGTGAATGATGAAACTTGATCGAAATATGGTAATTAAATATTTAATGAAAAGTCAACCATAAATCATTGTTACTATATTGATCAAACTCATATCCATGATTAGAAAGATAGCAACAAAATAAGTCTAATTATATGTTGTGGGGTTCGAATGACAATAAAATCAACCGTTCTAACCACAAACCAAATAATAATCACAGTGAAGTATTTATGTAAGGACATTTTTTCCCTATCTCATTACAAATGAGATCAAGATACTTACACCCATGTATTACGACGAGGTCTGTTAGATGAGGGAGAAGCATTACTTGATGGGTGTATATACACCGACACTAAAGAATTTTCAGCATAGGTAAGATAACTTTAGGTGGTTTAATCTATATGACAATACTGCATTTATTTTTTACCCATAGCCCTTTAGCCATTCAAATCTATAATTTATAATATACTACGTGTGTCACTGTTCATATAGAGTGTGTACATGACTTGTCACTAATGCTCACTTTTAAGCCATCCAATCATTATCATATTCCGATTTCTGTCAATTTAGCTAACACAAACATAAAACTCATAAATATTAGCCAATAGAATACATATATCTAATGTTAGATTTAAAGATGGTGTTGGATATGCAATAGTCAAAAATAGAAACTTTAAAATATGCTTGATTTTCAAAAAACATACCATAATGACATTATTTAATCAAGTACAAAATGCAATATCCTAAACCATCGATGTAATCAATATCAATGCTTTTAAAAATCGCGAAAGAAAGTTCAATCGATTGAGATATTCTCAAAAATAAATTCTCTTTATATATCTTAAAAATATTTTCAATTTTATATTCTAATATTGGACATGCTATATGAATTGGTTTTATAACTATTTATGTAAAGAGGAGCATACGATCTAAGTGTGTACATATTAATATATGTCAAAATCATCAAAGACTCATCTCAAACGATTTCATCACAATGCTCAAAATTTCAAATGAATTCATCTCACATGTCAAGTGTTGGTTATGAAAAATTATTTCAAAATATTTCATCATAAATTTTCATCTCACAAACTCGTATCCAAAAGTAATTTCAAGCATTTAAAAATATTATATCAAGAAGTTCTATATCAACATTTTCAAATGAAAGAATCCTCTAGCTAATACTCTCATATCAAATAATGTTTTTCATCGAGGAGCTGGAAGGAAAAATCCTTTGTCCTTTTCTTTATCAAAAGCTATGAAATGTTCCTCTTTTTTCTTAACTAAAAATACTCTTCATCTTCAAATAATTCTCTCCACTGCTCCTAAAATTCCCTAAAATAAAACATGGCCACTTTCAGAAATTCATATGTTTCACGACTAGCTACTTTCTACCCCTTGCTGCCTTATGTCTTGAAATTTTTGCTTGTGAAGCTCAAAGCCTCGTGAACTGCGTGCCTAGATTTGGATGTATGTAACAACTCCAATATGATTGCCTTAGTTTTAGGTATAATAATTCAACTAAATCTAGTTCCACACCAATTTCGCCAGAATTCGACATTCTATTCATCAGAGAAGATGTCAGTAGTTGGCCAGAGCATAGAAGAATCATACATGGCTAAACTATAAACTTGAGGATGGAACTTGAATAATGTATCAAGCATGTGTGTGCATGCTCGTTGATGTACACAATGATACAGCTATTTTTTGCATGAATATGAGCAGATATTGATTTATATAAATATATTAGGGTTAGTTGGATTATGTAGAGTGTGAGTTGGCTAATATAGCCATTATAATTACACTTATATATATTTAGCAGATTATGTAATGTAAATGACATGAGAAATAAGATATCAGCTGTCATTTTATTTTCTATTCGACTTGTTCTTAGAGCATCTCCAACAGTTCGGAGTGCGAAAATTGGATTTTCCACACTCCGAAATGTTAAAGGTCTCATTTCTCCAACAGAAATGAGGCCAAGCGCCTGCTGCCAATGCAAAATTAAAGGTGCCTGTTTAACATACGCCTTGTCTGATCCAGAATCTCAAACCTCTGCCCCTGCTTTCCATACTATCAGCATTTCTGCACTCTATTAGGCTTGGATTTGGGTGCAGATTTGCGATTTTCCTATCTATTGGAGAAGCTCTTACAATTACATTGCATGTCTTCCATTTTCTGTCTCTCTATGATCATCTCACCGGTCTCTCTATGATCATGTTACCTACCTCTCTTCTCTCTTAGATCATCTTACACTTACCTAACCCTCTTCTCTCATCCGAAAGAACCTCCTTACCTCACTTCCCTCTGCTTGTTCTTCTTCTTCATATATCTCATATGACCCTCAATTCTTGTTCTTGTAGCCTTCTTTCCCCTTAAGAACCATACACACCTCCATCCATATCACCTTCCATATTGCCCGGAAACACACTATTATTTTATAACAATCTCCATATTACACCATGACTAGAACTTTAGACCAACAGGAAGCTAAAAATGTAGATGCTTATCGTTATTACATGGTCGAGATGTGGAGTTGAGGAGTTCCATAGCCTCAAAAGATCATTGCTACCTAGATTTGAGAGATTACTAGAAAAACATCGCCTCAATCTGTGTCGTGCCTTTGCATCGATCTAGGGTTTAGCTTTCGTCTGAAGCTTTATTTCAGATTCGATGTTTGCGACCTTGAATCTTTACGGTGTCAATGACAATTTCAGAGATGCACCTAATATTACCTTGACCGATATAATGTAAATCTGGAACTTGACTATTTTGTTGAGATGACACTTCCGAAGTCAAGGTCAACGTAGAGATTCAATTAATATGATATTCACCTACTATTCAATTTGCTGAGATGCTTGACTACATCTGGAGTAGTGTAGACTGAAGGTGAGATTGTCCGTTAATTATGGCGTGTAAGCTTCATATTTGATGATATAATATTTTGATCTGTTGTGACAAGACTGCAAATATCACTATTGTTTGGAATATTAGTTCTTCCTTGAGATTGGTCATTAGTTGTGCCTCAACTCTAATGATGTAGTTTGCATCAAGTCTGGTGATAAGTTTGTAATAACTCTTATGATTAAGCTTGTTTTTAAAGCAATGTATACGATCAGATATAGTATAATTCGGATGGATGAACGAACAATGAGCGAAAATGTGTTCTTTTGATACCTGATCTAGATAAGAATGGTTTGGCTTGTTGAAGTAAGGATGTGTGATGAGATTTTGTTGTTATAGCTTTTAAATTTTGCATCCTTCTTTTTTCGTTTGTAAAAACCCACACTTTGACAAGTAGAAAAACTGGTAATACATAGAGCTTCAATATTGGAAAAATCTTTACAAAAGAATCTCTATTTTAATTAATCTAGACTATGATTTTTTTTCTTTGAATAGTTCTGAATCCAAAACCATGTGTGAATACACAACACTGAACTCTTGTTATACCATAAACTAGTGCATCTTTGGAACCAAAGACAAAAGTTCTTGTTATACTGAAAATACACAGCACTGAACAAACATATTAAATACAAACATACATTTATTAAAATCAAATAGAAATTGATTGCAATATTTCACAATCTCACCCTTATGACAATAACAAACATGTGTCATGATCTACAAATAAGATGCAAATGTGTTTAATATGTGATACGTGTACATTTGGTACATGTAAGATAATGGATAACAAATTAACTGAAAATAAAAATTGTGCTTTTCTGTTATTTTGTCTACAACGCACATTATAAAAAATCAAACATGAAAATATATTGATATAATCAAGCAAGTCATATACTCCATAATTTCCCTATTTTGATGGTAACAATAACATTTTAAGATTTGACAAGTATAACATATGTTTTATGTATAGTCGATATCATAAAATCAAAATTATAGCACAATGTTTTAATAAATATAACATGCTCCCATCCCCTCCCTCATTGATATGTTTCCCCTACATATTTGGCATATGTGTTTAAAGATATAGTATTAAAACAATAATATTTCTAAAATAATATAGTGAGAAAGTGATGGTGAATGATGAAACTCGATCAAAATAAGGTAATTAAATATTTAATGAAAAGCCAACCATAAATCATTGTCACTATATTTATCAAATTCATATCCATGATTAAAAAGATGGTAGCAAAATAAGTCTAGTTATATGTAGTGGGGTTCGAATGATAATAAAATCAATTCTTCTAACCACTACCCAAACAATAATCGAAGTATTTATATGAGACACTTTTTACCTAGATCGGTATAAAGGAGATCAAGATACTTACACCAATGTATTACCCAAAGGACTGCTAGATGGGGGAGAATCATTGTTTGATGAGTGTACAACATTGGCACTAAAGAATTTTCAGCACGTGAAGGATACCCTTGGGTGATATGACTCTATGTCTATACTGCATCCATATTTACGCATAGCCCTTTAAATTTATAATTTATAATATATTACGTTCTTTAATTTTGATATGAAGTGTGTTTATAACTTGTCCCCAATACTCACTTTTAAGCCAACCAATCTTTATCACATCATTTTATGCTAATTTAGCCAACACAAACATAAAACTGAAAAATATGAGCTGATAGATTATGAATATCAAATGGCAGATTCAGAGATGATATATGATATGCAATAGTTAAAAAGAAAAAAATTTAAAGTATGCTTGATTATCAGAAAATAACATAATGTCATTATTTAATCAAGTACAAAATTTAATACTCAAAATCATATATGTAATCAATATCGATGCTTCTGAAAAATCATAAAACAAATTGGTTGATTGAGATATTGTCTTGAAATAAATTCTCTATAAATATGTCAAAATTATTTTCAACTATAAATATGTCAAAAATATTTTCAATTTGCATTCTACGCTTGAACATGCTATAAGGATTGGTTTTAGAACTATTTGTGTAAAGAGGACCACCTGACCCAACTGTAAACACATTAATATGCTAAAACATCAAAGATTCCTCTTAAATGATTTCATCACAATGCTGAAAATTTTAAAAAAATTCATCTCACATGTCAAGTGTAGGGTATGAAAACATATTTCAAAAGATTTCACCTTAAATTTTCATTTCAGAAACTCGTTACCAAAAGTAATTCCAAGCATTTAAAAAAATTCATCTTGAGAAGCTTCATATCAACATTTTCAATCAAAGAATCCTCCAGCCAATACTCTCATATCAAATTATGTTTTCCATCGAAAACTCATATCAAAGATTAAGCCAAAATGTCTCATTTAGAATATATAATTCATGAACAATAATGAAGTAAAATAAATACTAAGAACGCAAAAACATATTTTTAGGTTTTTTGATTTAAAAAAATAAAAGGTAAAAATATATTTTTCAAATTTTCAAAATAAAATTAAAAAAACAAAAATACAAGCTTTCCTATGTGCATGAAATAAAATATGTGAAATATTAGTCAATCCATGAGACGTATATAAGATAATAAAAATACCAGAATTGAGGAATCAAAAAAATTAAAAGTCAAACCATATACGACAAGAAAGAACGGATTATGCATTCAAGATACCACTTGCACTTTGAGCTTCCAATGATGTTGTACAATGATATCTCAGATACCACTTGTTCTCTAGGTTGCCCCTATTAGCGTATAATGGTACCATTTATTACTCTTGATGTGCCGGTAGTGGCGAATAAAGGTATCTTCCACCGATATTATGTTTGGCCTCTTGAACTCTCATTATCGATGTCAAGCATGAAAAAAGGAGTTTCGTGAAACAAGTCATACCCCACAAGGTCAATCGAATTGGTTCCATATACGAATCTCCATGCAAAATCTCTTATGTCAAATAGACACGCAAAAACGAGAAAATCTCGAACATATGTTTGTCAATCATCGTTTAAAGTGTAGAACACGGTATCATAAAGAATGACACCATAATCATATGTACATCTATATATTATCCTCATCTTTAGAAAATAGACTATCGTTGTTTTAAAAAGTCAATCTTGTTATAAAAAAATTCAACCAAAGACCAAAGAATGAAAATTGTAGCATTTTATGTAAGATTTTCAAAACATCTACAGTTTTATAAATCGAAATATTAGGGCAATAGCTATGGTCAAAATAAAATAGCTGTGTTAGAAAGTTCGGTAACATGTTCCAGACATTGTGCCAAATTATTTGCAGTTGTTCAGTCATTTTTAAGTTCATAATCTACAAAAACCCAAACATAAAACTTATAAGATTTTCTATGTATTTTCCACAAATTGAATTATGCAAATAAGAGAATTAGAGCTTAAGCTATAACAAATTTACTACAATAGTGTTTGAAAATCAAATCCTAAAACAAGGAGAGAAATTTGGGATGTAGGATTTTGAAATCATATCTTCACTTACCTTTGAAATTTCATATACGTTCGCCATTTTTTCCAAAGTGGGAGGATCTCCACTCCATGTTCCTATGATAAGGAACATTGTAAGTATTTCTCGTTAAATATGTTGAACAACTTGTAATCTTCATTCGTCATAGTTGCTCCTTAGCCCGTCTTTGTATCTATACATAAGAAGAAGTAGGTGTCCTATAAAAGATGCAGTAAGACATTTGTTTACATTTGAAATCTTTGGTACCCAGATTTGTTTATATAGCAAACCGTTAATAACAATAATTGTACCCATAGGAACTCTAAGTTGTTTGACTCTTATTAATATTTCTATTTCGACGATTATTATGACCATGTACAATATTTCCACACTTCATGCGTTTGGAAAACATACTTCTCCACCAAACATTTCCATTAGCATTTGTTTATAATCTAACAAATTTTCAAATCCAATTATTTTATTTTATTCGCAAAGAGTTGCTTTCATAATAATAAGTTAAACAATTTTTATTCAGTGCAAATTTTTTGAAGAATCAACTCGAGTTCAATAATTTTGGATTTTAAAAGTATTCTCTGTTATTAGCTTATGACAACAACTAGTAGCATTCTATCTCTTTTCAAAATCGTTTCTCTTTAAGACCATATTTTCCTTTTTAAGCTCTTTCATTTGGTTTTAATTGTAACATCTCAAATTCAAAATGTTGGCATTTTTCAAATTCAAAATTTTCAAAATCCTTAATTTTTTCATTTGTTGTTCTAATTCGTGACTTTTTGAATAATATTGTTTTTTTTATTTTTTAGTCACGTTTTTATTTTTTTTCAAGGGTTTGGGAATTTCCTTGGGTATCCTTTAATTCCTTTCCAAAATTAGTACCTTTATTATATTAAAAACTTTTGACTTTTTAATCTTTTCGATCTCCTGTTTTAGCCCATTTGGAATCATCTCAGCTTTACCAAATTTTCTTTTTCATTTCACAATTTTTACTGTTGGAATTTTCAAACATCTTCCAACTCGTTTTGTAAAATGTTGATTTTGTAAATCAACTCGGTTTTGGTTTCCTTTAAAGTCAAAATTTCCTTTTCAAGCTTCTTGAAATTTTTATTGAAGTGAACAAAATCTTTTCTGAAGTTCAAACATTATTCACAATCGTAATTTTAAGTTTTCTTAATGTATTCAAGCTTCTTCTCCAATTCATCTTTTTTTAACATAGTTCAAGCTTTTTCGATTTCAATTTGCTATTTTTAGTTGAAGATTATCAATAGTTCTGGCCAATTCATGACACATAAGAAGTAGATCTTTATACGATAAATCACTTATCTCATCATCTATTGATTCATTTCCATGTTCATTGTCATCATTCGAATCATCTTTTATAAATCCCATCAAACATAATTTTTCTCTTGAATCAATTTCGAGATTTCATCGTTGTTGTTGACTTTTTCACCGTATTTTGCATCTAGTGTGTTCTAGATTTCTTGTGTAGTTAAACAATTAGAGATATAGTTAAATTCAGATTTATCAAGTCTAGAGATAAGAATATTCATAGAATTAGCAATAAGGGAAAAATTACTGTTATCTACCATATCCAAACCATTTTCAATGGTATCCCAAATATGAAAATTTATAGATTTCAAACAAATTTCCATTCTAGCTTTCCATTATGAAAAATCTGTTCTGATAAAAGTAGGTGGACTAAAAATGGAATAATACTCGCTTAATCTATAACTAAGGTAAGACATGGTATCAGATTTTTCCAAATAACCTACTTTGATACCATTTGTTAGGATTGTACAATATACCCTAGATGAAGAGTGAATATGGTATTAAAAATATTTCACAGATAAACCTATAACTAGTGTGAAAACATAAATGTGAAAAGTAAATGACACATTAATATACCAAGCTACTGCCATAAAGTTACTACTAGAATTATATATTCGAAGGCTTACCACACCTATAAACTCACACTCTCTGCTAACGTAGATAAACTAATTCTATGTCTAGTAACTATATCTCGATTTTATCCCCAAGTCGATAATCCCTATATACAAATCCAGTAGCTCAATCCTAGAACAAAATTCTAGAGTTCAAATTTTAAAAGAAATAAAAAAAACATTAAAGATTCCTCTAAATAAATAAAAAAAGACCAATCTAAAACTCGAAGGTACTGCTTGCAGTCAATTTTTTCCCAATTACCATTTTGAATGCATCGACGCATTGGATGCATCGGAAGCTCCAACAGACAAACACCCACTTCATCACCGTTGAAGGAAAGCCGGAGAAAGGACGCGTTAAACGCCAATGTTACTTTCCCCAACTCCAATTCTTTATACGCTTTCTCTACCTCCTCTTCCTTTCATTCTCCCCTCTCTTCTATACTCTTCTCCCTACTCTCTACTCTTCTCTTCAATTCCACTATCGACGGCTAATTCTAATATAGATTTCGACTGTGAAGACGTTTAGGATTTTTTCATTTCACCGGCTTATCTATATGGTTGAAGGAATGATATTAGGCAAATTCACATGTTAAATTTTACTGGTTTACACTTGGTAGATGATGTATTAAATGGGAATCAGGAAAGTTGTCAACCTAATTTTTGAATAAAACGATTGTGTTTTCTCTTGTTGTGCGATAGGCTACAAAACTATGGTCTGGTTTTAATGGAAAAGATTAATATCAACGACTTAGTTGTCATATTTGTATACACCGTAGTTGCATCGCTCTTAAACCAATAAATGAGCGAAAGATTGGGTAGCACAATATCAGTTTATTTTCATATTGTTTTTGCAGCTGTAGTTTCACTTGCTAAAGATATTATTAAGCCAGAGGTCCTCAATTTAATACTATTCCAAAACATATTAAAACTTTAAACCTGTACTACCCTTATTTTAGAAACTGCGTCGGTGATATGGACAGTACACGTGTATTGGCACATTTACCTTTAGAATGGGTTATTCCATACATTGGACGAAAAGGTTTTGCTATACAGAATACCTTAACAACATGCTCATTCGATTTATAGTTCACTTATGTTATGGCTAGTTGAGAAGGTACTGCACATGATAGTAGAATTTCTAATGCTATTATAAATGATAGAAACTTTAACTTTCCTCACCCATCACCTGGACGTTATAATTTAGTAGATTCAGTATATCCACTTCAAATTGGATATTTACCACCTTATTGAAATAGTAGATATCATATTCCTCATTTTCTTGAAATTACTAATCAACCAAAATCGATCACTGAAAATTTTAATTTTTATCATTTAAGTTTACATATGGCAATTGAGAGAACATTTGAAATAAGGAAGAAAGAGTTTATAATTTTGAGGAATATTCCTATAATACCCCATTAAATCAACCATAAATAAATTGAGTGAATTAAATTAAATAAACTAGGGTAGAAAATGGAAATTTTATAAAAAATGGAATTTGACCGCGAATTCTATTGCATTTGTGGTGAAATTTAATCCATTTCCATATATAATATGGTAAAAAGGAGTTCAAACGAAGAAATTATGAGCATTTGAAGTTTTCGGATTTAAATAATTTAGTTCGAATTCAAATGAGTATTTAAATCTATGGTTTGAATTTCAAAAGTTAAATGTAGGTTTACTTGGGGGTTAAGTTAAACATCTAACATTAATGTTAATTAGGGGAAAAAATAAATAAGCAACGAAAATAAATCAATGCATCCCAAATGAGTGGAGAGGTCGACAACTCTGACCCAAGAGGTCGACCGGTCAAGGGGGCAGTCGACACCTATTCAAGGTGGAAGATAGGTTTTTTCCACGTTTAAACGCTTCAGATTTATCCATTTTTCATCTCACATCATCAAACAGTTCTGATGCACTTCAAATCTTATAAATAGGACCTTATCCTCTCAACCTTTTATTCATAAATATTTGAGGATTTCCTCGAACATTTTCCAATTTCTCTCTTCATTTAGATCCAAAAATTCAGTAAGAAATTTAGCTAAGGATTCTAATCCTTTTCTACTTTTAATCTATTCATTTCTCCTCCAACCTCTTTGAATCTAATAAAATTATATATATACCTATCCTTCGATGGGTATGCATATATATATATATATATCAATAGAAGGAGATCTAGAAAAGAGTTATTATAGCGTTGCAAATCCGTACAAGAAAAGCTAAGGATTTTTATTTCAGCAATTCATTTGTATGTATATGGATTTGAATATGCCTACGGGACTTTGGGATTGCAAGAACAAAATAGCTAAAATTTCTAAGAATTTCATTTTATTTCAAAATATCAATTCTTGATGGAGATTCTCGGTTTTTTATGTTAATTTGATGGAATTTATATCATTTTTGCAATTTTTGATAATTTCACAGTCTATTCCACTTCTCCTCCTTCTTTGATTCAAATTGTGAGTTTTCAATAATGAAATAATAGTGTAGAATATGAATCCAATTTGTAATTTGCACCACTTATTCCATACAAAATCCCTTGTTTATTTCTTTATAAAAGAGGAGCTGAATAGAATACTAAGTTAGAATTGCAATTCCTATTGTTTAGGATATTCCATTGAATGGATTAATAAATTATGTTTCTATTTCTATTTACGAGTCTATTTATTAAAATTTTGGATATGAATATTTAACCCATGTTATGGATATTAAATTCTTGGAAATATGAAGAGAAAGGATTTGTATTAGTATTATGGTTATAGGAATTGACATTTAATACAAGATAAGGGCGTATGAACCGCACTCTTAGAAGTTATCAGGCATGAATATATATTTATTTCTATTAGCGTAATAAATGTATAATTATAGTGTAAAATTGCATGGTTAATTAGGTAATAATTACCATTAATTTCCCTTTAGGAAGATAATTAATATTTTAAAGCATGATATAAAAAGATTCCTTGTAAGGCCATAATTATGAAACAATGAGATGAATATTATATATAGAGTATTTAAATTGTGGCTAAGTCATAGTAAGTCTTCCTAGCTAATATGGCTACCAGCAGTGTGACTTCAGAGATGATGTGAGACATCTCCTATGATGAATATTTATGATGACATGAGGTTAGTCCTAAATTCTATGGGATAAATATGCCTAGCTATCTGGCTACCAGAACATATGAATAGTTAGACTAATGTAAGATATCGTTATAAGTATAGGTCACAATATGAAAGGCCTACTTTGGGACCATGAGGTATTAAGTGGTTGTTTGAAGGCCCGCCTCTTTTCTCCAAATGTGGTATTAAATGTCAAAACGACTAATTGTTAGGCACGATAGGAAGTATCTTAAAAGTGGTTCGCTTCAGGATAAGGTACTAAGTGATTGATTGAGGGTCCGCCTTTCCATAAAGAAGTATTAAGTGGCTCGAGAGATTCCATGTGTTGTCAGCTAGATAGTTACCATTGAGGGGTCCACCTTTGGAATATGTATTAAATGATAAAGTCATCCTCAATTGAGGCCTTAAGTGGCCTATGGTCTACCTATTTTCCAATAAAAGGTATTAAGTGGCTTAGGTATTATCTTTTGCATTGTTAGATATTTGTAATATGGGATTTGGGTTATGCGATTTAGAAACCTGCTTCGGAAATGGAAGGTATTAAGTAGTTGTGGACCTGCCTCCTTTCCTTACAACAAGTATCAAATGGTTTTATATATGTAAGACATATTCTTATTTTGAATTCTATTGCATAAGTACTAAAACTATAAGATTCGAGGTTTTTATTCACCAGACATTTGTTGTTCTGACTCCCTTCTCATTACAACACAGATTAAAGATGGAGTGGTGATAGTGATGATGCTTGAAGGTGTAGTGGCTTAAGCTTGTGGTAGTTATTATTATTATCTTTTATGATGTTTTATGTCGTACATATATATTTTGGATAAATGATGAAATGGATTTTATTTGACAATTTGATAATGTTTTGTATTATGACATTTCAAATGGTTTTGAAATAAATAGGTACAATTTGCTATTATATTTTATTCCATCCGCTGTGAGTTCTAAAAGAATTGTTATTGCTCTATACTGTTACTTTTTTTCCCAACCAACAGCCTGCCTTAGAATGGATCTATGTTTCAATGGTCCTTTTATAGGTTATAATTTAGGCATGTTCCAAGGTAGATTGATACATTTGGTATCAAAGTTTAGTTTACCCGATCAACAAGAAAACTATATATATGAGTGGCGTACTTGTTTTTTTTGAAATGGTTTTTCAGAAAGGATTTAAAAATATCCTTACTATATATATATATACCCCTGTTTCTTTGACATACGCATACACACTAGGCAATCGTTTCTTTTAGTATAAAATACTATCTTAGGAAATTATCACCAAAGAATAAACTGACAGATAGTTGATATGGCTGATGACTAATCTTCTTTCGGAAATGGGATTCATGCCCACGAAAGACCTCCATTCATGGAATGCCTGAATGGTTTAAACAATATCTTAGGAATGTTGAGAAATTTCCTTTCCTCCAACTGCACTAGTGGCACCTACTGCTCCGCCTGCTAATGCAACACCCGTCCTATTGGCTTTCCTAAATTATATAAGGACTTTCTTTACATGGGAGGGAAGACATACTTTGGAACCGAGGGATATATAGAAGCTAAAGCATGGGATAATGATTGTGAGAAAATATTTATAGAGCTTGGTTGAGAAGATCACTTAAAGTGGTGGATGGCCGCTTGGCACCTCAAAGGAGAAGCTTTAGATTGGTGAAATATGGCGACTGAGGAAAATGCTGGAAGAATTTTCTCATGGGGTGAATTCAAAAACAGATTCAAGATAAGGTTATTTTAAGGTAGAATTGAGTCTACAATTGGAGAAACTCATTCAGTTTAAGCAAGGAGACTCCATCTAGAAGAGTACAAAGCTAAGTTCAATGAGCCGGCTAAATTCAGGATGAGCTTGATAGATACACCTCCATAAAGTTTGTGAAGTGCCCGAATTCCCCACTAAGAGAAATGTTTTTGACCTAAGTACCCATTGGTGCCACGTATAAGATGTTGGTGGAGATGGCAATGTTATACATGACCAATGTAGACGATAAGGAGGCAGAAAAGGAGATGGATGCACCTACCTAAAAGTAAGGAGGATCCAACAAGGGAAGCTTTTAAGCTAACAAGAAGTTGGAAGGTAATTTTAAGAAGATGGCAAGGTGTGCAAGCGATGCCAGAAGAAAGGTCATGAGGCTAAAGATTGTAGGGTGAGTCAAATAAAGGAAGCTTCTAAAGAGAAGTGCTTTAATTGCTACGAGGAAGGGAACCTCAAGAATCAACGCCCTAAGTTGGCAAAGGAAGGATCAAGCAGACAAGTCTACGCTTTTGAAGTCATCCCTATTGCAAGTAGACTGTCGAGATACCAAGGGAAGGCATCATTATAAGGTATAACTCTTTAGGAGTTACAATTCATGCCTTATTTGATTTAGGGGCATCACTTTCCTTTATAGCTAAGAATGTATTAAAATTCGTAAACCTTCAAACCCAGATTGTCACCAACCCGATAGTGGTCTCTAATCCTGTTGGGGGATTAACACATCTATCATTTATTTGTAAAGTCCTAGTGCTGGACATATGCGACATTGATTTCATATGTAATGCGTAAGTTCTAAATTTTTAGGGGGTATAGACTTGTCTTGAGTATGGATTGGATAGCGTATTATGGAGAAACTCTTGATTGTGATAGGAGGATTATGGATTAAAAACTTGCAGAGGATGTGACCTTGAAATTCTTTGTACACCCCATGATTTAGTTGAGTTAAGACATCTATACTCACTAAGTCATCTGTTGGAGAGACATCATCCATACCCGTAGTTTATGAATTTCTTGATGTCTTTGAGGAAGTCTCGGGTCTTACATCCCAAACGGAAATCGAGTTCTGAATAGATTTGGAGAAAGACGCAAGGCTAATCACCCTGCCTTTAAGGCACATGCTCCCCAAAGAAAGAAGAGAATTGGATAAACAAATCTCTAAGCTACTAAAGAAAGGGTTCATCCATTAGAGTACTTCACGTAGAATATGCTAGTATATGATTTTTATTTAATGATAATAAACACATATACATATATATTCATTTAAATGTATTTTTTATTTTACTATTTTATTTTTTCACACAATTAAATAAATATTTGTTGAATAAAATGAATAACATAGAATTTAAATTCAAACAAATATTTTATTACAATTTTGACTAGTACAAATTTGAGTTCTCACTATATATACACAATTTCAATTACATTACAATTTTGATTACATCATAAATTTCAACTTACAATGTTCATGTCACTACATATCACTCATTCACTCGTATTTATCTTCAACTCCGTTCCAAATTGAATCCAGCATCTGAATTATTTGCAAAATGAACGCTGGCGTGGTAAAATTGAAAGATAAATATTTATTATAGTGTAAAATAAAATGCATATTTTTGAAAATATTATTTGCCTCGGTTATTTGGATTGTTCGTCATCATTTTCATTTGAATTCATCTTTCATGAACAACTTGTGACATGCACGGTGTATCACTATACATGCCACTATGCCGTGCACACCGATATACACTTGATAAAATTATAGGGACAGGTGAGCACAAGATCAAACCCAACCAAATGGTGGATTCAACTCAACTGAAAATGCTCGATCAAAGCTATCAAGCAACACGGCCTTAATAGTTAAATGGTTCACATGACAACATGCATGAAATAACAACATGAACCAGATCATTCTAACTCAAGGCAGGTCAATATAACTCGACAAGTAGTTCAACATGATATTATATGCCAGTCCGGTTACAATATGATCTGGCTCGAACAGACTCAAGCAAACTAGACACGTAACTCCAAACAACCCAAAGAAATATGTGCACCAGACTTTGGAGAATGATGACATACATTAGGCACACAAAACATGCAGGTAACACAAGACACATACATGAAAACCTGAAATAAAATCAAAGGAAACCCAGTCCAAATGAATGGGTAAGCTGACCAGACCAAACTACAAGCAACTCAATGAACTTAAGTGAACACGCAACAGAACCAGACAATAATGAGGCATGAGACAAATCCAAGTATCAATGTACACATGAAAAATTGAACTCAAACCCAATAGGCCAGAAAATCAAAGTGCAATCAAACTGCACAGCTCCATGTGAAACCAGACTACATGAACACACATATATACATACATAAATATATGTATGTATACAAATGGAGATGACCAGCATTCAAAGTGCAACAGACTCAATGAAGCAACACAAACAAAACAGTGACATTAATTAAGTGCAGCAAGCATACATATATACATGTGAAAACATACATGTATATATATGCAGTGAAAACAAGTGATGCAACATAGACCGGTTTGAATACACATGAAGATGGACCAAACCAGACAACAATATTGCAAAACAAACCAAGGCAGCAAAAATACAAACACTAGAACGGTGGACTAACTGGCAAACTTATATGTATGCGTATATGCAATTATATACATACACATAATAACACAAGTAAGTAGGCAACTGGATGCATGAACAAAAACCAATGAAAACTACATACATATGGAACAGAGATGTATGCATATACATATATACATACATACATACATATATATATATATATATAAGAAAATAGAATTGATGCCTATTTCACACACATATATACATACTATATGTATGTATGTATATACATGGAAATACATAGTAAACATAGTTGCAAGTCACAGTTTGAAGAAAAGCATCAGTTTTGTTTCATAAATTAATCAAGCCGAAAAACCAGTGAAATTAGAGAGTTGTTTCAATTACAAATTTAAATGCCACGGCCAAAAATTCGAACATAGCCAGATAATCAAAATTTTACCCAAAATATTATCACAAATTCAAAGAGCCGAAGTCAAGGCAAAATGAACAAAACCGACTCAGAGAATTTCAAACAAAGTCAATGATCATGTCATACCAGAATCAAAGCCGTGGTGACCAAGGTAATAGCAACAATATATTGCAAGTACAATGAACAAGTCGGGGCTGAAATAAACGAAGCAAATTCAAATTCATGGAGCAACATGTATGGATGAACAAATCAGAATAAATCATAAGCATTCAAGCAATAATCGTATGGCCGAGCAAATTCACTAAAGAATTCATCAAAATTATACGAACATAAACTAAGGGATTTCATCCATATATAACCCCTTAACATCATCGGAAAAAAACTATTCGAGTTCAAGCAGAAAATCAAAGAGCAAGCATCATCCAGAATCGAATCAGTCGAGTATAATATAAATCGAAAAAGGGGACAAACGTACCAATTCAAAGCACAATTTGATCTCGACAAATTAGAACAGCCGTGAATAGTTAATTGATCAAAGAAGCATTCAAAGCATCAACAATCATTTGAAAATCAAGCGGCGGCTTCAACACAGCAAAGCCTTAATTCTGAAAGAGGAGAACAAGACCGATCAACGCTTTTATGCTCAAAGAAAATATTTTCACGAAATAAAAGAAAAGGGAAGTCGCCCTTTTTTGTTTATTACTTAAGTGGGTCGGCTGTTATTTTGTGTGCTTAGGTTTTTTGTTTTACGTATTTATTTTTATTTTGCAATTTGTCTTTTAAACCTTTGTAAAATTCTAGTCGTGTGACTAGGGACGAACTATGGTGGTGTAGTTCGAGAATTTGCAACTCAGTGGCTGAGTTGTGGCAGGGTTTTGAGCGTAGAGTTAGGATAGTCGATAGTGAGTGTCGCAAGTTTATGTGTATAAGCATCTTACTTAATTTCTAATAGAAACCTTGAGGGCACAACATAGGCAGGGTTTTGCCGAAGCTGGGTAAATTTGTGTTTTTTATTTCTGCTTTTCTTATTCTACTATTATCTATGCCGCAATTATTTTATATATTTTTGCATTAATTTTTATTACTATTATTATTACCCTGTTCAACCCCCCAAGGTGAAATCGATCCCACACCTCACAGTGGGGAGCCCCAGGTTTTTTGCATCGCTAAAGCAGACGGTTAATTGAGACTTTATGTCAACTATAAATAATTAAACACGATGACAAGGAATAATAGGTACCCTTTTCCTAGGATAGATGATTTGTTCGATCACCTTGGAGGAGCTAAAGTCTTTTCTCAACTAGACTTAGCAATTGGATTCAGTCAATCGAGGATTGTAGAAGAAAGCAAGTCGAAGACCTTAATTCGCACACCAGAGGGACTCTATGAGTAGGAAGTGATGCCTTTTGGATTGACGAATGCCCCTACATACTTTGTGAATTTGATGAGCAGGGTATCTAAGTGGCAACTCAATAAATTCGTAATTGTATTCATAAATGATATTTTGATTTTCTCTGAGAGTAAAGAGGAGCATGAGGACCACCTAGGAGAGGTATTAGGAACCTTAAGAAGGTACTGGCTTAAGGCCAAATTTGCGAAATGCCACTTTGGAGAAAAGAAGTTAGATTCCTTGGGCATATTGTTTCTGATCAAGGACTGACTGTAGACCCCGCTAAAGTAGAAGCTGATTAAAGGTGGAAGACTCCTAAAACTACGTCAGAGGTTTGAATTTTTCTCGGGTTGGCAAGATACTATAGAATGTTCATCAAGAACTTTGCAAGAATAGCAACCCCCTTAACCCATTTGCTAGGAAGAACCTAGTCTTTTCTTGGGATGAAAGTGTACTAAGGCATTAGGGAAGCTTTAGGAGTTATTGACCAGTGTATTTGTGCTCACTATTCCCAATAGGAACAATAGATTTATGGTTTTCACAGAAGATTATAGCACGGGGTTAGGAGCAATTCTAATGCAAGAAGGAAAAGTAGTTGCTTATGTTGGTAGGTAACTGAAGAACCATGAGAAAAGAAATCCAGTTCATGACTTGGAGTTAGCAACTAACGTATTTGCCTTGAAGATATTGAGGCATTATCTCTTAGGAGAAAGGTTTGAGTTATTCGTTGACCACAAATCACTTAAATGTCTGTTTTTCCAAAAAGATTAAATTTTAGGCAACAGAGATGTATGGAATATATAGCATCCTTCGACTTTAGTATTCAATACATCCCTAAAAATGGGAACATAGTCGCCGACGCCTTTAATTAGAGGCACGCTGCCTAAGGTGCTATATATAAATAGAGGCAATTGGAGTTCCTCTTAAATTTTAACTTCCAACCATGAATAGAACCAATCCAAGGGTTTTAGAAATTATGGATATTGGGCCAGCTTTGATAAACTACATAAGGCTCGAGCAAGTAAAGGATGAGAAGTTATTAGAACCTTTGAAAAAGTTAAGCAAGGGAGAGCACTTTCCCTATACCGAACGAGGCTTGTGCCGAGCGAGGCTTTGTGTGCCAAACGATGGCGATGCCGAGCGATGGCTTCTGAACTCGAGATGCTGAGCGATGGTGGTCGAACCAAAGAATGCCAGGCTGATGATCGAATGAAGGATGCTGAGCGATGATGGTCGAGTTACTCAGACCGAGCATCACACACCGAACCATGCCTACCGAACTGCACATAAACGCCGAAACATGTCGATTGCATCAAACCCTTATACCTTCAGGCTCTTCTTGGTCAGAATCTTGTCTAGTGCTAATAATAATATCTTCAACTGTCGTTTTATAGCCGGGCCAAGGTGTCGGGTAAAATTTGCCCCCCAAAGTGTGTCGTGTGAAATAACACTACACGCTTTAAATCAACGAGTATTCCTTGTTTCCAGAAAGAAATCTATCACGTTTCCTGAATAATCATTATCCTTCTCCCAAGGTGTCTTATCCTTCTTTGGCGTCATGACGCTTGGTTGATTCCCAATATTACAAATCCAGGGTTGTAGTTCATCAATGGCCATCCATGTCCGGTTGTATAGGGCTACTAAGCTTCGGCTAACAGATCTTGTCCTTTCTTAATGACCTTAAGTGAGAATTCAATTTCTGTCCATTTCAAGAATTCGAACTTTTCCGGATGTACGCATGCATGTTGGTACATGTTCTTTCTATTGGCTCTCAGATGCGTTTTATATGCTCAAAAGTCGTCACCAATTTCACTATTTTAATTGCAATTCAATTTCGATTCCTTGTTTGTATTTTCTTAGAGAAGTAAACAAGGACGAATGGAGTACGGCCAGTCACGGACCCATGTGTAGTTCTATAAGCCTGTAATGCTGTTGGGAGTTCATCCACCTATTTACCTCAAGCCTTTTCCAAACTTCTCTTTAGAATAGACTTTATGATTTTGTTCACAGCTCCAACCTGTCCATTTGTAGTTATAATAGATCATGGAAGGTCATAAGGACATATGACATTACGGACAATGAAGTTGATTATTTTCATCATCTTGGTCGTGGTTAAAAGATCATCATCTGCCCATTTGGTGAAGTAATCAACTGCTATGATGGTGTATTTCGCACCACCTTTAGGGTCGGCAAGAAGATGATTTCAATGCCCCTAAGTGGAAAACGGTTATGGACTAGCCATTTGAGTAATTTCTATCGGCGGGGTTCCTGGATTTTTTGCAAACATCTTGCACTCGGCGCATTGTCTAGCATGATCAACCGCATCTAGATTGATAGTTGTCCAGTAATACCTGTAGCAGAGTATTTTCTTTATCATGGTTTTCCCCCTAATGTTATCACCGCATTCTTCTTCATAGACTTCGCTCAAGATATCATCATGGGCGATACACCGAAGCATGGGGATGGATAAACTCCTTTCTACATACGGCTTCTTCTTGGATGATTTGGTGTGAAGCTTTGAGGAGGATCTGTCGTTTTCCATTCCTCCATTCAGTAATAATTCCTTATTGTAGATAGTCTTTGATAGGAGTCGACCAAGATACTTTTCTGGCTCTGTCTCCAAGACCTAGCCGATCTCCAACCATCAATGCTTGGAATATTAAGTATTTCAACCGAAATAATGTATGTCTGTTGCGTGTCCCTACAACTGGCCAGCTTGGCCAGTGACTGGACTCTTTTATTCATTTTGTTCGCTGAGTATGTGTGTAATGATGTAATACGTGAAGTCGGCTAGTAGCTCTTGGATCTGGCCGAGATAAGGAGCAAGACAATGCCCCTTAGCAATATCAACCTCCTTAACTTTGCATACTATCAATCAGGAATCACAAAAGATATGCAAAGTTTCCACTCCAAATCCTCTAACGAGTTTGAGGCTGGCGGTCGAGGCGTCATAATGAGCATCATTGTTTGTTACAGGGGAATCGAGCTTCAGGACGTAGCAGAACGATCGTTCCTCGGGAGTCATTAACATGACTCCTACGCCATAACACTGATCACTGGATGCTCCATCCACGTACATTTTCTATCTGTCGGTTGGTTCTCTACTACCCTTCGAGTAGTCATCTGATGCAGTGAATTTGGGTATGAGGTCTGCTAATTTCCATCCTTGGATAGCCCTTCGAGGAAAATAAGTGATATCGAATTGGCTTAGTTCAATATTCTATTTAAGTCGTCTTTCAGACGTCTCAGGTCGTTGTATGCCCGGTTGCAACGGCTAGTAGGCATAGACGTTGATGGGGTGAGCCCAAAAGTAAGAGTGGAGCTCTCATGATGAAATCGATAGACATTACGCTAGCTTTTGTAGCTTCGGGCCGATATCCAATGCATGGCTCGCGATAGTTGGTGAAATCACACATGCATGTGAAAACGGGTCCAAGGGAACATATCATCATTTATTCAGAAAAATCCAACTAATTCTTTAATCATTATTGCACTGAGCTGTGACCGATATTCAGCACCCGGATTCTTTGAGTTCAGATGCAACTATTTTGCATAACGTTCAATGTGAAATATGGTTAGGACGGTCAATGTTGATGGTTACTCTGGTCGAATCCTAGAGTCATGTCGTGGGAGCCCTGAATGCGCTAATCGATTATCTGAAAATCTCCAAAGATCAGACCTAAAAGCACGTTGAAGGAAATGTCGAGCAGGGGTCAGCCTCGAGTTGCGTGCAGCTGCATAGCTGGATCTTGTTATGAGTTTGAATCTGCTTTTATATTTGAGTAACACACTTTCTATTCAATGCATTCATGATCTTTTACCCATGCTTTGGGTTGGAGTGACAGTCAGTTGCCCACGAGCTTAGGTATCGATTTAATGATTCTATCTCTAGGAATTCTTTTAGTCGTAGCCTTGAGTAGCAGTAAGCACTATACATAAGTTCCAATATTGAGCTATCGCAGCCAGTCTTTGGATGACCATGCGTCTGCTCCTAGTCTCGGGTTGAAAAATGCATTGCATGGATGGTTGAGTCTCGCCCTATCTATGTTTATATTCCCACCTAAACTACAAAGAGACAGAGTTGATCGGTGAATAGTCGGTTCACATTCGTTTTGCTTCTTGCTCATGTCCCTAGGTCTGGGGAATATACCGATAAGTAGAAAGACAAGCCATGCCCACTTAGCTTTACTCTCTTTCCCGTTGAATCGTGGGATTAGGTCAGTTGATGGAAGGCTGGGTATCTCCTATCTTGGATTGTATTGTGGTTTTTCATTCCAAGAGGATTACTTCGATGCCTCATCGGTTTCAAGGCGTAATTTGGACATTGGACAGTCATCCATGTCCACATTGGTTCATGCTCTGTAATCAGAACTCAGGGTAAAGTTGGCTACAAATGTAGTCGGGTCATGCTCATCCACTTTCATACTCCTCCTGATGGATCGAAGGAAGGTGCTAGAGAATTTTTGACCAAGTCTTCGTGGTTTACTCTCCTTTCCACACTCCAGAGGTCAAAGTTTTTCAAGGAACATCCGAGGCACATTGATATGTGCTTGGTGAGGATCGGTATTGATCCTTGATCTGAGTATGATATAGTCGGTTGTCCGTAGCTTTGGATGCCATTTCGATTGGTTCTGTATTGAGGCCTCCCTGTAGTCGTTGCCTTAAGTTGTAATGAACGCCAAGCTAGAGCTATATTAAGCTGTCATATTCAGCTTTTAGTGATTTGTACTCCTGCTCCCAGTGTTGATTTGGCCAGGCCACTAATCGGATGGTCGAACTCCATCCTTAGTGAGTTAGTACTCCTCCTGTCGATTTCAGGCCAAAGTTTGAAGAATCGAGAATGGTCGGAATCCACTCGTATATTTATCGATGTTTATACACCATTTTGCGTTCTAGTGACTTAGTGTTATTCTCCCCTGGGTTGACTTGCGCCCAATTCGTGTTCATGCTTTGGTCCATGCTCTGAGGACTTAGAGATTTGTCGAACGGTTTATGCTTTAGTCCACAGTTTGGGACGTAGAGATTTTCGTCAATTCGTTTATACTCTAGTCCATGCTCTGGGGACTCAGAGCACTCTTGTCCACTTCAAGGACTTAGAGATTTTTCTCGACTCGTTTATAATTTAGTCCGCGCTCTGGGGACTTAGAGTACTCTAGTCCGCTTTAAGAACTTAGAGATTTTTTTCAAGTCGTTTATACTCTATTCCACGCTCCGGGGACTCAAAGTGTTCTAGTCCGCTTCAGGGACTTAAAGGTTTTTTAAGTCGTTTATACTCTGGTCCGCACTCAGGGGACACAGACTATTCTAGTCCGCTTCAGGGACTTAAAGGTTTTTAAGTCATTTATACTCTAGTCTGCACTTAGGGGACTTAGAGTACTCTAGTCCACTTCGAAGACTTAGAAGTTTTTAAGTTGTTTATACTCTAGTCCACACTCAAGGGACTTAGAGTACTCTAATCTGCACTCTGGGAACTCAGAGGTTTTTAAGTCGTTTATAATCTAGTCTGCACTCAGTGGACTTAGAGTACTCTAGTCCGCACTCTGGGGACGTAGGTTTTTAAGTCGTTTATACTCTAGTCCGCACTTAGGGGACTGAGAGTACTCTAGTCCGCTTCAGAGACTTAGAGGTTTTTAAGTCATTTATAATCTAGTCCGCACTCAGGGGACTTAGAGTACTCTTGTCCACAATCTTGGGACATAGAGATTTCCGCCAACTCGTTTATACTATAGTCCACGCTCTGGGGACTCAGAGCACTCTAGTCCGCTTCAAGGACGTAGAGATTTTTCTCGACTCGTTTATACTTTAGTCCGCGCTCTGGGGACTATGAGTACTCTAGTCCACTTCAGGGACTAAGAGATTTTTTTTTCAAGCCATTTATACTCTAGTCCACGCTCTGGGGACTTAGGGTACTCTAGTGCGCACTCAGGGGACTTAAAGTACTCTGGTCCACTTCAGGGACTTAGAGGTTTTTAAGTAGTTTGCACTCTAGTCCGCACTCAGGGGACTTAGAGTACTCTAGTCCGCACCCTGGGGACTCGGAGGTTTTTAAGTCATTTATACTCTAGTCCGCACTCAGGGGACTTAGAGTACTCTAATCCATACTCTGGGGACGTAGAGGTTTTTATGTCGTTTATATTTTAGTCCGCACTCAGGTGACTTAGAGTACTCTAGTCCACACTCTGGGGACGTAGAGGTTTTTAAGTCATTTATACTCTAGTCCGCACTCAAGGGACTGAGAGTACTCTAGTCCGCTTTAGGGACTTAGAGGTTTTTAAGTCATTTATACTCTAGTCTGCACTTTGGGGACTTAGAGTACTCTAGTCCGCACTTAGGGGACTTAGACAACTCTAGTCCGCTTCAAGGACTTAAAGGTTTTTAAGTCATTTATACTCTAGTCCGCACTCAGGGGACTTAGAGTACTCTAGTCCACTTCAGAGATGTAGAGGTTTTTAAATCGTTTATACTCTCGTCCGCCCTTAGGGGACTTAGACTACTCTAGTCGGCATTCTGGGAACTCAGATGTTTTTAAGTCATTTATACTCTAGTCCACACTCAGGGGACTTAGAGTACTCTAGTCCGCACTTTGGGGACGTAGAGGTTTTTAAGTCGTTTATACTCTAGCCTACACTCATGGGACTGAGAGTACTCTAGTCTGCTTCCGGGACTTAGAGGTTTTTAAGTCATTTATACTCTAGTCCACACTTAAGGGACTTAGAGTACTCTAGTCCACTTCAGGGACTTAGAGGTTTTTAAGTCATTTATACTCTAGTCTGCACTCAGGGGACTTAAGTACTCTAGTCCGGATTCCATTTCCCGCTCTCAACCAACCTGGGATCTTACCTCTGGCAATGAATTACTCGATCGACGGAAGGGGCTAAAGAAAGAACCTGCTGCCAACTTTCTTCGGAATTAGACAACCAACAAAGCGCCTGAAGGAAGCTTGATCGGGTCTTCTAAACTGCATATCTTTTATTAGAGGATTGCCCTCGGTCTATATCTAGAACTCTTCCCTGATCTTAGGTATTCTAGTAGTAAAGGAACTGAGGAAGTTCAAACTGGCTCGACTGAAAAGGACAAAGATTCTGTTAAAGGAATTTGTTCATCGCTCACTCTGGGGACTCAGAGGTTTTTAAGTCGTTTATACTCTAGTCCGCACTCAGGATACTTAGAGTACTCTAGTCCGCACTCTATGGATGTAGAGGTTTTTAAGTCGTTTGTACTCTAGTCCGCAGTCAGGGGACTTAGAGTGCTCTAGTCCGCACTCTGTGGAGGTAGAGGTTTTTAAGTTGTTTATACTCTAGTCCGCACTCAGGGGACTGAGAGTACTCTAGTCTGCTTCAGGAACTTAGAGGTTTTTAAGTCATTTATACTCTAGTCCGCACTCAGGGGACTTAGAGTACTCTAGTCCGCACTTTGAGGACATAGAGGTTTTAAAGTCGTTTATACTCTTGTCCGCACTCATGGGACTTAGAGTACTCTAGTCCGCTTAAGGGACTTAAAGGTTTTTAAGTCGTTTGTACTCTAGTCTGCACTCAGGGGGCTTAGAGTACTCTAGTCCACTATAGGGACTTAGAGGTTTTTAAGTCATTTATACTCTAGTCCGCACTCAAGGGACTTAGAGTACTCTAGTCCACACTTTGGAGACGTAGAGGTTTTTAAGTCGTTTATACTCTAGTCCGCACTCAAGGGACTGAGAGTACTCTAGTTCGCTTCAGGGACCTAGAAGTTTTTAAGTCATTTATACTCTAGTCCACAATCAGGGGACTTAGAGTACTCTAGTCCACACTCTGGGGGCGTAGAGATTTTTAAGTCATTTATACTCTAGTCCGCACTTAAAGGACTGAGAGTACTCTAGTCCGCTTCAGGGACCGAGAGTACTCTAAGCAGTCGTATTTCCCCCATTTAATTTGTATTTCTTCTACCGTATCAATGCTAATGTTGTCGAATGAACGATTGAACCACTTTTTCTTATGGAATGGGATTCTGCCCCTAGCATGAGGGACGAAACTTGAAAAATGGACAACCGATTCTCGTCCACTTGATGATTATAGCTCTTCCAATCAAGTCAAGGAAGGAGGTATATGATAGATGGTTGGATCACATCCATGCTAGATTAAATAAGTCAAATCTCACACAATTTGTTTCATACCTCTTTCTAGAAAATAAGGATAATGGATTATTGAGAGCGATGGTTGACGGGTAGGTAGTCCATCACAACTACACCAAGTCGGGCTTTTGAATAATCTTTTGTGTTCATGGTAGGATTTGATGTGTAGATGATCAAACCATGTCTATCGTAGATAGATCCCGACGTCACTGAGCTTTGGAAAAGACATCTGTATTTTGTCAAACTTTGTTCTATGACTTGATTTGAGTGGATGATTGGGCCATACTCAATCCAAGCCTTGCTCAGGTCTCCAAGTCAAATGTGGAGGTCAATGAATGAATGGTCGGTCATGTTGACTTTTTATTAGGCTCTAATCATGATGAGCTTTTCAATATCTAATTCTTGGCCCTAAATTAAAGGCACATGGTTAATGATGAGCGATTGAATCATGCTCGTCTAGATGAAACTCCACCCGTCCGTTCATGGTTTGTATGGATTGGTTGGCTGCCAAATCTGAGTACCTGGTCACCAGCATTGTTTTGAAAGTAGTTTAATTCAAGTTGGTCGTAGCTCACAGAAAAAATGAAATAGAAGTAGAAATGGAAATAATTCAAAGAAGATTGGAATAAATCTCATTGATAAGTGAAGCACCATCCTGTGCTCCTATTCGACTTTGCCCCTAGCTACTTTCAAAGTGATGTCGGCCATCAGCAGTCCAATTGATAATCATGGCCCTTAATTAATAGGCATCGGATGTATGCTGTCCACAATTCTGTAGTACTTGTACATACTATTAAAGCTTTCCTTTCTAGATCGGCTTTTTGATCACGCCTCGGAGGTGTTTGTAATCGCCCATGTTAGGATCAGTTAGCATCTTGGAATATACAACATTCTCTTATTTTCTTTATACTTTGGTGTACTCTCTCGAGGTTGGTTTCCAGAACCACTCTGAGTCGCGAGTCTTCAAGTAGAGGTTGTTGATTGAATCTTTCAAAGAGCATATGAGTCGAATTTTGAGATCTTGTTTTGTCTACTGGGATCAGCGTCCTTAGCCAATGGGCCTTCATTGTTATTTTTCCTAGTCCGTTTTGCTCCTCCACACTTTGGTTAGATTCATTTTGTTATTGAAACGATCCATAGTCGTAGGAGGCTCTCCAGCTAACTAGCTGTCAAAATATGTATGGAGGTCGATTCTCCTCAAACATGATCAGTATGACATCCCTTCGAGAGTATCTTTTGAGTAGCGGTTGCTTGTCCGTTCCATTGTTGCCGTTCAGAAGCTGCCGCTAAATCCTCTATGCCCTGGTCGATCATGGGATGTAAGGGAAGTAGATAGAATGTTCCTTTATTTTCACTATCTGGAGGCATTGCGCTGCGGCTAGGGTTCGAAAATTTGGATCGTATCCGAAAGTATTTTTTTTTTGAAATTAGGGGTCGTATAAGAGACCGGTGTAACTTAAGTTTGGATCGGCCTGGATGCCGCTCGTCTTAGGAATGCGGCCCGGTGTGGATGTCGTTCGGCATAGGCATGCGGCTCGGCCTGGGTACCGTTCGGCATAGGCTTGCGGCTTGGCCTAGATGCCGCTCGGCATAGGCTTGAGGCTCGGCGTGGATGCCGTTCGGCATAGGCATGCGGCTTGGCCTGAATTCCGTTCGGCAAAAGCTTACGGCTAGGCCTGGATGCCGCTCGCATAGGCTTACGGCTCAGCCTGGATGCCGTTCGGCATATGAATGCGGCTCGGCCTGGATGCCATTCGACATAGGAATGAGGCTCAGCCTGGATGCCGCTCGGCATAGAATGCGGCTCGACGTGGATGCCGTTCGGCATAGGCTTGCGGCTTGGCCTGGATGCCGCTCGGCATGGGAATGCGGCACGGCCTGAATGCCGTTCGACATAGGAATGCGGCTCGGCCTGAATGCCTCTCGGCATAGGAATGCGGCCCGGTCTGGATGCCATTCGGCATTGGAATGTGGATCGGCATGGATATAGGAATGCGGTTCAGCCTGGATGCCAGTCGGCATAGGCATGTGGCTCGGCCTGGATGCCGCTCGACATAGGCTTTTCCTGGAGCGGTCGGCATATGCCTTTTCTGGGGCGATCGGCATACGCCTTTTCTGGAGCGGTCGGCATATGCATTTTCTGGGGCAATCGGCTGAATTGCCTACAGAGGAGGGTCGGCCTTCATTCAATTTGAGTGCAAACTTCAACGTCCAATCCCTAGATCTTGCGTAGACTTGGTTTCTCTAACTATGGCTATCAGCTTCCTTTAGATTTCTTTCAAATATGAGTAGAATATGAAGTTTTCTAGTAAACAACTTGATCTATCTCGTGAATATAGAAACCCACTAGTAGACGATGAGATCCAATCAAGTTAAGAATTCAATTCTCGATGAAAGTACTATAATGTTAGCACCAGAATTGGTCACTAACACCCTTAACAAAGATTATTTAGAGAGACTAATGAAGAAAATAAATTATAACAGAGGACTGTATGCTAAATTAACTGCAAAAACAAGAATACCGAATTTATAGTGGTTCAGCTTAACTGCCTACGTCCACATTGAGTTTTGATCTTTATTGCTTTTACAAATGATTGAATACAGATACAATCCGTACAACAATGACTTGAATACAAGTACTAATTGAAAAGAATGAGTTTTGAAAGCAGTAGAGTCTCCCTAGTGTTCTTGAAAAAAGGTCCATTTCACTATGCCCATGCCCTTTTATTTATAGAAGAAGATGGGTTGGATTTCCCTCACGGGCCTTGGATCAAGGTTCTCGCCCTGTGGTAAGTAGCTTCTGCGCACCAAGCTAGGGATGCCGAACGGTAATTGCCGAGCGAGGGATGCCGATCGAGAACTGCCTGCAGCGACTACCGAGTGACCCGAAGCAAAGTTATGCCGGACAGCACCCGTATGCCAAGCGAGACTTGTGTCGAACGAGGCTTGTGCTGAACGAGGCTTGTGCCGAACGAGGCTTATGCCGAACAAGGCCTGTGTCGAGCGAGGCTTTGTGTGCCGAACAATGGCGATGCCGAGCAATTGCTTCTGAACTCAAGATGCCAAGCGATGGTGGTCGAACCATAGAATGTCGGGCAGTGATGGTCGAATGAAGGATGCCGAGCGATGATGGTCGAGTTACTCATATTGAGCATAACACACCGCACCATGCCTACCAAACTGCACATAAATGTCGAAACATGTCGATTGCATCAAACCCTTATACCTTTAGGCTCTTCTTGGTTAGAATCTTGTCTAGTGCTAATAATAATATCCTCAACTGTTATTTTATAGCTGGTCCAAGATGTCGGGTAACAGTGTTCCAATGGTTTATAGTTTGTTGAGAGAGTTACTTATGGAATGTCACCACTCAAAGATGGTCATCTACCTCAGAGGAGATAAGATGTACAAGGATATGAAGAGGATTTTCTTTTAGCCTGGAATGAAGAGGAGTGTAGTTGAGTTTGTTGTTAAGTGCTTGACATGTTAGAGAGTAAAAGTTGAGCAAGGGAAGTCTGGAGGATTACTATTACCGTTGGAAATTCCAACTGAAAGACTTGTTGATGGCTTATGTTTTGGATTTTGAAAGGCATTGGGAGCAGCACCTACCTTGGTCCACATTCCATATAATAATAGCTATTAAATGGCAATTGGTATGGCCCATTTTGAAGCACTTTGTAGGAAGCCATGAAAATCGCCAAGTTGTTGGTGAGAGACCACCGATAAAATATTACTCGGATCCGATATAATCCATGATACCATGGAAAAACTAGAGTTGATTAGGTGATGAATGAAGGTAGAATAAGAACGTTAGAAATCTTATGTGGATAGAAGAAGAAAAGAGCTTGAGTTTGAGGTTGGAGATATGATATTTGCCAAAATCTCTCTTCTTAGAAAAGTGGTTAGCTTTGGCAAGTCCAAAAAATTAGCCCCTGGATTCATTGGTCCATTCAGAGTTTTGAAAAGGATAGGAAAACTTGCTTATCACATGGAGCTTCCTGACAGATTGGCAGAAGTCCATATTATTTCCACGATTCTCACCTTAGAAAATTCCTTCATGACACTACTATTAGAGTTGAGCTTGATTAGTTGGGGAAATTAGAGATGGAACCAACATTAACCCATTCCACCGCATGCATTATGGATCACGAAACTAGGAGAATCCACAGCAAAATAATTAGGCTAGTCCGAGTATAATGGGGTGACACCCCAGCGGATAGCACATGGAAATCTGAGGAAAGGATGAAGATCACTCATCCAGAGCTTTTCACTGGTAAACTTTTCCTCCAAAATTAGGATTTCCGTTTCATCGTGGTTGCTAAATTGGATGACAGGAGATAGTTGCCATGTTTTTTTCATAATTCCTTTTCTTATGTAAAACAAATTATGCATGTTTAGGGTATTTGTATACATACTTGCATGACACGATTACATACTCACGCTAGGAATGAGCTAATTTTAGCATGTCTATATTACATAATGGCATTGCACCTTGGTTGAGTAAATGGTTGTATAGATAATTTGGTTGTGTAACATAGATGTTATTGCGCGTTACGCTGTTAGCCCCTTGAATGATTTCGGGACGAAATCCTTTTTAAGGGGGGAAGAACGTAACACCTCGTAAAATTAACCATAAATAAATTGAGTGAATTAAATAAAATAAGGTAAGGTTGAAACTGGAAATTTTATAAAATTTTAGACAACGAAGCTATTCCATTGCGTTTATGGTGAAATTTTGATCTTTTTGCATATATGATATGCTGAAAACAGAGCTCAAATGAAGAAGTTATGAGCATTTGAAGTTTTCAGATTTAAATTAATTTAGTTCGAATTTAAATTCAAATGAATATTTAAATCTAGGCTTTGCTTCAAAAAATAAATATAAGTTTACCCAAGGGTTAATTTAAATGTTAAGTTAAACAATTAATGTTAAAAGTTAATTAGGAAATAAAATAAACGGGCAATGAAAACAAATCAATGCACCCAAAGTGAGTAGAGTGGTTGACAACGTCGACCCAAGCGGTCGACCCCTAGTGGTTGACCGATCAAGGGGGGTTCGACCCCTATTCAGGGTGGTAGCTATGGTTTTTCCATATTACAACACTCCTGATAAATAGGACCCTATCCTCTTCACTTTTTATGCATAAATATTTAAGGACTTCCTCAAAACTCTATCATTTTCTCTCTTCGGTTAGATTTAGAAATTCAGTTAAGAATTCAGGTAAGAATTCTAATCGTTTTTTATTTATTCATTTAATCTATTCTCCTCCAACCTCTTTGAATATAATAAAATCACATATACCCATCCTTTGTTGTGTATATATATCAAAAGTAGGAGATTAAAAAACGCATTGCTTTGGAGTTGCAAATCCGTTTAATAAAAGCTAAGGATAATCCATAGGTGGAAACCTTAGTATTTTTATTTCAGTAATTCATTAGTATATGCACATGGATTTGAATATGCGAATAGGATTTTGGGATTGCCAAAAGATATAGATAAAATCTCTAAAAAAAATCTTTTTATTTCAACATATCAATTCTAGATGGAGAATCTCAATTATTTATGTTAATTTGATAGAGTTGATATTATTTCTACAATTTTTGATAATTTCACAGTCTATTCCACTTCTCTTCCTTCTTTGATTCAAATTGTGAGTTTTGAATAATAAAGTAAGGATGTGGAGCACGACTCCTATTCATAGTTTACACCACTTATCCCACACAAAATTCCTTCGTTTATTTCTTTGTAAAAGATGATTTGAATGGAATATAAAGTCAGAATTGCAATTCCTATTGTTTAGGATATTCCATTTTATTGATGTAATGAATTAGGTTTCTATTTCTATTTACAAGTCCATTTATTGCAGTTTTGGATATGAATATTTAATCCTAGTTTTGGATATTGAAGTCTTGGAAATATGAAGGGAAAGGACTTGTATTAGTATTGTATATGGAATTAAACGCTAGTTTAGGCGTATGAACCACACGCTTAGAAGTTGTTAGGCACGAATATATATTTATTTCTATTTGCGTAACAAACGTATAATTATAACGTATAATTGCATAGTTAATTAGGTAATAATTGTCATTAATTCCCCTTAGGAAGGTAATTAATATTTTAAGGCATAATAAGGAACATTTCTTGTATGGCCTTAATTACAAAAGGTTATATGAGCACTATATATGAAGGGTATAAATTATGGCTAATTCATAGGGTTGCGAGGTCAGTCAAAAGACACACAAAAGTTTGCCCAACTAATTTGGCAACCAGCAGTGTGACTTTGGGGCCGACGTGAGACAACTCTTATGATAAATATTCGTAATGACGCAAGGTACGTCCCAGATTCTGTGAGGTAAATCTACCAGCTAATCTAGCTACTGGTTCATACGAATAGTCAATCTAATGTGAAACATCATTATGAGTATGGGTTATAATAAGAAGGGCATGCTTTGGGGTCTTAAGGTATTAAGTGGTTGTTTGAGGACCCGCCTCTTTTCTCCAAATGAAGTATTAAATGGCCAAGGGGCTAGTTATTAGGCATGATAGGTGGTATCTTGATAGGGGTTCGCTTCAGGATAAGATATTAAGTGATTGATTGTGGGTCCTCCTTTCCATAAAGAAGTATTAAGTGGCTTGAGAGATTCCATGTGATGTCAGCTAGATAGTTACCATTGAGGGGTCCGCCTTTAGAATATGTATAAACGATGGGGTCTACCTCAATTAAGTCTTAAATGGCCAGAGTCTACCTATTTTCCAATAAAAGGTATTAAGTGGCTTGGGTACTATCTGTCGCATTGTTAGGTATTTATAACATGAGATTTAGGCTATGGAATTTATAAACCTGTTCGATAATGGAAGCTATTAAGTGGTTGATTGTGTACCCGGCTCCTTTCCTTAAAAAAGTAATAATAGTTTTATGTACATAAGACAGTCTTATTTTTAATTATACTGCTAAAGTACTGAAATGGTAAGACACGAGGTTTTTATTCACCGGAGATTTGTTGTTTTGACTACCTCCTTAATACAACACATGTTAAGGATGGGGTGATGGCAGTGACGACGCTTGAAGGTGGAGTAGCTTAAGCTTGTGGCAGTCATTATTATCTTTTATGATATTTTATGTTATACTCATGTATTTTGGATAAATGATGTAATGGATTTTACTTGACAGTTTGCTGACATTTTGTATTATGACTTTTCAAATGGTTTTGAAATAAAATGATACAATTTGCTATTATATTTTATTCCATCTGCTTGAGTTTTGAAAGAATAGTTATTGCTATGTACTATTACATTTTTCCAACCATATGGATCTAAGTTTCAAACGAGCATTTTATGGGTTGAAATTTAGGCCTATTCCTAGGTGGATTATTACAATGCCTACGTACTCATTTGAAACTCAAGTAAAGGTTTTCATTGCTACAATGGCTATGCATAATTTTGTATGAAAATACAATATGGTGTAGCATATTTTGAGGCTTATGATGATAATCCTGATCTTATTCAAAATGAATACCAAGAGGAATATTATAATATGAGAACTACAACAAACAGAAGGATTGAACAGGTACAATGACATGTATGTAATGAAATGGCAACACTTTGCAACATCATAAGAGATGAAATTATTGCAGTAGGGATACGCCGAAACATTATAGTTGTATCATTTTATCTGTATCTTTTAAGATATAGTATTTATCTTTCGAACATTATAGTTCTGTCGTATCATTTTAGTTAAACACATATTACACAATAAAAACAAATGACGAATTAAATTAAAAATCACATTTCAAAAGCTCCGCTCAAATACGTTGCTCAAATACCTCTTTCGCATCGCCAAATGCATTCCCCTTTAATCTAACTTACCAATTCAAATTCCCTACTCAAACTCCGGGCTTAAATGCCCCATTCGCTTTGTAAAATATAGGCCTTAAGCAATGAGGGGCCTGAAGTAAGAATCCCTTATTCCTTTTATTTATAAGAAGCTTTGACCATTGTATTTTTCCTCAACTAAAACAATTCTTCATCTTCAAATGTTGTTTCCACCACTCCTAAAATTCCCTAAAATGAAATCGCCACCACTTTTAGAAATTCAAATGCTCACTGCCTTATGTCTTGAAATTTGTGCTCATGAAGCTCAAAACCTTTTGAACTATGTGCCTAGATCTGGATGTAGATGCTTGTCATTGATTGTGTGGCTAAAATCTGAAGTTAAGGAATTTCGCGACCTCAAGAGATCATATTTACCTAGATCCAAGAGACTACTAGAAAACATTGCCTCAGTCTATGTCATTCCTTTGCATCGATCTGGAGTTTAGCTCTTGTCTAAAGTGCTATCTCAGATTCGATGTTCATGACCTTGAAGCTTTGCGATGTCAATGACAAATAGGGAGATGCATCAAATATTACCTTAACTGATATAATGTGAATTTGCAACTCGACTGCATTGTTGAGATGGTGCTTCCAAATTCAAGGTCTACATAGAGATTCAATCAATACGATATTCATCTGCTATTCAATTCTGCTGAGATTCTTGACTATGTTTAGAGTTATATGGACTTATTCATAAGCTTCATATTTGATGATATCATATTTTGATCTGTTTTGATGAAGCGGCAAATGTCACTGATTATGGAATATTAATTTTGTCTTGAGATTGTGTACATATTTTTTTTGTAACATTATTTAGGCTATTTAATTAATAGAATTAAATAAAATAATGTGTTGATTAGGGGACTGAGATTTGATTTTAAATAAGGTGTAGCCGTGCCGTTTAACCATAAATTAAAATAAGAGTTAACTTGAAATAGAGGAGCGGTAAAATAGAAAAGATGCCACTCCTATATCCTCCAATTGGCCATGTAAAATATTACACGTTCATTTTCATTTTCAAATTTTAAAATAAGGGGGCGGCGACCATTAACAAGGAGGAGAAGAAGAAAAGCTAGGGAGAAGCTAATTCAAATCAAATCTATTCACACCTCAATCTCCATAATCCCAAAAGCTAAGATGAATATGTTTACATCTCAATTTTGATTGTGTTTTCTATTTTAATATGAATTTTGGATATTTTGCAATGATTTGCTATGTTTTTGAATGACGGAATGAATATATACTTCCAAATAAATTATGGTTATTCATATTGAATTTATGGTATGTTTTAAGATGAATACCCTATGAAATGACATCCAAATGCCTTGTGAATTTTTATGAAGATCATAAATATTATTTGGAAATGGGTTTCAATTTTCAATTTTTTTGAATTTTCATGGAATCAATATGAATGTTCTAATAAAGAAAAGGTTAATTTGGGTTAATAATTATTTTCAGTTAAATAATAAAAGATTAGGATCTTAGATTTTTTTATGTTGGAAAACACATTAAAATAGATTTTTTGTAATTTTTTATATCTTTCCTAAGTGTTTTAAGGGTTATATAAAATTATTTAAGTTATGGGACTTAAGTGTTTTATATAACTAAAAGAGGAGAAGAGGCATTTCATAAAATGATTTATATTATAAAATCTGGAAAGTCGGCGGCACTTTTGACAAAGTGTAGTGCATTTTATTGGTAAAGAAAGAGGAAACCAATCACAATTAGACACATAAGGAAGTTCAGGTGAAAAGAACTAGTTGCTACATGTTTTTCACTTTTTCGACACCATCGATACCAGGTCCTTCACCCTCGTCTTCGCCTTCGACTCAGTCAAAACCAACGTGCATTGTATTAGTTTACTAGTACGTAGTGAGTTGGATGTAGGAAGAAGGTAGGGAGTCGAAACCAGGGGTTCCAAAGGGTTGAGGTGGTCCTTTGTTTTAAATTAAAAAAATACACCTACTTGCTTTCGATTAACTGGCTTTCGAAAAGTAGCTTTTGACTAAGTCAGATGATTTAAATGAAATGGTTTCGATTGAGTTGCACCACTATTTTTAAGTAACTGCTTTCGACTAAGTCAAAACCATCGTCAAAACCATCTTACTGTCGCCTTTTTACCTTTCAACCCAGATGGGTTCGAAGGGGATATTTTGTTTTCAAAAACCTGGCCACCTCTCAAATGCTTTTGAAGTGATGGTTTCGACACCATCGCTTCATTACTAAGGAATGGTTTCGAATGAGCAGTTTTGATTTAAATGTTTTAAGACCCTTTTTATACAAGTAAAGTAAAACCAAATTGGTTTCAAAAAAGATGCTTTCGACTTTAATGGGTTTCTGATACTTTTGCTCCACTTATAGGCAGAATCCAAATGGTTTTGACCGAGACTTTTTTCAATGGTTTCGAAAGGTTTCTACATGTTTTAAATTGAACCCAAAGTGATTTTGAAAGGATTCATTTTTGACTGTTTCGAAAGGTGTTAACGAATGGTTTCGAAAGCGATGGTTCCCTAGGATTTCGAAAGGATTGAAAGGAAGGGTTTTCCTATGTTTCCGAAAGGATTGAAAGGAAGGGTTTTCCTATGTTTTCGAAAGGAAATATTTAAAACGTATTAAAGGTCTTATATTTTGAAGCTTTTGGAGAAAAGAAAGGAAAAGATTTTCCAATGTTTTCAAAAGGCAATATTTAACGGTTTCGAAATGGGTCTTTTAATGGTTTCGAAGGGGTTACTTTCAAGGGTTTCGAAAGGGATGTTTAAAGGTTTTAAACGAAGGTTTCGAATATATTAAATATGCAATATAGCTTAAGTATTTCCAAGTTAAAAATGGGTTTGACTTGTTTTGAAAGGATAGTTAATCCTTATTAAATTTCATCAACATAATTTTTAGTAAAGTGTATATAACATGGCAAAATGGCTTAAAGTAAAGCTAAAGATATATTTCCCTATATGTATATATATATGTATATATAATCTGAAGGACTAAATCATTTTGAAAAGATTTTTAAGGAAAATTTAAAGGATAGTTAACCCTAAGAAAATAATTGGGACAGTTAGTCCATTTTGCAAGCAGTCAGCCTAGATTTCAGACAGTTAGTCCAGTTTACGGGCAATCAACCTAGTTATATGGACATATAGTCCATTTGTAGCGTAACGGACCTTGCTATTATATTTTGGGCAGATAGCTCACATATTTCTTGTTTTACAGATAGATAGTCCATTTACTGGCATAAAGGATATTGCTATTTGATATAATCAGTTTATTAACCTATTTAGTCGGACGGAAGGATTTGCAAAATATCTATTTTAAAGAGGATATAAGTGAGGGGAAACCCATTCCTTTAGGCGGCGTGGTCTGACGTAATATAAGTAAACTGAGATGTAACAGAATTAATCACACCAGGTTTCATGTCTGACTTGAAGTTTTTATTTCCTCTTAAACTCTTGGGTACTCAAAATTGATTTAAGTAGGCTGAGCGTTGAGGTTTTTAGATTTTAGTCTTTTGGCGAATAAAGCATCCGAAAACGAGCAGGTGGCTGACGGTTAGCTAATTAGGATTGCAGTTTCATTTTGTTTTGATTTCGCTATGTATACTAAGTCAGATATGACTATACTACTTTAATCAACTGATGGGGCATCATCATATGTCGCTCTTGGCGTATTTTTGTAATGATATATTTAATCATTGCCTGGAAAAAGTTAAGGGATTATGTACCATGCATATGAATTGTTGTTTTAAAATGTAATTAGCAAAGTATTATCTTTTATCTATGATTTTATTCATATTCATGTGCTTTTGATATTATGAATACCTTTATCATTACCGTACTTCATCAGCAGAAGTTAATATTATGGATGATTGCAGCATCTGTAGCACTTAGCTTTTGGCCTCTAGATATGGGATATTACAGATTGGTTATTGGTTGTGCCTCACGTCAAATGATGTAGTTTGGATCAAGTTCGACGATGAAGTTTGGAACAACTATGACGATGAAGCTTGTTTATAGAGCAATGTGCATGATCGGAAATAGTATAATTCAGATGAATGAATGAATGATGATAAAAATAGTGTACTTTTGATATCCGATCTAGATAAAAATGTTTTGCTTGTTACTGTTGAAGTGAGGGTTTGTGATGAGATTTTGTTGCTTTAGTTTCTAAATTTTGCATCATCTTTTTTTTTTTTTTGTAAAATTCCATACTTTGATAAGAAGAAAATTTTGCAATTTATAGAGCTTGAACTATCAATTTTTTTTTGCAAAAAGTATCTCTGTTTGAATTAACCTAGACTGTGATATTTTCATATAAATAGTTATGAATTCAAAACTATATGTGAATACAGTTATGTAACTCTTATCTTGAATGCTAGCTTAAATCGAAAGTTTGGATTATTATGGCTAAAAAAGTTGAAAACTAAGGCATCTTTGTAACCAATTCTTAATAATATGTTTAATAACTTTGGTGTTACACTTTTTTGGTATAAGCAGAACTTCCCAAAATGCTCTTTAAACTAATAGTTCAGTCAATAGGTTTGTATGCTCTAAATAGCCACCCGCTCTAAGTTTATTCACCAGCATTTTTTTGGTTGTTTGTTTAAACAACTCCCGATCCATGGTTTTAATAGTAGTTCAACATGTTTTTTTACAATGCAATAATTAAATACAATGTACAGTCATATTTTGGATGCAATGAATTAGTCTTTCGCTACTGATCCGGCTTATAAGCATTCACCGAGATTTAATTAAGCAAGTCCTTTACCTATCTTTATACTAATATAAGGACGTGAGATGTACTTTCCACTCTATAAATATGGTACCGTACTTTTTCATCTTCCATACAAAAGTTAATTGCTTCTTCTCCACTTCAGCCTCTGCAATCACATTAAATCACTTAAATATTCTCAACATCTCCAAGCTTAAGTGGCAGTGGGAAAGCTTCTATTTTCTAGCAGGTACATAGACTGCTCTATCATACAAACTTTCTTTTGATAAATTACTAATGATCACATATCGTATTATTATTTGGCTGATGTCTCTATCCATATATTATATAATATATTACTCATCGTCAATTTCTTCACTGAATGGAATCCCAAATTCCTTACAGCATTTATGATTCAAACGTGGGTTAAAGAAATCCGCATCTTCATGGTATAAATTATTTAAAAATAATATATTATTTCAGAGATACTAAGTTAACATGTACCTCAACTTTGTTGTGCTAATGATTTGTAGGATCTATTTAATTTTTTTCTCTCAATGTCAATCATAAATAGAACACCTATTATTTTATATTATGCCAGAGTACATCCAATTAATGCATAATTTAAAGAGAATGCAGTAAACATCTAAAACAGAACATTGCATTTGTAAATTAGAAAATATGCAATTATTAAATATGACCATTAATGCAATAATAAAAATACTTATCATATGTAGAAGGCATATAAAAAAGCAACCTTATGCAAGTTAAAGTTATGTTTTATTGCAACAACTATCATGATAAGTTAAGTTAAAAAATGCAAAACCATTCATGCCTTCGTAATTTTTTTTAATTTCACATTTATATCTCATAGATGTAATCATTATCATATCTTTAAAATACAACATTTTTAGTGCATTACAATTAAGTAAAACAAATCATAAACCAAACAATAGACGTCGAATGATCCAATAAATATAAGTCGGCAGACGATAAGGCATCACCTTCTAAAGCTATGACGGTGGAAAATAATAAAAAAAGTGCAAGAAAAACTATGCAACGATCAATAAACCCTCTTGGCAGATAACTACGGTTGGGTTACAAATTTTACTTTTGAGTTAGTAAATTGCATACTAAAATAAGTTATAAAGTAATAAATATTCATTATTTAACGGTATTTTTTCTTCGTTTTTTATAGATTGAAGATAATTAAAATAAAATCCTTTATCTCCGAATAAGTTTTGTTAAATTTAATAAAGTCAAATGTATATTGTTTAGTATTATCATACTAAATGCTTGATTTTTATATTTTTGTTTTACATTTATGTTCATTGAGTATATAATCTTGCCGTTTTTCTGATACTGTCGAGATTATTGTGTGATTAAAAAAAATTAAAATCTTATTTACTTTCATCGAGTTTCAAAACTTCTTAAAATTCATGATTGTGTTCGGTGATGCTGTGCCTCGGTTGCAGCTGGCTGTTGGTCCCTCTGGGCCTGTGCTCGGTGATGTATTGGTCGATGTCTTTGAAGCCTCGTTCCAGGCTTGCCCTGTGTTTGATGGGTCTTTCGTCTGTTTTGGTGAGATTGTGCTGATTGGTTGGTTTGTGGGTTCTCGGTTGGTTTTTGTTGATTGTTTGGGCAGGGGAATCTTGGTGGTTGATTATGTCGATCTCATCCTTGAGAGATCTCCCCAGGTTTGTTGTGGTTGGAGAGGTCAGGTGAGTTTTGTTTCTCGGGTTTCCTCTTTTGTATTTGTTGGCAATGTTGTTTCGGTTGTTTGTTCTTGGGTTGCAGTTGTTTCATTATTGACTTTGAGCCATGACACACTTTGGTGTGTGCTCCCTGGCATGGTAGCTCTGTCCGGGACGGGTGACATGTCAGGTCATGTAGGCAATGAGCGCTTCGTTTGGAGCGGTCAATGCAGGTGTTATTGTTGGTTTCCGTTTTACTGCCATTGCGAGGCCGATTCTGTGTCGTACATGGCCATCTTAGGTCTTCATTCTCTGATTGGTATTCTACGGTCCTTATGGAGATATCACACATTCAGGATCGAGAGGCCCGGGCGATATTCTTGGTCTTTTCGCATAGTGGTCACAGATATGGATCACTATGCGGAAAGTCGGAAACTTTGCCGGCTTTCCTCGACTCCCTCAGTTGATGTCTCTGTTACGACCATTGTGCGGACCTTATCTGTCTCGCGGGGCTGTCTCATCAGTGACAGTCCGGCTTGGGTTAGGTTCCTACAGCACCGTGGGTTGAGTATTTTATGCAGCCCTACATACTTTCGTTTTATTCCGTCTGTCGAGGTGCCTTCGGCCTCATCGACTGATTGCTGCTCTTTTCTTTGCTCCTTGCCTTCGTCCTCTTGTTCCTTATCCATTTCCATCCCCATGCTTAGCGAAGCGGAGATTGCGATCATTAATGATCGCCTCTCTCGCCTAACTAAGAATTCGGCTCCTTCCAGATCTACTCTTAGGCTATCGGGCTCGTCGGAGCCGACTCAGGCTTCTGCCGATTCCATCCCTCGGGTATCGGCATCCTGTGTCTAGAGATCTTCTCGTCGGCGCACGAGAGATCTCCTCTCCACTCCTCGTACTATCCGTACTCTCTCTATAGCGGCGACTGAGCAGACAGATCGGTCTGCTTTTTCATCGTTGTATCTTATTTGAGCTGGGTCTGTTCTGTTATCTCTGTCTTGTCTTTTTTCCTCTGTTTCCAGGCTTTCATGTCGAACTTTCTTTTCTGGAACGTTCGTGGTATTGGCAATGAAGCTTCTTGCGCTAGATTAAAGCGCATTGTCCGTAAACATTCTATTTGCTTGGTTGCTCGGTTGAACCTTTTGTAGGATCTGGAGAGATTTCCAGGGTTGTCCTGTCGCTTGGGTTTGGAGGTGTTGTATCCAATGTTTCGGGTAAGATTTGGATTCTCTGGTCCAAATGCTGTGTGGTTCATCCTTTGTTTGATTCGGACCAGCTTATCTCTGTGGTTTGCTCTGCTTCTCTTTTCCCCCATCCATTTCTGTTTTCGGCGGTGTACGCCAAGTGTGATAGGATGGAGAGATTATCCCTATGGGATGATATTCTTCATCTAGCTGAGATGGGCTTTTCGTGCTCTGTTGTGGGTGGTGATTTCAATGTTGTCGCTAGCCAGGCTGAGAAACTGGGGGGGGCGGCTATAAACCGCTCTTCGGCCGCAGATTTCAATTCGTTCATTGTGAGCTCAGGTTTTTCCGAAATTCCTTTTGTGGGATCAGCTTATACCTGGTCTAATAATGAGGAGGGTCCGAATCGGATCCTTTCTCGGTTGGACAGGATTTTTGGGTCACCTGATTGGCTCAGTCTTCCATTCTCTTTCTCTACGTCGCATCTCCTCCATGCCTGCTCTGATCATGCCCTGTTGGTATTGCGATGTATTCCTCAATCTCTATCGGGGCCTTCTTCTTTCCGCTTCCTCAGTATGTGGTGTTCCCATCACTCTTTTCTTCAGGTTGTCGAGGAGTCGTGGTCCGCTCCTATTTCAGCTTCTCCCTTGGGGGGTTTCTCCCAAAAGCTGAAACGTCTCAAGGCTAGACTTAAGACCTGGAATTCCCTTGTTTTCAGGAACATTTTCGACCGTGTTAGAGCGGCTGAGGAGACCCTCATTCTTGCCGAAACTTTGTTCGACGAGTTCCCTTCAGCCGAAAACAGGGAGAAATGGGCGTCGGCCCAATTGGCTTTCTCTTCGGAGCTTTGTATCGAACACTCCTATCTTCGCTGAAAGGCAAGGGTAAAATGGGTGGTCGATGGGGATTCGAACTCCAAATTTTTCCATTCATCGATTCGCAAGAAAGCCAACCTTCTCTCCATTCGAGAAATTTTGAGACCGGATCTCTCTTTGGCGTCCTCCCCGTCTGAAGTTAAGGAGATCATAGTTTCTCATTTTTAATCTTTTCTGGGTTGTCCCTCGGTAGTGGAGAAGGATCTGGATATCCTCTCTTTCATTCCCAGATTGATCCCTTCTGAGGAAGCCGATGGTCTGGCGGATCCGCCTACCACGGAGGAAATCCGTAGTTGCGTCTTTGCTCTCAGCAAGGACAGTGCTTCTGGTCCGGATGGTTTCAACGGATCTTTCTATCGTAAGGTTTGGTCTATCATTCAACTGGATTTTTGTTTAGCTATCCAGCAATTCTTTGTCCGCAGTCTTCTCCCTGTTAGTTGGTCTTCCACCAACTTGGTTTTAATTCCTAAGTGTGATTTCCCGTGGTCATGCGCGGAATTTCGTTCCATCAGCTTGTGTAATTTTTCCAACAAAGTAATTTCTAAGATTTTGGCCATTCGCTTAGCTCCGTTCCTTGACCGTATCATATCTTCCTCTCAGGCAGGTTTTGTGAAGGGTCGTCTTATCACTGATAATGTACTGCTAGCTCAGAAACTGATTTCCCAGATTGACAGGAAGGTTAGAGGTTCCAATGTCGTTTTCAAACTTGATATGGAGAAGGCTTATGATCGCATGTCGTGGTTTTTCATTATTAAAGTTCTTCGTGCTTTTGGCCTTCCAGAAACCCTTATCGATTTGGTTTGGAGACTCATCTCCAACTGTTGGTTTTCCGTCCTCATTAACGGATCGGCCAACGGGTTCTTTCGGGCTGGTAGGGGTCTCCGTCAGGGTGATCCTCTATCGCCTTCTCTTTTCGTGATTGCAGCTGAAGCTTTCATTCGAGGGATCCACACGTTAACGATTTTCGGCCAGGTTCACCGATTTGGTCTTCCGAGTAGGTGCCCCCTCATTTCTTCCTTATCCTTTGCAGATGACATTGTCATTTTCTCTAACGGTAATCGAACGTCTGTTCGTCGCCTTATTCGCTTTATCCATCAGTACGAGCGATGCTCGGGCCAGCGAGTTAACTCGTCCAAGAGTTGCTTCGTTCATGCGAAGGATATGGATTCAAACAGGGTTTCCTGGATCCATTCGTTTACAGGATTCAGGGAGGCTTCTCTTCCTCTTCCTTACTTAGGTGTTGCTCTCTACAGGGGCTAGAAACTCAATGCTCTTTTCGACCCTCTAACGGATAAGGTTAGGGGAAAGATCATTCGGTGGAATGCTTCATTTCTTTCTCTGGCTGGAAGGTTGGTTCTTATCAAGTCGGTATTAAGCTCGCTGGGCACTCATGTCTTCGCAGCGATGTCTCCTACCGCCTCTTTTTTCATGTCTTTCCAATCTTTGGCTTCTTCATTCTTCTGGGGGTCGAAGGTTGATAACCACCGTCATCACTGGGTTTCGTGGGACGTGGTGTGTCGTCCCAAGGAAGAAGGCGGGTTAGGTTTGCGAAATCCTAAGGATTTTTGCACGGCTTTTGCTTGCAAGTTGTGGTACCGATTTGGGACTGTCGATTCCCTTTGGGCGAAGTTCCTCCGTGCCAAGTACCTTAGTCTGGCCTCCACAGGCTATTCCGGCTGTCCATCCTTCGCTAGTGAAACTTGGAAGCACATGCAATCGGTGAAACCTTTCTCCAACTCCCACGGAGGGCAATCTGGTTGGGATGGTGGTTCGTTTTCTATCTTGAAAGCTTGGAATTCGGTTCGTCTTTCTTCCCCCGTTCAACCTTTATTCTCCTTCATTTGAGATGCCAGAATCCCTCCTAAAATTTCTCTGTTCATGTGGCGAACCTTTCATAAGGGATTGCCAGTTGATGAGAACCTTCAGCGGATTGGTATTCCTTTCGTTTCCCGTTGCAGATGCTGCGGCAACGGGAATTCGGAATCTTTGGATCATTTAATCTATTCTGGTTTCTCTGCCAGATCCTGCTGGAACTATTTCGGTAACCTTTTAGGTGTAAGAGGTTGCATCAATTCGTCGGTGGATTTACAAATGACCTGGTGGTACGGTGTCAAAGGTAAATCTCTCCGTTCTGTTGTTCTCCGCTTAATTCCTTGTCTTATTTCCTGGCACCTTTGGTGTGCGCGGAATAAGGCTATCTACGATGAGTCTACCATGGATCCTTTTTCGATTATTCGCCGGGTGAGGAATGATGTTTTCCTCGCATTTCGTGGCAGACCCTTTAAGGGATCGATTAGCTCTCGTTCAGCCCATCTATTGGCTACGTTTTCTATTATCTGTATCCAGCCCCCCGACAGGGCGGGCGTTGGTTGATGTCCGTCCTTAAGCCAGGTGGTTCTGGTTTAACTATCTCCGTCTTCCCCCCCCCCTTTTTTACTCTGATTTAGTGGCTTCTGGTTGCAGGCTATGTTTTAAAGGTTTGGTTTGGGGTCTTTGGTTTCTTCTTTTTGGCTTGCATTGTTCGGTCGCTATTCTGGTCCTTATTTCGTCGTTCTCAGCTTGGGCTTCCTTTGCTGGTTCTTATCATTCTGGTTCATTTCCTTTCTGGGAGGTTCCGCCGACAGCATTCCTAGCTGTTTCTGATTATGGGGTTGTTTTTATTCGGCGGCTTCGCCCCCTTTGTTTTTATGGTCCTTCTGTTTGCTTATTTTTCCGTGTTTTTCCCTCTCTCTGTTTTATTTACTTTTTCATTGGTCGGCTTCTGTCGACGTCTGTTGGTTTTTCTAGATTTGGGTTACCTGTCAGGCTTGTTGACAGCATCTGTTTCCTATGTATATATTTCTCATTTTTGGTGAAAAAAATAATCAAGGAACAACCATTACAACAACAATATGCACTTCCTATAGCTTCACAAGTTGTAGGAATAGTGGTAATTGTTGAGAAAAATACCATAAATGGTAGAGATATTGTTGTACAAATAATATCAGGGTAGCTTATGAGAGTACCAGAGACGCATGGTTGTTATGATCCTCTACAATATCCTCTTTTACTCCCTTATGAAAATAATAGCTGGGACCTAAGTAGTCATAACGAGAATGGTACTCTCATTACATGATCAGAGTATTATGCTTATATCTTATAGTATGAACTTTGATATTTATTAATTTATATTCTTTACAATCTTAGTAATAATCAAACAGATTACTCAACTTTTATTTAATCTTCTTAAAATACATCTATAATTAATGGATCTTCTATTTTTCTTTTTTCCTAATTTCAAAAGGTTCTAAAAAAATTAATGTTTTCTAATTATATATTCAACAAGAAGATACATATCTCTTTTACTACTCAATGGACGTTTGTCGTGACAATGCATTATGGATAATTATGTAAAAATAGAAAGTTATTGAAAGAGATGGTTTTGGGAGAAACAACATCACATTAGGTCAGAATTGTTTGTAGGTCTACAAAATGCATTGAATTCCGTATAGAATGATCTATATATACTGAATTTTATTTACATTTCTCTGACCACATTATATGGAGAGTATGATAAATATACATACACATATACATATACATATATATATATATATATATATATCGTCAAAATCATAAAAGTGATCTGAAAATTAAATATAGAAACATCAGAAGAAGAACAATATTACCCGCTTCATTTAATGGAAGCCCACACAACATGTACCAACGTTACCAAGATGCTATTATAACATCTCATAAAATTTAATCAAAATTTTAATAATTAAGATAGGGTTAAAAATGAAAATTTTGTTAAATTTTAGAATTTGGTTATTGAATTTCCACCATTGCACCCGTGGCGATTTTCCGATCAAGTTTCATATATAATATGTTAAAATCGGAGTTAAAATGAAATAGTTATGAACGTTTTTTAAGTTTTCGGGTATAAATAATTCAAACGAGTTTAAATTTGGAAAATTAAATATTTGGATATTGAAAAGTCATTTTGAAATTAATAATTAACATTAAAGGTTACCTAACATTTAATTAAATGTCAGAACAAATGGTAGCATATAACTTAAAACGAGTAATAAATAAAATAAACGAAAACAAAATAAATTGGGCATTTCTGGTCTCAAGAGGTCGACCTCCCCAGTTAAGGGGTCGAGTGCTAAAGGTCGATTGCTTTGTATTTGGGGTTGATCCCTTTAGGGTAAAAGGTAGTTGTTCTGAAAGTGGCAGCAAGGGTTTTGTTTAATTTAACGATTCAGATTCTATTATTTTTAATTGTACGGTTCTAGCTCTTTCTCACCTTATAAATAGACCCATAGACCCCCCCCATCTTTCTTCATAAAAATTTTGAGAACGCTAGCAAAGCTCTGTCAAATTCATTCCTCTTAGGGTTTCAAAAATAGTAAATTTCCCGATAAGTAATTCTAGTTTCCAGTCTCTAGTTTAAATTAGTCCTTCTTCTTATCTTTCGATTTATGAAATCTTACATATATATATAATCTATTTATTATATATTCAAAAAAGGAAAGATCAGACAAAGAATTAGAAGCGACATAAATCAGATCTCATATTCTTCTTCTTATTCTTTGGGTTTCAGAATCAGTTAGAAATTTCAGATAAGAGGGTTAGATGTTTAATTCTTTTGTTTCTAATTCTGTTCCTCTCTAGTTCTGATTTTAAATCTAGTTTCTATATATAATTCACTTAGTTGTATATTCCAAATGTGGAAGATCTGAAAGAAAATTTGGTGCGGTGGAATGAAATCCAATTAGGAAGAAAACTATTCTTTGTGAATAGAAATACCAAGTTTTTCATATTTTTGCAATTGAATAGTATTTATTTGGATTTGATGTATATCTTGGTAAATTTTGGTAGTAAATTTTTGTAAATGAAAATAGAACATTTGAAACCCCCAAAGTTTCCCTAGGTAAATAACAATCTCTGTATATGTTGGAACTATAATTGCTTTTGGCATTAATATTTTATAATCAAATTACTTTTTTAGAATTAGATAGTCTATGGTCCATTCAACCTATTTTCCCTATATTAAATTGGTGTGTTAAAGGGCTCAAAAAGAAAATAAATTAGAAATTATGGATAAAGTATGAATTTAATTGTTTTTAGTTGCACCGCCTATTTCTATTGCTTAAATAAGAAACTCCTTTCTCACTCCAAAATGAATTATATATAAAATTTGAATTGAACATAGACGATCTAATTTGTGAAGATCTTTTCTTTAAAACAAAGAAGATATTCTGATTTATTAATATAGAACAAGTTGTATATATTCCATTCTTGCACGAATCGATTTTATTTGGCTATTGTAGCAGTAGATATCGTTAGAATTGTAGATTTATATGAGATTGATGTTTTAACATACCTTGCAAACAAATTATTATCGAATTATTATGACGTAATGATTAGACCTTAAATTTCGCGTGTAAAAAAAGTATGTATATTATATTGATATATTGACTATTAAGACCCATAGCGTATTTATTATAGCGTATTGAGCGTTATAATTAGTATTATTAGTATAGTTATGTAATATTAATTTGTAGGATGGAAGTTGGTGTAAATTAGCGAGTTAATCCCTATTGGACGTGTTATTAGGGGATACCTATATGGCCTCAACTATTAGACATGGAGGATGATATATGTATATAATTGGTATACATATAAGGTATAACTAAGTTATAAAGATGCGAGGTTACCAAAGTTACATGGAAGTATGCCCAGTTAAATTTGGCTACTAGTGGTGCGGCTTTGCAGACTAATGTGAGACATCGCCTATAACAAATAACCACAATGGAAGCAAGGTTAGTTCTAATTCTGTATGTAAACCTGCCCAGTCAATTGGGCTACCAGTACCTACGAATAGTCGGACTAATGTGAGACGTCATGAGTGGGTTATGGATCATAAGTTGTTCTTTTGGATGTGGTAAGTGAAATCCTTAGAAAGGGTCTGCTTTGAGTTAGACGTATTAAGTGGTTATGGTAGAGTCTGTCTCTTTCTTAGCTGAAGTATTAAATGGCCTAATTGGATTTCTTACGATGTCATTAAGAAAGAACCATGTAAGCACCTGCCTTGGGGTTAGGTCTTAAATAACGGGAATTTGCCTATTTTATATGTCTTAAATAATCAGAGTCCACCTAAACCGCATCAAAGAGGTACTAAGTGGTTGGGTGCTTCCTCTTACTTCTAAAATGGTAGTTATGTTAGATTGTATAGTCAAGCTGGAAGAACCTTTGGGCTTACAGTTGACTTTTGTATAGTCGATTGAAGAGCCTATGAGCTTATAGTTGACTTTTGTATAGTTGGACGGGAAGAGTTTTTGGGCTTATCACTGATTTTATATATAGTTTATATAGTTGGACTTCGGCTTAAAGTTGACTTTATACATAAGACATAATTCTTATTTGAATAATACTGCCCAAGTACATTATAGTAAAGCTTGAGATTCGCATTTCACCAGGAATTTGTTGTTCTATCGCATTCCTCATTACAACACAGGTTAGAGGGAGTAATATTGATTAAGAAGATGAAGGTGGAGGTGGAGACTTGGCGCAGTTATCTATCTATTTATGTTTTTTAAGTATTTTTATTATGTCAATTCAGACAGTTATGTTATTTTGAGATACTATAAAGGCTTTATGTAAACATTTTGTAAAATTTAACATGTTGTGCTTCTGAAATGATTTTCTTTATGAAATGGTTACCTGTTCCTGATATTATATTTTATCCATTCCACTGTATGATTCTGAAAGCAAGATAGATAACTCTATGTACTATTTATTATTTTAATTTTATCAACTTAATAGCTTGCCTTGAGATGGGTTTTGGATTCGATGTGCTTTGTTGGGTTAAAATTAGGTCGTTTTGGGGCGGATTGCTGTAGCCATGGCTTTGATACAAAAGTTTGGGAAGCCCAATCTTTTCATTACGATGACATGCAATCGTTCATGGATGAAATCACTTTTAAACTACCATGCGGAAAATCAACAAAAGATCGTCCAGATCCTATGACAAGAGTACTTCGTGCAAAATAGGAACTAATGGATGACATTTATAACAAACAAGTTCTTGGTTTAGTTGCAACACATGTGCATGTTATATAATTTAAAAAAGAGACTTGCTTATGCTTATATTCTTATCATATTAGATAACAAAGATAAATTTCATAGCCCAGATGTTTATGATGCTGTTGTAAGAGTAGAAATCCCAAGCCATGACGAAGATCCACACTTATATAGTATTGTTATTAAATGGACGCGTCATGGACCATGTGGAAGACATCGACCAAATTCACCATGAAAGATGGACAATCCAAAAAGGATTATCCAAAATATTTTCTTCAACTACTCTTCAAGGAAATAATTCATATCCCATCTATCGAAGGTTAGATAATCCATGGTTGTTAAAAAAATATGATTGCCATATTAATTTTGAATTTTTAGCAGTATCAAATCTGTAAAATACTTGAAACATACATGTCGACAAAGGTCCAAATCATGTGGTAGTTGAAGTTCGTCCAGGAAGTAAGTTCGAGGAAATTCAAAAGTTCGTTGATGCAAGATGGATGTGTCCTCAAAAGGCCTCTCAAAGAGTTTATGAATTTCCACTGCGCACAATTTATCCTTTTTTCAAATATAACACTCTGAAATTTTAACATAAATTAAATTAAATAAAAAAATATTAAAAATAATTTTTTTTACAAACATTGGAAATGCTACGAACCTTGCAGTATTGTGTTCGTAGTGATTTTCTGGATGATTTTCATATATAACACTTCGAAATCGGAATTAATACGAAAAAGTTAAAGACGTAGGAAGAATTAAAAATAGAATAAAAACTTAAAAATAAATTTTCACAATTTAACAGGGTGATCAGTCGACCAGGAGGGTCGAAGATCGACCGATAGCGGTCGACACGGATGGGGTAATGGTCGGACATGGCTATATTAAATCGATAGTTCCCTGACGTGTTTGAATAGCAAAGATGCTTGGAGTTAAGTTTTTGATGAGTGTATAGGATGACTATAAAGATTCACTTGCCTTGATCTAAAGGTTTAAACTATTTGCAAACCCCTATAAATGTAAGTCTGACCTAATCAATCCACATAATAATTCACTGTAACAAAAATCTACCCAATTTCAACCTCTCCTTTAACCCTAAAATTCTTCAAAAATCAAAATTAAATCAACCAAGAAGAATACTAGTAACTGGATCTAGATGGAGCAAGTGGAGCTAGCATACGGAGGGGCGATTCTCAACCTAAACAAATAGAAAGAACTCAGGCTCAGACTTGAGGTTAGAGAGAACAATTTTGATTAGACGATTATTACAGTTAGGTTTAAATTATTCTAACAGATTTAGAATATTAGTAAATTATAATTTAAATTGTAAAACCTCAATGTGAAAACTGTAATTTAGAGTAGAAATTGGAATGACAGTAATTTGATAAACCTAACATTGACATTTGCATAAATCTTTTGTTACTAACCTGTAAAACCCTAAAATTAGTAAACCAAATCTGTAAACCATGGATTTAACAAATTGGAATTGAAACTGAAACTGAAAAAATAGACTGGTCAACTTAGTAATTAGGGTGCACTATAAACAGTTAACGATGCGAATGAAACTGTTAACAAGAAATCTTATTAACACCCCAAATTGTGTTAAGGAACAAGGTTTATCCCTTAAGTAGATGGAGAAGTGTGGAATGTGTATATCCTTCTTGAATTTCCTTTCGAATAGACTATAGTAATAAAAAGTAACACAGGTCGACCTTTCGAATCAGTCAAAACGGTTAGTTTCTTTACTTAACGACCTTTTGACCCTGTTAAAATAGTGTGGATCCTCCTTTAAAAGCTCTCCTTTCGATTCAGTTGAGGTACCCTGAATAAGGTTTGCCTTGGTTGGTTTCGACCTAGTCGAAGGCTTTAGTTGTAGTGTGGTTAGGACTTTATCTAAGAATTTGAGATAGTGGTTCTGACTCTGTCGAAAGCAAAGTCGCTTATGTGTTAATACTAAGATCAAGAATCTAAAGTTGGGGTTTCAACCTTGTCGAAAGCTGGATGTTGTTGAAAGCTGAAGCCTAGAGAAAGGTAGTTTGGAGTATACAACTGAAGTTATTGAATATGCTAGGTTTTGATTGTGTCGAAAGGGTCCTTCGGTTTAAGCGACACCTGAAACACAAGGTTAAACCTGATAAAAGCTTTAAAAATAGTAAAGTAATCTCAAAGATTTAAGACTTCCCTTTCACATCCCAAAGAAGACTTTATTACTCAAAATCCCGAATTTGATTTAGTAATTAGAATTTTGTAGCACTTTGAATTTAGAAAGTACAAGTTAGAATCACTTGAATCGAATCTCCAAAACATGACCCCTTGGATCTTATTTATAGATGCGAGTCAGCATCATTCGACCCTAAGGCTTTCAATTTGGTCGAAAGGTGGTTGCCGAAATAACTCTAGTATGCTTCCGCCTTTGTCGAAAGGAACAACAAAGTTTTTCTTCTTTGTGTTGCCTTGTATGAGCTTTCGACTCTGTCGATAGGCTTTATTTAGTGGTTTCTATAGTGTTGGTTGTTTCTAAACTCTTGTTTGTGACTTAATGCGGAACCACCCTAGATAACAATGACTTCGACCGGTTCGAAACTCTTGGTATAACTTTCAAAAGGGCTGTTCAAGCCAATACATGCTTTCGAATTATTTGAATGAAGGAAAAACCTTTGGATTCAAAAGGTTTTGAGCATATACAAATAGTAGTTCTTCATTGTCTTCGGAAGGTCTTCATGCGTATGGAACCAACTAGGCGAAAGGTGGTTACTAAAGGCGGAAGGGTGCTTTGGACTCGAAAGGTAAGAGCCTTCTGGATCTTGATTGTAGCATCCTTTCAACATCTTCGAAAGGTTCTGAAGCTTTCGGACTTTGGCTGTAGCATCCCTTCGAATCCTTCGAAAGGTCTAGCTAGAAACTTTTCCTCTTGTTCTTCTTTGACCTCTGCTCAAACTGGTTTTGACTAAGTCGAAAGGAGATTTTGGTAGTAACATCCCCCCGCGAAGGGATGCTCTTGACTTTCTAAATCAACATTGTCAAAACCTAGAAGTTTCTCGCCTCTTAATCTTTCCACATAAATCTGTATCGTCTATTTAAATCTGATCCAACGATTAGTAGTTGTTGATGACTTTTCTTATAAAGTACGCTCTTCTTTGTAACATCCCTCTACTTGGAGGCCCAAAAATAATGGCTATGGATGTTAAAGTCATCCACAGCTATAAATTATCGACAACCGAATATGGCAGTGCTAGATACATTGATACACAGATCACAAAAATATGGAAAAAATTGACAACTAAAAACATATTTCCATATTCAAATAAAAAAATTGATGTTCATTATATAATTCCAAAAACGTAACCACGTTGAGCAAAATATAACTATTACAATTACGGCAAGAGCGACATATGAAGATGCCCTCTTGGTTGAGAAGAGTATATAGTAAGGCTAACAAGTCTGCCTTTACAAACAAAATATACGGTGGAAAAGGCAATTCTAAATAACTATATGCCTCCTGCATGCCTCCGGAAGCTTTATTCGTCAAAGAAGAAAACCTGAAAACCCTAAATCTCAAACCACTCAAAATCAGTTGAGTACCCGAGAGTTTAAGGGGAAAACCAAAACTTTGAGTCATACATAAAGCCTGGTATGAATAATGATCCAACATCTCAATCCTTTAGATATTTAGTGAGACCACACCTTTTAGCGGAACGGGTTTTTCCCTCACTAGTATCCTAAAACCTTATTAAAACCATATCCTGAGCTCCTGCATTCACAATGGTTAAAACATACATTTTCAAAATATTATGATGATATGCATACTTAAAACAATTAGGATTTCCCATCCCTAATTAAACCAAACACCTTGTTATAATTATAGTTCCTAGTGTTGACTAATCGCCTTACCCAAGTGTTCATGGGTTGACTAGGAACTTATGGAGTTATCTAGTAACTCACTTCACATCCTAGTTTTCATGGGTTGACTAGGAACTTACTAATTAATGTAATTCTTAATCCGAATATAGTTTTCAAAGGTTCACTGCAAACCAATTAGCCTTGCAAACTATCCTTAATACGTAGTTTTCATGGGCTTAATATGAACCTGTTGGTTACCTCCAATAACTAAATAATTATGGTTTTTATGAGTTTGCTATGAACCTTTTAGTTACCTCCAATAACTGATAAGTTTAAGCATTTTATATTTTTGGTCACCCTGACTCCTTGGATGCAATTCTACTCGTTCAGGAGTTTAAGCAATTTATATTCACTACAGAGAAAACCTAGTTGGTTCTTCTACACCCTTTTTCCCAAAATACAGTTATAGGTGATCATGTGAATATACTCATATTTGAAGAAGCAAAACAACAATTTAAAAATACCACTCCTGTGGATTTAAGGTCCTTGAAATACTTTTCACATAAAACATAGTTAACACCTTTAACTTATATTTATGAAGACCATACTTCTTCAAAATTAAGTCATTACAAAACTCCTTTATATAAGCCATGGGTTTTCCATTAAAAATTTGAGTTGGGGTTTTAAGACCTTTCGAACAATGTCGAAGGCTACAACCTTCGACCCCGAAAGCTTTACTTTCGACCCCTTCAAAAGCCTTGGGTTGACACTTAAAACATTACTTTGGGTCAAAGTGAAATAGGTGAAAGCGTCTCTTTCGAAACCACTCTTTATTTTATAAAATATTGGGGAAGTTTGATGGTGTCAAAACCATCCTTTCAAAAGCATTGAAATATCTAGGAAAACAATTGAACCTTTTGACAAGTCGAAACCTTTGCTTTCGACCCCTTCGAAGGCTTTAGGAAGAGGCTTTCACTAATAAAAATAATTGAACCTTTCGATAATATTGATGCCTTCGATGCCATCAGATGGTCATATATTCTCAGAAGGGTTTTCAACCTGATTGACAACTACCCCTTCGAAAGCTTTAAAAAAAGGTAAACCCTTAGGAAGCTACTTCTTTAAAACAAAGGCGGCAACTCTCTTTCAAAAGCCTCTTTAAAATACTCTTCCAAAAGCATAGCTTTCGACCTTGTCGAAAGCCCTAAGAAAATTATTCTTTCGAAATCATAGCTTCCAACCTTGTCGAAAGCATATCTTTCAACCTTATCAAAAGCTCTTCTCGAAACCATAGCTCTCGACCTTGTCGAAAGCATAGCTTTTGACCTTGTTGAAAGCACTTTCTTAAAAAAAAAATAGGCAAGTGAATTTCTTTTCAAACCAAAAATTACTAAGGAACCAACTCCTTCGAAAGCACCCCTACAACAACCTACCTTTCGCCTTTGCCCAATTCACTACCTACCACCTAAATGATATCATGTGCATTGGCTTCAACCTTGTTGGTATCAATGAAGTCGAAAGTTCAAGGTCGAAAGGTCTAAGTAGAAAGGTTTACCAAAGAAGGCGGAACACCCTTTTCTGAACAAAAACTATTTTTATCAAATTAAGTAAACCTTTTCTAACAAACTTGCCTACTTGTAAACATTTGATTGGCTTTCATAAACTTTTAAATAATTTGGATAATATTTATTGTATTCTCCTAGATCTAAAACCAAGTTAACTTTTAACAAATAAGCCCTTCCTATTATCAATACAATTAAATCATTTAGGTCCTCCCTTTGAAACAATTTAATTTCTATACTAAATCACTTATTAAATATCCCTAAAAATTCCAGAAATTCACTTTAATCATGTAATCTAACATACTAAAATTTCAGACCCAAATTCTTAATATGTTTTCCAAAATAAATTTATAAACCCAAATAACCATATTTTTCATTGAAAGTTCATAAGTAATTCTCCACGGCTTGGAAAATTATGAAAATTGAAACCCAACTCCAAAATCATGTTTTCCGTAACATTTAATTTTCCCTTGGCATTTCAGAATTATTATATCTCGGTTTTACTTTGGAACAGTATATATCTCCTTTTAAACAACCTTGTTTAATCCATATAAATCATTAATCAAGTATATCATCAATCAATATATCATGAAAATAGATTTACCCTTAAATTAGAAACCATATGATTATGAAACCAAAATAGAGATGTAGAAATTATTATTCACCTTAGATTGGATAAGGAAATTGAAGTTTAGTTGAGATTGATTTCTTCTAGATTGTTCCTAAGATTTGCTTTGATTTTTTTCTAACGGTCGTCCTGTCTTGGTTCGTACGGTTATAAATTTTGTTTAAAGTAAAATGAATGTGCATGTCTAAGGAGGATAGTATAAGGGTGGGCAATATGAACATGCATTTACTCTAATGCCCTTATTTAATTACTTAACCATTTATAAGTTCATTTAGTTAAATAAGCACGACCACTAAATTTCATTAATCAACCTCAATCTCCTTATCCATATTATTCTATTTAATTTATTCTAATTATATCTCCTGAATAATGCCATCATTAAAATTAGAGGTGTTACAGGCTCCTCTCCTTAAAGAATTTCGTCCTCGAAATTCAGTAAAGACTAACTAGCAAACATGGTAATCATCTGTTACGTCTTCTAACAACCATACTAGTCTACCTGACTAGCAACCAATCTATATATATCTAATATAGACATACCATCAAAGAAGATCAGGATAAGCCTCTCTTATCACGTCCTCTGTTTCCAAGTACATTCCTCCCCGTTGTCGCTCCACTGAACTTTCACCACCTTGACTGTCTTGGTCCTCAATCTTTTATCATCTGCAACCCAAACTGGTTGTCTAATCAAAGTCAAATCAAGATCCACTACTAAGTCATCCAGCTTTGTCTGAGGAACAGTAACATCTGGGTCATGCACCTAATTTTGAAGATGAGGCACATGGAATAAATTATGGACACCTACCAAACTGCTCAGCAATTCCACTCTGTACACGAGCTTTCTAATCCTTTCTATAATCTGGAATGGACCAACATATCTCGGGGCCAACTTTCTCGACTTTCCAATGTTGAATATGCTAGTATATGATTTTTATTTGATGATAATAAACACACACACACATATATATATATATATATATTCATTTTAATGTGTTTGTTAATTTATTATTTTATTTTCACATAATTAAATAAATATTTGCTGCATAAAATAAATAACATGGCATTTAGATGCAAATATATATTTTATTCAAATAAATATTTTATTATAATTTTAAATAGTATAAATTTGATCTCTCACTATATATACACAATTTCAATTACAATATAATTTTGATTACATCACAATTTTCCATATAAAATATTCGCCTCAATACATTTCACTCATTCACTCTTCAACGCTACTTCAGCTTGAATCCGGCATCTGAAAACCATTGATGCTTGGAATACTGTTGAGATGGATTATAGAGCACCAACTATAGTAGTAGGTAATCAGAAAATTGATAAACCAATGGATCAATGGACAGATCTAGAAAATAAATTACAGAATGTTAATGCTAAAGCTATGAATTCTATTATTTGTTCATTGGATCAAATTCAATTTAATCGTGTCTCACGTTGTCTAACTGCGTAGGAAATCTAGCACTTGAAGTGACTCACGAAGGAATATCCCAAGTCAAGGAATATCTTCGGTTCTCCCCCTCCAGGCATAGTTGTGGGTTATGGGTATTAATGGGATAGCATTTCCCACAATAGCCAATGGGAGGTGTTTTCTTGTAGGGTATCTCTAGGAGCGATGGCCGATCATTAGTTGTGAGGTTTGTTACGTAGTTAATCCTTATAGCAGCCTATACAAGTTGTAGTGTAGGTATGTAATGGACCAGAACCCTTAGGTAATGAACCTTAGGAATTCATGGACACTTGAAGCACACGTTATGTCACCTAGAGTAGTATTGAAGTTAATTGCACATGATCATCTGTGACATCCCCTATTTGGGGGCCTAGAACTAACGGACATGGATGTTGCAGTCATCTATAGTTATTAACATTCGACGACCAAATACGGTGGTGCTAGCTAGATTCATTGATACAAAGATCACACGAATATGGAAAAAAATTATTTTTTTACAATTCAAAAACATATTTCCACGTTCCATGTCATGTTCATTACATAAGCCCAAAATGTTGACCACGCTCAACGAAATATAATTATTACGCATATACGAAGAGCGACATATGAAGATGCCCATTTGGTTGATCAGAGTATATAATAAGGCTAATAAATATGCCTTTACATCCCAATACACAATGGAAAAAGATAACTCCAAATAACTAACTACCTCATGCATGCCTCCCAAAGCTTTATTTTTCTAAGAAGAGAACCTGAAAACCCTAATCCTCAAACTACTAAAAATCAATTGAGTACCAGAGAGTTTAAGGGGAAAACTAAAACTTCGAGTCGAACATAAAGCTTGGTATGAATAATAATCTATCATCGCGAATCATTTAGATATCTAGTGAGATCATGCCGCTTAGCGGAACGAGTTTCCCCTTAATAGTACTAGGGGTGGGCACGGTCGGTTAACCGACAAAATCTGTTAATATTTTCGATTAATCAAAATCAGTACACAGTTCGGTTAACCGATGATCGGTTAAGACGGTCAGTGACTTCCGATCGAAATGGTCAATCTAAACCGTGGTTAATCGGTGAAATTAACTGGTTAACTAATAAATTTAAATAGTTAACCGTTGAGAGGTTAATCGTTTAAATTATTGGTTAACCAATTTATTTCACCGGGTAACCAATTGAATTATGAAGTGCTACAACCTACAAGCCATCACATATGTTATGAAGTATGAACTGCTTCTGCTACAGGCATACTCATTACTGGCATTTAGAATAATAGTAACAGCACAATACAATACGTCATATCAATTCAATGTTTAAAACCCTAAAGTCCAATACAAATTACAATACATCAAAATTCAAAGTTTTAAACCCCAAAGTCCAAACATAAATAGAAATACATTAGTATAATTACAACAAAAGGTCCAAATCAAATAACGTAAAATTAATAGAATATACTGCCAATGATACTACAACTTTGATCTCCAATCTCCGATTCTCCAAGTCTCTGTCCCAAGGTAATCTCAGATACAAGTTAGTCAAACTTAAATAAAAGATACATGTTGTCTAAAACTATTACTGCAACTGAAAACTCTGACATAAAAATTGAACTGACTTGTTTAATGTTTGCAATAAACGACTTTATAATGTATGAACTGAGTATTAACTTAGTTAATGACTTATATTTGACTAAAACTAATAGTCATGAACTATCTTTTATAGTCTTATGATTGATATATAAATCGAGTATTTGACTGAACTTAGCAAATTGAAACATCGGTTTTTGTTCGTCTCACAAATCATAACTTCTTTAGGTTATTGGGCTTGGAAAAGTGAAATTAGAGGTTTATGTAGATTTAGCTATGTTTTGCATAACACGGGTTGTGTATTGATTCTTATTCAAATTATTTATTTATTAATTGACTGTTTATTGCCATTTTGTCATTTTTATATTTATTTGTTCAAGAAAATACTTTAAAGATTCTTCCAAGTTTTATGAATTATAAAATTTCACCCATCTATCCATATCTCTAACACATTTTCTACTCTTGACTTGCGAATATTGAAATATAATTAGTTAATTGGTTAAAAATGGTAAAATAGGCAAGCATGGAATAGGTTGCATGTATGTTTTTGTAGGGGTGGATCTAAGATTTTCTTCTAGTAGGGGCTTAATAATACTAGCAATTTTTTTCATATAGTTTTTATTGTAAAAAAGAGAGGAAATTTGACACAAAATTGTAGCATAAGAACTAATTTCAACTGTTACTTATAATGTGATCTTGTGCAAATTTTGTTAGATAAAAGTAATTCAAAATATGGATTGACAAACTATTGACTATGTCAATACATGCAACCATAACATTATTTGATAAGTGACTGTAAATGATAGAAAGCTTGCAAAATAATAGATATAGCTTCCCTCTTTATTTTTTGGCCATTGATCGAGTACTATTGTCCAATCTATCACACATGTGAATAATGCCGAATGAAGACGTGTTTGAAAGAAGTATTTTGGGTGAAATTAAGCTGATTTAATCATTACCCATTATAGTCCTATAGAAAGAATCGAGATGGTTATATGGATTTAAGGATTTGAAATAAACCAATGGTTTTTAGTTTGACAAGCTGAAAATATTTAGCCACAATATGTTTTGAATTAACAGTTGAAATCATAAAAAGAAAAGTTTTTGTATTCATCAGTATTATTGCAAATATTGTCCACCATCATTAAAAAGAGTATAAGCTACACGTTAAACTCTGTTATATGGTCAAGCTATCCTACACATATAGAATTGTAAGTGGTATAGTTCACATATAACAAACATAATAAATTGTAAATGTAAAAAAAATTAAAATGACAATCAAGTTTTATATAATGCACCTACCACTGTGTACTTCACGATTTTTTCTGTTTCTTAAACATGAATTTTCACACATACAACTATCTACACATTTACAGAAATATGATAATGTTCATAAAAATAGTATTTCAAGTTAACTCAAGCTTGTAACTAAGTAAAACTCATGCAAGAAAACAAACCAAAAATGCATTACATGTTCGTAAAGTGATAAATTTTCATAAATTATTAGTATGAGAAGTGGGATAGCAAGAAATAAACACACAACTAACTGTGAACTATGCATATATAAACACACAACTGAAATTGTATGCATATATAAATAAGTAAATAATTGTATGTCAACAATTAACTTAGTAGATTAAGATAAACAAAGTTACCACATCAAACCAACGACGATGAATTCTCCACGGTAAAGTAAAAGATGATTGCAATTCATGCCCATATACAAATTCTACAACATGCCAAGCATCATAACTTCTACAACTGCAATTCTATCCTACATAAAATAAATTCTTCATGATCTAGGACAATTCTTAATCCTTTACATATATAATTGAAGCATGTGTAAGTCTTTTACATTTATAACTACGAACATGTATATATTAATTTGCATAGAGAACTATGAACATTTGTTAACTGAAAAGTAAATTTAGTTCATATGACTATTACTTATTCTCACATTATAAATGCAAGTAAATGTGTATATAAATTACAAACTAAGCTAAACTAATAATTCATAGTTTAATAGCATGTTTAAATGTAAGCTTATGTTCTAAATGTGTATGTAAAATATGTATATTAATTGCAAATTAGATTAAACTCCGCATATAAATTGACAGTGTAAATGTCTAAATTAAAAAGTAAATGAAATTCAAAGTGAACTAAATTCATAACTCATGGTTTAATTGCAATAAGGTGTGTAATGTAAATTGGACTAAATTTATAACTCATAGGTTAATTGCAATTAAATGTGAAAAAAATGCAATTAAATTTTTACTGAACTAAATTTACAACTCACAGTTTGCATTCACGATATCTCAAGTCAACTCGACTACAACACCGAAGCGAGATGGAGGAAGAGGAACAATAAGACAATAAAAGAAAAGTGACATATAGAAATTCACTGATCGGTTTGAAGGAAAGTTTAGGGCTTTTTTTGAAAGGGAAATTCCAGATCTAGGGTATTCTTCTCTGTTGGAACGAGATGAAAATGAGAAGTGAGTTGAAAAGCAGCACGAGCGAATTAAGTTAGTTTAGGTTATTGGGTGGATCGGGTTTCAGCGTTTGGGGTGGGAAAAAATTATTTCACTTAAATGGTTAACTGAATATGTAAAAGTCTTAACATTAACCGAACCAACTTTGGTCAGTTACCCTCGGTCGGTTAACCGATATTTCGTTAATTGATTTTGTTGGTTAAAATGGTTCCATTAAGGTCGATTAAGTCGGTTAGGTTAGTTAAGTCGGTTAAATGCCCACCACTAACTAGTACCTCAAAACCTTTACAAAACCATATATTGTTCTCCCTGCATCTACAATGGTTAAACAATTCAAAACAGTATAATTGGATAATATAGAATTTGTCATATATATTGGATTACCATCCCACATTAGTTAGTCGAACCATATAAATTTCAAATGACTATCCATCTTATATCATCAAGGACTACCCATCCCATTTTAGACTTTATTTGCATCAAAGAGGGACTATCCATCCCACATTCATTTTACTTAAGCTGATGTGGACTGTCTGTCTCATGTCCTATAGTTTTCCTAAGATGATTATGTACCCTTCCTTAATCATATACAGACTATCCATCCCCGACATAAAGTTGACTATCCATCAAACATCCCATAATTTTCCTAGGATGGCTGTGAACCCTTCTTTAATCATATGGAGGCTATCCATCCTTGATATGATGTTGGACTATCCATCAAATATCCCATAGTTTTACTAGGATGACTATGAACCCATCACTTGGCCACTTAACTCATGTTACCCACATAATTCTAATTATCCCATGTTATCCAAATGATTAACATATTTCCATTAGTATCCCTAATTTAGGTTATATTCATTTATAATTTACATTGGTATCCCCCAATGATTGTGTCAAAGCATGTAAGTGTTGGTATCCCCAGCTATTGCGTTGAACTCATTAAACCCACCTCCTTGTCCCCAAGGTTAAACAACATTTATTATATAAGGTTACCCACCTTATATATTAAAAAAAATCAAGTTTCATATAAACATACCCTTTTGAAAGCATCCCCTTCGAAAGTATAAAACTTGGTAAAAAGAAAACAATTTTACAACTCCTTCAAAGGCAAAGAAAAAAATTCAAGGCAAAGAAAAAAATTCAGAGCAAAGAAATCAACTTATTTAAAAATATAAAAATTTGTTTTAGCTATAACGTTTTATAGGTGTAGAATTAAAGTCTCTAACCTATTCCATTGTGTTTAAATGATGGTTTCCCTTTCCGTAGAGTGGTCAAAATAGAAAAACGAAATTATGATTAGAGAGTTATGCCTATTTGAAGTTTTGTAAATAAAGCTAGTGAAAACTGCTATAAAAGGGTTCCGCTGCATTTACAACTGCTATCGAAAAAGAGTTTTCGACTGAGTCGAAAGGTGCTTTCGAAATGCAACAGAAAGGGCTAGAAATGCTGTGAAAGTATGCTGTTGAAATGTTCTTTCGACAAGGTCGAAAGGTACTTCTGAAAATGATACAGAAAGGTCCAAAATGATGCAGTCCAAAGGTGCTTTCGACAAAGTCGAAAGGTGCTTCCGAAAATGTTATAGAAGCGTCCAGAATGAAGCAGTCGAAAGTTGTTTTCAACAAGGTCGAAAGGTGCTTCTGAAAATGCTAGAGAAGGGTTCAGAGCTACTTTATCACTTTCTTTGTAGAAAAACTACTATAAATCTGATTTTATTATTTCCAAAATTATATTCAAAATAATTAATTATATCAACATTTTTACATAATTATTAAGCCATTTTAGCTTAGAAAATTCATAATAAATCGAAATCACTTGGGAAAAATCCCAAAAATTCATCAAAAATCAAAATTAACATTTTCTACATCATGTTGGGGAAAAATTCATTATTCTATTATTTTTAATAATCAAAACCCAAAATTATACCTTTACCTTAGGAAATTCATGAAATATTCCTATTAACTCCGAAAATTATGAAATTAAAAACCCGCCTCCAAAATTACGTTTTACACAACTTATCCAAAAATAAAGTCGTTTGGAGGTCGTTTACTAAGATTTTTACTTTAAAACCCAACGTTTTAATTCCATAAATATTCCAATAAATCTACATAAATCATTATCCTATCCAAACAATGATTATTAGATCCAAACATAGTCAACATAGCAAAATACATTCGGTCACTATCCATAACCGAACCAAAACAAGGAAAAATGAGTTGATTTACATTATTATTCACCTCGATTAAGTTGTTGGAGTATGAGATTTGCCTTAGCTTTAATCTTCTAGCTTTCTCTCTTGGATCTTCCAAGTTTGCCGATCTCCTAAGGTGTTTTAATGACTGGCTATAACTTCTCTTTTGTATGTGTTTTGATTTATGAAGTGGTAGGTGAGAATAAGGGAGGGTTCAAGGGTATATGGGTGTGGCTATTCCCATATTGTCCTTCTCTTATTTTACTAACTTATAAATTAGAATCCACACTTATACATTCATTGGTTTAGCCATGACCAAGTTAATTGACAATTAAATCTCAACTCCTTAGTCAACCACATTATTCTATTTAATTTATCCAATTAAATGTCCTTAATAATGTTAAACAAAAATTAGGGGTGTTACCTCATCACACATTAAACTTGTACTCATTCACTAAACTTTTGTCGGTCCGGTCCCACTCTTTTTCCTTCTTTTTCACTACCACGGGTGCACAGAGTAACAGGTGATTGGTCCATTTTTGATACTTCAAGAGTCGAGTTTATCTTTGGAGACTTCTTTTATCATATTTGCTCTCCATGTATTTATCTATCTTAATAGTACATTTCGTCACTTTTATCAGACTTAGAGTGATATTTCTTGCGCATTCTGTATTGGACCACGAATAGGTTTTTTGAGACTGTGATTTGGATATATTTGAGGATAGATATTTTTCATCATTATATGTATTTTCCTTCCACCGTGAGTTCTGAAACTGTAATATATCTTAGATTATATCTATTAATTTAGTCTTTTAATGTTATAAAAACCCCAGCGGTCCATACTTCTTGGTAATGCGAGTCTGAAATCACACTAGGCTTTAGATCGGTGTACCGGAAGATGCGGGTTGTTGCGGTTGGTATCAGGGAATCGTTTCAAAGTGGCTTAGGGTTTAGGACCTTATAGAGAGAACATATTTGAAAAATTCTATGGAAAAATGGTTTTTCAAATGTTTTTCCAAAAAAATTCCAAAACTTTTCAAAAATGAGTCTTAAAAATACATACGTATAGTAAAGATTTTCAAAGAGGTTTACAAATATTTTATACATATTGTAATCTCTCTTTTTCATGCCTGTGCCATCTTTCATTCATACCCATGTTATCTCTCTTATGCGTAACTATACTGTATATGAAAAGTTGCTAATAAAATTCTTAAAATTCATGGATAGAAGATGAGTGATCTTGTAGGTTCAGGCTCCAATAATGCAACCGAGGCCCTAGGTGCGAACATCCTGATATGGTTCTGCCAGTAGCTTCAGGCAAGGGGACGAGCTGAGCTGATTCTTGCTAGAAAGCCTATGGAGAGAGCGATAGGCACAGTTCCTACCCACCCACCTATCGCCATAGACTTTGCTAAGCTATGCAAAGAATTTCCTAGCCTTAGTAGCAAGCCATATATAGTGATAGAGTCGTACGTGGATACAAGGACATAAATCCATGCTTGTGAGAGGATCTTTGGCTTGATGTGTTTGACTGACTAGATGAGGAGGCAGTTAGTTACATGGTAGTTACAGAGTAAGGCATTGAGCTGGTGGGAGGTTGTTGAGTCTGAGACTGATGAAGGGGACATTTTTTGGGAAGAGTTTCATAGGCGATTCGAGATGAAGTTTCTTTCTAGGGCAAAGGAAGGTGTCCAGTTGGAGAAGTTCATTCACTTGAAAAAAGAAACATGTCAGTGAAAGAATACATCAATCAGTTCAACGAGATTGTAAGATTTAGGATGAGACTGATTAATACCCTACATAAGAAGGCTTTAAAATTTGCTAAAAGGAAGAATCAACCTCTCCAAGGTTTAACTTAGAGTCACATTCCTGTGAGCGCTGCTTATGAGTGTCTAGTGGAGATGGCTTTACTCAATACTATCTCCAAGGAGGAAGTGAAGGAGAAACCTAAGAAGACTAGAAAGAAGGGGCAGAAGAAAAATTAGGAGAAGAAGGATTAGGGCCCAAGGGGAAGATACAGAAGAAGGATATAAAGTGTAGGAAGTGTGGCAAGAAGGGGCACTTTGCTAAGGAGTGCAAAATGGATTGCTCAAAGATGAAGTGTTATAACTACGATTGGTATGGGCATCTAAAGCGAGCTTGCATAGCACTACCAAGAGAATACTCAGACTTTTACTTGGATAGTTTTGGTTTACACACTAGAGGTAGTCCCTAGCACAAGGTGGATAAGGGAAAGAAAGTGGTGACTGAAGGTATGTTGACTCTTTCCAGTTTATCTATTCAAACTCTATTTGACGTTGGGGATTCACATTCTTTCATTTCTAGAAGACTTGTTAATGACTTACACTTGCACACTAGTATAGTCGTGCACCCGGTAGTTGTGTCAAACCCTGTAGGAGGATCGACCTAATTGTCTGTGATATGTCGGGGTTTGAAGTTGCTCATTATAGGGTTTAAGTTCGATTGTGATGCCTTTATATTGGGATTCTCTAGGTTTGGGTTGATATTAGGCATGGATTAGATGACGATGTATGAGAAAATTTTAGATTATGATAGGAAGGCCACTAGATTGAGCATGTGTGTGGATGTTGCTTGGAGGTTTATTGCGACCCTCAAGGATCAGTTATATTGAGCTACTTATATTATTTAGACTTATCATATGATGACAAAGATACGGTTCCTATAGTTAGAGATTTACCAGACGTGTTTGCTAAGGTTACATGTCCCTACCTTAGAGAGAGATCAACTTTAGGATCTATCTTGTTGAGAACGCCAGACCCATCACCTAACCACTAAGGTATATGGCTCCAAGGGGAGACCCAAGTTAAAAAAGCGAGTAAATGAGATTTTGGAGAAGGGTTTTGTTAGAAGGAGCATTTCTGAATAGGAAGTGTTATCCCGCTTTTTGGGCAAAAGCCGTGATACCAAAAGATTGGTCAAAAACAGAAAATAGTTCGCCTCAAAGATTGGTCGTATTTCACCTCACTATGGATATCGATGAATTCTGTCCGAGCCCGGATCAGGCCACAATTAATAAGGCATGACAAGAAAGACCATAGAAGCCAGCATTTCAAATTTCAAGTCAATCCGAGGTCATATGCTCAAGTTATGATGGATTCAAGTTAAGAAGGTACACATTGCTCGGTTCGAACCCATCATGTTCGAACCCATCATATTCGAACCCATCATGTTCGAACCCATCATATTCGAACCCATCGTGTTCGAAACCATCGTGTTCGAAACCATCTGTTTCGAACCCATCATATTCGAACCCATAGGAAGAGGCGACGTTCGAATCCATCAGCCAACGTCTCCCTTCGAATCCATCAAGCCAATTCATGCTTCGACCCCATCAACTTCGTATCCATCACTACTTCGAATCCATCCATCAACTTCGTATCCATCACTACTTCGAATCCATCCATCAACTTCGTATCCATCACTACTTCGAATCCATCCATCAACTTCGAATCCATCACCACCTTCGAATCCATCACCAACTTCGAATCCATCACAAGCTTCGAGTCCATCGCAGCTTCGAGTCCATCGCAGCTTCGAGTCCATCGCAGCTTCGAGTCCATGCTGTCTTCGAACCCTACACGTTAAAAACAACCTCGAATCGATCCAGAGCCATCGATTCGAAGCGCCCCCTCGTGCAACAGGTTCGATTCGAACCTATGGTTTCGAACCGTATGGATTCGAACCATATGGATTCGAACCTATGGGTTCGAACCATATGGATTCGAAACATATGGGTTCGAACGACCCATAGGATCGTTTCGAAGTTGCCAACGTACCGAAATGCATCACCTTGAATCGATCATATCTCTCAATCCCTTGATCCAAATGCCATGAAATTTTCACAGAAGCTTGATTACATGATGAAGAACGTCCACGCCAAGTTTCATCGCAATTGGACAATTTTTTGATCGATTCGAAGTTCACTTCGAATCGATACCAAACTGGGCACGCATTCCAAGAACGCGGGCCTGTGGGCCCCCAGTCACGTGCCAAGTAGCCTCTCCAGGTTTTAGGCGGGATTTTGACCTTCCACACCTATAAATAGAGCCCCTGGTCATTCAGAAAAGGGAGGAGGAGATTCAGAAGAGAGAAAGCAAGTCCAGACTCTGCTGAATTCAATCCTATTCGTCACTATTGCTGTTGAGTTCAGAGTTCAAAGCTATAATCCGTTGTAATCAATTAAGATTATGAAGTTCAAAGCTACAACCCGTTGTAATTGAATAAGATCATCAAGTGAAGCAATAAAGAGAAAACCTTCAAAGTGGACGTAGGCACGAACGCCGAACCACTATAAATCCTGTGTTTATGATTATTGTCTGTGAATTATTGTGATTAGTTGCTTAGATCTGAATTCTATATTGATTGTTGCTGAGAACTGTGCTGATTATTATTAATTTGAGTACGTAAACGGGTGCTTTCGCGGTATTGGGTGTTTGTGACCAATTTTGGCGCAAACAGGAAGCACCAGTCATCTTTCCACTAAGACAGATGGTTCTCCTAAATAAATTGACAATGAAAAACCGATATCCATTACTCCATATAGACGGTCTGTAATGACCCTAATTTTGACCAACATTGATTTTGAACATTTAATTAGATAGATTAAATGAAATAATGTAGATATTTAAGGGACTGAGATTGGTTACTTTAGAAGGAGTCTGCCTTAGTGAATGAATAAGCAAAAGAAAATTTAAAATAAGTAAGCAGAAGGAATGTGATAATGGTAAAATAGAAACATCCTTCATTCTAATACCCTAAACCCTTCTATTCTTCATTCCTTATTCACTTTAACATTCATAAAAAAAACTAAAACCCTATTGAGTGTAATATTGTTTTCACCCTTAGACACACTCCTCTTTTGGTTTTTAATGGCCTCTCCCGCCCATACCGATCACCATTCCCAGTCCTTTCAAACTGTCCTACCCATTTCTTCAACTGTTCCTCCTCCCTCCCTGCTTTCGCCCACCCTTCCAATCTCCCCCCAAAACTTACCTCCTCCTGTTCCTCCACCAGACCTTCCAATGTTCATCCATTCCGCTACTTCAGCCTCCACTTGGTCCACCCTTTTCAAATCCAAACCCCGCAACGCAGGTTCATATTTGCCAGTTGACTTTCAGCTTGCTTATGATGGACAGGTATTGGTGCCACCACCTGAAGTGCTGAAAGCTGGAAATGAAGTTTGGGGAGGATGGTTGGTTGGTTTCTTCCTTGACAAGCCCTTGTCCTACGTGACAGTCATCAACCATCTTAAAAAACTCTGGAAGCTCAAAGGTGAAGTCTCTATAAAATCTGATGGTACCCTGTTCCTTTTCCAACTCTCCTGTGCTGAGGACAGAAAGAGAATTGTTGAAGCCGATCCCATTTTTCTTCGAAACAAGATATTTATTATAAAGGCATGGGATCCTTTCATTGGGAACAGTTGCGGCACGATCAAATCTGTGCTAGTTTGGTTAAAGTTAACGAACATCCCACTTTATGCGTGGTCTCATTTAGGAATTAACTGGTTAGCATCTAGGATTGGAAGGTTGCTCTGTTTGGATACTTCTACTGATAAACTGCAGCGTATTGGATATGCCAAATGCTTAGTTGATGTCACTCCTAACCAAGAATTGGTTGACGAGTTTCCTATGAAACTAATTGATGGGTCAACTCAGATGATACAGGTTAGTTATCTATGGAAGCCCTCCGAAATTTGTTCTAGTTGTAAAGTATATGGTCATATGATAAATGAATGCATGAGAGAAGATGAAGTTAATGTGAGGAATAAGGAAGAGGTAGATCTTGGGGAGAAAATGAATGGTGGACATGTCAATGTGCAGAAGGAAGGAAAGCAGGCAAATAAAAATAATCAGATTTGGAAGAGAGTATTGAATAAGAAAAATAAAGAAAAGGTTGGAATTAATTTGAAGGTGCCAGTGCTAGATGATAATTTAGTTCATGCTGAAGTTAATGTGAATAACATTGTTGTTTAAGGTATTGATAATATAATAGATAAAAATGTTGGTAGTGGACATGAGGTACAGGTAGAGACTTGTGAAACTGATAATGAATATGGCATATTTAAAACAAGCAACATATTTGAGGTGCTAAAGGACTTGGAGGCTGGGGATGATAATGATGAAGTGGCATCCTCTGGTGATCAAACAGATGGGATAGATAATAATGCAGTTCTGTTGATTGATGAAAGCAATATAAGTATTGATGACAGGCATGTTCCCCAAGAATTTCCAAATACTTCTTTGGTTGACCAGCAAATTTTGCTGCCCACTCTGGTGCATAACGAAATTCATACTGTGCAATTTTCTGAACCTTTTGTGCATGCAAATATCTGCATGAATACTCTATGCATTAACTCCATGCCCAATCTTGAAATTCCCCCTTCCACAAGTCAACTAACAACCAAAACAAATTCAGACAAACATGAAGAATCGTTCTATACCGCTATGCAAAAAGAAATTTTTGATTTAGTGTATAGCATGCATGCCCAATCTCATTCCACTACATCAGATTCTCCTCCCAACCCTACTCTTACACCACCAATCATCCCAAAGCAAAGTCAGCCTTATGTGTATCTAGGTTCAATACCAGGTTGGAAATCGCCACCTGAAGATCCAAATAAAGATAGCTGTATAGTATTTGATAATGATAAGCAGAAAGACAAAAAAGGCAAAACATCAAAATCAAAGCTTCACAAGAATTAATTCTCCTATTACGAGGAGCATGAGAGAGGGAGCATACATAAATATAGTTTGATTAATATTACACAACATTGGTGCTTGGAATATCAGAGGAGCTGACAACTTTCTTAAGCTAGATCAGGTTAAGCAGTTGATCTCCTTTCATCAGCTATCTGTTTTTGCAATTCTTGAAACAAAACTGAATTTGACACTAACTGTTAATGCTGCTAAGTACATAAACCCATCTTGGATCTTGAACCACAATCTTCTTGAAACTAACTATGGGAGAATTATGGTCCTTCATAATCCTGACCATCTTTCACTTGATCTCATTCTTGCTACTCCTCAAATTATGCATTTTCATGCTAAAATAATCAATACCTCTATATCTTTCTACATTTCCTTCATATATGCTTTTTAACTCTCCTTCTTCCAGACAATCTCTTTTCAATCTTCTTCCTGCGCTACGACAAGACACTCATCCATGGTTTTTGCTAGGTGATTTTAACTATTGTTTATCTTTGTCAGACAAACAGGGGGGTCTTCCTCTGTTGCCTAGGGACATTCTCCCTTTAAACAATGCAATTGATGACTCTTCATTAATCCCTGTTATCAAATATGGTGCCCCTTTCTCTTGGGACCGTTCAAAACTGGTTCCCGTGTTTTCTCTAGCATTGATCACACCTTCTCAAACATCAAAGCCCTAACGACATGGCCTAACATCACCACTTATCTGCCCCACCCAATTCTATCTGACCACTCTCCACTCATCTTGACCACTGGGAAAAAGCCACTGGAAGCCAAAAGAGGATTTAAATTTTACAATGCATGGGTCCTTGATCCTGATTATTATGATATAATAAATAATGCTTGGACAAATAGGTATTTTGGCAACCCTACTTTTATTTTTTGCAAGAAGCTCAGAGCAGTTAAGGAAGCTTTGAGGGAGTGGGCTAGGATAAAGCATGGTAATGGAAATATTCAAACAACTAAACTCATGGACATTTTAAAGGTAGCTCAGGAGAAAATGATGGCACATCCTTATAATGCTTTTTTAGCCGAGAAGGAAGCTACTCTTTTCAACGACCTAAATTTTGCTCTTGCTTGTGAGGCTGATATGAAGAGGCAACAGTTAAGAATCAAATGGGCAGCTGAAGGTGAGAGGAATACAAATTTTTTTCATGCCTCTCTGAAGGTTAAGCATTCAATTAACAATATAACTACTATACTGGATGAAGCTGGTGATCTTCGATCTACCCCTGAAACTGTTGAAAAAGCCTTTCTTATGTATTATTATGGACTTTTTGGTAATGCTAGCAATTTTGAACCAGATTTAGGCTTCATTTCCACTATCTCACTTCCTAGACTTAATCAAGATGAAGTCAGTCAATTGATAGCTAAAGTGACTAACGAGGAAATCAAGAAAACCCTACATGCAATGAATAAAAGCTCGTCTGGAGGTCCAGATGGTTTCAACGTTGTTTTTTTACTTCGAGTTGGGATATTGTTGGAGATCATTTTTGCAGAGCAGTCCACAATTTCTTTGATAAATTTAAGCTGCTTCGTTCAGTTAATTCAACCAACTTGGTGCTTATCCCTAAGACCAAACCTGCTATGTCTGTCACCTCCTTTCGTCCCATTTCCTGTTGTAATGTGGTGTACAAGTGTATCTCCAAAATTATTGCTACTAGGATGGTGTCTGTTCTTCAAAGAATTATTTCAAACAATCAAGTTGTCTTCCTCCCTGATAAAAATATCCTTGATAATATTATGCTAGCCCATGAACTAACAAAAGGTTACCACTGTGTTAATAGTTCACCACGTGCCATGCTTAAGCTTGACCTGCAGAAGGCTTATGATTCACTTCGTTGGAAGTCAGTAGTTTGGGTTATGTCACTCATGGGTTTTCCCAAAGTCTTTGTTGCTTGGATTTATGAATGTATTTCTACTCCCTCATATTCTCTGATAATCAATGGCACAAACACAAGAAATTTTGTTCCAAAGCAGGGAATCAGGCAAGGGGATTCCCTGTCTTCATATCGTTCTGGTTATGGAAGTATTCACAAGTCTGATAAGACCCACGTTTCAAAACAAGCAAATACTATACCATCCCATGTGCAAAGAGCATCAAATAACTGCCCTCTTATTTGCTGATGATATTATGATTTTCACAAAACCCAATATGTAACCTTTCGAAGGAATTAAAAGTGCTCTTCATACCTTTTTCTTGATGGCTGGTCTAAAACTTAACCTTCATAAATCCAGCATTTTATTTTCTGGAGTTTCTAGTATTCAGGAGATGAATCTGACCTCTTTTGTTGGTATGCAATCCATGTCATATGATATGAATTATCTTGGTCTACCTTTGTGTACTTCTAGAGTTACTTATGCTGATTGTCTTCCACTTTATCAAAAGATCACCGCTGTCATGGATTGTTGGGCCAATAGATACCTGTCACAAGCTGGGAGGTTGGTGCTAGTTCAATCTGTTAGTCACTCTTTAATGTTTTATTGGGCAAGAACCTACATTCTTCCATTAAAACTTCTGAAACTGGTTCATAGAGCAATGATGCGCTTTTTTTGGTTTGGTACCATTCACACCAGGAAAGTCCTACCATGTTCTTACAATTCCATTGAGAAGCCAAAAAGTAAAGGGGGATTGGGTGTGAAAAGTATTTGGGTATGGAACAAGGCGGCTTACGGTCACCATTTCAATGCGCTGCTGCACAAGCATGACACTCTGTAGGTGAATTGGACACACAGATACAACATTGGAACAAAAAATTTTTGGCTTATGGACATCCCTCAGTCATGTAGCTGGATTTAGAGGAGCATTTTAAAATTAAGACTCATTTTCAAGCCTCTTATACAACTGAAGCTATCTGAGACAAGCATGTGCAGTTTCTGGCATGACCCTTGGCTTAGTAACGGTGTAATCCTTGACCTTGTCTTCAGTCCACAACAGAAGTTCCAATGTGGCATTGGAAACAATGCACTTGCCATTGATCATATTGTTAATGGTAAAATTGTTATGCCCTACACCAGTAACCAGATTGTAAGGAACTTTTGGAGCATTTATGACACTAGCTTCTATGAAACATATGACCATGACACTGTCTTGTGGAATGGTCAGGAGCATTCTATTAAGAGGGTTTATGCGGCCTTGAATGGCTTGGACTCTTTGCCAGAATGTAAGTGGAGAAAGGTTACGTGGACAATGGCATTTTGTAGCTCTGACAATCTGATGTTCTGGAAGGTTACTTCTGATGCTCTGTTGACTAGAGATAAGCTGTTGAAGTATGGTATATCTCTCCTTCCTGAATGTGAGCTCTGTAATATGCAGGCAGAAAGTGTTTTACACATTTTTTTCGACTGTCCATTCGTTCGTTTCATCTGGTCTAGAATGATATGTTGTTTCCTAAAGGTTTATAAACTTCATATTTACAATAACATATGGAACCTTATGGAAAGTGCTATGTTATGGAGGGAAGATAATAGGCAGTTCTTTCTCTTCACACTACTACAAAATAGGCCATTGCATCGCCTCATTTGAATCGGTTTAAGTAAAAACTGATGCAAATAGAACAATTTGCATCAGTTCTATCTTAATAACCGATGCAATTGGTACGTGAAAAGCAATAGGTAATAAAAAAAATCAAATTTGCATCAGTTGTCACCAACAACCGATGCAAATACGCCGATGCAAATAGTTTTGGTCGCATCGGTTTTAAAGTCAACTGATGCAACTACGGCCAAAATAATAATTTTAGCATCAGTTCCCTAGCGCGGAGGCGATGCAATTTGAAGGTATTCACGTTATTCGTTGCTCACCTGTTAAAATCCTGCCTTTCCAATTTTCTTCCCCGCTCCATTCTTTTCCCCAAATATTTCTCCTACTTCAAAACGAGAAAAAAAAAACCCTAAAATTGATTGTCACCATACGTTATTTTTAGATTTGGCTATTGCATGAGTTTTGCTTTCGAAATAGCTTATTGAGCTACCGCAGGGGATAATTTGCTTTCGCGGTGATAGATTTGGCTGCCGTAGTGATAGCTTTGCTTTTGAAATAGCTGATTGAGCTGCTGCAGGGGATAATTTGCTTTTGCAATGATAGATTTTGCTACCGTAATAGTAGTCATGGTGATGGAAGCTACTTTGGCCTTCAAGCTTTTAGCTTTCCATCGTCTGGTCAAGTATAAAGCTTCTTCCTTTAAGTTTCTAGCAGATTGTTTTAATTTAGCATGTTTTTCATCTGTTCCCAAATGTGGTTTGTGTATTCTCATTCAAAGGAATTAAGATTATGATTATCTTCTTGTTGTTTACATAAGTTGCATTTATTTCTTGAATGATCCCACATTTATGTTGTATGTATTTAGTTGTAGTCTATGTAATAGAGCTTTGTAAGCAACTTGAGCCATTTTGGGAACATTTGCACTATCTGAAATGAGTCGCGCCCATTATATTTATTCCCTTTATTTCGCAAACTCTCCCATGTTGCTTCGATTGTAAAATAATCTCCTGTAGGCTTATAAACCCAAGTATCTTCCTGAAGATTACTATGGAGAGGCATAATTTAATTTGGTAGTTGGTGAATTAAGAATATCATCCCAGGTTAAATTGAAAGTGAAAATGCCAGATGCAAGCTGGAGTTCTGGAATAATAGTAGTTTTGGTAGCAAAGGGTGATGTTGTAACTGTAGTACTGTCCATAAGATTAATAGAACTCATGCATATAAGAGTGCCATCTTTAGTTATTTGAATAGGACAATCAATAATATCTGCCCCATCATCAACTGCTTGTTTATAAGCCAGATCAGTGCAATCTGGGTAAACCCCAGAAGCTCCATTGTGTGTTACTACGAAAGGTTTTCCTGAATAAACATAACAAAATACACCTTTTGTAACATAAGTTTGAAAGTTGAACAAAAGTTGCATAACATTTCACTGGAGATAGTGACTAACCTTGGTTGGAGCTGTTTTTATTTATATGAGAAAAACAACCCGCGGCAATGTCAAAATAAAAATAAAAATTAGTTAAAAGGAGAGGAAGAAATTAAAATTGGGGAGAACTTATAACATCATAAACAGCTAAAGATGAAATTTTAAGACGACTGATATTGCAATAAATGTAGGCATATAGCAGAAATTTAAAAAGAATACATACAGAAATGCCAGCACGATCACTAATGTGTATCGTGTAAGTCAAAACACAAAAATAAAGTCACCTCATTTGTCAACATTTTGATTGTTGTGGCGAGTTTGATAAAGTTTGTCGCCAACATATAAGAAAACATTCGGGTTTAATGTTTAATTTGATATACTACTCTGCTATGATTGGGTATTAGCTAGTTTCACTAAGAGACATAAAATTGATACTAGAATGGTTCCATGACAGTTATTATTAAAGTTGGTGTTGCTCTGACAACTGTTGTTGCATTATCTTTTCTTGATATATTTTATTTTATTTTTATTTCTATTTTTATTTTATTTTTTGCTTCGACCAAAGCATTCAAAAAAAACTCTTGATGTGAACCTGTATTGGATATATAAAATTTCATATGTTGATAGAGGTAACTTTGTCATTCACTGTGTTATTATTGTAACACTGAGGGATGCAGTTTGAATCAAGAATTGAACGCAAAAATTCAAAAGAAGAAGGGGGGGAAATAGAAAGAAGCGAATACTCACTCTGCGAACAAGGTCTAGGCAGAGACGACGTTTAATATCTCTACGAAGATCCAAAGGAAGTCCTCTAAGCAAGGCTTCTTCGTCCACGCCTTGTGTTGCTACCCACTTGTACTGATCATACCTTCTAATACATTGCTTTAGCTCTAATCGAAGCTGTCTGTGACTCATCCATCTCTCTGTGTCGGTTATCTTGGTTCTCCATTCTTCTAATCTTGCAGCAGTTGATTGTAAATATGACTGTCGTATTTATTCAATAGGTTTAGTTAGCGTTATGAATGTTATAATGCCTAATTGATTAAGATCGTTATTAATATAGGAACTGACTTGCATGTTTCCAATGAGTAGTCCAAACAGAACCAACCCAAGAATTGCTAGGACAATCGCGAATAAGTTTTCACCAACGTATGTGCTAGTTTCAAAATCCTGTCCCAGAGAGCTGCAAAATTTTATTTCATTAGCATACAGCAAACGGGTTTCAAAATTCAGAAAATTCGGTGAGGTATGTAATATGGACAAATTAAATTGATAATTAAGTTGTTTATAAATCATATGCTAATTCTCAGCTGCTGCAGGGGTATGACTCGATTCCATCTGAAATTCCTGATACAAATGGCAAAAAGGTGGGCCCGTATTTTATTTTATATTTGTAGATGGAAGGATGGTATAATAATGATTTTATCTTAGATGAGACCTTAATATAAGAATTTTTTGTAGCCTGCTTCATGGGATGAAGATGAAGATGGCATTTGGAAAGCGCTAAAGGTGCCAAATCCAGCATATAAAGGACCATGGAAGCATAAGGTATGATTTTAGGGCTAAAGGTCCCTTTTTATTTGTTTATTTCCTGTTTGTTCATGTGAATCATCGCAATTGTCAACTAGTTGTACATTCAAGCTGTTGTTATCTATGACTTCTTCTGGTTCTTGCATTGTATGTGTTTTATCTCTACTATTAATAATAAGAATTGATTGAACTATAATCAACCGTGTCTTTTGGAACTTCCTAGAATACCCTTTTCGCTGCGCGTTTCTTTCCGTTTCATTTCTTTTCCCAATGGCCTAAAAATGCCTAATCGCCTCAAATTAACAGTCATTATCATTATCACCTCATAGTCTAAAATTCCCTAATTGCCCTCAAATTAACCCTTAATTTCGTTGCAATCTCGGATCTCCACTTTCGATTCTCAAATCTCTACTATCAACTTTTACCACATCTGTCTACACAACACTGCCGATTATCCTACACTGACGCTGAAGTTATACGAATTGATTATATATGGCTACACTTATTACGTGAGTTAAATAGTTTATCAAATTAGTTCTTCAATTTGTAGTTGATGTTTGGTTTAGGATAGATCTGTTTGTTTGAGTGGATCAATTTTTTAATTATTAACATTGTTGGAAGCTTACTATATATTACGTGAGTTAAACAACTGCGGCATGTCTGACTACTATAGATCGAAAAGTTGTGTCAAATTGCCATCAGGTTAATTTTTTTGTGAATTTGTGAATAAAGTGACTCATGGTTCACATAGGTGTGAAACATCTTAACTGAGCATGTACGAACGCTTTTTTTTGAGTGATGGTCATAGTACTATCTTGCTTTAGAGGAGCACTTGGTGCTCAGTACAAGTTTTTTATGATAAATAAATCTTAAAACAATAACAGGTTATGCTCTGTGAACTCCGTTATAAGCAATGTATAGGACTATACATTCAGATTCCTCATTTGTAACCAAGAAACAAGGTATGTCTTTAGTCTACTTATCCTTTCTTGGTGAAACTAATATAACTTACCGAACATTCAATGTCGCATAAATTTATCTATCTTCACACGATTTATATAATAGAAAATGAGTATGGTTTTAGATTTTTGAATTAATACCAGAGATCAATGGATTTCAGTCATTTAATTTTTTTTACAATGTTGTAGTTCAATCATGCTTCATATTGAAATTTATATAACCAATGGTACCTCAATAACAGTAAAACATATGGATCCCTCGCTAAGTATTATACATTTCCATGTTGTGACTTAATATTTATAAACCTACAATCTATTTGCATAGCTATAGCTATAAAAAAAAGAAAAGTACAATCAACCAATATTTAGCATAAGTATACCTTTGGAGAACCTCATTTCAATCGTGTTCTCTATGTTTTAAGTCTCATTTCATAACTTAGAAATATATGGGCATATGGTGATGGTGAAAGAAAAACAACCAAGTTACAAATTTCCTTTTGACTTTTGGAGAAACATGGAAAGAAGGCAAATTCCTTTAGAAAAATAATTCATAATTACTCCACTAATAAAAAGTAAGAATTTAAAAGAAATTTCCTTATTGTATTATTTATTGGTATGAAAAAAATCGAAAACAAGTAGGAAATTTGTTTAAACCGGAGACACATAGAATTTCAATTCGGAAAAAGTTATCTTTTGGGAAACAATCGTAAGCATAGCAAGTAAATTTTGATAGGTGATCAATTCACATTGGAAACCATAGTCCTAAGGTTAAGAATGTTAGTAAACAGATGAATTGAGCAGATTATACTGTGAAATTGCATCTTGATGTTGTTTTTACCTTTCGACTAAAATCTCAAAGCTTTGCTTTCTCAACCTTACTCAACATTTATTGTCCTTATTTTCAGTGAATAATAAGATGTATAAATACACCAATTATACTATTAGTGAAATCATATAGTAACTTCAGTATTCATAATGCAAAATAATTCATGGATGATAATTCATAAAATAACGAAATGATTCGATCACTAGAAGGATAAAAGTCATAAAACTTAAAATTTATTCAATTTGACTAGAATCAAAAGTTAAATCATGAGTTAGTTAAAACTCAAAGTTTATTCAACTCACTTAAGGCTTCAAACTTTAGATTAGTTCAATTTATGTGAATTTAATTAAAGAATTTAATTAAACTCGGCGGTAGCCTTCACGTGAGTTAATCCAGATGAGCTATGTTAAATACGGAAGTAAACTTATAAATTATTCCTTTTCCATTGCAATGAGTTTATTGCGTATTAAGCAATATTGAAATCTTACCTAAATTCTCTGCAGTTACAGGTTTGGAGGATGCAAATGGTAAACTTTAATTGGGTTCTATAAGGAATCAAATGAGCCTATTGTAGTATTCTCTACAATCACCAGATTCGGATTTGCTATTGCAGTATTGTATTTTTCTGCTGACTACTCCTACATGAGGTTGAATTTCTTCCCTTTTCAAAGTAGCAGTTACCAAATTTGTTTCTACGGGCTTCTACAGGCTTCAAAATAGCAGTTAACAAAGTCATAGTTAACAAAGTTGAATTTTTACAGGCTCCAAAATATCCAATAAGAATATACTTCCTCAAACTTTTTTACACGTTTATCACCTAGTTTTATTTGCTAGCTTTTGTAAGGTTATTTTCTGCTTATTACACTGAGTTTGTGTTGTAGGCCTTTGTAAGGTTATTTTCTGCTTATTACGCTTATTACACGTTTATTTTCTGCTTATTTTTTGCTTCAGTTACTTTCTATTTGCAACTTATATGCTAATATCTTTACAATCTTCATCAGAGAATCTGAGAGTGAAGAAGATCGTGCCTATGACAGTGCAGCTCTCTTCGCTCCAATCGAGGTATTATTTAAATTCAACTAATAGTTTCTGTTGAAAACTCCCTCGCTTATTCTGTTCTGATCTGCATGAAACATTCCCGTTCCTCCAATAAGCAAGGTATATATAGGAATAATCAACACACAAAAATATAAATAAAAAATAGGATTCCCATTAATATAAATGTTTTGTTATTATTGCCTGTCCAGCATGGGTTTTCCTACAAGTTAATAGTTGAAAAGTATCATCCTTCTACCCAAATCACAAATCTGTGCTACTTTCAATTTCAGTTTCCATTTTTACATTGGTTTATATAATCCTATATGATGGAGGATATCGTACTCAGTTGCATATGATATGTTTTGACCTGCTATCCACCGAAACACAGTCATATGCATTACAATGTCCCCTTATACTCATACCTCAGTGTCTTTCCCGATATAGGCATAAACCGGTACCAAAATAGTATTGGAATATGTTACCATTAAATCATGTAGAAAATGTAGTATGCTGTTAGTACAAATTGCAGGGATCGCGATGATTTTGTTCTTTTTGGGTTAAATTGCAGCAGTGGTCAGTGGTGTAGGAGGATGACTAGTGTTGCTTGACAGCAAGGGGGTGGTAGTGAATAAGGTGGCGGTGATGGTGGAGGGCTGCTGGAGAGCAGGCAGTGGTGAAGTTGGGTTTATTGTTTGGTGGATGAGCTCGGCAGTGGGAAGATGGTAGTTGCAGCTTTGGTGCAGAGTGTGGTTGCTGGGATTTAGTCGTTACAGTGCTGGTGATGTTTTTTATTGGCAGTGGCTTGCAAGTTTGAAGACAGTAAGGTCGGAAATGGTAGGAAAAGTAGTGGAAGGAAGTGTGACTGTCTGATGGTGATGATGATGATGTGCTTTTGGTTTGGGTGAAAGTGCAGTGGGCGTGAGTGAAGTTATTAGATGCAAATGTAGTGATTGAATTATGAAGGTGGTTGGGAGTTGCATGCACTGTCAGACAGTTGAACTGTTTAAAAAAGTGGAAGTATGGCTATGGTGAATTTGTTGAATGTATGTAGAATTATAGAGAGTTGGTGTGTTTGTTTTTTCAGTAGAGGAGGGAATTGCACTAGTTGCTGGTGTATATCGGCAGGCAGGGTGTGATGTTGTGAAGTTTGTTGCTGGGTTTTGTATGGCCAGAGAGGTCAGTTTGGGTAATAGGAATGGTGCACAGGGAAGTGAAGTATTTGTAGGGGGTGGCTTTAGAGAGAAGACAGTGGTGTATAACAGTGGATGAAGGTTGATGTTTGTGAAGAAAGGCAGTTGTGAAGGAACTGGCGATGTTGATATATGAAGAGAGGTGGTGGATGGACAGTTTGTGGATGAAGTTAGGGATAATAAAGTACGCTTTTCAACTTTATGTACAAAAAACTTTATGTAGTCATTTCCAGAACAATGTCAAACATAGGTTTGAAAACACTGCTTGGGACAAAGACACGGGATTTTCACAAATACACCCAAAATATTGCGTGCAAGGAGGTTCTCAAAAATATTGTATGTATGAAGTATTTCATATACAACTTCTATTTCAAAAAAAAATTAATTTTAATTTTCCTTGCCTCATTCAGACCATTGTGTTTCACTTATTTTTGTGGTCCAGTGGTACAGGGAACAACTGAAGTTGGTGAGGCTCCTCGTTGAAAAAATTTATGCTCACCACAACTAATTTACAGACTGGTATGAAAATATTCCATCTATCAACATCAAGGTGCATAAATGATTAGCATATATTTTTGTCACAAATTCATGCAAAACATGTTATCCTTGGAACCATTAATAGAATAAATTATATAAAACAGTTAGCTGTAACGACATGCTATTTCATTTACCTTGATTTCACTGACTTTTACATAGCATGCCCTTTAGCCAATAATAAGAAGGTTACTAAACTATGCATAAATTTGGTTATTGCTCTGTGTTTTCTACTATTCAGATTAATGAAATTGTTGATTGTATACGTATGTTTCTTGTTATCCAATCCCTGTTGCAGGTAGGCATATTACTTACAACATTGTTTCTCACTTCCTTTCACCGACGCAGAGTATTTTATTTTAACAGGTTGCTTGAAATGTAATATTGATAAACGTTGTTAATCAGCTTATTTGAATTTAGGTTTCAACTGCAATACTGTAAGCCATTTTCACATGTTTATTTTTTATTTTTCCAGGTTCAAGTTGACATTGCAAAAAAAGAAATGCAGCATATGGTTGTGAGCTGAAACCTAAAAATTTGGGTTTTCAAGATTCCATGAAGTTTTAAAGGTTTTTACTATACTATTTCTTAATGGTTGTACAAATTAAAGATCTGAATTAAGACTATATCACTTAATAATTGTACTAAAGATTTGAATTATGCTGCAAAAATGAATGTATGAACCGTTATTTTGTATAGATCATTAACACTTTAATTGATATATGTTTATTTTGGTATTATGTTATTCAGTTTGTGTTTGCCACCAAATTTAATTTTGAATGATTGTAATATTGCATGCAATAATTGTTTGTTATAATCAATAATATATATATATATATATAGTCTATTTGAGTACTGTAATAATGGTTTCTGAGAATGGCTTTTTCGCATCAGGTACAAATAGTTGATGCAATAGAGGGATTAGTTTGCATCAGTTGTTATAATAAACCGATGCAATAGAGGGATTAGTTTGCATCGGTTTTCAACAACAATCTATGCAATAAGTTACTTTGTTGCATCGGTTTTCATTACAACCGATGCAACATGGGGGCTGTGTTCAAGCAACCAACCATGATATTTTGCATCAGTTGTTAGCAACAACCGATGCAAAAAGGATCTTTTTGCATCGGTTTCAGAACTGATGCAAAAGTGTTAAGCCTGTTCCATCGGTTGCATATGCATCGGTTGTTGAACTGATGCAAAAGGGGGGTAAACAACCGATGCAAACGGCCTGTTTTGTAGTAGTGTCATCCTGAAAAAACTTATGGTGGTTACTTGGAAGGAAAGAAACAAGAGATGGTTTGATGGTGTTTGCAGAAGTAAAGAAAATGTTTGGACTGTCTTAAAGCATGATATTATGTTAGGGTTGAGGGTTAACCCTAACAAGTTTCAAGACATAAATTTGGAACCTTGGATTCCTTAACTTCTGCCTGATGTTCCTCTTCTCTCCTGTTTTATGTGTGTATTTTTCTTTTTGTATGTTTTCCTTTTCCTTGTTGCTCTCTAGTGTTATCTTGTTGTATTTTCCTTTTCTTTGATTAATAACTCTGGTAGGGGACCAGTTTTAACCCCGCTTAGTCTGCAAAAAAAGATTGTTTTCACCCTAGAAGGGGGGATGATAGGGTGATACTAAAATTAATGTGGAAATAATAGAAATAATAATAGAAAGTAATGCAAATGAGATCACACACAAATTTACGCAACTTTGGAAAAACCCTGCCTACGTGCTGCCTCCAAGGTTTCTACTAGAAATTAAGTAGTCAGACGCTTACACACATAAACTTACGACACCTACTAACTTGACTAACCTAACTCTAACCTCAAAACCTTGCCACAACTCAGCCACCGAGTTTCGAATTCTCAAACTACACCTCGTAGTTTGTACCTGGTCACATGACTAGAAATTTACACATTTTTAAAAAGAAACTACAAACAATAAAACAAGAACAAAAAAAACCCTATATATTTAATAATATGAAGCACAATACGATTAAAAGCACTGGCCCACTAAATAATTCAATAAAGAGTATGTCTTCCTTTTTTTCGTTCAAACTTCCTTGGTATTCCTTTGTTTCTCTTCAAACAACTAGGGTATTGTTAGTTGATGCCGCCGCTGGAAATTGTTCGATTGGAGTATGCTTTCACTTCGATATGCTTCGTCAATCAAATCTCTGGCTTTGATTACTTACAGTAGCTTCAAATGTCGAGCTTGAATTGCTTGGATTAAATTGGCACGTGATTTTCCTTTTTCGATTATGCTCGACTTCGATTCGATTTATTGATTTGTGATTTTCTTCAATGGCTTGCTCTGGTATTTGCTTGAACATGAATCGCTTTAGTCTGGTTGCATACTTGAATGCCTGCATGTAGAGTATAGCCTTGTACTACTGCTTTATGGAGTTCATGCCTGAATGATTTGCTTTGCATTTAAATTGTCTAAATGCCTGAACTTGTATTTGCTTCAAACTTCATCTTGTAGTTTGGTTGCCTTTGCCCGGTTCACCACTTTTTTATGTGAGCATGTTGAACTTGAGTGATTGCATATCCATTGTGCATGTCTCTAAAACTATTGTCTTGTTTGATATGTTGTCTTTACAATGAACTGCTTTGTTGTTGTGTGCCATCTCCATGTACAAACATATATATACATATATGTGTGTGATTAACTCTGCTTGTTGCATCTCTTTGTAAAACTACAGTCGCTTGATTTCTTGTTCACTTACATCATGTAGAAATACTGAACTTGTGTATATGAACCCTGGTTCATGTTGTAACTGAACTTGTTCCACTTGAGCCTGTCTCTAGTTATCAAGTGCATGTATGGTGCAAGTATGAGCATGGTGCACTGTTGTATCTATGCAGTCAAGTCTACACTGTTTTGGAGAACTTGTTGTTTCGTTTTGAATGCTCTGACAAGTCTGGGTTCGTTGATGACCTTATCAGGTCTGGTCTTTTCTTGTTTTGTTTTGAAGTTCTAAAGCTTGTTGCCTTTGTTGCTTCTGACCATTTCATTGAACATGTACATGACTGGTGCCTTTTGTATTCTATTCATGTTGAACTGCTTGTAATCATCCATGTCTAGTTGCTTGGTTGCATATATGTAAATGTTGTTTGTCATGTTGCTCTTGAAGTCTGGCATGGTGAAATTTGTTGTACATGTCGAAACTTGCATATGTATGAGTCTAGTGCAGTTTGTATTTATGCATGTTTTAGTCTGGGTTCACTTTGTGTTAAAACCGAATGCTTGCCTTAACCCATTGGCTTATTGGGTTTAGGTGTATTCATGTCGTCATTTTGAAGTCAGATTCTTGCCTTTGTGTTTTGTTTGAGAGTCATATGCACTTGAGTTGAATCCAGCCTAGGCTTGGGTTTGACCTTGTTCTCTCCTGTACTTGCAATTTTATCAAATAAGTGTATATCGGTATGCATGGCCTTGTGGCTTATACATTAATACACTGTGCATTTCACAAGTAGTTCGTGTATGATGAATTAAAAGAAAAATGACGACGAACAACCCAAATAACTAAGGCAAATAATATTTTCAAAACACACATTTTATTGTGCACTACAAAATAATTTCTTTTTCAATTTTACTACGTCAATGTTTATATTGCAGATAGTTCAGCTCCTGAATACAAGCTGGAGCGGAGTAGCAGATTACATACAATTGATGAGTGAATATATGTAGTGAGGTGAAAATTGTAGAGTGAAAAATGTGTTGTAATTGAAATTGTATTATAATTGAAAATGTGTAAATGTATATTGAGAGCTTAAATCTGTACTATTTGAATTTGTAATAAAATATTTGTTTCAATATGAATTTTGAAATATTTATTTTATTCAACAAATATTTATTTAAGTGGTTTTTAGGCTCAAGAAAAAAATCTGAAGAAAAATTTAGTTTTAGGGACAAAAAGTTTGTCTTTTAGGCTGAATTACACTTTTTTAATGTAAATCACAGAATGATAGTTGTAACTATCATTTTCTGTTTACACTAAAAAGTGTCCTTCAGATTATCATCAAACAAAAATCATAAGCTACTGTATTCTACAATGAGCTCGGTCGGCCACCCTTAAGGAGATTCAAGAAGAAGTAAAGCTAGGATTCAAGTGAAAGCTTAAGCAAATCAATCAAAGGGCAAATCTCAACCAACAACAAGCCAATGTGAATAATTTGATTTACATCTCACTTTCGATACTAATCGGTTTAAGGTTTGATTTGCACTAGTTTGTAAGTAATATGCCATGTAATGTTTGTTTAAATGGATATTTATGCTTATTGATGATTATATGATTTCATATAGATTTTATGATAAGTGTAGATTGGGAAACCTATTAAATGAAATCCATATGATTTACATTTTTGATATATGATCAAAAACATTATTTTAGAAGTGGGTTTCGAGTTTCATAATTTTCTAATTAATTGTGGATTTATTATAAATTTTCCATAAGAGAACATAGTTAATATTGGGTTTAAACTATTTAAGGCAATTATATAATCGTCTCGAATTTGAAATTTATATATGTTAGAAAACATATTAAAGTGAATTTTTTTGATTTTTGGGGAATTTTCCTAGGTATTTTTACTATGGTTGTAAAATTATTTAAGTTAAGGGAAATCAATGTTATACATGTTTTGTTCAGGAGGTGGTGGTATTTGTTGAAATGTTTTTAATTGTAAATTCTGAATTTTGAAGCCTTTTTAGAAAAGAATTTAGATAAAGAGTGGGCAACCAATCATATTTTTACAAATTGGGCGAGTTAGATAAAAATAAATTACTTTGAAAGGCAATAAACTAGTTTTGTTTTGAATTACAACTTCGCCACTATCTAAGCTTGCTTCCGTCACCATGCCCAATCAGACCTTTCACATCTATTGAAAACCAATGCACATGATATCAAGCAATTGACATGTAGTGTATTGGAGAAAGGCGGAAGGAGTGATGGTGTCGAAGGCATGCTTCGAAGGGGTTGAAGCCACTTTTAATTGCTTTCGAATCAATCAATTTGCCTTTTTTTAGAAAGATGCTTTTGAGAGGCTTGCCGCTTGTTTTTGTTTTAAAAATAGCTTTTGAAAGGATAGTCGCTTTGGACCCTATTTGATACTCATGCTGCCGTATTCATACCTTTCAAATTAGTTAAGACTGCTTTTCTTTATAGCCTCAAAACAATGTACTCGAAAAGGGCGCTTTCGTATTTTAATTTTAAAAGCCGCCTTCGCAATGCTTTCAAAAGGGTAGTTTAACTGCTCTTAAATGGTTTCAGATATAATGATTTTGAAAGGATGGGTTTCGAAACTATCTTCTTCCTTTTACTTGAGATCAACGCTTTTGAAAGTAATACTTTCGCCTCCGTTCTTTATGACCCTTAAGTTATATAAAGGTTGAACCTAATGGTTTCGAAAGGAATAATTTTAAAGGTTTTTGAAGAATTGTTTCCATAAACCCTTACTTGAACCCAATGCTTTTGAAAGGTATGTTATAAGTATTTCAACGAGGATGTCCTCAATGCTTTTGAAAGGTATATTTTAAGTGTTTCGAAAGGTTTTCCTTTAAGTTATTTTTTCAAATCTTTTAGAAAGACAATTTAAACGGTTTCGAAAAGGAATGTCTATGGTTTTATATATTCAATTATTTTGAAAGAGACCCTTTCAATTATTTTGAAAGAGATTTTTTAAAGATTTTAAGAAAAGGTTTTGAAGATATTGTTTTGGCCTTATAACCTAAAGTTTTCTAAGTTAAAAAGAGGCTTTAAACTTATTTTGAAGAGATAGGTAATCCATAGTTAGATCTCATCAACACTTTTTTATGGAAAGCATATATCATGGCATAAATATTTTGAGTAAAGCAAAGAGCATGATTTCTTGGTTTTATAAAGATATGATTTCAAGGGTAAATCATCTGTAAAGGTCATTTACAAGGAAATGAAATTTGAATAGGGTAGTCAACCCTAAGTTTATGACTTAGATATTAGAAGACCAGATGAGACTGGTATGGGGTTGCACCCTATACTTAGCTAATAGCCCATAGCTAATATAAGTCCAAAATTCCTGTATGTAGGGCTTTTTCTCAGAAGGGACTAAAATAATGTTACACACAGAAGGAAATATACAGAGTAAAGATAGGTTGTTAGTGAGCCCTCAAAACCATCGGGATCAGCTGACCCTAGAAGAAAATAGTTATGGAAAAATAGCCTTGTATTATGTCTAATACAAATTAGAATGTTTATTATGTTTGATATGCCCAAGTCAGCCAGTGGTTAATAGTTTGCCAGATAAAACTATAGTGTGGAAAGATAGTTCATTGATTACCTAATTTATATGCGTACTTGTTATTGCTATTATTATTATAATCAGTTTGATTGTAGGTTCAAAGATATGATTTTAAAAGAAAATTAGTGAGCATAAACTCATTCCGCTTAGCGGTGTGGTCTTACTTAATATCAGAAAACTAATATGTAATAGAATTATTCACACCAGGCTTTATGTCCTACTCGAAGTTTATTCCCCTTAAACTCTCATGTTCTCAAAATTAAATTTGAGTAGACGGAGAGTTAAGGACTTTTCAGGTTTAGTAAGTTGGACGAATAAGCTTCCGAAGACGTGCAGGAGGCAAAACTAGCTATGTAGGAGTTATTTAGTATTATTTTCGTCGTGATGTATTTATGACTGATATACTATCTAGTACTCTGATCATCCAATGGAGCATCTTTATATGTGTCTCTTGTCATAATTTGTAATAATTGTATTTGATCAAATCTGTGAATCATTTTAGGATTATTCAATCAAATATGAAATAATAATTTGAAATGTAATCAGAAAAGCCATTTTTGAAATCTATGTTGATTTTATTTCATATTCATATGCTTCTGATATTATGGATACCATTAACATTGCCGTATTTTATCACCAGAAGTTAATGCTATATATGACTACAATATCTGTAGCACTTAGCTTTAGGCCTCAAAATATGGGATGTTACAACTTGGTATTAAAGCATATGTTAATGAAAACTTAAAATAAATTTTAAACTTAAAATGATTTTTGAAACATAACCCTAAGGAATTAGAGAAAAGATTGGGGTATGAGATACTGTTATAGTAACGTACCTGTATTTGCTATATATAAGTATGCGCTTTATCTATATTTCTCCATCTCTCTTACGCTATTCTTCTGTATCTTATAAAAGCTCAAATGCAGATTTTAAGGAAGTAAGATATGGATGTTAGGAATGAAAGAGTTAACATTAGAGGAGGAAGCACCACAATCAATGGAAATGCCAGACTAAACACTTGAAGAAATCTGGATTGGGCATAAACTACTAATGTGGGTGCTGAAACGTCGCAAGTTGACATGGGACTTATGTATCACTTCTTCGTCAACATGATGCAAGCTGGAGCTGCTGTGGGATTAGTTGGAGGAAATGCTGGAGAAGGAAATTAGGGAGCTCTGGCGGTCAATAATTATGTGGTGCTAAGCAAAGACTATGCTCGACGTTGGGCGAAATCGTTTGTCGGGACTGAGGATGCAATTGAAGTAGAGAATTGGTTGCTTCATTACGGAAGAATTTTTGCTCATTTGGGACTCAACGATGAGTAAAAAAGAGATCGGCATCTAGATAGTTGCAAGGAGAAGAACTATACTGGTGGAACAGCGTTAACGTGGGAGTAAATAAAGAGACCATGACTTGGGCAGAATTCAAAAGGAGGTTTGAAGAAAGATTCATGTCGGAGATTGCCAAGTCAACTATGCTCAGGAAGTTTGCTGAGCTGGTGTAGAGAGATATGACAGTGCTGGAGTATGCTGTAATATTTAAGGAGCTATCAAGATACAGATACGCAACAGTTGATATGGTTATCAAAAGGAATGAGAAGTTCATCCGTGGATTGAGACTCGAGCTTGCTAAAGAAACTTTACCGTATATTAGGGATCCGTGCTATGTAGTTGTTGAGATGGCCTTATGGCGTGAGGAGATGCTTTCTCTCTTTAACGATAACAAAGAAGTGGAAATCCAAGGTGGGCAGAACCAGAAGAGAAAATTTTTTCATAAGAAAGGCTCTTAGAAAGGAGGTGCAGCCAAGAAAGAGAAGGCCAATGTAGTCTGCTACAAGTGTGATAAAAAGGGGCACTATGCTCATGAACGTCAAACAGGAAAAGCAAAGAAAGCTGCTAACAAGAAAGGAGTAAAATACTTCATCTATGATTAGATTGGAGATTATAAGAACTAGTGCAAGGAACCAGCCAAGGATGGAAAGGGAAAAGTGTTTGCATTGGAACAAGCTACCTCAAGACCAACAACAAAGGAGAAAGGAAAAGATGTGTTAGGAGGTACACTTTTGATTCATAGCATACTACTTAGGGTACTACTTGATACTGGCGCATCACATTCTTTTATATCTCATAGTTTGGCATAAAAGCTTAACCTAGAACCCTCATACTTAGTTACTTCCTTAAGGGATGTGAATTTGATAGGAGGGTATACGACTCTTGGGATGAGATGTGACCACTTAGAGTTTGAGTTGTTAGGTTATATGTTTTCTTGCAGTTTGCATGCATTTGATTTCAAAGGGTTCAGAATTATTTGGGTATGGATTGGTTAAGTAAGTATGTTGCTAGGATATTTTTCCATATTGGAAAATATCACTTAAATACCCTAATTGTAGTGATCAGATTATATACTCCGTAGAAAACCCTAGTTTTGAGGTTAATGCTTTGTTGGGTATTATGGAGATAGAAGACGAATTGAATCGAGATTTTATTGTTAGAGAATTCATAGATGTCTTTGAGCCCGTTATAGGACTACCACTCAAACGAACCATTGAGTTTCGGATAGATTTAGCACCAGGAGTAGATCCTATGAGTAGACCACCAAGTAGAATGACACTTATCGAGATGAAGGAGTTAAACGTGCAGTTGGTGGATCTAGAAGGTAAGAATTTTATCCGACCAAGCAGTTCGTCTTAGGGAGCGGTCGTAGTATTTGTTAAGAAACCGGACGAAGTGTATCGATTACCTTAAGCTGAATGAGAAGACGATAAAGAACTGATATCCATTAGATAGGATTTACGATTTGTTTGATCAATTATGTAGAGCCAAAGTATTTTCTAAGGTGGATTTGGCAACAGGGATCCATCATCTCAGAGTAGCTGAAGATATTATTCCTTTGATGGCATTTAGGAAGAGCATGTTTTTGAGTAGTAGTTTTACCTTTATCTACTGCCATATAATGTGGGTTCTTTGTTATAGACTCTAAAAAATCAATTGTGTCTTCAATGTTAATTTCTTCTTCAATTGCATCTGCCACATGTTGAACTTGTTTAGTGTCATTGCAATGAGGTAGTTCTTGATCTAGAAAATCCAAATGATCACGACAGTAGTGTACTGATTATGTGATGCTTTTGACATATCATGAAGTTCAGTTTCTATAGTAGCAAAATTGCAACGACTTGCCTTTTCGAACCTCAAAATTTGGCACTTAATACATCCATGGTATTCATATGCCAAGCATTAAAGTGCTAGAAAGACAATTGTTATGATAAAAAGAAAAAGAACAAGGTAATCAGAATCTCATAGAAGAATGATCACATATAATATAACAAAGACATTACGAGTTGTCACTCTAAAATACATAGTATATCAGAATTAAAAATACATCTCATCATCCTGGACAGTTATAACTTCCTGACTTCACAATTGCTAATGGATATATATAATAATACAATGGAAAACAAAAATACTACTACAGGTGAACATCCAACTCTACTCCACGAGCTCTATGTCCGCCAACAAGAACTGGAAAAAATGCAGTCCCGAGCATTATAATAAAATGACACTCGGATCAGTTTGGAAAACCAGCATGAGAAAACTCAAGTAATATGATGAACATATAATAATCTATGAGACCACGCAGCTAAATATGGAATGGGTTTTACCTAACAAGAACATCTATAGATTAAAAAATGGAAACAAATTAGAACAAAACCCAAACTTGAAAGAATGGGCATAAACAAGATCAAAATCTAAACTAAAAGAATTGACATAAATAATTAAACGTCGTGAAGAATGCAAGGCAATTCCCAATGCAATTATGAAAAAATTAACTCAAAGGTTTTAATCAAAAGCAAGGAAAAGGAAAATTTCCAACAATGACTAGGAGCGTGCACCCTTATCGAAAGTATATGTCATGACAATATACTAGAGAGGGTTATTTACTCTGCGACTCTCTCAGAAATGTAAATGTCGGACCCCGTCAACTTTATTGAGTATCCGAGTATTTCACATATCGGCGTACATACAACCGAATCCAATATATAGTAGATGTGAAGATACTCGAATGGGAGCAGCCCCACATGGCTTACTGTCCACTCACAATTTGGTTTTTTCCATTTTCAACATAGGATATCAAGGCTCAAATAAGCAACAAATCGTCTTAGATGACGACACATAAAAGATAGCGGAATTTATAGTCAATAAATCAATTATCTAGAAAGGTCAAGTGATCGTGTATGGGAATAAAATTTCTTACCCTTACTACCGCTCGTCGATTTCAAACTTGAATTATCCCTCGATTAAAATAAAATTGGGCTAGGTTAAGGTAGTGCTACCTCAAACCCTTTCCTTAACAACATTTTAAACCTTTGAAATAGAAAGGAGTTTCCATACCTCGATGTTTAGTATTAAATATATGCCTAAATCCTTTCCATATAAATGATATCACTTATGGAAATTATCTTTCCATAATTGAATCAAACTTTTAAAATAGTTTACTCTCACTTGTGCTTGTTTTTCACATTACAAATATCTGTAAAACACTCTTTGAAATATTATTTTTAAATAGCTGGGTCAAAAACAAATGTCATTAAAATCCCTATATCTATAAACCTAAAATAATTTACACTTAGCTTTATAAACATTCATTTTTAAAGACTTTCTTATTTATAAACTATCATTTATGACTTTAAAACAACATTTATTATCGCAGAAGATAATAAATAAATTTAAAATACTTTTATAAATTTAAAACAATGTTAATCATCCGGAAAAGATAATTGATATAATGCTTTTATAAATTTTGAAACACATTAATTATCCATGAAGGAAATTGTACCAAATTTATAGTCTTTTTATATATTTTATATATTAATTATCCCAAAAAGATAATTAATGTATAATTTTATTATAAATTTAAAACAATATTAATTATCCAGAAATATAATTAATCAAATTTATAATCTTTTTACAAATTTTAAAACACATTAATCATCTAGAAAGGTAATTAATTAAATTATAAATTCTTTTATAAATTTTAAACAACGCTTAACCTTTATTTCAAAATTTTCAAAATACTTGAAAATATAATCTAAACAACTTTCAAAGGCAAAAACACAACCAAACATTAATTCTATAAACACATAAGTGCATGTTTAACACACACAGATAAGTAATATAGAAATATAAGCAATATAGAAATATAAGTAAGATGCATATAACAGTAAATTAATAATGGAAAGGGACCCCTTAGAGTCTCTCTACAAAAGTGTCTTGCAAAATAATGGTTATTTATGCAATTCGCTTTTTAGTGGGAATTCAAACGATTCAATAATGATAACGAACATATTATTATCAACACTTAGTAATCATTAGCTAACATAACATTCATTAATTAATTCACATATTAATTGACTTCAACGATAATCTTTTTACTTTGCAAGCACAGAATGATGATTTATTCTGCTCTATGGGTGTCCAAAATAATTTGTTCGGTTTATTTATAGCAGAATGGTGTTTTATTCTGTTAAATAGATATCACAAAAAAAAACTAATTTGACCGCGTTAAACGTAATTAAATTAAATCACTATAATTTATCATTAATTTATACTTCATTCAAACTATCAACTATCATCCCGACATTCAATAATAACCTATAGCAACACAGGTATCATACAACTTATATAGAGGTGAGTCAACTCATCAAAATTCCAGGAAATGCTTTTGCATCCGATTTGATCTAAAATCAAACAACGTTTAATTTTAGCTTAGAATTCTACTAGCTTCAAATTCATCTAATCCAACTCCAACGCGTAGATAACATGGATACGAGTCCAATGCAAAAGGCTGCGGTTAAAATCCGACCTCGAATGCAATAATTATACACTTTATAAGTTTTTAGATATATTAATATAGTTTATTTACAATTACATTCGTTAAATTAATTGCTACACAAAACCTTCTTCTTCACCATCCTTAATCACCCTGTACACGACCTATACATGTACAGTAGTGCATACCCCTTCTCTCTTCGCTCTCTCTCGATTATCCATGAAACCAAAATCTGACTCGCCATTAACTCCACATCCTGAGTGCTTCGCATCCCAACTGGTCACCTCAAGCTCGCACGTCCCATCCTCCATGCGACCTGGAACATCAACCTGCATTCCCAAAATATCGCACCTCCCATTCCACAGCTGAGCTGCACCAAACTCCGGGAAAAGTGCATTCCAACAAGAGAAAGCCAATGGAACCAACCTCATCGCCCATCTTTGCCTATGCTTTCGACAAGAGCTAACCCTAGATCGACCACAATACGTCTTTCCTCTCACATGTTGATCGCAACCATTATTGAACACATCAACATAGAGATCTCCTCATCGCGAACCTAAATATTCTAACTTTACAATTTTTAGTTAAGTGTATGAACTAATTTTAATTTTTGAATGGAAGATGGTTTATTTCTTTTAACGGGAAAATGAAAATGGATTAGAGAGAGGGAAAAATGAAAAGTAATGAGGCTAAGTGAAAAATGAAATGAAGAAATGGTCAAAGTGTTGAATTCGTTTAATTTTATAAACAAAATCACTTAACTTATTTCAAACACAAGTTAAACAAAAATTCCAAGCAAACCCAAATTCTCAAGCCACCCACCACATCACCATTAAGTGAAAATTTTGAATTTTGATTTGATTTAAAAAGTTTTGAAATGAAAGTTTTGCGGCATTTTGCTGCACAATATTCCTTTCACGTATGAACCGCGAATAACATAAATAAAAATACGATTGTGCATAAAATGTGACACGATCCCAAAACAACAATAAAATACACTAGTTATTTTATTATGTGAAATTTCAAAAATACCATCATTTGCTGATATATATGTCAAATGAAAATTTGAATATTTTTCAAATTAAAAATTATTACAAAATCCAATAAATTCATTTAAAACATGTCAATAAAACCAAGTCGTTTTATTAACAATTGATTTTCTTGTTATTTATTCGAACTATTTATTATTGTAAATAAATTCACAAATAAGTTCACCATTGGTACTTATTAATTAAAAGAAGTCAAATAAGACTATTAAATCCATTTAATTAACATGTAATTCAAAATTTAAATATTTAAATAATCCTTTGTTTAAACACCAATTATTTAATATTTAAAATTAACTAAATGTTCAAAATCGAAACGATAAAATTCTAGGATGTTACAAATATCCTTCTATAGCTCACTTTTGAAGAAACGGTATAATTTATTTTGAAATATTCATTGTCATAATTATGCTCTTGGCCCTTCTCATTCTCTAGTTTACTTTGTTTTTTTGCATAGGGTTCATCCGCCTCATTTGTCTTCTCGAGGATCCACTATGGTTCTGTTGGGCTGAAGTGGAATGATGGTTTATGGCTAAAGACATTGCATTTTTCACACAATGGAGGGATGTATTCATATTCAACCAGGACTCCTTTTTTAATACCTTCGTGTAGTAGGATAGGTATTTTTGTAACTAAATTGGACTACAGAGTAACTATAATTTGAATACTGACATATTTTGTATATCTTCTCTGTGCTGTATTTACACCAAGTTGTAAAGTTGTGCCAATAATGCTACCTATAATTGATAGTGCATCAGAGTCCACGTCTCCATGTCAAGAGTGTACAACTTAATCCATATTTGTGCCTCTTTAATGTCATGCTTCCTAAAATCGTAGCCAAGGTGCCATGCACCAATTAACAGTAACTTGCTAAAATATGTATAGCTGTTTGTACTTAGAATTCTATCATAATCTTCTACGTTTTCAAATTGTATTGCATAATAAAAATTTGGTACAGTATGTATTAGAAAGTTACCCTTTGGCTTCCACGCTTTCTAAATGTAGTTTTTCAGTTTTGCATACGAAATCTTGAAATGATAGGGGTGTAATGCAATTGTATTTAACTTCTGTGGATTTATTATACGTGATTTCAGAAAGGAACACATATTCCTCTGGTGGTTTGACGAATTTTAGTTTGTGTTTAGAGTTTTGCTTTTGGCTACTGAAATCTCCATGCATCCCTTTAAGCACATCAGCACAGGTTTATGAATTTCCTTCATGTTTTCCTAAAGAATTAGATTGTGGATCTAGCTATTTAGATTCTTCTTTAGAAAAAATGAATAAAATCAAAAGGACATGTGATAGTCCAGAAAGCCCTTGATTATGATCAAATTTTAAAGCTTATTTGGGTATTAAGCATTTATTTCTAAGAACTAAACTATGATAGTTATTTCTTGAGTCTTTATTATCTGCTATTTATAATATATATTAGGATCTATGTAGTTAATATTAGGTATTATTGCTGATATATCTCATACCGCTCCTTGACTGATATTTTTTTCAAAAGATCGCTTAAAATATCATTACCGTTATATCTTTTAATATTTGTCGATATATCGCTTCAATAATTAGAATAATATCTCTGATATTTTTCAAGAATATCATTCATTATTGTATCCCTCGGAAAAAATAAATTATAAATAAATATCTTCGTATTCTCAATATTTGTTTCTAGTATATGGTGAATGACAATACGCAGAAATCCAAATGCACCAAATTTTTTAGTTTATTTCATTTATCTTTTAATAAATAAAAATCTATTTATTCCATTATTTTATTTCTTTTATTCATATGAAGACTCTACCACTGAAAACTAGATGATTTATGAGTTATTTCTCTTTTTATTATTTTTTGGTTCATCATTTCTATCTGGTAAGTTAATTATCAAAATTGATTTTATTAGTTATTATCTTTGCACCAAAAACTAAAAATTTGAAGAGCACTAAAGTTATATATTTGAAAAACCGATAAAGAACAGGTTAGAAGTTGTAATCGATATCAAATCAGCATTACTTACTTGGCAAATTAAGTGAAAAAGCAGATGTAGAAACGGTTAATATGGAAACAATTTACAAATTAATATAGATGATTACATGACTTAAAAAATGAATATAGCATAAAAATGAATAAAATAACAAAAATGCACACTATACGAATTTTTCGATTTTTATAAGATTATTCTATGAATCATGTTTAATAGAATATCTCAGTAAACATATTATAATATATAAACTATATGCAACCACTCTTTAATAGTAATTTGGCAATATAGATCCAAATATTTGAAAACATAACCTCATTATAACATTATAAAATAGTATAATATGGTTTAAAACATGTTATATACATGTTTGATATATCACCAATTTTATCCGATATTATCACTATATTTTAAAATATCTCATACTAGTACTTAATCGATACGTACTTAGTACTGATATTAACTACTTAGTATTAACTACTTAGATAAGGATATTTGCATATTAAGGAATCAATACACATATGTATAATTTTTTGTGTGTGTGTGTATAATGACAAATATGTCATTGAGTATTATGGGTATGTAGATGATGATACTCAATATTAGTATTTTGAGATTACGAATTTGAAATAATATCACTCTCTATTATTTATAATATAAATGGAGTACTATACATATTTTTGACCATTAAGCACCCTCAAGCCATAAATATTTATGGTGATTCTTATATCATTCCTAGATTTGTAAAATATTTTATAACTTTATTAAGCATCATCAAGGTCATGCGAATGATTTGGTGCAAAGAATTTATGATTAGGTGTTATATACATGATATAATTAATAAAGTATTATTTACTAGGGACTACAATTTGTTGGGCACCCTCAAGGTTTTAATAAAATGATAAGTCGGTCCTAACATTCATGAGGAATATATCAAATTCCACCATCTTATTTAGATTTTTTAAGAGATGTAAAATCTAGTGTGAGCCTTATAAGAAAAATAGAATAAACCATTCTAACAAGTATAAGAACACGTGTAATATTATAATAATCAACTTTTATACATTTGCACAAATAATGTAATTGATAAAATTGTTTATCAATTAAAATATAATGAACTAAATTATTGATTGAAGATGAAATGTAAATTTACTTACCATTAAATTAATCTTTTGGCATGTTTTTTACATAAAAAATCATGCAAGGGTCGAATAGTACAACCATTAAACTTTTGTATCTTGGTCACTTAAGTGTGGATCTGTAGGTTATGTATTATCATATATGAGATTTGAACTATAAAATAATACATAAGAGTGGTTATTGGATCCATATTTGTTCACAACTTGTATGGTGATCGGTCGCATTCTATAATATGTGGAATTTTGATGAATTTGTTTTGTTTGGAAAGAGAAAGCAATTAATATTGCAAGGTCATGTGTTCAATATGATTGAATATGATAAGGAACTTATTTTTTAGAAATAAACTAGACTAAGAACTATAGATAGATCCGGAATTTGATCACTAAAATATCAGTTCCGAACTGTTTACTTAAGCGCAACTTACTTAATTTCCTTAACATGTTAAGGATGAATCAATATATATGCGTAAAGAAATTTAGTGCAATCTTTTAGTAAAGGGTTTATATTTTGAAATATTCAACCATCTAAAAGAGAAAGAAAAAAAATTAAGAGTAGAAGTAATAAAGGCACAGTTGGAATGAAGAGAGAGTGAATGGTCACCTCTATTTCAGAAGAGATTTCGAAAACAGAAATGTGTATTATATTTATAGATGCTCAATAAGAAATAAGAAATATGATTTCTATTCTAAATGTATTTTTCTTATAGAAATTTGTTCTTATAAGATCAGTTTCTTTGAGTTCTAGATATTCAATCTAAAATTCTCGATTATAAATTAGTTATAGTAGAAGAAATAAATATCCCATAGTAAGTGGTTGAATGGAGCTTTTGTATTTCAAATGATGTTATTGTAGCAATAGAAATAGTAGAAGAACATCATAAAACAATAGCTAATGGACACATCAAGTTTCAAAAGTTACTTTTATATGTACCAAATATTATTTATAATTTAATAATTGTTTTTGATTTTGATCGCAGCTCTATTTAAATATGACTATTCATTATGGAATATATCTTTTTATGGAATTTTAACGATGGTATTAGTTTTATAAAATATTTATGTTAGCATCTAAAATATTTAACAATTATTTTTGGAATCTTGTACTAAGCCATATGTTTGAGAAATTATTCTTTAATTATATAATCATGAATGGTACGGTGCTCGTGAATTATATCTCAAAAAATTAATGGCAAAGCATCCATTCATCAAAGGAAACAAAGGGGTCAACGAACTCTTCAGATGGATACATTTAGTTGTATATAATCTAAGGGCTAACGGTACTGCAAGCGATTCAACTTACCTTATTTAAATTCATAGATGAACTTTCTCAAATATAAACATGTGTATTTGATACAAAAGTTTGATGTATGTGATAAATTGATAAAATACGAAATAGAAGTAGAAAATATATGTGTTATCCCGCTTTTTGGCAAAGCCGCGATACCAAAAGATTGATCGAAAACAAAAGACAGTTCGTCTCAGAGATTGGTTATACTTCACTTCACTATGGATATCGATGGATTTTGCCCGAGTCCGGAACGGGCCACAATTGATAGGGCATGACAAGAAAGATCGTAAGAGTCGTCATTTCAAATTTCAAGTCAATCCGAGTTCGTATGCTCAAGATATGATGGTTTCAATTTGAGAAAGATAGCCCCCTGTTCGGTTCGAACCCATAGGGTACCCATGGTTCGAATCGATGGCCAGAGGTTATGTTCGAACCCATTGCTTTGAAACCATCTACTCCAAACCCATCCGGTGTCCTTGCTTCGAATCCATGAAGTTCGAACCCACTCAGTATCCTTCCTTCGAATCCATGAAGTTCGAACCCATCATCCTAGCAGTAGTTCGAACCCACGAGACATAGCCATGCCTCGAGTCCAGCAGCCATCATGTACTTCGAATCGATTGCATTCGAATCCCTCAGCACGTTCGTATCCATGACTAGAACACCGTTTCGTATCCATCAAATGGGTCGCGTCTTCGTATCCATGAGCTTCGTATCGATCGCGCCAGTGCCTAGTTCGAATCGATCGAACCCATCACGGGGCTTCAGTTCGTATCCATCACATGTATCGAGGCGAACTTACCATCGATGCGAAGGAGGCCCCCTCTCCTCGATTCGAACTAGGCAGATGCAGGTCAACACGAGACTTACGTAGTTGATTGATTCAAACTATGCAACGGCCACTGATACAAACGAGGCGAAGAACATGGGTGCGAAGCGGTCAACTCGGAGATAAAACAGGATCGATGCGAGGAGTGCGCGCCATGTCATCAGAGATTCACGTGACCGATCGATTCGAAGGGGATGGATTCGAAATGATGGGTTCGAATACAACAGCCCTCACGAAAAACCACAACTTGAATCGATCATATCTCCTAAACCACTGATCCAAATGCAACCAAATTTTCACAGTAGCTTCCATACAAGGTAAAGATTGTTCCTGCCAAGTTTCAGCTCGATTGGACCATTTCTTGATGGGTTCGAAATGACTTCGAATCGATGTCAGATCGAGACGAAACTTGGTGGGGTCGGTCACGTGGGCCCACTCACGTGCCAGAAGAAGTCTCCCGAAGTTTGAGCGAGATCTGGGCCCCCAACGCCTATAAATAGCACCCTGAAGCCTTCAGAAAAGGGGATCTTCCGGGAACTTCTGCCATTGAACGCCAAGACTCTGCCGGATTCAAGTCTACTCATCAGAATCACTGTTGTATTCAGATCTCAAAGCTATTATCAACTGTAATCCGTTGTAATCGATTTAATCAAGCAAAGCAATAAAGAGAAAACCTTCAAAGTGGACGTAGGCGCGAACGCCGAACCACTATAAATCCTGTGTTTGTGAATGTTGTTTGTGAATTACTGTGATTTGTTACTTAGAGCTGAATTCTCTATTGATTGTTGCTGAGTTCTGTGTTGATTATTATCAAGTTGAATATGTAAACGGGTGCTTTCGTGATATTGGGTGTTTGTGACCAATTTTGGCACAAACATTTTGGTGCTTTCACTGAGAATTGAACTCAGGAGTTCTACCAGTTGATAATTGATTCAGAGAAAGTTTGAAAGTTTAGATTTGAGAAATTATGACGAGACAATCGAGTAGAAGGCCAAGGCCAGAGAGAAGCGAACAACAAGGGAGTCAGGAGGCTTCCTCAGGAGCGAATCAACCATCGATCTACATCACTAGGGACGAGATGGAGACGATGATGAAGAAGCAAGAGGAGTTGATCCACAGTTTATTTCAACAGATAGGACAGCTTGGAGCACAGAATAGAGGAGCCAATGGAGTCCAGAACGAAGTAGGACCATCCGGCGTTGCACCCGGATTAGGGGGCACACCCATGGAGAACGTTGGTCCAATTTCGGAGGGAGAAAGAGGAGTATCTGCGTAACCTGGAGACAGCAGAGGAATGAACGCTCAGTCAAGGGGGCAGATTTCAGAGTTCCCTCGTGAACTCGGGGGGCAGGATGAAAGTAACGAACGAAGGTTACATCTCGGAGACACCGACAAGTTGGCAGAGATGGTTAGGCGAGTAATGAGAGGCGGTTTGGTGAACAAAGACCTAGAGGATGTTAATAGGAGTCCTTTCACTCCGGCAATCAGACGAGCTAGAAACCCACCGGATTTCATATTACCATCACTGGATATGTATGACGGGAGAACGGACCCCACGATCCATCTGACAAAATATATGAGGCATATGGAAGTGCTGGGGGCATCAGAGGAGGTCATGGCCCGGTGCTTCCCATTGTATTTGGCGGATATTGCGGCATTATGGTTCAGGCAATTAGATAGTGGATCCATTGGAACATGGAATGATTTAACTGAGAGATTTATGAGGCAATTCAGGGTTCACATTACAAGACCCAAGAATGTGATGACGTTAGCAACTTTAAAACAGAAAGCTGGAGAAACATTGAGAAGTTTCCTGACACGGTTCAACGCGGCGGCAGCTTCGGTGGATAGACCGGATCCATCCATGGTTATGATGGCGGCTGTGTCCGGAATAGCAGACGGAACGGAGTTCAAAAATTCATTAACTAAGGATCCACCCGTAGATCTGGGAGAAGTCTATCATGAGGCGGAAAAGTTTTTACGATTAGAGGATGCGAATGCAGAAAGAGAAGAAGGAGATAGGATAGAAGTTTATGCACTCAAAGACGAAAAGCCCCCTAGAAGGGACTCGGACAAGGATAAAGGTAAAAGAAGGATTGAGAATAACAGAGACAGATCAAAGCGGCAACGGAGGGAGCCGCGATTCACCACCTACACTGAGCTGAATGAGAGCCTGGAACGAATTTATCAGGATACCAAAGAACAGATTCCGTATCGTAGACCAATGCGAAGGGATCCGACCTCTGACGAAAGGAAATCAGATAAGTTCTGTGTATTTCATGAATTAAATGGTCATAACACTAATGATTGTATGCACCTGAAGGACGAGGTGGAAGGGCATATCAGGAACGGTATGCTCCTTCAATATGTAAGGAGGCGAGCTCCTGCGGCGGAACCAGAGCGACCACCGTCCATATCAGCTAGAGGGGACCGTGAATCAAGGCACCGTTTGGTTATCAATTGAGTGAAATAACGATGAACAAGTTGTAAGCTTCCACTAACGCAATTAAATCATTTACACATGTGCGAGATCGCGAACGATCTCCAGGCATGCTCTGAATGATCATTGACTGTTTCGTAGTGGGAACTTACGCTTCAACATCCATGCTTTGCTTTCATATCATTTTAATTTGAACATTTAGACTCTGTTTGTTTGGACATTGTTTTTGAAACTCATTCGTTTAATAGACATTTGATTCTGATAATTCTGAAATGGCTAAGCTACTTGCTCATGTACGGGGTCACGAACGGTCCTTAGGCATGCTCTGAGACGGCGATGAACTGCCCTGACAAACGATCCAGGAACTCACCCGAACGTGACCCTGGCGTCGATAATACCAAGCCCTCCCGGGTACACAATTCGCCTCGAACGGCACTCGACTTCGAACAGTCACAACTCACCTCACCTCAAATGGCTTGATCGCGAACGGTCGTCACTTGAGGTCCAACACCCGACCGCGAACGGTCACCAATTCGCCTCGAACGGCACACGATCGCGAACGATCACTTTCTGCCTTGAATGGCACCGACCGCGAACGGTCATGGTTCACTAATTATAAAATCCGACCTCGAACGGTCACCATTCGCCTTGAACGGCACTTGGTCGCGAACGATCATCATTTGCCACAAACAGCAGTCGACCGCGAACGGTCCCATCTCATCATTTGCCGCGAACGACATCGACCGCGAACGGTCCTATTCCATCCTATGCCACGAACGGCACGGACCGCGAACGGTCCCGATTCACCTCAAACAGCATATGATCCCGAACGATCGACGCATGGATTTATACGCTCGACCGCGCACGGTCGCACTTCACCTCGAATGACTCGATCACGAACGATCGTCATTTGAAGTTGAGCGCTTGACCACGAACGGCCGCGCTTCATCCCAAATAGCTCGATCCCGAACGATCGTCATTTGGGGCCATATGAAACTATCAAGTTCTTTGCAGGTTGATGATCGGATACGAACGTCCAACTCGAAGCATTACAAAACACACCTTCCTACCGCAAGGCATGTTTTGGGGGGCAAAATGTTATCCCGCTTTTTGGCAAAGCCGCGATACCAAAAGATTGATCGAAAACAAAAGACAGTTCGTCTCAGAGATTGGTTATACTTCACTTCACTATGGATATCGATGAATTTTTCCCGAGTCCGGAACGGGCCACAATTGATAGGGCATGACAAGAAAGATCGTAAGAGTCGTCATTTCAAATTTCAAGTCAATCCGAGTTCGTATGCTCAAGATATGATGGTTTCAATTTGAGAAAGATAGCCCCCTGTTCGGTTCGAACCCATAGGGTACCCATGGTTCGAATCGATGGCCAGAGGTTATGTTCGAACCCATTGCTTCGAAACCATCTACTCCGAACCCATCCGGTGTCCTTGCTTCGAATCCATGAAGTTCGAACCCACTCAGTATCCTTCCTTCGAATCCATGAAGTTCGAACCCATCATCCTAGCAGTAGTTCGAACCCACGAGACATAGCCGTGCCTCGAGTCCAGCAGCCATCATGTACTTCGAATCGATTGCATTCGAATCCCTCAGCACGTTCGTATCCATGACTAGAACACCGTTTCGTATCCATCAAATGGGTCACGTCTTCGTATCCATGAGCTTCGTATCGATCGCGCCAGTGCCTAGTTCGAATCGATCGAACCCATCACGGGGCTTCAGTTCGTATCCATCACATGTATCGAGGCGAACTTACCATCGATGCGAAGGAGGCCCCCTCTCCTCGATTCGAACTAGGCAGATGCAGGTCAACACGAGACTTACGTAGTTGATTGATTCAAACTATGCAACGGCCACTGATACAAACGAGGCAAAGAACATGGGTGCGAAGCGGTCAACTCGGAGATAAAACAGGATCGATGCGAGGAGTGCGCGCCACGTCATCAGAGATTCACGTGACCGATCGATTCGAAGGGGATGGATTCGAAATGATGGGTTCGAATACAACAGCCCTCACGAAAAACCACAACTTGAATCGATCATATCTCCTAAACCACTGATCCAAATGCAACCAAATTGTCACAGTAGCTTCCATACAAGGTAAAGATTGTTCCTGCCAAGTTTCAGCTCGATTGGACCATTTCTTGATGGGTTCGAAATGACTTCGAATCGATGTCAGATCGAGACGAAACTTGGTGGGGTCGGTCACGTGGGCCCACTCACGTGCCAGAAGAAGTCTCCCAAAGTTTGAGCGAGATCTGGGCCCCCAACGCCTATAAATAGCACCATGAAGCCTTCAGAAAAGGGGATCTTCCGGGAACTTCTGCCATTGAACGCCAAGACTCTGCCGGATTCAAGTCTACTCATCAGAATCACTGTTGTATTCAGATTTCAAAGCTATTATCAACTGTAATCCGTTGTAATCGATTTAATCAAGCAAAGCAATAAAGAGAAAACCTTCAAAGTGGACGTAGGCGCGAACGCCGAACCACTATAAATCCTGTGTTTGTGAATGTTGTTTGTGAATTACTGTGATTTGTTACTTAGAGCTGAATTCTCTATTGATTGTTGCTGAGTTCTGTGTTGATTATTATCAAGTTGAATACGTAAACGGGTGCTTTCGTGATATTGGGTGTTTGTGACCAATTTTGGCACAAACAATATGTCATGCAAAAGAATTAAAAAATTAAATTCGATCGAATGGGTGATTATATAGGATATGAGTTCAAAAAGTACATAAAAGAGAATACGATTCACTCTCTAAATCACTCCTCCCAGAGCTATATAATGATGTAACAATAAGGAGTACCCCGCCTTTATTGGTCAAAATATGGTTGATAATGAGTGAAGTTGAGTTATCTCTTTCATTAAGGATATTTACTTTAGAGTAAGCACATACTTGAATTTGGTTTCATCTAAAGCCAAGATTAATATTCTATATAAGTTTTGAGAACTCGAGCCTAAATTTATTTTATACAAGTCAATAAGCAGTTCATAAAATGCTTTGAATGCCTATTCCATCGCACTGAGAAAAGAATTTTTGTTTCAATACACACCACTTTATTACCAAAAGAATTTCTTTCTAGAGAGATTTGTGGTAGTGCGATGAATTTGGATATAATCTAAGATTATAATAGAGAAATGATTACGTAGATGATATAAATTTAACCAAGACCAAAAAGATTGAGCTTATTAGAATGTCTAATAGGAAATCTTGCACATTGAAGAGAAACTATGAGCATCATATCGATATCGAGAATTTGGATTGTTTGTAATGACAATCTCTTCAGCTGTCAACAAGCCATGGAGAGTATAAACTCTACCATATGAAATGATGGTTTAAAAATAAAATAGAATCCTCGTACATTGGCAAAATTTTGTTTTAGAAATTACACCTAAAAGGATATGTATCGATCGCAAGTGAATCTTAGATAATAAGATCAATGTCTTTGGAATGAATAAAGCAAGATTGATGGGAAATGATCGAACTAGTCGATTTCAAATGTTGAAATTAATAGAGCGGTTTTGCTAATCAACATCCTTAAGTCCATTCGATTTTAACTCGTAAATTATCGCATAGTATGACTTTGAGTTTTAGCGCATTAACATTGAAAATGAACTTCTAAATAACTATTTAGCGAGTAGTTTGCACATAATAGCCAAATGCTTTGAAGATGGTGGGAGCGATATCAAAGCTAGTGGACTTTTTGAAATACAATTTGAAATAAGCACCTATGTAACACCATGAAAACTTAAGCAGAAAATTTTAATAAAATAATTAAATTAAATATAATGGGGGCAAAAATATAATTTCACGAACGTCCAAATTTGTCTATGATCTTACACCATAGCATTCGTAGTAATTTTCTAGATAGTTTTCATATATAGCACTTTGAAATTGGTGCTAGTATGGAAAGGTTACAAATGTTTTAAAAGTTGAAAATGAAATAAATTAAATAATAAAACTTTACTTAAATAAATAAGTCCAACAATCGACCCCTGGGGCTCAACGGTCAAAATATAGCGGTCGACTGGTCCCTTCTAGCTGTCGACCGGTTGATGATGGAGATCTTTAATATGAACGACTGTTCGACGGTCTAATTTGAGTGAAGTAAATTTAGTTGGCCTCAACATAATTTTGAACGTTCTGGATGAAACCTAATATTTCTAAGGTTAATCAAACGGTAAGGACTAGCCTAAATCCTTATAAATACACACCTAACATAATCCCTAAATTCCCTTAAAATAGTCAGCACCCCCAAATTCTACCAAATTTCTTTCTTTTTCTAAAATTAAATATCTTCAAAAATGAAATAGAAAGAATATAAGGAGATCGAATCAAGGAAGGGGCAAACTATTAAATGTTGATTTTCGAATGGAGGATATGGATAAAGCTTGGATCCAAGATGAGTGAGAACATTTTAATAAGATTGTTACTTTTAGTTAATTTTAATTACATTATCTGATCTTGGATGTTAGTAAATAAATTGTAAACCATATGGTTTATAACTGAGATTTGATAGTAATTTAAATTAATGAAAATCTGTTAAATAAAAATTAACCTAGATTAAACCCCTTTTTCAATCAAATAGAAGTCCTTGTAATTCGTTAAATTTTAACTTGATATTATTGAGGTTAACCCATCTTGAAAACTAGTTAATATACATGAAATGGATTGGGAATTGGATAAATATCACTTGGAGTTTACCAAAAATTGTTAAACCCGAAACCAAAATTTTATCGATGTTTAAGAATGATCGACAATAAACAATGATTAATAAAAGGTGACTAATTAATCAAGACGATTAGAAAACCCTAAATTTTAGATAGCGATCGGTCGACCGTGCTACCCGAGTGGTCGACATAAGCGGTCGACTGCCCAGGTTATAGTGGTCGACCGGTAGGTGTACTGAAGCATAGGTAGAACCTCGGGCTAAGGCTCGAGTTTCAAATTATAGTAAATTGTTTATATATATATATATATATATATATATATATGGATGTTAATAATAGTAGGGAAGCTAGTTCCCTATGAGATAATACTAAGACGTTGTAGGGTTGGTAAATGCTCTTTACCAATGAGGGCCGATTATTTAACTAGAGGTGATTCTTTCACAAATGACACTCACAGAAGATTTTACGGTGGATGCGTAGCACTGAATATTGCCTGATGAAGTGTGTGGGCCCAGCACAACAGGAATTCCTTGTTATGCACGGATATAGACGTGACGTGATACTGTGTTGTTGATGGATCCTGGTGCATACAATAAGTGATGTAAACTACTATTGAGAGTTGGATACGGATGCAGATGAAGACACTCGGTGATTCGAAATTGTCGGCTCTCCCTCAATGTATAGTTGGGGTACATGTAGTCGTAGTTGTGGGAAATTCATTCCCAAAAGGGAATGCTGGAGAAACCTATGTGAGAAAGTTATGTGTGATAACCCAGATTTTTAGGCATCTGCTAATTAGTAATTAACAGGATTAAATTTATTAAAAACTTTGATAATTAGAATATATCATGATATGTATATAAAAAGAATATGAACTTAAATAAATGTTGAATTTTCAATTTTTGGATAAGTATTATTTTAGTATATTTGTTTAATGATCTTCTTATATATATATATATAATTTTTCAATTGGACAAAAAAAATTTCTTTTATAAATAAATATGTTTTCTATTTTTATATGGATGTTGTTAATGGTTAGCTATGGTTTAAAATCAATATTTATTTATAATGATTTTCAATGGTTATTTAACAACAAGGATAATTTCTTATTTATTATAAATATATATTTTAGCTTGAGTTTAAATAGGATTTAAATTAGAAGTTCATTTTCTTTTGTTTCCAACATTATTTCATTTTTTTTAAATTCAAACATAATTCAAAATTGGTTTGTGAAACTATATATAGAGTTAAAAAAATTTCTCAAGCATATAAACATGTGATGCATTTAATTTGATCAAAGCATAAGTTATTTATAAATAAATGTTTACTTGAATTCACTTTTGTATATTTATTAAAATCTAAAAGCTTATTTATATAAGATGAATACATTTTATATACATGTAAATATTTCATAAATATATATATAAATTTAGATGAATTAATAAAAGACAATAGTAACACTTGTAAGCAATTTAAAATGGGTTGAAGACATTTGTAAAGATAAATTCATATGTGTATGCTAATTAACACCTAAGTGGACAAATGTCAACATTTCTTTCTGATCATTAAAACAAAAAAAATATGAAAGAAAAAATTTGTTTTCACTTTTCAGCTGAATTCTTCTTTTCTCCATTTCAACTAAAATCTAATTCAAAACAAAAGAAACTCATATCTATTAAGCATTTCTCAACTAAATCAAAACAAACCTTAATCACTAAAATCAGTAAACAAATCAAAGGAAGAAAACATCTGTCAATCATCTTTACGATTTGAAATCTGTAGCTAAGCTAATTCAACCTAAGATTCTACAACATCAGGTTCAAGTTCTGATGCAAATCAAGTGGCAAGATCAAAATCATTTCCAGATTTTTCAAATAAAATTCAAGCCTGCTTCTCTGTTGCATGTGCAGGTGAGTAAACTTAAACTTAAAACAGTTTAAATTGATGTCTGTGGAAATGTTGGATGGAAATTTTGTGATCCATGTTTAAATATATGCATGCATGATTGCTTAAAATATGAATGCATGTATGAATATGAGTGTTTGATGCCTTAATAATGCATGTATATCTACAAAAGCAAAACTGAAAATCAGAAGCAAAATAAAATCAAAAGCAGCCTTCAGTTTTTCAATTCAGCCTGTCACTTCTCTTAAATCAGTGAGCAAACAAATTTTGATTTTTAAAAATAAAACTTTAAATTGATTTAAACCCTGATTCATGCAATAATCTTGAGTTTGAATTGGAGATATTGGTTTGCATGTTGATCTCCTGATTATATTTATAAATGTATGAGAATGTATTTGTGTTCTTGTCAATATTTTGCTCTGTTCTTAGTTTACAGACAAATCTAAAAAAAAAAAAAATCAATAACTCTTTGTGTAAATACTTTTATGTTAGGATCTTTGAAAGGCAATGGTTTGTAATTGTCAGATTCGATTTTTAAAAATAGTTTCAAGCGTATCCATAAAGTAATGATGATAACAAATTGAAATTTACAGTGGTAAGTCATATTAAATCGAAATCTATAGTAGTTTAATTTCAAGTTTTGATTATATGATCTGATTCAATATTGGAAAAAATGATTTTTAAAGGGAAATTCTAAATTTTTAAGCTTGAATTTGAAAGGAATTTAAGAGTTGATCAGAAATTGGAAAACTGTTAATTTCCAATGGTCACGACAATATGTCGCCTTGGGGTCGGAGCTGAAGAAAGTTTGGGAATGGTTGATAGCGGCAAAAATAGTCGGAGGTGATAACTGTCGCCGTGGTGGCACGATGAGTTGACTTTAGGGTTTAACAAATTTTTTTGGTCATCGAAGAAGAAGTGACGAATTCGTCAACAAGGAGAAACTAGAGGTAATCGGTTATGGGAAAAGGGATGCAAGGATTCTTGGAGGAGCAGAGGCCCGAGTTTCATGGCTTCAGGTGATCAGATCATCGAAGTCGAGACGAATTTTGGGATGATCAACGAAATTCAGATGAGGTTGTTCTTCTTGATTTCGAGTGGGCTATAATTTCGTGGTTCTGGGTTGCTGAGTGGTTGATCGATGTCGTGAGTGATGCTTTGGGGCCGGAGGTGATGGCCGGAGCAACGGCATGTGGGCGTGTACGTACACGCGTTTATCTGTACATCTGGGTTTTTCTAGAATTAAGGACCAAGAAGAAGAAGAAGAAGTAGGGATGGGTTTTCTCGGGTGCATGCTCGAAGTGGTGTGGGGATCGTCTCGAAGCAGAGCGATACGTGAGAAACTCGAGGCTTATCTCAACAATTTTGTATGGTGACTCGGGTATTCCTTTAGGGAATTTGGGTTTGCTTTGTTATCTGTTTTTTTATGGGTTAAAACAGAAGAATTCGTAACCAGTTTCAAAATAAACAGATATGGAAAAGTTTAAAGCTATTTTCAAACTGGTATCAAAATATAAGAAGGTGTTTTCCAAAATATATGAATTTAGATAAGTTTATTGTTGAAACAAGTAACTAATTTAAGTATGTGGTTTATTTTAATTATTCAAGATTTTATAAATTGAAATAAAATTTGTTAATATAATTAATGGATAGTTTAATTTATATAAGTAATTAAAGAGAAGGATAGTTAATTATTTATTATGATAGTATAAAGTAAATGAATGAATTTAGTTAAAGATAATTACCTAATGGAAGTAACTAAGGGTTAGTTTATTTAATTTGAGTGATTAAGGGATAATTACTGGATGGGAATAATAATAGATGATTAATTATTTAAGTGATAATTACTTAATGTAAGTAATTAAAAGATAAATCTGTTGAGTGTTAATTAATTTAATTAGAGGTTAGATTAATTAATGTTCAAGGTTAACTAATTAAGGATAATTAACCAATAGGATAATTACTTGATGAAAGTAATTAATTACAGGTAAAGTAAATTAAGGAGTAATTAGTTAGTTAAAGTAATTAATTAAAGAAAGTAACTTAAGGGGGATAGTTAGGGAATAATTAATTGGATTGGAATTAATTAATGGTTAAATAAGCAGAATGTATAATAATGGAAGTAATTAGTTAAATTAACCTTGTCTATGGATGATTGAGTAATATTAAATGCCTTGGATTATTTGTATCCCTAGTATGTGTTTGTGGTGCTATATGAAATGTTTTGTAGTATGAGATGTTGGGTTGAATAGTGATAATGTGAATATCTATGATGAATTGCTGTGTGAAAATGACATCATATATTTAAGATTGAGTTGTGTTCACTTGAATAACTTGGGTTAAAATGACATTGGATTCGAAGAGACCAGAGTCGGGTATTAGTTAATACCTGAAACCACTTCGATTCTTTATAGATTGATATGTGAAATCAATATGCTGAAGTGGAATGATTTAAGTGAATTAGACCATTTTAATCTAAGTTTTTGGTACTTAGAAATTGATGTGTAATATAAGTGATGTCTATAACGATTTGTGAACTTGTAATTGATACAAGTTACCTGGGATATATATAAGCTATATGCTTTTGTAATTCATGCTTGATGGGTTTACTCACGCTGGTTTCCAGCCTGATCCGGGTGTAACTTTGATGTAATGCTCGGGTCAGACCGAGTATTACAGATTTTTAGGTAAGGACGTTCTGGAGCTCAAGAGGCGAGCTAGATGGCAGAAACGTACGGAGTGTTTCCGTTGTTTTATATTGTTATATATATCTAGGACATGTTGATTGTATCTGTCCAGTATTTGTATATGTGTTGTAACTCTTATGTATAAAATATAAGTGTACCGATACAGTTCTTCTTTGTAAACTGCTATTTTTGTGATATTATATTTTGATCCGCTGCGACTGTGAGGTTTCTGTGACTTGTTTCTGTTTCTTCTTCTTTCTCTTATTTTCTTTTTCGTAACTATCTGGGATTTTCTGGATCGAAAATTCCGGGTCGTTACATTATGCATGGTCATAATGTAAGATGTAGCTCCATACGGGAAAGTTGTAGGATGACCCTATGTTGAATAGCTCTAGTAGCTAAGCCGGTCGTTAGTTATTAAGGTTCAATCCATAGCTCGGTCCTTATAGGAGTTTGCACAAGTTGTTAGTGTAGGTGTGTATCATGTAAAATCCCTTAAATTACGAACCCTGGATATATATATATATATATATATATATATATATATATATATATGGACACTTATAGAACACTCAAGGTAACATAAAGTGCAGTTAAAGTCAACTGCACATGATCACTATATATTAAACATGTACACATTCACCAGACTTTTGTCTAACCCAACCCTTTCCTTTCATTTTCCTCTACCATAGGAGGATGGGGCACCAGGTGATAAGCCTGATTTCAATACATGGATAGGCGAGCTAGTCATAGGAGTTTCTTATCACCTATTACTCTCGATATAACTATCTATCTTATCAACACTTAGTATGCTCATCAGATCATGAGTTGTATTTCTATGTACTCTGCATTTGACTACGTAATATTTCAAAGACTATATCTTTAGGATATTTTCTAAGATGGTTACTTTCAATATTTATATTTTTGCCTCCTTCCGCTATGATTTTGAAAGTGTAGCATTTCATAAATGATATCTGTTTATTCTTAGTCTATGTAATGAAAAATAAAGCACGAATAGCTCATACTTCTTGGCATCGATGTGAGTCTGAAAGTCACTTTAGCCTTTTGATGGTGTGTCAAGGGGTGCTAGTTTTTACATTTGGTATCAGAGCCCTAGATTTAAAATTCCTTAGGAATTAGGAGCGTATTGAGAGAACGTACTTGAAAAAGTTTTTCAAAAGTAAAGGTTTTCCAAATGTTTTTCCAAAAAGTTTTCAAAATAAATTTTTAGTGTATATATGATTTCAAAGGTTTTACTTATATAAGTACAATGTAAATACCGTCACCTTAATTATTGCCTATGACATGTGTGGAAAGTTGCTAATATATTCTTAAAAATCACAGATAGAAGATCCTATGAGTTTTAGGCTCAAGTGACACAACCGAGATTTTGGGTGTGAACATCCTGATTTGGTTATGCCGGTATCTTCAGACAAGGGGACAAGTTGAGCTTAATTCTATTAGAGAACCCACAGGGAGAGCGACTGGTGTAGTTCCTACCCACCTACCTGCCGTCGATATTACTAAGTCATGTAAGGATTTACAAGCCTTGGAGGAAAGCCATACGTGGAGATTGTTTCATATGCAGATTAGAAGACATGAATTCATACTTATGAGAGGATTTTTTGTTGATAGGTCTTGCTAATGAGGTGAGTAGGCAGATAGCTACTTGGTAGTTAGAAGAGAAGGCCCTGAGTTGGTGTGAGGTAGTCAAGGCAGAGACTGATAGAGGAGAGACCACTTGTAGAGAGTTTCAAAGACATTTTGAGATAAAGTTTCTTTCAAGAGTACATGAAGGATTTCGACTAGAAAAGTTTATCCATTTGAAGCAAGGAGACATGTCAATAGAGGAGTATGTTAACCAATTTGATGATCTGGCTAGATTCGAGATGGAGTTAATTAATACTCCACATAAAAAGGCTTTGAAATTTGCCAAAGGACCGAACCAACCGGTTTAAGGTTTAACCCTAAGCCATATTCCCATGGTTGGGACATATGAGGGTTTAGTGGAGATGGCCTTGCTAAATATTGTCTCCAAGGAAAAATTAAAGGAAGACCCCAAGAAGACCGAAGTAGAGGTTTCGCAATAGAATTGGTGCAAGGGAGGCTTTGGAAGGGAAGGAACAAGATGCAAGATATGCATTGCAGGAAGTATTGAAAGAAGGGGAATTTTGCAAAGGAGTGCAAGATAGATGGTTTGAAGGTCAAGTGTTACAGTTGAAATTAGTTCGAGCATATAAAGAGAGAATGTCCAGCACCTCAAAAGACCTCTACCTAGGTGGTCCTAGCTTATCCACTGGACACGTTACTTAGATCGCATATGCTACCAGTTGCAGATAAGGGAAAGAAGGTCATGATTGAAGGGGTATTAACTCTATCTGACTTATCTTTCTGCACTTTATTTGACCAGATGCATCACATTCTTTTAACTAGTGTAGACTTGTGGATGAGCTACAATTAGACACTAGCATAGTTACAGATTTGTAGTTGTGTCAAACCCTGTAGGAGGATTGCCAACTTGTATACGGTATGTAACATTTTGAAATTATTCATTTTGGAGGTCGATTTCGATTGCGATGCTTTTATCTTAGGATTTTATGGATTTGGTTGATATTGGGCATAGATTGGATGACAATGTGTGCGACTATCCAAGATTACGATAGGAAGCTTGTTAGCTTGAGTATGTGTAGTGGACGTACCATGGAGGTTTATTGCGATCACCAAGGATCGGTCATGTTAAGCTACCTATATTCATGACTTATCACATAATGAGTTAGATTAGGTGCCTACGGTTAAAGATTACCTAGATGTATTTTTTGAGGTTACGAGTCTCCAACCCTAGTGAGAGATCGAGTTTCGTATTTATCTTGTAGATAACGCCAGATCCATTGCCTTACCCTTGTGGCATATGGATCCAAAGGAGGGACGAGAGTTGAACAAGTTGGCGAATGAGCTATTGGAAAAGAGATTCATTAGAAGGAGTATTTCGAAATGTGGAGCACCAATCGTCTTTGTCACCAAGTTGATGGTTCTCTAAGGCTTCGTATCGATTATAGGAAGCTGAATAAACTGATAAAGAAGAATTGTTATCCCCAGCCCTCTATTGATGATCTCATTGATTAGTTGGTTGGAGTGAAGGTATTCTCACAACTTGACTTGACTACCAAATTCCACTAGTTATGTCTAGCTGAGGACAACATTCAAAAGAATGCTTTTTATATACTTGATAGACTTTATGGGTGGTTAGTCATGACCATCAAACAAATCAATGTACCCACCTACTTTTTTTATCTGATAAGCCGAGTTTTCAAAGGGTTTCCTAACAAGTCCGTTGTGGTATATGTAGATGACATTTTGGTCTATTCGAAGAGCAAAGAAGAGCACAGGTTACGTTTAGAAAAAGTGTAATACACTCTATAAGGATAAGTTGAAGGTGAATTTTTATATATGTCACTTTTGGCATGAGGAGGTACACTTTTTGGGACACCTTATCTTGGAAAGTGGACTAGCAATCCATCCTAGTAAAGTTACTACAGTTTAGGATTGGCATGTGTCGAAGAATGATACAAAAGTGAGGAGTTTCCTTCGTTTGGTAGGCTACTATATAAAGTTCATCAAGGACTTAGAGAAGATCTCTCCACTTTTGACCCGCCTCGCCAAGAATAATTTAGTTTTCTCATGGGATGCGAAGTGTAAGGATGCTTTTATTAAGCTAAAGGGGGCGTTGACTAGTGCACATGTTTTGGTATTACCCGATGGTCAAAGGCATTCACAGTATATACTGATGCTTGTAGTATGGGGTTGGATGCGGCCTTGACACAGGAAGGGAAAGTGGTGGGCTACACTAGTCAACAATTGAAAGTCCATGAGAGAAACTACACTAGCCATGATCTTGAACTAAAATCCATTGTCATTGCGCTCAAGTCATGGAGGCGTTATCTATTAGGAGAATGGTTTGAGCTGTAACAGATCACAAGTCTTTAAAATATTTCTTCTCAAAAAAGTAATTTAATTTAAGGCGGCAAAGTGGGTGGAGTTTTTAGCCTCGTACGATTTCGATATCTCATATACTCCACACAAGGGCAATGTAGTAGTCGACACCTTAAGTAGACATCATGCAGTATTGAGTTCTTTGTTCTTGGAGTGGAAATATTTAGAGTTCATTTCTACATTCATTTCCGACCATCATTAGACATTACTCCTGGATGACTAGCAGCTTTAGATGTTTAGCCTACACTTATGGAACGTATTGGGTCCAATCAGAAGAAAGATAAGAAGCTAGTTGATATTTTTTAGAAGCTCAGTAAGGGAGAGAAGTCGAGTAATTTAAAGTGTTATGGCACTGGCTCGAAGGATGGTTACAAAGAGATGGTAGATTGTGTGTTCCTCTCATTATGGATTTGATTGACATGGCACTAGCTGAGTCTCATCGTTCTATGGTGACCATTTATCTCGTTGGAGACAAAATGTATAGTGACATGAGGAGAGTCTTCCATTGGCCTAGAATAAAGAAGCATGTAGCAGAGTTTGTAGCTTGGTGTATGACTTGCTAGAGGGTAAAGGCAAAGCAGAAGGAGCAGGGAGAATTATTGCAGCCATTAGATATTCCTCAGTGGAAGTGGGAGAGTATTTCTATGGAATTCATAAATGGTTTACCGAGGAGTAGGAGAGGGAATAGGAATATTTAGGTCATAGTCGATTAGTTGATCAAATGCACCCATTTTATTCCGGTGAGGAGTACAAGGACCACGGCATCATTAGCGGTTGTTACTACATAATACGAGTGTCGAGCATATAAAGGAAACATGTTGAGCTTGAATATGATAAGAGTTCTCGTGCTTGAAGATAGAAGAACATTCAATCATTTTACCAATAGCAAGAAGTACCGAGCTAATAATTTTAAAGTGTCGAGCCTTTAATATAAAAATAATTGTCGAGCTTCTACTTAAGAGTTGAATATCTTAAAGGAATCAGTGAATGCTTAGAGCTATCGAGCTGTAAGAGTTATCGAACTTAAAGGCGGTAAGGTTATCAAGTCTTCACAACCATAGAAGGCGGTATCGAGCCTCTATGTAACGACCCAGAATTTCATTCATTTGAAATTCGTAAATTTAATTGATTTTAAATATGCACAAATTTTATAAGTCGAATAAATTACATTTTGAATATCTAGATTTAATTGGATAATTAAATTGTTAATTGAATATTTGAAATTACAAAAATAATTGAGATTTGGATTTCATATGAATAAAAATGATTTATAACGTTAAATTATATTTGAATTAGAATGATGCTATAGAACTTTTAAAACTGAACTAAAAGTTAAATTACAGAAATTGAATATTTTAATATTAAATTAACGAGTAAAAATGGTCATTTTTCAAACAGTCTTGGATTTCGACGAAACTAGTTTCATTGGATCCGTAATGTTATATTATTGTAAGATTTCAAATTTCGTGTCAATTGGATTTACGGTTTGTCCGGGGCAAGCTAAAACGCGTAAAAATCGGTTTAAGTGAATTTTAAATTTAAATAGTCGATTCGAAAGCCTATCTTTCAATTATGATCGAATTTTCTCCCGATATATATTCCACTGCGTTCGGAATAGGGGTAAAATATTATAAACACCAGGCGTCACACTTTGTTTCGAGTTCGTAAAATTTCCGGATGAATAGTGTCGTCAAATTTTCTATAAAAGGACCTCACTTTTTCTTGTTTGCACTATCCCTAGGGTTAGAAACCCTAGCCGCCACTAACATTTCTATGGCCAGAATTTCATTTCAATCTTCTTCAATTATCTTCTAATCCACAAATACATTCAAGAAACTTTCAACTGCAAAGTCGTAGAGCACGACGAGATCTACAAGATCAACGGCTACGATCGTATTTGGAGCTACGGATCGTCAAAATAGCCGTGTATGGGCTACAATCGTTCATAAATTCCAAGGCAAGGAGGCAACCGAGTGGGGCCGGTCCTTGGCCGATAGTAGCACGCGTAGCAAGCTTCGAGATGATGGTCTTTGATCGACCTGAAACTGATCGTGGAGGGAGCGTAAATTCATGAAATAAAGGCGGCTCTTTTGGTTTTCTTTACGTGGCTGAAACGATGGGAGAAGAAGATGGGGGGTGGGGCTCATATTTGTGGTAGAGGAAATCAACGGCCAGGATTTGTTTTAGGGTAAAATAAAGAAAGAAATTTGTAAATTGATTTATATTAAATTCTTTTAAACTTTAAAAACGTCGTAACTTTTTCATACGAGGTCCGTTTTTGACGAAACGAATTGAGTTGGGTCCATATTGACGAGCATTACATTATGGAGCTGGATTGGGATTTATTTGAGCTAGTGTGAATTTTGAGTAAAATTAAACGCTATTTTAATTTTATTCGCAATAAAACACTACAACTTCTATTGGAGACAATGTGAGTACAACTCACTCTTTCTGACTCACTGATATTTTTATATAAGTGAGAATAAATGTTATTTATGTTGATTGATGATTGGTTGGATGATATATGACATATTGATTGGTATTTGGATATATACTTGCCTAGTGGAGCAGATGACCCTATATGTTCCCGTGTATGAGCAGACGACCCTTTGTACGCGCGTCTGCCTCGAAGCGGACATTGTAAATATATTCTAATATGTATATTTGTTGCAGGTGATAGGTTGGAGGGATCCAACTGGATTCCTCACCAGTATTGATTTATTTACAGATATTGTGATATATTCTGTTATCATATGATATATGATGTTTTGGATGTCGTGATTGTTATATTTAGTGCTGTTGCAGCATTGGGCCTATATTTTGGAATTTAAAAACGTTAAAGTGATGATTTCCAAATTTAAAAGGATTTAAAGTGATTTATGAAAGTGTACGTTTTATTGAGACATACGAGCTTAAGGGTTGTATTTTTGTGGAAGACAATTAGTAGTCAACGGAAATGGCCATGTGGCATTCTAAGTGACGTGATATGTGATTGTGAAAGGTAATCGTTACCTCTAGCCTCGTCAACCGAAAATGACCAAAACAGGGTTAGATGCGACAAAGCTAAGTGGGTCATTCCCAAGTAGGATATGATCATCTTCTTCTAGATATATCTTTGCACGCTATGACGTCATGTATCTGATTATTGTGGTTTGTATGATAGAGGGCCCTCGGTAAAGGTCGGTAACGACCGAAGGATGACATATTCGATACCATCTAGTTATAGAGGTGGGCCGGTCTTGTGTTGGTAGAGAAATTTTGTGATGGTTTCTCGGTACATTCTTCTAGAGATGTACTGCCGGAAGGTAGTCCCTTCACCTGGTCATTTGTATGGAAATCCAAACTCCACTACGTGTTTGCCATTTTGATTGTATTATCCAGTTGGGCTATATGCTGGAATTTAATCAATGTAACAATTTCGGCTATGATTAATATTATTTGTATATAGTAGACACTACTATAATATAACATGACATTTGATATGAAATGTTTTAGTTATCGTAAGGTAAAAATATGTCCGTGTTTATGTGTGGACTTGTCTAACGAGATACTTTTGTTTTGATAAAGGAAAAGTTTTGGTAATCTAATAAATTCAATTGAGTGTGTTTCTCATGCTGGTTTGCCAAACTGATCCAGGCGTTCTTCCCTTTCAATGCTCGGGTCAGATCGAGTATATTTACAGGTTCAGATTTGATGCTTTTGGAGCTTCAGCAGGAGAGCTGGAGATCTTCATTTTCGTATACACGTACTTGTTTTGATTATCCGATGTGCTTTGTTTGTTGTTGTATATTATTGGCAATTGTGAGGACATGTTATTATAACTATTCAAGCTGATAACTCTGATTGATATACGTATATACAGTTTCTGTTTTGTAAAGATCATGTATATGATATTATATGTTTTTCGATGCGATGTGAGATTCTGTATTGTTCTGTTTGGTTCTATCTTCTCTCTTTCTTCTCTTCTCTTCTTCTCCCTTCTTTTCTTTCTCTTGAAATTCCGTCAGTTTGTGCTTTTTGGGTCAGGCATGTATGGATTATTGTCGATTCAAAGGGTATGGATTTGCGGGTCGTCACATCTGGTATCAGAGCTTAGATTTTGTATATTCCTAAGCTTTGATGTGTACTCTGTATAGATAGGGACAACAGCACCCTAGATGAGTTTGAGTGTACTATATATATGAGCACGTATTTGTTAGTGAATATAAAATATTTTATATTGTGTTTGCTTATCCGTTGAGTTGTTTGTGAATTCTGGTTGGTATGTGGGACGTCATATTATCGATAGTGATTTCTAAACACTTAAACGAGGCAAGTCGGCATAGTATCATTTTTAAATTAGGTAAAAGAAATAATTTTACCTCGATTACATTTTATGTATAAACGAAATAATTTTTCAAAATTATTAAAGTGTATATAAATGAATTGTTTGATTGTTTGAAAATGTAAATATATATATAAGTTAATGAAAGATGTTTGAATAATCTAAGTAAAAACAACAATTGTAAGAGAATAAATTATATAAGCAAATGAATTATAAGTATGGAATTATAATTAATATGATTTACAATTGTGAAATAATCTTATATATAAGAAATGAAACTATGTGAGTTATAAATAAAAATGGATTTAAATTAAGAATTGGGAAAATTTTAATCCCGTTGATTTTGAAAGTTGTTTTTCAAAGTTAAAGATATTATATTATTATAAATCTAAGTAAGATAAGTAAATTTAGAATGATCTTATATAAGTAAAGTGAAATAAGTGAAATTATATAAGTAAAGATTTGTAAATAGAAGGAAATTTTTAAAAGAATATAAAGCACTGAATTCACTACTGTTGCTGGAAAGTAATAAGGGTGATGACTGCAGCATCATCAGTATCATTTTCGAGTTTCTGTGTGATGAATTTGCTACCAATAGTAAATTGAAAACTGAAGTTTTGTTATGATAAACAAATTTGATTTAAAATCTAAGTTGAAATTGATAAAAATAAGTGAAACGAGTTTTGGACTTATAATATACGAGATAATAAAATTTTAGCTTTGGTAAAGTTGAAATAAATGTGAGTTAGCATAATAAATATATGATTTGAAATTTAACTAAAGGAAGGTTAAATAAATTGAATTGGATTTTAACTGGATTTGATAAGTTATTGAAATGAAATTAAACTTTAAGTGGTAAGTGATTATAATATGAATTTGAAAGTTTAAATAAACCTAAGTTAATAAAGTGAATTGGATTTGAAATTATAAAAAATGAGTTTAGTGAATGGAAGTGAACATAGGTAGGTTTTCGCGGAATTATGAATAAATAAGTTTTATAGCTTATAAAATGAGAAAAAGGTAAGTAAAACCAATTGTTAAAATGGTTAAACACTTTTTGTTAAGAAAAACAAAATCAGAATTTGAATAAGTGTTATGAATTTGACTTAGTAAAGGTCAATAAAATGACTTAGAGATGAAATTTAAGTGAAACATAGTGATGTTTATAAAAAGGAACGTAACTTAAGTAATGTTGAATGAAGCTAATTTTGGTATCGAAGTAAATTAATAAATGAAGTAATTAAATGAATATGAACTTGAGTTATATAAGAAAATTCAACTTTAATGGTTTAATGAATTAGCATTTGAATTTAAATTAATGAATGTAAATCAATTGAATGAAAATGTAGTAGTTAAATGGATTAGAAATCGAATAATTGAATGAAAGTCAATTGAATGTTAAACCAATTGAAATTAAAAGTGTTAAACCAAATTGAATGTAAGCGAAGTAAATAAATTTGGTTATGATTGGATATGCATTGGTTGATAGATGGTTGTTAGTTGATTGTAAATGGAAATTCATTAAGTGTTAATAAAATTGAATTAATAAAATTGAAAGCTAAATAATTGAATTCAAAGTGGAAGTAAATAGAATTGATTTGATTTGAATTGGAAGTGAACAAACTTGAATGTGATTAGTGAATGTAAACTAATTGAATACGAATAAATAAATATTAGTGAAATCCAATGTTAATGAATCAAATGTGATTAAATTGAAAATCAATTCAATGAATATTAATGAAAAGTGAATGTATATTGATTTGGTTATGGATGTTAGTTGGATGATAGTTGGTTGATGGTTGGATTGTTGCCTTATGTTGCATTTGCTATATTGGTATATGTAGTAGTTGTGTTGATATATTTGTTTATTGATATTACTTTCACATATACATGTTTCTCATTCGTTTGTTGAGTGTTTAGTAGGTGCGAACGGTGCTTGCTTCGCATTTGAAGCTCGCTGTCACGCTATATTAGCCGTATATGCTCGCAAATAATATATAAGGTACATATCTCGGATTACATATCGTACTTTTACACTTTTTTCCCTTCGGGATGCCTCATCCTCGATGATGAGATGTATATTTATGATATATACATTGTTATTTTTTTTCGGATCGAACCGCGTATAGGAGACTATGGCGAATTTTTTTGAAAATTTGAGGAGTTAGAAAATTTTTGGAAAATTGGAAAAATTTGTGATAACTAAAATTTTGATTTTGAGTTAAATGTTAAACGATATAGTTGGTTTTGAAAAATAACTATATATAGATTTGAAAACTTCGAAAAGTTTTTATAAAAAGTTTAACTAATGATTTTTGAAAAAAGTTAAAAGGTTAAATAGATTTCGGTAAATCTAAATTGAACGAATTGTTTTGAAAATTAATGTATTTTATGACTTTTTCTTACTTAATAATTTCGAGGACGAAATTCTTTTAAGTATGGGAGAATGAATGTAACGAGCCACAATTTCAGTCATTTCAAATTCATATATTTAATTGATTTTAAATATGCATAGGTAAATTTTATAAGTCGAATAACTTATATTTCGAATATCTAGATTTAATTGGATAATTAAATTGTTAATTGAATATTTGAAATTGCAGAAATAATTGAGGTTTGGATTTAATATGAATAAAAATGATTTATAAAGTTGAATTAAATTCTATTTGAATTAGAATGATGTTACAGAACTTTTAAAATTGAATTAAAAGTTAAATTACAGAAATTGAATATTTTAATATTTAATTAACGAGTAAAAATGACCATTTTTCAAAAAGTCTCGGATTTTGACGAAACTAGTTTCATTGGATCTGTAATGTTATATTATTGTAAAATTTCAAATTTCGTGTCAATCGGATTTACGCTTTGTCTGGGGCAAGCTAAAATGCGTAGAAATTGGTTTAAGTGAATTTTAAATGTAAATAGTCAATTCGAAAACATATCTTTCAAATACGATCAAATTAACTCTCGATATATATTTCATTGCGTTTGGAATAGGGGTAAAGCATTATGAACGCCAGGTGGCACACTTTGTTTCGAGTTCGGAAAATTTCTGGATGAATAGTGCCGTCAAATTTTATATAAAAGGACCTCACTTTTTCTTGTTTGCACTATCCCTAGGGTTAGAAACCCTGACCGCGACTAACATTTCTGTGGCCGAAATTTCATTTCAATCTTCTTCAGTTATCTTCTAATCCACAAGTCGATTCAAGAAACTTCCAACTGCAAAGTCGTAGAGCACGACGAGATCTACAAGATCAATGGCTACGATCGAATTTGGAGCTAAGGATCATCGTCAAAATAGCCGTGTATGGGCTGCAATCGTTCACGAATTCCAAGGCAAGGAGGCATCTGAATGGGGCCAGTCCTTGGCCGATAGTAGCACGCATAGCAGGCTTCGAGATGATGGTCTTCGATCGACCTGAAACTGATCGTGGAGGGAGCATAAATTCATGAAATAAAGGCGGCTCTTTGGGTTTTCTTTACGTAGCTGAAACGATGGGAGAAGAAGGTGAGGGGTGTGGCTTAGATTTGTGGTAGAGGAAATCAACGGCCAGGATTTGTTTCAGGGTAAATAAAGAAAGAAATTTGTAAATTGATTTATATTAAATTCGTTTAAACTTTAAAAACATCATAATTTTTTCCATACGAGGTCCGTTTTTGACGAAACGAATTGCGTTGGGTCCGTATTGACGAGCACTGCATTATGGAGCTAAATTGGGATTTATTTGAGCTAGTGTGAATTTTGGGTAAAATTAAACGCTCGTTTAATTTTGTTCGCAATAAAACACTACAACTGCTATTGGAGACAATGTGAGTACAACTCACTCTTTCTGACTCATTGATATTTTATATAAGTGATAATAAATGTTATTTATGTTGATGATGATTGTTTGGATGATATATGATATATTGATTGGTATTTGGATATATACCTGTCTAGTGGAGCAGATGACCCTATACGTTCCCGTGTATAAGCGGATGACCTTTGTACGCGTGTCTCCCTCAAAGCGAAAATTATACACATATTCTAATATGTATATTTGTTGCAGGTGACAGGTTGGAGCGATATAACTGGATTCCTCACCAGTATTGATTTATTTACAGATATTGTAATATATTCTATTATCATATGATATATGATGTTTTGGATGCCGTGATTGTTATATTTAGTGCTATTGCAGCATTGGGCCTATATTTTGGAATTTAAAAATGTTAAAGTGATAATTTCTAAATTTAAAAGGATTTTAAAGTGATTTTTGAAAGTATACGTTTTATTGAATTTTGGAATTGATTCCTTTTAAATTAATAAACGTTATAATTTTTATGTTATAAAAATTATGGTTTTGTGAAATAAAACCAGAATATGATTTTTGAAATGTGAAGTTAACTATTTTGTGAAATAGTATAATTTAAGATTTTTGAATTATTATAAATGGTTTATAAATAAGATTTATAAAATTCAATTTTTATAAATCGGAATAATGGAATTATAAATGAGTTTTTATAAGTTTTAAAATGAAGTTACAAATGAAATTTTTAAGTGAATAAGATTTATAATTGTGAAGTTCTAAAATAATGAATTTGTAAAATAAATAATTTATAAGGAATTAACATATAAATTTGATTTTGGCGTGAAATTAAGTTATTAAACGTAATTGATTCATAAAGGGATTTTATAAGTTGAAGTTTTTATAAAATATGAATGGAATTTATAAACAATTTTTTATAATTCTGAAATCAACTTATTTTGATAAGTTAAATATAATAATGAATTTGATAAAGGAGATATATCCACGATTTTGGACAGTGGATTAACCTTTAAAATAAAATGTGTAGAAATAATATTGAGTTTGGGTAAATGAATTATATTCACGATTTTGGACAGTGAATAATATATTAAGTAAATGTTTTGGAAAGTGATATCTTAAAATGGAGTTAAACGGTTTAAAGTTTTTTTTAAATGTGTTAAATATCGAATACATAGATTTCAACATTCAATGTTGAAATAAACGTTTTCGAAAAGTATAAAGAAATGGTGGACTATAACACTATTGTTATAGTAAATGATTTTCGAAAGGAAATTTTTTTGTATAGTATTGGGATTTATATATCTGTCTAAATTTCGAATCCATATACTAGTGATTTTGGGTTGTCGTAACAATGTTTTACACAACATTCGTTTTGACCCAAATAAATGTGTTTAAAGAGAATGTTTTCCTTAAAGAATAAAATACATACTTAATCCTGATTTAAGTATATGAAATATTTTCTAAGTGTTGAAAATATAAATTGAATTGTCAATTACTTATTATTAAATAAGTATATGGAAATGTTTTCCAATATAGAATTTGAAATAGTTTTGAAGATATATCTTTTTAAAGATTATTTCAAGTAAATATTTGGCAAATGGTTTTATTAATAAAAGATTAATTAAAAGGCCTAGTGATTGTTATGGTGTTGAGTATTTGTTTGTTTGCTTTGATAGTTAAATAACCGACTATCAAATTTGGCCAAATTTTAGTTCCTCGACTTGATGTGGGAACTATTTTGTCGTACACTCAGTATGTAGCCTTCTATGTAGGGTTGATTATCGTTTGTGTTAAGGATGTTGATTCTTATAGTGCGGAGTATTATTCCAATCTATTTGATTTTCCTTCTTGGCCCGAAGGATAGCAAGTTGAAAGTTGGAGACGTGATAATTCTACGAGACTTAGTTGCTGTGTGAGGTTGGGAAACGCTTTTGCGTTGTTGGTGCGAAGAGACCGGGATCGGTTTATCCGAAAACCACTTCGGACCAACGTATATACGACGATTGTGCAGGTTGCTTGTGGTGATATTGATATTGATATTCTGGAGTTTCATAGTAGGGGACTTCTTGTTGATCGTTTGGGGTTAAAATCCCAATATACATCCAGGAGCAGTGGTCTCTTCATTATGAAATATCCAATGCGAGGACTATTTATTACTAATCCTAGGGATTTTCCAACAGGATGTGGTAGGAAAGTACCTTCGGTTTGTCCTGTTCCTGGACAACTTGTATGGATGTTTGTCTGACATTGCATTTCTAAAGATTACGTACATTGGTTTTTACAAACGTACATCAGTGGTGGCGGAGAAGGCAACTTCTCTTAGCTTAACACCCTCCTTGAGACATACGAGCTTAAGGGTTGTATTTTTGTACAAGGCAATTAGTAGTCAACGAAAATGGTCATGTGGCATTCTAAGTGATGTGATATGTGATTGTGAAAGGTAATCGTTACCTCTAGCCTCATCAACCGAAAATGACCAAAACAGGGTTAGATGCGGCAAGGCTAAGTGGATCATTCCCAAGTAGGATATGATCATCCTCTTCTAGATATATCTTTGCACGCTATGATGTCGTGTATTTGATTATTGTGGTTTGTATGCTAGAGGGCCCTCAGTAAAGGTCGGTAACGACTGGAGGATGACATATTCGGTACCATCTAGTTATAGAGGTGGGCCGGTCTTATGTTGGTAGAGAAACTTTGTGATGGTTTCTCGGTACATTCTTCTACAGATGTACTGTCGGAAGGTAGTCCCTTCACCTGGTCATTTGTATGGAAATCCAAATTCCACTACATGCTTGCCCTTTTGATTGTATTACCCAATTGGGCTATATGATGGAATTTAATCAACGTAACAACTTCAGCTATGATTAATATTATTTGTATATAGTAGACACTTCTATAATATAAAATGACACTTGATATGAAATGTTTTAGTTATCGTAAGGTAAAAACATGTCCGTATTTATGTGTGGATTTGTCTTACGAGATACTTTTGTTTTGATATAGGAAAAGTTTTAGTAATCTAATAAATTCAGTTAAGTGTGTTTCTCACGCTGGTTTACCAAACTGATCCAGGCATTCTTCCCTTTCAATGCTCGGGCCAGACCGAGTATATTTACACGTTCAGATTTGATGCTTTTGGAGCTTCAGCAGGAGAGCTGGACATCTTCATTTTTGTATACACGTACTTGTTTTGATTATCCGCTGTGCTTTATTTGTTGCTGTATATTATCGGCAATTGTGAGGACATGTTATTATAACTGTTCAAGCTGATAACTCTGATTGATTATTGAACTCTGATTGATGTATGTATATACAGTTTCTGTTTTGTAAAGATAATATATATGATATTATATGTTTTCCGGTGCGATGCGAGATTCTGTATTGTTCTGTTTGGTTCAATCTTCTCTCTTTCTTCTCTTCTCTTCTTCTCTCTTCTTTTCTTTCTCTTGGCTTTCCGTCAGTTTGTGCTTTTTGGGTCAGGAATGTGTGGATTATTGTCGATTCAAAGGGTATGGATTTGTGGGTCGTCACACTCTACAACCGTGGAGTTGTCAAGCATCTAACAATAGAAGGTTGTCGAGCCTCTACAGCAATAGGAATGTCAAAAACTCAAGTTGTTAGCAAGCTTCTTTAGAGGGTGAAGAGGTGTCGAGTCTCTAAAGGATAACAAGCCTCAACAATGTTATGTGTTCCTTAGCATTTACAAATAACAAATGATGTCGAATTTCTACAAAGAAGTGTTGTTAAGTTTGCACAAGAAGAAGAGATAACGAACTTCTAAGGTATGATGAGCTTCTACATTAGCAAAGGGTATTGAGATTTTGCAAGCGATAAGAGATGTTGAACCTCTAAAGAAATAGAGGTTACCAAGTTTCTATAAGGAAGACTGTATTGTCGATCCTCTACAAATTAATGACGTCGAGTCTCTACCTAAGAAGAACTACCGAGATAAGCTAACAAAGACCTCAGATTCCAATCCAAGACGTGTGTCAATCATCCCGCATAATTGACACAGTACCCCCTCCGCTACTTAGAGGGGGAGGAATGACTTTCTTTCTCTACTTCTTAATTATAAACCTTATATCAATTTGGAGATTTTTAGAGCCAATTGTTCTCGAACTTTTTGCAAATAAGGACTTGGAAATTAACTTTGCATAACATATTTTCCCTTAAATGTGTATACTTTACTAGAATTGGATAGTGGACATGCATATAGCAGTGAACTTGAACGCAAATGGACTTGGACTTGCATATATTCCAAAGCTTGCATAAGGCCACTTAAGCCCTTATTCAAATTAGCCCAAGCCTACCTTGCATATTAAGTTGGCAAACAAATTTTCTAACATTTTGGTGCTAGAAGGAGGAACCGAACCTCCATCTTGCGGTATATCCCTACAGAGGGCTTTCTACATCTAACATACCCATATAGAGGACTTTCCTCCGACATATCTCTACATAGTACTTTCCATATCCGGCATATCCCTATATAGAACTTTCCATATACGGAGTATTCCCACAGAGAACTTTCCATATCCTACATAACCTACTAAACTGCATAATGACTTTCTCTGAGCAGGGATCCTCCAAGCCTCGTCTTACCAAATCAGCTTGTCAAGTCACCAATAACCTTCAATTCCATATGGAATAAGCATTAAATTAAGGAACTTGGCACTAACAACTCTAGCAGAGAAGAGATGAGCAATTCCTTATGATCTGGATAACTAGAGTATAAATCCATTCCCTATGGGATCTACACCAATCTTTGCTTATTATCCCTACTCTGGATACAGAGAACAAAAGAAGGAATGACCTGTTCTTAAAATAAGAAAGGCTATACAACTTCATGCCAAAGGAACTCTCTTTGAAGGTGAAATAACAAAGGATTTTAATAAGTTTACTCAAAATTGGATGGAAATAATTAATTATTCCCTCACACCAATCAGAACTCAAGAATTTTCAAAGAGGAGGCTCGCCACTAAAACCGATGAACCTGACCAATAGTACAAAATTGCCAAATGGGGACCAAAAGCACAATTCGCTAAAAAAAACCCGATTCGCTAGAGCCTTTCCCTTACCACCTCTTATGAAAATATCTATCATGTAACCAAAGAAAATTGGACTACAAGCCTTCAAAGAAGAAGCTATAGGGAAATGAAAGAAATCTTGGAGACGCTTATTGTCAATACCGCCAAATGATTGGACATAATACCTGTGACGACGCGACTTTTCGACGCTCGAAAACCGACATCAATACGTCCACTGTATCAACTGCCGAGCAATCGAAGATCGGAATACCGTACCGTTATGGTTAAAGAAGAAGAAAAAGATAGAAGAAAAGAGAAAAAAAGAAGAAGAAACAGAAAACAATATCAGAATCTCACAATTGCAGTGGAACAACATATAATAAATAAATGAATAATCTTTAAACAAAGAACTATATCAGTTATTACATTACATCATATTACATTACATTACATCATCAGAGTGTACAACAATAAACAACAACAAACAGGGGAAAAGAAATACTATATACTAGAGAATACGCCATGCCATCCAGCTTGCCTCCAGCAACTCCTGAATTGCAGAATATCCTGATAACCTGACTCTAGACTGCCCGTGTGGAAATTGGTGGGCACCCAGAATTTAGAAAGGAAAAACAATAAACTCCGAGTCAGTCATGGGACTGGTGTGAGAACTTAAAACAGTTTATCTTTAAAATAAAGAACAGGATAGTTTTAAAATAGATTCGCAATGCTTTTTAGAAAATGAGACTACCATAAGGCCTCCCGCACGCACACACAATGCAAATGCAGAATCGGAGGAGATTTCTCCTTATGATAGTCAAAGATGCTTGATACGCATTAAAAAGAAACATTTGATATTATTACTAGTGCATAGTGTCGGAAAAATCATTTCAAAAATAAAGATATAAATCTTAGCCAGCATAGGCATTTCGCACCTATGCCTACTATAGCTACCATCCAAACAGTGGTGACCACCATAGTATGATAGGTTCTACAACTAAAATTGTACAAGATCGTATTGTTTCTTTGGATTTCCAACAAATGGTCGGGCCAAGGAACTTCCCATTGCCACATAGGTATGCCTCTGGAAAGATGACCCGAGAACCTAACCGAATCTCTGCCAACACAAGGCCGGGTTACCCCTAACTGGGTAACTACTGACACGAATATGTCATTCCCCGATCGTAACCGATCTATATCCGAGGATCCTCGATTTCCAACAACCACAAAGCAATAAATTTGCAGCAACAACATAGGTTAAGTATCTGGGCTCCATACCATAATACCACCTCTATCCAGAAAAAATGACATACACTAAAGGGGCGCTACCCCCTAATAACCTTGCCGCATCCTTCCTGTTTTGACCATTTCCGGGGTGTGAGGTCCGACGAAGTCTCGTCCACAAAGCCACGCTTTATACAAAAGCTGTGCTTTGATCATCAAATGCTCAACAGCACTTCGTATGCCACATTACCAATTTGGGACTGTATCACTAGTAACCATCAACTACATAACCTCTAGGGTGTTAAGCTAAGAGAATAAATTCTCCGCCACCAACGGGAATATATTTGATAGAAACCAGCTTTACATCTCAAACTGTAACGTCAGACACACATCCATACAAGTCCGTTCCGAGATCGAACGGAACCGAAGGCACTTACAAAGAAGTCCTTGCAATGCGGATATTCGCTAATCACGACCGGACTTCCCATCACAAAGGGTAATAAATTTCTATATCGGGGATCATCCGATGCAGAAACATTCGACGGTAATCCTTCCATTTTCACAAATATCCGGTCTTCAACACCGGTCATCAAATGCAATCCATAACGACGTATCACATATTCGGAATGGGTTATACGACCCCAAGGTCCTTTCCCGGCTAACCCGAATAGTGAGCGCTTATTCAAAAATAAGTGTAGCATTCAAATTCAAGCAATCACAACAAATATCTATTTAAAGGTAAATATTGATAGTCGGTTATTTAACTATCAATAGGCATGCTCAACATCACCAGATTCCAAATAATTTTCCAAATTATTTATTTTCCAAAAATATCTTTACTAGATATATAATTTTCCACACTTCAATCATTTGAAAAAAAATTCAAATCACTTTTCACCTTTACAACTTTTGAAAACAAATTTCAAACATTTTTACTTACGCGGAAATACTTTCATTTCAACATGGTTCATTTAAACCAATTAAATAAATGCTTAACGATTTACTTTATATTTACGTTTCAAATCCTTAAATTTATCCCCTACTTCAAAAATTAACTCAACATTTATTTTTAAACAAATTCCCCTTTCTTTTATAAATTCCATAGTGAATTTACAATTCCCAAAATATCTATGAATATACGATTTCCCAACCGATTTCTAATATTCATTTTCAATTTATCTTTAAAAGATAAAGTCTCAAAATATTTAGTTCATATTGGAAAACATTTCCATACTTATTTATTAATAAGTAATTTACAAATCCATTTATTTCCAACACTTGGAAAATATCCAATATACTTAAATTGAAATTTAGTATATATTTCATTCTTTAAGAAATCATTCTCTTAAACACATTTGTTTGGGCCAAAAAGAATGTTGCGTAAAACATCGTTACGACAACCCAAAATCACTAGTATAGGGATTCGAAATTTAGATAGATATATAAATCCCAATACTATACAAAAACATTTCCTTTCGGAAATCATTTACTATAACAATAGTCTTATAGTCCACCATTTCCTTCTATTTCTCGAAAACATCTATTTCAACAATGAATGTTGAAATCTATGGTTTCAATTCATAATACATTTTAAAACATCTTTTTAGAATAATTAACTTCATTTTATAATATCGCTTTCCCAAAACATAACGATTTTATTTAATAATATATTCACTGTCCAAAATCGTGAATATACTTCACTAACCAAATTTCAATATTTCTACACATTTTGTATAAAGAATAGTTCGCTATCCAAAATCGCGAATAAACTTCTTTTAATAAATTTCTATATGCAATTTATCAAATTCCATTGATTTCGAATTCATAAACAATGTCTATAAATTCCATTTCTATTTATAAACTTCAATTTATAAATCTCCTTTATTAATCCAATTCAATTTATATATCTCAAATATATACCAAAAGTCCATATTATAAGTTAAATACTTAAATCCATTTATTTACAAAATCGTTCTTTTTAAAACTTCTATTACTTATAAGATTCATTTATATTTTATAACAACTTCAACTTATAAAATCTCCTTTATTAACAATTTCTATTAATATCCCATTTAAATGCCCAAAATCCAGTTTATAAGTTAATTACTTATAAATCTTTTTATTTTACAACATCTATTCATTTTATAATCTTCATAATTTATATATCTATAATTTTTAATGAAATCCATTTTATACTTCATTTTAACACTTAATAGACTCGTTTTATAATTCCAATATTTTATATATATATATATATATATATATATATATTATAAATATCAATGTTAAAAATCTTTTATATACATCCTTTATAATAATTCAAAAATCCAAATTTAAACTATTTTATAAATCTATTTATTTTAAAAATCACCTTTTGGTTATATTTCACAAAAATATTAATTTTTATAACATAAAAATTTATAACGTGTTAATTATTTAAAATGAATCAATTCAAAAATTTAATAAAACGTATACTTTGAAAAATCATTTTAAAATTCTTTTTAAAATCAAAAATCATTATTTTAAAACTTCAAAAAATGGATCCGATGATGCAACAGCACCAAATAGTTAATCACGACATCCAAATATCATATCGATAGGATAACCAACAAACATCACAATATCTGTAAATAAATCAATGTTGTTGAGGAATCCAGTTGGATCCCTCCAACCAGTTTCCCTGCATCCAAAGATGTTAGCACAATACCAATTCTGTTCCAGTGCAGAATTATCGCGGTATATGGGATTTATAAAATATTATCCGCTTAATAGATGGCGCAATAGGGTCTCATCCGCTATATAATGCGGGAAATCAACTCCAAGTACATAAATAATACCAATTTCACTTTACGGTGAAATATTCGCGGTATATTTTTTTAATAAATAACCTCCGCTTAATAACGGCGTATAATGTCTATTTTAACAATCAATAGATAATAGTTTATCATCTAATCAAACAATCAACAATTTTAAATCTAACTATTTAAAATTTAAATCGAAACAATTCGATTGAGTGAGAAGTTCTCACCTCGGTTTCCAATTCAGTTTCAGCGTTTTATTTCGAATAAAATTAAACGAGCGTTTAATTTTACCCGAAATTCTCACTATCTCCAAATGACTCCAATCCATTTCCATTGCATAGTATTCGTCAATACAGTTCCAACGCAACTGGTTTCGTGTGTTTTCGACCTCGTAGCAAAATGTTATAGCAGTTTAAAGTTATACAAATTTTTAATATAATTAAATTTACAACATTATTTTTATTTTTGTACCCATTTAATTTCTGCCGTTGGATTCCATTGTGAATAAATCTGGGCCGTTACTACATGCTTCTTCTCCCACGTGTTTTGTTCCAGACAACCAAAACGCAGATGAACCAATCGCAAGCCTCTACCACGTTGAATTTAGCAATCACCACGAGCATCTTTACGTTGATCAGAAAGCGCCAAACGAACGGCCATCGCCTATTCCACCTTCGTCGGCCGACCGCACCCCCTGCCTCGATTTGCGTGAAAAACGTGCGCAACCAATGGACGAACGCGGCCCCAAAACGCCTCCATACGGCGACGGTAGCGAAAATCCACCGTTGGATGTGAAGTATTCGGCGAGCTCTTCGATTTATTAGTTGACAACTTTTGCTAAAAACGTGTGGATTGAGAAAGATTGAGGGGAGAAGCTAAGAAGTTTTCGGCCATTGAATTCAGTAGATGGCGGCTGAGCATTTTGAAACCCTAGCTTGCTTTTGTTTTGCAAAAATATGAAATAAAGAGGCTTATATAGAAATTCTGACGAACACTATTCATTCCGGATTTTCCGAACTCCAAATCTCGCACGGTGACCGACGTTTCTAGGGTTTATCCCGCGTTCCGGACACAATGGAGTAGGTTTCGGAAGCTAATTCGATCATCTGTGCGAGTTATGGCAATAAACGATCGATTTAAAATTAAATCGGTTAACTAAATTTCTGTGCGTTTTAGCTTCCCCCGGACAAACGGTAAATCCGATTGACACGAAATTTGAAACCATACAATAATATCACATTACGGATCCGATGAAACTAGTTTCGTCAAAATTCGAGACTGTTTGAAAAATGGCTATTTTAACTCGTCAATTAAATATTAAAATATTCAATTTTCACAAATTAACTTTTAATTCGATTTTAAAAGTTCACAAACATCTTTCTAACTCCAACATGATTAAATAAAATTTTACAAATCAATTTTAATCATATTTAACCCAATTTTCAATTATTTATGTAATTTCAACTATTAAATTATCGATTTAATTATCTAATTAAATCCAATTATTCGAAATAAAATTTATTCGACTATGTAAATTTCACTTATTAATATTTAAAATTAATTAAATATACAAATTTTAATTAACAGAAATTCTGGGTCGTTACAAACTTCCCCCTTAAAAGAATTTCGTCCTCGAAATTACCAAGTAAGAAAAAGTTACAGAATCCATTAACTTTTCAAAACAAACCATTCAAATTGGATTTTTCAAATCTCTTAAGTGTTTAACTTTCCCAAAATTCATAGTTAAACTTTTTACAAAATCTTTACTAAGTTTCCAAATCCAAACTTAGTTTTCAAAAAAATTCCAATTTTCTCAAAAATATTCCAACGCCTTAAATTTTTGAAAAAATTCGCCAGAGTCTCCTTTGCGCGGCTCGATCCGAAAAAAAAATGACAGTATATATATCAAAAATATACATCTCATCAAGTGATAAGGCATCCCGCAGGGAAAAAAGTGTAAAAGTAAGATATTTAATCCGAGATATGTACCTTATTTATTATTAGCAAGCATATACAGCTAATATAGCGCGAAAGCGAGCTCCAAATGCGAAGCAAGCGCAATCTGCATCTACTAAACACTCAACAAACAATGAGAATCATGCACATATGAAAATAGTATCAATATACATCATATAGCAACATAACAACTACATATGTCAACATAGAAAATGCAACAAAAGCAACAAATGCAACCATCAATCAACTATCATCTAACTATCATCCAACAAATTAATAACCAAATCAATATAAATTCACTTCTCATTAATATTCATTGAATTGGTTTTCCTTTTAATAATTTACAAAACGTTATTTAAAACTTATATAACTCCAAAATTATACTTAAGTATTATTTTCCAAAAAAATATATCTTTTATAACAATAAAATTATAATGTTTATTTAATGAATCAATTCAAAATTTAATAAAACGTATACTTTGAAAAATCATTTTAAAATTCTTTTTAAAATCAAAAATCATTATTTTAAAACTTCCAAAAATGGATCCGATGATGCAACAGCACCAAATAGTTAATCACGACATCCAAATATCATATCGATATGATAAACAACAAACATCACAATATCTGTAAATAAATCAATATTGTTGAGGAATCTAGTTGGATCCCTCCAACCCGTTTCCCTGCATCCAAAGATGTTAGCACAATACCATTTCCGTTCCAGCACGGAATTATCGCGGTATATGGGATTTATAAAATATTATCCTCTTAATAGACGGCGCAATAGGGTCTCATCCGCTATATAATGCGGGAAATCAACTCCAAGTACATAAATAATACCAATTTCACTTTACGGTGAAATATTCGCGGTACATGTTTTTAATAAATAACCTCCGCTTAATAACGGCGTATAATGTCTATTTTAACAATCAATAGATAATAGTTTATCATCCAATCAAACAATCAACAATTTTAAATCTAACTATTTAAAATTTAAATCGAAACAATTCGATTGAGTGAGAAGTTCTCACCTCGGTTTCCAATTCAGTTTCAGCGTTTCATTTCGAATAAAATTAAACGAGCGTTTAATTTTACCCGAAATTCTCACTCTCTCCAAACAACTCCAGTCCATTTCCATTGCATAGTATTCGTCAATACAGCTCCAACGCAACTGGTTTCGTGCGTTTTCGACCTCGTAGCAAAAAGTTATAGCAGCTTAAAGTTATACAAATTTTTAATATAATTAAATTTACAACATTATTTTTATTTTTATACCCAATTAATTTCTGCCGTTGGATTTCATTGTGAATAAATCTGGGCCGTTACTACATGCTTCTTCTCCCATGCGTTTTGTTCCAGACAACCAAAACGCAGATGAACCCATCGCAAGCCTCCACCACGTTGAATTTAGCAATCACCACGAGCATCTTTACATTGATCAGGAAGCACCAAACGAACGGTCATCGCCTATTCCACCTTCGCCGGCCGATCGCACCCCTTGCCTCGATTTGCATGAAAAACGTGCGCAACCAACGGACGAACGCGGCCCCAAAACGCCTCCATACGGCGACAGTAGCGAAAATCCACCGTTGGATGTGAAGTATTCGACGAGCTCTTCGATTTATTAGTTGACAACTTTTGCTAAAAACGAGTGGATTGGGAAAGATTGAGGGGAGAAGCTAAGAATTTTTCGGTCATTGAATTCAATAGATGGCGGCTGAGCATTTTGAAACCCTAGCTTGCTTTTGTTTTGCAAAAAAATGTGAAATAAAGGGGCTTATATAGAAATTCTGACGAACATCATTCATTCCGGATTTTCCAAACTCCAAATCTCACGCGGTGACCGACGTTTCTAGGGTTTATCCCGCGTTTCGGACACAAAGGATTAGGTTTCAGAAGCTAATTCGATCATTTGTGCGAGTTATGGCAATAAACGATCGATTTAAAATTAAATCGGTTAACTAAATTTATGTGCGTTTTAGCTTCCCTCGGACAAACGGTAAATCCGATTGACACGAAATTTGAAACCATACAATAATATCACATTACGGATCCGATGAAACTGGTTTTGTCGAAATCCGAGACTGTTTGAAAAATGGCTATTTTAACTCGTCAATTAAATATCAAAATATTCAATTTTCACAAATTAACTTTTAATTCGATTTTAAAAGTTCACAAACATCTTTCTAACTCCAACATGATTAAATAAAATTTTACAAATCAATTTTAATCATGTTTAACCCAATTTTCAATTATTTCTGTAATTTCAACTATTAAATTATCGATTTAATTATCTAATTAAATTCAATTATTCGAAATAAAATTTATTCGACTGTTTAAATTTCACTTATTAATATTTAAAATCAATTAAATATATAAATTTTAATTAACAGAAATTCTGGGTCGTTACAATACCAATCACTGTTGCCTCTTAAAGGAATGATTGAAATTTTTTTATTGAAAAGGGAACAAGAGTTTATCAACGAGACTTGAGTAAAAGACCAATGTATTTAAAAAGATCTAGTGCTTAATAAAGAGAAGTGCTTCATGTAAAAGTCTTACAAAATAAAGGAAAAAGCCTTTGATACTACCATAAGGACCTGGTCAAAGCACTAAAAGCCTTCAGTCTCACCTAGAAGGCTTGACCAAAGCACCTCTTGAAGGGATGTCGGAGTATGCCGCTAATCCTACCTATAAAGCCTAGCCAAAGCATTGCAAGCCTTTGGCCCAACCTACGAGGCCAGGCCAGAGTGCCTTCTAGAGGGAGGATGGAGTAAGCCTCTGGTCCCACCTATAAGGCCTGGCCAGAACATCAACCAGCCTTCGGTCCGACCAATAAGGCCTGTCTGTAGCGCCTCTTAGAGGGAGGGTGGAGTAAGCCTCTGGTCTCGCCTATAAGGCCTAGCTAGAGCACCAACCATACTTTAGTCTCACCTATAAGGTCTATCCACAATGCCTCATAGAGGGAGGATGGGTTGGCCTTTAATCATGCCTTAGATGGCCTAACCAGAGTACCAACCAACAGCATTCGTCATGCCTATAAGGCCAGTCCAAAGTGTCTCTTAGAGGAAGGATGAGTTAAACTTTGGTCCCGCCTAAGATGGCCTAGAGAGCACCGACCAGTCTTCAAACTTCCCTAAAAAGGTATAGAAGGTGCAACCTTATACAAAGAAGTCAATTAGAAAAGTCTAATTCCATCTCAAGGATGAGACAAAGCAAACTTCTAGAGGAAGTATAATCAAACACGATCAATCTTACCATAAGGCAAAGTTAAAGCACCCTTCAAAGGGAAGAATAGATAGCACACTTGTATAATCTCATTCGATAAGGAAAAATCATTAAGTTATCGTCCAAGAAACCCATACAGGGGGAAAAATATTTTACCATAGGAAACCAGCTAGGGCAATGAAATTTAAGAAACAATGATTCATCTAAAGAAAGGTAAGAAGGCAAATGTTATCCATATATTTTGAGGAATTATCAAGGAAATGAAGAACAAATAAGTCTGTATTTAATCAAAGATCAAGAATCATATTGAAATGAATTAAAGCTTTAAAGTGAGTCTCAAACCTCAAATAGCCCAACAAGTCCGAATACAAGGCAAGAATAAAGAAGAAAATACAAGGTCAATTCAAAATGTCAATCATTCAAGTACAAATCTGTTTACCAATTTAGATGCAAAAAGTTCCAAATATCAAGAAAAGCCATTCAAGTCCTCTTAAGGGGGAGGCTAAGGGAGTGGATAATATTGGTATACCTTTTCTTTCACCTTCCCTTCAACCTCAAGAAGACATGGATACTTTTTCCTGAAGAAGGGGCATCTCTAAGCAATAAAAGGGAGCCTCCAACATTTTTAATAGGGTCAGTACATCCGTATAAAAAAAATACTGATAACGTATGTATCCCGCTTTTACTACTCTGCTCGATCCTTGTTTAATTTTTGGACCTAAGAAGGAATAGTCGATTTCCGAGCCAAAAGCTACTATTATTTCAGTCAAATAATCTAAAAGGTAATCCAATCGGGAAATATCAAGTGTCATCACTTCAATTGTTATCAATTGAGACTCAAGGTCTTGCACTTTCTCCTCCAAGGATTCAATGGTCGAGGAAGGTTCAATATTGTGATGAATCATTACATCCAAAAGTTCTTTAAGTTTTCTCTCTTTCTTCCAGATAATATTCATATTACCAATGAAGCTAATTTGAATCTCTAATGCATGTTTGAGTTATATGTTGGCCCCTCAAAAAGTTTTGACCTTGTTTTCTAATTCTTTAACCTTCTGCTCAACAGCATATTTCTCGTGTCCAAACTTCTCGACCTGACTATGATAATTATTGAGATATTTGAAAAATCATCCATCCCACTTTCATTTCAGTTATTAGGAGCATTCATATAAATATTTCTAACATAATCTGGCAATTTCTCCATCATCCAATTCCAAAGGCGGGTTTTTCAAGGACGGAAATTTCTCTTTGCTAGTTGAAGATTAGACCTAGATGTCCTTCTAGGAGTATAAGTGAGAAGGTTGGATTTGCCTCCTCTTACTATGAGCTTTAAAGATTGGCATGATACTTGACTTTTCATCAGGCTGATCTCGAGGTTCTCAATTTTCCAATGCAAGCAAGAAAATTTTGCATCAATCTCGATCCCTTAGCCTAGGGGTCTGGATCATCCAACCATCCCTATGTTCTTTTTTGGTTCTTTGATTTCTTCGTCCTTCTCTTCAGTCTTTTCTATTAAACTGAGGTCATTTCATTCATGCTACTTAATGTTGATCTCAACCTATAATATTTTTTATACCATTTGCATGCTTTTACATTGTCGAGAAATGGTATAACTAAAGCATCATGAAAAGAGCGCTTCCCAATGTTAGACATCAGTTTAGCTTTAAGTTTATCCAGTTGAGAGAGAAGGTCATGGCCACAGGATGCAAGCGTTAGTTGTTTTTCCTAGTAAAAAAAAACAAACGAAAAATCAACAATTAGGATAAACATGTTCTTTCATTAAAATAACGAAGTGTTACAAGCATGAACAAGCTCCAATTACATCAACAACTCAAATTTTATATATTCAATCCTCAATTTTGGAAGTAACATTCTAAGCTTTTTCAAGTGAACCCACAGACATAAGGAAAGTGAAGTCAAATGGAATACTAAATCTTTGAGTAGTATTGACTGGGGTGAATTAGTGATAATCCCATCCCTTGGCAGGAAGGCTAGTTTTTCCGCATAATAGTTTAGCATAATTAGACTAGATTTTTATAAGTAAATTGTCTTTTTCATCACCTAAAAAGTCAAAATATAGGTGAGGAAGTTGTGTGCAAACTTCTTAAAGGTACCTAAGAAAGCAGTATTTTGCTAATCGAGAGGTTTGAGAGTTAATGTTTTCTCCTTAAAATCCCTTTTTGGCTTGACAAATTTTCTTAAGAGTTCTTTTGAAATGGAAGTGCTCAATGGTTCCTTTACCTATTTATTTTAAGAAAAGATAAACTAGGCCACAAAAATAGGAACATTGAAATTTATAAAGATCATCTGAATTACAAAACACAACAACAAAATCACTTAAGTTCATACAATATAGACCCTTTGTAAAATTCAAAAATAAATTTCTTTATGTTGAACTTGACCTTCTCCGAAGGAAGAATGCAGGAGGAAAGTGGAATGGTGTCAATCCTGTGAAATTTTTAGCATTACCTAGGGTGAGGATTGGTGTCATAATCATTCAAATACAATCTTGAAAACGCCTAAGTAAACCCCCGCTCTCTTTCCCTAGGAAAGAAAGTTAGCAAAAAGACTCCTTGTATATATTTTGTAAAGAAATTCCACTAAATTGTCCCTATCTTCGATAAGCATCCAGAAAAGTGTGGGCAACTCCCCATTCTCTTTTAAGACTCTCCCGACGGAGGCATGATCTTTTCAAGAGCAGGGCTACCCACTTTTCTTTAAAACATTATAAATGTTTGGCATGGATGTGTAGATTCCAATATTTTTTGAACAAATTATTGTGATCTTTGGTCAATTTCTCAATTTTCCTATCCAATCATAGAACATCCCTTTTGCTCTTTTCATGCAATATCTCAAAATGATACTTATTTCTTTTCCTTAGCTAAAGTAATATATTTATTTACTATAGCTAATAGATAATTGTAAGTGTTTAAGAATGATAAGCCTTATATCGGTACAACGGGAGCCTGTGAGGTAGGAGCTCGAGTTTCCTCTTTGCTTGGTTCTTCACTAGGATGGCCAAGGGCATGGACGTCCTTTGATGTAATATCTTCCTGAGGAGCATTATCAAGATTAGAAATGTTGGGAAAGTCTACATCATGAGCAAATGGGCCCAAGCCATGGCCACCCGATTCATTGTTTTTGCTTCTCCGTCCATCAATATCCTTATTACCATTTCTCACATCCTTCCTGGAATCATCTTCATCACCGTCTTCATCTTTGTCACCATCATTGTTACCTTTGTCGTTAGTTCTTTCATCACCTCTACCATCATCATTTCTATCTTCATCGGGCAAGGGATCATCAAAATGTAGCAGTTTCTGAGGATCGATGGTTTCCTCTTTTGGGAATTCATCTTCCAGTGACCTAGAAACTCTCTCCAATTTGAGGTCAAACTTCCTGTTGAAATTGTCTTTCGATTTTGGTAGTGAGGGGAAGTCTAACTTTAGATAATTTTCAACATTATCAAAGTATGCTCTGAAGAGGGCATGCTTATAACATTGCTCTTTTATTTGAGGGAAGGTTTATTCCATAAAAGAGGGGACTTTCTTTTTGGCATCCTTGATGGTGACATTCGTATAGGCAAGTGCAGCCTCCTTGCTTTCCAATGTATGCTTTAAGGTTGTAACTTGTGCTCCACTTAAGTTTTTTCAATTCTGGCCTGCTCAAGTTGTTATTCTAGGGATTTCATCATTTCTTTAACTGCTAATCTAATCTTCTTTCCTCATCCAAGTTAAAGGAATGTTTATCCATTTTTATAATAACCTCACCCCTCTTTTTTGTAACTTTAAGGATCTGGCCCTCAAGGGGCTTGGCTTTCTTCGCCAATAATGAAATATGTTCTTCAAAATTTGGGACTTAGTCAATAGACCCATGAGAGGCTTGTTGAAGGAAGAACATGTTCTTAGCCGCCTAAAAAAATATAATAATAATATATGAATGAAAGCCAAAGTTTATATTTAAATCTAAAAATATAAGTGCCAGTCATGCAAAGATACGTACCACAAGAAGTTGTTGGAAAAGAATATGGAGATAATCTTTGGAAAAGGTAAAAGGCTTAGTAGTGTTAAAGAAACCATAGTCGAGGACTGGATAAAAGAACGGACAAGTTATTGAAATATGAGGGGATTGGTTGAGCCAAACTTCGTGGGAATATAGGAAAAGGATTCGGGACTAAGTCCTAGTACCAACATTGTAAAGTAGTTGCGAATAACGGACCTGTAACATCTATAAGAGGACTCAAGGTGTTAACAATTTCAGTCCAGTGCATAGCTTGATTTTGAAGATTTTGGTCTTACAAACTTAAATCGATGGCATCAGAGTCTTGGTTAATATTGGCTACAACTGCATTTGGTTCCTCAGCAATAGCAGTAAGTGTTTGATCTTTTCCAAGCATGGTCTTTTTACTTGGAGTAATTGAAGCATCAAACATATTGTTGGAATCATTCTTCCTTTTATGACTTTCAATAGCCTTAAGGGAAATAGCAATAGAGTCGACAATAGGAGCACCTTTAGTGGTCACAGCTAAGGAGGAGGTAGGAGCTTTAGCACCCTTCGTCTTAATAACCGGGACGGTGAGATTTGAGCCTAAATTAAAGAAAAAATCATAAACTGTTGGTATAAGAAATTAAGTGGGATCACAGTAATAGATTAACAGAAGAATCATGTTGAATGGAAGAAGTTAGAAGAAAGATGCTTTGATTGCCAATAACCAAAAATTGGTTTCTATAAGCATCCTTCATAACCATTGGGGGCTCCCTAATCGCTTTGTGAATTTTCAAAATCAAGAAGTATTTTCAAAGATTGACTTTTTAAGCCTATCCCTCATAATATGAGATGCCAAGCTCAAAGCACTGATTGTTTTAGCAACAGAAGGATTTGCCTTCTTAGAAGCAGACTCTGAAAAAGTGTATTTATTACAAAAAGAATAGAAAGAATGTAGAATAAACAATAGAGAAAAATCCACAAATCTTATTAGGGGTAGAGAAGGATCCCTTAATCCTGGGGGTATGGTTCTTGATATAAAAGAACTAGTTTTTTCAAACCTTAGTTATGTTAGTCATATTGGTGATTAAGCTCTTTGGATGGGGAAGAAGGCAACACAGAGTACCCGCAGGCTGTCTCCTAATTTTAACAAAAGTTACCAGTGAGTGTGGAGTTTTAGCATCAAGAGTGGGGAGGTTAAGTTCCCTAGCAATCAAGGCAGCTCAGATAGGTATAGTAATTAGGTGGCAATTATACCAAAATGATTCCCAAGTGATCCAAGAATCAAACAAAGAATTTCGAAAGGGGAAGGCATCTCGAGTGCCAAATGTGGATTGGAGTAAAAGCAAAGACCCTTTTCGGGGAATTATCTATCCTTTCGGATGGATCAGCTACTCTAGCTTCTACGTTGATAATGCCAAATTGTTGGAGGATGGTGTCTACTTTATCTTAAGTAGTTATGGAAGACTGGGTGAGTCTGTAATCTCTTTTCCCTAAAGTAGGAAATTTTAAGCGTGCCTAAGGAGATGAGGATATAGAACCTTTTTGCCAGCCATTTATCTATCATACAGTATCATTCAAAACTCAAGGAAGTATCATATATTTTATGAAAGTTTAAAATATTTAAGGAAATATCAAAGAAAGTTTGATTCCTTAAGTATAGATATAGAAGAATGTACAACGAGGTGCTAAGTACATAAGTAGTTGTCAAATTCATAACTAATTGATGACTCTCTAATTAGCTGATGAGTTCGCAATTAGACGTCGGGCTCATATGTAGCTGATGAATTTGTAAATAATTAACGATTCATTAATTTGGTTTTGAGTTTGTAACTAAGTATCAACCTCATAAATAGTTGACAAGTTCTTAAATGTTGATGATTCTTTAAATAGTTGTCAAGTCCATAACAAGTTGTTGAGTCCTAAATTGGTTGGCGAAATTATAACTAGTTAGCTAATCCTTAGCTAGTTGTCGAGTCTCTAACTAGTTGGCAAGCCTAAAACTATTTGGAAAGTGTCAAGCTAGGTGTCAAATTTCTAATAACCACCGAGCATATAAAAAAGATGGTAAATATCTAACTATTGGAAATAATGGCCAAGTATGCATTGAAGTATCAAATTATTAGAGCTATGTACTACAAGCGGCACATAGATTCAAGCATGAAAATTCCTAAATCATGAAAGTGTCTGGATCTAAATCGTCAATCAAACCAGTCAGCTCATAATACCTAATTCATAAAACCCTAACTCTAAAACCAGACAACCTTTTCATCCTTAAGTCAATCCAAAAAATTGAATCTTGAATGTAATTTGAATATAGTAGGAATCAAAGCTTCTTTTTGAAAGTTAAAGAATAAATTTTAATTGAGATTTTGGTTTTGAGTTACAGGTGAAGTTTTTGGGAAAAGAAAGGACAAGTATTTATAAGGGAAGAGGGAAACAAAAAGAAGCATTGATCCTTATTTGAGTGAACAGAGGAGATTAGAATCCTAGAATACCAATATGCAACAATATGAAACTGAGATTATACTAGAGATTAGAATCCTAGAATACCAATATGCAACAATATGATACTGAGATTATACTAAAGTATACTATGCTTCTTTTATGCAAAGGGACAAATGTTACTGCATAATACGAGTGTTGAGCATCTAAAGGAAACATGTCGAGCTTGAAAATGATAAGAGTTATTGAGCTTGAAGATACAAGAACATTCTAGCATTTAACCAATAGAAAGAAGTATCAAGCCAATAGTTTTAATACTATCGAGCCTTTAATAAAATTAATTATCGACCTTCTATTCAAGGTTTGAATAGCTTAAATGAACCAGTGAATTCTTAAAGTCATCGAGCTATAAGAGTTGTCGAGGTTGAAGGTAGTAATGTTGTCAAGCCTTCATAACCATGGGAGATGGTATTGAGCCTCTACAACCATGGAGTTGTTGAGCTTCTAACAGCTAAATGTTTTCGAGTCTCTATAGCAATAGGAATGTCAGGTATCCAAGTTGTTAGCAAGCCTTTACAAAGGGTGTAAAGATGCCAAGTCTCTAAGGTATAGCAAGCCTTAACAACAGTAAGTGTTGTCGAGCATCTATAAACAACAAACGATGTCGAATTTCTACAATGAAGCATTGCTAAGACTCCACAAGTAGAAGAGATAGAAAACTTCTAAGGTTTGGCGAGCTTTTACATTAGTAAAGGATATTGAACTTTTGCAAGCGGCAAGAGAAGGCGAACCTCTAAAGACATAGAGGTTGCTGAGTTTTTGCAAGGAAGACTTTATTATTGATCCTCTATAGATAAGTAATGTCGAGTGTCTACCAAGGAAGAATTAACGAGATAGGCTAACAAAGACCTCAGATTCCAAGCCATGACACGTGTTAATCATCCCGCGTAATTGATAACCTTATAAATAGAACTTCCTCCGCCACTTAGTGGGAACAGGATGACTTTCTCTCTCTACTTCTCAATTATAAATCAATTTGGGAATTTTTAGAGCCAATTGTAACTCTTGAAATTTTTACAAATAAGGACTTGGACATTTAACTTTGCATAGCATATTTCCCATTGAATGTGCATACTTTGTTATTACTGAATAGCGGACATGCATATAGAAATAAACTTGAACAAAAATGGACTTGGACTTGCATATATTACAAAGTTTGCGCAAGGCTACCTAAGCCCTTGTTCAAATTAGGCCGAGCCTACCTTGTATATTAAGTTGGTGAAGAAATGTTCTAACAGCTGCATTATACGTGAGAGAGATCGTTATGTTACACGGAGTTCCTTCTAGCATCGTTATTGATTGAGATCTACTTTTCACCAGCGAGTTTTGAAGGAGTCTACAGGAGGCTTTAGGCACCTAGTTGAGCTTCGGTACCGCTTATCACCCACAAACGAGTGGAGAAATGAAGAGACCGAATCTGATATTGGAGGACTTGCATTGGATGTGTATCTTGGATTTCTGAGGCTCTTGGAAGGATCACTTGCCACTAGTAGAGTTTATCTATAATAATAGCTATCAGGCGAACATTGGGATGGCATGATTCAAGGCGTTATATGGGAGACCCTGTAGATCACCGTCGTGTTGGTGGGACATAATAGATAGGATTATTCTTGGGTCGGACATGGTGAGGGAGACATCTAAGTAAATAGACTTGATTCGTAGCAGAACGAAAACTGCCTAGGATAGGAACAAATCTTTTGCTGACAGGAGACATATGAAGTTAAAGTTCTCAGTAGGCGATATGGTGTTTGCGAAGGTCTCACTGCTTAGGCATGTTATGAGATTTGGTATTTTGGGGAAGCTAGCACCAGGATTTGTAGGTCTGTGATGACCCGAAATTTTTAAGCATTTAAAATCAGAATATTTAATTGATTTTAAATATTTAGAGGTTAATTTTAACTTGAATTCCAAATAGCACTATTTATTTGATAATTAAATTATTGAATTTAATAATTGAAAGTTGGGTAAAATATTGAATCTCCAGTTTTAAGCTTGTTAAAAATAATTTGAAGGCTTACAAAATTTCATATTAATAATACTGAAGGTGATAGAACTTTTAAAATTTAATTTAAAAGTGGTTTGTTCAGTTTGAAAATATATCGTTAAATTGATATTTAAAAATAGCCTTCCGAGATGCAGTCTCGGAATTCGACGAAACTAGTTCCATTGAATCCGTAACATTTAATTATTATCGAATTTCAATTTTCGTAGCATTTGGAGTTGTTGTGTGAGCGTACGATATATATACGCGCTGAAATTTATATCGAAAATTCAATATAATAACTGGTCCAAAAAGATATCTTCTCCATACGATCGAGTTAGGACTCGAAACCTTTTCCATTGCGTTCGAAATAGGGGTTTAATATTACAAACGCCTGGCGGCATGCCTCGATAGGAGTTTGCGACTTTAAGTTACGTAAATCGAGACGATTAAATATAAAATACAAATGCTTTGACTGGTCAAATTGTTCACATTAGAAACTTTTCAAACTTTTCCCTAACATTTCAAATCACAGTATTCCTTCTTTTATACGCCACTTCATTTTCTATCTCCCTTTTTCTTTTTGACCAAGCCGAACACTTTCTTTCTTCAAAAATCTTTTCCTCTCCTCCATATTTTTTTAGTTGAAAGAAAATAAATGGTGAACAAAAAAAAAAGAGTACCGCTGCCTTCAAAATTTTAGCCGCAAATTCTTTCTCCCCTTCCAAATCAAAACACATGAATCAATTATCGTCTCCTTATTAAAAAAAAAGGGTCGAATCGATTTCCGGTGGCGAACAGAAGAGGGCTCACGTTCGAGGTAGGCACGAAATCGAGTTCAACTCGAGTATGGTTGGTTTTAGGGCTCATGATTTCTGGGAGTTTCGTCTTTGATTTGGGAAATGCTCGTTCGAGACTCGAAGCAGTGTGTCGTCGCATGCGATCGGTCAGTGGCTAGGGTTTGATTGTCGTGTGCTAGTTCGAACTGGGTTGAGGTCGCGTACGCATACGCGACAGCATGGGAGTCTCTCGATTTGGGTGCTTGTCTCGCACATGCAGCAACATAGGTGGCTGGAGTCGCCAGTTTGATGGAGGCACGAGGCATGAAGGTAAGGGCGAGTCGCGTGCTTGTTAATGGAGGAGGTCTCGATGCTATAGGGAAGTGCGAAGCTTGGTGGCCGCTGCAGTGTGCATTCGTGTGATGCTATTTAGGGTTCGTGAGTTTTGTCCAAGGCTGGGATGGCGAAGACGCAGTCGCATTCAGATGTCTAGGCTGGTTGTTTCCTGGGTAGGGGTTCTTTGTTCTTTTCTTTATTTCATTTTGAATTCAAGTTAGGTTTGAACAGTAATGAACTTGAGAAAATGTTTAGTGTATAGAACATGTATATTGGTGAAAAATAAAAATAAAAATATATAAGGTTTAGATATTGATTGTTTTTTTTAAATAAAAGAAGAAGAAGAAGAGAATGCAAATTAGGATTATCATTTAAAATTAGTTGGAATTAAATTATTAGTCTAAATCAAAATTATAAATGATAATCTATTTTGTTTTGATTTGTTCGAATGTTAATGAATCGTATAATATTTATACAAGGTCAATAATCGTGGAAATCGAGTCGAGATTGAAGTGGAGTGCATAAATCAAAGGTGAGTTAATCTCACTCAACTAGGTTTTTATTTAAATTTAAATGATTAGATTTAAATAATTGGTTGAATAATTGAATTGTTTTGATGTGCTATATTATATATAGTAGTATATAGAATATATTGGAGTGATTGATATTCTGTGATGAATATTATTGGTAATTGGAATATTGAATGATGTGGTTTGCTTGAATATTTCGGTACCCTGAGTTATCAAAATATATACAATTGGATTTTTGAAAGAAATATAAGAGTAAAATTTGGAAGTGAAATAATTATAGAATAAAAATAAGGATAAGTTGAAAAGAAATAAAAGTGATTTTTAAAAACTGAAGTAAAATTGTAAAGTAGAGATTTAAACCAAGTTATTAAATCAAAGTTAAATCTGGAAATTCAAGTTGGTGAATCTCAGTTTTTAAACAAATAAATTTTTTAAAATTTAAATTTATTTGTTTAAAAAACCTAAATGTTAAAGTGCATCTTTAAATTGATTTGAATTTAAAAATGAATTTGGTTTTAAATTCCCTTAAACTTCTTTTATAAAATGAGTAATTAATTTATTAAACGAAGTAAATAAAAAGATAGTTAATTGCTGGTTGAGATTAATCAAGAGTGATAAATATTTGTGGTTTAATTAATGATTAATTACTTAATGTAATTAATTTAGATTAGGATGAATTAAATGTGATTACAAATCATTAATTCATATAATTAATGATGTGATTAAAGGTTGATTAATTTAGATTAATTAATCGATAATAAGTGATTTATGAGAAATTAATTAATATAAGTAATTAAGAATTAATGTAATTAATTATAGTTAATTAACTTGTGAAGTAATTTAAAGATTAATTACTATTTTTGGTTAAGAATAATTAATCTGTGTAATTAATTAAAGATAATTACTTATATGTAATTGAAGGATAATTAATCCAGGGTGATTAAGTAAGATGGATAATTAAGGGATGATTGATTAATTGATTTGAAATTAATTAATGTTTAATGAAGGAATCTAAGTGATTGAGGTTAGTAATTCAATTAGAATTAATTAAATTAATTTGGAAGTGATCAAGTTAGCTTATGGATGATTGAATGATATTGGTTGCCTTGAATGAGACTCGAAGAGACCGTGGTCGGGTATTAGAAAATACCCGAAACCACTTCGAATTTTTATAGATTGATATGTGAAATCTATAGGCTAGAATGAAATGATTTAAGTGAATTGGACTATTTAATCTAAAATTTTGGTACTTAGAAAATTGATGTGTGAAATGAGTGTTGTCTACAACAAATTGTGAATTTGTAAATTGATACGAGTTACCCTGGGTTTTATATAAGTTGTATGCTTTGTATTCCATGTTAGATGGGTTTACTCACGCTGGTTTCTAGCCTGACCCGGGTGTTACTTTGATGTAATGCACGGGTCAGACCGAGTATTACAGATTTTCAGGTAAGGACGTTTTGGAGCTCAGGAGGCGAACTGGATGGCAAGAACGTATGGAGTGTCTCCGTTGTATTATATTATTGTATATCTGAGATGGATTTGAAACAATTGTGACTGTGTGGATAGAAATTAAAGGAAATGTGAATAGAAAGAGAAATTGATTTAGTTAATAATCAATGAAAATAAATACGTAGGATGTACGTATATTATTCTATTCGCATAGTGATTTGATCCAGATTCGAGCGCAGAATTTCGAGATAGTTTATCGATCTGAGTTGGGATTTTTCACTCAATTTTCGATGGCAAACCTGGATATGGATTGTTGATTGGTTCTGGATATTCTCTATCATAGTTATTGAATGCAAGGAGAATGACGGTTTCTGATCAAGAAACCTGATGTGTGTCCGCACTTGGAAGTCGGGTGAACGATACTAGTTCGGAAGTGAAATTGTGTGATCGAGTAAGCGATTAGATTGGTATAGCGTACGGATGATATGTGTACATCGTACGGGTTGAAATGAAATTGATATTGGAAATTTGTGAATAATAAATATGAAATGATTTCTTTTGAAATGAAAGTATATTTTGTGAAATATACAATGGATAAAAGTGAAAGTTGGATATTTTTATGATGATAAGTAAGATGGAAACAACTTTATAAAAAGAGAGTAATCAAATTTGAATATTTGATTTTGAATAAACAAAGTTATATATCTTTGTTATATAAGATAAATCTTCCCTTGTTGAATCTATTGCCGGAAGGAAAGGATTTTGAAAGTGTTTGAAGTATAAAAGGAGTTTTATACAAGTTTGAAATGATCCAAAGTTTTTTAAGAAATTTTTTATTTATATATCTATACATATATAAAGGATCTTATGAGGATTTTGGAAAAAGGTTTTGGGAACCTTTGGATTTGGAAAGGCTTTTGATTTTTGGGTAAAATCAATATTGGAATTTGGAAAGCCTGGTATGAGAATTATCGATTTGGGATAATCGATTTTGTGTAAAAGAAATTTATATGAGATTCATACCAGGTGTATGATTTGGAAGATACTATATGTGTATAGTATAAAATGTTTTGATATTGGCTCTGGGGAAAAAGGCGCTCCCTTGAAATGAACTTCTCAGGAGTGCCACCGGGTGGTACTGCCTTGAACCCTAAGGGGGGTTCAAAAGTTAATCATGTGAGGAGTCCGGACAAAACTAGTTCCTAAGGATATGAGTAGTGTGTAGCGAAAGTCGAGGGTGTTGATGCCTACAGAGGCATTTGGATTATACTGTGAAAACATTGTAACTCGATGTCACTGCGATCTACTGCAGACCATAGCAAAAGTCGTGTGTGCCGCTGAGAGCCAATAGTCTATGTTTGATTTTATATCGGTAGACTGCGACCTATGGTAACAAAGCGAAAGTCGTGTGTGCCGCTGAGAGCCAACAGTCTGCGTTTGATTTTAATCGGTAGACTGCAACCAATGTAGGAGTGGAGAAGTTTCATTTTTGACAGCGAAAATCGAGGGCGCTGATGCCTATAGTTACATGGACTTTTGCTGCGATGGCAACGTAACCCAAGATGTAACAGCGACCATGGATGGGGGTGATGATTTCCAGAGCATTCTCACCAAAGATATTTCCTCTATTTTCAAAAACTGTTTCTATATTTTCAATAAAATTATTTTCCCAAGAATTTTCACTGGGTGTTGAAACGGGTTTATCAAGTACTTATAGATTTTCAGTCCTACGCCTTATCAACGTATGACCGAATTTCTGTGAGAACAAGGATGGACTGGTTGAGACATCGAGTTATAAGAAGTATTTTTATAAAAAGCTATTTTAATAGTATTTTGCGAATTTAAAACTATTTCTAAAATTTTAAAATAAAAGTGTTGGAATTTTGGAAAATGAAAGAAAATCCAAACTGGAATTATGGAAAAAAAAAATTGAATTCAGGGAAATTTAATGAAGTGATTTTTGTAATAAAATCGAATATTGATGTAAAAGTTGGAAGTAAGCTAATTAGCTAAATAAATTATTTGATAGAGCATGTTAATAAAATTTAACTCGATTAAATTAAATGGATCGTAAGTTAATAATGAAATTAGGAAATAAACTCGAATTAAAATAGAGTTCGATTTGGATTGATAATGAATTAAAATAGGTGGAGATGTTGTAAAAATAAAATGGAATTGGATTATAATAGAAATGGTTTGAGTTGCAAACAAAACCTAGGTGAATAGAAATGAAATGCAAATATATGGTTGGGGAATAAATTAGAAATGAAATGGAATAAAATATAGAATGAGTTGAAATTAATTTGAAGTAGTTATAAACTAAAATGGATACTCTATTAAGCGAATATCGCCGAATTTGCATAAAAATAGTTGACGTTTGACGTAAACGAGATTTAATTAAATTCTATAATTAGTGGATGCAAATATAATTGATTTTTGAATCAATTGATATGAATATGAGTTTGTTTGGACTTATAAATGAATTAAAGGTAAGTAAGTGAGTTGTACATCACTTAAATTGAATGCAAGGGTAAGAAAAGCGAGTGAAAGCAAATGAATTGGTGATTGAAACCTTATTAATTACTTTTAAGTGCTGTTTGGTAGGTATATGTGTTATATATTGAAAATGAGTGAAATGTAAATAAATTTTCTATATATGGCACTTTCATATTTAAATTGAGTAAGTACAGGTAGCGGGAAGCCGTTTGGCTGGATTTGGACGCGCTAATTGCTAAAATAATAAGCCGCTTGTTTAAAAATGCTAAATAAAGGTATGCCTACGCAATAAAAATAGGAAATATGAACTGTTTTTATTTTTCCGACCATGTGGGTCGATGTATATATATTTATATCTCTTGTCAAATTGCAAAAGCTCCTCCGTACAAAGGAGACTCTGCTAAAAAATTTCGAAAATTTTGGGAGTTAGAAAATTTTTGTTAGCGACAAAACGATATCAAATTTGAAACTGAAATAAATTAGTGGATGAAATTAATTTAAAATAATGATATGAATCGGTTATAAATGAAAGATAAAATTCAATATTCAGAGTTGAAAATAAATTGAATTCATATGGAAATGGGAAAACTAATTTGAATAGAAGTAGATATGAAAACTTCTGTAAGGAAATGCATAAAATGATTTTAAAAGCTATGATTTGATATTATTACTAAGTAGGATATGCAGGTATTATAAAGGGAAAGGAAAATTAGTTTTGATTTCAGAAATAAATTTGAATTGCTCGACAAAAAGGTATGTGTTTAAATTTCTGTATGAAATTTAATTGGGTTTTTGATCTAGCCACTTGGCTTTTTGTTTCTTTTGAAATTTGGGAGCCCGTAGAGGCATTTTGTAGTTGTACCGAGCTAGCCGCGCAAAGGAGACGCTGGCGAATATTTTTGAAAATTTAGAGAATTGGAAATTTTTTGAGAAAGTTTTGATAATTTAAATTTGGATTTAAAGTTAAATTTGAATAAGTGGAGTAAATAATGTTGTTGGAAACCATGGAAGGTTTTGGGAAGTTGATTGAAGTAATAGTGGGTCTTTAATAAAAGATATGTTATGGCAAGTTGATAAAACTGTTTGGTTTTGGAAAATAGTAATGGGTCATGGATCATTCTTCTTAACTAGCAATTTCGGGAACGAAATTCTTTTAAGGGGGAGGAATGTGACGGCCCGGAATTTTTGAGCGTTTGAAATCAGAATATTTAATTGATTTTAAATATTTAGAGGTTAATTTTAACTTGAATTCCAAATATCACTATTTATTTGATAATTAAATTATTGATTTAATAATTGAAAGTTGGGTAAAATGTTGAATCTCTAGTTTTAAGCTTGTTAAAAATAATTTAAAGGCTCACAAAATTTCATATTAATAATACTAAAGGTGATAGAACTTTAAAAATTTAATTTAAAAGTGGTTTGTTCAGTTTGAAAATATATCGTTAAATTGATATTTAAAAATAGCCTTCCGAAATGCAGTCTCGGAATTCGATGAAACCAGTTCCATTGAATCTGTAACATTGAATTATTATCGGATTTCAATTTTTGCAGCATTTGGAGTTGTTGTGCGAGCGTACGATATATATACGTGCTGAAATTTATATCGAAAATTCAATATAATAACTGGTCCAAAAAGCTATCTTCTATATACGATCGAGTTAAGACTCGAAACCTTTTCCATTGCATTCGAAATAGGGGTTTAACATTATAAACGCCTGGCGACATGCCTCGATAGGAGTTCGCGACTTTAAGTTACGTAAATCGAGACGATTAAATATAAAATATAAATGCTTTGACTAGTCAAATTGTTCACGTTAGAAAATTTTCAAACTTTTCCCTAACATTTCAAATCACTGTATTCCTTCTCTTATACGCCACTTCATTTCCTGTCTCCCTTTTTCTTTTTAACCAAGCCGAACAATTTCTTTCTCCAAAAATCTTTTCCTCTCCTTCATATTTTTTTCAGTTGAAAGAAAATAAATAGTGAACATAAAAAAAAGAGTACCGCTGCCTTCAAAATTTTAGCCACAAATTCTTTCTCCCCTTCCAAATCAAAACTCACGAATCAATTATCGTCCCCTTATTAAAAAAAGGGTCGAATCGATTTCCGGTGACGAACAGAAGGGGGCTCATGTTCGAGGTAGGCACGAAATCGAGTTCGACTCGAGTACGGTTGGATTTTAGGGATCACTATTTCTGGGAATTTCGTCTTCGATTTGGGAAATGCTCATTTGAAGCTCGAAGCAGTGTGTCGTCGCATGCGATCGGTCAGTGGCTAGGGCTCGGTTGTCGTGTGCTCGTTCGAACTGGGTCGGGGTCGCGTACGCATACGCGGCTACATGGGAGTCTCTCGATTTGGGTGCTTGTCTCCCGCATGCGGCAACATAGGTGGCTGGAGTCACCAGTTTGATGGAGGCGCAAGGCGTGAAGTAAGGGCGAGTCGCGTGCATGTTAATGAAGGAGGTCTCGATGCTCTAGGGAAGCGCGAAGCTTGGTGGCCGCTGCAGTGCGCATTCGTGTGATGCTATTCAGCGTTCGTGAGTTTCGTCCAAGGCTGGATGGAGAAGACGCAGTTGCGTTCAGATGTCTAGGCTGGTTATTTCCTGGGTATGGGTTCTTTGTTCTTTTCTTTATTTCATTTTGAATTCAAATTAGGTTTGAACAGTAATGAACTTGATAAAATGTTTAGTATATAGAACATGTATATTGGTGAAAAATAAAAATAAAAATATATAAGGTTTAGATATAGATTGTTTTTTAAAAAAAAAAATAAGAATGCAAATTAGGATTATCATTTAAAATTAGTTGGAATTAAATTATTAGTCTAAATCAAAACTATAAATGATAATCTATTTTATTTTGATTTGTTCGAATAATAGATCGTATAATATTTATACAAGGTCAATAATCGTGGAAATCAAGTCGAGATTGAAGTGGATTGCATAAATCAAAGGTGAGTTAATCTCATTCAACTAGGTTTTTATTTAAATTTAAATGGTTAAATTTAAATAATTGGTTGAATGATTGAATTGTTTTGATGTGCTATATTATATATAGTAGTATATAGAATATATTAGAGTGATTGATATTCTGTGATGAATATTATTGATAATTGGAATATTGAATGATGTGGTTTGCTTGAATATTTCGGTACCCTAAGTTATCAAAATATATACAATTGGATTTTTGAAAGAAATATAAGAGTAAAATTTGGAAGTGAAATAATTATAGAATAAAAATAAGGATAAGTTGAAAAGAAATAAAAGTGATTTTTAAAAACTGAAGTTAAATTGTAAAGTAGAGATTTAAACCAAGTTATTAAATCAAAGTTAAATATGGAAATTCAAGTTGGTGAATCTCAGTTTTTAAACAAATAAATTTTTTAAAATTTAAATTTATTTGTTTAAAAAACCTAAACGTTAAAGTGCATCTTTAAATTGATTTGAATTTAAAAATGAATTTGGTTTTAAATTCCCTTAAACTTCTTTTATAAAATGAGTAATTAATTTATAAAATAAGTAATTAATTTATTAAATGAAGTAAATAAAAAGGTAGTTAATTACTGATTGAGATTAATCAAGAGTGATAAATATTTGTGGTTTAATTAATGATTGATTACTTAATGTAATTAATTTAGATTTGGATGAATTAAATGTAATTAGAAATCATTAATTCATATAATTAATGATGTGATTAAAGGTTGATTAATTTAGATTAATTAAACGATAATAAGTGATTTATGAGAAATTAATATAAGTAATTAAGGATTAATGTAATTAATTATATTTAATTAACTTGTGAAGTAATTTAAAGATTAATTTCTGTTTTTGGTTAAGAATAATTAACCAGTGTAATTAATTAAAGATAATTACTTAAATGTAATTGAAGGATAATTAATCCAGGGTGATTAATTAAGATGGATAATTAAGGGATGATTGATTAATTGATTTGAAATTAATTAATGTTAAATGAAGGAATATAAGTGATTGAGGTTAGTAATTCAATTAGAATTAGTTAAATTAATTTGGAAGTGATCAAGTTAGCTTATGGATGATTGAATGGTATTGGATGCCTTGAATGAGACTCGAAGAGACCGGGGTCGGATATTAGAAAATACTCGAAACCACTTCAAATTTTTATAGATTGATATGTGAAATCTATAGGTTGGAATAAAATGAGTTAAGTGAATTGGGATATTTAATCTAAAATTTTGGTACTTAGAAAATTGATGTGTGAAATAAGTGTTGTCTATAACAAATTGTGAATTTGTAAATTGATACAAGTTACCCCGGGTTTTATATAAGTTGTATGCTTTGTATTCCATGGTAGATGGGTTTACTCACGCTGTTTTCTAGCCTGACCGGGTGTTACTTTGATGTAATGCTCGGGTCAGACCGAGTATTACAGATTTTCAGGTAAGGACGTTCTGGAGCTCAGGAGGCGAGCTGGATGGCAAGAACGTATGGAGTGTCTCCGTTGTATTATATTGTTGTATATCTGAGACATGATGATTTTGTATATCCAGTGTCTGTATATATGTGTAACTCTGATGTATTATAAAGGTATTTTGACAGATGCAGAATTCTTTGTAAACTGTTATTTTTATTTATTATATTTTATCCGCTGCGAATGTGAGATGTTGGGTTTTTCTGATCTTCTTCTTCTTCTATCTCTTTCTTCTTTTTCCTAACTATCTGAAATTTTCGGGATCGAAAATTCCGGGTCATTACAAGGTCCTTTCTCAATTACTGGTAGGATAGGGAAGATGGCTTATAGGGTAGAGCTTCGTAAAAAATTGGCAGGAGTATTGATATTTTCATTTATCGCACCTGCGAAAGTGCTTATATGATACAACTACCATAGTTAAGTCGAGTCGGCTAGAGGAGGTGGAAGTAAAGAGGTCTCCATGCACCTGCTCGTATTCTTGATCATGGTACAAAGTGAACTCGCAATAAAGTTATCAAGCAAGTTAAGGTTCAATGGGGAGATGGTCCAACAGAGAGTACATGAGAGCCCGAGGAGAACATCCATACTACCCACCCACAACTTTTTTTTAGTACGTTTCTGATTTAAATTTAATAAGTACAGATTGTTATGCATTAGGACTTAGCTTGGTATACCCCTTTAAGTAACTACTAGATGTTAGGAATTGTTGCAAACATGTCATTAGGACATGCTATGGATGATGGATGCTAGTGGATTTATTAATTCGATTGATTCTTTTATACACTTAGGAAAGTATATTCCTTAGATATTACACACACTCACATCATCTCTTGTTTATTTGTTTTTATCTTGTTGAATATTATGCATATGGATATGCAAATGGATTGAATGTTTGCATATACCTGTAGAGTTGCAAGTATATTTACTTAAGATGTTGCATATACCTTAGATAAATGGCATGAGCATTTGCATAACAGAAGGTATACTAGAACAAGAGACTGCTTACTCTTTGTATTAGTATAGATTCATGTGCATTTCATGTTTGCATGTACATATATGCATTCGAAAATTTACTAGGGCAATGATTCCCTATGGATGATGGATGAATAGATGATTGTAGTTATTGATTGTAACACGTACGAGTTATATTTTTTCTTCCTTTGATATTTTAGGGACAAAATCCTCCTAAAGGGAGAAGAATGTGACACCCCGAAAATTTAGGAAGAAAGTTTTAATAAAATAAGTAAATTAAATATAGCAAGGAAAAAAAAAATAATTTTCACAAACATCCAAACTTGGCTACGAAACTTGCACTCTTAGCGATTTTCTATACAATTTTCATATATAACACTTTGAAATCGAGGTCAGTATGAAAAAGTTACGAACGTTTTAAAAGTTTAAAATGAAATAAATTAAATAATAAAATTTCCCTAAATAAATAAGTCCAATGGTCGACCCTTGGGGTCCGCCGGTCGACAAGTAGCAGTCGATCAGTCCCTCCTAACGATCGACCGGTTGACGATGTAAATCATTAATCTAAATTACCGTTTGACAGTCTGATTTGAAGGAAATATTTATACTTGGCCCTAAAGTAATTTTGAACATTCTAAATGAAACCTAATATTCTTTAAGGTTAATCAAACGGTCAGGACTAAGCTAAATCCTCTTTAAATACACACATAAGTTAAGCCTAAATGCACCTAAAAATCAAGCAGTAACCTAAACTATGCCCAATTTATTTCTCCTCTCTAATTTCTCCAAAAATAAAATAAAAATAATAAAAGGGGACCGGATTAAGGAAGAGGAAAACTATCGAATGTGTATTTCCAAATAAAGGATATGGATAAAGCTTGGATCCGATGTGAGTGGGAACATTTTGAGAAGATGATTATATTTAGTTAACACTACTGATCAAGGTTGTTAGTGACTAAATTGTTAATCATATGATTTATAACTGAGATCTGATAGTAAATTAAATTGATGCAAAGCTTTTAAAGAGAAATAAACCTAGATTAAACCATTTTTTCAATCAAGCAGAAATCGTTACAATTCGTTGATTTAATTTAATATTATTGACGTTAACCTTAGGTGAAAACTATTTATTGTACATGTAATTTGATTTTAAATTGAATAAATATCACTCGTAGTTTACCAAAAACTGTTAAATATGAAACCATAATTTAATTGATGTTTAAGAACGATCGAAGGTAAACAATAACTAATAAAAAGAAACTAATTAATCAAAACGATAAAAAAAACTAGATTTTACACAACGTCCGGTCGATCGTGATACTTGAGCGGTGAATAGCAAATGGTTAACTGCCCAAGGTATAGCGGTCAACTGGTAGGCATTTTGAAGCACAGGTTGAACCTGGGCCTTGTAGCTTGATCTTCGACCTAAGGCCTAGGTTTCGAATTATAGGTAATTATTATATGTTAATGGGTATTAGGAATAGTAGGGATGTTAGGTTCCTATAAGACGATGTTAAGATGTTGTGGGTTTGGGTAAATTCTCTTTATCTAAAAGGGGTTGATTATTCGACTGTGAGCGATTCTATCACAAATGCCAGTCATATGAGGTTCTATGGTAAGTGCGCAGCACTGACTGATGCCTGATGATGTCTGTGGGCCCAACACGGCGGGAGTTCCTTAGTATGCACAAATATTGATGTGATGTGATACCGCGTTGTTATTGGATCCCGACACATGCAATAAGAGGCGCAAACTACTATTGAGAGGTGGACACGGATGTTGACAATAAGAAATTTGACGAGTCGGCATTGCGGGATCCCCCTCAATGTGTAGTTGGGGTATGTGTAGTCACAATTGTGGGAAATTTATTCCCATGTCGAAATGGTAGGGAAACCTATGTGAGATAATTATGATTAGTCGTAATGTGAGATGTAGCCCCATGTGGGAAAGTGTAGGATGACCCTATGTTGAGTAGCTTTAGTAGCAATGGCCAATCGTTTGTTATCGAGGTTTGATCCATAGTTCAGTTCTTGTAGGAGCCTGCACAAGTTGTTAGTGTAAGTATGTATTATGTAAATACCTTTAAGTAAAGAACCCTATAAATACATGGACACTTGTAGAACACCCTAAATCATTAGAGTATAGTTAAGTCAACTGCACATGATCACCATATGTTCAATTGTACTCGTTCACCACACTTTTTTCCGACCCACCCATTTCCTTTCCTTTTCCCCCACCAACAGGAGGACAAGGCAGCAAGCAATAGGCTCTATTTCAGTATGTGGAGAGGCGAGCTCATCGCAGCAGTTGCTTATCATTCTATTACTCTCCATGCAACAGTCTATCTTATCAGTCCTTAGTGTTTTCATCAGACTATGGGTTGAATTTCTATATACTCTATATTTGACTATGTACTATTTTCTGAGATTGTGTTTTTAAGATATTTTCTGAAACCTTTACTTTCTATATTAATATTCTTGTCTTCTTCTGATGTGAGTTCTGAAAGTGTAGTATATCTTAGATCATATCTGTTTATTCTTAGTCTCTATAATGAAAAAAAACCCGATAGCTCGTACTTCTTGGCACAAATGCGGGTCCGAAAGTCACTCTAGGCTTTCGATCAGTGTGTTGAGGGGTGCAGGTTGTCACAACCTAGAGGTTGAGCATATTTTGATAGAGAAACTAGATATTTTGATTTCAATTAAAATGCAGAGAAAGCAGGTGTACGTAAGAAAAAAAATTGAAGATATTGTAACATTTCTACTACAATAATGAAACATATATTGATTGATAATGACGTACCTATGTTAAATAGTCTTGGTTGTTTAATTTGATGAAAGAGGCGCCTTTTATACTCGGTATAAGTGGATGTTACAATTTTCCTAATAGATATAGAAAACACCATATTAAAATACTTAATATGGAGCATATAAGATAGATTCCTTATGCACAGGCAATAGGAACCACTGTATACGATGTGTTACGTATTAGAACGTAATTCGTTTATGCACTTGGTATTGTGAGCAAAAATCAAATCCAATATAAAATTAGAGGATGGTAGTTAAGATTCTTCTCGAGTATTTACGAAATACTAGAGAATTTTTTGCAGAAACAATAAATTCCTCTAAAGAAGAATTCAAACTTGAACTTTATCGGTGACATCGAAAATAGTATGTCAGTCTTAAATTCATGTTTACCCTTAATAAAGGGGCTTTAAGTTAGAAATGTTCCAAACAAAAGGTTATAAAATAGTTAATTACAAAGTCATAGTACATCATCTTGAATAATGTTGCAATAAAAGCTGTATATGTGTGCAAAAACTTATAAGAAAGTCAAGAATGGTTCCTACCATCGAGCATCTAGAATGTATTGCCATAACAATGACGCAGCACAGATTCCAATAGGAAATGACATCTTGATAACAACTCAAGATATGTTCTTCATAATTAATATGTAATAAAAGAGTTTATTGGTGATGGAGAAGTATAGTTAAAAAGTGGATACAAAATAACAATATTGCAAATCCACACGCTAAGGCCCTTTCTCAATTTTTGTTTAGGAAAACCGATCGATAATATGGAAATGAGTCACTGTGATTGGCCACAAGTGCAAGAAGAAGATTGATAGTGTTAAGGGTGTGTTCTAGGGGAATTATCTAATTTGATTATATAATTTAAGCCTTAGGCTTTCTGTTCTATTTTATATATATTGTTATATTGAGATATAATTAATGTGTTAAACACATACAGGTAGAAAATCCTAAAGAAAAGTATTTAATCGGTTACAGCTACATATATGTTCATAACCATGAGTACTGAATCATATAAAGTAAACACTTGTCCTTAAATATTGCTAATCAAGATGTATTGATAACGAGATATCAATATATCTACTGAAACTAGTGTATGTAATGCTCTCCAATGGATGGTGAATTACTTATGACCATTGGGGTACCAAAGGGCCGAGTTACATACGTGTAGTTGTTTGGAGTAATTGCAGAATGACTCATTGACAATCCTCTATATGTTAAAAGTCAAATAGAAGACGTATATGATGATGCACAGTATTCTTTTTTTAGCAAAGCTAGCCGGCTTTATAGTGGGCCTTACCACTGAGTACATAAAGGGAAACAAGTGCTCTGCACATGCACATAACAACTAAGACCGTTTTTATAGTAGACAGACCACTAAATACAAACAAAAAACAACAAAGAACAAGAGTTAGATCGAGAGTCTAGACTACACGAAAGGAAAAAATTCCCCCTTGTCATTACTAATATCAATGGCAGTACCAGGACCTATAACATGCTAGAAATAAGAAATATATGTAGCCAATAATGGATCAAAAGATCTCGAGAGAGCAGAGTAGAGATAAATTCTATCCCAAGTAGGATCTAAGAGTTGCCACCAATTTGAAGCACCATCAATACCACAGGACGTAAGAGATAGATCATCACCCTCAACATGATAAACAAGCCTTCTAGACTCATCATAGCCACCAAGGAACATGTGATAATAGTGTAACCGAGGGTCATACCTCATTTTTGTGGCCGTGTGAACCCAAGCACACTTATCCGGCTCCTAGTAAATGATCTCATCAATAGAATCATTATCTACATCTTTGGTAACTAAATCCACAGAGGAAGAAACTGGAATCTCAATATCAAGGACAGGTAAACTAGCCTAGGAACTGATTTCATTTTCGAAGGTAAACTAGCCTAGGAACTGATTCCATTTTCGATCTGGGGAGGGGGACTTTGAGAGCAAGAAGAAGAGGACAATCCTAGTACACTTATCCGCATAATGACCAAAAGACTGACATATGGTGCAAATATCGGGTTTCCAGTTGTAATTGACTTTTATCTCCATCTCGTGACCATCATTAATTCTAACTTTTAAAATCGAAGAAAGCGGATTCAGAGGGGTAATTTCAATCAATGCTCTGGCATAAAGTAAATTCTTACAAGCGATGGTAATTGCGTCAAAACATTTGAATTCACCAATTAGGCTCGCAAGCCAATTGAGACCAAGTAGGGGTTGAAGGATAGATGGGATATCATAGAATGTGGCCTAAATCGGAATAGAGAGAAGTTGCTCTTTAGACATGTCAATACTAACACTCCAAGGAGTTACAAGAAATGGTTTCCCTTCAATAATTAGAGGGCTGGTCTCAAGAGCAATAAGCTTGTTTTCATTATTCCCAAATTTGAAATAGAAAAAGGAGTTAATAACTTGAACATGTAGAGTACCTCCCATTTCCCATGCACGCCTACAATGCTCTCGGTAAAGTCAAGAATAAAACCAACTAGGTGACCGGCCCACTGATTCTCGGCCTCCCAAACCACTTCTGGAAGGAGCACACTATTCCCATCAATAACTTGAGTGCAAAACTTCTGAGGGGTGAAAGCTCCAGCGTTACGAGGTAGAGATTTAAACAAAGATGACCAGGCGGGCTTTGAAACTGCAACTACATCGGCACTATCACATGGAAAGTCACTGGAAGTAAAAGTAGAAAATGCAGGAGCACTAACACCACAACGTTTTGGAGGCGCAGAACCAAAGCGTAGCCCAAAATCGGCCATAACAAACTCCTCTGAAATCAATCCAGTCGCTGCTTGGACCATGTTTCCATCCAATAACGATACAACTTCACCATTCAAAACTACTGGCAGAGGTTCAGTCAATGCAGAACACTGCCTAAAATTTTCATTAGGCACGGACTGAGTCAAATAGAAATTTCCAACAGTATTTGAAGCAGGAACACATAGGACTACAGAAACCATTAAACCACCTGAACGCATATCAGTTTGAATATCATTCGAAATCACTGCATTAGCCTCTGGAAAAACTGAAAATGGAATAGGCTGCCTGACAACATTTGCACCAAGAGCATCGTTCAAATCCAATTTCCCAATAATATTATGGTCACCAGAACAGTGGCTAATGAACCAAACAAATCAGACTCTATTCGACCATCCATTACATCATTAGGATCGACCCCAGTATTTCAATTGCACTCGGTACTAACCCAGTTCCCAACAGATTGGACAAGTTTGATAAAGGCAGAGAAGGGGTTACGTGGTTTATACCTGATACTGGTAACGTATCGGGAGACAAAGTCGTAATTTCTGCATCAAGAATTGACATAGGGTTAGGCGCTCGAGAGACAACTGAGGAAGCCGAAACCTGTGACGGAGGCGACACGTTGTCAGAGCCCTAAGATGGAGAAGGTGGTGATTCTGATGTCGAGAATTTTCTTCCAGATCTAGTTTGAGAAGGAGATGCTAATGAAGCAGCGAAGCGGGCCTTATGCCTACGGTTCTTTGCCATCAGAGATGGAGCAAACCAGAGGAAGCTAAGGGGAAGGAGCAGATGCAAAATAGATCTGCAAAATGTGCAGTATTCCTTTGACTTAAAAATATTATGAATCTTAATTTTTTAAACCATACGATGATTATAATCAATCACATCATTAGCCGACAGGGTTAAGGCCATAGTTGGATACGAGTCGAATCACTTGAACTAAAATACTATTCAAGAGAGACCTATCTCCTTTGATTTTAAGTTTATATTACCGTAATGATAGTCAAAGTCTTTGGCCAAAGAAAATCTGTTATAATTGTTATTGGATTGAGCCATGGACTTTAATGTTGGACTTTTTAATTAAATATGGGTATTAATATAGTTTGAATGATTGGCCAAGCTCTAAATATCTAAGAGATATTGTGATGACGAGAAGAAAATGTGCATAATATATTGTTGCTTAAGGGTGTCACTTCAAAATATAAGAAATTGGATTTCACCTGGATATTACTAAAGGCCGAGTTCATATCTAGAATTGTTCTATCACAACTCTCAGTTTTTAACTAAAAATACTTTATTTAAATAATTTATAGAAGTTATAAATTATAGTTGTAGAGAAGTTAATATAATGATTATATTAATTAATTTCTTATTTGGAGGGTTTAAAATAGTTAATTAAATATATATATATATATATATATATATATATATATTCGATTATTTATAAGGGATAAACATATTATTTATTAAATAATAGATATTTTCTGGTAGTTGAAATTATTAATATTGATTAATAATAAAAGGGATAACCATATTGATAAAAGCTGAATGGCTTGAAGGTTAATTGGATTATTGAACCTAATTAATAAATAAAGGCTGGCTTAATTGAAATATATTAAAGAGATATTTTTTGCGTTTAATGCTATAAATAGATCAATAGTGCTTCCATTTAGATACATCCAGAATTTTATTCTCTTTCCAAAAATATATATATCTTAGTGGTTCGCTTTGCAACTCCACCACTAAGTTAGAGAACAGTGTTCTCAAAGGCAAAGCAAACGATTCAATGTGTAACCAATCAGCATGATTATCGAGGAAAAATTTAAAGCTAAAATAAATTTTAAATTAAATTAAATTTTATTTAAGTAATTTTTAAAAAAAAATATAAATAAAGGCGATAGTTTTGTATGTGTACATATTGTGCGTCAGATGCACATCCCGATCACACAGTCACGCTACCATACCGACAATGTCAGCCATCAGAGTCTGGACATGAGTTGACATAAAGGATAGATGGGGTTAGATAGGCGATGATGTAGGCGACTTTGTGTGGTCGTCTATCTTGGTCTTTCGCATTAGATCTAGGGATAATCGGTAGGCAATGGGACAACAGGCAATAGGGAAGACGATAAGTGAGGTCAAAAGATGTCCAATGAACTATAATGGTAGTGCAAAGTTCACGTGTACCGAGGTAAGAAGTGCACAAAGGTAAGGCATATTGAGCTAGCTAGGTTATGGTGGAGGATGAGGTGAATTTCATTTTAGTACCTACTGATGATATCGTTTATATAATGAACCTCACAACTTGTAATACTTGTATTTTCCTCATATGGACTCTACTTACCTCATTGAGTTTGTATGGAAATTTTGAACACATTAATATCTTTTGATAGTAAGTTATGTTACCTTATGTAATATAGTGATTTAAATACTAGAGTACTAAGATGGTTAAGTGTGTATACATGCGTATCTCTATATATATGAATATTGACAATATCGATTAGAAATTATTGCAATATGATATCATCTACTCTAGTTCTTATATTTGATATTCAAATAATTATACAATACTTTATACATAAATAATAAATCTGCAAAATATTTATTTTATGATGATTGGAATAAAATAAATTAAAATATTTGCATGAGTAAACCATTTGAATAAATATTATTTAAAATTCCTTTCTATGTAGTTAAAGCCCATAAAATTTTTGTTATAGCACCTAGCGCTTCATTACCACTACGCTATTTCAGTTTAGCACTATTAAACAGAATATTCACTTTATATCCCCTTATTTTCTACTATACCCTTTAAATCAAGACCTTTTAGCACCCACTTAGCAACATTAACATAAAAGGTTGATCTGACAAGCTCTTTTTTTAAACCAAATCAACAAAGTTAGGGTAAAGACATAATTTTAAGGCATAAGCATTCATTACAAGTTAGAAATCTATTGTAATTATCAAATTCAAACAATAGGTTTTGTTATATAAGATTAAATAATATTTCTTTTTTCTACACAAATGATCTAAGAATGAGAATAAATTAACTTTAAGTATTTGGTTTTATAACTAAATAAGCTTTTTGCACTTCCGCTATTTTCCACTATATCCTAATTCCCGCTATAACTTTTTGCACCTCCACAGATATAGAACTGCTAAGCGCCTTAACTTTGTGGATTCTTTATATATATATATATATATATATATATATATACATATATATATATATTGTTTAATAAAAGAACAATAAATATACACATATTATGTTTCTTAGGTATATAACGTATGATGTCCTTGACGATATTATTACTTTGATAACAATATGTTCTAGATTAAATTATGGTCAAAGTAATAATAATTTAATAAAATTTGAAATAAAACACAAATACACTTCTCTCTAAAATCTGCATAAAACATAAAGTATGATTTAATATTTAATAAATTATTCATAGCAACACTACAACAGATATAGGGCATTATGAATTTAAAAGGCAATTTTTTGAAGTACCCCACTACGTGATGCACTTGATCAGATGCACCGAGCCCAACAATGTGCTTCCGGTTCGATGTGTTCCATTTGTGTGTTGTACATAGTTAGTTATAGATATGTCAAAAGGTTGAATGTTGTTAACTGGGTTTTAACCAAGCAGTAAGAAAGTTAGAATATCAAGACAAAGATGAAACGACTCGAAAACTTGGGAGTATACTTAGAAGAGCTAGTGAAGCAACTTGGAAGAGTTTCAATCAAATTGGGAGAAAGGCTATAACTCGACACCATGTTATACATGTCGGCATCGATTTATCTTTCCTCCTCATTTCGCTTCCCAAATTCCATACATCCCCGATATCACTCCAAATATTCTTGATCAAGTCATTTTCCTAGAGTTTGGACTACCAATTCCAAGGTTGATGAGAAGTAAACCAAGAAAGATGATGACTAAAGTGATACTATAAAGATCACTAGATTCAACCAAAAGTCGATGAATAGTGCTTGAAGCTCGTCGAGTAGAAAATAGAAGAGCAGAGAAAATGAGAATGTTCAACTTGCACGCAAGGGAATAACTCGACACCGAGTTTTACTCTTGACTCACATGCCTCCAAGTTCTCTTGTGTGACATTGGGCTATCTCCTGGATCTCAGTGCAAGCAAGCTTCAGACCCAGTACCTCGGTTTCCCTATAAATTCAAACCATAGTGCAACCAAAATAGGATCTTATCCCTGATATTTTTCCTTTACCCTGGATCTGGAATTCCACTACTCTTCATGTGATGACCGCCCTACTCCTTCGGCACCCAAAATGAATAAGATACCAAACTTCTTTCATTCTCGATTGATGTAGGATGATTGTTAAGGATGAAAAGAAAATGAAGACCAAATGCAGAACCGATCAGCTAAACACGACATAACCTGCATCCACTTCCTATTCCCTCGTTCGCTCCTATCTGCAACTTCACACCTATACAAATAAACAAAATAAAAGGGGAAATGTTTTAACTGTTTTTGGACCGTGCCAATTTCTATACACCCCAGCCCAACCTAAGGGATCCGGTGGCTATTACATAAAAATAGACTGCATACATATAGGGGATCAAACCCACATAGTTCTGATTCTCGCTTTTCTCCGGCGTCCAAATAGTCGATAACAACCATAGCGTTCATGCAACCATTTGCAATCATCATAGCCAATGCAACCAATGCTGCCATCGCAACCATCATAACTAATGCAATCGATGTAATCAAGAAACACTACTCCTATGTAATCACCAAATCCCTAAAGGTACTAACTCACAATATTAATACAAAACACTAAGTTGCTAAATGTATACTAACCCACTATATTAGTACACAACATTCACGACAACCAACTACATTGCGTAGTAATAATGGTAATATAACGCATAAATCATCCTCATCGAAACCCCTCTAGACACCTACCATAAGTCATAGAGCCATCGTACCAAAGTCCTGAAGCCATCATGTTGTCGACGTCAAATCATCACGCTACTACTTCACTAGTTACTGCATGAAGTCTATGGTCATCCAAATCATCTGGTGCCATCCATCTTTACTCCCCATCAACTCATCAAAGACCTTACTCTGCCTTGAAACTCGTATGTACCATGCCCAAAGTTCATAACTAAGCCCTGTGCTCTACCACTATCGATCCAACTTCAAACTGAACCAAGAAAAATATGTAATTCGAGCCAAGCAATATGCGCAAACCAAGCCAACTCCCAACGCCAAACCGAGCCCTATGTCCAACTACCAAATGTGCATCTCCGTCGGTTCATCAAACCAATTTCTCTGCCTGGCCGCTGACAACGTTTCTCCACCCAGCCCGACCATGTTTCTCAATCCGGCCACTGACTCAAACTCAACCACCGATAGAACTCTGTGTTTGGTCACCGAATCGATGTACCACTGAACTAAACCCTAACATCGAACCACCACCCACTAAGCAACCTCTTTCGACCAAAGCTGGACCACCACTCCATTGAAGTGAAATCTTGCTTGGTTGTCGGTTCAACCCCTCTACCAAGCCAATTACCTTGCTCGGCCATCAAACCATTTCACCATTGAATCAACCAATGACAGACCAAGTTTCATTAATAGAGGTTAAATTTGAGTGCAAAGTAGTGGAAAAAAGAATGATTTGGAGGAAGATGGCTCGCCTATTTATAGGAAAAACACCAAGCACCCCTAGAAGCTCTGAACCACTCCTCCCTTGAACTGACACCGTCGAACCGGACCCTGAACGTGCCTAAAGAGCCAAACCCTCAAACAGCTATATCTCCTAGCCAGAAGGTCCAAATCACTCTTATGACCACTCTACAAAAAGGGAAATCACCATCTCTTTCCAACGGAAGTGGCCTCGGATGCTAGTTCGGTTCCTGTTAAAATTTATAGGCAAAACAAGTTTTCCAGAGGTAAAATTGTCCAAAAAAATTCTAAAAATAAAAGATGTCACTAATAGGAATTTCCCAAAGATATAGAGTCATACGACCTAATATGAATTAAATAATATTATTTTACGATCCTCGGATATGTAAAGCACGGGTCGTTGCATTTTACCATTTTCCTCCCTTATAACAGTCATCTAGGCAGCTACTCTTGTCAGTTGTAGGCCTAAGGACTTGTCAACTTCTTGTGCTTGTGACTTTAATTCTCTGTAATCTCATTGTTAACCCAAAATTGGTATAACACCCATAATGTCAGGTATGAAGAGCCTAAGCGCGATTTTAACATGCTTGATGACAAGACTAAGCATGGATTAGTTGGCGTTGACCAGATGGAGTTAAAGGATCAAGATTAGGATTAGCATTCAAGGCCTAGTACAAGATAATGCCATTAAAGAATGGCTCCATGATGCCTATGGAGTTTTGGAATGAGGAATTGAAAAGCCCATATAGTCTTTTCGAACAAGTTTCCCAAAAGCCTGTACATTCTTTTGGAATATGACATTCGAAGTCCATGCCATATGATCAAAGGAAATAACAGAATAGGCCATAGATATATATGTGATATCCCATTAAGCATGTTAATGGATGAGATAGGAAGTCCCCTTAGTTTATAGTGCCATGTCCATATGCAGATAGCAAGATAGTGATTATGCATATGAACACTAGTTTAGACCAAAGGCCATATGGTTTATATAATATCATGACAAGCTTTGGTCCAAAGAGCTTTATCATATGCATATCCATGTCCAATAATGTCCAAAGTGCACAATCAAGCTAATAGGCATATTCAAATTCTTGTTCATATAATTTCGTCATGATTGCAATCAAATCAAGTTTTTATCTAGTTCAATTTAGGGTTATAATTGTTCAATGTTGATAGAAGAGAAAAGAAATGATTGCCCCTTCTTCCTTGCCCCTAGGTCCATATCTGTAGCAGCTGACAGATGCGGCATAGCTGCCATGCGTCCATGCGGCATGTTTACCTTTGGCATTAACCTATTGGTGGTGTACAATGTTCCACTATAGCATCCACTTGCACAATGATGAATTTCAATGCTTAGCATACATCCCGCCTTGATAGCCCTCATTGATACCTTCGATGTCAACATTGTATTAAGAACATGTGGCCTCCTTTGAAGATTGATGAAGTGCGACAATACTATTGCACAACATCAATAAGTGGTGACATTATAAGTAGCGATATTGGCAGTAGTCAGCATTGATAATAGCAAGCATTGATAATAGGCGGTGTAGCCACCCGTATTTTAACTATTCTAATTTATTAAATTTAATATAACTATTGGATAAAAATGGTTAAAATTAAAAAAATTAATAATGTATTAATTTAATTTATTGAATATGAACTTTAATAAGATTTTGAAATAAAAATTTCATAGATTTTGGCAATAACAACTATGGAAATGAAATATTTCAATGTGTTTGTTATCAATAACGGGAATTGAATAATAAATATTGGAATTAACATGGAAAATTTTATTTTAAAAGATTATTAAATTCTATTTAGTCAAAATGATGATAAAAACTTTTAATTTGAAATTTAAAAGTGATTAAATTGATTTTTAAATAGATTGCATTGATTAACGTGTAAAATTAGCCTTTTTGAGCACTGTCTCGGATTTCGATGAAACAAATTTCATCGGATCTGTAACAGTGAACTATTGTAAGATTTCTAATTTCGTAGCGATCGGACTTGTCGTTTGGCCATATGAGCTTGAAACGCGTAGAAATCAATTAATGGAATTTAAATTAATATAATTTGATTTTAAATGCTAACTTCTATATACTTTTGAATTAGGGTTTGAACCTAGTTTCATTGAATTTAAAAATATTGGAAACCTATATTTTTGATATATTGGATGACCCATTTTCGTTTCAGGAACGAAACGAGCTTTTCGGGTCGTTGTATCGTTTCGACCCATTCGATCTGTTCCATCCATTCTTATCCATCTCTTTCTATATAAATAGATTTTTCCTTTAACACTAGCAGCTTCTATTCTGATTTCTATACGTGTCGCTTATTTATATCACCTCTTCCTTTCCAATAGCAGAAAACCCTAATTTCAATTTCAATCAAAATCCCAAATCAAACTTCAAAATTCAAACTCCTCTCACCATATCAAATTATATATCGTTGGAAAGCTCTCGACGAATGTAATCAAGATCTAAGATTCGTTTTTTGATTTGGGGGTATGCAATGACCACAAATCATTGAAGAGGTTTCAGCCGTTCGTATTAGGGCTTAGGATTTAACGGTGGATTTGCAACGGTTCAAATCGATCGGGAGATGTTGTATCGTAGAGGGCGATGAAAGCTGCTGATTTATGGTCTTCATCCGTGTTGTTGGTGCACGAAGTCGCGGTGATTTGGCCTTGAAAGGAGGCGGCGGTGGAGCGCCCTGGAACACCGGAGATGGCTGCGGCTTAGCCCGAGGGTTGGCTTGAGGAGGTGGTGGCGGCGGATGGCTCTGATGCAGTCGGAGGTGAGTGGGCAGCGGTGTTTAGTTCATGAAGTTGGTAGCCGTGTAGGGTTTTCATCATGTTAAAGCGATCTAGGGTTCAAGAGGTGACGTATTTACATAATCACCTTTCTATTATTCATTTAATTTGTAATTTAAAATTCAATCTTCTAACTGACATAACTTTTCCATACAACCTTGGATTCACGCGTGGTTTCTTCCATTGGGTTCGTATCAAAATTCCGAACAACATGAACTAGTTTAGCTACATTTGAAGACTATTGGAATATGGGCGTTCTTTTTTGTTTTAAATCGACTGTAAATCAAAGATGAGTGATTTAACCCACTTATGCAATACTAGCTAGACCCTCTTATGTTAGTTGAATTAAGTTTATGATGCAATAAGTAATTTATTGATTCTTGTTTGGTATTTTAAATTGTCATTTAAATTTAATTTGAATTTGTATTGAATTAAATTGCCTTTTACATTAATATTGAATTTAAATTCTTAGTTAAATACCTGATAATGATAATCAGTTAATTGTTGCGATTTATTGGCTGATTTGGATGTTTATATCCCTGGTATCACGTTGAAATGATACATACTCGAATGATCTTATAGATTAGGGGAAATCGTTGTGGGTTGAAATGATACATACCCGAGTGATTTTATTTAGTTGTAAATTAGTGATTCGGGATACGGGTTGAAATGATATATACCCGAAAAAATTTAACTATTTTGGGTTGAAACGATACATACCCAATCACTTGACCATAGGGTAAAAAATTATATACGGACACCGTTGGTCAGTTTTAAATTATTTTCTAATGGTAAAATATGCTTGATTTGTAAATTTAATTTTTAAATTTAATTTAATGATTTTATTTAAAATTTATATTTGGAAAATAATTTATTTCATATGTTTTAAAAGCTTGAAATTATAAGTAGATATTGGTTTTAAATGTAAATTTAAGATTTTTACTTATAATTTTATTTAGTTTTAAATATACAATTTAAATAGTTTAAAATTTAATTTAATAAAATATTTGATATATTTTGTAAGAGATTTATTTAAATTTAATTTAATATAATAAATATAGTTTTAATTTAATATAATAAATACAGATTTTTATATAATAACTTTAATAAATAAAATTTAAGAAGTTAAGTAGAGAATAATTTATAATTAAATCTGATTTAAAGGATTTTATAAAAGGTTTTTTATGAACGATTTTATAATGGTTTTATAAATGAGTTACAAAGGTTTTAAAGGATTTTATAAAGGGTTTTATAAAAGAACTTGAATAAAGGGATTTGGAAGTGTTTTAAAGGAATTTGCGTAGGAGTTTATGAAATGGGGATTGTAAACTGTTTTGGGATTTGTAAATAGCTTTATAAATGGTTCTAAAGCTTATAAATATTTTATAAATGGTTTAAGAGAGATTTATAAATTATTTTCGAAATTGATTGAAAGAAATCTTCCTCGGTATTTATGAATATATTTATACTTTTGGAATAAGTATATGGATATCTTGATACGAAGGTATAACTATTCTCTGGATTTATTATTAAAAATGTTTTATAAAATTAACATGGTGTGAAATAAGCGTTCAGTTGTTTAATAGGCCGGGTTCAGATATTGTCATACTCTCTGCCAATTCCAAAACCACTTTTTCAACTACGCACGTGGTGAAGAATCCGGAACAAAGTTGAATGGTTTATAAAATGCTACTAGTATGAGGTAAGAACGTAGCCCTGACCTTCGGGTCAGCATGATATGACTAAAACAGGAGCCATAACCAGGTCAAGTGAGGTCGCCATCTTATCGGACATGCTTCTTCGATACCCTATATGTTACTTTGTGATTGATTGGTAGCCACCTCGATTTGATTATGGGTGTGTTGTTTCGAGGTGGGCGGTTTCTGTGGCTATGCGTTACCACCAGCCTAGTTCCTCAAAATGGCAGAATCCTACCTGGCATTGCCTCGCATGCCTTGTCGTATGCCTTATCGAGCCCACTACAATTTTGGTTTGTGTCGTACCTATGGAGTGCTCCCTGATAGCCCACCATTTTACGGTGGAGTTTACAATACCGTATAGACTACAATGCGTATAAAAATGTGTTAAGGGGGATATAGGTAACGGCTTAACGCAATTTTAATACTTTACTTTACTAATAGACACTACATACATATAGCGTATTTTACTACATAAAGATTGTTTAACGGATCCTTAGGAGATGGAAAATCCCGAAACATCTCTTAAGTTATTGTAGGCACATTATACACTGGATAGGAGATGTAAAATCCCATAAACATCTCTGAAGTCGTTACACTCACATTTACTTGTTATTGATTTAACTTACATAAGGTCTTTTAGTTTTGACTCGTGTGCTTTGTATTTTCATTACACTCGGGTCAGCCTGAGCATTTCAATGTTGAAGACTTTAATTCTAAAGGATGAAGGTGGAGTTTTGTATATTATGTTATTTGAAATTTTCTGTTGAATCATTACTTGGTATATTGTGATTGTACTCTGATTATGTTGTAAAAATTGATGTAACAAAATGTATATTATAAAACAGTTTCATGAACTATTTATTTGATTATTATATTTTGTCATTCCGCTGTGAGATTCTGTGTTTTTTTCCTTTTATCTTATTTTCTTATTTACCTCATTGACAATCCTCCCTTTTGAATAGTTTGAGTTAGACTTGTGTGGTTTATTGTTGATATAAACCGTCCAAAAAGGTGGGTCATCATAGGCGGCATTGATGGTAAATGACATTGAGAACAAGCGGCATTGATAATAGGCGACATTAGTAAGAGAACACATTGGTGATGAGCGATATTGGTAGAAGACAGCATTGGTAATGAGCGGTATTGATAATAGACGACATTGGTGATGAAAGGTATTGATAGTTGTTGGCATTACTTAAAGGGTGATATCATAATAAGGCCGCATTGGAGAGATGCGGTATTAATCTATAACGACACTGATTCTTCTGGCTATATTGTAAAAGTGCTCCATTGATGGAATATGCCATTATGTAATGCGGCATCAACGTTGTATCATGCTATTATAGCTTTCAGCATAGAGCTTTCCAAGGCCATCGTTCTCTTTCTAACATGCGGCATTGTTTTCAAATTTCTTTGGCATGATATCACTCATTCAGCTTCATAAGTGGTATGTAGCATTGATGGCATTCGGTATTGCTGACATTGTTGATGACCTACAGCATTGCCTATTTCTCTTTATTGATGAGGGGCAACTTTGTATGCTTCCGACATTGGTTTTTCTTTATACTTTAGACATTGCTTGAATGTAATATCATGGCTATGTCAAAATGTCATAACCTTTTGGGTTGATAATTACAATAACATCATTATTCAATGTTGATGATATGCGATTTCAGCAAAGCATGGCATCAGGGTATAGCCTGGCGCCATTGTTTATCTTTGCGTCATTGAATACTATGGCAATAATAATCTTATGACATAACTCATCCTTTGATATTGCTAACTTACGGCATCCTCTATCTATGGCATAACATATTGTACTTCATTGATGTGAGATGCCCTTGAATCTTAAGGTCGGCATAGTTCTTTGATGTGACCTTTGATATCCTTCAAGTTTGCCAGAAATGCCATACTACAGTAGAACTACCAATCCTAGACAACACTTACTCAAATACGAATTACATATGGACGAAGCTGGAGCTACGGATGTTTTTCGTCGCATATGTTTCCCTATATCTTCTTGGAAGGAGTTGCTTCTATGTAGTTCACTAGGCTTGCGTTGAAGTCCATATAAACTTTTGTGGCTAATAAGTTTCTTAAGTAGTTTAGGCTCTACATGGCATGATCGAAGGACGTGATGTCCCTTTCTGGCTTCTCTCAAGGACTCAAGGAGTCGCTTAAGCATTTCTTGAACTAATTTAACATCACTGTTATAGAAGTCAATAATCCGAAGGAAGATCTTGTATTTATTGCACTTATCCGGGGCATTCATCCTGATGCGGATTTTGATAAGTGGATAAAAATAAAGCAACCCGCTACCATGGAGGAATTCCACTGAAAGGCAAATCGGTATCTAAGATTGGAGGAAGCAAGCATGGTTGAAGGCAAGCCCATCGACGAGCAATCAAAAGAGGTGATTTTGAGTAATGTTGTAGTTAAACAGGATGAAAATATTTTCGAAACTGCTGTAGGAAATACATAAAAAATACAAATCAAAAGAAGAGCAATCAGAATGCTAGTAGGTGAGACATGGATAGGAAACATCTAAGGAATCTAAGACCCAAGGACTATACGTCGTCGAACGATAGTTTGAAGAACATCTATTTGGCCACTCAAGAAACTTAGTTGTATAAAAAAACCACCCAATAGGAAAGGTCGAGGAAGTATTGTCACTTCCACGAAAATCACAGGCATAACACAAATGAGTGTTGGCATCTGAAGGACTTAATTGAGGAATTGATAAAAATATCAGGTTACAGCAATATGTGAAGAAGCCGTGAGACGTTGATCAATCTGATGCACCCCAAGGGCCAGATGCTTAAGGGAAACTTCCTGGACCCAACATAGAAGGACATAGGCGAACAGATGGAATAAACACTGTTACAGGAGGACCTCACCCAATGTAGAAGAGTTAGGGTGAGATGAAGCAATTTCCTAGTTCTTTGAAGCATGCACGTAGGAAGGTTGCTATGCCATCGAAGAGGGAGCACCGTCTAAGCAACAGAGGATGAATACGGATGACATTATTTTGGGAATTGTGACACTGATGGCATGGAAGCACTGATTCCCGACCTATTGGTGATAACGGTTTGGATCGAACCGGTAGGTGTGCATTGATTATTGGTTAACAATGGGAGTTCTGTTAGTACCCTATTCTAGAAGATGTTCGACCAAATGAAGATTAGCATAAAGGATATGACCTCTTGAAAAACAAAGATTCAAGGTTTTACAAGTGAAGCTAAACAACTGATTGAAATGATCGAATTTCCTGTTGAACTCGAGGAAGGAGAATGAAGGGTGGTCCATATCATGACCTACGTAATTTTTGATAAGTATTCTGCTTATAATGCTTTGTTGGGTAGACCGACCCGGACTGACTTTAGAATTTCTTTGGCTTCATAGTGTTTGGCATTGAAATTCCTTCAGGATAATGTGATAGGAGTAGTAAAACGAGACCAAAGTGCTGCAAGGGAGTGCTATGTTGCTGAATTACATGAAGCTAAACGCCATGAAAAGGTGAAGAATGTAGGGAAGACTCTCCACATTCAGGAACCGCCAGCACAGAAACTACATAACAGCTCCTGGCTCGAAGGCAATATTCTCTTTGACAGGGCTATGGACCCAAGGAAGAAGATAGGGGAGATACGGGTAGCACCGATGGAGATTACGTTGGTTGTCCCTGTTGACATGGACGACCCGACTTAGATTTTGAAGATTGGCTCTCTTATAGGAATCAAATTGCGAAAGGAATTGAATAACTTTCTTCGAGCAAATATGGACGTATTTGCTTGGATGCATTCCGATATGCGTGGGATATCACCGAAAATAGCATGTCATGCACTTAATATCGATACCAAGTTCATGTCAGTGATACAAAAGAGACGCAGCTTTTTTCCGAAGCGATCCGCTGCATTGAAGGAAGAAGTGGATAAGCTGTTGGTCTATGGCTTTATCCATGATGTTACATATTCTGAGTGGATTGCAATCCAATTGTTGATCCAAAAGTCGAATAGGAAATGGCGAACTTGCATTGACTACTCAAATTTGAACATTGCTTACCCAAAGGATGCCAGGATCAACTATCTTGTTGATGGAACCGCGGGAGAACTACTCTCATTTATGGATGCCATTCATGATACAATCGGATTATGATGCATGAACCAGATTAGGAGAACACCAGTTTCATCACATATTTGGGAGTATAGTGCTATTGCGTGATGTCGTTCGGTTTCGGCAATGAAGAAGGGTACGGGTTCAACGAGGAGAAAACAAATATCAACCTGATCTTATTTTATCAACGAAGAGGCGTATGGGGAAAGATCAGGAAACACAATAAATAAAAAATTGGAAGGCCGCGCCCTACCCCAACTTCGAATCGAAGATGCCGTGAAGGGAAGAGGAGATGCGGGGGTGTTCGCGATCTAGGGTTGGGTCTCGCACGCATGAATGAGATGTTGGAGGCGCGACGTGGCCGAAGTCGATTCAGGGGCTCGTGATTGTGATGTTGGTGACGTGAGTGCGATTGGATCGGTAGGGTTTCGGTCAGGCTTTGTTATAGAGACGAGATGCGCGCGCGGCGAGTGGATCGAGATCTGTGGTCGAGTTTGGCATTTGGGCAAGGTATTGGGTCGCGAGGTTGCTCGAGGCGATGTCGGTAGGGTTGTGGAGTTGAGATGGGTTCGTTCGTTTTCGAACGTGGCTGATGCTTGCGTTTTCTCTAGAGCAGGGGTTGATTTTGGAATTTTACAGTAAGGTATAATCTTTGTTGAAGCTAAACATTTGATTTAATTTAGTTTCAAAGTAAAGTATAAGAATACTATATATATGTATAACAGTAGGTTGTTTTCTTTAAATTTTTAGATTTATGAAGTGTATATATATGCTGATAAACTGAAATCGTTTTCGATTTTGGATATAGCAAATTTAAATGAAATATTAGCTTTTTAAAAATCTATGTAGATTATTTTTACAAATATATACATACATATTTCATTTACTAGTTTTTTTTTTTAGGTAACATATGTTGGAGATAGATTGCTTTAAAAATAAATTCACTAGGTAATTTAAAATTTATCAATGGAAATTTAATGGTTCGATTATCTCGAATATTGATAAATTGTATAAATATTTTTACAAGGTTCAAATTAAGAGGTAATGTTCGAGATGGAATTGGATTGCAAATGGAATAAGGTGAGTAAACCTCACGTTTCTGGATTTTTATTTAAATTTAAATAGTTAAATTTAAATAATTGGCTGAATGATTAAATTGATTGGATATGCAATGATGATGATGTGATTGGTTTTGGTTGGTTCTCGAGTTAATTGTTTGCTTGACTCGAAGTATTTGGATTTTTAGTTGTTAAACTTAATTCATAAATAGGAAATGGTTTCGTTTTAAAATTAATAAGGGCTTGATGATTGAGATTCATTAAAATAATAGGGTAATTAAAGTGGATAATTTATTAATTCAATTAATTAATGATTTGGGTTAATTAATTTAGTAACGAATGAGTTGAATTAATTAATTAAGATTCAAGTAAACTAATTAAGTTTAGGTAATTCAGAATAATAATTGAATGGTGTGTCAGGTAAATCCCTAATGAAATTAATGAAATATAATTTACTTTGCGGAAGAAAACAAGAGATTAAATGAGATAATTAATTAAGGAGTAAGTAAATTATTTAATGAAGTAATAAAAGATAATTAGATATAGGTAGAGGTTGTTTGAGAATGATTATTATCGGAGTTTGGATTGGGATAAATGGAAAGGAAATTGGAATTCATAATCTATATAATTAAGGATGTAATTTAGGATAAATAAATCAAATATAAGTGACTTATGAGAAGTTAATTAATATAAGTAGTTAAGGGAATGTAATTAATATAATTAATTAATTAATTAATTTATGAAGTAATTAAGATTACTTATTGATTTTGGGTTAAGTATAATTAATATCGTGAAATTAATTGGAGATAATTACTTGTATACAATTGAAAGACAATTAATCCAGTGTGATTAATTACAATGAATAATGAAGAGTTGATTAATTAATTGATTTGGGATTAATTAATATTAAATGAAGGAATCTAAGTGGTTGAGATTTGAAATTCAAATGGAATCAATTGAATTAATTTGTATGTGATTAAGCTTTGCTTATGGGTGATTGAATGGTATTGGATGCTTTGAATGAGTTGATATCTCTAATATGAAATGTTGTGAATTTCATTTGAATAACTTGGGTTAGGATAATATGAGTCTCGAGGAGACCGGGGTCGGATATTTGGGAAATACCCGAAACCACTTCGAATATTTATATATTTATTTGTGAAATCAATAGGCTGGATTGAAATGATTTAAGTAGACTGGAATATTTATCTAAGTTTGGTACTTAGAAATTGATAAGTGGAATAAGTGTTGTCTATAGCGAAATGTGAATTGGTTAAATTGATATAAGTTACCCCGGGTTTTATATAAGTTGTTTGCTTTAGTATTCCATGTTAGATGGGTTTACTCACGCAGGTTTCCAGCCTGACCCGGGTGTTACTTTGGTGTAATGCTCGGGTCAGACCGAGTATTACAGATTTCTAGGTTAGGACGTTCTGGAGCTCAGGAGGCGTGCTGGAAGGCAATATCGTATAGAGTATTTCCGCTGTGTTATATTATTGTAAATATGTGAGATGATAATTGTGTATATTCAGTGACTGTGTATATGTGAAACTCTGATGTATTAAAATATAATCGACAGTCATAGTATTCTTTTGTAAACTGTTATTATTTATTATTATATTTTATCCGTTGCGAATGTGAGTTGTTGTTGTTCTGCTCTTCTTCTTCTATCTCTTTCTTCTTTTTCATAACTATCTGGAATTTTCGAGTGTGGAAAATTTCGGGTCATTACATCAACTGTAACGACCCGAAATTTTCAAAGCCGAAAGTTCCAGAAAGTTATAAAAAAGAAGAAAGAGATTAAAAAAAGAAGGAGAACAGAAACATCAACAATTCACATACGCAGCGGATAAAATATAATAAATAATAACAGTTTATAAAAGAATACTATATTTGTTGATTGCATTTAATATACATCAGAGTTTCACATTTATACAATCACTGAATATATATAATTATCATGTCTCAGATTAACAATAATATAAATACAACGGAAATACTCTATACGCTCTTGCCATCCAGCTCGCCTCCTAAGCTCCAGAACGTACCTACCTGAAAATCTGTAATACTCGGTCTGACCCGAGCATTACACCACACCCGGGTCAGGCTGGAAACCAGCGTGAGTAAACCCAACTAACATGGAATACCAAAGCAATCAACTTATATAAACCCGGGTAACATATGTCAATTTATCCAATTCATAATTTTGCTATAGACAACACTTATTTCACATATCAATTTCTAAGTACCAAACTTAGATAAAATAATCCAATTAACTTAAATCATTCTATTCCAGCCTATTGATTTCACACGTCAATTTATTTTTATCCGAAGTGGTTTCGGGTATTTTCCAATACCCGACCCCGGTATCTTCGAAACTCATGTTATCCTATCCCAAGTTATCCAAATGAAATACACAACATTTCATATCAGAGATATCAATTCATTCAAAACACCCAATACCATTCCATCATCCATAAGCAAAGCTTAATCACAAATAAATCAATTAAATTGATTCAAATTGAATTTCAAACCTCAATCACCTAGATTCCTTCATTTAATGTTAATTAATTCCAAATCAATTAATTGGTCAACCCATCATTATTCATCTTAATTAATCACTCTGGATTAATTATCTTTCAATTTCATTCAAGTAATTGTCTTAATTAACTTCACGATATTAATTATTCTTAACCAAGATCAATAAGTAATCTTAATTTCTTCATGAATTAATTAACGATTTTAATTACATTAATCCTTAATTACTTATTAATTAACTTCATAAGTCACTTATTATAGATTAATCAATCTTAATTAATCAATTTTTTTATTACTTCATTAATTATATAAATTAAGGATTTTCAATTATATTATAATTTATTCTAATCAAATTTAATTATATTAATGAAACCACAGTATTACCCATTTTCGATTAATCCCAAACTGTAATTAACTACCTTTCATTTTACTTTATTCATAAATTAATTTCTTCTTACTTAACTACCTTAATTAATCTCTTGATTAATTTCACCAAGTAATTATATTTTATTACTTACATTAATTATTTATCACACCATCAAATGATTATTCTGAATTACCTTTACTTATTTAATTAACTTACAACTCAATTCATTATTTATTCAACTCGTTAATTACTAAGTTAAATAACCCAAATCATTAATTTATTGGATTAATTAATTATCCATTTTTAATTACCCTACTAGTTTAATGTATCTCAAATCATTAAGCCTTTAGCAACCCTTAAAACGGGAATATATTCTTACTTATGTTTTAAGTTTAAAACAACTTAAAATTCCCAATACTTCGAGTTAAGCAACAATTAACTCGAAGAACCATCCAAAATCACAATCACCAAATCAACAATTCACAGTGCATATCAAATCAATTCAATCATTCAACCAAATATTCAGATTTAACCCTTTAAATTTAAATATAAAAAAAAACCCAACAGAGTGAGATTTACTCACCTTGATTTTGATTTTGCAATCCATTCCCATCATGATTAATTTCTCCACAATTGGACCTTGTAAAAGCATTGGATGATCTTATTAATATTCTAATTGGTCGAACAATCAATTTTTATTTATTTTAATCCAAACCAAAAATTTTAGTTTTAAATTAATTTTCTTTTGAAATTATTTATATATATAAATATACTTATGAAAATATTCTTTATAGATTTCAAAACATAATTATATAAATGCCCTTTTTGAAGCCTCATGTGTCTATATATATTTTCTTCAAACTTCATATATTTATTTATTAAATTAAATTAACTAATCTGCAATTGCCTTGCTGTTACTGTGCTGATAAGTGAAATAAAAATCAGCAATCTCTTTATAAGTTTAAACTTAAGTAATGTTTATATTTAAACATTTGAAATCAGTTACATATCTTGAACATGGAAACAGCTTTAAACAGTTTATAAGTTAAATATTATTATCAATAATATCCTGCACATAATTATTCAATTCAGTGAAGAAAAGAAGAAATAAAGGAAAACAAAACAGCAGGGTGATATACCTGTAATGTAATTCTCGAAATCATCAAGCTGAAACCCTAGTCTTGACCTGCCTAATCGACCACATCCATCCAACTAATCGAACGCAGTCGTGTTCGTTTCCCCTCCATCGAAGTTCATGACTCCACCATCGATTGTCACATGTGCCATCGCGACTTCCAAATCAGATACTCACCTAGCATTGATCGCCGTCGCCGCCCTCTGACACACGATGCTCAAACGAAGACGACTTCAAGACTTCCACGTGTTTGTACGTCGCTGCCTCTCCCCTTCATTCGGCCTCGAGACGCCACAGCTCGAATCGAGCATCTCGATTCGTCTTCCTTCCATTAGAGCGTTAGGGCTCGAGCCTCGATTCGTTCGCGAATTCGTTCGCGAATCGATTCTCTGTAAAAAAAAAAAAAAAAATTTATGAGGGGAAGGGTTTCGATTTGAATAGAGAAGGAAGGAGCTGGGTATACGAGATTGCTCCCCCCCTCTCTTCTCTTTTTTCGGCCATTCTTATTATTCGTTTTTTTTTTGAATGATTCGGTCTGGAAGCTTGAGGAAGACGAAGGCGTAATATAAAATTAGGAATGGCTTCTTGAGTACGCCTGGTTATATTATAATTAAATATGAAAATAGCTCGTGTTCCATAACGCGAAATCCCGAACCCCGAATCAAACATGCTGACTGACGTTTATAAGGTTTTACCCGTATTCCGACACAATGGAACGTGTTTCGGCGGCTAATTTGATCGTACGCGCGAGTTACGGAAGTAAACAATCAATTTAAAATTAAATCGATTAAAATAGTTCTAAGCGTTTTGAGCTGCCAGGGTCAAACGACAACTCCGATTGCTATGAAAATTGAAATCCGATAATAACTAACTATTTCGGATCCAATGGAACTGGTTTCGTCGAATTCCGAGACTGTGTCTCGGAAGACTATTTTTAAATGCCAATTTAAACGATATATTACTAAAACTGAACAAATCACCTTTATATTAAATTTCAACCATTCTATTATCTTCAGTACCATCGTTATAAATTTTATAAGCCTTCAACTATTTTTAACGGCTCAAAACTCCAAATTCAATAATTCACTCAATTTCAGTTTATTAAATTCAATATTTAACTATATAATTCAAATGATTTAATTATCAAGTAAATATTGATATCTTGAATTAAAGTTAAAAATTAACTTTTAAATATTTTAAAATAAATTAATTATTCCAATTTAATTTGTCAAAATTTCCGGGTCGTCACATTTTTCCCCCCTTAAAAGAATTTCGTCCCCGAAATTACGAGTTAGGGAGAATGGATCAATACCTATTTACTTCCTCCAAAAATTCACAATTCAACATCCTATTAAAGACCCACTATCACCTTAAGCAACTTCCCAAAATCTTCTATAGTTTCAAACAGTACCCCTTTGCTCAATCATTTAAATTTCAATTTAAAACTAAATTTTAAATTATCAAAATTTTCTCAAAATTTTTCTAACTCCTTAAATTCCCGAAATTTTTTGCCAGCGTCTCCTTTGCGCGGCTAGCTCAGTACAACTACAAAAGGCCTCTACGGGCTCCCAAATTTCCAAAAGAAAACAAAAGCCACGTGGCTACATCAAAACCCAATCCAATTTCATCTAGAAATTTACATACGTACCTTTTTGTCGGGCAATTCAAATTTATCCTTTGGGATCAAATCCAATTTTCTTTCCCTTTAATACCTGCATATCTTACCAAGCGATAATATCCAATTGTAACCTTTTTAGTCACTTTATACATTTCCTTACAGAAGTTTCATACCTGTTTCAAATTGGTCTTTCCCATTTTCATATAAATTCAATTCATCTTTAATTTGAGCATTGAATTTTAACTTTCATTTATAACTAATTCATATTAGTTTCATATACTAATTTACTTTAATTTCCAATTTGAAATTGTTTGTCGTCAACAAAATTTTCCCAAAAATTTTCTAACTCCCAAAATTTTCGGAAAATTTTGGCAGTCTCCTTTGTACGGAGGAGCTTTTGCAATTTGACAAGAAATAATAAATATATATACATCGACCCACCCGGTTGGAAAAAGAAAAAAAAAACAGTTCATATTTCCTATTTTTATTGCGTAGGCGTACCTTATTTAGCATTTTAAGCAAGCAGCTTATTAATTCTAGCAAATATCGCAATCCAAACAGGCCAAACGGATTACTCATTGAATAGAGTCTGTAGTACTCTAGAATGAGTTGAGTATATATATATATATATATATATATATATATATATGAGAGCGTACTTGTTATTTGCTTATAAAGATTTTTAACGATTTTATATAAAAATATATTTTGATATATATAGTAACATTTCCTTCTAATGAATATTTAGGTGATTGGTTGTTAAATTATTGGAATTAAGGTAAGAAGTAATATAAAATACGACCAAATTGAAACTCATAACCACAGTTGAAGAATAAACATATATAACAAAATGGAATTTGAAATATAGATTGTGGATGTAATTTATAAATTGAAATAAACTTCATAAATAAATGAGATTATAATTTGAAATAGAATTTCAGAGAATATGTGAAAATAAAGTAAGATGAAAATTCCAGAGTAATGTTTAAATATGAATTGGATGGATTGGGAATTTGGAATTTTTGAAAAAATTTGAAATTCCTTTGGATTTGGAAGTGGTTTCCAAAGGTTTTGGAAAAATAAAAGTATTATTTCAAAAATATTTTTGTGATGAATTTGAAATCTTGGAGATTTGAAATTAAAAATATTTGGAAGTATTTTTAGAGAGATAAAAGCATTGAACTCTTTTGGTCACTAGAAAATAACGTCGGTGATGACTGCAGCATCATCGATGTTCATTTTCGAGTTTCTAGAAGAGAAATTGCTACCAATTGTTTTAGATTGGAATTGTTTGTGAACTGGGTTTGGTTTTGAAATTCAAAGGGGTAATTGAATTTGCTAAAGAATTTTGGATATAGTTGAATTCTAAGGTGATATTGAAATTTTGGAAATTTGTTTAAACTCTGGAATCTCGATTAAAATGTTTATGGAATAATAAAAAAATATTGGCTAAATAAAATGTATAATTCCGAGTTAAAAGCAAAATGTGAATGAAATTGATTATTAATAGAAATTGAAAAATTGAAATTGTAATTAAAATTGTACAAGTTTAAAAATCAAATGGAATTTGATTTGAAGTTGGAGGAAATTGAGAACTAATTCAACTTGAATTGGGATTAAATCAATTTCAATGGAAATTGAAGTTAGAATTGAATCAATTTAAATGGTAGTGGGAATTTAAATTGAATTGTTGGGGGAAGTGAACAGTTTTGACTCTGGACTATTTTTAATATAATTATTTTGATGTAAACTTATTTTTCCAAGCTCTTAAATATATACCACTTTTCTTTCTTAAAGCCTAATTATTTTATACATGTTTACAATTATTTTTGGAGCTATTTAACCAATTTTCAATTGCTTTCAAAACTCATTACTATATTTCAACTATGTTATAAATTAATTACTATTTTGCAATTATCTAAGATTTCTATAACTACTTAACTATTTTCCAACTATTTTACAATTAGTTAACTATTTTACAGCTATTTTGCAAACTAATAATTATTTTCAACTACTTATCTATTTTTAAATTTTCGAGCTATTTCCTAAATATAAATTGGTCGGAGTTCAACCTGTTATTGATTAAATACCCAACTGGATAAGAATTGAGGTAATAATCCAAATGGGGATTAAGGCAAATGTGAAGAAGTGAATGAAAATTTAAGTGAATGTCAATAGAAAGGAAATTGATATTGGAATAGTAGTCAAATTTGAATATTTGATTTTGGGTAAACAAAGTTATATCTTTTGTTATATATTCTCCCCTTGTTGAATCTATTGCTGGAAGAAAAAGGATTTTGGAAGTGTTTGAAGTATAAAAGGGATTTTATACAAGTTTGAAATGATCCAAAATTTTTAAATTTTTTATATATTTTTGAATATATATATATAAAAAGGATCTTATGAGGATTTTGGAAAAGGTTTTGAGAACCTTTGGATTTGGAAAGGCTTTTGATTTTTGGGTAAAATCAAATATTAGAATTTGGAAAGCCTAGTTTGAGAATTATCGATTTTGGAATAATCGATTTTTGTGTAAAGGAGCCTTATATGAAATTCATACTAGGTGTATGATTTGACGATACTGTATGTATATTATAAAGTGTTTTGATGATGGCTCTGGGGAAAAAGGCGCTCCCTTGAAATGGACTTCTCAGGAGTGCCACCGGGTGGTGCTGCCTTGAGCCCCAAGGGGGGTTCTAAAGTTGATCCTGTGAGGAGTCCGGACAAAACTAGTTCCTGAGGATTATGAGTTGAGTATAACATATCGAAAGTCGTGTGTGCTGCTGAGAGCCAACAGTCTGCGTTTGATTTTATATCGATAGACTGCGACGTATGTAGGAGTGGAGAAGTTTCATTTCGATAGCGAAAATCAGAGGCCGCGGAGAGCCTACGGTTGCATGGACTTTTGCTGTGACGGCAACGTAACCCTGGATGTAACTGTGGTTTGTTGTGTGGGTTCCATGGCGTAATCGAGAGGCCGCGGAGAGCCTGTAGTTACGTGGACTTTTGTTGCGACCGCAACGTAACCCTGGTATGTAACTGTGACCATGGATGGGGGTGATGATTTTCAAAGCATTGTCACCAAAGATATTTCCTCTATTTTCAAAAACTGTTTTCTAGATTTTCAATAAAATTATTTCTAAGTATTTTCACTGGGTGTTGAAACGGGTTTACCAAGTACTTATAGATTTTCAGTCCTACGCCTGATCAACGTATGACTGACTTTCTGTGAGAACAAGGATGGACTGGTTGAGACATCGAGTTATAAAAAGTTTTTTTTATAAAGAGTTATTTTAATAGTATGATGTGAATTTAAAAGCATTTCTAAAATTTTTAAATAAAGGTATTGGAATTTTGGAAAATAAGGAAACCCAAACTGGAATTTTAATGAAGTGAATTTGTAATTAAAATCGAATATTGATTTAAAGTTGGAAGTAAGCTAATTAACTAATTGAATTATTGGACAGAATATATTAATAAAATTTAACTCAGTTAAATAAAATGAATTGTAAATTAATAATGGAATTTGGGAATGAATTCGAACTATAAATAGAATTCGACTTGGATTTGATAATGAATTAAATAAGAAGACATGGTTTGAATTACAAATAAAATTCAAGGGTGATTTGAAAATATGTAATAAAATTTGCAAGTTAATTGGATATAAGAGAAGTGATGTTATATGAAATAGAAGTGAATTGTAATAGAAATGGTTTGAGTTGCAAACAAAACCCCAAGTGAATAGAAATAAATTGAGAATGGCCTTGTATTAATAGAATAAACTCGATAATGAATTAAGTAAATAAATGAAAATTTTAAAATGGGTTGATTGAGTTAAACAATAAATGGATGAAGTCTGATTACATAAAAACTAAATCAAAGTTGTGATTGGAATTGGATTATCAGACTGAACTAAGTTCGGTGGCATATTAATTTGAAGTATAAATAAGTTAAGTATGTGCTTGGATATTATTTTGGAAATTGAGAAGGTGAATTTAAAATTAAAATTTAAAATTGATGGGCTAACTAAATTTAAGGGAAGTTGATTAAAGTAAATTAACTTAAGTGTAAAATTTATGGAAGCTTGGCTTCGAATAAGAGTGAAAGCCCATTAAATAAAAGCTTGGATTGAATTAATTTGGGAATGGCTAGTAGTATACTAGAATGAAATGTGTCGAGCTAATGAATGGTGGGTGAATAAATTAGAATTGAAATGGAATTAAATATAAAACGAGTTGAAATTATTTTGAAGTAGTTATAAACTAAAATAGACACTTTATTAAGCAAATATCGTCGAAATTGCATAACAATGATTGTCGTTTAGCGTTAACAAAAGTAATTAAATTCAAATCAATGGAATATAAGAAAATGAGTTGCAAACCGTTAAAACTGAATGAAATGGTATATAAATTGTTTGAAAGCAATTGAATTAGTTTTGAAAACATATAAATTGCTTGTGGAAGTTATTTTAAATGCATTTCTTTTAGAATTGAAGTGTTATAGTTGTTTATGTAAGAGAAATGTTATAAACTTCATATATATAGTACTTATATGTTTAACTTGAGTAAGTACAGGTACCTGAAGGTCGTTTGGCTGGATTTGGATTGCACTAAATGCTAAAATAAATAAGCTGCTTGCTTAAAATGCTAAATAAGGTACGCCTACGCAATAAAAATAGGAAATATGAACTGTTTTTGCTTTTTCCGACCGTGTGGGTCGATGTATACATATTTATATATATTGTCAAATTGCAAAAGCTCCTCCGTATAAAGGAGACTCTGCAAAAAAAATTCGAAAATTTTGGGAGTTAGAATTTTTTTTGAACATTTTTGGAAAAATGTTTGTTAACGACAAAACGATTACAAATTGAGAACTAAAGTAAATTTATAGATGAAACTAATATAAATCAGGTGTACTTGAAAGATAAAAGTCAACATTCAAGATTTAAAGTAAATTGAATTCGTATGAAGTGGGGAAAACTAGTTTGAATAGGAAAGGATATGAAAACTTCTGTAAGGAAAACTATGTAAAGATTTGGAAGGGCTATGATTGGATATTATTGCTAAGTAGGTTATGCAGGTATAAAAAGGAGGAAAAAGGAAATTGGATTTGATATCAGAAGATAAATTTAAATTGCCCGACAAAAAGGTATGTATTTAAGTTTCTGTATGAACTTGGATTGGGTTTTTGATGTAGCCACTTGGCTTTCTGTTTTCTTTTGGTATTTGGGAGCCCTAGAGGCCTTTTGTAGTAGTACCGAGCTAGCCGCGCAAAGGAGATGCTGGCAAAAAATTTCGGAAATTTAGAGAGTTAGAAACAAAATTTGAGAAATTTTTGATAATTCAAAATTTGACTTTAAATTGAAATTTGAATGGTTGAACAAAAAGGGTGCTGTTTGAAACTATGGGAAAGTTGGGTAAGTTGGTAAGAATGATAAGGGGTCTTTAATAAAAGATAGTTGGTAGGATATTGAATTGTGGGTTTTAGGAAAAAGGGTAAACGGCCATTCTCCCTAACTAGTAATTTCGAGGATTAAATTCTTTTAAGGGGGGGATGTGACGACCCAGAAATTTTAACAATTTTAAATAGAATAATTAATTGGTTCTAAATATTTAAAAGTTAATTTTAACTTGAATTTCAAATACAAATATTTACTGGATAATTAAATTATTGAATTATACAATTTGAAATAGGGTAAAATATTGAATATGAAATCTCTAAGCCTATTTAAAATAATTTGAAGGCTTATAAAATTTATAATGTTGATACAGAAGATAATGGAATGGTTGAAATTTAATATAAGGGTGATTTGTTCAGCTTTAGTAGTATATCGTTTAAATTGAATTTAAAAATAGCCTTCCGAGGCACAGTCTTGGAATCCAACGAAAACAGTTCCATTGGATCTGTAATAGTTAGTTATTATCGAATTTCAATTTCCGTAGCAATCGGAGTTGTCGTTTGACCCTGGCAGCTCGAAACGCTTAGATTTATTTTAATCGATTTAATTTAATATCGATCGTTTAATCCGTAACTCGCACATACGTTCAAATTAGCCTCCGAGACACGTTCTATTGTGTTCGGAACGCGGGTGTAACCATATGAACGCCTGTAGCATATCTGATTCGGGGCCCGGAATTTCGCGTTATACAACACGAGATATTTTTGAATATTTAATTCTATAATAATCAAAGCTTACGCTAGAAGCTATTCGCAAGATTTACATCTTCGTCCCTCTCTATTCTCAGTTGAAACCAAACTCTTTAAACGAACAGAAAAGAAAAGGAACAATCAAAATCAAATGTAATTCGAATTTGTTAAGGGCCGAATTTCCTCCCTTTTCCTATTCCTCAACGTTTCGAATCCATCTTTAGTTAAAGCCTGATCTAATTCGGAAAAAAAAGGAAAGGGAGGTCGCGTAAATTGGTGACGACGCGCGACAGTTGTCGCTCGTGTGCGATGGATCGTGGTGGCGATGTCGCGAAGGTCACAGGGGAAAAGGCAGGGTAGTGGGCGGCAGGAGAAGCGGTGGCTCAAGTCTGAGGTGTGAGTTAGGGTTTCGGCGATGGTGGTGAGGGTTTGTCGTGGGTCACGTGAGGAGCGAGGTGGCGGGGCGCGATCGATGTTGGGGGTGTGGGGTGAGCTAGGGCTTTGTTATAGCGACGAGGCACGCGGCGAGTGGGTCGTGAGTCGACGTAGGGGTTCGCTGTCTAGGGTTTTGAGCATGAAGTCGCGTTTGAATCGTAGTAGGGGAAGGCGACTCATTGGGTGTGGTATCTCTGTAGATAGCAGGTCATGTGAGCAGAAGGTATTTTCTCGATCCATTTGTTTTTTTAATTTTAAATTTAATAATCTATATAAATTACAAGAAAGGAAAATATATATATGAATGTTGTGCAGTAAGATTTATAAGACAATCCTATTTTATTTTTTAAACTAAAGTATAAACTTGAAAAGATTTTTATTTTTATTAGAAGTAGTGTATTGAGGGAAGTAGTGAATTAACTTATGTTAATTATTTAGTTGCTGAAGGATTTTTAGGGAATATCGTTAGTTAAATTAAATTTTTGTCAATTAAATTTATGGTAAAAATAAATTTTGTTCAACAACTTGCTTAATTTATTTACCTACAAATTATCAGTTTAAATAAATAATTTGCTACTTAAATGGAAATTGATCATTCAATTAGTTCAAATATTAATAAAATCGTATAACTGTTTATGCAAGGTCGAAACCGTGGAGCTAAGCAGAGATTGGATCGGATTTGCAAATCGAAAATCAAAGGTGAGTAAATCTCACTTTGTTGGATTTTATTTATTTAAATTTAAATGGTTAAATTTTAATAGCTGGTTGAATGGTTGAATTGATTTGATGTTTACTGATGATCTGGAGAATTTAGTTTTTGGTTGGTTTTCGAGTTAATTGTTGCCTAACTCGAAGTATTCGGGTTTTAAGTTGTTTCAAAACTTAAATCGTAAATAAGAAATGTTTCCATTTTAAGTGTTCATAAGGATTTAATGATCGTGATTCATTAAATTAGAAAGGTAATTAAAATGGATAATTAATTAATTCAATTAATTGATGATTTGGATAGATTAATTGAGTAGTAAAGGATTTGAATTTATTAATAAGGGTTTAAGGTTAATTAGTGAATTTTTAATTGATTTAGAATAATCAATGGATGGTTTGAGGGGTAATTACTTAATGTAGCTAATAATATAATTACTTTATGTAATTAATCGAGAGATAATTAAGCTAATTGATTAAGGAGAATTAATTTATTTAATGAAGTAAATAAAAGGTGGATAATTTCAGGTGGAGATAAATCAAGTAGGATCAATACTGTGGATTAATTAATATAACTAATTTAGATTTAGATAAATTGAAATAAAATTGAAATAAAATTGGAAATCAACGACTTATAAAATTAATAAAGAAATTAAAGATTTGATTAATTAAGATTTATTAATCCATAATAAGCGACTTATGAGAAATTAATTAATATAAGTAATTAAGAATTAATGTAATTAATATAGTTAATTAATTTATGAAATAATTAAGGTTACTTATTAATTATGGGTTAAGAATAATTAATGTTGTGAGATTAATTAAAGATAATTACGTACATGAAATTGAAAGATAATTAATCCAGTGTGATTAATTAAGATGAATAATGAATGATTGATTAATTGATTGATTTGGAATTAATCAATATTGAATGAAGGTATCTAAGTGTTTGAGGTTTGAAAGTCAATCAAAATAAATTGACTTGATTTGTATGTGATTAAGTTTTGCTCATGGATGATTGAATGGTATTGGATGTTTAAATGAGTTGATATCTCTGATATGAAATGTTGTGTATCTCATTTGAATAACTTGGGATAGGATAACATGGGTTTCCGAGGAGACTGGGATCGGGTATTATGAAATACCCGAAATCACTTCGACTGTTTATAAACTGATTTGTGAAACCAATAAGTTGGAATGAAATGATTTAAGTAAATTGGATTATTTTACTTAAGTTTGGTACTTAGAAATTGATGTGTGAAATAAGTGTTGCCTAAAATAAATTGGGGCTTTGTGAACTGATAAAAGTTACCCAGGTTTATTTAGGTTGTTTGCTTTAGTTTTCCATGTTAGTTGGGTTTACTTACACTGGTTTCCAGCCTGACCCGGGTGTTACTTTGGTGTAATGCTCGGGTCAGACCGAGTATTACAGATTTTCAGGTAGGTACGCTCTGGAGCTCAGGAGGCGAGCTGGATGGCGAGAACGTATAGAGTATTTCCGCTGTAGTATATTATTGTGTATCTGAGACATGATAATAGTGTATATTTAGTGACTGTGTATATGTGAAACTCTGATGTGTATTAAATGTAATGGACAGATATAGTATTCTTTTGTAAACTGTATTTATTTATTATTATATTTTATCCGCTGCGGATGTGAGATGTTGATGTTTTTGATCTTCTTCTTCTTCTTCTATCTCTTTCTTTTTCATAACTATCTGGAATTTTCGGGTTCGAAAATTTCGGGTCGTTACAGTGAGAATGGTAAATACAATGCTTAAGGAGCAGATCGGACGAACAATGGAAGTTTACATAGATAAAATGTTGATAAAGTCGTGAGTGTCTAGAAATGACCTGGATGATCTCTCAAAGATGTTCGAGAACCTTCGAAAGTACAAAATGAAATTGAACATGCTCAAATGTTTGGTTAGAGTTGCCTCTAAGAAATTTCTTGGTTTTATTATGAATGCAAGGGGAATTGAGGCCAATCTAAGGAAGATTGATGCCTTACAGAATGTTAGAGTCCCAACGACAAAAAAAGAGTTATAAAGCTTAAATGGAAAGATCGCAACATTGAGTTGATTTATCTCTAGGACGTAGACTAGTGCATACCATTAGAGAAGAGTAAGAAGAACTTTGAGTGGAATTAGGACTTCTAGATTGCTTTCGAAGAATTACTATGACATGTAGAGGTTCTATCTAATCCAGTGAATGTGGAAGACTTATTCATCTATCTGGCAATTTCTGCCTAAGCATTGAGCATAATGCTTGTGTGTGAGGAAGCTAGGGTTTAGTGGCATGTCTAATACATTAGCAAGTGATTCACTGGAGCTGAGCAAAAGTACCTGAAGCTGGAAGAGCTAGCGTATTGCTTGCTAATATCATCTGGGAAACTGCAACCATATTCCTAGGCTCACTCAATCAAAGTGCTGACGGATTAACCATTGAAACATATTCTATATTGACTCAAGACTTTGGAATTTCTTCTAAAGTGGACACCGAGTTGAGCTGGTATAATGTGACATACCATCCTCGAAGAGTGATAAATGGACAGATGCTGGCTAACTTCATTGCCGAGTTCACTACTTGGGATGATGAAAAGGAGGTCACAATGGTCACAATATCCCAATTGAAATTGTTAGTTGATGGCACATCAAATGAATTTTACTCAGGAGTGGAGGTTGTGCTTGAAACTCCTAAAGAATGATCAATTTGCTATGATCTCAAGCTAGAATTTCCTACCACTAACAACGAGGAAGAATGCGAGGCATCGATAGCATGATGAAGATTGCAAAAGAATTGGGAATAAAAACTCTGCATATCTACAGCGGTTCCCAACTACTCATCTACTAGGTCGGAAAGGAACATCAAGCTAAGGGCATGAAACTTGCCCCTTAATTGTCGAAAGCTTGCGAGTTTCTCAATGAAATTGAACACTACATGATATCTTAAATTCTAAGAGAGAAGTATATGAAGGCCAATTCCTTAGATATGCTAAACAGTTTCGAAGAAGTGCAGTTAATAGGATTGGTCCATGTAGAAGTGTTGACTGCTACCAGCATAGATCAAATGAATGTTGGTTGGGTTTTAGAGACTACAAAGGAGGTAGAGTTGTGGATGACGCCAATAAAGGACTATTTACTTGGGGATACTCCCCAAAGAAAGGAAAGAAAGAAAGAAGGTCCTTCGGAAGGCATCATGATTCATAATGCAGGGTGGAATGCTATATAGAAGAGGATTCTCTTCCCCTTGCTTAGGTGTGTAACCAAAGATGAAGCCAGGATGATTCTTATAGAAATTCATGAAGGCAGCTATGGGGATCACACCATAGGGCAGACATTAGAAAAGAAAGTGCTCCATTACAAATATTTCAGACCGACCCTGAACAGGGATGCAGCTGATTCTACGAAGCGATGTGACAAGTGCCAGCAATTCCCTAAGATTCCAAGAGCCCATCGATAGAACAGACGCAGATGGTCAGTAATTGGTCATTTGCAATCTGGGGAATCGACATTATTGGTGTGCTACCAATAGCAAAAGGAGGAGCCAAATATGCCATCATGTCAGTCGATTACTTTACAAAATGGACAATAGTAGAACTGCTTTCATGATCACTACTAAAAAGATTGTAATTTTGCAACGAAATATATTATTTGCAGGTCTAGAGTGCTTCATAAGATTATCGTAGACAACGGAACTCAATTAAGAGTGTCAAGTTCAAAGATTTCCATAGGTGTACTGAATCAAGAAAAGCTTCTCCGCGGTAGCGCCTACGCAGTTAAACGGGCAAGTAGAAGCATTGAACAAGATAATCAAATCCATTATAAAGAAATAACTATAAGAGCTAAAGAGAATTGGGTTGATGAGATTACACTCGCATTATGGGCATATAAGACAATGCATAAATTTATGACCGGGCGCTTGCCATTCACCTTAGCATACGGTTCAAAAGCTATGATCCCTATAGAACTGGAAGTCCACTCTCATCATAGATGAATTTTAACTAGAGAGAAGATGAGCTGCTATTGCTTGAGTCCCTTGATCAAATCAATGAGAAGCAAGAAGAAGCTGAACTAAGGGTTTCTGCTCATCAGAAGAGAGTGGCAAGACAATTCAACGTAAAATTCCACAACCGCAACTTCGAAATAGGAGTCCTCGTTCTAAAACGAGTTATCCCGAGCACACGAGCACCTAGCTTGAACTGGGAAGGGCCCTCTGTGATTAATGAAAAACTTGGAGACGAAACATTCAAGCTAGTGACCATTGATGGAATTTTGATTCCATGTACCTTAAACAGCGAACTATTATGGCACTACAACACTTGATCTCTTTTATTTCTTATTTTCGCAAATAAGTCATCTAGGGAAATTGGAGGCATTGTAAATAGGCGGGACTTGCCATTTCCTCTATTTATTATTAAAATTAAAATTATATTTTTGAACCTATGGGACCGTGGTCTCGTAAGCCAAACTACCGGGTCGATAATAACTGCCTTTTGAGAACCATTGTTGCTTCGGTAACGTCAGGAAGGCCCAAGGCCGTCAGATCGACGATGAAAATAGACTCCTACCTTATAAGAACCGGCGTTGCTCTAACAATGTTGGAAATGAAAGTGACTTGCTATAGGATTGTGTAATATGGATAAACTACTTGTGCGAAATAAGTAAGTAAATAAGTAAATGACACCGAAGATTTTTATACTGGTTCGAACTCCCGTTCTATGTCCAGTCCCGGACTCCTTCTGGAATTAAACTAGCAACCCTCACTTAACTCGGAAGAATAGGTTTACACCGCTTGAGCAACCAAGTAGGACTTCTACTGCCTAAGCAACCGAATAGGATTTCTACCGCCTGAGCAACCGAATAGGACTTCCTTACAAATAAACAAAAGTATCTGACTATAGTATGCTCTTTAATTTGCACTGGTAAGTCAATTGAGTAATTTTCCTATAATCTTCTCCTTTATGATATATAGTGTAATGTGCTTGAAAAATGTGGAAGATAGAGTGATCAATGATCAGATATTGTATGCAGTTTGAGTGCAAATTAAAAATAGAAAATAAGATATATGAATTCAAGAATATTAAAACCAGTTAGGTTAGTTGTTTGTTGAATTCTAAACTCTATTTATAGAGTTTTAAAAGTTGCAATCATTGATGAAAAGAAATGATGAGAAGAAACATATGAAACCTTTAGATTAAATGATGCTTCTCTTCGTTGAAGAGCTGCATCTCTTCAGAAAACTAGCTGTTATAGATAATCAGCCATTTGAATTTTCAATTCAGCCTTTTGATTTAATTTAAATTCGAAACAGCAAGGAAACATGCTATTTTAGGCCTAATTTAGTCGTCTGAATGTAATCATTCAGCTGGTTGAAACTTCATACTAATTTATGCTTTGTTTCATCATTCAGCCGGCTGAATTTTGTTGATAAAAAAAAATTACCATAGCTCATTTGGTTAAAGCACTTGCCTTCTAAACTAGTGACCCGGGTTCAAGCCCTGCTACATGCAATTTTTGAAAACTTGATTTTTCATTTAAATTATGATTGTACTAATGACTTAAGTTCAAGTATTGCTTCATATATTGTTATTATTATTATTTGTTTTATTTTTTTAAATAATTTTTTTATTACTTTTATAGAATGTGTCAAATGTGTATGTATATGTATGTATACCACTTTGAGAAGATTTTAACATTTGTAAACTCTAGACATGACACTATATGAATAATAATACTTTGTTTGTCACCTTCGTCTTATCTCTATCGTGTATATCTCTTCTTATATCTCCATATACATACTTTCATCCTCTTTTGCACTATGTATCTTCATGTTGAATGTATTTATTTGTCTCTTTTTGATACTCACGAACCAACAAGTTAGCTTAGACATTCTTTGGCATAATTGTATACTTGTTATCATTAAAATCCAACAATCGAGGTTCTAACATTCTCTACCTTTTTTTATGATGACAACTATAAAATTTAAAAAAAATATTCATTCTATATATAAAATAATATTAATATTTTAAAGCTCCCCCTAAGTATAATATCTCCCTCTATCAATATGTGTATGAATTTCTCCCCTTCTATCATTATCAAAAAAATTGAGGGAATATAATAAATTTTATAAAATATTATTTAAATAACATAATGAAACCAATATTAACTATAGAGAAAAAAATTATATTTTACCGTATTTGCTTAATTCCATGTTCCATTTTAAGCAAGTAATCCTCTTAAATGTATGCAACATCCTTTAAAATTTCAAAATCTATCATTTTCCTTTTGTTTCTCCAAGTACTTGCAATAAATAATAATCATTTTTGATACCCCTTAATATGTTAGGGTCCAAGGATTAGTCATAGGAAGAAAACCTTACCAAAATAGGTGTGGTTGTATGCTTAAAAAAATATAATGAAACAATTTGAAATAACTACTACTATAATATAAGGTATCAAAAAATTAACATTTAAAGCATATGATACCCAAGTTTCTTATAGTTTCCTAATTTTTTGGAAACCATACCCATTTGGGTGTGGTTGAACCTCTATAGATATACTTTTCGTTACAAATCACATTCTTATAATAGTTACTAATATAAAGTTATTTATCATGATCAATCACATTAGTTGGAATCCATATCTCAATACTATTCGTCATTAGCTTAGTACTTGAAAAATAATTTCTATCATTTCTAAACAAAGTACTATTATAACTGTAACTGGTTTAAAACTATCTTTGTTACTACCACTAGCACTAAAATTAGTATACAAGAATGCATATCTATTATTGTTTTTACTTTTAGCTTGTTTATAGCCCAAACCGCTTTTGTCATTGTGAGTTTTCGAATTTGTAACTAAGGAAGATAAGATATCTTTACCTCTGTTAAAATTAATGCTTTTTTTTAATCCTTCAAAATTTTCTTTAGAGTTATAAACTTCTTTTGTAAAATATTATTATTATCTTTTATAATCTTGCATTCTTTAGATAATTCTAAATTCCTTTTAATTAAACATTCATTTTCCTTTTCAAGAGACAAAACTAAAAAGATGGAATTATTTAAAGAATTTTCCAAAAATGTATTTTGATTTTTCAAAACATTGATTTCGTCTAAAAGACCATTGTTTTTATCTTCTAACTACTCGTTTTCTTTTTGTAGGAAATCTTTTTGTAAAACAAGTTCTTCCATGGTATTTTCAATACATTTAGTTTGTTTTACCAAAAAATTATTTTCCTCTTTTAAATTAGAAATTTCTTGCTCACAATATTTTAACTTAGCTAAAGCAATTATGTTAACTTTATTCAAAGTTTTACAATCTTTTAATAATTCATCATGTGCTAACAAAAGATCTTTATATAAAGAATCTAAGCACACCGTTTGTGATCTGAGTTTAACCATGAAGCATTTGTTAGTTTGCTCCTTTGATTCTTCTTTATTGCTCTTCCTATTGCCTTGACTAAATCTTTTTATCCCTGTTTATTCTAAGATATTGTTACAATCTCTAGAATCTTGGGCTCTGATACCAAATGAAAGTGGATGTGCTCTAGGATCACGTAATATGGATAAACTACTTGTGCGAAATAAGTAAGTAAATAATTAAAGCAGTAAAGTAAATGACACCAGAGATTTTTATACTGATTCGAACTCTCGTTCTACGTACAGTCCCAAACTCCTTATGGAATTAAACTAGCAACCCTCACTTAACCAGGAGGAATAGGTTAACACTATCTGAGCAACTGAACAAGACTTCTACCACCTACGCAACCGAATAGGACATCTACTGCTTGAGCAACTGAATAGGACTTCTTTATAAATAAAAAAGTATCTGACTATAGTATGCTCTTTAAATAGCACTGACAAGTCAATTAAGTACAATCTTCCCATAATCTTCTCCTTTATGATATATAGTGTAATGTGCTTGAAGAATGTGGATGATAGAGTGATGAACGATTGGAGATTGTATGCAGTTTGAGTACAAATTGAAAATAGAGAATAAGAGATAAGAATTCAAAAATATTAAAATCGGTTATTTTAGTTGTTTGTTGAATTCCAAACTCTATTTATAGAGTTTTAAAAGTTGTAATCATTAATGAAAATAAACAGATGCAACCTTTATATTAAATGATGTTTCTCTTTGTTAAAGAGAAGCATCAGAAAACTAGCCGTTATAAATAATCAGCCGTCTGAATTTTTAATTTAGCCTTCTAATTTAATTTGAATTCGAAACAGCAAGGAAACATGCTATTTTTGGCCTAATTCAATCGCCTGAATGTAACCATTCAGTCGGCTGAAACTTCATACTAATTTATGCTTCGTTTGAGCATTCAGTCGTCTGAATGGTATTATTCAACCGGTTGAATTCTGTTGATAAACAAAAATTATCATAGTTCATTTGGTTAGAGCACTTGCCTTTAAACTAGTGACCTGGGTTCGAGTCATGCTCCATCCAATTTTTGAAAACTTGATTTTCGTTTAAAATATGATTTTACTAATGACCTAAGTTCAAGTATTGCTTCATATATTATTATTGTTATTATTTTATTTTGTTTTTTAAATAAAACTTTTATTACTTTTATAGAATGATTCGAATGTGCATGTATATATGGGTATACCACTTTGAGAAGATTTTAACATTTGTAAATTCTAGACATGACAATCTGTGACTAATAATACTTTGTTTGTCTCCTTCATCTTGTCTCTATCGTGTATATCTCTTCTTGTATCTCCATATACATACTTTCATCCTCTTTTGTACTGTGTATCTTCATGTTGAACGTATTTGTTTGTCTCTTTTTAATACTCATGAACCTGCAAGTTAGCTTAGAGATTCTTTGGCATAATTGTGTAGTTGTTGTCATTAAAATCCAACAATAGAGGTTCTGACAAAAAGGCCCAAGACTATCGATTCAATGGTGATAATCGACCTATATCTTTTAAGAACTGAAATCGCTCCAGCAATGTCGGGAAGGTCCAAGACCATCGGGTCGGTAGAGAAAATCGACCCTTATCTTCTAAGAACTGATGATATTCTGGCAACATCGGGAAGGTCCAAGACTATCAGGGTTGACGATAAAAGTCCCCCCTAACTTTTGAAGAACTGACATTGCTCTATCAGCGTCAGGAAGACCCAAAACCGTCGAGCCGATGGTCAAATCGGCCTATATCTTTAAGTACCGACGTTGCCCTGGCAAAGTTAGAAAATTCCCAATCCTCAAGTCAATAAGGGAATCAAATCAAACCTCTCAGAACTTGTCTCATACAGAGATAGGCGATAATGAAAGGAACCTGCGGTTCCTTGGAGATAGGATTTGATAAGGAGAAATCTACAGAGTTGAACCATTCATGTATCAGTTTCTGGTGATAGAAACTAGTACATGATTGGGACCTCAACACTAAATGTGGAAGAATTTGTTATGAAAGAAAACGATGAAGACACATCTTTATGATACATACTTTCAGAATGATATTGGCTGATGATGTCAACTTGGAAGAATTCGAATGCTGCTAAGGATTTGGTAGCGTTAAAAAATATAATGCTTGGAATCAAGCAACAGAATCAGTGGTTCCCAAAGATAGGAACTATCATGTGAATCAGACTATGGGTATTCGAATTATTCCGAATATTCCGTCATTAATTCCTGAATTTTAACATCTAACCCTATGGATAGGGTCACATGCCCCAACACTTGGTCGAAAAGAACTCGACCGTGCCCAAACAAGAATAACTGCAGAATTAGCTAAAATCACAGTCATATTGTGCCAAACAAAGTATTTTGGTAGATATAAATAGAGCTAAGCAATAGGATATACTAAAGCAATTGTAGGAATATTATTTACATGCATGGAGTTGGGGTGAATAACCATATTGTATAGAGACAAAAGTATATAATACAGGAAATTGCAGTACAAGCAAACATATTATATACACAGACAATCATAGACAAACAAGCACACTATATGAAATGCAAGGAATACACAGAAGAGAGATTACAAAGGAAAAACTAATCTTTTATTACTAATAATTGTTTTATGTACAATCAAATAACGAGTGCCTTACTTACACAATCTCAGCATGTTTAAAGAAAGAAACAAAAATACAGACTCGATCACCACAACCACATGAAAATCGAATGCTTAGCTAGCACACACAATACCGAGTCTTCCCCTTCCTACCACTCTGGCTGCCTTAACAACCAGTACCGCTAGTCTTGAGCTTCTCCCTCATTTTCTTCTCCTTTCCAGAAAGAGTCTCACCTTTTGAGTAAGTAGATTTACTGCTGGTGGTATGTAGCCCTATGGACTGGTCTGTTGAAGTCTTACTAGGCTTTGCCTTAAGCGATCGGATCTTCAGCATGAGAACTTTCTGTTGGGAACTTGTCAATTTTTAAAATGCAGGCTTATTAGTCCCCATCTCCTTCTTCATAGTCTTGAACTTTACAGCTTCAGCCTTGAGTCTCTCCACTATAGTAACCCGGTCAATAGGGTCTGAAGGCCCAGTAATTTGAACATCTTCTTCCTAGGAAGCGGACATGTCCTTTAGCCCTTCCAAAGCATTGATCTTCTGAGCTCCAGAACCAGGATCAGGACTAGAAGGCAAGATCGAAGCAGCAGTCTTGTGGAGATGGAAGTGGATGTGATAAAGATAGTAGTAGTTCCCGATCCTGGCGTAGCTGGAGGCAAAGGAAGCCATTGAGGTTGGCCTACAAGTTGGCAAACAGAGTGATAAAGTTTAATGATGGATTCTCTCAAAAACTGGAGCTTCCCAAAGACTAGAGAAATTAGAGGTATACCTATAGTAGAATCTCGGTGAGATACCATAAACTTTCCTTCTTCGATCCCAAGCTTCCTGGGATAAATCAAGATGGGAGAAAAGTAGGTCTCATGAGCTACAGTCATCGTTGGAGTAGGAATCACCTAGGTCATTACAGAGCTAACCCTCATGGATGCAGGAATAATAGCTGCCAGCTCTAGAGAATTCAAAGCTGACGTTTCACTCTGGCCTAAAGAACTCAAGCCAACAAGATCTTTTACAACATTAGCAGAAGTAGTATCAACAGTCTCTTCAGCTAGGAGTGCCTTTCCAATAGAAATAGATTAGATATCCTCAGCATCGAGATATACGGCCATTAGCTCCTCCTCGGAGCGATAGTCCCCAACCTGCATAGACCTACGTAGCACTTCTTCCAAAGCACAAGCAATGGCCTTGGGATAGTCATTCCGTAGTCATCTCATATTTTTAAACATAACTACATTGATGTAGAAGTACAATGTGTTGGCATCAAGCTCGGCCATGATCTTGGACTTCTCATCCTGAATGTCTTTGAGCTCTTGCTCAAAAATTGCATGTTCGAGACCACGACATCTTTTTCAGGGGGCGGCTTCTCCTTTTCTTCGGCTAGTTTCTTCTTCTCTTTATCGAGTTTTTGAATCTCATCATAGATTAGCAAGCTTGGTAGTATGTTCTGAAATAGTATGGTCCCCAGCCCAGATAATCTCATCCTTTTTGCTATGCGCTTGTGCCTTCTCCTGAGCTTGTTTCTTAAACTCTGAACTCTCATCATGAGCAGCTTTCAACTCATTCCTCAACATGACTTCAGCGGCCATTTGAGTGCGTTTTAACTCTTTAATCAAGTTGTTAGTGGTGGAAATTTTCTTTTATGCGAAGTCTCTCTATGGTAACCTTAACGAAATCGTCCTCTCATTCCTTAATCATTCTCTCGAGGTCAGCTTCCTAAGACTCAAAGTACTGGATGTTGGTATAATTGATTTGATTCACAATGGAGTGGGCCTTACATAAACATTTCTACTTATACCTAGCCTCTATATCACCTGGAGGTGTTTCAGAGTGACTTCCTTCAGGACATCCTTAATGACTTGATCAAACTTAACGCCTATAGAAAGAGGGTAGGAAATGCAGCTTGTAAATGTGAAGGGCTAGTGCGCAGGGTGAATGAAGGAGCGAAGACTCCTTTGGAAGTAAGTGGGATCGCTATAATCATAGCTTAGGAGACCAGAACTTGCTGAACCGAGGAAGTTTGAGCTTGGGAATGAAGTGGAACATCATCAAGGTGAGGCCCTTGATGCTCATTGGAATCTCTGTGACGTTTGGGCGCGACTCGAAGCGACTTGATCGTAGCCTCCCTGTTCCTTCTCTCCTTCTTCTAATCCTTTTCCCTATCATTCTTGCGAGCTTCTTTGGCCTCATAGTCTTTTCATCTCTTCCTCATTTTCGTAACGCTGAGGCAAGGTAGGGTATGGAGCCCGAGCTCGATGAGAACTGGCTTGGTAAGAGAAATTCTAATAATAACTATGGCCCATGGAACCTAAAAGAAGGAAGAAAAAATATATTAATATTTACGAAGAAAGATTCAATGCAAGAATGAGTATCCACGATCCTAGTGAAGTGTTAAGTACTCTACCAACAAATTGGCAAGGAATTAAAGTGTGGGTCTCTCTACCTTTGCTTACAAAGCACCCTAGAGAAAGAGTGAAGTTTGAACCAGCATCCTCTAAATTGTCGCTAATGATGAAGTTTATCTCACAGATGTCACTCAAGCCAATGAAAACAGGGAACAGAACACGAGATTAAGATGTATCCCTTCCTGAAGGCATCATAACTTATTCCCTAGCTACTTTAGAAGTTTCAATGACCATGTGCTTCGAAAGGGTCGAGCTGGGGAGATCAGGACTCAAGCACCGAATGATTTGTCCACATTTCACTAGCGCGATAGTTGCTACCACTATCACCGACACTCTCTTCATCCTCTTCGACCATTGGTGTTTTTCCCTCTCTTCTAATGACTTATCATCTTCCTCTGGTATCAAGGGAATTCCAACTACCTCGTCCCTACCTCTCGGCACATCACCCCTTATAGGCTTTTCAATTTTGCTCTCATGAGTCCCCTCTCTGTCTACACCCTTAGATTAACCTTCAATTTCCCTTGAAGATTCTCGCCGAAGTTGCAAGTGGGGCCATAATAATGAGTATGAGCTCTAGAGCTGCTCTGCATTAGACACTCAGTGACAATGAATCTATCGGGTCGAAGTAAACTACACCGTCGTAGATTTTCATTTGTCAAAAGGAATTCGATAGTACAATTGATTGGATCTAACTGCCTTTAAGACCTTAAGTATTGTATTATGCTCAGCACGTTCAACTCAAGCCGAGATGCCTACATGTAAACACATATCAAGTTAGAAACTAAGAAATCCAACATAGAAGAGTCAAGGGAATGAGGCGTACATCCATATATCCTAAGCTAGTAGAAACTGTATGGGCATTGCATAAAGAAATATTCATTCTTAAAGTATGAATGTTTATTCATGAAAGCGTCAATAACTTTGCATTCTCTCTAAGCTTCAATTATCATGTAGAATAGGGAATTATTCCTCCTCTTAAGTTGTAGAAGATCCGTAAGCTCATTAAATCTTAGGGGTCGGTTGAACCAATTCATAAAAAGGACGTAAAGTGAACTCAGAAGAGAATACCCATTTGGATGGACTTAGAATAGAGCCAGTCCAAGCTCTTGTAGAACCACTAAGAGGAAAGGATTGAATGGCAGGATGGCACTGCTTAAGCACATATACTGGCTACATGTAGTGAAGTCTGGTAGAGGATCATGTGGAAAATTAGCTATTGTTGCGAGACGAACGTCCATCTCGAGAATAACATGTTGAAGGCATATATTTCGGAGCGGCCTAGCGGTCAAAATTTAAGGCACTTATTTCGAAGGATTGCCCAGAATCCTTAAACCCGGAGGTAGTTGACCCAGTATTGGCATGACTTGAACTATTTAACCTTGGGATTCAAGAGTTTTAGGATGGATTGGTCTAGTAGGGATGGATAGTGAAGCTTGAGCTATAAAAGACTCAGCTTTAGAAGGACTGGATGTGCCTTCACCAGACTTTAGACATGGTGATCGATGAGCCTTTCTAAACAATAAAACTTGGCATTTAACATGGTCAAGTGTGTTTTATTTTGAATAGTGAACCCATGTGACCAACACCCGAAATCCAAAAGATGTCGACGTGTGTTGACCAATTGGATTCTAAGCGTTGAGCAGGGCAAGTGAAATGTGTAAATCTATGTATGCAGTGTGAGTCTAGTGTCCCAAACACCACGAATGGACCATCCTCTGTAGATAGCTTTCTTGTGCTATAAAAATGTGCCTCATTATACTTTGATATTATATTTTGGGACATACCCATTATCGGTGAGTAATTGATAATGGAGCCACTGTCCAGAGCGACATGAAAAGCTTTTCTTTTTAGGAACACTAGTGGTGTAGAAATAGGTAAAAGCGATGTGATAGAATCATCCAATACCAATGATCTTGGAATAAGCTGTCGTGCTAGAACCCAAGCGATGATCAGGACTTAGCCGAATTTTGAAAAGAGATAACTGAATCTGAGAAATAAGACTTGTCTCTGGAATTGCAAGCACTTGAGTGGGGCAAAACCCATTTTCACAACCGATCAAACACAACCTAGATTTCAACCATTTCGCATCAATTGCAATCGACCATACACCCATCACCATCCTCATCACTGCGACATTAACAAGCACCAACCTAAGGTTGAATTGATCGATTCTAGGGTTTAAAATCCTTGGGGCCGATATGAATCATAACCAGGTAGAGTGACGATGAGTTGACGTGGCGGATCTGGAAGGCCAGTGGCTGTTTCAAGGTGACGGTGGAAGATAGTGGTGGGGCTGGAGCAGGTCGACGTTGAATAGGTCGAAGGCGAATGGATCATGTCTTGGAAGTTCAGGAGGCTTGGTAGTGAGAGAGGGTCGGGTGCAAGGCTAAAAGTGAAAAAGTAACTTAGAACATTTTCTAAGTGTTGAAACTTGCAGGGTCAGGGTAAAGAATTTTAACTCGATACCGAGTTAACTAACTCGATGCCCAGTTGTTTTTCTCCTTTGCATCGTTCAGAAAACAGGGCAAAGAATGGATGCTAAGCTAGAGCGTGAAGTGATCTTTAGAGTGCAGACCACATCTCAGCGCATAATTCCAACTATAACCAAGCCAAATGGTTAGAGGTTTAAAGGAGAATCTACTAAGTGAAAGCAACGCCTCAAGACAGCACTTGAATGATCAACTGGAATTTATAGGATAGCAGTCCAAGGTTTGTCTCGATCAAGAGCATGCTTTATTTTCAACAAAAGCATATTCTGGATGGTAAGTATTAACTGGGTTTTTAACCAAGAGAAGTCAACGAAAGTTAGAATGTCAAGGCAAAGATGAATGACTCGAAAACTTGGGAGTATACTTAGAAGAGCTAGAGAAGCAACTTAGAAAAGTTTCATTCAAACTGGGATTAAGGGTAAAACTCGACACTGAGTTATATAGGGCGGCACCGACCTATCTTTCCTTTATGTTCTTCTCCCAAACTCCATACATCTCTTATAGCACTCCAATTATTCGTGATCAAATCGTTTTCCCAAAGTTCGAATAACCAATTCCAAAGTTGATGAGAAGGAAACTGAAAAAGCAGGATAACTTAAGTGATACAGGAAAGATAAGTGGAATCAACCAAAAGTCGATGAAAAGAGCTTGGAAAGCATCAAGTGGATGATAGAAGAGTAGAGAAAATGAGAAATCTCAACTTGCACGTAAGAAAATAACTCGGCACTGAATTAGATAAATCAGTACCAAGTTATACCCCTGACTCGTGTGCCTTCAAGCTCTCTTATGTGACATTGGGTTATCTCATGGACCTCAGTGTAAGCAAGCTTCTGACCTAGTACCTCAGTTTCTCTATAAATACAAACCACAGTGCAACCAAAATAGGATCTTCTCTCCAACCTTTTTTCTTCACTCTAGATCTGGATGGCACTGCTCTTCATCATCTTCCTCCGTCATAATAGTCACAAAGACAGTTACTCTTATAGTTCTAAGCCTAAGAACTTGTCAACTTCTTGTACTTGTGACTCTAATTGTTTATAATCTTATACGAACTCTCCCAAATTCATAATCAATAAAGTGATATTATGGATGTATGCTAGATATTGCCAAACTAGGGCTGTCAATTTCCTACACGACCCGAAACACGACCCGAAACCCGCACGGAAATTAGCAGGTTAACCCGACCTATTTAATTGGCGGGTCATTTTCGGGTCAACCCGAATTTGACCCGTTTATAAACGGGTGGGTTTCGGGTTGACCCGCTAACCCGAAACTGACCCGTTAACAACCCGTTTATACAGTATATAGGTTGAGCTGACCCGTTTACGACCCGCTCCGACCCGTTTATGACCCGTTTGTACCTTATACGGGTTATACGGGTTGACTCGACCCGTTTACGACCCGTTCTGACCCATTTACGACCCAATTATACCTTATACGGGTTGACCCGACCCGTTTACGACCCATTTACACCTTATACAGGTTGACCTGACCCATTTACGACCCGACCCGACTCGACCCGTTTATAATCGGGTTACACGGGTTGGGTCGGGTCAACCCGTTTATAAACGGGTCGGGTTCGGGTTGAGCTTTTTCGACCCGTTTAATAAACGGGTTGACCCGACCCATTTAAAATCAACCCGAACCCGACTTGACCCGACCCAAACCCGACCCGACTCGACCCATTGACAGCCCTATGCCAAACCATTATAAAAATCTTGTATCCCCCTATTATTTCTCTTTGATTTCTACCGTTATATGCTAGATCTAGGTCTCACACGTTCCTTAAACCTCAATTTTGGGTGTTGACCAATTTTTGGCGTCAATAAATGCTACTCCCTTATTATTAGTTGTGTAAACGTCATGGGTTTCACTAATATGTAAAGTAATTATGGTTGCTCAGCATTAATTGAAAAAAGAGTGCAATAGGCTAACAAAAGTAAGATTATTACAAAAGTAAGAATGCAATGAAGATCATATTTTATTCCATCTCTTGCAATTTGATTAGCTTTTGCCATTGTTTTTTTCAATGGATCAACAGATCCTGGGGTTTATTAGGTTGCCGAATGTTGAATCAGTTGCAAATAGAATTTCAAAATGGAAACTTGTTTTAGGATAGACCTATATGTGGAGCCTTCAAGTACTGGACCCAACTTGAGCTAACTCTTCTTGATTATATTCATCAGTATTTTTTTTTGATCCTACCTCAATGGTTTCCCTTTGCTGCCATCAAAAATTGGTGCCTCATTGATATTTATTCCCCCGATACTATTCCATCCTCTTGTACTATCGGTGCCTTGTGCTTGAGTAGAATATCTTGACCATACGTTACCTTTTACAATGTATCCCCTTGTAGTAAATGGAAGTTGACTAAGATCACTATTTGTAGAATCAAATCGACAATCATATTCGTAATTATGTTTAGGGTGTGGGTAAACTTAACTTAGGGTTGATGGACGAAATTCAAAGATTGGTGGTGAGGATTGAATTTTTTTGGAAATGGTTGACCTTGATAGAAATTCAAGTTACGTTGTTGAGAATGTTTCCGAGTTTTGATTAATATTAATATTGAAAATGTTATTGAGAAGCTTATCGAGATTGTTGTTAAGATGGAAAATTGTATTGATAGTGTTGTTGTGATTCTCACATAGGAAGGGAATTATCGTTGTAATCAGAAGTACTTTAATATGGCTGAAAGGTAGGGTATGAAAAATTTGCATTTTATTTTCCTTCTTGGTTTTTAAACAGTTGTTTTCCTATTAATGAACTAGTATTATAAAGTAGAGAGAATTAGTTTTTTCCATGTTGAGACATATGTGATGTATGATCTTAATATAAATTTAAGGTATAATTGAATAGAAAAGCAATGTTATAAATTAGTACCATTGCATTATGCGACATTTTATATGCCAATAAGTAGGCAAGGATAATGAATTTAATATTTCTTATATATATATATATGTGTGTGTGTCAAATATTTGAAATGCTGCATAATTTATTCAGCGTTTAAAATATCGAATAATAAAATGCCCTTAAGGTCGTCAAGTTAATCCTGGTGGTTGCTTTAACTGGCTTAAAAGAGCCAATCCACCCATGTAGGTGTGAGGTGCAACTGTTGAGTTATCCATTAATAAAAAGGAAGAAAATTTCCCTTTCACTCCTTGTGCTTTACACATTTGCATCTAGGAACATTTATTTGTAGTTAGTGGTCTTTTGTTATTACAGCCTATATATTCTTTTTAACTCTACTTTTTTAGGTTAAAGCTACACGTAGTTTCTCAACTCGATGGTTTAGTTAAGGCATGGTTACTAGGAATAAAATTAGAACATAAATTAAAAAGGGTTTTACAAGTTTTCTACTGTTGTAAGTGGTCGAGTATTTAATTGTAATAGTAACCTTAGGTACAAAAATCGGCACTAGACCAAACTTGGGTATATATGTGTGTGTGCTTTTTGCATAATTTTATTTATCTGTTCGGTATATTTATGTATCGTATTATTAAGAAGCGCTAGCTCAAGTGGAAAGTGGTAAGATGTTCTAGACTGAGGTTCTATTACAGTTAGGATATTTGGATAACCTCGGGTATATTGCTTGGTGGTCTCTACTCCCATCACATTTTGATGTAGAAGGTACATGAATTGGAAGTGGACAATGTGGCATTGACAAATGCATTGGCACCCTCGGAAATCTTGCTTTGGCTATTTTTTTCAACCTCTTCATCATCTCCTCTTTCCATTGAGCCATCTCTTTGATGGCTTTTTCCATCATCTCTATTCTAACATTGAACTCTTTACTTGGTGTTGGTCCAACTTCAGTTGTATCATGATTGTTGGTTGGTTTGTCTGCAACAGTAGATATGTCAGCTTTGTCCCTTGCGAATGCTCCTTTTGCCTTCTCCAATTTTTAATGTTAAACTAGTTATTGATGTTTACTATCCCACCAGAAACACCAAAACGTTGGAAATTTCTAGCAATGACATAAAGGACAAACAATTTTTATTAGACTTGCTCAATTTTTATTTTAATAACCTTTTATATGATAGTGAAATGAAGCTTATTACTAAGTGAATTCATACAGTATTTATAGCACTTCGGTCTAAGATGATCCATGTCCATTTTTAATTTTTCTTTTATTGCTTGATTCTTATATACTACAAGTACAGGTTTTCATGATTTGAAAATCCAAACTCTTTATCATTGCATGGCTTAAGGTATTTATAGTGCTAAGTAATTGGTACTATTTTCAAGGTAGAAAATTTATCTACTAATGTGACCTAACCTTTTATTATTACATGCTTCTTCGTGATCGTGCATGACTTCAATGATGGAGATGTCATCCAAAATTGTAGTAGGTAGTGTAAAAATGGAGCTAGTGAATGTCTTTGTATGGAACTGGTCTTCCTTCATATGCAGGCGAACTCGACCGCGCCATTGATGGAATACTGTTTTAAGGTAATTCAAAAAAGATGTCCTTTCCAAGACCAATGGTTTATATCAAGTCTTGACTTCCTTAGACCACTCCTGGCTTTTCCTGAACTATACTTTACTATGCTCAAATGAAATGTAACAAGCTACTATTGGTTGTGTTGAAGTGAACAATCTAATTCTAATTCTTTAGGTTTTCCATTTACCCTACTTAGAATTCTACAATGGTTCTATGCAAGCCTTATATGATCAAAATACAACCCAAAATTAATGATATTCTAAATGAATATTTGCCGATAGAATTTATGAATTACTTGGAAATATGATTGTACTAAAATGCTCTAAACAGTGGTAAAACTTGATCGAGCAATGTGTACGAGACCCAATGGAATGTTTCAAGTAATTAGACCTAATTTAAGTGCTTAATGGATGGTCGATTCTAGAATAAAAGACTTGATTACATGGCATGCATGTAAGTCGATGGAATTGGATGATGGTCACCTAATCATAAGGGCACAATAACCATAAGTAGGAGAACGAAGCATGGTATTGAAGTACTTGGTCGAACTGAAGGTAAATGGAATTGATCTCACTGTCTCTATGGTACTCGATCGATTGGAGGGGCCCCGATCATTCATGAACTAGGATAGTCTTTCAAATGGAATTTTACATAGCACCATAATGTGATGTTTAGAGTTCTCAAGGAGAATGAGACAACTGTAATGCCCTACTATTATTAGCGCTTAAAATGAGTGTCAAAGTTCATCAATTAATGAGTGTGTTCTAGTTTTAGATGTAAAAAACAATGGGTCGTTGGGTAAATAATTTAAAAACTAGAATCTGACAATATGGAAAAATCTCACATCAGAACAATCATCAATATGACATTTAAATATACGAAACATACAAATAACATATCTACTTTTGCATCTATCTTTGTTGCATCAAAATATATTTAATGTATAAAACACAATTTCATTCATAATAAAAGTGTAATAAATAAGTAAAATATGGATATTAATCGTAAAATAACTTCCTTCCATCTCCCTTGCCTTTCCTATAACTTGAGAAATATATATATGCAGATACATATATAGACAGATACATATGTACGTACTTATGTATGTGCGCATACATATATATAGTAGGAAAAGGAAAATAGGTGAAATAATTGTTTATAGTGCACCCTCACATCAATGCATCTCAAGCCGAAGGTTAGTGGCCACATGTAGAGATAGTCTTCCTATGTACCCTTTCAGGATCAAGCCTATGTACTTCTTTTTCTTACCACTGTTATCATAACTAACCTTGCTCTTACAAAGTGAGAATTAGTCAACCCTAAATGCACTAGTCTCAACATTTAACCTTCCATTTGAATTTTACATCAACATAAGCATCATCATCATATTTTACGGTTGTCATAAACTTGTAAAAAGGGATAACAATAATTTAACTTGCATAAGTTAATATAAATGTTCTACACTAATAATCATCCCAAATTCGAATATACATCATGGTATATTCATTTCTCTAACATCACTTAGGCACCTTAGTTACATGTCACTTAATTTCATTGTTGCATTCATTATAGTTGCCTCACCACTAGGTTATTATCTCCCTTTTAGTTTCTATGCAACACGGTTCAACCATCTTGGATCACACTAACCTACGTTGGGGTTTGTCATACACTACTTCCTAGGTTACAACACTCGACAAGCATCCCTATCACAAGCTACAAATCTCTCCTATTCCCAAAAATTCACTGGTTTTGTGTTACAGTTCATTCATTATAATTGGTTATTACATCTCACTTTGGACTCCTTTGATCTCTCATATGCAATTCTACTTGCTCGAGAGTAAATCCAAATTATACACTTTAATAACATTGATAAGTTATATTCATTTATCACATATCATAAGTTATCATAAATAGTGTGCATAAATCAAGTAGTAAAGTTCATTCAACACTATAAAATACTTATATCATACTAAGTGAGACATACGCATCCATATGATGGTCATACAATGTCATACAAGATCAGTTTCTCTTATTAGTTTTTCTTATATTAAACGAATTAGTTTTAATTCATTAGGGACATTCCATCTGTTAGCTATTTCATAGTTAAACATCGGGACAAGCAACCATTTAACAAGTGTAATACCACCATAGTTGAACAAAATAGCAAGCAGAATCATTCAATGAAATAGGAGTTCGAGGTAACAAAATCAATTAATAAAAAATTTAGTCACCCTAAGTAGCCAAAATAATTAAATCACCAAAATAAAAGGCAACACAAACAATATAATATGTAAAGCAATCAGAGAGTCGATCATGCGTTAAAATTCCTTATATTTTAGTCTAAAATGATAATATTAAAAAATAACTTCATTATTATTTATCCCAACGCAACAGTAATTTTTCTTCGAAACCTCTTTGAAAATCAATATTGCTATTTCGCTCAAAATAATAATAATTGCTTGTCCCATAATTACTTTTTAGACCCTATTTTAATATATAATTTGTAATAAATAATAATACATTTCAAAAAACATTATTTCCACTTGCTTCAAGTACCAATATTACATTTAAATAGCCGAAATTCAATTATCATTATTCAAATTGAAAGTAATACTGATCTACTTCAACATGGAATGTTATTTATCTCCAAAATAATAATATTTCACCTTTGCATAGCCAAAAACTTATTGTTATTATTATTATATCATAATAATATTCCAAAACTATATTATAATTATTCTCAATAGTGATAATAATATACCATAAATATTTCAAAATAATACAATTATAATTTATTCTCAAAATAATAACAACGACTCCCATCATAGACTTTTTTTTTGGCAAAGCCAGCGGGGTTGACTGGACCCCTACCAGTTTTATTGCAACACAATAAAAGAGTACAAATTCGAAGAAAGAAAAAAAATTGAAAAGCAAACAAGAAAAATAATAAAATCAATTGAGGAAACAACAAAAGATCAAACCCAACCATGAATCATATAGTCAGGGAAAACTCGGTTGCCATTCATCAATTGCCAGTGGGTGCCTTTCTTAACTTCATGCCATAGAACTTCTATCTTCTTTCTTTGTTTTTCAAAAACTATTGCATTCCTTTCCTTCCATATAACTCTCAAGTATTTTTTCAAACATACAGCTAACACTCTGGAACCATCATTTCTCTATCTAGTTGCTTTGTAGATAATACTCCAGACCATGCTTGAACTACCAGATGATTGATTATACCCAGTAATGCCACTGATTCTGGCCATCAAGATTTTGAGAGCAAGGCAGTCAAAGTAGAGGTGATCCATAGTTTCCTCATGCAACTCACAAAATAGACATAAAGGAGAGCATGCCAGACCAAATTTGATCAATTTACTTCTGGTGAGAAGTGCTTGATTAATAACTTTCCACAACATCAAGTTATCAGATGGTACAGAGTCATTGGACCAGATTACAGTGTACCACTTGGATGCAGGCAGAGGGGCATAATTAGTAACAAAATTGTACACACCCTTTACACTGTGTGGCTTCATGTCCCATGTGACAGTATCCAGTTGATGGGCAGAGCAGAAGTTGTCTTGTATCTCACTCCACAACTGCCTGAGCAATTGATTACTACTAAATGGCAGTTGTATTTTCCCTTCATGTAAATATTCATTAGCTTTTGCATCATAGTGTATTCCAGATTGTTGAATCTGAAGGTAGTCACACACTTTAGATAGGATTAGACCTTTGCTAGACCACGGTTCATGCCAGAAGCTTACATCAGAATTTGCAGTAACTTGATATTGTATCATAGGGAGATATACTTCTCTTAACTTCAGGATATTTCTCCAGATCCAGCTGCTGTTTTATGGGATATCAATACACCAAAGGTATTTAGACTTTATGCAATGTTGCCATATCCAATTTACCCATAAACTACCTCTCTTGTTGATGAGGTCATCGAAATGTGTACTTATCGCAGCTAAGTTCCACTTCCTAGCATTTATTACACCAAGCCCTCCCAGTCTCATGGGTGTTTCAAATTTAGTAAATGAGCAAGGCATCAACTTCCTGTTGTGTATACTGCCTGACCAAAAATATCTATTCATGGCAGACCTAACAAGATGCAACAGCTTCGTTGGGAGGATTAATGAACGTGCCCAATAGACTAAAGAGGAAAATACAATAGATTTAATTAGGACAAGCCTACCACTTTGAGACAATTGCCTATTTGCCCAAGCACACATGACAGTAGTAATTTTATTGTATAAAGGTATACAATCAGCATTTGTTATTCTTTTAGAGATTAAAGGAAGTCCAAGATACCTCATGTCATTATCCATGCAAGAGAAGCCAGTGTGTTGATAAAGCGCAGCTGCCTGAACATCACTAACTCCAGCAACTAACATGGAAGATTTTGCTTGATTAATAGATAGACCAGTCATACAGTAGAATGACTGCGGTGCCTCCATTATACCAGTCAAAGAGGGGAATTCAGGCTTAGTAGACAACATAACATCATCTGCCAACATTATAGAATTTATTTGGAGTGAGGAGCACTTAGGATGGTACTTAATTATCTTCTGAGAGTATCTAGAGTTAAGAATAACAGTAAAAACTTCCATAACCAACAAAAATAAGTAAGATGACATAGGATCTCCTTGTCGAATGCCTTTGCTACTACTGAAAAATCCAACTGGTCTACCATTTAAAAACAGAGAAGGTTGGAGTGGAGATGCATACATATATCCAAGACACAAATATTTTGGGAAACCCCATAACTGCCATAATCCTAACAATTGAAGCCCAGTGAATTGTGTCATAGGCTTTAGATATATCAATTTTAAGAGCAGCAGCAGGGGACACATTACCTCTACTATAACCTTTTAACAACTCTTGTGCTAGTAGCACATTATCAAGTATATTTCTAGTTGGTATGAAGGCAGCTTGATTAATGGAGACAACAATTGGCATAACACTTACAAGACGGGTAGCAAGAATTTTAGTGATACATTTATATATAACATTACAACATGAAATAGGTCTGAATGAGGAGACACATGTTGGTGGAGAGACTTTAGGGATTAGAGCAATATTAGTGCAATTAACTTCCCCAAGTAACTTGCATTTTGAAAAGAAGTTGTGGATTGCCTGACAAAATTCATGGCCAAGCACACCCCACGTAGCTGTAAAGAAAGTCAAATTAAGGCCATCAGGGCCTCTTGATGAATGCTTATCCATAGAGAATAGAGTTGCTTTTATTTCGCCATCAGTTACAGGCCTAATAAGAGTTTGAGCTTCCTGAATTGTAATGCAAGGCAAGGCAAGAGATGAGATTTGTTCTAGGTCTGGAGAGAATCCAGTAGAATTGCCAAGCAGAGAAGTGAAGTAATCTACAAAGGCCTGATCAACAGATTCAGCAGTAGAAAATAGGGTACCCTGATCATCATAAATACTAAAAATATTATCTCTAGCATGCTTGACCTTTAATGAATCATGGAAGTACTTTGTATTCTTGTCACCTTCAACAATCCACCTATTATGCAATCGTTGCCTCTTCATGTTTGCTTCCAAGCTAAGTGCATTGTTAACATCATTGAATAATTTGCCTTCAACAGCAGCTGCATGAACATCAAGGGGATGCTCCATCATATATTCTTGTTGTTTCTTCAACTGATCCTTAAGAGTTGTTGAAAGCAAGCTGCCAGTTCCAAAGGTGAAAGAAGCCCACAATTTGATCTCCTGCTTGATTCTTTTCAATTTCCTGCAAAACTTATACATGGGATTACCAAAGCAATAATATTCAGAGTTGACTTGAGAAACTAAAGCAAGAAAGTGTTCATGCTTGATCCAAGCATTGAAAATTTTGAAACTTCTCTTTTCCTTTCGTAAATGTTGACCCAGAGTTAAAATCAAAGGAGCATGATCAATTGTCGTGAAGGTATGAAAACCACTACGACTTCTATTATTCCAAGAATACTTAGCTTCTGACTTATTAACCAAAATTAAGTCAGACTCTACAACTGCTAAATTGAATGGTGCAGTGTCCCCAGGAATAAGTGGATTACCACCACATTTGTCAGAGAAATCAAAGCATGAGTTGAAATCGCCTAAAACCACCCAGGGATGAGAAGATTATCTTAGAGGAGGCAAGGAGTTGAAGAATGAATTCCTAGATTGGACTGAGTTGTCAGCATAAACAAAGGTGATGTAGAAGGAGGATTGAGTTTGTGTTTCAAGGACATGTAAGTGAATGTATTGTCTAGTAGTTAGACTTGGGGATAGTGTAATTACTGCAGAATCAAAGATTATGAGAATTCGTCCATATGAAGTTGTTTCAAGATTGTGATGGAAATCCCAAGAAGGATTAATGTAAGCAGCGGCTTTGATGGATAATGAAAGATTAAGCTTAGTTTCAAGAAATCCAAAAGGACAAATATCATAAGTAGAAATGATACGTTTAACCTGATCAAGTTTCATATTACTATGTGCACCTCTGAGATTCCAGGCAGTAATTTTTTTAAACATAAAATGATTAATGTTGTTTGGAGGAGTTATTTCTTCTCTTAGCAGATAGAGATCTTGTTTCGATTATCCTAAGAGAGTGAGGATGAGGTGAGGAAAGAAGAGAAGTTGAAGGTGAGGAGGTTGGTTCTTGGGATGGGATAGTTTGAAGAATTGGGAATGAGATGCTTGAAGGCCATCCTGGAAAGTCAATGGAGAAGTTGCAGTGAGGTGGTTCATGTGTTTGAACATCATCATTAGACTTGTGCATAGTAGTAATAAGTTGGGTTATGAAGGTCTCAAATGCTTTACACCAGGCACTGTCTAGTTCTGATACAAGAGTATCTGCTTGTGCATGCACTTCAGAAATGCCAATACCAACTTCCTTGCTTTTGCCACAATTAGTAGAAACATTATTATGTATGTGCTTCTCATTAGTTTTCAAGGAAGGTAGTTTATTTTCAACAACATTACCATCAGTAGAATTAGTAATAATCATGGAAGATTCCTTATATAATTCTACACAATTTACTTCAGAAGTAATTTCCCCTTCCTCCTCCTCTATAATTTCCAAAATGTCTTGCTCATTCTCCTCATTTTGCAGCACATTATATTTATTGTGTGTTATTACAGTACCAGCTTGTTCATCTTTGTGAGTTTCATTATGAAAGGTAATTTCAGTTCTGATTTCCTCATTTCCAACATGATCAATTTTTTCCTCGGTTCCTATCATTATCTTTGATGTGACCTCCAAATCCATACTTAAATCTCCTTTTGTTCCTTTATTCCTATTGACTTTTTGCCAGACTTGCTTCGCTTTATCTTGTTTGTCAGTGTATTTCCCCTTCCTCACTCTGAAATGATTCATATCACCAATTTCCTGATGTTCAATAGTTTCATATTGCTTATCATTCTCTTCAATTACAGATTTCTTGCAAGTACTTACCAAATGCCCAAACTCCTTACATATAGTGCATATTTCCGGCTTCCACAGGTAATCAACTTTAACATCCTGATCAGACCCATCATGCAATTTTACTGCGAAGCATTCAGGTAATTCATTCTTGGGTGAGACTTCAACTAAGCATTTGGCAAAAGAGATTCGTTCAAATTTTTCAGTTGAAGCATCCATGCATAGGAGTTTTCCAATCCCTGATGCTAACAAATTTATTTCCAATGGAGACCATGCATACAAAGGAATGTTAGATAACTTAATCCAAACTGGAACAGCTTTGATGCTACTACAACTATTGCCTACATTTTCATCCCATGGTTTTACAATAAATAGTTTGTTCCTCATCACTACTGGATCAGACTCTGAAATTCTAGTCTTATCATCTTCGTTAGAGAACTTGAACAAGAACAGGAACCCATCTGATTTAACAGATATGGATCCATGTAATTTCCATGCTTTTTTAAGATAGTACAATACTGTCGTGTATGGTAATGGGTTATCAAGAAAAAAACCAACCAGGTATTCCTTCCACATTGTGTTACCTGCCATCACTACTTCAGCTGGTGGAACTAAGGCATCACTGTTGAAATCAAGTTGTATGTCGCGAGGTACATATTTCCCAGCATTAGTGGGTTTAGCTTTGAACAGAGAGTTCCAAGCTAGTTGAGTTTGAGGTAGGGGAAGCAAAGGAGGGGAAGAAAGATTCAGAGAAGTAGACTTGAAAGAAAAAGAATTAGCTAGGGAGGCGGAGACAGGATGGGAACTGTCAGGAGGGATGGAAGTTGGAAGAGGAACTGACAGGGTAGCATGGGGAGCGGCGGAGGGTGGTACAAGTATAGGGGAAGAAGGACATGTTTGCAGAATGGATGGTGGATGGGATGGGTCAGCGGGATAGAAAGAAGAATTTGGGAGGGTCCCCATTTCTTGCAACCATCATAGACATTTTAAAAGCACGATATTATTATTCATCTCAGGCAATAATAATTTATCCTAACTTTCCGAAGCTTACTGTTTCCTTATATACTAAATAATAATAATAATACTTCATATATATATATAATATTAGTATTTTTCTCAAAAATACTAATTATCATTTTGAAGCAATTAAAACCCAGTTTTATTATCATTCATCGCAAAAATAATAGTTATATACTTCGGATATCATAGAATTCATGTTTTATTACTTATTCCAAATTAGTAGTAATTATTGGTATTAAAATTCTTTAAAAGTCCGATATTGTTATTTGTTTCGAAATGACATTCTACTATGAAATCTCTCAAAATCACAATTTTATTATTTTTATTAATATCTCATAGTATTATTCTTTGCTTCAGCTAACAATATTCTATTTTCAATGATTAGGTAGCAATATACTAAATAATACACCATTAATAATAATTTGGATCACAATATAAGAAAGCAATGTAATAAAAGGGAACAAGTTTAGCCATCATTCGCGTCTATACCATATCTTTTTTCCATCTTCCGCTCATCAGTTTATCATCTTCCCTCCCCTACTTTACATATATCCTCTGATACTTCTATGTTCCTTCCCCTCACCAAAACTCGATTCTTACATCGCCACCACCTACTACTCCACTAATTCCACCTTGGTTTTCCCCGCATTATTGAATCCAGCTAGAAGTCAGACATTTTTTGAGTCATTGGCATTATATCACCCAATACTTAGAGTGCCATGGTATGAGGAAGTAGATAAATAAATGATTAATGATATAAAGAGAAGTTAATTGAGGTAGAATGAATGAAGGATGGAAGAGGAGTTAGGGATTTATTAAGATTAGGCCACAAATGGGATTTTAGCCCAAAGCGTAAATTACTAATTCCTTATACTCCAACCCTCCCTTCATTATCTCATTATTCCACAGAACGAAAGTAAGGAAAAAAAGTTAGGCCGACCACTATTTTGCAAAGAAGAAGTGAAATCAGCAGCTAAAGAATTCTAGTTTCAGCTTTAAGGAACAAAGAAGATTAAAAAAGGCTCTTTCGTAATCAAGATGAGTGAAACTTTCCCTAATACCAATCCTAACCTATTTAGGCTTGGATTTGGTTATGTACGGATCTTTTTGCTGATAGAAAACTTGTTTAAACGATTTGTTTGGTTTGTTAAGAAATTTAAATGAAATAATTTGGTTCATTTTTACAGGACAACATAATGCAACCATAGTTAAATATTTCAAAATTGAGATATGACATTTATAATGATGGATTTTTAAATTCATAATTTTTGGAGTTATTGAATTTTATATGAAAATTTTCAAGTTAAGAAAATGGTTCGTTTCAAGAAATTAATTATTAAAAATTATAAAATAGTTATTTTGACTTGAAATTTTATGAAAAGGTTAAATATGATAAAGTTTATTTTTGGTGAATTTTTAGGATTTTTACCATAAATTTTCGGTTTTATTTGAATTAATTGGTTAAGGAAAGAGGTTACTAATTAATGATTATTAATTAATAAATGGAAGTTGTAGTTAGCTTGTTTTTGAAAATTAAGCTATATAGAGGAATTGTCAGTTAGGTTTCGACAAAGACAGTATTTAGTGTAAAGTTATTAGTTATTTAGGTAACAAATCAATTTTCAAAATAATTACAAACTTTCCACTTAACTCATGATAGCCTAGATATTTAACCTATAATGGCATTAGGAAGATAGACACGGTGGCTTCGAGGAAACTAACACGCTATGGCACTGGGAAGATAGTACACAATGGCCTTGATGAAACTGACACATGATGGCATTGTAAAGATAGCACACGATGACCTTAAGGGAAATAACACACGATGGAATAGAAAATGATAATACAGGATGACCTTGTGGAAAATTACATATGATGGCTTTGGGAAGATAATACACGATAGCCTTTGGAAAGTTAATACACGATGACTTCGAGGGAAGATAACATGCGATGGCTATGCTTTGTTAAGGCACAATAGCCACATGGGAGACAACTCATGAAAACTAAGTGCAAGGCTCGATAGCCATAATTTGTTGACTCATAAGAACTATTAGTTAGGCTCGATGGCCATATTTTCTAAACACGAGAAAGCTAAATTTCATTAAGGATCAAAATTTATGTTCATATCTACCCTAGACAGTTATATTTTACTTTCTAAAGCTCTTTTTGGTATGTGATGACTAGGGTTATCTTAATACACAATGTCCCTAGGAGGTTTAACTCACGACGACCTCGTAAAGCTAGTGTAAATTAATAAACTAAATGAGTTATGAAGGCTAAGTGCAAAGTGATGGTTGACCATAAGTATGAAATGGACTTAGGAAGTGATAAGTTGATAAAGGATGGCTTAACTAAAGGATGAAAAAGTTACTAAGCTTGATTAAGCTGTTGATGATGTGTGGAACTATATGTAAGAATATAAATGCAAATGGAAGGTCTTTGTGGCAATATGATGTATAAACCTAACTTCTTATTCAATGGTGAGTAATGTAAGGCCTTAGTGGCATTCATATGCCTAAATTTGACATTATATAAGAATGAAGGCCTGTGTGGCTACCAAGTGTCTAACTCATGACATTATAATAGGTGTCGTTGATGGAAGGCCTATATGGAAAACTCATGTTTATTCATGACACTTAAGTGAGTATGCTACAGTAAGACTTGCATAGAATCCAATTGTATGTTCGCGATGAATAAAAGAGAACGGAGGAGTAAGGCTTGTGTAGCATCTAATTATCTATCTATGACGAATTTCGAAAATAATAACATAAGTCCTATGTGGTGACCTAAATATTTATTTATGACAAAATAAAGGTAAAACACCTATGAATAACCCATAAGTGTTAAGAAATGAGAATTGAATTAATAACATTAGGCCTATGTGGCAATCCAAAATGAGACATAAAGATTAGTTATTCATGCGTGAATAAAACCTCATACTTATGATGAGTTAATGATTATGTTTGTTTCTATGATATGTTGTATATTGTTATTATGATATAGTGAGGGGAAACCCGTTCCGCATTAGCAGCATTGTCTCGCTATGGATGATTAGGGTATAGAATTTATTCATATCAGACTTCATGTTTGACCTATGTTTTTATTACTTCCCATAAACTCCAAGGTACTCATTTGAGTAGGCTGAGTTTATGATTTAGATAGGCATATTTTAAAGGACGAATAAATACATCAAAGAAGAAGCATGAGGTTTGTTATTTAATAAAAGTATTTTGAAATTCCACTGTGTAAAATTGGAATTTATAACTGATGATGTGTGGTGTTGGCATCTTCATATGTCAAACAAACACACTACTCTGATTTTCCTGTTATATTTACTTCTAGGTTGGAACGTTTTAGGTTAAAGTGATGTGTTGAATTATTAAACCAAATTAATGTAAGAAAAGGTTATTATTATTTTCCTATTTACTTACATTATGCAAAATAAAATTGAACTCACTTTGTCGCTATAAAATGATTGTGTTGATGATTGAAGCATCATAGGTGTCTATTTTTGAGTCTCAAAGTGGGGGATGTTATAATGTGGTATCAAAGCTTAGGTTAAGGGAATACCTAAGTAAAATAGAAGTAAGTATAAACTTAATCAGTAGAAAATGAACACCTTTGGGAAGGTTATAAGTTATACATAATGTCCTTGTATTTTGACATAGATATAAAGAAAAATATAACTACCCCTCAACGGTTGATCTCATTCTATTTCTTACAAACCCTTGCTTATGCAGAAGGTAAGAATGGACTTGTGTAACTGACGCTTGGCCATAGGAAGTGCGAGAGCGAATTCTAGTAGAGGAGATGACGGTACTTGATCTAATGGCCAAGGTGGGAGGCGAACCTAGGTTCGTACTAAAGCTAGTACTCAAGTGCCTTCCTCGGTTGAAGGGGGAATGGATGCGAATGCTTTATTTTGCCAGTTTATGATGGTGATGATGAGGCAAAAGCTAATAGAAAAGTAGCAAGAGAAGCGGATTTTTCTAAGATGAACAAGGATTTCAAGAGTTGTAGAGGAAAAGAGTTCATAAGGAAGGAGACTGCTGTGAAGGTGGTGAATTGGTTGAAGGCGTGTGAGTGTATTTTTGGAGACTTAGGATATAATAATGCTTAGAAGAGGAAATTGGCTTCCCGTCAGCTCTAGAAGGATGCATTGGGCTGGTAGTAGGCTATAATCCTTGAGATCGCAGAGGATAAGATAACCTGAGAGCAGTTTAAGGAACGATTCGAGGCTTAGTTTATCTCTGAATCTCAAAAGAGTTCTTTGTGTAGAGAGTTCTTTGATTTGAAGAAATGAGAGAATGATTTTGGCAGACTACATCCAGCGCTTTGATGCTTTATCAAAGTATGGAAGGATGCATATCAATACCTCGTTCAAGATGAATGATAGGTTCATTGAAGGTCTGAGGAAGGGGCTAAATTAGAAGATGATGGCTCATATGTTGGATCCATTTGATATGGTGGTGGAAATGGTAAGGAGGTATGATCGTTTTTCCAAGAGGAGAAGAAAACTGATGTTAGACCAAAGGGTGGGTAGACGAAAAGATTAAATCGATATCAAAAAGGCAAAAAGAATCAAAAAGGAGGAAATCCTTCTAGAGGAGGGACTCAGAAGCCAAATATAACTAATGTCACTTGCTTCAACTATGACTAAAAGGGGCATTACTCCACTAAGTGTACCTAGCCAAAGAACAAGGGCAGGGTCAAGTGCTTTATTTGTAATAGATCTACCCATAAGAAGAGGAACTACACGAAAGCAAAGTTGACAAAGGTTTATGCTTTGGAAGGACCTTCGTCAGTACCATCTGCTGCGGAGAAAGGAAAGGGTGCACTTGGAGGTATGATTTCAATTTCCAGTATATCAGTTAGAATTCTGTTTAATTATATTGCTACTCACTTTTTTTTTTTTGAAAGATCACATCGATAGGTTAGCACTAGACACTGCTTATTTGATTATTTCCTTGGTTTCTCTAACCCAAACGATGGGTATGCCACTCTCGAATTAAGATGCACTGACCTTAGGTTTGACTTCTGTGGCAACTTGTTTGTTTGCGACCCATATGTGCTCGACTTCATAGGGTAAGAGGTGATTTTGGATATGGACTATTTAGTGCGTAATGACACTAAGATTTATTATGCGAACAAGATTATCACTTTACGGAAACCTAGAGGTGGATAAAATATTATGGTAGCATTGGACATAATGAAGGAGTGATCGGATTTGATGCTATGTGCTATGGAAGGTCAACAAAATGAGATTAGTGGATTATCTGTAGTCTGAGAATTTGTACATGTATTTGAACCTGTAATGGGATTACCCCCAAGAATGGAAATCGAATTCTGAATAGAATTGATGCTAAAGGTACAACCTGTTAATATATCACTTAGCAGAATGCCACCTAAGGAGATGAAGGAATTTAAAAAGAGCTAGTGGAACTTGAGGATAAAAGTTTCATTAAGCCGAGTAGTTTGCCATGGGTAGCGTCCGCGGTATTCATAAGGAAGTCGGATGGATCTTTACGGATGTGCATGGATTATCAGAAACTGAATGAAATTGATAGTGAAAAATCATTCTCCTTTTCCCAGGATAGATGATTTATTTGATCTGTGATCAGAGCTTGAGTTCTCTTTCAGCTAGACTTAGTAATGGGTTTCCATTAACTGAGAGTAGAGGAAGATAATATCTTGTTGATCGCGTTCCGAACAAGATACGGTTCATAAGAGTGGTTAGTGATGCCGTTTGGACGACCAATGCACCTATGTTCTTCGTGGATCTTATGTATCGAATCGTTTGTTATCAGTTGGATAGATTTGTTTTGGTCTTCATTGATGATATCTTGGCGTATTCTAAAGATGAGAATGATCATGAAGTCCATCTTAGTTTGGTGTTGGAGATGTTGAGACAACACAATTTGGAGGAAAAGTTTTCAAAGTGCCACTTTTGGAAACGAGAATTGAAGTTTCTAGGGCATGTTGTTTCAGAGAATGGATTGGTTGTAATCCATCATAGATATAAACTATTAAAGGCTTGAGGAGGCTAGAGACGGTTATGAAGATGAGAAATTTCTTAGGATTGGTTAGTTATTATCACCAAGTCATGAAGGATTTCTCGCATATCGCGACACCTTTGACTAAACTAACCAGAAAGAACGAGATGTTCATGTAGAACGATAAGTGTGAAGGGTCATTTTAGGAGTTGAAGAAGTTATTGATGAATGCTCCTATCTTGATCATACCTGAAGGGAACTAAACATGGCAGTGTATAGCGATGCTTGTGGAATAGGTTTAAGGGCAGTGCTAATGAAAAGAGGAAAAGTGATAGCTTATGCATCAAAGCAGCTAAGGTTACAAGAGATTAGATATTCAACTCATGAATTGTGTTGGCTACCGTGGTGTATGCATTGAAAATTTGGAGAGATTACTTGTTGGGAGAATGGTTTGAGTTGTATATAGACCATAAGTCCCTTGATTACTTATTTTCTCAGAAGGATTTTAATATAAGGTAGTAGAGATGGCGAGAATTATTGACAGCATATGGCTTCGGGATTGAATATACGCAAGGAAAAGGGAATAAGGTTGTCATTGTTTTAAGTAGGAAGCATTAGAATGGAGTGTTGGATATGGTTGAAGAATGGAAGACGTTAGAGATGTTAACCACTTGTGAAGTGCATTATAGGCATAATACCGGATCAAGTAGAAATCCGAGTATGTTAGCAAGTTTGGAGGCACATCCAGCACTTGTGGATAGAAATGATGCATGGTAGTAGGAGGTCCCACTAGCTGCCAAAAGAATTAGGCGATTAGAGATAGGGACATATGTCGAGGATCTGAAAGGATTTGGGATAGACTCAAAGGGACGGCTTAGAAAGAAAGTCTATGTGTTCCGATTGTAGGAGACCTTCTGAATGAAGCCTTGGAAGAAAGTCTTCGATCTAAATTTACTACTCATCATAGAGGCATGAAGTTGTATCATGACATGAAGAGAGTCTGCTTTTGGGAAGGGATGAAGAGAGATGTAGGTGAACATACAAAGAGATATTTCACCTATCGGCAAGTCAAGGCTGAACATCAGAAGCAAAGCGATTTACTTCAGCCTTTAGAAGTAATTGGAATTGGGATTTCGTGTCTATGGATTTTGTGGATGGGTTTCCTATGTCATGGATAGGAAATGAGAGCTTTTGGGTAATAGTCGATAGACTGATTAAGAATGCACGTTTTATCCCCGTGAAGTCAACAAGGATGACAACTAGCTTACTGAAGTTATATATGAAGAATGCAGTGAGACCACATGGGATACAAAGTAGTTTTAGCGATAGAAATCCTTTGTTTACCTGTGAGTTCTGGAGAAGTTTGCAGAGTGCATTGGGCAAGGAATTGAATATGAGTACGACTTACCACCCATAGAATGATGGTCAAACCAAAAGGGTGAACCGTGTATTGGAGGATTAACCGAAGGCATATGTGTTAGATTTCGTAGAATCTCAGGAAGATCATTTGCATCTGGTAGAGTTTGCATTTAATAATACTTACCAGTCAAATATTGGGACGGCCCCATTTTAGGCACTTTACGGCAGACCATGTATGTCGCCGGTATGTTGGATGGACACGAGAGATAAACTCTTGTTAGGACCTGATCTAGTAAGAGAATCTACCAAGAAGGAGAGTTGATTCATGCAGAATAAAGGTAATGCAATCGAGTCAAAAGAGTTATGACAACAAGCGAAGGAAAGAACTAGAATTCGCGGTTGGCGATCATTTATTTGCAAAGGTTTCTTCAATTTGAGGAGTTATGCGCTTTACAAAGGCAGGATAGTTGGAAACTAGGTATGTAGGGCCATTTCCAGTGATTGAACGGATTGGTAAACTTGTCTATCGAGCAAATAGTTTGGTTGGTGTACATAATGTTTTTCATATAGGACAGTTTGGCAGAGGTCCCTGATAAGTTTCAAAATACACAAAAACCCCAGTAAAAAAAGTTTGTAAATTAGGTCCCTAGAATTAAGATACTGAATAATGGCATACACTTATGCAATTATTCAATGAATAATTGCAGACATGTATGCTATTATATCAAAAATTTGTAGACATTTCCATAATTATTCATCGAAAAATTTCAAAAACTTTCACAATTTATTTCAAAAATCACGCAAAATTATGTAATTATTCGCTAAAAAATTGCAGTGATTTCTGAATTTATTTCAAAAAATTGTAGAAAATTCTGCAATTATTCACCAATAAAATTGCGAAAAATTCCACTGTAATTCATCAAAAAATTGCAGAAATTTCCACAATCATTCACCAACAAATTGCATAAATTTAAGCAACTTTTGGATATAATCGCATAAATGTCTGCAATTATTCGATGAATAATTGCATGACTGTATGCAATTACTTAGTAACTTAATTCTATGGATCTAATTTATATACTTTTTTTACTCGGTTTTTTGTGTATTTTGAAACTTATAAAGGACCTAAGCCCAATATTTACTTTTCTTATATCATATTTGAGGAAATGTGTGGACGATCAGGATTCAATGATGGAATCAATGGCAGTTGAAGAACTATCTGTCGAACTAAATTTGATTTATGTTAGAAAACCGAAGGGAATAGTAGGTAGGGATACAAAAGAGTTAAGAAACAATGCTATCAAGCTTACTCGTGTCTAGTGGAGTGATGATGTTGATGATTGTGCTATGGAGGAAGAAGATAAAATTAAAAATAACTATCCTGGTCTATTTTAACATGTATGATTGAGACATGTTTTATTGCATAGACTAGTAGAGGCACTAGCATAATGTTGTGATGTGGTGTTTGTATTGTTAAAAATGATAATAATACATAATTGGTTGATGAACAATGATTACTTACATTATTAGGAACTAGCATAATTAAGGCACCATGTATACATTGATTTGATTATAATCTTTATCCTTCCTTGTTTGAATTACGAGGATGAAATTTATATATGGAGAAGACTGTAATACCTCATATTTTAGAGTGCTATAAGATAGGGAATTAGATTAATAAATAATTAATGATATAATAACAAGTTAATTAAGATAGATTGATGAAGGATGGAAGAGGAGTTAGGATTTATTAAGTTTAGGCTAGAAAAGGGATTTTAGCCTAAAGCTCAAATTACCAATTCCTCATACTCCAATCGTCTCTTCATTCTCTCATTATTCCAAAAAATAAAAGAAAGGAAAATAAGTTAGGCTGGCCACCATTTTGCAGAGAGGAAGTGAAATCAAGAGCTAAAGAATTCAAGCTTTCAACTTTAAGGAATAAAGAAGATTAAACAAAGTTTTTTCATAATTAACGTGAGTAAAACTTTCACTAAAACCTACCCTAACCTATTCAGACTCGAATCTGGTTTATATGTGGATGTTTTTTACAACGAAACACTTGTTTGACTGATTAAACATTGTTTAGTTTGTTTAGAAATTTAAATGAAATAATTTAGTTTATATTTTTAGGAAAAACATGATGTAGTTATAATCAACTGATTCGATATTGAGTTATTATGTTTAAAATGATGAAATAATGATGGGTTTTCAATTTCATATTTTTTGGAATCAATCTTAATTTTATAACAATTTTCCAAGTTAAGAAAAGGGTTAATTTTAGGAAATTAACTATTAAAAATAATAAAAATTAATCCTGCCTAAAATTTTGGGACAATGTAAAGTATGATAAAGTTGATTTTTGGTGAATTTTTAGGATTTTCCAATAAACTTTTGATTTTATATGAATTAATTGGCTAATAAAAGAGGTAATTAGTCAATGACAATTAATTAACAAATGGAAGTTGTACTTAACCAATTTCTGAAATGTAAACTGTAAAAAGAAGTTTAAGTAATTATGTCTCGACACCTAGCGTAAAGTTATCACTTAATTAGGTAAAGGATCGGTTTTCAAATAATTACAAACCAACCACTTACGATAGCCTACATATGTTTAACCTATAATGGCATTGGGATGATAGTACATGATGGCCTTAAGGAAACTATCACATAATGGCATTAGGAAGATAGATGTAACACCCAACAAAACTCACTGAGAAATTATTAAAATAAATTTACCAATTTAAAATAAAAATAAAAAATGGAATTTGAGGAAACGTCGGAATTCAGCTACGAAATTTGCACCATTGTATTCTTGACAATTTTATGGACAACTTCCATATACAAGTTTTGTAACAAAGGTTCATACGGAAAAGTTATTAACATTTAAATGTTTGAAATCGAAATATAATTAAAAATATATAAAGGAAATAAATTAAGGAAATCCAAATGTTAAAGAATATGACCTATATAAACTAATCGGTCGACTGACTTATTAGAACCGATTGACCCGTAGTAGTCGACCGCCCCCAACAGATCGGTCGACGGTTGGACAAACGTCGACTAGGGTTAGCCTAGGCCAATTGACATGGATTTTTAAAATTAAATCGAACCGATGATATTATTTTCTACAACTATAAAAGGAGACGCGGCCTTTACTGTTAATTATCCGACACCCCAACCGCAATTAGTACGTATATTCTACGTCTCTTTAAAATTTCTCGGTCTCTTCAAAATTTCTTCTTTAAAACAAAAGCAAAATAAAGATTGAGTTAAAATGAAATCAATGATTAAAGAAGAAGAGGAGATCAAGGGTTAGCTAGGCAAAAAAGGGAGCGTTAAGTGGTGAGCGAGTAGATTATTAAAATATAGTGATTGAGTTTATTTATATATCTATTTGATCAGGAAATTATAGTAAAAGTTTTAACTTGAAGATTATTTATTTAATAAATTGCAATTATATAGAGATATGGTTGAAAGTATAAATCGATGTAACCTCTATTTGAAATGAAGAAGTTGATTTAAATTGATTTAACTTGATTTTAAATATGTATACACCCTTTTTGATTTCACCTTGAACTGATTCGCAAATGTAAATATACATATATAATAACGAAATTAATAGGGTGAAATCATGTAAATGATACTATAAACTATACGGGAAAATTGTTCGGATCATAGTATGAGAAAACTAAATGGAAATCAGCCGAGTTGAAATAAATAAACATTATGATTTAATTAAGGAAAATCTAATTATATAATTACTTTCGAAACAAAAATCGACCGATTAATGGCTCACTTTAATCGGTCGATTACAACAGGTTGATCGGTTAACAAAGGCGTGGGTTGAACCTTGGCTTATGGCCTAGGTTTTCATATATATATATATATATATATATATATATATATATAGACACACACACACACTAGTATATATGTTATATACGCATATGAAGTTAGATCCTTAATCCTCGACTTTCGTATACTATGGGACTGAAGTAGATGTGTAGGCCGGCAATTAGGGCTAGATATTATTTATTATGTGAATTTGATATTTGATATAGGATGGTTTTTGAGGGTGTATTACACACATGACACTAACAAGAGGTTCCTCGGTGTACGCGGCGTTGTTGGTGGATGGGCCTAGGGCAGTGCGTGGTTCGGCACTAATGGAAGGTCCCTAAGTACATACGACGATTAGGATGTGATACTATTGGTGGATGCCCGATGCAGTGGAATAAGTCATGTTATTATTGAGTTATTGGACATGGATGCTTCAGTAGACCCTAAGTGGTCTTTGATGCAAGTCGGCATTGCGGGATCCTCTTAATGTGTACGTACGATACGTGTATTTGTTGTTTGGGTAACCTCTCACATATGATATTTTATGTGATCTTATGTTAGGAAAAGTCTCAGGGATAATTAGTTCGACCCGTTGTTGATCGGTTGTCTGATCCGTTATTGATAAATTTTCTGATTCATTGTCGATTAGTGGTTCGATTTGTTGTTCGACCCTAAGTACACACCTACACCTGTATAAACCTCCACAAGATGTTTAGATGTATTTGGAATCATATTCCTTAAGTTAATGTAGCTTACCCTTGTAAGTAATTCACCAACACAAGTAGGACAACCTAGGTCCCATAGATAATAACTGAAGTCAATTTCATGTGATCACCATGTATTAGTAATATAAGTTATTCATCAGATTTTTGTCTGATCCACTCCTTTCCTTTTCCCCCATCACGGGAGGACATGTCAGTAGGTGATTGGCCTAGATCTAGTATGTGGAGAAGCAAGCTTAGAGTTGTCATTGGATATTATTCTTCATTAATATGCATGTAACTAACTACTGTATTTAACATCTATTAGACTTTTATACTACTATTTTGGAAGCTCTGGATTTTTGACTATGTATATTTTGAAACCGTGTTTCCAGTATATTTTTTCAAGATGATTATTTTCTATATTTATTTTTTATTGCCTTCCATTGTGAGATCTGAAAGTGTAGATTTTATTCTTGTGACCATGCCTGTAATGATTCAAAAACTGATAGCCCATACTTCATGGCACGACGCGAGTGCAAAAGTCATTTTATGCTTCGGGTCGATGTGTTTGGAGGTGCGGGTTATAATAACAGTACCCGATGACCTTGAGGAAACTAACACACGATGGCATTGGGAAGATGCTACAAGATGACCTTGAGGAAACGATGGCACAGAGAAAGATAATACACGATAGCCTTAGGGAAAATTACACATGATGGCTTTAGGAAGATATACATGATAGCCTTGGGGAAGTTAATACATGATGATTTCAGGGAAAGATAACATGCAATAGCTATGCTTTGTTAAGGCACAATAGTCATATGGGAGACAATTCTGTTAAGTGCAAAGCTCGATAGCCATAATTTCTTAATTACGAGAACTATTAGTAAGGCTCGATGGCTGTATTTTCTTAACACACGGAAGCTAAATTTAATTAGGATTGAAAGATATTTTCATATCTATCCTAGTTAGTTATATTTTACTTTCGAAAGCACTTTTTGGTATAGATAACTAGGGTTATCTTAATACGCAATGTCCCTAAGAGTTTTAACCCATGACGACCTCGTAAAGCTAGTTCGAATTAATAAAATAAACGGGTTAAGAAGGCTAAGTGCAAAATGATGGTTAATCCAAAATGATGGTAAAATACCTACGAATAACCCATAAGTGTTGATAACTGGGAATTGAATTGATAAAGTTAGGCATGTGTGGCAATCCAAAATGAGACTATAAAGATTAGTTATGCATGTATGATTGAAACCTTATACTTATGATGAATTGATTATTATCTTTGTTTATATAATATGGTGTATATTGTTATCATGATGAAGTGAATGGAAAATCGTTCACGTTAGTGGCATGGTCTTACTACGGTTGATTAGGGTACAGATTTTACTCATACCAGACATTATATTTGACCCATGTTTTTATTGTTTCTCATAAACTTATGGATACGCATTCGAGTATATCCAATTTGTGGTTTAGACATGTGTCTTTTGAATAACGAATAAAGACATCGAAGATGAAGCAAGAGGTTTGTTATTTAATAAAAGTTATTTTGACATTCCACTATGTAAAACTAGAATTTATAACTGGTTATGTGTAGTGTTGGTATCTTTATATGTCGGATACACACTACTCTAATTTTCCTATTGTATTTACCCCTATGTATGAAATTTTTGGGATAAAGTGATGTAATGAATTATGTAAACCAACTTGATGTAATAAATTTTTTATTTAATTCCTCTATTTACTTACATTGTGCAAAATTATATTGAAATCATGTTGTCATTCGAAAATAATTTTGATGGCGACTGCAGCATCATTGATGTCTATTTTCATGTCCTGGAGTGAAGGTGTTACAAGTGTTCATCATTTCGCCTAAATGTATTTTGATTCTATATGGATGAGGACATCTGGCGGTTGTCTGTGGTTGACCCTCTGGGTGTTAGATCTCGTTCTTCCTTTTGCTTCTATGACAATGCTACGTCATCTTAGTTATCAATAGTAGCATTAGATTCCCAACTGGAGCTGGAACATTTTATGTTAGGCGCTACCTTGGATGTGCCACTCATCAGCCTAGCATCTCCACTATATGCCAGATCTTCGGCATCGTCGGAGCATTCATTGGTTTGACTTGTTGCTCTACTCTTACTATGGTATTCTTATTTATGACATGTTTTTTTTCTGGTTCTTGTTATATTGCTTTGTGACAGGGATTGGATTTTTCTGTTTGGATCTTGGTTTGATTTGGTTTTTGGCATACAGTCTAGCTTAAGCTATTAGCTATATGTAGTATTTGTACAAATCTTATTATATTTTGTTATTACTGTTGACCATCTCCACTTGTGTCGGGATTCATGGCCTGTTGTTTAACATTTACATTTGTTTGACATTGTTTCATGTGATATATGTATATCATGTAAGAAGTAGAGTTAGTTACTTTTGTGTAATATTGCTTCTAAGGCATATGCGTCGATGTTGTTGGGGTACTTAGCCTCATACATGTATTATTATCGATATAGAAGGTGGAAAGGCCACCATGTAACCCGATTTGTTTTGTTAAAATAGGTTAGTAACATACTGCAAATATTTCGAAAATATATTATTTTTATCTACTTCTATAATAATAATATTCAAAGCAAAAAATATTACCATTTTGCATAAGCAAATTGGATTATAGTGATCGTACCACTTTTACAACAATTATTAGAGGCATGAGGCAAAGACGCCTTAGTAACTATGACATAACTCGTACTATAGAAACACATAGCACTATGACATAGAGCATATTACTCATGAATACAAATGCAATGACTACCTTAATCTATGAAATGAATCCATACATTTCTCAAGAAGGGGATAAGCCCATCAAATACCAAGAAAACCTAATAACCATTGTAAGATGAGGTTGATTTCACACAAACTTCCAAGTACTCATACCATTCAAGATACTTTAGCATGGAGTAACTGCTGCATATAGGGCCTAATGAAATACACGATTGATAGAACAAGCTATACCATCCACTGCCACGATTGATGCACGATACCAAAAAGCTTTGCACAAGAAACAACGCCAAAACAGAACATGAACAAAATAAAGCCAGAAAGTGAAAACCTCCTAAAGAAAAGTACTAAAGTATATGAAGTCGGACAAACAGCGGTAATGAGCTCACACCTTCTTTTCAATATAGTTGCCATGAAGGTAGTTGGATTGTTGGGAAAATTGCAAGGTAATAGCATTAGTAGCCCCACGAACTTGTGAAGTTAAGCATGTGTGCTTACAATAACTAACTAAGAGCACAACTACCAAAACCAGATAACAATAGATTCACCACCGATAGAATCGTATAGAAGAACACCGTAGAGCATATGCCTCTATGACAATCAAGCCGACATCAAGCTAGAGGTTTGAGGAATAGTAAGCAAAAAAAGGGATTAATGTGGCTGACTTTGTTGGATCTGAAAACGAGGGAAGTGGTCGAAGTGGATATGACACAAATCGAGGAGATGAGGTAGCCAGCTTCTAGTTGGAAAATAATAAAATTACAACAATGTGAAAATCTAGGGTTAGTAGAGGCATGGAAGAGTAAAAGAATGCTAGAGGAAGAGATGAAAAGTGGATTGAAAAGAGGAAAGCTGATGAAAATAGATGTGGTTGAAGTGAATAAGGGAACCCTAGTCCCCATTATTGTAACATTTTTGCCAGGCCATGGTATGTTTATGATAATAATAGTTTTACTATTATTGTTATTATTATTATAAAAAGATTACTTATGCTTGCCTTTAAAATAGTAATATTCAAAACAATAATTTTCTTCAAAATAATATTGTTTATCTTTCAAATGATATATTTTAAATATCTTTTAGAAATGATATTATATATATACGTGTATTTGTATTGAGAATAAGAGTTGTTCTTTATTCAAGAAGAGCAATCGATGTTTTGAGGGTTCAAACGCAAAACCTCTATAATTTGAATCTAGAGCGCCTCATGACTTGCCACTTGAGCTAGTGGTCTTTTACGATATTATGTAATATTATTTTTTTACCTTAACATAATAAGGTATAATAATTGTATTAAAATAGTTATTTATACTGAAATAATAATTCAACTCCAATTATTTTTAAATGATAATATCATTGTTTATTAAATTCTTACTCATTTTATATAAATCTCTAATTTATAACAATTTATTATTATTATTGATGAATTTTCCCATTAATTCATAAGCAGTATTTTATTTATAATTCTTTTTAATATATCTAATTGTTTATTTATAACATTCCATTATATAGATAAATAATATTTGCCTACTAGAAGTTCAATATCAACCAACCAAAAATTCTCTGTAATCATACGTTTGTAATAATAGTGAAATATTCATATCCCAAAAATGTAACAACATCGTTCAAATTTCAAATGATATAACAATCAAACACATATCATAACCCAATATATTAATATAAACTACCAACTGATAATAATATCTACAAGCAAGGGTGTCCAATGCAAATACACATATCCAATATCAAATATAACATCATTTACTAACAATAAATAAATAAGAGATCACCTCATGTACATAAAATAGCAATTAATGATATAAGTAGGGAAATAATATACCGATAATCTCTTATTCAAAGTATCCAACTTTAGCCAAACCTCTCTCGAAATGTTAATCCTAAAGCCACAAACTACGCATGAATCAAATATTATATGCAAAAGTTATAGTAAATAAATATATTGGGTTTAATTCGTGATAAAAAAAACTATCATGGCTAAATAATAAAAGAATCCATTACTTAAAACTTATGTTCAAGCCAAGCTCCTCTCTAAAATAAACATTTGTGTCCCTCATCGCTACATTCGGCTACCCTAGGACATCATCTCGACTACCACGACCAAACTCCTCTTGTTATTACCTACACAATCAACACCACCCAATATCCTCCGCCTACCATGTCAAAATCCCTCATACCGAACACATAACCCTAATCTACAAAATTACTCCACCATTGTAAATGATAAAAACTCTGATTGGTAGCACCGCCTTCCCTATGTAGAGATGCACCCGGCGCCACCAAGAACTCTGCCTAATTCATCCCTGTCTGTAAAAACCCATTTTGACCTAGGGTTTCATCCCCAACTGCCTTCGATCATCAATTACGCAAATTATGTCACCTATATGATAAATGAACACTTCATGTCTCATCGTATGTTCAAGATCCTCCATTTGATGTATTCTTTGTCCGATTTAGACATTGCTTAATGTTCCGACGTATTTCAGATTAAATATATTAATCACCATTAGAGAGTAGTGATTAATTTAAGGATTAGAGAGATTTTTCGAAAGTGTAAGATTCCTAGTAGGGTTTCAAAAAGTTATATATAAGAAGGTAGGCGGGTCTGTCCATTTGCAGTCTTTCTACCCGAAAGCGATTACATACATCATTTTGAACTTGTAAAATCATATCTCGTAAATTGTTACTCCAAATTCATCAAACACATTTTAAGTCGATTGGTTCAGAAACATTTATTCACAGTTCACTTTTAATTCATTACTCAATTTTTAGAAGTGATTAACAAATTATTAGTTTAAGTAAACATATGTAAATCAATGGGTCATTACACAACTATAGATCATTTTTTCGTTAAATAGGCTTACATCTAGGTAAACTAATTCATATACCAGATCCATATATTTTGGAAGAATGAGAAGATATTTTGCTAATATTTTCATGATCATACACCTGTATAGGAGAAACTTATAAGGAAAAGAGTTGTCTTCCACTTTCTCTTCCATAAAGTGTTACCTAACCAACACTACATACCATTTTAATCTTGAATTCTAATCTTAGAATCTCACTGAAACTATATTTTATTGCACTGCAGTAAAATCAAACAATAATAAAAGATATAATATGAGCTTAGGCTATAGATTTTTGTTGAAGCGTTATAGATTTCATGCATGGGATTATCATTCTATAGATTTTCATTGAAGCACTATAAAATTTCATGCATGGGATTATCATTATAATCTATTGCTTATACGGCGTTCTATAATACAGTGTCATTATAATACCTAAAATACGAAATAAGAACTGCATAAATCACTTTTGTTTATAACCTTGGCTATCATTTTGAGGACATGGTTCTTTGTGTCTTTGTTGTTTGGGAAAAAAAAACAGCTTAAACAACCAATGATATCGAGGTTTATATTATGATAGTCAAAAAACTATTCTAGTTTTAGTTTCACACTAAAAGTTTGAGTTGGTGTGGTAATAATAAATTTTCCTTTACCAAACATGATGGATCGATCAATTACCATTTTTTAGCTAAGTTGGTACATTGATGCAGTTGATATGTTAATATTAATTAACAATTTTTAATGTTAAAATATCAATATATTTTGTAATGGTAATTTGCTAATATATTAATAATACATGTATACTCATAAAATTAACTATATTATAAAATTTGGAAGCTAATAACTGACTATAATTAGTATAGAAATTCTACACTTAATGCATTTCTTTTCTTTCCCATTGATGTGTTTTATTATGTGACATAATAAAATGTATGATTAAGAGTTATTATATTATAAAATACTAAACCTTTTGATTTTTTAGTCAAATCTGATTTATTATTATCATGGAATAATTACAAATTTATCAATATATTGACATTTGGTAGGTTGACATATAAGTTACAGTATGATATATAATTTTTTCTGACCAATGAAATTGGTATGATAATGGTATTTCATAAGTGAAAGTGATAACATGGTAATTTATAAAATGTTGGTCAATCATTCTAATTCGCATATAAAAGGTAACCCAAAAATTAAAGTTCTCTAAATTTAAAATAATATTAAGTCAAAACATAAGGCAATACATAGAGTTCCTTTCTTATCGTAAATAAGCATTTGTAAAGTAAATGATAATTAAAGAAAGGTTTGTTCAAAATGCTAAAAAGGGATAAAAGTAACCACGTAAATAAAGAAAATCTATAACATACATTATTTAACGTGCCACATCATATTAAATCATAACTGTTATGATTTTGTTTCTTATCAAAAATTTCTCTTAAGAAATCCTTTCTACGTTTTGTTATCGGTAGAATTACCTAAAATTCACACAAAAATCAAGGCATTGTTGAATGATAACCAAAGATGTCGAATTTGCTATTGATAAATGCGACTTGATGAGAGAGATTGATCAGTGTCAGAGATTGATCGGAAGTATACCTCCAGTGATCATATTTAGGGTTTTAATTATGACATCAAAATCACGTTACTCGATAGATGCGATAAGTGAAGTTGGGGATGGTGCTTTTAGGGGTAGACTTTGATGTAGAGTATACCAGTGTTGTGCGAAATAATGGTTGTGCTAGCATCAAAATCCAATCAAAGTTACAACTGGGAAAAAGTGGGACAATGTGGAAAATATTTATCACGTAATATTTACCATTCAAGTAACTGTCGGATAACTAATTACCAAGTAATTAACACGCAATTTTTATTGAAATATGACTTTTTGCATAACACACTCACACATACATCAAATAACAAATCAGCCATGGAACTGTAACATCCCAATTTTTATCAAATTTAAACTTAGAAATTTATATGAATTTCTAGAATTTAAATTGAATTTGATTTGAAAATTTCAAGGCAAATCGGATAATCATTGATTTGTGTATAATTTGCATTTAAGTTTAAAATTTTAAACTAATAAATATTTCAAAATTATTTGAATTTAAAAATATGTGTGTGTGTAAATGGGTAGATTTGAAATTGAATTGGAATTTGAGTTTGAATTTGAATTTGAATTTTAAAAAATTTTAAAAATGTCTAGTAAAATAATTTGAATTGGAAATTATATATGTATGATTTTTTTATATAAATTAGTTTTAAAAACCTTATTCTTTTTAAAGTTATATATACATATATGATAAAAGAAATGTATTTATACAAAATTTTATTTAAAAACATGTAATTATGTAAGATTACGAGTGTTAATTAATGAGACATCCAATTTAACAAGTGTTCAATTTTTAACAAATAGATTTACAAGTGTAATGATCTTATAAATTTATTAACAAGTGTCATTTTGTTGTTTTTAATTTTTGAGAAAATTTATAGAAAGGAAATTAAAGTTATATAACATTTCTACTCTCCTCTCTCTCATTTTTTATCTTCATTTCCAAAGACCTGTACGAATTCTCAAACCAGGCAAAGAAAAAAAACCGTCAAGCAACTCTAAGAACAAATTCAAACTAGAAAAACAAAGATTAGATGCAAGCAAAAGAAAGCAAGGATTCAAACAAAAATCTATAAACAAAAGCAATTCAAAAGCCTGGAAAACATCTCAAGCCTGTAAGACAAAGTTAACTCAGCAAAGATTCAATTAAACAAATCAGGTTTTTCAGATCAAACAACAAAGGTCAAAACCAGAGAGCAATTTCCAGATTTTCAACTTAAAAACAGCTTCCAGGATTTTTCTACAGGCTCTCTGTTTCTTCTTGATCAAGGTGATTAAACCTTTCGAAACTCTGGTATTTGATCTGTGGTTTGAATTCATGATGAAAGCAAGATTGAACTTTGGTTTTCATTTTACAAATCTCTGTGTATGTGTATATTTTGCCTGTGCATGTTAATATCAGGTTCATTCATCCTTGTCTTTAGTTCCAGGTTTTCAAAAACCTGTTCAAACATCATATTCTTTTTCTTTAATTGATTTCAGGCTTCATGATTTAAATAAAACTTGTTTGTATAAACAAGATTAAAGTTTAAAAATTATTTTCAAATAAAATTATCAAATGGATTTCCAGAAATAAGAAAAGACAGTAAAACTCAAAAATTATGTCTTGATTCAAGTATTATAAATTTTTGATTCATTTACACCACTAGATTCGATTTGAAAAACCATGATTTTTAAAATAAGATTCAAGATTTTTAGTTCGCTATCGGGTGGGAAACAGGGACATGAACGGAATCGCCATTTCCACCAAATTTTGGCGATCGGCGAAGCATTAGGTCTCGAGATTGATGTCCTAGCTTGCTTGAAGGCAAGAGATCATCAGAAAAATGTTCATTAAAATTATAGTCTAGCATGGATGGCAAACCAAATCGATTTAGTGTTTAATACCAGTTTTAAGTCGATTGTGTTCTTGAGGCAATGGAGTAGTCATCGTCGAATCGGAATCTACCGGAGTTGCTGGAATCGAAGCGTTGAAATTTGGCGATGCTCTGACAAAAATTTCATGGCCTCTGGTAGCCTGAAATGGTGAGGTAATCGAGTTTTTGACGATCTAGTTTCTTCCATTTTTGGGTCGGGAAGCTAACTTCCAAGTTCGTCGTAGTTGATGGTTCCTGGGTGGCTTGCAAGGTTGGGTAGGCGATTGTAGACTTGTGGAAGGCGGCGAGGTTGGGTAGAGTTCATCGGAGCTCTGGTGCATGTGCGCGAACCTCTGATGTATATCGGTGGTATATGTTTGGAGAAGAATACTATGGACTCGGAGGGGTCTTCGGGGATTCAGGGTAATGACTCAAGGAAGGTGTCGAGTATTTTTGAGCACATTCCGGGAGGCAAAAACTTAAACAAAATTTCAAGTTTTAAAAAGAAAATTTTGGAAGGTACTCGGTGAAGACTCGAAGCATTCAGGCATTTGTTCAGGTGAGACTCGAAGTGGGTCTCGGATCTGACATATAAAACAGTTTTTACTTTAAAATAAAATTCAAACTTTTATGGCGAGCTATTATTTCAATCATGTCTTGAAAATGGCGACACGCTGCTGCTATGCGTTTTCTTCCATTCATACCTAGTTAGACTCATTCGTTCCCGATCGTCTCTTCCCTCCTCCTTCTCCTGCCGCATCTTCCATTCCTATGCCTAGCCCTCCTCTTCTTCCCCGCCTCCCCATTTCACCATCCTCTTCGCCCTCTTCTACTAGATCTGGGAGGTCTTTCAAGGTTCTTTAGACTGTGTCCTCGTGTTCGATGCAGCTATCTGACACCGAGTTTCCCCCTCTGCCTACTGGCAAGAATTCGTTTCTTGCTTATGTTGAATGTCCAAACTCGCGTCCTGGATTGTTAAAACCATCGGTTGGTGTTGTTTGTTGTGGTTCTGTGCCATCACGTGAGTATGAAGTCGCTGTTGTTGTTAGTGCATATGGTGTTGACTTAGGTGTTGATTCTGTTGCGACTGGTGATGATTTAGGTGTGTCGGGATGTGGGTCGAGTCATGCTGCTGTTGGATATTCGTGCTGTGCTTGTTGCACATCAGATGTTCGACCAATTGCTGTTGAGAACGTTGTTCTCAAACTCGGTGTTTTGAGTTCTGGACCCAGTCCTGCTGCTCCATCCCTGGCCGGTTCTAAATCTTGGACTTCGCTTTTTTCATCTTTGCCCCGTAATGCGGGGGACTACAATCCGATCGAATTTGAAATTGTTGAGGAAAATGGGGTGATGATTCCTCCTCCTATTGTTATGCAAGCTGATATGGACTATTGGTCAGATTACTTGGTTGGATTCTTTCTAGACCCATCTCATCGCCTTCACGATGTGGCTTCGGATTGTCGTAAAGTTTGGCGTCTTCGTGGCGATCTTAGTGTTAGGCTGGTGGATTCCATGTATTTCCTTTTGTTTTCCTCCAGCGAGGACCGCTGTCGTGTTCTTGAGGCTGAGCCTTCTTTTTTTGATGGGCAACCATTTATTATTACTCCTTGGTCTCCGACAGTTGCTAGTGCTCGTGAGTAAGTCCACTCTATCCCCGTCTGGGTTTACTTTTCCCATACACCCTCTACTCTGCAACCCTTGCTTGGTTTGAATTGGCTAGCTTGTAATGTAGGTAAATTGAAATGTTTTGACTCTAATACGGTTGCGCGTGAAAAATTGATGTTCGCTAAGGCTCTAATAGATATTTCCCCATCTAATCCCCTCCCATCCTCTATTCCCGTACAGCTTGCTATTGGGCACGTAGTGGAAGTCCGTGTTCGCAACGGTTGGGTTCCAGATATTTGTTCCTCCTGTCACTCCTTTGGCCACCTAGCAATCGCCTGCTCACATTCTGTTGGTTCTGCGGCTGCTCCTAAGATCCCTCTTCCTTGGCCTTCGCTTAGGAAATGGGTTCCTAAGGTATCTTCTCTGGTTGCTCCACCTCATGTGGCTCATATTTCTGTCCCGGATCCACCTTCTTATACTGATGTTCGACCTGTGTCGCCTGCTCGGCCTACATCCCCTGGCGTTTCTATGGTCCATAGTGTTGTTTCTACAGTCCCTACAGCTGTTCCGGTTCAGCCTCCTGGTGCTGCACCTGTTCCTGCTCTGCCTTGTCCCTCTATTGTTTGGGATGATGATGAGAGGTGTTGGGTTGTTCACATTTCTGACATGAGATTTAACCCCATGGATTATTCTTTCTTTAGATTTGTTTCTGATGATCATCTAGACCTTAGATGCCTTTATTATCGACCGTCAGGTGACTCATTAGCACTTGTTTTGGACGGTTACTTTTCGAGATCGAATTCTATCTTGCTTGCTGATTCATCCTGGGATCGTTCCTTTGTGTACTCTTTTGATTCTATGGCTTATGATCCCTGTTTTGCTTCCCATTTCCGCCCCTATGTTGGTCTGTTGGGGAATGTCCCTTTGGAGTCTTCTCAGGATTTAGTGGATGATGGTGATGCTACCTCTCTCGAGGAGTACTTGGTTTCGATACTCATTTAGTAGTTTTGATATGTCTATCACACTCTTGTGCTGTACTTGTTCTTTTTCATAGTAGTTAAGGTGCCTTTACCTTTCTTCTGTACTTCAATTTTTATTACATTTGTAATAAAAAGTGGATAGTCCACTATAAAACCGGCTGGCTTTGCCAAAAAAAATTCAAACTTCTAAAAAAATTTAATCCTTGTTTTCAAATGATGATTTTGAATAAAGTTTGAATTAATAAGGATTTAAGTAAGATATTTTTAAAGTAATTAAATTTAATTTATTTAATTTCGTTACATTATTTTATAAAGTTATTTATATTAAATGAATAATGTAATTAAAAAGGATAATTAAGATAAAATGTTATTTAAACTAACCTTAACCTTTTAAAGCAACTAATGTGATAAGGATGATTTACTAAACAGGGTTTAAAAGATAATCAAAGTAATTAACAAAGATAAAAAGATTTATCTTTTAATTTATTAAGTAATTAATGATTTGTTAATATAATTACTTAAAGAATAATTACTTAATATAATTACTTAAAGAATAATTACTTAATTAATTACTTAATATTAAAGATGAATTATATAAATAATTAAGGTTAATTAATTTGTAATTAATAATTAACTAATTAAGGAATAATTAATTAATAAAAGTAATTAAGATTTAATTAATTAACAATTAAGGATTAATTAATAAATAATTAATGACTAGTTAATTTATAATTAAGGATAAATAATCATCGATTAAATATAATTAATGGAAGTAATTATGTGATTAATTAATTATAATCACACGATTTATTCATCTTAATTATAGATGATTGATTATTATTGAATGCTTTGTACTAATTGATATCTCTGATATGTGATTGTGATACCATGTGACATGAATTGCTTTGCGCTGAGCTGTGATATCTGTGATTTGTTTCTGTGTGAATGTGAAAACCCATTGGCCCATAAAATGGAATTTGAATTTCGATGCGATAGGGAATCAGATTCCATTTGGTTATCCGAAACCCACATTGAACATTAATGATGAATCTTTGTGAATGATATATCCACGTGTTTTTGAACTAAGCGCTCACTGTTCGGTTTAGCCGGGAGAGGACTTTGTGTCATATAACCCATTTCGAATAGTGATACGATGAAATGGATAGCATTTGAAGACGGTGGTGAAGACCGCTTGTCTTCGAGAATGATAGGATAACCTGTCGAATGACTCTGCACTTAGTTGCTCCGGTATAGAGATCTTCATATGCGATGGAGAGTCCGATCAGGATTGTGGATGTACGGATTGCAAGGGTTTCTTTGGAAGTGCCTTCGGTTATGTTCGAACCCAGAACAGACTTGTATGGTTGTATGTCTGACATTACACTTTGAGATATAAAGCTGATTTCTTTCAAATACATTTCTGTTGGTGGCGGAGAATTTATTCTCTTAGCTTAACACCCTTCTCTGAGACATATGAGCTTAGAGGTTATGTAGTTGATGGTTATTAGTGATATACTCCCAACTTGGCAGTGTGGCATGCTGAGTGCTGCCGATCATTTGTTGATCGAAGCATGGCTTTTGTGAAAAGCGTAGCTTTGTGGACGAGACTTTGTCGAACCTCACAACCCGGTTATGGTCGAAACAGGAATCGTTGCAGCAAGGTTATTTGGGGGTAGCGCCCCCTGTGGGTATATACACTTTCTTCTGGATAGAAGTGGTATCATGGTATGGAGCCGAGATACTTAACGTATGTGGTTGCTGCAAACTTATTGCTTTGTGGTTGTTGGTTGAGAGGCGCCTTGGATAAAGGTCGGTCATGACCGGAAGATGGCATACTCATGTCAGTAGTTACCTAGTTACAGAGGTAACCCGACCTTGTGTTGGTAGAGATCCGGTTAGGTTCTCGGGGCTGTCCCTCTAGAGGAGTACCCAATCAGTGTAGGAAGTTCCTTTGCCTGACCATTTGTTGGAAATCCAAACAAAACAATATGAGCCCCGTATGGTTTTAGTTGTATAACCTGCCATGCAGCATGGCGGTAACCTGCTACAAAACATGGTAGCTATAGTAGGCGTACGACGAAATATGGTATGCTGGCTAAGATTAATATTATACTTTCGAAATGCCACTTATCACGACTCGAAATCCAGCATTCACAAATGGACATCAAATACCTCACTTGTATTCGACTGCCGGAGATTCAAACGTTGAACTCCAGTTCGGATGGATACTAAGTTTGGACTTGCGACACTCGTCCAAAATGTCAGGTTTCAGATCCGGAATGTCTAGGACACAGATCCTGTCTTTCAACCTTATAACTCCATTATTATCGATTACAAAACTGGAATCCTCACCTTAGTGTATTCTTTTACAAATTCCTTGAAGAAACTGGTCTTCTTTCTGCTTGCTAGTTCAAGGAAGGTAGGAGTGAGAACAAGATATGCAAGAACAGCATGTCTCCTACTTAAAGCTTCGGCAACTACATTAGCTTTTCGGGACGTATATTGAATATCTAGGTCATAGTACGCTAGAAATTCTAACCAACATTGTTGCCGCAAATTTAAATCTTTTTGGGTGAAGAGATATTATAGAGATTTTTGGTCGGGGAATAATTCAATTTTTTCACCTAAAACAAGAAGGATTTATTAAGTATATATTAAGTTAAGTTGAACTTTGAAATTTTCATTTAGAAAGACTGAAGGAGATCCTTACCCAGAAGATAATGTCGTCAGATTTTAAGGCGAAATAAGAGCCAAGAGTTCCAGATCAACGGTTGGGTAGTTTTTCTTATATGGACGTAATTGTCTACTCGCGTAGGCAATTACTTTCCCATTCTGCATTAACACAGCACTCACACCATCACCACAAGCATCTGTATAAACAGATAAGCCTTAATTCTCGTTAATGATAGCGAGAACGGGAGCGGTAGTCGATCTCCTCTTCAACTCGTGGAAAACTTCATCACATCTCGGAGTCCAATCAAACTTAGCATTCTTCATAGTTAGCTTAGTCAACGGGCTAGCTATCTTAGAAAAGTCCTGAATAAACTTCCGGTAATATCCCGCCAAACCCAGAAAACTTCTAACTTCTTTCGGAGTTGTGGGTCGCTTCCAGTCTAAAATAGCGGAAACCTTGTTAGGATCTACAGAGATTCCTTCTTCATTAACAATATGGCCGAGAAATCTAACTTCTTTGACCCCAAAGTGGCATTTAGAAAATTTGGCGAATAGAATGTTCTTCCTTAATATCTCTAAAACAATTCTTAGATGCTCAGCATGCTCCTCTTCGGTTTTTGGAGTAGATTAGGATATCATCAATAAACACAAGAACAAATTTATTCAATACCTCTCGAAACACACGGGCCATCAAATCTACGAAATACGTGGGAGCATTGGTTAGTCCGAAAGGCATGACTAACCATTCGTAGAATGTGTTTGGTCCTCTGAAAGAAGTTAAGTGAACACAGACTTCAGCAATTCACAACTGATGGTATCCCTGGTCTAGATCTATCTTTGAAAAGAATTGTGCGCCGTGCAGTTGATCGAACAAGTCGTCGATCCTAGGCAAAGGTAATTTGTTTTTGAGTGTTAGTTTATTGAGATCGCAGTAGTCCACGCACAATCTCAAGGATCCGTCAGACTTAACTATGAACACCACGGCTGAACCCCAATCGAAAACACTAGGACGTATCAACCCTTTCCCTAACAAATCTAGGGTTTGATTGACTAGTTCAATTCCTTCCTTGGGTGCCATCCTGCGGCTTGCATGGACAATAGGACAAGCATGGGTACTAAGTTAATTCTGAATTCAATTTCTCTATTTGGAGGTAAATATTTGACCTCTTCAAATACGTCGGGAAATTCCTGGAAAATAGGAATGGACTCCAGATTAGGTTCAGGATATCTCAAAATATACATCAGCTTATCACTCTTAGGACTCGGATCCTCACAAGAGATTTCAATGAAATTCCCAACATTCGTTTTGACTAAAATCGTTTAATTGTTACAATCTAATTTATCTTCGTATTTGGTTAACCAATTCATTCCGAGTAATTCGTTAAAGTTGAGAACATAAAGGTTGATAGGAAATTGATGATGAGAATATGATATAGGGACTTTTCTACAATATGGACACAGATATGCAGAACCACCAACCGGATTCTTTATGCAAATGGGGTCGTTGACAAATTCGGGTTCAAGTTTTAACTCATTTACGGTTTGTTGGGAGTTAAAGCTATGTGTAGCGTCCGTGTCAAACAAAACTCTAACAACTCTATCATAAATAGTAAGGTTACCTTCTAAAACTCCTTTTCCTTTATCCGCCTTTGAAGTTGAGGGGTCATCTTTTATCACGTATATTTTCGCCACTTGTGCTTGTTTCTTTTTTGGGCAATCTTTAACTCCGTGGCCTAGGTTGTGATAGTAATAGCATTCCTTGGTTCTTTGACTTGTCCAGGTTGATCTTTCTTTACTTTTTTCTTTGGCTTCTTGCAATCGTTTTCATAATGGTCTTTCTCTGGACAGTTGTAACAAGTAATGTTTCTAGCCGAGTTTTCCTGATTGTTCTTCTTCTCCTTGCCATGATATGGCTTCTTCCCTCCGAACTTTCTTTTTTTCCCATTCGGGTTGCTCGTATTTCCTTTCTCCACCGGAACTTCCTGCTTATTTAGGGTAGCATATCTATACCCCATATTGATCATATTAGAAAAAGATTCCTTAACGTGGGCAGTCATTCTTTCGTGGAACTTCTTGCTCATTCCCTAAATAAATCTTTCAATTTTCTTTAGAGGTGTGCTTACCAACTCTGGACCAAAATTAGATAACTCGTTAAACTTATTTAAGTACTCCTCAAATGATAAACTTGCCTGCTTCAAGTCCATAAACTTCGGGTACATTCGGGAGATACCAGCAGATACCATATATCTTTTCTCAAACACCTCCTTAAATCGTTCCCAGGTGAATTGATCTTCCGGCTCATCCACAGTAACAGTCTCCCACCAAGCTAGAGCTTCCTCTTGGAGTTGCCAAGAAGCTATCAATCGCATTTGATCGTTTTCCAACTTCAGTCCTCTAAAAATTCTTTCACATGATCGGATCCAGGCTTGGGCTTCGACAATAGACTCTTTGCCAGTAAACGGCTTTCCACCAAGTCTGAGAAACTTTGATATAGATCAGCCAGATTCGGCTGAAGTTGAACAGGAATAGCTGCTGCTGTTGCAGGGGCCTTGACCAGTTGTTGTGCTATTTCCCTGTTCCCTACCTTGTCCTCTTCTTCCGCTCATTCTCACTATCTGTAAATAGTAAGAAAACTTGATTTAGGCATATGGACAAGATATCTTAGGAAATATCAAAGGTTTAAAGAAATAGACCAAGAAATTTTAGGTTTTCGGTCTCTCAGTTATACTCATTCTAGGGTATTTCTCACCCCATCTCTAATGAGCCACCTAATGTGTTATATTCCGTAGCTAAAGTTCTTACTCAACCTTTAGCTCTGATACCACTTATCACGACCCGAAATCCAGCGTTCAGAAATCGACATCAAATACCTCACTTGCATTTGACTGCCGGAGATTCAAACGTTGAACTCCAGTTCGGATGGAGCTTATAACAACATTAGATGAATATAAATAGTGAAAACAAAATGAATATCATTGATCATAACACATATACAACATTGATACAATATTCATCACAACACCGGTCACCAACAATAGGGCACTACACAAATGATACAACAACAAAACGATAATACCACAGCGGAACGACAAAATAGACTTCAAAAAGTTTCCAACATACTTCAACTTCGATAAGGCCTTCAAAAACTTCAACCACTTCGAAAGATTTCCAAACCTAAAAGCTTTCCAATATCAGATAGCTTCCAAAATACTTCCAAATCCAAGCTAGCTCCAAAACACGAATAACCTGCTTCTAGGCTGCCCATGTGGAAATTATGGGCACCCAGAGTTTAGGAAGGGAACAATAAACTCCGGGTCAGTCATGGGATCGGTATGAGTAAACAAAATAGTTGTTTAAAACAAAAACAGTTTATAAAAGAATTTTGATATGCTATTGGAAAATGAAACTACCATAAGACCTCCCGCCACACACTCAATGCAATCGCAGAATTGAAGGAGATTTCTTCTTATGATAGTCGAACATGCTTGATACGAGAAAACTCTTTTCGATATTATTATTAGTGCATAGTGTAGAAAAACATTTCTTTTATCATATATATATATATATATGTATGTATGTATGTATATGTATAACTTTAAAAAGAATAAGGTTTTTAAAACTAATTTATACAAATAAATCATACATATATAATTTCCTATTCAAATTATTGTACTAAGACATTCTTTTAAATTTTTTAAATTTAAGTGAAATTCCAATTCAATTTCAAACCTATCCATATATATATATACACACACATATATCTTTAAATTCAAATAATTTTTAAATATTCATTAGTTTAAATTTTTAAACTCAAATGCAAATTATACACAAATCAATGATTATCTGATTTGCCTTGAAATTTTCAAATCAGATTCAATTTAAATTCCAGAAATTCATATTAATTTTTAATTTTAAATCTGATAAAAATTGGGATGTTACAGGAACCCTCCCTAACCCTCTCTCCAAATCCATCCTCCTCCTCCTCCTGGTCCTTTGTCCGTCCACCTTGCCTCCAGCCTTATTCCTCCTATACTACCTCTTTCCCTCTCTAACTCATCCATTAAACCTACCCTTCTCCGCCCATCCGCCAGTTCAGACGACCCTAATCATGCTCCAACATCGCCTAACTTACACTAGATCCCCTTGACCCACTTTCTTCTTCCTAAACTAACATAGTCATGTTATCCCACTTTCATGTCGAAATGTTAGCTGCTAGCTACTATCAACTAAAAGCTTCTTAGTCTTCTATAACATCCCGATATTTTCAACCATTTGCATCCGCACATGTCAGACTTGAATTGCTCAAAATATCAGATTGTTAATTTATATTTGACAAAATTTAGCATATATAGTAAATAAAATAATCACAGAATCACAGACACAGGGCAATATAACAATAAGCAACGGAAACAAATGAATAGTAGTTCATGAAGCTACTATATATACATAACAGAGTTAAACAATTACATAGAAATCCTAATACAATAGTCAAATACAAGATCAAAATATATCACAGGAGTCAACTGAATAACTGCAAACTGAATAGATAGATGGATCTCCAAGCAAAGCTCCAACTTCAAAAGTGAGTCTCAAATGCTATGACACTCAGTATGACCCGAGCGTAAAGCAAAAACACTAAACACTTGAGTCAGGATTAACATTATTATATCAACAAATCCAACTCAAGTGAAATATCAACTGAAATACAAGTAACTCAAAGGAAGTTTGGGATAACCATCCTCTAAGGATCCGTGTAACTATCTACTATATAGTAATAGACGCTATTATAATAATATCTATAGTAAAGTAAAACTATTAAAATAGCGTTAAGACGTTACTCATATCCCCCTTAACACATATATAATGTCATAGACTATACAATACCATGATACCTCTTAAACTGGAGCTCTCAGAGGGCCCTCCATAGGTACGGCACAAAACAAACTCGTAGTGGTCTCGATATGGGAGGTGACACGACATAACTAGGCAATGCCAAGGTAAATATACCTATTACACTTCTGGGTTGTTGGTAATGTAGAGCCGTAGCAATCTCCTAACTCGAGCCACACTCACCCAATCAACCACAAAGTAATAGAATGGTCAACGATGGACTGTGTCCGATCGAAGAAACTACCTCATTTTCCCATCAATTGCTCCTGTTTTAGCCACCTTATGCTAACTTACGGGAATCGGGTCCACGTATATACCTCATATAGGATCGTCGCCACTATCCTACTTCATTCTGGAATCTCCACCGCATACACGGTTGTTAAAGTGGTTTTCGGCATTGGCAGAGAGTATGACAATATCCGATCCCAGTCTCTTTAACAACCAATCGTTATTATAACACCGCGATCATTTCAAAATAGTTTATACTTCCAAATCAAAATATCAGTTTCCATTTCAAAACCATATCAATACGATATAATTTTTCACTTCAAATATATCCATTTCCAAAAATCATAGCACTTTCAAAGTTATAACGCTTTCCAAACCAAAACACTTGAAATTATAACACTTTGGAAATTATAACACTTTGAAATCATAATACTTTGGAAACCATAACTTTGAAATCATAACTTCTACCACTTAAACAGTTTAGATATTAATAATAGTTTATATAATAAAATAGTTTATATTAAAATAATTATATATTAAAGTAGTTTCTATTAAAAATAGTTTATATTAAAAATGATTTATATTAAAATAGTTTATTTAATAATTTATAAAGTAAAGTATAAAAATAGTTTTAAATATAATTTAAAAATACTTTATATAATAAAATAGCTTCCTCAAGTTTCACAAATCGATTCAAATCAACTCGAATTCAAAAATTCAAATTTAATTCAATCTCAATTCATCAATTTCAACTCAAACCATTTCAAATTGTATCGATTTCAAATACAGAGTTGAACCACAAATAAACCATTTCAATTTCACTATATTTCAAAGCTTTAAAATTCCACATTTTCAAAACTAAATCTGACAATTTCATATATAGAACAAATTCACTTTACTATTATTTAGTTTTGAAATATTTACTTAATCATTCCAATAACATTTAAATAAAACTTCAAATTTCAAATTTAAATAAAACCAAATAGCATTTCAATTTATGTAAATATGAAATATCCATTTAAATCACTTTTAATCAAAATCAAGTTAAAAAAACATCTCTTCAAAATCGCAAATTTAATAAATTTCAAATCAAACTTATTCTAGTATAACTTTTAAATAAATACAATTTCAAACCAATTTCTATTATGAACTCTATATTTAAAATATATTTTTAAATAAATACTTAAACATATTATTAAATTTATTTATATATTAAATCTGTTTATATATTTTAAAAATAGAAAAAATTATAAGTAAATTCTTAAATTTTATAATTTCAAACTAACTTATAATTTTAAAATTTTCAAAACATAAAATTTAAAAAAAATCAAGAATTTAAAACATATATAAAATAACATTTATATATTAAAAATCAATATTTATATAAAACCATGTATATATCTCCTTTAACCTTGGAAAATCGTTTCAAAAAATATATATATACCAGCAGTATCTGTATATACTTTTCTATCCTATAGTCAAGTGATACGGATATTTATCATTTCAATCCGCAATTTAAATATATATGAAAATATATCATTTCAACCCGCAACCCCAAATTCAATTCAATGAAAATCGCTTGGGTTTATCATTTCAACCCATAATGATTTTCTCTTATTCTACAAGATCGTTTGGGTATGTATCATTTTAACCAATATGGGATTCTATACTAACATGAAACATGCAGAGTGAGAACATATATGATAAAATACAACAGGCATATAACATCAGTGATTAAATAAATATAAACAACTGGATATGGTGTCATATCCCACAGGTGAACAGATAATGGCATATCATATATATAGCAATTAAATAACTAGCAACAACATATTTCAATTGTCGTTTCAATTGAAATCAAATCTAAAAAATATAAGAACGTTAATCGTGAGTGATAACTCATCTTTCGAAGCTAGAGGTGAACGAGAATGAGATGGGATACGAATCCAAGCACGAATTCCAGAGTAAAGTGCAATGGGCACGAGTTCGACTGATAAGCTGATAAATAAGAATCGATGAAAACAAATTGAATCAGCTTGATATAAACAGAAAATATATACATTATTATTATTTCCTTAAAATCAATATTTTAATTTAAGACGAATAATAAAATAATATACATATATATATATATGATAAAAATCATTATTCTTAAGACACCTATATTTAAAAATCCATATTAAATTTAACACACATACAACTAAATATATATGTATGTATATATATATATATATATTAGAACCGATATTTAAACTAACATCTTTATATTCATTTTCAAAATCACCAGAACGGATACATTTCATATTATACAACAAATACACTTTATTATATACTTTAGAAATGCAAGTTATAAAAATATCTATACTAACAAATGAAACAACATATATACAAAACAATGTGTACACACGCTAAGACAAAATGTGCAGACTGCCTATGTAAAGTATACAACTACATATGTATATCTAGACATTTCAAAATATCAACATATATTAAAACATACAATATACAACAAGTATGTAAACTACGAACAGAAAAAAATTTCAGATTTCATACTGTTGAAATTTATATATAATACCTATATACCTCTACATATATAGACTCATATAATGTAACACTTTATATAGAACAACATATAGATACATTTTCCAATATACATAACTTAGTAAACTGATATATGGAAAACTCATATGTTATAACATTTCATATAGCAGATTATATATACCTTTAAATATCAAAACTAATATATATATATATATATATATAATCAATTATATAACTAATATATTGTAAACCAACAGATTATGTATATATACTAGTACATAAATGAACAACGAAAAGATATAAAACTCATATAAGTTCATATACATATGTGTATACATATGCAGCAGATCCAAGAATACGTGCGGACCAAAACTAACTCTATAATGCTATATATCTATACTACTAATAAAGTAAATTCGTTGAACTAATTTACTCTGTGTCTTTTTGAAATTCCAAAAATGCCCTTACTTTCCGTTTACATATTTACGTTCAAACAAAATATCAACATATACAATAACACAAACATCCCGTGTTCGAAGCACGGACCCATACTAGTATAAAAGAGATCAAGCAACAATGTACATAAACCTATATGTATAATATTATATACCTTCCTAGATGGAGGAGAGGCGAAAAATAAAAGTGGGCTATAAGATTTGGGTTGCGGAGGGAAGGCACAACCCAGCGGCAGAGGTGGTCGAGGAGAAGAGGCCGCGCATGAGGTGCTGGCCGATGATGGGCTTCGGTAGGCTGTCAACTCGGGTTGGTCGTGTCGCACTCGCAGTTGGAAGGAGATAGGCACGGGAAGTGGTGGATGATGTTGAGGCTAAAGGGATGGACGGGTTGGAGGCCGAACAAAAAGAAGGGAAAAAGGTGGAGAGGCCAAGAAAAGGAGAAGATAAAAGATTGGAGCAAAAGAAATGGTGAAAGCTACTTTGTATTCTTTTTTTATGGCATGGAACATTAGGTGGAAAAATGAACCAACGAGATAAATGTTGGAACCAGTGGAAAAGCAAAAGTCACATGTGTTGAATTCAAGAAATAATTAATTTCTAGCCGCTGACAGCCTTGCAAGATGGGAAATGAATAGACAAAAGAAACAAAAGACTCAGAAATGAAAGGACTCAAAAACAGGTACCGATGCGATTAACTGTTTCATGGTTTCTGCCACGTACCGAACTTCAAAACACAGAATTGAATATACCACAGAGATCAGCACGACGAGACGATCAAAATGGTATACAGATATTAGCAGTATGATCATCGTATCAAAAGTCGATAATCGGAACCGAAAATGTTGCAAATTTGCCAGAAATAAGATAAACGGGGCAATAGCAGTCATTTGGAGAAACAAAATATGACATCTCGCTTAGAAAATGATTTACAAATTTATTGTATAAAAATATTCAGGTTTGAAAAACATTTTATTATCATAAAATAATAAGTGATTTAAATTGAAATAAAATTACATAATAAAATAAACTTCTATATTATCATATGAAAATTTACCATTTTCTATGTTAAAAGAGACGTATTCCAAATATCAAATTTTCAATTCAAAATTTTATTATTTAAAATTTCACAAAATTCAGCTAATTACGTAAATAAAATTACTAAAATTTACGGGTCGTTACACTCTCCCCACTCAAAACTTTTCGTCCCCGAAAAGAAAGGAGGTAGGAGAATAGAACAACCAGAAAGAAAAATAGATTTGAAAATAAAATAAAACAATTAATTTAAAACCATATAAATTTCAATTTAAATTAATTAATATTCAATAATTTGGTTAAATCCTTTTTATTAAATCAATAAATATTCATTCAATTCTAATTACTTAGTTCAAACTTTCAATTCAGTTCATATAAATTTCATTTAGTTTTTAAATTGATTTCCATTCAATTATTTCAAGTTTTAAATATTTATTCAAATTTTGGCTTCATTTAATTGAAATCATCCCTTAATCAAAATTTAAGAATTAAAATTCCGATTCACTTCAAACAATTTAGAGATGAATAAATATACATATATATATATATATATTCTATATATATCAAACCAAATCAATTATTATGTACCTATATATATATTATACAAATCAAATCATACTTAAGAAATTCAAATCAAATTCATTTTCCAAAACAAAGTGTAGCAAAGCTACAGAATGGTCTCTCCACTCTGAAATTCGAAAATGAATGTCGATAATGTGGCCGCCATTATCGAAATTATTTTCCAGCGACAAAAGAGAAGAGTACCGATTTAAACATTTAAAATTCTTCGAAAATGATTTCTATTTGAAAATACTTTAAATAATATACACTTTAAACTTTAAAATCAGAGTTTGGAATCACCGAAAATTTAAATTTGCAAATTCTTAATTTAAATTCATTTGAATTCCAAATCAAATTATAAAACATTTTTTATAAATTCATTTATTTATTTTATGTGACAAAATCCAATGGTTTACAAAAAAATAAATGAAAATCAAATATTATCATTTATAACAACCAATTTATTTAACTTTTAATTCCAGAAAATTTTACTCATATATATAGTATAATCATACAAAATTTATTTCATTTACCAAATTTGAAAACAATATTATGTCAGTTTGCTCCGTTCAAGTGTTTTGGAAATCCTATCGATAGCTTTGATCAGACAAATCGATTGGAAACCCGAATCAACATTAACAACTCAACCAACACAATATGTAATATTTTTACATTAATTTACAAATACACTCCCTCGCTCGATGATAAAAAGATAGATTTCAAAACAAAGATAGAGATTCAAATTTAAGGAGGCCCTAATCAAATAGAATTCTAACCAGAAGATGGATCGAAAGGGAGATAAGATAATCAACTACAAAATAAAAGGATGGATAGACTTGTATAAAATCGTGGGTGACCTTAACCGGATCAACCATGACTTCAAAAATAAGATCGATACAGAATTCTGAGGCAAATCGACATACGATCTCAAGAGATAAAATTCTAGCATAGCAAGAGATAGCAGAATCTAAACAGATGATACAAAAATCTTCGATAAATCAATGCCTGGTGTAAAGGAGTTTCCCCTTAAAAAATCATATAGTGGAGCTATGGGATGCTCCAGAATCAAGAAAACACGAATAGGTAGAGACAAGAATGGATTCAGAAAGAATGGAAGAGTTCCAAAGTTCAAAGGAAACCGAGTCAAAGAGGAAGGAATTCAAGCTCGAACGAAAGTGATTCTATAATTAATTTTACTCTATATGCTAAATTTGCCTGAAACCAGAGCTCTGATACCAACTGTAACATCCCGATATTTTCAACCATTCGCATCCGCACATGTCGGACTTGAATTGCTCAAAATATCAAATTGTTAATTTATATGTGGCAAAACTCAGCATATAAAGTAAATAAAATAATCATGGAACCACAGACACAGAGTAATATAACAATAAGCAGCGAAAACGAATGAATAGTAGTTCATGAAGCTACTATATATATAACAGAGTTAAATAAGATACAACAGAAGTCTTGAATATATAGAAGAATACAATTGTCAAATACAAGATCAAAATATATCACATGAGTCAATTGAATAACTGCAAGCTGACTAGATAGATGGATCTCCAAGGGAAGCTCCAACTCCAAAGGTGAGTCTCATATGCTGTGATACTCAGTCTGACCCGAGCGTAAAGCAAAAAGCACAAAACACTCGAGTCAGGATTAACATTCTTATATCAATAAATCCAACTAAAGTGAAATATCAACTGAAATACAAGTAACTCAAAGGATGTTTGGGATAACCATCCTCTAAGGATCCGTGGAACTATCTACTATGTAGTAATATACGCTTTAATAATAATGTCTATAGTAAAGTAAAACAATTAAAATAGCGTTAAGGCGTTAACCATATCCCCCTAAACACATTTATAATGCCACAGTCTATACAATACCATGATACCCTTAAACTGGAGCTATCAGAGGGCACTCCATAGGTACGACATAAAACAAACTCGTAGTGGTCTCGATATGGTAGGTGACACAACACAACAAGGCAATGGCAGGGTAGATATACCAATTACACTTCTGAGCTGTTGGTAAAGCAGAGCCGCAGCAATCGCCTAACTCGATCCACACTCCCAAAAATACAAGGGGTGCACCTAATCAATCACAAAGTAATAGAATGGTCAACGATGGAGTGTGTCCGATCGGAGGAGCTACCTCACTTAGCCCGTCAATTGCTCCTATTTTAGCCACCTTATGCCAACTCACGAGAGTCGGGTCCACGTATATACCTTATATAGGATCGTCGCCACCATCCTACTTCATTCTGGAATCTCCACCGCGTACACGGTTGTTAAAGTGATTTTCGGCATTGGTAGAGAGTATGACAATATCTGATCCCGGTCTCTTTAACAACCAATCGTTATTATAACACCGCGGTCATTTCAAAATAGTTTACACTTCCAAACCAAAATATCAATTACCATTTCAAAACAATATCAATACGATATCATTTTTCACTTTAAATATATCCATTTCCAAAAATCATGGCACTTTCAAAGTTATAACACTTTCGAAACCAAAACACTTGAAATTATAACACATTGGAAATCATAATACTTTGGAAACCATAACTTTGAATCATAACTTCCACCACTTAAACAGTTTAGATATTAATAATAGTATATATAATAAAATAGTTTATCTTAAAATAATTAGTATATTAAAGTAGTTTCTATTAAAAATAATTTATAATAAAAATGATTTATATTAAAATAGTTTATATTAAATAATTTGTAAATTAAAATATAAAAATAGTTTTAAATATAATTTAAAAATACTTTATATAATAAAATAGCTTCCTTAAGTTTCACAAACCGATTCAAATCAACTCGAATTCAAAAATTCAAATTTAATTCAATCTCAATTCATCAATTTCAACTCAATTCAGTTTCTAAATAAACCATTTCAAATTATATCGACTTCAAATACAGTTGAACCACAAATAAACCATTTCAATTTCACTATATTTCAAAGCTTTAAAATTCCACATTTTCAAAACTAAATCTGACAATTTCATATATATAAAAAATTCACTTTACTATTATTCAGTTTTGAAATATTTACTTAATCATTCCAACAACATTTAAATAAAACTTCAAATTTCAAATTTAAATAAAACCAAATATACCATTTCAATTTATGTAAATTTGAAATGTCCATTTAAATCGTTTTTAATCAAAATCAAGTTAAAAAATCATCTCTTTAAAATTGCAAGTTTAATAAATTTCAAATCAAAATTATTCAAGTATAATTCTTAAATAAATACAATTTCAAACCAGTTTCTATTATGAACTCTATATTTGAAATATATTTTTAAATAAATACCTAAACATATTATTAAACTTATTTATATATTAAATCTATTTATATATTTTAAAAATAGAAAAAATTATAAGTAAATTCTTAAATTTTATAATTTCAAACTAACTTATAATTTTAAAATTTTCAAAACATGAAATTTTTAAAAAAACAAGAATTTAAAACATATATAAAATAACATTAATATATTAAATTAATATTTATATAAAACCGTGTATATATATCCTTTAAACCTTGGAAAATCATTTTAAAAAATATATATATAGGTCAACGGTATTTGTATATATTGTTCTATCCTATGGTCAAGTGATACAGATATTTATCATTTCAATCCACAATTTAAATATATACGGATATATATCATTTCAACCCACAATCTCAAATTCAATTCAGTGAAAATCTCTTGGGTTTATCATTTCAACCCATACGATTTTCTTCTATTCTACAAGATCGTTCGAGTATGTACCAATTCAACCCATAGGGTATTCTATAATAATAGGGAACTTGCAGAGTGAGAACATATATGATAAAATACAACAGGTATATAAAATCAGTGATTAAATAAATATAAACAACAGGATATGGTGTCATATCCCACAGGTGAGCAGATAATGGCATATCATATATATATATAGCAATTAAATAACTAGCAACAGCATATTTCAATTGTCGTTTCAATTGAAATCAAATCTAAAAAATATAAAAACGTTAATCGTGAGTGATAGCTCATCTTTCGAGGCTAGAGGTGAACGAGAATGAGATAGGATACGAATCCAAGCACGAATTCCAAAGTAATGCACGATGGACACGAGTTCGACTGATAAGCTGACAAATAGGAATAGATGAAAACAAATCGAATCATCTTGATAAAAACAAAAAATATATACATTATTATTATTTCCTTAAAATCGATATTTTAATTTAGGATGAATAATAAAATAATATACATATATATATGATAAAAATCATTATTCTTAATACACCTATATTTAAAAATGCATATTAAATTTAACACATATACAACTAAAAGATCTATATATATATATATATATATATATATATATATATATAACCGATATTTAAACCAACAATAAGATCTTTATATTCATTTTCAAAATCACCAGAATGAATACATTTCATATTATACAACATATACACTTTATTATATACTTTAGAAATGTAAGTTATAAAAATATATCTATACTAACATATGAAACAACATATATACAAAACAATGTGTATACACACTAAGACAAAATGTGCAGACTACCTATGTGAAGTATACAACTACATATGTATATCTATACATTTAAAAAATCAACAGATATTACAGCATATAATATATTACAAGTATGTAAACTACGAACAGAAAAAAATGCAGATTTCATACTGTTGAAATTTATATATAATACCTATATATCTCTGTATATATAGACTCATATAATGTAACAATTTATATAGAATAGCACATAGATACATTTGCCAATATGCATAACTTAGTAAACTGATATATGGAAAACTCATATATTATAACATTTCATATAGTAGACTATATATATACCTTTTAATATCAAAACTAATATATGTATATATATAATCAATTATATAACTAATATATATACTAATACATAAATGAACAAAGAAAAGATATAAAACTCATATAAATTCATACACACACACACACACACACACACATAGCAGATCCAAGAATACATGCAGACCAAAACTAACTCTATAATGCTATATATATAAATGAGATCTAACAACAATGTACATAAACCTATATGTATAATATTATATACCTTCCTGGATGGAGGAGAGGCAAAAAATTAAAGTTGGCTGCAAGTTTTGAGTTGTGGAGGGAAGGCACAGGCTAGCGGTAGAGGTGGTGGAGGAGCAGAGGCCGCGCATGAGGTGCTAGCCGATGATGGGCTTCGGTAGGCTATCGAATCGGGTTGGTGGTGTGGCACTTGCGGTTGGAAGGAGATAGGCGTGGGAAGTGGTGGATGATATTGAGACTGGAGGGTTGGACGGGTTTGATGTGGAGGCCGAACAAAGAGAAGGGAAAAAGGTGGAGAGGCCAAGAAAAGGAGAAGATAAACGTTGGAGAAAAATAAATGTGAAAGCTATTTTATATTCTTTTTTTCAAGCAAAGAACAGTAAAAGGAAAAATGAACCAACGAGACAAATGTTGGAACTAGCGGAAAAGCAAAAGTCACATCTGTTGAATTCAAGAATTAATTAATTTCCAGCCGCTGACAGCCTTGCATGATGGGAAATGAACAGATAAAAGAAACAAAAGGACTCAGAAATGAAAGGACTCAAAAAGGGTACCTATGCAATTAACCGTTTCATGGTTTCCGCCACGTATCGGACTTCAAAACACAGTATTGAATATATCGCAGAGATCAGCATGACGAGACGATCAAAACGGTATACAAATATCAGTGGTATGATCATCGTATCAAAAGTCGATAATTGGTACCGAAAATGCTATAAATTTGCCAGAAATAAGATAAACGGAGCAATAGCAGTCAAATTTGGAGAAACAAAATATGACGTCTCACTCAAAAGATGATTTACAAATTTATTGTATAAAAATATTCAGGTTTGAAAAACATTTTATTATCATCAAATATTAACTTATTTGAATTAAAATAAAATTACACAATAAAATAAACTTTCATATCATCAGATGAAAATTTAACATTTTCTATGTCAAAAGAGACGCAGTCCAAATATTAAATTTTCAATTCAAAATTTTATTATTTAAAATTTCACAAAATTCAGCTAATTACGTAAATAAAATTACTAAAATTTACGGGTCGCTACATCTTCACTTTTCAAGAGTAAGCCTAGGAATATGAGCTCCTACCAACCAAAACACTTCAATATTGGCAGAGAAGGAATTCCTAATGATCCTTCTAAAGAGGCCAGAGATGAAGGCATCTCCTATTGGAATGACCACCCGTTTGATTCTTCCTTGTTGATAAATTCTCCTTTAATATTATTTCTACTCATATTAGAAAGGTTTGGAAATTAATAGGGAAGTAAACATAAAGTTCAATAATATTAATTTTTAATTTTAATTTTCCAATGTTCAAGATTGAATGAAACTCCTACAATCTGATCCTATATTTATTAAGGCAAAATATTTATCCTTGCTACTTGGAATCAGTCTTTTGGGTGCGCTCAAGCGCAAACTAGAAATGCTCTGATATGAGTTTGTTTTTACAGAATTCCTTAAATTACTTGGGCCCTGCTTGGTATTAATTGGCTTGCTTGCCTATTAGTCGTCTTATATATTTTGATGAGAATATTGAAGCTAAAACGCTTTGAGTACCCATAAGGCTTTAATAGATATTTTCCTTGACCAAGAACTACCTAGCTTCATTGTGTTAGATCACTGGGTGAGGGTGTCCAAATGTTCAAATCGATTATGAATGGAAATCAAAATTTTGCTACAATTGTAAAGTTTTCGGGCATGAAACTTTTGAATGTGAGAAATTAATCCCAAATGCTAGATATGATGCAGATGAATTTGAAGGTTCGGTCGAGCCTACTCAAAATAATGTAACCGTCCCTCATAATGGAGATAAAGAGTACGTGCATGCTGCTGTACAAGGAAATGCATTCGATCAAACCAATAAAAATCGCATATCTCTTAGGAACAAAAGGTGATTAAGGAAGCAAGTGCCTTTATCATGGCATGACAACTCACAAACAGCAACAGATCTCTTCTCCCATCATGACAAATCAATCCACCGCCTCACTCAACACTTCCACCTCCTTCATCTTCCATATCACGAGGAAAAGCTCCATCTGCAAGTGCGCCTATAAAAGCTAGGAGAGGAAGGAAAAAAGACAACAAGGCACTGCATCTATCCCCCGATGACTTTGATAAAGGAACGCAACTTTCATCTAACCTTACACTCCCATTAACTGAATCTAAATATCTCATTAACCCTTTAAAGGCAAGAATACATACAAGGCAAAGCCCACTTCCTCTAACTAACCTTCTTTTTATGTGATAATACACAATATAGCCATGTGGAATATCACTGGTGCACACGAACCTACAAAGCAACTAGAAATCAGAAATTTTATTCTTTAGCATAATGTTCAAATTATGGGAATTCGTGTAACTAAATTAAAACAAGCTCTAACTTTGCATGCCATCCAACTCATCAAGAATACATGGAACCTAGAAACCAACCAGCAACAAGCTCCTTATGGTCAATTAATGGTGATGAGGAATCCTCAATATTCTACCCTCAACTCCTACACTTCTTTTATATATTCACCTCCCCTCCACCCTTCTATTTAACCTCTCTTTTATCTATGCCTATAATCATATATAGCAAATGCAAAACCTTCTTGATGCTCTTCCCACTCTTAGATTCGGCTCTCCATGGATATACCTTGGTGATTTTAACTACATGTACCACATTAGTCAAAAAGCTATCAGAGTCACTTTATCCCTCAACGATATAAAACCCTTTAACCAAGCTATGATAAATGCCACTCTAATCGCTATCTTCACTACTGGGCCTCTTCACACATTGAATAACAAATAAAGATCCGGCATCAGAACTATATGCAAACTAGACCACGCTTTTCACAATCCTCACTCCCTTAATCAATGGCCTACCTTACACTACACTATCCTCGCCCTTTTTCTATCCGAGCACAATCCCCTCCTTCTTAAATGGGGTGATTGTTCCATGGTTAAGTTTCCATCTTTTAGATTCTTCAATCACTGAGCCACTAAAAATATTTCACTACGGGTCTGGTCCTCAAACATTCAAGGATATCCAAGTTTAGACTCCAAGCTAAGCTCAAGCTCCTAAAACGTAAACTAAAGCTTTGGTATAAAGAAGTTTATGGAAAAGGGAACTACTTATCTTCCAAAAAAGATGCTCTGTTCCATACTCAATAACGACTTGCTACTAACCCTTTAAATTCATCCCTTGTTGATCAAGAAAACATTCTATGTAATTACCTTCATGAAGCCCTAAAATCTGAAGCAAAAATGGCCCATCAAAAAACCAAAGAAAAATATGGTGTGAAGGAGATAGAAACATGAAGTACCTCCACTCAAAACTTAAAGCTAAACAGGTAAACCATATGATTTTCTCCATCGTTGGTATGAATGTGGTTCTCCATACATCTCCCAGCAATGTCAACAATACCCACTTAGAGTATTTTGAATCTATACTTGCCAACCAAAAGCCCCACATTTTGGAATTATCTCACCTTTTCAAAATGTACCACTCGTGTATCACTGAAACAAGCTAATAGCCTAACAAACTAAATAACTGATGATGAAGTTAGAGATGCTCTCTTCTCTCTAAGCAATGTTAATAAGAAATCTTGGAATGTTATTGGACCTGATTTTATCCAAGTAATTAAGCAATTCTTTTAAACAACAACCTTTAGCCTGGCATAAATGCTACTAATATAGCATTAGTGCCAAAAGTAGACAATCCCTCCATTGTTTCTCGGTTCAGACCAATCTCATGTGTAAATGTTATCGACAAGTGCATTTCTAAAATCTTAGCTACCAGAATGCAATCTGTCCTCCCCTACATAATCTCTCCAAACCAATAGCTTATATCCCTAGAAGGTCCATTAGTGACAACATCTTGCTTACACAAGAACTTCTTAAAGGCTATGGAAATAACTAAATATCTCCTAGAAGCATAATAAATCTTGACATTCAAAAAGCTTTTGACTCAATTTTCCCAAAAGCCATGGATGTTATTCTCTCTAGAATGAATTTTCCTAAAGTGTTTACTATATGGATATACACTTGTATCTCTACTTTGTCTTACTCTATAACTAGTAAAAAATGCTCTCATGGATACTTCAAAGGAACTCAAGAAGTCAGACAAGGTGATCTTATCTTGGGCTGCCTTTTTGTAATAGTTATGGTAATCCTAAAGTGTTTGCTCCACGAAAAAGTCTTGTCGAATCACCTTCAACTTTACCCAAGATGTAAATACCCCCTAACAACAAATCTATTATATGCGGATGATCTTGTGTGCTTCACAAAACCAACTGAAACATATATCTCATGAATACTTCAAACTGTTGGAATAATTCGGCATTATGGGGCCACATATTTTAATATTTGAATGTATGGGCTATCTTAGGATTAAGTTTAATTATGTGATCTATTTGGAATAAATACAATAAGACTTAAGGGGTATATTCGTCATGTAAATTTATAATGTGTGGATACCAGAGTGACAATTTTAGTTTGTTGAAGGGCCGAACTGAAAAATGTCACACACTATATATATGGGGTTATGGTCCCCAAATTACACAAGTCTTATCATAATCTCTCCACCCTCTTCTAAAGAGAATTTTTCAGATCTAAGCTTGTGTCAATTTGGAAGATCTAAAACCTAGTTGATCTTCTTTTTTGCAAACATCAATGGATTCAGGTACGACTTCTGCTAAACTATTTAATCTCATATATTTGTTTCTCGGTAGAATCAATATGGGTTGTATGTATTCAGATCTAGAATTTATTTATTTATTACAACTAGTGTTATCAGAGCCACCCATCATTGATTTTATTGAGAAATGCTTTGGTTTTAAGAACATATGAAATTAGGGTTCTTGGATTTACAATTTTCGGTTGATTCACCTGATCCACTTATTTCGTTCTGATTTGTGAATGCTTCAATTATGGTGATTCAAAACATGTTAATAAACAGTATTATACATGGATCCATAGATTTAATGAAATATTGGATTCTGTTGATTTGACCAAAAGTTTCCTGAAATGATAGCAATTTGGATTTAACTGAACCGTATCATTGGATTTATGATCTAAGAATTCATCTACATCTTTTATAATAATTGTACCATGACATGTTTGTGGTTTTGTTTTCTCCTGCGAAAGCATAAATTATTATTTTATTTGGTTGGTTTTTTTTCTTAGCATAAAATAGCAATAGGCATTGTTGAAATATTGGCCAAGCTTTTACTATTCATTACTTATGTACACTATGAATCAGCACATTAATTAATGCTGTCAGATTTGACTTTTTTTTTTGTAATTTATTGTTACTACTTAATATGTTTCACCTTCTATTTTGAATAGTAGCAGTTAAATAAAGTACGCAATAATCTGATACTAATTATTATTGCAAGTATTATTCATTTATGTATTATTACAGTTTCCTTGAAGTCAAATTTGACATTGATATTTATGGCAAATTTATAAATGAAGGAGTTAAAATAAATTCATATACTATTTGGCGTCTTTTGCAAATTGATTGTGAATATCCTACATTACAAGTGAACTAATTGAAATAATATGTCACCAAAGTGACCTCTCTTATTTTAGTTTCTCATGAAAAAATGTTAGATATTTGTGTGTATTTGTTTATGCGAATATTAGTCGGCCCAAAGGAAGGTTAATATCTTGCCAAATTAGATACACATGTGTGATGATAAATATGTAACAATTATAAAGTTTTACAAGAAAATGATTAATCGGCCCAAAGGAAGATTATTATTTGACTTGAATTTATTGTTATATTTGATGATTACAACAAGAATACCACTTACAGTTAATATTACTGTCCAAAGACTTGATATTAATGTTGTTCTAGGTATCTTGAGCAAAGACTTACCAATTATTTTAAATTTACTACAGTTGTTTTATAATGTAAGCATATTTGATTAATTTAAAATTACAGCTAATTTGACTACGGTATCTGCCAATCTGAACAACATTCCTATTCTGACTGGAACAAACTTTAAGGATTGGAAAGAGAACATATTGCTTGTTCTTGGCTGTATGGATCTTGACCTTGCACTTAGGATAGATGAACCCGCCCCTCTTACGGATGAAAGTTCTTCTGATATTATAAAGAACTTTGAGAGGTGGGATCGTTCAAACTGCATGAGTCTAATGATCATAAAGCGTGGCATTCCGGAGACATTTAGGGGTGCGGTATCTGAAAAGATAACCAATGCTAAAGATTTCCTTGCTGAGATTGAAAAACATTTTGCTAAAAACGATAAGGCGGAAACAAGCACGCTTTTGCAATGCTTGATTTCCATAAAGTATCAAAGGAAAGGAAACATAAGGGAGTACATTATGGAAATGTCTAACACTGCTTCAAAACTTAAGGCGCTTAAGCTTGAGCTTTCAGATGATTTGCTCGTGCATTTGGTATTAATCTCTCTTCCTTCACAATACAACCAGTTCAAGATCAGTTATAACTGTCAAAAGGAGAAATGGACTCTTAATGAGCTCATTTCGTATTGTGTACAAGAAGAAGAGAGATTGAAGCATGATAAGGCTGAAAGTGCTCATTTAGCAAACACCTCTAAGGGAAAAGACAAAAAGAGAAAGAAGGATAAAGAAACTGCTAAGGGTCCGACTGAAAAGAAACAACAAAAGGAGACTGATGGTTGTTACTTTTGCAAAAAGGCTGGACATTTGAAGAAAGATTGTGCCAAATACCACGCATGGCGTGTTAAGAAAGAGTTGCCTGAGCTACCGAAATCCAACTGATGCTGAAAGATACATCTATGTGGGTGATGGAAAATCGGTAGAAGTGGAGGCTATTGGGCATTTTAAGTTGTTATTAAGAACTCAGTTTTATTTGGATTTATTTGATACTTTTGTTATACCGTCATTTAAACGGAATTTGGTTTCTGTTTCTAAGTTGGACAAATTTGGTTATTCTTGTTCATTTGGAAATGGTACTTTTAGTTTATCAATGAATTCAACTCTTATTGGAAATGGTTCTCTTAATGTTTATGATAACTTATATATGCTTGATGTTAATATCTCTTATAATGAAGCCTTGCATGTAGAGTCACGTGGTACTAAAAAAAAGCTAATAAGGAAACTTCAGCCACATTGTGGCATAAGCGCTTAGGTCATATATCTAAAAATAGAATTCAAAGGCTCGTGTCAGATGGCATTTTGGAATCCATTGATTTTTCAGACCTTGATGTCTGTGTAGAGTGTATCAAGGGAAAACAGACCAAACATAAGAAAATAGGTGCCAATAGAGCAACTGACGTCTTAGAATTAATACATACAGACATTTGTGGGCCATTCCCTGAGGCATCATGGAATGGTCAACAATATTTTATAACATTCATAGACGACTACTCAAGATATGGCTGCCTATATCTTATTCATGATAAATCAGAATCCTTAGACATGTTCAAGAAATTTAAGGTAGAAGTTGAGAACCAACTCAACAAAAGGATTAAAACTGTCAGATCTGACCGTGGCGGTGAATATTATGGTAAATCTGACGGATCAGGTGAACAATGTCTACGACCATTTGCCAAATTCCTATAGGAATATGGAATAGTCCCACAATACACTATGCCAGGTTCACCTAGCATGAATGGTGTTGCTGAGAGACGAAACCGGACTCTTAAAGACATGGTAAGGAGTATGATCAGTCATTCTACCTTATCAAAATCACTTTGGAAAGAGGCATTAAAGGCAGCAGTTTATATCCTTAATAGAATACCCACTAAAGCAGCTACTAAAACACCTTATGAGCTCTAGACAAGCAAACAGCCTACTCTAAAGCATTTTCACATTTGGGGATGTCCAGTTGAGGCAAGGCTATATAGGCCAAATGAAAGAAAATTGGACTCCAAAACAGTGAGTAGCTACTTTATTAGTTATTCTGAGCGATCTAGGGGCTATAAATTTTATGATCCCATACTGGGGAAAATATTTGAGACGGGAAATGCAACATTTTTTGAGGATGTTGAGTTGAGAGGGAGAAATGAAGCAAGGAACATTGTTTTTGAGGAGGAATCATCGCCTATGATTCCTATTACAGTTACTTCTTCGGACAATGTGCAGATTATTGTTCCTGTCATTGATCAAGAAGTGAATTTATAACCCCAACAAAACAATGTTGAAGAAAATCCTCTTCAAGTTAAAGTTAATGTTCCACAAGAACAAATTCAACAACCTCAAAATGAATTGCCATTAAGAAGATCCACTAGGGAAAGAAGAAATGCTATTCTGGATGATTATGTTGCATTTCTTAAAGAGTTAGAGGATAATAATGGATTGATGGAAGATGATCCTATCAACTTTCACCAAGCCATGCAAGATATTAATTCTCAAAAGTGGATTGAAGCTATGAATGAAGAGTATAAATCAATGCAAGACAATAAAGTTTGGGATCTTGTCCCTTTACCTGAAGGTAAGAAGCCCATTGGTTGTAAATGGATATTTAAAACCAAGAGGGATGCAAAAGGTAAAGTGGAAAGATATAAGGCTCTCCTTGTAGCAAAAGATTTTACTCAAAAGAAAGGCATTGATTTCAAAGAGACTTTCTCTCCGGTTTCATCGAAAGACTCTTTTAGAATAATTTTGTCACTTGTTGCACATTTTGACCTTGAGTTGCATCAAATGGATGTTAAGAGTGCATTTCTCAATGGAGACATTAAGGAAACAATTTATATGGTGCAACCGGAAAACTTTGTGGTCGAAGATCCAAAGAATATGGTTTGCAAACTAAAGAAATCCATTTATGGACTCAAACAAGCTTCTCGTCAATGGTACCACAAATTTCATAATATAATTACCTCTTTTGGTTTTGAGGCAAACATTATTGATAACTGTGTGTATCACAAGTTTAATAGGAGTAAATTTATATTTATAATTTTATATGTTGATGATATATTGCTTGCCAGCAATGATTTAAATATGTTGCACGAAACTAAGAGATTTCTTCCAAATAATTTTGAAATGAAAGATCTTGGTGATGCCTCTTTTGTATTAGGGATCCAATTACATCGTGATCGTTCACGAGGCATTCTTGGATTGTCACAAAAGAACTATATAGAAAAGGTGCTTAAGTGATTTGGCATGCAAGATTGTAAACCAAGTGATGCCCCTGTCGCTAAAGGAGATAAGTTTTGTCTCAAACAATGCCCTAATAACATCCTTGAAGTTAATGAAATACAGAAGATCCCTCATGCATCTGCTATAGGGAGTCTAATGTATGCTCAAGTATGTACGCGTCCGGATATTGCGTACATTGTATGAGTGTTAGGCAGGTATCTTAGTAACCGTGGAATGGATCATTGGAAAGCAGCAAAAAGGGTTATGAGGTATCTTCAAAGAACAAAGGACTATATGCTTACATAGAGAAGATCAGATCAGTTGGAGATCATTAGGTATTCTGATTCTGACTTTGCTGGATGTCCGGATAGCAGAAAATCCACTTCAGGATGCATATTTATGTTGAGTGGAGGGGCTATATCATGGAAGAGCATTAAGCAAACACTTATAGCTTCTTCCACTATGGAAGCAGAGTTTGTGGCTTGCTATGAGGCATCTAATCATCGAAAATGGCTGCGAAATTTTGTCACTGGGCTGCGCATTATAGATAATATTGAAAGACCACTAAAGTTGTTTTGTGACAATAGATCAGCGGTATTATATTCTAATAACAATAGAAGCTCAAGTAAGTCAAATTACATTGACATCAAGTTTCTAGTTGTGAAGGAAAGAGTGCAAAATGGGTTAATATCCATAGAGCATATTGGGACAAATTCCATGTTAGCGGATCCACTTACAAAAGCATTACCACCCAAGGTCTTTCATAAGCATGTTGCTAAAATGGGTGCATCTTCTATGTAAGAATATTTTGGTTTAGGGGGAGTTTGTACTAAGTCATTTCTTTTGTGACATTGCTCTATATTTTGATTGTGGATATTCTTCAGTTTTTCTGATCAGAAATAAAGTTTTTTTTTAATTGCACTCAAATTATTTATATATGCTTAGATTTTGATCTCATTAAAGTAAAATAGGACCAGTTGGAAATAGACATGTAAAGATCACATTTCATGTAATTTCCGTGCTACACATACATGATTGATCTATGTCATTTGATTATATTGATATACATGACCATTGATGGGTTTAGTTACACTAACGATAATGAAAACCGCTTTGATCCTATGTTAACACAATCAATGGACGAGATTGTTTTGGATATACCATATTGTCAAGATAGCTATTTAAGAGCTCATAAATTTAAATACATTCTATAAGGTTACATATATGGCATAGGGGGAGATTGTTGGAATAATTCAGCATTATGGGGCCACATATTTTAATATTTGAATGTATGGGCTACCTTGGGATTAGGTTTAATTATGTTATCTATTTGGAATAAATACAACAAGACTTAAGGGGTATATTCGTCATGTAAATTTATAATGTGTGGATACCAGAGTGACAATTTTAGTTTGTTGAAGGGCCGAACTGAAAAATGTCACACACTATATATATGGGGTTATGGTCCCCAAATTGCACAAGTCTTAGCATATTCTCTCCACCCTCTTCTAAAGAGAATTTTTCAGATCTAAGCTTGTGTCAATTTGGAAGATCTAAAACCTAGTTGATCTTCTTTTTGCAAACATCAATGGATTTAGGTACGACTTCTGTTGAACTATTTAATCTCATAAATTTGTTTCTCGATAGAATCAATATGGGTTGTATGTATTCAGATCTAGAATTTATTTATTTATTACAACACAAAATTCATCCGTTTTTTAAAATATGACAGGTCTATTCATTAATATGGAAAATCATAAATCTTAGGGGCTGGCCTAAATCAACAGCTGAAGGATAGAATAATTGTCACGTCAACCCTTTATGAAATGTCATCTGGTTCCTTATATCTTGGAATCCCATTAATCTCTTCAAGAATAACAACAAATGCCTGCTTACATCTTTATGAAAAGATCATGAAAAATATATCTTCTAGACCTAATCCCAGACTATCTCAAGCTGGTAGGCTCATTGTCATCCAATCTATAGCTTCGGTTATGACCAACTATTGGTCCCGTCGTTATATCCTCCCTGTTATGCTCATATCTATGATCAATAGAGCAACGAATAAGTTCCTATGGCATGGTGACCCTTTCTCTACAAATCTTAACCCCATTGCCTTCAAGAAAATCCAACTTCTTAAATTGAATGGCGATCTCGAATTGTTAACTAAAGAAATTGGAATATCGCTGCCACGTCAAAATACTTTAACTACCAGCTCTCTAAACGTCCAAATCTGTGGGTTGAATGGGTTCATTCTAACCTTCTCCAAGTGAAATTTTTTGGATTATCCCCCCCCCCTAACAACCCACCCCCCCAAACCAAAGGCTAGCTGGAGCTGGTAAAATATCCTGAATCTCAGAGAAAAGTTCTTATAGTTTTTTCAATGCAACCCCTTGTACAATCCATCCTTAAAATTCTAGATAAACCTGTAGGCCTCCCCAAGCCTTATTTTATCAGTAAAGTTAGCCCTGATCTATAGCACCTATCTGGTATCCCCTTAAATGCTCATTCCATAGTTTACTTTGTTGATGGCCAGTTGGTGATGCCGTATGTAAGTTCACCGTATATTCACGCTATTTGGAACAACATCCCTATGAGAATATTTTCTTCTTCTACCCAAGCCATATTTTGCTCTACTGCAAACAAACATCACCTATATCAGCAATGCACAAAGCTATCTTAAGTCATCATGATATCTTCCCTTGGAGAAAATGCATATTGAATTTAAGAAGTATCATGAAGAATAATTTCTTACCATGGAAGATAATGGCTAATGCTTTACAAATGAAGGACAAGCTTCATAGCATTGGAATCTTGGATAATAATTTATGTATGTTGTGCAATCGCGGAATTGAAATAAGTACGCACCTCTTCTTCGAATGCCAATTTTCTCATCAAATTTAGCAAACATGCTTGCGAATGGCGATTCCACACCCCATCTTCCAATAGCAGAACCGAATGGAATAAACTTTTAAAGGTATAAGGTGGAAGACTTAAATTCCACCATCCTCCTAGCAATTTTGAAGAGGTTCTCTGTAGCCATTTGGGAAAAAGGAACAACAACACATTTAGGAATGAAGTTCAACATGCAGTAAGTCATTAACAAGCAGATTCTTATAGATATTCAAAAAATTCAAATGAAAAATCATCCCATCCGTACTAGAGTGGGATGAGAATCCATTCTTTTATAATGTGTATCTGGCCTTTTCGTTTGTGCATGTCATATATAGTTTTATTTCTTTATGATATGCTGGATAGGCTCCCTTAAGCCCACTTTACCATCCAAAAAACACAGTGTGTGGGTGCTTGTATCTTACGATGCAATTATTTTGCATATATTTGTAGTGCAACACGGTGACAAATAATTATGCTTCAATTTCTACATGGTAAATACTTTCCGACTAGTTATTATGCATTACAAATTTTTGCCTTTAAACCAACAAACTTTTCTAAAAATAAAAGTAACAGGCTTTTAGTGATTTTGACTCAAATTTAACAATTATAAACCATTCAAAAATATTAAAATTGATAATGATTGAGAAAAAATATAAAGCATCAAGTTTAATATCAATTCTAACAATAATTTTGTGAATGAAAATTTTATTTAGTGGACAAACTTATATCCATCTATTTTTAGGCTACCAACCTTTGAAACTAGACAAAAGGATAAAACACATTTCTCTCTCTCTAATTCATGTCATCCCTTCACACCTCACCACTACCGTTGCACCTCCTTCCACCACTCTACCTGCAGTAGCTTTACTCTATTGTCTTCACGTCAACTACCACCTGATATAGTTATGGTTGTATTTGAGGGCAAATTATGCAATTTATTATATAATTTAACTCTTTTATTAGAATCTTGTTCGGAAAAATGTACTCTTTTGGTATATTTTTTCTATTGTGTGTATTTTTATATCATGATACGAGTAATGACTTGAAGACATTAATGTTAATACCCAAGGTATTGATTTTGACGACAACAACCACATAAATATTACTACTAACGTATCTTCGAGTTATACAGTCATATCAGATATATTATGGAGACATTTACAGAGATAAATAAGAATACAGTGGAAGCAAATGAATTATAGAAGAAGGTTAATCAGAGCAATTGAAGAACAAAACCCAATTAGAGAAGAATGCTGAAGGATAAAGGTGTTTGAAGTGATGAGGAATTGGTTGAACCTTAGAATATCTTGTTAAAGATCTCATGGCAATTATACTTGAAGATCATCAACCATTGACCTCAATTGAATCACAAAAATCCACAAATATAAGGTAATTTGAAATGCTGAAAATTTGCAACACTTATTAGTGTTGCTATTCATTTTGCAACACATCCATGTCGACATACTAGGTAGGGGGATGTCGACATACTAGTAGTTTTTCAAAATTTCAAATTTTAAATGAAGAGACATTTCCCTCCATCTCTACACCAAAAGACACGTCCCTTAAACCACTATATAAAGGCATCTGAAAACGAATTTTCACATCAATAATTCTTATTTTCTCTTACTCCTTCTTTTCCAAATATTCGCAAAAGAAATCTATTGCATACTCTTTCAAATCTCTTTGCAAATTGATACTATTTCACTCTAATTCTTCACCGATTTGCAAACCACGCAATATCAGAGAGTTGTACTTGAATTCACATCATTCTCTCTCTGATTTCATCCTATTCCTCAAAGAATTCAAAGATATATTGTCACTGGAGGTCTATAGGATCATTGTACCGAATCTGAAAGAATCTGTATTGAAGATACCACCACTTGCCATAGTTTGTTGTTGGTGATAAAGAGAAAGTGTTCTTTTAACCTATAAAATCAAGAGGGTGTGTCTTGTAGCCCGTGAAACCAAGATTGTAAAGGTGTTCTTGCCACCCGTGGAAAGCAAGCGATTATAGTGGAATTCTGCACGATAGAGTGCAGGACTGGATGCAGGATTGGTTAATCCGAACTAGTATAAAAATCCGGGTGTTATTTACATTGCTGAATTTTACTTTATTACTTACTTATTCTCTGATTATTTCTTTCTGTTTGCAATTTGAGTAAATACAGTTTTATATTCATAAGTAAGTAGTTAATACACAATTCACCACTTCTAGTGTCTGAATAGCCTTAAGATCCAACCTTGTGCTATAGCTACCCTAGTTTCCAATATTTGGTATCAGAGCATTGGTTTTCAAAAATTCATAACTTGGTTTTTGAAAAGTACAAATGGCTAATGACACTAGTAACACATTTTTTAACACTTTTGTAGAAGGGCAATCTACCACTAGACCCCTATATTTGATGGCAGTAGTTATGCTTATTGGGCTTGTAGGATGAAATGTTATTTGCAGTCTAATGGTTTGGATATTTGAAACATTACCCAAATAGAGTATATAGAGCCTCAAACTGAATATTCAAAATGGACACTAGACCAAAAGACACAAGCACTTAATAACTCTAAGGCCATGAACATTTTACTTTTCTCCTTAGATAGAAATGAATTTAATCGAGTGTATTTATAATTCTTCATATGAAATTTGGAGAACTCTGCAAGTCACACATGAAGGCACCAATAAAGTAAAACAAACAAAGATATCTATGCTAACTAACCAATTTCAACTCTTTCAAATGAAACCAAATGAGTATATTTATGATATGTATTCTAGATTTCAAGATATAGTACATGCCTTAATATCATTGGGAAAGAAAATTACTGAAGAAGACCAAGTGAGAAAGATCCTGAATGCACTTCCTAGTGAATGGGATCAGAAAACTCTGGCAATTGAAGAAGCCAATGATATTAGTATTATGAAAATAGAAGATTTAATTGGTAACCTAATGTCTTATGAAGTAAAGTTGTAGATTAGAAAAGAGAATCAGGCAAATGAGAAGAAATCACTAGCATTTAATGTTATGATCGATAAAGATGAACCAGATGATGATGCTATTGATGATGATATAGAGTTTATGACCAAGAAGTTCAAGAAATTCTTGAAGTATTGGATAACAGACAAACTTCGAAAAACTAACAACAATAATTCTAGAAATAGAAATGTTGTTAAGTGTTTCGAATGTGATAAACCCGGTCATTTGAAAAGAGACTGTCTCAAACTGATGAAATCAAAGTCTAACACTTTCAATAAGGAGAGGAAACAGGCATTTAATGCAAAATGGGATGATTCAGATACATCATCAAGTGATAATGATTCAGAAACAGAAAATGCTAACATGTGCTTTATGGCAAAGGATGATCAGGTATGAAATTTTAATAAAGAAATTACTAATGTTTTGAATGATATGAATTAGGGATATAAAATACTTAGGAAAGAGTATAACAATAGTTTGGCAGAGATAGATAGATTAAAAATATTTATTGAAAGGTTAACTAAAGAAAAACGATGTCTAAAAGATGAAATTGAAAGATTTAATGGGTATAATGATGAAAAGGATTTGACACTTGGAAGTTTTAAAAAACTAAAAAGTGAAAATGAATCCTTAAAATCAGAAAATCTTTCAATGAAGTCACGGATCACTGATCTAAATGACAAAATAACATCTCTAGACAATGTTATTCTTAACCATAATAAGGATTTTGACAAAATGAAAACTGATATTGATAAATTTAACAAAGGGAAGGATAATCTAGAAAAATTATTATATGCATCTAAACACACTAGGAATAAACATGGACTTGGATACACCTCTAAGGCTAAATCAAAGAAAAATAGTATCCAAAATACTAAGTTTGTTAAGGCTATCAAATTCAAACCAAAACCTAGGAAATTAAAGTTAAAACCTCCAAATAGGTTCATTAATTTGTAGGTTCCAAAAAGTTTGAATGATACTGAAAAAGAAAAATATATTGATAATTTTATTAATAAGTTTCATTCATCCAGTGATTATATTTTGAGAGGACATTCAAACCCTTTATGGGTTTGACATCCCAAAACTTAACCCCATGGACCCCAAAATAAAAAGGGTACCAGTGTGCATATTTTATAATTTTTCATGTACCAAACAATGTATATCGGATAGCAGATTCTCAAAGCATATGACAAGAAATCTATTGTACATTGGATAAATATGAAAAGGATTTGTCATTTGCATCACCAAGGTCGGTAAGTCTAAAACTCATCTTATTATCAGATAAGTTTATTTCATGTTTTGAATTGATTTGTTTTTCCCTCATGTGTTTTATTTATAAGCATTTATCTCTATATACAAACTCTATATATTATCTAGCAGTGATTTAAGTGACTCTTTTTCGCTCTTTTTGTTGATGACAAAGGGGGAGAAAAGGTATAAATATACTAGGCAAAATGACAGGGGGAATGCATAGAGTTAAGGGGAGTCAAATATAAAAGTATTATATTTTATCTCTCAAATATTTATATGGTTGTCATCATCAAAAAGGGGGAGATTGTTAATACTCTATGTATTGATTTTGATGACAACAACCACATAAATATTACTACTAACGTATCTTTGAGTTAAGCAGTCATATCAGATATATTATGAAGACATTTACAAAGATAAACAAGAATACAGCGGAAGCAAATAAATTATAGAAGAAGGTTAATCAGAGCAATTGAAGAACAAAACCCAATTAGAGAAGAATGCTGAAGGATAAAGGTGTTTGAAGTGATGAGTGTTTGGTTGAACCTTGGAATATCTTGTTAAAGATCTCATGGCAATTATACTTGAAGATCATCAACCATTGACCTCAACCGAATCACAAAAATCCACAAATATAAGGTAATTTGAAATGCTGAAAATTTGCAACACTTATTAGTGTTTCTGTTCATTTTGCAACACACCCATGTCGACATACTAGGTAGGGGGTATCGACATACTAGCAATTTTTCATAATTTCAAATTTTAAATGACGAGACATTTCCCTTCATCTCTTCACCAAAATACACGTCTCTTCAACCACTATATAAAGGCCTCTGAAAACGAATTTTCACATCAAGAATTCTTATTTTCTCTTACTCCTTCTCCAAACATTTGCATAAGAAATCCATTGCATACTCTTTCAAATCTCCTTGCAAATCGATACTATTTCACTCTAATTCTTCACCGATTTGCAAACCACACAATATCAGAGAGTTGTACTTGAATTCACATCATTCTCTTTCTGATTTCATCCTGTTCCTCAAAGAATTCAAAGATGTATTGCCATTGGAGGTCTATAGGGTCATTGTATCGAATCTGCAAGAATCTGTATTGAAGATACAACCACTTACCATAGTTTGTTGTTGGTGATAAAGAGAAGGTGTTCTTGTAGCCTGTAAAATCAAGAGGGTGTGTCTTGTAGCCCGTGAAACCAAAATTGTAAAGGTGTTTTTGCCACCCGTGGAAAGCAAGCATTGTAGTGGAATTCTGCACGATAGAGTGCAGGACTAGATGTAGGATTGGTTAATTCGAACCAGTATAAAAATCCGGGTGTTATTTACTTTACTGCAATTTACTTTATTACTTACTTATTCTCTGATTACTTCTTTCTGTTTGCAATTTGAGTAAATACAGTTTTATATTCATAGGTAAATAGTTAATACACAATTCACCACTTCTAGTGTCTGAATAGCCTTAAGATCCAATATTTTGTTATAGCCACCCTAGTTTCCAACAATTAAATATACACAAGTAGAAAATCTTTATGTATTTAATCAATGTAGTTATGAATGTGTTGTAGCATGAGCATTGAATTATGGATTTACAGTAAATATCATTAAATATTCCTAGTCATGATGTAACGAGAAAATGATATCGGTACATCTATTGATACAAGTACTTTTATTTCCATATGATGGACGTTGAATTAATCACGACTCTTGGAGACACCAAAGGGTTACATGTTTGTGTTGTTTGGAATGATCACAGAAGAACTCGATGAGAGTTATATATAAGTTAAATAAAACTTTGCCAAAATAGAGGATCTCGTGTAACAATACACAGTAGTCTTCATACTTGTAGTGTTATGAATCTTAAATGTCTAAACTATACTTTGATTATCGCCAATTATATGACATGATACTCATGTTATGGAAATAGTTGGTGTTTGCACCAAAAATAGCACAAACATCCAATGAGGTAATAAATATAAAAATTATGAAGAAAAAACAAGAAATGGAAAAGAAGAACACACAATTTTATTAGTGGTTTGGCGAATTCTTTTGCCTAGTCCACTTAAACTTTGTTATCTGAATTCTATGACTTTTACAAACTGTGATCTTATGGATCGTATTCTTAGATCGGTGGAGATCCAACAGAGTATAACGGCAAAGTGAATAAATTTAAAAAAGAAGAAAAGTCCCTTTCCAAGTGCATCTACACTCCTATTTATAGACAAAAATCCCTGAAACTATCTCTGAAACATGCTTCACTATGTTCCCTACATTCATACGTCGCTCCACTTAAGTTTCAGCGTCAAACCAACCATGACTTCATGGATCAGTGTCGATCCATGGATCTTGGAACGGTACCAAAGTGATTTGGAGTCCAACCTAAGAAACTTAAGTGTTTGCTTAGGGTTTGACCAGAAGATTTTCTGGGATTTTTGTGCTTTAAGTTTTCCTTAGCTTGTTGGAGTCTGGCCCGAGATTTTTGTATGTTCGACCCGAGTTCCACAGATCGATACTGATCAATGACTCATGGATCGGTACCAAATTGAATTTGAGTCACAATTGGAGTTTTTGCATGGGCTGCATCAAGTCTTACTTGGAGATTTCCCAAAGCTATTGTGCTTTGAGTTTTTACTCTCCTGCTTTGAGTCTGATCTGAGGATTTTTTTGATTTTCTCTGAGTCGGCTCTTCCAAAACTTGAACTTCCAAATTTTCAACTTTTTTATTTATTAATTGATATTTCCTCTTTCTTGCCTTTTAAAGAAGTTTCGTAAGTCCTTGGTTAATTACTTCATCTTTTGTTCATCTGATTCAATCATTTAAGTCTTTTCGAACATACGACAAACTCGACCATAACACTTGCCCTCCAAAGCATGCTTTGTGAATGGAAGGTGCGCTTTGCTGAAGAACAACTATCGATGTTGATGATTAATTAGTAGTTTAATTTACGGGCTATTAACTAATCAAAATGCAGTGAATCGTCCAATTCCTTTGGATTTACTAGTAATTAAAAGGTCATTCCAGACCATATGCTAAGGATTCGGTCCTTGCTTGAGCGTTAGTCACAAACAATCATCATTATATGATCTCCCAGAATTAATATATTGTATAATATATCATAAATCTGATTCGTCCTTTATTCATACGGGAGTTAACAATCTTATATCAAAATCAATGTTACCATATATTCATCTGGGGTCTAAGTTATGTTATACAAATCACATGTCAGGTAATCAAAGGTCAATAATCATGGAAGCTCATTGCCACCGGTTGGAATGTTATTTATATATTGTAATGTTGCCTAGCATCCTATTATAAGAACGCCCAACTGAATCGAAGCAGTGACTTAATTTGATAATTGCTATCAAGTCATTTCAAAGCTAAGTGGTGTTCAAATCAAAAGTCTAGTTTTCTATTTATCTAAATCTCATTATCAATATCCTGGTTAGTTTCTAATCTAATCCGGTCGGTAATCAAAGACCGATTCAATTCTCGATCTCTTCGGATCTTTAGTTTAATCCTCGATCTCTCCGGATTGTTAATTGAATCCTTGATCCCTCCAGATCATTAGTTCATATTGAGTCAAATCCACTCGTTCTTTAGTGAGGGGACTCAATGGCTGAGCAAGTCTCAGTGCTCACACTTTTGTAAGGGGACTCACTATCTTGTACAAGTCAAAGTCACTCATACTTTGGAAAGGGGACTTGTACCTTACGGTTTGTCGCCACATATCTCTTGTTGGCAGAACCGTGTTCAATAAGTTCTTAAATCAATGTCGGGGGTAACTAGTTTCCATTGGTGTTTCAAAATCAATATCAGTTATCGCGTTCGAGTGATTATCAAAGTCAAGCATTCATTCATAGATTTCAAATTCATACATCCAGCAAATATCATAACATCCATCCCATCAAGCACTACAGCCAGGTATCCAACATAGAGCGTGCTTAGAGACCGATCAAGGTCTCATACATGAGTAAGTGGCTTGGCTATAATACTGCATCATTTATTGTAAACAAAGGTAATGTGTGGGAAGTGAACCCAACTACCTGCCATTTCAATTATGAGATAACTATCCTCGACCTAGATCCAAGGTCACTTCCATTTACTAATACGATGGTTGCTCTTGCTGCATCACTGAAGCTTGGTTCTCACATACTGGTGCAACCAGTTGTTTTTAACCTACTCATCAATCGGATCAAGAAGGTGCCTAAATCATTTGTTTCATACAAATCCAGCTTATAGAATAGACAGTACTTTCTCGATCTTTTTTCTGATCCATCGATTCTCTCTTCATCAGTTTCCAGTAGGGAATCTGCACCTTTGTATCTAGGTAAATCCTCTTTGGGGTTTCAGTCAACTCGGTTCCCTTCTCGACCACTTCAGTCCTCCGAAGTCATCATCCACCTTTTACTTTCTTTTGTCTTTTCCAAATCCTTCTCAAGACGACACTTCATCATCCAGAATATTAACCTCTGCCTTTTCGGCTTCAGCATCCTATTAACACAAATATCTTTCAGCCTTAAGGTAAAACTCCATGAAATTTGATGGTGGATCTCTTTCTAAAGCGATATTAAAATTCATTTTTACCAATAACTCCTGAAACTAATGCCATTAAAACCACCAATGTATCCAGCTTATGAACTGCAGCGGATGCCGCGTTAAACCTAGTCAAATAACTCCTTAGAGTCTTGTAACATCCCCTACTTGGAGGCCCAAATCTAACGGCTACGGATGTCGCGGTTATCCATAGTTAGTAATCCTCGGCGACCAAATACGGTAATGTTATATACATTTATATAACAAAAACATATCGATATGGAGAATTTTTAAAATCAACAAACAACTTTCATATTCTATTTCAAAGCATTTCAATTCCATTACATAATACTATAATCGTCAACCACGTTCAGAAAATATATAATTATTACAACATATGCCAAGAGCGACATATAAAGATGCCCCCTAGGATGATCATAGTATATAAACAGGCAATTAAAAAACTTTACCTTTACAAAAAAACATAGTGGAATCAAAATAGAAAGGACTTTAAATAGCTATCATGCCTCATGCACATCTCCGAAAGCTAATTCGTCTAAGGAGGTACCTGAAAATTTCAACTCTCAAATTGCTCAAAATTAATTGAGCACCTGAGAGTTTAACGGGAAAACATAAACTTCAAGTTAGACATGAAGCCTAGTATGATTAATAGTCTACTAACTCAAACCATTTAGATATCTAGTGAGACCACGCCGCTTAGTGAAACGGGTTTTCCCCTCACGGTATCTTATCCAAAATTTTACAAAAACTATATACTGTGCTCCTGCATCCACAATGGTTAAAATATAGCAGTTCAATATATTACAATGACACATAGAAAAGTTAATCAATTCTGGATCACCCATCCCCATTCATTCTATCCGTTTAGTTATAGTTTGTAGGGTCACTATTAACCTATTAGGTCATGGGCTAACTAATAACCTGTTTAATGTTTATGGACTCCTTGTTCGGTTTCATAGTTTTCGTATGATCACTAAGAACCTATTGGCCCCTGCCAATAACTTCATTGTTTCAAAGGTTCTCCCTAACCTATTCGTATCTCCAATAACTTTCCTTCTTATCCTAGTTTTCACGATTGACTGGGAACCTATTGACATCTGTCAATAACTTAATTCGAATATATTTTTCATGGGTTCACTACAAACTTATTAGCCCTTGCCGATAACTCTTTCTAATCATAGTTTTTATGGATTTATTATGAATCTACTGGCCCCTACCAATAACTTTTCCTATACATAGATTTCATGGGTTTAATGTGAACCTGTCTATCTGATAACTTCTTTAACTAGTGTTTAGGCATCCTATATTCTGTTCTACCCAACCTCCTAGATGCAACTTTATTCATTAAGGAGCTAATTCAATTTATATTCACTACTGGGCCAACCTAGCTGGTTATTCTGGCCTTTCTGCCCAAAATGCAGTTATGGGTCCATTATGATATGAATATATATATATTGGAAGAAGCAAACATATACTAACATAATAATACCAACACTTACAGTTTAATATTCTTGAAATTAATTTTACATAAAGCATGGTTAATCCCTTTAACCTATTATTTTCAAGGAGAGCTTATTCCAAAACTTCAATTTAAAAGCATTTAAAAGCTAATTTATAATGCCATGGATTTTACCTTTAAAAATTGAGATTGAGTTATTTTTTTTGAAAATTAAGGCTTTCGAAACCATTAATCGTTACTTTCGAAACCATTGGGAAAACCTCCTCTCGCAAGTATTCAAATCTTCTTTTCAAAACACTAGGCACCCGCCTTTCGAAACACATCAAAACCTTTCTTTTGAAACCTTTCGAATGTATTAAAGTATTACCATTCAAATATAGAAGCATTGCTTCAAAACCATATGAAAGTACCCCCTTTTTGAAACCGTTGGGTTTAGTTTAATACATATCCTATTGGGTCTATGTGAATACAAGTGAAAGCACCCCTTTCGAAACCATTAAAAAGAGTTTGGGGAAAAACAGATGGCTTTAGTACCATCCTTTCGAAAGCTTAAAACATTTAGTAAAACATTTGAATGATAGCTTCTAAACCCCTATCGAAGCCATTGCTTTTGAAACCCTTGAATCCTTTCAAAAGGTTTAGGAAGTGGCTTAGTATAGGTTTAAAACAGAGGCCGCCTTTTGAATTGGTTGATGACTTCAATCCACTCGAAAGGCATAGGGATGGCAGTAAGGTTCGATTGGGTTGAGACTACCTTTCAAAAGTATTATTTAAAACACAGAAACTCACTCGAATGCTACACTTGAACAAGAAATAGCAACCCCTTTTAAAGTAATTTAAAAAGGCCCCTTCAAAGGCACGACTCCTTCGAAAGCCTATAGTAAAAACAAGAAAATGCATTTCTTTTAAAAGTAAAACAAAGGTTTCGACCTCATCGAAAGCTATGTTTCGACGCCATGTCTTCCACCTTTCTTCAATCCACTATGTACCAATGTTTGATACCTTGTGTATTGGTTTCGGCTTAGTTGGTTTCGACCCAGTAGGTTTCGGCTTGGTTGAATGTGGAAGCATGGAGCAAAAGGTAGCTTCTAAAAGAGGCAAAACCCACTTTTCTAGATAAAGATAGATTTAATACTATTTAAAGTAATTACTTTATAACTAACTTCCCTATTTATAAACATTTGATTCGTTGCCATAAACTTTTTAAATTCTTTATCAAAATAACCGTCGCATAATTTCAGATCTAGACAAAGATAAAGTTTCATAACTAAGCCCTTCCATTAACCAAAACAACTAAAACAATTAAATCATTCTTCTAAAATAATTTATTTTCCATAGTAAACTACTTTGGAAAAATCCCTAAAAATTACAGAAATTCACTTTCAATATGTTATCTAACATATGAAAATTTCAGACCCAAGTTCTTCATAAAATAACTAAAATTAATTTCTAAACCCAATTATTCATATTTTCCTTTGAAAATTCTTAATAAAATTTCAATAGCATGGAAAATTATAAAAATCAAAACCCATCTCCAAAATCATGTTTTACATGACATATAATTTCCTCATAGAACTCATTATGATCAGTTTACCCTTAAAACCATATAAAACTATATTCAAACAATCTTGTTTAAATCAAACATGTCATAAAATCCAAGCATATCATCATCAAAATCATCATTATGATGGATTTAATCTTAAACCCAAAAATCAAATGATCATACAAAAAAATAGAGATGGTTTAGATTATTACTCATCTTGATTAGGATAAGGACTTTGAGATTTAATTGAGATTAATCTTCCTTGCTTTAATTCTTTAGCTTTAGATTGATTTCCACTTCTTTTCCCCTAAGTCATGGTCGGCTCCTCTTTTGATTGACATTTGTTTATGTTTTGTAAAATGAAAGTGAATGGGAATGAAACGAGAATATAAGGGTAGTGGAAATGTGGTGTGGCAATTATCCTAACTGGAAAATAGGCACAAGGATAAACTTAGAAAAAAAATTAGGCTAAAGGATAGAAAGTTTAATTTTTCGACTGAAGGACAATGCTAGCTATAACTAGCATTTTATACAGTGTACAACTGAATATAATACTAGTTGCAACTAGTATTTTGTATAGTGTGGAAGTTGAATATAATGCTAAATATAACTAGCATTTGTCCTTCAGCCTAAAAATAAAACTTCATGTCCTTCAGCCTAATTTTTTTTCAAAGTTTGTCATTTTCTCTAATTCTCTTTTATCCTAATACCCATGCATTAACTAATTAACCATTTATAAGCCTATTTATTTATTTAAGCATGGCCTCTAATTTATTTTCAAATCTCAGTTATTTAATTTATCTAATTAAATCTTCGGAATAATGTTAGGGGTGTTACAAATCTATACATCACTTTGCTTCACACTCGATAACATCATCACATTCCTTGATCGTGAAATATGAACCCTAAACTGCCTCATAAACTTATTCACTAACTCGATTCAAGTGCTTGTGGGCACATTCTCCAACTGTCCGAATCATATCACTATTAAATTTATCAAATATAATAGGAAGCACCATTCTATTACCTCTTCGAAAGCACCCAATGCCTCTATATGTCATATGCACGTCATTAGATAAACTGTTGGATCTGTTTTTCCATTGTACATTTCTGGCATTGGCAACTTGAATCGGGCGGATTCCTTGCATAACGGATGTCAGGAGTGAACAGGTATTTTAGCACATCCTCCTTCGGTTGTACTTTCACATTCTAGCTCCTGCTTTAGGGTTCGACGTCATCCCTCCAATGTTCATTCAATCCCAAATTCAAGTCAGTTGTTCCCCTATGGATTCTCGGGTCGGTATCGATCTTACTCCTTGGATTAGTGTCGATTTGAGGTATCTCTGTAGGGTCACTCTAACTAGTTCCACTCTGATTCAATAGGCGTTTACTCTACCTTCTTGGTTTTGGTTCTGCTTTCCAGTTATTCCAACCATTGTCCGTTGCTCTATTCTTTTGAAAAACCTATCGAACATTTATTCCTATTGACTCCCCATTCTATCCTAAATTTCCTTCATTATTCTCTCCATCTTATCTATAGTTACATAAATTGACGAGGTTCGATCCTTAGGACACCTTCTGGCTTCCCCATGTCTTGCTGATTTCCTTCGATCACAGATCTGGCGTTAGGTCTTTTCATCTTCTCTAAATTCACATTTCAAGCTGTTAAATCCAAGTTCTCTCAATGAAATCACCAAAAATGGCACAAAGACCTAATAAAGTTATAAATATGAAAATTTTCAAGAAATAACAAAGAAGAACACATAATTTTCATAGCAGTTCGACGAATTCTCTGGCCTATGTCCTCTTAGACTTTATTATTCGATTTATATGATTTTTACAAACTATGATCTTATGGATCGTCCTTCTTGGATCGGTGGAGATCCAACAAAGTTTCATGGCAAAATGAAAAAATTTAAAAAAAGAAGAAAAGTCCCTATTTTAAATGCATTTACCTCCTATTTATAGATGAAAATCCTTGAATTATCTTTGAAATATGCTCCACTACATTCCCTATGTTCACACATCGCTCCACTAAAGTTTCGGGATCAAACCAACCCACGACTTCATGGATCAATACCAATCCATGGATCTTGGATGGGTAATGAACCGACTTGGAGTTCGACCTGAGAAATTTGAGTGTTTGCTTGGGCTTGACCTAAAGATTTTCTGAGATTTTTGTTCTTCGAGTTTTCCTTGGCTTGCTTAGAGTCTGACCCAATATTTTTATATATCTGACTCGAGTTCCATGGGTCGGTACTGATCCATGGCTCATGGATTGGCACCGTACTTACATTGAGTCATGCTTGGGTTTTTTGCATGGGCTGCTGCTTTGGGCCTTGCTTAGAGTTTTCCCAAGGCTATTATTGTACTTTGAGTTTTTTCTCTCCTACTTTGAGTCAGACCCAAGGATTTTTTGGGTTTGCTTTGAAACGGATCTTCCAAAAACTTGAACTTTCAAATTTTCTACTTTTTTGGCTCACTTTTTTTATATTTCCTCTTTCTTGCCTTTTACGATGTTTCTCATGTCCTTAGGTCATTTTTTCGTCGATTCTTTGTTCAATCTAATCATTAAGTCTATTCAAAGACTACGACAAATTCGACTATAAAGCTTTGAAAAGGGATCCACCGATAGATCACATAGAGAATGATGAGGCTGAGAGAAACTTGCATCAGGAGGACGATGAAGTTGAAAAAGCAAAGGTTAATGCTATGGATGATGGAGGATCTTCTAGACCAATGTTCAGAACATTTTTCTATCGATTAGAAAATTGCTGAATTTTATCATTATAGCTACCTTAAGTGCACAACGTACAATTGTAATATGTATGCAAGTATGGGTCAAACCATAAGGAAAACAAGAATTTCAACTTACTCAATCAAATTATCCCAAGTATTTTGAAAATGTGTTTCATTCTCTCTCCATTTGATACAATTTATGCTCTCAATTAATTACTTATCTTAGAGAAAGAAATGAAAGGTTTCCTTCTCTATATATTAACTCTTATAAATAAATGTTAGGTGTATTTGATACACTATACAATTAAAAAATAAATTTATTTAAAATTTTCCTTTAACTAATTTAAATAAAATACATGAGTTTACTTAAACCAAATTTAGAAAATTTCTAAATGAAATTTAGTCTTCATAGGTCCATTAAATATCCAAAATGGTAGTTTTTTTGAAATCTATCCGTTTCTTCCACTGTAGACTGGCCCAATTCCTTCAATGATATTAGAGCTCGATAGCCTATGCAGTCTAAATTAGTCGTGTTAGGGCTAACCAATTAAGCTTGTGCACTTAGTACGATATCTTGGAAATGTGATGTTTAGGATTGGAATTGGGTAATTAAGTACACTGTCCTACTTGGTTACCTACCTAGACTAAAATGGGAAGTGAGCCTAAAGGTTACCACTAATAGAAAATGCCCAATTTGAATTATTCCTTGAGATAATTATCAAAAATAGTTTTGAAAATTAAGACAAGATTTTAAATTTAAAAGTTAAATTTAAAATGAAAACATGTTTATTATAAACGGTTATGATACAAAATAATTTTTCAAAATGTTTGAAAATGTAATGAAAAGTTCAAAATGTTTGAAACTATTTAAATATTTATTTCGAAATTTAAAATTTAAAATGTACTAATAAGATTAATAAACTAAATTAATTAAATGGGTTAATCAATTAATACTTATACGCATGGATTATATATGTTGATATATATTATGTTATTTTAAAGCGTTTAAGATAACATAAGTATATATGTATGTTATAACATAAATTTTTGAAATTAATATAATTTGATTAAAATTGTTTAATTAAATAAAATAATTAAAGATTAATTAACTAAATAAATAGTCATATATATAAGATATATATGTTACGCTGTAAAGGTTATAGTACATATGTCCAATATAAAAGTTGTGCTGGAATACTAATTTAAAATTAATTAAAGAGTTAATTATTACATAAGACTACTATATAAGTACTATGAAATATATAACTTAAATAATAATAAAACTCATATGATATGAATGTATAAACAAAAGGTGGAATATTAAAGAAACCCTAAATAGGCTTAAGTAATAAATACATATGTAAATGTATGTATACTGTGATTTTCGATGTGTTTGACACTTGAATCATGAGAGTATTTCATAAGAAATACATTATTACATAAGTCAATATCACTCGATATAATATATTGAAGATTATAAATCTTTAATATAAAGTTGTCATCTATCATTTATACATTAATAGATTTCTTACGTACTCCTTTGTTGTCAAGCTTTCCTCAAGCTAGGGATGTTATGTGCAGTACTATTACTACATTGAATAGACGATGTAAGATAACTTCACTTATTTGTTGAGCTTTCTTCAAGGTACATGCATTATACTTAGACCATCGTGAAATGATAGGTCCAAGTGAATAGTCGTACTTTACTTATTGAGCTTTCCTCAAGGTAAAGTCAGGATTAGAACAAGGTACCAAAGGTTAGGAGTTGTATGCAATACAAACACTAAAGATATCGTATGCGGGTCTATGATTTGTTGGTTTCCTCAAGGTTATAATCCCAAGGAATATGAGCCCTAACATCAACTAGTGAAGTTGAAAGACTTCTATGTTTCGCTTAGGATTTAGTGAAACATAAAGACTAGTGGGGGCCTTTTTAGAAAAATGAAATGATAACATTTAACATTTCTAGTATTGTAAGAGCATATGCTATATAATGTTATAATAATCTACAATGATAAATTTATACATTTAAAAATGGTTGATAAAACGTTTATCAATTAAGATATACAAATGAACTGAATTGCAAATTGAAAAATAAAAATATGACATATACTTATTAATAAATGATTATTGCATGCGAACATTTCTATACCCATGCAAGTGCCTAGTTTTACAACTACCTAATACTTTCATAATTTGGTCGTACACGTGTTTATTTTGTTGAGATCATGTATTGCATTTTATAAGTTTTGAACTCTAAAATGAATACAAGATTATGGATACCCGATCTGTATAAAATCCCATTTGAAGGTTATACGGTGAATGGTTGAAATTTGTAATGTACAACGTTTTAATGGAATTAGTTCATTCGAAAAATCAAATGAACCTTCGTGCAAGATCTAGTATTCAACTTGATTGATTGTAAAAGAATCTTATCATGTTAAATGTAACACTAGACCAACATTACAACACTAATTTAAGAACTCGATCACTGAATTATCAGTTTGATCAGTTTATGCAAAGCGCAGTATATACGATGTCTTTAAAAGTTAAGGATAATCGAATGTTTTTTGTAAAGAGCTCATTATGATATTGTAGTAATGGGTTTCTTTTTAATGGTTTGACCATTTAGAAATATTAATGAATGTACAAGAGTAGATATGATTTAAGGATTGTTGGGATGAAGAAAGTGAATAATCACTTTTACTTCATAAAGAAACATTAGAGATGAGAATTGTAGTAACAACAAAAGATACTTAACATTAGAATAAGAAATGTGATTTCTATTCCAAAATGTATTTTTGTATAGAAAATTATTTTCTATGATTTTTTTTTTATGGGTTTAAGATAGTTGATCGAAGAGCTCTCCACTGTAAACTAGTTACAGTATTTGAAATAAATACTTTATATTAAGTGAATGATGGACCTCCAAATTAAGTACGCTATTATAGTAATGGTGGAAATAGTGAGAGCATGTCATATATTAATTGCATCAAAATACGAAAATTATTTTCGTAAAATTACCACACATTATTTGTGAAATAATGGATATTTTTCAGTATCGACTGTAAAATAGACATGGCTATATTTCAATATTAATATTATGAATATTTATTATATAATAAAATTATAGTATGGTATTCGATATCATAACAAAAGTGATGCATTAGTAAATGCAGAAATATGTAACATTGTATACAATTATTTTAGATTTATAGACTAAGCCATGTTTTGAGAGATAGTATTGTTATATGATTATGAATCATATGATACTAGTTTATTATATCTCAATAATTAAGGGCTATGCACCCATTTAGTGGGAGTATCATCAGAGTAAATGAACTCTTTTGATTGACACATATTGATGTATGCAATCACAAGTCTGCTAATACCAAAACGGTTTCACATGCTTTATCACCGATAAGTATCACCAACAAGAACATATGCATTTGATACACATATAGTATGTCTATGGTAAACTCATTGAGTATACACAGAAGTAAATAAAATAACATGTGATAGAAACGATTCGATTTGATCGAATGAGCGAGTATATCGAAAAAGGTTCGAAACGTAACTTGTAACAGCCTGATACTTTCAACCATTTACATCCACACATGTCGGATTTGAATTGCTCAAAATACCAAATTGTTAATTTATATTTGGAAAAACTCAACATATACAGCAAATAAACACATCACAAAATCACAGACACGGAGTAATATACAATATGCAGCGGAAACAAAATGAATAGTGGTTCATGAAGTTACTATATATATCAGAGTTAAATATGTTACAATAGAAGTTTCAAATGCAATAGTCAAATACAAGATCAGAATACATCACTGGAATCAACTGAATAACTCCAAGCTGAAAAGATGTAGATGGAACTTTAAACGAAACTCCAAATCCAAAGGTGAGTCTCAAAAGCTGTATCACTCGGTCTGACCCAAGCGTAAAGCAAGGCATAAAACATTCAAGTCAGAATTAACGTTCTTATATCAATAAATTCATCTCAAGTGAAATAACAACTGAAATACAAGTAAATCAAAGGATGTTTGGGATAACCATCCTCTAAGGATCCGTTAAACTATCTACTATGTAGTAATATACGTTATTATAATAATGTCTAAAGTAAAGTATAATATATTTAAAAATAGCATTAAGGAGCTACCCATATCCCCCTTAACACATTTTATAGTGCCAATAGTCTATATAGTACCGTAGTCCCTCCTGATCGGGAGGCCATCAGAGGATACTCCATAGGTACGACACAAATCAAACTCATTGTAAAGCACGCTAGGGTAGGTGACATGGCACAACTAGGCAATACCAGGGTAGATATACCAATTACACTTCCGGACCGGTGGTAATGCATAACCGCAGCTACCGCCCACCTCGAGCCACACTCCTAAAAAAAACCAAAGGTGCACCCTAATCAATCACAAAGTAATAGAATGGTATCGAAGGAGTGTGTCCGATCAAAGGAGCTACCTCATTAGCCCGTCAATTGCTCCTGTTTTAGCCACCTTATGCTAACTCATGGGAGTCATGTCCACGTATATACCTCAACAGGACGTCGCCACCATCCTACTTCATTCTGGAGTCTCCGCCGCGTACACAGTTGTTAAAGTGGTTTTCGGAGTTGGCAGAGAGTATGACAACTTCCGATCCCGGTCTCTTTAACAATCAAACAATATTATAACACCTTGGTCATTTCAAAATAGTATATACTTCGAAACCAAAATATCATTTCCATTTCAAAAACCAAATTAGTACGATATCATTTCCTTTTCAAAACCAAATACGATATCATTTCCATTTCAAAACCAAATACGATATCATTTCCATTTCAAATATATCCACTTCCAAAATCATAGTCTTTTCAAAGTTATAACATTTCGAAACTAAAACACTTAAAATTATAACACTTTAAAAAATCATAATTTGAAATCATAACTTCTACTACTTAAACCGTTTAGATATTAAAATAGCATGTAAAATAACATAGTTTATAAAGTAAAATAATTTATATAAAAGAGATATACGTTAAAATAGTTTATATTAAAAATAGTTTATGTTAAAATGGTTTATATTAAAATAGTTTATAAAGTAAAATATATAAATAGTTTTAAATAGAATTTAAAAATACTTTATATAATAAAATAGCTTCCTCAAATCTCACAATTCAATTCCAAATCAATTCAAATTCCAAAATTCAAATTTAATCAAGTCTCAAATCATCAATTTCAATTCCATTCAGTTTCTTAATAAGCCATTTCAAATTATATTGGTTTCAAAACAGATTTGAACCCCAAAATAACCCATTTCAATTTCAATATTTCCAAAGCTTTAAACATTTAAAAACTAAATTTGAAAATTTTCATATATATCTAAATTTAACTTCATTGTTAGTTTTGAAATATCCACTTAATAAATCCAATATCACTTAAATAAATCTCGAATAATCTGAACTAAATATTCCCTTCAATTTAATCAAACTTGAAATATTCATTTAAATCACCTCAACCAAAGTCAAGTTATAAAACCATATTCTTTAAAATATCAAATTCAATAAGTTCCCAATTGATTTTAATTAAATATAATTCTTAATTAAATATAATTTCAAACCAATTTCAAATCTAGCTTCCTAGCCTTAATTTATTAAAATTATTACAAACTCTATATTAATATATAATTTAAATACTTAACCAAATTATATTTAATGAAATCAAACTTTATTATTAACTTATTTTATATTAAAATAAATTTATACATAGCTTAAAATCAAGAATTTAACTATATATGGTATCTGAAATTAATATTTATATAAAACCATATGTTTCTTTCCAAAACCATAGAAATCATTTCAAAATATTTTTATATATAGATCATGGTGTCTGTATATAATTTTCTATCCTATGGTCAAGTGATATAGATATTTATCATTTCAATCCGTAATTTAAATATATGCAGGTTTATATCATTTCAACCCGCAATCCCAAATTCAATTCAATGAAAACCGCTTGGGTCTATCATTTCAACCCATAACAATTTTCTCCTATTCTACAGATCGTTTTGGTATATATCATTTCAACCCATAGTGAATTCTATACAAAAATGGAACTTGTAGAGTGATAACAGATATGATAATAATACAGTAGGCATATTTCATCAATATAAATAACAGATAATGGTGTCAGATGTCACAGGTGAACAGATATAGATAATAGCATATATATAACAATGTAAATAACTAGCAACTGCATATTTCAATTGTCGTTTCAATTGAAATCAAATTTAATAAATATAAGAACATTAATCGTGAGTGATTGCTCGCCTTTCGAGGCTAGAGGATTTTGACAACAAGACAAGCTACGAATTGAATCCTGAACTGGACTAACATATACGTAAAATACATAACAAAGTTTATAATTTATATACCCAAAAAATATATGAACTAACATATACGTAAAATCTATACTTTTGGAACATATCAACATAACAAAGTTTTTACAACATATTATATTTTATATCCTTAAACGTATTATATACAAATGTATAAAACAATATATATAAACAGTGGAAAACGATTACTTACATATGTAACTGAAACTATATAATGTATGTATATACAAACTGTCACAATATAACTTATAAACTAAACCCAGCATATAAATGTAACTAACCATATAACATAACACTGTAAATAGTAACTCTTTAATATTATTATAATATATATACCTTATTAAAATGTTTATAAACCAACATATGTACATAAAGCTAGTACAAGATATACACACACATATTAAAACGCGAGATACTTAAATCAATTGTATATATAGTATACCTCATATATAAATAGAACTGTATATGCCGATTATCTTTTATATGCAAAATATATATATAACAAATTTAAAAATCACTATTTTGTAAAACAGATATATTATATATATATATATATATATATATATATCAAAGAGGAGGTGGAGATACTGGCGGCACAAGAAGGGAAGGCGAGTTTCTACGCTCGGTCAGAGAAGAACGAAGGCACATGATTGGTCGGTTGTGCTTGTTGCAAAGCAGTGGAGGTAGGTGGCGCCAGCGAAGATGAGGGGAGATAACATGCTCAGTGGTTGCTGCTTTGAAATGGCTATAGGAGAGGGAAGATATGTGGTGAGAGCATGGGTGGGGCCGTGAAGAGTGGACAAGGCGAAGAGATACGGTCGATGTATGTGCTTGCAAGGGAAAGTCGGATGGTTCGACTGAAGGTGGTTGAGTGGAGGCTGTGAAGGAGGAAGGCGTGGCAGCAAGAAATGGAAGGTTGGAGGCGATCTCAAAAAATATATAATAATATGGGAAAGGTCAGGAAGCATTAAAAATGAAATGTGTATTGGTTTCCTTTATTATTTCTCAAAGCAAATGAACCAACGCAAAGAATATATCGAAGATAGAAATAATTAAAGTCACGGCTACTACTTGGAATGCTAAAAGTTAGTAACCATTTAAATTCAACCAGTGGAAAGTAAAAGGTAATTGCAAATCAAAAGACGTACCGGTGTGGTTAATCGTTTTATGGTTTTCGCCTCGTACTAGACATCAAAACACAGAATTAAATGTACAGTAGAAATTAGCATGACGAGACGATCAAAATGACATACAGATATAAATTGTACGATCGACCGATCAAAAGTCGATAATCGGTACCGAAAATGATGCTAAAACGCCGTAATTAAGACAAATGGAGAAATAGCAGTACAAATTTGGAGAAACAAAATATGACATCTCACTCAGAAGATGATTTACAAATTTTCTACAGAAAAATATTCAGGTTTGGAAAACATTTTATTACCATCAAATATTAATTGATTTAAATTGAAATAAATTTTATACAAGAAAATAAACTTCCATGTTATTTGATGAAAACTTACCATTTAAATGTTTAATTAGACGTATTCCAAATATCAAATTTATATTTCAAAATTCAAATATTTAAAATTTCTCAAAATTCCAATTAATCAAATAAATAAACCACTAAAATTTTCGGTTCGTTACATAACTAAAAATGAATAAAGATTCAATCTTAAAAGCCTCTCCTCCATATGATTCAATCTCAAAAATTCGATTTGTTGGACAACGTACGATTGATTGTGAGTAAAGTTGAGTTAGTTTCTTTCTATGTAGTTATGTACTTAAGAGTAGAACATAAGGTAAGTATTATTTCATCTAAATAACAGTTTACAAAATCACACAAGATGACGAGGGTTATAAGAAACCCTAACATATCCTAGGCCAATCAGGTAAATTGAACGAAATTAGTCGGATGTGGATTCAGAGCCGTGAAAGCTGTGAAAAAGGATTTCTTTTTGAGATCGATTAGCAAATTAAAAATCTAAGGTAAGTTAGTCTCACTTAAATTTAGATCACTGGTTAATTTATATGGTTAAAATTAATTATTGGTTGATTGTTTTAATTTGATAATTATTATCAGTCTGGATGTTATAGTATATATAGTAGCATATATATATTGGAGTGATTGATATTTCCGTATATATATAGCGAATGAGACCCTATGCGCTCCGCATAATAGCGAATGACCCTATATACCGCGATATTCCCCTCGAAGTGGGATTTGTATTTATTATATTGTGCTAACATCTGTGGATGCAGGGAAAAACAAGTTGGAGAGATCCAACTAGATTCCTCAAAAATATTGAAATTATTTTCATATTTAGTGATATGATCTATTTGAATAATCTATGATAGATTGTATTGAAAATTTAAATTATTAAACGCTATGTTATTGCTGGATATTTTTTTGGCAATTTAAAATATCAAAAATATAAAAATTGGATTTTTGAAGAAAAATAAAAAGGGAAGTTTTAACTAAATATTTATAGTGAAGTCGAATAAATTAAAAGAATGAATTTGAAAAAAAAAGTAGATATTTGATTTTAAAATTCTATTTAATAAATTTCGAATATTGAAAAATGGAGATTTTTGAGTAAATGTGAAATAAAGGGTTTTCAAAAATAAGAACTTAGGCGGTATTGTTTTTATGTAAAAAAAGAATGTATTTTTAATTTAAGATTAAATAGTTTAGGAAAAATAAAAAAGGTAAAATTGAAACCAAAAATATGAAATTGATGTTTCAGGTTTAAATAAGATTTTAAAACATAAAAAAGTAAGCGAGATTTGAATTTAGTGGACTTTGGAATATATTGGGAAATTTATTCAAAAATGGAGGTAAATTTGAAAATCGATAAAAAAAATTGATTAAGTGTTGTGTAACCGTTATAAATGTGAGATGAGACTAGGGAATTTATAAATGAGGTTTATAAAATAAAGTGAAGTAATTATCAGTGGATAATTTGGGATTATAAATTCACGGACGGAATTTATAAAGAGATGGAAAATCTTTTAAAGATAAATAGTAGTTTTATTTTTAAAAACGTGAGAAAGAAAATTTACGGAATTGGAACAGAAATTAAATTGGACGTAAATATAGAAGGATTTATAAATAATTAGACTGGCTATATTGGAGTTGGAATTTTTCTTTTGAGATTTTAGTTATTTAAAAAGGAAAGATTTTAAAGTATTAATTAGAAAATTTAAAAGTGATTACAAGAATGTTTTTAGAAAATTATTATTCAGTTGATTATTACTAAAGGTTTAACCAGCATTTTTGTCTTAAAGAATAATTATTAAATATTATATTAAAGAATACCTTTTATTTAAAAAGTAGTTTTGTCTAAATTTTTTACATAGAGAATTATTATAGAAATTTCATAAGTATTATTTTGAAAATAATTAAATAGAGTTTTCGGGAAGTATTGGTACACTTGCATGGAGAAATTAGAGGCAGTGAGCCTACAGTTAAGACTTGGGTTTCTCTGAGATAGAGACGTAGCCATTGAACTGTGATCCATGGTTTGATACCGCAGTGGTACTTTCCATATTATTTAAAAGGGTTTTTAAATATTTTTTTGAAAGAAAAGAAATTTGTTAATATGCTGAATTCGATAAGATAAGTGTACAAAGTTGGATAAGGAGATTTAATTTATTTAAAATCTAAATTAAATGAGATCAAATGTTTTCAGTGGAAATGGAATATTTGGCTGAATTGATTGTTTATTTGAAAGTTAAATAACCGACTATCAAAATCTTGACCCAAATATAACTTTGGAAGTATCTAGAAGAAGTATGGGATTATATGGTACAGTTACCGTTTGAGGTGTTATACTGTACGTATAATCTTGTTTCGTTCTTTTAGGACATTGATAAGGAAATCCATCCACTAACGGTTAGGAGGTGATCTCTGATCTTATTCTCGTCTGTTTTTTTAAAGAGCCGGGGTTGAGTTTACCGGGTAATATCGAACGTTGTTTCGAAGAGATCAGGATTGGATTTGCGATCCGAAAACCACTTCGATCCAACGAGTACATGTTCGAAATGAAGATAAGAGCTTGGAGTCGAAGATGGAGCAGTGAAGTGCAAGGGCTAATCGCTACTAATCCTGAGGGCGATTCCAAAATGGATGTAGTAGGATTAATGCCTTCGATTCCGTTCGGACCTTGAACAGACTTATGTGGATGAATGCTATCAGTACGTCGTCATTGGAGGACAACGAGCATTCTAAGTGAATATTTCTAAAAAGGTAACACTTAGCCTCGAGCCTCATCAACCGGGAATGACTGAAAATCAGGAAAGATGCGGTAAGGCTAAGTGGGTCGCACCTGAGTAGTGTAAGGTTACCCCTATCTACAGTCCCTTTTATTCGGCTGTGTGGCAGTTGCTGATCCCAACCGCGGGGTAATCTTATTCGGACTATCCAGGCTAGGGATAGTCTGGTCTTATATTGCAAGGGATCGGGAGTGGTCTTCGGTACGCTGTTATAGACGTGTACTATGGCAGATGGTACCCTAGTGCCTAGTCATTTACTTGGAATCAATTATACAATACGAGCTTACGGTTTTATTTGTAGAGCCTTGTAGGCTGGAATTTAATCAATGTAACAATTTCAGCTATTTGAATAAGTATTTTTATTTGGACACCATTATAATATCATTGGATGTCTATAGAAATGTTTTGGTTATCGTAAGGTAAAAACCCGTCGTGTTTATGTGTGACGCGGTCTTACAAGATACCTTTGTTTTTCAAAGGATTTTGATAACTCTAATAATTCAAATTGAGTGTGTTTTCTCACGCTGGTTTTCCAGACAGACTCGGGTGTTATTTTATTATAATTCTCGGGTCAGACCGAGTATTACAGATTTAAGTTAAATGCTATGGAGCTCAGGAGGCTAAGTGGAGGAGTTTTAGACGTATTTTCCGTACTTTACTTATATTTCCGCTGTGTAAGAACAAGTTATATAACCGTCCAGTTTTGATGTATTGATTGATGCACTCTGATGGCTGCAAGTATATAAAACCTTACAGGTTCTTTTGTATAAAAATTTTTATTATATATTATATTTTGTTTCGCTGCGATTGTGAGATTCTGTAATGTTGTTTCTATTTCTTCTTCTGTCTTTTCTTCTTTTCCCTAGCGATCTGGTATTTCCGGCATTCAATTGTTCGGCATGAAATACGGTGGACGTATTGATGTCGATTTTCGATTGTCGAAACCCCGGGCCGTGACAATAGCGGAGGTTCAAAAAGCTTCGCTAGATATTAAACCAAATATTTAGAGTTAATTAATTCTCATTCTCACATCATTTATGTAGAAAAAAGAAATATTGTTTAATCTTATATAGCAAAACTCAAGAATATCATGATTTATGCAATCCAAATTTGGTGCGTACGATAAATTTCTAACTAATATTAAGAACTTATACCTTAAAATAGGTTTGTACCTAACTTTTTTGATTGAATTTAAAAAAGAACCAGTCAAATCAACTTTTTTGTATTAATGTTGCTAAAGCAGATGCAAAAAAGGCTTGATTTAGTGGGTGTAGCAGAAAATAGCGGGGCTTAAAGCGAATCAACTATTTACCAGAGCTAAATTGAAAATGTGTAGCGGTCGAAGAGCGTTATACGCTATAGTGGGGGTTTTGCGGGGCTTTAGCAGGGTTTTAACTACACAACTTATAATATTACAAATGTTAAATGTTACCATTTCATTTTTGTAATAAAGCTCACACTAAACTTTTATGTTTTTCAAAACCCTAAGAAAAATATAAAATCTTTTGATTTCTCTAGTGGATGTCAAGACTCGCATGCCTTGGGATTCTGGCCTTGAGAAAGATCGACAAATCATAGGTCTACATCCAACGAATAACCCCTTATCGGTTGTATCATATATAACTCCTAACCCGTGCTCTTTGTCCTAATCTCATCTCGACCTCAAGAAAGATCAAGAAATCGAAAGAGACTATTTACTCGTTCCTACCATTTTGCTATGACCAAAGTATAATGCATGTATCTTGAGGAAGATCAACAAATACGTGCATGTATCTTACCTCATCTAGTAATATATTAATAATACTATATATAACATCTCTAGCTTCGGGAAAATCAGCAACTAAAGAATATGCAAGTAATCTATTAATATATAAATATAATGGTAGATGGCAACTTATATTAAAGATTCATTATCTTTAATTTATGTACATTGAGTGATATTGATTTATGGAACAATTTATTTCTTATAATACACCCTCGTGATTCAAGTGTCAAACACATTTGAAGTCACGGTATACATGTAATACATATGTATTTGTTCCTCAAATATAAGTTGGGTTTCTTACAGTTCCACTTAAGTTATATACATTCATAATATATAAATTTATTTCATTTATAATCTTTTATAATTTAATTAACTTATATAATATTCATACATGTATTATTAAATAAATAATATTTAATTAATTCAATCAACTAATTAATTGAATTTTTTTAAAATTCAAAATTTTTATTTTATTTATCTTAAACAATTTAAGATGAATATTAAATATAACTCTTATATTTTTGCATATATATATATCAGTGCATGTGTGCATATTAAATATCATTTATTTATTCATTTATCAAATAGATATTTTGGTTAATTAGAACAATTTTAATTAAATATTTTTAATAAATTGATTTTTTAATTTACCTTTATAATTTTAAGATAAATGATATATTTACTACACTATAACACTTATAATTATATATATATGCTAACATTTATAATTATATATATATATATATGTATGCTTACATGGTTTATTTTAACTAATTAACTTTTATTTATTTATCCAATTAATTAAACTTAAATTATTTTCAAAACTATTAATTTATATTTAAAAAAATTGAAATTATTTTATAACTTCTATAAAATTTCACTTTATACTTTAAAACTAACTTTTAAATTGAAAAAACATGTAAATTTTCATAGATTCTGAAAATTAGCCCAAAGCCTAAAATTAGCTGTGGCCTTTATATTGTAGATAACCTTTGGGCTTACTTCATTCTTCAAGTTAGACCAATAACCAGGCAGTGTAAAGTGCTAGTTACCTAAATCCAACCTTAGGCGCCACCTTTTCTAGACATCTTACTAAATGGGTAGGGTTAATCAGCTAGCCTAACATTGCTAATTTAGACCGCATAAATTATTGGGCTCCGATATCATTGAAGGAACTATGCCAGTCGAAATAGATGTGTAGATTTAAAAAATAATAAAAATCATATTTTCGTATTTATGGGTCTATGAAGTCTAAAAGGTTTATTAGATCCAATATAATAAATTTTTAAATAAAATATTATTTTATTTTATTTGTTTAAAAAGAGTTTTAATTTAATTTAAATTTATTATAATGAACGCACAAGTAAACTCATATGTGTATAGTGCAAGTGCAACATATAAGCAGTGTAAATAGTTAATGTATACATATACATGTGCTAAGGTTTACATCACAACAGATACATTTTTCATTTATATATGTTTTTGTTATCCATGGTTTATTTTAAAATTATATAAAATAATTATACATGTGTAGTTTACTTATATATATAATATGTTATAAATATACTTTTAGCTAAATAAGGATAGTTTACTTACATTTAAAATGACAATCAATTGTGTTTAAAGAGAGGAAAACGTGGAGGAGTCATCTCATTTAATTTACTCATGTTTAGTGTCATTACAAAGCAATTTTAAACACTCAAACACTTCCTAATTTTAGCTAACATGTTTTGAATCAAATTAACAATTTGAAAACAAGTTTCAACTTGGAAAATAGTTCAACATTAGATATGTAATTTAAAAATAAATTCATTTTATAAACTTTAAATTGAAATAACAAACATATATGTATACTTGTGCAAATAATTGCAAATGATGTTTTAAGTTTAAAACATCCTAAATTTATAAAATATATAGTTTTACACGTTTAGAAACTTAAAGCAAGCAAATAGAAAACAAGCCTTAACTTATGATGGATTCAAGATAGGTTTATGATGTTTTATACAAAAGTCCACTTATGAAATTTTGAATCGAAACAACTTTAAAATATGTAAACAATAATCAAATGAATTTACATACAAAACCAACAAACATACAAAACATGTATTCAGTTTTCAAAATGGTATCGAGTAATAAACACATGTGGCTAACTTATTTTGTGTATATATAAGTTACAAAAATATATCAATTAATTAAACTCAAATTCCAAATCAAAAAGGTTTTTCTTTAAAAAATTTAATATCGAAATCAATAATAGAATCAAATCGGACAACTCAAAGATGTATGAATTAGCTGTATAACATTCGATCCAAAATGAGCATGAAATCAAAAGAAGTAACATATGGAGATCTATATTATATTAACATCATGTATTATATAATCAAATGAATTAGGAAATTACATCAAGATAAAGCCAAAAATCACACCTTGAATGAAGAACAAGACTCCTAGATTTGATAGAGTTAACTTATGGATTCTGTAGGGATCTAGAGATAAACAGCACATTGAATATTTTGATTTTATTTGAATTATTTTTGGGAAATTTTTATGCCATGTGGACCATTAATTTTTTGCCAAGAGAGGAGAGGAAGAAGGGAAGAAATGATTTGCTTGGAAGAGAAATAAATGAATGAAAGATATTTTATTTTAAAGAAATAATTGAAACCTTTCAAATGCTTTTTTTACAACCTTCCCCCTTTAATTCCTCATTAAATCTCAATCAAATCCTCTTCTTCCCTGTAGTGTATGGCCGACCGTAAAAGAGGCAACATAGGCCTCAAAATATTCGTAACTTAATTTAATTATTCATTTATTAATCTAATTTAATATTCTATCGATATCGTATATCGACACGTGTACATATAACTTTTATATACGCATTTTACTGAATACCAACGGCTTCCAAAATCAAATAAATATTGATAATTAATTTTTCATAAATATTAATTAATTTAATCAATTTATAATAATTATAAATTAATTAAATCACGTGATTTATTCATAGTATTCATCATTATGGTTGTGCGACTCAAATATTTAAATTCAGTCAGGGATTCACACATCACCTTAGCTAGCGGTATGAAATTTTGGCTGAATTTATTGCTTAAATGTCCTTTTAATAAAATCTAACTTTACTATTATAAGCAGCGCCTAGTAGCAATGATTATTTACACCAATTCTTTTCGTCAATACTATATCACATTGAGACACACAAAATTTTGTTTTGGTCAAATTTCAAACATCGTCCACATTAAACTTGATTGGTACAAAACAAAGTCTTTGGCTCAATAATTAATTATTATTAACCAAACCGTCCTAACCAAAGTTTTTGACTTTGAGTTGACTAAGTTGACCGTGATACTAACTGCATATAACTAATGAGATGAATTCTCTACCGAATAATGTCAACTTAGATCCAACTACAGCCATTCGATGGACGTCATGCATTGATTTAACTATAATTAAAGCGGAGTGTCTACAATAAAGTTCGACCATATTCTCAAGTCCAAAGAACTGTGTAATATCATCACTTTGAGATTCTTTATTTGACCTTAGTTATATTAACCAACAAAAAACTTTTGAGCGGATCATTCCATTGTTATTCAGTAACTATAAGTATGTAACCTCCTAGTTCCCTGATAACCATGAGTAACAACGCCCAACATTTGAAGAGCTTGCATACTCCGGTCTCAACGGATGCATCGATATTCTATCTCGAAACATCTTAACTATGAATGTTCAAAATAATATGTTTTTTTAATGTGATAAATTTCTCATGATTATAATACATTATAATTGCTATCACGCAACACATAATTTAAGTATTTTCTATTTAATATACTTGAATTAAATAATTAATCAGCATATCACAATACGTCAAGTATATAATAAAAGGAAAAACACCTTTGTTATGAACAAGATTGATTATCAAGTTAGATATATGTGATAAACTACATAATTGCCTCTATAGCATACCTCTAATTCTATCATGTATAAGTCGACCAAAAGAACACCAAGAATCTCATCATCTCGAAGATAATTAAGGGGATGCTCAACTGGTTTATCAATGATGTCACATGCCCTAAATTTATCGTTGAGCTCTAACTGCATGGGCTGATAGGAGAACTGGAGGGCGTAGGATCAAAAATAAACTAAGAGATCTAAACTCTACCAGCAGATGATAACATGTAGCAATTTGGAGCAACTCTGACCTCATATATGTCGAATTCATCTAAGAAGTAGGCCTTAACATCTATCGATCCGATATATCTAAGAGTCACGAGATACTACGATTCTAGTGTCATATTCCTCCAAAACATATCATCACATGGTAGAGGATCTCTTGGTATATGCAACTCACCAGTCCTTTGATACCAGCATCCCTCTTCCAAATACCAAACAGGAAAAAAAATGAAAGTATATTCAAAGCCATCCTGCATTTGGGCACAATACACACAATTCGTTTAAAGATGTGCATCGTGCAAATGCTCATTTCGAATCAAATGAATCTAGTATCCAGCACAGGATGCCCCGTTAGATGTTACTCCTACTCCGAAAGCCAATCTAGAATGTGTGTATGGTAGACCATCACATCTAGGCTAGGACTGATATGATTAGACAATCAAATGACTCAATAGGCCTAATCCATAAGAATTGGGCAAATGGACTAGCCTTAACCCTATCTACTAGTGCGTAAAGGAGTGTGTCATAAAACTGCACAATGCACTTGGATCAACTACTCCGACAACCAATATGCTTGGCCAATATAGTAAATAACAATGCTTAATACTCGGTTAACCTTGACAATCATTTAATATTTATTATTTCATTGCTAATTTTTTATGACAGCTAGAAGTAAAGAGTAGAAAAGTTATATAAATATACCACTATGGAATCTGATGCGATATATACGTAATAATCGTGTTCAACAGGAAACTCATGTATACTCTGTTAATCGCCAATCGTCATATTAGGGCTCGAACTAACTTGTATGAAACAAGTTTCCTCTTGCGTCTGCATCCGAACAGTCCATTTAACAATTTTATTGGACGTGGTGACATATCATCGTACATTGGAACAAAAAAAAGGAAAAAAGTGCATAAACAATAAAAATTGTGACACCCATGAGGTTTTATAGGCGCTTCCTTTCAGACGCTATTAAATAGGCGCCTGACAGTCAGACGCCTAATAAATAGATGTATGATTTTTGGGTTAAACCGTGAAGTTAGCACTTAATATTCATCCTCCTAAATATTATGGTTTTAACCATTGGAGACATTCCAAGGTTTCCTTTTTACGAAGTGAATAGAGCATTTGAACGAGAGATTTGAGCGGGATATTTAAGTTGGAAAGTTGGTTGAAAGAGAAATGTATTTTGTGATGTGAACGAGTATTTGAGAAAAGTATTTTAAATGTGACTTTTAATTTAATTAATTTATAGCTAATTAATTAATTATTTTTATTGTGTAATATGCGTTTAATAATTGCAAAATAAGAAATAAATTGCATAATTTCATTAAAATAAACTAATACATTTTTAAATTCAAATACATTCGAAAAACAAACTAAACTTACTGATGCATAAAACAAGCTGACCGAACTTCTTTTCTATAAGAAATCCACGCACAAGTCTATGAAAAATTCCTCCTTTTCGGGCGTCCATAAAACAATCAGTTGAGAGGAAACATAACATATCTGACAAGCATCGTTGTCCAAGTGGTTAAGTGATTTGGTTTTGGTGCGAGAGGTCACAAGTTCGAAACTCGTGTAACGTGATTCGAGTTTATTGACATGTGATATGTTGTCTCAGTGACATGTTTTATATAAAGTACCATTTCAAAAAAAAAATAACGGATCCGTACGACATTCTTGAAAAATGGAAAATTACAGCAAAAAATAAAAAAATCCCAAAAAATTATATGTTATAAAACTGAACAAAATAAACACAAAAACGTAAAAATCATGACTAGCGGATTGTTCAGTAGAAATTGTAGAAAACTTGATTTTGTGGTATGGAGATGGAAGAGAGGAGGAATGAATACATAAAAGGAAGGAGGAAGGAAAAGAACGTTGGACGCGTCGGACGTCAACGTTTTATTTCCCACCAACTCTCCTAACGGTCTAAACGATCCATATATAACGTTGTGGCGTCCGTCGCGTTATCAGGTTTACATGATATTTGTTGTTAGCGAAGGTACGTGGCTTTTCTTTTCCTTCTTTTCTGGATTTTAATCTTGTATTTTGTTCCAAAGTACTCAACTAACGGTTAAAACAAAAACATCACAAACCAAATCTGCCAAATTGAACGCCACAATAGTACAACATATCCAGAATCCAAAGGCCTCTTCGTCTCTCTTTTATACACGAGAAATTTTTTAAATAAAAATCCCCAAATTCTAATAATCTTGAAAGCAAAAAAATAAAAGCAAAAAAATACAGAGAGAAAGTATCATTAATTCATTATCCGTTGTTATACACACATCAAATTACTATTTCTATCGATTTCATTTCAGATCTGAAAACTTGAATTCCTTAAATTAGACTTCTTGAATGCTGCATTTCGTCTAGAATCTACGATTCAAAAGTGGCGCCGCAGAGGAGGTCGCAGCGCTATGTTGGCGGTGGCTCCTCCCAGATGCAACCGGGGAACGCCGCCAACACCTTATTCGAGAATCATGGTGGCGGAGCTCCGTCCAACGACGCTGGCGATGCTGTCATGGCACGGTGGCTGCAGTCGGCTGGGTTGCAGCATCTGGCTTCTCCCAATCCTTCAATGCAGGTATAGTATTTAATTTTTGTGGGGTTTGGATCTGATTTCCTTGGGATCTGTGCTTGAACCAAAATCATATTCTATTTTTGATGAAAAGCGAGTTGCTTGAAGTGAATATGCTGTTTGTAAGATGCTCAGATGACCAATCAATATAATATTAGAGCTATTTTATGGTGAAGAAACCATTGAATACTAAGTTGGTCAGCGGTATGATATCTCAGGTAGGAGATCTTCTTTGTATTCACAGCTATGTCCCTGATTGCTCTTATCATAATGATGCAGTCATGGAGGATTTGGATTTTTTAGTGATACATTATATCTGTCATGACCTCTGGTTTATTCTTCCGTCCTTGTAGTTAGTTTATCTTTAACCTTTTCATCGTAGTATAGGTTCTGGTTGGATTGGGAGTGTTAATATGTTTAATAAGTGTACTATCACTATACTTTTGTGATAATTATATTTGATCAACATAACTTGCAATTCAGACTGATCATTAGTTGCTGGCCTCTTAAATTCAAATACATAAGTATTAGTTTGTTATGGTTATAACTGTGTTTCCAGTATTATTACAATGGATTCAATATCTTTTTTCTTTTGGAATAGAATGCACTTAAATTTCTAATACAAGTCACATTTATTTAAATTGGACATTCCTTTTTCTGATGTTTAGGGATACGGAGCTCAAACAGCTGAGGAGAAGCAAAAGGCTTTCAGACTTATGAGGAATATGAATTTGAATTTCAATGGTGAATCTGCATTTGAATCATATGCTCCTACTCTTCAATCTGGTGCTTCAGATGGATATTACTCACCAGATCTAAGAGGGGAATTTGGAGCAGGACTTTTTGATCTTCATGCTTTAGATGACACCGAACTTCTCTCGGAGGTACCTTATTTTTGAACTTGTTAGTTTGTAGATACAGACCTCAGTATATGCTTGCTTTTTTTTTGGGTATTTGATATATCATTCTATATTATGTTTCTACAAACATGTTTGATGCAGACCTTATAACATATCACTAATTTAGGTATGTGCCATTAAGGCTTGACAGTTATTAAGCAGGTCAGCATATACTGAGGTTAACATGCTGTTAAATCAATTTCGCATATATAATGGTTTTTAAAGCTTAAATTGGTTTTGAACGCATAATATTGTCTTATCTTCTTAAACATTAAGGAAAGAGTGCAACAACAGACTGACTGGTTCTTTTTTGCAGTATCGTATTGGGTTATAGATGGATAAAGTGACATTCCATTGTATTGGGTTATAGATGGATAAAGTGACATTCCATTGTACTTCAACACTTTTCAAATCATTTATTGTACAACCACCTTTTCCACTGAACTGCATACAATATCACCACCACCATCTGCTGTTTGTTCTAAAACGTGATGTACTTAATTTCATACGATTTGAAATTTTCACTCATTTAAAATACAAAAAATACCTTTCCGTTGGTCATTGTAATTTCGCCACTTTCTGGTAACAAGGCAAACTGTACTTAAAATAGCTGAATTGCAAAAATTCAAATGTTGGTTAAGAAGGAAACTCAATCCAAAAGTTTTTTTATAATTTATTTGAAAATTTTAAAATTGGCTTTTGCAATTTCTTGAAGTTATTTTTTTTACCAATTCCTTAGTTGCAAGACAAATTCCTTAAAAGGTTTTATCAAAAAGCTCTCATTCGTACCATGATGATTTCATTTTGCTGATTTTGCTAACAGTGAGTATTTAAAATAGTTTTCAATTAATTGTTTATCAAATTTGTTATTCATAATCATATTTAATAATTTCCTCAATGTCCTAAAGTTTTCGCCTAATTTTCTCTCAACAGCATGTCATGTCAGAACCATTTGAGCCATCACCATTTGTTCCCAACAGGGATTTTGACGACGACTTTGACTTGACATCAAACAGGCAACAAGCTACAATGGATGCTAATATGAGAGCACCAGTCACTGAAAAAGAAATCGGGGCAAAAGAGAGCAACGTAGCAAAGATTAAAGTTGTGGTATGTGGTAAATGCTTTATAATTTAGGATATTTAGGGATGTTATCTCTTTGTGGATTATTTTCGTTATTGTATTTTTCTTTCAGCACATATAGTGCAAAATGGTAAACCTTAGCCAATGTAATATATAATGTAGTTAGATGAACTCCAATGCATTTTGGTCATTGATGTGCTGGGTTTAACCATATCTCGTGATAGAAGCTAAACCTCGGTTTTAACTGTTTTTTAGTTACCCGCTTCATTATCATTTGCTAAATATATGTACTGAGATAATACGAGAAAGTGTTAGCATTCGATCCTTAGGGAGAATGCTTTTCAAGAATTTCTTTAGACTCATTTACTCGTGATATACCTTTGACAATATTACCCAAGGTTAAACATATTTGTGTTTAAATATTCAACTTTTTCTATAGTTCATTAAGTGTACTGCTGGAACAATTTAAACATGAATGCACCAGTATGCAGTAATTTTGGGTCACTACCATGCGCTAAATCACGTATTGTAACCGTTAATATATGCATTTTGTTAAATATTTCTTAATAATTATTTGAAGGCTAATCGCATGGCCACTCGCATGGTGATCTGAGCGCCCAGGTTCGAGTCCGGAAACAGCCTCTCCACAATGCGAGAGAAAGGCTGCGTACATATCGACCTTCTTAGATCCCACTATCGTGCGGGAGCCTCGTGCACTGGGTTCCACCTTTTTTTTTAAAATTATTTGAAGGCTAACCTACTTTGAAATTTGTTTTAATTCTGCTATGGAATTTAATAGTCTAAAGATGTTAAAATTAATGTGTATATCCGTCTCTCTATCCATGTTTTTATTTTTTGTTTCTTTGCAGCCTAATATAAATCTCTCTGGCGTAACTGTGTAGTAGAGTTAGCATAACACTTCTAAGTATTTGTCATGGCCTTTCATGTTGTATTATACTTAAGCTAGTAAAATCCATCCTTATATTATGTCCTCCATTGAAGTCTTATGCTAATTCTACTGCTCTGTAGTAGAGCTAGCACAATACTTCTAACTATTTGTCACACTGTTTTGTTGTGTATTATACTTGTGCTAGAACTATCCTGATATTATTTATTGCTCAGTTCTTTTTTCCCCCCAGTGTATACTGAGTTTAGATGGTCGGGAAGAACCTTGTTAGCTTCTAATTCTGATGCATCACAGTTATGTGTTGATATTTTGTTAAACATTTGTTTCAGGTTCGTAAAAGGCCTTTAAACAAGAAAGAGTTGTCGAGGAAGGAAGATGATATTGTAACTGTACATGATATCTCATGTTTAACTGTCTATGAACCTAAGTTAAAGGTCTGGAATCTTTCCTCATTCTATTTTTATTTCTTACTAGTTATAACTAAACTTAAATTTATTTATTCAACTGCATGATGATTTAATTGTACGTGATGTTTTATTTGATTGTCAATGAACCTAAGTTAAAGGTTTGTAAACTTATTATCCTATTTTTAGTATTACTGGTCATTTGTAAACTACTTATTTGATTATGTCGTGCATTTAACAGTGACTTTTTGAATATGATATCCGTTTTAGTGGTGTTGTTTCTTTTAATTACCCCACATATAGTAGCTAATTATTAAGACAATTGTTTAGTTGCGGTATGTTGTGCATAAAATTACCAACAACCCATCACAACACCGATTAAGATTTCCAGTATAAGAAATCAACTCATAAGGATGATGCTTTACATTTTTCTAGGAATGATAACCTTTTAGTCTTGGATTTGAACTGTTCTTCTATGCTGATTGTGTTATTTGACTTTATACCTGTTCGACGAAGGTAAAATATGACAATTTCTTGAAATTTGTTTGTTCCTATTAAAACTGATGTGGTTATGACTAAAATTGGTCAATGTCATGGTCTCACTTGATCAACAGAGTTATATTTTCTTGGGCAATTAGCAAACCATCAACCAACAACAATTAAGCCATTATTCTCAAACAGCTTGTGGTTGGCTAGAGATGGAATCCGAAATTAAAAGACAAAGTCAATTTAAAAGCATTAATTATAATAGATATAAACATAATAATAAAAAAAGGTGAACGTAGAAAAAAAATAAAAATAGAAAAAAGTAAAATAAGTATTAAACTAATAATAATAGTAGTAAGAGTAAATAAAATAAGAAACAAAAACAAAATAAAAACAGACAAGTAAACTAAAAAACCATGATAGTAATAATAAAAAGGGTAATTATCTTAAATACCGAATAAATTGGGATGGTTATTCCCTTAAATATCGAATAAAAATGGTGGGGAATTGAAGATTTAAAGTTGGGCTAGCTAAAAAGGAGACCGGTATGGCGGACAGTTCAGTTCTCTAGCTCTACTCTCCGGAGTAGGGTTTTAAAAAAACTAAACAAATAAAATAAAAATAATGGTACTAATAGTAATAAGGACCGAAGGCCAAATAGTACGTCTTAGGTTCCTTTTCACCAGTCATATTATCTAAAATTTATACTACTACCCCTAAACCAACCCTAAGTAAAAAACTCATAGTTCATGGTTCTGATACGTGGATCGCTAACTTCCATGCAGTCCTGTCCGACACCAGCTCTTCAGATATATTGCAATCACTCAAGTCCCTTTTTACTACTTTTTTCCATGTCAACCTTTGTTGACATCTATCTCTCTTTGAGTATGCAATGCAGTCTATAATTCCAACGCGCATATGTGTCTCGGGAGACCTTCGTTGGAGATGTTCAAACTATCTTAAGCGGTGTTGGACTAGCTTATTTTCAATTGGTGTTACTTCAAGTTCGTCACGTATATCATCATTCCTAATTCGGTCTAGTCTTGTATGATCATAGCTCTATCGCAACATATGTATCTCTGCTACACTCATCTTCTGAATGTGTAGTCTTTTAGTAGATCAACATTTTGCACCATACGGTCCGATTGTCGTTCTATAGAGCTTTTCTTTTAAGCTTTTGAGACATTTTCCTATCACATAGAATATGATACGCTTGTCGTCCTTTCATCCATCATTCTTGAATTTTAAAACCAACATCTTTATCAATCTCACCATCATACTATGACATTACCCTAAATATCAAAAGGATTCCTTTTTGGCCACTACTTGTCCGGCCAGAGTGACATCTCCATCCTCTGACACCGTTGAACTTGCACTTCACGTACTTTGTTTTAGTTCTGTTGAGCCTAGAACTCTTTGATTCTAAAGTCTGCCTCCACAACTCCAGTTGTTATCAACTTCTATCATACTTTCGTTAATCAACACAATATCATCAGCAAACCATCAACCGATCTAAAATATTTTTTTCCTTCAATACTCACTTTTGTATAGTGCATCCTCAGAATAAGTCAGTATATATCCGATCACCTGATGCGTGTATAAGATTACAATCATGCTTTATAGGTTAGTTTCTATATCTCCTGCAACAGTAACAGTGAAAGATATTTTAGCCATTAGAGTGAAAGAACCAAGGCAACTTTAATGGCTTTTTAGGCTGATCTTTGCAATTCATAACAAGAATTGTTTGGAATTTATGATGATGCTGATGAATCTATGATTAGTCTGCATTGTTTTTGTGTTGAATGTGATAAACTCCATTTCATTCAAGAACACTCGCATTATTCTTTAAACATTTGACATACATTTTATATTATTGACCACACCTATCTTGGAAGTAACTTCACAATGCATTTGTTGATCAATGTTCATTATGCAGTTTAGACCATCTTAGACTACCCTCTGTATACTTTATACGGTTTATGTATTTTTCGTTAATTTACATAAAACATATCTCCAAGAGGTTGCACTCTTTTCACATTTAATGCTATTTACTAATCAAATGTATTTGCATGGAAGGTTGATCTGACAGCTTATGTAGAGCAACATGAGTTCTGTTTTGATGCTATTTTGGATGAGAATGTTTCTAATGATGAGGTACCGTTTTTCCACAGTCATTTATTAGTTTCTGTGATCATTGTACTATTGTTTGCTTCTGTAATCAAAATTTCCGTATTATGTTGGTCTGATATTTGATGCTAAATATATGCTGTCACCAGGTTTATCGTCAAACTGTAGAGCCTATTATACCAACCATATTTGAAAGAACGAAAGCCACATGTTTTGCATATGGACAGACAGGTAACTACTCGGTCCATGGAGTTTGCATCGGTAATTTTGTTTTTGTTGAAATTGGTTTTCGAAATTGTCCGCTATCCTTGCATTTGTGATTCCTTGCCATCAACTTATCTCGCCTGACTATCTGCTTGTCCAGTTAGATATGAACAGGTACCAATAGGTTTCTTGAATATTCACCTGCAACTGGAGAGTCTTAAATTCTGAACATTCTGTTTCTTTTTCTTTAACCAACTAGAATATTTGTATGGATTGATCAAGCTAAAAGTTGAACAAAAGAACTTGTGATATGGAGATCATGCTATTGGAAATTTATCAGTAGGGATCCCACAAACACCCTACCTTATGTAGGGATTCCACAAACATGCTACCTTATGTATTGTTTATTGTCTTAAATAACTAGTAATTTTGTTTATATATCAGTAGGGATTCCACAAACATGCTACCTTATGTATTGTACATTTGTGACACGGAGATCATGCTATTTGAAATATTTCAGCGCATGTAACAAAACGTGCAATACTTGCTAATTTTCAAAGTAGCACAATCCCGAATGTCGTGATTTTCAGGCTGTGCTCCGTTTTCAGTTGATGCTCTATATTCTCATGTAGATATGTAGATGATCATGATAAAACTGCTCGATAGGATGATAACCACTTTGAGGCGGTTATCATTGTATCGTTTCATGGAAAACCAATTTCTGAAATTCGTTTATGCACATTTACGTATTCTGCTTGCTAATATATTTTTAGTTGTTTACTAGTTGTGTTCTACATGCAAATTCTAGAGTTTTACGCAAGGTTTGAGGTTTCGAACGAAATACCGAAATTTTGATCGTCCTATTTTGGTTTCAGCGGGGACCGAAACGAAATCAAACCGGAACTACGATTCAATAAAAAAGTTACCGAATTTCAAATTATACAGAAGAAACTAATAATAATAATAATAATTTGAGTTTCAAATGTATGAATATTCAAAATTTGAAATTTTAACTTAGTAAATATACAAAATCACGAAATATGTAAATGATGTAACTAAAAAAAGTTGAAATGAAGTAATGGATAAACATTTTTTTAGCATTACAAGAATTTATAATTCATTAATATTGTTCGTTTATATCTTATTTTTGAATTTAAGATAAATTATGCAAATGTTTTAATAAATCAAAACAAATACATGTGTAACTATATGAAAAATAATTAATAGAATCCGAATCCGAAATTAGAAATGAAATTCCTGAAATTTACGAATTAGATCAAAATTAAATACAAATGATCGAAATCGAAATCGAGATCTCAAACATTGTTTTACGTACTGTTGCAGACCGTTAAGGAATGCAAATGGATTTAGATTATATTTTATCAAGATTCTTTTGGCATGTGCATATAAAAATACCCTAATATAATAAATTTGAAATTATTAATTTCAATTTTATAGATGATTTTAATTAACATAAATCAAAAGTATACAAAAATTATGAACTTCTTGCCAAGAGTGGGATTCAAACTTATGACCTTATTTATTCATCAATTTTCCATTCGAAAACATATGTTAAAAATTGTTTTGTAAGGGACTCTACCTCCCGACCTCTCTTTTTATATGAAGGTATTTTTGAAAATTCGTGGTTGAATCATAGTACTTGTGACGCCCCACCTCTATACTCACAATAACAAAGGTTATTATAAGATAATAATGTCTGCTATTGCAAAAAATAAGGCTTGTTAGAAGCAACCATCCGTAAGTTATGCCTTAGACGAGTATTGATTACATCGATAGGAGTTGTGTAAATTACTTCCATCGATATATTTTCAATCCAGATCTAAAACGAAACTACGGTGGCTTAAGAAAAATTCAGAACAACTCATAATAACAATCGTACAGATAAGTAAAATCACATCAGAACAGATATATATCGGAAGACAAGTCTGGATACATGCTACAATAGTCGGTAGTTCACGAGAACCAAATGTACATATAAATGTCATCATAATATACATGAGACTAGAGTCAATACACCAAAAGTAACACCTCGAAGTCTAGACAAAAATGAGGTGAAATTCCAAAAGCTGAAGCGGCAACTGAATCAGAGATAACGATTACCCTGAAATAACTCGGTCTGACCCGGGTATTATTTTAAAAGAAAATAATAAACGGATCAGTCTAGTTTAAACTTAGAAGTGAATGCATCATAAACAACATCAAAGCAAAATAATCATAGTCTCGAATGAGACTATTCAACATGAATAATCAACATAGTTTAAATGAAGAAATCTCAATTTAAACTCCATCAAAGTCAATTTCCAAATTCACAGTTGAATTCGAAACAGCAGTACACAACAATCTAGAAATCAGTTAAAATACTAGAAAAATCAGCATTCACAAAGTCTAGAAATCAAAACAAGATAACTAGAATATCAACATAAAAGATGGATCGATCCCAGCAGATGGCGAGTTTTAGCTACGCCGCACGTGCATCAACAGATGGCCGAAGCCTTACCAAGTACTATATTTTTGGCGTCCAACAGATGACCCGAAGGTCCAGCAGTGACCCGAGGGTCTAGCACTGGTAATTGACCCGAAGGTCCATCAGATGACCCGAAGTTCCAGCAGAGTGGCTCGAAAACCCAACAAAATCATCAAGAAGTGTCAATTTTAGTAAGCTAGTAAATATATGAGTTTAGTTTTATGTCCCATAACCACTAGCTTAACTTAAATATTTACGAACAAATTGTAGATCTCCACTCGAAAATTGTCACGAGAGTTTCAATCGAACAAGTCCAAGAATTAACCGACGAAGTAAACGCAAGCGTTTCATACCACTTGTTAATCTAAGTCATTTAATTAGATTTCTCATACAAATGAGGTAAATGTTTATATATACTAATAGGTTTGAAAACGGTTTTAATAGACGAGCTTTGTATTAAAATAGTGTTGTAATCGTTTTGATGAAAAAGTTTTGATATTTACTACTAGTATAAAAACCTTTGTATTTTAAAGTGACAAATCATAGAAATAATTGTAGAAACAATCAATCATCAAAATTCACATTCGAAGACGTGAATAAAATCCAAAGAAATCAATATCGAATCCATCAAGTTGAATGTTCCAAAAATCCCAAGAAAAGGTCATCAAAGTCGATATTACATGATGACAACAAATAGGAATCAACACGAATCGATTAAATTTGGAAACTAGCAAAATAAGCATAAATATGCATGACATGGAAAATAGGAGCATGTCAGTCGACTGAATTCACCGAGTCAGTCGACTGAACACAGACCCAGAAAATTCTCGGGTTTCAGCTCAGTCGACTGACTCAGATGGTTCAGTCGACCGAATACTGTTTTCCTGCATTCCAAACCTATTATAAATGAATTGCAAACTCACTCAATTTGCAATCGGACGAGCAACGGGCGCTAAGGGTTTACGCCAATCGACAACCCAGCCTTATAGGCTCTTTGATTCATTACAAAACATGATCAAACATCAAAGTTATGATTTTTTAATGATTTGACTTCAAAACACCAAAAATTGAACTATTCACAAAAACAATCCAAATCAAGAGCAATTACACATGAATAAGTGTTAGGAATTCTTACCAAACAATCAAAGATAGTTTAGACATAGATGTGAGATAAAAATCTCACATTTTTACTCAAAAACAAAGATTGAAAGGCTCAAATATAAAGAGAAGATCAACCACTCTTCACTTCAACTCTAGAAGCTTCAATCTAAGATCAAAACAATATTTCCTAAATTTAGGTTTAGGAATTTCTGAAATTGAAGAGAGAAAGAGTTGGAGAAGAAGAAGAGAGGACTTACCAAAGCTTCTCCTTGATTTCTAGTTAAAACTTGGATTTGCAAATGAAGTTAGAGCTTAGGATTTTCTAATTCTTTTTCTCCTCCACCATTGTTTTTCTTTTAGCTTGAATGTGTTAGGATAAAGAAATGAATGAAGAGGAGTGGTGGAGTTAGGATATAGGATGAGTTGGGTAGTGGACTGAACCCTAACCCCAAACCTAAACCCCAAGTGAAAAAGTAGTAAAATTCTACAAACTTCAAATATATCGAAGTTTATACTCAAAAAGATTGCAAACACCATTTTGGACTCAATGGAGGTGGTATCGAGCCCCAATTTGATAGTTTGCAAAAAGTAACATTTCGGACCCAAAAATCCGATTAACGACGGTATATTTAAACAAAACATTTAAATATATAATCGTAAAATATGCGGGTTGTTACAATACTTGTTACTGTTTCCAACCATCAATAAAGATATATCTTTTTAATATGTTTGTAGGCTTATCCAAATTGTATTTGGATTTAGAATCTACATATTCAAGTTATTGACTTTTTGTATTTTGAGAATGTGAGATTGGATTGTTTTGAATAAATCTTTGGTCTCTAATAATGATTGTAATAGCTGTGACAATGACATACTTTTAATTTAAAAGGTGAAATTAGCTCATCGGTAGATTGTTTGCATAAATCTTTAGTTTCTAATAATAATTGTAATAGCTTTCATATCACTACTTTTCGTGTTGATGTCAAATTCCCCAACCCTTCTATTATAACTTAAAATAAATTGGCGTAACTTTGAACATATTTTTTGCAAATAAAAGTGGCAGGAGTTGGCAGTTGTGACAAAACTTCAATACCATTTAGATTGTTTTGAATAAATCTTACGTCTCTAGTAATAATTGTAATAGCTTTGATGTCACAACTTTTTGGGTGATGTCAAATTTCCCAACCCTTCTATTTTAACTTAAAATAAATTGGCGTAACTTTGAACATACTTATTGCAAATAAAAGCGGCAGGAGTTAGCAGTTGTGACATAACTTCAATACTATTTTTGTATGTTTTCTTATTCTAATTGTAAATTATTTTTAAAATGTTTCTACATAATCTACTTTTACATTCATACATTCAGTATTATCTTGTTTCACTTTTCTTGTACAATTATTCTTTTATTAAGAACCATATACAGTTAATCGTTTTTCATGTATATAATTTTATATATTTTTCAAGTAAAACCATGATTTTTTTGTATTTTTTTTGTATTTAGAAGTTATATAGAACAAACAAATGTGTGTAAGAACTTATATTGTTTTTCTTTTTATGCACAATTATTCTTTCATTAAGAAACATTTTTAGTCAATTCGAATTTTTCAAGTAAAATTTATCATCTTTTTATTTATACATGTAAAGTTATTCAAAACCGATTTCATTGAATGAAATGTGAAGTTTATATTTTACATTTTTGTACAATCCTGAAATTACTTATAACTACAAGAAAAATGGCATGTGCTTCGTGCGTGCAAGATAGAGTGATTAATACAAACGATACACGATCCACATATAAAAATACAATAAAATAATACAAATGACATGCACTCTACATGTGAAATAGCATTAATAAATAGCATAAAATGGCTCGTGCTCCATGTGTGAAAGATAAAGGGTTAACATTTGAAATTCAAAAATTTAAATGTTAATTTCATCATAACATCAATCAAATAAATGTAAAACTTGTAGAGAAATTTAATATATGCATAATATGTTGATTCAGTACATACCAAATATCGTTCTATATTGGTGTTTCTCTGTCTTTTTTTAATTTAGTAGCAAAAAGATGAATATATGACATAACCAAAAACCTTTTTAGGAACATTTTGACGTAATTTACAACACTAATCAAACTATTTGACTTAACAATTATAGTTCATTTTATTAGACTTAACTCTTAGTTTGTTAATGTTTATCAATTGTAAAAGCAAAACTAATTTAAAAGGAAATTTTATACGATTAAGATTGAAAATAATGTTAGTACTTTTATTAGGTTATGGTTACTTTGACACACACATTGCATGCATGTATAAAAAGGATATTTTGAATAAAATACATATTTAATTGAAATAATCAAAATTTTACATGTAGTTTTGATTGTTTTTAATCTGACCAAAAAAAATTATAGTTAGAAATAATCTCATCATATTAAGTATAAGAATAAAATAATGTAAAACTACACACACATACAAATATACATGTACGTATGTATATAATCTTTTTTTCTTCTGTTATAAATTTAAATATCTCAAGTATGAGAAAAAAATTTGCGCAAAATTTTACTTAAGAAAATCATTTATTTACAATTAGATGAAATAGTTTATAATTTTCAAATATTAAAAAAAATATTCTTAAAATAAGATAAAGTATACAATATCTGAAAAAGAATGCATTCAATATAGCTTTTAAATAAATGAAAGATGTATACAAATTTATTGATACATAAAAGAGAAAAATATACAAAAAGGAAAATAGAAAGGAAAAATATATATCAAAGACTTGAGATTAGATAATTATATTTCAAACTTTACAAATAAGAATAAAAATTAACTTTTGCCATAAGTAGGATTTGAACCCGTGACCAAATGGTCCTCGTCTCTACATAGCAAGGGCATTTTTGGAACTTCATGGCGGACCAACAAATTGTCACTCTGTTGCAACTGTAAACTATTAGTAAAGGTAAATTCATTTATTTTTATGCAATTCTGAAATTGGATATAACTATAAATTCATTTATAATACAATATTTGCCAAATCAAAAACAATTTATACTACATTTAGAATTAATCTTTGATCACTTTAAGTTAATATTTTACCCAGGATATATTTTTCTCATATGCATTGCTTGTGCAACTATAATAATATAAATACAGTAATCAAGAATGAGTATTTAATCACACAGACACCGAATATCAATCATCATTTTTGTCAATGATAATAATTTAGATAACAAAAATTATAATTGGGAATATACAAGTGGCATATGTATATGTACATATACATATACATGTATGTATATATACATACATACATATACATACATAGATATATATACATATATGTATATGTATGTATGTACATACATACATACATATACATATATATATGTATATGTATGTATGCGTGTATGTATTTGAATACCAGCGTATCCTCATGTGCATCTACTTTTTGTATTTTAAATCAGTTTTACACATTTCAAACATGGTTGCTAAAGGTTTCAAATTTTGGATGTCCGTTAGCAATGCCTATTTTGAAAGCTTTGGACCGTGTAATAATAACTTGAAAGCTTTGGACCGTGTAATACTGTTACGTACTGATTGAGAAATGATCAGATTACTTCTGATATTACTCTTAAAATGTTCTGATTGCTTGCATGATTAGGTTAATAAACAAATTTGTCCTGTTGCTTTATTTGTAGGCAGTGGCAAGACATACACCATGCAGCCTTTGCCTCTTAGAGCTGCTGCAGATATTGCTCGGTTGTTGCAACAGCCAGTTTATCAAAATCAGAAATTTAAATTGTGGCTTAGCTATTTCGAGATTTATGGTGGGAAACTTTATGACCTGCTTAGCGATAGGAGGTAAGTCTTCTTGCATTTGGATAAATTTTCTTTGGTAGTTAGAAATGTATGATCATCGCTTACTGGTAACTTTGAATCATGAATACCTTAAATCATGCTATATTTTTCTGCTTGTATGATATAATATCCATTTTACGGTGGTTAGTTTTAGCACATACCAGGTTCTTCAGTTTTCACCTGCTGTTAATCGTATTCATTATTTGCGTGTTCCGCTTTTTCCCTTTTTGTTGTATGTACTACATTTTGCTATTTGCATGATGTAGATATATCTTTTGAGCTCTAAGCATGTATGTTGCACCATGAATATACTGTGGCATCAATTTAGATGTGGCAAAACTTGACAGTATTATCAGTCGTTTCTACGACACAGGTATATTCTGTAAAATTTACAAAACCCCAATCGTTTCTACGACACAGGTATATTCTGTAAAGTTTACATAGGGTTTTATAGTAATCCCGTAGACATAACTGGAACTTGTTTTCCTGGAACCAAAACGTTTTTGTAGACAAACATACTGACGGTTTGATGCACAAGATGTGCACACATGCACTATTTGTTGTATGTGCTTTTTAATAACCTTTTAACTTCTTCATCATGTATTCTGCTTGCATGCAATGTTATATTGGTATAGGTGTATAACGTTGATATACAAGTTTTTCACTCTGCCTGCCTGCCTGCCTGTTTCCTTTTTCTCTCTTTTATCTTCTATGTATGTTTTTGCAGTATCAACTGTTGGTTGGTAGAACTGTAATACCATTTCAATGAATGTTGGAAACAGTATGTGTTTTGTTTGAATGAATACTTTTGTTTGTATGTAAACTTAGCAATGAACAACTAGTTGCCATCTATAATTGTCCCATGAGTAAATATCATATCTGCGGTTAGAAACTCTGATTCTCATCGAGTAAGGTTTTCAAAATGTGATTTAAATCATAATCTGTAAAGTTCAAAATTTCACATAGAAATTGGATTAAAATAATAAATCATAGATTCAACGAATTTGTTTTTATTACGTGCACATGTTTGTACGCTAATTTCTTTACTCTATATGGATTATTATATGACATTTTAGTGCGTAATAACATCAGTTCTTCTTTCCATGTTAATAATTTGTATATTCAAAAATGATGTTGATGCTAGAGTTTCTACATTTGAGCCTAAAACTTAATTTTTTTAATCTTTGTTCCATCTTCATTTTTTATAGAAAGTAATCAAATTTGAATTGTTGATTCAAGCAAATATCTTAATATTTTATATTTCAACATGGTTAGAATGATTTTTCTCAATCGTGTTTTAATATAATATTGAATTGGAATCTGAGAATCAAACCGTAGTGGGAGAGGTTCGTTTCGAAACGAGATAGATCTTACGATTTTAGACGACAATGTCATCGACTAACATGTTCTAGTTCATTGCCCCAATGGATTCTTGTTCGCTTACGTTAGTCATACTGAAAATTATCCTGTTCTTATGTTGCATTTAATTTCACGTCCAAAGACAGTTGGTTTGGTATTGCATTATCAAATTCACATCTCATTATACTAACAGATGCAAAAAAAACTCATATGGGACTTTTTAAAATTTAAGCGTATAACATAGCCAACTTGTTTATTCTTGCATGATGATCAAATATAACATACGATAAAAAAAACATTTCACTAATTTTTCAGAAAACTCTGTATGAGGGAAGATGGTAGACAACAGGTATGCATTGTTGGGTTGCAAGAGTTTGAGGTGTCAGATGTACAGGTAGTCAAAGAATTTATAGAGAAAGGTAATTCATCAAGAAGTACAGGCTCTACTGGGGCCAATGAAGAATCATCAAGATCTCATGCTATTTTGCAACTTGTCATAAAGAAACAAAAAGAGGTGAAAGACACCAGAAGGCGGCAAAATAACGATGACAATGAACCTAAAGCTGGAAAGGTTATCGGGAAAATTTCTTTTATCGATCTTGCAGGAAGTGAGCGTGGTGCTGATACTACTGATAATGATCGCCAAACACGGTTAGTCTCCATTTCAGTATTAATCTTCTGTAAGCCGTTCTTCATATACGTAAATTTGGTTCTTCCACAGATTATGCTGTTGGGTAGCACAATGACAATTTATTCACCAAAATTAACAATACACTCCTTTCTCTAGCTTCCTTTTGTTTCCATGCACAGTCATGTCAAATGAAAAATGCTCGCATGTATTTCTGTTAACTGGAACAATAAGCCATTGATGAAGACTTAACTGATGAGTCTTGAACTCTGATAATTCAATACCTTCACTTGAACCACTAAATTGAAAGTAATAAACTGTGAGGTCTTAGATGGGCCAATATTGCATTTACGTATTAACTTTGTACATAACAGTCAACTATAAGTTGAATTCTAAAGTTTGCATCGAATAATGTAGTAGATTTATTCAGAAACTTTCCCAGTGTTTTATTACCATGTTAGTCTATCGTAAATTTATGTGGAACACTAGCTTGTATGGTTAGAACTGTTTTTGATATGTTTCTTGCATTTATGATTGTACTACAGAGACGTAAGGAATAATATAACTGTCTTCGAAGCGAACGAATAAGTAATTCAAACTTGCAATGGATGTATCTCTTACTGATGCATTTAGTATGAAACTGTCCGTCATGTCCAACATTATATAATATAGTTCGAAGTTTTTTCTTCTCAAAACTCCCAATATAATTTTTTTTTTCAATTTTTTTAGAAATCCTTTTTCTGCGTTTTGAAAACCGAAACATTATTTGTTTGATTGCGATTTGGACGGAAGTTGATGTAACTAAGAAACATTGGCCTCAGAGAAGATTCCAGCTTCTAAAATGCCACTGTGCATTTTTTCCGTTCATCCCTTATTTTATTTTTTTGGAAAAAAAAACAAGCTTAAACTTCTATCGAATTCGATGAAACTATCAAAACGATCACAGTTTTTAAATTTTTTTGATGGATCGATACCGTCAAACCTTGTGTTTGTGTATGCGTTTATATTTCCATCTTTAAGCTTAATTTCGTATGCCAAAATGGATCGATGTTGCTGTGTATGGTACTCGTGCTCATCTGAATTTCATTGCAGATAAACATTTGAATTTTCATGTAATGGTAGTTGATAACCTTAAACAATATATCAATTTAAACATATAAGTCAATTGGAAATACTATTTCGATGTATTTTCATACTCGAACTGTCAATTTTAGTCTTGGGATGTATAACTGTGATGCATTCGTCCTATTATACTTGGCCGAAATTCAATATTTTGAGAACCTTGATATATGCGTAACCATTGTTGTTAAAAATCTTAAAATCCTACTACTTAAATCCCGAGTCAGATCGGATCTCTCCCTTAACGATTTGAATTTACCTTCCAATTCAACTTAGTCAAAAACGCAAGTAAAAAACCCTTCTACTCATACTAACATATTTGGATTTACAATTCTAATTACAATGTTTCAAAACAAAATAAAAATAGAATAAGAGAGAAAGCGAGTTTTATGTTCAATTGTAAAAGTTCAAACATCAAAATCAATTTCAAATATGTACAAACCTTCAAATATGAATATTTTGAATCTGCGACTTATGATTTGAATCTTGTTTCGAATTAAAATTTGAAATTTACGATTTAAATTCCGTTTTGAAAATATTGTGCGTAACACACACATGTATATATGCCAGGGGACATCCAATGTCCCCTCCTTATGCAGCCTTCCGTTTTTTGATTCAAAATTTCTCAAAACAAAATAAAAATTTGTAGATTTAATCCAAGGTTCAAGATCTCGAATTCGGTCTTTTATTAATTTAGGAATTTCGATCTAATTCGTGAATTTTGAAAATTTAGGTTCAAGTTTTGGTTTCGGATTTCCTTTTTTTTCTTTCAATAATCACATACATATTTGTTTAATTAATATAAAAAAAATATGTAATTTGTCTTTAATTAAAAAATAAGATATGAATGAATAATATTGATTGATTATAAAATATATAAAGGTGGAATCGAGTGCATGAGGCTCCGGCACGATAGTGGGCTCCAAGGAAATCGATAATGTATGCAGCCTTTCCCTTGTATTGCGACGAGTCTGTTTCTAGATTTGAACTTGGTTGCTCAGATCACCATGTGATTGACCTAACCGTTTGCGCTAAGGCTCCACCTCTAATATTTATAATTATAATATTAACAAATATTTGTTTATTTCGTATTTAACTTTCTTAGTTAAACTACGGATGTATTTTATGATTTTGCATGTTTTTGAAGTTAAAATTTTAGATTTTGAATACGTATATATATTTGAAACCCAAATTAATTCTTTTTTTTGAGTTTTTTTTCTAAAAAATATGAATTTCAATAGGTTTTTTGTTGAACGGAAGTTTCAGCTTGGTTTCATTTCGGTCTCTGTTGAAACGAAACGGACGACTAGAATCTCGGTGTTTCAAAATCTTCAAAACCTTGATTTAATCTACTAGCTATTGGGATCAACTATATAAAAATTTAGGTTGTGTTAAAATTTCTAGCCCATTCAAAACCACAATTCAATATGAGCTTCATGTTTTTAGTTTCACAATCTAAAACACTGCATTTCTTGTAGATCAATATAAATATTATCTCTAATTACCAATGTGACCATTTCAAAACCTTTCAAAGTTTTAACCCAATATCACACACATACATACACACACATGTGTATGTAAAATCCGTTGATTTAAAATGTTAATTTCATTGTGCTTGAGATATTCAATTGAGCCAAGATTTCGTGGAGTTGATCTTTAAGTAATACAAAAAATCCACAAATTTTTGTAGCATCTGATATAGTGTAACCCAAAGTATGATAGGGTACTAAAGCAGATACAGATGTGTGTCTGTATTTGGTACAATCATACTTTATGTTAAGTGCTTAGAAGTTAGTCTTTTAGGAAGCCATCAAATCTTAGTATCATGATTAGGTCTAAATGGACGGGATTTTGTTTTCTAGCTGGCATGAGGGTTTTTATAAGTTGACAAGAAGCCAAATTTTGAAAAAAACAAGATATTTTCTGTTGGCGTCTAAAATGGCCACCAATACGCAGTTGTATGTGAAAGCATCAATATCCAATTCAATCACAGAAATATAAAGAAAAAATAAATGAAGAATATAAATTAAAACAGAAAGCAAATAAAGAGAGATATTCTAGACAGAAGATAGAATGAAGCAGAAAGAAAATCTCTTTGTTGACGTCATGTTCGTCGTATTTATAGGAGAAGACATGAAATTATCTCTTTTAAAATCCAGATCTGGATTCCTGAAGCCAAGACGAGCCTGGCCAGGAAGTTTGTAAGTCCACCGTGGCTCATAATGGAGCCGATCCCTATTTTGAGAGATTTATGGGGTGCGGTCTCTATAATAGGTCTCCCATGTTGTAATGTACTTCTCCTCCAAATTTCATGTTAATTGCATATTTAGATTTTGAGTTATTGATCGATTATTGCTATGAACTTGAATATTGACCAATTCCTCATAAGAAGATGGCCGATCCCTCACAGGGAAGAGGGCCAATTGCTCCAAATTTCTCCATTTGATGTGCGATCCCTAGTGCCCCTTCTTTTTTGTTCACAAAGTTTTACTTCAATCCGCCTTGTGGTTGTTATGGAGCAATCATCATTGAGTTGTGTTGTGTGCATCATGTTTAAGCCGATCTCTTTATTCCAATCCCTCTTCTAGGGGAAGTATTAGTTACATAGTTAGCCATTTTTTGAACGCTGTTCATTCGAATCCATCCAACTATCGTTCATAGTTTCAAATATAATCGATCTCCAATCATGATAACCATCGTTTCGAGCTTTTTATCTTGATAACCGTGAAACCTGTTGGGTTAAATCCGCTTGTGTACCGCCTTGACAAAGACGGGTTAATATTTTCAATACATGTTTATCAAATTATTGAAGTAGCAAGTGACTTATTATTATTACTTGTGGCCTTGACATGTTGTCATAAACATTTCGGTAAAACACTGACTTTACATGCTCTAATAAATCAAAAGATCTATAAAATTAGATATAAAAGCTATTGGTGCATGCTTCTATCATGCTTTTAGTTACAGGCTCGTGTGTTGTCAACTTTTTGCACCGGTTTGTCTACGTTTCTACCATCATCAAAGTTACATAAACAACGTTTCAATTTATGTTCTACCACATCTCTATATCACATGGATGCACGTGCACATTGTGCACATCCACTAGTACATGATATAACAAAAATAATATGTAAACTGCATTATATAACAGTGTCGCAGCTTCAGTCCAATGAACTTGCATTACATTATTTTAGTTCCTCTATTTTTTGAAGACCTATTTGTCCATATGTTGCATGTATGCTGACGAAACCTTATCATATCAGAATTGAAGGGGCAGAAATAAACAAGAGCCTGTTAGCCCTGAAGGAGTGTATACGTGCATTAGACAATGATCAGATACATATACCGTTTAGAGGCAGCAAATTAACTGAGGTGCTTCGGGACTCTTTTGTTGGCAACTCGAGAACTGTAATGATTTCCTGCATTTCTCCCAGTGCAGGTTCTTGTGAGCATACACTCAATACGTTGAGATATGCTGATAGGTAAGCTTTAAATCGTTGTTATGTTTACTATTGATCGTAAAATGTATACCTCCAGTATACTAACCAATTTGTAATCTGGGAGAAACTTTGTAGTTTGATCAATAATTATTCTCCTATAAACAATATATTAAACAAGCAAATCATCTACATTTGGTACAATATCATAATTAATTAGGTATTGCTTAGAACCTTTATGTTCAAGGACATGTTTACCTGCAACATGTATAAACATTATTATGGTTTGTTACATGTTTTTTTGCAAAGTAATAATACTTGTCCTATCAGTGGTGAAGTCCTTATAATACACCGAGTGCAGTGAACTACTTCGGTATCTGTATAGTACTATAATAATTTCTGTATTTTTTATGGCAAGTTATAACCCATGTGAAGGCAGGTAGAGAAACATCTCGTCAGAAACATATATTGAAGCTTATATTTCCATTTAAATATAAACTTGATTTTTTTTCTCTCCCCTACTTGAACAGAGTTAAGAGTCTTTCCAAGAGTGGGAACCCAAAAAGAGAGCAGGTTGCTCCCAAGGAATCATTTTTTCCTTCTTCAGCCGAGCCAGATGATTTTAGCTCACAAAACCTTGAGGCAAAACCAGTAGAAATTGATAGGACCTTTTCTGCTTCTAATGTTGGCAATGCTTATAATGGAAGAGAAGAGGCTGTACCATCAATAAAAAACAACCACAGCAGTTCTAATAGTAATAGACTAGGTTCTTATCAGAATGATATCAATGCTCAAGAAGATGAGAAAGTAAATTCACCTCGTAGAAAAGGATCAAGGGAGGAGAAGCCTGAAAAACAAAGTAATTGGGCAAGAAAATACAGCAGTTCCGAATTACCAACCACAAGTAATACACGGATACCAAGTTATGATTCTGCTTCGCAGAACACATCAAGACAATTTGAAGTAGAAGCTCCCTGCAGCGACAAGGAAATTAATGCTATACTAGAGGTCCAATATTTTCTCCGTTCTCTTTAATTTTTATAGTAAGATGGAATATAAAATATAGTAGAGAATTTACATTGGCGATCAATTATTTCGATCTCATTTTTTATAAACATGGCCACACAATTTCACACAGTTTTTGTGTATTTCATCTAATGTAATATAAATTAATGTGACCACAATGAACTTCTTCGCCTACATGAACGCACACATATTGACATATTGTTCATTTCAGAAATAAACACTACAATCAATGCAGTTAGATGAAAATTGATCTATATCTGACTACAAATGTCAACCAATGAGGAAGGGAAAGCGTGAAGGTTTAAGTTTCCAAAGTTGACAAAAATGTATTCGTATTTTCGTAATAACACCAAATGCGTTTTTAGTTATCCAGAACCATAATAACTTTCTTGTTTACAAAAGAGACCCTTCTAGATTTGTAGCTGAGTTGAATATTTAAATGCATATTTTCACCAGTTTAAAACAAGTCATAAAACAATCGTTCATCATATTGTCATCCAATCAATTACACAGTGAAACTTTAATAGTTCTGAAAGCTGATAACTCCTTCAAACAATAGCGGTACCAACAGGTAGTAACAAATGAGCCACCAAGACTTTTCCCTCCATGACTGGGCTTAAAATGATTGCAATATAAACAGAACGCATATCATTTGATATGCGAAATCAGAACTAAGTTGATTAGTCCATGAGGAAATGACTCTGCTTCTCTTTTCTCATTAAACACTGGAAATACATGATTTTTAATTGACAAGGACCTTTTTTTCTGGTGGATAGAGCCAACGAACTTACTCTCTTTCATCAGCATTATAGTGATTGATGTTTATTTTTGATCTAAAAGATAGGATGGATATTCATCTAGATCATCTTTCAAATGTAATGGAGATGGCAGAGAAAAAGAACGTGGAAAGGTGGATGGAAAACACTATTTGAACATGAACCCTTTTGTTTTGATTGTGTGTATTGTCCATGATGTCTACTATTATATTAATAAGAAAAAAGAACGTGGATGCGTGGATGGAGAAAAAGAACGTGGAGGCTATTAGAACATGAATCATTCTGTTTTGATTTTGTGTAATAGTTCATTATTCATACTCTCTTCTATTATTAATAAAGATTTTTATTTTGAACACTATTAATAAAGAAAATTATTTGTATGTCAAAAAACAAACAAATGATGCTAAATTATATCCTTTTCTTAAAAAGATTATCATTTTTTTAACAAACACAAGTTACCCAACCAAAATCAGAAACCATTCCAAACTCCGTAATGCTATTCAATTTCACAACGTGATCATTTAACTTGTCAAGAGTTGCAACCACAATGCTCGTTCATTCAGCACCTCCGCTCTACTGCCAAATATCATCCGTATTATTCTCTTTAATGGTGTTTTTTGTAGCTAAGAGAAATCTGGATTGAGTTTTGTCCACCACAAATCGAGGAATCGATATGAGGAAATCGTCTATACTGGTGGTTAGATTTGAGGGATTTGGCTAAACAAAAGGGGGATTAAACTTTAAAGCCCACTCACATTAATCGCCCCATAATGGAAACCCATCGGTTTTTATATAAAATTATTTTGGACCAGTGAGGGCAATGAAACCCAATGGTTCTTAACTCTTATCGGTCATTGTATCTGACCTTTTCTTGTCATTAAGATCTTGCATGAATATCAACACAGTAATCATGTGGCAAGTTCCTGGTACCTAGAAGACTTGATATATCTGACCCTTTTAAGGAAATTATTTGCATTGTCCATGTAGGGCACTTTCTCTTGCATGAATATCCATTTCTATAAACACAATAATCGATGGGGCAACCTGTGGTTCCTAGAAAACTGGTTTATACATCATTTGCATTATCATTGTGGGGCTAACCTTTTTGAGTAAATTATTTTGCATTGTTAATGTAGGGTATGTTTCTGTTGTTGTTGTTATCCAATGAAGTAATCATTTATGAAACTATTAATTTGATATCTGAAATACAGGAAGAAGAAGCATTAATCTCTGCTCACAGAAAAGAGATAGAAAATACAATGGAGATTGTGCGAGAGGTAAATTCTAAGCTGGTTGTTTCATCTTTTGGTTGTGTTTCGTCTTTCCTACATTTGTTTGTTACTTTGTTTTAACCAAATTGCTGCCGAGTCCAAAAAAAAAAAAAGGAGAACATATTAGAAAATTTACCTTTAGACCGAGAACTCTCATGATAATCTATTTTAGCCTGTGAAATTTAAAATCTCTTAAAACACCAAAGATTTTTTAGATCGGAAAGTCTATGGCTTTATTATTGAATCATATTTTGATATTGAGTAATATATTACTGGAAACTGTTAATGATTAAATATTTACTTTCACTGTCTTGTAAACTCTTGCTTCATATTTCTCTTCCTCCAACATCTATGTTGATCAAATCAATTGTCTAAACTGCCGAAGGGAGCTTTCCACAAACTCCTTTTTTCCTCTTATTTTTGATCAAGTCCTCTTTTATGGATATAAGAATTACATCATGATTGTGTTGGATATGATTGAACCATACAACCTTTGTACAAAGAACATGCAATTGAAATAAGATGGGTTAAGGTGTGCGTGTATTCATATAGATGGACGGGCATCACTTGAATTAAATTGAAGATGGCAAATCTGACATCACCCATATATATTTCATTATTACGATGAGCATGGCAATTAAGAAATATTCTGTGCTTTTTGAAAATTAGAATAAAATGTGGGATATAAAAGGTAAATTTCTTTCCTTATTCTCGTTTCCAAGATTCTGAAAACAGATAATTTTATTTATGACCTAAACCAACTCAAATCATTACACTATAACCCCAAGCATTGTTGCTTATGATATATCATGAAAATACAAGGGTGTTCATGGTTGAAGCTTAGTAAAACTTTCCTAGAACATTTTATTTGAAGTTGTAATGTCCAAATGATTACCCTCGTATAATCAGTCTATTTTTGTAATAAGTCTGGAGCAAGATCAGTACCTATAATCGGAGTAAGTTTTTTTTTCTTCCCAAGCTTAATTCCTCTATTACCATATACCTATAACATGAATCAAAACCGAGGTCTCGAGTAAACGTTTCAATGTTTTGTACAAGTCATCTTTATCACATGTTATTCTCAATTTTTTTCTTTTTTTTCTTTTTTTTTGGTGTGTGTGGCAGGAGATGAACTTGTTGGCTGAGGTGGACCAGCCAGGCAGTCACATAGACAACTACGTAACCCAACTAAGCTTTGTGCTTTCTAGAAAAGCTGCTGGGCTTGTAAGTCTTCAAGCCCGCCTCGCTAGATTTCAGCATCGCCTCAAAGAGCAAGAAATACTTAGTCGTAAAAAGCCTCCAAGATAAATAGCACTTTACCATGTTTCTCTCTTTTTATTCTAAGCCCATGGGCGTTTCCGGAGTGTTACTCTTATAGCTGATGTTTGCTTTTTCACTATATTGTAATTTGATATCTATTGGTTTTAATTGTTGTGTAACTTGTGTTGGTGGTGAGTTGAGATATTCCTTCACCATGAGTTCTGTTAGAAGAAAACAAAGATGTGTATTAAACGCGAAAACTCGATGAAATATCAGCCAATACAGATATTCTAATATACACATTATATTTCATGTTATTAAACAAGAGTTATATTTTGTTATATAAGGTGCGACATGTGTTTGTCGGCGCTCTCTCTCTGGTAAAATACCTTGGTCTCTTTGAGGATCGATGTGTATTTTTGGACCTCTGTTGTGGGTCGAATCTCCATTAGTTTTTTGTGTTCAACGATACGTTTTAATGAAATAAATGGTTACGAAACTGCAAGTTATTGAGCTTGAATCTTTGAAGGGCAATGCTGATGTTTTTGCTATATTAATATTGCATTGTTTCAGAATTTTGAATCAGTTGGGCGCTAACAACTTTATGGATTAATAATTTATACAGTCGAAGGCATACTTTAATTTGTTGCCCATGTATTATTCAAATGAAGTTTGTGTTGTGTGTTTTGATTGCTGCGATGCAGTTATACAAAGTTTCTGAATGCTTCCATTGAATGCCATGTTTATTGAATGCAAACATTATTTTTTCTCGTAAAATATTCTTTTTTAGCATTGGTCAGTTTTATTTGTTTTGGACCGATACCATGATTTTGAACATCTCATGTTAAGGATTTAGGAGGTTTGAAGGCATCGGTTTTGATCAATAACCGGTTTCGGATTTGATGATTTCATGAGATAATGCTAAGAGCATTTCTCCAGCCGCCGTGTAGTCTCAGGGTGGGGACGAGATTAAAATGTGTTGACTCCTTCCACTTTTCTAGCAATCGAGTAGGAGCTATGTGTGCATGGTGCATGCATGCGTCCATACATATACCTCCATATATATGCTTATACATATATATGTTTGTATAAAACACACACATATATATAGTGTTTAATGACATCCCAAATGGTGCAGCACTTGTAGCCTTCTGATTTCCACCACGCAATTCGAATTAAATAATAATCTAGTCATATTATTTAACTCGGATTATGTGGTGAAAAACATGAGGCCATAAGGATGTTGCAAAACAGGAGTATCATTGAGCATATATGTATGTATGTGCGTATATGTGTGTACGCGCGTGTGTATGTTTGTATATATGTAATCTAAATGATTTTTTGAAAATCATTTATAGCATGAAAGAGTTTAAATTTTCTCTCCCAATCTAATAAGAATGGAATCCACAATCAGCATAAATGATTTCTTCCTCTCTCCCAATCTCAGTTTTCATGTCGACGCCATAAAAAACATCTTTCGAATTTTTGAATTCAACAAAATTAAACAAAACTCAAGATTAAAACTATAGTAGATATATCTACACAATCTCCTCTTTCCTTTATTTAATTTTATCAATTTCAGCTTCTAAAACGCCCTTCCTAATTTCTTGGGTTAAAGATTAAAAAAATAATAATCACATTTTACCAATTTGAGGATGGAGAACGCAAATCAAGAAGGCTCAAACTCCACCGTTCTTATACGTAGAAGGAAAACATCGAGGAGTAAAAAAAACTTTTGGGTCGACGACGACGGATATGGAGTGGATGTATCGAATGCAATTTCACCAACATTTCCATTTAAGTCGGTCATAACACTTTGAGGAGTTCATCAAATTTTCATAGACAGAAAAGAGTTCACGATATATCGATTATTATTGTTGCAATTTATTATTGCGTTAATTTGTTTTAATATATAACCAACTTATGTTAAAACCATGTTACAAATGGAATCGCGATAGAATAAGATGTCATATAACACTTACAACAATGTTGAAATGATGGAAAAAGTTAAATGTACATTATCACATTAGAGATCCGGTAATTAGGATATTTGGTAGATTCATCAATATAGATCTAAAAAAATTCAAGTAATAGGTATATTCATGCTATAATAGAGCGATGGTGGCCAACAATACATACATTTTTGTTTCCATACGCTGAGATTGGGTTTATACTATTAGATTTACCATGTTGACATCCACATCCGTTGGGTTGAACGTTCTTAGTATCGATATAATGAGAGTTTGCGTCGGTTTGACAATGCTAGTCAATTTTTACCACTACTTATTAAGTCTGATATCAAGGTCGAAAATGTAGCTTTATCTCATCTTGTAAGATATTTTGATGAGAATTATATAAAGCAAAATTTGGGGAATCTTGCAATAACCCTAAATTTATAATTAATCAAATAAATCGATTAAAAGGTCGAGGCGGGCTAAATAAGAAAAGTAAAAGGAAATGAATTAATAGAGGTTGGGGGGGAGGGGAGGGGTTTACAAGGGCTCAAGCCTAAATTATTGTGGGACAATAAACATTACTTATATCTATTCATTCATTTCATTCTACTTAAAATAAAATAAAAGATAAAGAAGAACTTTAATTGTGGTGGTTTAGAAAGGGTAAATAGGAAGAAGATAAAGAAAACACAAGCTAAAGGGGATTAAGAAGACTAAACCTAGACATCTTAAAATCAATGTGAGTAACACTTAACTTTTCTATACCGATTCCTAATATATGGCTTCAGTTTAGATTCGTACATTTTTAAGTATGAGGGGTTCGCACAGATTTCTATAAATATAAAGGTTTAGTGAATGTTTTGGTGGAAGAATGGATAATCCTAAGATGTTTAAATGAGTTTCTTCCACTTTAATAATCTTGAAATATAATGAAAATTTTATACGACGTTCGAATCACGATTTTAGAGATGGAGTTTTTAGTTTGAGAAGTTTCTTAAGCTTATACAATTTGATATGCTTTATTGAAGGTGTACAAATAGAAAATAAATGAGCAAAATACCCTTAAAAGTCCATTTAAAATTTAAATATGTTAGAACAAGCATTCATAATTTTTTTTTTGGATTTTATTAGGATTTTCTACAAGGAAAACAAACCAAAATGAACTAATAACTAGGTTGGGGCAGGGAGGAACTATGGGGACGCATGATAGTAAAATTATATGGGAAAAATATATTAATAGGTGTTGGGAAATAGGGACATCAGATCTAAATCAATTGTTGAAAGAAAGAAAAAGGAATCTGCAAATAACAGAAAGTAAAATATGAACGAATAAGATAACGACACGTGTAAAGACATTGTTGGAGATGTCGAGGTTTATTTGAAATGACGTTGGGGGCGGCGGCTCTACATTTATAAATAAGAACTGCACGCAATATAAAGGGGTTTTACTACGCCGTAATTGGACAGGAAACACATAATACGAAAAGTGGAAAACACTCAGCGTTGGGGCAAAGTGATACCGCGCCAAGAAAAGTAGCAACGAAACCTAATAAAAGATAAGTAGGTGAGACTTAGGGAGAGGCCGGGTAAGTACGAGAAAGGATTCTATACTAGAAATAAGGTTGGAAGGGCTATTGTCGCTGGATGAGGATGCTCACTCGAATGCACACCTTGAAAAGACGAGGATAGACATTCAACTTTCAAGGACTGCGAGGCAGTTTTATAAGTTAAACAAATATTTAAAGTGGATGCACATCTTGAGAAAGTGAGGGGAGACATTCACGAATGCACACCAAGAAAAGAGAAGAAAGACATTCAACTATGCGGGATGCAGTATTAGATAAGTAAAAACTGAGCGGGTGCAGTATTAAACGCTTCAAAGGAAATACTAATAATAAGTAAGAACTGCACTGGCGCAGTACTAAATACTTTAAGAAGAACAATAAGACATGCTTGAGCACAATATGAAGTAGCTAAAGAAGAATAAGTAAGACCTGTGCGGGCAATATTAAGCAGTTAAAGGCCAAGCAAGCTATTAAATAGGTAAAAGAGAAGTAAAGATCAGAACTAAGTGGAGATTGTACAGGGTGCGCAGTGGTAAAGTATTGTAATGAAATAAAAGAATGCACTAAATTGGGAATTGAGTGGGACTGTGCTAGGGGTGCAACAGCAAAGGGAGGCCACTTAGGAAAATGTATGATGCAAACGTCGATAAGAACCAATTGCGTCAATATTTTGAATGTACATTCTTGATGTTTGAATAGTGAAAGGGAAACCCAATCTATGTAGTATGGTTTGGTCTCACTTTGATTGTTTTGGGTAAGTATTATTCACAACAGACTTTATGTCAGACTTATGTTTTTATTATTATTTTTCTCATAAACTCACCGGTGCTCATTTGAGTAGACCGAGTTTATGGATTAGACATGTATGACATAAAGCCAGTGGTACGAAGATCGAAGATGGGCCATGAGGCTTGTAGCTAATAAATATTTTTGTTTGCATTGTACTATGGAGTGCGGGCCATATCATCATATGTTGACCTGACTCTTTACTATATTATTTCTATTATATTTGACCCTGCGTAGGCATGTCTTTGGGGTTGATATTGATAGAAATATGTAAAGAATGCTAAAGCAGTTTTCATTGTAATGAAAATAGTTAGCTGCTCCGTTTACTTTATCCGTGTTGAACTCACTTCTGTCATTGGAAACTAATTGTGGTGATGACTGTAGCATCATCGGCGTTCATCTTCGAGTCTCGAAGTGGGGGGTGTCACAAATCTCGACCATATTGCTAGGATATTTGTACTTATTGTTATCCATATATTTTCTAAAGGAGATAAACATCGAAATATCTAGTTGAAGTTGGAACAATGTCGAATATAAAGACATTACCGCATTTAGTAGCAAACAAGGACGTTAAGTTGAAAGCATAAGACCTCTCATGCTGCCGGGGGAAGAAGAAATATCACACGTACTACACTCCATCAAGGCAAAGATTGATGCCCCCTCCCTTTAATGCCACCTCACTTCAATTTTGTTTCTCTTTAATGCCACCTCTCAAGCAATGCTGCATTCCTTCAGAGCATCATATAATCAATGCCGCATAGATCCAATACCACACTCCATCGATACCGCCTTTCATGAATGTCGTACTCCATTAATGTTGCACTTCATTAATAGCAAGGGGAAGTTCTGCATACTAGCGGTACACAAAGGCTTATCACATATCGCATATTCAAAAGGAATATTTAATAGCAACGATATGATATTGATGCCACATTTCATGAACATCGCATGTTATTGGTACCGCACAATATCAATGCATGGGAATGCCAAATGCCATGTAATGAAAGAGGATTAAAATCATTCGCAAAATCATATTCAAGATGATTTAGTTTGTTTCTCGTCATAAAGCTTTAACGGCATTCATTTTAAAACCATCACCAAGATAGCAATCAAAGTTCCACATCGCCAATGGAAGCAAGTTTACCTCCTTCCAACTATTATAAATAGAGACACATCTTCTCATGGAAAAAAGCCCTTAACCTCTTTTTCACTCTTAACACTTTTTCCATTTATGACCTTTTCCAAGTTCTCTTTATTGAAAGTTTGAGGACAAACTAATGACATAAAGACTAATGAGAGAGAAGAAGATATTCAATATTTGGAAGCAAGAGCTTGAATAATTTGAAATGCATATTGACACATTTTGTAACATATTCACAATCGAATAAAAGAACTTGGCTTGAGCAAATTGTCTATTGTTATTTTGACTGGTCTATTTAATTTTTGAACTCATGAATGGCATTTAAACGATCTTATGAATTATTATAAAATGAAGGGGTATTATCGAAATTCTTTGAACATGCCTCCTTGTACGCACATCTTGAACATTGAATCAAATTTTGATGTTATATTTTGGCATTAGAATGAGGGCTTGAACCTCTGGATTTTTGGAAATCAACCAAAATACCATGAAGAGATGCAAATTTCATATTTCTGTTTCTGTAAATAAATTAGCATTGGAGTTTTTCTTCTTCTAATGTGATGTTTAATTTCTAGAAATTACATCGAGTTAACATTGTGATTTTTCTCTTCACACATAGGAATTAATTAACATTACATCCTATTTGCATTGAAGATGATCTAAATGAAAATGTTTATATCTCCCGCTTTTGAATGAGCTTCAATATATATCACCACTTCCTTGTTTAATAAATGTTAATTATTAAATAAGTTTAAAGGCACCCACAATGCATCTTTTGAATTGTTTACTGAATAATTGTCAAAAATAAATACAATAGAAAAGCTAACACTATTAGGTTAAGCTTGATCAAGAATTTTAGTCCATAATCTTATTTTTCTATGGTTCTTAGTATGATCTCAGCTGGGAAACATGGAAAGATGGAGTTGTTTGCTTTTGAAAATTCAACATAATCTACTTTCAGATTTTTGTGTAGCTATGAGTTTACAAATCTATTTTAAATAATTATAACTTTATCTTTGCTAACCATACATTATATAAACTTATACATGGGAAGCACCTATTACTTATAAATCAAAATACCACAAAAGCGTAAAAGATGATCATGAATAAGTCTTTCTTCTATCCATATATATGGCTTGGAACTTATACAATTTCTCATCAGATATTACCTTAATATCCCAGTTTCTCAAATATCATCCATGAACACAAATATATTTGTCAATATACAATTTCACTTTACATTTTAAAGCTTTCAGCAATAAACAGGCTACAAAGAAGGACATAAAGAAAAAAGACACAGATTAAGTTATTGAAAAAAAATTCAAATTTGACAACATAAAATATCAAGTTTTTCCAAGGATAAGAAAATTAGAAAAACCATTAGGTCCTTTGACTGCCTCAAAAAATCCATTGACGCATCAATAGCTCAATCGAGGTGAATAATGATTAACTCGGCCATAACGCATCGCATATGACCTTTTCAACTCCGCCGCTCCAGCTCTGCCATGCATCTCAAATCCACTGCAGTTCAGACATCTCAATTTTGTTGCAACTTTGGAAGAACATAACTTGCGGTTATAATATGCATATCTATTTGCTTATACGGTTTGTTGAAATTATTTAAAAATGTCTTTCCTTTGGAAAATTTGGTTGAAGGCTACTTGGTTCATTTTCCCAGCCTATCCCATTACTTGAGGGTGGACCTTATTCAACTTCACTTTCTTGTCAAGAATGTCTTGTGCACTTTTCAAATATTCAAAGATCCTATTTCAAAAAGTTTATGTTTACGCTTGTAAATTTTTGGCGATGTATGCATAGGACTGTAATATTATGTCTTGTTTTAAAAATTAATGAAGATTGTGAGAAGCCTTAGCAACTTTCAATTTAATCTCTTTTCTGTTGACAGTTTTGTCAAACAATTCAAATTCTATTTTCAGTACAATTTGAAACTAGGGTGTGTATTTTGTATGTAGTATTTTTATTCAATATAGTGAAATGTTGATTGTTTTGAATTATATTGACCACTATGAAGGTAATTTTTTGATATCCTACATATATCTCACATCCACAAATAAATACAATATGTGTGTGTGTGTGTGTGTGTGTGTGTGTGTGTGTGTAATAACCCATGTGCGATATATGAACGTATCTCTATAGAAATAAGGTGAGGGAATATTTAATAGTCAACGGTTTCCATAAGCTATGTCTATTGGTTACAAAAAATGAATTACATGTGAAATCTGTAGCATCATGCTTGAAAACTTAAGGATTTAAAGAGTCAAGATATGCATACTTTAATTTCTAGATCTTTAATTCACTAAAGGCTTGTTCTAACTATCCACGACCTTCAATGTATTGTCCTAAATGGATATTTATTTGTTAATTTTTAACTATTAAAGACATTAACAGTGGCACAAATTGTCTTTGACAGACATAGGCAAATCCAACATTAATAATAAAATAGCCAATAAAAGTTCCAGTAGCATTTATACTAAAATAATTAGTTTACTTAACCTCTCAACTATTCGTTTTCTTCTCATCATGGCATAATGATCAACAAAGTCATCAACAAATTCATCATGGTCTTTAAAAAACTCTATAAACAAGTGAATGAAAGTATTGGAAATATGTATCCAACCAATCAACCAAACTTTAAGGTAGCCAAACTTCAGATCTATATCACTTTAAATCTGTATGCTATAAAGTTAATAAACATTACTTGCAAAATACAGCTACAGAACTAATCCATAGATAAATCCAACCAAAACAAAATAGACCACAGTTATCAATAAGAAGATTAGGAAATAAAAAGTAACCTCCAATATTATTAAAAAAATCGTTAGCTCAAAATTCTAAGTCACTAGTGAAAATCAATGAATACTTACATGAGATCGAAGGTTAGTGGATGTTGTACAATGATGGTTGAGGTTAGACCATAATTGAACTAAGGAACCACAGTTTCATGGTTTGACCTTAGTGTTGATCGATTTATGACTGATCCATCGGCAATTGATAATAGATGTTAGAAGTTGGGGAAGATCAAACAGAACTAACCCTAGCATGTTTATAGAGTTGTGAAATTCAAGAAATCGACTTACATCCTTTTGCAGTTAGGCAGGTTGGAGAGTTACGGTTTTCTAAGTTTTGGAAAGACATGCAGAAGCGGGTGAGACATAGAGGAACAGAATGCACAAAGGGTATTATAGGAATTCAAAAAAGACACAGTTGATTTCTATTAATTGAATTATCATTATTAGTAGTAGAGATAAATTTTGTATGTACATTTCTAAGCATATCAACCTTTTTGAGATATGGGCTTTATATATATATATATATATATATATATATATATATATATATATATATATATTTCTATACGTAGCGATTATAATGTATATTAGGTTTTAAGCACAACATTTTTGCATATATCAAATACATGAAAGCTTTGGATATGATAGACTCTTAAAGATATGAGCTAAAACATGTAAGTGTATGGGGTAGGTTTCGAAAGTATTAAATTTCGAATATATATAAAAATCGAGTTTTTAAATACATAAGTATTAAGAATATACGTATATGTGATTTTAAAGCTTCTAACGTATCTGTTTTATGTAGTGTTTTGAAAGCGTGAAGTATTTTATATGTCTAATTTTCGAAAAGGATAGTTTTGAGAATATCAAGTTTGAATATATAAATTTATTACAAGAATCTAGAACATATAATATGGATTTACATAAGCAATCTCAAATATACAAGTTTTCAATATTCAACGGTTTTTAAGTACATCAAAGTTTTGAAAGCGTACAAGTTTTGAATGCATATATTATGGGGAATGCGTATTACAGATTTAAGACTGGATTAAACTAGAGGGGAGCCGAATAGTGTTCAATGTATTTTATGAAGTTCTTGAAATCTTTAGAAATTAAACACAGACACAAACAAACGCAGACACAATAATAGAATCAGACACATATGCAAATAGTAAATAAAAAGCATTAAAAGGAAAGAATACACCGGAATTTTATACTAGTTCGGAGTTACCCTACATTCAGTCCCATACAATTTCTTGTGCATATTTCATTTCAAATATAATGTCGATATTACAATCCCGATTTTAAGGCTACGAGATACACCTTCCCGTCTTCAAGTCCAGGTCAAACCCTCTTGATTTAACCAAGTTACAAGATCACCTAGTTGATTTATGGGCTACAACCACACTCAATTGATTTACAGGTCACAATCACACCTTTTCCTATATCACTTTGATATATAGAGAGACTAAATATGCTTCTTTGATTACAAATAACCTTATAACTCTGAATAGCACTGAGATTTTGAGAGAGAGAGAGGCAGAGAATCAAACTAGAGAAGATCAAGTTTGATTCACTTAAGATGTTGGTAGAGTTTTGTTTAGATATTAGAGAATATTTAAGTGGAGAAGAAGGAGTGAAGAAATGAATAAATTTTTGCAAAAAATTCGTACAAAACATCAGGTATTTATAGAAGAACAATAGTTGTGTCTATTCACGAAAGGTTATGACGAATAGGCATTTGTTTTGAAAATTTTAATTTTGAATTTAACGGCCACTATGTCGACATGGGGGGATGAGGTATGTCGACATGCCCCTTTGAATTTTGGAAATTGATATTTCTTTTAAAAATGGTTTCTATTCTTAAACTTTTCAAAACAACTTCTGAAGTTTGTAAACCATTTTAAATATAGTTTAAACTTATAAAAGAGATTTAAAAATAATCTTAAAAATATATAATCTATAATATAAAGTAATATTAAAAACTAAGTACAGAATTTATTTTGAGATTTTTAAAACTTATAATATTAAAACCAGTAGTTAGTTTAAAAACAAGAGATGATTTTGAAATAAAAAATATAAAAGATGATAAGAATAATTTAAGGCTAAGATATTTAAATCAAGAGAGATGAATTTTAAAATTCTTTGATAAATATTTAAAATAAATAATTTTTAAAATTTTGTGGATTCCATTCCACTAGAGAAGGTCGTGGGTTTCATGCCACTAAAGTGTTTGTGGGTTCCATCCCATTATTAAAATCCGAATAAAGATTATAGTGCTATTATGAAGTTTTAACATAAATATAGACTCAATTACTTATCTTGATGTCTTGAATTCCTGAAATCTTGATATTCACAAGTCTTCAGTCTTGAATCTCTATATCATACAGTCTTTATTCCTTAGTAGCTGCATATATATCCTGCATATACATATATATCTTGATAAGAATATTAGTATTTATATTTATAATAAGTCCTAAGGTTGTTGTCATCAAAACCATCATCTCAGGAGCTAACAATCTTTCCCTTTTGATGATGACAAACTTTGTTTATAAAATCTTCTCTAATTCTCCTCTAACTCCCGCTTATTCCAACATCTATCCCTTAATCTACTAACTCCCCCTTAATCTAAGCCTATCTAAACTATTTTATAATTCTCTCCCTTATTCATCAACAAAAACTAATCCTAAACTATAAGGTCTAGAGTAAGGTGCTGGTAGAGAACTGGTTGATAAGGGCTAGAGGTAGATCGTCTCATTCTAGTGCTGGGGGGGGGGGGTGTTGAGGAGGGGGGGGGGGGGTCTTAAGAAGCTCTTTTCACCAACATCATGGAATGCCAACCCGGGAGGTGGTGCATACCTAGTTGGTGGCACCAACTCCTTTGGGCTTCAACACTGTAAGTTATTCTGGACTACACGTAGCAGGTATTCTATTCGCTACGCCCCTCAGGGTAGAAGGCCTAAGATAAGGTGGCATATCCCTCTTATGGTAAGGCACGTTTCGCACCTACGCTTCTTATGCATTAGCTATAGCCGATCAACCATATCTGAGAGCTTAGATTCTCACTCCCTAGGTTACCCCGCTCTCTGTGTTAGAACATCCTAGCGCAGAAGGACTCTCCCTGAATCTTATATTATAGCACTGTATAGGATACTAATATAGTATTGTAGAATATAAATGGGACATATAATAATATGGGTAAAATATAGTAAGGGAAATGTGAGAGACATGAAAATTTCAAATATATTCGATCAATATATTTACCAAACCACACCATTTTAATCATATATTACATACATGTTCAAATCAATTCAAACTATTCAAATCAAGTCAAAACAAACCAACTTAAATCAAATCAAATCAAAGTAAATAAAACCATACAAACCAAATCAATAATTTCTTAGAACTTCAACCCATCATTCTTCACCGAAGATAGGGTTTTCCTTAATAGCATCCCATTCTTCATTATCCTTGTTCAGAGTTCCCTCTAGATTCGCTTCAAGATCTTCGTTGCTGAGGGCTGGAATCATCCAACGAATGACATCGAAGTGCCTTTCTTGTTCTTTTATCATCTGCATTTGGCTTAATTCTAAGTGTCGTTGATTGCGAAGTATAAAAGTAAGTATGTTCTTCAAGAGTTGAGAGTTTCATCAAGGTATTCACTTAGAATATGGATTGGAGAGGCCATTTTTGATAAAATATGAACAAATTCAATAGAAAATAATGATGAATTGAAAATGTGCATTTTCTGGAAGAAATAGGCATTTAAATAGATAGAAAATCGTTTGAAATGAAAAGACACATGGCAGTTATGTCAAATTCAAAACAAAAATTGTTTTTCGGCCGTTACTTGTCGATATAGTGGAGGGGTAGGGGAATGTCGACATGCCTCTGTTCAATTTGACAATTTGTTTTGTTTCTTTATATTATGTACAAGTCTATATATATAAACTTATATAATATAGTAACAAGCATTCTAAAGATATTTTAGAGATAATGGACAGAAATAAACGATTTTTCATTAATAAATTTAGTTAATATTACATAAACAATACATAACATTAACTAATCAAAAGATACAAACTAATACATCTTGAAATGACACTAGAATTCCATTTAGGCTGATGAAGATAGACCAAGCTTGCGACTCACTTCCCTAAAGAATTTTTTCATTTTGGTGGAAATATTATCCAGTTTTTTACTAATGGATCTTTTGAGAATCCGTTGTTTTTCCACTATTATCTTTTGGTTTTTGAGAAGAGTCTTATTAGATGGATTGTTAGGAGTGATAGAATATTTAATACTTTCCAAAGACGTCTCTTCCTCCTCCTCTCCTTTTTCTTCAATCTCCATCTCCTCCCCTTCCCTTCCTCCTCCTCTTCTTCCACTTCTTCATGTGTCAACCTTTCATCTTTTTCCGCAAGTGTTTCATATGGTTGAAACACAAGTGGGATTTTCATAAGAGAGATATTTCCATGGTTAAATATTTTTCGAGAAAAAATTCTTCACTTTTAGAATCAACTCCAAAGTAGTTAAAAATCCGAGCACGATAAATTCCATGATACAAAGTGTTTTCTCCCAAGGTAAAATTTTTGGGACGAAGTTCATCCAAAATTACTCGTGCCCAATTAATATCATATTGGCCATAAATAGAAAAAAGAGCCTTACAACTTTCAAGGTCGGATGATTGAAATATCCCGATCTTGGGGTTATGGTGTGTTGCAAAAGAAGATTAACAATTCTTGCTTTTGGATGAAAATTTCGATTAGTAAATTCAAAGTTATCATCTCCTTCAAAAATGTGATGGAATGTTTCGCGATCATATTCATTTGAACATCCATAAGATTCATTCCCGTATACTTACAACCCAAAATATTTCTCAAAATCTCACCATTCAAAACAATTAGCGTTTCTTTAACACTACTCCAAACTTTTCCTTCATTTCCGTTATAAAAGTTGTGATTCAAATTCGCATAAAACATTTCAACAAGGTTAGGATAACAAACGAAATCATTTTAAGAATCATCAATTAAACTGAGAATTTGATTCTCTTCAAAAAAATCATTGAGTGCATAAGAAGAAAATTCATAAGGATTGCACATTTGCTCATACGGACTTTTCCAAAGTTTACATAGCTTATGTAAGCTTTGATAGCTTCCGGGTCATTGTAGAGATATTCCTTGATGGTCTTGGATAGTCTAATGATGGATGAGGTGCTTGAGGAAGCCATTATTGAAGAGAGTCGAGAGCTTGAGAGTTTGAAAGAGAGTTTGAATTTTGAAATGAAAGTGAAAAGAAAGGATAAAGATAAGAAGATAAATAGATATTTAATGGTCATTTTCTCTGGTCAAAGAGACACCTTTTCAGAGCCATGGAGTTGGTGAAAAGATGAAGGAAAATTCAAAGTTTTGAATTCAAATTTGAATTTCAAAATTCCTATAGGGATGTCGAGATGGGGGTAGGGCCATATCGACATGGGTCCAATAATACATGTGATTAATTTTTTTTTTTACTAATATATATACATGAATATATATATATATATATATATATATTTATATCCTATAATCTAATTTATATTTTATTTGAAATAATATGAAATATAATAACTCTTAAATATTTTAATATTTAAAATATTATTAAAATAATATTATTTTTAAATCAAAATTTTAGATTCAAACAGCATGCAATTTTAAAACGTACGTTCAATCAAGCATTCAAGAAATCAATTTCAACTAATATAATTTAAATGCGCACCTATTTTTAGATTCATGTTTTCGAGATCATCAGATTCGTGAATAGATGTAAAGTACATATTTGAATTTTCCATCTTCTGATCTTTATCACTGGAGGATGAGTCCAAATCGTCTTGTATAGCAGTATATACTCTCTTCCTTTTCTTTGATAAATCATTGCTTGGAGGAATTTTTTGCCTATCCAGATGCAGACAATCTCTTTTTAAGTGGCCTGGCTCATCATAATTATAACATCCGACGTTGTTGAGAGTGTCATTATTGTTTTCAAAATTCTTGTGATCATTTCTCTTGTAGTTGTTCATCTTTCTATATTTCAGAAACTTTCTAAAATTCGTTGTCATCAAAGCTATTTCTTCATTGTCGTCACTGTTTGAGTCTGAACCATCTGTTATTGCATTGGACACTATTGAATTATTTTCCAAGGCCTTGCTTTCTCTTCTCCCTTGCATTTGTACTTCAAATGACATCAAATTTCGAATTAGTTCTTCATTTCAGTGTACCAATATCATTAGCCCTATTAATTGCTAGAATCATTTGAACCCATTCCGGAGTGAGTGAATTCATAAGTTTTTCTAACTTGATCTTCTTCAGAAAAGTTCTTTCCTAATGCAATTCGTGAGTGCACAATGTCTTGAGACTGACTTTACATGTCTGAAATGGACTCATTTAGATTCATCTTGAATAACTGAATCTGATTGCTCAAAACAGATATTTTGGTCTGTTTAACTTTTCTTGTTCCTTCATGAGTAACTTGCAAAGTTTTCCAGATCTCATATGCAGACTTACAGATAGACACTCTATTAAAATCATTCCTATCAAGTGAATAGAATAGAATATTCGTGGCTTTGGAATCATTTTGTGCAACAGTCTTTTGCTCTATGGCCCACTGTGCAAAATCAGTTGTGGGTTCAATGTACTCAGTTTTTGTGATATTTCAAATGTCTAATCCTATTGATTGTAAATAGATTTCCATCCTACATACCCAATATGCATAGTTACCGCCATTAAAAATGGTGGTCTGGTAGTAGACTGACCCTCTACAAATAAACTAGTGATAGTGTTGACATTACCAGTGTTGGCAGCCATTTGAAAACTGTTCAAAATTAGATAATGAAAACTTTGAAAACCGATGCTCTGATACCAATTGTGGGGAATGGGGATTATGGATCTTAAGGCTGGATTAACACTGGGATGGTGAATAGTGTTTAATGGATTTTGTGAAAATTTTGAAATCTTTAGAAATTAAACATAGACAGATGCAATTCAGAAACACAGACACAATCACAGAATCAGACACAGATGCAAATAGTAAATAAAAAGAAGTAAAAGGAAAGAACACACTGGAATTTTATACTGGTTCAGAGTTACTCTACATCCAGTCCCACATAATTTCTTGTGCATATTTCTTTTCAAATATAATGTTGATATTACAATCCCAATTTCAAGGCTACGAGATGCACCCTCCTGTCTTCGAGTCTAAGGCAAACTCGATTTAACCAGGCTACAAGATCACTTAATTGATTTACGGGCCACAATCACACCCAATTGATTTACATGCCATAATCACACCTTTTCCAATATCACTTTGATAGGTAGAGAGACTCGATATGCTTCTTTGATTACTAATGGTCCTATAACTCTGAATAGCACCGAGATCTTTGAAAGAGAGAGGCAGAAAATCAAACTAGAGATTATCGAGTTTGGTTCACTTAGGGTTTTAGTAGAATTTTGTTTGAACATTAGAGAATATTTGAGTGGAGAAGGAGTGAAGAAATGAATAAAATTATGTTAAAAATTCGTTCAAAACATCAGGTATTTATAGAAGAACAATAGTCGTGTCTATTCACAAAAGGTTATGATGGATAGACACTACTTTTGAAAATTTAAAATTTGAATTTAATGGCCACCACGTCGACATGGGGAATAAGGTACGTCGACATGCCCCTTTGAATTTTGAAAATATATTTTTCTTTTAAAAATGATTTATAGATTATATGTTTTTAAGATTGTTTTTAAATCTCTTTTATAAGTTTAAACTATATTCAAAATGGTTCATAAACTTCAGTAATATTAAATACTAAGTATAGAACATATTTTGAGATTTTTAAAACTTATAATTTTAAAACCAGAAGATAGTTTAAAAACAGGAGATAATTTTGAAATAAAAATATAAAAGATGATAAGAGCAATTTAAGGCTGAAATATTTAAACCAAGAGGAATGAATTTTAAAAGTTTTTGATAAATATTTAAAATAAATCATTTTGAAAATTTCATGGATTCCATTCCACTGGAGTAGGTTATAGGTTCCATCCTACTAAAGTGTTCGTGGGTTCCACCCACTATTAAAATCCGAATAAAGATTTTAGTGCCATTATGAAGTTTTAACATAAATCTAGACTCAATTACTTATGTTGACATCTTGAACTCTTGATATTCATGAGTCTTTAGTCTTGAATCTCTATACTGTACAGTCTTCATTCTTTAGTACCTGCATATATATATATCCTACATATACATATATATCTAGATAAGAATATTAGTATTTATATTTTATAACAAGTCTTAAGTTGTTGTCTTCAAAACCATCATCAGAGGAACTAACATTTATCAATTTTGAACATTTGTGTTTTCAAAAAGCATCACGTCTCAAAAATATGTTGGTTGGATATATATGATTTTAAGTGCATGTATGGTTTCAAAAACCTATATTAGTTTCATATAGTTTTTCGTACCATAATTTTGAGTAAATCAAAATTTTAATATATGAATCTTGAACAAATACAAGTTTTAAGTATATTCGATTTCAGTTTCCTATACGTACTGTTTTATACATATGTGAGTCTCAAAAATGTATATGGATTTTGGATCTATGAATCTCTAACAAATATATTGTTTTAGTATATGTGAGCCTTTTAAATAAATAAAGCTTTACATATATGGATTAGTATGTAAAATTTTAAACATATATAGATTCGTGTATTTGAACGGTTATAAGTATACCAAGCTTTTGGAAATGTATAATTCCAAATATATCAGTTTTATATATATATATATATATATACGAGTATGGTGGCACGTCCGTTGGACGTGTGCGAAGAAGGAAGGGTGAAAATTTTGTGTGCGATACGGTTATGGTAGTGAAATACACACACAGAGACACATACATACGTATGTACACAGATACGTGTGTGTGTATCTTTAATAATAATTGTAATACCTTTGGTGTCGCACTTTTTTGGTGTCAGCGTGAACTACCAAAAATATGTATGGCAGAACAACTTCAAATGATTCACTGAAATCAAATGAAAGGGCAATTTTGTATGGCAGAAGCATTAGAAGGTCATAATTTATACTGTTATAGATGGGATAAAACATAATATGTAGCACTTATTATTGATACAAACAAATATTGAAAACTAAATTGTAGATTGCACTTCAAAATATGTATGGCAGAACAACTTCAAACAATTCACTGAAATCAACTGAAAGGGCAATTTTGTATGGTAGAAGCATTAAAAGGTCATAATTTATACTGTTATAGATAGAATAAAGCATAATATGTAGCACTTATTATTGATACAAACAAATATTGAAAACCAAATTGTAGATTATTCTTTTCGGTTCAGTAATAGTAATGTTAGTACCAATAACACCAATCTCCTAGTACATTATAACTCATATTCCCATCCAATCACCATATAAAATAATAGTATGAATCAAATCTTTTGCAATATTAATCTCATTTGAAGACTCTATCGTTCCTTGTTGTAGTCCGAGCAACATTTCGCATTAAGCTTAACCTCAAAAGCCAAGTTCAAAGTTGTGATGACTTTTACATGTGGTTCTACTATGCTTAGATGATACCCATATACAACAGTTTTCATACATGCTTGCAAAATTATGGCTTGTTTTTTACTGGAGATATAGTGTATCATGTGCAGTTTGGTACACTTTTATATTCTTTGTGACACAATTTTATTGTTCTTTCTTCACATTAGTGAAATTTTACTGTAACTTTTGCAATTATGCAGATCTCAAATAAAAGTTTAGCTCCATGAGCTTTGCGGAGATCAACTATAAATAGTTGTCGGTATTATTAGAATCCAAAATTGGTCCATTCAAATGTTTTATTTACTCTGTTGTTTTTTAGCCTGTCAAAATGCAATTAGCTAAGTCATGGTGCTTCTTTAACCTGTTCCTAAAGCGGTTATCAACATTTGATTAATTTAAGAGTTCCATAGAAATTTTGTTCCCTCCATTCGATCTAACAAATATACCGTCTATCAAACAGTACAATTTCACTTCCTAACAACTAATATCATAGTTCCATTTACATCATCTTTAGCCTTCTTTAATTTTCTTCAGAATATTAATTAGGACTTTCTGATCTACATGAATTCAACTGCTATGAAAAAATAAAAAATTGGATGCAGGAGCATTGTTTCTGAAATCCAAAGGTTCGTTCTTTGTTGCAACATCATCCCATCATTTTTGCTGCAGTTTTGGAAAGCTCAGTGCTATGTAATACACTGCAGTTTTAAAAAGCTCAGTGCTATGTAATACAGACGTTCATGGTTCCACTGTGGGTATCATTTGAGAACATCAGCAGTAGCTCCGACGTTGCTGAGTTTGCCATTTGTGTTTGCATCGCTTGGATAGGTGCCAGGCATCTTGTGCTTGATCCTTGGAGCTGCAGTTACTTTATATTCCTATGATTTACTTTCCTTTGTTTTTTAGCATCATAAGTAGGTCGGCAACCGCCAACTTCGATTTCATGACATGGCGTTTTCTGTTTAAGCATGTGACATGAATGAGATTTTATTAGCACATACTTAGGCTTGATATATACACTAATATTTGCTATTTTACGAAGATATAAAAAAGGCATGAATTATAGCTATTGTATGATATGCATATCATGGTACTATATAGCTTTTGATATATAGTGAAATGTTGTAAAATCTTTACGTAATGAAAAATATTCTATGCAAAATTGCTGTAAATGACAAACATTCTAGGAAAATTGCTTTAACTGGAAAATATTATGTGTAACAATTTTATAAATTTATCAACATCATCTTGGGGAAAATACTGAGTGAACAAAGTTAAAATTTTAGTAAGCCGATCATTCGCAGAATATAAAATATGAATCAAATGGAAGAAAAGTAAACAACTTGAGAATGAACGCTTACCATTTAGATTCATGGCAAATATCAGTTCATTTGGTTGTGCGTTTTGCTTTGAGGCCGTTTTTCATCATTTGCTGAAGAGAAGAGGTAAGGTCTGATGTCGCCATTTGAGGAGATCTGTAATCATGTGCGCTTCTGGTAAGGTCTAAATTGTCTTGTGTATTGCTTTCATGACTGGGTTTGACTCACTGTAGTGATGTATATTTGTATATACACTGACATTTCTTGCAGCAAAGGCGTTGAATCCCTTTGTAGAAAAATAACGAAAGGCGAAAGGACATGAACCAAGGTTGAATCTGGCAGATCAACCTGCATGCTTTGAAACCAACATTTATGTAAATGTGTTAGTCGAATAGTGAACCTATTTCTTTTCATTATAATTAATGAAATACAATGGTATGTCCTTTTTACTGAATGAATCAACAAAGATTTTTTTGCACATGACATACTACTCTTGATGTAAACCAACATTCAAATGCTTAAACTTGACGCATGTGAAGCCTTAGAGTGTTATATCATGTAGTAGTATAATTACAGATGCAAACTAAATTCATTCTTCTTCCAACTTTTTCTCATTCCATTAAAACAAAAGTTTTATATTCCTTTCAATAAAAAAAACCCTAGTGATTACATTACTCTGTAGATTCTCATGTATACAGTCTGAATAATTTTTATAAACTACAATCCTAACTATATAAAACCATATAATGTAGCCATGAAAAATATATAAGTATAAAATAAATTTTTAACTATTAAAAGTAAAGATTTAAATGGTAGCTACATCTATACTTAAAGGCATTAATTATAATGAGGCAACGATGAACGTTTATTTATTTTCAACCAAGTAAATACAATTATAAATGTAATTTTTTTACTATGAACAGAGGGTAAGATAATAAAATATAAAAGTTCAATGTATGCTTTCTTTGCAGAAGTAATCAATGCAGGCAACCAACAATAATAAAATACAATTAAAACCTAGCCTTTTTTCTATGAATAGATGGCAAGATAATTGTGTTTATTCACTAAAAACATTAAAAGATAAAACCTTTTATCATTTAAAAAGAGATTGAAGATATAACATATAAAACAACTATGTATAATCTTAATTCATGAGTATAGACATGAATTGTTTTTCATCTCAACATAGAGTGCATAACATATTAGATTACCATAGATTAGCATTCCACGACAATCAAAAACTTATATCATTTTATTAGAAAAATATGGTCCACGATTGTCTTGAAAATATTCATAACATTAATAAATGTTATATCATTTTCTAGAATTCAGAATTCAGCTAATTCTATAACACCGTTTGCTTCTATCATTTCACTTGTACTGCTCACATTGGAAAACTCTCCCTCTTATTTGCCAAAAAAACAATGGATCACTTCTATTTATTGTAAAACTATATTTACATGTATGAAAATCGATATGAATGCAATTGATATTTGATATATAAAGCAATGTTAATGTGAATTTATGATTACTGTGTGCATCTGAAGAAATATGACCATGATATATATAGCGCTATTAGTGTAAAGTAAACAAACACAATATTAATAGTGTATGAATTTATTTCTAGTATAATAATTTTTCCAACCGAGTTATCATCACTAATTCTTGTCAAATCATAAATAGCAATTTCCCCATTCCGTCTGCTATGAAAAATGAACCAATAAAAACAATATTTGATCTTTGAAACTCATTTCATTTCTAACCATGTCTTAATTCGATCTTATAATTTAGTGTTTTTTGGACACAAATGAATGATGAGTTTCTCTCAATGTTAGAATGTTTTCTTTAGGAGAACTATATAAATTCAAATTAATTATGTAAGGTTAGCGATAATTTTAATTTTGTTAATCTGGGCAAAGGCATGGAGGTACGAACAACAAAATGCTGCTGCATGAAAAAGAAAGTTTTATGCTTGCAAAACTCACAGGGATCTAGTTTGACAGGAAATATTTTTTCAATGTGAACAAAAACCAAGGAAGTGCCCCTTGGAATTTAATATTTACCATTTCTTTTAAGGAAACTATTGAATCGTAATTAATGTTATAAGTTTAAGACTAACTTGAATTCCATTAATATAATCAAAGGTGTGCAGGAGTAAAAGGTCATTGCTTAAAAAGAAATTATGTATTATCCAAACTTACAGTATAAACTAATTCATTTAATAGAAAACTATTTCATATAACATTATGGTAGTACTAACCAATATTAAATGTAATGTCGCCGTGACTTCTAGTTATGGCTTAAGTTCAGGAGAATAGTTATTACTTGTAAAATTCGTTATTATGGGGTAGCAGTAATTATATGTGACATGAAATAAATGGCAATCAATAGCAAGGATCATCCAAACTGTCTTTAACCCTAATGTCAAGCGCATTCTTTCAAAATAAATGACAATGACTTCAAGTACATTTTGTCCCGATTTAAGAAGGAAGGAATGCACACAGTCAATATAAATTAGTTCTTCAATTAATTCATAATATGTCATAACCAAACCATTTACATAAATAAAACCCAAATCTTTTAAATATCAGTTATCCAAATTATTAATAAAAGGATTGTTATACTTGTAGTTTTACAAAATGAAATATAGATACTACTGCATGAAAAAGAAAGTTTTATACTTGAAAAACTCACATGGATCGAGTTTGGTAGGAATTTTTTTTTAATTTTAACAAAAATTGAGGAAGACTGCCATAGAATTTAATATTTATTGTTTTTTTCTAGGAAAACTATTCAATTCTAATTAATGTTTTAAGTTTAACATTAGCTTTAATCCATTAATATAATCAAAGGTGTGCATGCGTAAAATGCTATTGCTTAAAAATAAAGTATGTACTATCCAAACCTACAGTACAAATCAATTCACTTATCAAAAAACCATTCGTATAACATCATGGTAAAACAACCGATTCAAATTACGTTACCATAATAACGAATACTCTAAGATTTCTAATTATGGCTTAGGTTTAGAAGAATTGTTATTAATGTTAAAATTAGTTGTTCTACTATAGCAGAAATATGTAATGTGAAATGAACGATAATCAATAGCACAGATCATCCAAACTGTTTTAAATCCTAATCTCAAGCGTGCCCTTTCAAAACAAATAATAATGACTTCAAGTGCATTTAGTTTGTTTAGAAAGGTGCTACAATTAATTCGTAATATTCCTTGACCAAACAATTTATATAAATCAACAAATCTTTTGAATATTAGTTATCCAAATTATTAATAACAGGATTCTTATATTTTTCGCTTATAGTCTCACAACCTGAAATATCAACAATTTAGTACTACCCCACTAAATATGAATCCAAATAAGTTGAGGATATTGAACTATACTGTAATAAAAATGAAAATAATTTTTATCTTTGAAACTCATTTGTTCCTTCAATAAGTCTTGATTCCATGAATACCATGATCTTAAAGCGGGGTAGACACACGGCGTGGGGTTTACTTAAGTGAGTATCAATGGATACCATGATCTTAAGGTTCCCCATGATATCAAAAAAAAGTCTTGATTCCACTTGCATTAATGGATGGAGGATTTCAAACAAATCAATGTTTGACAATTTTGTTGAGGAATTCTTTAATTCTAACCAATGATCTACTTATTTAGTAAGGTTCATAATAACTTTCATCAATTAATTCTCAAAAGATGTGATCATACAAATTGCAAAATGTTATTGCTTAAAAGGAAGTTATATGATTTCCAAACTTATAGAAGCAAGATCAACATGCAGTTATCTTCTATATGATCAAAAATGAAAGGATGATGCCATAACATTTAATATTGATTGTTGATTTTAGAAAATCAATTGTTTCCATGATAGAATTTGTAAATAATACTTGAATTAGATCTCTTTAGTTTCAAAATTTTAACTTCTAAACAACATTACCTAAAACTAAGTGATAAAATGCCAATACATATTAAAATAAAAAACAGTAGCATTGGGCCAATGTAAGCTAAAAAGTAAACTTAACACAAAAATGTATACATATTAAATTCACATGATATCATCTTATATGATATCAAATCTCTTAAATTAGTTTGATGACCATCATTGGTAGTAAATTTAGTATAATGGATTAATTCCAGAGATTTATTTAAGTCTAGCAAACTATTTCAGATGTTTTATCAAATTTGATCGGGAATGTATTATTTTAGAAAAAGGAGAGGTTATGATTTATACCATTGATAGTAGAAGTGAAAATGGAATTTCTTTTTACCTATTTCAGAACTGACCATCTCATTACCTCAAGCTCTTTCACTTCAGGTTCAGTGATATTATTTTTTAGCATGAACATGTGTTATTTTGTCATAACATAATTGAGACAAAAGAGTATTGTGAGTTAAAAATGAATTAAACTACCTCTATCCAGTTGCTAAATAGTTGATATAATTATTCTTTCAACTACCTGTAATAATGCAAGTTAATTCAACCAATATCTCCTCTTCCAAACTGCAAAAAAAAGTTTTAAAGGTTAGTAAGGTGTATTAAATATATCAAAGGAGTTGGAATCCTTGCATGAAAAACGATCTTGCTTTCAATTCAGTTATAAATATTGATGTAGGTTATTTGATTGTTGAAGAACATTAATTAGATTAGCTATGGTATTGAAAGTGCTAATTAGTTATGAAATATTTATCTTTTGCTTCTTTGACAACTGAATTCGCTAATTATTGAACCTGTAGATCACATTTGACAACTTGAGGTATGCTTTCTAATATGATTACTATTATACTCCTTCCCTAGCTATCACGCACAGTGAATTTTACCATGATGTAAATACAGCGAGGTAAAATAAAATAATGCTCAAATTCAAGGCTTTTTAAACTCATATTCAATTTGATGTTCTCTAGCTAAATTTTTATAAAAATGATGATATTATCAAAAAAAAAATCTACTGAGTAAAATTTGTGTATATTAGGGAAAATGGTGCAATTTCACTTGGTTATTTTTTTAAAAGTATTTCACATCATCATCTTAAGTTTTGCAAGGTGAAATCATAGGCTAACAATTAAAAATCACTGCCAAACATGTAAATCACGTGTAATATAAGTTGCTATTATTGCAACAAATTAGGAAGTGCTTTAAAAGTTTTCCGATCTATAAATAATAAAACTATGAATTTAGACCTGATATTAAATGTGATCTACAAGTTCAATAATTAGCGAATTCAGTTGTCAAAGAAGCAAAAGATAAATATTTCATAACTAATTAGCACTTTCAATACCATAGCTAATCTAATTAATGTTCTTCAACAATCAAGTAACCTACATCCATATTTATAACTGAACTGAAAGCAAGACAGTTATATTAAAAAAATTGAAAACAAAATCAATTCACACCCATAGGATCATAAGAAAATACATAGGCATAAAATCGTACAATCTCATCAATAATAGTTTCTTGTAAAGCTGTATAGTGTAAGTAGCAATATATGAAGGCGTTATTAAATAAATAGCAATATATTTATTTATTTCAATTGTTTATATGAAACCATGATTTTGCTTTTGGGAGATAAAATTTTCAAATCAAGTACACTATACCAAAAACACCATATCCATTGACCAAAATTTATTCTTCCAATGAAATATACAAACATGAACATCATAAATAATAAGCACTACTTTTAAACTCTCAACCTTTTGTATATAATGCAACTGAAATAATATAATTAAACTATCGGTTAAAAGACTGAAGATAATCGTATGGATGCATACCTTTTGAGGGAACTAAAAGACAATTTTATTCATCTTTATCCTTTCTTCCAGCTCCAATTCAGTCAACACCGAACATATACGGCACAACCATTATGCCCTTCAACAAAACTTGGCCATTCATTTACCTATAACTAAATCAAGCAATTCGTAAAAACTAAAGGCAATCAAGCATAAAAGCTAAAACAGTAAAATAAACCAAGTACAAATATAATAATAAAAAAGTTTCATGAATTTAGGACAAACACATCAGAATTCAAAAAGAAAATAGTACCCACATTCTTCAACTACCTGTTATAAGTAAGAACGAAGACCTCTAACTTCCCAAATTTGCTGTAGTCCAAGCCATTTGTTGTGAATACTCATCATTGTCCGCTTCTTATTGATCAATTGGTTACTGTAGCTTGACCTGAATCTGAAACTAAATAGAAGTTGATTACCAAAATGACTGTCAACCTCCAGGATCAGGTTGGTGGAAATTGCAATATAATGCATGATCTTAATTTGTAAACATGATGAAGGATAGGCCCATCCACATATGCAGTTCTAGTTTTCCATAAACTAATTTTTGAAGATAACATGTAATGGGTTAAAAAATGGCAATATTTTTTAGAATACAACAGTTTACACTTCCATATTGAAAAATCTAAAATCATTCAAATAACTTTTAAAAATATTCTCATACATAATATTATCACTACCACAGAAGAATATATTTCTGTACTTTATAGTTTTATCTTGGGCAATATGAAAAATCAGTTCGGTCGATTTTTTTTTCAAGAATAATGGACAACAATGAAAACAAAATATGATTGACATCAAAATTTTTATATCTGCATAAGATCTATTTTCGATCCCATTTACAACCAATTTGGAAAGTAAATAAATTTGTACGTATAATGAAATTAGATGCAGCCATAAAAATATGAGTACAAAACCATTAAAAAGTAAACTGCTCACCTTTTTTTATAATTTGAGATCTTCCATCTTTTGTACTCTGCCCCCATTACCCTATTTTATACAATATAAATTTGTTAGTACAATGAAAATTAGAGGATTCGATTAGTAAAAGAAGAAAAAAAAGCCCATATAATTAAATTTGCCAACCTTTTTGTAATTTGAGATTATTCATCACTTCGGTACTCTGTCCCCTCTAATATTAGTTGTTCTCCAAGGCATAGATCTCTGTTGATGTCGATAATAGAGGCTTTATGCGAGCAAGATGTAGAAACAGTCATGTTTTATTTCACTGTTCCTACATCAAGTATATATGTATCTTATTACGATTAGAGTTAAAACATAGACCTGTAGCTACTTTCACTCTACTTGACGAAGCAGAAGATCTGCTTAAAGCTTTTCCAAATAGGAATCAAAGTCCAAGCCGTTGCTTTTGCTGGTTTGACGGCGTCAGTTTACTTCATTTGGCATGAAAGAAAAAACAAAATCTTAAGGAGGTAACTTATGTGGTAAGAAGAGATGGGAATAAAACTCGAAGAAATGATCGCGACATCAAGCTTCTGCGGTACTGAGGAATTGATCTTGTTGACACTGGATAATTGCAGCCGCCATTGAACTGATTTAGGGTTTGAGGAGGGGAAGTCAATCAGCTGCTTTGCGAGACGATCAGATATTCGGGCTTAATTGGTTTTGAGAGGAGGAAATTGGGAACTAAGAATTAAATTGGAAGCCGAATAAAGAAGAGTGAAGACAGTTGATATTAATTTGAAGGAGGCAGCAATTAGGGTTATCTTTGGTTTTGAGAATTGTTGAAGTAGTTGTGGACCGATGGAAGAGTGGAGAAGATGGGAAACTGACGGGAGTATTGAGGAACGTGGGGAAGAGGAAGTGTGGAACGAAGATGACAGAATTACCCTTCGTATTTTCATTTCGTTTGCAATGTTGCGGAGGACAAATTGGACAGCACATAAAAGGCTTCACTTTGACCACTTTGACCAGGGTTTTGCTTTATAGTATATATATATGTATATAAAGTTTTCAAATTTACATAGTATCATATATAAAGGTTTTAAAAATACAATGTTTAAAAATTTAAAACGTGTATGCAATTGAGTTATTAGATAAATCACAGTTTTGAAAAATATTAAATAGTGAGATTCATATACACACATATTTAATTTCAAACATATGTATACACAGTTTCAATGTTACATAAACTTTTTGAATGAATATCGGTTTTATATACATTAAATTTCTACTAATATGTGTTTTGTATAAGTATGATGTCAAAAGAGCAAAACTTTGAATATATCGCATCTTAAACCATATGTTTATGACTTCTCACTATCATATGCATGTTTATATGGCATAATTATAGTTTTAACATGATTTTTAATATAAAAATTCTTTTTGAACGTTAAAAAACATGTTAACATATGTTAGGGCCTAAATCAATCTCATATAACATGATTCTTTAGAAATTGCCGCCTGGTTCAACTTATTTACACCAATATGTTCGTTGATTTTGTAGAATTGGATTAGAAATTGTTTGATTGCTATAATTCCATGTATTACTTTTATGATTGGTTGTGAATGCATATTATTCCATGTTTGTATGTCATGCTTTGACGTTGTTTTTTTGTGCTTTGAATGCGTATGAAGATAGGTTCGTGAATTGGGAAAATCAAAGGCAAAGTTTGTTGGAATTGGACATAACTTAGAGGAGGGGCTCTGAACCATACTAGGAGCCTACAAGAAAACTCACATCTCAAAAGGAGTTAAGGGGCAGACTCAGTGTCGACTTATGTGGATTAGTCAGTGACGAGTTATAATGGTGAAGGGTAGAGCATGTCTAAATGACAATGTTTGAATGATGAAAAGCTAGAATCTTTCGATGTTGGCTTGTGTTAGGAGTAGGTTCCGAAGATGGCGGCTCATAAAGGAGTGAGCCGTAGGATCGGGGAACGTGGATGGGTTCCTCATGAATAATGGAAACTAGATTGAACAAGAAGGGCTCGGTATCAAGGTGGGCTTATATGTATGTGCCAAGGAATCGGTGATGCTCGGAGTGTTTTCTGCTGTACTCGAAGCAAAGGTATTATGTGTAGGGATGCACATTGATTTGTAGCAAGGATCCGTATACCTTGGACTTGTGGCTTTGGGTCTAGTATCTAGCTTTTGGCTATGAGGCACATATCCATCTTTGGGCTGTGAGATACGAGAGTACAATGGGGAATTAGGATTTCCGTTAGTCCCTGGCAGTAAGGAGGCCATATGAGTTATCATATATTCAGAGCACAAGAATGAGTGATAGTTAGTCTTGTTTGATGGATGCTATGGTTGCATTCCTTTAGTGAGCTATTACTCGAGGATAGTACTAGAGGTAGGGATATTTGGACATCGACTACGATATTCTGTATTGTACCTTTATGATATTATAGAGTATCATATTATATCGTTATGTGCTAACTCTTTGATTGCAGAGACAGGTCATGTATGGTTCATGTACTCTTGTTCCTTACCATATTTACCTATATAGTATTTTTAGATTTATTCACTGTTCACACCAGACTGTTGTTTGACCCAAAGTTTTATCTTTTGTTTCTTATTATCTTGGGTACTCTTAAATGAGTAGAATAGATAACAGGTCTAGGCGATGTAGTAGCTATTTGAAGGGCGAGCTGGATAGAGCTATCTCGCATTATATACTTGTATGGATTTTATGTTTATTCCACTGTGCAGCATTGGGGAGCCTTAGCAGCAACTACTTGTACCTGTATTTGAGACTGTTATTGAATTTGTTTCCATTGTATAAACTCTATGACATTTGTGTATAATTTTGTGGATGATGTGCACTCTGATGATTTGTTCACATAGTTATTATCATATCTTCTTGTTAGGAACTGAGTTGATGATGTTTTGATGACAACAACCTTATATAGTTATTATACTTTACTTTATAAAATATATACTAACATTCCTATATAGATAGATATATATATGTATATAGGAAGTATATGCAGGTATTATCGAAGACTGATCAGTATAAAGACTCAAGCATCAAGATGAAGGTTAGAGATTCAAGATACAAGACTCTAGAGAATCAATATTTCAAGATCTCAAGATAAGTATCTAGTATTTTGTTAAAACTTCATAGTAGCACTCTCATCTTTTTTCCAATTTTCTTTTGGGATGGAACCCAATTTCTATCGAAACCAGTGGCTTACAAACCCACGACAAGTAGCTTACAAACCTATGACAAGTGGCTTACAAACCCACGAAAATCAAAATCATTTAAACTACTTTGTACAAGTTCTCGAGTCCTATGGAGGAGCTCTGTAGGAAGGTTCTTGCAATTTCAGTTTGAATAGATTTTTCAAAATGTTTTTTTAAATCTGTTTTCAAAATGTTTTAGCTTTCAAAATCATGTTTTCAAAAATGTTTTCAAACTTTGTTTTAGCCTTGAAATATTCCTCTATTCTGATTTTAAAAACTTCTAATTTTAAAACATCAAAACTTATTCTGATTTTAAATATTACTTATATAATTGACGGTCTATATCAATTATATATATATTTAAAATAATGTTTTATATTCATTCTCTATCTCAAAATATTGTTTAAACACTTTATTTTGCTTCAGAGAAGTTTCAACTTGTTTTAAATTCAAATGCTTTTACAAAACAACATCTCTACAATTTTGAACTGAGGGATGCCGACATAAGGGGATACCCCATGTCGACATGGTGACAGTTGGATTCAAAATTCAAATTTCAAAAGAAGTGTCCATTCGTTCAAAAACCTTTCGCCAATGGTTATGACTGTTGTGCATCTATATAAAGGCTTCCAAAACGAATTTTTTTAACAACTACTTTCTTATTTTCTTCACTCTTTCTTCTCCACCATTCCATATCCATAAAACTTCATATTTTAAAGATCATGCCATCATTCTGCCAAATTCTCAATAGGAAATCATTTAGATACTCTCTCTATTTGATTCTCCATCATTCTACTAAAGATCAAAGTGCTATTCAGAGTTATAGGATCAATTTGTATTCAAAAAGTCCATAGAGTCTATCCATTCAAAAGGATTGTTATTAAGAAGTATTAGGTTGATCTTGTGTCCCGTAAATCAAGAGAGTTTACCCCAGACTCGGAGATTGGAGGGTTCCTCAAGGCCTTAGAAATTGAGGGTTGTAATTTGGATATTGGCTTATAAAAATCTGTACAAGGATATTGGCTTGGTGTAGGACTGGATGTAGGAGGATTCCGAACCAGTATAAAATCCGGTGTGTTATTTCCTTTTACTTGCTTTACTTTACTATTTGCATTTGTTATATGTTCTGTGATCATTCTGTGTTAGAATTCTGTTTAGATTTGTGTTGAAAGTTTTAATTTAGTCATATAGTTCATATATTCTTTAAAACACTATTCACCCCCCCTCTAGTGTTATTTCTGCCTTAAGATCCTTAATCCGCATCCCCAACAATTGGTATCAGAGCATTGGTTTTCATTTTTTTCATAATTTGAAACTTGAAAAATATAAAAATGGCATTTTTGGAAGATTGTGTTAAAACTGTTTTGAATCTATGCATTTCAACAAAGTATCATAAGTCTGCATATAGTTATTTTGAAAAATCAAGTTATCTACCGAATTGGTGTGTCATGCAGGGACAGACATGTTATATGGATTTTGACGAATCAACACCCAATGGACAAACTGTGCAAATTGAGAAAGATAAATGGATACTTGATAGTGGCTGTTCGAGGCACATGACTGGAAATCCCGAGATACTCAAGGACATTATTTATCAAGATGGTGGATTAGTCAATTTTGGTGACAACTCTAAAGGATATGTGGTTGGCGTCGGCAATGTCGATAACTCTAAAACTTTACTTATTTCTGATGTTTTATTAGTTAGGAACTTAAAACATAATCTGCTTAGTATAAGTCAACTTTGCGATAAAGGTTTTAAAATTAAATTTGAAAAAGATAAATGTCACATTGAAGATGATAAGTCTAATATAATTTTTGAAGGTATTAGGAAGAAAAATATTTATATCCTTAGTATGAAAATTTCAAATGATAACCTATGTCTTTTGGCTAATACAAGTGACCCTTGGATTTGGCATAAAAGATTTTGCCATTTGAATTTCAAATTATTATCTAGGCTATCAAAACTTGACTTAGTTAGAGGTCTACCCAAGTTAAACTTTAATGTAGATAGTATTTGTGATGCTTGTCAATTAGGAAAACTTAAGAAAAGTTCATTTAAATTAAAAGATGCTATTTCTACCTCTAGTCCTCTAGAATTACTTCATTTAGATTTATTTGATCCATCTCAAGTTCAATCAATTAACCATAGTAAATATGTTTTTGTTGTAGTAGATGATTATTCAAGATATACTTGGACAATCATTTTAAAACATAAAAGTGATGCTTTTGAAATATTTAAAAACTTTTCTAAAAGAATTCAAAAACAACATTCTTTCAAAATTAAAACTATTCGAAGTAATCACAGTGGTGAATTTGAAAATGAAAATTTTGAGAATTTCTGTACTCAAAAGGGAATTACTCACAACTTTTCATTTTCAAGAAATCCACAACAAAACGGAGTAGTAGAACGTAAGAATAGAACGATTCAAGAGTGTGCTCGTACAATGCTTTCTAATAGTAATTTACCTAAACATTTTTGGGCTGAAGCAATTGCTACAGCTTGTTATATATTAAATAGAATTTTAATTAGACCATTAACAAATAAAACTCCATATGAATTACTTTATAATAAGAAATCTATAGTTGCTTATTTTAAAGTCTTTGGGAGTAAATATTTTATACTTAATACAAAAGATAATTTAGATAAATTTGAACCAAAAGCTGATAAAGGAGTCTTTATTGGTTATTCTAAAAGAAGTAAAGCATTTAGATTTTTTAATTTAAAAACTAATACTATTGAAGAAACTATGCATGTATCTTTTGATGAAAATCTTAAAGATATTGAACAAATAGATGATGTAGAAGATTCTGTAAATTTAAATCAATCTAATGAAACTATTAGTGAAACAAATCAACCTAATAAGAGATTTAAAATATTAAAAGATCATCCTATAGAAAATGTTTTAAGAAATATTGAATCCGTAGTAAGAACTAGAAATCAATTAAGTAGTATGAGTAATGTAGCCTTTATATCAACAATTGAACCTAAAAATCCAAAGGAAGCATCGTCTGATGATTCATGGATTCTTGCTATGCAAGAAGAATTAAATCAATTTATCAGAAATGATGTATGAGAACTTGTTCCTAAACCTGAGGATAAAATTATAATTGGAACTAAATGGGTTTATAAAAATAAAATGAATGAACTCGGTGAGGTCGTAAAAAATAAAGCTCGTTTAGTCGCGCAAGGTTATTGTCAAGAAGAAGGAATTGACTATGATGAAACCTTTGCCCCCGTAGCAAGATTAGAAGCTATAAGAATTCTACTTGCTTTCGCTAATTATAATAATTTCAAATTATATCAAATGGATGTTAAAAGTGCTTTTCTAAATGGTTTTGTAAAAGAAGATGTTTATGTTGAACAACCTCCACTTTTTGAAGATAATAAATTTCCAAACCATGTATACAAGTTAAAGAAAGCTCTATATAGTCTAAAGCAAGCTCCTAGAGCCTGGTATGAAAGACTAAGATCTTATTTACTTCAATCTGGTTTTGAAATTGGTAAAGTAGATACAACCTTTTTATTAAAAGAAATAATCAAGATTCAACTGGTTCAAATATATGTAGATGATATAATCTTTGGATCAACTAATAACATAATGAATAAAGAATTTTCAGATATAATGACTAAAGAATTTGAAATGAGTCACATGGGAGAATTAAGTTTCTTCTTAGGGATTCAAATTAAACAACTAAAAAATGGAATCTTCATAAGTCAAGAAAAATATGCTAAAGACTTAATCAATAAATTTGGTTTAAGCACCTCTAGTGGGAAACCAACTCCAATGTCAAAAAATGTAGGTTTAAGTGAAGAAGATAAATCAAAAGATATTGATCAAACTTTATATAGGGGAATGATTGGTTCGCTACTTTATATAACAACGAGTCGTTCTGATATTATGCATAGTGTTTGTCTCTGTGCAAGATATCAATCACAACCTAAAGAAACTCACTTAAAAGCTGTTAAAAGAATTTTAAGATATGTAAAATACACTTTAGATTATGGTTTATTTTATCATAAAAATAATACTTTTGATTTAATATCATATTGTGATGCTGATTATGCTGGTTGTAAATCAGACCGAAAAAGTATAAGCGGAACTTGTCACTTTCTAGGACATTCACTGGTTTCCTGGTCCAGCAAGAAACAAAATACTGTTTTCTTGTCAACAACTGAAGCAGAGTATATATCTGCTGCTCTGGCCTGTTCACAAGTCATATATATGCAACAAACTTTAAAAGATTTTGGAATTAACATAAGTTAATCACCAATATATTGTGATAATACTAGCACAATAAATTTATCTAAAAATCCAACTCATGATGCTAGAACTAAACATATTGATATAAGACATCATTTTCTTAGAGATAATATAACTAAAGAAATAATAACTCTAGATTATATAAATACTGAAAAACAAATTGCTGATATATTAACTAAACCATTAACCGAACAGAATTTTACTAAATTTAGAAGAGAATTAGGTATTTGTTCAAAATCTGAAATATAAAATAATATAATATAATAATTAATAAAAATTCAAAATAAAAATTACACTTTTTCTGAAGGACATGTCGACATGCCCCATCTCATGATGTCGACATACCCAACAAAAATTTGAAAATTGAATTTCCCTCCAAGTTAGTTATTTTGTTATTTATCTATTTATTTCGTTTTCTCTCCTCTTTCTTCACTATATTCTCTGTAAATAACTTCTGAAACAATAAAATAATGGCCTCCTCTTCTACTAATGAACCCACTTCACCCACATCTCCTCATTCTGGTCCATTTCAACGAACCACGCACGCTCGAGTGATCAAATTGCAAGAGAAGATGAAAGATATCCTTCAATTGATGACTGAAATTCAAGTAAGTCAACTTAGGATGGCTAGAGAACAACAAAGGCAAGGGAATATTATTAGGAATGTACAAAAATTCCTTATGGACAACCGTACAAATCCTATTAATATTGAAGACTCTTCACAAGTTATGGAATCAGAGGAAGAAGAACCCATGGAAGAGCCACAAGAAGACCAAGAGGAAGATCAACCTTTACCTCAACCCGAAGTCCCTATAAATGAGGACGAGAGCGTTATTTGCGTTGGTGAGATCCTTTTTGATACTAATGGAAACATAATCGAACAATGTGGAAACTTTTGTCTCCACTACCCCAATTGTTCGATTCATAAGTCTCCTATAGTTAAGGATCGCCATTAAAGCGTATTTTTATTTTATTCTTTGTTTTAAATTGTTTTGTTTGTTCGTGTTTATGTATGTTCTTATATATGTCGTAATAACTAAAATGTGTTCACTTATACTGATTGTTTCATGCTTGTTCTATACATATTATTTGTTCATACTAATCATTCTTGAATTCTTAAGCAGTTAATAGTTTTTGTTGATGACAAAGGGGGAGAAAATTATAAAAATATATGTGCTTGGTGTAAGAGGGAGTCATGAAGTAAGGGGGAGTTGTAGTTTTAAGAAGAAGTCACGGAGTAAGAGGGAGTCATGGAGTAAGGGGGAGTTGTAGTTTTAAGAAGAAGTCACAGAGTAAGGGGGAGTTATGGTATGGTAAGAATATTTTATAAATAAAGGTTGTCATCATCAAAAAGGGGGAGATTGTTAGGAACTGAGTTGATGATGTTTTGATGACAACAACCTTATATAGTTATTATACTTTACTTTATAAAATATATACTAACATTTCCATATAGATATATATATATATATACATATATATATATATATATGTATATAGGAAGTATATGCAGGTATTATCGAAGACTGACCAGTATAAAGACTCAAGCATCAAGATGAATATTAGAGATTCAAGATTCAAGACTCTAGAGAATCAAGATTTCAAGATCTCAAGATAAGTGTCTAGTATTTTGTTAAAACTTCATAATAGCACTCTCATCTTTCTTCCAATTTTCTTTTGGGATGGAACCCAATTTCTATCGAAACCAGTGGCTTACAAACCCACGACAAGTAGCTTACAAACCTACGACAAGTGGCTTACAAACCCACTAAAATCAAAATCATTTAAACTACTTTGTACAAGTTCTCGAGTCCTATGGAGGAGCTCTGTAGGAAGGTTCTTGCAATTTCAGTTTGAATAGATTTTTCAAAATGTTTTTTAAATCTGTTTTCAAAATGTTTTAGCTTTCAAAATCATGTTTTCAAAAATGTTTTCAAACTTTGTTTTAGCCTTGAAATATTCCTCTATTCTGATTTTAAAAACTTCTAATTTTAAAACATCAAAACTTATTCTGATTTTAAATATTACTTATATAATTGACGGTCTATATCAATTATATATATATATTTTTAAAATAATGTTTTATATTCATTCTCTATCTCAAAATATTGTTTAAACACTTTATTTTGCTTCAGAGAAGTTTCAACTTGTTTTAAATTCAAATGCTTTTACAAAATAACATCTCTACAATTTTGAACTGAGGGATGCCGACATAAGGGGATACCCCATGTCGACATGGTGACAGTTGGATTCAAAATTCAAATTTCAAAAGAAGTGTCCATTCATTCAAAAACCTTTCGCCAATGGTCATGACTGTTGTGCATCTATATAAAGGCTTCCAAAACGAATTTTTTTAACAACTACTTTCTTATTTTCTTCACTCTTTCTTCTCCACCATTCCATATCCATAAAACTTCATATTTTCAAGATCATGCCATCATTCTGCCAAATTCTCAATAGGAAATCATTTAGATACTCTCTCTATTTGATTCTCCATCATTCTACTAAAGATCAAAGTGCTATTCAGAGTTATAGGATCAATTTGTATTCAAAAAGTCCATAGAGTCTATCCATTCAAAAGGATTGTTATTAAGAAGTATTGGGGCGATCTCGTGTCCCGTAAATCAAGAGAGTTTACCCCAGGCTCAGAGATAGGAGGGTTCCTCAAGGCCTTAGAAATTGAGGGTGGTAATTTGGATATTGGCTTATAAAAATCTGTACAAGGATATTGCCTTGGTGCATGACTGGATGTAGGAGGATTTCGAATAAAATCCGGTGTGTTATTTCCTTTTACTTACTTTACTTTACTACTTGCATTTGTTATATGTTCCGTGATCATTCTGTGTTAGAATTCTGTTTAGATTTGTGTTGAAAGTTTTAATTTAGTCATATAGTTCATATATTCTTTAAAACACTATTCACCCCCCTCTAGTGTTATTTCTGCCTTAAGATCCTTAATCTGCATCCCCAACACTTCTGTTATATTTATGATATTATATTTTATCTATGCACTATGAGATATGATAGGTTATTCTTTGTGTTTGTTATTATTCATCTTGATGATCGTTCTATATCGGTCGGGAATGACTATAGCGCACTATTTAGATATTATTTATGACGGTGGTGTAGAATGGTCATCACACCACATGACTATAAGGTGTTAGCCGATACCTGAGTTGATGCATCCAAAGTTCCCATAGGATGTTTTGTAGGGAGGTTCTTCTATATGAGGGTGAATTAGAACTACAACTAAGACTCGATTGCTAATCAAAGCATCTGTTTGAAAGCATAAAGACATCATGGTATAACTTGAATACTATGTATACCAAATATAAAGGTTTAATAACCCAATGAGAAGATAGGCTTAAAAGTGGAAAACTGTTTGGGGACTTGAAATACAATTGTGATAAATATATCGTGATATGTACGACATTGATTTAAATGCTTGTGAAGCATTTGAGAATTCATGTTTGAGGCAGTGTTGGGTAACTCTTAATGAAGAGGTTGTTAGTGAAGGAGATATCCAATAATTTAATTTCAGAATGTATCTTCAGTACTCTCAATAGATTCATCTCCTAGCCAGTCAAATGATTCTCCAATGTTAGTAGACGCAAAAGGGAATGATAGTAATCCAGTGACTCCTTCTTCATGAATGCTATATAGCGGGCTTGTAAATATTCTTTTAGAAATAAAATCAAGTAAGAGGCCATTGTTAAGAAATAAAGAATCAATTGACTTGGCAGTGGCTAGTGATAAGCTAACTGCACTCCTAAGTGATATTTTAATTTCATCTTCCTTAAACAAAGAAGAACATTTGAGGCTGAAAGGGCAAAAGTTAAATATCTCGAAAGCCTAGGTTCAACAAGATGTAGATAAACTAGAGCTCTTAGAGAAAGGCTAAAATAAAGGATGCTTTCAAAGACATTTACGAGATACATAAGAGGAAGAGTATTTAACAAAAAATGTTTCTCATCTATCTTGGAAGCTGTTAGAGTACCTTTTGAGCAGAAAACATATAATTTTAAGGATTTAATAACAAATGTACCAAGATGAAGAATGAAGCATTGAAATGTAGAAGAACTGCAATGTTAGTGCTTGTATTAGTAATTAAATATTTTTTTATTTTAGTTTCTATCTGTTTTATTTGTGTTTGTAGGGTTTGCTATGAGTTTGTATGGTTTGCTTTGTATTTTATTACTTGATCCTCTATTCTATTATTATTTTTTCTTTTGAAAATGAGTGATTCACTATGTATTTATAAATTCAAATATGTAAAACTTAAGTGGCTTAATGAAAACCATTCAACTAATATACCGAGGTTAAAAATCCCTTTTGTTTCAAATGGTCTTTTGAAAACCATTTAGGGTATAAACCGTTTTCAGAAAACCGTTTATACCATAAACAGTTTTAAAAAAACCATTTATAAAGTCAGGCTTAAAAAATGGGGAAAACCCTACTTCTTTCCTTTCCCCATGCACAAATCCACATTACTATAGAGGAAACAAAATGATGATTCCCCTAATTTTCCACACCCCTACTGCTGCTGTAGATGCTTTAAAATGATCAATGTATGGTTTGAATAAAGAGCTTATGAATGAACAAATATGGTGCTCTCAATGAAATTTAAAGTTAAGCACATTTAGTTGGATGATACACTCAAAGAGAAAAAGGTAATTAAGAATTTGGAGAAAGGAACAAATATCAAAATAGTAATGTAAATTAGCGGGTCAGAATAACCCAATAAGCTACTTCAAGGGGCCATTTGGTTCGATTTAATTAAGCTACTTTTGGCTTTTTGAAATCAAAATGGATTGAATTTACTTTAAAAAGCAAAAAAGAGCTTATATAAGTCTATACGAATAGGCCTTGAAATATTCCAATCTAGAACCAAGCTTTGTAAATTATATGGATGTATGTATGTGCCAAAAACATAATCTAGGTGCCTTTTACAAGTATCTTATTTTCAGGGTTCGAATTCATGACATTTGGTCTAATAGTCCGAAATACATTTTTGGTAATAATGGAGGTGAATATTACATATAATATCGCTCCAATAGCTACAACACTGATGATTATAGGCTACTTGCTAACACATATGAAGCTCTGATTTTGAAAATAGCCATATGTTAATTTTTTTATACCAAAAATCAGCAACATATTCTTCCTTTAAACCCACCATCCAATAACCTCCCTCCAAATAACCAAGACCCACAAGCTAACTATCTTACCCACTCAACCATATTAATGCGATCCACAGAGGACCTCATTTGGTGGGTAATTACGCTATAGATCTCATGAAAAGAACATTAAGGAGGTTAAACAAATGAGTTATGGTATGAGTAAAGTACAACCTCCTCTAATGTTGAATAAAACCGATGTTTCATTTATTTTCTCGAATAGAGTTAGGTTAGGGTTCTGTCCTTCTCATAATGATTTATAATAACTACAAAAATTTGTTTGTCTTTGGGTACCGTTGAGGTAGTTTTTTACTTTAACAACAATAGCCAATAGTCAAAGCTGGCTTTAATGTACAAAAGCTTTGGCTTTAGAGTTAAATTGAAGTAGAAAGCAGCTTAATAGCAGTAATGTAATGACCTACCTTTTCAACGCTCGAAAGTTGACAATAATACATCCACGGTATTCACGTGCCTAGCTTCCAAATGCCAGAAAGAAAGATTGTTGAGGGAAAAGAAATAAAAGACAGAACATAATCTCACATCGTAACGAGTGATGTATAAGATACAAAAAATATTTACAAAGGAAAAACTATAATATACATACATCAAATCAGAGCACACTAATCTATCATCAGCGTGGATAGTTATAACAACAGGTCTTCACAATTGCTGATAAATACTACCAATAGATGTAGCGGAAATAAAATATACGTGAGTACATCTTGGAGGCCTCCAACTCGTCCCCTAAATCTCCAAAGCATCAATACCTTAAATGAATTTTTAATGTTATGAAAACTTTAAATGGATCAGGTTCACCCAAGCACTATATAAAAGTAATGCTCGGATCATTTTGGTTAACCAGCATGAGAAACACACCTTAAATGGATTTTTAATGTTATGAAAACCTTTAAAACAAAGGTATCTCTTAGGACTGTATCTCTTTGTTTAGATTAAGTAAACCTTTCAAACAAAGGTATCTCTTTTTAATGTTATGAAAACCTTTCAAACAAAGGTAAACCAGCGTGAGAAATACACCTTAATGGATTTTTAATACTATGAGAATACTTTCTTATATACAATTATGTCATCAATGCATCTGTCTATTTAGATTACAATAAACAACCTTTATTAAAATTAAAATTTAATTTTAACCCAACACTGCCCTCGAACGCCTTATGACAAAATGTGAAGCTGAATTCAATAGGTGCTCATCCTCTGAAGCTCCAAAGCATCCAGATAAATCTGGAATACATGCTCGCGCTAACAAGAGCATTATAAGAAAATAATGCCCGGACCAGTATGGTAAATCAATGTTTGAAACACAACTTAAATGAATTTTAATTTTATGAAAACCTTTCAAACAAAGGTATTTCGTAATACAATGCCACACATAAATACCAATGGGTTTTCATATTACGATAACCAAACCATATCACTGAAAATCTTCTGATATTATAATAATGCCTAGAGTTTAAAATAAATATTGAATCATAGTCGAAACTGTTACATTAAATAAATTCCAACATAATAGGTATACATCTAAATCCACATAGGAATGTATTGGAGAATGGGTTTCGACAATGACAAGGCACCAGGATACCACCCACCACATTACACCTCCAGAAAAGAATGTACCGAGTGCCACACATGGACCCCTTATGAATCAGGATTGGACAACCCCCTTACTAGACAGTAACCGAATATTTCATCATCTTGATTGCTTTGAAATTTTCACTAGAACTCTCATGCACAATCAAATTCATAAATAATAATCTAGAAGGGTGATGACAATAGGTGCGACCCACATAGGCCTTCAACATATCCCATGTTTTAGTCATTCATGGTTGGTGAGACCTAAGGCTACACTTTATCCTTTTTAGCAAATCCCACCTGGAATGCCAACATTCCCTCAAAGCAGCAACGCAATTCCAGCATTCATCCATTCAAGCTCTTCATGTTATGACAAAACTGAAGGCTCTACTTCTATTACATCCATTTTAGAATCACAATCAGGATCAGTACCATGTAGCCCTTACACTTCAAAAAGCTTCATCTTCGGTCACCCTTGAGATATCTTCAATTCGAATGCTTATGCCGGTTCAAAGTGGTTTTTATATAGTATATCCGATCCTATTCTCTCCAAAACGACAACAATATTTTAAAAACTAGCTATTTAATTATCAAATAACAAACAATTCAACCAGAGATTTAACCAAGCATGGTAAAGCACAAAGCAACTACTATGCTTCTTTAATTAATCTTTTATTTACTAAAACCCTATTGTAAATTCTTGTTTCAAATTACCTTTGCAAGGATATATTCTCAAACCTTCTCTACTTCTTTCAATACTTGAAAACATTAATATACTTATCTCAACTGTATAAGCATACTCACAAACATTCCAATTTTAGTACTTAGAAAACTTTCCTATATAATTACATCAGCATTATAAGTATATTTCCAAAACACTACATTTTAATACTTAGAAAATGTACCCATATTTATATAAATGGTATAAGTATGTACACAAACCTTTAGAAATATTTCACTTCCAAACCATACTTATTTGGGTAAGACAGATGTAGCTTAAACATTAATAAATAATAAACCAAAACACTATTAGTGTAAGTAAATAGGTCATATCGAAACTGGACCAAATATACTTACCACCACATCCTAACTTCAAGCAGTATTATCCCTCTATTAACAGTAGGATCAGGCAATTTAGAAAACTACCCTTGCCTTACCACACATTCTTAATTCTCAAGATAGTGATGAGTTTCCATATCTCAGAATTTGGTATTAAGTATGGAAATAACATTTTCCACACCACCGTATTTTAAAATGATCATTTATGAAATTGAGTCTCAGTCTTTTTATAAATCCTTTTTATAAAATGTATTTTTAAAAACCCCTTATATAAAATGGCACGTCCTTCGAGGGTTTCAAGCACCACTCTTGCTCTCGAACATAGATTATTAGATGTGCCATCGATAAACAGTCTCCGTTGTGTGTCTACTTCCAACCGTGTTTCTTCCTCGTCATCCCACATAGTGAATTCGGCGATGAAGTCTGCTAAAGCTTGCCCATTGATGGCTTTCCCTGGGTGTCATGTGATATAATATTGATTCAGTTCTATATTCCACTTGAGAAGTCGTTCGGAATTTTTAAGCCGATACAACACTTGCTTGGGGCTGGTCAGTCAATACTTTAATTGGATAAGCCTAAAAGTATGGTCATAACTTTCTAGATGCGATCAAGAGTAATACGCCATTTTTTCTAGTTTGGGGTAGTTTTTCTCGGCTCCAGTGAACCGCATGCTAATGTAATACATGGATCGCTAGATTTTTGCTTCTTTACGCACAACAGTGACGCTCCATGCATGGGGTGAGATCGCTAAGTAAATGAACATGTCTTCTCCACTACAGGCTTTGACAGGATCGACGAAACTTCCATATGCCACAGTAATTCTTCGAATGCTGTTTAACAGGCATCACTCCATTCTAAGTTCTTCTTTCCTTCCTTTATTGCATCGAAGAATCGTATACACTTGTCGGTAGCTTTTGAGACAAATCGACTTAGTGCTGTGATTTTTCCATTTAGGCTTTGCAACTCCTTCTTATTCTTTGGAGCTTGAACTTCTTGTAGTGTCGTTTTTCCTCTGGATTTGCTATGATGTCTCTGGAACTTATGATGAATCCTAAGAATTTTTCGAAAGCTACTTCGAAGTGAAATTTAAGTGGAGTGAGTTTCATTCCGTACTTTAGGAGTATTTCGAACATTTCAGCGAGATTATCCAGGTGTTTAGTAGCTGCTCTGATTTGACCAAACATATCGTCTACGTAAAGCTCCATACTTTTCCCAATTTAGGGCTTGAATATGCTATTCACCAACCTTTGGTAAGTTTTCCCGACGTTCTTCAAGCCAAATGGCATTGCATTATAGTAGAATAGGCCCTGGTCGGTGATGTAGCTGGTGATTATCCAAAACGTTAATAACTTTGTGGACTAATAATTTATACAGTCGAAGTTATACTTTAATTTGTTGCCCATGTATTGTTCAAGTGAAGTTTGTATTGTATGTGTTGATTGCTGCGATTCAGTTATTCAAAGTTTCTGAATACTTCTGTTGAACGCCATGTTTATTGAATGCAAACGTTTTTTTCTAGTAAAATAATCTTTTTTAGCAACGGTCAGTTTTATTTGTTTTGGACCGATACCATGATTTTGAACATCTCATGTTAGGAATTTAAGAGGTTTAAAGGCATCGGTTTTGATCAATAACGAGTTTCGAATTTGTTGATTTCATGAGATAATGCTAAGAGCATTTCTCCAACGGCCGTGTATTTTTAGGGTGGGGAGGAGACTAAAATGTGTTGACTCCTTCCACTTTTTTAGAAATCGAATAGGAGCTATATGTGCACGGTGCATGCATGCGTCCATACATATACCTCCATATATATGCATATACATATGTATATATGTTTGTATAAAACCCATACATATATATAGTGTTTAGTGACATCCCAAATAGTGCAACACTTGTAATCTTATGATTTCCACAACACAATTCGAATTAAATAATAATCTAGTCATATTATTTAATTCGGATTATAAGGTGAAAAACATAAGGCTATAAGGATGTAGCAAAACAGGAGTGTCATTGAGCACATATGTATGTATATGTGTAAATGTGTGTGCGCGTACGTGTGTATGTATGTAATCTAAATGATTTTTTGAAAATCGTTTATAGCATAAAAGAATTTTAAAACCCTATAAACATTTCCTGAGAGTTATTTCTTCCTCTCTCCCAATCCCAGTTTTCATGTCGACGCCATAAAAAGCATCTTTCGAATTTTTGAATTCAACAAAAATAAAACAAAACTCAAGATTAAAACTACACTTTATATATCTACACAATCTCCTCTTCCCTTTATTTAATTTTATCAATTTCAGCTTCTAAAATGCTCTTCCCTTATTTCTTGGGTTAAAGATTAAAAAAAATAATAATCACATTTTACTAAATCTGATGACGGAGAATGAAAATCAAGAAGGCTCAAACTCCACCGCTCTTATACGTAGAAGGAAAACATCAAGAAGGAGTAACAAAAACTTTTGGGGTCGACGAAGATGGATATGGAGTGGATGTATCGAATGTAATTTCACCAACATTTACGTTTAAGTCGGTCATAATACTTCAAGGAGTTCATCAAACTTTCATAAACAGAAAAGAGTTCACGATATTTCGATTATTATTGTTGCAATTTATTATTGCGTTAATTTGTTTTAATATACAACCAACTTATGTTAAAACCGTGTTAAATGGAATCACGATAGAATAAGATGTCATGTAGCATTTACAACAATGTTGAAATGATGGAAAAAGTTAAATGTACATTATCAGATTAGAGATCCGATAATTAGGATATTTGGTAGATTCATAAATATAGATCTAAAAAAATTCAAGTAATAGGTATATTCATGCTATAGTAGAGCGATGATGGCCAACAATACATACATTTTTATTTCCATACGCTGAGATTGAGTTTATACTATTAGATTTACCATGTTGACATCCACGTCCGTTCGGTTGAACATTATTAATGTCAATATAATGAGAGTTTGCATCGGTTTGACAATGCTAATCAATTTTTACCAGGACTTATTAAGTCTGATATCAAGGTCAAAAATGTAGCTTTATCTCATCTTGTAAGATATTTTGATGAGAATTATATAATGCAAAATTTAGGGAATCTTGCAATAACCCTCAATTTATAATTAATCAAATAAACCAATTAAAAGGTCGAGGTGGGCTAAATAAGAAAAGTAAAGGGAAATGAATTAATAGAGGTTGGGGGGAGGGGTTTACAAGGGCTCAAGACCAAATTATTATGGGACAATAAACATTACTTCTCTCCATTCATTCATTTTATTCTACTTAAAATAAAATAAAAGATAAAGAAGAACTTTAATGGTGGTGGTTTAGAAAGGGTAAATAGGAAGAAGATAAAGAAAACACAAGCTAAAAAGGATTAAGAAGACTAAACCTATACATCTTAAAGATCAATGTGAGTAACACTTAACTTTTCTATACTGATTCCTAATATATGGTTTCAGTTTAGATTTGTACATTTTTAAGTATGAGAGGTTCGCATGGATTTCTATAAATATAAAGGTTTAATGAATGTTTTGGTGGAAGAATGGATAAACCTAAGATGTTTAAATGAGTTTCTTCCACTTTAATAATCTTGAAATATAATGAAAATTTTATACGACGTTCGAATTACAATTTTAGAGATGGAGTTTTTAGTTTGAGAAGTTTCTTATGCTTATACGATTTGATATGCTTTATTGAAGGTGTACAATTAGAAAATAAATGAGCAAAATACCCTTAAAAGTCCATTTAAAGTTTAAATATGTTAGATCCAGCATTCATAATTTTTTTAGGATTTCATTAGGATTTTCAACAAGGAAAACAAACCAAAATTAACTAAGAACTAGGTCGGGGAAATGAGGAACTACGGGGACACATGAATGTAAAATTATATGGGAAAATTATATTAATAGGTGTTAGGAAATAGGGACAAGATATCTAAATTATTTGTTGAAAGAAAGAAAAAGGAAACTGCAAATAACGGAAAGTAAAATATGAACAAATAAGATAACGACATGTGTAAAGACATTGTTGGAGATGTCAGGGTTTATCTGAAATGACGTTGATATAAAGGGGTTATAGTATGCCATAATTGGGCAGGAAACACTTTATACGAAAAGTGGAAAACACTCAGCGTTGGGTCAAAGTGATATCGCGCCAAAAATAGTAGTAACGAAACCTAATAAAAGATAAGTAGGTGGGACTTAGGGAGAGGCCGGGTAAGTACGAGAAGGGATTCTATACTAGAAATAAGGTTGGAAGGGCTACTGTCGCTGGATGGGGATGCTCACTCGAATTCACACCTTGAAAAGACGAGGAGAGACATTCAACTTTCAGGGACTACGAGGCAGTTTTATAAGTTAAACAAATATTTAAAGTGGATGCACATCTTGAGAAAGTGAGGAGAGGCATTCACGAATGCACACCAAGAAAAGAGAAGAAAGACATTCAACTATGCAGGATGCAGTATTAGATAAGTAAAAACTGAGCGGGTGCAGTATTAAACGCTTCAATGGAAATACTATTAATAAGTAATAACTGCGCTGGCGCAGTACTAAATACTTTAAGAAGAACAATAAGACATGCGCGGGTGCAATATTAAGTAGCTAAAGAAGAATAAGTAAGACCTGTGCGGGGTGCAATATTAAGCAGTTAAAGGCCAAGCAAGCTATTAAACAGGTAAAAGAGAAGTAAAGATCAGAACTAAGTGGGGATTTGTAACATCCCTGAAATTTTAGTTAAGATAGTTTGATAATTAATTAAATTTTTGGAAATTAAATTGTTAATTTATTTGTGAATTAATTAGAAATTTCTAAAACAAAAATACATTTTAGATTTTAAATAGAAATTTTTATTTGAAATTTAAGTATAAGTATTTTATAAATAATATTGGATTTGAAAATAAATGTGTTTTATAAATAGATTTGAATTGGGAATTTAAGAATAAAATTTTAAAATTAAGAAATACATATATATGATTAATCATTAAACTGTAATTTAGTTTCAAAACAAAGTTATAAATTAATTTTTAAATAAGGTTAAAAACACAAAATACCTATATGTTAACAAGTGCTAGATTTATATAATGTGTATAGACAAGTGTTAACATGTTTTAACATGTGGCAAAGAGGAATTTTCTTTTAATTTGAATTTGTATAAACATGTTTTATAAATTAAAATTACGCAAGGATTAAAACACAATTTGTAAATTTATTTTTAGCAAAGGATTTAAGCATAAAATGTTTATCATATAACAAGTGTCTATTTAAAATTACAAGTGTAAAATAAATAAACATCAAAGGAACAAGTGGCATGCTATTTCTTTTAATAAAAATGTAAATATCAAAGAAAAGAAAAAAGAAAACAGGCCCATTTTTCTATCATGTGAAAAACAGTAAAACAACTCAACATCAATCAAAAGAAAAACAAAATCTGTTTGAATTCGAAAGCTGGACAAAGAAAAGCAAACAAGAGAAAAATCATCTCAGCAAGTAGAAAATTCAAAATCAACATGAAGTTTTCAAGATCAAAACTTCAAACATAGAAGATTAAAGATCAATCATATCCATCAAGCAACATAAAGATCGGATCAAGTTTCCAGGTTGATCTGTTCTCTGTTCTAAAAAAAATTAAAGTCTGAAACCAGCAAGTAATCATGCAAATTCAACAGCAAGCTTGATCATCTTCAGTTTCCTCTGTTCTTCATTTTGAAGGCGAACAACTTCAATTATTTTTAAAAATAAAAATAGTTTTTGTTGACCCAATGCTGTGAATCTGTGAGCAATCTACTTTGCTAAAGCTTGAATTATGATGTGATCTTGCAAGTGTGCTGTGAAAATTTTCTGTTATGAATAGGAATGTGTTTGTTTGAATACAAATTTAGGTGTGAATGTTTGACTTATAGGCTATGCTGACCTTTGTTGGCCTACAGGCTTTCAAACCCTGTTCTTAAACAAAAAGTCTCCTTCTCAAATTTATCTTAGACTTTAGGATTTAAATGAAATTGTTTATACAATCCAGATTTAAGTTTTAAAAATAGCTTGAGTATGTTTTGTTTCTAAACTACCTTGAAGTATTAATGTACAGTAATAAATTTTTTTACAGGGATATACATTCTTTCTTCTTCCTCTGTTCAACCTTTAACAGACTCAGCCATAAAGAAATCCAAATATCTCTTCTTTAATTTGTTTCTAGGTTATAGCCTTTGAATAAAAGTTGATGCCAACAACTTAATACTAATTTTAATATATATTGTTATGTGTATCTGACAAGAAAATTACTAGAATAGAAATAACAGTAATTTTTTTTATAAACATGTTGAAAAATCAATTGATACAATTCTTCAATTTAAATACACAACTTGAATTAGCTCGGGAAATTATGATTTTTGAAATAAAAATTGCAATTTTAAGTGGGGTATTGAACGTGAATTTTGGGTTTGACTGAAATTTGCTTTCTGGTCGATTTATGATAATCGGCTAGTTTTTGGGAATCAAATTTTGGCATGGAGATACTAGGGTGATCATAGATTGTTGGAAAAATACAAGAAGATTTTTTAATTCATTATAGTTTGAGATTTAAATCAAACTAGGGTTTTAAGTCGGGTTTTAGTTGGCGTCAGGAAATTGGTTACCGCGTCATCAGTGACGCATCGAGTTCGATCACACCAAGATGGTTGGGTTCGTAGTTGAGTGGCAAGGATTTGGACGTGGTGGCGAGGTTTCAGATCATCGGGATGGGCAGCATGAGGTGAATTTCCGATCAAGGTTGGTTACTGATTTTCAAATGAGAGGCTTGATTTTGATTCGATGTTGCAAGCATGGAACTGGGTTGTCAAGTTGAATGACGAGGTCATTGTCGACCTACGGGGACTATCGGTGATGGTCGGAGGTGCTCAGGCCGATTGTGCACATGCACGTGGAAATATTGGTGTCAGCTGTGATGGTTTGGGGAAGATGGGTGGCAGCTCGAAGTACTACTCGGGTGAATCTGCGTAGAAACTCGAAGGCGGTCTCATGTTGTTGGGGGGTGGTATCGGGTTGGGTTAAAACTTAAACAAATTTTTGAAATAAAATGTCACTCGGGTCAATGATGGTTAAAACTCGAAGTTAGGTACGGGGGAAACAGGAATTGGCTCGGGTTCGACTAGAAGCAGTTAGTAATTTTCTCGAGTCAGCAGGCAAACAGTTTGAAATTTTAAGGAAATTCAAGTTTTGAAAATAAAATTTGTTAAACTAAAATTCTTTTCAATATTTAAACGTTTCCTAAGTCTTAAAATAGTTAAGGAGGGTGTTTTATATAATTATTTTAATTAACCTAAATCTAAATGGTTTAAATAAATTGATTTTTATTTGAAGGGCATCTACTTAATAATGTATAAAGAAATAATTATTAAAAAGGATGTTTTAAAGTGGTTAAATTAATTTTCAAAGTTGCGTTAACATATTGGTTAAAGGGAAATAATTATTATTTGAAGTGAATTACTTAATGTAAGTAATTAAAGTTAATTAACTAATAATTCGAGTTAATAAATCAAGTAATTATTGAATGATTTGATAAAAATAGTAATTACTTAGTGAAAGTAATTAAGGGTAGATAATTAAATATTAAAGATTGACCGATCAAATATGAATGGTTAATTATTTTAAAGAATAATTAATGTGGTTAATTAATTAAGGTAATTAAATCAAGAATTATTAATTAAAGATTACTTAATGATTAAAGAGTAATTAATCAAAATGGGTTGTAATTAATTAATGATTAATTTACCAGGATTATAAAATTATCCATAAATAATTAATTCGATTTAAATAAATCAGATAATTAATTGATCTTACTCATGGATGTTAGGATTCTATGGAGTGCTTTGAATTGATTGATGTCCCTAATTTATGATGATGTGCGATATGAATTATTTTGTTTTGTGGACTGTGATGTATTTTTTCCTGTGATGAAATAGAATATTTGTAATGTAATTAGTTATCTGTGATATATACCTATGATCTGTGAATGAAAGATAAGCGTTACAATTGGTTTGTACCGCTTATCAAATATAAGCGTTATAGTTTATACCGCTTATCAAATATATATTGCTTTATTTGAATTTGTGCTGATTGATGATGTGGCACGTTTATTGTGTAAAACACCTGGAATACACTATACACACACAAATATGGATTGCACGTGGAAATCGGTTAAGTCATAGATTCTTATATAGTTTTGAATTTGAATTTTTAATCCAAATAGTTTTGGAAATGGATTGGGTTAAAGTGAAAAACTTTTGAAAAAGTGTTTTAAAAATGAAAGTTATTTTGAATAACTTAATAAAGATTTGAAATTTGAAAATTTTGATTTAAATTGAATTCAATATCTGAAATTGAATTCTATATCTGGTATTTATGACGTAAAAATGTTATACGAAGTTATAAATATGTTTATATGGATTTTAAACCATTTTAAAAGTATTACTTTAAGAATTTGGATTTAACCCAAGTTTATATTTAAAGGCCTTAACTCGTGCAATTATAATCGAGTTTTCCAAAATGGAACAAGTGGTTTTCAAATAATAATAGCCTTTATATAAGGAAAGAATTCCGAATTATGATGAAAAGATTTCAAGTTTGAAATAGAAATTGCTTTGTAAAGCTATGAATGAATCTTTGTTTAAAAGATTGGTGAACCTTGTTTTAAATTGAAAGGGTTCTTAAAAGTGAATCTTTTGTTTAAAATATTTAAATGCGGAGATTGTTTAAACCATTAAAGGTTTTTGAAATGAATCTTTTTGTTTAAAAGATTTGTAAATGGTAAATTTGTTTAACCATTTGAAAGAAAAGTTTTGGACAATAAGTTTTGACTTAACTGAGATCCCATATCCATATGTTTTTAAATATTGCGCTCACTATTCGGTTTAGCCGGAAGAGGACCTTTGTGTCATATAACCCATTCCGAATAGTGATACGACGTATATGGATAACAATTGAAGACCGTTGGTGAAGACCGGATATTTTCGAAAAGGAAAGGGTTTCTTGTCGAATGTCTCTGCATCGGCTGATCCCTGGTATAGAGATTTGAGCACCCATTGTGATGGGAAGTCCGGACGTGATTAGAAATTATCCGGATTTGCAAGGGATTCTTTTGAAGTGCCTTCGGTTCTGTTCGAACCCGGAACATACTTGTATGGATGTGTGTCTGACTTTACACTTTGAGATGTAAAACCGGTTTCTATCAAATACATTTCTGTTTGGTGGCGGAGATTTATTCTCTTAGCTTAACACCCTTCTCTAAGACGTACGGGCTCAGAGGTTATGTAGTTGATGGTTAGTAGATATACATTCCCAATTTGGTAATGTGGCATACAAAGTGCAGCTGATCATTTGTTGATCAAAGCATGGCTTTTGTGAAAAACGTAGCTTTGTGAACGAGACTTCGTCGAACTTTACAACTCGGAATGGTCAAAACAGAAAGAATGCGGCAAGGTTATTTGGGGGTAGCGCCCCCGAGGGTATGTTCATTTCCTTCTGGATAGAGGTGGTATTATGGTATGGAGCCCAGATACTTAACCTATGTGGTTGCTGAAAATTTATTACTTTGTGGTTGTTGGTGAATCCCGAGATAAGGGTTAGTTACGACCGGAGGATGACATACTCGTGTAATAGTTACCTAGTTACAAAGGTAACCCGGCCTTGTGTTGGCAGAGATCCGGGTAGGTTCTCGGGGCGTCCCTCCAGAGGCATACCCATATGGCCCAGGAAGTTCCTTAGCCTAACCATTTGTTGGAAATCCAATCACCAATACGCGCCTTGTACGGTTTTAGTTATAGAACCTGCCATCTAACATGGTAGCTATAGATGGCATAATATAATGGTACCTATGCTAGCTAAGATTAATATTATACTTTCGAAATGTTTTCCACTATGCACTAATAATAATATCAAAAAGGATTTTGCGTAGTAAGCATGTTTGACTGTCATAAGGATAAATCTCCTCCATGTCTGCGATAGCATTGTGTGTGTGCCGGGAGGCCTTATGGTAGTTTCATTTTCCAAAAAGCATTGCGGATTTCAACTTTAAATTCTTTTGTTTGTTTTTAAGATAAAATTGTTTTTCTTTGCTCATACGAGTCCCATGACTGACTCGGAGTTTATTGTTCCCTTCCTAAACTCTGGGTGTCCACAATTTTCCACACGGGCAGTCTAGAGTTGGGTTTTCAGATAGTAGACATAGATATCGATCTGGTAGCCTTTAGCTTTCTCTTTGGTATTCTTTGGAGATCTTGGATATTGGAGTCTTCGGATTCATGGACGAGACTTGCTTATCTTGGTACAATTTGATGGTGGTTCGAGCTACTCGCTTGGAGTTTTTGCATTGGTGCTTTGGAATTAAAGTCGCTGTTGCTGTTTGGAGTATTTTTGGTTCTGCTACTATATCATATTGTTATTCCGCTGTAGCATTGTTATTTTGTATCTCTGATATTGATTCATATTATATCATTGTTGTATCGAATATTGTATATCAATGATATTCATTCATTTCTTCCGCTGTGTTGTTTACTTAATTGTGTTATAGGCTCCCGCAAACCAGATTCGACGTTTGGATCTGCGGCATTGGAATACGAGTGTCGTATTCGGTGTCGATTTTCGAAGGTCGAGTCAGGGTCGTTATAATTGGTATCAGAGCTGAAGGTAGAAACTTTAGCTCAGGAGTATAACACATTAGGTAACTCATTAGGGATAGGGTGAAGTATAGCATAGAATGAGTATATCCCTAAGATATCCGTTCGTAATGCCTCAGTAAATTCTCTTACTATCCACTAATAGTGAGTACGAGTGTAAGAAGAGGACAAGATAGGGGACAGGGGAATACGACTACAAATGGTCGATACCCTGCTATAGCGGAAATAATCCTTTCTCTATCAATCTCCTTTGATTCGTCTTTTCAATTCTTTGATTGCTTCCTGGCAGCTCCAGGAAGAAGCTTTGATATATTTGCATGGGACATAAACTCCAGATGGGTCAGAATTGTTTGTTTGGATGAATTGTTTACTTTGGTTGCTATGGTTGATAGGTATATTTTGGTTGTTTAAACTAAATTTTTTGGATTGCATCCATATATCTGCTTATTCTGTTGGGTCTAAGTATATTCTACAAATGCTTAGTTATCTTTTGAACTAATCAATACCCCTGTATACTCGTAGATCTGGTGACCGGAGTATCTTGATTCGTTCTTGTATCCATTAGTGATATTCTGATTTTGTAAGCCAAATGTAGAATAGATACCCAGTTTGATTTCGAAACTATCTCTCTATCTTTGTGTGTCCATCCTTTGTGGTCTCCCTACTTTCAAATTTCGAGGACGAAATTTTCTTAAGGGGGAAATCTGTAACATCCCTGAAATTTGAGTTAAGATAATTGATAATTAATTAAATTTTTGGAAATTAAATTGCGAATTTATTTGTGAATTAATTAGAAATTTCTAAAAAAAAAATACATTTTAGATTTTAAATAGAAATTTTTATTTGAAATTTAAGCATAAGTATTTTATAAATAATATTGGATTTGAAAATAAATGTGTTTTATAAATAGATTTGAATTGGGTATTTAAGAATAAAATTTTAAAATTAAGAAATACATATATATGATTAATTATTAAAGTGTAATTTAGTTTCAAAACAAAGTTATAAATTAATTTTTAAACAAGGTTAAAAACACAAAATACCTATATGTTGACAAGTGTTAGATTTATATAATGTGTATAGACAAGTGTTAACATGTTTTAACAACTGGCAAAGAGGAATTTTCTTTTAATTTGAATTTGTATAAACATGTTTTATAAATTAAAATTATGCAAGGATTAAAACACAATTTTTAAATTTATTTTAGCAAAGGATTTAAGCATAAAATGTTTATCATATAGCAAATGTCTATTTAAAATTACAAGTGTAAAATAAATAAACATCAAAGGAACAAGTGGCATGCTATTTCTTTTAAAAAAAATGTAAATATCAAAGGAAAAAAAAGAAAACAGGCCTATTTTTCTTTCATGTGAAAAACAGTAAAACAACTCAACAACAATCAAAAGAAAAACAAAATCTGTTTGAATTCGAAACTTGAAGAAAGAAAAGCAAATAAGTGAAAAGATCATCTCAGCAAGTAGAAAATTCAAACTCAACATGAAGTTTTCAAGATCAAAACTTCAAACATAGAAGATCAAAGATCAATCATATCCATCAAGCAACACAAAGATCGGATCAAGTTTCCAGGTTGATCTGTTCTCTGTTCTAAAAAAAATTAAAGTCCGAAACCAGCAAGTAATCATGCAAATTCAATAGCAAGCTTGATCATCTTCAGTTTCCTCTGTTCTTCATTTCGAAGGTGAGGAACTTCAATTCTAAAAATAAAAAAGTTTTTGTTTACCCAATGCTGTGAATCTGTGAGCAATCTACTTTGCTAAAGCTTGAATTCTGATGTGATCTTGCAAGTGTGCTGTGAAAATTTTCTGTTATGAATAGGAATGTGTTTGTTTGAATACAAATTTAGGTGTGAATGTTTGACTTATAGGCTATGCTGACCTTTGTTGGCCTACAGGCTTTCAAACCCTGTTCTTAAACAAAAAGTCTCCTTCTCAAATTTATCTTAGACTTTAGGATTTAAATGAAATTGTTTATACAATCCAGATTTAAGTTTTAAAAATAGCTTGAGTATGTTTTGTTTCTAAACTACCTTGAAGTATTAATGTACAGTAATAAATTTTTTTACAGGGATATACATTCTTTCTTCTTCCTCTGTTCAACCTTTAACAGACTCAGCCATAAAGAAATCCAAATATTTCTTCTTCAATTTGTTTTTAGGTTATAGCCTTTGAATAAAAGTTGATGCCAATAACTTAATACTAATTTTAATATATATTGTTATGTGTATCTGACAAGAAAATTACTAGAATAGAAATAACATTTTTTTTATAAATATGTTGAAAAGTCAATTGATACAAATCTTTAATTTAAATACACAACTTGAATTAGCTTGGGAAATCATGATTTTTGAAATAAAAATTACAATTTTAAGTGGGGTATTGAACGTGAATTTCAGGTTTGACTGAAATTTGCTTTCTGGTCGATTTATGATAATCGGCTAGTTTTTGGGAATCAAATTTTGGCATGGAGATACTAGGGTGATCATATATTGTTGGAAAAATACAAGAAGATTTTTTAATCCATTGTAGCTTAAGATTTAAATCAAACTAGGGTTTTAAGCCGGGTTTTAGTTGGCGTCAGGAAATTGGTTACCGCTTCACCAGTGACGCATCGAGTTCGATCGCACCAAGATGGTTGTGTTCGTAGTTGAGTGGCAAGGCTTTGGACGTGGTGGTGAGGTTTCAGATTATCGGGATGGGCAACATGAGGTGAATTTCCGATCAAGGTTGTTTACAGATATTCGAACGAGAGGCTTGATTTTGATTCGATGTTGCAAGCGTGGAACTGGGTTGTCAAGTTAAATGACGAGGTCATCGTTGACCTGCGGGGACTATCGGTGATGGTCGGAGGGGCTCAGGCCGGTTGTGCACATGCACGTGGAAATATTGGTGTCAACTGTGATGGTTTGGGGAAGATGGTTGGCAGCTCGAAGTACTACTCGGGTGAATCTGCGTAGAAACTCGAAGGCGGTCTCATGTTGTTGGGGGTGGTATCGGGTTGGGTTTAAAACTTAAACAAAATTTTGAAATAAAATGTCACTCAGGTCAATGAGGTTAAAACGCAAAGTTGGGTGCGGGGGAAACAGGATTGGCTCGGGTTCGACTAGAAGCAGTCAGTAATTTTCTCGAGTCAACAGGCAAACAGTTTGAAATTTTAAGGAAATTCAAGTTTTGAAAATAAAATTTGTTAAACTAAAATTCTTTTCAATATTTAAACTTTTCCTAAGTTTTAAAATAGTTAAGGAGGTTTTATTTTTTATTTTTTATTTTTATATAATTGTTTTAATTAACCTAAATGTAAATGGTTTAAGTAAATTGATTTTTTATTTGAAGGGTATCTACTTAATAATGTATAAAGAAATAATTATTAAAAAGGATGTTTTAAAGTGGTTAAATTAATTTTCAAAGCTGCGTTAACATACTGCTTAAAGGGAAATAATTATTATTTGAAGTGAATTACTTAATGTAAGTAATTAAAGTAAATTAACTAATAATTCAAGTTAATAAATCAAGTAATTAATGAATGATTTGATAAAAATAGTAATTACTAAGTGAAAGTTATTAAGGGTAGATAATTAAAGATTAAAGTTTGATCGATCAAATATTAATGGTTAATTACTTTAAAGAATAATTAATGTGGTTAATTAATTAAGGTAATTAAATCAGAATTATTAATTAAAGGTTAATTAATGATTAAAGAGTAATTAATCAAAATGGGTTGTAATTAATTAATGATTAATTTTCCAGGATTAGAAATTTATCCATAAGTAATTAATTCGATTTAAATAAATCAGATAATTAATTGATCTTACTCATGGATGTTAGGATTTTATGGAGTGCTTTGAATTGATTGATGTCCCTAATTTGTGATAATCTGTGATATGAATTATTTTGCTTTGTGAACTGTGATGTATTTTTTTCTATGATAAAATAGAATATCTGTAATGTAATTTATTATCTGTAATATATACCTGTGATCTGTGAATGAAAGATAAGCGTTACAATTGGTTTGTACCGCTTATCAAATATAAGCGTTATAGTTTATACCGCTTATCAAATATATATTGCTTTATTTGAATTTGTGCTGATTAATGATGTGGCACTTTTATTGTGTAAAACCCCTGGACTACACTATACACACACATATATGGATTGCACGTGGAGATCGGTTAAGTCACAGATTTTTAAATAGTTTTGAATTTGAATTTTTAATCCAAATAGTTTTGGAAATGGATTGGGTTAAAGTGAATTTTTTTTGAAAAAGTGTTTTAAAAATGAAAGTTATTTTGAATAACTTAATAAAGATTTGAAAATTGAAAATTTTGATTTAAATTGAATTCAATATCTAAAATTGAATTCTATATCTGGTATTTATGACGTAAAAATGTGGACTTGGGACTGGGAACAGACGATCGAACTTTAATAGTTCCTGATGAATACTTGTTTGAAGCCGACCACCCCCCAGTATATTAATTGCCAGCCGTCTACCCTAAACCCAAAACCAACCCATGCTCCCCAGAGCCACCCCTCCCAAAACCCCTTAAAATATGCCTTCCTTTGGGCGCCTTAGAGTTGGCTACTTCGCAAGAGTCCATAAATATGTTTATATGGATTTTAAACCATTTTAAAAGTATTACTTTGAGAATTTGGATTTAACCCAAGTTTATATTTAAAGGCCCTAACTCGTGCAATTATAATCGGGTTTTCCGAAACGGAACAAGTGGTTTTCAAATAATAATAGCCTTTATATAAGGAAAGAATTTCGAATTATGATGAAAAGATTTCAAGTTTGAAATAGAAATTTCTTTGTAAAGCTATGAATGAATCTTTGTTTAAAAGATTGGTGAACCTTGTTTTAAATTGAAAGGGGTTTTAAAAGTGAATGTTTTGTTTAAAAGATTTAAATATGGAGATTGTTTAAACCATTAAAGGTTTTTTAAATGAATCTTTTTGTTTAAAAGATTTGTAAATGGTAAATTTGTTTAACCACTTGAAAGAAAAGTTTTGGAAAATAAGTTGTGACTTAACTGAGATCCCATATCCATATGTTTTTAAATATTGCGCTCACTATTCGGTTTAGCCGGGAGAGGACCTTTGTGTCATATAACCCATTCCGAATAGTGATACGAAGTATATGGATAGCAATTGAAGACCGGTGGTGAAGACCAGATATTTTCGAAAACGAAAGGGTTTCTTGTCGAATGTCTCTGCATCGACTGATCCCCGGTATAGAGATTTGAGCACCCATTGTGATGGGAAGTCCGGACGTGATTAGAAATTATCCGGATTTGCAAGGGCTTCTTTTGAAGTGCCTTCGTTTTGTTCAAACCCGAAACAGACTTGTATGGATGTGTGTCTGACATTACACTTTGAGATGTAAAACCGGTTTCTATAAAATTCATTTCTGTTTGGTGGCGGAGATTTATTCTCTTAGCTTAACACCCTTCTCTGAGACGTACGAGCTCAGAGGTTATGTAGTTGATGGTTACTAGTGATACATTCCCAATTTGGTAATATGGCATATGAAGTGCCGCCGATCATTTGTTGATCAAAGCATGGCTTTTGTGAAAAGCGTAGCTTTGTGAACGGGACTTTGTCGAACTTCACAACTCGGAATGGTCAAAACAGGAAGAATGTGGCAAGTTTATTTGGGGGTAGCGCCCCCTGAGGGTATGTTCATTTCCTTCTGGATAGAGGTGGTATCATGGTATGGAGACCAGATACTTAACCTATATGGTCGCTGCAAATTTATTACTTTGTGGTTGTTGGTGAATCTCGGGATAAATGTTGGTTACGACTGGGGGATGGCATACTCGTGTAGTAGTTACCTAGTTAGAGAGGTAACCCGGCCTTATGTTGGAAGAGATCCGGGTAGGTTCTCGGGGAGTCCATGCAGAGGCGTACCCATATGGCCAAGGAAGTTCCTTAGCCTGACCATTTGTTGGAAATCCATTCGCCTATACGCGCCTTGTACGGTTTTAGTTGTAGAACCTGCCATCTAACATGGTAGCTATAGCTGACATAATATAATGGTACCTATGCTGGCTAAGATTAATATTATACTTTCGAAATATTTTCCACTGTGCACTAATAATAATATCAAAAAGAATTTTGCGTAGTAAGCATGTTTGACTATCATAAGGAGAAATCTCCCCATGTGTGCGATTGCATTGTGTGTGTGTGCCGGGAGGCCTTATGGTAGTTTCATTTTCCAAAAAGCATTGCGGATTTCAACTTTAAATTCTTTTGTTTGTTTTTAAAGATAAAACTGTTTTTTTTTTCTCATACCAGTCCCATGACTGACCCGGAGTTTATTGTTCCCTTCCAAAACTCTAGGTGCCCATAATTTTCCACACGGGCAGTCTAGAGTTGGATTTTCAGATAGTAGATATAGATATCGATCTGGTAGCCTTTAGCTTTATCTTTGGTATTCTTTGGAGATCTTGGATATTGGAGTCTTCGGATTCATGGACGAGACTTGCTTATCTTGGTACAATTTGATGGTGGTTCGAGCTACTGGCTTGGATTTTTTGCATTAGTGCTTTGGAATTAAAGTCGTTGTTGTTGTTTGGAGTTTTTTTTTGGTTCCGCTACTATATCATATTGTTATTCCGCTGTAGCATTGTTATTTTGTACCTCTGATATTGATTCGTATTATATCATTGTTGTATCGAATATTGTATCAATGATATTCATTCTTTTCTTCCGCTGTGTAGTTTATTTAATTGTGTTATAAGCTCCGGCGAACCAGATTCGACGTTTTGATCTGCGGCATTGGAATACGAGTGTCGTATTCGGTGCCGATTTTCGAAGGTTGAGTCGGGGTCGCTATAGGATTGTACAGGGTACGCAGTAGTAAAGTATTGTAATGAAATAAAAGAATGCACAAAATTGGGAATTGAGTGGCGACTACGCTAGGGGTGCAATAGTAAAGGGAGACCACTTAGGATAATGTATGATGCAAACGTCAATAAGAACCCATTGCGTCAGTATTTTGAATGTACATTCTTGATGTCTGAATAGTGAAAGGGAAACCCAATCTATGTAGTATGGTTTGGTCTTACTTTGATCGTTTTGGGTAAGTATTATTCATAACAGACTTTATGTCCAACTCACATTTTTATTATTATTTTTCTCATAAACTCACCGGTGCTCATTTGAGTGGACCGAGTTTATGGGATTAGACATGTATGAAATAAAGCCCGTGGCACGAAGATCGAAGATGGGGAATGGGGCTTGTAACTAATTAATATTTTTGTTTCCATTGTACTAAGGAGTGGGGGCCATATCATCATATGTTGACCTGACTCTTTACTATATTATTTCTATTATATTTGACCCTGCGTAGGCATGTCTTTGGGGTTGATATTGATAGAAATATGTAAAGAATGCTAAAGAAGTTTTCACTGTAATGAAAATAGTTAGCTGCTCCATTTACTTTATCCGTGTTGAACTCACTTATGTCATTGGAAACTAATTGTGGTGATGACTGTAGCATCATCGACATTCGTCTTTTTGTCTCAAAGTGGGGGGTGTTACAAATCTCGACCACATTGATATTTGTGCTTATTGTTATCCATATATTTTCTAAAGGAGACAAGCATCGACATATCTAGTTGAAGTTGGAACAATGTCGAATACAAAGACATTACCACATTTAGTAGCAAATAAGGACGTTAAGTTGAAAGCATAAGACCTCTCATGCTGCTGGGGGAAGAAGGACTATCACATGTACTACACTCCATCAAGGAAAAGATTGATGCCCCATCCCTAAAATGCCACCTCACTTCAATTTTGTTTCTCTTTAATGCCACCTTTCAAGCAATGCTGCAATCCTTTAAAGCATCATATAATCAATGCCGCATAGATTCAATACCGCACTCCATCGATACCGCCCTTCATGAATGTCATACTCAATTAGTATCACACTTCATTAATAGCAAGGGGAAGTTCTGCATACTAGTGGTATACAAAGGCATATCACATATCGCATATTCAATAGGAATATTTAATAGCAACGTTCGATGCCACATTTCATGAACATCGCATGTTATTGGTACCGTACAACATCAATGCATGGGAATGCCAAAGGCCATGTAATGAAAGAGGATTAAAATCATTTGCAAAATCATATTCAAGATGATTTAGTGTGTTTCTTGTCATAAAGTTTTAAAGGCATTCACGTTAAAACCATCACCAAAATATCAATCAAAGTTTCACATCGCCAACGGAAGCAAGTTTACCTCCTTCCAACTGCTATAAATAAAGACGCATCTTCTCATGGAAAAAGCCCTTAACCTCTTTTTCACTCTTAACACTTTTTCCAGTTATGACCTTTTTCAAGTTCTCTTTATTGAAAGCTTGAGGACTAACTAATGACATAAAGGCTAATGAGAGGGAAGAGGATATTCATTATTTGGAAGCAAGAGCATGAATAATTTGAAATGCATATTGATACATTTTGTAACATATTCACAATTGAATAAAAGAATTTGGCTTGAGAAAATTGTCTATTGTTAGTTTGACTGGTCTATTTAATTTTTGAACTCATGAATGGTATTTAAACGATCTCATGAACTATTATAAAATTAAGGGGTATTATTGAAATTTCTTTGAACATGCCTCCTTGTACACACATCTTGAACATTGAACCAAATTTTGATGTAATATTTTGGTATTAGAAGGAGGTCTTGAACCTTCGGATTTTTGGAAATTAACCAAAATACCATAAAGAGATGCAAATTTCATATTTTTAAATTTTTGCATATTTGTTCTTTATTAAATTTGAAATCTGAATACTAATTATTATCAAATATGTGTAGGTGTATAAACTGATAATTGTTAATTCTTCTTTGTCCATTCAATATCGGTTAAACCATAATTATACCCAGCCTATAAACCATTCAACGTCAATTCCAACTTATTTAACATTAAAAGATCGAGTATTAAGTTTATCTCCAACTCATCAACTATTCGATTTCAGGTTCACTATTTCCTTATTAGCCTTCTTCAATCAACATCTGCTGATACGGCATCAATCTCACTCATTCGAATTTTATGAGTCAATCGACAGGCTGCGGATCCAAATGGTATCTGGTTGTAGATCCACATGATATCAAATTTTTGAAATTAAAATGAAGCGTATGGATCCAAAGACATTAGTATTTATAGGAAGTGTCCAATGTTGAGATAACAAAGAAGGTCAAAATCAATATCGCTTCAAAGTGATTTTGAAAGGAAATCAATGTGGCAATTTATTTGATACCGTTGAATGATCAATGTTATGACTAACTGATGTTATAAGTTAGTGATGGTGCATGCGCTTTAATGCCGCAAGATTGATGATCACGTTGACAAACATTATGCCGCAGGTCGAATTGTGTAACACCACAATAATCGATGATTAAGAGATATTTATATCGCAAGTTAGTAATAGCAATGGTATCCGATGCCACATGCCGTAATTAATTGATGTCGTAAGTAGGCTATATCGTGGATCACTGATGTTGCAAGTAGGTCATGTGGTAAGTTATTTATGCCACAAGTAGGCAGTACCGTAAATAATTCATAAGGTGAGCAAGCAATTCCATAAGTCATTGATGTCGGCCATATCTTAATGTTGTAAGTCATTAGTGCCAGCCACATCTCAATGTCATAAGTCATTAAAGCCTGCTATATCTCAATGCTATAAGTCATTGATGTCGGCCATATCTCAATGCCGCAAGTCATTAATGTTGGCCACATCTTAGCTCTGTAAGCATTTGACACCCTAAATAGGTAACATCGCAAGTATTTAACACCTAAACAGGTAACGTCATAAGTATCTGATGTCAAAGGTGATGTCGCAATCTAAGTACAGAGTTTCATATCGAAGCTCAAATCCATGTTAAATCTCAAATCTATGTCAAAGTTGAGCTCCACATCAATATCCAACAACTCAGGCCAAAGATTTACAAGTTTCAAAAATTAATTATTTTGAGCTTCAAACTTCAAAAAAGTAATACCTTAGATTTTTTAGATTTCTAAAATATTCCCATCAGATTTTGATAAAATATGGAAGGTTGAGTTAAAAAATATTCGATTTCAAAAAACCGCAATCTACCGATTTCAAAACCAAGAGATTTAAAGCTTACTGATTTCAGAAATGAGGTATTTCAAAGTAAATCGCTTGGCTTCATGTCAAAATCATGAATCTCTATTTTTGGACAATGAATGTATGTGTTTTGACACATACTAGTTTCGTAAGCATATAGTTTCAAGTATATAAAGTTTTGCATTTACCTAGGTTTCAAAAGCACAGAACTTTAAATATATATGATAAGTTTTAAAAGTATTAAATTTCTAATACATGCCAGCATCAAGTTATAAAATATGAATGTTTTGTGTACATGTATATATGTAGTTTTAAAGCCTCAAATATATTTAATTATATATATATATATATATATAAAGGTTTTCAAATATGTATGATTTTTACATATATAGCCAATGTACATATTTTGACTTTGAAAGAATGCGACCATAGACATATGTGATTTCAGGGTTTATGCATATGTACAACTTTGGATGTACCATGTTCATAAAAATGTAAGATTTAAGTATATTTGGATTTCAAACATATGCACACATATGATTTTGAAGAAGCATAATTTAAAGTATATTGATTTTTTTCATATATGAGAGTTTTCAAATAGGCGTAGCTTCGTACATACAGGTTTATATTGGTTTTGAATATATATTGATTTTATATATGGATGCAGCTTCCAAACACATACAATTTCATGTATATGCAGTTTTAAGTATATGTCGATTTTATAAATACAGGTTTTGAGCATATTTTGAGTATCATGGATATAATATTTCAAGGATTTTTAATATTTCGACAAAGTGTGATGAGGATCTTGGGTATGTCAGATTTTGATATATATATATATATATATATAAGATTTCAAAGAGGCATTGTTGTGAATAAAAATTTAATGTACAAGTATATATGCACATCATTTAGATACTTAAATATTTGGACCTTTTCTTTATGCTGGGTAAGAAAAAATATTTGGAATTTGTATTGGTGACATCTACACTCTTTTTCAATGAATATGTTTTCTTCCTTCGAATCCAATCTATTACACAATTAACATATTTATTGACAATGATATAGATGTTAATCTATTTTACTTTCCCACCTCATAATTTCATTGTTTCCCTTAATCTTTTACTACTTTCTCAGTACCACTCTTTTTAGAGTGGACGAAAATTCTTGCTCAATCTCTGCAACTCCCCTCTTCTGCTAAGAATATGAACATATATATGTATTCCACTAAGAATATGCACAACTATATGTAGAAAATTGACATATATTTGTGAATAAATTTTATGCTTTTATATTTATGCATGTGTGTAATACTTTGATTCATATTGCATAAAAGTTCTTTACAGTTACAAAACTTGAAAATCATGTAAGAGCTTCTCCAACCAACCAACTTTTTCGACGTAATGTCAATTGCACATCATCAACATGTAGTTTAGTCTAAATTTTTATCTCCAATGTCATTGTTAATTACAATGTTATGACGACTTGACAAATTTTTTATTAGACATCATCTAGTGTAATGTCTAGTTTTATACATTGAGATTGACAATGTAAAGCAATAAATATAAATAATGAAGTAACTTTTATCTATCATTTTTATTTATTTAAATTTTGATTGGGACACATGGTCATTCTGTTTCTGTAAATACATTAGCATTGGAGTATTTTTTTCTAATGTGATGTTTAATTTCTAGAAATTACATCGAGTTAGCATTATGATTTTTCTCTTCACACATAGGAGTTAATTATCATTACATCCTATTTGCATTGAAGATGATCTAAATGAAAATGTTTATATAACGAGCTCTAATATATGTCATCAACCTACCACTTCCTTGTTTAATAAATGTTAATTATTGAAGAAGTTTAAAGGCACACACAATGCATTTTATGATTTGTTTAGTGAATAATTGTCAAAAATAAATACAATAGAAAAGCTAACACTGTTAGGTTTGTTGAATATGCGCTTATATGATTTTTGTTTGATGATAATAAACATATATACATTCGTTTAAATGTATTTGATAATATACTATTTTATTTTTCACAGATTAAATATTTGCTGAATAAAATAAATAACACGAAATTTGAATTCAAACGAATATTTTATTCAAACAAATATTTATTACATCTTTGAATAGTACAATTTCAAGCTCTCACTATAACTATACAACTTTGATTACAATTACATCACATTTCACATTTACAATTCACATTTCACATTTACAATGCACCTCACTACATATAACTCACACTCGTATTTATCTTCAACTGCATTCCAGTTTGAATCCAGCATCTGAGAAATCTGCAAAAATATTCACTAACGCAGTAAAATTGAAAAAGAGATATTTTTGCAATATAAAATAAAAGATGGATTTTGAAAATATGATTTGCCTCAGTTATTTGGGATGTTCGTCATCATTTATATTTGAATTCATCATACACGAACAACTTGTGACATACACAGTGTATTACTGTATATGCCACAAGGACGTGCACGCCGATATATACACTTGATTGATTTACAGGGACATGTGAGCACAGGTCAAACTCAAATAAAAAACCGGGTTCAACTCACATGCAATACACCAGGACACGAGCACAAGGTCAAACCCGAGTTTTTGTAACTGGATTCAACTCAAGCGCAAATCAAAAGTACACATGAAACTAAACAGTCAAGTTCAGTGATCAAATGCAATAGGCCGAGAACCAGACTCATGCATGCAACATGGAATGCAAAGACAATGCATCAATGCAAATTCAAAACCATCAATGAATAAGACTACAGATGAAGCCAGAAACAATGCAAGTAGACCAAACGAAGAGTGCAGGTGAACAAATGTACAAATGAACTGCAAATATCCAAGTACAGCATGAACAAGTCAATTACTACATAACACAGCAGTGCAAACACTTCGAATGCTATGTTCAAACATGACACAGCCTCAAACCAGCATCAAAGCAAGTACAACTGCAAGTGTCGACCAAGTGACAATGCAAGCAAGATCAACACAGCAGCCAACTAAAGAACAAAATTACTCACAACATCGACAAACCCAAATGTCCAGACCAACAACAACATGAATACTGCACCAACCAGAATGGATGCAGAGATACAAGGCATAGCAAATGCATGCAACAATGTGCACAGGCCAGAAACAATATAGTAATGACAGCAAACATGAAGTGAAGAGAATATCAGTCAACAATATCAAGTGACAAGTTGAAGCAATAGTGTCACAATATCAAAGCACAGAACAACCTTGTATCAATAACAATGCAACAGAGTGACAATGCACCATTTAGAAGTGACTCAAAACAAGCAGTGCAGACCACAAAAGTGCAACAAGTATTGCAGTAATAAATAACATCAGAAAATCAAGTTCAAGACAACAGTGACAAATGCAGACACAACTGAAATGAGACAGGTGCAAGTGAATCAGAATAAAGCAGTGCAAACATAAGTGACAACATCAGAAATTATATGCAACTGAACAGGAAACAGTTCAATATGAACTGATGAAGCAGTACAAATGAACTATCAAAGAATGCAACACAGTGATGAGACTAGATGAAAATATTCTTAACTGCAAGTTCAAACCAAAACACCAAATGCAAACAGAGGCATCAATATGCAGCAATGCCACAGTACTGAATACCATATGGACACAGCAATGTTCAGGACCAAGATACAAGTTAGTTCCAGTGGCAACATATCCAACTCGAAGTGCAACTACAAGTACAGGCTACGACATAGATGGAGCTACAGGAATGTACCAAGCTACATGAAGACAGAAGACTACAACTCAAAATGCAATGCACAACAATGTATAACAAAGTCAAGGGCATATGAAGACAAGTGTAACATCACAACTAAGTACAATGAATTCACAAGGCCGAAGCAAACACATGAATTCACAAATCAAAGCTGTGTCGAAATCAAAGTTGAAATGGTTAGAGCCGTAGTATACAAGTCACAAATCGAAATCGTGAGTACCAAGCAATATCAATTTATACGAAATTGAATTAGTCAGATTTTATCTCAATCATCCAAGTATAATCGAATGGCCAAAGCAAATCAGTAGACAAATTCAAACACAAAAATACGAACGCAAAAATAGGATTTCGAATCCTATAAATACCCAAAATCATCATCGGCATAATGCATCGAGTTTGAGAAAGCCAAAATCAGCAGAGCAAAAGGAATAAAACACATACCAGAAAATCACATACGAACTCGATCAAAATCGAAGAGCCGTGAGCTAATAGAAGAGAAACGAAGCCTACAACCATCTGTATCAAGCGGCGACTTAAATTTGAACAAACCCTAATTTGGAAATCAGGGACGAAGCCTTAAAATCTGAGGAGCGGCCATTTTTTCACGAAAGAAAAAAAAGGGAACGGGTTGAAGAAGTGAATAAAGGGCCGGCCTTGTTATGTTAAAAAGGGGTTTTAAAATATAATAAGGGTTTTATTTTAAATTAGGGTTATTTTAATTTTGAATTGTTTTTAATTTGTATTTCCTTTTAAACCGTTTTTAATTTTCTAGTCGTGTGACTAGGGGACAAACTACGGTGTGTAGTTTGGGAATTCGCAACTCGGTGGTTGAGTTGTGGTCAGGGTTTTGAGCGTAGAGTTAGATTAGTCAATAGCGGGTATAGCGAGTTTACGTGTGTAAGCGAGGGACTATCTAATTTCTAGTATAAACCTTGGGGGCATCACGTAGGCAGGGTTTTGCCGAAGCTGGGTAAATTCTGTGTTGTTCTGTTCTGTTATTTATATTCTGATATATCTGTGCTGCTATTCTGTGATCTGAATTTAAATTAATTGATAAGCTTCCGCGATTAATTTTTATAATTTACACTATCACCCTATTCACCCCCCCTCTAGGGTGAAATCGATCCTTCAAGTGGTATCGGAGCTAGGAACAAAAGCCATTTTTGTTTTAAAATTTTGATTTTACAAAAACCAATTTTTGTTTAAAAATTCGTGTTTCAAAAATCAATTTTTTTTTAAAAAAATTCGTGTTTCAAAAATTCGGTTTTTGTTTTAAAAATTTGAATTTTTAAAATGGCTTCTTTTAATAATGCTTTTGCAGAGGGTCAGTCGATAGTTAGACCACCAATGTTCAATGGTGAATATGCTTACTGGAAAAATAGAATGCAAATTTTTCTGAAAACCATTGACGCTTGGAATATTGTTGAGACAGGTTATAGAATACCAACTATAACTGTAGATAATCAAGAAATAGAGAAACCAAAGGAACAATGGACAGAACTAGAAAATAAATTACAAAATACTAATGCCAAAGCTATGAATTCTATTATCTGTTCATTGGATCAATTTGAATTTAATCGTGTCTCACATTGTCTAACTGCGCAGGAAATATGGCACATACTAGAAGTGACTCACGAAGGAACATCTCAAGTCAAAGAATCTCGCCTTGCAATGCTAAGCAGCGAATACGAGAACTTTAAAATGGCGAAGGAAGAAAATGTCAAAGAGATGTACGGACGACTCTCCAATATCGTATACAAATCAAAAGCTCTCGGAAAAACATACACCGAATTAGAAATAGTCCGGAAAATCCTCAGAGTCCTTCCACGAAGCTTTGAAGCAAAAGTAACTGCCATACAAGAATCGAAAGATTTAAAACAACTTAAAGTTGAAGAACTCATCGGAAATCTCACCACTTATGAGCTAGAAATGAAATTCAAAGAAGAGCGTGAAGGAGGTGACACTCAAAAGAAATCAATAGCTCTCAAAGGAACAACCGAAAGTGATGATGATAACGATGAAGATGATGGAGCAGCAGAATTGGAGCTGTTAATAAGGAAATTCAAAAAATGGAAACAAAAACATGGAAATTCAGCTCGAATTCAAAAAGCAAAAAGCAGAATAGCCAAAGCACTAGACTATTCGGAAGAATAAAAGTTTATCTGTTATAATTGCAACAAACCCGGCCATATCAAGCCCGATTGTCCACAAATTAAATCCAGCCATGGAAAGAAACAGAAAAAGAAAAGTTTTGCAGCCACTTGGGATGAAATAGACGAGAATGATCAAAGCACTGGCAGTGAAAGCGAAAAGGCAGAATTGTGTCTTCGAGGTGATACAACTGACAGTGACGATGACGAGCCAAGTGAGGTATCAAAACTTACCCATTCTGAGTTGCTTATATATTTTCATGAAGTAAACGGTTGTTTTGAATGACTTAGGGAAAAATACGCCAAACTTGAATCTCAAAAAGATACTTTGATAGAATGTAATAAACAACTTGATCAATTAGTTAAAACCTGTCAAAGTAGGATCCCTAAGTGTGATAAGTGTCCAACATTTGATGAAGAAATTAAAAAATCAGAAATTAAAATAAAATCGCTTGAAAATGAAATTCTGATTTTAAAGGAGAATGAAAATACTAGGAGAGAGAATTCTATTAAAAAGTGCACACAGTTGTTAAACGAAAATGAATCTCTCAAATCACAAGTCCAACAATTGTCAACGACTTTAGATAAATTTTCAAAAAGTGAAAAATCGTTGAATATGCTATTAGGAAAGCAAACTGTTAATACGGTTAAACAAGGACTTGGATATAATAGTTCGAAAATTGTTGAAAACAAGATTAATCAAGAAAATTCAATGTGCACGATTTGTAGAAAATTTGGACACGATCACAATAATTGTTGGTATAGACCCAAACATGTGAAAACTATACCGATTTGGGTTCCAAAAGGCACAAATATAAAATCTCTCAAAGTTAAACAAATTTGGGTGTCGAAGGGAACAATAATAAATAGTTTTGGGTCTACACAAAATTATTTTTCAAAATTTTCTGCCACTAACAATCATGGACCTATAAAAACAAATAGGTCACATAAAACTTTCATCGTGTAGGTGTGGTGGCAGGCTAAGGAACAACAATAGTGTTCTCTGGATTTTGGCTGTTCCAGAAACACAACGGGCGTCAAAGCTAAGTTACTTAGCCTAGTATAAAGGTGACAGAATCACAACGGACAACAACGAAAAATATCGAAAAGGTAAAACAGGTATGGTATGTTTTAAACGATATATTAAATGTGATAATCTGCATCGTATTTTGAATTAATTCAGCCAATATTGAGATTGATGAAAAGATGATGATTTTTGATTCTGATTTATTCAAAATTGTTGGCCAATTATATTCTTATGCCAAAAACACTATAAAAATCTCTAGATTCTTTGAATTACTTCATATATATCATTTTGGATTAAAAATAGTGTTTTGTTGGATAATTATACAATTGGTTATAATTCGGCTAACTCTATATTCACGGTTTTTTTTAATTATTTACACGGCTTCATTTCAAATTCAAAAGAATGTCATTTAAATTGTTGTTAAAATTGAATTTGAAATTTTTGGTGCACACTTCATGTTTTGGTCTATAAAATTCAATTGATGATAATTTTTGAGTGAAAGAGAAATTCAGATGCAGATTACACTGGTAATCTAGTTGATAGAAAAATTACTAGTGACACGTGATTTTTTTGAGACATTTAGTAACTGCATCATTTTTCAAAGAAAATATCTGCATATTTTTCATTTCAAATAATTTTCAAATAGCAGAAAATTTTCTTTTAAAAACCCCCTGGAGAAAATCATTTTTGACCATATTTTCAGATTATTCATTTTTGAAAAATTAATTTCATAATTATTTTTGAATTTGATTTTAAATGACTATTATGACTAATCTGACTCCCAAATGATTATCGAAAAGAAAAATAGTGATTGAAAAAGTGATGAGTGTTGATATTGATTATATATTATAACTCGAGAAAGTATAATTAATAAATTTCTTTAGAAATTTAAACAAGAGTTATAAAACTGTTTGTTGGTAAAAATTCCATGACCATCTCTATATCTATCATATTTCTAACGACCATCACTCATCAAAATTCTATATAGTTTGTCAATATGTGGTACTTTAAATAGGAATCGTTCGTTTTTCATTTTCACATTTTTTTAAAAAAAAAAACTAATTAATAATAATAATAAATAAATACCAAAGTATTCACTCTCATTTAAAAGTCCTCACGGTTATGCATGGGTGAATTACTTGGAATTTGTTATGTGCTTCCATGCTCATTTAAAAGTCCTCGCGGTTATGCATGTATGGAACGCATATCAAAAGTTGATTTGTAAAATAAACAAGTTGATTCTAATCCCATTTAAAAGTCCTCACAGTTATGCGTGATTAGAAGATACTTGAATTCATTTTTGTTTAAAAATAAAATTGGAATACTACTAATCTCATTTAAAAGTCCTAACGGTTATGCATGGTTAGTAGATATTCAAATTCCTGATATAAATATACCACAAATAGACACAACTGTATGGTTTTATATGATGACATCATTTCCATCATTCTAAAAGTGGAATATGCGCCTAACAAAATATTTATGATTTTTGTTTGATTTTTTATTGAAATTTAATATTTATATTCAATTGAGTTTTAATGTTGGATTAATATCATTTATTTTATCTCTATTTTCTCTAACACTATTATTCTTTTGCTGATAACAAAAGGGGGAGAGAAAAGTTAAGATTTTGTCAAATAAAATCAAGCAAAGGTCAAATAATTTTCTATTTGCATCTAGGATCATTTACATATTTTTTATTTGTATGCATATATGTAGGGGGAGCATCGTATAGAGAGGAAGCATTTAAATAGGGGGAGCAATTAGGATATATCAATGATCAAATACATCTAACATATTCAAAATCTTAATTATATGTTTGTTATCATCAAAAGGGGGAGATTGTTGAATATGCGCTTATATGATTTTTGTTTGATGATAATAAACATATATACATTCGTTTAAATGTATTTGATAATATACTATTTTATTTTTCACAGATTAAATATTTGCTGAATAAAATAAATAACACGAAATTTGAATTCAAACGAATATTTTATTCAAACAAATATTTATTACATCTTTGAATAGTACAATTTCAAGCTCTCACTATAACTATACAACTTTGATTACAATTACATCACATTTCACATTTACAATTCACATTTCACATTTACAATTCACCTCACTACATATCACTCACACTCGTATTTATCTTCAACTGCATTCCAGTTTGAATCCAGCATCTGAGAAATCTGCAAAAATATTCACTAACGCAGTAAAATTGAAAAAGAGATATTTTTGCAATATAAAATAAAAGATGGATTTTGAAAATATGATTTGCCTCAGTTATTTGGGATGTTCGTCATCATTTATATTTGAATTCATCATACACGAACAACTTGTGACATACACAGTGTATTACTGTATATGCCACAAGGACGTGCACGCCGATATATACACTTGATTGATTTACAGGGACAGGTGAGCACAGGTCAAACTCAAATAAAAAAACCGGGTTCAACTCACATGCAATACACCAGGACACGAGCACAAGGTCAAACCCGAGTTTTTGTAACTGGATTCAACTCAAGCGCAAATCAAAAGTACACATGAAACTAAACAGTCAAGTTCAGTGATCAAATGCAATAGGCCGAGAACCAGACTCATGCATGCAACATGGAATGCAAAGACAATGCATCAATGCAAATTCAAAACCATCAATGAACAAGACTACAGATGAAGCCAGAAACAATGCAAGTAGACCAAACGAAGAGTGCAGGTGAACAAATGTACAAATGAACTGCAAATATCCAAGTACAGCATGAACAAGTTAATTACTACATAACACAGCAGTGCAAACACTTCGAATGCTATGTTCAAACATGACACAGCCTCAAACCAGCATCAAAGCAAGTACAACTGCAAGTGTCGACCAAGTGACAATGCAAGCAAGATCAACACAGCAGCCAACTAAAGAACAAAATTACTCACAACATCGACAAACCCAAATGTCCAGACCAACAACAACATGAATACTGCACCAACCAGAATGGATGCAGAGATACAAGGCATAGCAAATGCATGCAACAATGTGCACAGGCCAGAAACAATATAGTAATGACAGCAAACATGAAGTGAAGAGAATATCAGTCAACAATATCAAGTGACAAGTTGAAGCAATAGTGTCACAATATCAAAGCACAGAACAACCTTGTATCAATAACAATGCAACAGAGTGACAATGCACCATTTAGAAGTGACTCAAAACAAGCAGTGCAGACCACAAAAGTGCAACAAGTATTGCAGTAATAAATAACATCAGAAAATCAAGTTCAAGACAACAGTGACAAATGCAGACACAACTGAAATGAGACAGGTGCAAGTGAATCAGAATAAAGCAGTGCAAACATAAGTGACAACATCAGAAATTATATGCAACTGAACAGGAAACAGTTTAATATGAACTGATGAAGCAGTACAAATGAACTATCAAAGAATGCAACACAGTGATGAGACCAGATGAAAATATTCTTAACTGCAAGTTCAAACCAAAACACCAAATGCAAACAGAGGCATCAATATGCAGCAATGCCACAGTACTGAATACCATATGGACACAACAATGTTCAGGACCAAGATACAAGTTAGTTCCAGTGGCAACATATCCAACTCGAAGTGCAACTACAAGTACAGGCTACGACATAGATGGAGCTACAGGAATGTACCAAGCTACATGAAGACAGAAGACTACAACTCAAAATGCAATGCACAGCAATGTATAACGAAGTCAAGGGCATATGAAGACAAGTGTAACATCACAACTAAGTACAATGAATTCACAAGGCCGAAGCAAACACATGAATTCACAAATCAAAGCTGTGTCGAAATCAAAGTTGAAATGGTCAGAGCCGTAGTGTACAAGTCACAAATCGAAATCGTGAGTACCAAGCAATATCAATTTATACGAAATTGAATTAGTCAGATTTTATCTCAATCATCCAAGTATAATCGAATGGCCAAAGCAAATCAGTAGACAAATTCAAACACGAAAATACGAACGCAAAAATAGGATTTCGAATCCTATAAATACCCAAAATCATCATCGGCATAATGCATCGAGTTTGAGAAAGCCAAAATCAGCAGAGCAAAAGGAATAAAACACATACCAGAAAATCACATACGAACTCGATCAAAATCGAAGAGCCGTGAGCTAATGAAGAGAAACGAAGCCTACAACCATCTGTATCAAGCGGCGACTTAAATTTGAACAAACCCTAATTTGGAAATCAGGGACGAAGCCTTAAAATCTGAGGAGCGGCCATTTTTTCACGAAAAAAAAGGGAACGGGTTGAAGAAGTGAATAAAGGGCCGGCCTTGTTATGTTAAAAGGGGGTTTTAAAATATAATAAGGGTTTTATTTTAAATTAGGGTTATTTTAATTTTGAATTGTTTTTAATTTGTATTTCCTTTTAAACCGTTTTTAATTTTCTAGTCGTGTGACTAGGGGACAAACTACGGTGTGTAGTTTGGGAATTCGCAACTCGGTGGTTGAGTTGTGGTCAGGGTTTTGAGCGTAGAGTTAGATTAGTCAATAGCGGGTATAGCGAGTTTACGTGTGTAAGCGAGGGACTATCTAATTTCTAGTAGAAACCTTGGAGGCAGCACGTAGGCAGGGTTTTGCCGAAGCTGGGTAAATTCTGTGTTGTTCTGTTCTGTTATTTATATTCTGATATATCTGTGCTGCTATTCTGTGATCTGAATTTAAATTAATTGATAAGCTTCCGCGATTAATTTTTATAATTTACACTATCACCCTATTCACCCCCCCTCTAGGGTGAAATCGATCCTTCAAGGTTAAGCTTGATCTAGAATTTTAGTCCATAATCTTATTTTTCTATGGTTCTTAGTATGATCTCATTTGGGTAACTTGGAAAGATGGAGTTGTTTGCTTTTGAAAATTCGATGAAATCTACTTTTCAGATTTTTGTGTAGCTATGAGTTTATAAATCTATTTTAAATAATTGTAATTTTATCTTTGCTAACCATACATATTTAAATTTATACATAGGAAGCACCTATTACTTATAAATCAAAATACCACAAAAGCGTAAAAGATGCTCATGAATAAGTCATTCTTCTATCCATATATATGGTTGGAACTCATATAATTTCTCATCAGATATTACCTTAATATCCCAATATCTCAAATATCATCCGTGAGCACAAATATATTTGTCAACATACAATTTCACTCTACATTATATAGCTTTCAGTAATAAACAGGCTACAAAGAAGAACATAAAGAAAAAAAGACACAGATTAAGTTATTGAAAAAATTCAAATTTGACAACATAAAATATCAAGCTTTTCCAAGGAGAAGAAAATTAGAAATACCATAAGGTCCTTTGACTGCCTTGAAAAATCCACTGACGCATCAGCAGCTCAATCGAGGCGAATAATGGTTAACTCGGCCATAATGAATGGCATATGACCTTTTCAACTTCGCCGCTCTAGCTCTTCCATGCATCTCAAACCCACTGTAGTTCAGACATCTCAATTTTGTTGCAACTTTGGAAGAACATAACTTGCGGTTATAATATGCATATCTAATTTGCTTATATAGTTTGTTGAAATTATTTAAAAATGTCTTTCCTTTGGCAAATTTGGTTGAAGGCTACTTGGTTCATTTGCCCAGCCTATCCCATTACTTGAGGGTGAACCATATTCAACTTCACTTTCTTGTCAAGAATGTCTTGTTCACTTTTCAAATATTCATAGATCCTATTTCAAAAAGTTTATGTTTACGCTTGTAAATTTTTGGCGATGTATGCATAGGACTGTAATATTATGCCTTATTTTAAAAATTAATGAAGATTGTGAGAAGCCTTAGCAACTTTCAATTTAATCTCTTTTCTATTGACAGTTTTGTCAAACAATTCAAATTCTATTTTTAGTACAACTTGAAACCAGGGTGTGTATGTTGTATGTAGTATTTTTATTCAATATAGTGAAATGTTGATTGTTTTGAATTATATTGACCACTATGAAGGTAATTTTTTATATCCTACATATATCTCACATCCATAAATAAATACAATATATATATATGTGTGTGTGTGTGTGTGTGTGTGTGTGTGTGTGTGATAACCCATGTGCGATATATGAACGTATCTCTATAGAAATAAGGTGAGGGAATATTTAATAGTCAACGGTTTCCATAAGCTATGTCGATTGGTTACAAAAAATGAATTACATGTGAAATCTGTAGCATCATGCTTGAAAACTTAAGGATCTAAAGAGTCAAGATATGCATACTTCAATTTCTAGATCTTCAATTCACTAAAGGTCTTGTTCTAATTATCCATGACCTTCAATGTATTATCCTAAATGGATATTTATTTGTTATCTAATTTTTAACCATTAAAGACATTAACACTGACACAAATTGTCCTTGACAAACATAGGCGAATCCAACATTAACAATAAAATAGCCAATAAAAGTTCCAGTAGCATTTATACTAAAATAATTAGTTTACCTAACCTCTCAACTATTCGTTTTCTTCTCATCATGGCATAATGATCAAAAAATTCATCAAGGATTTTAAAAAAACTCTATAAACAAGTGAATGAAAGTATTGGAAACATGTATCCAACCAATCAACCAAACTTTAAGGTAGCCAAACTTCAGATCTATATCACTTTAAATCTGTATGCTATAAAGTTAATAAACATTACTTGCAAAAATACAGCTACATAACTAATCCATAGATAAATCCAACCAAAACAAAATAGACCACAGTTATCAATAAGAAGATTAGGAAATAAAAAGTAACCTCCAATATTATAAAAAAATTGTTAGCTCAAAATTCTAAGTCACTAGTGGAAATCAATGAATACTTACATGAGATCGAAGGTTAGTGGATGTTGTACAATGATGGTTGAGGTTAGACCATAATCGAACTAAGGAACCACAGTTTCATGGTTTGACCTTAGTATTGATCGATTTATAACTGATCCATCGGCAATTGATAATAGATGTTAGAAGTTGGGGAAGATCAAACAGAACTAACCCTAGGATGTTTATAGAGTTGTGAAATTCAAGAAATCGACTTACATCCTTTTGCAGTTAGGCAGGTTGGATAGTTAGGGTTTTCTAAGTTTTGGGAAGACATGCAGAAGTGAGTGGGACATAGAGGAACGGAATGCACAAAGGGTATTATAGGAATTCAAAAAAGACAGTTGATTTCTATTAATTGAATTATCATTATTGGTAGTAGAGATAAATTATGTATGTACAATTCTAAGCATATCAACCTTTTTGAGATATGGGCTATATATATGTATAGTTCTGTACGTAGCGGTTATAATGTATATTGGGTTTTAAGCACAACAATTTTGCATATATCAAATACATGAAAGCTTTGGATATGACAAACTCTGAAGATATGAGCCTAAACATGTAAATGCATGTGGTAGGTTTCTAAAGTATTAAATTTCTAATATATATACAAATTGAGTTTTTAAATACATAAGTATTAAGACTATACATATATGTGATTTTAAAGCTTCTAACGTATCTGTTTTATATAGTATTTTGAAAGCATGAAGTTTTTTATATGTCTAATTTTCAAAAATGATAGTTTTGAGAATATCAAGTTTGAATATACAAGAATCTAGAATATATAATATGGATTCACATATAGCAATCTCAAATATACAAGTTTTCAATATACAACGGTTTTTAAGTACATCAAAGTTTTGAAAGCGTACAAGTTTTAAATGCATATATTGTGGGGAATGCAGATTACATATTTAAGACTGGATTAAACTAGAGGGGGCTGAATAGTGTTTAATGGATTTATTGGAATTCTTGAAATCTTTAGAAATTAAACATAGACACAATAACAGAATCAGACATATATGCAAATAGTAAATAAAAAGCAGTAAAACGAAAGAATACACCAGAATTTTATACTAGTTCAGAGTTACCCTACATCCAGTCCCATACGATTGCTTGTGCAGATTTCATTTCAAATATTATGTTGATATTACAATCCTGATTTTAAGGCTACAAGATACACCTTTCTATCTTCAAGTCCAGGTCAAACCCTCTTGATTTAACCAAGTTACAAGATCACCTAATTGATTTACAGGATACAATCACACCCAATCGATTTATAGGACACAATCATACCTTTTCCAATATCACTTTGATTGATAGAGAGACTCAATATGCTTATTTGATTACAAATAATCCTATAACCCTGAATAGCACTAAGATTTTGAGAGAGAGAGGCAGAGAATCAAGCTAGAGAAGATTGAGTTTGATTCACTTAAGATATCGGTAGAGTTTTGTTTAGATATTAGAGAATATTTGAGTGGAGAAGAATGTAACATTCCTGGATTTTAGCTAAGATTTATTTGATGATTTATTTATTTAACTTTGAAATAATTGGTAATTAATATAAGATTTTGGATTTAATTGTGAAATTAATTATGAAATAATATGAAAATTCCAGAATAAAGAAAAATATGCATTTTAAATAGAATATTTGGAAATAAATTTTTATTGTAAATAGAATGTTGAATTAGGATTCAAAAAGATAAGTATTTCATAAAATTTTATTTGAATTAATAAGATGTATGTTTATTTATATAAATGGATAATTCTATTTCAAATCATGTATTATTAAATTATATAAGTACAAAAAAGAATGTAAGGAGAACAAAATAGATAAACATGTTTTATAAATTAAAATGAACTAAGTTGGAAATACATAAAAGTATAAGTAAGAAAACGTGAAAAACATGATTTGTAAATTAAAAATAAAATAAGGTTTAAAAACAAAATTTGTAAATAAAATTGAGAAGAGGTCTTTACATAAATTTGTTTGAATGTTAACAAGTGTTAGATTAGTATAACTTAGTATTAACAAGTGTAAACATATGGAACAAGTGGCAATATAGCTACTTTCTTTTAGTAAAGAATTTTATAAAAAACATACACAAAGAAAAAAAAAATTGATTTCTTCATCCTCAAACTTAAAACTGAAAAATCAAAACTAGTAAAGCAACTCAAGATCAAAATAAAAACCTTGAAAACAAATTTACAAATAAAAGAAAGAAATGGGGAACCTGGAAATACAAAATCAAAAACAAATTCAAGTGTTCAAAACTTGTTCATCCTGGAAATAAAAAAAAAAAATCTGGACAATGTATGATCAAGCAGTTTCATCCTGAATCAACATCTTCTCCAGTTTTTCAAGCTACAACTTTCTCTGTTTTTTTTAAACCATCTCCAGATTTCAATTCCAGGCTCTGTTTTCTTCAATATCAGGTGAGCAAATTCTTCAACCTGTATGAGTAAATCTGGTTTGCATATGTTTGAATCTGAAATGATGTGGAGAATGATGGTTGAATAGGTGCAAATATGTTGGGTATGCATATAATGTTGAATGTTTACAGGGTTCAAAAAAAAAGGAAGACCTTAAAAACACAGTAGAATTTTTGTTAAAAATTTAGTTGATTTAAAAATGAGTTTTGATTTCATAATCATATTCGCCTCCTTAAACCATAAATTTTAAAGAAAGAATCCGGATTTTTAAATTGTTTCTAAGTAAGAAATCATAAGTTGAACAAGAAATGTTAATTCGTCAATTTCTGGTAATCGATGTAATAATAAATCTTGTGATTAAAGAGGAAGCATGTTTGGTGGTCAAAGATCATCAGAAAAATGTTCGTTGATTTTATAATTCTTTGTGGATGATGATCGAGAACAATTTATGGTTTTATCCCTTGTTTCAGTCAGCGTTAGTTTTTGCATTGTTGTAGCTTCAACGTTGTATCGGCTTGAATCGCGACCGGGGAATGGGAACCGGAGAATCAGATGGAGGTCTTGGTGGAGTAGTGTGAGCTCAGGTGGTCTGAGTGGCGATGTCAGCGAGTTTTTTGAGGGTCGATATTTTTCCTGGATTCGTTCGAATTGCTCAAATTAGATTTATTAGCATTTTCTTCAATCTGAGTTATAGGATCATCGGCGAGATTGTTGGCGACCTTAGGATAGTCGTGGTAAAGGTTGGATCGTCGTGGTCCAACCGTACATGTGCACGAGGTATCGCTCGTATCAGCTGTTTCTAAAAGATTGGGGAAGAAGAAGAATGCTCGAGTTCGAGCACGAGCAAAACCACAGTTCGACTCGAAGTAAAGTGATAAAGAGTTGAACCCGAAGTTGAGCTCGGGTTTTTGGCTCGGGTTGCTTGTTTTTGTGTACAAGTTTAAGCAAGTTTCGAAGATTTTAAACTTTAAAGTTAAATTTGTTTGAAGTTGTTTTAAAGATAATTAATGGCTTGTGATGATAATTCTTAAGCTTATTTAAAAATTAATTAGCAATGTGATTAAGTAATTAGTCTAGATAAAAGATTTATCTTTAATTAAATGAATTTTTGAATAATTTTCTGATCAATGCTTTTCAATTAAAAACTTGTTTTATTTAAGTTAGAAATTAATTAAAGGTTTTAAAATATTCTTTAAATTTTAACTAAGTTTAAAGAATTTTATTTTATAACCTTTATTTTTGAAAATAAACTTAGCATTTTGATTAAGTAAATGATTAAAAAGGAAGAGGTGTTTTAATCTTTAATTGAACTTAAAGAGTTTAAGTTAAATTTTATGATTATGTTAATTCATTTTAAAGGTTATTACTAAATGAAATTAAGAAATAATTACTTTGTGTAATTATATTTATGAATTTTTGATGAAAATGATTAAGGAAGAATTAATTAATGAAGGTGATTAAAGGATAATCATTTTAAAGAAAAATTCTTAATCAAAGATTAACCAAGGTTAATTAATTAAATTGAATAATAAAGATAAATCAATTTGTAATTAATATTGATTAGTGTAAGTATAATTACTTAAGAAAAGTAATTAAAGAATTGTTAATAGTTAATGAAGGTCATTAACTTAAGATTATTTAATAATTAATTAATGTGATAATTTTTAATAATTAATTAGATTAATTAATTAATAATAATCATTTGTGAAATTGTTTAAGTGTAATTACTTAATGGGAGTAATTAAGGAATTAATTACTAAATGTAATTAATTGAGCTTAATGTGATTTGTTGAGTTAATTAATTAAGTTTAATTAATTTAATCAATGGATGATTTGATAATAATTATTTAACGTAATTAATGAAGTATAATTACTTAGTAAAGTAATTAATGATAATTACTGGTGTAATAAGTGGAAGATGATTTAATAATGAAAGTAATTTGGATTAAATTACTTATATGATTAATTAAGGGATTAATTAAGGATAATTAATTAGGAGTAATTAATTTATTTAACAAAGTAATTAAGGGTAGTTAATTACTGAATGTGATTAATCAAGAGTGATTAATAAGTGTGGTTTAAATAAAGATTAATTACTTAATGTAATTAAATTAAATTGTAATGCATATTTGTGTGATTAGTTAGTCAAGTTGTTTATTATTAATGGTTAATTAATAAATGATTTAAGGATAATTAATTAAGATGGTTGAGATTAACCAGGATTAGTAATCAATCTGACTTGAAATTATCAGATAACTAATTTATCTTCCTTATGGATGACTGTACTCTATTGAGCTGTTGTGAATTGTTTGATATCTCTAATATGTAATGCTGTGTGAAGGATTGATATATTTGATATGTGACGTGATGCTATGTAATATGAAATGCTTTGTGTTGAGCTATTATATCTGTGATGAATATACTGTTGTATGAATATGAAAACCCCTTGGCCCATAAAATGACATTTGAATTTCGATGCGACAAGGAGTCGGATTCCAGTTAGTTATCCGAAACCCATATCGAATTGAATAGTGAATCTTTGTGATTGATAAATCTACTTTGTCCGTGAATCTGTGAATAAGGATAAGCGTTATAGATTATACCGCTTATCGATATTGATATGATTGAATCTGTGATGATTGATGTTGTTGCACATTGTGTAAAACCCTTAGACTACACCTTACACACACAAATATGGATTGCACGAGGAAATTGGTTAAGTCACAGATTTTTGAAATAATTTTAAAAATTGAATTTTGAGATCCAAATGATTTTGTAAATGGAATTGGGTTGAATTTGAAAAAGCTTTTGAAAAGAGATTTTTAGGATAAAAGTTATTTTGAATAACTTGATAAAGTTTTGGAATTTAAATAATTTGATTTAAATTTGAATTTAAGATATGAAATTGGAATCTATGTTTGGAAACTGTGGTTTAAAATGGTTATACAAGTTATAAAGGTGTTTATATGGGTTTTAAACCATTTTAAAAAGTATTTTTTTTGGGAATTTGAATTTAAACCAAGCCTTATACTTGAAGGGCTTTAACTCATGCAAATGTAATTGGATTTTTTCGAAAACGAAAACTATTTGTTTTCAAATAATAATAGCTTTTATATAAGGAAAGAATTTCCAAATTATGATGAAAAGATTTCAAGTTTGAAATAGAATGGCTTTGAAAGTTATGAATGAATCTTTGGAAATGACTTTTGAAAGCTATGAGTTGAATCTTAGATTGAATGAGTTAATCCAATTTGAAAGGGAAATCATTTTGAAAGGCTATGAATGAATCTTTGTTAAAGATTGGTGAAGTTTGTTTTCAAATTGAAAAGGGATCTGAAAGCGTATCTTTTGTATAAAAGATTTGAATTGAAAAGATATTAATGAATCTTTGTGAAAGATTGGTAAACATTGTGAACTCATTGAAGTGAATCTTTTGTTCAAAAAGATTTGTAAATGGTAATTTGTTTAACCATTTGAAAGAAAAGTTTTGGGTAATAAGTTGTGACTTAACTGAGATCTCATATCCATATGTTTTTAAATATTTCGCTCATTATTCGGTTTAGCCAAGAGAGGACCTTTGTGTCGTATAACCCATTCCGAATAGTGATACGACGTCATGGATAGCAATTAAAGACCGGTGGTGAAGACCAGATATTTTCGAAAATGAAGGATTTCTTGTCGAATGTCTCTGCATCGGCTGATCTCCGGTATAGAGATTTGAGCACCCTTTGTGATGGGAAGTCCGGACGTGATTAGGAATTATCCGGATTCGCAAGGGCTTCTTCGGAAGTGCCTTCGGTTCTGTTCGAACCCGGAACAGACTTGTATGGATGTGTGTCTGATGTTAACTTTGAGATGTAAAGCTGCTTTCTATCAAATACATTTTTGTTGGTGGCGGAGAATTCATTCTCTTAGCTTAACACCCTTCTCTGAGACGTACGAGCTCAGAGGTTATGTAGTTGATGGTTACAAGTGGTACATTCCCAATTTGGTAATGTGGCATACCAAGTGTTGCTGATCATTTGTTGATCAAAGCATGACTTTTGTGAGAAGCGTAGCTTTGTGGACGAGACTTCGTCGGACCTCACACCCCGGAATGGTCGAAACAGGAAGGATGCAGCAAGATTATAAGGGGTAGCGCCCCTTCAGGTATGTGCATTTCCTTCTAGATAGAAGTGGTATCATGGTATGGAGCCCAGATACTTAACTTATGTGGATATCGCAAATATATCTTACTTTGTGATTGTTGTTGTTGAGGATCCTTGGATAAAGGTTGTTTACAACCGGAGGATGGCATACTCGTGTAGTAGTTACATATTTTTACAGAGGTAACTCGGCCTTGTATTAGCAGAGATCCGGTTAGGTTCTCGGGGCGTCCCTCTAGAGGCGTACCAATGTGGCAATAGGAAGTTCCTTAGCCTGACCATTTGTTGGAAATCCAATCACCAATACGCGCCTTGTATGGTTTTAGTTGTAGAACCTTCCATCTAATATGGTAGCTATAGTAGGCATACTATAATGGTACGTATACTGGCTAAGATTAATATTATACTTTCGAAATGTTTTCCACTATGCACTAATAATAATATCAAAAGATTTTGCGTATTAAGCATATTTGACTATCATAAGGAGAAATCTCCCCCAATGTGCGATTGCATTGTGTCTGTGCCGGGAGGCCTTATGGTAGTTTCATTTTCTAAAAAGCATTGCGGATCAATTTAAATTCTTTTGTTGTTTTTAAAGATGAAATGTTTTTGTTTGCTCATACCAGTCCCATGACTGACCCGGAGTTTATTGTTCCTTTCCTAAACTCTGGGTGCCCACTATTTTCCACACGGTCAGTCTAGAGTTGGATTTTCCAGATAGTAGATATAGATATCGATTCGGTAGCTTTCAGCTTTCTCTTTGCTATTCTTTGAAGACTTTGGATATTGAAGCATTTGGTTAGGACGACGGACCAGACTTTCTTAGCTTGGTGCAACTTGATGGTGGTTCGAGCTATCTATGGAGATTGCTGATATTAGTGTTTCTTCTGGAGTTTCAAGTTCTAGTTGTTTCCGCTGCTAGTTCATTGGGTTTCTGCTGTAGCATTTCTTCGTATCTCTGATATTGATCATTGTTGTATATTTGGATATTGTATCATTGAAGTTGTATATGATATTCATTTCTTACTTCCGCTGTGTTCTTATACATAATGTGTTATAAGCTTCGGCGAACCAGATTCAACGTTTGAATCTGCGGCATTGGAATACGAGTGTCGTATTCGGTGCCGATTTTCGAAGGTCGAGTCAGGGTCGTCACAAAGGAGTGAACAAATGAATAAAATTTTGTTCAAAACATCAGGTATTTATAGAAGAACAACAATCTTGTCTATTCACAAAAGGTTATGACGAATAGACACTTCTTATGAAAATTTAAAATTTGAATTTAACGGCCATTATGTCGACATGGGCGGATGGGGTATGTCAACATGCCCTTTGAATTTTTAAAATTGATATTTCTTTTAAAAATGGTTTCTATTCTTAAACTTTTAAAAACAACTTCTGAAGTTTATAAACCATTTTGAATATAGTTTAAACTTATAAAAGAGATTTAAAAATAATCTTAAAAATATATAATCTATAATATAAAGCAATATTAAAAACTAAGTATAGAATATATTTTGAGATTTTTAAAACTTATAATATTAAAACCAGTAGTTAGTTTAAAAAAAGGATGATTTTGAAATCAAAAATATAAAAGATGAGAAGAATAATTTAAGGCTAAAATATTTAAACCAAGAGAGATGAATTTTAAAATTCTTTTAGAAATATTTAAAATAAATAATTTTAAAATTTTATGGATTCCATTCCACTAGGGAAGGTCGTGAGTTTCATCCCACTAAAGTGTTTGTGGGTTCCATCCCACTATTAAAATCCGAATAAACATTATAGTGCTATTATGAAATTTTAACATAAATATAGACTCTGTTACTTATCTTGATGTCTTGAATTCATGAAATCTTGATATTCATGAGTCTTTAATCTTGAATCTCTATACCGTATAGTCTTCATTCTTCAGTACCTGCATATATATATATATATATCCTGCATCTACATATATATCTAGATAAGAATACTAGTATTTATATTTTATAATAGGTCTTAAGGTTGTTGTTATCAAAACCATCATCTCAGGAGCTAACAATCTTTCCCCTTTTGATGATGACAACCTTTGTTTATAAAATCTTCTCCACCAAACCTTAATTCTCCTCTAACTCCCGCTTATTCCAACAACTATCCCTTAATCTACTAACTCCCCCTTAATCTATGCCTATCTAAACTATTTTATAATTCTCTCCCTTTGTCATCAACAAAAACTAATCCTAAACTATACACCTCACCCTGAATCTTATATTATAGCACTGTATAGGATAATAACATAGTATAGTAGAATATAAATGGGATAGATAATAATATGGGTAAAATATACTAAGGCAAATATGAGAGATATGAAAATTTCAAGTATATTCCATCAATATATTTATCAAACCACACCATTTTAATCATATATTACATACATGTTCAAATCAATTCAAATCATTCAAATCAAGTCAAACAAACCAACTTAAATCAAATCAAATCAAAGTATATAAAATCATACAAACCAAATCAAACATTTCTTAGAACTTCAACCCATCCTTCTTCACCGAAGATAGGGTTTTCCATAATAGCATCCCATTCTTCATTATCCTTGTTCAGAGTTCCCTCTAGATTCACTTTGAGATCTTCCTTGTTTAACTAATGACATCGAAGTGCCTTTCTTGTTCTTTTATCATCTGCATTTGGCTTAATTCTAAGTGTCGTTGATTTCAAAGGATAAAAGTAAGTATGTTCTTGAAAGAATTGAGAGTTTCTTCAAGGTTTTCACTTAGAATATGGATTGGAGAGGCCATTTTTGATAAAATATGAAGAAATTCAATAGAAAATAATAAAGAATTGAAAATGTGCATTTTCTAGAAGAAATAGGCATTTAAATAGATAGAAAGTCATTTGAAATGAAAAGACATAACGCAGTTATGTCAAATTCAAATTCAAAACAAAAATTGTTTTTTGGCCATTACTTGTCAATATGGTGGAGGGTTAGGGGGATGTTGACATGCCTCTGTTCAATTTGACAATTTGCTTTGTTTCTTTATATTATGTACAAGTGTATATATATATATAAACTTGTGTAATGAAGATTTTGAGAATCCATTGTTTTTCCACTATTATCTTTTGGTTTTTGAGAAGAGTCTTATTAGATGGATTGTTAGGAGTGATAGAATATTCAATACTTTCCAAAGACGTCTCTTCCTTCTCCTCTCTTTCTTCTTCAATCTCCATCTCCTCCCCTTTCCTCTCCTCCTCCTCTTCTTCCATTTCTTCATGTGCCAACCTTTCATCTTTTTCCACAAGTGTTTCGTATGGTTGAAACACAAGTGGGATTTTCACAAGAGAGATATTTCCATGGTTAAACACTTTTCGAGAAACAAATTCCTCTCTTTTAAAATCAAATCCAAAATAGTTAAAAATCCTAGTGCGATAAATTCCATGATACAAAGTGTTTCTCCTAAGGTAAAACTTTTGGGATGAAGTTCATCCAAAATTACTCATGCCCAATTAATATCATATTGGCCATAAATAGCAAAAAGCGCCTTACAAACTTTCAAGGTCGGGTGATCGAAATTTCCCGATCTTGGGGTTATGGTGTGTTGCAAAAGAAGATTAACAATTCTTGCTTTTGGATGAAAATTTCGATTAATAAATTCAAAGTTATCATCTCCTTCAAAAATGTGATGAAATGTTTCGCGATCATGTTCATTAATTTGAACATCTGAAAGATTCATTCCCGTATACTTACAACCCAAAATATTTCCCAAAATCTCACGGTTCAAAACAATTAGCATTTCTTTAACACTACTCCAAACTTTTCCATCATTTCCATTATAAAAGTTGTGATTCAAATCCGCATAAAGCATGTCAATAAGATTAGGATAACAAACGAAATCATTTTGAGAATCATCAATTAAACTGAGAATTTCATTCTCTTTAAAAAAACATTGAGTTCATAAGAAGAAAAATCATAAGGATTGCAAATTTGCTCGTACAGACTTTTCAAAAGTTTACATAGTTTATGTAAGCTTTGTTAGCTTCCGGGTCATTGTAGAGATATTCCTTGATAGCCTGGGACAGTCTAATGATGGATGGGGTGCTTGAGGAAGCCATTATTGAACAGAGTCGAGAGCTTGAGAGTTTGAGAGAGAGTTTGAATTTGGAAATAAAAGTCAAAAGATAAGATAAAGATAAGAAGATAAATAGATATTTAATGGTCATTTTCTCTGGTCAAAGAGACACCTTTTCAGAGCCATGGAGTTGGTGAAAAGATGAAGGAAAATTCAAAGATTTGAATTCAAATTTCAATTTCAAAATTCCTATAGGGATGTCGACATGGGGGTAGGGCCATGTCGACATGGGTCCAGTAATACATGTGATTAATTTTTTTATTTTGACTAATATCTATACTTGTGTGTGTGTGTGTGTATATATCCTATAATCTAATTTATATTTTATTTGAAATAATAGGAAATATGATAACTCTTTAATATTTTAATATTTAAAATATTATTAAAATAATATTATTTTTAAAATCAAAATTTTAGATTCAAATAGCATGCAATTTTAGAACATTCAATAAATCAAGCATTCAAACATTCAAGAAATCAATTTCAACTAATATAATTTAAATGCGAACCTATTTTTAGATCCATGTTTTTGAGATCATCAGATTCGTGAATAGCTGTAAAGTACATATTTGAATTTTCCATCTTTTGATCTTTATCACTGGAGGATGAGTTCGAATAGTCTAGTACAGCAGTATGCGCTGTCTTCCTTTTCTTTGATAAATCATTGCTCGGAGCAATTTTCTGCTTGTCCATATGCGGACAATCTCTTTTTAAGTGGCCTGGCTCATCATAATCATAGCATCCGACGTTGTTGAGAGTCTCATTATTGTTTTAAAAATTATTGTGATAATTTCTCTTGTAGTTGTTCATCTTTCTATATTTCAGAAACTTTCTAAAATTCGTTATCACCAAAGCTATTTCTTCATCGTCGTCACTGTTTGAGTCTGAACCACTTGTTATTGCATTGAACACTATTGACTTATTTTTCGAGGCCTTGCTTTCTCTTCTCCCTTGCATTTGTACTTCAAATGACATCAAATTTCGAATTAGTTCTTCATTTCATTGTACCGATATCATTAGCCTTATTAATTGCTAGAATCTTTTGATCCCATTCCAGAGTGAGTGAATTCAGAATTTTTCTAACTTGGTCTTCTTCAGAAAAGTTCTTTCCTAATGCAATTCTGAGTGCACAATGTCTTGAGACCGACTTTACATGTCTGAAATGGACTCATTTGGATTCATCTTGAATAACTGAAACTGATTGGTCAAAATAGATATTTTGGTCTGTTTAACTTTGTTTGTTCCTTCATGAGTAACTTGCAAAGTTTTCCAGATCTCATATGCAGACGTACAGACAGACATTCTATTAAAATCATTCCTATCAAGTGAATAGAATAGAATATTCATGGCTTTGGAATTATTTTTTGCAACAGCCTTTTGCTCTACAGTCCACTATGCAAAACCAGTTGTGGGTTCAACGTACTCAATTTGTGTGATATTCCAAATGTCTAATCCTATTGATTGTAAATAGATTTTCATCCTACATACCTAATATGCATAGTTACCGCCATTAAAAATGGTGGTCTGGCAGTAGACTGACCCTCTACAAATGAACTATTGATAGTGTTGACGCTACCAGTTTTGGCAGCCATTTGAAAATTGTTCAAAAATCAGATTATGAAAACTTTGAAAGCCAATGCACTGATACCAATTGTGGGGAATGCGGATTACGGATCTTAAGGCTAGATTAACACGGGGAGGGGGGGGTGAATAGTGTTTAATGGATTTTAAGGAATTTTTAAAATCTTTATAAATTAAACACAGACAGATGCAATTCACAAACACAGAAACAATCACAGAATCAGACACAGATGCAAATAGTAAATAAAAAATAGTAAAAGGAAAGAACACATTGAAATTTTATACTGGTTCGGAGTTATCCTACATCCAGTCCCATATAATTTCTTGTGCATATTTCTTTTCAAATATAACGTCGATATTACAATCCCAATTTCAAGGCTACGAGATGCACCCTCCTGTCTTCGAGTCTAAGGGAAACTCGATTTAACCAGGCTACAAGATCACTTAATCAATTTACGGGCCACAATCACACCCAATTGATTTACATGCCACAATCATACCTTTTCCAATTTCACTTTGATAGATAGAGAGACTCGATGTGCTTCTTTAATTTCAAATGGTCCTTTAACTCTGAATAGTACTGAGAGCTTTGAGAGAGAGAGAGAGAGGTAGAAAATCAAACTAGAGATTATCGAGTTTGATTCACTTAGGATTTAGGTAGAATTTCGTTTGGACATTAGAGAATATTTGAGTGGAGAAGGAGTGAAGAAATGAATAAAATTATGTTAAAAATTCGTTCAAAACATCTGGTATTTATAGAAGAACAATAGTCGTGTCTATTCATGAAATGTAATGATGGATATACACTTCTTTTGGAAATTTAAAATTTGAATTTAATGGCAGCCATGTCGACATGGGGGATGGGGTACGTCGACATGCCCCTTTGAATTTTGAAAATATATTTTTCTTTTAAAAATGATTTATAAATTATATATTTTTTAAGATTGATTTTAAATCTATTTTACAAGTTTAAAGTATTTTCAAAATGGTTTATAAACTTCAGTAATATTAAAAACTAAGTATAGAACATATTTTGAGATTTCTAAAACTTATAATATTAAAACTAGAAGATAGTTTATAAAAAGAGATAATTTTGAAATCAAAAATATAAAAGATGATAAGAGTAATTAAGGCTAAAATATTTAAACCAAGAGGGATGAATTTTAAAAGTTTTTGAGAAATATTTAAAATAAATCATTTTAAAATTTCATGGATTCCTTTCCACTGGAGAAGGTCATGGGTTCCATCCTACTAAAGTGTTTGTGGGTTCCACCCACTATTAAAATCCGAATAAAGATTTTAGTGCTATTATGAAGTTTCAACATAAATCTAGACTCAATTACTTATCTTGAACTCTTGAACTCTTGATATTCATGAGTCTTTAGTCTTCAATCCCTATACTGTACAGTCTTCATTCTTCAGTACCCGCATATATATCCTACATATACATATATATCTAGACAAGAATATTAATATTTATATTTATATTTTGTAACAAGTTTTAAGGTTGTTGTTTTCAAAAACATCATCTCAGGAACTAACATATATTAGTTTTGAACATTTGTGTTTTCAAAAAGCATCACGTCTCAAAAATATGTTGGTTGGATATATAAGATTTTAAGTGCATGTATGGTTTCAAAAACATATGTTAGTTTCATATAGTTGTGCATACCATAAGTTCGAGTAATCAAAATTTTAATATATGAATCTTGAACAAATACAAGTTTTAAGTATATTGGATTTCACTTTCCTATACGTACTGTTTTATACATATGTGAGTCTCAAAAATGTATATGGATTTTGGATCTATGAATTTCTAACAAATATATTGATTTAATATGTGCGAGCCTTTAAGATAAATAAAGCTTTTTATATATATGGATTAGTATGTAAAAATTTAAACATAGATATATTCGTGCATTTGAATGGTTATAAGTATACCAAGCTTTTTGAAATGTATAATTCCAAATATATCAGTTTCATATACATACATACATACATATATATATATATATATATAAAGTTTTCAAATTTACATAGTATCATATATAATGGTTTTAAAAATACAATGTTTAAAAATTTAAAACGTGTATGCAATTGAGTTATTAGATAAATCACAGTTTTGAAAAATATTAAATAGTGAGATTCATATACACACATATTTAATTTCAAACATATGTATACACAGTTTCAATGTTACATAAACTTTTTGAATGAATATCAGTTTTATACATTAAATTTCTACTAATATGTGTTTTGTATAAGTATGATGTCAAAAGAGCAAAACTTTGAATATATCGCATCTTAAACCATATGTTTATGACTTCTCACTATCATATGCATGTTTATATGGCATAATTATAGTTTTAACATGATTTTTAATATAAAAATCCTTTTTGAATTTTAAAAAACATGATAACATATGTTAGGGCCTAAATAAATCTTATATAACATGATTCTTTAGAAATTGCCTTTTGGTTCATCTTATTCGCACCAATATTTTCCTTGATTGTGTAGAATTGGACTAGAAATTGTTTGATTTCTATAGTTCCATGTATTACTCTTATGATTGGTTGTGAACGCATATTATTCCATGTTTGTATGACATGCTTTGACGTTGTTTGTTTGTGCTTTGAATGCATATGAAGATAGATTGGTGAATTGGGAAAATCGATGGCAAAGTTTGTTGGAATTGGACATAACTTGGAGGAGGGGCTTTGAATCATACTAGGAGCCTACAAGAAAACTCACATCTCAAATGGAGTTAAGGGGAAGACTCAGTGTCGACTTATAAGGATGAGTCAGTGACGAGTTATAATGGTGAAGGTTATGAGTTGGTGGTCATCATGGATGGATAGAGCATGCCTAAATGAGGTAATCCAGCAAAGATGCAAAAGATTTGGCTAAGGGTTAATGGCACTAATGAGTTATCTATAAAACTTGAAGACAAAGGTTTGAATTAGGGCCAATTTATCTGGGATGGATGGGTCGGGGTCTAAATCACCTAGAGAAGAGTATTGAAGGCAAAGAAAAGAAGATAGCCAATAATTGGTTAAGTATATAACTTAGCATCGAGTTATACCTATAACTCAGTGCCGAGTTATCACACTACATGGGATGGATTTGAAAATTTCAAATTAGGTAGAGGATGCTCTGTAGGTCATGCTGGAGGTGTTGGCTCATTCGTATCAGGTGGAATGATAATGTATGAATGATGAAAAGCTAGAATCTTTGGATGTTGGCTTGTGTTAGGAGTAGGTGCCGAAGATGGCGGCTTGTAAAGGAGTGAGCTGTAGGATCAGGGAATGTGGATGGGTTCCTCATGAATAATGGAAACTGGATTGAACAAGAAGGGCCGGTATCCAAATGGATCAAAGGTGGGCTTATAAGTATGTGCTAAGGAATCAGTGACGCTTGGAGTGTTTTCTGCTGTACTTGAAGCAAGGGTATTATATGTGGGGATGCTCATGGATTTGTAGAAAGGATCCGTATACCCTAGACTTGTGGCTTTGGGTCTAGTGTCTAGCTTTTGGCTGTGAGACACACATCCAACTTTGGGTTGTGAGATACGAGAGCACAATGGGGAATTAGGATTTCCGTTAGTCCCTGGTAGTAAGGAGGCCATATGAGTTATCATATATTCAAAGCACAAGAATGAGTGATAGTAAGTCTTGTTTGATGGATGCTATGGTAACATTCCTTTAGTGAGTAATTACTTAGGTATAGTACTAGAGGTATGGATATTTAGACATCGACTATGGTATTCTGTATTGTACCTTTATGATATTATAGAGTATCCTATTATACCGTTATGTGCTAACTCTTTGGTTGCAGAGACAGGTCGTGTATGGTTCATGTACTCTTGTTCCTTACCATATTTACCTGTATAGTATTTTGAGATTTATTTGCTGCTCACACCAGACTGTTGTTTGACCTAAAGTTTTATGTTTTGTTTCTTATTATCTTGGGTACTCTTAAATAAGTAGATTAGATAACAGGTCTAGGTGATGTAGTAGCTATACTGAGGGCGAGCTGGATAGAGCTTTCTCGCATAATATACTTGTATGGATTCTATGTTTATTCCACTGTGCAGCACCGGGGAGCCTTAGTGGTGACTACTTATACTTGTATTTGAGACTGTTATTGAATTTTTTTCCATTGTATAAACTCTACGACATTTGTGTATAATTTTATGGATGTGCACTCTGATGATTTGTTCACATAGTTATTATCATCTCTTCTGTTATGTTTATGATATTTTATTTTAGGGGCATTTCACTAGAAAGACAAACTTTGTAGTCCAATTAGTTTCTAGGACACACATCCACAAAAATTAATTTCAAGGCCAAAGTCAGCAGAGTAATTACTCTTAAGGACAAAGTCAGCAGTCCAATTATTTTCAAGGACATAATTTCATAGGTTTTTAGGCCTTAGAAACTAATTATTTTGCATTTTGTCCTTAAAAGTAATTATTTCGGTTGTGTGTCCTAGAAACTAATTGCACTTTCTAAAGAGGCCCTTGTGGCTAATTTCCACTTTATTTTATCTATGCACTGTGTGATATGATAGGTTATTCTTTGTGTTGTTATTATTCATCTCGATGATCGTTCTATATCGGTCGGGCATGACTATAGCGCACTATTTAGTTATTATTTATGATGGTGGTGTAGAATGGTCATCACACCACATGACTATAAGGTGTTAGCCGATACCTGGGTTGATGCATCCAAAGTTCCCATAGGATGTTTTGTAGGGAGGTTCTGATATATGAGGGTGAATGAGAACTACAACTAAGACTCGAATGCTAATCAAAGCATCTGTTTGAAAGCATAAAGACATCATGATATAACTTGAATACTATGTGTACTAAATATAAAGGCTTAATAACCCAAAGAGAAGATAGGCTTAAAAGTGGAAAACCGTTTGGGGACTTGAAATACGATTGTGATAAATATATCGTGATATTTACAACATTGATTTAAATGCTCATGAAGCATTTGAAAATTCACGTTTGAGGCAGCGTTGGGTGACTCTTAATGAAGAGGTTGTTAGTGAAGGATATATCCAAGAAGTTAATTTCAAAATGTATCTTCAGTACTCTCAATAGATTCATCTCCGAGCCAGTCAAATGATTCTCCAATGTTAGTAGACGCGAAAGGGAATGATAGTAATCCAGTGACATCTTCATGAATGCTATATAGCGGGATTGTAAATATTCTTTAAGAAATAAAATCAAGTAAGAGGCCACTGTTAAGAAACAAAGAATCAATTGACTTGGCAGTGACTAGTGATAAGCCAACTGCACTCCTAAGTGATATTTTAATTTCATCTTCCCCAAAAAAAGAAGAATATTTGAGGCTGAAAGGGAAAAATTTAAATATCTCAAAAGCCTAGGTTCAACAAGATGTAGATAAAAATAGAGCTCTTAGAGAAAGGCTAAAATAAAGGATGCTCGTGAAAGACATTTACGAGATACATAAGAGGAAGAGTATTTAACAAAAAATGTTTCTCATCTATCTAAGAAGGTGTTAGAGTACCTTTTGGGCAGAAAGCATATAATTTTAAGGATTCAATGACAAATGTACTAAGATGAAGAATGAAGCATTGAAATGTAGAAGAACTGCAATGTTAGTGCTTGTATTAGTAATTAAATATTTTTTTAATTTTAATTTCTATCTGTTTTGTTTGTGTTTGTAGGGTTTGCTATGAGTTTGTATGGTTTGCTTTGTATTTTATTACTTGATCCTCTGTTCTATTATTATTTTTTCTTTTGAAAATGAGTGATTTACTATGTATTTATAAATTCAAATATGTAAAACTTAAGTGGCTTAATGAAAACCATTTAACTGATAGACCGAGGTTAAAAATCCCTTTTGTTTTGAATGGTCTTTTGAAAACCATTTAGGGTATAAACCGTTTTCAGAAAACCATTTATACCATAAAATGTTTTAAAAAAAACCATTTGTAAACTCAAGCTTAAAAAATAGGCAAACCTACTTCTTTCCTTTCCCCATGCACAAATCCACATTACTATAGAGGAAACAAAATAACGATTCCGCTAATTTTCCCCAGCCCTACTGCTGCTGGAGATGCTTTAAAATGATCAATGTATGGTTTGAATAAAGAGCTTATGAATGAACAACTATGGTTCTCTCTATGAAATTTAAAGTTAAGCACATTCAGTTGGATGATACATTCAATGAGAGAAAGGTAATTAAGAATTTGGAGAAAGGGACAAATATGAAAATAGTAATGTAAATTAGCGGGTTAGAATAACCTAATAAGCTACTTCAAGGGGCCATTTGGTTCGACTTAAATAAGCTACTTTGGCTTTTTTTTAATCAAAATGGATTGAATTGGCTTTCAAAAAGAAAAAAAGAGCTTATATAAGTCTATACAAACAGGCCTTGAAATATTCCAATCTAGAACCAAGCTTTGTAAACTATATGGATGTATGTATGTGCCAAAAACATAATCCAGGTGCCTTTTACAAGTATGTTATTTTCAGGGTTCGAATTCATGACATTTGGTCTAATAGGCCGAACTACCTTATTGGTAATAATGAAGGAGAATATTACATATAATATCGCTCCAATAGCTACAACACTGATGATTATAGGCTACTTGCTAATGCATATGAAGCTCTGATTTTGAAAATAGCCATATGTTAATTTTTTTTCAAAAATCAGCAACAAATTCTTCCTTAAAACCCATAATCCAATAACCTGCCTCCAAATAATCAAGACCCACAAGCTAACTATCCTACCCACTCAACTATGTTAAAGCGATCCACAAAGGACCTCATTTGGTGGGTGGGTAATTATGCTATAGATCTCATGAAAAGAACATTAAGGAGGTTAAAGAAATGAGTTATGGTATGAGTAAAGAACAACCTCCTCTAATGTTGAATAAAATCGATATTTCATTTATTTTCTCGAATAAGTTAGGTTTGGGGTCTATCCTTCTCATAATGATTAATAATAACTACAAAAATTTGTTTGTCTTTAGGTACCGTTGAGGTAGTTTTTTTACTTTAACAACAATAATCAATAGTCAAAGCTTTATTTAATGTACAAAAGCTTTGGCTTTAAAGCAAAATTGAAGTTGAAAGCAACTTAATAGCAGTAATGTAATGACCTGCCTTTTCAACCCTCGAAAGTCGACAATAATACATTCACGGTATTCACGTGCCTAGCTTCCAAATTCCAGAAAGAAAGATTGTTGAGGGAAAAGAAATAAAAGACAGAATGCAATCTCACATCGTAACGAGTGATATATAAGATACAAAAAATATTTACAAAGGAAAAACTATAATATACATACATCAAATCAAAGCACACTAATCTATCATCAGCGTGGATAGTTATAACAACATGTCTTCACAATTGCTGATAAACACTACCAATACATGTAGCGGAAATAAAATATACATGAGTACATCTTGGAGGCCTCCAACTCATCCCCTAAATCTCCAAAGAACCAATACCTTAAATGAATTTTTAGTGTTATGAAAACTTTAAATGGATCAGGTTGACCCAAGCATTATATAAAAGTAATGCTCGAATCATTTTGGTAAACCAGCATGAGAAACACACCTTAAATGGATTTTCAATGTTATGAAAACCTTTCAAACAAAGGTATCTCGTAGGACTGTATCTCTTTGTTTAGAATATGTAAACCTTTCAAACAAAGGTATCTCTTTTTAATGTTATGAAAACTTTTCATACAATGGTAAATCAACGTGAGAAATACACCTTAAATGTATTTTAAATATTATGAGAACACTTTCTTACATACAATTATGTCACCAATGTATCTCTCTATTTACATTACAATAAACAACCTTTATTAAAATTAAAATTTAATTTTAACCCAACACTGCCCTCGAACGCCTTATAACAAAATGTGAAGGTGAATTCAATAGGTGCTCGTATTTAACTGAACCAAAATAATAAATGCTCATAAACTATCCGAGAACAAACAATTAGTCAACAAACAATGGTCAATGCTCCCAAACTGGCCAAGCACAACTAATCAAACAATAAATGACAATAACTTAATATTGTTATTCTCCATCAAACAAAATATTTCATAAATAATTATATCACTTTCTGAAAATTATTCTTTCATATGTGTATAATATATTCTAGGTAACATCATTTACCAAATTCTAAACAATATCGTATTGTTTATCCTTGTTCCAATATTTAGGAACCCTTATCGATACAGTTGTACCTTCTGTATTGGCTAGAATTCGTGAACCACTCAACCGATAAATTCACATAATATAAAACATATTTATAATACTAACAAATATGATTTCGTATGTATACACACTCAAACTCATTCTAGGGTATGACTAACCCTATCCCTAATGAGTCTTTCCTACCAAAGACTAGGTGTTCGCTCAACCTAAGCTCTGATACCACTTGTAACGAACAGCCTTTCCGACTCTTGAAAGTGGAAACTAATACATTCATAATACTCACATGCCGAGCATACATATGCTGGAAAGGTGGATTATTGGAGGAAAAGAAAGAAAAGAAGAACAAAACCTCACATCGTAATGAGTAATATATAAGATATAACAGATCTTTATAAAAGATAAAATGTAATATACATACATCAAACAGAGTAGACTAATCTACCATTAGCCTGGATAGTTATAAAACCTATCCTTATAATTATTGATAAATACAACCAACAAATGCAGCAGAAAATAAAATATACGTGAGTACGTCTTGGAGGCATACAGCTCGTCCTCTGAAGCTCCAAAGCATCCAAATAAATTTAGAAAACATGCTCGTGCTGACCTGAGCATTATAAGAAAATAACACTCGGATCAATCTGGCAAACCAACGTTAGAAACACACCTTAAATGAATTTTAATGTTATGAAAACTTTCAAGAAAAGGTATTTCGTAATACTATGCCGCACATTAACACTAATGGGTTTTCATATTACGATAACCAAACCATTTCATTGAAAATCTTTTGATATTATAATAATGCCTAGAGTATAAAATAAATATTGAATCATAGTCGAAACTATTACATTAAATAAATTCCAACATAATAGGTATACATCTAAATCCATATAGAAACGTATTGGAGAATGGATTTCGACAATGACAAGGCACTGGGGTACCACCCACCACATTACACCTCTAGAAAAGAATGTACCGAGTGCCACACATATGGACCCCCTACGAATCAGGACTGGACCACCCCCTTACTAGATAGTAACTGAATATTTCATCATCTCGATTACTTTGCAATTTCTCCCAGAACTCTCATGCACAATCAAATCCATAAATAATGATCTAGAAGGATGTTGGCAATAGGTGCGATCCACATAGGCCTTCAATATATCCCATGTTTTAGTCATTCCTGGTTGGTGAGACTTGAGGCTGAACTTATATCCTTTTAAGCAAATCCCACCTGGAATGCCAACATTCCCTCCAAGCAGCAACGCTATGCCAGCATTCATCCATTTAAGCTGTTCATGTTATGATAAAACTGAAGGCACTACTTCTATTACATCCATTTTAGAATCACCATCAGGATCAGTACCATGTATCCCTTACACTTCAAAAAGCTTCATCTTCGGTCACCTTTGAGATATCTTCAATTCGAATGCTTATGCCGGTTCAAAGTGGTTTTTATATAGTATATCCGATCCTATTCTCTCCAAACCGACAACAATATTTTAAAAACTAGCTAAGATTTTATAATTAGTTATTCAATTATCAAATAACAAACAATTCAATCAGAGATTTACCCAAGCATGGTAAAGCACAAAGCAACTACTATGCTTCTTTAATTAATCTTTTACTTACTAAAACCCTATTGTAAATTCTTGTATCAAATTACCTTTGCAAAGATATATTCTCAAACCTTCTCTACTTCTTTCAATACTTGAAAACATTAATATACTTATCTCAACTGTATAAGCATATTCACAAACATTCCAATTTTAGCACTTAGAAAACTTTCCTATGTAATTACATCAGCATTATAAGTATATTTCCAAAACACTACATTTTAATACTTAAAAAATGTACCCATATTTATATAAATGGTATAAGTATATACACAAACCTTTAGAAATATTTCACTTCCAAACCATACTTATTTGGGTTAGACAGATGTAACTTAAACATTAATAAATAATAAACCAAAACACTATTAGTGTAAGTAAATAGGTCATATCGAAACTGGACCAAATATACTTACCACCATATCCCAATTTCAAGCAGTATTATCCCTCTATTAACAATAGGATTAGACAATTTAGAAAACTACCCTTGCCTTACCACACATTCTTAATTCTCAAGATAGAGATGAGTTTCCATACCTTAAAATTTTGTCTTAAGTATGGAAATAACATTCCACACCATCGTATTTTAAAACGATCATTTATGAAAATCGAGTCTCAGTCCTTTTATAAACCCTTTTTATAAATGTCTTTTTAAAAACCCCTTATATAAAATGGCATGTCCTTCGAGGGTTTCAAGCACCACTCTTGCTCTCGAACATAGATTATTTGATACGCCATCGATAAACAGTCTCCATTGTGTGTCTAGTTCCAACTGTGTTTCTTCCTCGTCATCCCGTATAGTGAATTCGACGATGAAGGCTGCTAAAGCTTGCCCATTGATGGCTTTCCTTGGATGGTATGTGATATCATATTGATTCAGTTGTATATTCCACTTGAGAAGTCGTTCGGAATTTTTAAGCCGATACAACACTTGCTTGGGGCTGGTCAGTCAATACTTTAATTGGATGAGCCTGAAAGTATGGTCATAACTTTCTAGATGTGATTAAGAGATATACGCATTTTTTCTAGTTTGGGGTAGTTTTTCTCGGCTCCAGTGAACCGCATGCTGATGTAATACACGGGTCGCTGGATTTTTGCTTCTTCACGCACAAGAGTGATGCTCAATGCATGGGGTGAGATCGCTAAGTAAATGAACATGTCTTCTCCACCATAGGCTTTGATAGGATTGGCGAAGCTTCCATATGCCATAGAAATTCTTCGAATGCTGTTTGACAGGCATCACTCCATTCGAAGTTCTTCTTTCCTTTCTTTATTGCATCGAAGAATGGTATACACTTGTCGGTGGCTTTTGAGAAAAATCGACTTAGTGCTGTGATTTTTCCATTCAGGCTTTACAATTCCTTCTTATTCTTTAGAGCTTGAACTTCTTGTTGTGTCGTTTTTTCTCTAGATTTGCTTCGATGCCCCTGGAAATTATGATGAATCCTAATAATTTTCCAGAGGCTATTTCGAAGTGAAATTTGAGTGGAGTGAGTTTCATTCCGTACTTTAGGAGTATTTCGAACATTTCAGCTAGATTATCCAGGTGTTTAGTAGCTGCTCGTGATTTGACCAAACATATCGTCTACGTAAAGCTCCATACTTTCCCAATTTAGGGATTGAATATGGTGTTCACCAACCTTTGGTAAGTTGTCCCCACGTTCTTCAAGCCAAATGGCATTACGTTGTAGTTGTATATGCCTTGATCGGTGATGTAGCTGGTGTTTTCTTGGTCAGGCTCATGCTTCAGGATTTGGTTGTACCCGAAGTATGCATCCATGAATGATAGCGGTTCATGCCCTACCGTTTGGTCCCCAAGCTGGTCTATTTTAGGGAGATGGAAGCTATCGTTCGGACAAGCTTTGTTTAAGTCCGAGTAATCGATAAAGATACACCACTTCCCATTGGCTTTTTGACTAAGATCGAGTCTGACACCCATTAGGGATAAGTTGCATGTTGGATAACTTGTCTACCTCTTCCCTTATTACCATAGACCATTCAGAACTCAAGCTACGCCTCTTTTTATTTACTGGTGTGAACTTTAAGCCAATATTGAGTGTATGGCATGCGATTTCTGGTGACACCTCACATATATCGAAATGCGTCCATGCGAACACATCCAAGTAAGCATAAAGAAATTTGGTAAGTTCCAACTGCATCTTGTTTCCATGTCGCGATCCACTTTTCAAAACTTTAGTTGGATCGTCCATATTGATCGGGACATATACCATCAATTTTGCCTTGCTGCCTGTTCCTCCCCTGAACTCTTCTTTCTAAGGTCCAAAGCATTATCGAATTGGCTATGGTCACTAAGCCAGGGGCAGATCTATAGCTGCTATTCAGAAGGTTCACATATGTGGACAGTTCTCCCCACATCATTCCCTTTTTCCTTTCTTCTGGATTCACGTAACTCTACAATGTAACATTCTCTGGCGGGACACTAATCTTCTTTCACCACTCTGATTTCATTTCTAGCAAGGAACTTCATGGTTTGGCACTATTGAGCCAAAGCTATGCTGAAATCTGTTAGAGCAGGCTGTCCTAAGAAGGCGTTATATGTGGAAATTTCATCCATAATTACAAAATTCTGGATGAGGGCGACTCTTTGATCACCTTCTCCAAGTTCCACTGCCAGGTCGATTATTCCCACAGGTTATTTGGGTTTGCCAGTGAACCTTGGATCTTCGTTTGGCATGCAGACATGCATTTCATGCCAATCATCATTTGATCAAAAGTAAGTTTGAAAATTATATTAATGGAGCTACCGCTATCGACCAACAATCATTGAACAATAGCGGGACCAATTCCCACTGTTACCACCATTGGATCGAGATCCGGGGCTTCGGACCCTTCGATGTCCCGATTTCGGAACACTATGTCGTCACTTAATATTTTCTGCAGCTTGGCTGGGGTTTCATCTTCTATGGAATGACATGATTCCTTTAGAGCATGCTTCAATGAACTTGCATACCGCTCTATTTCTCCTTAACTTCTTTGCATGGGGTGTGGTCCTCTAGGTATTGTTCCAATAATAAGTCTTTGGTCTGTTCGTTTAGACCCTTCTTTACTAGTTCTCACTTGATTCCTTCGTTCTCTAGGAGGCTGAGGCGCTGTGGGTTGATTAGGGTTCTGTGACTTTCTCACGTACCACTGGAGTTTGTTTTCCCACATCAACTCCTCAATAAGATTCTTTAGATGGCATCATTCATTTGTGTTATGACAATGAGTCTTGTAGAAGTGGCAGAATTTTCCTGAGAATTTCTGCTGCTCAGTTGCTTCCTTCCTAAGGTTTTTCTGTATTCCTCAGTTCTCCGTGTCATGAGATAAATATTTTCCAAAGTTTCATTTAGAGGAGTATAGTCTTCGGGCATGAACCATTTAAACCTTTTATTGTTGCCACTACCATTCCTTTTATTGGAGTTCAGATTTTCTCTCTCTTTTGATCTCCATCTTTCCCTATGACTCCTTGAGCAGTTCCAAAAGCGTGTGCGTTCTGATTCATTGCTACATTGCTCTGTCCGATCTTCAACAGTTGCAACCAGTAGGCTTCCTTTCTAGCTTCCGCGCTTCCTCCAACCTTAAGTATTGACTTGCTTTACAATTGTATTCTTTGCTCGTGGTAGGTTGTTTAATCTTAATCCACTTTTCAAATTCATTATCCGGGTGAATGGCACAGATTGCCACCATAAAAACCATATTGGGGTGCTTACTTCCATCATTGCAGTGTTGAACTGATTCCTGGAAGATTTCAACGATTTGTTGCGTCCCTGCAATAATCCAGATAGAGACAGACATCTTTTTGCTTGCGCGATATGGAGCCTGAATTGGTTAAGAAATATTATTACAGGTTGTTCAAAGGTAGAGATAGATCTTGGCAGAATCCTAATGAACCATATAGATGTAACTCCTTTTAGAAAGATGGGAAAACATCTACACCGAACAGCTTCTAAAGTGTTGCCTCCGTCCACATACCAGCTATATTTGTATAAATGGGGTTTTGGGTCGTCCCGTCGTAGGATGGGATAGTTGGAATTATGAATTTATCTGAATATTTTTCATTCAAGATTTCATCGGTAAAGTGGGTCCGACTTGGAGTAGATCCCCATTTATCATCTTTTCTATTTTTACTCTCATCCATTAATTGTTTGACTATGTCTGCTATGTATGCCTCTAGTGTCCGGTAATCCGGCGATGACAGTCAGTCACTACACCAAGTGTTTGTCATTGCAAATGGTCTTGGCACAAGGGTTGAAGCCCAGACTCTCCTGTCTTTTGGAGAGCCACTCATACAGGATCCTGTTAGTTTGCAGTTGGACTAGTTGGGGGCAGTTTGTACGTTCTTAGTATCATCAAATGCGTTGACATTCTCTTCGAACTGATTGTTTTGTTCTTCATCTTCTGAGTCGGAGAGATCCATTGTTATATCTTCTTACGGGGTCTTTGACCCTTGATCCAAGTTCAGAATTGGTTGTCTTGCAGCGAGCGGGGTATTCGTGTTTCCTTCCATATTGTGTCCCATGATTCCCATTGTCACCCTTTTTGCGGCTCTTTACTGTTTATTCTGTTTAGACCAAAAACGGAAGAGTTTTCTTGTTCTATAACAGCCATGGGTTTAGACATAGTTCTTGGAGCGGGATTTGACTGTAAGGTTAAAAAACGTTAAGCTTCTCCAATAAAGCCTTCTAGCTATTTTCCATTCTCAGGTTGATCTCGTCAACCATCTTATTTAATTCAGCCTTGTAACGACTTCATGTTAATTGGAGGATGCTGGCGCCTGATTTCTTAAGTTAGCACCATTTACTTCAGCATGTTGAGGATTAACATCTTCTCCAGCTATCACTATCCCTATGGACCTTCTAGAGGCAGTTATCCTTCTTTCAGGAGCTATTGATTCCAGGTAGTTGATCTTTCAGGAAAAGATTGTGGATCTAACTTCTGGACCTATAGGATGCAAAGTAGATAGCTAGATTCGAATCCGAAGTTTGGTTCTCAATGAAAGAACCAAAATGTTAACCCAAAAAAGGATCAACATCCTAGTTTGAATGAAAGCAGTAGCCCTGTTGTCACAGAGCAGTAATATATATAATAGGTATAGAAAAAAGTAGTAAGAGAAAGAAGACATGAAGAATTTTATAATGGTTCGGTTGTTAATGAAGCCTACGTCCACTTTATAATTTCTTTTATAGACTGATTGTTGTTACAAGAAGTGTTTGATTACAAGGCTTTTGATTGGCCTTAGCTAGATTGAATCTCCAAGGTGAGAATCCACTGAAGAATCATAATTATCCCTTTGGAGATTGTTGTAAGGTAGGTGTAGAGCAAAGAAAGTTTCCAGCAGAGCTTCAGCAACCAGTCCGAAGAAGATCCCCTTTATGTGGCAAGAAGTGTGATATTTATAGAGATCCGAGTACTTCTGGACCATGCATGTTCACTATTGCTTGTAGATGGACGTAGGAGGATCCAGTAGAGCCTAGCTCGTGACCTAAGCCAGAAGCATGGATCGCCGGCGATCCATCTCGCCAGCAATCCATGGTCTATGGATCGTTAGTCTATGGATCGCTAACGATCCATAGCAATAGCTCAAGTGCGAGCTAATCACTTAGCCCATTTTCTTCTTCGCCTAGTTTAGATCGCCAAGATTCCATGATCAAGCATGGATCGCTGGCGATCCATGGTGTATGAATTGCTAGAAATCCATACACTTTGCATATTTTTTCTTTCTTTGCTCCCTATATGCCATAGCAACCCAAAGATGACGTATGGATTGCTGGCGATCCATATTGTATGGGTCGCTAGCAATCCATACACCTAGTCTATTTTTGGACTTTGATGTTTGAAATGCTTTTGTTGCCTTGTATCGACATTGCTCTTGCAGTCTCGTTGTACATCGCTTTGTTTTGATGATATTTGCTAGTTGTATTTAGCTGCTAACTAGACTGGACAGATGCTTGTCTCTTGGTTCAGTCAAACTCAGTAGTTGCTTTTGTAGTATGACTTGGCTCTCTTTAACTTGTTGCTTTAGCCCTTTTGGTTAAGTTTCGAGCCATTCCGGCTACATAAGTTATTCCGTTTTCTCTTGGATGCTGATGGGTTAAAAACCCAGATAACGTTGCCTTCCTACAACTTTGTTTGAATCAAGGCTGCTCTGGAATTATCGTTCTTAGTCTCTACTTAGTTAATTCCAAGTAATCCTATTAAGGTTTTACGAACGTGAGCTGGGTCATGCTGCCACTCACTTAGTTTCGGTCTCGACCGCTGCTGCTTGTCATAATAGATCAAAATTTTCTCCATATCTACTTGGTATATCTTGAAGTCACAACACAAGTTCGAGGTCATAGATGTGCAATCGTATGGATTCCAACGATCCATCTAGGTGATGGATCGCTAGCGACCCGAACACTTGGGATTTTTCGTGCTTTTTTCCTACTTTAGCGGTCAATCCGATTCATTTCATTATTTCTACGCGACCCAAGCCTTTCATTCTTCATGCGATCCGTGATTCTCAACGACCTGATCCAACTCCTTAGCGGCAATTCGACCTATACTTGACCGACTTGATCCATCACTTTCCAGAAACTTAGCCTTGTCTACCACTGTGATTCCTTCTACATCGCCAACGCCGGAGCATCTCCGTTGCCGCCTCTGACCAAAGCCCTAGTCTGCCTTTGCCTTAGTTCGCCGCCAATTCATCCCTAGATTGCCGTCGACCCAGTTGCAGTTTGCTGTCCTAAAGCTTCAATCCACTTTGCGTTTTAGGTTGTTAATCCAAGACGGGTTTGCTGATTTCAATCTTTGTTTAATGATTCGATGGCGAGATTGAACTCGTGATGTTTGTTGTGAGAATTCCGAGTCGATTGCCGCTTAATGGAGGAAGAAAGTAAATCGAGTCTTGGGTTCCTCTCAAAATGACATTCAGGCCTTGCCCCAGTGCTTGACATATTTTGCTATCTTTTTCCATTGAGCCGTAATTGATTTGTGCCAAGTTCAATAGCTGATACTGCACGAGACATCGCGAATTGGTCCTTACTCTTTCGAAGAATTTGGACTTACCTTACTTGCCTTTGTATGCTCGGTGTCCCTATACTGAAAGTTTTTTCCTGCTTCGCTTCGGATAACGGCTCTGTTATCGATCATTGATCGATAACGGGTAAGTGTAGAGGAAGTAAAAGCAAAAGGAAATGATATAGGAAGTTCTTTTCCTTTTCCACTGTGAGCAAACTATCTATGCGAGATAGAGCGTTTGCGGTGTTACGGACACCGATCTCACCCCCTATAGATAGCATACTGCATTTGGCTCGGTACGTATTTGGAATCCAATGTGTCGGCACGAATCAATATCTCTTCAAAGTTCAAGTGTCATAGGGGAAGCTATTCGTTTTAGAATAGAATCATCTGACCGTTTTGGATGTGAGTTCTACTGTTTAGAATAGAGTATCCATCTTCATGCCACAAGTCAAGCGGAGAAAGCCCGATGCTTTCGGAAGCCGAGTCGTCATCCATCGCCCTTTCTCCTCCACCATATAGGCTGAATATGGCTATTGGTCCCAGTAGGCCCGGTCTTGGATCGAACTACCCCCAATTTCAGAGTTCTCCTTAACCCAGAAGAGAGAGCTTTTTCCGTGGTTTCTGCTACGGTCCAACACAATATCCGTGTGCAATATGGAATAACAGAGGAAGATGTATGCCTTCTAGAGAAGAACGGGTTTTCTTACATGCCTCCCCTAGGATATACCACTTGTTATCGGTACATGTGTCTGAACGGAGCTATGCCTCCTTTCAATAACTTTTTGCGTAAAACTCTCTCGAATTTAGGTATTGCCCTATTCTAGATTCATCCCACAGTTATGCCATCCTAACTTTTTTTCACATCCTTTGCACGCATACATTTAATCACGCTCCAAGCTTTTACGAGCCGCGGTACTTTCTTTCATTCAAGAGAAGAGATGAGTGTCTATCTATGGTCGTAATCGAAGCACAAAGGAATCAAACAAATTGTATTACAAGTGTAGAGCATCCAATTCAAGTTCAATACATAGTAGTTCTTCATTAAATGCCTCGAGGGGATTAGCCGTCTATGGACGACGAGGGGTAAGTTCATTTCTTTACTTATTGAGTTTAGATATGTCGCTGTGGGGATTCTAACAAATCGAACATTTCTTGTAGTTATCCTAAGGCTGATAGAGACTTGTCTCTTAATGAAGTCTTTCGAACCTTGAAGGCTATCAACTCCGAGGAAAGATCCATTAAAGTCTTGTTGACCGACAAAAATTGCTCTGATATGGATTATTACATCCAGGGAGATCCACCCTTCTAGTTAAAGTCCCCTCTCCTTCTCGATCCAGGGTTCGCATGCGATCCACTTCCTCTCCTCATAGTTTCGAAGAAGGCGCTTCTCAAGAGAGAGAGGGCTTGTCCAAAGAATCAGCCGAAGAGGCTCGTATTAGAAGAGATGTTGTTGCGAACCCGAGTTAGTCGCCCGGCCAAAATGCCTTCGATCTTGGAAGAAGGAGAAGTGGAATTCAAGAAAAAGGAAGGTAAAGCTGCAATGACATAGAAAAAGAAGAGGAGTGGAAATCGAGAGTAGTAGCGATGAGTCCACTTCTAGCGATGACTTCTATGAAGAATTCGATGATGCGAATTTTGAATCTTGCAATGAGACTCGGGGGATGAGTCCCATTATTCCAAACTCATCTCCTCCAGATACGAGCGATAAAGACAATGCCTCAGGAATCGGTAGACGTCGGGACTCTCGAAGTAAATATGTTAGCGTAGAGTTTGGAGATTTGAGTGATGTTTACGTCGATTTCGACGTGCTTATGGGGAAAGATTTCAAATTTAAGGAGATGCCCCCTTGTTCAAGCCATGTCGCATCCGAAGTTAGTCCGATTCCTTTTGCGGTGCCTGCCCGATCTAGTTAGTGACATCGTTTTAGGCTCTCCTTCCAAACACAATACACAATTCACTAGGGTCACACTCACTTGTACACACACTTTTCATGTTTATTTTTCTTTTTTAAACCTTTTATTTATTCTTCGTGCCAGGTATAATGAGAGGACGCGGCCTTATGATAATCTCGAGGAATTCACCGACTCCAAGCGTTGGTCCAAGCATTCTTTTGACCATTACCAACACCGAGAGATGGAGGAAGAGTATAGAAGAAGGAAAGATATAGAGGCGGAGACTCATCCCCAAAATGAGAGGGAGCAGGGCTCGACGAGAGAGAGGAGCCATCAAAAAGTTCTAAATTCGACTGCGATTCCCATTCTTCAGAGCAGTGAGCTTTTTTTTCAACGCGTTCTTTAGCAAGTCAGAAAGTCACCATTATTTCTATCTCTGTTCCGCCTTCAACTTTCATTCTATCATCTTTTATTGCTCTTGCCCTCGGTGCTTCACATCCCTACCAAAGACCAGCCTATATTCTTCCATTCGGTCCTCTCAAGCTTGAGGTGGTGCTGCCTAGGTGGTTTTTAAGGGGGGTTAAGTTTGATCGTGATCTTCGTCCGATCCATGTTGATTTTATGTGCCACATCTTCAAGCTATCCAAAACGACTTCGAACAGGCCAAAGGGTGGGAGAAATCGTGTAAGTAGCTAGCAGATACAAATCGCAACAACTACCAGGAATCCTTTCTTTTGAGTTAGAGAAGGATGATATTGAAAGAGCTTTGGTAAAACACGATGCCAGGATCAAAATACCGAAGGAGGAGAAAGAAGTGGCGCTGTGAGAAAGCAAAAAGAACATCGATTTGCTAAAGGAATTAAGAGAGTCCTATGAAAGAATTGAGATCGTCTATAGGGACGAAATAAAGAAGGCTCTTGCAGAAGAGGCTAAATTAAAGGAGGAGGTGGCCGCTTGTAGCGTAACAATTGAAGCCCAGAATAAAAATATCTCCGATCATGACCTTATCATTTAGTGGCACAATAATACCATTTCCGATCAGGTTGAGACAAGCGCACGTCTACTAGATTAAGTTGCACAGCTTAATGCCGATACGTCTCGTTTCGAAGTTGAGAAGACCGCTTTTACGATGGATTATTTGGAGCTTCAAAATGCTTTTGAAAGGAAGATGGACGAGACCATCCTGAATTTTTATGTTAATTCTCTACTACACCAAGGGAGCTTAGTTACTTAGACCCGAAATATCTGTGCAGCCTTGTTGCGGTCTGGGAAAAATCTTGACCCTCTTTCGTGACGGCGGTGACGTTTACACCGAGCGAGAGTTAGAAAATGCCTACCTTGAAGAAAAATTGTAGAAGGTGTTCCTGGGGGTTCAAGAGATTTTATAGATCGAGAGGGAGAAAGAATCTGCCGATGTCGCTATGGCTGCGGTTGCCGAAGCGCTTACTGAGCTTTTCATTTCTGGCGTCGGCGAGCCATCAGAGTAGCCCTACGATTTGCCAACAAGTTCTGGGCTTGAGGCTTCCCCTCAGATTATAGAACCATCTATGGAGGGTGAAAGGCATGAGTATGAAGGTGACATTCTCGGTTATTCTTTCGATGTAGGTAATCCTCTTGTTTCCCCCGAGTTCGGGAGCTTTCAGCTTACGCCACAAGAGCAGGAAGAATTTAATGCTTTCATTTCTTACCTTATAGGTCCGTCTACCTTATCCATAGAACTGCCAGCATCCTCGACGCTTGGACTTGCAGCTATTTTCACTGCTTCCGTTCTCGTTTCAATTCCTTCTTTGGTCTCCCTGTCCGTGTATGGTTCGCAGCCGGAGCCGGAGTCCAAAAAATTCACCACACTTTATGGTTTCGACGACTCTTCTATACCTTTGGAAGGTGATGCAATAGCGGTCGAAGTTAGGGAGCATGAAGTACAAATTGAGCAGCGATGCAACACTAAAGAACAACTAGCTGCCGTAAAAAATAAGAAGGTTGAAGCAATCGAGGCCTCCTAGAGCTCTCGCAAATCATGTAAGCATAAAAAGAAGGGCGAATCTTTTGAGAAGGCTGCAGAGCAGGAGGAGGACACCGGTGCTGAGGATATTGTTAACATCACTGGCAGTGACACCACTCCCGAGGCAAAGCAAAAACTCCGAACAAGTGGCAGAAAGGGGAGTGGTGTAAAGAAGCACTGAGAAGCTTGAGTGGTGATTGATCTGATTTTGATTCATTTTGTGTCGTTTTATTAAAGTGCATAGTCTGCACTTTGTGTTTTTATTGGAGTCTTGCTTTTGTTGGCCGGCATTGTGTGGGTACGACCACCACGTTTTGACCTTTTATGAAAGAAAGTTATTAGCAATACATTTTTGATATTTGATTGTACTCTTACTTACCTGTTCATATGTGTTCTGTGCACCTGTGCTTGTTTTGTTTGCACTTATCTAGTTCTGTGATTACTACCGAAATTCTTTGTTTGGAGCAACAATTTTTATTTAGAGTAACATAACTCTTGTGAAATTATCGTATTCAAGTATTTTTGTTTAAGTGTCGGTGTATGCCCCTAGGTTAACAAGGCTATTTACTTCAAAGAGTTGACAAATGACCAGTAACTCAAGGTTTAAATAGTCTGCATATTAACACTTGAAATTTGACTAAATAGTCCACTGGGGAGTCATAGTTAATCCCTTTTGAGATTGTTGCATGGGAGGTGAAGAGTGAAGAAAGTTTTCAATAGAGTTTCACCAACCAGTTCGAAGAAGATCCCCTTAATGTTGAAGGTAGGGTGGTATTTATAGAGATCAGAGAGCTTCTGGGCCATGCCAGTTCACCAATTGCTTGTAGATGGACAAAGGAGGATTTGGTAGAGCCTACCTTACAACTTGAGCCAAAAGCATGGATTGCTAGCGATTCATGATTGATGGATCGTTAGCGATCCATGGTCTATGGATCTCTAGCGATCCATAGTAGTCGCTCGAGTGCGAGCTAATCATCATGGGAGTATGCTAGTGAGTGCTGGTCCACTAATGGATTTGAGAATTATGATTACCTCTGCACTAGATGCCTACTTCTCTTAAACTAATTGCTGGCAAGCCTCCTTTGATTCGTTTGATAAGCGATAGCCTCCTTAGACTGCTAAGAACCTAGTTTTTGGCTTTGGCTATCTTCTTTTTGAAAAAAAATCACTTTAAAATAAATGATAAACCCCTTTTATTTCCTTTAGAATAAAACAGTTACTATTATAATAACTTTTCTATAAAGATGGAATCTTTTTAGAGTAATTTTATAACATTAACGCACACACGCGCGCGCACGCACACACACACACACACACACACATATATATATTTAAAAGAATAATAAAAGAAGTTGAAGTACCAAAAAATATTTTTTATATAAAATATCATAGAAAATTCAAAAGTCAAATTCAAAATCTTTTTTCCAAATCGAAACCATTTCCAAATCAAAGCAACTCTTAATATTATTTTTCAAAGTACTATAAGGAGACCAATAGTTACTATAGCACTTAACCAATGCCATTACTATATTTTCCACTAGAAGATCCTGCACAATATCTGCATGCAATAAGGAATATCAGAGGAAGATGTACGCCTTCTAGAGAAGAATGAGTTTTCTCACATGCCTCCCATGGGATATACCGCTTGTCATCGGTATATGTGTCTAAATGGAGCTATGACCCTTTCAATAACTTTTTGCACGAGACTCTCTCGAATTTAGGTATTACCTCATTCTATATTCATCCCAAGTTTATGCCATCCTAACTTTTTTGCATGTCCTTTGCATGTAAACATTTAATCACGCTCCGAGCTTTGACGAGCTGCGGTACTTTCTTTCATTCAAGAGAAGAGATGAGTGTCTGTCTGTTGCAATAATCGAAGCTCAAAGGAATCAAACAATCGTATTACAACTATAAAGCGACCTATTCAAGTTCAATACACAATAGTTCTTCATCAGATGCCTCGAGGGGATTAACCGTCCATGGACGACGAGGGGTAAGTTCATTTCTTTACTTATTGAGTTTCGACATGTCGCTGTGGGGCTTCTAACAAATAGAACATTTCTTGTAGTTATCCTAAGGCTGAATAACGACTTGTCTCTTAATGAAGTATTTCGAACCTTAAAGGCTATCAATGCCAAGGAAAGATCCATTAAAGCCTTGTGGACAGATGAAAACTTGTTCCGATATGGATTATTACATCCGGGGAGATCCGTCGTTCCAGTTAAGGTCCCCTCTCCTTCTCGATCCAGGGTTCACACGTGATCCACTTCCTCTTCTCACAATTCCAAAGAAGGCTCTTCTCAAGAGAGAGAGAGAGGGCTTGTCCTGAGAATCAGCCAAAGTGGCTCGTGTTGGAAGAGATGTTGCTGCGACCTAAGTTAGTCACCCGGCCAAAATGCCTTCGATCTTGGAAGAAGGAGAAGAGGGATTCAAGCAAAGGAAAGGTGAAGCTGCAATGGATTTAGAAAAAGCAGGGGAAATCGGGAGTAGTAGCTATGAGTCCACTTCTAGCGATGACTTCTATGCAGAATTCAATGATGGGGATTCTGAATTGTGCAATGAGTCTCCAAGGATGAGTCCCGTTATTCCAAGCTCACCTCCTCCAGACACGAGCGATAAAGATAATGCCTTAGGAATCGGTGGATGTCAAGAATCTCTAAGTAAATATGTTGGCGTAGAGTTTGGAGATTTGAGCGATGTTTACATCAATTTCGACGTGCTTATGGGGAAAGATTTCAATTTGAGGAAATGCCCCCTTGTTCAAGCCATGTCGCATCCGAAGTTAGTCCGATTCATTTTGCGGTGCCTGCTCGATCTAGTTGGTGACGTCGTTTTAGGCTCTCCTTCCAAACACAATACACGATTCACTAGGGTCACACTCACTTGTACACGCACTTTACATGTTTATTTTCTGTTTTTGAAACCTTTTATTTATGCTTCATGCCAGGTATAATGAGAAGACGCGGCCCTTATGATGATCTCGAGGAATTCACCGACTCCTACCATTGGTCCAAGCATTCTTCCGACCGGTACCTGCCACGAGAGATGGAGGAAGAGTATAGAAGAAGGAAAGATCTAGGGTTCGAGACTCATCCCCGAGACAAGAAAGCAGGGCTCGAAGAGAGAGAGAGGAGCCAACAAAGAGGTATAAATTTAACTGTGATTCCCATTCTTCAGAGCAGTGAGCTTTTGTTTCAACGCTTTCTTTAGCGGGTCAGGAAATCCCCATTACTTCTGTATCTGTTCTGCCTTCAACTTTCATTTTGTCATTTATATTGCTCTTGCCCTTGGTGCTTCACATCCCTACCAAAGACCAGCCTATATTCTTCTGACTGGTCCTCCCAAGCTTGAGGCGGTGATCCCCAGGTGGTTTTTAAGGAGGGTTAAGTTTGACCGTGATCTTCTTCCGATCCATAGTGATTCTTATATGCCACATCTTCAGGCTATCCCAAACAACTTCGAACAGGCCAAAGGGTGGGAGAAATCGTGTAAGTAGCTGGCAGATACAAATCACAACAACTACTAGGAATCCTTTCTTTTGAGTCAGAGAAGGATGATAATGAAAGAGCGTTGATAGAACGTGATGCCAGGATCAAACAACTGAAGGAGGAGAAAGAAGCGATGGTACAAGAACGTAAAAAGAATGTCGATTTGCTGAAGGAATTAAGAGAGGCCCATGAAAGAATTAAGATTGTCTATAGGGACGAAATAAAGAAGGCTCTTGCCAAAGTGGCCAAATCAAAAGAGGAGGTGGTCGCTTGTCGCGCAACAATTGAAGCTTAGAAGAAAACTATCCCCGATCACGACCTTATCATCTAGTGGCACAATAAGACCATTTTCGATCAGGTTAAGACATGCGCACGACTATAGGATCAAGTTGCACAGCTTAGTGCTGATAAGTCTCGTGTCGAAGTTTAGAAGACCGCTTTTACGATGGATTATCTGGAGCTTAAAAATGCTTTTGAAAGGAAGATGGAAAAGATGGACGAGACCATCCTGAATTTTTTTTGTCAATTCTCTACTGCACCATGGGAGCCTCAGTTACTTAGATTCAAAATTTCCATGCATTCTCGTTGTGGTCTAGAAAGAAATATTGACTCTCATTCGTGACAGCGATGAACTTTACACCGAGCAAGAGTTAGAAAACGCCTACCTTGCTGAAGAATCGTAGAAAGTGTTGCTGGAGGGTTAAGAGAATTTGCGAAACGAGAGGGAGAAATAAGCTGCCCATGCTGCTATTACTGCGTCTGCCGAAGCGCTTATGGAACTTTTCTTTTCTGGTGTCGGTGAGCCATCGAAGCAGTCTCGCAATTTTCCAACAAATTTTAGGCTTGAGGCTTCCCCTCGGATTATAGAACCATCTATGAAGGGTGACAGGGGTGAGTACGAAGGTGACATTCTCGGTTATTCTTTCGGTAAATGTAATCCTCTTGTTTCCCCTGAGCTCAGGAGCTTTTAGCTTACGCCGCAAGAGCAGGAAGAATTTAATGCTTTCATTTTTGACCTTATAGGTCCGTCTACCTTATCCGTTGACTTGCCAGCTTCCTTGGCTCCTAGATTTGCTACTATTTTCACTGCTTTCGTGCTCGTTTCTATTCCTGCTTTGGTCTCCCTGTCCGCGTACGGTTCGTAGCCGGAGTAGGAGTCTAAAAAATTTACCACACTTTATGGCTTCAATGATTCTTCTATACCTTTGGTAGGTAATGCAATAACGGTCGAATTAGGGAGCAGGAAGTACAAATTGAGCAACCATGCAACACTCAAGAGCAACTGGCTGGCATAAAAAAGGAAAAGGTTGAAGCAATCAAGACCTCCAAGTGCTCTCGCAAATCATGGAAGCATAAAAAGAAGGGCGAATCTTTTAAGAAGGCTGCAGAGCAGGAGGAGGACACCAGTGCCGAGGATATTGTTGACATTACTGGCAGCGACACCACTTCCTAGGAAAAGCAAAAACTCCAAACAAGAGGTAGAAAGGGGAGTGGCGGAAAGAAGCGTTGAGAAGCTTAAGTGGTGATTGATCTGATTTTGATTCATTTTATGTCGTTTTGTTGAAGTGTATAGTCTGCACTTTGTGTTTTTGTTAGAGTCTATGTTTTTCTTTTGTTGGCCGGCATTATGTAGGTACGACCACAACGTTTTGACCTTTTATAAAAGAAAATTATTAGCAATACATTGTTGATATTTGACCGTACTTTTACTTATCTATTCATACGTGTTCTGTGCACTTGTGCTTGTTTTGTTTACACTTATCCTGTTCTGCGATTACTATCAAAATTCTTTGTTTCGAGTAATAATTCTTTGTTTGGAGTAATAGAACTTTTGAAATTATTGTACAAAAGTATTTTTATTTAAGTGTCGGTGTATGCCCCCCAGTTAACAAGGTTGTTTACTTCAAATAATTGACAAATGGCCAGTAACTTAAGGTTTAATTAGTCTGCATATTAACACTTGAAATTTGACTAAATAGTCCACTGTGGAATCATAGTTAATCCCTTTGGAGATTGTTTCATGGAAGGTGAAGAGTGAATAAAGTTTCCAATAGAGCTTCACCAACCAGTCCAGAGGAGGTTCCCTTAATGTTGAAGGTAGGGTGGTATTTATAGAGATCAGAGAGCTTCTAGGCCAGGCCAATTCACCAATTGCTTGCAAATGGACACAGGATGATCTGGTAGAGCCTACCTCACGACATGAGCCGAAAGCATGGATCGTTAGTGATCCATAGTCTATGGATCTCTAGCGATCCATAGCAGTCGCTCCAGTGCGAGCTAATCAATCATGGGAGTATGCTAGTGAGGGCTGGTCCACTATGGATCTGAGAGTTACAACTACCTCTGCACTAGAACCCTACTTCTCCTAGACTAATTACTAGCAAGCATCCTCTGGTTTATCTAATAAGCGCTAGCTTCCTCAGACCGCTAAGAACCCTGTATTTTGCATTGGCTATCTTCTTTTTGAAACAAAATCATTTAAAATAAAAGATAAACCCCTTTTATTTCCTTTAGAATAAAACAATTACTATTATAATAACTTTTCAATAAAGATGGATTCTTTTCAGAGTAATTTTATAACATTTACATATATACATAAATTTAAAAGAATAATAAAATAAGTTGAAGTACCAAAAAATATTTTTATATAAAATACCATAGAGAATTCAAAAGTCAAATTCAAAATCATTTTTCCAAATCGAAACCATTTCCAAATCAAAGAAACTCTTAAAATTAATTGATTTTTTTTATATTTGGTTGATTTTATATATTCCAAGTTAATTTTATAAATTAAATCACTCATATTTCGAATATAATGATTTAATTGGATAATTAAATTGTTAATTTAATATTTGAAATTGCAGAAATAATTGGATTTTGAATTTAATGAGAATGAAAATGATTTATAAAGTTGATTTAAATTCTATTTGAATTAGAATGATGTTAATAAACTTTTAAAATTGATTTAAAAGTGAATAAATAGAAATTGGAAATTTATTTATTTAATTAACGTGTAGAAATAGTCATTTTTGACACTGTCTCGGATTTTGATGAAACTAGTTTCATTGGATCCGTAATAATGAGTTATTATAGAATTTCAAATTTCATGTCAATCGAACTTAAGGTTTGGTCGTGTAAAGCTAAAACACACAAAAATTAATTAATGAAAATTTTAATTAAAATAATTCTATTCAAAAACCTTTCTTCCAAGTATGATGGAACCAGCTTTCGATATATATTCCATTGTGTTCAAAATATGGTTAAAACATTACAAACGCCAAGCAGCACACTTTGTTTGGAGTTTGAAATTTTTTGGATGAATAGTAATTTAATTGCCTGTGAATAGAGGACCCAAACCTATTTTTTTGACAAAAAACCCTAACCCTAGGTCGATAGCCCCCTCTAACATTTGAACAGGTGTAATCATTTGATTCTTTCTCCTCAAATTCCTCTTAATCAGCGAACAGTATGAAAAAATTCCAACTACAATATTATAGAGCATATCGAGATCTATAAATCCAACGGAGATGATCGAATTTGGAGTAGAGGATCAACGTGGATCTCGATGCAAAGGTCGTGTGTTCATGTGCATTTTTCAAGATAGATATGGGGCTGAGCGCCTCGTGGTGTGGTCGAAGATGGAGTCGGCGATGGGCTTCAGCGTGGTAGTCCCTGATCGATGTGCAGTGGGTCATGGTGGGTGCAACAACAAAAGGAAGGAGGGAGCGTATGGGTTTGTTGCGCTCATATTTTGCCTAGAGGAAATGAACATAGGGAAGAAGAGGAGGGCAACTCAGATATGGAGATGCTAAAAAGAACGACCTAGATTAATTTAAGGTAAAAAAAGAAATTATAAATTCGTGTAGTCTTCTAAATTGCTAACTTATTCATACGAGGTCGAAATCAGATGAAACAAGTTGCGTTGGGTTCATATTCGCAAATACTACGTAATGGAGGTGGTTTGGATGGATTAGGAGCTACTAGGAATTTTGGATAAAATTAAACGTTTGTTTAATTTTATACAAAATAAAATGCTGCAACAACTATTGGAACCAATATGAGTAAAACTCACTCTCTCTGTCTCGCTTATATTTTTTTATATAAGTGAGAATTATTTTATTTTATGCTATTTGATGATTTTTTTGAGTAGTTGGATATATTCCTGTCTATTGGAGCAGATGAGACCCTATACGTTTCCGTGTATGAACGGAAGACCCTTTGTACGCACGTCTGCCTGGAAGCGGACGTTGTACATATTTTCTCATATGTATATTTGTTGCAGATGACAGGTTGGAGGGATCCAACAAGATTCCTCACTATGGTTGATGTTTATTTACACATATTGTTATATATGTTGTATTTTGTGATATTTGATGTGATAGATGCCATAATTTCTATTATTGATGTGAATCCCCTTGTTTAGCATTTTTGCAGCATGGGGCCATATTTTGGAATTTTAAAAATATTAAAATGACGATTTCAAATTAAAAGGGATTTCAAAGCGATTTTGAAAATATATATGTTTTATTGATTTTTAAATTGTTAAGGAATTAATTTATTTTATATAAATAAAAAGTTATAATTCTTATGTTATAAAAATTATAGCTTTGTGAAATATACTAAAATATGATTTTTGAAGTTATATAAGTTTTAGTAATGATTTATAAATTATTAAAAGAAGAAGTTTATTTAAATGGAATCAAAATATGATTTATTGTGAGAAATGCAGATTCTGCATCTTAAGGCTAGAATTAACACTAGAGGGGGGGTTGTATAGTGTTTTAAGGAATTACTAAATCTTTTTGAGTTTATGTTAATTTTAACATAAATGTATGCAATATTCAGACACAGATATGATCATAGAATCAAACACAGATACAGAAATAAAGTAAAAGCAATAAAGGAAAGAACACATCGGATTTTATACTTGTTCAGAGTTACCCTACATCCAGTCCCGCACACAAGTATGGATTTCCTTTCAAAATCAATTGTATAATTACACCCTCGATTTCAAGGCCACGAGGTACACCACTCCATATTCACAATCCTCTGGGTAGAGATAATTGATTTTACGGGAAAAAGTTCACCCAATTGATTTCACAGGCTACAATCACACCTTTTCTCGCTTGATCGATTTCATAGGCTACAATCACACCTTTTCTCGTTTAGTTTATTACAAAGAAGCCTGTAACTCTGAATAGCACTGAGATCTTGTTGAGATAGTGATAGAGAATCAAACCAGAAAGGATCTAGTTAGATCCAGTGTTGATTTCGGCAGAGTAATGGTAAAAAAGTATATAAAGAAATATGGAAGAAGAAGAGGAGTGAAATCAGAGAAAATATGAATATAAATTCGTTTAAAACAGCCCCTATTTATAGTAGAACAACAGCCATGTCATTCGTGAAAGGATATGACGAATAGACACTTCTTTTGAAATTCAAAATTTTGAAATCAACTGCCACCTTATCGACAAAGGGTCCTAAGGGGTTGTCGACAAGCCTATAGTATTTTTGGTGATTTGTTTTACTTTGAAAATAACTTCTATCTTGTATTAAAACTATTTTTTAAACTTTATAAATATACTTAACTATAGTTAAAATACATAAATAAATATAGAGAATAATATTTTGATATATATAAAATTTTACTATAATTTTATATTTAAATCTAAGTATAAATATTAAAAGTTAAATATATTATTATTAAAAGATAGTTTAAAACCAAGTATAATTTGATTTTGAAAATAAAGATAATTTTGAGGCTAAAAATATTTAAATCCAGGATAGATGTTTTTGATTCTTTTAAAAGAAAGATTTTGAAATCATTTTGAAAACAAGATAGAATTTTGTTAAAAACATTTGAATAAAAGTTAGTGGATACAAAACAATGTTCCACTAGATTTTTCGTAGGTTCCATCCTACTTAGGGTTCCAACCGTTTAACAGGCTCGAAGTGGATTCCATTCCACGTATAAATTGGATTTTAAGATGCCAGTGCTTTTCTAGGAGTTTTAACAAAATTCCTAAATAAATTACTTATTATTGAAATCATTAACTCTTGATAATCTTGATACTCATGAGTCTTCAATCTTGATATCTTGAATCTCTATACTGTACTGTCTTCATTATTGGTACCTGCATGGTTAAATCCTGCATATACATATATATCTAAACTATAATGTTAGTATTTATATTTTATAATCTTATTCTAAGGTTGTTGTCATCAAAACCATCTTCTCAGGGACTAACAATCTCTCCCTTTTTGATGAAGACAACCTTTGTTTATAACATATTACTTCTATCCTAATAATTCCCCCTTAAACTAATAACTCCCCTTAATCTATGCCTAACTATCCTATTTTTTACTTCTCCCCCTTTGTCATCAACAAAAACTAACTCCAAACTATATAACTCCCCCTAAAACTAATACTATATGACATGTGATTATAATGATAGTGTTATCATAATCATCACTTAATTCACAAATTATTTATTAATTATATATTATTTTATTTACATTTTCATAGAGGACGAAAGTAAGATCATACAACAATAGGAAAGAGAGAAAAGAAACTAATGCGTGTCTTTGAAAATGGGAGATCTATGAACTGAACAATTTGGGTAGTGGAAAAAGAAATTTCCACGTTGTTCGACTAGATTTCCATCCTTTTCAAAGCACACTTCACCAACGCAAACGACTTTGTCGTCCTCTTCAGCTTGCTCATCTTCCATGAAGGCTTCTTCTTCTTCTTCCTTGTTGTCCTCTTGCACTTGATCTCCTGAAGATTCTTCATCAATCAAGATCAGATTAACATGATTGTCTATTAGAAACTTTTGCAAATTTCTAAGGATTTTGCCTTGCCGTTCTTGTTCTTTGGCCATTCTAAGTTGCACTACTTAAATTTCAGTCATTAGTTGCAGTGCATCCTTCAAGGAATCCTCCATTTTCATCACTCGTGCAAGCGTAGTTCGTTGAAATGGTCCAGTAGAAGGAGAAGGGAACGAAAAAGTTGAATTTTTATTTGATTTGGAAGAGGAGCCCATTGTTTAAATGTTTTCAGAAGTTAGAACAGAGAAAGACTAGAGTGAATGATTAAAATTTCAAAATAAGAAGAATACATAACCACTTATTTGAATTTTGGTGGGAAAATTTCAAAAATAAAAAAATCGTTTATGTCAACAGGGGTAGGAGGGGGTTGTCGACATGGTACTTGATATTTTTTCTATTTGATTTATTTTAATTTAATTTTTTAATTATACTTTGTTATTTATGTTCTATATTTCAGTTATTGAACAAATACCTATTTCTCTTCTTAATTTAATAAATATAGATTCATTCAAGGGTTTTGTTAAGATATCAGCAATTTGATTCTCAGAATTGATATAATCGACTGTAGTCACTTCCTTACTTATATTATCTCTGAGAAAATGATGTATGATATCAATATGTTTAGTTCGAGCATGATGAGTAGTATTTTTGGATAAATTTATTGCACAAGTATTGTTACAATAAATTGATGATTTTGAGATGTTTAAACAAAATCTTTTAAAGTTTGTTGCATATATATTACCCGAGAACAAACCAAAGTAGCAGAAATATACTCTGCTTCGGTTGTTGATAAAGAAACTATGTTTTTCTTTTTACTAAACCATAAAATCAGAGAATGCCCCAAAAAGTGACAAGTTCCACTTGTACTTTTTCGGTCTGATTTACAACCAGCATAATCGGTATCGCAGTAAGATATTAATACAAAAGAATCATTTTAAGGATAAAATAAGCCATAATCAAAGGTGTGTTTAACATATCTTATGATACGTTTTACGACTTTTAAGTGGGTCTCTTTAGGTTGGGATTGATATCTTGCACAGAGACAAACACAATGCATGATATCAGGTCTACCAGCAGTGATATAGAGTAGTGATCCAATCATTCCTCTATATAATTTTTGATCTACATCTTTCGAGAGATCTTTACTTAGGTGCTCATTGGTTGCCATGGGGGTGGGTTTTCCATTCGCAGTAGTCAAACCAAATTTACTAACTAGGTCTTTAGCATATTTTTCTTGACTAATAAAGATACCATTATCTAATTGTTTTATTTGTAATCCTAGAAAGAAATTTAATTCACCCATATGACTCATCTCAAACTCTTTTGTCATCATTTTAGAAAATTCTTTGTTCATTTCAAAATTAGTTGATCCAAAAATGATATCATCTACGTAAATTATACTAGTTGAATATCATTTTTATTTCTTTTAATAAAAAGAGTATTATCTACTTTACCAATTTCAAAATTTGGTTGTAATAAGTAAGATTTTAGTCTATCATACCAGGCTCTAGGAGCTTGTTTTAGACCATATAGAGCTTTCTTAAGTTTATAAACATGATTTGGTAATTTTTCATTTTCAAAAGGTGGTGGTTGTTCAACATACACTTCCTCTTTTACAAATCCATTTAAAAAGGCACTTTTAACATCCACTTGATATAATTTTAAATTATTATAATTTGCGAAAGCAAGTAGAATCCTAATGGCTTCTAATCTTGCTACGGGAGCAAAGGTTTCTTCAAAATCTATTCCTTCTTCTTGACAATAATCTTAAGCGACTAACCGGGCTTTATTTCTAACAACCTCTCCTTGTTCATTCATTTTATTTTTACAAACCCATTTAGTTCCAATTATAGTTTTATTTTCAGGTATAGGAACAAGTTCCCAAAAATCATTTCTAGTAAATTGATTTAGTTCTTCTTGCATAGCCAAAATCCATGAATCATCAGTTGATGCTTCTTTTGGATTTTTGGGTTCATAACAGATTTCATATCTCCTAGTATATTTTCTATCGGATGATCTTTTAAAAGTCTAATCCTTTTATTCGGATGATTAATTTCATTATTAGTTTTAGTCGACTCTTGATTTCGAGTGATTAAATCCTCTTCATTATTTGTATCTTCAAAATTTTTGAGATTTTCATCGAATGAAACATGCATTGTTTCTTCGATGATGTTAGTTCTTAAATTAAACACTCTGTGTGCTTTACTTCTATTAGAATATCCGATAAAGATACCTTTGTTAGATTTAGGATCATATTTATTTAAGTTATCTTTTGTATTTAAAATAAAACATTTACTTTCAAAAATTTCTTAAATAAGATTTTTTAGGTTTCTTTCTGTGAAGAAGTTCATAAGATGTCTTATCAGTTAAAGGTATAATTAAAATTCTATTTAAAATATAACAGGCGGTAGCAACTACTTCTGCCCAAAAATACTTCGGTAATTTACTATCTAAAAGCAAAGTTCTCGCACACTCTTGAACCATCCTATATTTACGTTCTACTACCCCGTTTTGTTGTGGAGTTCTCGGAAATGAAAAATTGTGAGTTATTCCCTTTTTATTGCAGAATTCCTCAAACTTTTCATTTTCAAATTCACCACCGTGATCACTACGGATGGTTATAATTTTTAGAGAAAGTTGATTTTGAATCCTTTTTGTAAAGTTCTTAAAACATTCAAAAGTATCACTGTTATGTTTCAAAAATATTTTCCATGTAAATCTAGGATAATCATCTACAATTACAAAAACATATTTACTATGATTTACTGACATAATTTAAGATGGACCAAATAAATCAAGATGAAGTAACTCTTGGAGGTTGAAATCGTATCTTTTAATTTAAAGGAACTAATTGACATGCATCACATAAACTATCCACTTTAAAATTCATTTTAGGGAGACCTCTTACTAGATCATGTTTTGACAGTCTAGATAAGAGTTTGAAATTCAAATGCCCAAATCTTTTATGCCACATCCAAGGGTCACTTGTATTTGCCAAAAGACACAGGTTATCATTTGAAACTTTCATACTAAGAAAATAAATATTATTTTTCCTAATTCCCTCAAATATTATGGTTGAATTATTATCTTCAATGTGACACTTATCTTTTCAAATTTAATTTTATATCCTTTATCGCAAAGTTGACTAATACTTAGCAGATTATGTTTCATATTCTTAACTAGTAAAACATTAGCAATCATAGGAGTTTCAGAGTTACCGATTTTGCTGATGCAAATCACGTATCCTTTTGAGTTGTCTCCAAAATTAACCAGTCCTCCGTCTTTGTATATTATATCATTCAGCATATCTGGATTGCCCATCATGTGTCTAGAGCATCCACTATTGAGTATCCATCTATTCTTTTTGATCTGCATAATTCGTCCATTGTGGATTGATTCCTCAACGCATATAAAGCATGTTTCCTGCACATCTTACAATTTTGGTAGACAACTTGAATTTGAATATTGATTATATGCAGACTTAAGAGACAATGATGATGTGAATATTCCTAAACTAGTATTAACAAGTTTTTTAAACATAGCCATTTTAAAACCTTTTTCAAAAGTCATATTATGAAACTTTGAAAACCTTGCTCTGATACCAAATGTGAGAAATGCGGATTATGGATCTTAAGGCTAGAATTAACACTAGAGGGAGGGGTGAATAGTGTTTTAAGGAATTACTAAATCTTTTTGAGTTTATGTTAATTTGAACACAAATGTATGCAATATTCAGACACAGATATGATCACAGAATCAAACACAGATGCAGAAATAAAGTAAAAGCAATAAAGGAAAGAACACATCGGATTTTATACTGGTTCGGAGTTACCCAACATTCAGTCCCGCACACAAGTACGGATTTCCTTCCAAAATCAATTGTACAATTACACCCTTGATTTCAAGGCCACGAGATACACCACTCCAGATTCACAATCCTCTGGGTAGCGATACTTGATTTTACGGGCAATAAGTTCACCCAATTGATTTCACAGGCTACAGTCACACCTTTTCTCGCTTGATTGATTTCACAAGCTTCAATCACACCTTCTCTCATTTAGTTTATTACAAAGAAGCCTATAGCTCTGAATAGCACCGAGATCTTTTTGAGATAGTGATAGAGAATCAAACCATAAAAATGAGCTAGTTAGATTCAATGTTGATTTCGGCAGAGTAATGGTAAAAATGTATATAAAGAAATATAGAAGAAGAAGAGGACTGAAATCAAAGAAAATATGAATATACATTCGTTTAAAACTGCCCCTATTTATAGTAGAACAACAGCCATGTCCATTCGTGAAAGGATATAACGAATAGACACTTCTTTTGGAATTCAAATTTTTGAAATCAACTGCCATCTTGTCGGCAAGAGGTCCTAGGGGTTGTCGACAAGCATATGGTATTTTTGGTGATTTGTTTTACTTTGAAAATAACTTCTATCTTGTATAAAACTATTTTTTAAACTTTATAGATATACTTAACTATAGTCAAAATACATAAATAAATATAGAGAATAATATGTTGATATATATAAAATTTTACTATAATTTTATATTTAAATCTAAGTATAAATATTAAAAGTTTAAAATATTATTATTAAAAGATAGTTTAAAACCAAGGATAATTTGATTTTGAAAATAAAGATTATTTTGAGGCTAAAAATATTTAAAACCAGGATAGATGTTTTTGATTCTTTTAAAAGGAAGATTTTGAAATCATTTTGAAAACAAGATATAATTTTGTAAAAAACATTTGAATAAAAGTTACTGGATACAAAACAATATTCCACTAGATTTTTCGTAGGTTCCATCTTACTTAGGGCTCCATCCCTTTAACAGGCTCGAAGTGGATTCCATTCCACGAATAAATTGGATTTTAAGATGCCAATGCTTTTCTAGGAGTTTTAACAAAATTCCTAAATAAATTACTTATTATTGAAATCTTGAACTCTTGATAATCTTGATACTCATGAGTCTTTCAATCTTGATATCTTGAATCTCTATACTGTACAGTCTTCATTATTGGTAACTGCATGGTTAAATCCTGCATATACATATATGTCTAAACTATAAAGTTAGTATTTATATTTTATAATCTTATTCTAAGGTTGTTGTCATCAAAACCATCTTCTCAGGGACTAACATTTATGAAATATTGAGTTAACTATTTTATAAAATAAGTTAAACGAGAAATTTGAATTTATTATAAATGGTTATGTATAAGATTTATAAAATTGATATTTTATAAATAAAAGTAATGGAATTGTAAACGAGTTTTATAAGTGTTAAAATGAAGTTATAAATGGAATATTATAAGTAAATAAGATTTATGATTTGATGAAGTTATAAAAGGAATGAATTTGTTATAAAGATATTTATAAGAAAATTAACTTATAATTGGATTTTGGCATAGAAATGAGATAAAAATGGAATTGGTTAATAAAGGAATTTTATAAATGGAAGTTTTTATAAAATAGAAATGTGAATTATAAACATTGTTTTGTAAATGTGAAATCAATTTAATTTGATAAGCTAAACATGGATTTTTATAAAAGGAAATATATTCACGTTTTATTAAAGTGGAAAAATCCTTAAAATGAATGTTTTGAGAAGTGATATTTTAAAATGAAGGTTGAATGGTTTGAAAATAAAGTAAACTACGAATTCACTTATTATTGAAAAAAGTATACGGAAACGTTTTCCAAATAGTGAAATATTGAAATGGTTTTGAGAATATTTTTTAAAAGATAATTTGAAGCAAGTGATTTGGAAAGGTGATTTAATTAATAAAATATTGATTAAAAGGGCCTAGCGATTGCTTATGCTGCTAGATATTGTTTGTTGCTTTGATATTATACCAGTAAATATTGGCCTATTTATCGTTGTTGGTTTGGAGAGACCGAGGTCAGATTAATTTCGAGAACCACTTCGGACCAACATATATGCGTTCGATTATGCAGTTTGGTAATGATATTGATATTTAGGATTTTCATAGTGAAGGACTGCTTGTTGATCATTGGGATTAAAATTCCAATATACATATAGTAGCAGTAGTCTCTACGTTATGAAATATCCAATGCAAGGACTATTCGCTACTGATCCTAGGGGTGATTCCCAAAATAGGATGTGGTAGGAAAGTACCTTCGGTTTATCCTGTTCCTGGACAACTTATATGGAGTGCTGTCTGACAATGCATTTTCCAGAGATTATGTACATTGGTTTTCAGAAACATACATCGGTGGTGGCGGAGAAGATAACTTCTCTTAGCTTAACACCCTCCTTGAGACATACGAGCTCAAGGGTTGTATTTTTATGGAAGGAAATTAGTAGTTAACGGATGTGGCAGTGTGGCATTCAAAAATGATGTAATATGTGATATGAGAAAGGTAATCGTTACCTCAGGCCTCATCAACTGGAGACGACTGAAACATGGTTAGATGCAGTAAGGCTAAGTGGGTCATTCCCAATTAGGATATTATTATCTCCTTCTAGATATATTTCTTCTCACTATGATGTTTGAGATGTAAATTATTGTTGATGTATGCTACGAGGGCCCTCGGATAAAGGTTGGTAACGATCAAAGGATGACATATTCGGTACTATCTAGTTATAAAGGTAGATCGGTCTTGTGTTGGTAGAGGAGCTTTGTGATGGTTCCTTAGGTACATTCATCTAGAGATGTATTGCCAAAAGGTAGTTCCTTCACTGGGTCATTTGTATGGAAATCCAAATTCCGCTGTGTGCCTTCCATTTTGTTTGTATTACCCACTTTGGGATAAATGCTAGAATTTAATCAATGTAACAATTTCTGCTATGATTCTTATTATTTGTATAATATACACTAGTAATAATATAACAGGAAGTTATATGAAATGTTTTGGTTATCGTAAGGTAAAAACCCTTCCATGTTTATTTGTTGGCGCATCTTACGAAGTACCTTTCTTTTGATAAAGGAATGCCTTTATAATTTAAAAATAAATTCAGTTGAGATATGTTTTTCTCATGCTGGTTTACTAGACTGATCCGTGCATTCTTCCCTTTTAATGCTCGGGTCAGGACAAGTATATTTGCAGATGTAGATTTGGAAGCCTTAGAGCTTCAACAGGAGAGCTAGATTCAAATCATATTCCAGTATATGTTTTTTCCTCTGCATTATTGTTTATATTATCAACAATTATAAGGATAGATTATTATAACTGTCCAGGCTGATGATTAGTGATTGATTGGTTTACTCTGATTGATGGATGTAAGTATATATTACAATTTCTCTTTTGAAAAGATTATTCATCGATATTATATGTTATTCCGCTGCAATGTGAGATTCTGTATTGTTTTGCTTTTGATTCTCTTTCTCTCTTCTTCTTCTCTCTTCTCTCTATTTTCTTACCCTCTCTCTTCTTTCCCATGAATTTCCGTCATTCTGTGCTTTGTGGGTTGGACATGTGTGGTTTATTGTCAATTCAAAGGGAACAGATTTGTAGGTCGTCACGCATATTCTTTTTATTAGCCATGCTTGGCCCATACTTTTCAGGTTCAATGCTATGCCACCCATATTTAAAACTCGTCCCTCCTTTTTGCTTCTAAAACTGTTCTAGGGAATAAAAAATAAGGATGAAACTTCAAAAATTTATACTAACAAATACTCAACGATAAATTTCAAAACTTGGATTTTTCAGTTTTTTTCTTAAGGGCTATGAGCTTATGCCTTTTGATGGTGTTCTATCTAAATTTTGGAAGGGCTGACATGATGCTTATGGATTAAGGTTATATTATAGGCTTTGATTTAGAAATTGGAGCTAGGATTTGGATTGAGTGGGTCGAGTAGCACCTACAGCCAGAAATTGGCAAGCCGAGCCTGCAAAGTGGAGGATGCGACATTTTTTGGCGACGATGGGTTGTCAGAAGGATGCGACATTTTTGGCGAGGATGGGTTGCTAGGTTGTGAGAGGAAGGAGGAGAGCGAGTTCAAAGGTATTAGGTCAGGAGCATGGTGATGTTGTAGATGATTTTATCGGCATTGACAGTTTCGAGTTTCGTGGAGGATCAATGGAGTATAGTGTAGGGATATGCACGGTTTTGTGCATAATTTCATGTTTCAGATGTCAGGCTTGAACAAAGAATTGAGGAAGATGAGATAGAGGGTAAAGTTGTAAATAAGTTAATTATATTAGTAGTTTATAACTATAAATTTAATTATTGAAACTTAAAATTTTAATAACTCCTTTATACGAGATCCAATCGAGGCATAGATTTTTTCATTGCGCTCGTAATAATGTAGGCTTCGTTATGGAACTAGTTTGGACGAATTTGGACATAGTTGGTAATTGGGCTAAAATCGGACGTCGTTTGACTCTAGTTCCAAACCGGAACGCCCGACGATAATAAAAAAATCAAAGTGAGTTAATCTCACCTTTTTGGTTAACTAGCAATATTTTAAGTCGATAAAAATTATCTATTGGATGTTTGGATATTTATTTTTGATAATTATTGATTGTTTGGATAATATAATAATAATTATTAGTTGGATTGGATATATTTTCGTCTATTGGAACTGATGAGACCTTATTACGTTCCCGTATAAGAGCGGACGACCCTTTGTATATGAATCCTGCCTCGAAGAGATTGATATATATTTTATGTGATTATATACTGCATGTGATGCAGGGGGACAACTTGGAGGGATCTAATGGGATTCCTCACTCTGTTGATTTTATTTTCATATATATGGCGATATATGACTTGCTGAATGTCGTACCGATGGCAATGATATGATTTTCTTAATTAGCGCTTCAGTAGCACCATGCCTTATTTTTGGTATTTTATAATACTATAAAATAGTGATTTGATTTAAAAAGGGATTTCAAAGTAATTTTGAAAACTATATATGCCTAAATAATTATTCTTGAATTGTTTGAAGGAGTAATTTATTTTAGAATCAAAGGTATGATTTTTGGATGTCATAATTTAATATTTTCGTAAAATACTATTAAATAGTGATTTCCAAACTGTAAATTAAGATTTTTAAAATCTTGAAATATGCCCATCTTCTACAATAAAGGGATATATTTAAAGGAAAATAGAAATAATTCGATATTAATATTTATTAACCATTTCATATGATATGTGTGTGTGTGTGTACCCATATGAAAGATTAATTACAAATGTGAGATTTTGTAAATATGATAGTTTATAAAAGTAATATTTAAAAATGAAGTGAAGATTTGTAAAATTGTATTTTGTTAATAAAAGTATGAATTTATAAATGGGGTTTATAGATTAAAAGAAACTATTATCATTTAATAAATTGGAAAATAAATCAAATGGTGGATTTATTATAAGATACAGAATGATATTTCAGAAATAGGTGACTCCATTTTTTTGAAATTGAAGGCGAGGGTAAATTGGAATGCTATAAATAGAAAGGGATTTGTAAAAGGAATTTATCTATATGGAAGTAACGTTAAAATGGATGGTGATTGATATTTTAAATAAGGTTTATGAATAAGTGGGATTCATAAAAGAAATAGAGTTATAAATGGAGTTCATAAATAAATGGGTTTTATAGAAGGAAGTTTTCATAAAATGGAAAGAGATTCTTGAATATGGTTTTGAATAAGGTTTATGAATTAGTGAGATTCATAAAAGAAATAGAGTTATAAATGGAGTTCATAAATAATTGGTTTTTATGGAAGGAAGTTTTTATAAAATGAAAATGACTAGGTTAAAGATTTAAGAATGGATTTTTATCAAGGAAATATATATTGTTTTAAAGTTGATTATTCATGTTAATATCGCCTAAAGTTGATTATAGATATTTATATAATTTTGAAAGGTTAGTTATTTAAATTATTAACATGGTTTGAAATTAATAATAATGATTATTAATAATATTTTGGTAACTTATCATTATTATTTGTATGGTAAAGATTATTCATAATATTTTGAATTATTATTTATTATTTTTAAGAGGTTAAAAGTTAATAATAATTATTTATTTATGATGGTTTCGAGGTACATAAGTAGAGTTTTGCAAACGGAGTTGGATTTTTATGGAAGAGCATATACAATGGTTTGAAGATTTAAATGGAGATTATTTACAAGATAAAGAGGTTTACAAATAGATGGATATTTATAACAAAATTTAGAAATGGGTTTACAGATTTATAAAAAGAATTTATAAATAATTGCATGGTTTATAAGCGTTTAGAAATAACTTGAGGAAAAATTTATAAATGGTTTTAGAAATTTATAATGGAGTTTATAAATGATTTTAAAATTTGAAAAGAGGAGATCTTTCTTAGTGTTTGGCAAATATACTTATACTGTTAAGATAAGTATATGGGTATTTTTTGAGTATTGAAAATGTAAGGGTTGCGAATGTAAAAGTATTTGATTACAAGCAATCACAAGATGGTTTTAATTAATGAAAAGATTAATTAAGGAGGCTTAGTGTTGCTTGATGCTTAACCAAATATTGGTTTTTCCTATGGAATTAAACCCCTGATTGAATGTTTGTTATTCGATAGTTAAATAACCGACTATAGGAATCTGGACCCAAAATTAACTTTGGAAATATAGAAGAGACACGAGAGTTATATGGCACAGTCATCTTCGATGATGTTGTAATGTTCATGAAAAACTCGTTTCGTTCTTCTAGGACAATGATAAAGAAATCCGTCCACTAACGGTTAGGAGGCGATCTTCGTTCTTATCTTTGACTGTTTATCTCCTAAAAAACCAGGGTTGAGTTTACCAAAAATCGTCGAATGTTGTTTTGAAGGGACTAAGATCTGATATGTTATCCAAAAACCACTTCAATCTAACTCAAGCATTTGAAGCAAAGACATCTTAAAGATGATAGAATTGGAGACAGAGTTCTCAAGCATTTCATTCAGTCCCATAACGAACTTGTATGAATAAATGATGGTATTGCATCGGTTGCCTGGTGGGAAATATTAGCTTTCCAAGATGGTTTGCTAGGAGGAAATGGTAAGAGCGTGGCCTCTTCGAGCCTCACACTTAGGAAACGAATAAAGCATGGATATGCGGCAGGGCTAAGTGGGTCACACCCAAGTAGGGTATGATCATCCAAAATCTAGAGTAATAATCATGTATGCTTTGGGATCCTATTGTGTGGTTGTTGATTGCAACTAAGGGGTGATCATATACGGTGCTACTCGAGAAGGGGGTAGTGCCAGTCTGGAGTAGCAGTGGTGCAAAGTGTTGCAACCTCCCGTACACTTGACCTAGAGGTGTATGGATTCGGTAGGTAGACCCTTCTAGTTATCCCTAATCAGCTGAACCAACCAAATCGAAGGCCAAGAGTGATTCCCATCTATTAACTGCATAATCATATCCATCCAATGATCAATCTAAGCTGCGATAAATACTCCTTGTCATACAACATCGTAGGGGTTGAATTCTTGCTTCAATATTCATCTTCAAACAAAATATTCAAGAGTTCTTAGTTTAATATTATTGTAATCTTAAGTGCTCTAAATTTCTTATTACTCTTATAATTCCTTGTAATTGCGAGAGGCCAATATAGTATAAAATCTTCATTGTGGATGTAGGCAAGCTTAACTGTATCACTTCACGTCTTGAGTTATTTACTTTAGTTGCTCATTCACTCCTCATTTTCAATTATTAAGCCTAGTATTAGCAAATAACCTTTGTTAATATGGATTCGTTAGCATAATTCCGAGGATGGCTAAATTTTTAGTCAACACTTTTATATTTGGACGGGAATCTACTTACTTGGTACTTGCGTCTATTCCCTAAGGCTTCCTTAATTACATGGTATTACTTGATCATGACTCACTCTAGCATATGTCGAGCGTCAATGGAATGTAGATGATATGGCCTTCTTTTATAGATGGTGGTAAAAGTTTTGTTAAAGGCACATTACTATGAGGGTAACTGTGGAATGGATCCCCCCATAGTCAACCCTCTTTCCACCGAAGGCATCCAACTAAAAATATATGGATAAAATGAGTTGGAGTATGAAAATATTACTATTAATGAAACACATCCACTTATGGTGGGAATTAACCATTGAAATAATTTGTATTTACTATGTAGTATGTTTGATTAGGCAACACACATTTCACTATTGCGGTGCATCGAAATGAGGGAGTTTTTTCTTTTCGAAGAAATACCTCTTATGTAGAGAAGTTATATTTTGGTTTTTCCTCTTTTTGAAAATTTCTACAAGGCAATACTTCTGGACAATGCTGTTTTTTTGAAAACATTTTCATATTGAAAACTTTTCGGGTTTGGCCACTTTGGTATGACTTGTAATAGAAACCTAAGATCTCACTTTACAAGAAGTTTTTAAAATATTTTCATGAAACAAAGCCCATGGCTAACGAAAAATGAAAATGAATGGAGGTTAGGTAAGACAGTGCTCATTTAGTTTAAAATATCGAAATAAGAAATTTAATAAGTGCCCTAGGTTTAAACCTAGTAGAAAGGGTTACTACTGAAGGTAATATATTAAGAAGTCCAGGAAAACCAAAGTGATAAATCCAAAAAATTCTAATAGGAAATACAATAAGGGCCCCCCAAGCATGAACTTGTTGAAAGGAAAATTGCCAAAGGCAATATATAAAGAAATCTAGGAAAACCAAGGTGAGAAATCCAATAACTACCCCAAGTAATTTTTTGGATGAAAGTGCAATTACCGAAAGCAATATATAAAAAAGTCTAGAAAAACCAAAATGAGAAATTCATAAAACCCATACAAGAAATCCAATATGTGCCTCTCAAGTATAAACTTGGCCGAAAGAGCATTTGCCGAAGAGAGTGTACAGAAAATTCAAGAATACCAAAGCCTGTGAGAGAATTAGTTTCGAATCTGAAGAAGATTGAGGATATGGAAATTCAGTAACAATTTTTGAAGTTTTAAAAGTATATAGGATTTTGAAAGACATAATTACTAGCCCCCTTGTTCTCTGTTGAAATATTGAATCCAAAAGCAATAATCGCATTAACCAAAAAGTAGTGAGTCCATTCACATTGATTTTCCTAAAAAGGAGTAAAGGAACAAAGTTAAACAAAGCATTGAAACGAAATATCAAAACTTATTCTTAACCAAATTTGAAATTCCTGCTTTTGAATCATTCTCTCAATAGCTTATGCAAGCTTTTAGTAGTTGTACGTGTTAGTGTCTTATGTCTATTCATATGATTATAAATGCTAAAACTTTCCCTCCTTTGGCTTTCCATATTCGATGAGGGATAATTAGGGTTAGAGTGATTATTATAGTTTTTTAAAAGATTTGAAACAAAGTATCATTAAGCAAAGTGAGGACACCGTCCCTTTTTTAGTTTCTTTCAAGTTTCATTGGCTGTAGTTGGTGCAAAAAGTTACATGGCATTTTGGGTTTGATCTTCATTTTGGGTTGTAGTTGACTAGACTATTATAGTGATTCCTAGGGATATCTTGAAAGATATTTTATTTGAAGCCTATAGTTTATAGAAAGGGTCATGTCTTTAGCTTTCTCCTTTGCAAAAACAAGAGTTTCTAAATGTGCATTATTTCCTTTATTTATGAACTGAATTCGAAGGTGAAGAGGTATTTCTAAGCTAACATTTTCATTACTTTCACTGCTGGAACTATTCTAGCTGGTTGCTAAAGATGATTTTCTAGTTAAGGAAATAGAGAGGGCTTCTCTCCTTCCAGTATCAAAAATGTTGGTGGAAATTTTCATCGAACACCAACACCCCAAGATCGAAGAGCGATCTTCGATTGGTGTCTTTTATAGGTACTCCGATTAGCCTGGTTATCAAATGTTTCCAGTGATCACCAGATGTTTAGTAAAAAAATTTAGGATGATGCCGAGAGGTGTATATATTGTATGGTCCGAGAGTAAATTTAAAGAATAATGTCAGAAGTAAGAATGTAAAACCTAAAGGCATCAAGATTCATAGTGGTTAGGGCTAAATTCCTACGTCACATTATCCTTTCCTTCTTTAAAGTTCTTTATTGAAGCTGAAAGACTATTCCAATGATGAGTTGGGAATGTCCCTATTAATGAGTTTTTACAATGCGCTTGTGATATCCCGGAAATTTCAAGCAATAAATATGTGATAATCTTTTTTATAAATTACTTAAAATTGGCAAATTATTCTTTTAAAACAAACAATAATGATGATATATATATAAATAGATTTTAAATGGAATTATTATTTTCAAACAAATTAAATTTGTGTTGTTTAAATGTATGTGTATATATATATGTGAGTTGGTTTTAAATTGCATTTGAATTGGAAATTCAAAAGATAATTATCTTAAAATAAATTTGGTTTAAAATATATATGTATATGTTTTTATTAGTATATAATTTGTTTATATTATTTTCTTTAAAGAATTTAATTTAAATTAAGAAAAGTATTTACTAAATAGGAAATTAAACATAAAAACTTTATAAAAACATTTAAAAATAATTAAAACATGCATAATTCCAAGTGTTAATTTACGAAATTATGTTAATAACATGTGTAAGTTAATAAACATTTGCAAATGACAAAGGTTAACAAATTAAACAAGTGTAACCTTTTTATTTTTATTTTCTTTGATTTTTAAAAATCATAATTAAATCTATATATGCATCTATCTCTTCTCTTCATTTTTTTTCTATCTTCTCATTTTCAAAACAAAGAAAACCTAAGCCCTGTAAACATTATGCAAACTCAAAGAACAAACCTGTAGCCTGTATACATTTTCAAAACCAAAGAATTAAAAACAGCAACAAGATTTCATCTTCAATCTACAACCTGTAGAAAATCAAAGTTTCAGTTTTATCAAGCAACACTCTTCGACTTGAATCACCAAATCAAGATCATTACAACTAAGCCTTGATCATCTCAACAACAAAAGATTTACAGTTTCAAAGCAACTTCATTTCAGTTTAAAAAGCAAGATCTCAGCATTCAAGTTTTTTCCAAAATTCAAAACTGCTTCAATCTCTTTGTTCATTTTACTGGTGAGTAAACAAACAACTAGAAATTTAAATTCTATTAGAAACTGGTTGCATGTGATAATTCTTGAATGTTACGATATGAGTATGCAGTTGCATGGTTGTATAAATAAGATTGAATGTATATACATAGGTGATATCATGTGTGCATGTCTGGTTCATCTCTGTTTCATGTTAAAGAGTTTTAAAATAAGTAAAAATTCAAATTCTCTTTAACTAATCTCTGTTAGGTTTTGGTTTCCAAACAAAATATGTCTGTTTAAATATAAATTAAGATTTAAAAATGTATTTAAGTAAAACAAGTTTGAATATCTCTGGAAACCAAGAAAATACAGTAGAAATTTAAAACATGTTGAAATTCGAGCACCATAATTCTTTGATTTTCTTAGATAATCTTAACTACCATCAAGAATCATGATTTTTAAGAGTTGAATCACAATTTACAGTTTGGGATCGAGAGAGGAAATTGGGGTTGAGCAAAAAAGGGTTTCTGAGGCTTTTCTGGCGATTGATGGGTGGTTAGGCCTTAGGATCACCATTGGAGGAGGCCAGGGTGAAGATGAGCTGGGAAAAAATGTCAGGTACCCACCATGGCGGTGGCGTTGGGTCGGAATAGGGTTTAAAACCCAAAATGGGACGAGGTCGAAAAAGTGGCTGCTGCGTCGTCTCTTTGGCATCGGGGTTCATTGGACTTGGGGCGATGGAAGCATGGATGACTGGCGAAGCTTAGGATGAGGTTTCGCGATCTCTGGTGGTCGGCGTCATCGAGGCGAGGAGTCTTTGTGTGATGGGTTGGGTTCCAATTTTGACCAGAGTAGTTCAATTTCGATTTAGGCTTTGAAGCGAAGATTGAGTGGTCGGGACTGTTAACAGAGGTGATCGTCGATGAGTTGGAGGTGTCGGTGGTGGTTAGAGCCTCGTCGATCGTCGGTGCATGTGCATGAGGTAGGCTGGTGTGTCTGTGTTTGGGGAGTAGGTTGTCTCGAAGGGATACTCGGGGGAAAGAGAGGATAGCTCAGGTTCGTCTTCGAGTGTGTACGGGAGGTTATTAACATGTTAACGAGTTTTAAAAACTTTAAACTAAAACCAAGTTTTAGAAAATACTCGGAGCATGACTCGGGTAGGAGACGGGTTGAACCCGAAGCAAGATTTAAAAAGTTTTAAAAAGTTTTATAAAAGCATGGTTTCAAATTTTGAAATAAATTTAGTTTAAACAATTCTCTTAAATAAATTTATTTATATATAATAAATGTTTTCTTTAACATTTGATTTAAGAAGTTATAAATTTTTTTTAACTTGAATTTGTTAAGTTAAAATTCTTTTTAAGTTATTCTAAAAATTAATTTAGAAATGTAATTAAGTGTTAATCAAAGATAAAATGTTTTAAAATTTATATGATAATGATAACTAAGTAATTAGTGAGATAAATGATTTATCTCAAAAGTTAATTAAGGTTTTAATGATTTAAGATTAATTAAATAAATAAAGTAATTAAAGAGTAATTAATTAATTTAATTAATTAATGATTAAGAGTAATTAATTAATTTAATTAATTAATGATTAAGGATTCATTAATTAATAATTAAGGGTTATAATTAATTATTTAGACACTAATTAATTAATAATTAAGAATTAATTAATTAAGTAATTAAGATTAATTAATTTATAATTAGATATTAATTAATTAATCAATCAAAGTTTAATTAAGTTGTAATTAAGCATTAATTAATAAAGTAATTAAGATTAATCAATTGGTAATTAAGGATTAATCAACTGGTAATTAAGGATTAATTAATTGGTAATTAAGAGTTATTAATTAATAGTTAAGGTTTATTAATTAATAATTAAGTATAATTAATCGGTAATTAAAGATTAATTAATTGATTGATAAGGTATTAAAGAATGATTAATTAATTCAAATGGTTCTAATTAACTAATGATTAATTAAGTAAGATTTGGTAATTGATTCTTAAGTAATTAATTTTTAATTTGAGTTAATTAAATTAATCATAGTATGGATTAATAAGTCTTGCTTATGGATGATTAATTGTGTAGAATGTCTGGATTGATTGATATCTATAATTTGATAATATATGATATTCTATGATGTGATATTGGATATAGCTGTGATAAATGTGTAATATTTATCTGTGATGAATGCTATGTGAATTCAAAGTATTGAATTGAATTAAATTGTTAACTTTAAACAACTTGACCTTTAAAACGGCGTACGGATTTCAATGAGACCAGGATCAGATATCATATTTGATTTTTCGTAAACCACATCGATCCAAGTTAAACAATAAGTCATGAAATCTCAAGTGAAGATCGCGATGGAATTTCAAAGTACAATGGTTATTGTCATTAGCTATGAGGGTGATTCCAAAATGGTTTTAACGAGATAATGCCTTCGGTTTCGTTCAAACCCGGAACGAACTTGTATAGAATGTTATCAGACTATCGTCAATGGAGGACGATGAGCATTCTAAGTTAAGTGTTCTCTAAAGATAATCGTAGCCCCAAGCTTCATTAATCGGGAATGACTAAAACATGGGGGGTGCATGCAAGGCTAAGTGGGTAGCACCCAAGTAGGATAAGATTTTCCCCTATTTAGAGGTCCCTTTTATTCGGCTGTGTGGGCGGTTGTTTGGCCACAACCGCGGGATTGTCTCATTCTAAGCTTCGCCAGTCATCCATGCTTCTACAGACTTTGCCCCTGGAACTAAATCAATATGGAATTCGATCTCTCGATGCGGGGATAAACCTTTAACTTCTTCAGAGATATCGAGGAAATTTCTAACAACTTCAGTGGATCCTACTTCTTGAGATAGTTTGAGCACATGCAAGAGACTACTGTTTGTGTCAAAATTGGGCACAACACTCTTCGGGAGTCGTTGAAGAGATAATAGTCAAGAATGCAAGTTCAAAACAGATATTATCTAACAAAAACTCCAATCGACAGTAAAGTAAATGCGTAGACAAGCGATTTATAGTGGTTCGGCGTGTTGCCTACGTCCACTGTGAAGTTTTTTGATGTTTTATTGATTATCTTTCAATGATTACAAGTTGTTACAGCGATCCACAGCAAGTTACAACTGGAAATTCTAAATCAACAATCAAGTTATGATATAGGATGATGGAGATCTTGATCCGGCAGAGTCTCGACGTCTCAGAGTCAGAAGATCCCTTTTCTGTTGGCCCTGGGGCTCTATTTATAGGCGTAGGCTGCTGATATTTCGCTGAAAACTCGGGAGACAACGTCTGGCACGTGAGGGGGCCCACATGCACGGTCTCAGGAAGTTTGGGCCCACTTTGGCATCGGTTCGAACTCCATTCGAACCGATCAAGAATTCATCCAATCGAGGTGAAATTTGGCGTGGACATTCTTCAACATGTATGCAAACATCTGTGAAAATTTCATGGCATTTGGATCAGTAGATTAGGAGATATGATGGGTTCGAAATAGGATTCACTGCACGGCTGTTTGGTTCGAACCCCTGTATTCGAAACGATGGTTTCGAATCCATCATGGCACGCGACTTCGTGGTGACGTGGAGCGCAAACTTCGAATCGATCCGGACTTCACTCCGTGTTGACCGCTTCGACTCCGTGTATCTCGGTGATTTCGAACCGATGGAAGACACGTTGGTTGACCCAGTGGGTTCGAACAAGGCAACACAGGATGGGTTCGAAGAAGGCTTTTGTGATGGGTTCGAAGCGTGGCTCTGTGATGGGTTCGAACATGACTTCAGGGATGGGTTCGAACGAAGCTTATGGATGGTTTCGAAGCATGCATGTCCGGTGGATTCGAAATAAGGCAGCCGAGTATGGATGGATCCGATGGGTTCGAAAGTAATGGAGTCGAACCCGTGGGGGATTCGAAGGGTTCGAAGGAGATGGTTTTGAACTGGGGCGTGACGATGGATTCGAAGACAACCATCATTATGGGTTCGAAACCAGTGTGTTCCCTCCAAGTTGCCTCGATCATAACTTGAGCATACGAACTCGGATCGACTTGAAATTTGAAATGCTGACTCCCGTGGCCTTTCTTGCCGTGTCCTATCAATTGTAGCTCAATCTGGACTCGGATAAAATTCAGTGATATCCATGGCGAAAGGAAGTACGATCAACCTCTGAGGCGAACTGTCCTTCGTTTCTGATCGATCTTTTGGTATCGCGGCTTTGCCAAAAAGTGGGATAACAACTACTCAGGTGAATTCTCGGGCTATCACAAGTCACCCTTGCAGACCTTCCCAACTCGGTTTCCAAAGACACGGTTCTCTCTTCACATTTCAAAACAGCTTTATACTTGTCTAACCAATCCATTCTGAGTATAAGGACAAATCCTTTAAAATCCAATAAATAGGGATCACACGAAAAGCTATGGGTTAAATAAGAAATTTACATGGCTTTACAAATCCTATTCAGTTTGGTCACTCCCCCTATGGGATTTGATACTTAAATAGAGTGGTATACGACATTAGGGGTAAGGTGAAATTTCTCTACCGTTTCTAAAGAAATAAAGCTAAGAGAAGCACCAGAATCAAACAATACTCTAATATAAATACCATTTAAAGAAAAGTACATTTGAGGATGTTTTTACCCTTCATATTCGTTGAAGCTGAAGGGCCGTTCTGAATAGAAAACACCTTATTTGGCTGAGGTTTTTAAAGGAGTGGGCAAGCTTTCACCATGTGCCTAGGCTGATGGCAATTAAAGCGCAGGGTCTTCTAAACCATTTGGGAAATGCGTCCACTCTACTGCTACTTCGGGGCTCCACCTCTTAGATAGAATCTGGCCAGATGACCTTCCTGTTGGCAAATATTACATTTCCTGACTGCATGGTTGCCTCCTTGTTTTCCATTGCCTTGTTTCTTTCAATTCGGGTTAAATTTCCTCTTATTCTGATTGGTAGCACTCCCATTTGGTGCTGCAACTGTTGCCGAGGGTATCCTTTCCCAAAGTTCTTCGTATCTCAAAGCCATATCCACTATTCCACAAATGATCCCTTGAGACGAGCAGTCATCTTCTCATGAAATTCGGGCCTCATTCCTAATACAAACATTTTTTTCTTAAGAGGGGTTTCTATGATCCCGGGGCCATAACGGGACAACTCGTTGAACTTGGTTTCATATTCAACCACTGAAAAATCTTCCTGCTTGAGGTCTAGGAAACTCCTCTACAATCGGGTCCTTTCTACAGTCGGCATGAACTGCTCTTCGAACACCTCTTTGAATTTGCTCCAAGAAAATTCATCCACCGAAAACATTCGCTGTGACTGAGTCCTACCATGCAGCTGCTCCTTCTTGTAACTGTCATGAGGTCGGAACTCGCCTTTTCTCATTAGAAACATTCAAACTCTTGAAAATTCACTCACCAGAGCGTAACCAAGCTTGCACTTCGATGATAGACTCAGTATCCTTAAAGGGTTTCCCTCCAAGATTTGTAAAGTCTTTGCACATTGTTGCAAAGTTTACTCGAGGCTTTACTGGAGCTACGGCCTCGACAACTACTCTGCCAGCTCCAGCATTCGAGGTCCTTTCGTTTGTGGTTGTCGTGCTACTTGCTCCTCTGCCTCGCCTTCCCCTTGTACTAATTGTCGACTACTTGGACACAGTAACCTAACAGACAGGGAGGTGTCTATATATATATAATAATTTACAAATACACTCTCTCAAGATGGTTATTAACCTAGAAACCTAGGTATTTACTCAACCTAGCGCTCTAATACCAAATGTGATGATCCGCCTTTCGTTCCATCGAAAGACGAGTCGTAATAGAGAAAGAAATAGGTAGAAAAAGAAATAGATAAAAAGAAAGAAAAAATCACAGAACCTCACGGCGGAACGGAATAAATATATTTTACATCACATATATCGCAAAGTTACCAGTACAATACATCAGTGTCATAACTTTTACATACATCATACTAGACAGTCATGGTGACCTGTCCACATATTACAAAACAAAATGCAGACGTAAATACTAACACAGCGGAAAAACAGATATAGATAGATACGCGGAAACCACCTGCTCCAACTCCTCCTCCAAAATACGTCGAAGCAAATCTGAAATCACTTGGCTACTCAAAAAAATTTGAGTACCCAAGAGTTTAGAAAAAACAAAAAAATAAACTCTAGGTCAGACATAGGTCTGATGTGAGTAAAATGGTTAAATTTGTTTAAATTGAAAATCATTTGAAATCAAAGTATCACGTAAGACTCGCCACATATAAACACGGACGGGTTTTTCCCTTACGATGATCAAAACACTTTCATATGAAATCCCATGATACTATAATAGTGTCTAGGGTTTTCAAATAAATTATTCATATAGCTAAAATTGTTACTTTAATTAAATTCTAACATAATAGTTATGCAATCAAGTCCGAAGGCACTTATTGGAAATTGGCCTCCATACAATGGCAGGTTTACTGGTGTACCGCCCATCACGGTACACCTCTAGAAAAATGTACCGAGTACCATACCCAATCCCCTGCAACACAAGACCGGGCTACCCCTTACTGGATAGCCCAAATATGATCATCCCACGGTTGGGATCAGCAACCGCCCACACCGTCGAAATAAAGGGACTTTGGACAAGGGCTACCTTACCCTACTTGGAAGCTACCTAGTTAGCCTTGCTGCACCTCCCTTGTTTTTAGCCATTCCAGATTGATGAGGCTTGAGGCTAAGGTTGACTTTTTTGAATACCTTCACTTAGAATGCTTATCGGTCTCCAATGACGATGGTCAGATAGCATTCGTCCATACAAATCCGTTCCAGGTCCGAACCGAACCGAAGGCACTATCTCTACTACACTCATATTGGAATCACCCTCAAAGTTAGCGATAAATAGCCCTTGCATTTTGAATCTTCATTCCGGATCTTCCCTTGAGATCTTCATGACCCGATTGTTTATTTTGGATCGATTTGGTTTTCAGATAACACTGATATCCGATCTCGATCTCAGCGTATCCAAACGATAGATTTTAAGGCCAAGTTGTTTTAACACCAATTCAATTTCAGAACGTCACAGCTATAATGGTACTTCAACCACACATGTCTGTTTTTAAATAAACGTCTCAACGTTTATATTTTCAACAGTTCAATTTATCAGGGTACTTTATAACACAGAACGACTGAAGTGGATAGACTAGAGAAATCAAGACAATTCACATAGCCTGAACTATTAAACGATTTATGGTTTATGTTAACCAATCACAATCCATCATCTTATTTAATTAAATTTTTTTAATTATTTTTCAAATCCTATTTACTTGTAATTAAAATTAATTACTAAAATATTTATTTTAATTTAAATAAATTTTAGAAATTAGTCAATAATTATCGTACATAAATTAACCTAGGATTTAATAAATTTAAGGTTTATTACCCTTTTTAACATTAATTATTAAAATTAATTTAAATTCATATTAATAACTTAACAAGTGCATTGAGCCAAGGTGTTTAGGTGATAGGACAAAATATTAGTTCCTATATTGTATAAATTTTTGGAAAATAAAGTTTTAAAGGTTAATTGTTTTAAAGGTTAATAAGTTTAAGAATAAGCTTTTAGAAATATTTTTTTTTTAAAATGGTCAGGCTCATCAGCTCAAACCCATTTCCAGGCAAACTCTTTCCCCCCTTCTCTTCTTTATATTTTCCTGCTACTTCTTTTCTCTACCTTCCTTTTCTTTCACCTGCACTCAAACCATTCATGCACATGCACACGACGCTAATGACTCGCCGACCATCACAACCTCTCCCCTAAGTCACCTCCAACCCACGCAACCTCCTGACCACCTAGAACTTCACGACACAGCCCAAACACGAAAATCGAACAAAAACCCATCACTAGGAAAAACGACCGACCACCTTTATTACCTCATACCACCATCTCCGACCACTGGAGTCCAACCCACTTCGCCATAAGCTTCATCTCTCTCCTCTCCACCTTTCCCCCATACCACAACACCCAAACCCCTCAGCGACACCGCTATGACCAAAAAACCAACCATGACCAAAACTTGCCTCTAAACCCTACTTCCCTTCCGATCGGCAACCACGTCGATCAGAAAATTACCGCTCCATTTTTCCCACGCTCCTCTTCGCTTTGGCCTCCTCCGGACCAAACTCCAACACCCATTACTACCTAGTTCACCGAAAATTGATCAAAGGCCTTAAACAGTTCAACTCCACTTACCTCGATACATACGTGATTAAAAATCATGAAATCACCTCCAAAATTCGTTTTCTCAAAGACGATCATGTCCATATAACCCAAAACCCAAAATGAAATATTTGATTTCTTAACAATATTAGTTAACTTACTGTAAATTGCACCTTCATTTCTCTACACTGGATAATATTTAATAAAACTAATTGTTAAACAAAGCATAATCAAAAACAAACATTTTTCCTTTTAACATCCTAACCTAAATCTAACTAGATTGAGTGATAGGAATTTTTGAAGCTAATCATAACAGAAAAAATAAAGCGGAATATGAAAATGTTGTACAGGTTCTAGTAATAACACTTTATATACATCCATATACATATATATATACATGTATTCCTATGCAACCAAATCTTATTAGAACACTGCTGCTTCTATATCCAGGCATATTCACAGATTAATGTAAAAAAGATTTTAGTTTTACTCACTGTCTATTTTTTTTTAACAGAGCAATGTTTTTGGAAAGAAAACTGCTAGCTTCTAGTTTGATCTCCTAAAATTTGGTTGTTTTGATTTCTAAATGGCAGTTTGTTTTATTTTTACTTTAGTTTGCTCGAATGAAAAAGAAATGAGACAAGGGTAGAGGTATATATATAGAGAAAGTAGGTTGCAGTTCTTTATGTGAAGTAAGCTTTATTTTTATTTTTATTTTTCTTTTGTATTTTCTTTGATCTGAGGTTTTGCTGACCTGATTTTAAAATTGAAAAAAGGATTTCTTAATTTGAAAAGTGGATTTGATATAATGTGTGCTTGAGGGAATGTGCATTAAATGCTATGTCCCCTTGTATGTTTTCATACATACATACATACATACATGCATACATACATACATACACACAGATATATATATATATATATATATATATTTAACCTTAAATATATACATTCTACGTACATATATTTACAACATAGCTTTTGTCTTGTTTTTATACTATACAAATATATATATATATATATATATATATATATATATATATATATATATTTCTCTACATGTATAAGCCTTGTCATATTATATAAATTTTTACTCATGCTACATGCAAACAAATATAAGCCACTTATATGAATTTATTCCTATTTTTATACATATCTTTTTTATTTTAAATTCAATATTAAAGATAAGCCTATACATCTAATTATATTTTTATGTATAATTATATCTTACAGTAGAATGGTGGAGCTTTTATTTCAAATATTTTGAGAGATAAAACTTCAGATTTTCAAATCACAGCTTCCTAAAATATATATGTATATATATGGATAAACTGTTAATGGCCAGAATTTATCATTTGTTTTGAATGATAAAACTTATATCATCAAAAATTAAGGCAGAAAATTATCCAAACAATAGTGTCAGAAATCCCGAGTTGTTACACTATATGTTAGTAGGGAAGGTAGCCATATCCATAAGGGTTTGTGACCTTTAGAAATGTTATTTTCTTTATGAACTATAACTTTTAAATATATATCTATGTTTTTTGTCTAATCAATTTGTTATTTGTTTTAGGAATCCATATTTTAATCATTTTTGATCTCTTATTTTCACATTTAGATTTTGGTTTTCTAAAATATGTGTATAATGTACAATACTTAGATCCTTGATTGTTATTAGAAACCAAATTATTTCTTGATACTTCACGATTATTTTTTTCTAAATCCTAATCCTTTCCTATTTCTTGATGGTTTTGAAATGTTTATGAAATTTTCTAGACTTTGCTTTACTTTATTAAATTTTGAAACATTATTAGTAATTTTATCTAATTTATTTCTGAGATCAGAAATTTCTATATTAGCTAATTCTAAATTTTGTTTTAATTCACACTTTTCTTTTTCAAGTTTATTATTCTCTATTATGCTATTCTCTATATCATGTGTTGGAGAAGTAATTTGAGAAGATAATTTTTATATTCTTTTTGTGCTAATTATAATTCTTTTTCTAAAATAGTTTTCTTATCTTTTAACAACCTAATTTCTAATTCAGCTCTATTTAATTTTCCTAAATTTTCTTTATTTACTTTTTTTGATCTCTTTCTTGTCATCAATTCTATGCTAATTTCAAGAATTTCAACGTATGTTAATGCAGAACGTACCTTATTTGTACCAGCCATGAAGCAAACATTTGCTTGTTTTGATCACTGTCGCTATCGGATGAAGAGGAAGAGTCGAAATCATCCTAAGTTACTTGAAATGCTCTTTTTTTTTCTTGAAAGTTTCGAACTTGTTTTTCCTTTTATCATTGTTGAGTAGTGGGCAGTCCTTCTTCATATGGCCAAATTTATCACACCCAAAGAATTTCACCGATGTTTAATTTGAGGAATTTGTGCTGCTTTTATTTTGAAATTTCATCATCCTTTTGAGCTTCTTAACTTGTTGTAATTTTTGGCGATGAAAACAATCTCCTCTTCTTCTAAGTCAGGGTTGTCCTTATTTGCCTGAAATGCGATGTTTCCTTTTCTTGATTTTATTCTTTTCTTTCCTATTAATTAGCTTCATACGGCATCATATTTTCATTACTCTTTGAATTTGAGTTGGGATAGATCGTTAACTTCTTCGATGGCTAAAAGTTTTCTTTCCTATTCGTTTGTCAGAGAGTTCAAAATTCGTGCGACTAAATTAAAATCAGTGAATCTAACACCTAATGTCATAAGATCGTGTTGTATAGTTTGAAATCTAGCATACATGTCAATAACTGAATCATTTGTTTTCATTTTAAAAGATGGAAATTGATTTTTAGAATAGAAATTTTTGCTTGCTTAACTTTCATGGGTGATTTGTAATGTACACCATATTTCATAAGTAGTAGTACAAAATATGACTCATGAAAATTCATTTTATCATGTGAGAAAAATAGAACATTCACAGCTTTTGCATTATTGGTTGCTAGTTTTTTTATGCATTAGTCCAAGTATTTATATCTAGTTAGTGCTCTATATCTAGTTTGTGTAGTTTACCAAATTTCTAGATTATTAGCTTCCATAGAAATTCTCATGCGTATTGACCAGTAAGCATAGTTTAATCTAGTGAATAGTGGAGGGCGTGCGGTTGATTGTCCATGTCCATATTAATAAAAATTCAATTACGTGTTACGGTAAAAATAAAAAATCCTTGTTTGGTACAAAATGAAAGTCTAGCAGATAGTATATTATATAAGTTATGTATAATATGCAAGTGTATGAGTTAATGCTATAGTAGACAACAAAAAAAGTGTATAAAAAGCATGCAAATCAGATTTTTTGTACTGGTTCGGACCTCCCATCCTACGTCCTGCCCGAAGCTCCCCTTTGGTATTTACTAACCAAAAAACCATCAATTCGCCGGGAGGAACAGGCTTAATACTAAAGTGTTTTGTTGACAATTGTGCATTCTGAATGACATAAATAGTGACTGTACAATACAATTCTTCCTATAATCTCCTTTGACAAATATGTGCACTTTGATTTTTAGTAAGCAATATAACCAAAATATAAATTCTGGTTATTTGAATGAGTGAGAAAATTGAACTAGTGAAAGCACAAAAGTAAGAATATAAAATAAGAGTACATTAGTCAAGGTGAAATATTAGTCTCAATCATTTAGTTGTATTTATCAGATTCAAGAGTTGTTTCTCGAAGTGAAGCAACCATTACCTTTCAAAGAGTTATAATGTTTGGGTAAATTCAATGTATTGAAAAATTTAGAAGGAAGCAACCTTTCATAAAGATAGCCGTTATGTTTTAGAAATAACTCACAGACTTTTGTGGAAAATAATATACGTCTGTCATTACAGTGATTAATTTTCCCGTGTAATGTCACGTACGTCTGTAGTTATTCACAGACGTCTACTGTGACGCTCTACCCCGAGACCCAAATTAACAAAGAGTATTACTGGGTAATACTGTCTGCTAGTGTGGAGAATATGGCTAGTTAAAAGCGACCATCTATAGCCACATATAGCTTTGTGTTAAGTATTTACTGGATATGTCGATCCACTTGAGTTAGAAAAAAGCGTTTGTCGACGTATTCAATAGATATTTAAGACAAGGAGATCAATGAAAACATCTCACAATTTTTATAATTATATATACGGCGATTACTTTATGGGAATTTGGGTTGCCTACACAGGCGTTATTTGAGATTTTCCTTTTCGTGTTATTATTGACATTTGTCTATTGACGTTATCACATGAAATTTGCTTTTTGGCGTTTATTTGAGATTATATTCTCCTATGTTGGAGAGTTATATTTATCGCCTTGTGGCATATTTTTGAGATGATGATTTCTTTAAGATTTCTTTGAGTTTGCCGATATGGCGGGTTTGGGATTTCTCCTTTTTAGGAGTTATTTTTTCCTAAGCCACTATTGATGAATTGTGATATGCCAATGATATGGGGTGTCACAGCTCGGTAATTCAGTTTTCTTAAGGTAAGTTCTGTTTTAAGTTGAAAACGTGAATTTGTGTTTTGTGAATCACTCAAGAAGATTTTACATATTTCATCTAAGATTAAATACGACCTTACCAGTAATAGTCTCTCTTGCTTGTCTTCTATCCATGTTCATTTTGCGTGTACCTACATATTGATGATGTTTATATTGTATGTGTGTGTTTGTATAGTTGTTGTTATCGAAACTAAGAATGAAGGTTCTAACACTTTGAAATAAGAATTTTCCTAACTCATTAGAATATTGTTTACAGTCGAAAGATGAAAATCAAGATTTCATTTAGTAGAGTTTGGAATATGCCCAAATCAAGTTTCCAAGAACCTCGCGTTTTGGTAGTTCGGGAATCAAAGGGGTAAATTCTTCAAAAATGAATATTTTTAAATCTTTAAAATATAAAATAAATTTCATAAATATGATTAGATATTTTAAAAAAGTTGAATAGAAAAATTGGACATATATGAGGTGGAATATATATTTAGAGCTGAGAAGCTCTATAAACACTATCCACAACATTTTTTAGGATGGTTGCCGGTAACTTTTGGACAACATGATTTTAACTTAATTATTCCTCCCTAATATTTTTAGTAATCTTATCAAATGAACATTTAAGTATTTTGAAGATTATTTGGAAGTTTGGTAATTATTGTAGAGTTTAAAATAAATGGTTAAAGGAAAATTGTTTTAAACAATATTTGAAATAATGCTAAGTAAATGAAAATAATCTCTAAAAAAGACCATCTAAAGGATTTAGAACAAATAACTTGATCACCTTATGGGTTACATTGAGATAGTCTCGAGACCCGAGCTTGGACAACCAGTTTCTGGGTTCTGCTCTAGCTATTCGGACTGGCCCGACTGAGGGGATAGTTAATTTGATAAACTCGGACTGTATTTTCTTGAGTTATAAGAAAAGATATTTGGAGTTTTTCAAAAGTTAAACAAGATTTTAAAATATGATTTTGGTGGTATAGGGAATACCCTAATTAAACTCTGTATTAAATTCCGAGAAGGGAACTCATACTATTCGAGTGAATCATTCGATGAATAGTGCAAGTTGATATAGAAATTGGTATTGAGTATAATTAGTCTAATCTTTATGGATCCGCCTCTACTCAATACCAATTGATTTGGGTAATAGTAAATGATGTCTTAAATAACCTCGTTTTTTTACCCTTTTAAAAGTAATGATTTGAAAATAAGAAATCTTTGTTAAGATTTAAGTAAGTGATTAGGAAATGTTTTTCTAAGTAGAAGGTGAAATGATTTGGAATTATTCTAAGATTAAAGAGGTTTCATCAACGAGAGAATTTAATAAATGAGTCTCAATGATTCCACATACTCTTAAAAGATAAAATAATACCGATAGAAAATATCTTCAAAATATATTTGATTTGCTGAAAAGATAAATTGATTGAATATTGTTTCATAATCACCTATATATTTGACATCTTTTTATCGATGATTGGTTCGAAGAAATCAGGATCAGATTTGGGTAATTCCTATCAAATAAACTCAGTCAAATTAGGGATTTATTTCCAAAGAGAAAACCAACATTGGTTAAGCACATAAACAACCACTAGCCATTTAAAATTATTCTTTTTGTTAATTAAAATCATATTGTAAATACTTTACCAAAAATTCCTTTACATAGATATATCCCCAAATCCTTAATATCTTTTAATACTTGGAAAATATCGATATATTTATTTCAGTGGTATAAGTATATTCACCAAAACGGAGAAATATTTCCTTTTTACACACCTCAAAAACTATTTAATCTCTTTACAAACATAAAACTAGTTATAAAATTTCTCTTATAAACTCAAGTCTGTTTATAAAACTCTATTTATAAATGTTGAAAACATTTATGAATAAATAACAATCGTTTACTTCAAAACACCATTATATAATAATTATTATTAACAATAAGCTTTATTTTATAAATAATAATAATTAATATTTACCTTTATTAAGTAATGATTAATTCTTAAAACACTATTAATGGACCATTATAGTTAATCACAAACCACATTAATTATTTAAATAATTAACTTTCAAAATATTAAAATATTGATAAATAACTTTAAACAATGTTAAATATAAAGAAAACATCTTTAATACAATATTGAATAGAAATAAAATCCTTTAAACCATTTACAATGACTTAGAAAAGACGGATAATAAGGATGCAGTAAAATAAAAATTAAATCCTTTAAAATAAAATATATCTTAAACTCAATTTCAGATTTGAAATCATTCTTATCTCAAAAACCAACTTCAACTCAAATGGCAATATATAGTATTTTTAAAATACCAATTTGAGGCGAATAGCTTCCCAACGTTTAACTAATATCAACATTGATTTTCTATCACTACAGAGTTTAAGTTTTGAACATATAATAATGTCATAATCAATAGAGCGAATAATTAGGTTTAATATCTAATAATTCATATGATAGGAATATTATTGAAATTGAAATAAATAATGGCGTGAAATCCTATTGGGTCCCTCCTACTTGTCCCTTGGCATCTCAACTCATATACATACTATCACACACACGTTTGTGTGTTGTAATTCAGTGGTGGTGAGGAATCCATGATGGATCCCTTGAACCTGTTTCCTGCAATTGATTTCACATATTAATCACTACCAAAAGCAACAATTCATCAAAACCAAACAATCAACATATAAACATTTGGACATTCAATCAATAATTTTAATCGATTATATAACATTACTATAAGCCAAAAGGTGAGTTTAACACACCAAAATTCCATTTGTCATCGAAGCATTCCAGTTTAGAAATAAAATCGAAAAATCAAACGACATTTGATTTTAGCCCAAATTTCAAAGTGCTCCAAATTTGAATAAACTAGTTCAATTGTGGAGCTTTTGTCGTTATGACAGCAATGCAAAAACCCATGCCTTGATTGGATCTTGTATGAGAGAGATATTTAATTTTTTAGTTGTTGAATTAATTAAATTATAAATTTTTACTAATCACTTTGGTTTACACTAATTTCCATCATTAACCATTCAAAACTTCTTCCCCAAAATACTTTCTTACTCTTCCAGTTTTACATTCCTCCATGGCCACGACTTTGACCATCCATCACTCCTCCTTCTTCGAAACCAAACTTCGATGCCACCAACAAACTTGGCATTCCACTCTCCAACCTCCCATCCTCGAAAAGCCTATCTCGATAACTCCTAGACTATCGTGACCCAGACGACAACAGCCGCACCCCCTCAAATGTCGGACCACCCAAATCGAGGTTGGACCTCACCAAAAAATAGATAAGCTTCTCCTTGCTGCTAGAAACCCAAATCCACCCATTAATCTTCAAATCGATTACCCTCCCCCTATAACACTAACCCTAATTGACCAATGGCTACACACTTACTGTCTTAAGTTGCCACACTCACCGACATCATTGAATTCCACCAAATCTCCTACCAAAATGTAGATCTCACCCAAATAAATATAAAGAAACTCGTTTTACTAATTTCGTTGAGTGAATTGTGAGTTATGATTTTTTGAAGTTTCAAAAGATTTCTTTTTCTTTGTTCAATTTTTTTTGATGGAACGGTAAAGTAGATAGAGACGGAAAAGGAATGGGATAAGGTGTTGAGAGATGTTTATATATATAAGTGCGTTCATCGACATCTCGCCGCACTAATTTTTAGTTTGCGTATAGACTCCGATCGACAAAATGAAAATACCATCGTGCTCAGAACAACATCGCGACTCCAAATCAATAAAAATATACATCGGTTATTGGATTCTGAAAAATCATAAAAACACTGCTATTTGGGGGTAAAATATAAAGCAAATAAATTAAATATTTTCCAAATTAAAAGTTATGGACAAATCAGATAAGACAAATTAAAAATATGCTAATATAAATTGAGTCACAAACATAATAATTTATTTTCAGGTTATTTATCCTAACCTGTTATTACTGCAAATACGTTTACAATTGGTTCACTGTTATTGTTTATTACATCAATGCTATTTAATCTATTGAATTATTTATATTAAAATTCAATTATTTGAAATTCTATTCAAATATAAATTCTCCATCCAAATATTTTAATTAATCTCTGTAATTAAATTTTAGTTATTAACTTTAATAGATACTATATATGGATTTTGAGCTATTTAACCTTCTAAACCATTATTTTAATAATTAAAACAATTAAACATTTCAAAAATCAAAATGACCATAATTCTGGGTCGTTGCAGGCCAATCTGGTTCGCTCTCAAAACATAAGAAGTTGGATAAAGGTAGACAGACATATAACGTACATAAAATATATGGCTAAGAAGTAGCCTCTATGTATACTCACCGTAGCGAGTCACACTCATTACATACCCCCATACGAGTGTCATCCACGAGCAAAGAATAACTGAATAAATAACACAATGGTGACCCATACAACTACGTGTTAGCAGTCCATTATTCAATGCTTATACATCACGCTTGCTCCTCCGTTATTCCACATAACGAGTTCAAAAAATAACCGAAGGAATATTACCGAATGCATTATCCCGAATGGTTTTATAACTCAATTTATTCAGATTTCTCGCTACATAGAATAGAAATCATCACAAAGTCATATAGAAGGATATTATCGCCATATCATTTTAAAATCAAGTAAATCAATATCAACGGCGACTCATTTATATAACTCAATTCGATATACAAGAAGAGTGCATAAAAATGCATTATAAAATAAATTATTGATTTAAACACATAACAAAAAACCTATATTAATAACAATTATTTGTAATAAATGTTCTTTTCTAACAAATAAACAGTTAGAGATAGATAAATAATAAATATATTCTCTTTTCCACAAATGACTAATTTCACAATCTCTTATGAATTTTATTAATAATTTACATTTCAAAATAAAATTGGAAAACCCATTACTTCCTTTTTTGGCAAAGCAGCGGGGTTAGAAATGCACCCCTACCATTTATTGATATACCAAGAACGATGTACAACAAAGAAGAAACAATGCCACCTAAAGAATTAGGCAGGCAAGAAACTCAGAAACAAGAAAACAAGGAAAACAGGCATATCAAAAAAAGCGAAAAACAAAACACAACACAATAACATAATGACCACCTAGGATCTGGATAGGGCAGATAGGAAAACAGGTTCAAATCGATGACTAGAAGCAGCAATCCCAAACTTCAATCTCCCAATGATATTATCTTTCATTTGAATATAAGATTTCCCTTTTGCACAGAATATGATTGCATTTCTCTCCTCCCATATTGTCGCAATGAATATTTTCAGGGTGAACAGCAGAACATAAGATGATTCACCTCTCCATCTAGTTGCCTTGAATATGATATCCCATTCTTCCTCACTATCATTAGCTACACTCCTACCAGAGATGAAAGAAGTAGTTAAGCACCATAACCTGTGGACATATGGACAGTTGAAGAATAGGTGAAGCGTATCCTCATCCGCAGCAAGGCAAAAACTACAAGTTGTATCAATAATGAGCCCTCTCTGTCTCATCTTAATTTTTGTTTTCAAAGCATTACCAAATATCTTCCATAACATAAGGTTCTGACTTTCAGTGTTATGATTCAACCAAATACGTTTATGCCAACTGAGAGTAACAGTATTATTCTGGCAAACGAAATGTTTGTACATTCCACCAATCATGAATCTGCCATTGCAACAGGACCATGATGTACCATCATCAGGATAAAAATTAACATGACTACCTCTCAAATGATTCCAGAGTTGTCTAACGTTCAGATTGCTTGAGAAAGGGAGATCAAGACTACCATCGGTAATACAGTTCGATGCCAGTGCATTAGTACTAATTCCAGATTGCACTTGTTGGTTGTAAGAAAGAAAGTGACACAGAATAATTCCTTCCTTCACCCACGGGTCATGCCAGAAAGACGTACGTCCATTAATACCAATTTTACTTCTAGCATATAGGAGGATATCAGATTTGATTTTGAGTATACTACACCAAGTCTTGCTACATGACTGAGGAATATCCATGGTCCAAAAGTTTTTGTTGCCAATGATATATTTGTAGGACCAATTCACCATATACAATTTTTATGATTCAAAAGATTGTCAATGTGATACACCATAGCCGCACGATTCCACAAAAGCAAGTTTTTAATTCCCAGACCACCTCTGGATTTTGGCTTTTCAAGATTAGAGAAAGCACATGGGGAAAGCTTATTGGAGTTAATAGAACCGTGCCAGAAAAAGTTGGACATAGCAGACCTAATCATTTTGATTAACTTGATAGGAAAGATGAAGGATCGAGACCAATACACAGTCATTGCGAAGATAATGGAATTTATTAGAGTGAGCCTACCGGCTTGACTAAGAAATCTATTAGACCACATAGAAAGCCTAGCAGTAATTCTGTCATATAGAGGAATACATTGAGCGAACGAAATTCTCGATGTTGCCAGAGGAATGCCAAGGTAATTGGATGTCTCAGCTCTATGCGAGATGGCAGAGAAGCTTGTGATTTAAGAGATTAAGACAGAATCCACACCAGCTATCATTAAATCAGACTTGGTTAAGTTAATGGATAAGCCTGATATTTTGTAAAATTTATCGAGACCATCCATAACTGATTTAATAGTCATCATATTAGGCTTGAAAAAAATAATCAAGTCATCAGCAAACATTAAAGAAGTGACTAGGGGGTTCCTACATTTCGGATGAACCCAGAAACTACCATCATGGACGAGTTGGATAAGAATTTGAGTCAGAATTTCCATCACGAGAATAAATAAGTAGGTAGACATAGGGTCGCCCTGCCTAATACTCTGTTTACCATGAAAAAATCCAACATTACAGTTGTTGACCATAATTGAGAACCAAGAGGTTGATATGAAGGAGTGTATCCATGCAACAAAATGTTTGGGGAAATTCATTAACCCCATAATCCTAACTACAGAGTCCCAATGTAGAGAGTCGAAAGCTTTCGAGATATCAAGCTTGAACAAAGCTCTGGGGGAAACATGAGAGTTGTTGTAACCCTTCAACAATTCGTGAGACATCATAACATTATCGAGAATGCTTCTACCTTTTAGAAATGCAACTTGGTTGGAGGAAATGACTCTATCAAGAACCATTTTGAGCTTATTAGCTATAATCTTCGAAATGCACTTGTATATGGTGTTACAACAGGAAATAGGCCTAAAGTCAGAAACTCTACATGCATTTTTCACCTTAGGGATAAGGGCAATGTTAGTGACATTGATGGACCCTATCATTTTGCACTTGTTAAATAAGTTATGAACAGCCTTCAAGAATGTTTGGCCAACAATTTCCTAGGAAGTGGTAAAAAAAATAGGTATTAAAGCCATCAGGTCCACCAGTGGAATTAGCATTAAGGGAAAAAAGGGCGGTTTTAATTTCACTGTCAGAAATAGCAGAGCAGAGGAAGGCATTGTCTTCAGAGGATATTCTGGGTATACTAATCGAATCCAGGAGCTCAAGTGAAGGATTGAATTGATTACAATTTCCAAGAAACTTACTGAAATGATCAAGAAACATTTTAGCAATATGGTTAGGGTGATTGATGTACTCACCATTATCATCAATAAGGGTACTGATTAACTCTCGTGACTGCTTGGCTTTTAGAGAGGAATGGTAGAAAGCAGAGTTTCTATCACCATCCTTAAACCACTGCAACCTCGTCTTCTGTTTAACCATAGCACCTTCAATCTTTAATGCCTCAAAAAGTTGGGAAGATAAGGTAGCCTCTTTAGCCGCCAACTTACTATTAGATATGTCAGTCAACATAGACTCCTGAACATGATGGAGTTCGTGTGAGAGAGAGGAGGACGCCAAGTTGCCAAGACCAAATTTTCTCAATGCCCACTCTTTCAATTCAGTTTTAATAGCTTTCAGCTTGCACTGCAAGATATACATAGGATTACCAAAGTAATTAGTAGACCAAGCCTTGTTAACAATTTGAAAAAAATCAGGGTAAAGAGCCCATGCATTAAAAAATTTAAAATTTGTATTCCTTTTTCTCAAAGCAGCACCAAAGGATAATATCTGGGGAGAGTGATCCGATAAGCCAGGCATTGGGAGAAGGTTAAGTAAATTAGGCCATTTGGAAAGAGCAAAGAGATTCGAAAAAGGGAAATCAATTTTGGAGAAAGTACGCAGGGAAGTTCTTCTAGAGTTATTCCATGTAAAGGGGGCACCGACAGAATTTATCTCAATAAGGTTTGATTGGGAGATAGTACTACTAAGGGGTCTTATTTGACGGAGAGATAAGGGATTTCCACCTTGTCTATGAGATAATAGGAAAGAGCAGTTGAAATCTCCAATAACTAACCACATATGTGTTTCTTGTCTCAAAGAAGGGAGGAGATTAAGATAAGATTATCTAGCTAATACAGAGTTATGACCATAAATAACAGTAATATAAAAGGAAGTCGAAGATGAAATGTGAATACGTTGAAGGTGGATAAGCTGAGAGTTGTCAAGATAGGATTTAGCAAAAAGATAGTGAGATTAAATAAAATTAGAATTCTACCAAAAGGAGCTTCAGAAAGATTATTTATCGTTTTCCAAGTCAGATTAATGAAGGCAGCTGCCTTGGGCGAAAGAGAAGCATTAAGCTTAGTTTCAAGAATAGCTAAAAGACTCAACGAATGAGTAGAAATAATATTTTTACATTGGTTTAATTTAACTTCCGAGTGGGCACCTCTAATATTCCATGCCCCAATGTTGTTCAACATTGAGCAAACAATTGTTTTTGTTGAAGTTTCTTCTTGCTACCCCTGGTTAGGGGAGATGATTGAACATTTGTTACTGGAACAGAAGAGGCAGATGTTGATCTAAAACAAGGGTTGAGATCCAAGTCAGAAGGCAGATTAGATTTGGTTGCCTTACTGTTTCGAGCTGGGGAATTGCTTATTTGTAACATCACAAGTTGATTAGCATTACTGGAGGGAGGACTTGAATTGGAAAAAAGCAGTGAAGGAGGAGGGGGTTTCCATGCTTGGGGAGCAGTAATATGAATATATGGTTGATAAGATTCACGGTGGTTAGCAGAAGCTTTTGAAGTTGGAGATGATGGAGAAACTGGACTACAATTGGTGTCATTAGGGTTGTGCACGTGCACGGAGGAAACATGCACAGCCTTGGCTTGAGATGTTGGATTTTGGTTTAAAGCACAAGAGGTTTCTTTGTTAATGGAAGATGGAGAAGAAGACAAAACTGGATTTGATGGGAGGGATGGCATTGTTGATGGCAGCATCAAAATTGCTTTTGCATGGTGGAATAGGGATGGAATTGTTTTCAGAAATATTGCATGCAACTGGGATAACAACTTCAAGTTCGCCTTCAACAGTTTGAAAATATGTTTCAACCATTTTGACTTGTGTTGTTGGATTTTGGTTTAAAGTACAAGAGGTTTCTTTGTTTAAAGTAGATGGAGAGGAAGACAAAACTGGATTTGAAAGGGGGATGGCATTGTTGAAGGCGGCAACAATATTGCTTTTGCATGGTAGAATAGGGATGGAATTGCTATCAGAATTAGTGCATGCAACTGGGTAAATAACTTTAAGTTCACCACAACAGTTTGAATATGTGTGTCACCCATTTTTTTGGCATTTGAAGGTTCATAATCACAAGAACCATTAATATCATCACTTATATTCTTCTCAGTATCATAAATTTTGCAAATGTCCACTTCTGTATCATTCCCACACAACTCAGTTAGAATATAAAAACCATTATTTTTCAGCAAATTAAAATTTTCATGATCAGTTATCTCTCCATGCTCAGCAGACTTATCAGTCATACTAATTCCTATCTCACCTTCCTCAATTTCTTCACCAACTGACATCATATTCAAATCTGTGTTGTTAACTTCATGATCATCCAGCATATGATCTTTCGTAATAGATGAATTATTTTTCTGTTTTCTAAATTTGCTCACGATTTGCCATTTTTGTTTCCTTCGCCTAAAAATAATACCATTATCTTTAGTATTTTCCTTAATTTCTTTATCATTGGCCGCTCCAGGTTTAATTTTCTTTTCAATCTTCTCCCCAATAACAAAAGACAAAATCTTTTCACAATTGGACACCGAATGACTAAAGATACAACAACTCGTACAAATATCAGGCTTCCAATGATATTCAATGTGTATATATTGGGTTTCTCCATCAAGAAGTTGAACTGGAAAGGAATCAATGAGACCGCGATCTGGTTTTATTTCAATTAAACACTTAGCGAAAGACAGTCTCTCCATTTTTTTAGTAGATTCATCCATACAAACAAGTTTTCCCAATCTGCTTGCTAACCAATTTATGCCGAAATGAGACCACGCAAACATAGGAATATTAGATAGTTTAACCCACATTGGCACAGACGAGATTGTTGCACAAGCATTACCAACAAATGGATCCTATTGCTTAACAATAAATAGTTTGTTTCGCATGACTATGGTGTCTCCCTGTAAAATTTTGGTCCTATCTTCATCACAAGCTAAGTGAAACAAGAAAAAAAATCCATTAGATCGGACTTTGATCGCTTCCTTCAATTTCCAGTATTTCTTCAGGAAATTAATAACCATAGAATACGGCAGTGGCTTGTCAAGAAAGAACCCAACAAGGTAACTGCTCCATACTTCAACTCCAGGTTCAATAACACTTGATGGAGGGATCATTATCTCATTCACGAACTCGGGGGACATCTCAACTGGGATGTACTTCCCTGCGTTACTTGGCTTACGCTTGAAAAGGGAAGTCCATGGCAGTTGAGAAGGATGTAAAGGAACAGGGGGTGAGGAGAAGATGAAGGTTTAGGGACCTGAGATGAGGATGGAACGTTGAGAGATGACGAAGAAGGCAGAGACGGAGGAGGGGGAGGTCAGGAGTAGGACGAATATGACATGATGGAGCAGACGTTTGAATAAAGGAGGAGGACAGGGGAGGTACGGGAGGGGATGGTGGAAGGATAGAAAGTATGGTGGGATCTGCCATGAGAAAAAGAAACTTGTTTTGAAAACTATGTCTGATTAAACACAAAGATGTTATATAATACTAAATTGAACTTAAACCAATTACTTCAACTTTTCAGTAATTAAATATTTTAGGATCTAGATTAACCTAGAGGGGGGTGAATAGGGTTATAGCAAATTTTCTCGAGTTAAACGCAAAAACAAACTGAAGAGATATAAATAGCTGAAAAGTAAATCACATACAAAATTTACCCAGCTTCGGCAACCCTTGCCTACTGCTGCATTCCCAGATTTCTATTAGAATTAAATAGTCTCCTGCTTACAAACACTCTAATAGACTCGCACACCCTGCTACCGCCTATAGAGTTTTGCAAACTCGCACACCTTGCTCACTGAACTAATTCTAACTAGTCAATCTGACACAACCTAAAACCTAGGTGGTGATTTACCAAAAACTGATTCGAAAAGAACAGATAAAAAGTAAAACTAATAAACAAAAACCTCCCTTAATAAAAATAAACCCTAAAAATAAACTAAATAAAAAGGAGAAATATCTTTTAAAAAATAGGCCGGCCCTATTTCCTCTTTTCTTTTCTTTGGCCCGTTCCTTTTTGATAATGGCCGCCGTTCCTCTTTGCAACTAAATTAGGGCTTCGGTCTTCTTTTCAGAAACAAGGGTTTTGTTGATGGCGATTACAATTGCTTTACTTCCTTGCTTTGTAATTGATCGTCTCTTGAGATCGGCTGCTTAATTGACTTCGAGATTGCGAATTACCTCTGGTACGTTGTTCGTATCTTTTGCTTTGTCAGGATTTAATCTGATTGTTCTTGTTAGCTCTGCATTGCCGATGATGAACTTGGGTTTATATTTGGATTTGATTCGATTTTTCCACACTTGCTGATGATGATTTGGGTGATGTATTTATATGAATTCCGAGACCCTAATCAATTCGATACTTTCCTAAATTTTGCTTTCCTGATATTGTTACAACTTGATACACACGGTTTTGATTTTCAATCGTTCGATTTTTCTTGAATAATACGGCAAAAACTTTCCTGTTTTATTTGGATTGACTATTTCAAAGATTGCATATACGCACTTGATTTTTTGACTTGGTCATCTCTGCACTTTTAATCTTCTGTCATCTTCGACTTCACTGTGAATTACGGCTTTGACTTGGTCTGCATTTTTAATCTTCTGTCATCTTCGACTTCACTGTGAATTACTTAGTTTGCTTCGACTTCATCTGGCCATCTTTGTTACATTGTTTCTCGGCATTGACATTTGTTTTACGACATTGTACTTGCTGTTCATGTTTGATCCGATGGGTTATGCATCTTGTACCTGCTGATGTTTGTTGTCGGTCTGCAGCTCTGTTCATCACGACTTGGCTTGACTTTTCCTGACTTCGACATCGTATATTCATTTAGAAGTTCACTGCTGTTTTTCTGTTGCAAGTGTATGGTTGCATTCGACTTCTATTCACTGTACTTTCAGTCATGTTGAACTGTGTACATGTTGTATTGGTTTCTGATTTTCATCATTATACTGCCCTTGTGCACTTTTGTTATATGAACTTGCTGGATGTAGTTGCTAGTTGCACTGAGTCTTGATAGCTTGCATGATGCATTTCTTTGTTTCATTTGACTTGACTTGATGCTGGTTTGAGGCTGTGCTTGCATGTGTACCACTGATCATATGTTACTGTCATATATGCATTGTGTTTCATTGTGTATCCTGTTCATTGTTTCATTTGGTATCTTCACTGTGTTGCATTCATGTTGGTTTAGTTGTGCACTTGCTTGAGTTTCACTGAGTTTGGTCGAGACTTGTTTCTTTGATGTTGTTTATGTCTGCATCTTATGGTTGCCACTGTGTTGTATTGAGCTCGACATTTTCATGTTGCCTTCATGTGCTGTTGACATGTGCATTTGTCTTTGTGATTTTCGTATTTAAGTGTGTCTGTTACACTTGCTAATGTTCCCTGAGCTTGTTTGCAATTGAACATCTGATTTTGGTCTTGCATTTGGTCTGGAGTTGTCTCTTTTTACTGTTGTATCACTACTTGTGTCTGCACTTGTATACTCATTGTCACTGTCTTATGAGACTGTCTCTGGTATTCTTGTTGCTTCCCTGACCTTGTAGTTGTACACTTTGGCTTCACTGAGTTTGTTGTTGCATACATGTCCACTGCATAGTGGTCTTCATTGTTGTTGCTTATGTTGGTGGCAATCTTCGAGTCAGTTTGCATCATTACAGTGGTTTCTTGATGGTGCACTGTCACACTGTCATCTGGATGCATTCACATTGTCACTTGTAGTTTGCTAATTTTCTTTGGTGCACTGTTTTCGGTTTTTCTGTTTGCATGCTTGCTTTTGTTGGCTGCGCACACGAGTTGGCGAGGCAGTGCACACGAGTATAAATGTACACGTGTGTATTGCAGCCACTCATGATTACCTGTCCCTGATAAGAATACAAGTGTATATCGATGTGCATGGCCTTGTGGCATGTTCCGTGATACACTGTGCATGTCACAATGTTCGTGTATGATGAATTCAAATGTGAATGATGACGAACAACCCAAATAACTGAAGCAAATAATATTTTCAAAAATCCATATTTTATTTTATATTGCAAAAATATTTCTTTTTCAATTTTACTGCGTTAGTGAACATTTTTGCAGATTGCTCAGATGCTGGATTCTAACTGGAATGAAGTTGAAGATAAACTACGAGTGTGAGTGATATGTAGTGAGGAATTTATGTAAATATGAAATTGTGATGTATTGGAATCAAAATTGTATATGTATAGTGAGAGCTTGAAACTGTACTATTCGTAATTGTAATAAATATTTGTTTGAATAATATTTCTGTTTGAATTCAAATTATGTGTAAGTTATTTTATTCAACAAATATTTGTTTAATCTATGAAAAATAAAATAGTACATTAACAAATACATTTAAATGAATATATATATATATATATGTTTATTATCATCAAACAAATAATCAGGTAAGCGCATATTCAACAATCTCCCCCTTTTGATGATAACAAACATAAATTTAAGATTTTGACTGTGTTAAATGTATTTGATCAATGATATACTCTAATTGCTCCCCCTATTTAAATACTTCCTCTCTACACGATGCTTCCCCTACATACATGCATACAAATAGAAATATACAAATGAGCCTAGATGCAAATGGAAAATTATTTGACCTTTGCTTGATTTCATTTGACAAAATCTTAACTTTTCTCTCCCCCTTTTGTTATTAGCCAAAAAATAATAGTGTTAGAGAAAATAGAGATAAAGTGATCAATATTAATCCAACATTAAAACTCAATTTGAATATAAATATTAAACTTCAACAAAAAAAAAATCAAACAAAAATCATAACTACCCTTGTTAGGCGCATATTCCACTTTTAGAAATAATGAAAATGATATTCTCATATAAAATCATACAGTTGTATCTACTTGTGGTACATTTATCTCAGGAATTTGAATATCTACTAATCATGCCTAACCGTTAGGACTTTTAAATGAGATTAGTAGTATTCCAATTTAATTTTAAAAATGAATTCAAGTATCTTCTAACCACGCATAACCGTGAGGAATTTTAAATGGGATTAGAATCAACTTGTCTATTTAATCAATTAATTTTGATATGCGTTCCATACATGCATAACCGTGAGGACTTTTAAATGAGCATGAAAGCACATAATCAAAAATCCAAGTAATTCACCCATGCATAACCGTGAGGACTTTTAAATGAGAGTGAATACTTTGGATATTTATTTATTTTTACAAAAAAAATGTGAAATGAAAAACAGATGATCCCTGATTATAGTACCACATATCGACAAACTATATTGAATTTTTGAAAAATAATGGTCGATAGAAATATGATAGATATAGAAATGGTCATGGAATCTTTACCCAACAAAAAGTTTTATAACTCTTGTTTGAATTCCTAAAGAAATTTTCCAAATATACTTTCTTGAGTAATGTATGTTAAATATCAACACTTATCATCTTTTCAATCACTATTTATCTTTTTGATAATTAGCAGGGAGTCGGATTAGTCAAAATTTGTCATTTAAAATCAAATAAAAATGACTAATCTGAAAATATGGTCAACAATGATTTTCTCGAAGGGGTATATGAGAAAAAAATTCTGCTAATTGAAAATTATTTGTAATGAAAAGTATGCAGATATTTTCTTTGAAAAACGATGTAGTTACTAAATGTCTCACCATAAATCACGTTCAACTAGTAAGTTTTCTGTCAACTAGATTACCAGTATGATTTGCATCTGACTTTCTCTTTCACTCCAAAATATCACTAACTAAAATTGATAAACCAGACCATGAAGTGTGCATAAAAAACTCAAACTCAATTTTTAAAAGCATTCTTGAACTTGAATTGAAGACGTGTAACTAATCAGAAACTGTGAATATAGAATTAGCCATATTATAACCCGATGTATCCAACAAAACACTATGTTTAATCCAAACGTATATGTATGAAGTAATTCAGAGAATAGTGTTTTTGGCATAAATATAATTGGCCAACTATGTTGAACAAGTCAGAATCAAAAAGTCATCTCTTTATCATCACATTATTATTGGTTGTTTTAATTCAAAATACGGTGCAGATTATCACATTTAATTATATCGATAAATATACATTCACCTGTTTTACCTTTATGATAATTTTTCGTGATTGCCCATTGTGATTCTGTCACCTTTGTACTAGGCTAAGGAACTTTGCTTTGTTGCCCGTTGTGTTTCTGGAACAGCCAAAATCCAGAGAACACTGTTGTTGTTCCTTAGCCTTCCACCATACCTACACGATGAAAGATTTTTGTGACCTATTTATTTTTATAGGTCCATGATTGTTAGTGGCTGAAGCATTGTGAATAAACAAACCCTTTGGAACCTAAACTTGTTTTGTCGTTTCATTCTTGTTCCAATAGACATGAAATTTGTTTGTAGAATTCTTAGGAACCCAAACTTGTATAAATTTTGTGTTCTTGTTCCTATGATTACAATTTTCAACACGATGTCCAATTATTTCACATCTATTAAAGACACTCTTACCTTTTGCATTATCCTCAACTTGTGTTTTCCCAAAGCCTAGTCCTTTTCTGTTGTTAGCAAAAATTTGATTTCCCAATAGCATGTTGAAAGATTTTTCACTTCTTGAAAAGTTATTCAGAGATTTCTCAAGATTTTGGACTTTGGTTTTTAGTGTTGTGTTCTCAGTTACAATTGAGGTGCATCTATTTATAAAATCCTTTTTCCTAGTGTCAATGATTTCCTTAAGACTCAAGTTTTCTTTTTCAAGATTCTCAGAGCTATTCTTAAGTCTTAATAATTCTGAATCTAAAATTTTACATGTTTTACAGTCTAGGTTTTGAGTATTTTCAAGTTCAGTTTCTAACCTAAAATTTTCACGAGCAAGTTCTCTCCTATCAGATTTCAGTTTTTCAATTTTAGATTCAAGAGTATCAACTACTTTAGTAAGATCAAGACACATAAAAACAAGTTCTTTATAAGAATAGTCACCTACCTCACTAGATTCCTCTGAGCTTGCTTCTGAATCTGATTTTGCCACAAGACACAAGTTAGCCTCCTCTGAGCTATTATTCGAAACTTCCTCTCCTTCTTCATCATCCCAAGTTGTTGCAAAGGCCTTCTTCTTCTTTTTCTTTCGTTGGTTGTTTTTGAGAAGTGGGCATTCTTGTTTGAAGTGGCCAGACTTGTTGCAATTAAAGCACTTCAGTTCATTATCGAAATTGTCAGAATCTTTTGACCTATTACCACTTGTTTTCTTCTTGCGTGGCTTGAATCTTGACCATTTTCTAAGATTATTGACAGCCATTGCAAGCTCTTCAATTGGATCTTCTTCTTCTTCATCGCTCTCTTCTTTGCTCTTTAAGGCAATCGTCTTCTTCTTTGGTTCGGAGTTGTTGCGTTCCTCCTTTGCTTTTAGCTCAAGCTCATATGTCATCAAGTTGCCAATCAACTCCTCCATGCTTACTTTACTCAGATCTTTCGATTCTTGTATTGTCGTGGCTTTTGCCTCAAAGTTCATCGGTAAGACTCGTAGCACCTTCCTCACAAGCTCTACCTCAGTGAATACCTTCCCAAGCGCTCTAGCGTTGTACACCAAAGTTGAAAAGCGTCCAAACATGTCCTTTATGCTCTCGCCTTTGTCCATCACAAAGTTCTCGTATTCATTGCTGAATAGGGCTAAATGAGACTCCTTGACTTGAGAAGTTCCTTCATGTGTCACCTCCAAGGTATGCCAGATTTCCTGTGCAGTTTTACAATGAGAAATTCTATTAAATTCAGTTTCATCAACAGCACAGATCAGAGCATTCATGGCTTTAGCATTTGTAGTTTTTAATCTCTTATCGTTAGCATCCCACCTATCCTTAGGTTTAGAATCTCAGTATCACCAATAGTTATAGTGGGAGATTTATAGCCAGTTTCAATAATGTCCCAAACATCATAATCAACAGAATTAAGATAAATACCCATCCTAACTTTCCAATAAGCATAATCATTCCCATCAAACATGGGTGGCCTAACAATAGATTGCCCCTCATAAAAAGCATTATTTGGTGGATTCATGACTCTAGAGTTAAAGAAAAATACCTCGCTCTGATACCACTTTTAGGATCTAGATTAACCATAGATGGGGGTGAATAGGGTTATAGCAAATTTTCTCGAGTTAAATGCAAAAACAAACTGCAGAGATATAAATATGCTGAAAAGTAAATCACACAAGAGATTTACCAGCTTCGGCTGTGACGCCCCACCTCAATACCCACGCTAGCCAAGAACAATACGAAGTAATGCTGTCAACTAGCACGGAGAATAAGGCTATTGAGGAGCGACCATCCGTGTAATTTCTTTGTGCGAGCACCGATATGTCTGATAGAATAACATGCAATTCATTTCGAGAGGAAATCCGACATACCGATGCAAACTCAAAGCTACTACACAGTGGCTATAATATCTTCGGAAACAAATATAGAAATAAGTATAACATAAATCAGTCACAGATAATTCATATCACAAAGGCGGAAGAAGATATGAATAAATAACTAACACATGAAAGTGTACATCAGAGTAGTGATCTAACAAGATCCACAATATCAAAAAGAATAGATACAAGTGCTAGACGAAAGAATAAGTATACATCATAGAGTCTGTATCTCAAATGTATACAACAAAAACTACTAGTCTAAGTAGTTAGCCAAAAGATCATATGATAACCCCAGAAGAGAAGTCAAGCAGAAGCACCTGTAACATCTCGGTCTGAACCGAGTATTATTTAATAAGAAAATAATAAACGGATCAGTCTAACTATAAATATCAGATAAAACGATATAGAATAAGAGATATGACTAAACACATGATAATCACAATGCCAAGCTGTGATATAAATATGAGTAATTGAAAATCAATAAGAGGATTAATCAATATCACCAAATCTACACAAGAATCAAAGAAATGTCATACTCTTTATTTCGTTCACCAAACTATAAATATTGACGATTATATCAATGTCAATCACAGAAGTCAATGACACACGAATTCACCAATGCACAAAAATTGATAAATCATATCAATAGAAATTACAAAATAGGTGAAGCATAAATTCCAGAATTCAACACACGAAATCCAGAAATCACAATAAAAGGATGGCCAATCCCATAAACTGGACATCGGCGCACCTAGAAAGATACGCCCCATGCACAAATAAACATCGATGCACCTAGAAAGATACATCTCATGCATAAATAAACATCGATGCACCTAGAAAGATACACCCCATGTAATGTCTAACATCGACGCACCTAGAAAGACACGCCCCATGCATAGCCGAACATCGACGCACCTAGAAAGATACACCCCATGTAATGTCTAACATCGACGCACCTAGAAAGACACGCCCCATGCATAGCCGAACATCGACGCACCTAAAAAGATACGCCCCATGCATAAATAAACATCGACGCACCTAGAAAGATACGACCCATGTGTAAGCAAACATCGACGCACCTAGATAGGTATGACCCATGAAAGAAATGAGACGAAGCTTAATAAAATGAGAAACAGTCCTCCACATAGACAAAGAGACATCGCAAATTTGCTAGTCTGAACCACAAAGATGATCGTCATCGATCAATCGAGAAGTGTCAATTACACTAAGCTAGTAAATACATGAGTTTAGCTTCATGTCCCATAACCACTTGCTTAACTTAAATATTTACGAACAAACTGTAGATCTCCACTAGAAAATTGTCACAAGAGATTCAATCGAACAAGTCCAAGAATTAACCGGCGAAGTAAACGCAAGCGTTTCATACCACTTGTTTTATTAAGTCGTTTAATTAGATTTCTCATACGAGTGAGGTAAAGGTTTGTATATACTAATAGATTGGAAATCGGTTTGAGAAAACGATCTTTGTAATTAAAATAGTGTTGAAATCATTTTGATGAAAGAGTTTTGATATTTACTACTAGTATAGAAAACCTTTATATTTTTAAAGTGACAAATCACAAAGGTGATTGTAGGAACAATCAATTCATAAAGATTCACATTCAAAGACGTGAATAAAATCCAAAGAAATCGATATCGAATCCATCAAAATGGATATTCCCATAAATCACGAAGAAAATGTCATCAAAGTCGATAATAAGCGATAATAACAAAAGGGAATCAACACGAATCGATTAACATTGGACATTCAATCCAAAAAGGCAAAATGGACTCAAACAGCAAGTTCAGTCGACTGAACACAGTTTTCAGTCGACTGACCCTGTACCTGGATATTTTCTAGGTTCATGAAACTTTCTGTTTCCAGGTTCAGTCGACTGAATAGAAGATTCAGTCGACTGAATCATGTCCGGAAACTTTCGGGTTTCAGGTTCAGTCGACTGAACAGAAGATTCAATCGACTGAATCATGCCTGGGCTGTTTTTCAGCCTATCCAAATGAAGGGCAAACTCTTCCAAAATGCAACCAGACGAACATTGGCTCTAAGGGTTTATGCCAATCGGCAACCCGGCCCTATATGCTCCTCGATGCATCACCAAAAGCATGATCAAACGTCCATAAAAGGATTTCACACAAATTTGACTTAAAAACCCAAAAATTGGAATATTCACAAAACCAATCCAAATCAAGAGCAAATGCACATGAAGAAGTGTTAGGAATTCATACCCAACAACCAAAGATAATTATAGTCATAGATGTGAGATAAAAATCTCACCTTTGAATCCAAACGATTGAAGAAGATGCTAGAAAGCAAAGGAGGATCAACCACTCTTCAAATCCAACTCAAGAAGCTTGATTCTAAGCTTTAAAAGAAGAACATTCCCTAAGTTATGTTTAGGAAATTTCTGAATTTTGATTAGAGAATGAGTTGGAGAAGAAGAAGGAGGTGCTTACCAATGGGTTCACTTGAGTTTGGAGCTAGGAGTTGGATTTGCAAAGAAAGCTAGGGCTTAGGAATTTCCTTTTCCCATCTCTTCCACCATTTTTACTTTAGCTTGAAGTGTTTTAATTAAAGAGGAGAAGTTATGAAGAGAAGAGGTTGGGCTGAGCTAATAAGGGTGCAGTCTAAACCAAAGTCATAAGCGGGAAAAAGTAGCAAAAAATCAACTTTCTCCAAACAAATCGAAGCTTATACTCAAAAAGGTCACAAACGGCATTTTGAACTCAATGGAGGTGGTCTCAAGTCCCAATTCGACTGTTTGCAAAAAGTAGCTTTTCGGACCAAAATCCGACGATTTAAATAAAATATTAAATATAAAATCGATAAATATGTGGGTTGTTACAGACTCCCCTCCTTAAAGAAATTGCGTCCTCGCAATACTTAAGAAGAAAATAAGAAGTAACAACCATAGAAGCATATCAACACAAAAGAAAATTGAAATAAGAAGTTCACCATAAAGAGCATGAAAGAGTTAGCACGAACGGGATCGCTCGATGAATTCTCTAGATTCCCAAGAGAAATCCCTAGGATTTGAGAACCATTGAACTTTCACAAGAAGAACATCTTTATTCCGAAGGCGCTCAACCCCCGAAGCAATGATGCGAATGGGATGTTGCTCATAAATTAAATCTGGTGAAACTTCAATTTCTACAATATCACCGGGCTCAAGAATAAAAACCGAAAACCCAAAGGCATTTCCGTAGATAAAAGACGTGGAGAACGTCAAGAATAGCAGAAAATTGAGCCAGTGCAACGGCGTAGTTCAGAAACGGTACGTCCGAGAAACTAGAAACTCAAATAATTTGGAATATCAGCGTAGTACAAAAACGGTACGTCCAATGAGCCGATAAACCGGAACAACGATGTAGTATAATAATGGTACATCCATTGATCCAGATAAGATGGAACATCGATGTAGTATAATAACAGTACATCCGATGAACCGAACACCATAAAAGAACATCAGACGCAAGTCCATAAAAGAAATAAGATGAAACTCAATAAAACGAAGTACATCAAAACGTCCGATGAACTTGATAAAAAGATAATTCCATTCTGACAACATCAAAGAATCAACAACTCATTGCCTACGACAAAGCGCGTTGGCAACACGATTTCCCTTTCGGGAATAAAAGAATATCAAGATCATAAGATGCTAGGAACTCGAGTCAACATGAAGTTCCTTATGAGAAAATAAATATTCCAAAGATTTATGATCGAGGTGGAGAACAAATTTCTCCCCCAAAAATGATGATGCCAAACTCTAAAAGTAGAAACAATAACCGCGAGCACTAGATCACGAGTGGTATATCTAGTCTCGATAGGCTATAATGATTTAGAAGCACAAGTGATAGCACGTTCTCCTTTGCAAGAGAACGGCATCCAAACCAATACGATTAGCATTGGTACAAAAGATAAGTCTTGGTTCCCCACGGAAATCACAAGAATAAGAGTATCGAAAAGAAAGAACTTCTTTTAAATAATTATCTTTCCCGAAAAGTTAAAACTTTCAAAATTACAATTATCTCAATGTAAAAATATTTCTAGAAAAAGTTACATTTTACAAGTCAATATATCGTGTCTGATTGTCTCATCAAAGCGTTTAGGAGATTCTTATCGATAACGTTGATCAAGCGCATCGACCAGAATTCTTAACACACTAAATGGGCAATACAATCACAAAATCATCTTCTATATAGTAAACATGTTTCTTAAAAACCTTTAATAATATTCTTTGCTTGTTTAAGAGCAAATTCAAATTGTACTTATAAATAAATCTTATGAAAAAGATATGCAAAATTTTTAAATTGTTATTTTCCATCCAAAATCAATAAATACAAGAATGGTCTCATCGAAATATTCATAGAATATTCGATTTATAAAATGGATGAAACAAGCTGGACAAACTGAATGACATAATAAGTCGTTCATAAGAATCATAACGAGTGCGGAATGCGGTAAGTGGAATGCTAACTTCCGCAACTCGTAACTAATGAAAACTGGCGGTAAAGTCGAACTAAAAAGACCTTAACACCACACAAAAGATTGCTTAGGTGGTAGTCCTAAGACAAATTCAAAAATACCGAAAAATTTCTCAAACTACATGAATGAGAGAAATAACACTTTCCTTATAAGTGGGCTTAAGGAATAAAATGATGCCTTCAAAAATTTGAAATCGGAATCATAAGAAAAAATAGAAATCTGCTTAACAGATAGAAAATGTCGAAGATGAATAGTCCACACGGAAAATAGAATATGGGCCTCACAACGACTAAGCCAATCCTTACAAAAAATCAATTCCGAAGCCTAAGTAAAAATATCGGCTCGGAAAGAAAAATCACATAAAATAGTTTCGGCATCAATAGAAAGCAAATTGAGTGTTGCGGATCTACCCATCCGGATTCACAATCCTCAAAGAAGTCATCAAGCCCAAAATATTCAAAGAAAAAGAATCGAAAAGTTCTTTTGGTGTAAAAATAATGAGATGAAACCCGTATCAACAAGAACTCAAATAAGAAGATCAAGAAATAAAACAATGCCATCAAGGATTGAGTGAAAAATACCTTGACCGAGAGAAGAGTTTCTAGGGGCTTGCACTGCATTGAGCTCTCACTCCTTCTTACTTTGAAGTACGGGACATGTAGTAATATGGTGACCCGAATTCTTGCAATAGAGACAAAAGAGGAGTCTCGAACACTCCCTTGCATAATGGTCCGTGGAACCACAATTGTAGCATTGACCACGACTAGAGGTAGGAGTCTTTGCTACTGGAATTTGTTGCTTCCCTTTCTTATTAGAATTGGGGCCTTTGAATTTGATAGGCCTCTTTAAGTTATTGTCGTAGTTCTGTTGGGCACGCACAACTTCAACATCACCTTCATTATCGGCCTCTTCAAGACGAAGAGTGATATCAATAAGCTGATCAAATGAAACCTCAAGTTTCAGGAGTAATGGCATCTTAAGATTCTTATTCAAGCCATAGACAAATCTCTGATTTTTCTTCATTGGGGTGTTAATGTATTCAACCCCGTATTTGGAAAGAGATTCGAAAGATGCGACATAGTCTGTCACAGAAGATCCACCTTGAACAAGGTCAATAAAACGCCGGGCCAAAGTTACTTTTTCAGCTTCCGGCACAAATTTCGATTCGAATCTTTCCCGGAATTGCTCCCAAGTGAGATCCGCTTCAATGATTTCATAAATTAAGAGCTCATACCAATCCAACGCTCTTTCTTGGAGCATGCTAGAAGCCACTTGGACTCGATGAAGGTCAATAAGGTTCATGCGAGAAAAAATGCAATCGCATGATTTGAGCCAAGCTTGAATTTCTATAACACTCTTGGATCCCCTGAATGGCCTTCCACCCAAATTGGTATAGTCTCTGCACAAGCGTGCGAAACCGGATCTAGGATGAGTAGCCTCTGGATTGGGTCCGGCAGCTTGAGCATTCTTGACAAGATCTAGGAGCTGCTGGGAAGACATAAATACTCCATCCTGGGGAGTAGCACTAGATTGACCGGCGCTGGGACGGCCAGGTCTAACCATTTCTCTTCTTTAAGAAAGAAAGAAAGAAGAGGAAAAAGTTATTCTCAAAATAAATTTCAATCAAACTTGATTGATAAAACAAGGAATCATAAGGAAAATAGGATGAATCGGTACGAAGACTCAAATTAAATCCTAAAGCACGACTCCTAAGATGGACTTAGGACGATGATCCTTGTTATAATATTCCATATTGTTCCGAAGTTTGGCTCTGATACCAAGCTGTGATGCCCCACCTCAATACCCACGCTAGCCAAGAACACTACGAAGTAATGCTGTCAACTAGCACGGAGAATAAGGCTGTTTAGGAGCGACCATCCGTGTAATTTCTTTGTGCGAGCACCGATAGTCGGATAGAATAACATGCAATTCATTTCGAGAGGAAATCCGACATACCGATACAAACTCAAAGCTACTACACAGTGGCTATAATATCTTCAGAAACAAATATAGAAATAAGTATAACATAAATCAGTCACAGATAATTCATATCACAAAGGCGGAAGAAGATATGAATAAATAACTAACACATGAAAGTGTACATCAGAGTAGTGGTCTAACAAGATCCACAATATCAAAAAGAATAAATACAAGTGCTAGACAAAAGAATAAGTATACATCATAGAGTCTGTATCTCAAATGTATACAACAAAAACTACTAGTCTAAGTAGTTAGCCAAAAGATCATATGATAACCCCAGAAGAGAAGTCAAGCAGAAGCACCTGTAACATCTCGGTCTGACCCGATTATTATTTAATAAGAAAATAAAACGGATCAGTCTAACTATAAATATCAGATAAAACGATATAGAATAAGAGATATGACTAAACACATGATAATCACAATGCCAAGCTGTGATATAAATATGAGTAATTGAAAATCAACAAGAGGATTAATCAATATCACCAAATCTACACAAGAATCAAAGAAATGTCATACTCTTTATTTCGTTCACCAAACTATAAATATTGACGATTATATCAATGTCAATCACAGAAGTCAATGACACACGAATTCACCAATGCACAAAAATTGATAAATCATATCAATAGAAATTACAAAATAGGTGAAGCATAAATTCCAGAATTCAACACGCGAAATCCAGAAATCAAAATAAAAGGATGGCCAATCCCATAAACTGGACATCGACGCACCTAGAAAGACACGCCCCATTCACAGTCGAACGTCGACATACCTAGAAAGATACGCCCCATGCTCTAGCATCGACGCACCTAGAAAGATACGCCCCATGCACAAATAAACATCGATGCACCTAGAAAGATACATCCCATGAATAAATAAACATCGATGCACCTAGAAATATACACCCCATGTAATGTCTAACATCGACGCACCTAGAAAGACACGCTCCATGCATAACCGAACATCGACGCACCTAAAAAGATACGCCCCATGCATAAATAAACATCGACGCACCTAAAAAGATACGACCCATGTGTAAACAAACATCGACGCACCTAGATAGGTACGACCCATGAAAGAAATGAGACGAAGCTCAATAAAATGAGAAACAGTCCTCCACATAGACAAAGAGACATCGCAAATTTGCTAGTCTGAACCACAAAGATGATCGTCATCGATCAATCGAGAAGTGTCAATTACACTAAGCTAGTAAATATATGAGTTTAGCTTCATGTCCCATAACCACTTGCTTAACTTAAATATTTACGAACAAACTGTAGATCTCCACTAGAAAATTATCATAAGAGATTCAATCGAACAAGTCCAAGAATTAACCGGCGAAGTAAACGCAAGCGTTTCATACCACTTGTTTTATTAAGTCGTTTAATTAGATTTCTCATACGAGTGAGATAAATGTTTGTATATACTAATAGATTGGAAATCGGTTTGAGAAAACGAGCTTTGTAATTAAAATAGTGTTGAAATCATTTTGATGAAAGAGTTTTGATATTTACTACTAGTATAGAAAACCTTTATATTTTTAAAGTGACAAATCACAAAGGTGATTGTAGGAACAATCAATTCATAAAGATTCACATTCAAAGACGTGAATAAAATCCAAAGATATTGATATCGAATCCATCAAAATGGATATTCCCATAAATCACGAAGAAAATGTCATCAAAGTCGATAATAAGTGATAATAGCAAAAGGGAATCAACACGAATCGATTAACATTGGACATTCAATCCAAAAAGGCAAAATGGACTCAAACAGCAAGTTTAGTCGACTGAACAGAGTTTTCAGTCGACTGACCCTGTACCTGGATATTTTCTAGGTTCAGGAAACTTTCTGTTTCCAGGTTCAGTCGACTGAACAGAAGATTCAGTCGACTGAATCATGCCTGGAAACTTTCGGGTTTCAGGTTCAGTCGACTGAACAGAAAACTCAGTCGACTGAATCATGCCTGGGCTGTTTTTCAGCCTATCCAAATGAAGGGCAAACTCTTCCAAAATGCAATCGGACGAACATTGGCTCTAAGGGTTTATGCCAATCGGCAACCCGACCCTATATGCTCCTCGGTGCATCACCAAAAACATGATCAAACATCCATAAAAGGATTTCACACAAATTTGACTTAAAAACCCAAAAATTGGAATATTCACAAAACCAATCCAAATCAAGAGCAAATGCACATGAAGAAGTGTTAGGAATTCATACCCAACAACCAAAGTTAATTATAGTCATAGATGTGAGATAAAAATCTCACCTTTGAACCCAAACGATTGAAGAAGATGCTAGAAAGCAAAGGAGTATCAACCACTCTTCAAATCCAACCCAAGAAGCTTGATTCTAAGCTTTAAAAGAAGAACATTCCCTAAGTTAAGTTTAGGAAATTTCTGAATTTTGATTAGAGAATGAGTTGGAGAAGAAGAAGGAGGTGCTTACCAATGGGTTCACTTGAGTTTGGAGCTAGGAGTTGGATTTGCAAAGAAAGCTAGGGCTTAGGAATTTCCTTTTCCCATCTCTTCCACCATTTTTACTTTAGCTTGAAGTGTTTTAATTATGAGAAGTTATGAAGAGAAGGGGTTGGGCTGAGCTAATAAGGGTGCAGTCCAAACCAAAGTCATAAGCGGGAAAAAGTAGCAAAAAATCAACTTTCTCCAAACATATCGAAGCTTATACTCAAAAAGGTCGCAAACGGCATTTTGAACTCAATGGAGGTGGTCTCAAGTCCCAATTCGACTGTTTGCAAAAAGTAGCTTTTCGGACCAAAATCCGACGAAAGATAAAATATTTAAATAAAATATTAAATATAAAATCGATAAATACGCGGGTTGTTACATCGGCAACCCCTACCTACTGCTACATTCCCAGATTTCTATTAGAATAAAACAGTCTCCCGATTACAAACACTCTAACAGACTCGCACACCTTGCTACCGCCTATAGAGTTTTGTAAACTCGCACACCCTGCTCACTGAACTAATTCTAACTAGACAATCTGACACAATCTAAAACCTAGGTGGTGATTTACCAAGAACTGATTTGAAAAGAACAGATAAAAAATAAAACTAATAAACAAAAACCCCCCCTTAATAAAAATAAACCCTAAAAATAACTAAATAAAAAGGAGAAATCTCTTTTAAAAAATAGTCCGGCCCTATTTCCTCTTTTCTTTTCTTTGGCCCATTCCTTTTTGATAATGGCGACCGTTCCTCTTTGCAACTAAATTAGGGCTTCGGTCTTCTTTTTAGAAACTAGGGTTTTGTTGATGGCGATTACAATTGCTTGACTTCCTTGCTTTGTAATCGATCGTCTCTTGAGATCGGCTGTTTGATTGACTTCGAGATTGCGAATTACCTCTGGTACGTTGTTCGTATCTTTTGCTTTGTCAGGATTTAATCTGATTGTTCTTGTTAGCTCTGCATTGCCGATGATGAACTTGGGTTTATATTTGGATTTGATTCGATTTTTCCACACTTGCCGATGATGATTTGGGTGATGTATTTATATGAATTCCGAGACCCTAATCAATTCGATATTTTCCTAAATTTTGCTTTCCTGATATTGTTACAACTTGATACACACGGTTTTGATTTTCAATCGTTCGATTTTCCTTGAATAATACGGCAAAAACTTTCCTGTTTTATTTCGATTGACTATTTCAAAGATTGCATATACGCACTTGATTTTTTGACTCGGTCATCTCTGCACTTTTAATCTTCTGTCATCTTCGACTTCACTGTGAATTACGGCTTTGACTTGGTCTGCATTTTTAATCTTCTATCATCTTCGACTTCACTGTGAATTACTTAGTTGGCTTCGACTTCATCTGGCCATCTTTGTTACATTGTTTCTCGACATTGACATTTGTTTTACGACATTGTACTTGCTGTTCATGTTTGATCCGATGGGTTATGCATCTTGTACCTGCTGATGTTTGTTATCGGTCTGTAGCTCTGTTCATCATGACTTGGCTTGACTTTTCCTGACTTCGACATCGTATATTCATTTAGAAGTTCATTGCTGTTTTTTTGTTGCAAGTGTATGGTTGCATTCGACTTCTATTCACTGTACTTTCAGTCATGTTGAACTGTGTACATGTTGTATTGGTTTCTAAGTTTCATCATCATACTGCCCTTATGCACTTTTGTTATATGAACTTGCTGGATGTAGTTGCTAGTTGCACTGAGTCTTTATAGCTTGCATGATGCATTTCTTTGTTTCATTTGACTTGACTTGATGCTGGTTTGAGGCTGTGCTTGCATGTGTACCACTGATCATATGTTACTGTCATATATGCACTGTGTTTCATTGTGTATCCTGTTCCTTATTTCATTTGGTATCTTCACTATGTTGCATTCATGTTGGTTTAGTTGTGCACTTGCTTGAGTTTCACTGAGTTTGGTCGAGACTTGTTTCTTTGATGTTGTTAATGTCTGCATCTTGTGGTTGCCACTGTGTTGTATTGAGCTCGACATTTTCATGTTGCCTTCATGTGCTGTTGACATGTGCATTTGTCTTTGTGATTTTCATATTTAAGTGTGTCTGTTACACTTGCTAATGTTCCCTGAGCTTGTTTGCAATTGAACATCTGATTTTGGTCTTGCATTTGGTCTGGAGTTGTCTCTTTTTACTGTTGTATCACTACTTGTGTCTGCACTTGTATGCTCATTGTCACTGTCTTATGAGACTGTCTCTGGTATTCTTGTTGCTTCCCTGACCTTATAGTTGTACACTTTGGCTTCACTGAGTTTGTTGTTGCATACATGTCCACTGCATAGTGGTCTTCATTGTTGCTGCTTATGTTGGTGGCAATCTTCGAGTCAGTCTGCATCATTACAGTGGTTTCTTGATGGTGCACTGTCACACTGTCATCTGGATGCATTCACATTGTCACTTGTAGTTTGCTAATTTTCTTTGGTGTACTGTTTTGGTTTTTCTGTTTACATGCTTGCTTTTGTTGGCTGCGCACGCGAGTTGGCGAGGCAGTGCACACGTGTATAAATGTACACGTGTGTATTGCAGTCACTCATGATTACCTGTCCCCGATAAGAATACAAGTGTATATCGATGTGCACGGCCTTGTGGCATGTACCGTGATACACTGTGCATGTCACAATGTTCGTGTATGATGAATTCAAATGTGAATGATGACGAACAACCCAAATAACTGAGCCAAATAATATTTTCAAAAATTCATATTTTATTTTATATTGCAAAAATATTTCTTTTTCAATTTTACTGCGCTAGTGAACATTTTTGCAGATTGCTCAGATGCTGGATTCTAACTGGAATGAAGTTGAAGATAAACTACGAGTGTGAGTGATATGTAGTGAGGAATTTATGTAAATATGAAATTGTGATGTATTGGAATCAAAATTGTATATGTATAGTGAGAGCTTGAAACTGTACTATTCGAAATTGTAATAAATATTTGTTTGAATAAAATTTCTGTTTGAATTCAAGTTCTGTGTAATTTATTTTATTCAACAAATATTTATTTAATCTATGGAAAAAAATAGTACATTAACAAATACATTTAAATGAATATATATATATATATATATATATATATATATGTTTATTATCATCAAACAAATAATCATGTAAGCGCATATTCAACAAATATTACTTATATGAAATCCTATAAATTAGCTAAATCAACTACATACATACATACATACATACATACATACATACATATATATATATATATATAATCAATTAAACATATTTTGTAAAATAGATTTAAGTATTTATTAAAATATCATAAATACACTTTGACAACCATAGAAAATCAATTAAGAAACATTTCATATTTTTTTTATTAAATTTGTGCTCTTAATTTCACTTTATCAATTTAATAAACTATGGACTATAATTGCAAATATATATACATACATATTTGTATGTATGTACGTTACTTAAGCTTGTGTATATATGGAGTTGTACTCACACCAAAATGAAAACTCAGAGAATCATAGGAAATTAATGGAACCACAAGTAAATAATAACAAACTAATCGAACTGACATGACCCAAATTATGAAAAATTATAAGCATGCACAAAAGTGATTTGCCGCATAAATTTGTAGTACAAGGGTCGATGTACCACTATAATAAGAAACAGGGCCAGGTATAAAAGCATACAAAAGGAATCAAAAGTAAATCTATGTACCGCTAGCTAGCCAAAGAAATAAACTAATGAACGAGGTTGAAAATTAGTTCAGAAATAAGTAGAAAGGACATAAAAATAGTGACATTATTAAATTAACAAAGTTAGGAACAGGTAAATATAAACATATGCAAAGACGTACCATCTTACCAACATGTTGTTCAAAAGAAACTAACAAAACAAGGTACATGATTATATATATAACCGAAAATAGTAATACCTTAAGAGTCAATTCGGCAAATATGTGAGCAAGACAAGACTAAACAAAAGAATAAAACACATTTTCACTTTATTGATCGTTGAAGCTGGCACTCATAAGGGAGAACACACACACTTACTTATATATCACAGTTTTCTATTATTATTACTATTTTTTTTTTAACTCACATGCAACGTCTCTTTTTAACCATATGGAAACACATACTCACGCAACCAATACACACACAAAACTGAAAAATGCATTCGTAACACATGCACATCATAACACATAAATATACAAGTAAAGCACTCATGTAACCACAAAGGTACACACACTCGGGTTCACCCTTGTAGTTAGGGCTGTCAATGAATACTCGAAAAATCCAAAATCTGTCTGCATCTGTATTCGAAAAGCGGATAAATATTCGATATTCGAAAAAACGGATGCGGATACGGATACGAAGACATCCGTGAAAATTATCCATCTGGTATTTTTCAGGATTATAATTTAAATTATATGTGTTTTAGTACAGTAAAAGATATTTATTTATGGTTTTATTAAGCTAGAAGTTTAGGTCCCGTTTGGTTTACTATTTTTAGGTTTGTGTTTTTATCTAAACAAAAATTCGTATTTACTATGTGTGATTGAAAAATACACAATTTTGAAAAATGAAACTAACATAGAAAATAGAAAACAAGTTTATTTGATTTTTCGTGTTTTGAGACATAACAAAAAGATGGAAAACAATTCATCTCCTCCATTTTCCGTTCATCGTCGCGATGGCTAAGAATTGTAAAAAATTTCCTATAATTTTTTGTATTTTGTAGTGTATGTTGAAAACACAAAACACTCAAAACGAAACCAAACTGGGCCTTACATTATACACATTAAATGCATATTAACTAATCAAAACTATTTATTATCATCATATTTATTTATTTTTAACACTTTAATAATCAATGGAATTGAAATAAGTTTATGTTGAACTAAAAATTTTCATTTATGTTTCTTGATTTATCGATCATTAGCGGACAAGATAATTATCCAATATATGTCTGTATCTATGAATGTGGATATTCGATATCCAAAAATTATTGAGGATGCGGTTGCGGATATGACACTATCTGCATCCGAAAGTATCCGATGACATGTCTACTTTTAATTGCACACAGAAAAACAAATGAAAATAACACAAACACAACTGAACATACTCTAATATAACTATAGGCAAATACATACATACATATATCACTCACGACTCACGTATATGATGTATATATACATATTTACAAACACCAACATAGTTCCCGCACACAAACTTAATAACACAGAGTAAAACAATGCACAAAGCAAGATTATACACACATTTAATAATCAGATCACGAAAAAGAGGTTTACGGCCAACTAGGCTTGTCATCGGTAGAGATTTTGTTCGCCTATCAATGGCGTTTAATCAGCTGCTTATATTATGACTTAATGTGTGCAATAATCAGCTGGAACCACAACATAAAAAATTCATAAAACAAGACTTATGTGATTACATGGGTTATATTAATTAGGGTTAGTTACTCAGTAGATGCTGCTTGCCCAGTCTTCAGTGAAGACTCTTCACTCTGGAACGCATGCTCAAAACTCACCATTATCGCAACAAAACTCGAGCTGCTTCTCATTATAAATGATCATGGATATGGAGAAACACATATCATAATTTGGTGAATTTAAGTGATTTATTGAAAGTTTTTTCTAATAAGAATGGTGAGGAAGATAAAGAAGTTGAGCTTCCGAAAGAAGCTGAATTGTAGAGGAAACTTACGAGAATCATATGATGAAATTAGGAAAATTCTGGAGAGGAATTGGATTTCAGTAATAAGCTATTGGGTTTGAGCATAAGGGTTTAGGCCTAAAACGAAAAACACACATAGCCATACACACACATTTTAAACTCGTTTCAGAATCAATATTTTATTTCAAACGCATCATTTTATGAAATATTATTTCTCACATTTTTAGCATATTTTAATTTTAAATATTATCATTCCACTATTTAAAAACCTTTTTATTAAATAATTCCAAAGCTAATTAACCAAATAAATTTCCACATTTCTATTCAATTAATAATTAGATATTATGTAAAATCCCCATTTGGAGGCTTCAAAACAACAGCTACGAATACCGCAATCATCACTACAAGAACGACACCAGTTAGCGACGGCTTTTAGCCGTCGTCGGCCGTCGCTAGCCGACGCTAAAAGCCGTCGCTATATTTGTCGTCGCCCAATAGTGTAGCGACGGCTTTAGCGACGGCTCCGTCACCAAAATAGCGACGGCTAGCGACTGCAAATGTGCCATGTGAAAATTTTTCCAACGTCTAAATGCCGTCGCTAGTCGTAGCTCGCCGTCGCTAACCTGCACCATTTGGCCGTCGCTAATCTGTGCAATTTGGTCGTCGTTAGCTGTCGCAAAACTGGGTAAATTTTCAGTGCACATGCACAGCCCATATACACCTCAACCAATCTGAACCAGACAACCACTATACACTATAGTCATCAAGTATAACCATCATATATCCATCATATAACATAACTATACATTCAAACAATATAAAATCCAACCAAATCTCATTTTCAAATCCAATAATCGGAATATGTAAATAGTAAACCGAAATTTCTACATAATATCCCGACATATATATACATAATATCCAACCAAATCCATCAACTAGAAGTCATCAAAATATATGTACATGATATCCTGAAATATATATACACCATACCAACCAAAATGTGTATATACCAAACTATCAGCAAACAAACATACCTACTCCTCGCCATCGCTGCCGTCCTCTCCAGGCATCCTCCCATGCTGTTGCAAATAGGCCGCAATCCGCTCATCCAGCTGTTGCTCAAAGAAACTCTTCCTTCAATCATTTATTTCTTCAACTATCGCCCTCAACTGAGCAATCTCCGCCTCTTGCTGCGACCTCCTGTATGCACTCTGCATTCTTATGGCCTATAAAATAATTCATAATTATTTATATATTAGTATATATATAATATTATTAAAATTGTTAAACTATTCATATGCATGATTAAATTTATATATTAGTACATGTCAAAATTTACCTCCACATTTCCATAGCTATACCGTCGACTGGTCCGAGAAGGCGGGTCAATAATAACATCCCAAATATGGTTCTCCTCCTCTAACGTAAGCTCTTCCCGACCAGTGGACTGTGCTACACGAACCCGCTCTGCTTCGTACCTCTCCTGCGATTACAAACAATTGTTTTATACGATAAAAATCGAATTTCAAAATTTTGAAAATAAAATAAGACAAAATATTGTTATTAACAGTAAATTAATTTACCATTACGGATTGTGATTTGTCATCCGTCCACTCGTACGAAACATTGCCCTCTTCGTCGGTCCTCTCCAAGGCATGTGTGGCCTTGAACAGCTCGGCCATAGTGGGCTCGCGGTTGTATCTCGCGGCCTGAAAATATATAAATATTATTGCTAATCTGATTATAAAATATTGTAATAAAATGTAAACACAGTTTATAAATTTAATTACCAGCTCTCTCTTATGCTCCTGAAAGGATTTGGAGCCACCACGGTGCAATGCAGGATTTTTATTCCTGTTTGTCCGGTTCCGCACAGATAGCTCCTACAAATTAAGATAAATTATCACATATATATCTTGCGAGATTTATATTAGATTTAAATAACAAAGCAAACAGATATTACTTACTTTTACTGCCGGACTGTCCCAAAGCTGAAGAAAATCATTCCATACACCCTCGCCCATCCAGTTTGGCTTTTTCCCTGAATTTTTGGCCTTGGACAGTGTATCCCTGTAATTTTTTCTCATTCGTTTGTTCCAGTGATTTAAAAAAATGTCCAAGTCATCAGGGTCGACGCGGACTGCAGCCTATAAATTTTAAGTTATAAAGATTATATTAATTTACAACTGAAATTCAAACTACTACTTACAAGTAAATCCGCTTGTATGGCGTTCTTGACATGAGGGGGGATGTCGTCCCAGCGAGGCCAACAACCATGCATCCGGCTCTGAAAAGCCTTCCTCGAAACCTATAAAATATAATCTGATGGCTCCACCTCAAAGCCACTGCTAAAGTTGTGATATACATGTTTAGTGGATTTTAAAACTTATACTTTAAATAAAATTGATACTTACCCAGCACTTCTAGGAACAACTTCTGCAATCGGACGTAAGTCCGGTGCAGTGCCACTACCACCTGCACCGGGAGATGGGGATGGCGTGCCACCACCACCTCCACTCCGTCTCCTGCCAGACATATCTGCTATAGAAAAACAATATCATCACAGAACAATTATACAAATTCACTACTACATATCATGTTTCAATCACTTTCACAGAAACAATTATAAAAATTTACTAGTACAAAACATAGATAAAAATTATATAAATAATCATCACAGAACCATAATAGAAATTCACTACTACATAGCATGTTTCAATCACTTTCACAGAACAATTATAAAAATTTACTAATACAAAACATGGATAAAAATTAACCAAATGATCATCACAGAACAATTACCGAAATTTACTATTACATCGAATGTTTCAATCACTATCACATAACAATTATATCAATAACGATCAGTCTTCATCGTTTTCTGATTCAGATTCAGTCTCGTATTCTATATCATTTTCTTCGGTACTTTCAAATGCATCAAATAGGACGTTCGATTCATCATTCAAAGGCCCTATATCAATATCATCAGTTATTATTATTTCTGTATTTGATTCAAGATCGGCTTGATATGCTGCTTCATCTGGAATATTATTTCCATCAATCGTAAACCTTGGTTTCATTTTGAAAACAGCGGACCAATCCGCTTTATCTTTTTTCAAAGATGGATATGAAGCAAAATAAACTTGTAACTCTTGCTTGGCTAACACAAAAGGATCGTATTTATAGTAGTGTGATGTATGCCTTATTTCAATAAGTTTGTACTCTTTATGCACGTTGATTCCGGAACCAGGAACGTTACTGAACCAATTGCACTTAAATAAAAAAACCTTTTCTAAATGTTCAACATAATATGTCAATTCTAGAATCTGTGTTAAGACGCCGTAAAAATCTTTTAAATGCTCATCTGGATCATCACTGCCTTTGACAAATACCCTGCTGTTATATGTTAATTTTTCAGCACTATAATCTTTTGTGTTGAACTTAAACCCGTTGACGAAAAATATTTGATAAGTCTTCACATTTCTTTTCGGTCCAATCGCAAGATGTCTTAAGCCTTCATCAACGACACAGTTTCTTGGCTCATAAACATAGTTCAAAAACCATTTGGAAAATTCTTTACTGAGATCGCCAGATGGATACTGTGATTCGTAGATACTGCATATATGTAATATGTGTTATTATTATTATGTACGTACAAGTAAATTACAAGTGAATTAACTATTACCTGAAAAATGGTGCGACTTCGACACAATTTAAAAGAACATACGTGTGCGCTACATGGTGGTCTCTATCGTCCAACCATATTTCCACACATTTTCCACCAGGTCTACCATGTTGTCTAAAAACAGATAACATTGTTTGAGAAGAATTTTGTTCAATGACTTCCTCATTTCGAGGAACAGTTACAAACGATAAGTTCACATCGTCCTTAAAGTAGTAAGAGAAAAAAAAATGAGGCTTCTTCTTCAAGATACGATTTGCATATCGAACCCTCAACACGGGCTTTTTGTCGAATCTTCTTCTTCAGATGATTCAAGTACCTATTAAGATATTTATTACATATTTAGATATACAAATTTAAATTTGAAATTGACATGAACATTGCATATGTTAATTTACCTCTCAAATGGATACATCCAACCATATTGCACAAGACCTCGAAGAAGTGCTTCGGATGGAAGATGGATAGGTAAATGCTCCATTACGTTAAAGAAACCAGGCGGAAGTATTTTCTCCAGTTTGCATAGCAATATGGGTATTTCTACTTCAAGTTTACGTATACGGTCCACCTTTAATGTTGTCGAACATAGCTGTTTATAAAACAAACATAACTCTGTTATGACGTTCCATACTTTTACGGGCAACAGTTCTTTGAAAGCCATGAGGAGTAAATATTCCATCATGATATGACAATCGTGACTTTTCATCACACTCAATTTACTATTTTTGAAGTCAACACATCTACGAAGATTGGAAGAAATCCCATCGGGAAATCTTAATTCTTCCACCCACTTTAGCACGACTTTTACTTGCTTATTGTCTAGCTCATAGCATGCTTTCGGTTTTTTATTGTCATTAGGCTTCATATGAAGTTCCGGGTTACAATAGTTTGCTATATCAAGCCTCGAATTCAAATCGTCCTTGGTTTTGCCCTTTACATTCAAAATTGTATTAAACAGATTATCAAACACGTTCTTTTCGTTGTGCATCACGTCAATATTATGTCGGAGTAAGAGATCTTTCCAATATGGTAACTCCCAAAATATGCTTTGTTTGCACCAATTATGAATGTCTGACTTTCCTGGGATTTCAGTCTGGACTCTAGTTTCATGTATCTTTGGATAGTCTCTTACAATTTCGTATATTTCCTCGCCTGACCAAACCTTAGGTGGTTTCAGATTCTCTTCTCTGTTAGCTATGAAAATTTTCTTATCTCTTCTAAAACTATGATTAGGATGAAGAAAACACCGATGACAATCAAACTACGAAACTTTCTTCCCATATCGTAACGAAAATGCTCGTATTTCTTCCATACAATAAGGGCATGGTAGACGACCGGCCGTACTCCAACCAGAAAGCATCCCGTATGCAGGAAAATCATTAATCGTCCATAACAAAGAAGCGAATAGCCGAATTTTTTTTTCGTTGATACATCGTAAGTTTCGACTCCATCATTCCACAGTTTCTTCAACTCTTCGATCAATGGTTGTAAATAAACATCAATTCCTTGAGTTGGATCATGAGGGCCGGGAACGACAGTGGTGAGAAACATACATGGTGTTTTCATACACATCCATGGAGGTAAACTATACGGAGTAACAATAATTGGCCAGGATGAATATTTACTACCAAACTGTGAAAATGGTGAAAATCCATCCGTACATAAACCAAGTCTGACATTACGACTTTCCGCTGCAAATGCGGGATAAGTCTTATCGAAATGTTTCCATGCTTTACCGTCGGATGGATGTATCAAAGTTCTTTCTTCCGCTGTTCTCACACTATGCCATCGCATATGACAGGCCGTAGCAGAAGACGCATATAATCTTTGAAGTCTGGGAGTGATGGGTAAATAATGCATTCTCTTGTACGGGACTTCTTTCCCTTTCTTCTTTCTTGGTTTGTATCTTTCTTCGTTACATATTTTGCATTTTCTGAGGTCGACGTCGTCTTTCCAATACAACATGCAACCTTTCACACATGCATCTATCTTCTCGTATGGTAGACCGAAAGCGGACATCAATTTTTTTACTTTATAATGACTATCGCACATCAGATTGTTGGGTGGCATGTTTCGTTTTGCAGCTTGTACAACTGCTGTAAATGCAGCTTCCGTAAGGTTGAATTTTGATTTCATTGTTATGTATTCGGTGGTTACTGAAAGTTCGGTTCCGCTTTTACATCCGTCCCACAACGGCCTCTTAGCAGAATCCAACAAATCGTATATTTTTTTAGCTCCCGCAGTCGGTTCTTCTTTGACATTTTCGTCTTCATCGACAGCTTCCGTTGTAGGAAACATTGATCGTGCTACATCATCCACCATATTTTCTATCGGATTCGTCATCATATTACCGTCCTCTAAAACTTCAGTATTAGGTGTAGGTTCAACAAGTTCTCCATGACGATCCCAGAAATAATAATCAGGCACGAAACCATATTGATACAAATGTACTTCAACTATATCCGGTTTCCAATGCTTCGAATGTTGGCACTTACTACACGGGCGACGAATTTCTGTATAGTTTCGGTTATTAGATTTAGCAAATCTAATAAATTCCTGTACACCGTTGTAGAAATGTTACTTTATTGATCCTTTCTTTCCAGTTCTGACTTCATACATCCACGTACGGTCGAGAAAATAATTGAACATTTTTCCTGATTTGAAAATGTATGTTAGACAATTTAAATGATTAATTTACAACCATTCTCCATTGTAAAAAGTTCATCGTTCCAAGAAAATCAAAATATAAACTTCACTTTATTTTTTTTACTTTTGGGTATTTTGATTTTCACTTCGGTGGTCAGTCATCCTACTTCCCATTACAAACACAATAATGTAATTACATTTTATAAATCATTTCAGATTAAACGGTTCAACAAAAGTTCAGCAGCACTTCCCTTATGTTCCCTGTATCGTACACAAATGCGTGTACACAGGGAACGTAAAGGAAGTGCTGTCGAAATTTTGTAACCGTTCAAAATGAATTGATTTATAATATGTAATTACTTTATTGTGTTTGTAACTTGTCCAATACAGGGACAAATCTGACAAATATTGTATCAGATGAATATAAATGTCCGTTTCGTTACAAAACGAACATCCATATAACGATCATATACAACACTTGCCAGACGGGGCCAAAGACAATCTAAGGGGTAAAGAAATTTCTTTAAATTTTATCAAATATTATTGTTCTTTTCAAATTTTGACAATGTTTCAACTATTTATATTTTATTTCAAAAATTTGTGTATTTAAATTTTAGTTCAACATTCAATTAACAATTTTACTTCAATATTAATTTCTTTATTTTTTTTAACGACATAGATTTTATGTGACTATTTGTTGTTGTTATATTTATTTCTTAATTTCTTTACAAAATCGATTTTAGTACAATATCAGTTGTTTTTAAAGTCATTTCCTAATTTTTTTCAAATAAATTATATATTTGCAGAATTTTTAATGTTCTCATATTCATTTTTTAATTTTTTGTACAAACTTTATTTTTTACAATATATACAACCTTTTGCATTTTGTCCGTCGCTAGCCGTCGCGATTCATCGCTAAAATTATCAAAATGGCAATCGCTAATCGTCGCTAGCCTTCGCTCAATCAACAGGGTAAATAAAACAATTATCAATGAATATAATTAGAAAACAACAAATTCTAATTATCGAATAGATAATTAGAAAACAATAAAAAACTAATTATTGAATAGAAATTTGTCAATTTAAATTTACTTAACAACTTAAATTTGTAATTTATCAATTTCATAAACTATGAAATACTTTCATGTAAATTTATCAATAACCAAGTTAATCATTAATATACACTATTTTTTCACCTAAAACAACTAACCATGTTAATCGCCAACACTAATTATCTACATCAACCATTTATTCAACTTCATCATGATGAAATAATTAATATGTACTTAATTCAAGTTCATGATAATAAACTAATTAATCTACCAAATCAACATACAACACTACTAATACCTAATTTAACAACACTACTAATACTCAAATTAACAACAAATCTAAATTTTACAACAAATCATAATTGAATTAGGGTTTAAACTAAACCTAAAAACATCAAATTTACATTCAAAAAAGAGATTAGGAGCATACCGACACAAATTTGGGTGATTTGGAGGCTTTGAAGGGTTGGGCGCCGGTTGGGGTGACGGGGGGCGACGGAGTTGGGGAAGGAGGAAAAATTTGGGGAAGGAGGAAAATGAAATCTGAGCTCTCGGCCAGGATCTGTATATTTCGATTTGTGACGGCTAGCGACGGCTAGCGACGGCTAGCGACGGCCGCTTTTTTTAGCCGTCGCTAGCCGTCGCCCCCCTTCGTCGCTAATCGAAGTCTTTCTTGTAGTGCATCTATAGTTATTAATTCTCCGTGTCAAATGCGGTAATGTTAGATATATTGATATACAAAAAACACATGAACATGGAATAAGAAATTAAACTCATTTTAAAACAAATTTCTTATTCCATTTTTAGATTCTTTACATAATCCCATATGTAAGCCTTGTTTAGAGAAATTATAATTTATTACAAAATACGCAAGCGAGTGACATAAGAAAATGCCACATTGGTTGGTCAAAGTTTAAATATAGGCACTAAACAACTTTGCCATTGCATTCAATAACCAGCGGAATCAAACAGAAAGAACTCCTAATAGCTAGCTTGCCTCTTACATGTTTGTGGAAGCTTATTCGTCTAAAGGAGAACATGAAAACCTTAACTCTCAAACTATTCAAAATCAACTGAGAACCCGAGAGTTTAAGGGGAAAACATAAACTTTAAGTCAGACAAAAAGTCTGGTGTGAATAATAACCTACCATCTCGAACAATATAGAAATATAGTGAGACCATGCCGCTTAGCAGAACGTGTTTTTCCCTCACTAGTATCTTAACCCAATTTATAATAACCATATACTGTGCACCTGCATCCACAATGGTTAAGACATAATATAGTAAAATTTACCATGATGATATGAAAAAATGCAATATGCCCTGAATTTTCCATCTCCGTTTATCTGATTATTTGTCACAAATTATAGTTTCTAAGGTCATTATTAACATTTTAGTTTTCATGGGCTGACTAATAACCTGTTTAATTCTTTATGGATTTCCTAGCCACTTTCATAGTTTTGATGGTATCATTTTGAACTTATTGGTTTTAACACTGCAATTATCCAATCATAGTTTTCATGAGACTACGATGAACCAGTTGTTTCTAACAGTACTATCATCCAATCATAGTTTTCATGGGATCACTATAAACCTATTGGTTTCCACCAATAACATCTCTCATGTCATAGTTTTCATGGGCTGTCTATGAACCTATTGACCTCTCTCAATAACTTATTTCGGACATAGTTTTCATGAGATCACCAAGAACCTATTGACCCATGCCAATCAATTTCCATAACATAATTTTTATAGGGTTACTAAGAACCTATCTATCAATAGTCCTTTGATTAGTCTTGGGTATCCTATATTTTGGTCCATCTGACCTTTTAGATGCAATTCTACTCACATGAGCTAAATTCAATATATACATATTCACTATTAGGCTAACCTAGCATGTTATTCTGCCTTTACTCCAAGATGCAGTTATGGGTTATAAATGAATTGAATATATTGCACAAGCATGAATGATAACTGATCAAATAACATAACAATATAAACAGCCATGTTAAATTCCTTGTGATCACTTTCTAATGAAACATGGTTAATATTGTTTACCCACTATCTTTATCAAGGAAAGCTTCCTCTAAAATTCCATAGTTAAATGCAATTTCAAAACTCTTTCATATTTCTATATATTTACCTTAAAAATGAGATTGGGTTCTCAAATTTGAAAACTAAGGCTTTTGATTATATCCTTTATATCATTACTTAAAACCTTAGATGTTCTGTAACAACCCGTAAAATTTTGTTAATTTTTAATGGTCTTATTTAGCGTATTTAATTTGATTTTTGAGAAATTTTAAATAATAATATTTTGAAATAAAATCTTACATTTGGATTACGTATAGTTAAATGAGGCAAATGATAAATTTTCATCAAAAATGAAGAAAGTATATTTTAGGGTGAAAATTTTATTTTTCTAACCTTTCCTTTCCTACGCTCCCTGTTTCCACTTCTTTCATTATGACCGTTCATTATATATATACACTACAGCTGGAAAGTTATAAACGTATAAACTTAGATACGTTTTGTATTTATTACAAAATTTAAAGCTTACCTTTAATTGTGACCTTTTGGTTTCCTTGCTTTCAAAAAAATTTGAACCATAGCCACGGTAATAAATTATTATAAAATTTTCAACTTAATCTAAGATGACTGTTGCTACTAGAATCGTTATTTTTCTAATATATTCATTCCTACTTTCACTGGCCTTTTATTTCTTTATTTTTCCACCGTCTAAAATAAATAAATAAATGGTTATTCGTTTTATTTTATTCAGTAATCAGCGTGACTCTTGCCATTTACACCGCACCATATTTGACTATTGATTTTCGTTCAGCGTTCTTATTTTAAAAATATACCGCAGAGTATCGTTGCCCTCACAATTTAAAATTTTCTTTAATAGCTCTTGAATAAATGTGTAGCTGTTACTTTGATATTTTTCCGGAATTGTGACTTTTCTCTTTCCTTCCATTCAAATTTGAAACGTGCTACCATTTATTTTCTTTGATTATTTTCCTGAATCAACGTGAATATTTTGCCTTAAATCCTCCACTGAATCATGACACGTGATTGTGCTATTTCTTTGGATACTTTTATTTAGTCGTTTCCATTTACTTCTGTTCGTATTTTCTTCCCTTTTTTATCGCTTCTTTCCAGATTTCTCTTCTTTCCCTCTCTATTGTTTCTTCCTCTTCTATATAAACTTGTCTGGCACTACAAATTTCGGCCTCTCCTTCACCTTTTCCAAACTCCGCTCCTCCACTGAACCCACTCTTCCCCTTGCGCAATATCCATCGAAGACGCAGCGACCCTCCCCTGTTTCCTCTACTGTTCACATAACCAGGCATAGGTAAGTTAAGTTTATGTTTGCAAGTGTTATTTATATATATATATATTATATATAGTTTTATATTTAGCTATGATATGGATAATTTTATCAATACACGTCCCCTGTACGTGCTGTTGATGCATATTCTAGCATTCAAAGTTGGTACACATAATTGTTTATATGGAGTATAGTTATGATATATTGATAGTGGTATAAAAATATAAGATGCATACATATAGTGGTTTATATAAAGTTGTTGGATTTGAATACATATATATACCAAACGTGGTTTCCATTTTTTTGAAAAGCTTGTTTTGTTTCTAGAAGAGTGTGCATATTTAATATGTGTGAGTTGTGTTGGATCTGCAAATGGAGTCTGTATATTTGGCAAGTAGATTTATATTCATTTTTGTTTTAACATTGAGTCCATATATGTATATTTTACAAACCATATTGTATGAATTATTTTATAAGTTTTGTAAATCCGTTATTATATATATATATATATAGTTTTATAATAAACAGGTTTATAACTTTTATTGAAGGTCAATTTACATCTTATTATTATGGAAGTTGTATAGGATTTTTGAAGTTGTTTATTTTCCTAAGTTAGTATATGACATATATTTATATAAAGTTATAATAATTATAGATATATCTTTATGGCCTTATATATATCTATATACTTTACATACACTTATGTATGGAGTTAGTTTTCTAATATATAAGTCTTCATTTCAGTTGGCATGCATGTTTGCATAAAAGTTAAGGGTATATATTGTATAAAGTTTACATTCGAACTTATACTTTCGGTCTGCACAGGTTACAGTATTATATATATTTATAAAATAAGTTATAATATAAGTTATATAAGTAATTCGTACGTCCGTTGTCTAAAATTTTATATAAGTATGTGTATAGGCTTTACTGTTTATGTATGGGTAGTTATATATTAGTTTATATATATAGGTAAAGTGTTTAAAAATTATAATTGTATTGTGAAGTGGATTTTGTACCATATGTATATAGTATTTTATAAATGAGATTTGAACAGTGTAATTTGTTGAAGTTTTATATATTAATCTTATTTTGAAATATAAATCTTAATGATATTATAAACATAGGTCATATGGGGTGGTTTGGGTCTTAGATTTGTAAATAGAAATTTTGATCTATGTATAAAAATTAAAATGGTTTGGAAAAATTATAAGGATTTTATTTAACATATATGTTTTATTTCAAATGTTAAAACTATTTGTTTATGTATGAAAAAAAGGTAAATTATATATATCTATATGTGTGTGTGTGATTCGACTTTAAATTTTTCTTAGGGATGCAATTTTGGTTTTTATTAAAATAGCAAAAAAATTCTGTATATATCAGACTGATTCTGATTCAATTCATAAATTCTTGATTATCAGCCTCGTTCGTCCAATTCGTGCCAATCCTACTTTGCTTTGAAATTCGTGCTCGGATTTATAGTTCAAATTTCAGTGTGCGTATCCATGTCATCTTCTGTATTCTCTCGCCTCGAAAGGTGAGCAATCACTCACGATTAACATTCTTTTATATGGAAATTGGTGTGAAGGGCCTAACTATACGGCCCTATTTTTTTAGGACACGGGTTTGAAATTATTATTTTCTAGGACAAATATGTGTGGCGTGCGTCTTCATCTTCTCAAACAACTACGTATCTTCTGAAATCTACCGATCGTGGAAATTAGGCGGTCATTTCTTGTTCAATCAAAGCTTTCTTGTGCAATCGAAGCGGTCGTGCGTCTTCATTTTCTCAAACAACTACATATCTTTTGAAATCTACCGATCGTGGAAATTAGGCGGTTGTTTCTTGTTCAATCAAAGCGGTCGTTTCTTGTGCAATTGAAGCGGTCGTGCGTCTTCATCTTCGCAAACAACTACGTATCTTCTGAAATCGAGGCGATTTTCTTTGCTTGGTGAGTCTCGATTTTATTTGCTGTTTTCATTCTCAATTCGATGTTTTATGATGTTTATTATGTTATTGTATATTTCTTTTCAGAGGAGGCGTTTTTCATCCACTGGAGGATTTTGTTTGATGTATTTGGAATAATGACTTCTGAATGGTATTCTTTTATTCTGATAACACAAGCACTGTATATTTAGCCTGGTTGGATCATTCACTTTAGATTGTTGATCTTTTTTATGTTATTTTTGTCAGTCAAATCTGTTTGTACTCAATTTGGGTATGCAATTGGATCTGAAATAATATTAGTTGACATTGTTTGTTCTTTAGTTCTTGGTGATTTGTGATCTGTGAAAGATAAATTGTTTTATCTTTTTTCGAAAAGTGGGATAGAAAATGATTTTTTACATAGTATTTTATGTTATTAGTTTTTAATTAAGATCATTTTCACATAGTTATATCTTTGTTTTCATTTTTTTTGCAGGCGTGATTCATCTGTTATAGTTGTGTTTGATTTCAATAACAATTGTTTTAGTGCTCGTTTTGGATTGGATGCTTCTATTTCTTCTGTTAGGAATAGGATTTGGGAGGAGTGGAATAATTTTACTCCATCATGCTTTGATATTTTTTATATTCGAGAATCAAAGACTACCTTTGTTGAAACGGATAGTGATCTTCAAGCTGTATTGTGTTTGTCTCGGTTTAAAAAGGAAGAATTTTTGGTTTTTATTCTACGGTTGAAGAATGATTCAATGGATAGTTTTGTTGGTGAAAGTAGCAAGTCTGGTTCATTTGTTGGTGGTGAGTCAAGTAATAATATGTTAGGTTATGATGATGATTTAGATTCTGGTTTTACTCAACAAAAGGATTTACATGAGTTGTTGAAGAAGAATTCAAATATGGAACTTTTACTGGCATTGGTCAACAGTTTGATTCTGCTATTGGATTCCGTAGAACAGTGAGTGCTTATTGTTTGAAGAATGGGTTTAAAGTACAATATATTAAGAATTGTAAAGAACGATTGATAGTTCGATGTGCTATAGCTAGTTGTCCTTTTAGGATTCATGCTTCTTGCAAACTGAAGCAATTAGACCAACTGTTTGTTAAAAACATTTACCTGATTCATACTTGTGGTGGTGGATTCCGTTCACTTGGTAGTCCAACTATTAATAGTGATCTTGTGAAAAGTTTAATCATCAATCAAATTCGTGATGAGCCAAGAAGAAAAACCAATGATATCATTAAAAGTTTTAGAAGAGATTATGATGTGGAGCTAAGCTATTACTTTGCTTATAAGGGTAAGAAATTGGCTATGAATGACATTTACGGTGATGAAAAGAAATCTTACAATGAATTAGTTTGGTATTTGAAGGCATTGGAAAAAAATAACCCGAATAGTTATTCAAGTATGGATGTGGATTCTGATACAAATCAATTTGAGAGAGTTTTTGTATGTTATGAGGCATGTATATTTGGAATTAACTATTGTCGTCCTATGGTGTTTTTAGATGCTACCTTTTTGAAAGGGCGAAGTGGTATTTTGTTGGCTGCCACTGCAAAAAATGGGAATCAAGGTACTGATTTTAATCTTTTTTTTTCCGCTGTTGTATTTACTTTGTACTGTTTGTATTAGTTCCTTGTTATAAATTTATGTAACATAGCACTGTTTCTTTAAGTTATCGTTATAGTGAATTTTGTTGTGTACATACTGCGTTTTGTTTAAGTGATTAATCTACTGTTTTATAGTACTGTTTCAAATATAGTGCATTTGGTTGTTTCAAATGTAGTAATATCCTGTTCAATTCATTATAGTTTCTTCCGCGTTAGGGATTAGCATGTGAAATTATTGCAGAAATGAATTCAAACTCATAATTTTTTTTGATAGATGCATAATGTAAATGTTTTATTTTTTCAGTTTATCCATGAAATGTCATGATACCTACTGCTTATTCTGGATTTACCAGAATTTGTTATATTTCAAATAATAAATGCATATATGTTTTTATCTCTAACATCTTCAATCTAGCTGTCCTAGTTACAAAGTAGGTATAATTGTTTCAATGTACAGCCATGCTCCTTCTTATAGTAAATTTGATACGAAACAAATACTGTAAAAGATTTAATGTTCTTTAATTTGATGTACACAATGTTAATGTATACAGGAGTTTAAAAAGATAAATGCATTTATCTTTTAAGATAAAGAATTAAATAACATATTAAGCCATAGTTATATATCATAGATACTACTATGTATTAAACATATTTATCATTTTTCTCTTTATTTGAAGTTGTTACATAAGTTATACAAATGATTTAAACAACATATAGAAAAGATAAAAGAATATATGTTTTAGAAGTTTGAATATAATTCTTTGTATTGTATGTATGAATTATGTACCATATCTTTGCAATTTCTACCTTTTCTGCGTAGACTACACATTGAAGTAGCAATTTTTTTTTAAGAAAAAAGGATGAATTGCCTCTAGGAAATTGATTTTTCCTTTTTTATTTGGGCCGAGGGTATAATGTTTATGTGATTGTGTACTATTAGATAATATTGTTTCAAATATAATGCATTTTATTGTTTCAAATTTAATACATAAACAGTGAATTATTATTGTTTTTTCCAGGTTTTTTACCATTAGCAATGGCTGTTGTTCCCAAAAAAATGAAGAGTGTTGGAGTTGGTTTTTAAAACACCTAAAGAATGCTCTCAGTTGTAATAGAATATTAACCTTTTTAAGTGATAGACACTGGGGTTTATTGTTAAGTATTCCAATTTTTTTTCCAAATAGCCATCATTCTTATTGTTTGCATTATATGCAAAATAATATTGCTAGCATTTTGAAAAGTGGAAGGGGTGTTTGGGTAGCTCATTTACTTGAGCGTTGTGCTATAGCTTCTAATCATCATGAGTTTGAAAAAGCCATGTCCAAGTACAAAGAAATTGGAGGTGCCCAAAGCTATAGAGTACTTGAATGATAAACCATATGATCATTGGACCGATTTGTTTTTTTTCGAGGAAGCGATATGGTGAAAATAAGTCCAATGTAGCTGAGAGTTTTAATTCTTGGATTTTGGATGAAAGAAGTTTGCCTGTTACTGCTTGTCTTGATGGAATTAGGGTAAAACTGATGATGCAAATGTCTAATCGTAGAGAAGAGGCATCAAAGTGGACTATTGTGCTATGTCCAAAAATGGAAGCTCGTTTGTTGAAATTGAAGGAAGAAGGATTTGGGTGGAGTGTTTGTAAATCATCTAGGTATGTATTTCTATATTTTTACATGATTTTCACAGTTTCTGAAAAATGATAAATGCATTTATCTTTTTTCAACTTGCTATGTAGCCTGTGTTATGATTTCATTTTGTTGGTGTACAATTATTAGCCATATCGCAAGCCACTCTGCCAAAAAAGCCTACCATCTTACTATCAGCCTCAACATCCATAACCTCATCCAAATAACTAACCCCTTTATCAGCCATGCTAGTTGTGATATCTTGGCTCTCATCATCCCTGGTACAATCAGTTTCTCAATGCATCACAACCCCACCCAAACAACAAAACAAAGATACCCTGTCATTCATAACAGCGAATACATCAGCCTGATTCCTTGTCGTGTCATTGTTCACCACAGACTCATAAATCGAATATACATGTACACTGTCATAATCACCCTATAAGTCATTCCCATCTCCACTATTACAACCAACCAAAGCTTGGTCTAACTGAAAGGTGTTTATGATTTCAATTTGTTGGTGTTTATGATTTTTGGTCTAACTGAAAGGTGTTTATGATTTCGTTTTGTTGGTGTTTATGATTTTTGGTGTTTATGATTTCATTTTGTTGGTGTTTATGATAAATGCAAACATACATTATGTTTTTTTCTTCCCTTACAGCATAGATTCTGTGTTTTGACAAAGATACCTGGGGTTTATTGTTAATAAGAATATGAATATGTTTATAATAAGAATATGAATATGAATTGGGTCTTATTAATTAGATAGATTAGAGAGAATATATAGTGCTAATAATCCTTTTTGGAAATGCAATCTGGTTATATATTTTAACTGTTTTTAATTTTACATTTTGTAGGTATATTTTTGAAGTTCATTCTCCAACATCTCAAAAGGTTGATCTTAAAAATCGCATTTACAGTTGCAATCAATGGAAAGTGACATGTTTTCCTTGTGCGCATGCTTTGAAGTGTATTTCTTTAACCAGAAATTCTGTTTATGAATATATTGAGAATTACTTTACTGTCGAGTATTATCGAGCTTCCTATTCACATTTGATCAATCCTATTCCAACTTTTGATAACGAAGCAATTGAAGCTGAAGAATTATCTATTGTTCTTCCTCCTAAGCCTGTTCGTGGAGCTGGTAGGCCTAGGATGAATAGGATTGAAGGGGCCGATTTTCATGCTAAACAAAACAGATGTGGAAAGTGTAAAAAACTAGGACATAATAGAAGGGGGTCTTCTTTGAATAATTGAGTTGATTGTTTTAGTGCAATGTATTTGATTGTTTGTTCTATGAATTCTTTGAGTTGAATAATTGAGTTGATTTTTTTAGTCCAATGTATTTGATTGGTTGTTGTACGAACACTTGGTTGTTCTATGAATACTTTGAGTTGAATATTTGGATTGTTGCATATGTTGAATTGGATATAATCTAACTATGATTACTTTTGGTTGTATGCAATTGTTTATGTTTAATTATTATTTCGAATATAATGTTGTTAGTTCTGTTAAAAAAGATAAATTGATATATCATTGACCTCGAACAAGCTTATGACTTAAGTATATTGCTAGCATAAACATGTATGATTTATTTCGCGGTGGAATACCTTGAAGCTGATACTCTTTCCAAAAGTAAACATGGTGCAAATGGTGTTATAGGGATGTAATTTTTTATGTTTAAAGATAGCTCATGTAATTTGCAAGCAGATATAATGGGATGCAATGCTAATGTATTTCCAACGTAAAATTTCACTAAAATTACCCATAAGAGTATTCTTTTAGTAGCATTTATATAGATGAAGGTTGTAGAAACTTTTTAAACATGCCAGAGTTGTGTTTCGATTTAAGCTTCCGATACAGCTAATGACAGGTTTCTGTGGATGTGCATAAGTGGACTGAGTACGGGTGAATGCTAAATGCATTTATAAATACGATGATAATAACGTGTATACAAATGAACGCGTGTTAATAAATATGAAAATAACGTGTGTACAGATTACTGAAATCGGTATTAACGCATTATATAACCTTCACACCAATTTCCACTTACTGAATCGGTATTACCGTGAAGGTTAAGCATTAGTTAACATACAAAGTCCAACAAATGTAAAAATTGAAACATATATACAAACTTTGGTTCAGCTGTAATCATTTTCAGTAAATATGATCGGTAATTGCATAAATCATCAAAGTTATTTTGTCAAAAATAATATATTTCTGACAGCAAATTTTATATTTCCAAAATATGAAGAAGGAAGATGATAACATGACAAACAAACTTGTAGAAATCTAGTATTAGGATATTACAAATTAAATCCTACTACAACAACAAAAGAATAATCCAAGAGCAATTTGTGTTTTAGATAAACGTGAACTCGTGCCCTTTTTCTCCTGTCATTTTCTCACTTATTTCCTTACGAATACCATTTGTTCTTAGAAATGAACATTCATTCATGGAACTGCAGAATTTTTTGTTGAATACCATTTGTTCTCAGAAATGAACATTCATTCATTCATGGGATTGCATTAGTTCAAATTTTTTGTTGCTAAAGCTGAACTACAGAATTTTTCAATTGTCCAACAGTATGGTTCATCACAGAGAATTTGTGCAGTTATCTGTGCTCCAAATGCGTTTATTTGTTCGAGACTGATTTTTGATGTTGTGTCCATTCCTTGTGCTATCTTTTGGATAAACATCATTAAGAAAATTCCACAGTTAAACCTGCATTTGTTAAAATTTTAGTTATTGTGTAACATTTATTGTTTTATAAAAAATTTCAGTATCCAGAAAAGTACCCGTTGCTTTGTTGAGCACAGTTAACATTTTTAATCAATGTAGACTTTCCCAGAATTGTTTTCTCGCCAGCGTCTTGTAAGTCTTTATTGATTTTGTTTACCGCTGCTTTCTGCCAAATATATATTAATAATGATAAATCTATTTGCAAGTGCTTTTTTATAATAATGATAAATCTATGTATCTTTTTTTACTTTCTGTGTAATTTACTTACCACATTAATAACAAACTTTGAATGTCCACTTCTTAATGTCGTAGATCTTGTAGTCAAGTGTAGAGAATCATAATGGTTCCATGTACATGATTCCACTATTAGCTCTAGCAAGCTTGTAACATCCCGCCTTTTTGAACGCTTTAAACCGACACACATGTCGATTCAAACCATACGGAAGGGCGGATCGTTATGGGGTAAATAAGAAAAACAGAGAAGAAATAAAACAAAATAGAATCTCATAGCGGAAGGATAAAATATAATAATAAAATATACAGTTTATAAAACTGTTTACAAAACTTTTGATTCTTCTTTATACAATTTAATATCAGAGTTCACATACCAATAAATACCAATGCAGCGGAATACAGTGAGTAGTGGAACCATATAGTAATAATAATAATAATAATGAAATCTTCGTCTTCGTCCTCTGGAGCTAAAGTCTTCGATCCTGAAACGCTCGAACTGACCCGAGCGAATTTGAAAAGACAAAAACACTCGAGTCAGAACTAAAAGATCTTATGTGAGTTAAATTAACAGAATTAAATATGAGTGTAGTAACTCAAGAGATGCTCGGGATTTACATCTCCTAAGGATCCGTTAAACTATTTACTATGTAGTATATTGCGCTATTATAATAGTGTCTAATTGTAAAATAAACTTACTTTAAAATAGCGTTAAGGCTTTACATTTTCCACCTTAACACGTAATAGTGCCAATAGTATATACAGTGCCTGCATATCTCCTGATCGGGAGACTACGAGAAGACACTCCATAGGTACGACACAAATAGAAACTCGTACAAGGTGCGATAGGGTAGGTGACACAGCACAACTAGGCAATGCCAGGGTAGATATACCAATTGCTATCCGAGCTAATGGAAACGCGTAGCCACAGCTACCGCCCACCTCGAAACAAACTCCCCAAAAATCAAAGTAGAAGTGGCCACTGAATCAATCCAAAGTCAAAGTATAATATCGAAGAGGAGTGTCCGATCAGAGGAATGACCTCATTGGCCCGAGAATCACTCCTGTTTTAGCCACCTTATGCCAACTCACGGGAGTCGGGTCCACGTATTTACCTTGTAGGAAACGCCTCCACCAACCTACTTCGTTCTGGAATCTCCACCGCGTACACGGTTGTTAAAGTGGTTTTCGGAGTTGGCAGAGAGTATGACAACTTCCGATCCCGGTCTCTTTAACAACCAAACGTTATTATAACACCGCGGTCATTTAAAAATAATTTAAACTTAAAAACCAGAATAAAATATCCATTTTAAACCCATATAAATACGATATCATTTATATATTTAAAATCCCAAATCAATACAATATCATTTAGACCCAAAATCATATAATGTCATTTTTAATTTCCAATATATATTCTTTTCCTAAATCATAGGGTTTTCAAAGTAAAATATTTAGAAATCAAAACTCCTTAATATAATATTTTCAAATCATACTACCTTGAAAATCATAACTTCGAAACAAATTTCCATCTCTCAAATGGTTAAATATTAATTACTTTATAAAACACAATAGTTTCTTTAGATTTCACAAATCAATCTTTGAATGTCGATTTAAACTTCCAAATACATTTCAATCCTTATATTTCAAAGCTTTAAATATTTTACCATTTCAAAACAAACTCATTTGACAATCCCATATATATTAAATTCAACTACTTATTATTTAGACTTGAAATATTTACTTAATGAATTCAATATAATTTAGGAAAACCTTTTACTTCACATAACTGGAAAATCTCTCAATTTATTATATATTCCTTTGAATCAACCCGATATTCATTTAGACCACTCTACACAAAAATCGAGTTATAAAATCATATTCTTTAAAAATTATAACTTTTTATTAAATTCCAATTTAACTTAATATTCAACTTCCAACCTTATTCTCATTTAAGTCAATGAAACTCCAAAAATTAAATTTTAAACAAATGCTTAATCTTATTTGATCTTAAAATCAAACTTTATTTTAAACTTCAAATCAAATTTAGACAAAGCTTAAAAACCAAAAATTTCTTATATATATAATAACCAAATCAATATCCCATAAACCATATATATATAACTTTACAAAACCATAGAAATCATTCCAAAATATATATATATATATATATATATATATATATATATATATATATCGCGGTGCTTGTATAAAATTTTCTACCCTATGGTCAAGTGATACGGATGTTTATCATTTCAATCCGCAATTTAAAATAAAAATGCGGTTGTATATCATTTCAAACCGCAATCCCGAATGAAATGAATATGAATGATAACTTGCAGATTTTATAAGATAGTACACATCATCCATTCACCCAATATTAATCATCAACCAATTAAATTCAATCATCATCAATTTAAACGAACATCAAAATATATAGCATATAAATTATACAGGTAATAAATAACATGTATTACTAACGGTTTATATTCAATAATAAATTTAACTACTGTTAAACTAGCAGTTTATATGCAAAATAAATGTAAATTTAACTGGCTGTTAATATGAAATAAAATATAAACATAACTATGACAGGCAGTTAATACGCAAATAAATAAATTCTAACTGTCAAATTATATGCAATAAATAAAATTAATTAACAGTTAAATTAAATAAATGCGATTTAACAGAGATGACGAATAAAACATGCCAAACAGTCATAAATAAATTTCTACTCATATCTAAAGTCAATTTAAAAGACATAGGAAATTTTAGAAATTGTGAGTGGGTTAAAACGCTCACCTTTGGGATTTAAATCGAATTTAAATCCGATTTAAACCCAAAAATTTGACGGTCTCAGAATTCGTGCAAACCAGCGTCAACAGATCCGGAATTTAATTACGATCCTAACAAAAAAAATTCGCGTGAAACGGATAACGTATGCAAAAGATATCAGACTTAAACGAGTTGAAAATCAAATCAAATTAAAAACAAAATAAAGTAAACTAACCCTAGATAACCCTTGCCACGTCATCAATTAAATTGCGCACGTCCCTCCCTTTGCAGCCGAGCCCAGGTGAAAAAAAATCGAACCCACTCCTCATGTTTGACCGAAGCTTTGACCGTAGATTCCCATCAACTCCGACCACCTGACCGCCTCTAACCACCACCACCTCGAAGCCCTTGCCGAGCTGCACCTCCACCCCCCGACCGGCCTCCCCAAGTTTCGCGCGCCGCCGCTTTGCACCCCATAGCTGAAACCCTAATCCAATTGTTTAGCGCGATCCCACCGTTGATTTCCCAAACGAACACTCCTGATGCAATCCCCACGACCCTCTCCACAATACCCATAAGCGATTTCCCGATCTGACGAATTTTTGTGACGACGTGATGAACGGCCGATACTTCATTGATTTCTTCTGGTCAAACGACAAACCAAAATGAGAAACGAGTTGTACCAACAGATCACGTATTCCGAGAGCTTTAACATATATTTTTTAGAAATTTTTCTAAGATGTTTGAATTTTTGACTTTTGATTTGGATTGAACTGGATCTAGGGTTTGCAGCCATTGGAAAGGAGGAGTTGAGGGAAACGAACGCACAGAGAAATGAAGATAGATGGAGGCTAGGGTTTATTATTGGGTTTATATAGGTAGGTTAGAAATAGAGTAGATGGATCGTGTTGGATATACGTGTTAACGTTAACGTGGCCCAAAAAACCCATTCTGACCTCGGAACGAAATTGGGTCAACCCATATATCAAAATAAGTATTTTAAAATATTCTAAACGTGATGGAAAAAGTTTCACGTCCAGATTCGATCGTATGCAGAAGTTATGCTGAAATCAATATTTTCAAATTGATTTCAAATTGATTTTAATTAAAGCGATTTCAAGGCGTTTCGCGTTCGTACGATCAAACGATAAGTCTGATCGCTACGAAACATGAAACCCTACAATAATTCACTGTTACGGATCCGATGAAACTAGTTTCATCAAAATTCGAGTTCGTGACTAAAATGGCTATTTTATATTAATTAAATAAATTTAAAATAAATTAATTAAATCGAATTTTATATTTCAATTATAGAATTAACAATTTATCCCCTTTATACTTCTCAATCATTTGCAATTATTTAAACAAAATTTAAATGTCAATTGAGAGAAGATAAATTTATCAATTGCAGTGTCCCATCTTCAATTTCATTATATTCAAAGTTATAAATTAAGTTCCCACAATTTCTATTAAATTAAATAATCAATGTTTATTCCATCTATAAATTTTAAGTAGATGGATTCCATGTTGGGTTCAAAACCTATTATTTTAATATCCTTGAATTTTAGTTAAATCTCTATATCGTAATATTTAACATTAATTTCACTTATTTTGCAATACTTTAAATTAAACTAAAATATCGCTTTCTATACTTAAATCTATACTCCCATATTAATTAAGGTTTTAAAACAATCAATAACATTTCCTTAGTCCAAACCCCTTTTGCCAATTAATTTCCTTCAAAACTCATGCCCCTATCAATGCTTACATTTACGCTTTATAATTATTTTAATATACCCATTCCAACAACTCTTAACCCTTATCTTTACATTTCACACTCTTGTAATAATGTCATCCAATTGCTACTTATTAATATAACTTTACAATCTATATACAAATATTTAATTACATTTATAACAATTCAATGTTGGCATTTATTCCTATTAATTTATTCAATGGTTACTGCCCTTATTTCAATTTCTTCCATTTACAGTTGCGACTTCACTATTCATAGTTACTTTTGTATACTTCATTCCTATTTAAACCAAATATAATAAATTCCAATTAAATCCAATTTTTACCTTTAAAATAAGTCATAACATTCGAATAACTCTATTAAATCGGAATGTTTCATTTAAGTTTATAAATGATCCACTTGCATTAACATAATTCTTTAAATTTATTCCCATTTACGGTTAATCAATGTTATATTACATTAATACATTTAATATCTTCCTTTATTTGATAAATAACCTAGAATGCATTTACATTCATTCATTTCATTCGTTTCATTCCATTCATTTATGGGTATTACATTAAAATTTAATTTATTAGCTAATACCAACATTATTACCATTCATTACAATTAGATTCCAAATTTTATTCAATACCTTGAATGAATAACATATATATTAACCAAATCCATTAATTACTAACTTTAATTATTGCAATTCATTGGCCAACATAAATTTTGATTCTATTTTCCAAATTTTCACATTTCAATTTACTAACATCTTACCATAGTTTACAAATAAAAGGGATTGTACTAAATAAAAATTTATTTTCATTGATGAATTTAATACTTGCCCCTTTTACTTATTTCTACTTTATATCAAATGCAACAATTTCCACTATTGTTATTAATTGCAATATATAATTAAATTTGTAAATTTTAATTACCCTTGATACATCAAATTTCAACATTCTCTTTCATATAAATAAATAAGATTTTTATTCCTTTCTAAATTTAAATTAAAATCCTATTAATTTAATTCATTTTAAATATCGAATTTACACGGGTCGTTACACTCTCCCTTACTCAAAACTTTTCGTCCTCGAAAAGGAAAAGAAGGGAAAAGAAGAATTAAATAACAATACATCTTATTCAAAATATTTAACTTATAAACAATAATTTACAAAATTTATTACTTTAAATAAAATATATCCATTTTAAAATCATTATATCTCTTTATTTTTATACTCAAATAAATAAAGTTTGGAAAAACATTTCAAAATAATTTCTAAGTCCAGAATTTTCGGAAAATTTTGGCAGAGTCTCCTTTGTACGGGGAGGCTCGGGAGAAAATAAAATATCAAAATATAACAATTGTATTACATATATTATCAAAATATTATATCCCAACACGGGAAAATATAAAAATAGCGCTATAAACCGAAATCCGAAACGTACCTATTTGTCGGGCAATTCACGCTAAATTTATGGAACCAAAAGCAGTAGCAATTGCTTCCATAACCTGCATTTCGCTTATAAGAATCCAAAAGGTTAACAATTTATATAAAGTGAAATATTTAAGTGGTTTCCATCACTAATACAAAACAATACAACAACCATCAATTTTAACAGCAGCATACACAACAAATTCAAAGCAACCATTCAACCAAACAAATAAATAGTCGTTTGGGTTCAGAACTTTTAAATCGTACGGAATGAAGAATAAACCATCAAGTGCATCATTTACTCAACGGTCTAAGATAAACTAAATAGATTATTCATTCACTCCAAATCCAATTTTCAAAGTATTTTACCCAAACAACCATAACCAAACAACGACAATTCAAACAACAATCAACTTAACCTTTTATTAATTACATACCTTTGTTGTTTGATTTCTTTTTATTTATACGGTGACTTATCTTTAAATCTACATTTTTTTTACTTATTACTTGCTACTTACTACTTACAAATATTCAATCCATTAACTCAGGTCATGCCAGTTCCTTTTTATTTCGTTATAACTATTTATTCATTTATTATTGCATGTCCTCATTTATTTATTACAGTATTCATTTCCCTACAAATTTTATTTTCACTTTAATTAATTAAGTTTAAAATCATCTATTATACTTACCTTTAATTATATTTACTTGGTAAAATTTCAATTATAACTTAAGTTTATAACATTAAATTCTCATTTAATAGAAAATTCATTGGATACTTCATTACCTACTTTTACTTGTACAATTTCCATTACTTTTCTTATTAAACATTTCAACTTTTACATTTGGTAAGTTATATATGTTAAAGAAAAAATGCAGATGAACTTATACAAGTTTTCTCAATTCTTTTTAATTCATTAATGGTTCAATAAACCTTGACCCTTTGTCTTATAAGTTACAAAATTTCAATTTTATCTTTAATTCCTTTTATTTATAGTAACATTTTAATTATGCTTAAATTTAATCAATTCTTATAAATAAAGAATTTCATCAATTCATTTACTAAGGTTTACAATCCTTTATTTTCATTACTTATCTCCCTATTGTACTAAATTTTTACTTAAAGTAAAGGTTCCAACTTTTAATTACTAACCTTTTATCTCACTGCAATAATTGAACAATTAATTACTGGAAATTTAAGAATTAAATACCGGGTTAAATTTCAATTTATTTTAAAATAATAGATAAATATATTCTTACTACTTATATATCTCCAATTATTTTTAAAACAATTCAAAATTTATATATTTTTCAAAAATAAATCTGCAGTAGAACTACTACAGTGGTCTTTACCCTTCAAAACTCGAAAATGAAAGTCGATGATGCAACCGCCATCATCGAAATTATTTTCCAGCGACAGAGAGCGGAGTACAACTAATTTCTTTCCAGAATTTCTTTTAAAACATTTCTTTCAAATTTTATTGAAATATTTATATCAGAAAATACCTATAAACTATATTATTATTATATTCCAAAAGATTTCGAAAGAAAGTTTTTCAACCCCGGAACTTAATTCTAAATTTCCAATTTTATTTATTTTATTTTCAACTTAGCTTCAATTATTATTAATATTTTCATTACCTAACACCCAATCTATAGCATCCAAATATATATCTTTATAAAATATTTTTATATATAGAAAATATAATAGGCAAAGTTATTTCATTCACCTATATTAAAAAAAATTTATGTCGGTCTGTCCTATTAAGTGTTTAGAAATTCCTATTGATGTCACAGCTTCCCATGCACCAACCAGAATTTATAAATACAAAACGGAACAGATTAACACAATATTAAAATCTTTTTATAACACTAACAAATACGCTCTCTCATATATACACTCAGCGACTCCCATAGGGTATTACTATCCTATTAGTAAAGAGTCAGACCCCACAAAGATAAGGTTTATCGCTAAACCAAAGCTATAATACCAAATGTAACATCCCTCCTTTTTGCACGCTTTAAACCGACACACGTGCCGATTCAAACCATACGGAAGGGCGGATCGTTATGGGGTAAATAAGAAAAACAGAGAAGAAATAAAACTTAATAGAATCTCACAGCGGAAGGATAAAATATAATAATAAAATATACAGTTTATAAAACTGTTTACAAAATTTTTGATTCTTCTTTATACAATTTAACATCAGAGTTCACATACCAATAAATACTAATGCAGCGGAATACAATGAGTAGTGGAACCATATAGTAGTAGTAATAATAATAATAATAATAATGAAATCTTCGTCTTCGTCCTCCGGAGCTAAAGTCTTCAATCCTGAAATGCTCGGACTGACCCGAGCGAATTTGAAAAGAAAAAAACACTCGAGTCAGAACTAAAAGATCTTATGTGAGTTAAATTAACAGAATTAAATATGAGTGTAGTAACTCAAGAGATGCTCAGGATTTACATCTCCTAAGGATCCATTAAACTATTTACTATGTAGTATATTGTGCTATTATAATAGTGTCCAATTGTAAAATAGACTTACTTTAAAATAGCGTTAAGGCTTTACATTTTCCACCTTAACACGTAATATTGCCAATAGTCTATACAGTGCCTGCATATCTCCTGATCGGGAGACTACGAGAAGACACTCCATAGGTATGACACAAGTAGAAACTCGTACAAGGTGCGATAGGGTAGGTGACACGGCACAACTAGGCAATGCCAGGGTAGATATACCAATTGCTATCCGGGCTAATGGAAATGCGTAGCCGCAGCTACCGCCCACCTCGAAACAAACTCCCCCAAAAATCAAAGTAAAAGTGGCCACTGAATCGATCCAAAGTCAAAGTATAATATCGAAGAGGAGTGTCCGATCAGAGGAATGACCTCATTGGCCTGAGAATCGCTCCTGTTTTACCCACCTTATGCCAACTCACGGGAGTCGGGTCCACGTATTTACCTTGTAGGAAACGCCTCCACCAACCTACTTCGTTCTGGAATCTCCACCGCGTACACGGTTGTTAAAGTGGTTTTCGGAGTTGGCAGAGAGTATGACAACTTCCGATCCCGGTCTCTTTAACAACCAAACGTTATTATAACACCGCGGTCATTTAAAAATAATTTAAACTTTAAAACCAGAATAAAATATCCATTTTAAACCCATATAAATACGATATCATTTATATTTTTAAAACCCCAAATCAATACAATATCATTTAGACCCAAAATCATATAATGTCATTTTTAATTTCCAATATATATTCTTTTCCTAAATCATAGGGTTTTCAAAGTAAAATATTTAGAAATCAAAACTCCTTAATATAATATTTTCAAATCATACTACCTTGAAAATCATAACTTCGAAACAAATTTCCATCTCTCAAATGGTTAAATATTAAATTACTTTATAAAACACAATAGTTTCTTTAGATTTCACAAATCAATCTTCGAATGTCGATTTAAACTTCCAAATATATTTCAATCCTTATATTTCAAAGCTTTAAATATTTCACCATTTCAAAACAAACTCATTTGACAATCCCATATATATTAAATTCAATTACTTATTATTTAGACTTGAAATATTTACTTAATGAATTCAATATAATTTAGGAAAACCTTTTACTTCACATAACTGGAAAATCTCTCAATTTATTATATATTCCTTTGAATCAACCCGATATTCATTTAGATCACTCTACACAAAAATCAAGTTATAAAATCATATTTTTTAAAAATTCTAACTTTTTATTAAATTCCAATTTAACTTAATATTCATCTTCCAACCTTATTCTCATTTAAGTCAATGAAACTCCAGAAATTAAATTTTAAATAAATGCTTAATCTTATTTGATCTTAAAATCAAATTTTATTTTAAACTTCAAATCAAATTTAGACAAAGCTTAAAAACCGGAAATTTCTTATATATATAATAACCAAATCAATATCCCATAAACCATATATATATAACTTTACAAAACCATAGAAAATCATTTCAAAATATATATATATATATATTTATATATATACCGCGGTGCTTGTATAAAATTTTCTACCCTATGGTCAAGTGATACAGATGTTTATCATTTCAATCCGCAATTTAAAATAAAAATGCGATTGTATATCATTTCAAACCGCAATCCCGAATGAAATGAATATGCATGATAACTTACAGATTTTATAAGATAGTACACATCGTCCATTCACCCAATATTAATCATCAACCAATTAAATTCAATCATCATCAATTTAAATGAACATCAAAATATATAGCATATAAGTTATACAGGTAATAAATAACATGAATTACTAACAGTTTATATTCAATAATAAATTTAACTACTGTTAAACTAGCAGTTTATATGCAAAATAAATGTAAATTTAACTGGCAGTTAATATGAAATAAAATATAAACATAACTATGACAGGCAGTTAATACGCAAATAAATAAATTCTAACTGTCAAATTATATGCAATAAATAAAATTAATTAACAGTTAAATTAAATAAATGCGATTTAACAGAGATGACGAATAAAACATGCCAAACAGTCATAAATAATTTTCTACTCATATCTAAAGTCAATTTAAAAGACATAGGAAATTTTAGAAATTGTGAGTGGGTTAAAACACTCACCTTTGGGATTTAAATCGAATTTAAATCTGATTTAAACCCAAAAATTTGACGGTCTCAGGATTCGTTCAAACCAGCGTCAACAGATCTGGAATTTAATTACGAGCCTAACAAAAAAAAAATTCGCGTGAAACAGATAACGTATGCAAAAGATATTAGAGTTAAACGAGTTGAAAATCAAATCAAATTAAAAACAAAATAAAGTAAACTAACCCTAGATAACCCTTGCCACGTCATCAATTAAATTGCGCACGTCCCTCCCTTTGCAGCCGAACCCAGGTGAAAAAAAATCGAACCCACTCCTCACGTTTGACCGAAGCTTTGACCGTAGATTCCCATCAACTCCGACCACCTGACCGCCTCTAACCACCACCACCTCGAAGCCCTTGCCGAGCCGCACCTCCGCCCCCTGACCGGCCTCCCCCAGTGTCGCGCGCCGCCGCTTTGCACCCCATAGCCGAAACCCTAATCCAATTGTTTAGCGCGATCCCACCGTTGATTTCCCAAACGAACACTCCTGATGCGATCCCCACGACCCTCTCCACAATACCCAGAAGCGATTTCCCGATCTGATGAATTTTTGTGACGACGTGATGAACGGCCGATACTTCATTGATTTCTTCTGGTCAAATGAAAAACCAAAATGAGAAACGAGTTGTACCAGCAGATCACGTATTCCGAGAGCTTTAACATATAATTTTTAGAAATTTTTCTGAGATGTTTGAATTTTTGACTTTTGATTTGGATTGAACTGGATCTAGGGTGTGCAGCCATTGGAAAGGAGGAGTTGAGGGAAATGAACGCACAGAGAAATGAAGATAGATGGAGGCTAGGGTTTATAATTGGGTTTATATAGGTAGGTTAGAAATAGAGTAGATGAATCGTGTTGGACATACGTGTTAATATTAACATGGCCCAAAAAACCCGTTCTGACCCCGGAACGAAATTGGGTCAACCCATATATCAAAATAGGTATTTTAAAATATTCTGAACGTGATGGAAAAAGTTTCACGTCCAAATTCGATCGTATGCAGAAGTTATGCTGAAATCAGTATTTTCAAATTGATTTCAAATTGATTTTAATTAAATCGATTTCAAGGCGTTTCACGTTCGTACGATCAAACGACAAGTCCGATCGCTACGAAACTTGAAACCCTACAAAAATTCACTGTTACGGATCCGATGAAACTGGTTTCGTCGAAATCCGAGTTCGTGACTAAAATGGATATTTTATATTAATTAAATAAATTTAGAATAAATTAATTAAATCGAATTTTATATTTCAATTATAGAATTAACAATTTATCCCCATTATACTTCTCAATCATTTGCAATTATTTAAACAAAATTTAAATGTCAATTGAGAGAAGATAAATTTATCAATTGCAGTGTCCCATCTTCAATTTCATTATATTCAAAGTTATAAATTAAGTTCCCACAATTTCTATTAAATTAAATAATCAATGTTTATTCCATCTATAAATTTTAAGTAGATGGATTCCATGTTGGGTTCAAAACCTATTATTTTAATATCCTTGAATTTTAGTTAAATCTCTATTACCGTAATATTTAACGTTAATTTCACTTATTTTGCAATACTTCAAATTAAACTAAAATATCGCTTTCTATACTTAAATCTATACTCCCATATTAATTAAGGTTTTAAAACAATCAATAACATTTCCTTAGTCCAAACCCCTTTTACCAATTAATTTCCTTCAAAACTCATGCCCCTATCAATGCTTACATTTACGCTTTATAATTATTTTAATATACCCATTCCAACAACTCTTAACCCTTATCTTTATGTTTCACACTCTTGTAATAATGTCATCCAATTACTACTTATTACTATAACTTTACAATCTATACACAAATATTTAATTTCATTTATAACAATTCAATGTTGGCATTTATTCCTATTAATTTATTCAATGGTTACTGCCCTTATTTCAATTTCTTCCAATTAAAGTTGCGACTTCACTATTCATAGTTACTTTTGTATACTTCTTTCCTATTTAAACCAAATATAACAAATTCCAATTAAATCCGATTTTTACCTTTAAAATAAGTCATAACATTCCAATTATAAATGATCCACTTGCATTAACATAATTCTTTAAATTTATTCCCATTTACGTTTAATCAATGTTATATTACATTAATACATTTAATATCTTCCTTTATTTGATAAATAACCTAGAATGCATTTACATTCATTCATTTCATTCGTTTTATTCCATTCATTTATGGGTATTGCATTAAAATTTAATTTATTAGCTAATACCAACATTATTACCATTCATTACAATTAGATTCCAAATTTTATTCAATACCTTGAATGAATAACATATATATTAACCAAATCCATTAATTACTAACTTTAATTATTGCAATTCATTGGCTAACATAAATTTTGAATCTATTTTCCAAATTTTCACATTTCAGTTTACTAACATCTTACCATAGTTTACAAATAAAAGGGATTGTACTAAATAAAAATTTATTTTCATTGATGAATTTAATATTTGTCCCTTTTACTTATTTCTACTTTATATCAAATGCAACAATTTCCACTATTACTATTAATTGCAATATATAATTAAATTTGTAAATTTTAATTACCCTTGATACATCAAATTTCAACATTCTCTTTCATATAAATAAATAAGATTTTTATTCCTTTCTAAATTTAAATTAAAATCCTATTAATTTAATTCATTTTAAATATCGAATTTACACAGGTCGTTACAAAGCTCCAATGTTCGTTGCCATGTATAGGAAATAATATATTGCAACATAATGGATTTAAAAGTGTTTGTTTAATAAAAGGATTAAGCATATTTCTTTTAATATTTTCCAGGTTTCCATCTTTTACACTTTTCTGTTAAAAAATAATTTCAGAAAATTTATCTTAGAAACAAATTAAATTTTACATTATAGTTCACTTACTGTCATTGTTGTGTTCATATATATAATGCTAGAACTTTGTTCTAATAATTTTGTTTTTCTGAACCAAAACCAACCAATAACCTACATTTCCAAAAAACATATGGATTAAGTATAGATTTTATAATGAAGCAAAGAATAGAATTTATAATGATGCACAGTATAGTTTATTGTGCTTACTTGATCAGAAATATATTCTCCATAGAGAAGTTCTTCTATCATACTTTTTGTGATGGTGATGAAGTTTCCATCATCACAAGTAAATGCTCCATCACTAAAAAATTAAGATTAGTATGTTATGTGTTGTATGGCACTTACAGTACAAAAGGAAATTAATTAAGATTAACATACTGAAAAATTAAGATTAGTATGTAATGAAATATTTGTGTTAATAAAAGAAAATGACAATAGTTGTACAAGTTTGTATGAAAAGATAAAGATAAATTAATTTATCTTTTTTAGTTTAGTTTGGTTTCTTTGATGTCTATATGACAAAAAAAACATGGGTGTTAAATCAGTCCTGGTTTTATGGCACTTACAGTATAAAAAACAGATTTAATCTCAATATAACAAAAAAGCATGGAGAATATTTATATGCATATCAACACGACAAAAGTTATGCTATAATTTATATGCATATGTTATTGGAATAAATATATATTTAGGTCAATTGAGTGAAAAGTAGTTTAGTTACTTACTTGTTTCCTCCAAGGATTTTGAATTTTTTTTTGCCAATTTCCTTTTGTTCTTCGGTAAGATATTTGAGTAGTGGACATTTTTCAACATTCCTTGGCTTCTTCTTCATTTTTGGTTCTTTTAGGACAATATCTTCAACAAATAGGATTTTCAGAAGCGTTTTCTTGAGCTGCCTCTTTCAGATTGTCATATTTTAAACTATCTTGTGTCTGCTTTTCTAGTATGAAATCTTGAGTTTGCATAATATCAAAAGTTGGAAAATTAGCAGAACTGTTTATGTGAATCATACCAACATTTTTTTAAAACCTTTTTCAGCTTCGGTTTTTTTGTTCAAATTATCCTTTTCCTTCACATCATGCTTTTCTAAATTTTCCAACTTCTGGAGCTTCATTTCAAGAATATGGATTCTATTTTCAGCCACTTCTCTTAAATGTCTTTCCTCATTTAATTGTTCTTCAATATTTTTCATCTCAGAACACAAAAAATTGACTTTTGATTGTAGCTCCATTATGTTATTAGCACATTCTTCGGCCTTTTTTTTCACAATTGTGTCTTCCTGACACTCATCTAATTTTCTTTTGTTGTTTCGGTCTTCTTCCACCTCAATAGCTTTTATTTTTTTGGAAAGAAATTCTTTCTCTTCTTTTGTTACAGCTGCAAATTTTTTAAAAATCTGCAATGAAAAAATTTAAAGTTAAGCTTGCACATATACTGTCGTTGAAGTACTAGACAAGTTAAGCTTGCACATATACTTTCTATACTCATTTGGTTTTCTATTATTTAGGCTACTAACATTCCAAAAAATGTACAGTTAAAAAAAAATAGCATACTTTCTCATTGTTAACTTCAGTGAGATCCAAATCTTTCAGTTTCGATAAATCCCATTTTCTCATTCTTGGGATTTTGGTTTGCAGATTTTCCTTCTCATCAATTATTTATGTTCGTTCGCAAATCCAGTACTGCAAGAAAAAGATAAAAGCATTGATATTTTTATATTAAATATAAATTTGAATATATTTATATTTAGTTAAAGTTATGAAAGCATACCGGTAACACCATAGTACAGCCTGGTGTGCTTCTAGGGTCAGCATGATGCTTTTTAACATTTTTCAAAATATTTTCACATATTGCTCGCGGCCAAGAAATTGAAATTAATTTTTTTAAATTCAGCAACTTCGGCAAGAAACCCCATTGCATATAGCTTTGGTCGTTTGGAAAAAGGAAAGTTATAGCCAGCAACAATAATAACAATTTCACTATATCTTCATTTCCTTTTTCTTCTTCTAATAGTGCATTCAGTCTTTTTGTTACTGTTTTTTGGCTAATTATGGCTTCTTCTTCAAAATTGGCATATAAAAAATTGGAGAAACTTTCCATGGCTGAGGCTTTGTTAGAAGCTGGTATAGGAAATAAGTCTTCTCCAGCTAATGGCAATCCAAAAATTGGACTGACTTCTTCAGGAGTAATTTTGAGTAATTTGTTTCCAATTGTGAAAGCATTTTCTTTTTCATCAAAAGAAGTAATGATATCATCTAAATTTGAAGCGCTTTTCCTCAAATCTTGTCGTGCTATTGAATCTCTAAGGAAAACGTTGAAGAAATTTTTGAATGGTGTTTTTTCTAAAAATGCTTTTGCTTCAGGTGAAAGAATGTGTTTCTCCTTTATAACTGACATTACTTTATAAATTGCATCCAAATTACATCTATAAGTACCTGTGTACTGTTGCTTTTTTTGTTTGTTGGCTATTTTTTTAATTTCATAGTAATCCACATCATCCAAATCAGTACTTTCTTCAGCCAGTTGCTGTGAAATCGTTTCTTCATCATCAGATATGAAGTCTTCTTTTTTATTCACGTCAGGTAATTCTTGAGTTGGTCCACTTTGATTCTATATTTAGGAAAATCAAAAAATCAATTAGGAGGTAAAAGTAACAAGTTTATCACAAAAAAATTTTACTAGACAAAAATTTGAATAAAAGTTAATATGTTTTATCTTTTCAATTATTTTGTATTTTTGAGATTAAAATATTTTTTAGTATATAAAGTATTCTATTTAAAATAATAAAATTTAAAGCATTTTTGTAGTATATAAAGTACCCCTTTTTTTGAAAAAACAAAAGTACAAATTAAATCCAACAGCTTTTTTTGTAAAGAACAAATGTTTGAATTTTTTTAAACCTATTTCAATATTCACAGTTTGAAAATTTTGCATTTTCAAATTTATATTTTAGACCAATAAAAGATAAATGAACATTCACAACTGAAAATCAACAAGAATTATTTGATGAAATGAAAATTTACAATTAGAAAGTTTCAAAGAATAGAAAAATAATCTACTTTATCTTTTTTAGCTGTTTAAGTAATGGTCAATTATATGTTTGAATTAAAAGATAATATGTTTTATCATTTAAATTATTTTGTATTTTTTTGAGATTAAGATATTTTTTAGTATGTAAAGTACCTCTATTTAAAAAAATAAAAGATAAACTACTTTTTTAGTATATAAAGTACCTCTTTTTTTAAAAAAAAACTAAAAATTAAATCCAATAGATTTTTTGTAAAGAACAAATGTTTGAATTTTTTTTGACCTATTTCAATTTTTACAGTTTCAAATTTTCACGTTTTCAAATTTCTATTTTAGACCAATAAAAGATAAATGAACGTTTACAACTGAAAATCAACAAGAATTATTTGATGAAATGAAAATTTACAATTACAAAGTTTCAAAGTATAGAAAGATAATCTGCTTTATCTTTTTTAGTTGTTTAAGTATTGGTCAATTATATGTTTGAATAAAAAGATAATATGTTTTATCTTTTAAATTATTTTGTATTTTTTTGAGATTAAGATATTTTTTAGTATATAAAGTACCTCTATTTAAAAAAATAAAAGATAAAGCACTTTTTTAGTATATAAAGTACCTCTTTTTTTTTAAAAAAAGTACAAATTAAATTCAACAGTTTTTTTTGTAAAGAACAAATGTTTGAATTTTTTTAACCTATTTCAATTTTCACAGTTTCAAATTTTCACATTTTCAAATTTCTATTTTAGACCAATAAAAGATAAATGAACATTTACAACTGAAAATCAACAAAAATTATTTGATGAAATGAAAATTTACAATTAGAAAGTTTCAAAGTATAGAAAGATAATCTGCTTTATCTTTTTTATCTGTTTAAGTATTGGTCAATTATAAATCTGAAAACTTAAAGAGAATGAAACACAAAATAGCCATCAGAATATTGTATAAAATAAATAAATGCTTTTATCTTTTGTAACAGAGCATTAGAAAAAAATTAGCCATCACAAATTGTTCATAACTGACTGCATATAAAGCAACAACTCAAGTCAATGCACATCAACGCAATACAAACTACATGAAGTGAATGCACAAACACACATACACATGTATACATACATGTAGTGACAGAATAGCAGTCTAACCAACGTAAACAATGTAAGCTCAAAAAATTTAGCTATTTTTTCATTTAAAATATGGAATCCAGATTCCAATTCATTATGTATATACAAACTAAAGAGCAGAACTAAATATTATGGGAAACATAAGTAGGAAAACAGTTACCATTGGAGTTGAAGATAATGATGGTTTCTGGCTGTGTTCACTGCAGAAAGGACTGGATATAGGTCTTATGTTTATGCATTGAGTTCCACCTTCGTTTATGAATATGCAAGTAGTTATCTTTGATTTGGTAGACCTTGTATGCATCTTTACGTTGCATAAAAATTGTTATATATAACTAGCATGGAGACTGTGCTGTTGTCACGGACGTGGATATTGTTTAACACTATTTATCGTGTTATATGGAAATTTAGGCACTGGTAAACTTATCATACATAAAAAAATAGAAGAAAAATATTGTGATATAAAATTAGTAGTTATAAATGTATATTAGGTCACTGTGTATTTGGAGGAAAGTAAACCGGTCGACATGTATAATAAACATCAATAAACACATAACATGTTGTTAATTCTATGAGCTTTTACTTTGCATTGCAAAACAATAATTCCAACGAGACGCAGCAAGTAAAAGAACGATCTATTTACCCTAAACCAATGTTGAAACCGGTGCAATACTTCCTCTACCAAAACCATTAATTAACATTGCTAATTAACTGCCTGATATAGAAAAATGAACAGGCAGTAATAAGTGGGAAAGGGCGATGAATTTACAGAAAATAGCAGTTTCATAAAAAAAACTACGTACAGCTGTTTTATAACAGATTCAGTATGCTCATCCAGCTAAGGATATGACGTTATCCCTATGATAATTCCAACTACTGCACATTTAGATCGGTAAAGAAAATACAACTTATAGCATCACAACAGTTGAACTGATGTATAAGGAGTAGACATTTTCGACTGTAAAAGGGGACAAAGCCGAGCAAAATAGCCGTTTGTCAAAATGACCATGCTAAAGTTTAGTAAGCTAACTCAATCAGCTGAAAAACTTCCACAAAAACAGTTGTAGAATGTAGTGACTTAATAACAGTATGATATGAATATTTTAAACCAAACAACAGTTGCAGAATGTAGCGACGTAAGGGTATTTTTGGCATTTCAAAAGGACACGGTTGAAATTAGTTCGTGGAACTTTCATTATTAGAAGTAAAGATGAAATGTTAGAAAGAGTGAAGAACTATTTATGTTAGATGTAGTAGCTGATATAAAAATTTATCTACGATTTATTCTGTATTTTAATGTTTTAGATAAAAACATAAATGCTTTTATCTTTTCCAACTAGGGTTTAATTTAAATGAGTTCTATATATTTTCTAATAACTTTAAATCATTTACATAAACACATAAATGCTTTTATCTTTTTAAAATTAGTTTTCATATATATTAGTAACTATGAAAATTTATTTAGAGTTTTACATGAACTTAAATCATTTACATAAAAACATAAATGCTTTTATCTTTTTTACCTAGGGTTTAACATCTGTAGATTTATGTAATAACTAATGTCATGAGAAAAACAGCAAATACCTTGAATGCATTAGATAATATACCATTTGTATCAATGATTATGAAAATATAACTAAACATGTACTTAAATCCTTTACATCAAAAGATAAATGTTTCTATCTTTTTTAATAGTTGAGTAAAGTAAGATCTGACACTGAATATTTTATGAAGAACTCGTTAATTAACTTCATTTAACACTAAACCATCTCCAAAACAACAAACAACTTAAATCGATTACAAAATCGATGAAGAAATGATAATCATTTACATAAAAAAAGTAGTACTTACTTGTAGAGTAATCGATGAAGAAAAATCGATGTTTAACTGAAAAATAGCAGAGGTCTTCGACCACAAATTGTCTAGTCGTTTAGAAAAACCTACTTTTCGATTTTAGATTTGATTTCGTTTTCAAAATCCTTCTTAACTTTTTCTCCTTTTGGTTTCGTTTTGCTGCGTTCTGAAAAAGGAAAAAGAACGAGAGAAAAATTAACGGAATGAAGGGATAAAGTAACAGACGTAACGTGTGTTAACTTTTGTCCTGGAAAGTAATTAATTTAAACTTGTGTCCTAGAAACTTATTGTTTGGTGGAAAGAGGCCCTTAAGGTAAAATTCCCCATCTTTTAATTGTTAAATTTGATTAAATTGAAACGACAATTGAAATATGATGCTGTAGTTATTTAAATTGTTATATATGCTATTATTTGTAACTGTTCACTATGGAATATGACACCATATCCTATTGTTTATATTTATTTTTGATGATATATGCATGTTGTTATTATTATTTACATATCTGTTATCACTCTGCAAGTTCCCTATTAGTATAGAAATCACTATGGGTTGAAATGATACATACCCGAACGGATTTTAGAATAGGAGATTTTCGTTATGGGTTGAAATGATAAACCCAAGCGATTTTCATTTGAATTGAATTTGGGATTATGGGTTGAAATGATATCCACCCGTATATATTTAACTTACGGATTGAAATGATAAATATCCGTATCCCTTGTACATATAATAGAAAATTTTACATCGACGTCGTGGTCTATATGAATGTTTTGAAAATAATTTCTATGGTCTTGAAAGGAAATATATGGTTTTAATGAATATTGATTTAAAGTATTATATATAAAGGTTATTTTATATATAGATTTAATATTAAGATAATTTAATTAAGATTGATTTTATTAGTATGAAATATGTTTAAGGATTTACTAAATTTGTATTTCTGAAATAGATTTGTGGAATAAATTTTTTAAGCTAAGGTTTGAAGATATATTTGGGACTTATTTGAATTTGTCATTAATTAAGGATTTTATTTAGTTAAATCAATTTGAAACTATTAAATTCGAAACTTTAACATATGATCCTATAACTTGAATTTTTATTTAAGAAATTTAATGGATGATTCATGTCTAAAGAAATCGAAGGTAATATATAGAAAATGTAAATTTAAGGTCATATAAATAATATTGAATTTATTAAGTGAATATTTCAAAACTAAATAATAGTGAAGTCAAGTTGGGAGATAAATGCAACTATCAAAGTTTAGTCTTTGAAACGTTGAATATTTAAAGCTCCGAAATATATTAACTTCGAATTATATTGAAATTTAAATGGTTTATTTTGTGGTTCAAATTCGTATTTAAAATATATAAAATTTGAATTAGTTTAGTCAGAAACTAAATTGAATGGAAATTGATAAATTTTGATTTAATTAAATTTGAACGGGAAGGTCGAGTTGATTTTTGAAGCGATTTGTGAAGTTTGAGGAAATAAAAATACTTTACTTCATAAATTATTGGATATATATATAGTAATTTGGAAAATAGAGATATTTGAAATGAAAATGATATTTTAGTTTTGAAATATAAATAAAATTGAAATGACCACGGTGTTATAGTGTATATTTCTACCCTGTAGATAGTTCCTTGGATCCTTAGAGGATGGGTATCCCAAACATCCTCTAGGTTAATTATATTTCAGTTGATATTTCACTTGAGTTGGATTTATAGATATAAGAATGTTAATCCTGACTCGAGTGTTTTGTGTTTTGCTTTACGCTCGGGTCAGACTGAGTGATACAGCATTTGAGACTCACCTTCGAAGTTGGAGCTTTGCTTGAAGATCCAGCTATCTATCCTTTCAGTCATCCAGTCGATTGGTTCAAAGAAGTCATCTGCCTGTACTAGAGACTTCACTGCATCTGGGATTTTCTGATGTATTTTATTTCTAACTTTGTTTATATAGTAGCTTCATGAACTACTATTCATTTATTCCGCTGCGTATCATTGTACTACTCTGTATCTGTGATTCTGTGATTGATTTATTTATGTAGATGTTAAGAATTGCCAAATTTCAATTAACAATCTGATATTTTGAGCAATTCAAGTCCGACATGTGTGGATGCGAATGGTTGAAAATATCAGGTCGTTACAGTTGCTATCAGAGCTATGGCTCTAGGCAAAACTTAGTATATATGGTAAATTTATTTACAGAATCTCTTTCGTTCGACTTGAATCTCTTCCTTTTTGACTCGATTTCCTTTGAATTTTGGAATGTCCTTCAGTTCCGAAATTCATCCTTGTCTCTTTCTATTTATATTCGTTTGATTCTGGAGTATCCCATAATTCCACTAAATGTTTTGTAAAGGGGGTGAAAAAACTCCTTTACAATTGGCATTGATTCACCGAAGATTTCAGTATCCTCGGTTTACGATGCTGCTATATCTTGATATGGCGAATTCTATCTCTGGCGATCGAATCTCGATTTGTTTTGGAATTCCGCATCGATTATATTCCTGAGGTCACAGTTGACCCGATTAAGGTCGCCACGATTTATAAAAGTATATCCATCTTTTATTTTATAATTTAATTATCTCATCTTCGATCGAGTCTATCTTCGAATCAGGATTCTATTGATTGGAGTTCCTTTAATTTAAATCTCTATCGTTGCTTTGAAATCCATTCTTGAATCATCCTTTGAAAACCGGGTTATGTTTGAAATTATTTTATATATCGAAATTATTATTTGGATAACTATGATTTTATTCTATATATAAAAGTGAAATGTTAATTTGTATATAAAAGTTTTGAAAGGATTTGAAATTTTGGAAATTTATAAGAAATTGATTTATATAAAAATGTTTTATAACTGAAGGGTAAAATTTGAAATTCGAGAATGGAATTCCGGTATTTTGAAATTGGTTTTAAGATTTTGGAAAATATATAAAAATAATACGATTTAAAAGTATTTTTCGAGTAAGAAATGTTTCAAATGAGTTCAAATGAATTCCAATAATTTTGAAGAAATTTCAAAGAATTTTTCAAGAAAATAGAAGTCCAGAACTCACTTATGTCGCTGGAAAATAATTTCGGTAATGAGTGCACGCATCATCGACATTGATTTTCGAGTTTCGAAGTGGGGGAGAGGCCACTTTAATAGCTTCGTTATGCGAGTGATTTTGTAAAATCATTTTTGATTTCAAATTTTGAAGTAATTTGATATTTTCGAAAGATATATGTATATATTTAAAACAATTTAAAGTGAGACCGGTATTCAGTCCTCGAGTTTCAGATTTGATTTGGTATAATCCTATCTACTGAAATTGATTTATTGATTTATTGTTGATTTTCAAATCTTGAATTGGAAATCTGATTTCCCTAACTATTTTGAATGTTCGAACACTTCCAAATCGAGCTTAAATTTTCAAAGCTAAGAAATTTCGAAGAGGATAAAATATTTGATTAAGCATATAAGTTTAGTTTTGTATGTTTAAGTTTGAAATCTTTTGTTAAGTAAATGAATATGACTATTTTGAATTATACTAATATGGAATTTAGTTTTGAAATGTTTTGAATTTTTTATATATAATCAAAGTCTATATAAGTGTGATTTGATATACTATTGATTTGGAAAGTATTTGATTTGAGAATGAAATCCTATATATAATGGATTTTATATAAGTATGATATTTGAAAGTGATTTAAAAAGGTACTATATGATATATATTTTTGAAGTAAAGATATGGAAAGTGCCTTCTACTTGACATCCGCTTTGTGGCCACATTGTGGATTCATTCTATCGATATTATTCTCTTTGATTTTTGGTTTTCTTGATGTGATGCTCGAGTGTTCCCACCGTGGCGTAACCCATGGTTTTTTTTCCTCTCGCGACTGCATAGCGCAACTGCCTGGCTGAGTCTGGCCTAGGGGTATGGATTGTTTCCTGGGGGATCCAGGCGTAACCATTGTGTATCCTGCAATCTGTATAGGTCGCATTAGTAGCGAAACTGCCTGGCTGAGACGACCTAGGGGTACGGATTGTTTCCTGGGGGACCCAGACGTAACCATTGTGTATCCTGCACCCTACTAGTCATCATAGCGTAACTCACTGGGCTGAGAAAGCTTACGGACACGGATTATTTCCTGGGGGATCCAGGCGTAACCATTGTGTATCTGCGAACCATGGTTGGACAAAGGTTTTGGTTTGATTGTTTTGTTTGGATTGTACTTTCTATGTCTGTTTTTAAGGTTTTTCAAGTATTGTCACTGGGTTTTGAAACAGGTCTACTAAGTACTTGAAGAATTCTAGCTTTGCGCCTGATCAACGCATGGCCAGAGTCTGCAAGAACGAGGATAAACTTGTTGAAACATCGAGTTATAGAAGTATTTTTGAAAGGAAAAATTCATTCCGATATAAAAGTATTTTATTATAAAGGTATTTCCAACAAAGAATTTTTGTATTAATATTTGAGATTAAAATTTTATGGTTTGATTTAATTATTCGAGCCCGATACTATCCCTTTGAACCTACCTTATCTGCTCAGCTTTATTTATTCACCCATATTCCGTTTTTCCGAATCTACCTCCTTTCCTTTTTGAATATAATCTTTAAAATATTGTTTATTTATATACTACATGGTTTAATAGTAAATCATTAGTGTCATTAATATTGCAGAAGTTATTAATTTAATATAACATATTTAAGAAATGAGTATTAATTTATCTATAATGTTGAAAGTGTCTTAAGATAAATTAGTAAATTTATAAACTATGGATTAAATGTTATTAAATAACTTCCTTAAAAATATAACCAAGGATGTGAATAACTGTTTCCAAATAGTTTTCATATATATTTAAAAAGGTGTTATTTAAAACTTATAAATAGTATTTATAAAGGAAGCAAGAAATTTTACAAATGGGTTTGAATATTTTTTTAAGTATTAAAGAAAATTTAATTTCAAATGAAGTTTTCAAATGAATATTTCAAGTAAAATTTATATGGTCTTAAATTAGTTGTTTATCCTTGTCTTTCAATCTATTTATCTTTCTGGTTATTTCTATTCTCCTACCTTCTTCTTTTTGGGGACGAAAAGTTTTGAGTGGGGGAGAGTGTAACGACCCATAAAATTTTATTAATTTTTAATGGTTTTATTTAGCGTATTTAATTTGATTTTTGAGAAATTTTAAATAATAATATTTTGAAATAAAATCTTACATTTGGATTACGTATAGTTAAATGTGGCAAATGATAAATTTTCATCAAAAATGAAGAAAGTATATTTTAGGGTGAAAATATTATTTTCTAACCTTTCCTTTCCTACGCTCCCTGTTTCCACTTCTTTCATTATGACCATTCATTATATATATACACTACAGCTGGAAAGTTATAAACGTATAAACTTAGATACGTTTTGTATTTATTAAAAATTTAAAGCTTACCTTTAATTGTGACCTTTTGGTTTCCTTGCTTTCAAAAAAATTTGAACCATTGCCACGGTAATAAATTATTATAATATTTTCAACTTAATCTAAGATGACCGTTGCTACTAGAATCGTTACTTTTCTAATATATTCATTCCTACTTTCACTGACCTTTTATTTCTTCATTTTTCTACTGTCTAAAAAATAAAATAAATGGTTATTCGTTTTATTTTATTCAATAATCAGCGTGGCTCTTGCCATTTACACCGCACCATATTTGACTTTTGATTTTCGTTCAGCATTCTCATTTTAAAAATATACCGCAGAGTAACGTTGCCTTCACAATTTAAAAATTGCTTTAATAGCTCTTGAATAAATGTGTAGCTGTTACTTTGATATTTTTTCGGAATTGTGACTTTTCTCTTTCCTTCCGTTCAAATTTGAAACGTGCTACCATTTATTTGCTTCGATTATTTTCCTGAATCAACGTGAATATTTTTCCTTAAATCCTCCACTGAATCATAACACGTGTTTGTGCTATTTCTTTGGTTACTTTTATTTAGTCGTTTCCATTTACTTATGTTCGTATTTTCTTCCTTTTTTTATTGCTTCTTTCCAGATTTCTCTTCTTTCCATCTCTATTGTTTCTTCCTCTTCTATATAAACTTGCCTGACACAACAAATTTTGGCCTCTCCTTCACCTTTTCCAAACTCCGCTCCTCCATCGAACCCACTCTTCCCCTTGCGCAATATCCATCGAAGACGCAGCGACCCTCCCATGTTCCTCTACTGTTCGCATAACCAGGCATAGGTAAGTTAAGTTCATATTTGCAAGTGTTATTTATATATATATTATATATAGTTTATATTAAGCTATGATATGGATGATTTTATCAATACACGTCCCCTGTACGTGCTGTTGATGCATATTCTAGCATTCAAAGTTGGTACGCATAATTGTTTATATGGAGTATAGTTATGATATATTGATAGTGGTATAAAAATATAAGATGCATACATATAGTGGTTTATATAAAGTTGTTGGATTTGAATACATATATATACCAAACGTGGTTTCCATTTTTTTTGAAAAGCTTGTTTTGTTTCTAGAAGTGTATGCATATTTAATATGTGTGAGTTGTGTTGGATCTGCAAATGGAGTCTGCATATTTGGCAAGTAGATTTATATTCATTTTTGTTTTAACATTGATTCCATATATGTATATTTTACAAACAATATTGTATGAATTATTTTATAAGTTTTGTAAATCCGTTATTATATATATAGTTTTATAATAAACAAGTTTATAACTTTTATTGAAGGTCAATTTACATCTTATTATTATGGAAGTTGTGTAGGATTTTTGAAGTTGTTTATTTTCCTAAGTTAGTATATGACATATATTTATATAAAGTTATAATAATTATAGATATATCTTTATGGCCTTATATATATATATATCTATATACTTTGCATACACTTATGCATGGAGTTAGTTTTCTAATATATAAGTTTTCATTTCAGTTGGCATGCATGTTTGCATAAAAGTTAAGGGCGTATATGTGTTTTAGTGTAGACCAGTTGCTTTCGCAAAATAATAATAATATTAAAGTTATATTAGTTGTTGTTTATATAGATTGTAGAAAGTTTACATTCTAACTTATACATTCGGTCTGCACAGGTTACAGTATTATATATATTTATAAAATAAGTTATAATATAAGTTATATAAGTAATTCGTACGTCCGTTGTCTAAAATTTTATATAAGTCAGTGTATAGGCTTTACTGTTTATGTATGGGTAGTTATATATTAGTTTATATATATAGGTATAGTGTTTAAAATTTATAATTGTATTGTGAAGTGGATTTTGTACCATATGTATATAGTAGTTTATAAATGAGATTTGAACAGTATAATTTATTGAAGTTTTATATATTAATCTTATTTTAAAATATAAATCTTAATGATATTATATACATAAGTCGTATGGGGTGGTTTGGATCTTAGATTTGTAAATAGAAATTTTAATCTATGTATAAAAATTAAAATGGTTTGGAAAAATTATAAGGATTTTATTTAACATATATGTTTTATTTAAAATGTTAAAACTATTGGTTTATGTATGAAAAAAAGGTAAATTATATATATATATATATATATATATATATGTGTGTGTGTGTGTGTGTGTGTGATTCGACTTCAAATTTTTCTTAGGGATGCAATTTTGATTGTTATTAAAATAGCAAAATAATTTTGTATATATCAGACTGATTCTGATTCAATTCATAAATTCTTGATTATCAGCCTCGTTCGTCCAATTCGTGCCAATCCTACTTTGCTTTGAAACTCGTGCTCGGATTTATAATTCAAATTTCAGTGTCTATATCAGTGTGCGTATCCATGTCACCTTCTGTATTCTCTAGCCTCGAAAGGTGAGCAATCACTCACGATTAACATTCTTTTATTTATTAAATTTGATTAAATTGAAACGACAATTGAAATATGATGCTGTAGTTATTTAAATTGTTATATATGCTATTATCTGTAGCTGTTCACTTATGGGATATGACCCCATATCCTATTTTTTATATTTATTTTTGATGATATATGCATGTTGTTATTATTATTTTCATATCTGTTATCACTCTGCAAGTTCCCTATTGGTATAGAAATCACTATGGGTTGAAATGATACATACCCGAACGGATTCTAGAATAGGAGAATTTCGTTATGGGTTGAAATGATAAACCCAAGCGATTTTCATTTGAATTGAATTTGGGATTACGGGTTGGAATGATATCCACCAGTATATATTTAACTTACGGATTGAAATGATAAATATCCGTATCCCTTGTCCATAGAATAGAAAATTTTACATCGACGTCGTGGTCTATATGAATGTTTTGAAAATAATTTCTATGGTCTTGAAAGGAAATATATGGTTTTAATGAATATTGATTTAAAGTATTATATATAAAGGTTATTTTATATATAGATTTAATATTAAGATAATTTAATTAAGATTGATTTTATTAATATGAAATATGTTTAAGGATTTATTAAATTTGTATTTCTGAAATAGATTTGTGGAATAAATTTTTTAAGTATGGTTTCAAGATATATTTGGGACTTATTTGAATTTGTCATTAATTAAGGATTTTATTTAGTTAAATCAATTTGAAACTATTAAATTCGAAACTTTAACATATGATCCTATAACTTGAATTTTTATTTAAGAAATTTAATGGATGATTCATGTCTAAAGAAATCGAAGGTAATATAGATAAAATGTAAATTTAAGGTCATATAAATAATATTGAATTTATTAAGTGAATATTTCAAAACTAAATAATAGTGAAGTCAAGTTGGGAGATAAACGCAACTATCAAAGTTTAGTCTTTGAAATGTTGAATATTTAAAGCTCGAAATATATTAACTTCGAATTATATTGAAATTTAAATGGTTTATTTTGTGGTTCAAATCCGTATTTAAAATAGATAAAATTTGAATTAGTTTAGTCAGAAACTAAATTGAATGGAAATTGATAAATTTTGATTTAATTAAATTTGAACGGGAAGGTCGAGTTGATTTTTGTAGCGATTTGTGAAGTTTGAGGAAATAAAAATACTACTTCATAAATTATTGGATATATATATATATATATATACTAATTTGGAAAATAGAGATATTTGAAATGAAAATGATATTTTAGTTTTGAAATATAAATAAAATTGAAATGACCACGGTGTTATAGTGTATATTTCTACCCTGTAGATAGTTCCTTGGATCCTTAGAGGATGGGTATCCCAAACATCCTCTAAGTTAATTATATTTCAGTTGATATTTCACTTGAGTTGGATTTATAGATATAAGAATGTTAATTCTGACTCGAGTGTTTTATGTTTTGCTTTACGCTCGGGTCAGACTGAGTGATACAGCATTTGAGACTCACCTTCGAAGTTGGAGCTTTGCTTAAGATCCAGCTATTTATCCTTTCAGCCATCCAGTCGATTGGTTCAGAGAAGTCATCTGCCCATTCTGAAGACTTCACTGCATCTGGGATTTTCTGATGTATTTTATTTCTAACTTTGTTTATATAGTAGCTTCATGAACTACTATTCATTTATTCAGCTGCGTATCATTGTACTACTCTGTATCTGTGATTCCGTGATTGATTTATTTACTGTAGATGTTAAGAATTGCCAAATTTCAATTAACAATCTGATATTTGAGCAATTCAAGTCCGACATGTGCGGATGCGATTGGTTGAAAATATCATGTCGTTACATGTTCTCTTTCGAAACCATCCAACATATTTTTCGAATACTTAAAACCATTCCTTTCGAAACACTGAAAAATATACCTTCCGAAACACTGAAAAATATACCTTTTGAAATACTTAAAGCATACCCTTCGAAAGCATTGTGTTCAAGTAAAAGTTTATGGAAACAAAGCTTCGAAACCATTTAAAAGTATTCCTTTCGAAACAATTGGGTTTAACATTTAGTATAACTATAGGGTCAAAGAGAACAGAAGTGAAAGTAATCTTTTCAAAAGCATTAATCTCGAATAAAAGAATCGGGGAAGAGGATAAATTCGAAATCAACCTTTCGAAACCATTGCCTCCGAAACTCTTCTTAAAAGTGGCTAAAACAACCTTTTCAAAAGCATTAAGAAAGCAGATTTAAAATTTGAAACTGGCTATTAACTGATTCGAAAGGTATGAATGTGGCAGCTAGGTATTGAGTAGGTTCAAAAGCGGCAACTATTTCGAAAGTTTCTTTTAAAAGTATAGGCAAGTTGATTAATTCGGAGGTTAATAAATGTGGCTTTAACCCTTCGAAAGCATGCCTTCGACACATTCTTTTATGCCTTTCTCCAATCCACTATGTTCTAATTACTTGATACCATGTATCTTGGTTTCGACTGAATGCGAAAGATTTACTGGGCATGGTGATGGAAGCAAGCAAATGGAAGTAGCGAAGTTGTAATTTGAATAAAAAATGATTTTATGCCTTTCAGAGTAATTCCTTTTTACCTAACTTGCCTAATTTTTCAAAATATGATTAGTTGCCAATTTTTTGTCAAAATTCTTTTTTAAAAAGTCTACCGATTTCAATGATTAAAATATATTAGCAAATAAGCCCTTCACCTTAGCAAAACAATTAAACATTTAAATCCTATAACTTAAATAATCTAAAAACTGTAGTAAAACACTTAAGAAAAATCCTCAAAAATCACAATTATTCACTTTTAATATGTTTTCTTATATATATATATATATATATATATATATATATATATTTCAGACCCGAAAACATTACTTAAATGCCTTAAATAATATAAACCCAAAATTAACCGTTTCTTTTCATTAAAAATTCATAATAAATTATCCATATCTTGTAATATTATGAAAATTTAAACCTATCTCAAAAATAATGTTTTACATAATATATTCAATCATCATGGCATTTGGAAATTAATTTGCACAATTTTAGCCTTAAAATTGAATATATTATCCCATAAAAATCCTTGTTTAAATTATAAAATGACATACAAATCAAAGCATATCATCATTTATCCAATCACACGGTTTTAAACCTTAAACCTGAATTAAAACATTCAAGATGACTTATATGAGATGGTAAGAGCATTATTCACCTTGTTTGGATAAGGAACTCGAGATTTGTTCTTGCTTTAATCTTCCTAGCTTGTATCTTAGTTTCTAACTAGATTTGTCTCTTCTGCTTCTTAGGGTCATGGCCAGCATCAACTCTCCTTTCTTATGCTTTAGTTTATAAAAATATGGACGAGAACAAGGTGAGGGGTTTACGGGTTATGGTATATGATATATTGCTATTCCCTTTTTACCCTTTCCTTATTCTATTAAATTTCTAATTTATATATCACACTTATATAATCATTTACTTAAGGCGTGATCTTAATTAGTTTTCAAATCTCAATTCCCTTATCACTTTAGTCTGGGCATTATTCAGTTTAATTTATCTAATTAAATCTCTTGAATAATGCTAATAAAAATTAGGGGTGTTACAGGCTCCCCACCTTAAAGAATTTCATCCTTGAAATTCAAGAAAGACTAAATACTAATCATAGCAATCATCGGTAACATCTCCTAACTACCAAACTAGCCTACCTGACTAGGAAATAGTCTATATAAGGTAAATACAGAACATACCCTTAAAGCCGATCATGATAAGTATCTCTAATCCTGTCTTCTATCTTCCAAGTACAATTTTTCTTGTTGTCGCTCCATTGAACTTTCACCAACTTGACTGTCTTCGATTTTAACCTCTTCTCATCTCTCGCTACAACCCAAACCGGTTGCCTAACAAAGGCAGATTCGGTTCTGCTATTAAGTCTTACAATTCAGTCGGTGGAATAGTAGTCTCTGGACCATGCACATATTTACAAAGACGAGACACACGAAACACATTATGGACACCTACCAAACTGCTCGGCAACTCTATTCTGTATGCAAGTTTTTCAATTCTCTCTATAACTAAGAATGGTGCAACATATCTTGTGCCATATTCCTTGATTTTCCAAATCGCACCACACCCTTCATCGGTGATATCTTAATAAAAAACATATCTCCAACTAAGAACTCTAAATTCTTACGTCACTCATCTGCATAGCTCTTTTGTCTAGACTAAGCTCCCTTCATCCTATCTCGGATTAACTCAATCTTCTCTACTGCCTCTCTTACCAGATCTAGACTTAAGACTAATCTTTCTCCAGTTTCTAGCCAATATGTTGGTGACTTGCATGGACTTCCATAAAAAGCTTCGAACGACGCCATTCCTATACTAGTCTGATTATTGTTATTATAGAAAAACTCAATCAAGTGTAGGTGATCTTCCCATGATCCACCCAAATCTACCACACAGGCTCTTAACAAATCCTTAAGTACTTTGTTGACTCTCTCTATCTTCCCATCTGTCTAAGGGTGACAAGCAGTACTCATCTTGAGCTTGGTACTTAACACATTCCCCAGACTCTTCAAGAATTTGCTAATAAATAAAGTATTTCTATCACTTACTATACTACTAGGAATCTCATGTAGTTTAGCTATGTTCTTCTTAAACAACTTAGCTAAAATAGGTGTCGTCCTGGTTGACTTAACTGAAATGAAGTAGGCACTCTTAGTCAACTTATCCACTATGACCCATATACTTTTATTTCCTCGATTCAACCTTGGAAACCCGACTACAAAATCCATGTATATTGAATCTCATTTCCAAACTAGTATCTCTAAAGGTTGAAGCAACCCACTCGGCTTCTGATGTTCGGCCTTCACTTGTTGACAGTTCACATACTACTTTACCCACAAGCTAGCCTCCTTCTTTATACCCTCCCAATAGAAACTCCTTTTCATGTCTTGATATATCTTGGTTCCCTAGGATGAATAGTAAATTTGGATCGATGACATTCCCTAAGAACTTCTCTCCTTAAGTCCCCAACATTTAGAACACACAACCATCCTTCTTTCTCAACCATCCCCTCTGGTCAATACTAAAATATTTTAGATCGTCAATCTCCAATCCAACCTTAAGCCTTTTAGTCTTCTTGCCTAACAGTGGATTCTCTTTCTGCTTTAAAGGTATACTTTCGATCAGTAATGGTCGAACTTCCAAGCAGGATAACATGGTAAGTGCTTTGACTAGAATTAGCAGTAGATCTTAACTGCATACTACAAGTAGTCAAAGCATCTAGGTCCTTCCATTCCTTTAACGCAGCTAACACCACATTATGATGTTTTATGCTAAGAGCATCTGCTGCTTTATTTCCTTTTCTAGGTGTATACTCTATACAAAAATCATAAGCTACTAAAAACTTCAACCACTTCTGCTGCCTCATATTCAATTCCTTCCGAGAGAATAAATACCTTAAGGACTTATGATCTATGTATAACTCAAATCTCTCCCCTAAGAGATAATGTCTCCATACTTTCAGTCCGAAGATCACCGTTGCCACCTCTAGATCATGAGTAGGATATCTCACTTCATGCGGTCTAAGCTTTCGTGAAGCGTAGGAAATAACTTTACCTTTATGCATCAACATAGCCCCTAATCCAGTTCTGCATGCATCAGTATAACTACTAATCCTTGATTCCCGTCTGGAACTACTAACATAGATGCATTGGTCAACAAGTGCTTTAACTTAAGGAATGCTTCCATGCATTTGTTACAATAAACTTTATGTCCTTTTTGATTGGCTTAGTCAAAGGAGCCGCTATCTGTAAGAAATCCTTAATAAATCTCCGATTATAACCAGCAAGCCCAAGAAAATTTCTGATCTCACTTGCCGTCTCCGGTCTCCTCCAGTTGTTAACAGCTTCGATCTTATCCAGATCAACTGACAAACCCTTCTATGAAACCATGTAACCAATAAACTTAACTTCTTTCTTTCAGAAGTGACACCTTGAAAACTTCGCTTTTAGTTGATGTCGCCTCAGTAACTCAAGAACTGCTCTAAGATGAACTTCATGCTCTCTTTCATCCTTAGAGTATATTGAAATGTCATCAATGAATACTAATATGAACTTATCCAAGTGCTCTCGGAAAAATCATTTCATCAAATCTATGAAGAAAACTGGCGCATTCATTAATCCGAATGACATCACTAACCACTCATGCGAACCTTACCTAGTCTGAAACGCCCTCAACTGAATACTGTCATCTGCCACTCTTAGCTGATGGAAACCTATCGCCAAAACCAATTGGAAAAATACTCTAGCTCTACTCAACTGATCAAATAAAACAATGATTCTCGGCAAAGGATACATATTCTTGATCGTCTTCTCATTCAAATTACGATAGTCAATACACATCCTTAACCACCCATCCAGTTTCTTCACGAGTACTGCGGCCGCTCCCCAAAGTAAACTACTTGCTCTAATAAAATTCATTCCTTCTAAATCCACTATCTATACCTTCAATTCCTTCGTCTTGATAGGTGCCATTCTGCTAAGTGGTCTACTTACAAGTTCTGCTCTCGGTGCAAGATCTATCCGAAATTCAAAGGTTCGCTCCGATAGTAGTCAAATGACTAGCTCCAAAACATCTGCAAACTCTCTTGCTACCAAAACTTGATTCAACTCTTCTTCTACTTCCATTACATTCAACAAATCCTAAGCACTTAAGTCTGACTTCTCTACCGAGTATATAATTCGATCATGACTATTGGGGTGTCTTAGCGATATTTTCCTATCTTGGCAAAATATCTTAGCATCATATTTATCTAGCCAATCCATACCAAAAATGATCCCGAAGCCTATTACTCAAAATCATACAAGTTGCATGCAAACTTATGACCTAACAATTCAAGTTCTAACTAGTCACATCTCATCCCCATTGTTGCATACCCTCCTATCAGATTCACAACCCTTAAGGATGTAACAAGGTATGAGGGTTCTAAAATAACTTATCTACCAAACGCTGAGATATAAATGAATGCGATATACCGGTATCAAATAGTACCATAACCAGTATACTATAAATCAAAAGCATACCTCCATCATAATCTTTTCCTTCTTAGCAGTAGTTAGTCTAGAAGATGATGGTTCGAAAGAAAAAGCCTTTCCTTTGTCTGCTCCGACTAGTTCGGGACACTGATTGCAATGTCCAATCTGATCACAGTTGAACCACTTTGCTCCTTTCTTATCTGCAAACTTTTTTCTTTTTCCAGTTCGACATTCATGGGCATAATGTCCATTCTTGTCGCACTTGTAGCAAACTACATCTACATTCCCTTTCTTGGCAGCTCCTTTTTTCTGAGCTCCTTTCTACTTAAAGAATTTCCTCTTCTTTCCATGAGAATCTTGGGTTTCAAACCGATTCTTTTTCCCAAAAGTAGAAAGCATATATTCATTCCTTATTGCCATCTCCACTGCAACTGTACTTGAATCAAGGAGGTGTGGTATAGTCTCCATGGAAATCTTAGGTCTTAACCCTTGGATAAACTTCTTGTTCCTTTTAATGACAATGTCAATGGTACCTTATTCATATCTAGACAACTCGTCAAACTTTGTAGCATATTCAGTCATCGACATCTCATCTTGCATCATGTCCATGGAATTTCTCAGCAATACTGACTTGGAAACTTCTGACAAGAACCTCTCTTCGAAAGTCTACATAAGTTAACTCTTCCTTGGGAACTCCTACAATAATACCATTACACTAATAAAGTGCTGCTCCCGGCAACTGTCACGAAGCAAGTTTCCTCATTTTCTCATCATCTAATCCTAAGTCGGCGAAAATTCTATCACGGTGAAATAACCAGTTTTTACATCAACAACATCCTTTGTTCCCAAAAACGACTTCCTACCAAGACTGGCATAATCCTTGCTCAGCTTGGCATAGTTATTGCCAACTGGAGCCATGGAATTAGCTTCTCTAACATTCACAGCGTTACCCCCAACTACTCTTGCAGCTGCTCCAGCCTTCTTGGTCCTTCTCATTGTCACTCCACTGAACTTTCACCAACTTGACTGTCTTGTTTCTAAACCTCTTCTCATCTCTCGCTACAACCCTAACTGGTTGTCTAACAAAGGTCAGATCTAGTTCTACTATTAAGTCTTCCAATGCACTTGGAGGAATAGCAGTCTCTAGATCACGCACATACTTACAAAGGTGAGATACATGAAACACATTATGGACACCTGCCAAACTGCTAGGGAACTCTACACTGTATACGTGCTTTCTAATCCTCTCTATAACTGGCAACAGTCTAACATATCCTGGTTTCAATTTCTTTGACTTCTAGAATCGTACCACACCCTTCATCGGTGGTACTTTAATGAAAATTCTATCTCCAACTGAGAACAATTGATCTTATTCCTCTTATCTACGTAGCTCTTTTATCTGGACTGAGCTTTCTTCATCCTACCTCACATCAACTCAATCTTCTTTGTTGGCTCTCTTACCGGATTTGGACCTAAAACTATTCTGTCTTTAATTTTCAACCAACATTCTAGTGGATTGCATGGCCTCCCATACAAAGCTTCGAAAGGTGCCATTCCTATACTAGTCTAGTAACTATTATTATACGAAAACTCAACTAAGTGTAGGTGATCTTCCCAAGATCCACCAAAATCTAGCACACAAGCTCTTAACAAAATCCTAGAGTATCTTGTTGACTCTCTCTGTTTGTCCATCTGCATGAGGGTGATATGTGTTACTCATCTTGAGCTTGATACCTAAAACATCTTATGGACTCTTCCAAAATTTTCTAGTAAAAAAAGCATCTCTATCACTTACTATAATATTAGGAATTCCATATAGTCTAACTACGTTCTTCATAAACAATATAACTAAAACAGGTGCCATCCTTGTTGACTTAACTGGAATGAAGTGGGTACTCTTGGTCAACCCATCCACAATGACCCATATACTTTCATTTCCTCGATTGGACCTTGGCAACCCATCTGTAAAATTCATGGATATTGGACCCCATTTCCAAACTGGTATCTCTAAAGGTTGAAGCAAACCACTCGGCTTCTGATGTTCGGCCTTCACTTGTTGAAAGTTCACACACTGCTTTATCCATAAGAAAACATCCCTCTTTATACCTTCCCAGTAAAAACTCCTCTTTGTGTTGTGATACATCTTGATTCCCCTAGGATAATTTGTAAATTTGGATCGATAGCATTCGCTAAGAACTTCTCTCCTTAAGTCCTCAACATTCGGAATGCACAACCACCCCTTCTTTCTCAACCATCCCATATAGTCAAGATTAAAATCTTTTAGATCATCAATCTTTGATCCAACCTCAAGCCTTCTAATCTTCTTGATAAAAAAAGGGTCTTCTTTCTGCTTAGAAGCAATCCTTTCGATCAGAGTTGATCGAACTTCCAAGCAGGACAACATGGCAGTGCTCTGACTAGAACTAGCAGCCGATCTTAACTACATGCTACAAGCAGTCAAAGCCTCTAGATCCTTCCATTCCGTTAACATAGCCAACACTAAATTATGACATTTTTTGCTAAGAGAATCCACTACTTTATTTCCTTTTCCAGGTGTATACTATATACCAAAATCATAACCTTCTAAAAACTCCAATCACCTCTACTGTCACATGTTCAACTCCATCTGAGAGAATAAATACCTTAAGGACTTATGATCTTTCTATAACTCAAATCACTCCCCTAAGGGATGATGTCTCCATACTTTCAGTGTGAAGATCACCACTGCCAACTCTAGATCATGAGTGGGATATCTCACTTCATGCGATCTAAGACGTCATGAAACGTAGGCAATAACTTTACATTTCTGCATCAACACAGTTCCTAACCCAGTTCCACATGCTTCTTTGTACACCACTTAACCTTGATTCCCATCTGAAACTATTAGTATAGGTGCATTGTTCAACAAATTTTTTAACTTAAGGAATGCTTCCTCACATTTATTAGACCAAATAACTTTACGTCATTCCTGTTTAGCTTAGTCAAAGGGCTGCTATCTATGAGAAGTCCTTAATGAATCTCTGGTAATAGCCAACAAGTCCAAGAAAAACTCTAATATCAATCACCGTCTTTGGTGTATCCCAAGTGTTAACAACCTCGATCTTATCTGTATCAATTGACAAACCCTTCTCTGAAACCACGTGACCAAGAAACTTAATTTCTTTCTTTTAGAAATGACACTTTCAAAACTTCCCTTTTAGTTGATGCTACCTCAACCTCTCAAGCACCGCTCTAAGATGAACTTCATGCTCTTTCTCATCCTTGGAGTATACTAAAATGTCATCTATGAAAACTAACACAAACCTATCCAAATGCTCTCGGATAACCCGGTTCATCAAATCCACAAAGAAAGCTTGGGTATTCGTTAACCCAAATGCTATTACTAACCATTCGTAACCATACCTAGTCCGAAATGCTGTCCATGGAATACTATCCTCTGCCACCTTTAACTGTTGGAAACTTGTCGCCAAATCCAATTGTAAAAATACTCTGGCTTCACTCAACTGATCACAAAAACCATCGATTCTCGAAAAAGAATACCTATTCTTGATCGTCTTCTTGTTCAACTTGCGATAGTCAATACACATCCTTAACGACCCATTCGGTTTCTTTATTAATATCGTGGTCATTCCCTAAGGAAAACTGCTTGGCCTAATGAAATTCTTCCCTTCTAATCCACAAGCTGCATTTTCAATTCCTTCATCTTGGTTGGTGCCATCTTGCTAGGTGGTTTGCTTACAGGTTTTGATCCTGGCATAAGATATATCTGAAACTCAATGCCTCACTCTAGTGGTGGATCTGTGACCAGCTCAAAAATGTTTGCAAACTCTTTTGCTATCAAAACTCGATTCAACTCTTTTTCTACTTCCATAGAACTCAACAAAGCACAAGCACTCCAATCTGAATTCTCTAGTGAGTATATAATTTGGTTATGACATTAGGGTGTCTTAGCGATATTTCCCTATCTTGGAAAAACATCCTAGCATCATACCTTTCTAACCAATCCACACCTAGAATGATCCCGAAGCCTACCAAATTAAAAGCATACAAACTGCATGTGAACTTATGAACTAACAAATCAAGTTCTAATTGGTCACATCTCATTCCCAAAGTTGCATACCCTTCTATCGGATTCGTAGTCCTTAAGGAAGTAACAAGGTATGAGGGTTGTAAATATAACTTATCTACCAAACACTGAGATATAAATGAATGCGATGCATCTGTATCAAATAGCACCCTAACTGGTATACTATGAGTCAAAAGCGTACCTTCCATCACAGTCTTTCCCTTCTCAGTAGCGATTGGATTAGCAAACAATGTTCCTAAAGCAAAGATCCTTTCCTTATTCACTTTGACCGGTTCTGGACACTGATTCTTGTAATGCCCAATCTGGTCACAATTGAAGCACTTCGCTCCCTTCTTATCTATAACCTTCTTCATATTTCCAGTTCGACATTCATGTGCATAATGTCCATTCTTATCACACTTAAAGATTAGCCTTCACCTTCATGGCAGCTTCTCCCTTTTGGGTTCCTTTCTTCTTAAAAAATTTCCTCTTCTTTCCCTGAAAACCCTGGGTTTCAACCTGCCTCTTCTTCCCATAAGTAGAAAGCATCTCTTCATTTCGGATTTCCATCTCCACTACAACTGTACCTGGATCTTGGAGATGTGGCATAGTTGCTATAACAATCTAGGGTCTTAACCCTTGAATAAATTTCTTATTTCTTTTAATGACGGCGTCAATGGTAGAATATCCCTATCTGGGCAACTCATCAAACTTCGTAGCATACTCAATCACCAACATCTCACCCTGCACTAAGTCCATGGACTTTCTCAGCAATACTGACTTGGCATCTTTAGATAAGAACCTTTCTTTAAATCTCCTTCGTAATTCTACCCAAGTCAACTCTTCCTCTGGAACACCCGTGGTAACACTAGACCACCAATGAAATGTTGCTCCCTACAACTATCTAGAGGAAAATCTCCTCTTCAGCTCATTATTTAATCCGAAGTCAAGAAAAATCCTTTCACAATGCAATAACCAGTTTTTTGCTTTCACAACATTCTCTATTCCCAAAAATGTGACGCAGCGGATAAATCGAAACAAACTTCAATCGATGGAATGTAGCAATCGGTGAGTTGAGAATACTGCAAGGCCCAAATTCGTTGATCCGAAGATACCGAATTCTAGCTTATCTCAAACACGTTGATAGCGCACTATACCGTGTTCAAAGATCTACGATTCTTCGTACGTTGATCTAGCGCACTAGATACCGTGAATCGGCTTCTACGATCGTTGAATCGAGCGCACTCGATTAACCGAAAGAGGAGATAGGAGATCACACTCAACTACCAATTTGTATGAAAGCACAAAGCTAGCAAAAGAGAATTTTATTCAATATTCAACCACCACAAAATGTACAACACACGCGTATTTATAGGAGTTACAACTCAATACAAACAAAACTTCACCAGGCTCTTAGGTCGGCCGCGACTTACGACCTAACTTAGGTCGGCAGCGACCTAACGACACAACATACTACTTTTATACAACACAGCACTCAACAACGACCTAAAAACAACTCACGCGACCTAACATATATACAGACCGACTCAAACAAACGCGACTTAAGATAGGTCGTTAACGACCTAACCTTTACAACATCAAACGACTTAATGAATTACAACACCTCACCTTCGACCGACTCATCTTCATGCCGACCCACGACTTACGACTCATCTTGGTTAAGTCGGTACGTCATAACTCGGGACTCTTTAGGTCGCAGATGACCTAAAGTGGCTTCATTAACTCACAGTTTCTCCTCCTTAGGTCGGGACCGACCTAAAATATGCTTTTGTTCCTGTAACTCGTTGCCGCTTATCTCGTTAAGTCGTAAACGACTTAGAGTATTACAGTTAGGTCGTGAGCAGTGTTCCTTAGGTCGACAACGACTTAAAACTTCCCAACGACCTAACTCCGAAACTTCTTCCACACGACCTAGAGTGATGTTATCTCGTGGCCGATTCAAAACACCTTCAGTAGGTCGTCGCTCTTCTTCCCTAGGTCGTAGCTCTACTCCACGTGTCCCGTTAGGTCGTAGATCACTACTGTTAGGTCGTGAACGACCTAAAATTTCTCTCTTAGGTCGTGAGCGACCTAAGACTTGTGAATTTTCAGAAATCTCAGATTGCGCTGCATCATCCTCCCCTGGTTGAGGAAAATTCGACCTCGAATTTGTAAATTCCTTCACCTCAATCTCTCCTCCATGATATGGAATTAAATGTTTGACGTTAAAAACATCAGAAGTATAAACATCATCTGGTAACTTTAATCGATAAGCATTCTCATTGATTTTCTTCAAAACTTTAACTGGACCAATTTTCCGCGCTTTCAATTTATTGTATGTTCCCACCGGAAAACGGTCTTTTGTCAACACGGCATAAACCAAATCACCTTCCATAAATTCAACACTCCGGCGTTTCAAATCAGCAGCTCGCTTATACTTCTCATTTGACTTTTCTAATCGTTCTTGAACGATCTTATGGCATACAGTCAACTCATCAACAAAATCAGCAGCTCGTTTAACTATCCCCTTCGGTTGTGGTACTACTGCCAAATCCAATGGTCCCCTGGGTAAATTTGAATATACAATCTGAAATGGGCTGAATCCTGTACTACGGTTCACTGCACGATTATGAGCAAACTCTGCCTGGCATAACTTCATGTCCCAACTTTTCAAATTATCCTGTACAAGACATCACAACAAATTTCCCAATGACCTGTTAACAACTTCTGTCTGTCCATCAGTTTGCGGATGGTAAGCGCTACTAAAATTCAGCTTTGTCCCGATCATCTTCCACAAACTCAACCAAAAGTGACTCAGAAAACGAGTATCTCTATCCGACACAATAGACTCTGGCAATCCATGAAGTCGATAGATCTCCTTGAAAAATAACTGAGCAACACGAACAGCATCCGACGTCTTCTTGCAAGCAATAAAATGTGCCATTTTTGAAAATCGGTCAACCACTACATATATAGAATCATTACCACGCTGCGTTCTTGGCAATCCCAATACAAAGTCCATACTCACATCAACCCATGGTCTAGCCGGTACAGGCAATGGCATATACAAACCAGCATTGGTCGCGGTTCCTTTCGAAACTTGGCAAATATGACATCGCTCCACAAATCTTCCCACTTCTTTCCTCATCGATGGCCAAAAGTAAGACTGTGAAATTAATTGCAAGGTACGATCACGGCCCACATGCCCTTCCTCGTGTAACTCCTTGACAATTTTCAATCTCAAGCTACAATCCGGTATACATAAACGATTCCCCTTAAACAGAAAACCATCAACCAACATAAATTCATCGGTACTCCCATCCTTCACTTTCTCAACATATTTCACAAAGTAAGGATCTTCTTCAATCATCTCTGGCAGTAATTCGAACCCCGTCACTTCAACCTTCAATGTTGTCAACAAATGACTCCTCCTACTTAAAGCATCAGCTACCCGATTCGTCACCCCAGATTTGTGCTTAACAACAAAAGTAAATTGCTGCAAATAAGCAATCCATGATGCATGTCTCGCTGAAATTTTATCCTGCCCCTGTAAATGCTTCAAAGCTTCATGATCAGTGTAGAGAACAAATTCTTTCTGAAATAGATAGTGTCTCCAATGCTTAACAGCTTGCACAACAGCATAAAATTCAACATCATATGTACTGTATCTCATCTTTGCCCCTGACAGTTTCTCACTAAAATAAGCAACTGGCTTCCCATTCTGACTCAGAACTCCTCCAATACCGACCTTCGGTGCATCAGTATGTAATTCAAACAATAACTGAAAATTAGGTAGAATAAGAATTGGTGCAGTCGTCAACAATTCCTTGATCTTCTCAAAGGCAACCCCCGCTTCCTCTGACCATACAAACTGTTTTCCCTTCATGCAATCAGTAACTGGAGCCATCATGCTACTGAAGTGTGGAATGAATCTTCGGTAGAATGACGCTAGCCCGTGAAAACTTCTAACTTCCGTAATTGTCTTTGGCTGTGGCCAATTCCTGATTGCCTCAACTTTACTCTGGTCAACTTGAATACCCTTTCCTGAAACAACACATCCCAGAAATAAAACACTGTGCGTCATAAACACACATTTCTTTGTAGCAGCATAAAATTGTTCCTCGCGAAGAATAATCAATACTTCCCTCAAATGTAGAACATGCTCCTCCGTACTCCTGCTATAAATCAGAATATCATCGAAATAGACCACGACGAACTTCCCAATGAATGGTCTAAAGATTTGATTCATCACCCGCATGAATGTACTAGGTGCATTTGACAAACCAAATGGCATAACCAACCACTCGTATAACCCCTCTCTCGTCTTGAAAGCTATTTTCCATTCGTCACCAGGTCTGATTCGAATTTGATGATAACCACTCTTCAAATCAATCTTCGAAAATATAGTTGCCCCACTCAACTGATCCAGCAAGTCATCCAACCTTGGCATAGGAAATCTGTAGCGAACAGTGATCTTATTCAAAGCTCTACTATCTGTGCACATTCTCCATGTTCCATCCTTCTTTGGCACCAACAATGCTGGCACTGCACAAGGACTCAAGCTTTCCTGAACACGTCCTTGCTCTAACAACTCTTCCACCTGCCTTCGTAACTCCTCATGTTCCTTCGGACTCATTCGATAATGTGGTCGATGTGGTAACACTGCTCCCGGAACAAGATCAATTTGATGTTGAATGTCTCTAAGTGGCGGTAACTCCTTAGGCAACTCCTCTAGAAAGACATCTTCAAATTCTTTCAAAATTGGCTTTGCTTCTTCTGGAATTTCAACTTCTTCACTACTCTCCCTCCCAATCAACAAAAACACTTCAGGTTCTTCCTCAACTTCTTTAACAAACTCCTTCAAAGATAATAAACTTTTCAACTCTTCAATCTCTTCTAGCTTGCTCTCCTTCTGCTGTTGCTTCTTGGGAACCAAAGTGATTTTAGTACCCTCGAACATGAAACTGTAACTATTGGCACGACCGTCATGTTGAACTGCTCTATCAAACTGCCATGGTCTGCCCAACAACAGATGACATACGTCCATATCTACAACGTCACACCAAATTTCATCTTTGTACTTCTTCCCAATGGAAAAATTCACACAAGCCCTTCGACACACCTTCACTTCACCACCCTTCCTTAACCATGCTAGCTTGTACGGTTTAGGATGTTTCTCAGTTTTCAAGTTCAACTTCTTCACAGCCTCGGTAGAAATAATATTATCGCAACTTCCAGCATCAATGACGAACTTGCAAACCTTTCCCAGAATAGTGCATGTCGACTGAAAAATATTGCTTCTCAACCAACTAAAATCCTCCTCTTGCTTTGGTGTAAGACATGACCTCCTCATCATAAGATTACAACCTTCATCTCCAGACAATTCTTCTTCCTCCTCAACATAAGGTGCATTTGAACATTCTGCCTCCTCACCATCATCCTCCTCCACTTCTGCAACTATTGCTCTCTTCTTTGGCTTCGGACATTCATTGCTTTTATGACCCAACTCCTGACAATTATAACATTTGAAACCACTGCTAACCTTCGCCTTCTCAGCCTCCTTTACCACTGGCTTTGTAACAGGTTTAGGAACATTAGAACTTCCACTAACACCCCTTGCTTGATTACTGGAATTAGTAAACGCACCACCTCCATGCCTTCCTTGTTTTTCCCAAGCTAACGCCTTCTGATGTGCCTCTGCTACAGATCTTGGATCAAACATATTAACCATATCCTGGATCTGCATTCTCAATCCCCCAATGAATCTAGCAGTTAACTGTTCTTCGGTTTCCATAATATCATTCCTGGCAATGAGTTGGTAAAATTCATCAGCATAATCACTAACAGATTTCGTCCCTTGCCTCAGATTCTGCAACCTCTGGTACATAAGTGATTGATAGTTGTAAGGTAAGAAAGTAGATCTCATCAACTTCTTCATCTTATCCCAAGATTCTATCTTTGACTTCCCCATTCTCTCCCTGGTAAGTTTAGTTTGCTGCCACCACGCCAAAGCTCTCCCCCTCAACCTAGTAGCAACCAACTTCACTCTCCTATGCTCAGGAACCTCCTTGAAATCAAAGATCTCTTCAACATTTGACACCCAATCAAGAAATTCTTCAGCTACCATTCCACCCTTAAACTCTGGAATTTCCATTTTCATACCCGATTCCCAACGACGATCATCTTCAACATCCCGATAAGAATTTCGAACTTGGTCTCGATCTCGATAATGAATACTAGCTCTATCACCCTCTTCTTCAAAATCAAAAGTACGCCTACATCGATCTCGACCATTATCATCTCTTCGTTCATGCATGCTTCTTTGACTATGTCTCTCTTCATCTCTATATGCTTCATTGTCAAATTCTCGTTGACTTCTTCTCTCTTCATGTGCATAGTCATGATGATCTCTTCGTGATGAAATTGATGTTTCTCTTCTATCTCTATAAGAATGTGGTGATACCCTCCTCGCTTCCGTAACCGATGGCGAAACTCGGTTTCCTCCATGGTTCGAGTTTGGTGATCTCCTCCTTTGATTCAAATCATTCATCAATTTCTCCAATTTACCAATGCCTTCATCAAATTTTTCATTAATACGTTGTTCCATAAGCTCGGCTTCTTCTCTTCGATACAAAGCTTCAACGTTTTGATGACGATTAGCTCTCCTTGGTGGCATGATTGAAAAACTTCACAAACACTTCAACAAAACAACAATAAGTCACGGCTCAATCTTCAAAACAACTTCACAAGGCTCGGCCTTAATCCCTTAGCTCGAAACAAGCTTCCAATGATCCTTCCTATGCTCGGCTACTTCACAAGTATACACGGCCTACTTCAATTTCAAACATTTTCAACACTTTGATTCAAAATGGAATGGATCGAAAGTTCTCCCTCTTGTTGCAACTCCAATATGAACGCGATGAACACAACTTCAAACTTCAACTTCAAAAATTGGCTCCAAGAATCAACTTAGCTATGATTGGCTAAGTATGGCTCTGATACCAAAACTGACGCAGCGGATAAATCGAAACAAACTTCAATCGATGGAATGTAGCAATCGGTGAGTTGAGAATACTGCAAGGCCCAAATTCGTTGATCCGAAGATACCGAATTCTAGCTTATCTCAAACACGTTGATAGCGCACTATACCGTGTTCAAAGATCTACGATTCTTCGTATGTTGATCTAGCGCACTAGATACCGTGAATCGGCTTCTACGATCGTTGAATCGAGCGCACTCGATTAACCGAAAGAGGAGATAGGAGATCACACTCAACTACCAATTTGTATAAAAGCACAAAGCTAACAAAAGAGAATTTTATTCAATATTCAACCACCACAAAATGTACAACACACGCGTATTTATAGGAGTTACAACTCAATACAAACAAAACTTCACCAGGCTCTTAGGTCGGCCGCGACTTACGACCTAACTTAGGTCGGCAGCGACCTAACGACACAACATACTACTTTTATACAACATAGCACTCAACAACGACCTAAAAACAACTCACGCGACCTAACATATATACAGACCGACTCAAACAAACGCGACTTAAGATAGGTCGTTAACGACCTAACCTTTACAACATCAAACGACTTAATGAATTACAACACCTCACCTTCGACCGACTCATCTTCATGCCGACCCACGACTTACGACTCATCTTGGTTAAGTCGATACGTCATAACTCGGGACTCTTTAGGTCGCAGATGACCTAAAGTGGCTTCATTAACTCACAGTTTCTCCTCCTTAGGTCAGGACCGACCTAAAATATGCTTTTGTTCCTGTAACTCGTTGCCGCTTATCTCGTTAAGTCGTAAACGACTTAGAGTATTACAGTTAGGTCGTGAGCAGTGTTCCTTAGGTCGACAACGACTTAAAACTTCCCAACGACCTAACTCCGAAACTTCTTCCACACGACCTAGAGTGATGTTATCTCGTGGCCGATTCAAAACACCTTCAGTAGGTCGTCGCTCTTCTTCCCTAGGTCGTAGCTCTACTCCACGTGTCCCGTTAGGTCGTAGATCACTACTGTTAGGTCGTGAACGACCTAAAATTTCTCTCTTAGGTCGTGAGCGACCTAAGACTTGTGAATTTTCAGAAATCTCAGATTGCGCTGCATCAAAATGGCTTCCTACCAAGACAAGTGTAATCCTCCTTAGCTTGGCATATTTATTGCCAACTGGCGCCACAGTATTCGCTCCTCTAACATTCATAACATTTCCTCTGACTACACCTACAACCACTCCAACTTGCATCAGATGGACAAAATACTGATACATCATCTCCATATATACTGGTAGAGTTCCAGCACCTACGTTGACATTTGCCTTTGGATTAGCATTTCCCTGTCGACTAGGATTCCTCCAGGTGTTCGGTCGAGCATTTCCATTAGTTGTAGTGCTTCCTCCACAAACATTTTATCTTCTATTTCTTGCCTCTATATCTTCCTTTCTCGTATATCTACACACGAGCCTTAGTAAGATATAGAAGAACAGTCTAAGAGAGAGGGGAAGACGTACTTATACACACACACAAAACAATTACAAGTATGTTGCTATAGCATTAACCCAAACCCTGATCATATTTCTGATTCATTGGATTATCTTTTGAAAATCTTTTGAGTTCAATTTTTTTTTTAAATTTACATAAACCTATGCTCTGATACTGTAACGACCTAGAATTTTGGATAATTGAAATTACAATATTCATTGATTTTAAATATTTAAAACTTAATTTTATAGATTTGATAGTTTGAACCTCAAATATAATAAATTAATGGATAATTTAATTATTGGAATTTACTCAAATATTTAGATCTTTGGTTTTAAGCTTAATAAAAATAATTTAAAGACTTATTAAATTTATATTAATCAGAATGAAGGTAATAGAATTTTTATATTGAAATTAAAAAGTAGTTTGTTCAATTTAAAAATAACTTGTATAAATTTGAGTAAAAACAGCCTTTCGAGACACAGCGTCGAAATTTGACGAAACCAGTTCCATTGGATCTGTAATAGTGTATTATTACCGAATTTCAAATTTCTTAGTATTTAGAGTTGTCGTTTGATCGTACAGGATAGAAAGCGTTGAAAATAATATCGAAAATTCAATATAATAATTGGATTCAAAAAGCTATTTCTCCATACGATCGAATTAGGACTCAAAACCTTTTCCATTGCATTCGAAATAGAGTATAACAATATGAATGCCCAGCGGCATGCCTCGATAGGGTTTCGAGATTTTAAGTTACACAATCGAGACGATTTAAAAATTTATATATATATATATATTGACTTGACTATATTCACATCAACTTACTTTCTAGCTTTTATCAACCACCTTCAATTTGACTTTAACCTATTCAAACACATTTCCTCCTTCATCTTTATATGACTGACTGATGTTCATAGAAAAAAGAGAGATCAAGCTTTAAAAATTTATTTCTCCAATTCCATACAGAGAAAAATCCAAAACTCATTTCTGAAATCTAATTTTAGCCTAAGCTTCAACCTGATATGCTTTGTATACAGTGTGGCACTGACTGGGGTTGATCGACAGTGCCATAGGTTGGAGGCCGAAAACTAGGGTTAAGCATTTCGTCGTTTTCATTCGTCAATTCAAGAAGCGAAACTCGTATTTGGATTTGTCTTCGAAAACCGCACCTAGGTCCTCAATACGGTGGAGCTTTGTCATGGTTAGGATGTGGCGATGTCGTGTATAGGGGGAGGACTTGGAGCCGTGATTTGTAGGGTGAGGGTGGGCGTGTTGTGGTGGGGTCAAAGTATAGAGGCAGAGACGAGGAATTGGTTGGTGGTGTCGTTGGTGGGTTTCGTCAAGGGAAGGGGAAGCTATCGATGGTCAATGGCCGGCTATGTTGGGATTGAACATCTTTTTTAGGTAGTATTTATGTTAGGGAAGGAGAAGGTATACATGTAATTTAAATAAAGTTACATAAATTTATTTTAATTTAAAATTGTATCGATAACTTATGAATTGTATAACTCTTGCATACAAGGTCCAATTGGGACGAGACTTTTTGCCTTGCAATCGAGATGAGGAGAGCTTTGCAATGAAGCTAGTTTGGATAGATTTGGAGACTGTAAAAATTTGGGTTAAAATTGAATGTCGTATGATTTTAGTTCCAAAATATAACGTCTTGGCTACAACTGAAAGTCAAAGTGAGCTAATCTCGCTCACTTTTGGATTACAAGTTTAATTTTAAAAAGTAAAATTAATTATTGGGTGACTGGTTGAATTTGATAATTATTATCAGCTTGGATGTTATTATATCTATAGTAGTATATATATATATATATATATATATATATATATATATATATTAGTAGTTGGATTGATTATTCCCGCATATTTTAGCAGATGAGACCCTTTGTAACCCACATAATAGCGGATGACCCTATAATATCATGATATCCCACCTCGAAGCGGGATTGGTATTTTATGTTGTTCTAACATCTGTGGTTGTAGGGAAACAGGTTGGAGGAATCCAACTAGATTCCTAAAAATGTTGAATTTAATTTCATAGATAGTGATATATATTTTGTTTGAATAATCTGTAATAGATTATTGTGTGATTTGAATTTATTGGATGCTATGGTAGTACTGGCCTAGATTTTGGTATTTTAAATACCATAAATATATATTTTGAATATGAAAATAAATTAAAAAGGGGTTTTTGAAAATGAAATATTTATATAAAATTTGTGATTAGTTGAAGAAATTGATTTGGATAAAGTAAATAGTTTAATTTTGAAACTGTACTAACTATTTTGGGATATTGAGAATAGAGATTTTGGAATAATATATGTATATAAGAATTTTAAATAAAAATTCCTAAGTGACACTTGTTTTAATTATAAAAGCTTTTTAAAAATCAAGATTTTAAATGGAGAATAGAAGCGAGTTTGGAAATAAATATAAAATTATTTACACTGGATCTTAAATGAGAATTCTAAATTACGAAATGGAAGTAGAATCAAGTTTTGGTTGGTTTTATAATATAGTTTTGGGTTATTTAAGAAATTTAAATGAAATTTAAATCAGAAATCAATTTATATTGCATTAAAGCGATGTAAAAGAACATTGTGAACTGGAGATAAATGGGTATAAGGAACATATTTCATACATATACTAACTTAAGAAGGAATGGTGAATTCTTAATTGAAATCTGGTATTACAAATATATTCTAAGTTGATTTTTGGATGAATATTGACATTTGGTAAGAAAGTCGATAAAATGTTTTTGGGAATATTGTGATTGGATATTAGTGCTAAGCAGAATATGTAGGTATTATAAAGGGAAAAGAAATTTGGATTTGATTTCGAAGGATAAATTTGAAATGCTCGACAAAAAGGTACATGTTTCAATTTCCGCGAAATTTGATTGGGATTTTGGATTGAGCCGCTTGGCTTTTTGTTTCTTTTTGGATTTGGGAGGCCGTAGAGCCATTTTGTAGTTGTACCGAGTCAACCGCGCAAAGGAGACGCTGGCAAAAATTTTCGAAAATTTAGAGAGTTAGAATATTTTTGAGAAAATTTGATAATTCAAAATTCAGTTTTAAACTTAAACTTGAATAATAGAGCAAATATGATTGTTTGCAAACTAGGGAAAAAGGTTTGGAAAGTTAATAATGGGTCTTCTATAAGAAGATAGTTGGTGAGATGTTGAATTGTTAAAACTGTTTGATTTTAGGGAAATAATAAACGGGTATTGGACCATTCTTCCTAATTGGTAATTTCGGGGACGAAATTCTTTTAAGGGGGGAGGAATGTGACGACCCGGAATTTTCAAGCATCTAAAATCGGAATATTTAATTGATTTTAAGTATTCAATAGAGTAATTTTAACTTGAATCACGAATATCACTAATTATTGATATTTAAATTTATTGAATTAAATAATTTGAAGTTGAGTAAAATGTTGAATATGGAAGTTTAAGCTGGTTAAAAATAATTTGAAGGCTTGTAGAATTTATATTGATAATACTGAAGAGGATAGAAGTGATGAAATCAAATTTAAAAATGGATTGTTAAGTTTTAAAATTTATATCGTTTAAATTGAATTTGAAAATAGCCTTCCGAGGCACAGTCTCGGAATTCGACGAAACCAGTTTTATTGGGTCCGTAATATTGAATTATTATCGAATTTCAAATTTCGTATTGATCGGAGTTAGTGTGCGAGGGTACGATATATAAACGCGCTGAACATTTAATTGATAATAATCTAATTAAATTTGATTTAATTAGTCAAGCTTCTTATATACGCCATTCTCTTCCTTTTTTATAAATCGTGTGTTCTTCCTCTTTTCTTCAGTTCAAAGGAGATTAAATCAAAATCGTCTTAAAAAAAAGAGGAAGCTTCAAAGGGAAGCTTTCGGCCGCGTACATATAAAAAAAAAAGAAGAAAACAACAAAACGCAACACCATAGGGGCCGAACCCCTTTTATCTTCTTTTCAAACCCCACGCACTCGGTGAAAAAAAAAATTAATGGCCGAAACAATTTTTAAATTTATTCGAACGATTATCGCGAGAGTCGAAGGAGCGGTTTTGGATCTACGAAGCTAGGGCCGCGAGTTCGAATTTATTCGTACAGAATGGAGATTCGCGTATCTGAAATCGCGATGAAGGGATGCTCGGCGGTGATGTTGGGGACTCGGAAGCATAGGGCGGCGCGTGGTTGCCGTCGTGATGGGATTTTGGGTTTGGTGGCCGATGGCACGACTCCGTAATCTCGACTTGGAAGCCGCGAGGGAGCATCGACGTCGAAGTCGCTGACGTGGGGGCAAGCGTTCGTGTTTCGAGCCTTACTGTAAGGTATTATGTTTATTCCAATCAATTCAAATCAGAAGACAATTAGTTTTTAAATATATACATATATATAAGAATTTTTTTTATTTATATTATGGAGTCAAGCTTTTAATTACAGATGTGTGTGTATACAGGTATAGAAACAGAAAAATATAGTTAGAGAAGATTTAATGTACAATACGATATAAAATAATTTATTCTTTTTCAATTCAAAGATTTATATATATGTTTACACATTTTTAATTTCCTAGGTTATTTTAATATGATGTATTAAAGCGATTAAATTATTTAATCATTTGGTAACTGAAAAATCAAATTACTAGTCAAAACCAAATGATTTATTTAAAGTTGATGATTAGCTAATGGGATTTATTAGATTTAATTGTTTATTTACAGTTTAAGTTATGGGTTTAAATTTAATTATTTGTTTAGATTAAATCTTTTGTTAAAATGGGAACTATTAAAATGAAATCACTAGTAAATTAAATTCATCAAAGAAGAATTTAATTATTCGACTGGTTCGAATATTGATGAAATCGTCTATTGTTATACAAGGTTAAATTCTGAAAGAAATCAAACCGGTGTGGATCGGATTACAAATCTTTGGTCAAAGGTGAGTAAATCTCACTCAGTTAAATTCAAATTTAAATCATTAAATTTAAATAATTGTTTGAAATGGTTGAATTGATTTATGTATTGTAATGTAGTATATATATTTGGAATTGGCATTTTATATTGAGCTAACATCTATGGATGCAGGGAGAACAGGTTGGAGGGATCCAACTGGACCCCTCAACTTTTATTTAAATTATTTAATATTCTCTATTCTGAATATTTGATATCCTGAATGAATTATGTGGAAATATTGAATGCCATGGCTTGATTGTTATAATCGGGTAGTAATGAATTACCAAATATATAATTTGAGTTTGGGAAGGAAAATAAAAGAAGGAAATTGTAAGTAAATTAATAACAGAAAAGTTGAATAAATTTATGAATGAACTGGAAAGAAAATAAAGTGACTGTAAAATTTTAATAAATAAATCTTGAGTATGGGAAGGGAAATTTAAATAAACAGAAAATTAATGGAACTTAAACTTCAATGTTAATTGTTTGAAAGAACAAAACATTTATTTTAAATTTAGGATTTTAAATTATTTAAGAAGAATAAAGAAGAAATTGGGAATAACCTGAAATTTGTATATTTCAGCTAAAGGATTTAAAAATCAAACTGAAAATAACAATAACGTTCATAATTAATGAATTTCGAAATGAACTGATAAGTAAAGAAATTTATTTCAAATGGAATAAATTGGGAATCAATTTGGAGAATTGATTTTAGTGATTGAGATTGGAAATCTCTCTCTGAATAACCAATTACGTTTTCAAAATAAATTTTTAAGTATAAATTAAAGATTTAAAGTTGTTTAAGAAATATGTTTTGAAAAATTTACTATTTTTAGATATTTAAATTTTAAAGTAATATTTCTTTGTAATCTATTATAGCAATAATTATTTAAAGAGTGATAGTATTTTATTTTTAAAAAAAGTGAAAATCTAGTTTTATATTTTATTTAGTAACCTTATTTTCGAATATTCATATAGTATGTGTTTTTAACAAATCATTGAAGTAGTTTTAGAATAAATGTTTTAAAGTATATCTTCAAAGTAAAGTGCTTTAAATTATTTTAGAAAATCTATTTTTGTGCTTGGTGATTTCAGAAGAGAGAGAAAATAATTGGGAAAGTTTATTCTGAAAGGAAAGATGGTTTTGAAACTGTTTTCAAAGGATTGAAAATAGAAATATATCTTGTGAAGATATTTTTGAGATTAATAAATAATTTGAGAGAAATTATTCATTGTTGCATGGTTGTTTGTGAATATTAATTGATAGTTAAATAACCAACTATCAATATTGACCAAATGCGTTAATCGTTTCGAAAAGACCGGGATCGAGATTTATTTCTCGAAAACCACTTCGATCCGGTTTGTACGTTTCATGAAAATGATTTTGGATTCGAAGATGGTGCAGTGAAGTGAAAGGGCTAGTCGCTACTGATCCTGAGGATATTTTCAAAATGGATGTAGTAGGAATAGTGCCTTCGGTTCCGTTCGAACCCGGGACGGACTTGTATGGATGAATGCTTGCAAAACATCGTCAGGTGGACGATGGCCATTCTAAGAGATATGTTATAAAAAGGTAACGCTTAGCCTCATGCCTCATCAAATGGGAGTGACTGAAAATCAGGGGTTATGCAGCAAGGCTAGGTGGGTAGCACCCAAGCAGGGTAAGGTCATTCCAGTCTAGATGTCCCTTTTTATTTCGGCTTAGTGGGCGGTTGCTGATCCCAACCATGGGGTAATCTCACTCGGCATTATCCAGTAAGGGGTAGTCCCGGCCTTGTGTTGCAGGGGAGTGGGCGTACTCCTCGGTACAGTGATATAGGCCCCGTACTGTGACAGGTGGTACCCCAGTGCCTAGTCATTAGTTGGAAATCCATTCTCCCTACGTGCCTTGTACGAGTTTTGTTTGTATTACCCACTCTGTGGCTAGTAGCTAGAATTTAATAGATGTAACAATTTCGGCTATTTTATAAGTATTTGTATATAGACCCTATTATAATATCAGAGGATTTCTATAAAAATTGTTTTAGCTATCGTAAGGTAAAAACCCGACATGTTTATTTGTGGCGTGGTCTTACGAGATGCTTTTGTTTTCAAAGCATTTTTGAAACTTTAATAATCAATTGAGTGTGATTTTCTCACGCTGGTATTCCAGACTGACTCGGGTGTTATTTAACTATAATGCTCGGGTCAGACCGAGTATTATAGAATATAGGATGTGATGCTGTGGTGCTCAGGAGACGAGCTGGATGACGATACGTACTTACGTACTTGTTTATATATATATTCCGCTGTGTTGAGTTGTTGAATATCCATTGGTATGTTATTGATATTGATGTTGAGTTGTGATTGATGTACTCTGATGATGTAATATACGTAAACAGAAATATTTGACTTTTGAGTAAAGAGTATTTATTATCTATTATATTTTATTCCGCTGCGATGGTTAGATTCTGTTGTTGTTTTTCTACTTTCTTCTTCTACCTCTTCTTCTTTAACCCAATGGTTCGTATTTCTGTACAACTTGAGTTGATTGCTGTAGAATAGTGTTGACTCAAGGGGTACGGATTTGCGAGCCGTTACAGGTTTCAAATCTTTAAAGTAAAGATTTATTTAATTAATTATAGAAGTGATTATTTAAAGATTTAATTGATATTTGTTTTAGGAAATGGTTATTTAAATAGTTATACCCTATATACTAATTTTATTTTAATATTTATTTAGACTTGAAGTCTTATATGTGATAATTAGTATAATGTTTTCATAACCAATATTTAAGTAAGTATTTAAAATAGTTTTATTTTAAATATTTCCAAGTATATATGTTTGGATAAGTAAATTAATTTATTTTAAATTATTTGAACTTGGCAGATTTTTAGTGGAAATAAATAAATATTTAGGAATATATTCCATGTAAGGAGAAATGATTTGAAATTTGTTTTCAAAGGATTGAAATGTGGAAAGTGATTTGAAATTTATTTTCAAAGGTTGAAGTGTGAAATTATATCTTGATATTTTGAAAATAAATAAATGAAAGAAAATTATTTAAAAACTGGTGATTGTTGTGAATATTGATTGATAGTTAAATAACCGACTATCAATATTGGCCTTTAAATGACATTTGAATTTCGATGCGACCAGAGGTCAGATTCCAAATGGATATTCGAAAACCACATCGAATCTTCATGTTGGATCTTTCGTTTGAAACATCAAAGTGAAATTTGTTGTGATTTGTTTGAAATCTGAATTGTAACACTTATTTTTAAAATAAGCGCTCATTATTCGGATTATTCGGGAGTGGACTTTATGTCATAAAACCCATTCCGTATAATGATACGACGAAACGAGATTGCATTTGAAGACGGTGTTAAAGACCGGTATTTTTCGAAAGCGAAAGGATTACCTGTCGAATGTCTCTGCACCGGATTGCTCCGGTATAGAGATTTTATCACCCTTTGTGATGGGGATTCCGGACATGATTAGTAAATATCCGGATTGCAAGGGCTTCTTTGAAGTGCCTTCGGTTCCGTTCGATCCTGGAACGGACTTGTATGGATGTATGTCTGACGCTACATCTTGAGATGTAAAGTTGGTTTCTATCAAATACATTTCTGTTGATGGCGGAGAATTTATTCTCTTACCTTAACACCTTTCTCTGAGACGTACGAGCTCAGAGGTTATGTAGTTGATGGTTACTAGTGATACATTCCCAATTTGGTAATGTGGCATACGAAGTGTTGCTGATCATTTGTTGATCGAAGCATGACATTGTGAAAGCGTAGCTTTGTGGACGAGACTTCATCGGACCTCACACCTCGGAAATGTTCGAGACAGGAAGAATGCGGCAATGTTATGAAGGTCGTGCCCTTTAGGGTATGTTATTTCCTTCTGGAAAAGGGGTGGTATCATGGTATGGAGCCCAGATATTTAAGCTATGTGGTTGCTGGAAATTTATTACTCTATGGTTGTTGCTTTGTGGTTGAGGATCCTCGGATAAAGGTCGCTAACGGCTAGGGGATGGCATACTCGTGTAGTAGTTATCTAGTTACAAAGGTAACCCGGCCTTGTGTTCACAGAGATCCGGCTATGTTCTCGGGGCGTCCCTCCAGAGGCGTACCCATGTGGCACAAGAAGTTCCTTAGCCTGACAATTTGTTGGAAATCCAAAGAAACAATACGTGTCCTATACGGTTTTAGTTGTATAACCTGCCATGGAATGTGGCAGTAACCTACTATTGAACATGGTAGCTATAGTAGGCACAAGTGCGAAATGTCTTTGTTGGCTAAGATTAATATTATACTTTCGAAATGTTTTTCACACTATGCACTAATAATAATAATAATATCAAAGATGTTTTGCATGTCAAGCATATTTGACTATCATAAGGAGAAATCTCCTCTAATTGTGCGCCTACATTGTGTGTGTGGCGGGTGGCCTTATGGTAGTTTCATCTTTCGAAAGCATAGCGGATTTCCTTTAATTTTCTTTGTGAAAATAACTGTTTTTAAGATCTTACACCAGTCCTATGACCGACTTGGAGTTTATTCCCTTTCTAAAATCTGGGTGCACACAATTTTCCACATGAGCAGCCTAAAGTCAGGTTATCATTGTTCTGGAGCGAAGTCAAGAAATATGCTATGGAGATCTGGAGGCAAGCTAGATGGCAAGATGTATCACTTATATTATATAGTGTCCACTGCATAGGAGTTGGTGCAAGTCAGTTTTCATGTGGTCGAGTTATAAATGACAGTGTTGTATCATGTTGTTGTAAACTCTGATGATGTGATGTATAAATTGATATAGGCTTTTGTTTTAAAGATTATTCATTTATCTATTATATATTGTTCCGCTACAAAATGTGAGATTCTGTTATTGTTTCTGTTTCTTCTACTATCTTCTTCCTCTTTAACCCTAGCGGTTCAGTTTTCAAGCATTCGAGTGTGGCATTTGATACAGTGGATGTATCGATGTCGACTTTTGGGCGTCGAAAAATCGGGTCGTTATATTTTGGTATCGGTGGTTAAGCGACAACATTGGTTCTGGTAGGGATTACTCATTAGAGATAGAGTCAGTAGTACTCTAGAATGATTTGAGTGTAATAATAGATATGAGCGCGTATTTGTTAATGAATATAAAAATTATTTTGTATTGTGTTGACTTATCGGTTGGCTGTTTATAGATTCTGGTCGGTGCAGTTTGGCCAACCGTATCGATAAGGGTTTCTAAACTCTTAAACAAGATAAACCGACACAGTGTTGTTTTAAAATCGGGTAAATGAGATAATTTTACCCAAACTGTTTTTGTATATAAAAAGAAATAATTTTTGCAAATTATTAGTATATGGTTGCTTGGCTGTTAGGAAGAGATAATACTAATTTATTATCATTTAAGTGTGAAAGTTGAATAAGAAGTTGAAATCATAACTTAAAGTTGAGAAATAAAATCGGTATACAAATGGGATTTGCAAATGTAAATGTGATTTATAATTTAAAATAGAATTCTAGAAAAATATTTGGAAATGTTTTTGAAAGAATTTGCAGTTTTGGAGATTTGGAAAAGTTTGAATCCTTTTGATTTGAAAATTGTTTTCAAAGGTTTAGAAAAATATTTTGAAGGGATAAAAGCACTAAACTCTTTTCGGTCGTTGAAAAATAACTTCGGTGATGACTGCAGTATCACCGATGTTCATTTTCGAGTTTTCAAGAGAGGAATTGCTACCGAATTATTTTAAATGGAAGTTGTTTGCAAATTGGGTTTGGTTATGGAAATTCAAAAGATAATTTGAATTGATTTCAAAAATAATTTTGAAATGTTGGAAGGACTCTGGAATCTGATAAAAATAGTTATGGAATAAAATTTATTAAAGCAGAAAATAAAAATTGTGAATGAATAAATAAATTTACATTTGCAAGTAAATGAAAGTGAAATTGAATGTTGAAATTCATTTCGAATTTGTAGCAAATGGAACTAGAATTGGAATTGAATTTGATTGGTGATAAACAAAGCGAAGTGTTGAAATAAAATTAGTTAGTAAAAATAATTGAAGGAATGACAAATTTAAATATAGTTCAAAATGAATTGAATTCATATGGAATTTGAAATCTAGTTTAAATAAAAATATAGATAAAACCAACGTGGTGAATTGAAAATAAAAATAAGAAGTACATAAAATACTTATATCGAACTTAAGAAACAAATAGTGAAATTCTTAAGTAAATTTGGATTTGAGAAAATATTCTAAGTTAACAATTGAGTGAAGATTAAAGCTAATAATCAATTGATAAATACATAGGATGTACATATATTACTTTATTTGCATAGAAATTTGATCTAGAATTCAAGCATAAATTTCGAGACAGTTATATCTACCCGAGTTGTGATTTTTCAGTCGATTTTCGACGATGAACCTAGATATGAATTTTTTTGTTGATTCTAGGAATTCTCTATCATAGTTTACGGCTATGCAAGGAGAATGACAGTTTCTATCAAGAAACCAGATCTGAGTCCGCACTAGGAAGTTGAGTGGACGATACTAGTTAGGAAGTGAAATTGTGTGATCGAGTGAGCGATCGACTTTGATATTGCGTACGAATGATGCAAGTACATCGTACGGATTTGAATAAAATAATATTCAAACTTTTGTAAAGAAATGTGCAAAATGAGAAGCAGGATATACAGGTGATTTAAATGCAAAGGGAATTAGATTTTGATTATGAAGATAAATTTGAATTGCTTGAAAAAGGTATGTATTTAAATTTCTATATGAAATTTGATGATTTTCTTGTCTAGCCGCTTGGCTTTTCATTTTCTTTTTGAATCTGAGGGCCCGTTGTGGCATTTTGTAGTCATACCGAGCTAGCCGCGCAAAGGAGACTCTGGCGAAATTTTTCGAAAATTAGGGAGTTAGATTTTTTTTGAAAAAATTGATTATTTAAAATTTGAATTTAAATTTAAATTTGACTGCTTAAGAAAACAATGTTGTTTGGAATGTATGGAAGGTTTTGGAAAATTAGTTGAAATGACAATAGGGCTCTAACAAAAAGTTTTGTTTTGGTAAGTTGATAAAACTATGTGGCATTGGGAAAATAAAAGAATGAGATAAGGATTATTCTTCTTAACTAGTAATTTTGGAACAAAATTCTTTTAAGGGGGGAAGAATTTGACGAAACGGAAAGTTTGAACATTTGAAAAGGAAATATTTAATTGATTTTAAATATTTGAATGTTAATTTAACTTGAATTCCAAATATCATTATTTATTTGGATAATCATTTATTGGATTTAGCAACTGGAAATTGGATAAATTGTTAAATTTGAAATTTTATGCCGGTTAAAAATATTCCAAAGGCTTAGAGAATTTATACTGACAATATCGAAGATAATGGAAGCTTCAGGATTGAATTTGAAAATGATTTGATCAGTTTTGAAATTATATCGTTTAAATCGGTATTTAAAAATAGCCTTCTGAGGCACAGTCTCGGATTTTGACAAAACTAGTTCCGTTGGATCCATAGTAGTGTATTATTATCGGATTTCAATTTCTGTAGCATTCGGAGTTATCGTGTGATCGTACGATAAGCAAATGCGTTGAAATTTGAATTGAAAATTTAATGTTTTAACTGGTCCAAAAAGCTATCTTCTCCATACGATTGAATTTGGACTCGGAACCTTTTCCATTGCGTTCGGAATAGGAGTTTAACATTATAAACGCCTAGCGGCATGCCTCGATTGGAGATCGAGATTTTGAGTTGCGTTATTTGAAATGATTTAAATTTGATTTAAATTTGAATATAAATAATATAATTTAAATACTATAGCAAGCATCAGACACGTAGTGGAAAAATTCAAACACGTGTTACCTTCCTTCTGAATATTTTTACACGCGTAGAAGAAAAAAATAGGAAAGTCATGATTTAAATTATATAAAACATTTCGTTCATTTATATCTGAAAATTCTTTTCTTCGATTTCAAAAGAATAATGGCCGTTCAACTCAGAAATTAAAACCCTAACGCCCCCTCCTTCTCATTTTCGAATCCAAATAAAATGGCCGCATAACAGTCAAATTCAAACCCTCCGGACCGAAATCGAGAAACCGAATAAAAAGAAAGATAGAAAATCAACTCGAGGCGTTGTTCGATTTCGACCGAGATCGAGGGGATGGCTGCGTCGACCATCGCGTGCATGCACGAAGAGGTGATGATGGAGCGTCTAGGATTTCGGTGACTGCGAGTGTGGAGGCTCGCGTCTGATTGGTAATGGTAGCAGGCTGTAGCATGGAAGCAGGTGGCGATTGAAGTGTCGTGATGGCTTTAGGCTCAGGTTTGACGATTGCTGTAAGGACGATCGAAGTTCGAATGGCAAAAGGCAAGGACTAGGGTTTCCAAACACTCGGCGAATAAATCAAGCAGTAAGGTATTGATTTGCAGTTTTATTTATTTATATGTATATAGATATCAGTGAAGTGTGTGTGTGTGTGTGTGTCTATATATATATATATATATATATATATATATATATATGCGCATATTTTTATATATACACAGAAAAAGATTTTTGTTTCTAATATATATGTAAATCCGCACTCATATTTTATTCTAAGTAGTGAAAGAAAAATATATGGAACAAGATTGTGAAAACAGAAATTTTAAATGGTGTAAAGTTTATATAAACAATTTGATTTTTAGAAATCTATATGGATTATTTTTATAAACATTTTTATGTAGTTTCTAAATGAGAAATAAAATATATATGCCTGTATCCATTTTAATTTACTAGTTTAGTTTTTAAAAAAAATTATAATAATAATTTATTAAGGTGATTTAAGTGGTTAATAAACTTATTTAAATTATTTTTGATACTAAAAGATTTTTAAAAAGAAAATTTGATTTAACTAAATAAGTTGGTAAGAGAAAATTTGTTTAATAGAATAATTTGGTTAATAGGAAACTAATTATTAGATTAGTTCAAGTTAAAAGTGTTAATTAATTTAATCTATTGTAAAGAAAATTAATTATTCGATTTATTTTGAATATTAATAAATTGTATAAATGTTTATACAAGGTTTGAAAACATGAAGGAAACAAACTAAATGGAAATGGATCGCAAATAAAGGTGAGATCTTCTCACTCAATCGGATTTTCCGGTTTAATTTTAAATAGTTAAATTTAAAATTGTTGATTATGTGCTTAGATGATAAATTATTATCAGTTGTATTGGATTAGACTTTATGCTCTGCATAACAGTGGAGGATATTATATAAACCCATATACCGTGATATTCCACTTCGAAGTGGAATTGGTATTATATATGTATTTGGAGTGATTGATTTCCTGCATTATATAGCGGATGAGACCCTATGCGCTGCATAATAGCGAATGATTTTATATAATGCCATATACCGCGATATTTCACCTCGAAGTGGAATTGGTATTTAATTGTTGTGCTAACATCTGTGGATGCAGGGAAATAGGTTGGAGGGATCCAGCTGGATTCCTCAAATATTTGAATTTGTTTCAATGTTATGTGATTGATTTATTTAAAATCTGTGTATAATAATATTTGTGATTGAAATCATTAAAGGCTATGGTTTGGCCGAATATATTTCGGTATTTTAAAATAGCAAGATATATAAATTATATTTTGAAAATTAAAATAATTTTTTTGGGTAAATTTAAGGAAGGAATTTAAAGGGATAAAGATTAATTTTTTGAATCTCATCGAATTATTTCCAAAATATGGGAAAATATTTTAATAAATGGATTTCGAGTGATATTATTTAATAGATGAAGAATTTATTTAAAATACGGATTTTAAATAGTTTGGAAGAGATAAAGGAATTAATTTTAAAGGGAAAGAGATTTAGAAATCAAGTTGGGAATTTAATTTGGTGTTTGAAATGATTTTTTTGAAATCAATTTGAAATTTGATTTGTTGGTTAAAATAAATTATTTGTAAATCAATTTGGAAATTGATTTGGTGTTTTGAAATAAATTTGAAATAAATTTGAAATAAATTTGAAAATTGATTTGGTTATTGAAAGTAAATATTTGGAAATCTATTTGAATATCGTATATTAGTGGATATTTGGAAATTTAAATTCACAATGAGAATTTATAAAGGAAAAGTAAATTTGTTTTAAAAATAAACATTTGGTTATTTTAAAGGTGTGGAAAGAAATTTAAAGATTTGGAATGTAAATTGAAATGAATCAAAAAAGATTTATAAATTGATTTGAATGAACCATTTTGAAATGAAAAGTGTATTTTCCCTGGAAAGCCGAGTATGATTTCAAAGTAGCCTATAAATTTAAATTGAAATTTTTTAAGGATGGTTTTAGATAGGATACTTTGGATAACTTATTTTATTAAGCAGGTTTCAAATCTTTAAAGTAATGATTTATTTAATTAATTACAGAAGTGATTATTTAAAGATTTAATTGATATTTGTTTTAGGAAATGGTTATTTAAATAGTTATACCCTATCTACTAATTTTATTTTAAAATTTGTTTGGACTTGAAGTCTTATATGTGATAATTAGTATAATGTTTTCATAACCAATATTTAAATAAGTATTTAAAATAGTTTTATTTTAAATATTTCCAAGTATATATGTTTGGGTAAGTAATTTAAATTATTTTAAAGAATTTGAACTCGATAGATTTTCAGTGGAAATGAATAAATATTTGGGAATATATTCTGCTCAAGGAAAAATGATTTGAAATTTGTTTTCAGAAGATTGAAATGTGGAAAGTGATTTGAAATTTGTTTTCAAAGGTTAAAGTGTGAAATTATATCTTGCGAAGATATTTTGAAAATAAATAATTGGAAGAAAATTATTTGAAATCTGGTGATTGTTGTGAATATTGATTGATAGTTAAATAACCAATTATCAATATAGGCCTTTAAATGGCATTTGAATTTCGATGCGACCGGGGGTCGGATTCCAAATGGATATTCGAAAACCACATCGAATCTTTGTGTTAGATCTTTCGTTTAAAAGATCAAAGTGGAAATTTGTTCTGATTTGTTAGAAATCTGAATTGTAACACTTATTTTTAAAATAAGCGCTCATTATTCGGATTAGCCGAGAGAGGACTTTGTGTCATAAAACCCATTTCGAATAATGATACGACGAAATGGGATCGCTTTTGAAGACGGTGTTAAAGACAGGGTATTTTTCGAAAGCGAAAGGATTACCTGTCGAATGTCTCTGCACCGGGTTGCTCCGGTATAGAGATTTTATCACCCTTTGTGATGGGGATTTCGGACGTGATTAGTGAATATCCGGATTGCAATTGCTTCTTTGAAGCGCCTTCGGTTCCGTTTGATCTCGGAACGAACTTGTATGGATGTATGTCTGACGTTATACCTTGAGATGTAAAGATGGTTTCTATCAAATACATTTCTGTTGGTGGGGGAGAATTTATTATCTTGGCTTAACACCCTTCTCTAAGACGTACGAGCTCAGAGGTCGTGTAGTTGATGGTTACTAGTGATACATTCCCAATTTGGTAATGTGGCATACGAAGTGTTGTTGACCATTTGTTGATCGAAGCATGGCTTTGTGAAAGCGTAACTTTGTGGACGAGACTTCGTCGGACCTCACACCTCGAAAATGGTCGAAACAGGAAGAATGCGGCAATGTTATGAGGGTCGTGCCCTTTAGGGTATGTCATTTCCTTCTGGAAAAGGGTGGTATCATGGTATGGAGCCCGGATATTTAACCTATGTGGTTGCTGGAAATTTATTACTCTATGGTTGTTGCTTTGTGGTTGAGGATCCTCGGATAAAGGTCGCTAACGACCGGGGGATGGTATACTCACGTAGTAGTTACCTAGTTACAGAGGTAACCCGGCCTTGTGTTTGCAGAGATCTGGTTAGGTTCTCGAGGCGTCCCTCCAGAGGCGTACCCATGTGGCATAGGAAGTTCCTTAGCCTGACATTTGTTGGAAGCCCAAAGAAACAATATGCGCCCTGTACGGTTTTAGTTGTATAACCTGTCATGGAATGTGGCGGTAACCTGCTATTGAACATGGTAGCTATAGTAGGCATAAGTGCGAAATGTCTATGCGGGCTAAGATTAATATTATACTTTTGAAATGTTTCCACACTATGCACTAATAATAATAACATCAAAGAGATTTTTCGCAAAGCATATTTGACTATTATAAGGAGAAATCTTCTCCAATTGTGCGCTTGCATTGTGTATGTGGCAGGAGGCCTTATGGTAGTTTCATTTTCCAAAAGCATAGCGGATTTCCTTTTATTTTCTTTGTGAAAATAACTGTGTTTAAGATCTCACACCAATCCCATGACTGACCTGGAGTTTATTGTTCCCTTTCTAAACTCTAGGTGCCCACAATTTTCCACACGAGCAGCCTAGAGTCAGGTTATCATTGTTCTGGAGCAAAGTCAAGAGATATGCTGTGGAGATCTGGAGGTAAGCTGGATGGCGAGATGTATCACTTATATTATATAGTGTCCGCTGCGTAGGAGTTGATGCAAGTCAGTTTTCATGTGGTCAAGTTATAAATGCCCGTGTTTTATCATGTTGTTTTAAACTCTGATGATGTGATGTATAAACTGATATAGGCTTTTTTTAAAGATTATTCATTTATCTATTATACAGTGTTCCATTGTGAAATGTGATATTTTGTTATTTTTTCTGTTTCTTCTTCTATCTTCTTCTCCTTTAACCCTAATGGTTCGGTTTTCAGGCATTTGATTGTGCGGCGTTTGATACAGTGGACGTATTGATGTCGACTTTCGGGCGTCAAAAAATCGGTTCGTTACAGTTGCTGCAACCATCGATAATTATTGATTCTCGGCGATCAAATGCGCTGATGTTAGATACATTGACATAACAGAAACATTTAGATATGAAAAAATTTTAAAATCATAAAATAAATTTCTCATTCCACTTCAAATCAAATTCCAAATCCAATACATAATCTCAATTTGTAAACCATGTTCAAAGGAAAATAACTATTACAAAATACGCCAATAGCGACATATGGAGAAGCCATCTTGGTTGATCAGTGTCTAAAAATAGGCAAATAAACAACTTTGACATTACATCCAAAACACAGCGGAATCAAACAGAAAGAACTCCTAATAGCTAGCTTGCCTCTTGCATGTCTCTGAAAGCTTATTCGTCTAAAGGAGAACCTGAAAACCATAACCCTTAAACTACCCAAATCAATTGAGCACCTGAGAGTTTAAAGGGGAAACATAAACTTCAAGTCAGATAGAAAGTCTGGTATGAATAATAATGTAACAACTCCGGTTTTGATGATTGACTGTAAATACTAAATTATAACGGCGGTTATAGTTTAATATTAAGAAATAAAAATAAATTTGAGATTTAAATTGTTTGTTTGGAATAAACTAAGGATTTTTGGAAACAAAAATAGGAAAATAAAGTTTAATTTTTTTATCTCGGTTGTTTGTGTTAAAATGAGTGAATTATGATTTTTATGTAGTAAAAATCCAATAATTCTTGTAATTATTGCCAATTGCTTCTTTAATTGATTTTTGAAAGAAGTAGTTGATTTTATATGTGTAAATTATAAATAAAAAGATGAAATTTTGTTTAAAAACAAGTTTTGGCTATAAGAATGATGGAAAGTGGTTTGTTATATTTTATTACATAAGAAAATAATTTTTGTGAATTTTTTGGAGTTAAAAATAGCATTTTATGTAAATATTTGTGTGAATTGTGCATTTATTTAGAAAGTAAGAGTTTTAAAAATAAAAATATTATTATAACTATAGTTATCTTTTTATTAATTTTAAAATGTTTTGTTAAACATGAAAATATGTTTCTATGATTTTATTGTGAATAAAACTTGTGTAAATATGTTGTTTTGGCTTTTATATATGTGTATAATAGTATTTTTTAGTTATAATCTTGTTTACTTTGGCTAATTTACTTTGTTTTGGGTCTTAGCTCATTTATGCTTCTAACCTGAAGAAAGAAAAACAGAAGTTCTTTCTTCTCAAAATTTTTATACGTTCATTTTATCGATTACAGTAAAAACCAGAAAACCAAAACAAAGAAACTCTCCTCTTTTCTAAATCAAAGGCTTTCAATCTTAATTTCTTCAATCAATTTATTGTTTTCTTACCAATCTAAAGCTAAATTCAATAGGTAATCAACTCCAAAATGAGATAATTTCATCAAAATTCTAGTTTTTGATTTTGGCTAACTGTTGTTTTCTCCTTGCATGATTGAGTTTTTACAGGTCTTTGAAGCTTTTTCTTGCCAAAAGCTAGCAGCTTTCTTCAATTTAAATATAGTTTCTCTTCAAAAATTGCAAGGTGAGTTGTTGCTCACAAATTCTAGCTGAAGGAAATGCTCTGCTAGCCAAAAACTGCAAAGAAACTAGTTACTGTAAATTGTTTCTGTTCATTTTCAGTTTACATTTAGTTTAGCTCTTGAGTTGCTTCTTTCAGAGATCGTATCTCTTTGTTTTCTTGTCAAATTGCTGCTAGAAATTTTCCGGATGGTAAACTAGATGTCGTAGTATATGTGTGCAAAATTTAATTGTTTAATACTTTCATTTGTTACTTGAAATTATTGCCTGGAAATTAATAAAAGGTTGGAAAAATCACCTAAACAAATCACGTGCAACGGTCGACCACAAGACCCCAAGGGGAGGACCTATAGGTCGACCCTAGGGCAGACCAATGAGTTGCAAAGGTCGACACCCAAGTCGACCTGTAGGTCGACCCGAGGAGCATTTTCTTCCTTCCTTCTTTTGTTTTGTTTTCCTCCTTGTTCCAGCTTGTTTTCTAACTTCCGCTCCATGTATTTGTGATACTTCAGAATGTGTTTGATGGCCATGAAGCTTACCAATAGGCAAGCCAAGATTTTGGTGAATTTGAGATTCAAAATGAATTGTTTTTTAGATGAATTCAAGTGTCGATTTTGAGTATTTTTCGATGTTATTCTTTGATTTCGCACGGGTTTTTCCAAATAAATTCCAAATAAATTTTAAAATAAATTGGCTTTTGGAATAATTATTATAAAATAGTTTTAAAATTATTTTCAAGCTATAAGAACTATATATTCTCTATATAAAGCAATTTTAAAGATTTTTTCCAAAACCGATTTCGAAAAATTGTTTTAAAAGCTCGTCTTCTCAAATAAATTATTTTCTATATAAAATACATGTTTTTGCACTATTTGAGTATATGAGAAGGAGAATTAAATGATTTGGTAAAACATATGGTATGGGACATGTGCGTTTATCTATTCGGTTAATTCTTTACTTGTCCATTTGAACGTTTTAACCTTCGGGTCGTATTTGCCAATGAGATGAGGCAAACAATTTTACTGATTTCTAGTGTGGCATTGGTTATTAGTTAGTAAACTGATTAGTGAGAACGTGTGGTATGAGACGCACATTAACACTTTTCGGGTTTCTATCTGAGAGTTTGTGACACATTCTCGAGTTGTCGATAATGGACCTTCAGGTCATTTGTTTTTTGGGATGTTTTGTCTAAAAGACTTATTTGTCCTTCGAAATGTTATCCTTTGGGATATTTGTCTAAGAGACGTATTTGTCCTTCAAGATGCTATCCTTCAGGATGTTTGTTCATTTGAGACGTGGTGCCTATATTCGAGAGAATAGTACTTTGCGGGCTTCGGCCATTCTATAAGCACGTGCTATCTTTGAGATGATTTCATTGATTTCTTTATGATTTTTCAAGTGTATCGCCTTTACATTATTGGCCATTTGAGCCGTTCGAGACATTATATATGGCAATTACATCTTTGGAATCTGAATTCCTTTCCGATTTCTTTATTTTGAGATTTGGGATTGCCATTCTTTGGCGTGTATTTAAGATTTACGTTCTTCTTTTTGGAGATATATGTGATTGTCATTTTGGAGTATTTTGAGATTTCTCTATTTTGGGAATATATTTTTTGATTGCCATTTTGGATAGTTTGAGTTTTGGGATCTCCTCTTTAGAAGATATGGTTCAGAGAACCATTATATTGACTTTTGGGATTTCTTTGATGAAATTAAGCGTTTATCATACTTAGTGTTTTATTGATGAGTTACCTGTTTCGAGGACATACACTTAGTGATATTACGTCATTTGTAGTAGTGACATGCTCTTACTATTGTTTCTTCTCATTCAAGAAGATACCTTACCCTTTACCATATGCTTCATATTATCACTTATCTATTGCTAATCTGATGTTTTAGCTGGTATTACCCATGTATTTTATACTCGGGTCAAACCGAGTTGTTTTAGGTTAGATACCTGCTTCTGGACTTTGTTTGATGCTTCCGCTTGGATATCAGTTTGTCTCCTTTTTGTTTAGTCATGGTCTTTTTATTTGACTCTGATATGTATATATTGTTTTGACTCGTTGTATATATTGTGGTCTTCGAATCACTTATAATGTATCATTGTGTATCATATTGGGATGTATCAGTGTATATGTATATATCTATTGTTTGTTGTTCTATGATGTGATGTACATTTTTTTATTGTATTTTGTTCTAATAGATCCATTAGCCACTATAGTTTTGTATTAAGCATTTATTGAATATGTCGATCCACTTGAGATAGAAAAAAACAGATCACTAAATCGATGTATTTAATAGATGTTTAAGAGAAAGCTATAGATGGTCGCTCCTAACCAGTCCTATTCTCTGTATTACAGATAGTATTACCTAATAATACTCTTTGTTAATGTGGGTCTCGGGAAAGGGCATCACAACTTGGTATTAGAGTCGAGTTTACAACAAAATATGATAACATAGAGAACAAAATCATATATATCGATTCATCAAAGTACAATATGAGTGTTAAAAATTCCTTAATCATCGTGCCTATAACCTTTTCGTTTCCTTTGGGGTAGATATAAGTTAGGAATACGTCTAGGAATGTATTTTAATTTTTTAGTATTCTATAATTTAATTAATGATATCTATCTTGTGAATAATCCTTATCTTATCTTAACTTTCAGCGAATGGTTGCAAGAGGCAGAGATCGTCGCTCGGTTGCTGGGCAATCCAGCAGCTCGCATCCGGACGGCGTATATATGTCTACTAGTCAGTTTATGGAGTTATTTAGGAGTACTTGGCCTCTTTCTCCTACTCTAACATCTCCTCTGCGCAAGTCATCTTTTGCGTGAATGTGTAGCGATTTCTCCCGTCTTGGAGGCAAGCTATTCATAGGCTCAGAGTCTATATTAGAGGTTCAGGGTTGGCTTCGCACGTGCGAGTGCATCTTCCCTCGCATGGATTTATCTGACCACGACAGAGTTCCTATAGCATCGAGTATGTTGCAAGAGTGAGCTTTAGATTGTTACGAGCTTTTAAGAGCCGAGCTTGATGAGTCCACTCTCACGTAGACGCGGTTTAGGGAATGATTTGAGCTTAAGTTCATCCCCGAATCAGAGAAAGCCCAATAAAGCCGTTGCTTCCTCAAGTTGAAGCAAGGGAAATCTTCCATTTCTGAGTATGTATCTTCTTTCGAGGCCTTACCAAATATGGTCTTGAATATATCAGGACCTCTTATAAGAAGAATTTGAAGTTTGTTTCTGGATTGAAGAAGTATCTGAAGAAGTCTTTGATGCTCCAACTCAAGTTATCTTTTGAGAAGTTAGTTGACTAGGCATTTCACCTTGAAGCAATCGAGAAAGAGAGGGATAATAGGACTGAGTATGAAAGAACCCCAATAAGAAGAAGTTTACTTTCCATAAGTCCAATTCCTTTCCTCAAAACAAGAAGAAAAAGTCTGTTGGTTCTAGCTCTCAGCCTCATAGAGCACCTCCTACTCAGAAGGGGTGTTTCAATTATGGCTCATCCGATCATCCGATTCGTGACTATCCTAATCTTTTGATTTTCCATTATTAGAAGAAGGAAGGTCATCGAGTTTCTTCTTGTCCTATTGCTCCGAGTAATACCAAGTCTGGCAAGCTGAATGTGGTGGATGCTTCTTGTGGATCTTCTTAGCGTAGAGGTACTTCTCCTTCTATTCTTGGAGGATGTATTTTATTCCATGACTGTTCCATTCGAGTCCTCTTCGATACGGGTGCGTCGCATTCATTCATATCGAAGGAACTCGTTAATGCTATTCCTTTAGATTTTTCATGTCTTATGACTTTATTGAGGATTGTGAATCCTATCGGGGGATCCGCAACCCTTAACATGCTTTGTGAGAATGTTGAGATTGTTTTATGTGGTTTTTCCTTCCATGCAAATCTGCACGTTATTTCTTTTTTGGGTTTTGATATGATTTTGGATATGGACTGGCTAGTGTGATACGATGCCAAGATTATTTGTTCTGAGAGAGTGTTATATCTTCGACATCCTAATTTGTCTGCTCAGCTCTCACTTGTTCTTCAGAATGTTTATAATAATTCTGATGCATCTTTATTTTCTCCCAACTCACGTATCTCGTATTCCTATTATTTGTTACTTCGTTGGCATGTTTGAGCTTCAAGTTTTCCACCTAAGCGGGTGATCGAGTTCCGCATTGATCTCATTCTAAGCGCACAGCCAGTTAGTCGTCCTCCCACGAGGATATCTACAAAAGAAAATGAAGAAGTCGAGAAGCAGCTTTTGGAGCTTGAAGCTAAGCAGCTTATCCAGTCTAGTTCTTCACCGTGGAGTGCCACGGTTTTCTCCATGAAGAAGTCCAATGGCATTCTTAGGTTTTGCATCGACTATTGCAAGCTTAACGAGGTAATCATCAAGAATAAGCATCTGCAGCCTAGGATCGATGATATACTACATCAATTGAGTGGTACTAAGATCTTTTCTCAACTCGATCTCTCCATTGGTTTTCATTAGCTATGAGTTGTGGAGGATAGCATTCCTCTCACTACATTCCACACTTAGTATGGTTCTTATAAGTGGCTTGTTATGCTATTCAATCTAATGAATGCTCTTGGTTTCTTTGTTGATCTTATGAATCGAGTATTCTGGGAATATCTCGATAAGTTCGTCCATGTGTTTATTGATGACATTCTTGTTTATTCTAAGTCTGAAGTCAATCATGCTCATCATTTGAGAATTTTTTTGAGTACTCTTCCTCAATATCCACTCAAATCCAAATTCTCCAAGTGCCACTTTTGGGAGAACAAGGTGAAGTTCTTAGGCCATGTTGTTTCTTTTGAGGGCATTTCGGTCGATCCATCTAAGATCGAAGCCATCCAAAGTTGGAAGAGGCCTGATAATGTCTCTGAGATTTGTAGCTTCCTTAGATTGGCAGGTTATTACCGTCGATTCATCAAGGACTATTCCCGCCTCGTGCTTTCTCTTAAAAGCCTTACCAAAAAAGGCGTTTTTTTCATTTGGTCTGATAAGTGTGAAGCTTCTTTTCAACAGTTGAAGGAGCTTCTCACTAATGCTTCTATTCTTGTAGTTCCCAACGGGAATCAAGATATTATTGTCTACACTGATGCTAGTCGTTGTAGCCTTGATGATGTGCTTATACAAAAAGATCGGGTAGTTGCCTATTCCTCTAGGCAATTGCGTCCGAATGAAGTTCGTTATGCCACTCATAACCTAGAGTTAGCCACCATAGGCTTTGCCTTGAAGATTTGTAGACATTATCTTGTAGGCGAGCTCTTCATTCTCTATACCGATCATAAATCATTGAATTATCCGTTCACCTAGAAGGAGCTTAATATGCGGCAACAGTGTTAGCTCAAGTTCCTTGCCTCTCATAATTTCGATATCCACTACACTCCTGGAAAGGGGAACCAAGTAGCAGAAGCGCTAAGTCGTAAACACTCGGTCGTTGTCTCTATTATGTTAGCCGAGTGGGATGTTTTGGAGACTCTATCTGTTCGTGATATTTGTAATCGTGCTCCAGCTTTTGATTCTCCTATCTTATTATTCAGTTTGGAAGCTCACCTCAGTTTACTGGATTGTTTTACCGATGCACAGCGTCAAGATCCAGATCTTGTGCATCTTATTCTACAGTATGAGTCTGAATTCCATGACGAGGAGTTGGGGGTTTTTAGCATTGATATTCATGGTTGTCTTTGTAAGAAGAACAGATTAATCGTGCCTTGTGATTCTGATCTTAGGCGGGACATTCTTCATGATTGTCACTGTTCTAAGTATACCATTCATCTCGGCAGTAGTAAGACGTATGCAATATGGTACGTCTTTATTATTGGGAAGGCATGAAGCGTGATATGGAAAGTTATGTGAGTAATTGCATGACTTGTCAACTCATCAAAGCCGAGCATCAACGTCTTAGTGGTCTTCTTCAGCCTCTTGAGGTCCCGTTGTTGAAATGAGATCAGATTTCTATGGATATCATTGATGGCCTATCTCGTTCAAGATCAGGCTATTGTAGTATTTGGGTTATCATTGATTGCTTGACTAAGTTTGCTCATTTCATTCTTATTAAGTCTAATAGGATAGCTTCTCATCTGGCTAAGCTTTATATTAAAGAGATCGTGAGACTTCATAGTATTTCTAGGTCGATTGTCTATGACTATGATCCACTCTTCGTGAGTCATTTTTAGCAGTGTCTTCAGGAAGCTTTGAGAACAAAGTTTAATTCCAACATAATATATCATTCACAGTTTGATGGACAGGCTGAACGGATGAATCGTATTCTCGAGGATCTTCTTCGTGCTTTCATTCTGGATTTTGATAGTAGTTGGAGGGACCACCTACCACTAGTAGATTTCTCCTACTACAATAGCTTTTGGTCTAGTATCAGTATGGCTCTTTTCAAAGTCCTATATGGAATGCTATGTCGATAACTTTCGTGTTAATTGGAATCCGGGGAGAAACTAATTTTAGGCCTCGATTCTATTCGTGAAGTTTTGGAGAAGATTATTCTTATTCATCAAAGAACGAAAGAGGTACAGAGCCATCAGAAATCCTACATGGACAACCGTCGTAAGCCTCTTGAGTTCTCTATTCGTGATCTTGTGTATAGCCGTGTATCTCCATTGAAGGGGGTGATGCATTTCGGTAACACTGAGAAATTAGCTCCTCTCTTTATATGACTGTTTTCTATTATTGAATGTATTGGCTCTGTGGCATATAAACTTTCACTCCCAGCTCATCTATCTTGCATTCATGACGTGTTTCATGTCTCTCATCTTCGGAAGTATCTTCGAGAGTCGAATTCTGTTATCGAATATCCTAATCTGCAGGGGCTTGAGATCTCATCGGACATATCCATTGTGCAGCAGCCTATTCGTGTTCTTGCTTCGGAGGTGAGACGCCTTTGAAATAAGAATGTGCCGCTTGTGAAAATTCAATGGTCCGCTAATCCCAACGACCGCACTTGGGAAACCAGAGAATTTATCGAGCAATCCAACCCTGGTTTCTATTTTCTCATAGCGACGGTTAGAATATTTTAAACTCAAGCTTGTCTATTTCTTTTGCTTGATGAAATAATTGTGTTGAATACAACTCTTCTTTAGAAATTGCGAGGATGCAATTTTATAAGGGGGAGCCTGTAATAACCCTGGTTATGTTGATTACCTGTAAATATTAAATTATGATGGCGGTTATAATTTAATATTGAGAAACAAAAATAAATTGGAGATTTAAATTGTTTATTTGAATTAAACAATGGATTTTTAGAAATAAAAATGGAAAAGTAAAATGTTAAAAACTTTATCTTGGTTGTTTGTGCTAAAATGTGTGAATTATGATTTTTATTTAGTAAAAATGCAATAATTCTAGTAATTATCGTCAATTACTTCTTTTATTGATTTTTAAAAGAAGTGTTTGATTTTTATATGTGTAAATTATAAATAAAAAGATGAAATTTGGTTTAAAAATAAGTTTTGGCAATAAAAATGATGGAAAATGGTTTGTTATATTTTGTTACACGAGAAAATAATTTTTTTGAAATTTTTGGAGTTTAAAATAGCATTTTATGTAAAGATTTTTTTGAATTGCGTATTTATTCAAAAAATAAGATTTTTTAATAACAAACATATTATTATAACTAAAATTATCTTTTTATTAGTTGCAAAATGTTTTGTTAAGCATGAAAGTATGTTTCTACAATTTTATTGTTAAGATAACTTGTGTAAATATGTTGTTTTGGCTTTTATATCTGTGCATAATAGTGTTTTTAGTGATAATCTTATTTACTTAGGCTAATTTACTTTGTTTTCGGTCTTATCCCATTTATGCTTCTAACCTGAAAAAACAAAAAGAGAATTACTTTCTTTTCAAAAAATTTATACGTTCATTTTATCGCTTACAATAAAAACCAAAAACCAAAAAACACAAACAATAAAACTCTCCTCTTTTCTAAATCAAAGGCTTTCAATCTTAATTTCTTCAATCAATTTGCGGTTTTCTTACAAATCTAAAGCTAAATTCAATAGGTAATAAACTCCAAAACAATATTATTTCATCAAAATTCTAGTTTTGATTTTGGGTTGTCTGCTAACTGTTGTTTTCTCCTTGCATGTATCTGTATTGAGTTTTTATAGGTCTTTGAAGCTTTCTCTTGTTAAAAGTTGACTGCGTTCTTCAATTTAAATCAAGTTTCTCTTCAAAAATAGCAAGGTGGGTTGTTGATTACAAATTCTAGCTGAAAGAAATGCTCTGCTAACCGAAAAATGCAAAGAAACTAGCTACTGCAAATTGTTTCTATTCATTTTCAGTTTATAGTTAGTTTTTCTCTTGAGTTGCTTCTTTAGAAGATCATATCTCTTTGTTTTCTTATTGAATTACCGCCAAATTTTTTTCTTATGGTAGATTAGAGTTGTGGTATATGTGTGCAAATTTCAATTAGTATGGCTCCTTCTGTTGAATCAAACCGTTGCTTAATACTTTCATTTGCTACCTGAAATTGTTGCCTAGAAATCAATACGAAGTAGGAAAAATCACTAGAACAAATCGCATGCAACGGTCCACCACATGACCCCCTGGGTCGACCTATAGTTCGACCGAGAGACATCATAGGTCGACCCTAGGGTCGACCTATGAGTTGTAAAGGTTGACACCCAGGTCCACCTATAGTTGCAAAGGTCGACACCTAGGTCAACCTGTAGGTCGAACCAGTAAGCATTTTCTTCCTGCCTTCTTTTGTTTTGTTTTTCGCCTTATTCCAACTTGTTTTCCGACTTTCTGCTTCGTGTATCTGTGAAATTTCAAAATGTGTTTGATGGTCATGAAGCCTATCAATAGGCGAGCCAAGATTTTGATGATTTTGTGATTCAAAATGAATTGTTTTTTAGATGAATTCAAGTGTCGATTTTGAGTATTTTTCGATGTTTTTCCTTGATTTCGAGCACGGGTTTTTCCAAATAATTTTGAAATAATTATTAAAAAAATTGGCTTTTGGAATAATTATTAAAAAATATTTTTAAACTATTTTCAAGCTATAAAAATTATATATTCTCTATAATAAGGGAATTTTAAAGATTGTTTTCCAAAAACTATTTAGAAAAATTATTTTAAAAGCTTGTCTTCTCAAATAAATTATTTTCTATAAAAAGTACACGTTTTTGTACTATTTGAGCGTATGAGAAGGAGAATTAAACAATTTGGTAAAACATGCAGTATGGGACACGTGCGTTTATCTTTTCGGTTAATTCCTGACATATCCGTTTAACGTTTTGACCTTCGGGTCGTATTTGCCAATGAGATAAGGCAAATATTTTTACCGATTTCTAGTGTGGCATTGGCTATCTATCAGTAAACCAATTAGTGAGAACGTGTGGTATGGGACGCACTTTAACACTTTTCGGGTTCCTATATAAGAGTTTGTGACACATTCTCGAGTTACCAGTACTAGACTTTCGGGTCCTTTGTCCTTCGGAATGTTTTGTCTAAGAGACATATTTGTCCTTCAGGATGTTGTCCTTTGGGATGTTTGTCTAAGAGATGTATTTGTCCTTCGGGATGTTGTCCTTTGGGACGTCTGTACATTTGAGGCATGGCGCCTTATATTTGAGAGAACAGTACTTGTCGGGCTTCGCCATTCTATAAGTACGTGCTATCTTTGAGACGATTTCATTGATTACTTTGTGATTTTCCAAGGGTATCGCCTTTTTCCGTAATTGGCCATTTGTGCCATTCGAGACATTATATATGGCGATTACATCTTTAGAATTTGAACTCCATTTCGAGTTCTATATTTTGAGATTTGGGATTGCCATTCTATGGCGTTTATTTGAGATTTATATTCTCCTTTTTGGAGATATATGTAATTGCCATTTTTGGCGTATTTTGAGATTTCTCAATTTTGAGAATATATTTGTGATTGCCATTTTGGCGAGTTTGAGTTTTGGGATCTCCTCTTTAGAAGATATGGTTCATAGAAACCATTATATTGACTTTAAGATTTCACCGATGAAATGAGGCATTTATTATACTTAGTGTTTTATTGATGAGTTACGTCTTTCGAGTACATATACTTAATGATATTACCTCATTTGTAGTAGTGGCATGCTCTTACTATTATTTCTTCTCATTCGAGAAGATACCTTACCCTTTACCGTATGCTTCATATTATCACTTATCTATTGCTAATATAATTTTTTAGCTAGACCGACCCATGTATTTTTATACTCGGGTCAGACCGAGTTGTTTCACGTTAGATATCTGCTTTTGGACTTTGTTTGATGCTTCCACTTGGATATCGGTTTATCTCCTTTTTGTGTAGTCATAGTCTTTTCATTTGGCTCTAATATGTATATATTGTTTTGACTCGTTGTGTATATTGTGGTCTTTGAATCACCTATGATGTATCATTTTATATTGTACTGGGATGTATCAGTGTGTATGTATATATCTATTGTTTGCTGTTATAAGATGTGATGTACATTTTTGTTGTTGTATTTTGTTCTGATAGATCTGTTAGCCACTATAATTTTCTTTTAATTGTTTATTGAATATGTCGATCCACTTGGGATAGAAACAAAATAAAGCACCAAAATGACGTATTTAATATATGTTGAAGACAAAGCTATAAATGGTCGCTCCTAACCAGCCCTATTCTCTACATTAACAGACAGTATTACTTAGTAATACTCTTTGTTAATGTGGGTCTCAGGGTGAGGCATCGCGAATAACCTACCATCTCGAACCATATAGATGTCTGGTGAGACCACGCCGCTTAGCTGATCGACTTTTCCTCTTACTAGTATCTAACCCAGTTTATAATAACCATATAGTATGCTCCAGCATCCACAATGGTTAAAATATAACATAATAAAAGGTATTATGATGATATGCAAGCATGAACTATGCTCTGGATTTCCTATCCTCATTTACCTGACTATCCGTCTCAATTTATGGTTTTTAGGGTCATTATTAACCTATTGTTTTCATGGGCTGACTAATAACATGTTAATTCTTTATGGAACTCCTATCTACTTTCATAGTTTTCATAGGGTCGCTATGACCTTATTGGTTTCTACCAATAACTTTCTCCAATCATAGCTTTCATGGGCTTACTATGAACCTATTGGATTCTCCAATAACTTCTCTCATGTCATTATTTTTATGGGATCACTATGAAGCTATTGATCTCCTTCAGTAACTTAATCTGGACATAGTTTTCATGGGATCACTTAGAACTTATCAGCCCTTGCCAATAACTATTTCCATACATAGTTTTCATGCGCTTACTAAGAACCTGTCTAAACTAATGACTCTTTAATCCGCCTTTAGACATCCTATATTCTAGTCTGCCTGACTTCCACGATGTAATTCTACTCACATATGAGTTAACTAAAAGTATATTCACTACGGGTCAACCTAGCTGGTTATTCTGCCCTTAACATCCAAAAATGCAGTTATGGGTTAATTATAAAGTGAGCATGTTTATAGAAGAAGGATACATGATAATTGATCATAACATAATAATATAAACATCAATGGTTTAATTTCCTTCTAATCATTTTTCAAATGAAACATGGTTACTAACCTTAACCCACTATCTTTAGCAAGGAAGCTTCTTAAAAAAACTCCAAAGTTAAATGCCATTTCAAAACTCTTTTATATTGCCATGGGTTTACTTTTTAAAATTGAGATTAGGTTTCTTGTTTGAAAACTAAGGCTTTCGAAACCTTAGGCCTTTTCTTTCGAAATCATTAAAAACATACCTTTCAAAAGTATTAAAACCTTCCTTTCAAAAAACTTAAAACATTCCTTTCGAAATACTTAAAACTTACCTTTCGAAATACTTAAAACTTACTTTTCGAAATACTTAAAATATACCCTTTGAAATGCCTAAAACATATCCTTCGAAAGACTTTAGGCATACCCTTCGAAAGCATCATAGAAACCATATAGAAATGTTCCTTTCAAAACCAATGGGTTTAACACTGAATATAGCTATTAGGTCAAGAAGAATAGAAGTAAAAGCACCCCTTCCGAAAGCATTGATCTTAACTAAAAGAATTTGGGGAAGAGGATTGTTTCAAAACCATTGCCTTCAAAACTCTTATTAAAAGCGGCAAAACAACCATTTCGAAAGCATTGAGAAGGCGGCCTCAAATTTTACAAGGGTGAAAGCTTTCCTGTCGAAAGCATTAATTCAAATTTATAAAGAAAGCGGCCTTTAACTAATTCAAAAGGCATGAATGCGGCAGCTAGGTTTTGAATAGGTTCAAAAGCGACTTCTTTTTTGGAAGTTCCTTTTCTAAAAATAAATAAGTGATAACTTAAAGCTTATTTTAAAACAATGGCAAGCGGCATTTCTTTCGAAAGCTATTCAAAAGTGGCATCAACCCCTTCGAAAGCAAGCCTTCGACACCGTCCCTTATGCCTTTCTTCAATACACTACGTACCAATTACTTGATACAATTGGCATTGGTTTCAAATGGGCTCGAAAGGTCCATTGGGCATGGTTTAAGCAAGCTAAAGGAAGTGGCAAGGTAGTAGTTCGAAACAAAACTAATTTTATGCCAAGAAAAGAAATTCTTTTTTGCATACTTGCCTAATTTGTCAAATATGATTGGTTATCAATCCTTTATCAAAATACTTTTCCAAAAAGGCTGCTGAATTCATCAATTAATAATAGAATACGCTTTAGCAAATAAGCCCTTCTCCTTAATAAATAATTAAAACCTTTAAGTCCGCAAACTTAACTAATTTAATTTCCATAGTAAATCACTTAGGTAATATCCCCAAAAATCACAATAATTCCTTAGAATATGTTCTCTATCATACAAAAAAATTTAGACCCGAAAACATTACATTATTGACTTAAGCAATTTAATTCCAAATAATTATTTTTTCCATTCAAAATTCATAATAAATTATCCACAGCTTAGAATATTATAAAAAATTTATACCTAACTCCAAAATAATGTTTTACATAACATATTCAACCAACATGGCAGAAACCCATTTTATGACTTTTACCTTAAAATCGAATTATACCTTTACATAAAAATCTTTTTCTAAATAAAACATGGCATATAATCAAAGCATATCATCATTAATCCATCCCAACAGTTTTATACTTTAAACCCAAAATTTAAAATGTTAAATGCAACATATATAAGATGGTTTAGATTATTATTCACCTTGTTTGAATAAGGAACTTGAGATTTGCTCTTGCTTTAATCTTCCGAGCTTGAATCTAAGTTTTAAATTTTGATTTTGCTCTTCCTCTTCTTAGGGTAATGGCATACCTTGATCTCCACAGTTTATTTTGTTTTTGTTTTTGTACGAATGAAAGGGTAATGGTTGTTAGGGCTTTAGGGGTTTTGGGGTTCGGCCATTTGCCATATTACCCATGCCTTACCTAACTTGGTTTTTGTCTTATAAACCATTCATACAAATTCATTTAGTTAAGGCATGACCCTAACTGGTTTTTAAATCTCAATTCCCTTATCAGTCTAGTCTCCACATTATTTTATTTAATTTATCAAATTAAGGTTTCCTGAAATATGTTATTTAAACTTAGGGGTGTTATAGTAAGATACAGAAGAACGATTTAAGAGAGGGAAATATGTACTTATATATATATATATATATATATATATATATATATATATATTACAAATGCAAGTACGTTACAACAACATCAACCCAAACCCCGACTCATTTTCTTATTCGTTGTGTTATGTTTTGAAAATCTTTTATGTTCAAATTTATTTTATTTGGATACACATGTGCATCGATACCAACTTGTAACATTCCCCATTTGAAGGCCCATAACTAATCGCTACGGATGCTGCAATCACCCATAGTTATTAATTCTCGGTGATCAAATGCTGTAATATTATATACACAAATATACCAAAAACAAATGAATATGAAAAAAGAATTAATTCGATTCAAAAAAAAGTTCTCATTTCATTTCAGATTTCATTACATAATCTCATACGTAAGCCATGTTAAGTGAAATTACAACTTATTATAAAATACGCCAAGAGCAACATATGAAGATGCCCACTTGGTTGATCAAAATCTAAATATAGGCAATAAAGAACTTTGCCATTACATCCAATAACACATCGGAATCAAACAGAAAGAACTCCTAATAGCTAGCCTGCCTCCTGCACATCTCCGGAAGCTTATTTGTCCAAAGGAGAACCTAAAAACGTTAACTCTCGAACTAGTCAAAATCAATTGAGCACATGAGAGTTTAAGGGGAAAACATAAACTTTGAGTCGGAAAAAAAGCCTAGTGTGAATAATAACCTACCATCTCGAACCATATAGATTTCTAGTGAGACCATGCCGCTTAGCAGAACGAGTTTTCCCCTCACTAGTATCATAGTCCAATTTATAATAACCATACACCATGCACCTGCATCCATGGTGGTTAAAGCATAACATAGTAAAATTTATCATGATGATATTAAAACATGCAATATGCTTTGGATTTTCCATCCCCATTTACCTGACTTTTTGTATCAAGTTATAGTTTCTAGGGTCACTATTAACCTATTAGTTTTCATGGGCTGACTAATAACCTGTTTAATTCTTTATGGATTTCCTATCCACTTTCATAGTTTTCATGGGATCACTATGAACCTATTGGTTTCTACTAGTACTATCATACAATCATAATTTTCATGGTATCACTATGAACCAATTGATTTCTACCAATACTATCATCCAATCATAGTTTTCATAGAATTACTATGAACCTATTTGTTTTCATCAATAACATCTCTCATATCATAGTTCTCATGAGCTATCTATGAACCTATTGATCTCTCTCAATAACTTATTTCGGACATAGTTTTCATGAGATCAATAAGAACCCATTGGCCCCTGCCAATAATAATTTCCATAACATAACTTGTCTACCAATAATCCTTTGATCAGTCTTGGGCGTCCAATATTCTGGTTTGTCTGACCACCTGGATGCAATTCTACTCACAAAAGCGTTACATTCAATATACACATATTCACTACTAGGCCAATCTAGCCTATTATTATAACCTTACCTCAAGATGCAGTTATGGGTTATAAAAGAATTAAATACAGTTACACAAGCATTAATGATAAATGATCAAATAACATAATAGTATATACATCCATGGTTAAATTCCTTTTTATCATTTTCTAATTATATATGGCTAATACCCTTTACCCACTATCTTTATCAAGAAATGCTTCCTCTAAAATTCCATAGTTAAATTCCATTTCAAAACTCTTTCATATTGCCATGTATTCGCTTTAAAAATGAGATTAGGTTCTCAAATTTGAAAACCAAGGCTTTCGACTATATCCTTTGTATTATTACATAAACCTTAGATGTTATTTTTGAAATCATCCAGCATATTTTTCAAATTCTTGGAACCATTCCTTTCGAAACATTAAAAAATATAACTTTTGAAACACTGAAAAATAGACCTTCAAAATACTTAAAGCATACCCTTCAAAAGCATTGGGTTCAAGTAAAAATTTGTGGAAACATAGCTTCGAAACCATTTAAAAGTATTCCTTTCGAAACCGTTGGGTTTATCATTTAGTGTAACCATAGGGTCAAAGTGAACAGAGGCGAAAGTAACCCTTTCGGAAGCATTGATATCAAATAAAAGAATTGGGGGATATAATAGCTTCAAAACCAACCTTTCGAAACATCTGAAACTCTTTTTAAAGGTGGCTAAAACAACCCTTTCGAAAGCATTGGTAAGCAGCTTTAAAATTTATAAGTGGCCTCTAACTGATTCAGAAGGTATGAATGCAATAGTTAGGTATCAAATCGGTTCAAAAGCGGCAACTATTTTGAAAGATTCTTTTAAAAACAAAGGCAAGTTGACTGATTTAAAGGCTAATAAAAGTGGCTTCAATCCCTTCAAAAGCGCCTTCGACACAATCCCTTCTGTTTTCTTCAATCCACCATGTACCAATTGCTTGATACCATACATATCGATAGCAAATGGGTGCAAAAGGTCTACTGGGCATGGTTCAGGAAGTAAGCACAATGAAAGTGGAGAAGTTGTAACTCGGAACAAAAATGATTTTATGCTTCTCAAAGTAATTCTTGTTTACCTAACTCGCCTAGTTTGTCAGCTATGATTGGTTGCTAATTCTTTATCAAAATTCTTTTCTAAAAAGGCTGCCGAATTCAATAACTAAAAATGTTTTTTAAAGTAAGCCCTTCTCCTTAACAGAACATTTAAGCCCTCTAACTTAAATAATTTAGAAACCATAGTAAACACTGAGGAAAAATTCCTAAAAATCACAATTATTCACTTTTAATATTTTTCTAACATATATAAATTTTTGACCCGAAAACATTACTTAATTGCCTTAAATAATTTAGATCCAAAATTAACTATTTCTTTTCATTAAAAATTCATAATAAATTATCCATAGCTTGGAATATTATGAAAATTCAAACCCATCTCTAAAATAATGTTGTACACAGTATATTCAAATATCATGATATATGGAAATCTATTTGCATGATTTTAACCTTAAAATCGAATAATATTACCCCACAATAATCATTTCTTAAATTATAACATGGCACATAAATCAAAACATATCATCATTCATTCAATTATACGGTTTTAAACCCTAAACCCAGACTAAAAATTCAAGATGACTTATATGAGATAGTTTAGATCATTATTCACCTTGTTTGGATAAGGACTTGAGATTTGTTCCTGCTTTAATCTTTCTAGCTTAAATCTTTACTTCCAATTGGATTTTGCTCTTCTTCTTCTTAGGGTTATGGCTGGCCTCAACTCTCCTTGCTTATATTTTTGGTTTATAGAAATGCGAATGAGAATGAGATGACGGATTTAAGGGTTATGGTATACGACTATTCCTTTTTACCCTTGCCTTATTCTCTTAAATTTCGAATTTATAAATCATACTTATATATTCATTTAGTTAAGACACAACCTTAATTATTTTTCAAATATCAGTCCCCTTATAACTCCTGTCTCAACATTATTCTATTTAATTTATCTAATTAAATCTCCTGAATAATGCTGATAACAATTAGGGGTGTTACATATTATTAACTTAAATTACTTATTGCTTAAAACCAGGTTGTTTAGATCACCTTTAACAATTTTGCATTATTGCAATTTCGCATATGGAAGGATCTCTACCAAACAAATTATACCAATTCATTTATATTATTTTCATTTAATTTCAAATCCCAAAACATTTATTCAAAGGAAAAATGATTTATAAAATCTTAAAATCCCTTATTGAAATAAATTTCTTTTCAAATTTCTTATATATTACATACATTCTTCCAAGATTCTATTTTATTGTAATTTAAACACAATTAAAATCAAATTCCTTTTCAAATTACCTTCAAAATATTTTAACCAAAATCACAATCTTATTTATATATATTTATACTAACATCATCTTTTCTACTTTAATAAAAATCTTTTGGTGTATTTCTTAATTTCAAACATTACATATCCTAAAAATTAGTTCCAACTTCTATTTTGCAAACCATTTTCATAAATTAAGTAGATATTTAACTCCTTTAATTCAAATATAGGAGGAAAATTCTAAATTTACTTTCAAAATTAAACACTTCAAAAATAAATCTCATTTGAACTACCTCATACAAAATAAATCTTTAAATTATATATGTGTGCATGCACATCCACATCTTAAAATCCTTAAATTTTATAACATTTACACCTCATATCTATAAAAATATATTATTGAATACACATACACACTTACATTCACAAATTAAATACTATAAAAATAAAGTGATATTGCCTGTCATGTATCATAGTGATTATCAATATCAATTGGTTGTAATATTGACCACATAATCAATACTGTCTTGCTAATGATCACAGCTGTGCACTAATATCCAATGGCTACAAGTGTCACCAAATACATACTATCATAAAATATCCTTTATAAATCGTTTTCCAAAATAATAAATATAAACTCTGGTTTCCAAATCCTTTACCAATTTAAATCTCAAATATCACTTTACCATAATAACTTACGTTACTTCATTTCTCATTAGAACATTCAACTCTACTCCAAAATTCTTTAACCTTCTATAAATTACTTATATCTTTCTAAATCATTGTATTTGAATGTCTCGTTTAAGAATTTCTATCGAATACATGTGCACCCACATTGACCAATCCTCAACTCACGCAATGGACAAGATAATATAATTTTCATTTCAAAACATATCAATAAGAATTACTTTCACAAATTATCAAATATATAGGCTTCCATAAAATACTTTTCCAAATCCTTATTTAATACTTCATACATGAATGAATGAAATTGGTTATATATTTAAATAAATATACTTAAGAAACAACAAATACATCCATTGGTGGTTACCCTAGTGATCATCCTATATGAATAAAATTGTAATGACCCAAAATTTTGATTATTTGAAACTGGAATATTTAATTGATTTTGAATATTTAAAAGTTAATTTTAAACTTGAATTTCAAATATAACGATTTATTGGATAATTTAATAATTGGAATTTGCTTAAATAATTGAATCTTGGATTTTTAAGTGAGACAAAAATAGTTTAAAGGCCTATAAAATTTATATTAATAAGAATGAAGGCAAATAAAATTTTAAAATTGGATTTATAAGTGATTTACTCAATTTTAAAAAATAAATTGTATAAATTGACGAATAAAAATAGCCTTCTGGGTCGTAACCACAAAATTTGGTGAAAATAGTTCTATTGGATTCGTAATAGTGTATTATTATTGGATTTCAAATTTCGCAACTTTTGGAGTTATCGTTTGGTCGTACTGGATATAAACGTGTTGAAATTAATATCGAAAATTCAATACAATAATTAGGTTCCAAAAGCTATCTTCTCCATACAATCGAATTAGAACTCGGAACCTTTTCCAATGCATTCGGAAAGGGGGTACAACATTATGAACGTCTAGCACATGCCTCGCTATGGGTTCAAAATTTTAAGTTACGTAATCGAGATAATTTGAAAATTTAAATAATATATATTTATTGACTTGACCATATTCACATCAGTTTTTTTCCACTTCAAGTCACTGTAGCTAGCACTCTTGACGCAACATCTTATTCATTCCTCCCTTTTTAAAACAATACGCAAGATCAAAGGAAAGATAGAAAAGAAAAATAAAATGAAAGCTTCAAAAATAATATCTCATAAAATATTCAACAAAAAATTCTTAAATTAATTTGAAAATATTATTTTTCTTAGAGCTTCAATCTGATATAGGTTTTGTAGGGTACGCTCGGAATTTGAGGAAGTCGACAATGGGGTCGTGTTCGCTAATACTAGGGTTTGCTTTTTTCTTGCGATTGTAAGCGTTTTTCTCAATTTTTAATGGTGGGAATGAATTCGTGATTGAATTTGCAGGTGTGGGAATTTTTGGTGAAGGCTGAGCGCCTATGGTGAGTCACGATTTTCGTACATGCGTAAAGGTTTGGGTTGTTGTCGCATTTTTCATGGGATGGCTGGAGTTCGTATGGATGGGTCGGCGTGGTGGAGTTCTCGACGAGACGGAGTTTAATGGTGGTCTCAAGGCATTTCGTGGAAGGAGGAAAGTGCAGCGGCAGGCGGCTGTGGAGTTGAAGTGCCTGTAGTATAAGCAGGAAATCAAATTAAAGGGGGAAGAAGTTTATGGTGGGATGGGTTTGTTAATGGGTAATGGGCTCTCTTTGAAAAAATATAGTTTATATAATTATTTGAAATAAAATTGTTAAAACCTATAAATCGAAGATCTTATTCATTTTAGATCGAAATCCAATGCAGTAAGTCGCGTTGGGTTCGTAATAAGGAGATCTTTGCTATGAAATCAGTTTGGTTGAATTTGGAGCTTGCAGGATTTCCAAATAAATTCAAATGCATTTGAATTTATTCGAAACTAGAACACGAAAGAAAAAATAAAAATCAAAGTGACTAAATATCACTCATTTTTGGATTGTTCAGTCTAATTTAAAATGTCAAAATTTAACTATTGGTTGATTGGATTATTTGATAATTATTGTTATTATTAGTAGGATGTTATAATATATATAGTAGTATATATATTAGTACTTGGATTAATTTTCCTGCATATTGGAGCGAATGAGACCCTACGTGCCCCGTATAGCGGATGACCCTATATTACCGTGATATCCTACCTCAAAGCGGGATTGGTAATTTTATTTTATCTAATATCTGTGGACGAAGGGAAACGGGCTGAAGGGATCCAACTGGATTCCTCAAAAATGTTGAATTTAATTTCATATATTGTGATATATGATATATCTGAAAAATATGTGATAGATTATTATGTGATTTGGATTATTGGATGTATGGTAGCACTGGACTGGATTTTGGTATTTTAGAAATACCGTAAACATATGTTTTGAATTTGAAAGAAAATTTAAAAGGGATTTTTGGAAGTAAAATATTTATATAGAATTTTGAATTTGTAAAAGAAATTGATTTGGATGAAACAAATGTTTTGACTTTAAATTTATACTTTACTATTTCATGATATTGTAAATAGAGATTTTAGAATAATGAATATAAAGGATTTTAAATAATAAAAATTACTGATATTTGTTTCAGTGTAAAAGGATTTTAAAAAATTGAGTTTTTTAATAGACTGGAAGAATAAAAAGGGAATTTTGAAATAAATATAAAATTGGTTATATTGGATCTTAAATAAGATTCAAAATTATGAAATGGAAATAGAATCGAGATTTATTTGGTTTTGGAATATAGTTTGGGTTATTTGAAAAATTGGTTTATAAATGGAATTTAAATTAGAAATCGATTTAAAATGGATTTAGGTGATGTAAAACAGTTGTAAACTAGAAATGAGACTATGGGATTTATACACAATGTTTATAAATGAAGTGAAATGATTATCATTCAATAAATTGAAGATATAAATTCACGATAAGAATTTATAATGAGATGGGTAAATCAGTTTAAAAAGAAATTATAGATTTCTCTTTTGGAAATGGAAAAACGGATTTATGAAATTGGGGACGTAAATCGATTGGTGATAAGTTGAGAGGAATTTATAAATATTTGATTGGTTATACTGGAATTGAAAGATATATTTTATCGAGAAGATGATTTCGTTTCAAAAGGAGGATTTTTAATTATTAAAGTAGGTAATTTAAAAATGTTTTAGCACAAAAATATTTTAGAAAGCTAGTTATTTAAATATGTTTAAATTGTCAAAATGAATTATAAGTTTTATAAACAAGTCATATAAATCGATTAGGATTTTATTAATAAATCAGAATTTATTTATTGTTTCAAGGTATGTAATTATTTTAATTCTTTAAAGAATATTTAATTATTATTTAAAGCCATTTTAAGTTGATATAAAGTTAATTATTATTTAAGAATCAATATGTATTATTATTTTAAAAGGATATATTACTCAATATTAATATTGTTTTTCTAATAACTTTTATTAAAGAGTATTTGCCTAAAAAAAGTAGGAAAATTTATATGAAAATATATAAAGCATTTTTTTGAGATAATTATTAAATAAAGTTTTCGGAAAGTAAAGGTATACTTTCATGGAGGAATCGGGAGGCGGAGAGTGTCTACAGTTAAGTTTGGATTTCTCCGAGATAGAGACAAAACCATTGAGCTGCAAATCTATCGTTGATATAGCAGTAGTTCTTTCCATATTTATTTTAAAAAGTTTTCAAATATTTTTGAAAAGGATGGTTTATGGATATACTAAATTTGGTAAGATAAGTATATATGAATAACACAATTTAAGTTACTTGAAATTTAAATTAAATAAGACTTAGTGAATTCAGTAGGAAAATGGAATCTTTGGTTGGATGATTTTTTATTTGATAGTTAACTAACCGACTATCAAATCTGGACTGAAAACATGGCTTTGGAAATATCTAAGAGAAACACGGGGATTATATGGTACAGTTAACTTCAGGAGGTGCTATGCTGTATGTATAAGGTCGTTTCATTCTTTTAGGACGATGATAAGGAAATCCATCCACTAACGACTTGGAGATGACCTCCGATCTAATTTTCATCTGTTTATTCCCTACAGAACCAGGGTTGAGTTTACCGAAAAATATCGAATGTTGTTTCGAAGAGACCGAGATCAGATAAGTTATCCGCAAACCACTTGGATCCAATGAATACATTTTCAAAGTGAAGACAAGAGCATGTAATCGAAGATGGAGCATTGAAGTGCAAGGGCTAATCGTTACTAACCCTTAGGATGATTCAAAAGTGGATATAGTAGGATTAGTGCATTCGGTTTTGTTCAGATGCAGAACGAACTTGTATGGATGCATGCCTTTAGCACATTATCATTGGAGGACAATGAGCATTCTAAGTGAAAATTCCTTAAAAAGGCAATCGTAGCCTCAAGCCTCATCAACCAAAATGACTGAAAATCAGGGGAGATGCAGTAAAGCTAAGTGGGCGCACCCAATTAGGGTATTTTTATCACCTTTCTAGATACCCTCAGATATTACAAATACGGTGCATGGGAGAGCTCGATAAGGGTGGTAACACCCAGGGTGATAGCATATTCGGTTTTATCCAGGTTAGGGGTAGGGCCGGTCTTGTGTTGTAGGGGACCTGGTGAGGTCCTTGAAACATTTTTCTAGACGTGTATTGTTATAGGTGGTATCCCAGTGCCTAGTCACTGTATGTGGATCTATTCTCCAATACGTGCCTTTACGGTTTTGTTTGGAGAGCCTAGTGTGCTAGAATTTAATGAATATAACAATTTCGGAGATTTGAATAAGTATTTGTACTTAGATACTATTATAATATCAGAGGTTTTTGATATAAAATGTTTTGGTTATCGTAAGGTAAAAACCCATCGTGTTTATGTGTGACGTGGTCTTAAGAGATACCTTTGTTTTTCAAAGGATTATTATAACAGTAATAATTCAAATCGAGTGTGTTTTCTCATACTGGTTTTTCAGACTGACTCCTGTTATTATTTTATTATAATGCTCGGGGTCAGACCGAGTATTACAGATTCAGGTAAGGATGCTATGGAGCTCAGGAGACAAGCTGGATGACCGAGTATTCCATATACTTGATTATATTCCGCTGTGGGTGTTAGGCTGTTTAGTCAGCACTGGTGGGCAAGTTATTATAACTGTCCAATATTGAGTTGTTGATTTGTTGTACTCTGATGATGGTGTGTATAAATAATAGTTATAGCTCTTTTGTATAAAGACATGTTATTATCTATTATATATTGTTCCACTGCGATTGTGAGATTCGATGTTGTTGTTTCTCTTTCTTCTACCTTTCTCTTTTCTTTTCCCCTAACTATCGGGTTTTTTGGCATTCGATTGCTCGGCATGTAATATACTGGACGTATTAGTATTGATCGAGGTTCAAAAATCCTGGTCATTACACTTTGTATCAAAGCTAGAGGTTGAACGAGAACCTTGGCTTTAATGGAGTAACTCATTAGAGATAGGGTCAGTAGTGCCCTAGAATAAGTTTGAGTGTATCAATAGATATAAGCGTGTATTTATTAGTGATATAAAAGAATTGGTTTATATTGTGTTGATTGTTCTATTGGGCTTATGGATTCTGGTCAATACAGGTAATTAACTTAATTGATAGGAATTTCTAAACACTTGAATAGAGCATTTTGATATGGTATTGTTTTGAAATTTGGTAAATGAAATAATTTACCTGGATTATTTTTATATATGTAAGGAATAAATTTTTAAAGATTATTATAGTTGTATATGGTATGCTTGGTTGTTAGGAAATGATAATATTAAACTATTATCATTTGTTGTTATGGTGATTGAATAAAATTTAATATTATAGTAAAAAGTTAAGAAATAATTTCATATAACAAAATGGAATTATGTAAATGTGATTTTATGAATGTGATTTATAATTTGAAATGAAATAAAATTCCAGAGGTATATTTAAATATGATTCGCTAAAAGGGTTTGAAGGCTGGGAACTTGGGAATCTAAATCCCGTTGGTTTTGAAAATGATTTTCAAAGTTATGAAAATAGAAATGGTATTATGTGGAAATATTGTGGATAGAAATATTTAAAAGGAATTATAAAGGAATAAAGGCACTGAAGTCACTTTGGTCGCTGGAGAATAATTTCGGTGATGACTGCAGCATCATCAGCGTTCATTTTCAAGTTTCCAAGAGAGGAATTGCTACAATTGGCGTTTTATTTTGGAAAACTAATTTGATTTGAAATTCCAAGGAATGATTTGATATACCAAGGGATTTTGGGTATATATGCTTTCAAAAAATGATTTGAAATACCTAGAATAAAGTGTTTAAGTATGGGATTTATAGTTAAAATGTTTTATGGATTATGAGTAAGTTGATAACTTATAAAAACTTGAAATTAGCAAGTTAAAACAATGATTAAATTGTTGAATATGAATGATGAATTGAACTATGGAATTAAACTTAACTTAAGTATAAAGTGAATTCTGAAATTTAGCCTAAGTTAGGCTAGATCAATTAATTGTTGAAAATAGAATTTATTAGGATTGAAAATAAATTAGTGGATGAACTAATTAATTTGATTAGTAAGTTAAATGGAATTGGAATTGAATTTTATTGAAATGGAGATAGACATAAGTTGTGGTGTGGCAATTAACTGAGAACATTTATATAAATGTTTGCAATAGATTTGAAAATTTTGATGGAATCATTCGTAAGAAATGATTAGTATTGAATGGATATACTAAGTAAATAAGGAATGTGAGTAAGCAATGTGATGGTGATTAAAAATAAGTGAGTGCATAAGAAAGGAATATCAATAAAAGGAACTTGGTGGAGATAAGAAATTAATTTAAGTAAATACGTAAGTTTTATGCATATTATTTCATTCGCATAACGATTTGATACAGATTTGAGCAAAGAATTTCGAGATAATTTATATCGATTCGAATTAGGATTTTTCACTCGATTTTTTATGCGAACCTTGGATATAGATTTTTGATTTGATTTTGGAATTCTCTATCATAGTATGGCTATGCAAGGAGAATGACGATTTCTAATCTAGAAAACTAGATCTGAGTCCGCACTAAAGAGTTGTGTGAACGACACTAGTTTGGAAGTGAAATTGTGTGATCGAGCAAGTGATCAGATTTGATATTGCATACAAATGATATATGCACATCATACGGGCTTAAGTAAAGAAAATATGGAATTTTTTTGAAAAAATAAATAAAATCATTTTTAATCATATGATTGGATATTATTGGTAAATAAGATGCAAGCATTTAAAATCAAGAGAAATTGGATTGCTTGATAAAAAGGTACATGTTAAAATTATTGTTTGAAATCAGTGATTTTGTGATTGAGCCACTTGGCTTTTGTTTTCTTTTGATGATTTGAGACCTGTAGTGGCGATTTGTAGTTGTTTGGATCTACTCGCGCAAAGGAGATGCTGGAGAAAATTTTGAAGTTTAAGGAGTTAGAAAATTTTAAAGAAAATTTTTTTGTAACTAAAAATTGATTTTGGATTATAACTTGAAATGATTGAGTAAGTAAGATTATTTGGAATATATGGTTGAAAATGGGAACTAGTAAAAGTAATAATGCGGTTTCAACAAATTAATTTTGGGAGGTTGTTGAAACAGATTGATCTTTGGAGAATTAATGGGTTTTGGACCATTCTTCTTACCTTTGTAATTTCAAGGATGAAATTCTTTTAAGAAGAAAGGAATGTAAAGAACCAGAATTTTGGTTATTTGAAATTAGAATATTTAATTTATTTTGTATATTTTAAAGTAATTTTAAACTTGAATTTTAAATATAATGATTTGTTGGATAATTTAATAACTGGAATTTACTTAAATAATTGAATCTTGGATTTTTAAGTGAGATTAATATGTTTAAAGGCCTATAAAATTTATATTAATAAGAATGAAGGTAAATAAAATTTTAAAATTGGATTTATAAGTGATTTACTCAATTTTGAAAAATAACTTGCATAAATAGACGAGTAAAAATAGCCTTCCGGGGCACAGCCTCGGAATTCGATGAAACCGGTTCCATTGGATCCTTAATAGTGATTATTATCGGGTTTCAAATTTCATATCGTTTGGTCATATGGGATATAAACGTGTTGAAACTAATATCAAAAATTCAATATAATAATTCGATTCAAAGAGCTACCTCAATACGATCGAATTAGGGCTCGAAACCTTTTCCATCGCATTTGGAATGTGGGGTATAACATTATGAACACCTAGTGGCATGCCTCGTTAGGGATTCAAAATCTTAAGTTACGCAATCAAGATAATTTGAAAAATTAAATTATATATATATATATATATGTGTGTGTGTGTGTGTGTGTGTGTGTGTGTATTGACTCGACCATATTCATATTGGTTTTTTTCTCACTTCAAGTCGCTATAGCCAGCACTCTACACGCAACATCTTGTTCTACCCTTCCTCTTTAATACAACATGCAAGCTTTAGAGCAAAGAAAAGAAAAAAAATGAATGAATGCTTCAAAAAATTTTACCCCACAAAATATTCAACAAAAAATTCCTAAATAAATTTTAAATCTTATTTTGCTTCGAGCTTCAATCTGATAGAGGTTTTATGGGGTACGATCGGAATTTGAGGAAGTCGACAATGGGGTTGTGTTCGGTTAAAATTAGGGTTTGTTTTTTCGATTGAAGCAAATTTTCTCAATTTGAATGGTGGGAATGAATTCGCGATTGAATTTAGTAGCTGTGGGGAATTTTTGGTGAAGGCCGAGCGTCCATGGTGAGTCGCAATTTTTGAACAGGCATGGAGGGTTGGGCTATTGTCGCATTTTTCATGGGATGGTTGGAGTTCGTATGGATGGGTCGGCATGGTGGAGTTCTCGACAAGATGGAGTTTGGTGGTGGTCTCAAGGTATTTCATGGAAGGAGGAAAGAGCAGCGGCCGGTCAAAGTGGGCGGCAATGGAGTTGAAGTGCCTGTAGCAAAGCGAGAAACCAAATTAAAGGGGAAAGCAGATTATGACGGGTTGGGTTTGTTAATGGGTAATGAGCTCTCTTTGAAAAAAAATATAGTTTATATAATTGTTTAAAATAAAAGTGTTAAATCTTATAAATCGAACACATTATTCGTTTTTGATCGAAATCCAATGCAGCCAGACGCTTTACGTTCGTAATAAGGAGATCCTTGCTATGGAATCAGTTTGGCTGAATTTGGAGCTTGTAGAATTTCTAGATAAATTCAAATGCGCTCGAATTTATTCAAAACTAGAACGCGAAAACGACAATAAAAATCAAATTGAGTAAATCTCACTCATTTTTGAAATGCTAGTTTAATTTAAAATGTCAAAAATTTAATTATTGATTGATTGAATGATTTGATAATTATTATTATCAGTAAGATGTTATTGTAGTAGTATATGTATTAGTAGTTGGATTGATTTTCCCGCATATTGGAGCAGATGAGACCCTATGTGTCCCGCATAATAGCGGACGACCCTATATTACTACGATATCCCACCTCGAAGCGGGATTGGTATTTTTATATCATCTAATATCTGTGGGTGCAGGATAACAGATTGGAGGGATCCAACTGGATTCCTCAAAATGTTGGATTTAATTTCCTATCGTGTGATATATAATATGTTTGAAAAATCTGTGATAGATTATGTTTGATTTGAATTATTAGATGCTATGGTAGCACTCGCCTAAATTTTGATATTTTAAAAATACAGCAAATATATATATTTTGAATTTATAAGAAAATTTAAAAGGGAATTTTGGAAGTAAAATATTTATATAGAATTTTGAATTAGCAAAATAAATTGATTTGGATGAAATAAATAGTTTGACTTGTACTTAACTATTCGTGATATTGTAAATAGAGATTTTAGAATAATGAATATAAAGTATTTTAAATAATAAAAACTTAAGCGATATTTGTTTAAGTGTAAAAGGATTTTAAAAATTGAGTTTTTTAATAGATTGGAAGAATAAAAGGGAATTTGGAAATAAATATAAAATTGGTTATACTGGATCTTAAATAAGATTCTAAATTTGGAAACGGAAATAGAATTGAGATTTAGTTTGTTTTGGAATATAGTTTGGGTTACTTAAAAAACTGATTTATAAATGGAATTTAAACTAGAAATCGATTGAAAATGGATTTGGGTGATGTGAAACCGTTGTAAACAAGAAATGAGACTATGGGATTTATAAACAATGTTTATAAATAAAGTGAAATGATTATCATTTGATAAATTGAAGATATAAATTCATGGTAAGAATTTATAATGAGATGGGTAAATTTGTTTAAAAAGAAATTATATATTTTACTTATGGAAATGGAAAAATTTATTAAATTGGGGATGTAAATCGATTGGTGATAAATAGAGAGGAATTTATTAATATTTGATTGGTTATTTTGGAATTGGAAGATATATTTTATCGAGAAGATGAGTTTGTTTTTAAAAGGAGGATTTTTAATTATTAAAGTAGGTAATTTAAAAATGTTTTAGCGTAAAAATATTTTAGAAAGTTAGTTATTTAAATATGTTTAAATTGTAAAAATGAATTATAAGTTTTATAAACAAGTCTTGTAAATCGATTAGGATTTGGTTAATAAATCAGAATTTATTTATTATTTCAAGGTTACGTAATTATTTTAATTGTTTAAATATATTTAATTATTATTTAAATCCATTTTGAGTTGATATAAAGTTTTAATTATTTAAGAATCAATCGGTATTATTATTTTAAAAGGATAAATTATTCAATATTAATATATTCTTATCTAATAACTTTAATTAAAGAGTATTAGCCTAAAATAACTTGGAAAATTTATATAAAAATATATAAAGCATTATTTTGGGATAATTATTAAATAAATTTTCGGAAAGTAAAGGTATTCTTTCATGGCGGAATCGGGAGGCTGAAAGTGCCTGCAGTTAAGTTTGGATTTCTCTGGGATAGAGACACAATCATTGAGTTGTGAATCCATGGTTGATACTACAGTAGTGCTTTCCTTATTTATTTTAAAAAGTTTTCAAATATTTTTGAAAATGATGGTTTGTGGATATACTAAATTTGGTAAAATAAGTATATACTTTTGAATAAAGAGATTTAAGTTACTTGAAATTTAAATTAAATAAGTCTTAGTGAATTCAGTAGGAAAATGGAATCTTTGATTGGATGATTGTTTATTTGATAGTTAAGTAACCATCAAATCTAGACTAAAAAGATAGCTTTGGAAATATCTAGGAGAAACATAGGGATTATATGACACAGTTAACGTCGGAAAGTGCTATACTGTACGTATAAACTTGTTTCGCTCTTTCTAGGACGATGATAAGGAAATCTGTCCACTAACGGCTAGGAGATGATCTCTGGTCTTTGTTTGCATAAAAAATGGGCAAACACCTCCAAGTCGTATGATTTAGTCGATTTTAAGTTGTTCTTAATGATTTGGGTGATTCATGCAAATATGTAAAAAGCAGGGACTAAACTGTAAAAGACACACAGATTTATGGTCTTTCGGCCAGAATGTGCCTACGTCCACTTTATATGTTATTCTCCTTCACTCTTCAGATTACAAGTACAAAGCTTTGATTACAAGTATATGAAAGTTGTTTGAAAGTTCTGTCCGTGCTTGAGCTCTCAAACTTGTCTGCCATTGTTGTACCCCTGCCCCTCTATTTATAGAGTGAGGCTGGGGGCAGGGGTCTTGGATGTATATAGTTGCTGGTGGGCTTGGGCTGAAGTGATCTGGCCTGGCAACGTTGGTTCGGTAGTAGATGGTTGGACTAGCGTTTTGGTCCGGTGGTAGAGGAGATGGGATTGGTTCGGTGTGGTTGATTCGGTGGAGGCTGGTCCGGTGAGGCCTTGGATCGGTGGAGGTTGATTCGATGGTGAGTTGGTCCGGTGAGGCCTTGGATCAGTGGGGGTTGATTCGGTGGTGAGTTGATTCGGTAGTTAGTGGAGAGTGGATTGGTTCGGCAGGGCCTTCCCCCTTTTGGTTCGGTGATGCTTTCTTTCTTTGGTTCGGTGGTGGAAACGCACCCAACATTTGCCCCCCAAAGTGGGGCATATGCCAGCATATGCCGTGCTTTGTTTTAGGCCATTCATCTTTGACATTCTCATTCGGTCTCGAGCACCGAACCAATCGGTCCGGTCATGTCTATTTGCCTATGAGTATGGGCCATACGCTTTCGTCATTCCTTACTAACTGAAATAGCCGAATCAGCTTCTCTCCTGCCGAATCAAACGCACTGCCGAATCACGTTAGATTACCGAATCAGGTGATTTAGCCTTCTCTCGTCGAATGGCTTTTATGTTTTTGGACTACCGAATGAGCCTGGGGATTCCAAGGGCCGAATGAACTTAAATACTTGACTTGCCGAATGAACCCGGAGATTCCGAGTACCGAATGAACTTAAATACTTGAATTACCGGATGAACCCGGAGATTCCGAGTACCGAATGATCTTTCGGCCTTGAATTCCCGAATGACCATAGGGAGTATGATTGTCGAATGAGATTGGGAGTTTGAATGCCGAATGAACCTTATGCCTTTTATGTTTTAACTTATAAATGAAATTCTAGACTTCATGCACTTGCTTGTTTACTTCCCTCATTCTAACGACGCACTTTTTGTGTTTGCAGATAAATGTCTCGTAAAGTGGAAACTCGATTAGATAAGAATAAATCTAAGGATAGAGAAGAGTCCTCCATAGTGCCCCCAGCTCAGTCAGGATCGGGACGTCATGGACCTCCCCCGAGATCACTAGTTGATGGGTACGTCGCTCAGGAGCTCCTGAACTCGCCACATGACTGCTTTCCTAGCTCCCTTAAAGAGGAGCAGCTTGATTTTATATCTCGTTCTTTCGGGATTGACAGAGCACACATGGTGCTGCCAGGGAATGGAGTTATGCCGTATGACCCTCTTGAAGGATATTTTGCTTATAGCAGGTACCATTGTATATGTGGGGCCATTCCCCCGATCAATGCTTGGATAATCAGCTTCATCACCTATTTGAAGGTGGCCCCTTTCCAACTTCAGCCCAACTCTTATGCTATCTTGGTGAGTCTATTTATCATCTTCCAGAGAAAGTACGGGTGTCCCACTTCCAACCGGGAGATTCGGTACCTGTACAATTTGAGAGGCTACAAGAAGGGGTCTCCCTACATTTGCTTAAAATCGGCTGTGTCCTTCAAGCCGGTCCTGGACTTATATTCGAAGTTCAACATGTTCAAGAAGGAATGGTTTTTCGTCAAGGATGACTCTGTTTCTATCCGTCGCTTCGCTTCTGGCTGTAAGTTGAAGCTTATTTATAATTTCCATTCTGACTGCAATGCTTCTTCTTATGTGTTTTTATTTCTTTCTAGAGACAGGTGGCTTTGTGGTTGTGGAGAACGATCGCCTGGTTCAGATGGCTGCGGAAATAGAAGCCATTTCGGGAAGGGAGAGGTCAGCTTCTTACTTGATCAGGAATGCTACTCTTCTTGGGCACAATTTGATTCTATCACATCAGTCTGTGGTCAAGCAGAGAGACACAGTTGAGGAGAGGGCTGCCCAGGCTAAAGGAGGGGATGCGGCGAAGAGAAGCAAAAGGAAACCCTTCTCGATACACCCAGTCGCTGGGGGGAAGAAACTCAAGAAGTCTGATGGACCCTCCCTCAGCACATGTCCAGATGTTCCGGAGGAGAAAAATGTGGAGGAGGAAAGAGGCGAGGAGGAGAGCGGAGGTGATGGAGAAGGTGATGGTGATGATGGTGGCGAAGGACAGAGCGGTGATGGCGCTGGGGCTTTGTCCTCTGGGCAAGCAGGGGAGATCCAAGAGTGGACAGATGATGCTTTTCGCCAGGCTTTTGAGGGGTTGGAGGCAGGATCGGCCTTGGTGGAGAAGACAAAGAAAGCTGACAAGGCCGGGACTGGTGCCAATTCATCTTCCAAGACATTTTAGCTAAGGCAACCCCTGCGATTCAAGGTGAATTTTTGACTCCTAACGACTCCATTTATGATAAGGATTTAGGAATATTTTATGGCCAGCTCCCGTCCTAGAATGAGATCCAGGATTATTGCAGTATCCTACTCCTCCCCAGGGTTATAACAAAAGCGTCTTTTTACTCTTCTTAACTTGATACGTTTCTTGAATTATGGCTCAATGTATGCTTGTAACACTTGGTTTTTATTTCAGGAGCGCGCGAAGCGGCCAAGACATCAGATGTTCGGCACCGGCTTGAACAATACAAACTTCTCAAAGCTTCTACTAAGCCGAAGCCTTCGACTAACCGCCTCGAAGACGTAGTCGGCTACCGTCCTCTTCTTGGGGTCATCGAAGAGGACATCCAAAAGAGGAAGAGGAGTCGTTCCTTGTTCGAATCCTCACCTGGTTCTCGTCCCCCAACGCAACCTCTTCGGGATACCACGGAGGAGAATATTGAGTTTATACCTTCCCCGCACCCGTCTGAAATCCCTACTGTTACCCCAATAGATCATCCCGGCTTGGCTCGTAATCCGTTTGCGGGTCATCCGGACCTGGATGCTGGCTCTCATGATATTTCCTTTGACGAGGCTACTGGTGAGCACCTTCTCCCTCGCAATCCTATGGTACGGGTGCTTGATGAGGCTAAGTCCCTGGACCTTGATTTGCTTACTACTCGGATTGTATCTATGGGGGACGAAGCTAAGGCAAACATCGACCGGGTTGCTGAGGAGACCAGGAAGCTGATGGGGCATCATGCCCGACTAGTCAAGGCTAGGGAAGAAATCGAGAGCGCCAATATTCGATTGCGGTTAATGGTTTCCGACCAGGCCAAGCAACTCGCCGATCAGGCCATCCAGATCTCTCAGCATGAGGCCACCTCCAGGAGACTAAAGAAAACCATGGAAGAGGCTAGCGGAGCAGAGTTACGGAGAATGGAGGTTGCCTGCAAGGAATAGATCGATATGGCTATTGCAACGGTGGATGAGGTCTGGAAAGCGGATCTCGAGCGGGTAAAGGAGTTATCCGGGAAGCTTGAAGCCGCAGAGCTTGCTCAAACCAAGCTAAAGGAGGAGATGGAGGCAATGAGGAAATCTCTTCAGGCTAACCGCTCGCGATACCGATCAAAGAGGGATGCTGCCATTGCAAAGCTGTTGGCTTCTGAGGTCCGAATGAGGGAGTTCGAGGAGAACGAGGGGATGATGGATGAGATGCTCCAGGATATGTACTTCCGTACTTGGAAACATGGCAACTTATCCTGGATGGATGATTATCCCCGAGTCATGGTCAGGATTTATCTCAGGGCTCTGGAGGAGGCCAAGGCTGATGCGGATAAGGAGGGTGGCATGGCCTTCAGAATGGATGTGGTTACGACCCAATTCACCAAGGAGGAGAAAGTGGCAGTGAAGGAGGGTATGCGGCTGCTCGCTGCTGAGGAAGTAGGTGTGCAGTTGGGGGATGATGATCAAGGAAAAGATGCTGGTAAGTCTTCCCTTTTAGCCTTTTCATAACTTGGTTGCTTATTGTTTATTTAATGGATTCCTCTCCTGGATTGGACAGGCGGGACCTCTGAAGCGCTAACTACCTCTGGTCAACATGCTGGGAGTTCTGATCCTGCGGTTAAGTAGATCTCGGAGGGCCAGCAGGATAGAGGCGAAGCCCCGATGCAGCCGACTCCTTGGCTTGATCTGGACATTTTTTGGTTTCCTTGACATTGCTGTCTATGTTAGTCTTAAAACATTAATTTAATTTTTAGGCTGTAATTATGTAACGAATAACTTGATTTTGGGCATGTAACTTTTAACTTAAACTGATTTTGCTATATTTGAATGCTTTTGTTATTTTGATGTGTTGCATAAGAAATACAGCTGTGCACAAGTCTGTGATTCAATCGTGTTTGATGCTAAGTTCTTGCTTAAAATATAATTTCATATCTTGCAATGTTTGTGTGATATGCGTATAAATTATAGCTACGCATTCATAGACAAAGGAAGAGAGTACCGCCCTTCGTGTTTTAGTTGTAGATGGTAGCTTTGAAGTTCTTGTGTGACTGAGTATGGAATGCAGCTAAGTGTCCCATCGTCCAGTTGCGAGTTCCTATCCCCATTTGCGGGTATCTCCTATTTTGTGCCCTGTACTTTAGGGATCATTATATAGGATAGGAGGAGAGTTTTTAAATAAAATAGGAATATAAGAAATAGTAAAACTTCCAATCACGGAAGGCCTTCGATGTGCTCAAGTTCGTGGCAAACGGGTTTTGTAGTCACTTTCCCTAGCTGTGGGTCTTGGAGACATTTGTCACCCATCTTACGGCTCCGTGGGGAGTTTTCTTTTCTAGCACAGCCGTACTTAAGACACATCGGAGCCGAGATCGCGCACGGTAACTACCCGGGCCATTATGGCTCGTAATCGTGGGTATTATTCGATTTACCATGGCCGGCTAGCGTGGGTGCTGATCGTCAACCGTGAACTACCCCTGGCTAGCCACACCTTATGTTGGGGCTTAAAGTAGGTTCACAGTTGCCGGCGAGCCGAACGCCGTAATGAGCTGCCTAGGCTATTTTCGGCCTCCACGGTGGCTTATAATCGGCTCATTACAGTTGGCTTTGAGGGCCGCCGCGAGCAATGAGTTAACCCGCAGCAGAGGGATGCTGGAGCAAAAGTGTCTCATTGGCGAGGGCATAGATTCGTATAGTACTTATTAGGTCTTGTCCAGGTGAAGTCGCGCCGTGATGTGTCTTGAATAGAAACACGGGATTTTGTTCAACAGAAAAGGATAAAGTTAACAAGCAGCCAAGATATAAAGGAACGGGTTAAAAAAGAGATAAGATTTTTAAAGTGGTTCGGCACGAAAATGCCTACGTCCACCGATTCTCTTTGTTAATTCACTTCATATGGGCAGTACAAGTTAAGAAAAGTATCGACGAGGGTGTTGGATATTCCATGCCCTCTGGAACACCTCTCCGTCCACTGTTGAAAAAATATAAGCTCCATTGTGGAGATCTTTATGAATTACATATAATCCGTCCCAGATTGGATCTAGTGCTCCGGGGCGCGGGAAGATTCGCTTGATGACAAGATCTCCTTCTTGCAAGCTGCGATGCTTGACTTTGGAGTTGTATTGTGCCGCCACCTTTTGCTTGCGAGCTACCGCTTTGAGTGCTGCATCATTTCTTCTTTCTTCGATTAGGTCCAAAGACATATGGAGGAGTTCTTCGTTTTCTTTCGGGTTGTAGTGGATCCTGCGGTGGGAAGGCACTACAGTTTCAACTGGGAGCATGGCCTCCGATCCGTATGCCAAAGAGAAAGGAGTATGCCCTGTTGATGTTCTGAAAGACGTGCGGTAGGCCCAAAGTGCCGTAGGAAGTTCATCCACCCAAGCGCCTTTTGACCTTTCAAGCTTCTTCTTGATTAGAGTTTTGAGAATTTTGTTGACAGCTTCGACTTGTCCATTTTCCTGGGGACAAGCCACGGACGAGAAGCTTTTGTAAATTCCATGCTCTTGGCACCAGTCGGCGAACTCCTTGTTGTCAAACTGAAGTCCATTGTCCGGTATGATTTTGAGTGGAACCCCTTACCTGCATAGAACATTTTTGATCAAGAAGTTAATAACTTTTGCTGAAGATACTTTATTTAGAGGTTCCGCTTTCACCCATTTGGTGAAATAGTCGACTGCCACTATGGCATATTTGGCTCTGCCTCGGCCCATTGGCAGTTCGCCAATCAAGTCAATTCCCCATACTGCAAAGGGCCAAGGGCTGGTCATCTGAGTAATCACATTTGTTGGTAGTCGAGGGATCTTAGCAAATTTCTGACATCTGTCGCATTTTTTGACGAAGTCCAAGGTGTCTTTGTTTAAGGTAGACCAGAAATATCCATATCGGAGTACCTTCTTTGCCAGAGTCTGCCCTCAAGTGTGATCTCCGCAACTTCCTTGATGGATGTTGGATAAGATTTCCTTGGCTTCCCTTCCAGCGACACACCTTAATAAGGGGTTAGAGAGCCGCGTCGATAGAGGATGCCTTCTTGTATTGTGTAGCGGGAAGCTTTCCTCAAGATTTTCTTAACTTCGTTACGCCCGTCGGGCAGTGTGCCACTTTGTAAGTATTTCCGGATGGGAGTCATCCAAGTTTCCTCTTCGATTGCAGCTATCAGATTCACTTGCTCGAAACTCGGGGCGAGTTGCTTTGAGATGGTTACTGTTCCGGAAGTGGTGCCGTCCTTCATGCTAGCTTGCTTTGCCAGTTCGTCGGCCTCCTGATCTCTTCTCGAGGAATGTGTTCGATTAAATATTGATCCAATTGATCGAGTAGCAGCTTGGTCTTCTTTAGATATGTTGTGAGGCGTTCTCCTCGAGTCTGGAATTCTCCCGGTATTTGATTTACAATAAGTTGAGAATCACTATGGAGACATAAGGAACCGACTCCAATCTCTAGGGCAAGTTCTAATCCGGCTATCACTGCTTCGTATTCTGCATCGTTGTTGGTGGCAGTGAATTCCAACCTTAGAGCATAGTGTAGCTTCCTTCCTCTGGGAGTGATTATTACAATACCTGCCCCCGAGCCTTGTTCGTTTGATGCTCCATCCACAAAGAGATTCCACTTGATGTTTTATGCTATTTCAGATTGCTCCTTTCCTTCGTTGGTAGTGAATTCGACAATGAAATCGGCCAGGCCTGTCCCTTGATGGCGGTGCGAGGATGGTAGGTGATATCATATTGACTCAGCTCGATGCACCATTTAAGTAGTCGCCCGGAAGTGCCGGGACGATGGAGTACCTGCCTTAGCGGTTAATCAGTTAGAACTCTGATGGAATGAGATTGGAAGTAGTGTCGCAGTTTCCGTGATGTGATTAGTAAACAATATGCTAGCTTCTCAAGTTTAGGATATCTGGCTTCTGCCCCCGTAAACCTCTTGCTTACAAAGTATACTGGCCGCTGCGCGCGGTTGTCTTCTCTTACCAAAGCGGCGCTTAGAGCATGAGATGACACAGCAAGGTATAGGTATAGCTCTTCGCCTTCATTTGGAGTTGAGAGTACTGGTGGTCTCTGGAGGTGTTCGATTAGGTTAAGGAAGGCTTTTAAGCATTCGTCAGTCCACTCGAACTTTCCTTTGTCCTTCTTTAGAGCTTCGAAGAATGGGACGCACTTGTCAGTTGCTTTAGAGATGAATCTGCTTAGGGCGGCCACTTTCCCATTTAGGCTTTGCATTTCTCTTCGAGTGGAAGGTATCCTGATTTATTTCAGAGCCCAGACTTGTTCAGGGTTCGCTTCAATTCTTCTGGCATGGAAAATGAATCGTAAGAACTTTCCGATGATACTCCGAAGGAGCACTTTAGAGGATTCGGCTTCATTCCATATTGGCGAAGTACTTGAAACATCTTGCTTAGGTGGCTTACGTGGTCATTGGCTTTCCCTGATTTTACTAGCATGTCGTCCACATAAACTTCCATAGTTCGTCCTATTAGTTCTGCGAACATCTTGTTGATGAGGCGCTGATAAGTAGCTCCGGCGTTTTTAAGTCCAAAAGGCATTACTTTGTAGCAGTACAATCCCCGGTCAGTGATAAAACTAGTGTGGTCTTGATCGAGAGCGTGCATAAGAATTTGGTTATATCCTGATTATGCGTCCATAAAAGATAAGAGATCGTGCCCGGCTGTGCTGTCCACCATCTGATCGATTCGGGGGAGTGGGAAGCAATCCTTTGGGCAAGCATCATTTAAGTTGGAGAAGTCAATGCACGTTCGCCACGTCCCATTAGCCTTCTTTACTAGTACTGGGTTAGCGATCCACTCTGGGTGATGGCTTCTCGTATGAAGTTTTTGGCAAGCAGGTTCTTTACTTCTTCATCGAGGGTTGTTGATCGTTCTGCCCCCATATTTCTCTTTTTCTGCTTTACTGGCACTTTGGTAGGATCGATGTTCAGTACGTGGCACGCTACGTCTGGGGAGATTCCAATCATATCAGTGTGCGTTCATGCAAATACATCCAAGTTGTGGCGGAGAAAATCAATGAGTTGATCCTTCAATTCTGCTTTTAGTTGAGATCCGATTTTCAATAGTCTACTTGAGTCATGTTTGTCTACAGATACAAACTCCATAGCCTCTGCAGGCTTGGCGGTGGCCTCCTCCTCTTTGTCCCTGGGGTCTAACTCATTGAAAGGATCACTGGTATATCGAAGAGGAGGGGCTCTCTTTAGTTGCTATGCTTCCAAGCTTTTCATACAGAGAGTAGTCTCTGCATTCTTCCCTTTATCCCTTCTGCGGTTATTGCGAAGTTCAGTTACGTAGCAGTCTCGAGCAGCGTCTTGATCTCCCTCTACTTCTCCTATTCCATTGTCTGTTGGGAATTTCATCTTCAGGCACCACGGGGACAGGACAATATGGAAGTTGGACAAGGTTGGTCTTCCCAAAAAGACGTTGTCGGCCGAGTGGTTTTCTATTAGCACAAATATTTGTTTCCGCACAACGGAGCGGGGATGATTTTCTATTTCAACAAAGAGGTCCAGTTGCCCGAGGGGCATCTTCGCATCTCCGGTGAAACTATGTAGCGGTTTGTTGCAGGGAGACACATCCTTCATCGATAGCTTCATTTTTTCGAAAGCATGCTTAAATAGGATATTTACTGAGCTTCCAGTGTCTACTAGAATTCGGAAAACTTTGGCTGGACCGAACCAGGCAGAGATGACCATAGGATCCATGTGAGGGTACTGCCTTCCTTCTAGGTCACACCTACCGAATGTGATGTCATTGTTCTCTTTCTGCTTTGGGTGGCGTTCTTCTATAACGGAATTAACGCAGTCTTCATTGTTTCTAAGAGACTTTCCATATTTTTCCATCTCTGCCCAGCTTCTGTCGGCGATGTGTGCTCCTCCCGATATGGTATGGACCACTATCTTCTCTTGACTAGAGCCGCTGGTGTTGCGATTTCCTCCGCCTACTTCCGGGGGTGATAGCCTCGGGCTTTTATTGGCAGGAGCTGGAGTCCTATTCTGGCTTTTTACATAGCGTTCCAGTCTCTTCCTTCTGATGTGTTCTTCAATTAAGTCCCGAAGATGATGGCATTCATTGGTATCATGCCCATGAGATTCGTGGAAATGGCAGAACTTTCCAGATTTAATTGCGTTATCTGATTCCTTCTTGTGTGGGGGGCGTCTGTATTTAACTTCGTCTTGGGTGGCCAGGAAGATATTTTCGATTGTTTCATTCAAAGGAGTGTAAGTGTCAAATCTCGGTCCTGGCCGATATAGATGCTTTTCTCCCTTCTTGCCCCCAGCACTATCTCTGGAGTCATTTCTTCGAACGTCCTTTGCTACTGCGGGTGTGTTGCCATGAGCTGCCTTAGCTTGTTGCCCTGTCTGCCTTTCAATGGCAGCGTCTTCAAGTCTCATATATTTTCCGGCTTCATGGAAGAAATAGGGTAAGGTAGCTGGCTTTTCTTTTGTTAATCTCCTAGCAAATTTAGTATCCGGATGCACACCACTGTAGAGGGCCATTAGGATAAGTTTCTCATCAGCATCCTGGACTGCGGCCGCTGTGGCATTGAATCGGGTTAGATATTGTTGCACTGTCTCTCCGGTCTTTTGTTTGATATTGGATAAGGAATAAGCGTCCTTGGGTTGTTCCACATGAATGTGGAATTGGCTGATGAACTTTTCTTTCAACATTTCTCATGAGCTGATGGACCCTTGGGGTAGATGGCAGAACCAGGAGGTACATAGATCTGCCAAGAATAGTGGAAAGCATTTACACAATACTCCTTCTGTCGCTCCGCTCATGAGCATATGCTGTGTGTATCTCTGTAAGTGTATGACGGGGTCAGAGGTTCCCTTGTAAGGCTCCATTGTTGGCATTTTCCATTCTCGGGGGATGATGGCAATTTCGATATTGCGGGTGAAGGGGCTGGTTACCCTAGCGCCTATCCCTCGATCTCTTTGATCCCGTTGGACGCACTCTCTGAACAATCGTGCCATCCTTTCATCGGAATTTGGGGTGGATAGGAAGGAATTTGGTTTTTCTCTGCAAGATTGATTCCGTCCAGATGACCTGTAGGGATGGTATCGTCTATCACTCCTAACATTCTCCAATGGCTGCCTCTGGTCTTCCGGGGTCATGCTGTGTTCTGCCACAGTTGGCCCTTGCCTTGATCTTCCCCTGCTGGGTTCTGTTCTAAGCACTTCCTCGAGTCCAACTTCGGGCTGGACTCCAGCTCGGCCCCGTCCAATGGTGTTTCCATGGTTAGGTAGCATGACAGGCTCAGCTACATCCGACCTCTGCCTTGTACCTTCCCTGTTGGGTTCGGTTCCAAGTGTTTCCTCGGGTCGAATTCGGGCTGAGTCCGGGCTCGACTCCTACCATTGTTGTTTTTGTTGTTAGCCTCTTCGAAGAAGAAAGATCTTTGTCGTCTTCCAGATCCTCCAGACTGGGATTCACCCCATGATTCAGTGTTGTGGTTGGATTCTTCAACATCCCTTAAGCGTGACATGAGTTGGTTCACCAAGGCTTCTTGTTGGGATGTGAAGCCATCAGTCACTTCGGCCACAACCCTGTCTAGATCTGCCCTAGTAATTGCTGCCGGTTGTTCCGTGGCAGGGGCTGTCGGATTTACCTGACTTCCATTTTGTACCGCTGTTGGAACGGGACGATTCTCTTGATCAGTGATCACTGGATCTGGAATACTGCTAGTTGCGATGTTCTTCCTTTTGTTAGCATCTTTCTTCTGCCCGGGAGGCATGTTTTCCAAGAAATGAGCGATGCTGATAGGAAAAAGGTTAAGTGGGAGAAGCTGAAGCTTCGAGCTCCGTTCTCAGTCAAAGCACCAAAAATGTTTGCACAAAAATGGGCAAACACCTCCAAATCATATGATTTAGTCGATTTTAAGTTGTTCTTAGTGATTTGGGTGATTCATGGAAATATGTAAAAAGCATGGACTATGCTGTAAAAGACACACAGATTTAAAGTGGTTCGGCCAGAATGTACCCACGTCCACTTTATATGTTATTCTCCTTCACTCTTCAGATTACAAGTACAAATCTTTGATTACAAATATATGAAAGTTGTTTGAAAGTTATGTCCGTGCTTGAGCTCTCAAACTTGTCTGCCATTGTTGTACCCCTGCCCCTTTATTTATAGAGTGAGGCTGGGGGCAGGGGTCTTGGATGTATATAGCTGCTGGTGGGCCTGGGCTGAAGTGATCTGGCCTGGCAACGTTGGTTCGGTAGTAGATGGTTGGTCTAGCATTTTGGTCCGGTGGTAGAGGAGATGGGATTGGTTTGGTGTGGTTGATTCGGTGGAGGCTGGTCCTGTGAGGCCTTGGATCGGTGGAGGTTGATTCGGTGGTGAGTTGGTCGGGTGAGGCCTTGGATCGGTGGGGGTTGATTCGGTGGTGAGTTGATTCGGTAGTTAGTGGAGAGTGGATTGGTTCAGCAGGGCCTTCCCCCTTTTGGTTCGGTGATGCTTTCTTTCTTTGGTTCGGTGGTGGAAACGCACCCAACAGTCTTATTTTCATTTGTTTATTCCCTAAAGAACCGGGGTTGAGTTTACCAAAAAAATCGAACGTTGTTTCGAAGAAACCGGGATCAGATAAGTTATCTGAAAACCACTTTGATTCAATGAATCATTTTCGAAGTGAAGACAAGATCATATAAGCGAAGATGGGCGTTGAAGTGCAATGGCTAATCGATAATAAACCTGAAGATGGTTCCAAAATGGATGTAGTAGGAATAGTGCCTTCAGTTTCATTCAGACCTAGAATGGACTTGTATGGATGAATGCTTTCAGCACATTGTCATTGAAGGACAATGAGAATTCTAAGTGAAAATTCCTTAAAAAGGTCGTAGCCTCAAGTCTCATCAACCGAAATGACTGAAAATCAAGGGAGACGCAACAAGGCTAAGTGGATCGCACCCAATTAGGATATGGTCATCACCTTTCTAGATACCCTCGAATATTATAAATACAGTGCATGAGAGAGCTCGATAAGGGTAGTAACACCCGTGGTGATAGTATATTCGGTTCTTTCTAGGTTAGGGGTAAGGCCATTCTTGCATTGTAGGGGATCCAGGCGAGGCCTTAGTACATTTTTCTAGACGTGACTATGATAGGTGGTACCCCAGTACCTAGTCACTTTATGAGAATCCATTCTCCAATACGTGCCTTTACGATTTTGGTTGTAGAACATAGTATGCTGGAATTTGATGAATTTAACAAATTCGGCTATTCGAATAGGTAGTACTTAGAAACTATTATAATATAAGAGGTTTTTGATATAAAATGTTTTGATTATCGTAAGGTAAAAACCCGTCATGTTTATGTGTGGCGTGGTCTTACAAGATACCTTTGTTTTTCAAAGGATTTTTATAATAGTAATAATTCAAATCGAGTGTGTTCTCTCATGCTGGTTTTCCAGACCGACTCGGATGTTATTTTATTATAATGCTCAGGACATACCGAGTATTACATATTCAGGTTAAGATGCTATGGAGCTCAAGAGACGAGCTGGATGACAGAGGTGTATTCCACATATTTGATTATATTCCGCTGTGGGTGTTAGGCTAGTTAATACTGGCGAGGACAAGTTATTTTTAACTGTCCAGTATTGAGTTATTGATTTGTTGTACTCTAATGAGGGTATGTATAAATAATAGTTATTGCTCTTTTGTATAAAGACATGTTATTATCTATTGTATATTGTTCCGATGCGATTGTGATATTCTGTGTTGTTGTTTCTCTTTCTTCTACCTCTTGCTTTTCTTTTCCCCTAATTATTGGGTTTTCCGACATTCGATTGCTCGGCATGTAATACAGTGACGTATTAGTGTCAATTTTTTAGAGTCAAAAATCCCGACCGTTGCACTTGGTATTAGAGCTGAAGGTTAGGAAAGAACCTTTGCAGAAGACAAGACAATACATAATATATAGCAGATAACCGAGAACACGGAGTCAACCATAGCGATAATATACATTATATAATGTATAGATATAACGTGTATACAATAATGGTACATCTCAACTTATATGCTAACTAATTCTATATAATATATGATGAAAAGTTAATGTACAACACCATATCATATATATATATATATATATATATATATATATAATCAATATCATACTAATAATATGCAATGATCCTAATGAATGTCTTCTCCAAGCTCAATAAACAAACGCATATCATGATGTTCCTATACCTGAAATATCTCTTGACTGACTGGAGTATTATAAAATAACACACGAGTTAGATTATGTCTAATCAAGTATCATAATAAGGATAAAATAATGTAGAAAGGAAATAACAATATCATGTCATCTCTAGGGATGCTCAAACTACTACAAATATATTAATATATGGATAAAGGGATCAAAATGCATATCTAAAATATCTATAAAACACAATAAATAATTTACAAGTCATCATATCAATCAAATAGCTCAAAACTACATGAAACAATCAATTCTAATATCTAAAGATGTCATCATCTATATATAAATACATCATATAAGAAATCACATAGTCAATAAAAATGGGTGGATCGATCATACATATCTAGAAATTATCATCAAAATCTAATATATATCACTAACTGAGATATCCTCAAGGAAACTCAGGCGGTAACGAAGCAGTGCCTACAATCTCTCTCAATCTTATATCATAAATATCATTATCAAATCATTGAAAATCAATAAGAAAGACTTGAGCCAGTTTAAAACAATGTAGCAATGTAAAAAGTCATATATCCCGACCTATAGTCCTTGGAGAGGCGAAATTCTCAACCAAAAGGTCCTAAGAGATATAATGAACAAATCAATAATAAGTTGGCCATCTGCTTGAGAAGGATATGGGGTTGATCATACTCTAGGAAGAGTCTCATGTATAATCTCATCTATACATAGTATATGTGTATCTACCTCCCACATACATCCACATACATCCATATATACCGAAACTGAATAGGAGACTGATAACACATATGCTTGCTCCAGGATCCACACATGCTCCATATGACATAGCTCCTACAATCATCGGTTACCATTACCTCTCCTCTTCCGGTATCATGAAACTGATCCACTATAGGCTAAACAATACGTAGCCTCTTCGGCCACGACTACCGACATGTGCTCTTATATAACCGTCCGCTGGCTTATGCGATACAACGGGAAACCAACTACCAATACCGTGATGCACATCAGATACCATAAATAATGACGTGCCTCAATTGGGAGTGCAACCTCCTCGATCGGGCTACTAGGGTGGATACTGGCCAATCTAATTCACTCATGAAACATAAATGGCGTCAAACAAAGGTAGACAGACATATAACGTACACAAACTGTATGGCTCACAAGCAACCTCCATATATACTCACTGTAGCAAGCCAACTCACAATATACGCTAGAATGAGTGTTATCCACGAGCAAAAAAATAATTGAATAAATAACACAACGACATCCCATACCACCTTGTGTTACTACTTCATTTATTCAGTGCTCATACATCACACTCGCTCTTCCATTATTCCATATAACAAGTACAAAGAACAACTGAAGAAAAATAATTGAATGCCCTATCACAAACAGTATTATAACTCCGTTTATATAGATTTCTCACTACATAGAATAGAAATCACCACAAAATTATGTAAAAGGATGTAAAGACCCGCAAATTTATCACTTTGATAAATTATATTTATATTTGATTCAAACTCAAGATTTTATAACACAAATTATAATGTTTTGAACCATAAATAATGATGGTAAACTTGTTTAAAGGTATATTAACAAATATGAATATTTGGAGAGTTTTCATTAGAAAAATGATGAAAAACAATTTTCGGGACATTTACAATATTAAAGAAAATGTAAATGGGCACATACACTTATTTATCCATTTAAGCAAGAATATGAAATAAAATTATTTATTTTATTTTTGAAAGTAAAATATATTTATGACATCATTAGGGTTATCATCAATATATATATATATATATGTATATATATATATATTGATATTTTAAGTTAAGTTTAAATAATCAAATAATTGTTTTAAAATGTTAATAAATTATTTTAACATGTAATATAGTGATGATAAATTAATTATAATAGTTTCATAAAGAAATATACTTGTTTTAAAAATATAAGAAAATTCATCATGTTTTGTAGATACGATGGCATTTTTTATAAACACTTGTTTAATATTGATTTATATGGTTTTATAATTCAAATATGATTGTTTTAATTTATTAGTCATGATATGAAGTTTGTTTTCAAATTTTGTGTACATTTATATGTAATCTAATTAATAAGCGAAAATGTAACTGGGATTTGGCTTTCAGATTTTCAACGATTCAACATTGTTTGTATGTCTTGTGCAAATATATAACACATGCATATATGCATTAACATATACATATACACATATATACATAACAAATACATATATACAGATAAACATATATCACAAAATGTCTTTTATTTTCTTCATCCTTAAGTCATTAAAAGCAAACTTACCATCACATCTCATGCTTATACACACCTACACATGGAGGATCACTTGAGGAAGGGGGGTTGCATGTGTACTATTGTTGGGAGAGGGGTGGAAAGGCATGTATGACAAGATGGATGGGAGGGGAGATATTTTTTTCGGTTGCTTCATATCTATGGCTTCCTACCCTATATATACCTACCCTACACCTTCATTATCCAATACGCTAAGTTCTAAGCTCTCTCTTCTTCTAGTTAAACTCATTAATGACCTCTCCATGAAAGAAAAGTATCATTGCACTTCAAAAAATAATGAACATATCCAAAAGTGATTAAAGCACCTCAAAACCAAAGTGCATCATCTCCCCTACCTCCTAGTAGTACACGGCCACCGCCACCTCCAACTTTGGCTAAGTACATCAACCCTAAAGACATCATGGTCGAGCTTCCACAGGTAAAGGAGGAGATTCGGGGCAAAGAAAAGAGAAGGAAGTGATGTTGGATTTTCGTCGGTTTTATTTCAAGAAGCTTCGGAAAAGTTTGGTAGAGTGAAAATCGATAATGAGAACATGAGCTTAGTTTCATTTATTTAAAACTTAAAATGATGTAATGCATGTTTAATTAGTAGATTAATAAGCTTAGTTGAATAGTGGATGAATATTTGGTTAATAACTTGGTTGCTAATGATGGAAAAATAATATTCATCAAAATAGAAATTGTTAATTAATTAAACAATGTAAATTCATGAAGAATAAATCTTCATTAATATGTATATAGGGTTTATTAAGCCTCTTTATGGTTTTGAATATAAAATGGTTGAAAAATGATTATTACAATAATATAACATTATAATTGGAATATAGTGGAAAATTAGTTTTTAATTTAGTAAAAATAGTTTAAATGATTTAAAATGGTTTATTATGGTTTTTAAATATTTTACATTTTTTTTGAAAAGTTAGATGAAGTTTGAAAATTTGAGCCAAATCGAGCTCGTCGCATAGCAGTAGTTCGTAATTTTCCATCTTGAAAGTTAAATTAATGTGTAGGAAGCAATATAAGTAGGAATTCTTTGTAATAAGAATTTTCCAAACCCATTAGAATATAGTTTTCAAACGAAAGAAGAAAATCAAGATTTCATTTAATAGAGTTTGAAATATATCCAAATCAAGTTTTCAAAAACATCGTGTTTTTGGCAGTACAAAAATCAAAGGGGTAAATTCTTCAAAAATGAATATTCTTAAATCTTTAAAAATATAAAATAAATTCTATAAATGTGATTAAATATTTTAAAATAATTTTTTATATAAAAATTGGATATATATGAGGTGGAATATATATTTAGAGCTGAGAAACTCTAAAAATACTATTCACAGCGGTTTTTACGATGGTTGTCAGTAATTTTTGCAAAGCATGGTTTTAACTTAATTATTCTTCCCAATCTTTTTTGTAATCTTTTCAAATGAATAATTAAGTATTTTGAAGATTATTTAAAAGTTTTATAATTATCTTAAAGGAGTTTTAAAATAAATGATTAAAGGAAAAATGTTTTAAATAATATTGGAATGGTGCTAAGTAAATGAAAATCATCTCTTAATAATGATCGTATAAAGGATTTACAGTTGATAAAATAACTTGACCTCCTTATGGATGATAGAAAGATAGTCCCTAGACACGAGCTTGGACACTAATGTATGGGTTTCGCTCTAGCTATCCGGATTGCCCGACGGAGAGGATAGTTAATTTGATCTACTCAGATCGCATTTTTTAAGTTAAAAGAAAAGATATTTGGATTTTTTCAAAAGTTAAAAAATATGTTAAAATATGAATATGGTGGTATAGAGAATATCATAGTTAAACTCTGTATTAAATTTTAAGGAGGGAACTCGTACTATTCGTGTGAATTTAAAAGGCGATTTCACCGTTATTTGACGAATAGTACAAGTTGAATATGGAAATTGGTATTGAGTATAGGGATTCTTTTCTACTCAATACTAGTAGATTTGGGTTTACAGTAAATGACGTCTTAAATAACGTTGTTTTGACCCATTTAAAAGCTATGATTTGAAAATAAGAAATCTTTATTAAGATTTAAATAAATGATTTTGAAATGTTATCCTAAGTAAATGGTGAAATGATTTGGAATTATTCCAAGATTAAAGAGGTTTAATCAACCAGAGAATTTGATAAATGACGCTTGATGATTCCATATACTCTTAACGGTAAAAGAATAAAAGAATATATCTCCGAAAGATATTTGATTTGATAAAATGATAAATTGATTGGTGATAGTCACCTATATACTTGACATCTTAGTATCAATGATTGGTACAGAGAAACCGGGGTCGGATTTGAGTAATTGCTATCCAAAAACCACTTCGAACCAATATACATGTTTGAAATTGAAGATATGTTGAAGATAATAATTTGAAGACGGAGATCTTCATAGGTTGCTTACCACTAGCCTCTAGGTTCTTCATAATGTAGGGTTGCTTGCCACTGACCTCTGGATTAATCCCCATATCATATATATATGTTGGCAGTAGTGCCTTCATTCTGAAAATCTTCATAATGCAGGGTTTTTCCTTCACCTAGACAACTTTTATGGATGAACATCTGACATTGCATTTCTAAAACCACGTACATTGATCTCTATTAACGTACATCTATTTAGTGGTGTAGTAGGTAATCATTCCTATACTTAATATCCTTCTCTAAGATGTAAGAGCTTAGAGGTTGTATTTTTGTGGAAATCAATAGAGTGTTGTTAGGAATGGCAACGTGGCATTTTGAGTGGAATTTTCATTGTGAAAAGCAAAACGTTGCTTTGTGAAAAGCAAAGAGAGGCTTTATGGAAAGAAGAGCATGGCTTCTTGAGCCTCACATCTCAGGAATGATATGGGATACTATTTGGTCTATAGGACAAATATTTCAGGCCATCGGTTTTATTTATGATGGAGTCCAGTAGTGTTGGGACCTTCAATGGTTTAAATGTACGGGTATTGGAGGCTCGACTGCGAAAAAGCAAAGCCACTGAAATATGCTACTCCATGGAAGTGTAAAAATGCAGTATTGAGCTTGCTTAAGAATAGTGAATAATCATCAGAGACTAGGTATGTTATGCATGGATTTCACATTGAAGGAAATGGACACCAATTCCCTATCATGTTGGTGATCCAATTCCAATACCAACTCTACAATTTTGGTTGTATTTCCAAAATAGCTGAAACCCCTCTGGTATCATATACACCGTTTGACATTGTTTGGGTATTAGTACCTTCTTTATATATTTATTTAAAAAGTGTTTTCAAACCAATGTCATTAATGATAATATCAAAAAAAAATTGGTAAAGTATTTTGGTTATCATAAGGTGTCTGTATTTATGTGCGGCATGGTCTTACGAGATACCCTTCTTTTCAAAGCTTTTGATTGGCATCAATATGATCCATGACAATGCCGTATACATTTACGATTTGGTTTTCTCATCTTGGTTTTATCAAGCCTGATCCGGGTATTTTTAATACTCAATTTATATTCAAGTAGTTTCATGTTTAGATAAAGACGGTTAGAGTTTCCAGAAGAGAGCTAAAGACCTTCATTAGCGTATGGACATAATTTTTTCCACTGCATTATTTTTGTTGTGTTTTTTCAGCATTTATAAGGACAATGGATTTATAACTGTCTAGTCTAAATCTAGATTAGACTCTAATATTGTATTCAAATTTTTCCGCTCTAAATTTTTTTATGGTTAATTATATATGATTGTTCCATTGGTGTGAGATTCTGTTTTCTTCTTTGTTCTGTGCTATTTTTGTTTTTACTTTTATCAATCTACCTTTTTGGCACTACAATTTGCAATACGTGAATATCGAGGATGTACGAGTATCGGTTTTCAAGAGTCAAAAAGGTAGGTCATAACATTTGGTATCAGAGCTTAGGTTGAGCGAATACTATGCTTTGGTGGGGGTAAAACTCATTATAGATAGGGTTGATAATATCTTAGAATGAGTGACTCATCAAAGATAGGGTTACCAACCCCGAGAATGAGTTTGAGAAGATTATATATATGAGTGTGTATTTGTTAACGGATATAAAATTGTTTTTTGTTGATTAATCTGTTGAGTGGTTTATAAATTATGTTAGTGCATGAAGACTTCATGCAATCTATAGAGATTCCTAAATACTTAAACAAGGCGTACCAACGCACTATTTTCAAGTGGATTATATTTTATATACAAAAAGAATATAGATATTTGTGTTATTTAGGAAATCTATAAGATGCATTCCCTTTGGAAAGTTCAATGAATTAGGTCTTGATCTGTTTAGTAATGATTGTAATAATATTCTAAGCATCAATCAGATGTTGGCTTGGGAAAACGGTATCGTACGCTTAGTAAATTATTCTCCTTATCATTGAAGGATCAACGAAAGTTCAAATCCAAACAAGTCTAAATCAATTTATTTAGATAAAATGGTTTTTTATGTAAAGAAATAAATGGTATGAAACTTCTGATGATATTTTGGTATATCACTTAGGGGCAGAATGGATTTTATATGCCCGGTGATGAGTCATGACTGAATGCAAAACAAGCACAAAGATTATTACAGAAAGAGAAGCATGATGACTGGGTTCTTATGCTGGCATCTACCATTACAAATTCACAAGAAAGGGCATTATGCAGTTCAGTGTAAGGATAGGATAATAAAGGAAAAGAAGAATAGGAAAATAAAGGAAAAGAAGAATCTTTTAGGGATGATATATTCTGTTTCAATTGTAAAAGTGAAGGACATTTCCTATGTGAGAGCCCTAACACAACGAAGGAACTTAAAATTCGGTGAAGAAGGACGTAGAGTTGCTACCATTGCAAAGGAATGGGACATATAGCCAAAGAGTGTTCCAAACGGGCTAGCAGTTGGTGAAGGAAGACATTTAATGAAGGAATGTCCAAAGAAAAGGTGGGTTGACTTAGTTACCAAGGATAAAGCACTATCTACCTCAGAAGGGGTCTAAGAATAGTGTGTATAGCAGTTCAAGTATCTATATATATGATGGTGGTGTATGATAGACTATATTCCTCAGGAATTATCCCTAAAACTTGTAATACAGGCTAGTGTCAAGAGTAGGTGTCCAAATATGATGTTATTAATAAATCTCCTTTAGGATTATTCTCTTTGTGCATTTCTTCTATTTTATAGCAAATGAATTCAATATGATATTTGGGAACAAAAGGTTTAAAGGAATGTTATAAAGAAATGGCTTTATAAAAGTGTTTAAACCGAAGTTAAAATTTTATGATATATTTTCATAAAGATTCCTCGAAAGTCAATAAGTACAGGTTTATGTTTAAAAGATAACGTGGATCATTAATTCATAAACTAATTAGTAATTGTTAATTTTTATCAACGTGTTTGCACTTACTATTGGTTAAAGGGTGTATATTATAATATAAGAAGTTTGTTATAATTTTAGATATAAAAAAAATTTACCTTTTAAAATTGAAATAATTCCTTTAGAAATAAAATAGAAAATTTCCATGAATAAATATCTTGAAGAATAAAAGGGTTTATAAAAGTGTTTAAACCAAAAGATAAAAGTTTTATGAAATGTTTTCGTAAAGATTTTGGGAAGCTATAAAATATGTATGTCGCGCGTAGATTATTTCATCACACAGTTGAGGTGTTTACTCCAGTTTGAAAAGGATTTATCACACAATTCTTAGCAATGATCATTGTAAGGATTTAGGGTTGGGTACTTGTGTTTCCTATCATAATCGAGAGCTATGTAAGGGAAACGAATGATTCTAATTTAAGAGCCTAATCAGAGTCCGCACTAGAGGATCGAAGGATCAAGATTAGTTCAAAAGTAAAATTTGTGGATTCGAATAGGAGATCAGGTCAAATATTCCATAAGGATGATCTATGTATGTCATACGGAATTGAGCTTAAAATACATATTTTGGGATTTGGGTTGCAATGTTGAGGAAGAAATTCTTTTGAGGGAGAAAGTCTGCAACGACCCGTAAATTTGCCACTTCGATAAATAATATTTATATTTGAAATATTCAAATAAAAGATTAATAACACAGATTATAATGTTTTTATCCATAAATAATGATGGTAAAACTTGTTTTAAGGGTATATTAGTTGGGGTCTTCATCAGAAAAACGGCAAAAATCAGTTTTCGAAAAAATTGAGATTTTCTCAATATTAAAGCGAAGAAACTGGTATACTTATTTATCCATTTAAGCATGAATATAAAATAAAAATTATTTATTTTATTTTTGAAGATAAAATATTTATTACATCATTAGAGATATCATAACTTATATATATTTTCTGGAATTTTAAACTAAGTTTAAATAATCTAATAATTGTTTTGAAATGATAATAATTCGTTTTAATAAGTTATATAGTGATTATAAATCATTTATAATAGCTTTATAAAGATATATACTTGTTTTAACATATGAGAAAGTCCATGACATTGTGTCGATACGACATCACTTTTTATAAACACCTGTTTAATATTGATTTATATGGTTTTATGATTCAAATGTGATCATTTTAATTTATTACTAATGATAAGAAATAAGTTTTCAATTTATATATATATATATATGTAATCTAACAAATAAATGAAAATGTGACTAGGAACCGGCTTTCAGATTTTTAACGGTTTAACGAACGAAAGTTGTTTAATGTGATCGCAACATGTTTTATATGTCTTTTGCACATATATAACACAAACATATATGCACTAACATATAAATATGCACATATATACATAACAAATACATATATACACACATATATACATATATCCCAAAATATCTAAAATATTTCCATTTTCTTCATTCTTAAGCCACCAAAAGCAAACTGCCATCACATACCCATGCTTACACACACCTACACATGGAAGAGAACATGGAGGAGGGGTTTGCATGCGTACTATTGATGGAAGAGGGATGTGGAGGCGTGTATGACATGATAGATGGGAGGGGAGATATTTTTCTAAGGTTGCTTCATATCTAAGGCTTCCTACCCTATATATACCCACCCTACACCTTCAGTATCCAACAAACCAAGTTCTAAGTTCTTTCTTCTTCTTGTTAAATTCATCAATGACCTCTCCATGAAAGCGAAGTATCATATACACTTCCAAAAATAATAAACATATCTAAAAGTGATTAAAACTCATCAAAATCGAAGTAAATCGTCTCCCCTACCTCCTAATGGTGCATGACCACCGCAACATCCACCTTTGGCCGAGAACATCAACCCCAAAGACATCATGGTCATGCTTCCATAGGTGAAGGAGGAGATCCGCGAAGCTCCGAGTAAAGAAAGAGAAGGAAGTGCGGTTGGATTTCCACCGGATTTATTTCAAGAAGCTTCAAAAAAAGTTTGGTAAAGTAGAAATCAATAGTTAGTACTTAAGTTTAGTTTTGTTAATTTAAAACTTAAAATGATGATATCGTGTTTAATTATTAAACTAATATGCTTGATTTCATACTGGATGAATATTTGGTTGATAACTTGGTTGCTAATGATAGGAAAATAATATTCATCAAAATAAAAATTGTTAATTAATTAATGTAAATTCAAAAAGAATAAATCCATATTAATATGTGTAAGAAGTTTATTAAGCCTCTTTATGGTTTTGAATATAATAAGGTTGAAAAAAGATAATTATAATAATATAAATTTATAATATGGAATAAGGTGGAAAATTAGTTTCTAATGTAGTAAAAATAGTTTTAAATGATTAAAAATGGTTTATTATAGTTTTTAAATACATTAACAATTTTCAGCAAAGTTTAATGAATTTGAGAAATTGAGCCAAATCGAGCTCGTCGTATAGCAGCCGTTTGTAATTTTCCGTCTGGAAAGTTAAATCAATGTGTAGGAAGATATATAAGTTGGAATTCTTTGAAATAAGAATTTTTCGAACCTATTAGAATATAGTTCTCAAACTAAAAAAGAAAAATCAAGATTTCATTTAGTAAAGTTTGAAATGTGTCCAAATCAACTTTTCAAAAACATCATGTTTTTGTCAGTATGGAAACGAAGCAGCAAATTCTTCAAAAAATGAATATTTTTAAATCTTTAAAAATATTAATAAATCTTGAAATTATGATTAAATATTTTAAAATTGTTTTGAGTAGGAAAAATTGGCACATATGAGGTGTAATATATATTTAGAGCCAAGAAGCTCTAAGAACACTATTCACAATGGTTTTTGCAACGATTATCGGTAACTTTTGCAAAGCATGGTTTTAACTTAATTATTTTTCCCTAGACCTTTTAGTAATCTTTTCAAATGAATGATTGAGCATTTTTAAGATGATTTGGAAGTTTGATGATTATTTTAAAGGAGTTTAAAATAAATGGTTGAAGGAAAATTATTTTAAACAATATATGAAATTGTGTTAAGTAAATGAAAATCATCTCTAAAAAAAGACCATATAAAGGATTTAGAGTTGATCAGATAACTGACTGCCTTATAGGTGACAAAGAGAAAGTCTCTAGATCCGAGCTTAGATAACCAGTATCTGGGTTTCGCTCCAACTATCCGTACTGGCCGAGTGGAGGGGATAGCTAATTTGATCTACTCGGACTTCATTTTCTTAAGTTAAAAGAAAAGAGATTTGTAGTTTTTTCAAAAGTTATAAGATCTTAAAATATGATTTTGGTGGTATAGAGAATACCCTAATTAAACTCTATATTAAATTCCGAAAAGGGAACTTGTACTATCCACGTGAATTTAAAAGGTGATTTCATCGTTATTCGATGAATAGTACTTGTTGAATACAAAAATTAGTGTTGAGTATAACTAGACTAATCTGTATGGATCCTTTTCTACTCAATAATAATTGATTTGGGTTTACAGTAAATAATTTTTTAAATAACATCATTTTTGACCCATTTAATAGTTATGATTTGAAAATAAGGAACCTTTGTTAAGATTTAAATACATGATTTGGAAATGTTTTCCTAAGTAAAAGGTGAAATGATTTGGAATTATTCCAAGATCAAAAAGGTTTGATCAACCAGAGAATTTAATAAATGAGGCTTAATATTCCATATACTCTTAAAAGGTAAAAGAATAGTTTAAAAGAATATATCTTCGAAAGGTATTTGATTTGATAAATATATAAATTTAATCATCTGTATATTTGACTTCTTTTTATCGATAAATGGTTTAATGAAACCGGGATCGAATTTGGGTAAATTTCTATTCGAAAATTGCTTTAAACCAATATACGTATTTGAAAGTGAAGACATGTTGAAGACAATGATTTGAAGATGGAGATCTTCATGATGCAGGGCTGCTTGCCACCAACCTCTGGGTTAATCCCAAACAGGAAGTAATAGGAGGAGTGCCTTCAGTTTGTCCACCTGCACAACTTGTATGGATGAGTGTCTGACATTGCATTTTTAAAACCATGTACATTGATCTCTATAAATGTACAACTGTTTAGTAGTGTAGGAGGTAACCCCTCCTATACTTAACACTCTTCTATGAGATGTACGAGCTCAGAGGTTGTACCTTTATGGAAATCAATAGACTATTGTTAGAAATAGCAATGTGGCATTCTAAGTGGAATTTTCTTTGTGAAAAGTAAAGTGTGGGTTTGTGAAAATAAAAAAAGTGGCTTTTTGGAAAGAAGAGTATAGCTTCATAAGCCTCACATCCCAAGAATGATACATGATACTATATGGTCTACGGGACATATATTTCAGGCTATTGATTTTATTGGTGATGGAGGAGTCCAATAGTGTATGGACCCTCAATGGTTAAATGGGAAGATATTGGCGGATCGACTGAGAAAGAGCAAAGCCATCGAAATATGCTTTTCCATAATAGTGTAACAATGTAGTACAGAGGCTTGCTTGAGAAAAGCAAATAGTCACTGGAGACTAGGATGTTTGCATGGATTTCGCATCACAGGGAATGGCAACTAGTTGCCTATCATGTTGGATATCCAATTCCAGTACGATATTTACGGTTTTGGTTGTATTCCCAAAATAGCTGTAATACTTTGCAAACATTTCAGCTACCCCATTGGTATCATATACACCGTTTGCATTATCCAGGTATTGGAGCCTTCTTTATATATTTATTTGGAAAGTGTTTTCAAACTAATGTCATTAATGGTAATATCAATATTAATTTGGTATAAAGTATTTTGTATATCATAAGTTAAAACCCATCCGTATTTATGTGCAGTATGGTCTTACGAGATACCCTTCTGTTCAAATGTTTTAATTGGCACCAATCTTATCTATGACATTGTCATAGACATTTATAATTCAGGATGTATTTTATTTTCCGCTGCATATATTTGTCGTTTTTTAGCATTTGTAAAGACAAAGAATTTATAACTGTCCAGGCTGAATCTAGGTTAGACTCTGATACTGTATACAAATTTTTCCACAATAAAATATTTTGTGGTTAACAATTTAAGGTTATTCCATTCGTGTGACATTTTATTTTCTTCTCTATTCTTTGTTCTGCCTTTCTGGCACTTGAATTTACGACACGTGAATACCGAGGATGTATTAGTGTTGATTTCCAAGAGTCAAATAGATGAATTATCGCAAAGGATGCCATCACCATATCATATTAAAGTCAAATAAATCAGCATTTGAGTCATTCATATAATTCAATTCGATATAAAATAAGAGAACGCATAGGAATAGATAACTAATAAAATATTATAAATAGATAATTAATAAATATATTCACTTTTCCTTAAATTATTAATTTCATAACCTCTTATGAATTTTATTAATAGTTTACATTTCAAAATAACATTGGAAAACTCATTACTTTCTTTTAAAACTCAAAGATTATATAATACTAAATTGAACTCGAATCAATTATCTCAACTTTTGAATAATTAATTTTTTTAAATTACCTAGGGAACCAAGCTTCACTTGTAAACTCCAGGGAAGTATGTGCCTGCCACACACATACTTCGGGTATTTGTTATAGGGTTGTCAGTTTCGGGGCTCGAACTCGTGACCTTTGATCTCGCAGTCCGGATCATCTCCCAACTGCGCCAACCCTATTGGCTGAATAATTAAATTTTACTTATAAGAAATCGTATAAAATTGCTAAATCAACTTTATATATAATTAGTTAAACGTTTTTTTTTCAAACTCGATTTATGTATTTATTAAAATTTCATAAATACACTTAGATAACCATACAAAATTAATTAAGAAACATTTCATATTTTTCTTGATTAAATTTATACTCTGAATTTCACTTTATTAATTTAATATACTATAGATTATAATTGCATATATATATATATATAATTATAAAGTATTGAAACTTGTATGGATATAGAGTTGCACTCACATACGAAAATGAAAACTCAGAGGGTCCATTCTTTTTCTAACTGAAATGAGGAAATTGAAGGGGCAATTAAAATGGTTGGGAAAGGGGCAAGTTCGTGAAAGAGGAATGTGCTCGTTTTACGAAAGGGGCAACTCGAAAGGGCAAGGTTATTATTTTATTGTTTGCTTATGTTATTATTTTATTTACGTTAATTATTTTTAAATACATAATACAGAATACAAATGCAGATAAAAAATTTATACTTCATAATTCACATTACAAATGCAGAAATAAAAGTACCGAATAAAAATGCAAAAAATAAAATACAAATAAAACAAACTGCATTCTCCTTCTCAACTGCCTAACAAGATAAATAACTGCCTTCCTAAGCTGCTCAGGGTTATCCAACAGGGCATGCAATGGATTGTTAAGTTGAACTACTCGAGATTTTCCAGCAGTTTAAATTGATTGCCACTACAATTGGGGGTCCGGGGGGTGGCAACCCCCCTAACAGGGCGCTCCCCTCGTCAACTCCTTTAGTGGGATCGACCGCTGACAACGGGTATTACTGTTGGGAATGTTTTCTCAAAGCTTCTGTGATCTGAGAAAGGCGAAAACATTCTTGAAAAAATGATTCAATCGTGCACTAGAGTGATATATCCATAAAAAATGCAACAGAGAGAAGAATACGTTCGGGAAATATACTCGTTTTAGGGGGACGTTCATGCCCGATTCCGTCGAACGCCTCAGATGCGAATGCTCCCCATTCAACGGTTAAGTTGAACTTGACATTGTTGTGGGGTCCACGACCGATGTGTCGGACGGACGCGTCGAACGTAGACGCAAACGCAATATGCCTAGTCCAACAAAAGAACGCTACCAAAGAATCAAAGAAGATTGATGGAATGGAAAGTAAGAAATAACAAACTAGATTTAAACTGACAGGACCCAAATTATGGAAAATTACAAGCACATACAAAAGTGAACTGGCGCATAAATTTGCAGTTCAAAGGCGGATGTACCAGCATAACAAGAAACATGGTTAGGTATAAAAGCATATAAAAGGAATCAGAAGTATGTACAGCTAGCCAAAGAAACAAACTAATGAATGAGACTGAAATTAGTTCGGTAATAAGTACAAAAGGAAAGAAAATAGTGAAATTGTTAAATTAAAAAAGTTAGGAAAATGGTAAATATAAACTTATATAAATATGCATCATCTCATCAACTTGTTGTTCAAAAGCAACAAATAACACAAGATACATGATTATATATTTACATAGGAAAGTCTATTTAGATACAAAATGTAGACACAATGGATCTGCACCATTGGATTGCCCCCTGATTTCCACCTTTCATATAAGGACAAAAATATCCGACGACAATGATTTTTTGTGTCCCCAATTTGAAGTCTATTAACGTCTGAATCCAGATTTCGAATATAAATCCTGAAATAAAGCTCAATACGTTGGATAAAACGAACAACAATAATACATATATATATATATATATCTACATTTATCTTTCCTAAAATTAAACATACTAATCTCAGCAAATTTATTAGACAAAGAAGTAAATATGGAAGAACAAAGTGCTTTACCTTGCCATCATCCATATTTTTGAACATATTAAGGTAGTTGCAGTGGAGCGAAAGCAGACAGAGGGAGCGCTGTGGAATGGAAGAAAATGACCTTTTTTTTACTCTCTCTGATTATGAAGTGTGAGGAAGAAAAGTATTGCACAGAGAAATGAAAAACAAAGCTTAAGTTGCCATTGATTTCAAAAGCTTACAAATATTTTTTGAAGACTTGATCTCTGTCTTCCTTCATACAAACTTAGTGTATATATATAGAAGTCTAGCCGGTCTATCCGGTGACTTTAACTTACACATATAGGTTACATATAATAATTAAAACGGTGCCACTATCTTTTCTTTATGCGTTGTCCTGCCTTTTATTGCTGATGGAGAATAAAGCATGCCGCATTATGAGATGCTTTCAGCCATTTCTTTATACGTGGATTATTCCACTTCTGCAGAATTCTCTGAAAATATCAGTACTTGATTTTGTATCTATAGCTTCTAGGTAGAAATATGGTTTTTAATCCGTATCTACCATATTTTTTGGATCATATTCTCTTGCTATTTCTGCATTCATAGCTACTGCTGATAAATCTGGACTGCTATTTTCTTCTTTAGAATCAAGTCTGCCACAAATAAGTACGTCTGTTTCGGGGTTGAACATATTAATTGTTGCTGTTAAGGGTAATAAAACCATTAATTCCATTTCACCCCAAATTTGATAGCTGGAACTTTCTGCTTGTAGAACTAAATTTTTCCAATTTGGTGGAGAACTAAGCGTTGTGCTGTGCTGGTGATATTGCCATGGCATATGCGCTCCGAACCAAATAGGTGAACCTTCGTATAACTGAAAATAAGCTAGAAGACTTCTACTAGCGTGAAGTCTTGTGTAACCTTTATGTTTAAAGATCGTCATGCGATGGCTAGCTAGTCTAATCCTGTAGTTGCTATCTGATAATAATAATAATGGTGTTGTTGAACTAATACAAACAATAATACCTGGAAATACTCTCAAATAATGCGAAGTAATAAAATAGAATCGTTCTTCAAATCTTCTTAGAGTATCTGCTGGTGTTGAGTTATGGAATGCTTCCCCGATACCATTCTATGATCAAACATATCAATGAGTTCATCTAAATTGTTTGGTAATCTATCAATGTCTACCTGAATTCTAAGCGTGTTTGATCTACGATCTTGAACTATTTTAAACTGGATTCCTTGAACTATTTCTTCATAGTATTTCTTTAGTTTAAGCTGTAGTTCTTCTTGATGGTTATTCCAACTGTCATGCTCCATTTTGTCAATCTTCATCTTGATTTCTATACCCGAATATTTGTATAATTCTTCCATGACCGGTGCTGGTCGTAGCTTTAAGTGATTACTGAGCTGTTGATAAGACAATATTCTTGGTCACTTAGGTAGTTGTCTCCTTGCTTCGTCTCTATCTTCTACTAGTTACTTTATTCTTTGATCCATTAAGTTAACTGTTTCTTGGTTATAGTTAACCTTCTAGAGGCATTCTTCTAAATGCCTGTTTTTATCCATAAGGATATATATATGTGTTTGTGCCTTCTGGTAGAGGTTTTATAAGTCGTTCAACTGTCTAGTTTGGTCGTTGATTATATTATCTAGGGATTGTGTAGTTGAAGAGGCCATTTGAGAGTAAGTTTTGTAACGGTCTTCTTCGACATAATAGTTTGGGCCGAAAACTCTCTTGCCTTCATTTAAGGATTCTGAAAGCATATAAAAACCTTTCCAAACTGGGTTGTAGAAATTTTGTATTGCTATCTGGACCTGATTATAGTGTTTGAATACTCCTGTATAGTTACCCTTGAAAACTACATAACAAAAACAAGTTCTGTAAATTTAACCATCTTGTTTTATTAATCTTTTTCGAATTTTCATTAGAAATAAACTTAACAATAGCTTCACAATCTATTTGAACTGTAAAATCTTTATTTAGAAAAAATTTAAATTTATCTAAACTGTTTATAAATGCTTGGATTTCATAATCCAATGAAGTCCAACTGCTAACTATATTAAAATTACCACTTGCATAAGCAGCAATTTTTTCTGTTGTCTTACTACTATATTTAGAAGGCTTGCATTTGAGGACTGCTCCACAACCTTCCTTACAACCATCACAGTCTATAATAATGTAATCAGCTTCTAATGGTGACTCTAGAGGTTTAATTCTTTTAACTTCTTCCTTAATTTTCTGTACTAATTTTATATCTTCTGTATTAAATTGTGTTTCGCCATTTTTTGATATCTTACCATACAACAGTCCTACTAACTTGGCTAGATATGGAGTAAATTTTCTAGCATAATTAACTAGTCCGAAAAATGCTTGAATTTCTTTTTACTTTCTAATTTATCTGGAAATTCAAGTATATTTTGTGAAATATGTGGCTGAAGTTCTACTTTACCATCCCCTATCTCTAATCCTAAAAATGAAAATTTTCTTTTAAATAATTCCATTTTCTTTTTAGAAACAACTAACCCATTTTCTTCTATTTCTTCAAATACTGTTTTCAAATGTTGTTGATGTTCTTGTATACTTTTGCTTTCAACTAAAATATCATCAATATAAACTAGAAAAAAATCATATTTTTTAAAAATACTGTCCATAAATTTTTGAAATAATGCTAGAGCTGTTTTTAATCCGAAGCAAAGAACATTCCATTAGAAATGCCCTTCTGAACACATAAAGGCTATCCATGGTTTGAAAGTTTCTTCTAATTTGAGCTGATTGTAACCTGATTTCAAATCAAAATTGCTAAATATACGTTTATTTTGAATAAGATTGATTAATGTATCTTTATTAGGGATATTATATCCATTGTCTTCAGTTTTATCATTTAATCGTTTATAATTATAATCTATTCTAGGTTTTTCTCTTTTTTGCTCAGAATGATTTCTGACCAAAAAAGCTACTGATCTATGTTTTGAATCCGATCTTCTAATCAGATTTTGTTTTAACATTTTGTCTATCTGTTCTTTAAAGTCTTTGACATCAGCCGGTGAATAATCAATATTCGCTGTTTTTATAGTAATTTCTGGATTAATAATCTTAATTTTACAAAGGTGGTTAACTTTGTTTTTGGTAACATCGTCACAAATAAATCTAGTTTTTCTATTTTAGAGATAATTTGATGGGGAATAAATTTTACTTCCTTTCCCTTTTCAAATTCCCTAATTGTTTCAAATGCTAAAATTGCTAAAGCAATTTTTGTTTCCTTTTATATCGGAAAATTCTGTTTATTTTGTTTATCTGGTTGTAACAAATCTAATTCACCAAGCCCACTACGCTTTCGAGCGAGCTCTGATGTATAAGTATGATAATTTATTGGTAAATTGTAATTATATTTACTATAAGTAATCCTATTTTTGGAAATAGCAATGCTGCCTCTGTAGTTTAAAATAAAGTTTAAACCTAATAAAAATTCTATGCTTTTAATTTCTTTGGGTGTAAGTGTGTGCATTGTCCTAACTCATATTTTGAACTGTAATTTCCTGCAAAATCTTTGGACTGAATCATAGATTCATCTGGTAATTTATGTGTTAGTGTCATTTAACTTTGATTAGCTGTTTTAGAGGTAATCACATAGTTTAATGGTGTATGAAATTGTGAAAGAACTAAAGAATGTGCTATCAAACTTTTAGTACTTCCTGTATCTACGATAGCTATGGTGTCTATAAAACTATTTTGGTCAAACCAAATTCTACAAGTTATTGCAAGTAAGGATGTATTATATTTGTTTATGTTGACAGAGAATTCGGTATTTTCTTCTATCATGTTATTAAGATGTTCTATTTCATTTTCGATTTCTTTAGATCCGTTTTCCTTAGAAATAGCACCTGATTCATGTGAGTCATAAAAAAATTTCTTTTAAAATCTGTATTTCTTTTTTAAAAATATCAACTTCTAATTGTAATAACTTAATCTGTGTGTCATGTTTGTCAAGTATTTCTTGAAAAACATTCTTTTCATTAAAAGTCTGTTTTTTAGCTATCAAATCTTGATTAAAATGTGTTTCGGCACACAAAAAGAAATTTTCAATGAAACAATTATCACATTGAAATCATTCGTAAATCTCTGGATATTTATTGCAAAGTAAACATGGAATATGATCATTGCCTCTTTGTTGAATCCAAATATGATCACAACTTTTATTGTCTGTATTCATTAATGTGTAAGAAATACTGTTATTAGAAGAACTGGTTTCTCCTTCATTATCAGAAATAATATTGTAAATAGAGTCATTGTCATTAAAATTTTCTTCATTAATAGATTCTATTTCATATTCATTTAATTCGTCAACTAAATTAGCTCTATATTTATTATTCTGTCTGTTAGGGCATCTGTTAGCTAAGTGGCTTGGATCACAACAAATGAAACATGTACATTTCCTATTAGGCTTTGTTTTTCTAATATATCTATCTCTTTTTCGTTTATCAAATTTTTTGGATTTTCGTAAATATTTTCTAGGCTTATAATATCCACAGGCCTGTGGTGTATATATGGTTGTTTTACAAAATTCCCATGCTTTCCTACGAATTTAGCCTTGTAGTGTTGCTTCTCTACAACGTTTTTCTAATTCATGGAAGACAAACATAATTCTAGGACCTGTCCCTAGTTTTTGTGTTTTTCCATATTGTTCATTCCAATCTTTTTCTAGTTGTCTACCTAAATCACCTGGTAGTTTGGAAAAATACTTATTACATAGATCTTCTTCCATTTCTTTACCAGTTTGTACTAATGTTATAGAAAAATCTTGAGAAAATTCTTTGATATATTTAAAATATCTAACACTTAATTGTTTTAAATTTCTTACGGCTATTTCTTGCATTAGTTACCACCTTTGCCTAGATCATTACATATTAAAAGTAATCTAATAAAACTTGTAAAGTTGTATGGGTTATTTACCATAGCTTTTTGTTCTGCAAATAGAGCTGGGTTATCAGTTTTCCTACCCTGTTAAATACCCAAAGCTAATGGACCTAGGGTTGTCTCTAAGGCTGCCCACATGTCCATTTTTGGTTTTTAAGTTGTTTCCCAATAAAGCACTACATTTTGTTCCCAAATTAGTATTTCTTCAGGCCATAGCTGAGGAGACTGGTTTTCTAAAAGTAGCATATTATGGCTGTATAATTTTCCGTATGGTTTTCTAGTACCTTTACCAATATATAGACTTTCTTTATATTCATAATATATCTTTACCAAAGGTTCTCTCTGAAGTGGTCCTTTAGTAAATTGTTCGCTTGATTCGTTGTCAAATCTACTACGTTTATTAGATGGAACCATAGCTTGATCCATAAAATGGGTTTCTATAAAGAAATCACTTAATGGAATTTGTTTATTGAGAATATCTTCTATTAAGGGCATGTTATAGTATTTAGATAGAGCTGTGAAGGCATCTTCGTAAGTCATGCCTAATTCTGTAATGCAGCCAATGATCGTATCATTTATTTCGTCTCTAATGTTTTCGACTGTAATTTTTCTGTTAAAAATTTCCTTTAAAGTTTTCTTGGTTTCCATTTTGAAGGCTTCTTCAACTTCCAAATTATTTTATTTGTAATCTTCTTTGTCTATTAAATAACCTAAAATATCTATATCTTCTTCTATATCTGTATCATAATGATCATAAATTGGTTCTTTATCCCAATTCATACCATTAAAGTCTTCACTAATTATTTCGTTTAAATTTATTCTAACCGATTCTAGTTCCGATTCTGTATCCGTCTCTTCTTCATTTTGTTTAAACCTATAATTACCAAATCTGAGACTAGGTTCTCCAAATTGGTTATTATATATATGATGTGATTCTGGAACTAAGATACTTTTATCTGTCTTTACAAAATCCTTTAGCTGCCATTCTAAACCATCTAAATCTTCTGGATTAATACGTCTTGGTTCGATCATTTTTATTCCTTTGCTAGTAATGTTTTGTACTATACCATTTAAATTGATCTTAAATTTCATTCCAGATCCATTGCTTGCTTTTCCTATTATACTTATACTGATAATTAAATTGTTTCCTAAACAGTTTTCAACACCATTTGTCTTAAAGCCTAACTTTAAATGTTTCAGATTCTTAACGTTTTTAAGGATATCTGGGACACAATAAACGATGGCTAATTTGTCATTAAGATCTATTTCCATTCCTGATATTAAAGCTTTTTCTAAATCTGTCTCCATGGTTTATCTAGGACTAGTGTTGATAGTTTCGTTCCTAACCCATTTCTAGTTAATATTTTTATTCCTATAACTATTAATCCTAAATGGAAGAAAAGTTTTTCTGTATTTTTCAACTTGTATGGTTTCTGGTGATAGGATATCTAAAGTAATACTGTTACTAACCACACTTATCTCTTCTTCTCGTATAGACCTAATTAATGTTGTATTAATATTTGTAATACCTGTTTGATATAAAATTCTGGCATTTAATAAATCTAGATGATTATTATTATATAGATCTAGATTCTTATCCAAATCTATCTCTTCATCTAATTGAACTATTTTCTTTTCTTTCTTTGACTTATACTTGGAAATAATGCTAGATATTTCGTCGTTTGGTCTTCCTCTGGAAGTACTGGCTTCTGCTAACATTCTACTTGGATCGAAAAATGGTCGTCGTGGATTTAACATATTATTTAGCTATCCAATATTTGTAAATCTGCGGCTTCCTACTTACTTTCTCTACTGGTTGTCCTAAACTTAAGTTTGTTAATTGTTCAGATAGTTTTTCTAATTCTTTTTTGAAATTCTGCTTAGTTTCTATTCTATCTAATTTATCTAGAATTTGTAGGTATAAACTAATTAGAATATTGAAAAGATTAGGATATTCTTTATCTAACTGACTACTTCCTGAATACGTGGTAAAGCCTAATTCTGATACCGGTTTTATTGCGTACTCGTTGGCTTCTTCTACTGCTTTCTGTAAACATTTATTCATACAAATTAACTACTAACAATGTGCTTAACTTCGGCCAATAGTTCTTCTATTTGTTTGATTTTATAATCAAACTCAAGGGTTCTGTTTTTTAAATCTTCTAAGATACATTTAGATTCAGACTCTACAGCCTTTGACTCATTTGTTTCTAAAAGATACTTAAGTTTGTTCATAGTAGCTTTATTTGGTAAGTTTTGTTTTATTAGTAAGAATCCTTGAAGGATTAATTCATTTTGTGACTTAACAAAATCAAAATTATGAACTAACTGTTTTAAAATTATATTATTTTCACCTATAGATCTGGCTATAATTTCTAGCGTCTTAGTTGTAGAATTTTCATACTTTTTTAAATTTTCACCTAAATTAGTAGTTAGGTTGTAATGGAGTTCATTTGTTTATCACCATCGTGTAAAAAGATGTTTAGAACTCTTATCAAAATGACAAGTAAATTTGTAATTATCCAAACTAATGATACTTCGTTCTTTAAAATTATAGTCTAGATTTAAATAATTAAGTCTTTTGAAGGTTGAAGGGTCAATTGTTTTTAAGGTTTTTTCAAGTTTATAACAGTTTCGTTTCTCATGTGTAACCTTTTTCTTCTTGTAAAATATTCCATTGAGAGAGATTGAAATAAAGTAAAAACATTCTTAATGTACATAATTATTTTTTATTAGATATTCAGACAATAGATTCCCTGATTACTACTTAGTTTCTATTTTCGAAAACAAACTTCTTTGTTACGCTTTACGGGTTTATCATGTTCAGTTTAAAATGGAATTTATGCAATCACACAGCTACCCTAGAACTGACTCAAAGGATGACTCCCTTAAGGTAACATTAAAATTAATTTTCAAAACTAATTTTTTTTGTGGTAATTCTAGGAACAAACGTTGCTCCGATACCATTTTTTTTTACGTTAAAAAATTTATAAAATCAAATTCTAATATATCTAGTAATATATATAAGTCTATTAAAGCCTGAATCCAAATTCCAAATATAAATCCTGAAATAAAGCTCAATACGCTGGATAAAGCGAATAACAGTAATATATATACATTTATCTTTCCTAAACTTAAACATACTAGTCTTAACAAATTTATGAGACAAAGAAGTAAATATGGAAGAACAAAGTACTATACCTTGCCATCATCCATATTTTTGAACAGACTGAAGTAGTTGCAGTGGAGCGAAAGCAGATAGAGGGCGCGCTGTGGAACGGAAGAAAAAGACTTTTTTAATTACTCTATCAAATTATGTAGTATGAGGAAGAAAAGTATTACACAGAGAAATGAAAAACAAAGTTTAAGCTTCCATTGATTTCTAAAGCATACAAATATTTTTTAAAGACTTTACCTCTGACGCCTGAATCCAAATTCCGAATATAAATCCTTAAATAAAGCTCAATACGCTGGATAAAGTGAATAACAGTAATATATATATATATATATATATATATATATATATATATATATATATATATATCTACATTTATCTTTCCTAAACTTAAACATACTAATCTCAGCAAATTTATTAGACAAAGAAGTAAATGTGGAAGAACAAAGTACTTTACCTTGCCATCATCCATATTTTTGAACAGATTGAGGTAGTTGCAGTGGAGCGAAAGTAGACAGAGGGCCCGCTGTGGAACGGAAGAAAAAGACTTCTTTTTATTTACTCTCTCAAAATATGAAGTGTGAGGAAGAAAAGTATTGCGCAGAGAAATGAAAAACAAAGTTTAAGCTGCCATTGATTTCTAAGCTTACAAATTTTTTTTTGATGACTTGATCTCTATCTTCCTTCATACAAACTTAGTATATATAAAGATGTCTAGCCGGTCCATCCGGTGACTTTAACTTACACATATAGGTTACAAATAATAATTAAAACGGTGTCATTATCTTTTCTTTATGCGTTGTCCTCCTGTCTTTTATTGCCGACGGAGAATAAATTATTCCGCATTATGAGATGCTTTCGGCTATTTCTTCATATGTGGATTATTCTTCTTCTGGAGAATTCTATGAAAATATCAGTACTTGATTTTGTATCTGTAGCTTCTAGGTAGAAATATGGTTTTTAATCTGCATTTACCATATTTTCTGGATCATAATCTCTTGGTATTTCTGCATTCATAGCTACTACTGATAAATCTAGATTGCTATTTTCTTCTTCAGAATCAAGTCTGCCATAAATAAGTATGTCTGTTTCGGGGTTGGACATATGAATTGCTGCTGGTAAGGGTAATAAAACCTTTAATTCCATTTCACCCCAAATTTGATATCTGGAACTTTCTCCTTGTAGAACTAAATTTTTCCAACTTGGTGGAGATCTAAGCGTTGTGCGGTGCTGGTGATATTGCCATGGCATATGCGCTCTGAACCAAATACGTGAACCTTCGTATAACTGAAAATAAGCTTGAAGACTTCTACTAGCGTGAAGTCTTGTGTAACCTTTATGTTTAAAGATCGTCATGCTATGGCTAGAGGGTCTAATCCTGTAGTTGCTATCTAATAATAATAATGGTGTTGTTGAAGTAATACAACAAAAATACTTGGAAATACTCCCAAATACTGCGAAGCAATAAAGTAGAATCGTTCTCCAAAACTTTTTAGAGTATCTGCTGGTGTTGAGTTAGGGAATTCTATCCTCGATACCATTCCATGATCAAACATATCAACGAGTTCATCTAAATTGTTTGGTAATCTGTCAATGTCTACCTGAATTCTGAGAATGTTTGATCTACGATCTTGAACTATTTTAAACTGGATTCCTTGAACTATTTATTTGTAGTATTTCTTTAGTTTAAGCTGTAGTTCTTCCTGATGATTATTCCAACTGTCATGCACCATTTTTTCAATCTTGATCTTGATTTCTATACCTGAATATTTGTATAATTCTTCCAAGACTGGTGTTGGTCGTAGCTTTAAGTGATTACTAAGCTGTTGATGAGACAATGTTCTTGGTCGCTTAGGTAGTTGTCTCCTTGCATCTTCTCTATCTTCTACTAGTTGCTTTATTCTTTGATTCATTAAGTTAACTGTTTCTTGGTTATAGTTAACCTTCTGGACGTATTCTTCTAAATGCCTGTTTTTGTCCATAAGGATATTTATCTGTGTTTGTGCCTTCTGGTAGAGGTTTTGTGAGTCGTTCAGCTGTCTAGTTTGGTCGTTGATTATATTATCTGGGGATTGTGGAGTTGATGAGGCCATTTGAGAGTAAGTTTTGTAACACTCTTTTTCGACATAATAGTTTGGGCCGAAAACTCTCTTGGCTTCATTTAAGGCTTTTGGAAGCGTATAAAAACCTTTCCAAACTAGGTTGTAGAAATTTTGTATTGCTATCTGGACCTGATTATAGTGTTTAAGTACTCCTGTATATTTACCCTTGAAAACTACATAACAAAAATAATTTTTTCCTAGCGGCTTCTGCTGAATTTTGGAGAAGTGAGCAACATAATTGCCCAGTTTTTGTTTATTTTTTCTTTCTGTCTCTATTGTTCTGAGATTCCATAAATGATCTAATAAGCATTTTTGAGAAGGGTCTGTAATTCTGACTAAAGGTTTGAATCTTCTTGGGTCATCATTCCTATATAAAATAAGAGATGTTTGTCCAAAAGTTATAAATGGGGTATTAGCCCGTCGTTTGATTATTCGTTTGATTTCTAACTGGAGATTGAGCTGGCGAATTACTCAGGGAGTTACCCATCGAAAATGCTGTTGGTGGCGTTTTAGGTGATTGCACCTCTGTTTTTATCAACTGTGAAGTTAATGGGGATTTTTCATCCACCACTTTGTTACTCATCTCAACTATTTCTTTGTCTTCTGTTTTTCTACTCGTTTCTATATTCATGAGATGAGTATCCTGCAAATTAGAAAAACTGTTAGCAAAAGCTGATAATAATTTTCTTGAAAGAATATCAGCAAGATGATTATTCTTGCCTTTTATATGCTCAAACTGTATAACATAACCAGTTCCTTGACTTAAGTTCTGTAAATTTAACCATCTTGTTTAATTAATATTTTTCGAATTTTCATTAGAAATAAACTTAACAATAGCTTCACAATTTGTTGGAATTGTAAAATCTTTGTTTAGAAAAATTTTAAATTTATCTAAACTGTTTATAAGTGCTTGGATTTCATAATCCAATGAAGTCCAACAACTAACTGTATTAAAATTACCAGTTGCATAAGCAGCACTTTTTTCTGCTATCTTACTGCTTTATTTAGAAGGCTTGCATTTGATGACTGCTCCCCAACCTTCCTTACAACCATCACAATCTAAAATAATGTAATATATTTCTAATGGTTACTTTAGAGGTTTAATTCTTTTAACTTCTTCCTTAATTTTCTATACTAATTTTATATCTTCTGTATTAAATCGTGTTTCGCCATTTTTTAATATCTTACCATACAATGGTCCTACTAACTTGGCTAGATGTGGAATAAATTTTCTAGCATAATTACCTAGTCCTAAAAATTTTTGAATTATCTTTTTACTTTCTAATTTATCTGGAAATTCAAGTATTTTTTGTGAAATATGTGGTTGAAGTTCTACTTTACCATCCCCTATCCTTAATCCTAAAAATGAAAATTTTCTTTTAAATAATTCCATTTTCTTTTTAGAAACAACTAACCCTTTGTCTTCTATTTCTTGAAATATTGTTTTCAACTATTGTTGATGTTCTTGTATACTTTTGCTTACAACTAAAATATCATCAATATAAACTAGAAAAAAAAAATCATATTTCTTAAAAATACTGTCCATAAATTTTTGAAATAATGCTGGAGCTGTTTTTAATCCGAAGCTAAGAACATTCCATTCGAAATGCCCTTCTGAACACATAAAGGCTGTCCATGGTTTGAAATTTTCTTCTAATTTGAGCTGATTATAACTAGATTTCAAATCAAACTTGCTAAACATAGGTTTATTTGAATAAGATTGATTAATATATCTTTATTAGGGATATTATATCCATCGTCTTAAGTTTTATCATTTAATCGTTTATAATTATAAATTATTCTAGGTTTCCTCTTTGTTGCTCAGAATGATTTCTGACCAAAAAAGATGATGATCTATGTTTTGAATCTGATCTTCTAATCAGATTTTGTTTCAACATTTCGTCTATCTGTTCTTTAAATTCTTTGACATCTACCGGTGAATAATCAATATTTGCAGTTTTTATAGTAATTTTTGGATTAATAATCATAATTTTGCAAAGGTGGTTAACTTTGTTTTTGTAACATCGTCATCAATAAATCTTAGTTTTTCTAGTTTAGAGATAATTTAATGGGGAATAAATTTTACTTCCTTTCCCTTTTCAAATTCCCTAATTGTTTCAAATGCTAAAATTGCTAAAGCAATTTTTGTTTCCTTTTGTATTGGAAATTTCTGTTTATTTTGTTTATCTGGTTGTATAAAATCTAATTCACCAAGCCCACCAAGCTTTCGAGCGAGCTTTGATGTATAAATATGATAATATGTTGGTAAAGTGTAATTATATTTACTAAAAGTAATGCTATTTTTGGAAATAGAAATGTTGCCTCTGTAGTTTAAAATAAAGTTTAAACCTAATAAAAGTTCTGTGCTTTTAATTTCTTTGGGTGTAAGTGTGAATTGTCCTAACTCATATTTTGAACTGTAATTTCCTGCAAAATCTTTGAAGGAATATTGATTCATCTAGTAATTTATGTGTTAGTGTCATTAAACTTTGATTAGCTATTTTAGAATAGTTTAATGGTGTATGAAATTTTGAACGAACTACAGAATGTGCTATCAAACTTTTAGTACTTCTTGTATCTATGATAGCTATGGTGCCTATAAAACTGTTTTGATCAAACCAAATTCTACAAGTTATTGCAAGTAAGGACGTATTATATTTGTTTATATTGAAAGAGAATTCTGTATTTTCTTCTATCATGTTATTAAGATGTTCTATTTCATTTTCGATTTCTTTAGATCCGTTTTCCTTAGAAATAGCACACGATTCATGTGAGTTATAAAAATTTTCTTTTAAAATCTGTATTTAAAAATATCGACTTCTAATTGTAATAGCTTAATCTATGCGTCATGTTTGTCAAGTATTTCCTGAAAAACATTCTTTTCACTAAAAGTCTGTTTTTTAGCTACCAAATCTTGATTAAAATGTGTTTTAGCACACAAAAAGCAAATTTCAATGAAACAATTGTCACATTGAAATCGTTTATAAATCTCTGGATATTTATTGCAAAGTAAACATCGAATGTGATCGTTGCCTCTTTGTTGAATCCAAATATGATCACAACTTTTATTGTCTATATTCATTAATGTGTAAGAAATACTGTTACGAGAAGAACTATTTTCTCCTTCATTGTCAGAAATAATACTGTATATAGAATCATTGTCATTAAAATTTTCTTCATTAACAAATTCTATTTCATATTCATTTAATTCGTCAACTAAATTAGCTCTATATTTATTGTTGTGTCTGTTAGGGCATCTGTTAGCTAAGTGGTTTGGATCACCGCAAATGAAACATGTACATTTCCTATTAGGCTTTGCTTTTCTAATATATCTATCTCTTTTTCGTTTATCAAATTGTTTGGATTTTCGTAAATATTTTCTAGGCTTATAATATCCATAGGCATGTGGTCTATATATGGCTATTTTACAAAATGCCCATGCTTGCCTATGAATTTGGTCTTGTATTGTTGCTTCTCTACAACGTTTTTCTAATTCATGGAAGACAAACATAATTCTAGGACCTGTCCCTAGTTTTTGTGGTTTTCCATATTGTTCATTCCAATCTTTTTCTAGTTGTCTACCTAAATCACCTGGTAGTTTGGAAAAATACTTATTACATAGATCTTCTTCCATTGCTTTACCAATTTGTGCTAATGTTACAGCAAAATCTTGAGAAAATTCTTTGATAGATTTAAAATCTCTAATACTTAATTATTCTAAATTTCTTATGGCTATTTCTTGCATTAGTGTACCACCTTTGCCTGGATCATTACCTATTAAAAGTAATCTAATAAAACTTGTAAAGTTGTATGGGTTATTTCATGCAGCCTTTCGTTCTACAATTAGAGCTGGGTTTTCAATTTTCCTACTCTGGTAAATACCCAATGCTAATGGACCTGGAGTTGTCTCTAAGACTGCCCACATGTCCATTTCTGGTTTTTAGTTGTTTCTCAATAACGCAATACATTTTGTTCCCAAACTGGTATTTCTTCAGGCCATAGCTGAGGAGACTGGTTTTCTAAAAGTAGCATGTTATGGCTGTATAATTTTCCGTATGGTTTTCTAGTATCTTTACCTATATATGGACTTTCTTTATATTCGTAATCTATCTTTACCCAAGGTTCTCTCTGAAGTGGTCATTTAGTAAATTGTTTGCTTGGTTCGTTGTCAAATCTACTACGTTTATTAGATGGAACCATAGCTTGATCCATAAAATGGGTTTCTATAAAGAAATCACTTAATGAAATTTGTTGTTGAGAAATCTTCTATTAAGGGCATGTTATAGTATTTAGATAGAGCTGTGAAGGTATCTTCGTAAGTCATGTTTAATTCTGTAATGCAGCTAATGATCATATCATCCATTTTGTCTCTAATGTTTTAGACTATAATTTTTCTGTTAATAATTTCATTTAAAGTTTTCTTAGTTTCTATTTTGAAGGTTTCTTCAACTTCCAAATTATTTTCTTTATAATCTTCTTCGTCTATTAAAAACCTAAGATATCTATATCTTCTTCGATATCTGTATCATAATGATCATAAATTGGTTCTTTATCCCAATTTATACCATTAAAGTCTTCACTAATTATTTCATTTAAATTTATTCTAACCGATTCTAGTTCTGATTCTGTATTCGTCTCTTCTTTATTTTGTTTAAACCTATAATTACCAAATCTGAGACTAGGTTCTCCAATTTGGTTATTATATATATGATGTGATTCTGGAACTAAGATACTTTTATCTGTTTTTACAAAATCCTTTAGCCGCCATTCTAAACCAACTAAATCTTCTAGATTAGTACGTCTTGGTTCTATCATTTTTACTCCTTTGCTGGTAATGTTTTCTATTATACCATTTAAATCGATCTTAAATTTCATTCCAGATCTGTTGCTTGCTTCTCCTATTATACCTATACTGATAATTAAATTGTTTCCTTAATACTTTTCAAAACCATTTGTCTTAAAGCCTAGCTTTAAATGTTTCGGATCCTTAACGCTTTTAAGGATATATGCGACACAATAAACTAAGGCTGATTTGTCATTAAGATCTATTTCCATTCCTGATATTAAAGCTTTTTCTTAACCTGTCGTCCATGATTTATCTAGGACTAGTGTTAATAGTTTCGTTCCTAACCCTTTTCTAGTTAATGTTTTAATTCCTATAACTATTAATCGTAAATGGAAGAAACATTTTTATGTATTTTTCAACCTTCATATGGTTTCTGGTGATAGGATATCAAAAGTAATACTATTATTAACCACTCTTATCTCTTCTTCTTGTATAGACCTAATTAATGTTGTATTAATATTTGTAATACCTGTTTGATATAAAATTCAGGGATTTAATAAATCTAGTTGATTATTATTATATAGATCTAGATTCTTATCCAAATCTATCTCTTCATCTAATTGAACTATTTTCTTTTCTTTCTTTGACTTAAACTTGGAAAGAATTCTAGATATTTCATTGTTTGGTCTTCCTCTGGAAGTACTGGCTTCTGCTAACATTCTACTGGGACCGGAAAATGATCGTTGTGGATTTAACATATTATTTAGCTATCCAATATTTGTAAATCTACGGCTTCCTACTTACTTTCTCTTCTGGTTGTCCTAAACTTAAGTTTGTTAATTGTTCAGATAGTTTGTCTAATTCTTTTTTAAAATTCTTCTTAGTTTCTAATCTATCTAGAATTTGTAGGTTTAAGCTAATTAGAATATTAAAAAGATGAGGATATTCTTTACCTGACTGACTACTTCCTGAATACCTCGTAAAGTCTAATTCTGATACCGGTTTTACGGCGTACTCGTTGGCTTCTTCTACTGCTTTTTGTAAATATTTATTCATACAAATTAACTGCTAACATTGTTCTTAACTTCTACTAATAGTTCTTCTATTTGTTTGATTTTATAATCAAACTCAAGGGTTCTGTTTTTTAAATCTTCTAAGATACATTTAGATTTAGACTCTGTAACCTTTAGTTTATTTGTTTCTAAAAGATACTTAAGTTCGTTAATAGTAGCTTTATTTGGTAAGTTCTGTTTTAGTAGTGAGAATCCTTGAAGGATTAATTCATTTTTGACAAAATCAAAATTATAAACTAACTGTTTTAAAATTCTATTCTTTTCACTTATAGATCTGGCAATAATTTCTAGCGTCTTAGTTGTAGAATTATCGTACTTTTCTAGATTTTCACCTAAATTAATAATTAGGTCTGTAATGGAGTTAAGCTATTTATCACTATCGTGTAAAAGATGTTTAAAACTCTTATCAAAATAACAAGTAAATTTATAGTTATCCAAACTAATGGTACTTCGTTCTTTAAAATTATAGTCTAGATTTAAATAATTAAGTCTTTTGAAGGCTGAAGGGTCAATTGTTTTAAGGGTTTTTTAAGTTTATAACAGTTTGATTTCTCATGTGTAAGCTTTTTCTTCTTGTAAAATATTCCTTTGAGAAAGATTGAAATAAAGTAAAAACATTCTTAATGTACATAATTATTTTTTATTAGATATTCAGACAGTATATTCCTTGATTACTACTTAGTTTCTTTTTTCGAAAACAAACTTCTTTATTGCGCATTATGGTTTTATCATGTTCAATTTAAGACGGAATTTATGCAATCACACAGCTACCTTAGAACTGACTCAAAGGATGACTACCTTAAAGTAACATTAAAATTAATTTTCAAAACTAAATTTTTTTGTAGTAATTCTAGGAACAAACGTTGCTCCGATACTATTTTTTACCTTAAAAAGTTTATAAAATAAAACTCTAATATATCTAGTAATATAAAGAAGTCTATTAACGCCTGAATCCAAATTCTGAATACAAATCCAGAAATAAATCTCAATACGCTGGATAAAGCGAATAATAGTATTATATATCTACATTTATCTTTCCTAAACTTAAACATACTAATCTCAGCAAATTTATTAGACAAAGTAGTAAATATGGAAGTACAAAGTACTTTACCTTGCCATCATCCATATTTTTGAACAGATTGAGGTAGTTGCAGTTGAGCGAAAGCAGACAGAGAGCGTGCTATGGAACGGAAGAAAAAACTTTTTTTTAATTGCTCTCTCAAATTATGAAGTGTGAGGAAGAAAAATATTGCACAGAGAAATGGAAAACAAAGTTTAAGCTGCCATTGATTTCTAAAGCTTACAAATATTTTTTGAAGACTTTATCTCTGACGCCTGAATCCAGATTTCGAATATAAATCCTGAAATAAAGCTCAATAGATTGGATAAAGCGAATAACAGTAATATATATATATATATACACACACACATTTATCTTTCCTAAACTTAAACATACTAATCTCAGCAAATTTATCAAACAAAGAAGCAAATATGGAAGAACAAAGTACTTTACCTTGCCATCATCTATATTTTTGAACAGATTGAGGTAGTTGCAGTAAAGCGAAAGCAGACAGAGGGCGTGTTGTGGAACGGAAGAAAAAGACTTTTTTTTTACTTTCTCAAAATATGAAGTGTGTGCATAGAGAAATGAAAAAAAAAAATTGAGCTGCCATTGATTTCTAAAGCTTACAAATATTTTTTGAAGACTTGATCTCTGTCTTGCTTCATACAAACTTAGTATATATATAGAAGTCGAGCCGGTCTATCCGGTGACTTTAACTTACACATATAGGTTACAAATAGTAATTAAAACGGTGTCACTATCTTTTCTCTGTGTGCTGTCCTGTCATTTATTGATGATGGAGAATAAAGTATGCCGCATTATGAGACGCGTTCGGCTATTTCTTCATAGTGGATTATTCTTCTTCTGGAGAATCCTCTAAAAATATCAGTACTTGATTTTGTATCTGTAGCTTCTAGGTAGAAATATGGTTTTTAATCTATATCTACCATATTTTATGGATCATATTCTCCTGCTATTTCTACATTCATAGATACTATTGATAAATCTGGACTGTTATTTTCTTCTTCAGAATCAAGTCTGTCATAAATAAGTACGTCTGTTTTGGGGTTGAACATATGAATTGCTACTTGTAAGGGTAATAAAACCTTTAATTCCATTTCACCCCAAATTTGATATCTGGAACTTTCTGCTTGTAGAACTAAATTTTCCCAATTTTGTGGAGAACTAAGCGTTGTGCTGTGCTGGTGATATTGCCATGGCATATGCGCTCCGAACCAAATAGGTGTGCCTTCGTATAACTGAAAATAAGCTTGAAGACTTCTACTAGCGTGAAGTCTTGTGCAACCTTTATGTTTAAAGTCCATCATGCGATGGCTAGCTGGTATAATCCTGTAGTTGCCATCTGAAAATAATAATGGTGTTGTTGAACTAATACAAACAATAATACCTGGAAATACTCTTAAATACTGCGAAGCAATAAAGTAGAATCGTTCTCCAAATCTTTTTAGAGTATCTGCTGGTGTTGATTTATGGAATGCTATCCTCGATACCATTCCATGATCAAACATATCAATGAGTTAATCTAAACTGTTTGGTAATCTGTCAATGTCTACCCGAATTCTGAGCATGTTTGATCTACGATCTTGAACTATTTTAAACTGGATTCCTTGAACTGTTTCTTCGTAGTATTTCTTTAGTTTAAGCTGTAGTTCTTCCTGATGATTATTCCAACTGTCGTGCACCATTTTTTCAGTCTTGATCTTGATTTCTATACCTGAATATTTGTATAATTCTTCCAAGACTGGTGCTGGTCGTAGCTTTAAGTGATTACAGAGCTGTTGATGAGATAATGTTCTTGGTCGCTTAGGTAGTTGCCTCCTTGCTTCATCTCTATCTTCTACTAGTTTCTTTATTCTTTGATTCATTAAGTTAACTGTTTCTTGGTTATACTTAACCTTTTGGAGGTATTCTTCTAACTGCCTGTTTTTATCCATAAGGATATCTATCTATGTTTGTGCCTTCTGGTAGAGGTTTTGTAAGTTGTTCAGTTGTCTAGTTTGGTCATTGATTATATTATCTGGGGATTCTGGAGTTGATGAGGCCATTTGAGAGTAAGTTTTGTAACAGTCTTCTTCGACATAATAGTTTGGGCCGAAAACTCTCTTGGCTTCATTTAAGGCTTCTAAAAGCGTATAAAAACCTTTCCAAACTGGGTTGTAGAAATTTTGTATTGCTATCTGGACCTGATTATAGTTTTTGAATACTCATGTATAGTTACCCTTGAAAACTACATAACAAAAATAAATTTTTCCAAGCGGCTTCTCCTGAATTTTGGAGAAGTAATGAGCAACACAATTTCCCAGTTTTGTTTATTTTTTCTTTTGTCTCTATTGTTCTGAGATTCCATAAATGGTCTAATAAGCACTGTTGAGAAGGGTCTGTAATTCTGACTAAAGGTTTGAATCCTCTTGGGTCATCATTCTTGTATAAAATAAGAGATGTTTGTCCAAAAGTCATACACGGGGTATTAGCTGTCTTCGTTTGTTTATTCGTTTGATTTCTAGCTGGAGATTGAGATGGCGAATTACTCAGGGGGTTACCACCGAAAATGCCGTTGGTGGCGTTTTAGGCGATTGCACCTCTTTTTTTATCAACTGTGAAGTTAATGGGGATTTTTCATCCACCACTTTGTTACTCATCTCAACTATTTCTTTGTCTTTTTCTTTTCTACTCATTTCTATATTCATGAGATGAATATCCTACAAATTAGGAAAACTGTTAGCAAAGACTGATAATAATTTTCTTGAAAGAATATCAGCAGGATGGTTATTCTTACCTTTTATATGCTCAAACTGTATAAGATAACCATTTCCTTGAATTAAGTTCTGTAAATTTAACCATCTTGTTTTATTAATCTTTTTTGAATTTTCATTAGAAATAAACTAACAATAGCTTCACAATCTGTTCGAACTGTAAAATCTTTATTTAGAAAAAATTTAAATTTATCTAAACTGATTATAATTTCTTGGATTTCATAATCCAATCAAGTCCAACTGCTAACTGTATTAAAATTACCACTTACATAAGCAGAAATTTTTTCTGTTATCTTACTGCTATATTTAAAAGGCTTGCATTTGAGGACTGCTACCCAACCTTCCTTGCAACCATCAATTCTATAATAATGTAATCTGTTTCTAATGGCAACTCTAGAGGTTTAATTCTTTTAACTTCTTCCTTAATTTTCTGTACTAATTTTATATCTTCTGTATTAAATCGTGTTTCGCCATTTTTTGATATCTTACCATACATGATCCTACTAACTTGGCTAGATGTGGAATAAATTTTCTTGCACAATTAACTACTCTTAAAAATGCTTGAATTTTCTTTTTACTTTCTAATTTATCTGGAAATTCAAGTATTTTTGGTGAAATATGTGGCTGAAGTTCTACTTTACCATCCCCTATCTCTAATCCTAAAAAATGACAATTTTCTTTTAAATAATTCCATTTTCTTTTTAGAAACAACAAACCCATTGTCTTATATTTCTTGAAATACTGTTTTTAAATGTTGTTGATGTTCTTGTATACTTTTGCTTACAACTAAAATATCATCAATATAAACTAGACAAAAATCATATTTCTTAAAAATACTGTCCATAAATTTTTGAAATAATGCTGGAGCTGATTTTAATCCGAAGCTAAGAACATTCCATTCGAAATGCCCTTCTGAACACATAAAGGCTATCCGTGGTTTGAAATTTTCTTCTAATTTGAGCTGATTGTAACCAGATTTCAAATCAAACTTGCTAAATATACATTTATTTTGAATAAGATTGATTAATGTACCTTTATTATGGATATTATATCCATCGTCTTCAGTGTTATCATTTAATCGTTTATAATTATAAACTATTCTAGGATTTCCTCTTTTTTGCTTAGAATGATTTCTGACCAAAAAAGGTGCTGATCTATGTTTTGAATCCGATCTTCTAATAAGATTTTGTTTTAACATTTCGTCTATCTATTCTTTAAATTCTTTGACATCATCTGGTAAATAATCAATATTCGTTGTTTTTGTTGTAATTTTTGGATTAATAATCTTATTTTGCAAATGTGGTTAAATTTGTTTTTGGTAGCATCATCACCAATAAATCTTAATTTTTCTAGTTTAGAGATAATTTAATGGCGAATAAATTTTACTTCCTTTCCCTTTTTAAATCCCCTAATTGTTTCAAATGCTAAAATTGCTAAAGCATTTTTTGTTTCTTTTTGTATCGAAAATTTCTGTTTATTTTGTTTATCTAGTTGTAAAAATCTAATTCACCAAGCCCACCACGCTTTCGAGCGAGCACTGATGTATAAGTATGATAATTTGTTGGTAAAGTGTAATTATATTTACTAAAAGTAATGCTATTTTTGGAAATAGCAATGGTGCCTCTGTAGTTTAAAATAAAGTTTAAACCTAATAAAAATTCTGTGCTTTAAATTTCTTTGGGTGTAAGTGTGCATTGTGATAACTCATATTTTGAACTGTAACTTCCTACAAAATCTTTGAACTAAATCATAGATTCGCCTGGTAATTTATGTGTTAGTGTCATTAAACTTTGATTAGCTGTTTTAGAGGTAATCACATAGTTTAATGGTGTATGAAATTGTGAAGGAACTAAAGAATGTGCTATCAAACTTTTAGTACTTCCTGTATCTACGATAGCTATGGTGTCTATAAAACTGTTTTGGTCAAACCAAATTCTATAAGTTATTGTACGCAAGGATGTATTATATCTGTTTATATTGACAGAGAATTCTGTATTTTCTTCTATCATGTTATTAAGATGTTCTATTTCATTTTCGATTTCTTTAGATCCCTTTTCCTTAGAAATAGCACCCGATTCATGTGAGTTATAAAAAATTTCTTTTAAAATCTGTGTTTCTTTTTTAAAAATATCAACTTCTAATTGTAATAACTTAATCTGTGCGTCATGTTTGTCTAGTATTTCTTGAAAAACATTCTTTTCATTTAAAGTCTGTTTTTAGCTATCAAATCTTGATTAAATGTGTTTTAGCACACAAAAGGCAAATTTCAACGAAACAATTGTCACATTGAAATCGTATGTAAATCTCTGCATATTTATTGCGAAGTAAACATGGAAGTGACCATTGCCTCTTTGTTGAATCCAAATATGATCACAACTTTTATTTTCTGTATACATTAAGGTGTAAGAAATATTGTTATGAGAAGAACTAGTTTCTCCTTCATTGTCAGAAATAATACTGTAAATAGAATCATTGTCATCAAAATTTTCTTCATTAACAGATTCTATTTCATATTAATTTAATTCGTCCACTAAATTAGCTCTATATTTATTGTTCTATCTGCTAGGGCATCTGTTAGCTAAGTGGTTTGGATCACCTCAAATGAAACATGTACATTTCCTATTAGGCTTTGTTTTTATAATATATCTATCTCTTTTTCGTTTATCAAATTTTTTGGATTTTCGTAAATATTTTCTAGGCTTATAATATCCATAGGCCTGTGGTGTATATATGGCTGTTTTACAAAATGTCCATGCTTGCCTATGAATTTGGTCTTGTAGTGTTGCTTCTCTACAACGTTTTTCTAATTCGTGGAAGACAAACATAATTCTAGGACCTATCCCTTGTTTTTGTGTTTTTCCATATTGTTCATTCCAATCTTTTTCTAGTTGTCTACCTAAATCAACTGGTAGTTTGGAAAAATACTTATTACATAGATATTCTTCCATTGCTTTACCCATTTGTGCTAATGTTACTGCAAAATCTTGAGAAAATTCTTTGATATATTTAAAATCTCTAATACTTAATTGTTCTAAATTTCTTATGGCTGTTTCTTGCATTAGTGTACCACCTTTGCTTGGATCATTACCTATTAAAAGTAATCTAATAAAACTTGTAAAGTTGTATGGGTTATTTCCTATAGCCTTTTGTTCTACAATTAGAGCTGGGTTATCAGTTTTCCTACTCTGGTAAATACCCAATGCTAATGGACCTAGAGTTGTCTCTAAGACTGCCCACAAGTCCATTTCTGGTTTTTTAGTTGTTTCCCAATAACGCACTACCTTTTGTTCCCAAACTAGTATTTCTTCCAGCCATAGATGAGGAGACTGGTTTTCTAAAATAGCATGTTATGGCTGTATAATTTTCCGTATGGTTTTCTAATACCTTTACCTATATATGGACTTTCTTTATATTCGTAATCTATCTTTAGCCAAGGTCTCTCTGAAGTGGTCCTTTAGTAAATTGTTCGCTTGGTTCGTTGTCAAATCTACTACGTTTATTAGACGGAACCATAGCTTGATCCATAAAGTGGGTTTCTATAAAGAAATCACTTAATGGAATTTGTTTATTGAGAATATCTTCTATTAAGGGCATGTTATAGTATTTAGATAGAGCTGTGAAGGCATCTTTGTAAGTCATGTTTAATTCTGTAATGCAGCTAATGATCATATCATCTATTTCGTTGCTAATGTTTTCGACTGTAATTTTTCTGTTAATAATTTCATTTAACGTTTTCTTAGTTTCCATTTTGAAGGTTTCTTCAACTTCCAAATTATTTTCTTTATAATCTTCTTCGTCTATTAAATAACCTAAAATATCTATATCTTCTTCTATATCTGTATCATATTGATCATAAGTTGTTTCTTTATCCCAATTCAAACCATTAAAGTCTTCACTAATTATTTCGTTTAAATTTATTCTAACAGATTCTAGTTCCAATTCTGTATCCGTCTCTTCTTCATTTTGTTTAAACCTATAATTACCAAATCTGAGATTGGGTTTCTCCAAATGTGTTATTATATATATGATGTAATTCTGGAACTAAGATACTTTTATCTGTTTTTACAAAATCCTTTAGCTTCCATTCTAAACCTGCTAAATCTTATGGATTAATACGTCTTGGTTCTATCATTTTTATTCCTTTGCTGGTAATGTTTTGTACTATACCATTTAAATTGATCTTAAATTTCATTCTAGATCTGATGCTTGCTTTTCCTATTATACTTATACTGATAATTAAATTGTTTCCTAAATAGTTTTCAAAACCATTTGTCTTAAAGCCAAACTTTAAATGTTTCAGATCCTTAATGCTTTTAAGGATATCTGAGACACAATAAACTATGGATGATTTGTCATTAAGATCTATTTCCATTCTTGATATTAAGGCATTTTCTAAATCTATCGTCCATGATTTATCTAGGACTGGTGTTAATAGTTTCGTTCCCAACCCTTTTCTAGTTAATGTTTTAATTCCTATAACTTTAATCCTAGATGGAAGAAACGTTTTTCTGTATTTTTCAACCTTTGTATGGTTACTGGTGATAGGATATCTAAAGTAATACTATTATTAACCACTCTTACCTCTTCTTCTCATATAGACCCAATTAATGTTGTATTAATATTAGTAATACCTGTTTGATATAAAATTCTGGGATTTAATAAATCTAGTTGATTATTAATATACAGATCTAGATTCTTATCCAAATCTATCTCTTCATCTAATTGAACTGTTTTCTTTTCTTTCTTTGACTTAAACTTGGAAAGAATGTGTAACAACCCGCATATTTATCGATTTTATATTTAAATATTTTATTTAAATATTTTATCGTTCGTCGGATTTTGGTCCGAAAAGCTACTTTTTGCAAACAGTCGAATTGAGACTCGAGACCACCCCCATTGAGTTCAAAATGACATTTGCGACCTTTTTGAGTATAAACTTCGATATGTTTGGAGATAGTAGAATTTTGACCTTTTTCACTTAGGGCTTTGGTTTGGGCTGAACCCATCTTACTAACTCAGTCCCAACCCACTCCAACTCTTCATTACTTCATTTCTAATTCCTAACTCTTCAAGCTTTCAACAATGGTGGAAGAGAAAAAGAATTAGGAAATCCTAAGCCCTAGTTTCCATTAGCAAATCCATCTTCTAGCTCCAAACTCAAGTGAACCCATTGGTAAGCATCTCCTTCATCTTCTCCAACTCTTTCTCCATTCAATTTCCGAAAATTCCTAAACCTAATTTAGGAAATGTTTCTCTTTTAAGCTTAGATTCAAGCTTCTCGTGTTAAGATTGAAGTGTGGTTGATCTTCCTTCGTCTTCAAGCTTCTCATTCATTGTTTTCGGATTCAAAGGTGAGATTTTTATCTCACATCTTTGTCTATAATAATCTTCGATTGTTAGGTATGAATTCCTAACGTTTATTCGTGTGCAATTGATTTTGGTTTGGATTGATTTGGTGTATATTCCAATTTTTGGTGTTTTGGTCCAATTTATGGAAATCCTATTATGGATATTTGGACATTGATATTTGAGGCGTATCGGAGAGCCGTTTAGGCTGGGTTGTCGTTCGACGTAATTCCTTAATCATCGTCATTTGCTCGTTCGATAGTTTTCGATATTCGTTTGGCCATTTTTGGCCTAGGTTCAGGGAATGCCCTGAACCCTTCATTCAGACGTCTGAAACGTGATATTCAGACGTCTGAATATTGTCTGGGAAGTTTTCTATTCCCAGATTCAGACGTCTGAATATATGGTTTCAGACGTCTGAATTGGCTTATTTTCAAACAGAAAGAAAATAGGCTAAAATATGCCTATTTCAGACGTCTGAAACATTTGGTTCAGACGTCTGAATCGTGTTCTGGAAATTTTTATATTTCCAGATTCAGACGTCTGAACCACTTGTTTCAGACGTCTGAAACTGTTGTGATTTTGCCTTCTTGCCTTTTGTTTGAGAATTCCAATTTAAATCGATTCGTGATAATCCTATTTGTTGTTATCATTTGTTATTGACTTTGATGACTTATTTTCTTTGGGAATTCTTGGAATATCCATTTCGATGGATTCGGTATCGATTTCTTTGGATTTTATTCACGTTTTCGAATGTGAATCTTAGTGATTGATTGTTCCTACAATCTTCTTTGTGATTTGTCACTTTAAAAATATAAAGGTTTTCTATACTAGTTGTAAATATCAAAACTCTTTCTTCAAATGATTTCAACACTATTTTATTACAAAGCTCGTTTTCTCAAACCGTTTTCCAACCTATCAGTATATACAAGCCTTTACCTCACTCGTATGAGAAATCTAATTAAACGACTTAGTAAAACGAGTGGTATGAAACGCTTGCGTTTACTTCGTCGGTTAATTCTTGGACTTGTTCGATTGAACCACTTGTGACATTTTTCTAGTGGAGATTTACAGTTTGTTCGTAAAATGTTTAAGTTAAGCAAGTGGTTATGGGACATGAAGCTATACTTTTATATTTACTAGCTTAGTGTAATTGACACTTCTCGTTGATCATGACGATCATCTTTGTGGTTTAGACTAGCAATGTGTGACGTCTCTTTGTTTGCGAGGTTAGGCTAACCACTACTTGTGCGATTCCATTCGCACATACCTTTTCGGTTAGCCTAGACACCACTTGTGTGATTCCGTTCGCACATAGCTTTTTGCTTTTTGGTTAGGCTAGACACCACTTGTGCGATTCCATTCGCACATACCTTTTCGGTTAGCCTAGACACCACTTGTGTGATTCCGTTCACACATACCTTTTTGCTTTTTAGTTAGGCTAGACACCACTTGTGCGATTCCATTCGCACATACCTTTTCGGTTAGCCTAGACACCACTTGTGTGATTCCGTTCACACATACCTTTTTGCTTTTTGGTTAGGCTAGACACCACTTATGCGATTCCATTGGCACATACCTTTTCGGTTAGCCTAGACACCACTTGTGTGATTCCACTCACACATACCTTTTTGTGATTTCTGGATTTCGTGTGTTGATTTCTGAAATTTATATCATTGACTTGTTATGAGTACAAGTTTAGGGTATGATGCCCTCTTTGGATCTTTGAGAAGATTCTTGTGATATTGATTAATCTTTTGTTGATTATCATTTACATGCTTATAGTAGTATGCCATTATGGATATTGTGTTTATGCCATATCTTGTATGTTATTTCATGTCATCTGATATTTATAGCTAGACTGATCCGTTTATTATTTTCTTATGAAATAATGCTCGGGTCAGACCGAGATGTTACAGGTGCTTCCGCTTGACTTCCTTCCGGGATTTGCTTCTCTGACTTTTGGTTAACTACTTTGGTTTAGTAGTTTTTGTTGTATACATTTGAGATACAGACCCTATGATTATATTTACTCTTTTGTATAGCACGTGTTGCTATTCTTTTGTATTATCGTGGATCTTTTTGACCACTACTCTGATATACACTTTCATGTGTTAGTGTTATATTCATATCTATTTCCGCCTTTGTGATATGAATTGTCTGTGACTGATTTGTGTTATGTTTATTTCTATATTTGTTTCCGAAGACCTTTATAGCCACTGTGTAGTAGCTTTGAGTTTGTGTCGGTATGTCGGACTTCCTCTTGAGATGAAAAGTTATATTTTTATCTGGCATATCGGTACTCGCACAAAGCAATTATACAGATGGTCGCTCCTCAACAGCCTTATCCTCCGTGCTAGTTGACAGCATTACACCGTAGTGTCCTTGGCTAGCGTGGGTATAGAGGTGGGGCGTCACATCTTGGTATCAGAGCCAAACTTCAGAACAATATGGAATATTATAACAAGGATCATCGTCCTAAGTCCATCTTAGGAGTCGTGCTTTAGGATTTGATTCGTGTCTTCGTACCGATTCATCCTATTTTCTTTATGATTCCTTGTTTTATCAATCAAGTTTGATTTAAATCTATTCTGAGAATAACTTTTTCCTCTTCTTTCTTTCTTTCTTAAAGAAGAGAAATGGTTAGGCATGGTCGTCCCAGCGCCGGTCAATCTAGTGCAACTCCCCAAGATGGAGTTTTTATGACTACCCAGCAACTCCTTGACCTCGTTACAAATGCTCAAGCAGCTGGAGCTAACCCGGAACCTACTCACCCAAAGTCGGGATTTGCACGCTTGTGCAGCGATTACACTAATTTGGGTGGGAAGCCATTCAAAGGTTCGGAAACTATCATCGAGGTCCAGGCCTGGTTAAAATCATGCGATCGAATCTTTTCTCGCATGAACCTATCGATCTCCACCGCGTTCAGGTGGCTTCCAGCATGCTCCAGGAGAGAGCATTGGACTGGTACGGACTCCTTGTTTCAGAAATTAATAAAGCGGATCTCACCTGGGAGCAATTTCAGGGACGCTTCGAGTTAAAGTTTGTAACCAGAAGCTGGGAAAGTAATAAAGCGGATCTCACCTGGTCAATCCTCTGTGACTGATTACGTCGCATCCTTCGAGTCGCTTTCCAAATATGGGGTTGAATACATCAACACCCCATTGAAGAAGAACCAGAGGTTCGTTTATGGCTTAAATAAAAATCTTAAGAAGCCACTACTCCTGAAACTAGAAGTCGCATTTGATCAACTCATTGATATCGCTCTTCGTCTTGAAGAGACTGATAAAGAAAGTGATGTTGAAATAGTAGCTTCCAAGCCCAACTTCAACAACAAAAAGAGACCCAATGAATTCCAAGGCCCTTATCCCAACAAAAAGGGTAAGCAAGCAACGCCTGCTGCAATGGCTCCTTCTCCTAGTAGTGCGAGATGCTTCAACTGTGGATCTGGGGATCATTTTGCTAATAAGTGCTCAAAGCCCAAATCGTGTTGCTATTGTAAGAGCCCAGATAATTTCATCCATCAATGCCTCAAACGTGAAGGCAAGAGGGAGGGAAAGTTGAATGTGGCTCAAGCCCTTGGCAACACATCTCGTGGCCAAGGTATTTCTCATTCAATCCTTGATTTTGTTTGTCTTGTGAATATTCTTTTCATGTTCTTGTTGATTTGTATCTCATTATTTTATATCAAAAGAACTTGTTGATTCTTTTTCTTTGAAAATATTTTGGGCTTGATGACTTCTTTAAGAGTTGCGAATCCGATTGGTGGATCCGCAACACTCAATTTGCTTTTTATTGATGTCGAAATTATTTTATGAGATTTTTCTTTCGGAGCCGATATTTTTACTTAGGCTCCGGAATTGATTTTTTTGAAAGGATCGACTTAATTGTGAAGCCCGTATCCTATTTTTCGAGTGGACTATTCATCTTCGACATTTTCTATCTGTTAAGCAGCTTTCTATTTTTCTTTGTGATTCCGATTTCAAATTTTTGGTGGAATCATTTTATTCCTTAAGCCCACTTATAAGGAAAGTGTTGTTTCTCTCATTCATGTAGTTTGAGATATTTTCCGGTATTTTTGAATTTGTCTTAGGACTATCACCTAAGCAATCTTTTGAGTAGTGTTAAGGTCTTTTCAGCTCGACCTTGCCACCGGTTTTCATTTGCTACGAGTTGCGGAAGTCCACTTACCGCATTCCCCACTTGTTATGGTTCTTATGAATGACTTATTTTGTCGTTCAGTTTGTCCTGCTTATTTCATCCATTTTATAGATCGAATATTCTATGAATATCTCGATGACTCCATTCTTGTATTTATTGATTTTGGATGAAAATAGCAATTTAAAATTTTGCAAATCTTTTTCATAAGATTTATTTATAAGTATAATTGGATTTTTGTTCTTAAAACGAACAAAGAATATTCTTAGAAGTTTTTGAGAAACTTACTTATCCTATAGAAGATGATTTTGTGATTGTATTGCCCGTTGAGTGCTTTAAGAATTCTGGTCTATGCGCTTGATCAACGTTATCGATAAGAATCTCCTAAACGCTTTGATGAGATAGTCAGACACGATATATTGACTTGTAAAAATGTAATTTTGAAAGTTTTAAATTTTTGGGAAAGAGGATTAATTAAAAGAACTCTCCCTTTCGATACTCTTATTCTTGTGATTCCTGGAGGGGAACCAAGACTTTGCTATTTGTACCGATACTAGTCGTATTGGTTTAGATGTCATTCTCTTGCAAAGGAGAACGTGCTATCACTTGTGCTTCTAAATCATTATAGCTTATCGAGACTAGATATGCCACTCATGATCTAGTGCTCGCGGCTATTGTTTTTACTTTTGGAATTTGGCATCATTATTTTTGGGGGAGAAATTTGTTCTCCACCTCGATCATAAATCTTTGGAATAATTATTTTCTCATATGGAACTCCATGTTGACTCGAGTTCCTGACATCTCATGATCTTGATATCCTTTTTATTCCTGGAAGGGAAATCGTGTTGCCAATGCGCTTTTTCGTAAGCAACAAGTGGTTGATTCTTTGATATTGTCTGAATGGAATTATCTTTTTATCACGTTCATCGGACGTTTTGGTACACATCGTTTTATTGAGCTTTATCTTATTCCTTTTATGGACTAGTGTCCGGTGTTCTCTTATGGTGCTCGGTTCATCGGATGTACTGTTATTATACTACATCGATGTTCTGTCTTATTTGACTCATTGGATGTACCGTTTGTACTACATCAATGTCTTTGCTTTTGGATTCATTGGATGTACCGTATGTACTACATCAATGTCTTTGCTTTTAGATTCATTGGATGTACCGTTTGTACTACATCAATGTTGTTGCTATTCGATTCATTGGATGTACCATTCGTACTACATCAATGTCTTTGCTTTGGTTCATTGGGCGTACCATTTTTGTACTACGCTGATGTCCCAAATTATTTGAGTTTCTAGTTCCTCGGGCGTACCGTTTTTGTACTACGCCGTTGCACCAGCTCAATTTTCTGCTATTCTTGACGTTCTCCACGTCTTTTATCTACGGAAATGCTTTTATGTTTCCGGTTTTATTCTTGTGCCTGGTGATATTGCGGAAATTGAAGTTTCACCAGATTTGATTTATGAGCAACATTCCATTCGCATCATTGCTTCGGAGCTCAAACGACTTCGAAATAAAGATGTTCTTCTAGTGAGAGTTCAATGGTTCCCAAATCCTAGGGATTACTCTTGGGAATCCAAAGAATTCATCGAGCGATCCCGTTCAGGCTTACTCTTTCGTGCTCTTTATGGTGAACTTCTTATTTCAATTTTCTTTTGTGTTGATATGCTTTTATGGTTGTTACTCTTTATTTTCCTCTTAAGTATTGTAAGGACGCAATTTCTTTAAGGAGGGGAGTCTGTAACAACCCGCATATTTATCGATTTTATATTTAAATATTTTATCGTTCGTCGGATTTTGGTCCGAAAAGCTACTTTTTGCAAACAGTCGAATTGGGACTCGAGACCACCCCCATTGAGTTCAAAATGACGTTTGCGACCTTTTTGAGTATAAACTTCGATATGTTTGGAGATAGTAGAATTTTGACCTTTTTCACTTAGGGCTTTGGTTTGGGCTGAACCCATCTTACTAACTCGGTCCCAACCCACTCCAACTCTTCATTACTTCATTTCTAATTCCTAACTCTTCAAGCTTTCAACAATGGTGGAAGAGAAAAAGAATTAGGAAATCCTAAGCCCTAGTTTCCATTAGCAAATCCATCTTCTAGCTCCAAACTCAAGTGAACCCATTGGTAAGCATCTCCTTCATCTTCTCCAACTCTTTCTCCATTCAATTTCAGAAAATTCCTAAACCTAATTTAGGAAATGTTTCTCTTTTAAGCTTAGATTCAAGCTTCTCGTGTTAAGATTGAAGTGTGGTTGATCTTCCTTCGTCTTCAAGCTTCTCATTCATTGTTTTCGGATTCAAAGGTGAGATTTTTATCTCACATCTTTGTCTATAATTATCTTCGATTGTTAGGTATGAATTCCTAACGTTTATTCGCGTGCAATTGATTTTGGTTTGGATTGATTTGGTGTATATTCCAATTTTTGGTGTTTTGGTCCAATATATGGAAATCCTATAATGGATATTTGGACATTGATATTTGAGGCGTATCGGAGAGCCGTTTAGGCTGGGTTATCGTTCGACGTAATTCCTTAGTCATCGTCATTTGCTCGTTCGATCGTTTTCGATATCCGTTTGGCCATTTTTGGCCTAGGTTCAGGGAATGCCCTGAACCCTTCATTCAGACGTCTGAAACGTGATATTCAGACGTCTGAATATTGTCTGGGAAGTTTTCTATTCCCAGATTCAGACGTCTGAATATATGGTTTCAGACGTCTGAATTGGCTTATTTTCAAACAGAAAGAAAATAGGCTAAAATATGCCTATTTCAGACGTCTGAAACATTTGGTTCAGACGTCTGAATCGTGTTCTGGAAATTTTTATATTTCCAGATTCAGACGTCTGAACCACTTGTTTCAGACGTCTGAAACTGTTGTGATTTTGCCTTCTTGCCTTTTGTTTGAGAATTCCAATTTAAATTGATTCGTGATAATCCTATTTGTTGTTATCATTTGTTATTGAATTTGATGACTTATTTTCTTTGGGAATTCTTGGAATATCCATTTCGATGGATTCAGTATCGATTTCTTTGGATTTTATTCACGTTTTCGAATGTGAATCTTAGTGATTGATTGTTCCTACAATCTTCTTTGTGATTTGTCACTTTAAAAATATAAAGGTTTTCTATACTAGTAGTAAATATCAAAACTCTTTCTTCAAATGATTTCAACACTATTTTATTACAAAGCTCGTTTTCTCAAACCGTTTCCAACCTATTAGTATATACAAGCCTTTACCTCACTCGTATGAGAAATCTAATTGAACGACTTAGTAAAACGAGTGGTATGAAACGCTTGCGTTTACTTCGTCGGTTAATTCTTGGACTTGTTCGATTGAACCACTTGTGACATTTTTCTAGTGGAGATTTACAGTTTGTTTGTAAATGTTTAAGTTAAGCAAGTGGTTATGGGACATGAAGCTAAACTTTTATACTTACTAGCTTAGTGTAATTGACACTTCTCGTTGATCATGACGATCATCTTTGTGGTTTAGACTAGCAATGTGCGATGTCTCTTTGTTTGCGAGGTTAGGCTAACCACCACTTGTGCGATTCCATTCGCACATACCTTTTCGGTTAGCCTAGACACCACTTGTGTGATTCCGTTCCCATATAGCTTTTTGCTTTTTGGTTAGGCTAGACACCACTTGTGCGATTCCATTCGCACATACCTTTTCGGTTAGCCTAGACACCACTTGTGTGATTCCGTTCACACATACCTTTTTGCTTTTTGGTTAGGCTAGACACCACTTGTGCGATTCCATTCGCATATACCTTTTCGGTTAGCCTAGACACCACTTGTGTGATTCCGTTCACACATACCTTTTTGCTTTTTGGTTAGGCTAGACATCACTTATGCGATTCCATTCGCACATACCTTTTCGGTTAGCCTAGACACCACTTGTGTGATTCCACTCACACATACCTTTTTGTGATTTCTGGATTTCGTGTGTTGATTTCTGGAATTTATATCATTGACTTGTTATGAGTACAAATTTAGGGTATGATGCCCTCTTTGGATCTTTGAGAAGATTCTTGTGATATTGATTAATCTTTTGTTGATTATCATTTACATGCTTATAGTAGTATGCCACTATGGATATTATGTTTATGCCATATCTTGTATGTTATATCATGTCATCTGATATTTATAGCTAGACTGATCCGTTTATTATTTTCTTATGAAATAATACTCGGGTCAGTCCGAGATGTTACAGGTGCTTCCGCTTGACTTCCTTCCGGGATTTGCTTCTCTGACTTTTGGTTAACTACTTTGGTTTAGTAGTTTTTGTTGTATACATTTGAGATACAGACCCTATGATGTATATTTACTCTTTTGTGTAGCACGTGTTGCTATTCTTTTGTATTTTCGTGGATCTTTTTGACCACTACTCTGATATACACTTTCATTTGTTAGTGTTATATTCATATCTATTTCCGCCATTGTGATATGAATTGTCTGTGACTGATTTGTGTTATATTTATTTCTATATTTGTTTCCGAAGACCTTTATAGCCACTGTGTAGTAGCTTTGAGTTTGTGTCGGTATGTCGGATTTCCTCTTGAGATGAAAAGTTATATTTTTATCTGGCATATCGGTACTCGCACAAAGCAATTATACAGATGGTCACTCCTCAACAGCCTTATCCTCCGTGCTAGTTGACAGCATTACACCGTAGTGCCCTTAGCTAGCGTGGGTATAGAGGTGGGGTGTCACAGAATGCTAGATATTTCATCGTTTGGTCTTCCTCTGGAAGTACTGGCTTCTGCTAACATTCTATTGGGACCGAAAAATGATTGTCGTGGATTTAACATATTATTTGGCTATCCAATATTTGTAAATTTGCGGCTTCCTACTTACTTTCTCTACCGGTTGTCCTAAACTTAAGTTTTTTAATTGTTCAGATAGTTTGTCTAACTCTTTTTCAAAATTCTGCTTAGTTTCTAATCTATCTAATTTATCTAAAATTTGTAGGTTTAAGCCACTTAGAATATTAAAAAATTAGGATATTCTTTATTTGACTGACTATTTCCTAAATACCAAGCAAAGCCTAATTCTGATACCGGTTTTATTACGTATTCAATGGCTTCTTCTACTGCTTTTTGTAAATATTTATTCATACAAATTAACTGCTAACAATGTGCTTAACTTCTGCTAATAGTCTTCGATTTATTTGATTTTATAATCAAACTCAAGGGTTCTGTTTTTAAATCTTCTAAGATACATTCAGATTCAGACTCTATAGCCTTTGGCTTATTTGTTTCTAAAAGATACTTAAATTTGTTAATAGTAGCTTTATTTGGTAAATTCTGTTTTAGTAGTGAGAATCCTTGAAGGATTAATTTGTTTTGTGACTTAACAAAATCAAAATTATCAACGAACTGTTTTAAAATTCTATTCTTTTCACCTATAGATCCGACGTTAATTTCTAGCATCTTAGTTGTAGAATTATCGTACTTTTCTAAATTTTCACCTAAATTAATAATTAGGTTTGTAATGGAGTTCTGCTGTTTATCACTATCGTGTAAAAAATGTTTAAAACTCTTATCAAAATGATAAGTAAATTTGTAATTATCCAAACTAATGATACTTTGTTCTTTAAAATTATAGTCTAGATTTAAATAATTAAGTTTGTTGAAGGCTGAAGGGTCAATTGTTTTTAAGGTTTTTTCAAGTTTATAACATTTTCATTTCTCATGTGTAACCTTTTTCTTCTTGTAAAATATTCCTTTGAGAGAGATTGAAATAAAGTAAAAACATTCTTAATGTACATAATTTTTTTTATTAGATATTCAGACAATAGATTCCCTGATTACTACTTAGTTTCTTTTTTCGAAGACAAACTTCTTTGTTACGCTTTATAGTTTTATCATGTTCAGTTTAAGACGTGATTTATGCAATCACAACTACCCTAGAACTGACTCAGAGGATGACTCCCTTAAGCTAACATTAAAATTACAATTTAGACACCAAATGTAGACACAATTTGTGACAAATTGAATTTGCACCGTTGGATTGCCCCCTGATTTCCACCTTCCATATAAGGACAATAATATCCAACGGCCGTGACTTTTTGTGTTCCCAATTTGTGTCTAATTTTGTGTCTAAATAGCCGCACCCTATATATATATATATATTCATAGGTTTCTATTATTATTACTGTTATTATTATTATTTAACTCACACGCACCATCTTATTTTCACCATACAACAACACATACACACGCAACCCATGCACACACACACAACTGAAAAACGCGTTCGAACGCACGCACACCACAACGCACATAAACATACATGTGAAGCACTCACATACCATCATAACAATACACATACACACTCTGATTCACTCTTCAAGTTGCACACACACAAAAACAAATGAAAATTTCATAAATACAACTGAAGTTATTCTCATATACCACAGGCAAATGTGTGTGTGTGTGTGTGTGTGTATATATCACTCACGCATGTATGTATATATAGTATACATATTTACAAACACACACACATTTCCAGCACACAAATTTAGTAACACACTCACTGGTATTTAATCATACCCATTAAATATGAAATAAAAGCATGAGATACACAGAAACAAACAATGCAATGAAACCCCAACAACACGGTAAAACAATGCTTAAAGCAAGATTATACACACATTTAATAATCAGCTCCTACATACTCAAACATGGGCATGAAAATGAGGTTTATGACCAACCAGGCTTGTCACTGGTAGAGATTTTGTTTGCCTGCTAATAGCATTTAATTAGCTACTTATATTATGACTTAATGTATGCAATAACTAGCCGCTACCACAACATAAACAATTCATAAAAAAAATATGTGATTAGTATATAGGTTATGCGAGTGTTAGTTACTCACTAGTATGCTGCTTGCCGCCTCTTCATTCATGAACGCATGCTCAAAGCTCACCATTATCGCAAAGAAACACAAGTTGCTTCTTGTTATAAATGCTCACGGATACGGAGAAACACATATTATACTTTGGTGAATTTAAGCTATTTACTTTTTTTTCTAATTAAAATGGTGTGGAAGGTAAAGAAGTTAAGCTTTCAAAAGAAGCTGAATTGGTACAGTAACCTTGCCAGAGTCATATGATAAAACTCAAGAAAATTCTAGAGAGAGGAATATGACTTGGGTACTAGGCCGTTAGGCTTGACTATAAGGGTTTAAGCCTAAAATGAAAACACACGCATAGCGATACACACACACATATATTCCCTCATATTTTAATACGAAATTTCTGTTTTAATTTTAAACACTCCAAACTCCTATATAAACTCGTTCCAAAATCAATTTTGTATTTCAAACACATCATTTTATGAAATATTATTTCTCGCGTTTTAGCTTATTCTAATTCTAAATATTATCATTCCATTATTTAAAATCTTTTTTTATTAAATAATTTCAAAGCCAATTTACCAAATAAATTTCCACATTTCTAATCAATTAATAATTAGATATTATTAACTTAAAATGATTATTACTTAAAACCCGTGTTGTTAAATATAGGTCACCTTCATGAAGAGATATCAAAAACGAGAGTTGTATTAAATACTTAATATGGGGTGAGAATTGTGATTTCTATTCCAAATCAATTTTCAAGTAGAAAATTGTTTTCTATAAGAGTTATTTATTTCGATTCAAGATATTTTATCAAAAACTTTCAACTGTATATTGAAGGAACCAGACCAGTTGGTAGCGGGTTAAATAAGTTGAATTTCAAAAAAAATAAACCATTTTGGAACTTTGTTAGGCCTAAGAAGTCTAATATGTTTTGGGTACAATGTAAAATTTGTATTAAATAAAATCTTATTTTATTTTATTCATCTAAAAAGCGAGTTTAATTTAATTTAAATTAAATACATTGCAATGAGCATATTAAATACACTCATATGTGTATTATGCATGTGCAACATATAAATAGTGTTCATGATTATCGTAAATTTACATGTGTTGGAATTCATATGGCAACGAACATATTCGTTCTTTATACATGTGTAACAGCAAGCCTTTTTGGACAATTTAAGTCGACAATAAACCACACATGTTGTGACGACCCTGAATTTCTAAATATTTTAAATTGAATTATTTAATTGATTTTAAATATTTGGAGAATAGTTTAACTTGAATTTCAAATATCACCTTCTATTTGGCAATTTAATTTTTAAATTTAATTATTGAGATTGAGTAAAATATTGTACCTTCAGATTTGAGCTTGTTAAAAATATTTCAAAGACTTAGAAATTTAGTATTGATAATACTGAAGATAGTGGTAGCTTCAGAATTGAATTTGGAAATGATTTGTCAGTTTTGAAATTATATCGTTTAAATCGATATTTAAAAATAGCCTTCCGAGGCACAGTCTCAGAATTCGACAAAACTAGTTTCATTAGATCCGTAATAGTGTACTATTATCGGATTTCAATTTTCGTAGTGTTTGGAGCGATCGTTTGGCAGTACGATAAGCAAACGCGCTGAAATAAAATCAAAAATTCAATTTAATAACTGGGTTCAAAAAGCTATCTTCTCCATACAATCGAATTTGGACTCGGAATCTTTTCCATTACATTCAGAATAGGGGTTTAACATTACAAATGCCTAGCGGCATGCCTCGATTTGAGGTTGAGATTTTAAGTTGCGTAATTCGGGACAATTTAAATTCAAATTTAAATATAAGGAATATTTTAACTGATCAAAACTTTATTTATTTCTTTTTAGCCACTTGACTTCCAAGTTACACCATTTGCCTTACACTCAGAACATTTTGAGCATGCGTGTTCTAAAAAGTAAAATAAATATATAAAACTATCGTTTGAGAAAAAAGGGAAACCCAAGCCTTCATTTCATTTTCTTCTTCTCAAATTCAAATCCATGGCCGAACAAATCATGGCTTCCCCCTTTAAATTTCATCTCGCCTTCTTCTTCTATCGTGCATGAATCAATGGCCTCAGATTTACATCCTTCCAGTTCAAACCGTTCCTCCCCAACCCTTTTTCCCTCTAACACGAATTCAATTCGATATCGTACAAAAGAAAAAAAATTAAACAATATTATGGAAGTTGAATCGCATGCATTATGGTGGGAATCTCGATTCAATGGGGAGCACGAAAACTTGGTCGCGATACAGCGGCACTCACTGGGCCAGAGCTGATCGATGGGGTGTCGATTGGAAGCGGCAGCTTCAAGGTCGAAGGGGGTTTCGGGAATGTCGAACTCGAGTTCGATCGAGGTGGCAGTCGAAGATAGGTTGTCGTGATTCGCTGCTAGGGTTTAGGGTATCAGAATTGGCAGTGAACGTATCGTGTTTATTTTTAAACTTAATTTAACCAAAAGATGAAAGTTTAGCAAAATACAGTAAAGCCAAGTTTATTTATACATATATGTGTGTGTGTATGTGTATAAACAGTAAAATATGTATATGCACAGCAAAAGAAAACAAGTACAAAGATTAGATTTTTAAATGTATATAGGTTAAGATTTTTAGTGCATGTAATTTCAAAAGAGAATAAATATACATATTTAACTTTCTAGTTTAAACTAAAAGGTTTTAGAAAGGGAAATTATTTTTTAATCAAATTGATAGTTAATTAAAATTATTTAAAGGCAAATTTATTATTCGATTATTTTGAATATTAATAAATTGTATAATTGTTTATACAAGGTCAATATTTGAATGGAAACAAACTAGAATGGAAAACGGATTGCATGCATTGTTAAAGGTGAGATCTTCTCACTCAAATTTTAATAATTGAAAATTTCAGTTATTGATTGATTGTTGAATAGTGATAGTTAAATTTTAAAATGGTTGATTGTGTGCTTAGATGATAAATTATTATCAGTTGTATTGATTTGGACCCTATGCGCCACATAATAGCGGATGATATTATATTAAACCCATATACCGTAATATTCCACCTCGAAGTGGAATTGGTATTATATATGTATTTAGAGTGATTGATTTCCCACATTATATAGTGAATGAGACCCTATGCGCCGCATAATAGCGGATGATATTTTATAAATCCCATATACCGCGATATTCCACCTCGAAGTGGAATTGTTATTTAATTGTTGTGCTAACGTCTGTGGATGCAGGGAAATGGGTTGGAGGGATCCAACTGGATTCCTCAAATATTGAATTTGTTTTATATGTTGTGTGTTGATAATCTCTGTGTGATTATATTGTGATTGAAATCATTGGAGGTTAAAATTTAGCCGAATATATTTTTGGTATCTTAGGATACCAGAAATAGATAAAATTGGATTTTTGAAATTTAAGTAGAAAATTTATAGTACAAATTTATTTTTTAGAATGGGATAAATTTAAAGGAAGGAATTTTAAAAGGGTAAAGTTTTATTTTTGAATCCTATTGAATAAAATTCAAAAATATGGGGAAATGGCTAAATAAATGGATTTCGGGTAATATTATTCAAAGGTTGAAGAATTTATTTAAAATACGGATTTTAAATAGTTTTGAAAGAAATAAAGGAATTTATTTTAAAAAGAAAATCAATTTGGAAAATCAATTTGGAGTTTGATTCGGTGTTTGAAAATAAATCTTTGGGAAACCGATTTGAAATTGATTTGGTGTTAAAAATAAATTTTGGGAAATCAATTTGGTGTGTGAAATAAATGTTTGGAAAATCAATTTGGGATTTGAAATAAATTTGGAAATCAATTTGAAAATTGATTTGGTGTTGAAAGTGAATACTTAGGAATCGATTTGAAAATCGTAAATTAGTGGATATTTAAAACATTAAATCCAGAATGGGAATTTTATAAAAGAAAGGGAAATTTGTTTTAAAAATAAATATTGTTTTATTTTTAAAAGTATGGAAAGGAATTTACAGATTTGGAACGTAAATTTGAAATAAATCTAGAAAGATTTATAAATTGATTTGAATGAACCATTTTAGAATGGAATGTGTACTTTCCCTGAAAGCCGAGAATGTTTTCAATATAGTTTATAAATATAAATTGAAGTTGTAAGGATGGTTTTAAGAAAATAATATTTTGGAAAAATTATTTACTTAGGTTATTTTGAATTTTTTTAAAGTAAATATATTTTAAACTATTATAGAAGTGATTATTTAAAGTTTTAATTAATATTTGTTTTAGAAATTGGATATTTAAGTAGTTATATCCTATCTATTAATTTTATTTTGAAATTAGTTTGGACTTGAATTTTTATATGGGATATTAGTATAATATTTTCATAACTAATATTTAAGCAAGTGTTTTAAAATAGTTATATTTTTAATGTGTTCAAGTATATTTTCAATAAATATTTTAAATTATTTTTAAAGTATTTGAACTCGGCAAATTTTCAGTGGAATTAAATAAATATTTGGAAAATTATTCCACGTGAGGAAGGTGATTCGAAATTTGTTTTCAAAAGATTAAATGGTTAAAAATGATTTGGAATTTGTTTTCAAATGGTTGAAGTGTTAAAAACTATATATTGTAAAGATATTTTGAAAATAATAATTTAGGGAAAATTATTTGAAATCCAGTGATTGTTGTGAATGATGATTGGTAGTTAAATAACCGACTATCAATATTAGCCTTTTTAATGGCATTTGAATTTCGATGCGACTAGGGGTCAGATTTCAAATGGATATTCAAAAACCACAACGAACCTTTGTGAATGTGATGGATCTTTTATTTAAAAGATCAACTGGAAATTTGTTATGATTTGTTTGAAATTTGAATGTAACACTTATTTTTAAAATAAGCGCTCGTTATTCGGATTAGCCGGGAGATGACTTTGTGTCATAAAACCCATTCCGAATAATGATACGATGAAATGGGATTGCATTTGAAGATGGTGTTGAAGACCGGCTATTTTCAAAAACGAAAGGATTATTTGTCGAATGTCTCTGGACCGGGTTGCTCCAGTATAGAGATTTTATCACCTTTTGTGACGGGGATTCCAGACGTGATTAGTGAATATCCGAATTGGCAAGGGCTTCTTTGAAGTGCCTTCGGTTTCGTTCGATATCCGGAACGGAATTTATGGATGTGTGTCTGACGTTACACTTTAAGATGTAATGCTGATTTCTATCAAATACATTTCTGTTGGTGGCGGAGAATTTATTCTCTTAGCTTAATACCCTTCTTTGAGACGTACAAGCTCAGAGGTTGTGTAGTTGATGGTTACTAGTGATATATTCTCAAAATGGTAATGTGGCATATGAAGTGCTACTCATCATTTGTTGATCGAAGCATGACTTTGTGAAAAGTGTAGCTTTGTGGACGAGACTTCGTCGGACCTTACATCTCGAAAATGGTCGAAACAGGAAGGATGCGGCAAGGTTATTTGAGGGTAGCGCCCCATGAGGGTATGTCATTTTCTTCTGGAAAAGGGTATTATCATGGTATGGAGCCCAGATATTTTATCTATGTTGATGATACAAATTTATTATACTTTGTGGTTGAGGATCCTCGGATAAAGGTCGTAAACGACCGGGGAATGGCATACTCGTGTAGTATTTACCTAGTTACAGAGGTAACCCAGCCTTGTGTTGGCAGAGATCCGGTTAGGTTCTCGGGACGTCCCTCCAGAGGCATACCCATGTGGCATAGGAATTTCTTTAGCCTAACCATTTGTTGGAAATCCAATCACCAATACGCACCTTGTACGGTTTTAGTTGTAGAACCTGCCATTTAACATGGTAGCTATAGTAGGCATACTATAATGGTACGTATGCTGGCTAAGATTAATATTATACTTGCAAATATTTTCCACTATGCACTAATGATAATATTAAAAAGAATTTTTCGTATCAATCATGTTTGACTATCATAAGGAGAAATCTCCTTCAATTGTGCGCTTGCATTGTGTGTGTGCGGGGAGGCCTTATGGTAGTTTCATTTTCCAAAAGCATAGCGGATTTCTTTTATTCTCCTTGTGAAAAAATAACTGTTTTTAAGATCTCACACCAGTCCCATGACTGACCTGGAGTTTATCATTCCCTTTCTAAACTCTTGGGTGTCGATAATTTTCCACACAGGCAGCCTAGAATCAGGTTATCAGTTATTCTGGAGCGAAATCAAAAAAAGAGATGCTGTGGAGATCAGGAGCAAGCTGGATGGCAAGGCGTATCGTTAGCATATGTAATATTTCCTTTTTGTTGTTGTTTTGATGTACACTCTGATAATGTATGTATGAACTGATATAGTGTTTTGCTTTGAAGATATTCATTTATCTATTGTATATTGTTTCGCGGCGAAATGTGAGATTCTATTTATTGTTTCTGTTCTTTTTCTATCTTCTTCTTCTTAAACCCTAACGGCCCGGTTTTCCGGCATTCGACTGTGCGGCATTGGATACCGTGGATGTATCGATATCGACTTACGAGCGTCGAAACAAATTGGTCGTTACACATGTCCAACTCAAACTATTCAAAAAACAGATTATTAATGGGATTGTTTTAATGAAATAAAATTCCAAAGAATAAATACGAAATCTCACGTTGGAAGGATAAAATGTAATGCACAAAATAAATACATAAATAATTCATGATGCTATTTACAACAAAATCAGAATTTACATTTTTTTATAGGCAGAATAGACAAATGCATAATAGTAGTAGATATAGTCCTCAATGCTGAGGAAAATCCCTTCAGATGACCAGTCTGAGAGGATAAAAAACCCACACAGTGGAAAACGACTGGATCATGATTGTAGTGAGACGATACAACAGAGATAAACACCAGAACAGACAGTCATAGATCAATGCAATGTAGAAAAATAAATAACACCGGTATTTATAGTGGTTCCACTGCTGCAAGGCAGTGTACGTCCACTTGGAGAGAGGAGATTTTATTAATCACTGAAAGATTAAGTTGCAAGATTGATTTACTTTTAGAGGCTACACATAAGAAGAATTAATAGTACAGACAAAATTATGCAGAGTTTCAACTCTCTAGGATGGCTCTGAAGTTGGCTGAAATTAGCTCTCAATTTTGGCTGCCATTGTTGTCCAAAAGCTCCTCCATTTTTAGAGTGAAGAAATGAGGAGAGGTAGATGTTATATAGCAGCCTTGGGGTTTGGTTCTGCATGCATTTGGATTGGTTTGGAAAAACGCCGAGAGAAAAATTTGGACCGGCATGCTTTTGGTTCGGCAAATACCAAACGAATTATTTCGTTCGGCATTACCAAATTACCAAACTAAATATTTTGTTCCGTCTTCTTCAGCGCTCCAATTCCATGCTTTCTCCACCGCTCCAACGCCATGCTTTCGTTCTTCTTCTTTACCGAACGAAGCTTCTCATTTGGTCTTCTTCAATCACTGAATCACATGCTACCGTTACAAAAACAATGCCTCTCCAACATTTCGTTCGGCAAAAGTATTTTCCCTAAATCTCTTTCAATGGTTTCAGCTTCTACTCAAGGGTTTCGCTTGCTTTTCCTCCTCCCGACTCCTTCTTCTTCTTCTTCAATTGCAACCGATATCAATTTCAACAGTCTTCATCTTGATACCGAATTCCATACAAGCCTTCCAACTTCATATACACCTTCATACTTCAAGCAATGGATACTTAGCCAATGAGCTTCGGCAATTCCATCACCCATTATACTCTGTGAACGAACTCTGGCAAGGCCACCGTCTGTCAACAAAGTGTTCTAAGTACCCAGTCTGTGTAGAACATATCAATCTCCACCATGAAAACAAATGTCTCCATGAACCATCTCAACTATCCCCTCATGCCACCCTGTGGCACCTAGCACTTCTTTAAGCGAATCAAATCCGAACAATGCTCGAACTTACCAATAGGAACGACTTGGTAAACATGTCTGTTGCATTCTCCTTTATGTGAACTTTCTGAGGACGAATTAGCTTATCTTCACTCATCGAGACAATGAACGACTCTCTCACCTCAATATGCTTCGTCCTCTAGCTGAATGCTAGATTTTTAGCTAAGTGAATTGCACTATGACTATCATAGTACATATCATGCCATCATATACGAAGCCCAAATCACACAATAGTTACCTCAAATAAAGGTCTCCTTAACTGCTTCAACCGCAACTTTGAGCTCTGCCTCTGTAGTAGACAAAGCTATAATCGTCTGCAACTCGATCTCTAATTGGTCGCTGTCCCACGAATAGTGAACACATATCCGAAGTTGACTTACTTCGTTCTCTATCACCGGCATAGCCGGAATCACCAAATCCAATCAAGCTAAAATCTCTTCTTCTACCGCCAAAGACAAGTTCATGGTTTGGTGTTCCTCTAAGGTATCCGAAGATACACTTCACTGCTTCCCAATGCATCTTTCTTGAATTCACCATGAACCTATTCACTAATCCAACTGCCTGTGCAATGTCAATACTAGTGCAGACCATGGCCTACATTAAACTACCAACAGCACTTTCATATGGTACCTTCATCATATAAGCCTTGTCCTTTTCCAAGATTGAAGATCCTTTACTAGAAAGTTGTATATGCAAAGACATGGATGTGCTGATTGCATTTGCCCTTCCATTGTAAAACTAGCAAGCACCTTTAGAATGAACTCCTTTTGAGGGAGGCTCAAAAGTCCTAGCTTTCTATCCCTTTGGATTTCCATACCCAGAATTTTCTTTGCTTCTCCAAGGTATTTCATTTCGAATTCTGCCTTTAGCTTCCGCTTTAAACTATCGATTTCAGCCTTATACTTGGAAGAAATCAACATATCATCCACGTACAAAAGTAGATTCACTCATCTACCATTCTTTAAATGCTTGAAGTACACAGAAGCGTCTTTGATGCTGCAATCAAAACTAAGTGAAAAATGAAAGATTTAAACCTCTTGTACCATTGTCTAGGCGACTGTTTAAGTCCATACAATGACTTCTTCAATTTGCAAACCCAATTCTATTTCCCATTTACAACAAATTCTTCTAGCTGCTTTATGTAGACGGTCTCATCCAAGTTTCTGTTCAAGAAAGCGGTTTTCACGTCTAATTGCTCCAGCTCCAAGTCATGAGCTGCGACGATAGCGAGCAAAATGTGGATGGACGCATGCCTCACTACTGGAGAGAATATCTCATCATACTCCAATCCCTTTCTTTGTCAAAAACCTTTAACAACAAGTCTCACCTTGTATCTCTCATCATTTTTTACCTTGAATACCCATTTGCAACCTATGGCTCGGCTTCCTTGAGGAGGTGGTACCAAATCTCAAGTCTTGTTCCTCTTCAACGACTTTAACTCCTCTTTCATAGCGCACATCCACTTCAAATTGTCACATGACTTCAAAGCTTCTTCAAGGTCAAGTGGCTCCTCAAGAAACACATGTAGGGCATAGTCAAACTAATAACCAAGGCTAAGGTCCGCAAACTACCAATCACCGTATCTTTCAGGGGGCTAATAGTCCTACGACTGACCCAGCTAGGTACTGCTTCGCCTAAACTCTTTTCAGCTCCACCTTGAACTGAACTTCCTCTAGATTCATGCACATCACTAGCACTACTAGAGGGTACCTGTGGACTATCGTGTGATGTTTCATCAACTGCATTTTTCTCGACAGCATCAACAAATCTACTCCTTGGTTGGAACACGGGAACTTCTTTCACCTCTTTAGGCCTATCAAAATCTTATGATGTGGTAAGTAGCTTCTCCTTTGGATTGAACAAAGCAGACTCATCAAAAGTAACATGTCTAGAATGAACAATCTTCATATCAACAAAGTTCCAAATTCGTTACCTTTTGATACCATCGGTGTAATCCATTAGCATGCCCTTGTATGCTCTAGCCTCCAACTTGTCATCACCTGTATGGTGAACGTACATAGGAGAGCCAAAAATCCAGAAGTAACCAAGATACACTCCTTTCCTTCTCCAATTTTCCTCTGGAATCTTCCCATCTATGGCTGAGCACGAAATTTGATTTATGATATGCGCCGCAGTTGACAATGCCTCGGCCCAAAAGTCTCTAGACAAGCCCGCCATCAATCTCAAGCAACGATCCTTCTCCTGTAGAGTCATGTTTTTTCTTTCTACAACCCCATTAGATTGTGGATCTCCACGTGTAGTGAAATGTCTTTCAATGTCATGCTGTCTACAAAAGTCGAGGAACTCCCTAGAGACAAATTCACCACCATTATCAGATCTCAACACCTTCAACCTAGAACCAGATTGGTTCTCAACAAGCGCTTTCCAGTTTTTAAACTTCTCAAAACTCTTTGATTTGGCCTTCATCACATACACTCATACTTTTCGAGAAAAGTCATCAATGAAAGAGATAAAATACTTTGCTCCTCCAAGAGAAGAAGTAGCAACCGGTCCCCAAACATCTGTATGCACATACTTAAGCACTCACCTCGATCTACAGAGTCCAACTCCAAAAAATACTTTAGTTTGCTTGCCTAACACACACTCCTGGCAAAAGTCCATCTTATCGAAGCTTTCTCCTTAGACATATTCCATCTTTGAAGAAACTCTAAGCTCTTCTCTGAAATATTGCATAACTTGAGATGCCAAAGTCCTTTGGCATCCAAAGCACGAGAACCGTCTACTTCAAAACATGACTCTCTAAAAACTGTGGTTCCTTTCAGCAAATACAGATTTCGAAACACATCTCCTTTCGTAAGAACTAGTGCACCTCTCGAAACCTTCAGACTATCATTCTCGATACTTACTTTGCATCTCAAAGATGCCAATTATCCTAAAGAAATTAAAGACCTCCAAAGACCTGGAATATACCGGACACTCGTCAAAGTGTGTATCACTATGAGTGTGTGTCACTCCGTCAAACATCTTGATCCTTACTGTACCTTCACCCATTGCTCTACAGCTAGCATCATTACCCATAAGAATAGAGCTTCCCTTTTCGTCGAATGAAATAATTGAAGTAATATTTATTAGGCATCGTATGGAAAGATGCCCCCGAGTCCAGCATCCAATGGTCTGAGACATCCAACACTACTGTAGACAACACGTTGTCAGATACAAACTTCTCCACCGCAAATGATGAAGATCTGTCTTCTTCCTTCTTCTTCAAATTTGGACAATCCTTTTTCCAATAACCAGGTTTCTTGCAGATAAAGCACTTCCCATCCATGAACTTTCCTCTCTTGCCATTACCGGGCTTCCTCGACTTGGAACGCCCTCTAGAGTGCCAATTCTTCTTATCTTCTCTACCTCTATCAATAAATAGGCTGTGACTACCACTTCAACCTCTACTTCCTTCACTTATCTCCTTCATCTGGTCTCTCAAGCCCTCAAATAGAAGGCCTAACTTCACATCTTTCTCTACCAATGTGTCTCTAGCGAAAATAAGGCTGTTAGCGAATCCTGTGTATCGCTTCGGAAGAGAACATTATCATAGCTTGGTCAGAGATTTCTTCAAGTAGAGATTCTCTAGCTTGGTCCAAATGCCTCTAGTAGTGGTCACACTGCTAATCTTTGAGATAACATTCTCTCTCATAGCTAATTGTAAAGTAGTAAATGCCCATTTCACCATCTCCTTCATTTCCGCGACTGAGATGTCAGCCGTCAACTCCTCAGGGGCAAACACTACTTGATGGACTTTATTTCTCATTAGAATGACCTTTATCCTCCATTTCCACTTCGCGAAGTCTTTATCCTCATTCCATTTCTCTATTGCCAACCGTGACCCGAATGCGATATACATCCCCCTAGTATAGGGTCCTGTAAAAAATGGAGTCGCTTTATCTCCTACGATAGAGTCTAACACTCTTCAATCAACCTTGCAGCACTGATACCAGACAGTAGGGGAAAATCCATTCAGATGATCAGTCTAAGGGATAAAAACCCAACGCAGCAAAAAATGACTGGATCGTGATTATAGCGAGACGGTACAAATAGAGATAAACACCAGAACAGATAGTCGCAGATCAATGCAATGCAGAAAAATAAACAACACTAGTATTTATAATGGTTCACTACCGCAAGGCAGTATACGTCTACTTGGGGGAAGGAGACTTTATTAATCACTAAAAGATTAGAGTTACAAGATTGATTCACTTTTGGAGGCTATACATAAAAAGAATTAACAATACAGACAAAATTCTATAGAGTTTCAGCTCTTTAGGACGGCTCTGAAATTGGCTGAAATTGGCTGAAATTAGCCCTCAATTTCGGCTTCCATTATTGTCCAGAAGCTCCTCTATTTATAGAGTAAAGAAATAAGGAGAGATAACTGCTATTTAGCAGCCCTGGGGTTAGGTTCGGCATGCGTCTAGTTTGGTTAGGCAAAAGGCCGAGCGAAAAATTTGGACCGGCATGCTTTTGGCTCGGCAAATACCGAAAGAAATATTTCGTTCGGCATTACCAAATTACCTAATGAAATACTTCATTCAGCCTTCTTTACCGCTCCAACGCGATGCTTTCTTCACCGCTCCAATGCTATGCTTTCGTTCTTCTTTTTTACCGAATGACGCTTCTCATTCGGTCTTCTTCAATGACCGAACCACATGTTACTGCTCCAAAAATATTGACGCTTCAAACATTTCATTCTGAAAAAGTATTTTCCCTAAATCTCGTTCGGTAGTTTCAGCTTCTACTCTAGGGTTTCGCTTGCTTTTCCTCCTCCCAACTCTTTCTTCTTCTTCTTCAGTTGGAATCGGTGTCAATTTCAACACTCAACTCCGTCTTCGTCATCGGAAATAAGTATCTTCGCTAAACTGAAATACTCGGTCTAACCCGAGCGTAAGTAAAATAAAACATCAAGTCAGGACTAACATTCTTATGTAAGTAGGTCAACTCAAGTGAAATGTACATATAACTCAATAGGTGAAATTCTCAGGTTTAATAAACATCATCTTTCATATCATAAATCGGTTCAGTTCAAATACTGATTTTCATATTCGTTTCCAATCGATTCATTACTTAATTCAGCTTCAGGTTCAAATTCCTGTATCATAAGAGAGTTCATTAAGCTAAGTTCAAATTTCGATTCTAGATTTCCTATTAAAATTATCTTAGTGAAATCTTTATATTCAAATCATTTGAACTTTAACAATTCGGGGGAAAATGGACTTTTATTCAAAAGAATTATATGAATGTAATAGTTAAATTTTAAAATATATATAATATTAGTTAAAATAGTCGTAGAATATAAATTATTAAATTTAATCTAAAATAGTTTAATAAAATATAAATAGTTAAATTTAATATCAGAAAAAGTTTAATTAAAAATAGTTATAAATATAAATAATTAAGGTAATATAAAATAGTTTATTTAGAAATAATTATAAAATATAAATGGTTAAAAATAAAATAGTTATAAAATATAAATAGTTAAATTAATATGGAATCCAAATTATTCAGTTTCATCATTGAAATCCAATTCTTCTAAACTTCGACATTTACTTTAAAAAATCAATTACTTAGTAATTCAAATTCATTTCTTTTCATAAGTCAATGTTCGACAAATCAATTAAACCTTTTAAAGTTTAACTTGAAATTTATACCATTATGTTAATTTAACCTTTAAATTGAATCAATCCAATTTCTACATTAATTTTAAATTAATTCACCAAATTAAATTAAATTTTTAGATTAAATTAAACCTTTCTAGAAAATCTATTAAATTAAAATCAAACAACAAGTTTAAATTTAAAAATTCCATAGTACTTTCACTAAATCAATTAAATTTCAATTTCATAATTTCAAGTTCAACAGTAATTAAAATTACAATATTTCAATTTAATTTCTAAATCAATTTACTTAAACCCAAAGTGGTTTTATATCGGGTACATGTCATTTCAACCAAAAGTGGTTTCCTAATTATCAGGGAACTTGCAATATGAGAACAATAAAATAATAACATAAATAACATAACATGTCAATGACTAACATACGTGCATAATTAACAACTTAATATATATATATAGACACATACACATGCTTAACTAACATATCACATATGTCACATATCATAAACAACATAAGTGAATATTTTCAAATTCTAACATGTCATATACTAACATAACATATAAATATATAACATGACATATATACAAAAATTTGCAAGCTGATTTACAGTAAAATAACATGGCATACATCACATGCTATCAATTCACTAGCATAAAAATATCAATCGTAAGTGATAGCTCACCTTTCGTGGCTACGAAGGTGATGATAAAAATAGAGAAATCTGAAGATTTCTAACAAAGATCCAAATGCAAAGAAAATTCAAAAAAGCTTAGACCGAAAAACGAATTAATAAACAAGTTTCCAAACAACCCAAGATTAAAACTACAGAGAGACCTAAAACTAGGTCATTTTAAGAAAATATTCGGACCAGAATATAACCGAATATATAAAAGTGACTAACTAAAAAGTTGTTACAAATTCTTCCCTTCTCCACTTTCAAAGAAAGAATCACTCAAAAAGCTTCAATATTGAGGAAGTTATGGTCAAAATAACAGAGTTGTTTTCTGAATTTAAAATATGAGTTCAAAAATACTTCGAAAAGATTTAAGGTTTTGGCATATAAAATTAAGGAATTTGAAGAACTAATCTAAAAGAAAGTTGAAGCTACTGGAAAAATAAACCGTTTGAAAAAATAATCACATAATTTAGTTCTTTCTTGAAGGAGATATGATTGGTACAATATGGGGTATTTTTGGCCAAAACTAGACTTAAGAAAGGACTTGAAAATGGAGTTTTGACATAGAAATATTCAGAATGGAAAGAAGGGTTCAACAACAAAGTTGTTTCCATTGAAATTATATATGGTTTCAGAAAAAGAATTATTTGATTTGGAGTAGTTTAGTGGAATATAAAAGCCATGGAAATAAGGAGAAGAAAGGAGGAAAAAGGGAAGGGGAAAGAAAGAGGAAAAAATAGGAGAGGAAAGGTGGGGCTTTGGCCATGGGTTGCTGCCATGGGTTGTGGGCAGTTATGGAGGTGGGTGATGGCAGCAAGGTGAGGGGAAAAGTGGTGGCCTGGGTGAGGGAGAGGAAGGAGAGGCAAAGGTAAGGGAAGGTGGATGCAAAGGAGAAAGGAAGGAGATTGATTTGGTTTTAGAATTTGATTTTTTTTTGGTTCTTGGATCTAGATATTAGAGAGGAAGAAGAAGATACGGATAATTTTTGTTCAGAGAGGAGAAATGTGAGGAAGAGATGTTCTGTATGTACCTATTCAGAAGAAATGAAAAGGTATGGTCTACTAGTCTATTTGGATTCTAATGACTCCTTAAATTTCTAGAAGCCCAATAACTAAATAAGAGATCTCATTAGAAATAAAGAAAGGATGAAAATAACATATGTAAATACACAAAGAAAACACTGGCAAATTACACGAGTTTTTCACTAAAAACTGCATATTTATAGTTCTAGAACTCTGATTTCAACGAAACGAAAAGTAGATTTCTTCTTAAAATTATGTCTAGATTTTTTTCCAATAATAAAACTCAAATTTTGAAACTTTGAAATTTTTACCACAAAATCAAATTTGACTAAGTTTTGACCAGAATTTGACTTTTTCCAAAATTATTCATTTAATTAAATTTGATCAAATTAATTATTCTGAAAAACCAAATTAAATATTTTAAATTTCAATTTTTCTTAAATTCAAATAAATATTCAATTTTAAATCATTCAAATTTATGGGTCGTTACACTCTCCCCTACTTAAAACTTTTCATCCTCAAAAAGGGCGAAGTAAGGAATCTAGTATTCAAATGATATACCATTCATGCGCATATCAAGTTCGATTGCTTGTTAGAGTACAAAATTTTTCTTCTAATTAGTATTGGTAACCCGAACATCCTTGTGCGGACTCTGATCCGATTCTTTGATTAGAACTTTCACTCTCCTTGCAAAGCGACAAGCTATGATAAAGAACTTCGTATTCATATCAAAACCCATATCAGTGTTCGTCGTCGAGATTCGAGCAAATAATTCTACTCGGAACCGAAATCGTATATTAAAAACTGAATCAAAACTATTATGCGAATAGAATGAATTTCGTTCAACTATGTAATTATTCCATGGTTACCTCTTTTAAGGATGAGGATCAGTTGATATTTTTCAAAACGGTAAATTTGTAAAACATTAAAAACTCTTTTTTTGGTTTATTATGTTGAAGTTATAAAATAATTAATTTTCATGTTATTGATTTGTTACTTAAAGTCAAAAATAATTTTATAACTTGAAGTCTTAACAAGTTTATTTTTGTTCTCAAAGAATTTAGGCATTGGATGATCAGCCGCATGTCTAAAAATCTCCAAATTCTTAATAGACTTGTTTTAACTCCCAGTGATAATACTTAAAATAGATATGGAAAGCACATTCCCCATGAAAAAAAAATTTCAAACTTAACATTTAGGAAAATTTATTTATACCTTACAAAGTCACATTTATATGAAATCAAAATTCCTTTTCAATAAAAGAATCAAAAAAAATTTCGATGCCAAATCTTTTTCAGATTCAAAGATTTTAAATAATCTGTGGATTCCAAACTCTCCGATTTCATGCTTATATAAATATAAGATCATAGATTTCCACACTCAAATTTCAGAGTTAATAGTTTGGATTCATTTCATGTTTGAATAACATTCGTTCTTGATTTTTCAACATCTCACAAAGAACGTCTCTTTAACGATCTAGGATTTTGGGTATTTGAAGTTGGAACATTAAATTGATTTTAAATATTTAAAAGTTAGTTTTTAACTTGAATTTCAAATATAACTATTTATTGGACAGCTAAATTTTTGAATTAAATAATTGGAAATTGGGTAAATTGTGGAATCTTGAGTTTTAAGCTTGTTAAAATAATTTAAAGGCTTATAAAATCAATATTAATAATACTAAAGATAATAGAAGTTTTAAAATTTAATTTAAAAGTGATTTTTCAGTTTTAAAGATATATCGCTTAAATTGGCATTTATACCTTTCCGAGGCACAGTCTCGGAATTCGAAGGAACTAGTTCCAATGGATCCCTAATAATGTATTATTATCGAATTTCAAATTTCATGGTATTTGGAGTTATCATCTAGTAGTACGGAATATAAACGCGCTAAAATTTAAATCGAAAATCCAATATAAAAATTGGGTCCAAAAAGCTATCTTCTCCATACAATTGAATTATAACTCGAAACCTTTTCCATTGCGCTTAGAATAGGGGTATAACATTATGAACGCCTAGCGGCATACCTCGATAGGAGGTCGGGGTTTTAAGTTATGGATTTGGGACGATTTAAATTTAAATAATATTCATAGAAATTGATTTGACAAATAAATCCACATCATAACTTTTTCCTTTCCCTTCAGTCACTGTTCATTTACTATTCAAATATGTTTCCCTCTTTTCACTCTTTTTTTAAAAAAATGACATAACCGAAACAATTCAATTGCAGAAAAATTCAAATGCAAAAATTCATAACTTAAGAAAAAAATGGCCAGGAAATTAAAAAAAGGAATATATGGTCGCCTGCGAAATCCTTTTTGTCACGACCCGAACTCGATGTCCGACAAACAACATCAAATTCGTTTCGCGGGAGCTTGCAACACCATTAAATGATAAATAACACAGTGGAAATAAAAGATGATATCACTGATATAACATGAATACAATATCCGATACATCAATTTGATACAATGATAATCATCAACATCAGAGAATATACAACACGAAATACAGCGGAACACGATATAATATGAAATAAGTCTTCTCGGAATATAATACTACAACTCTGATCCAAAAAAGCTCCAAAGACAAAGCTCCAAAACTCCTAGCTCGATCCACCATCAAGATAGCACTAAGCAAGTCTCGTCCATATCCAAAAACTGAACTAGCTCCAGATAATCCACTGAACCTAACTATCTGAAAAACCAAACTCTAGACTGCCCGTGTAGAAAATTTTGAGCACCGAGAGTTTAGGAAATAAACAATAAACTCTGGGTCAGTCGTTGGACTAGTGTGAGCAAACAAAAATGGTTTTTCTTTAAAACAATCAAAGATTTAAATTTTTATAATCGCAATGCTTTTGAAAAATGAGACTACCATAAGGCCTCCCGCACGCGCACACAATGCAAACGCAGAATCGGAGGAGATTTCTCCTTATGATAGTCAAATATGCTTCATACGCGAATTTCTTTGATATTATTACTATAAGTGCAAAGTGCAGAAAAACATTTCGAAAGTAGAATATAAATCTTAGCCAGCATAGACATTTCAATCTATGCCTACTATAGCTACCATCCAAACAGTGGGGAGCCACCATAAGTAGATGGAAGGTAATACAACTAATACCGTACAAGGCTCGTATTGGATGAATGGATTTTTCCAACAAATAGTCAGGCCAACTTCCCATTGCCACATGGAAACACCTCTGGAAGGACGCCCCGAGAACCCAATTCGATCTCTGCCAAACAAGGCCGGCTACCCCCCTTCCCGGGGAATATACAAAACCTCAGATATGCCACTCTCGGTCCTTTCGGACCTTTAAACGAGAGCTCTCTAACCAACAACATCACACAGTAAATAATATAGTGTGTCCACATGAGTATGTATCTGGACTCCATACCATGATACTACCCTTTTCCAGAAGGAATTTTCATACCCTAGGGAAGCTATCCCTCAAAACCTTGCCGCACAATTCCTGTTTCGACCATTACCGGTTTGTGAGGCTCGACGAAGTCTCGTCCACAAAGCTACGCTTTTTACAAAAGCCACGCTTTGATCAACAAATGATCAGCAACACTCAGCATGCCATATTACCAAGTTGGGAATATATCGCTGATAACCCTCAACTACATAACCTCTGAGCTCGTACGTCTCAGAGAAGGGTGTTAATGCTAAGAGAATAAATTCTCCGCCACCAACAGAAATGTATTTGAAAGAAATCTGCTTTATATCTCAGAATGTAATGTCAGACATACAATCCATTCAAGTCTGTTCTGGGTTTGAGCAGAACCGAAGGCACTTCCAAAGAAGCCCTTGCAATCCGGGTATTCACAATCCCGATCGAACTTCCCATCACTTAGGGAATCTCTATACCGTAGCTACTCGGTGCAGAGACAATCGATAGGTTATCCTATCGTTCTTGCAAATACTCGGTCATAACCACTGGTCTTCAAATGCTATCCATAACGACATATCACATATTCGGAATGGGTTATACGACCCAAAGGTCCTTTCCCTGCTAACCCGAATAGTGAGCGCAACATTTAAAACATATGGATATAGGATTTCGATTAAGTCACAACTTAATAATTCCAAACTTTCTTTCAAATGGTTTAAACCAATTACCATTTCAAATCTTTTAAAAAAAAAGATTTATTTCACAAAGTTCACTCAGTTTCACAAAGATTCATTTACGCATTCCAAAGAAATTTTCATTTTAATTAGATTAATTTATTTAAATCTTTAAATCAAAGATTTATCTCATAGCTTTCAAAACTGTTTCCAAAGATTCATTCATAACTTGGAAAATCATTTTCAATTTAACTTGAAATCCCTTAAATACAATTTGAAATTCATTTCTCATACGAAAGCTTTTTATCATTTACAAACAATAGTTTTATTTTAGAAAAAACCCAATTCTATTTATACAAGTTAAAAATCTTTGAGTTAATTCAAATTCTCACAACAATACTTTAAAAATGGTTTTAAAACCCCATATAAACGTGTATACCGTTTTTAAATCATAAATATAGAATTCAATTTCAGATATTGAATTCAAATTATTCAAACTTCAAATCTTTATTAAGTTATTCAAAATAACTTTCATTCTTAAAACACCTTTTCAAAAGCTTTTCACATTAAACTTAATTTATTTCCAAAACTATTTGAATTTAAAAATTCAATTTCAAAACTTATTTAAAAAATCTGTGACTAAACCCATTTCCACGTGAAATCCATATTTGTGTGTGTATGAGTGTGGTCCAGGGGTTTTACACAATAGAAGTGCAACATCAATCATCACAGATTCAATGGTATCAATCTCGATAAGCGATATAATCCATAACGCTTATCGATTCATAGATAAATAAATTTATCAGTCATAAAGATTCGTCATTACTATTCGATGTGGGGTTCGGACAACTGACCAGAATCCGAATCCCTGTCGCATCGAAATTCAAATGCCGCTTTAAAGGCCGAAGGTTTCCTCATCAATACAGAATAAAATCACCAATCAAAATCCAGCACAGAGTAATTAACATCTCACAGCATCATAATTACAAACATAAATATCAATTCGTTAGACAACAAATCAGATATCCTACCTACACAATCCATGAGCAATCATCTTTAATTCTTATTGTAATTAGTTTAATTTAGAATTAATTACTTGAGAGTTAGTTCCTTAACCCTGTTTAATTAATCGATTAATTATCAATTGATTCCTTATTTCATTTCAAATTAGTTAATTAATAAATCATTCCCTAATCAATTACTAGGTCTTAATTACTAAATTGATTTCCCTTAATCATTAAGTAAAATTTTTAATTATTAATCAACTTAATTAGCCTTTTTTTAATCATTAATTACTTAATTATTTTATTTCACACTATTTAATTAATTACCTCTTTGATCAATTTATTTAACTTTAATTACTTAATTGATTACCCTTTCTTTAACTGCTAATTATTTAATCATTTATTAGTCCGTAATTAAATTACTTAATTACTTAACTACTAATCATTCTTTAATTAACTTAAATTAGTTAATTACTATTTATTTATCACTTAATTATTAACTACCAATCTCTAATTACAATTATAATGTAATTACTTTCTAATTAATTGATATTAATTACTCATCTTAATTAATATTTTATAAATCTTTAAATTTTGAAAACCAAATTATTATTAACTACAAACTTAAGTGTTAATTAAATGTTATACTTAAATTAATTGCTTAATTAAAATAATAATTAAGTGTTTAAAACATCGTTAAAGTATTAACAAAAATAATTAAGACTTTTTTAAATTTCTTGACTTAAACAATTAAACCTTTATTTTTATTTTCCACTTCCTTCTTGGCCCAACCCGGCCCGGTTCCTTCTTCCCTTCCCTTTTCTTTTTCTTCCCGTTCTTTACTTCTCTTACGTTATAACTTCCTAGAGGCAACGTGCACGCACTGCCTGTGCACCTGTACATCTCGCCGATGATCCATAGCTAGACGCCGACACCCTCTCCAGACCACCTATGTCCCTCTCGTCTCGACCAAGCGCAAAATCGAACACGAATATCCTGTTCCAAAAATCAAACTATGTTCCCAAAATTCGAAACAACCATCACCTCCCAAAACGCCTCGTCACACCTCCACATGTTGCCGTTCACCAACAGACCTTACTAATAGCTACGCCACTTCCTCCCCTTGCTTTCTTCCCCACACCGCAAGCCTGCAAGTGTCCAACGACGACACCATATGATCAAAACCGAACCACCCAAAAATATTCCCTAAACCCTATAATGCGTTCGCCTGGCCACTACGGTCGTTATGAAGATTCCATGCTATTTTTTTTCCCGACTCCCCATTGCACCAGCCTCCTCTAGGCCGAAACTTCGACCACGACATTGAGCCTGTCACCGAAATTCGACCCCATGCCTAATTCCGGTCAAGCTCCCATGTCCCCACCCCTAAGCCTCTAAAAATTACGAAAATCCCTTCAAAATTGCTCATTTTGGGTGGCGGTCATGTTCATATAATCCAATTAGTAAATTACTATCTTTAACTTCCTTCCTTTTTTGGGTTCCTTTACTGTTAAATTGGATTATTCTTCCTATAGTTGATAAAATTTAATGAAACGAGTTTTAAAAAATTCTGCACTCTAAAATAATCAACTTTTGTTTTAGAATCATTGGTTAAAACTAACTAGTTGTTGTGCTTTTGATTTTTGAAGATGGTGTTTAACTGTCTTTGAATAAGAGTAGCTTGACATAGGAGTTAGTGGAAGAAGTTCAGTGTCTTGGTGGCACTGATTATGTCGAAACCAAACATACATTCATGAATACACAATATATCCATATACTTAACATACTATTGATCCATTATTAAACAATTCTATATATATAATGGCATTTAAACAAGGCTGTTTTATCCACTGTCTGATACTCAAGGGAGAAATACAGTGTTTATCTTTGTGTGGTAGGTGTAATTATCTCTATCTAATACGTTCATACAAGTATACATTCACCTAGCAAATTACACAACATTAAACATATATCAATGATACTTGTATATTCCAAGATATAATATAAGATAGGTGGCCTCCTGGTAATCAAGAGGGAAGTGTTTACTCACCATTGAAAGGGAAGATGACAGAGAACTCTTTGTGTTGAAACTGCAGTATTTTTCTTGAATCCTGTTTTTAAGTTTGAAAACAAGGTGATGTTTATGTTTGTTTCTTCTTATTTATTTTTCTTTCTGACATTGCTGTGTTTCTTTTGATGAACAAAATAACACAAATGAGTGTATTAATATACAGGAGGACGTTGTTCAAGGTAGGGGAGGCATGTTGCATTAAATGCAAAGGTATGTTGCATTTATTGTTTTGCAATTCAGTTTGTACTTGTTCAAGTTGTATTGTTGTTTTATTTTATTTTTATTTTCTGTTTCAGCCCTCTTGCATTGTTTAAATGTAATATTATTTTAGTTTACCTGCATTGCTTCTAATTTGTTTATAACTTATACTATTTATGTGATGTATGTATATGCACAGTTCTGCTTTGTTTTGTAAGCATATTCATATGTACTTTTGCCATGTACACAAATCTACTTTTGCAGGCTTTGAATTTCTTTGCTTCTTGTTTACATCTTGCTTCATACTTCAAGTCTTTTCTTTAAATTCTTTTGTACACAGATAGTTTGCATATATTTTGTAGATTTCTATTCAAAGTTTAAACTGACTACATTTCCATTTGTACATGTTTTTATTTTGTAATTTATCTTCTAATTATATTTCTAACTTAAGTATTAAATTTATAACGTATATTTTATTTTTACATTTTACACTTAATATTGATAAGTAGTTTTTATTTTAAACATTTTATAAATTCTTAAAGAAAATGAATTGAGACACAATTTATACATTAAATAAATAATCATACTTTTCTTATTAAATTTGAAAATTTCAAATAAATCCATAATTTAATCCAAAAATTCAATTAAATTATAAAATTAAATTCGTCATTAAGCCAGGATCGTTACAGATTCCCCTCCTTAAGAAATTTCGTCCTCGAAATTTGCCAAGGAGACACAAAGATAAATGAAAGATAGAGAAATATTTTTTCAAATTAAACTGGATATCAATTCTGCATTTGGTTTTCCAATTCAGAATATCAACAATAGATGTGAGAACAAACTCAATCAATCACGGAACAATTGGGTTATCTGATCTACGAAGTATACAGTGGTATTGGTTAGTTCGAAGGGATAACTAACCGTTCGTAGAATATATCGAAACCCAATGGAAAAAGATAGGAATAGATTCGATTACGATTTCAGATTTAAGATTTAATTCATTTACGATTTGCTGAGAAATACAACTAATGATAGTTCCGGAGTCGAACAAAATTCAAACAATTTAATCGTAAACGTGAAGTTTACCTTATAAAATTTCTTTTCCTAAATCAGCTTGTTGAGGTTGAAGAATCGTCTTTGATTGCATACACTTTCTTTACTAAAGTCTGCTTCTTTGCTGGACAGTTGTTGATCCTATGTCCCGGCTTGCGGCATTTATAGCATCCCGTAGATTCCTGATCTGGCCTCATAAATGGCTCTCTCATTCCTGGCTTCCAAGAATTCTTACATTTATCCGAGTAGTGACCTTTCTACAAGCAATTGAGACAAGTAACATCCTTCTTTTTCTTCTGTATACTCTTCTTTCCTTTATCTTTCCTCGATTTCTTTCCGCCAAACTTCCTTTTCCTCCAACTCAGATTACTTGCATTTCCATTCTCCTCCGGATCTTTTTGCTTTTCCAGAGTATGGTATCGATAGCCCATATCAATTAATTCAGAAAAAGATTCCTTTACGTGAGTAGTCATCCTTTCCTGAAACTCCTGGTTCATTCCCCGAATAAACTTTTCATTCTTCTTTAACGGTGTATTCACCAATTCTGGACCAAATCGAGATAATTCAATAAATTTGTTTAAGTATTCCTCAAATGATAAACTTCCTTGCTCTAAATCCATAAACTCCTGGTACACTCTAGAGATACCAGCAGACGACATATATCGCTGCTCAAACACTTCCTTGAAACGACTCCAAGTAAATTCATCCACCGACTCATCCAAGGTAACTGCTTCCCACCAAGCTAAAGCCTCTTCCTGGAGTTGTCATGAAGCTATCAGTCGCATCTGATCATCTGCTAACTTTAGTCCTTTGAAAATCTTTTCACACGATCGAATCCATGCTTGTGCTTCGATAATAGATTCTTTGCCTGTGAATGGCTTTCCATCAAGTCTAGAAAAACTTCGATATAGATCAGCCAAATTCAATTGAGATTGAATAGGAATATCTGTCGTTGTAGGGTTTTGACCAGCTGAAGTGGTACTTTCCTGTCTCCTATTTGGTCCTCTTCTTCCACTCATTCTTACTATCTGTAAATAGTAAGAAATCCGATTTAGGTATTCGGACGAAATATCTTAGAGAATAATAACAGATAAAGATAATAGATTAAGAAATTTGGGTTTTGGTTCCGCTGGTTGTGCTCATTCTAGGGTATACTTCATCCTATCTCTAATGAGCCATCTAAGGTGTTACACTCCGTGCTAAAGTTCTTACTCAACCTTCAGCTCTGATACCAATCTGTCACGACCCGAACTCGATGTCCAACAAACAACATCAAATTCGTTTCGCGGGAGCTTGCAACACCATTAAATGATAAATAACATAGCGGAAATAAAAGATGATATCACTGATATAACATGAATACAATATCCGATACATTAATTTGATACAATGATAATCATCAACATCAGAGAATATACAACACGAAATACAGTGGAACACGATACAATATGAAATAAGTCTTCTCAGAATATAATACTGCAACTCTGATCCAAAAAGCTCCAAAGACAAAGCTCCAAAACTCCTAGCTCGATCCACCATCAAGATAGCACTAAGAAAGTCTCGTCATATCCAAAAACTGAACTAGCTCCAGATAATCCACTGAACCTAACTATCTGAAAAACCAAACTCAAGACTGCCCGTGTAGAAAATTTTAAGCACCCAGAGTTTAGGAAATAAATAATAAACTCTGGGTCAGTCGTGGGACAGGTGTGAGCAAACAAAAACGGTTTATCTTTAAAACAATCAAAGATTTAAATTTTTATAATCGCAATGCTTTTGGAAAATGAGACTACCATAAGGCCTCCCGCACGCACACACAATGCAAACGCAGAATCGGAGGAGATTTCTCCTTATGATAGTCAAATATGCTTGATACACGAATTTCTTTGATATTATTACTATAAGTGCAAAGTGCAGAAAAACATTTCGAAAGTAGAATATAAATCTTAGCCAGCATAGACATTTCGAACTATGCCTACTATAGCTACCATCCAAACAGTGGGGCGCCACCATAAGTAGATGGCAGGTAATACAACTAATACCGTACAAGGCTCGTATTGGATGAATGGATTTTTCCAACAAATGGTCAGGCCAACTTCCCATTGCCACATGGAAACGCCTCTGGAAGGACGCCCCGAGAACCCAACTGGATCTCTGCCAAACAAAGCCGGCTACCTACTTCCCGGGGAATATACAAAACCTCAAATATGCCACTCCCGGTCCTTTGGGACCTTTAAACGAGAGCTCTCTAACCAACAACATCACACAGTAAATAATATAGTGTGTCCACATGAGTAAGTATCTGGACTCCATACCATGATACTACCCTTTTCCAGAAGGAATGGTCATACCCTAGGGAAGCTATCCCTGAAAACCTTGCCGCACAATTCCTGTTTCGACCATTACCGGTTTGTGAGGCTCGACGAAGTCTCGTCCACAAAGCTACGATTTTTACAAAAGCCACGCTTTGATCAACAAATGATCAGCAACACTCAGCATGCCACATTACCAAGTTGGGAATATATCGCTGATAACCCTCAACTACATAACCTCTGAGCTCGTACGTCTCAGAGAAGGGTGTTAATGCTAAGAGAATAAGTTCTCCGCCACCAACAGAAATGTATTTGAAAGAAATCTGCTTTATATCTCAGAATGTAATTCAGACATACAATCCATTCAAGTCTGTTCTGGGTTTGAACAGAACCGAAGGCACTTCCAAAGAAGCCCTTGCAATCCAGGCATTCACAATCCCGATCGAACTTCCCATCACTTAGGGAATCTCTATACCGTAGCTACTCGGTGCAGAGACAATCGATAGGTTATCCTATCGTTCTTGCAAATACTCGGTCTTCACCACCGGTCTTCAAATGCTATCCATAATGACGTATCACATATTCGGAATGGGTTATACGACCCAAAGGTCCTTTCCCGGCTAACCCGAATAGTGAGCGCAACATTTAAAACATATGGATATGAGATTTCGATTAAGTCACAACTTATTAGTTCCAAACTTTCTTTCAAATGGTTTAAACCAATTATCATTTCAAATCTTTTAAACAAAAAGATTTACACAAAGTTCACTCAGTTTCACAAAGATTCATTTACGGATTTCAAAGAAATTTTCATTTCAATTAGATTAATTTATTTAAATCTTTAAATCAAAGATTTATCTCATAGCTTTCAAAACTGTTTCCAAAGATTCATTCATAACTTGGAAAATCATTTTCAATTTAACTTGAAATCCCTTAAATACAATTTGAAATTCATTTCTCATATTAAAGCTTTTTATCATTTACAAACAATAGTTTTATTTTAGAAAAAACCCAATTCTATTTATACAAGTTAATAATCTTTGAGTTAATTCAAATTCTCACAACAATACTTTAAAAATGGTTTTAAAACCCCATATAAACTTGTATACCGTTTTTAAATCATAAATATAGAATTCAATTTCAGATATTGAATTCAAATTATTCAAACTTCAAATCTTTATTAAGTTATTCAAAATAACTTTCATTCTTAAAACACCTTTTCAAAAGCTTTTCACATTAAACTTAATTTATTTCCAAAACTATTTGAATTTAAAAATTCAATTTCAAAACTTATTTTAAAAATCTGTGACTTAACCCATTTCCACGTGAAATCCATATTTTGTGTGTATGAGTGTGGTCCAGGGGTTTTACACAATAGAAGTGCAACATTAATCATCACAGATTCAATCGTATCAATCTCGATAAGCGATATAATCCATAAAGCTTACCGATTCATAGATAAATAAATTTATCACTCATAAAGATTCGTCATTACTATTCGATGTGGGTTTCGGACAACTAACCAGAATCTGAATCCCTATCGCATCGAAATTCAAATGCCGCTTTAAAGGCCGAAGGTTTCCTCATCAATACAGAATAAAATCACCAATCAAAATCCAGCACAGAGTAATTCACATCTCACAACATCATAATTACAAACATAAATATCAATTCATTAGACAACAAATCAGATATCCTACCTACACAATCCATAAGCAATCATCTTTAATTCTTATTGTAATTAGTTTAATTTAGAATTAATTACTTGAGAGTTAGTTCCTTAACCCTGTTTAATTAATCGATTAATTATCAATTGATTCCTTATTTCATTTCAAATTAGTTAATTAATAAATCATTCCCTAATCAATTACTAGGTCTTAATTACTAAATTGATTTCCCTTAATCATTAAGTAATTGTTTTAATTATTAATCAACTTAATTACCCATTTTTTTTAATCATTAATTACTTAATTATTTTATTTCACACTATTTAATTAATTACTTCTTTGATCAATTTATTTAACTTTAATTACTTAATTGATTACCCTTTTTTTAACTGCTAATTACTTAATCATTTATTAGTCCGTAATTAAATTACTTAATTGCATAACTACTAATCATTCTTTAATTAACTTAAATTAGTTAATTACTATTTATTTATCACTTAATTATCAACTACCAATCTCTAATTACAATTATAATGTAATTACTTTCTAATTAATTGATATTAATTACTCATTTTGATTAATATTTTATAAATCTTTAAATTTTGAAAACCAAATTATTATTAACTACAAACTTAAGTGTTAATTAAATGTTATACTTAAATTAATTGCTTAATTAAAATAATAATTAAGTGTTTAAAACATCGTTAAAGTATTAACAAAAATAATTAAGGCTTGTTTAAATTTCTTGACTTAAACAATTAAAACCTTTATTTTTATTTTCCACTTCCTTCTTGGCCCAACCCGGCCCGGTTCACTCTTTCCTTCCCTTTCCTTTTTCTTCCCGTTCTTTACTTCTCTTACGTTATAAGTTCCTAGAGGCAACGTGCACGCACTGCCTGTGCACCCGTACATCTCGCCGATGATCCATAGCTAGATGCCGACACCCTCTCCAGACCACCTATGTCCCTCTCGTCTCGACCAAGCGCAAAATCGAACACGAACATCTTGTTCCAAAAATCGAACTATGTTCCCAAAATTCAAACCAACCATCACCTCCCAAAACGCCTCGTCACACCTCCACATGCTGCTGTTCACCAACAGACCTTACTAATAGCTACGCCACTTCCTTCCCTTGCTTTCTTCCCCACACCGCACGCCTGCAAGTGTCCAACGCCGACACCATATGATCAAAACCGAACCACCCAAAAATATGCCCTAAACCCTATAATGCGTTCGCCTGGCCACTACGGTCGTCAGGAAGATTCCTTGCTATTTTTTTCCTGACTCCCCATTGCACCAGCCTCCTCTAGGCCGAAACTTCGACCACGACATTGAGCCTGTCACCGAAATTCGACCCCATGCCTAATTCCGGTCAAGCTCCCATGTCCCCACCCCTAAGCCTCTAAAAATTACGAAACTCCCTTCAAAATTGCTCATTTTGGGTGGCGGTCATGTTCATATAATCCAATTAGTAAATTACGATCTTTAACTTCCTTCCTTTTTTGGGTTCCTTTACTGTTAAATTGGATTTTTCTTCCTATAGTTGATAAAATTTAATGAAACGAAATTTAAAAAATTCTGCACTCTAAAATAATCAACTTTTGTTTTAGAATCATTGGTTAAAACTAACTAGTTGTTGTGCTTTTGATTTTTGAAGATGGTGTTTAGCTGTCTTTGAATAAGAGTAGCTTGACATAGGAGTTTGTGGAAGAAGTTCAGTGTCTTGGTGGCACCGATTATGTCGAAACCAAACATACATTCATGAATACACAATATATCCATATACTTAACATACATTGATCCATTGTTAAACAAGTCTATATATATAATGGCATTTAAACAAGGCTGTTTTATCCACTATCTGATACTCAAGGGAGAAATACAGTGTTTATCTTTGTGTGGTAGGTGTAATTATCTCTATCTAATACGTTCATACAAGTATACATTCACCTAGCAAATTACACAACATTAAACATATATCAATGATACTTGTATATTCCAAGATATAATATAAGATAGGTGGCCTCCTGGTAATCAAGAGGGAAGTGTTTACTCACCATTGAAAGGGAAGATGACAGAGAACTCTTTGTGTTGAAACTGCAGTATTTTTCTTGAATCCTGTTTTTAAGTTTGAAAACAAGGTGATGTTTATGTTTGTTTCTTCTTATTTATTTTTCTTTCTGACATTGTTGGGTTTCTTTTGATGAACAAAATAACACAAATGAGTGTATTAATATACAGGAGGACGTTGTTCAAGGTAGGGGAGGCATGTTGCATTAAATGCAAAGGTATGTTGCATTTATTGTTTTGCAATTCAGTTTGTACTTGTTCAAGTTGTATTGTTGTTTTATTTTTATTTTTATTTTCTGTTTCAGCCCTCTTGCATTGTTTAAATGTAATATTATTTTAGTTTACCTGCATTGCTTCTAATTTGTTTATAACTTATACTATTTATGTGATGTATGTATATGTACAGTTCTGCTTTGTTTTGTAAGCATATTCATATGTACTTTTGCCATGTACACAAATCTACTTTTGCAGGCTTTGAATTTCTTTGCTTCTTGTTTACATCTTGCTTCATACTTCAAGTCTTTTCTTTAAATTCTTTTGTACACAGATAGTTTGCATATATTTTGTAGATTTCTATTCAAAGTTTAAACTGACTACATTTCCATTTGTACATGTTTTTATTTTGTAATTTATCTTCTAATTATATTTCTAACTTAAGTATTAAATTTATAACGTATATTTTATTTTTACATTTTACACTTAATATTGATAAGTAGTTTTTATTTTAAACATTTTATAAATTCTTAAAGAAAATGAATTGAGACACAATTTATACATTAAATAAATAATCATACTTTTCTTATTAAATTTGAAAATTTCAAATAAATCCATAATTTAATCCAAAAATTCAATTAAATTATAAAATTAAATTCGTCATTAAGTCGAGATCGTTACACTTTTCGTCCTTCTTCTTTATAAATTGAATTCCCCTCTATCTGTTCAATTCAAAAAAAAATTGATGGAATCGATGACGAGCCTCGTTTTGAAAAAAGAAAAGAAAAATAGAAACAATTGGTCATCGGTTCTCTTCAGCTCAAATCCCATAATTTCCGGTCCACTCCTCGATGGTGGAGTTGGCCGCTGCTGTTAGGGCTTTCGTGTATGCGTAGGATGGTCGTGAGAGGATTTGGACTCAAATTGGTGACGGGGTCCGTGGGTTCGTTTTGGGTTCTCGGCGATGTAGTGCGTGGTGGTGGCGCTTCAAGGCGGAGGCGGCGTGCTGCCTGGTTTTGGAGGAGGAACGAACGCCTTAATATTGGCAAGTAGGTGCGCGTGTGCATTGGGAATGGCGATGAAGGGGTGGACGGAGAGTTGGCACGGCCCAGTGTCGTTCATTCGAGATAAGGGAAGGTGAGTTTATCTGGTAATTATCTAACTTTAGTTATAATTACTAAAAATTTAGTTTTTGTTCTTGAAGACTTTAGTCTAGAAACAACTGGTTTATTTAAGATGTTAGGTCAAAAAAGAAAAAAAAAAGAAAATATATGTACACACACACACACACACATATATATATATATATATTGAATTAATTTTATAACTGGGATTGTTAATTTATATACTTTAACATTTGCTTATACAATGTTAAAATCAAACAAAATATGCAATAAAGTCAAAAGTGGATCGATTTGAAAGTCTAAAAAAATTTAAAGGTGAGTCAATCTCACTCAAATTTGGAATTCCGTAATTGATTTTAAGTAGTAATTGAATTATTGATTGATTGATTGAATTTGTTAATTATTATCAGTACTGGATGTCATATTATATACATATTGGTGTGATTGATATTCTCGCATTATATAGCGGATGCAACCCTATGCACCCCGCATAATAGCGGATGACCCTATATACCGTGATATCCCCCTCGAAGTGGGATTGGTAATTTTATATTGTGCTAATATTTGTGGATGCAGGGAAACAAGTTGGAGGGATCCAACTGGATTCGTCAAAAATAATGAAATTATTTTCATATTCAGTGATATGATTAGTTTGAATAATCTGTAATAGAATATATTGGAAATTGATTTATTCGATGCTATGGTATTGCTGGGTATATTTTGGCATTTTCAAATATATATATATATATATATATATATAATTTTTAAAGGAAATAAAAGGGGACTGTATGGTAAGAGATATATAGTAAGATGGATAAATTTAAAAGTAATGAATTTGGGAAAAATAAATAGTGATTTTAAAATTTGTACTTGATAATTTCTAAATATGAAAGGATAACGATTTTAGAATATTTGAATAAAAGGATTTATTAATGGGACTTAAGTGATTTGTTTAAGTATAAAAGTATTTATTTTTAAATTCGAGATTTAAAATAGAATTGAGAAAAATAAAAGGGGAAATTAAAATAAAATACGAATTGATGTTCCAGATTTAAATAAGATTTTAAATCATAAAAAGATAGTGAATCCGGAATTAATGGATTTTGGAATGAGTTTGGGTTGGCGAAGGAATAAATTTTAAAATGGAATTGACCCAGAAAATCAACTTAAGTATTCAAAATGGATATAAAAGGAAAATGAGACTATGGGATTTATAAACGGGGTTTATAAATAAGGTGAAATATTTACCAATGGATAATTTGGAATTATAAATTTGCAATGGGAATTTATAAGGTGGTGGGAAAATCGATCTAAAAAAAATAGAAATTTATTTTTAGAAAAGTGGAATAGGAAATTTGCGAAATTGGAACGTAAATTTAGCTGGAATAAATCGGGAGGGATTTATGAATTAATTAGACTGGTCATTTTTGGATTGGAAATATATTTTCTGGAAAAGTTAAGTATATTTTTAAAGAAAGTTTTAAAAAAATTATTAATTAGAAAATGTAAAAGTCTTTAAAAGGATGTTTCAAAAAAATGTAATGTTTAGTGGTTTTAATTTTTTTTAAAGTAAATATTAATTAAGTTAGCTATAGTAGCTAATTATTATTAAAGGTTAAATCGGTATTATTATTTTTAAAGACTTAAATATTCAATATTAATATTTTGTATAATAGCTTTTATTTAAAGGTAGTTTTTGTCTAAAATAACTTAGGAAAGATATTATAGAAATTTCGTAAGTATTATTTTGAAATTTTTTAAATAAAGTTTCGGAGAGTATAGATATACTCGTATGGTGAAATCGGAGGCAGTGAGTGTCTGCAGTTACGACTTGGATTTCTTAGGATAGAGATGCGACCATTGAACTGTGATCCATGGTTTGATACCACAGTAGTACTTCCATATTATTTAAAAAGGTTTTTTTCTAATATTTTGAGAGAAAAGGATAATTTATTGATATGCTGAATTCGATAAGATAAGTGTAGATTTTGGATAAAATGATTTAATTTATTCAAAATCTAAATTTAATAAGACTTGATGTTTTCAGTGAAAAAGAAGTGTTTGGCTGAATTGATTGTTAAATAACCAACCATCAAATTTGGACCCAAATATAACTTTGGAAATATCTTGAAGAGGTACAGAAATTATATGGTACAGTTACCATTCGAGGTGCTATACTACATGTATAAACTCATTTCGCTCTTCTAGGACGTTTATAAGGAAATCCGTCCATAAATGGTTGGAAGGTAATCTTCGATCTTATTTTCATCTGTTTATTTCCTAGAGAATCGAGGTTGAGTTTTCCAAAAAATATCGAAAGTTGTTTCGAAGAGACCGGGATCGGATTTGCTTCATCACAACATGATAGGCAGTTCTCGCTTTGTGTTTGGTGGCAAACAAGAGACTCTTACCCCTACATGTCCTGGAGTGGTTGGTTGCAGTCGAGAGGCTGGCCGTAAAAGCAAATTCGAGGTACCAATGTCAGCCACGGTGGAAAGTGGCCGTTGTTGAGATGGTTGAAAAGCCTACCGGCTGTGACATTTGGTATTAGAGCAGAAGGTTAAGCAAAAGCCTTGGCTCTGGTGGGGATTACTCATTAGAGATAGGGTCCGTGGTATCCTAGAATGAGTTTGAGTGTATAAATAGATTTGAGCGCGTATTTGTTAATGAATATAAAATTGTTTTACATTGTATTGATTTGTTTGTTGAACGAATTATGGATTCTGATCTATACGAGTAATTAAGGTTATTGATAGGGATCTCTAAACAATTGGACAGAACAATTCGACATGGTATTGTTTTATATAGGTTAAATGGAATAATTTTACCAAAATTATTTTTATATATAAAAGGAATAATTTTTGTAAATTAGTATATTTATATATGGTGTGTTGGGTTGTTAGGAAAAGATAATATTAAATTATTATCATTATTGTTGTGGAAATTGAATAAGAAATTGATATTATAACCAAAAGTTAAGAAAAATTAATTCATATAACAAAATAAATTTGTAAATATAGGATTATAAATGTGATTATATTTTAAAACGGAATAAAACCTAGAGGAATATTTTAAAACATAAATTTAAAAGATTTGAAATTTGGAAATTTGGGAATTTAAATCTCGTCGGTTTTGAAAATGTTTTTCAAGATTATGAAAAATATAGTAATATTATTTGAAAATATTTTTGAATTGGAAATGAAATCTATCGAGATTTGGAATAAAAATACATAACAATGGTTTCAAAGGAAATAAAATATTAAACTCACTTCGGTCGTTGGAAAATAATTCCGATGATGATTGCAACATCATCAGTATTCATTTTCGAGTTTTCAAGAGAGAAATTGCAACCCGAATGTTTGAATTGGTGTTTGTTTGCAAAATTGGGTTTGATTTTTGGTATATATGTTTCTAAAAATGATTTGAAATATTAAGTAATTGTTAAAACTCTAGGGTTTGTTCTAAGTTGTTCATTGGAGATATGATAAAATGGTTTGATAACTTATAAGAATTTGAAATTTATTTGGAATGGGATTTAACTTGAAAGAGTTAAATAAAAGTAAGCATGATAATAACATAAAGTGGAAAAGTAAGCCAATTAAATGAAGTAAATTAAAAGAGATTAGTAAATGGTATGTAAATAAGTTGAAAAACATATAGAAGTTTAAAATTTGAATTGAATTGGAATGTAACTGAATTAAGTTAAATAAAAATGAATTTTGAGGAATTGAGCCTAAGTAGGCTAAAGAAAATGATTATTGAAAATAAGTTTATTAAGATTTGTAAACTAATGTGTAGATGAACAAATGAATTTAAAGTTGTAAGTAAATGGAATTGAAACCGAATATTAGAATTTAATTTGGATTGTGTTAAATAAAGAAAAATTGAAGCTTTAGTTCGAGGGAGACTAAAAGAGGTTAAAGACAGGAAATAAAATACGATTGAGATATGAATAAATTAGTAAATTGAATTAATTAAGTAAATTGGTAAATTAAATATGGGTTGAGATGTGGTCGGTAAAAACTCAACTTTTAATTGGATTTGGAAATAAATTAGAAATTGGAAGGCAAATTGAAATCAAATGGGGCTGAAAAGTGAATTTGAATTAGATGGATATAAAAAGAAGTGGTGAAGTGGAAATAAATCCAATAACATTGTGAAAAAATGTTATACATTGACTCAAAATAATTGAGGTGAAATTCTTAAGTAAAATTGGTATTGGAAAATATATTGAGTAGGTGTTTGAATGAAAATTTATAATAGTTGTGAAACGGGATAATTATGAATAAGTGAATGGAAATTAAAATAAATGTTGAAAATTTGAAAAGAAATGAATAAAATGATTTTAAATTGTACGATTGAATACTATTGGTAAGTATGATGCAGGTATTTAAAAGCAAGAGGATAAGTTTCAGAAGATAAATTTGATTGCCCGACAAAAGGTATGTATTTAAATTACCGTATGAAATTTGATGGTTCTCCCATCTAACCACTTGGCTTTTGCTTTCTTTTGTAATTTGGGGCCATAGAGGCAGTTTTGTAGATGTTCCGATTTAGCCGCGCAAAGGGGATGCTGGCGAAATTTTTCGAAAATTGAAGGAATTAGAAATTTTTTGAGAGAATTTTGATAATTTAAAATTTTGGTTGAATGGTTGAGTAAGTAATATTGATTCTAAGCTATGGATGAGTTTGGAAAGTTAGTAAGAGTGATAGTGTGGCTTCAATAAAAAGATTGTTTTTTAGAAGTTGTGAAACTGTGTGGTTTTGGAAATCAACTATTGGGTTTTGGACCATACTTCTTACCTAGCAATTTCGAGGACGAAATTCGTATATAGGGGAAGGAATGTAACGACTTGGATTTTGGGTATTTGAAATTGGAATGTTAAATTGATTTTAAATATTTAAAAGTTAATTTTTAACTTGAATTTCAGATATAACTATTTATTGGACAACTAAAATTTTGAATCTAATAATTGGAAAATGGGCTAATTATGGAATCTTGAGTTTTAAGCTTGTTAAAAATAGTTTACAGGCATATAAAATCGATATTAATAATACTGAAGAAAATAGAAGTTTTAAATTTTAATTTAAAAGTGATTTGTTAAGTTTTAATGATATATCGTTTAAATTGGCATTTAAAAATACATTTCCGAGGCAAGTCTCGAAATTTGAATAAACCAATTCCATTGGATCCGTAATAATATATTATTATCGGATTTCAAATTTCATAACATTTGGAGTTATCGTTTAGTCGTACGGACTATAAACACGCTAAAATTTATATCGAAAATCCAATATAAAAATTGGGTCCAAAATACTATCTTCTCCATACGATAGAATTAGGACTCGAAACCTTTTCCATTGCGTTTGGAATAGGGGTATAACATTATGAATGCCCAGCGGCACGTCTCGATAAGAGGTCGAGATTTTAAGTTACGGATTTGGGACGATTTAAATTTAAATAATATCCATAAAAATTGATTTGACAAATAAATCCACATCGTAACTTTTTCCTTTCTCTTCAGTCACTGTTTATTTACTATTCAAACATATTTCCTTCTTTTCACTCTTTTTTAAAAAACATCATAGTCGAAACAATTTAATAACAGAAAAAATTCGAATGCAAATTTCATAACTCAAGAAAAAAAATCGCCTGGAAATTAAAAAGAAAGGGGAATGTATGGTCGCTTGCAAAATCCTTTTCATCCCTCTTCTTTATAAATCGAATTCCCTTCTCCTAGTTCAATTCAGAAACAAAATTGACGAAATCAAAGTCGAGCCTCGTTTTAGAAAAAATAGAAAGAAAAAGAGAAATAATTGGTCGGCAGTTCCAAATCCCATAATTCCGGTCCATTTCTTGATGGTGGAGTTGGACGCTGGTGTTAGGGCTTTCGTGTACGCGTGATATGGTCGCGAGAGGATTTGGACTCGAATCGGTGACGGCGTTCACGGGTTCGTTTCGGGGTCTCGGCGATGTAGCGCGTGGTGGTGGCGCTCTAGGGTGGAGGCGACGTGCTGCCTAGTTCTGGAGGAGAAACGGACGCCTTGATATCGACAAGTAGGTGCGCACGTGCGTTGGGAATGGCGATGATATGGCATGGCCTATTGTTTTTCATTTGAGATAAGGGAAGGTGAGTTTATCTGGTAATTATTTAACTTTAGTTATAATGACCAGGTTAAGTCAGAAAACCTAAGTCTAGAAACAGCAGGTTTATTTAACAGGTTAAGTCAGAAAAGAAAAAAGAGAAAATATGTGTGTGTGTGTGTGTGTGTGTATTGAATTAATTTTATAATTGAGATTTTTAATTTATATACTTCAAAATTTGCTTATACAAGGTTAAAACCGAACGGAATATATAATAGACTCAAAAGTGGATCGATTTAAAAGTCTAAAAAAAATAAAGGTGAGTTAATCTCACTCAAATTTGGAATTCCGTAATTGAATTGAAGTAGTAATTGAATTATTGGCTGATTGCTTGAATTTACTAATTATTATCAGTACTGGATGTTATGTTACATATATAGTAGTAGTAGCGTGTGTGTATATATATATTAGAGTGATTGATATTCCCACATTATATAGCGAATGGGGCCCTATGCGCCCCGCATAATAGAGGATGACCCTATACACCACGATATCCCCCTCGAAGTGGGATTGATATTTTTATATTGTGCTAACATCTGTGGATGCAGGGAAACAGGTTGGAGGGATCCAACTGGATTCCTCAAAAATATTGAAATTATTTTTATATTCAATGATATGATTTGTTTGAATAATATATGATAGAATATATTGAAAATTGATTTATTTGATGCTATGGTATTGCTGGGTATATTTTGGCATTTTAAAATATCAGAAATACAAATATTGAATTTTTAAAGGAAATAAAAGGGGATTGTCTAGTAAGAGATTTATAGTAAGATGGATAAATTTTAAAGTAATGAATTTGGAAAAAATAAATAGTTTGATTTTAAAATTTGTACTTGATAATCTCTAAATACGAAAGTATAGAGATTTTGGAATATTTGAATAAAAGCATTTAATAATGGGACTTAAGTGATTTGTTTAAGTAAAAAATTATTTATTTTTAAATCCGAAATTTAAAATAGATTTGAGAAAACTAAAAGGGGAATTTGAAAAATAAAATACGAATTGATGTTCTAGATTTAAATAAGATTTTAAATCATAAAAAGGAAGTGAATCCAGAATTAGTGGATTTTGGAATGAGTTTGGTTGGTGAAGGAATAAATTTTAAAATGGAATTGACTCAGGAAATCGATTTAAGTATTTAAAATGGTTATAAAAGGAAAATGATACAATGGGATTTACAAACGGGGTTTATAAATAAGGTGAAGTATTTATCAATGGATGATTTGGAATTATAAATTCACGAGGGAATTTATAAGGAGGTGGGTAAATCGATTTAAATATAAATAGTAGCTTATTTTTAGAAAAGTGGAAGAGAAAATTTACGAAATTGGAACGTATTAGTTGGAATAAATCGGGAGGGATTTATGAATTAATTAGACTGGCCATTTTGGATTGGAAATATATTTTCCAGAAAAGTTAACTATATTTTTAAAGAACATTTTAAAAAAAAGCATTAATTAGAAAATGTAAAAGTGTTTAAAAGGACGTTTTAGAAAATGTAATATTTAGTGGTTTTAAAATTTGTTAACGTAAATATTAATTTAGTTAGCCATAGTAGTTAATTATTATTAAAGGATAAATCAATATTATTATTTTTAAACGGATAATTATTCGATATTAATATTTTATATAATAGCTTCTATTTAATGGTAGTTTTTGTCTAAAATAACTTGGAAAAGATTATTATAGAAATTTCGTAAGTACTATTTTGAAATTTTTTAAATAAAGTTTCAGAGAGTATTGGTATACTCGTATGGCGAAGTCGAAGGCAGTGAGTACCTGCACTTAAGACATGGATATCTCTGGGATAGAGACGTAACCATTGAACTGTGATCCATGGTTTGATACCGCAGTAGTACTTTCCATATTATTTAAAAAGGTTTTTTTTAATATTTTGAGAGAAAAAGGTAATTTATTAATATGCTGAATTCGATAAGATAAGTGTACATTTTGGATAAAAATATTTAATAAGACTTGATGTTTTCAGTGAAAAAGAAGTGTTTGGCTGGATTGATTGTTTACCTGATAGTTAAATAACCGACTATCAAATCTGGACCCAAATATAACTTTGAAAATATCCAGAAGAGGTACGAAAATTATTTGGTACAGTTACCGTTCGAGATGCTATACTACACGTATAAACTCGTTTCGTTCTTCTAGGATGTTTATAAGGAAATCCATCCACAAACAGTTAGGAGGTGATCTCCGATCTTATTTTCCTCTGTTTATTTTCAAGAGAACCAAGGTTGAGTTTACCGAAAAATATCAAACGTTGTTTCGAAGAGACCGGGATCAGATTTGTGATTTGAAAACCATTTCGATCCAACGAGTACATTTTCGGAATGAAGACAAGAGCTTGGAGCCGAAGATGGAGCGGTGAAGTGCTAGAGTTAAACGCTATTAATCATGAGGGTGATTCCAAAATGGATGTAGTAGGAGTAGTGCCTTCGGTTCCGTTCGGACTGGGAACGGGCTTGAATGGATGAATGCTATCAGTACATTGTCATTGGAGGATGACGAGCATTCTAAGTGAAAAATTCTAAAAAGGTAATGCCTAGCCTCGAGCCTCATCAACCGGGAATGACTGAAAATCAGAGGAGATGTAGCAAGGCTATGTGGGTGGCACCCAGTTAGGGTAAGGTTACCCCTATCTAGAGTACCTTTTTATTCGAATGTGTGGCGGTTGCTGATCCCAACCGTGGGGTAATCTTATTCGAGGTATCCAGTTTAAGGGGTAGTCCGGTCTTGTGTAGTAGGGGATCGTGGAGTGGTCCTCGGTACGCTGATCTAGATAGGTGCCGTGACAGGTGGTACCCTAGTGCCTAGGCATTCAGTTGGAATCCATTCTCCAATACGTGTCTTTACGGTTTTGATTGTAGAGCCTAGTATGTTGGAATTTAATTAATGTAACAATTTTAGCTATTTGAAAAGTTATTGTACTTAGACATTATTATAATATCAGAGGATTTTGATATGAAATGGTTTTTTAATCGTAAGGTAAAAAACCGTCGTGTTTATTTATGGCGTGATCTTATGAGATACTTTTGATTTTCAAAGGATGTTGAATTTTAATAATTCAAATTGAATGTGTTTTCTCACGCTAGTTTTACAAACTGACTTGGGTGTTATTTTATGACAATGCTCGGCTCAGACCGAGTATTACAGATTCAGGATTGGATGCCATGGAGCTCAGGAGACGAGGTGGATGGCGAAGACGTATTCCATGTATCTGATTTATATTCCGCTGTGTATGGTAGGCTGTATATTCATCTTTTGTGAGGATAAGTTATTATAACTGTCCAGTACTGTGCTATTGATTTATGTCGTACTTTGATGATGTAATGTATAAAACTGTAACATCCCACCTTTTTGTACGTTTTAAATCGAAGATAAGCCACACACGTCAGACTCAAACCATACAAAAGGGCGGATTGTTATTGGGGTGAATAAGAAAAAGAAAGAAAGAAAACAAAATAGAGTCTTGCAGCGGAATGAAAAAAATATAATAATCAAATAACAGTTTATGAAGCTGTTTACAAAACAATTGATTATACTAATACAATATAGAATCGGAGTTACACATACCAGAGAATAATAAATAACAATGCAGCATAACAACATAGTATAAAATAATAATAATATCTTCGCCTTCGTCCTCCAAATAAAAGTCTTCAAATCCTGTAATTCTCATACTGCCCCGAGTGAATTGAAAAGACAAAACACTCGAGTCAGAACTAAAAGATCTTATGTGAGTTAAATCAATAAACATGATTGGAATGGCGTCAGAGATGTTTACGGGATTTGACATCTCCTATCCAGTGTCTACGTGAGTGTAGTAACTTAAGAGATGCTCGGGATTCACATCTCCTAAGGATCCGTTAAACTATTTACTATGTAGTAATATACGCTATTATAATATTGTCTAATAGTAAAATAAACTTACTTTAACATAGCATTAAGGAGTGACCCAATATTCCCCTTAACACATAAATAGTACCAATAGCCCATACAGTACCGTAATACCTCCTGATCGGGAGGCTACCAGAGGATACTCCATAGGTATGACAAAAATCAAACTCGTACAAGGCGCACTAGGGTAGGTGACATGACACAACTAGGCAATGCCAGTGTAGATATACTTAGACATTATTATAATATTAGAGGATTTTGATATGAAATGGTTTTTTAATCGTAAGGTAAAAACCCATCTTGTTTATTTGTGGCGTGGTCTTACGAGATACATTTGATTTTCGAAGGATTTTGAATTTTAATAATTCAAATGAATGTGTTTTCTCACGCTGGTTTTACAAACTAACTCAGGTGTTATTTTATGATAATGCTCGGCTCAGACCGATTATTGTAGATTCAGGATTGGATGCCATGGACCTCAGGAGACGAGGTGGATGGCGAAGACGTATTCCATGTATCTAATTTATATTCCGCTGTGTATGGTAGGCTGTATATTCAGCTTTTGTGAGGACAAGTTATTATAACTATCCAATACTATGCTATTGATTTGTGTTGTACTTTGATGATGTAATGTATAAAACAGTAATAGTTCTTTTAGTATAAAGATCAGTTGTTATCTATTATATATTGTTCCATTGCGATTGTGGGATTTTGTGTTGTTATTTCTATTCTCTTCTTCTACCTCTTTCTTCATTTCCTAATGATCTGGTATTTCTAGCACTCGATTGTTCGACATGTAATACAGTGGGCGTATTGATGTAAATTTTCGAAGGTCGATAATTCCGGCCCGTGACGGTTTATTTATATAAGATCAAAACGAAAGACATTTCAATATCTCATACGAATTCCATTTATAATAAATCAACAACTTCGAATTTGATTAGTTACAAAGTTATTCATAAAATTCCTCAATTTTGTAAAGTAAATTTTCGCTTATAATACTATTCAAATAGTCATTTCAATATATATTTCTCATATGTATTTAAACATTTATATTAAGACAATACCTTTACTTTATGAATATTCAATTTGATTAGCCTCAATATTTAATATTCAAATCAAAATCATTATCAAGTTATTGTTATCGTCATTCCAATTTTGAATTACCATTTACTTAAACGTTCCAAAGTAGATGTTTATTTTGATTTGACCATTTCACTTGAACATTTCAAGGTAGATTTCAAAATTTATGAACTAAAATTCCATAGTTTTCATTTCATCTATTACAAATCCTTCTGGAAGTTATCTCACATCCAAGTTCATTTTTCTCTTTCAGTGTTATCATTATTCAATTTAAACATTACATATACTTATATTTACATAAAATCCCATTTATCCAACTGGATATTTCAAAGGAATCAATATTTTTCACATTAATAGGTTTTATAATCCATTCATTTCATACTAAAGAGTCTCATACATAGCTTAAATTAGAAAAACAAAATATTTCACTTTATTTATTTATCTCACATTTGATTTATTTCCCATTCAATTCATTTACATTTATTCTATCCCATTTTGTTTATATTCCTTTATTTAAATTTAGTTGTACTTAATTTTTTCACATTAGATTAATTTACATTCAATTTCCTTTACTCTTGATTTATTTACATTCACTAATCAACATTCATTTTCTTAGTCATTCAACGGATTTACATTCACTTAAATCAAATTTACGCACTTTCAATTATTTATATCACACTTACCTTTATTTCGACATAAGTTCATTTTTTTCAAGTTCAATTTTAGTTAATCCATTTTATTAATTTATATCATTACTTATTCCATTCATTCATTTTATTAACTATACTTAAGTTATATTTCATTTTATTGAATCTATTTAACTCTATACAAGTTAAATTAAATTTCATCCCTTATTACTTAAGTTTCCTTTTTAGCTCAATTTCCATATTTCACATTTCCCATTTTATACCAATTTCATTAATGGAATCCTATATTAATCAATTTCTTAAGCTTATTTTTGTTTACTTAAATAAAATCTTCTTTCACTATTCAATTTATGCATTTACATTTTATTCATATTTAGTTCCACAATTTCATTTAATAATGAATTCATTTGTGAAACATTTCATTAATTATCTCTTGAGTTTATAATCATTTTATAAAAGTTCAACTTCTTATATATGACCTTATTTAAGCTTATAAATATCTCAAAAAGGTTACTATTTTTATTCCAAACATTTATTAAGTACATAATATTTATTTTTAACAATTTGATTTTCTACTTTATAATTATTTCTTTAATCCCAACTTCATTTGAAACATTCTCATTAGGTTTTGATTTACCTGTATAATATTCATTTACATGCTCATAAACATTTTAACTTTAAATACTTGTTAAGTTTTATATATGTGTTTTTGGAATGCAAGTTATTATTATAAAAATTTAACCTTATTCATTTTAAATTAACCAGAATGTTCAACAGTATGAAGTTTGTTTTCATTTCTATAACCTTTTTATTGAATAGCTGCCAAATTCCAACTTTTCATATTTCACTAGACACTTAGCTTAAATATCTTTATTCCAAATTTCATTTTATTTTAATAATTGAAAATCATTTATTAAAATAAAACTTAAAATTTTTATACCGGTTTCAATTCAAATTACTTTAAAATAATATATATGTATGTATGTATGTATGTATATGTATATATATATATTGTGTGTATATATATATATATGAAATCATATTTATAAAATTTCATTTCTTTTATTAAAATTCAATAGTTAATAGCTTAGACTAATAACAAATCAAACAATAATGATAATAAATGAATATTATCATTTCCAACAACCAACGTATTATATATATATATATATATGTCTAAATATCAAAAAATTGTTATTTTATATATAAAATATAATTCTAGGTAAAATTATTTCATTTACCAAATTTCGAAAACAATATTGTGTCAATTGCCTTGTTCAAGTGTTTTGGAATTACTATTGAAAACATGGCGTCCCACGAACCGATTTGAACCCAAAATTCAAACTTAACAATTCAAACAACACAATATAAAACATTTTATATAACACTAACAAGTACGCTCTCTCATATATATACACTCAAACTCATTCTAGGGTGTAACCCTATCTTAAATGAGTTAATACTCCGACAAAACTAAGGTTATCACTAAACCAATGCTCTGATACCAACTGTAACAGCCTGGCTTTTTAGATAGTTTAAGTCGACAATAAACCACACATGTCCAACTCAAACTATTCAAAAGAAAGATTATTAATAGGATCATTCAAATGAAATATGATTTAAAAGAATAAATACAGAATCTTGTAGCGAACGGATAGAACATAATACACAAAATAAATACATAAACAATTCATGATGCTATTTGCAACAAAGTCAGAACTTACATTTTTTTACAGGCAGAATAGACAGATGCTATAATAGTAGTAGATATGGTCCTCAACTCCATCTTCATCTTCAAAAATAAGTGTCTTCGCTAAACTGAATTACTCGGTCTGACCCATGCATAAAGTAAAACAAAACACTCGAGTCAGGACTAATATTCCTATGTAAGTAAGTCAACTCTAGTGAAATGTACATATAAGTCAATAAGTTAAATGCTATGATGACCCAAATTTTGAAAGGTTGAAATTGACAATAATACACACATGTCCAACTTAAATAATCCGGAATGTAGATAATCAATGGGGTTGAATAAGAAAAATAAGAAAAGAAGAAGAAACAAAAAAAACAGAATCTCACAGTGGAACGATAAAATATAATAATCTAATAAATAGTTCATGAAGCTGTTTATATTGTACATTTGATTATAATCTACACAATATTTATCAAAGTTATATATACATAAAGGATAAATAAAAATAATGTAGCAGACAATATGATGCAGAGAAATAATGGTAATAATATACCAAATCTTCGTCTTCGTCCTTCAGAAAATGATCTTCAATACACTGAAAAACTTAGGGATGACCCGAGCATAATGAGAAGACAAAACACTCGAGTCAAGACTAAAATACTCTTATGTGAGTCAAATTAATATCATGAAATATGAATGCAATAACTTAAGAGATGTTACGCGATTTTCCATCTCCTAAGGATCCGTCAAATCATCTATATGTAATAGTGTACGCTACAATATATAATTTCCATCAGTAAAATAAATACCTAAATAGCGTTAAGGCTTTACAGTTATCACCCTTAACACATTTTTATAGCATGTAGTCTATGCAGGTCCTGTACACAACCAGTAATGTCGGTAGCCAGTGAGTTCCATGTAGGTAAAGTTATAAACCAAAGTCGTAACAGGCTCGTAATAAGGATAGATATGACAGGGCACATGAGGCAATGACCAAGATAGGATTTTACCAGTTTACCCTTCCTGGCTGGTCGTAACCCATCTGTGGCCGTCCACGACAATCAATCCAAACGAAAAAGGTGCACCCATCGCATACGAAACCACAACAGTAATACGAGGGATCAACGTTCCTAGAGGTAGCTAACCTCTTTGACCAGATATAGGCTTCTGTTTTAGCCATTTTGATTATGACACGAGCGCCAAAGCTATCCATCATCGTTCTCTTACTTCATTCCAGTAAACGTTCGCCAATTCAACCACTACATTTTGGATATCGCCCATCGCGTACACAGTTATCAAAGTGGTTCCAAATTGACGGAGAATATGCCAATAAGAGGCCTTGGTCTCCTTAACAATAAAACGGTGTTTTATACACCTCTTGGTACTTTTATATTTCGAAAATAATTCATACTTGATATCAAAATATCATAATCCATTTGGAAATCATCATATTCGCTTCACAAATCATATTCATTTCGAAATCATCATATTCACTTCAAAAATCAAATCCGTTTAGAAATCATCAAATTCGCTTCAAAATGTTAAGTCAATTCGATATATTGATTTCACTTCAAAACTTGATTCGAATTTCAAATTTTGGTTATAATTCACTTTAACCCAATTCTAATTTAAATCCATGATTTAAATATAAACATTCCACCCTTTGACTAGTTTGAATTTTTTTAGAAAATAGTTTAAATAGTTTTAAAATAGTTAAGTATTTAAAATAATTTAATAGAAAATAGTTTGAGTATTAAAAATGATTTATATAGTAAAATAGTTTAGAAAATCAAAATAATTTGAATATTTAAAGAATGTATATTTTAAACTGTTTATACTAAAATAATTCATTTGAAATTAGTTTCAAAGTCAAACCGATTCAATTCTAAATTACCAATTCAAATCAATTCCAATTCCATCTCGATTTAGTCGATTCAATTCCGATTTCAAGTCGAATTCAATTTCAAATTAAGTTCAATTCCAATTCCAAATTAATTTCTATTCCAATTCCAAATTAATTTAAATTCCAATTCCAAATTAATTTCAACTCCAATTCCAAATTAATTTGAATTCCAATTCCAAATTAATTTAAATTCCAATTCCAAATTAATTTAAATTCCAATTCTAAGTTAATTTAAATTCCAATTCCAAACTAATTTATATTCCAATTCTAAATTAATTTCAATTCCAATTTCAAATCAATCTAAACTCTAATTCCAAATTAATTTAAATTCCTAATTTAAACCACTTCGATTTATATTAATTCCGAGTTCGATTTCCAAAATATCAACTCAAAATACTTAAATCAAATTTTCCTTTAATATCCAATTAAAAATCCAAACCTTGAAATATAATTAAATTTCGAGCTCAGTTTCAAAATATCGTTGTATATCACTTTTACTTAACAAAATTCAAAGTTTAAATAAAAGTCCATTCTTTTAAAAGAAACCAATTTATGAAATTCAAATCATATTTTGATTATAACCTCAAAATCTCAACTTCGATTGTTTAAAATATTCCTGTTATCAAACTTAAATTTCAACACTTCTAGCTCAAGTTTGAAAATAATTTGACTCCTATAAATTCGATTTTTTTAATTCTAAAAATCAAATCATTTAAATAATTTCAAAACAAATTTTAATATCATTTAATTTAACCAACCCAATATCCATATATAATTTGCTACCCTATGGCCAAGTAAATCAATTATTTCATTTTAATTCTAGGGATGGATATATATCATCTCAATCCAAAATAAATGTCATAGGTATATCTCATTTCAACCTATTACTTAATTTATTCGAAATAATTCAATTTACAGTTTTATATACCATAAATATACAAGATTATAACGTGATATACCAAAGTAGATAAACATCCAAATATCAACCAATAACATCCATCATAATCAATCACCTAAACAGTCAATAAAATTCACAACAATTCCATAATTATCAATATCGGGTATTTTACGAGCAAATAAATTCTAATTCAATTTAAATTTCAATTCAATTTCTACCAATTAATTCAAATGTCAATTAAACTATTAAACAACAATTAAATTTTCAATCATTTCACAATATAATTTAACTAGCATAAAAATTATTTCTGTCAATTATGAGCGTATAAACGCTCAACTTTGATTTCCAATCGATTTAAAATCCAATTTAGGCCCAAAATTTGAAAAGTCTTAGAATCTAACCAAATTTGTCCTATATTGTCTGAAATTTCGATACGATCGCAACGGAGAAAACCTCGTCCAAATCCGAGCTCGCATGAGAAAGTTATCGATGTTAGAACGATCAAAAATTAAATTAAAATTAAAATAAACAAAAACACAAAATTGCCACATCACCTCTAACATGAACGAATCCCTCATGAGCACGCATCTTTCAAAACCTATATAAGCACAGCCATCGTCCATTTAATCGCCACCCACCGCTGCTACGACCATCGATGGCCAGACCAGAGGACGTTGTTCATCTGCTCGACTCCGGCCACCCCATAAGTGAAGTCGCGACCTTCCCTCAGGCCTCCAATCAACTCGTGCCACCACGCCCTTAGGTGGCCTTTTCTGACGAAATCATGACGTATTAGCATAATCAACCGTTTGGATTTGAAAAGGAGATTGAGATCTACAGCTTTCATGATAGAATTTTTTGGATTTGTTAAATGTATTGAGAGGAATTAAGGAGAGAAAATCAATCAATTCTGGCCTTTAAAAAAAGAGAACGATGGCCATAGATTAGAGTTAGGGTTTCAGAATAAAATAATAATATTTCTCAATATGCGTGCCGTATTTATATCGTAAGGTCCAAAACCATCCGAACTCCAATCGCAGCGTGTCGCTTGGCGTTTATAATGTTTTACAACTATTCTAAACGCAATGGAACTAGTTCCGAGGTCTAATTCGATCGTATGTGAAAGATAGCTTTTCAAAGTCAATTTATTTTGTCGAATTCTTTAAATTGATTTCTACGTGTTTTAAGCTCGCACAATCAAATGGCAAATTCGATCGCTACGAAACTTGAAATCCTACAATAACCTACTATTACGGATCCGATGAAAGTGGTTTCGTCGAAATCCAAGATAGTGGCCAAATGGCTATTTTTACTTGTTAATTATAATATAAAATTTTCAATTTATAATTGTTCTCTTTTAAATTCAATTTTAAAAATAAACAATCTTCATTCATATTTAATTAAAATTTAAATCAATTTTTGGCATTATTTTCATTCACAAAAAATTGAGAATTCAATTATCCAAATAATTTCCAATATTAAATTTGAATAATTTAATGCTCTAATAAATCACCAAATTTCGAATATAAGTTATTTAACTTATAAATTTTAACTTTTAAACCCGAACTCAAATATTAACAACTACTTCTATTTTCCAATAGTTCATTATTTATTATTCAATTTCAACTACGGATTATAAATACATTCAATATATTGAATTCCATTTCAATATTTGTCATCGCCAAAATTTTCGAAATCGTTTATTTCAAAATTTTATTATATTCAATAAACCACAATAATAAATCATTAAATTTTTATTTCTACCCATCTTTATCCAATAAATATATTAAATTCAATAATTTAAAATTGCTAGAAATATGGGTCATTACAAATGCTCAGGTTTAAATAAACATCATCTTTCACATTATAAATCGGTTCAATTCAAATACAGATTGTCATTTTCGTTTCCAGTGAATTCATTATTAAATTCAACTTTAGATTCAGATCCCCGTACCATAAGGCAGTTCATTGTCATAACTTCAAATTTGAATTCTAGTTTTCCATATCAAAATTGTTTGAGTGAAATCTTTACATTCAAATCATTTGAACTTAAACAATTCACGTGAAAATGGACTTTTTTTCAAAAGAATTATATAAATGTAATAGTTAATTTTAATATATAATATTAGTTAAAATAGTCATAAAATATAATTAATTAAATTTAATCTAAAATAGTTTTATAAAATATAAATAGTTAAATTAAATATCAAAATAGTTTAATAAAAAAAATATAATATATAAATAAATAAAGCTAATATAAAATAGTTTATTTAGAAATAGTTATAAAATATAAATGGTTAAATATAAATAGTTTAATAAAATGATTATAAAATATAAACAATTAAATTTAATATGAAATCTGAACCAAACCAATCACATTCCATGATCCAATTCGAACCATATATCAACATTTCCAATCCCGACATAAATCAATTCAGATTTCAACTTTCACATCGGCTTAAGGTTTAATGGTTTAAATTTCTCATTTACACTATTTACCTCAATTTAATCCAAATTATACAATTTCATCATTCAAATCTAATTCTTTTAAACTTCAACATTTACCTTTAAAAATCAACAACTTAGTAATTCCAAATTCATATCTTTTCATAAGTCAATTTTCGACAAATCAATTAAACCTTTTAAAGTTTAACTTGAAATTTTATACCATTATGTTAATTTAATATTTAAATTGAATTAATCCAATTTCTACATTAATTTAAATTAATTCACCAAATCGAATCAAATTTTAGGATTAAATTAAACCTTTCCATAAAATCTATTAAATTAAAATCAAACAACAAGTTTCAATCTAAAAATCCCATTAAAAATTTTCATTAAATAAATTAAATTTCATAATTTCAAGTTCAATGCTAAATTTAAATTTACAATATTTCAATTTAATTTCTAAATCAATTTATTTAAAACTAAAGTGGTTTTATATTGGATATATATCATTTCAACCCAAAGTGATTTCCTAATTTTCAGGGAACTTGCAGTGTGAGAACATAAAAAAAATAACATAAATAACGTAGCATGTCAATGACCAACATACGTGCATAATTAACAATTTAATATATATATATACACACACACACACACACATATGCCTAACTAACATATCACATGTGTCAAATATCATAAACAACGTAAGTGAATATTTTCAAATTCTAACATGTCATATACTAACATAACATATAAATATATAACATGACATATATATAAGAAACTTGCTAGGTGATTTACAATAAAATAACATGGGCATATGTCACAACAAATTACGTAGCAACCATTGACAAATCATGTCAATTTGCATAACATAGGCGGGTCATTTTTTCATGTCCAATATATGTCATTTTATATGTCAAAATGGACAAATAAATTAATTTATATCATATGAATTTAACTAAATAAAATCCTAACTAAATCAACATTTCAATAACTTTTCACATGTTATCAATTCACTAACATGAAAATATAAGTCGTGTGTGATTGCTCACCTTTCAGGGCTATGAAGGTGATGATAAAAATAGAGAAATATGGATATTCCTAGCAAAGATACAAATGCAAAGCAAATCCAACAAAGCTTCGACCGGAACACGAATCAATAAACAAGTTTCCAAACAACCCAAGATCCAAACTACGGACAAACCTAAAACTATGTCATTTTAAGAAAATATTCGAACCAGAATATTACCGAATCTATAAAAGCGACTAGCTAGAAAATTGTTGCAAATTCTTTTCTCTCCACTTTCAATAAAAGAATCGCTTATAAAGCTTCAGTCTTGAGGATGTTATGGTCAAAACAAACAGAGGTGTTTTCTGAGTTGAAAATATGAGTTCAAAAATACTTCGAAAAGATTTGAGGTTTTGGCATAGAAAATTAAGGAATTTGAAGAACTAATCTAAAAGAAAGTTAAAGCCACTAGAAAAATAAATGGTTTGAAAGAAGAATCACATAATTTGGTCTTTCCTGAAGGAGATATGATTGGTACAATATGAGATATTTTTGGCCAAAATTGGACCCGAGAAAGGACTTGATATAGAACTATTCAGAATGGGAAGAAGGGTTCAACAATAAAGTTGTTGCCATTGAAATTATACATGGTTCCAAAAAAGAATTATTTGATTTGGAGTAGTTTAGTGGAATATAAAAGCCATGGAAATAAGGGGAAGAAAGCGGGAAAAAGGAAGTGGAAAGGAAGGGAAAAAGAATAGGAGAGGGAAGGTGGGGCTTTGGCCATGGGTTGCTGCCATGGGTTTAGGCGGTGATGGAGGTGGGTGACGGTAGCAAGGTGAGGGGAAAAGTGGTGGCCTGGGTGAGGGAGAGTGAGGAGAGGCAAAGATAAGGGAAGGTGGAGGCAAAGGAGAAAGGAAGTAGATTGATTTGGTTTTAGAATTTGATTTTTCTTTTGTTTTTAGGTCTAGAGATTATAGAGAAAGAAGAAGATACAGATAATTTTTGTTCAAAGAGGAGAAATGTGAGGAAGATATGTTCTGTACTACCAATTCAGAAGAAATGAAAAGGTACGGTCTCTTTAATTTCCCAAAGCCCATTAGTCTACTAGTCTATTTTCATTCTAATGACTCCTTAAATTCCTAAAAGCCGAATAACTTAATAAGAGAGCCCATTAGAAACAAAGAAAGGAGGAGAATAACATATGTAAATACACAAAGGAAACATTGACAAATTACGTGAGTTTTTCACTAGCAACTACATATTTAGAGTTCTAGAACCCCGATTTCAATGAAATGAAAAGCAGAATTCTTCTTAAAAGTTCGACTAGATTTTTTCCAATAATAAATTTTGAAACTTTAAATTTTTTACCAGAAATTCAAATTTGACTATAAGTTTTGACAAGAATTTGACTTTTTCCAAAGTTGATCATTTAATTAAATTTGATCAAATGAATTATTCAGAAGCACTCAATTAATTATTTTGAATTTCAAATTTTTTTGAATTCAAATAAATACTCAACTTTAATCGTTCAAGTTTACAGGTCGTTACAATATGCCTTTGCTGCCCATAGTTTGTTTTGAAATTATAAAAATAATAGTTATATAATTATGTGTGTATGTACATATATATATTCGTCGTTTACTTATATTTATATATAATGAGTTATAAATTTATTTAACTAATTAACAATAGTTTACATATATTTGTAATATGATAATTAGTGAGTTTAACTAGGCATTTAAGAAGAGTAAAAGGTGGATGTCTTTTCCTTCCTTTACTCATTCTTTTATTTGCATTTAAAATCTCGTTTGAACATTCAAACTGTTATACGTACTAAAATTTAATTATAACTAATTTTACATGTTTCGAAATTTAAATTTAACATTTTGCAATATAGTTTGACTTATAAAGAATTAAAAATTATATTTATGTTTTGAACAAAATTCATTTAAAATTTGAATTACAACACTGGTTTAATGTTTTTTTTAAACTTTATACAACTTGATAAAATTCAACTTTTAACTCTTAAGTTTTGTAATCATTGTTTTGAATGAACACATTTAAAGTAAATTGAATTGATATTATAATATTGATCTCCTATATCTATTTTGAAATTTGAAGTAGAACAATTGTTTAAAGAAATTGCTTAAACTTTATATAACAACTTAATAAATCAAACCTTTAGATATTAACCTTTATAATCATTGTTAAAAATGGATATCTTTAAAGCAAATTCAACTAGTATTAAAATATTATTTTATGTTTCATAGCTTTAAAAAGTTCAACTGGTATTATAAAAAAATTATTTTCATGTTTCCTTATTTTCGTTTAATTTAAACGATTGGAATATTTTAAATGAATCAGATAGCACATGCATATATAATATCTAATCTACACAATTAAAAGATGTGTATATAAATGATAAAGAAATTAAAAGATTACCTAAAGAGATAGCCTATGATTTGTACCTAAATTTGAGATTTCTCCTCAGATCTTCAAGGTCCATATCAATCCTTGCAAGAAATGGATGAACCACATAATTTTATATTTTATTTATGTTTTTATTTGATTTGGAGTTGTTTTTGGTTTAGAAGGGTAGATGACAATTTCAGTCATGGGTTGGAAACGAGGAGAAAAAATAATGAAGGAAAGAATGAATGAAAATGAAATTAATGGATTTGTTTAACTCAAAATATTGTACCTTTCCAATTCTTTTAACTAAAATTCCATAATTAATTTCCTTAACTTTTTTCTATCCTTCCACTCCTTTCATTTTTCTTTAATGGACTATCATAATTTTTTCATTTATAGTGCAAAAAATTTCCTAAACTCTAAAAGTAATCATTTCTCATTTAGACACCATTTAAAATTACACCGATATTGTATATTGATGTGCATAAATATAACTTTTACATATATATGCATTCAAATAATTACAAAAAACTCCCAAACATCATTAAATCAAATAATAATTAATATTTTCCAAATATTAATTAATTTTACTAGTTTACAACATTTCACAAATTAATTAAATCATGTGGTTTTATAAAGAATTCACAAATGAGCTTGCGGCACTCAAAGCTGTGATAACTGACCTGAAAACAGGCTTACTTTTTGATCTAGAAAATTCCCATCGAACCTTAGACCCATTTAGCTGCCCGTTGGTTAGTAAAATTGATAAAGAACGATGCAGATATGTCTATCTACATATTCAGAATTTTATAGGGGAAGGATAAAATATAATAGCAGAAATAGTACACATTTTATTAAAAACTCAAATGTTAGAAACATACAACACAATCCCACTAATAACGCCAAATATCCATAGTGAAATATCACAAAATACATCATCATATCTAAATGGGTACATTGGAAATACAATGATAACAAAAGTAGATAGATAAATAACTATCACACGCCTCTGTCTCCACCACCATCTTTAAAATTTGCATCGTCTTCTCTAACTCATGTTGTAATAAGGAGGGAGTCGGAATATTAATGTCCATGAACAAAATTTCCAAGCCTTTCTATAATAGTATTCGGGAAATGTAATTTAAATAAGAATATATCTTATGCATCCTAGCCATATTCTATGTAAATTTCACCATCTATAAGTCCAACTCTATAACCTATACCTTTTACAATCCAACTTTTTAGCGGGAGCTAAGTAGATTCTGACCATGTAATACTTTATTTTAGGCAGGTCCCGTAATTTATTACCTATACCAAGGCATACTCCTCTTTAAAATTATCTAGCTAACATCAAATAGAATCTCATCCGGCCACATAAGATTTCTTTATGGGAGAGGCAGACCCTATAATGGCTACCTAATACCTCAAATCCAAAGAGGAACCTTCCCGAGATATCCACTACTGTGCCTAACCACGAACCCTGATAATTTTATACTTCTTAAGTAGGAAGGAGGCAGGCCCTTAATCAACCACTTACTACTTTTGGCCCCAAAGCAGGTCCTACGTATGACCGTAACCCAAACTGTGGCGTCTCGCTTTAGTCTGACTATTTGTATGTACTGGTAGATAGATTACCTGGGCAGGTTTACTACAGAATTTAGAACTAACCTCACATCCTCCATGGGTAATTTTTATAGGTGTTGTCTCAGATCAACTCAAAGTTACACTATATGTAGCCAGACTACCTGGGTAGACTTCGTGTGCTCTTTGATTGACCTCGCATCCCTATATCCTAGTCATAATTTTCACCCATATAGCATACTATCGTATACCTCACTGCATTCCACAATATTACTATCCATAATTATCACACTTATTTTCTTAAGGGGATTTAATACTAATTGAAAACCTATTTACTACATAATTAATATGTTATTAATTATATGTTATTTATACGACAATACACACACGCATGCCTAAAATATTTCTAATCGTAAGAAGATTACGTCCTACGCCAATCATTTAAATGTCAAAAATTTAAATTTATTCAAGTCCAATTTTATATGAACAAACATACCATATACCAAATGTCCTCAATCTAACAACAAACTTGTATAAAAATAGAATCAGTGCCAAACTTATTTTATACTAAAATAGCAGAATCACCATTAATAGAATATGTAATTCAAACCATTTTACACTTTATTCAACTTCTATATATAAGAATGAAAAAGAGAATTTCCATTTAAATTATAGAAATAAAAAGTGCAAACAATGAACGAAATTATATGTACCTTACACACTATTTCCTAAGTTATTTCTTTTCAAACCCGTTAATCAAACCCAAAGAAAAAGACAAAAACTGAAATAGAATGTAGAATATTAAAATTGCAATAACTACACAATTCCACTATTTTAATGTAGAATAATTGAGATTCTAACTTAAGAATAGACATTTTGCTTTAGGGGAATTTTGGAGTTTTGGTTTGATGTTTCATGAAAATATTTCCCCAAAGCATATATCAAATCAGATATACTATACAATTACAAAAATGAGAAAAACTAAAGTTTCCACCCACAAACTATCCTTAGCTCTTCCTCTTGGGTTTTTTACATTCGTTTTCAATCTCTTTCTAGATATCTCCTTTTAGAAATATACAATAAGGGAATTGTATATAAATTAGATTTAAAATTTTAAGAATTAAAGGAGAATATAATTAGAAATTGAATACTGAACACCTAAAATTCCTTACTTGAAACTCTAGATAATTTTTGAATCTTGAAGAAGAGAGAGATCGATAGAGTTCCACATAGTTCTCAAATAATTTTAATTTAAATTCCATTTAAACTAATTTGGATCTGAACTCTTCAATCGTTAATAAATTTTTCATGTGAGCTCCACTTTCAAAACTTTATATATGACAATTGATTAGAAAATCGACATAAATGCAACGTTACAACTTTCATGGTCAAATTCTTACATTTTAAAATTTTCCATTTCCAAACTTATCTTAATTAATTAATTTCTTATTATTTTTTTCGGGACATTCTTTTCCACTCAAAAGGATTTTGTCCCCGAAATCCCTAAGGGATGGACCGTGTAAAGTGCATTAAGCATCCATGTTATACCACCAAGTTATCTACACAACTATCCACTCAACCAAAAGTGCAATATGATTATGTACGCAAACGTACTATAGGTAAGCTCAATACTAAGTTATATGTAAGGTCATTTCATATAGGCATATATGCAAACATCTCAGATATGCAATAAGTTTTTTTTATATAAGTGCAAAACTGACAGTAAAAAGTGTGGCAACCATCCTCTACCATCTTATCTAATAAGTAGGATGCAACGAAAACCTAATTTTGGGGAAAGAAAGTTTACTGATGAAAAGCTCAGGATTGAAAGTTATAATCTTTTCTTCAATTTTTTCATGCGCTTACCACTGGGTTACTTCTCATTGTACTCAAACCAGCATAATTTCTTTGTTGCGAAGCTTCCTAGTTCCATGCTCCATAATGTGTGCGGTAGCATGGAATGCTAATGGCTTCATCTCAACACCCCTTAATTGATTAGGCTCTATCATGGTGGCGGTGCTATAAGGCATCTCGTCAGGTGTGAAATGTGAAAATCGTCATGGTAAACTTATCCGGTAACTCCAAGCGATAAACAAGCCTTCCCATCCTTTCTAAAATTTCGAAAGTCTTAACAAATCTTGGTTCCAACTTTCCTGACTTCCCAACTCCTATGACCTTCCTATGAAGGGAAACTTTAACAAACACTATGTCGCCTACCTCGAACTCCGACTACTACTTTACTTGTCCGCATAGGGTTTCTGGCTATCTTATGCGGCCTTCATTCACTGCTTAATCTATCCTGCCTTTTCGAAGTCTCACCAATTAAATCCAGACTAAGTAAAAAAATTCAGTGGTTTCTTACCAACAATTGGGCAAGTTTCATGGCCACCTATAAAGCGCTTCAGAGTGTGTCATGCCTATCATAGCTTGGTGGCTATTATTGTAAGTGAATTCGACCAAAGGTTTGCAATGCTCCTAGCTTCCTCCAAAGTCCATGATGCAAGCTCTCAACAAATCTTCCAAGATCACATTCACTCTTTCTGTTTGACCACCGGTCTGTGGGTGGTAAGTAGTGCTAAGATTCAACGAGGTTCCTAAAGCTATCTGCAAACTTCTCCAAAATTCGATGATAAATAAGGGGTCCTTATCACTAACAATGCTAAGCAGAATTCCATGAAGTCGAAAGAACTCTTTGATATAAATTTGTGATAGAGATGTTGATGTCCTATTTCTTTTAATGGGAATAAAATAGGGGCTTTTAGTGAGTGTATCCACAATGACCCAAATTGCTTCATTACCTACTTGGCTCCTAGGTAACCCAAATATGAATTCCATCTATATATGCTTCCATTTCAAGTTGGAATCTCCAATGAAAATAAAAACCCTTTGGGCTTTCCTTACTTTGCCTTTATCCTTTGGCACGTCAAACATTTGGAAAAAAATTCAGCAAGTCGCTTTTTCATCTCGGGCCAATAGAAAATTCAACTTTATATCCCTATACATGTTATCTCCTCCCAGGCGAATGGATATCCTTGAATGGTGACTTTCCATAAGCACTTCCTCCAACACATTGACAATCCTTAGAACACATAGGCGTCCATCCCTCCTTAACATCCTTTTTCATCTACATATCTACAGTTGTGGGGGAAATGTTCTCTAGTACTCAGCTTACCTAAAATATCTACTATCTTCTTATCCTACGTTTTCTTAATTCGAATGTGGTCCATCAATGTTGGCCTAACTTCCATTGATGCTAAATAGCTTAGAGTGGGTTCTGTTGGCGGTTGGAAGTTGAAATTCGAGAGGAACTCCAACTACCTCCACTCATACGTTGCACTTAAGGTAGCATGCCTCCAGCTAAGGGCATCGGAGATGACATTTTCTTTTTCGGTGGTATATTGTATCCTAAACTCATATGATGCTATAACCTCCATCCACTTATGCTACCTAGAATTTAAATCTTTTTGGAAAAATGGGTATTTGAGCGATTTGTGGTTGGTGAACAACTCAAACCTCTCTCCTAAAAGATAGTGCCTCCACCTCTTTAAGGAAAAAATGATAGTCGCTAACTCTAAGCTATGAGTTGGGCATCTCTTCTCATAGTCCTTTAGTTGCCTACTAGCATACGCTATCACCCTTTCTACTTGCATAAGACCTACTCTTAATCATGTGCCACATGCATCTGTGTAAACTATAAAATGCTTTGTCCTATCGAGAATGGTAAGTATTGGTGCACTTGTTAATAGTTCCTTTAACTTCTTGAATGCTTCAGTGCATCTTTCATCCTATGCAAGGGATATATTCTTCTTGGCTAAGTGAATTAAAGTGAGTGCTATTTTTGCGCAGTCTTTTTTGAATTTTCTATAGTAACCCACTGACCTAAGAAAACTCCTAACCTCGTTGACATTCTTTGAAATCTTCCAATCTTGAATAGCTTGCAACATGCGGGGTCTACAGATAATCCCTTTTCAGAAACTATTATCCCGCCTTTTGGCAAGGCCGAGATACCAAGGAACTGACCAGAAAGAAACAGGATCATACATCTTCAGCTTTGAATGATCGTTGGGCAACTACAGATATCGACGAATTTTATCCGAGTCCGGATCAGGCTACCATTGATAAGACACGTCAAGCAAAGCTGTAGAAACCAATGTTCCAAATTTCGGGGAAATCCGAGTTCGTATACTCAAGATGTCGCAAAAAGAAAATAAGGAGGGTAGGCCTTATTTCGAATCCATACGAGAGACCCAGGCTCGAATCGATCAGAGTTCGAATCCCTCAAGGCACGCATAGCTTCGAACCCAGGGACGAGCCCTTGCCTCGAACCCATCTCACATATATACGTTCGAATCCATCTATGTATGTCTCAGTTCGACTCCATCCAAAGAATGTAGGTTCGAATCCATCGAGGGCACGCCTTGTTTCGAATCCATCAGAGTGTTCCTGTCTTCGAATCCATCAGAGTGCTCCTGTCTTCGAATCCATCAGAGTGTTCCTGTCTTTGAATCCATCAGAGTGCTCCTGTCTTCGAATCCATCAAGCGAGAGTTCATCGAATCCAACATACTGAAGCAACTTCGAATTGATCTACAGTAGCTAACAACGATCGACCCGAACAAGTGCCAACATCATCGATTCGAAAGAAGATAACCCTCGAATCCAACACATCGAATCCATCAAGTTGTAGCAGCTGAAGCCAAGGACTCGACCCTATCGATTCGAAGAACATGGATTCGAAGCACGCATATCAACTAAAAATGCAATCTTGAATCGATCATAACTTGAGATCTACAAGTCCAAATGCTATGAAATTTTCACAGGAGCTTGCACGTACATAGAAGAATGTCCATGCCAAGTTTCATCACGATTGGACACTTTTTTGATCGATTCGAACCAAGGGTCGAATCGATCCAAAAGTGGGCCCGGATCTCCAGAATTCGGCCATGTGGGCCCCCACACGTGCCAGAAGTGGTCTTCCCGAATTTTAGAAGAAATATCAGCCTCAGCACCAATAAATAGAGCCCCTGGTCATTCAGAAAGGGGATCGGAGAATTTCTAGAGAAAAAGCACGCCCGGACGCTGCCAGAATTGCTTCAGAGCACCACCGCTGCCTTTGACTTCGAATTTTTGCTTAAGAACTGCTGTACTTAGCCATATAAAAGTTGTATTCTCCGAATATCGAGTAATAAAATAACAAAACTTCATAATGGACGTAGGCAAATCGCCGAACCACTCTAAATTGTTGTCTTCTGTGCAATTTACTTTCTGTTGCTTGGAGTTTTTGTTAGATAATCCTCATTTTAATTTGCTTTCTTCATTTATTATCTCTTCAAAAACTTCCGAAGAGTGTTGTGCCCAATTTTGACACAAACAGAAACAATATGTCCAAGAAATCTCACATTTTTCTTCCAAAAGTGACACTTCGAGAATCTAGCTTTAAATTGTTGTCTTCTCAAAGTTCCTAGTATATTAAGAGATTTTCATTCTCTCTTTCACACTTGGAGAATACTAAGATTTCATCAATAAACACTATGAAAAATTTATTTAGTTGTCCCCTAAATACTACACTCATCAAATCTATAAAGTATGCAGAGGCATTTGTCAATCCAAATGGCATCACTTCCCATTCATAAAATCCATTCTGTGATGCCCCACCTCTATACCCACGCTAGCCAAGAACACTACGGTGAATGCTGTCGACTAGCACGGAGAATAAGGCTGTTGAGGAGCGACCATCTGTATAATTGCTTTGTGCGAGCATCGATATGTCAGATAGTATTCCATGCATTTCTTTATCAAAAGGAAATCCGACATACCGACAAAAACTCAAAGCTACTACACAGTGGCTAAAATATCTTCGGAAACAAATATAGAAATAAACATAACATAAATCAATCACAGACAATTCATATCACAAAGGCGGAAATAGATATGAATATTACACATGAAAGTGTACATCAGAGTAGTGGTCAAACAAGATCCACGATATCAAAAAGAATAGATACAAGTGCTAGACAAAAGAATAAGTATACATCATAGAGTCTGCATCTCAAGTGTATACAACAAAATAAACTACTAAGCTAAAGTAGTCAGCCAAAAGTCAGAAGATGGTTCCAGATAGGAAGCCATGAGGAAGCACCTGTAATATCTCAGTCTGACCCGAGTATTATTTACTAAGAAAATAATAAACGGATCAGTCTAGCTATAAATATCAGATGAAATGATATAGAACAAGAGATACGACTAAACGTATAATAATCACAATGCCAAGCTGTGATAAATAAGTAATTGAAAATCAACAAGAGATTAATCAATATCACAAAATCTTCTCAAAGATAAAAAGGAATGTCATACTCCTAATTTCATTCACCAAGCCACAATAAATGACATATATATCAATGCCAATTGTAAAAGTTGGTGAAACATAAATTCCAGAATTCAACACACGAAATCCAGAAATCACAAGAAAAAGGATGGCCAATCCCACAAACTGGACATCGACGCACCTAGAAAGACAAGCCCCATGTACATTTGAACATCAACGCACCTAGAAAGATACGCCCCATGCTCTAGCATTGACGCACCTAGAAAGATACGCCCCATGCACAAATAAACATCGATGCACCTAGAAAGATACATCCCATGCCTAAATAAACATCGATGCACCTAGAAAGGTACACCCCATGTGATGTCTAACATCGATGCACCTAGAAAGATACACCCCATGCAAAGTCGAACATCGACGCACCTAGAAAGATACGCCCCATGCATAGACGAACATCGACGCAACTAGAAAGATACGTCCCATGCCCCGACTTATTGAGCCGATTGCTCCACGAAGTAAACAAACATCGATGCACCTAGAAAGGCACACCCCATGCATAACAAACATCGACGCACCTAAATAGGTACGACCCATGTAAGAAATGAGACGAAGCTCAATAAAATGAGGAACAGTCCTCCACATAGACAAAGAGACATCGCACATTGCTAGTCTAAATCACAAAGATGATCGTCATGATCAACGAGAAGTGTCGATTACAGTAAGCTAGTAAATATATGAGCTTAGCTTCATGTCCCATAACCACTAGCTTAACTTAAATATTTACGAACAAATTGTAGGTCTCCACTAGAAAATTGTCACAAGAGTTTCAATCGAACAAGTCCAAGAATTAACCGACGAAGTAAACGCAAGCGTTTCATACCACTTGTTTTACTACGTCGTTTAATTGGATTTCTCATACGAGTGAGGTAAAGGATTGTATATACTAATAGATTGGAAAAAGGTTTAAGAAACGAGCTTTGTAATAAAATAGTGTTGAAATCATTTTGATGAAAGAATTTTGTTATTTACTACTAGTATAGAAAACCTTTATATTTTTAAAGTGACAAATCACAAAGAAGATTGTAGGAACAATCAATCACTAAAATTCACATTCGAAGACGTGAATAGAATCCAAAGTAACCGATAAAGAATCCATCGAAATGGATATTCAAAAATCCCTAAAAAGGAGTCATCAAAGGCATAATAAATGATAACAACAAATAGGAGCATCACAAATCGATTTAAATTGGAATTCTCAAGCGAAAAGGCAAGCAGGCAAAACATTGCTGATTCAGACGTCTGAAACAAGTGGTTCAAACGTCTGAATCTGGAAATATAAAAATTTCCAGAACACAATTCAGACGTCTGAATCAAGTGTTTCAGACGTCTGAAATAGGCATATTTTAGCCTATTTCCTTTTTGGTTCCAAATGAACCAATTCAGACGTCTGAAACCATATATTCAGACGTATGAATCTGGGAATAGAAATCTTCCCAGAACAATATTCAGACGTCTGAATATTACGTTTCAGACGTCTGAATGAAGGGTTCAGGGCATTCCCTGAACCTAGGCCAAAAATGGCCAAACGAACATCGGAAACGATCGAACGAGCAAATGGCGATGACTAAGGAATTACGTCAAACGACAACCCAGCCTAAACGGCTCTTCGATACACCTCAAATATCAATGTCCAAATATCCATAATAGGATTTCCATAAATTGGACCAAAACACCAAAAATTGGAATATACACCAAATCAATCCAAACCAAAATCAATTGCACACGAATAAACATTAGGAATTCATACCTAACAATCGAAGATAATTATAGACAAAGATGTGAGATAAAAATCTCACCTTTTTACCAAAATCAAACAAGAAGAAGCTTGAAAGCAAATGGAGAATCAACCCCTCTTCAACACAACCCAAATGAGCTTGAATCTATGCTCAAAACAAGAACATTCCCAAAATTAGGTTTAGGAATTTCTGAAATTAAAGAGAGAAAGAGTTGGGGAAGATGAAGGAGATGCTTACTTCACTTGAATTTGGAGCTAGAAGTTGGATTTGCAAAGCAAGCTAGGGCTTAGGAATTTCCATTTCCAATCTCTTCCACCATTGTTGCTAAAGCTTGAGTGTTTAAGCAAAGAGGAGAAGTTATGAAGAGAAGGGGGGTTGGGCTGAGCTAATAAGGGTGCAGTCCAAACCAAAGTCATAAGGGGAAAAAGTGGCAAAAATCAACTTTCTCCAAACATATCAAAGTTTATACTCAAAAAGGTCGCAAACGTCATTTTGAACTCAATGGGGGTGGTCTCGAGTCCCAATTCGACTGTTTGCAAAAAGTAGCTTTTCGGACCAAAATCCGATGAACGATAAAATATTTAAATATAAAATCGATAGATATGCGGGTTGTTACACATTCGGAGTGCAAAATGTGGTCTTTGGTTTGTTTTCCTCTATTATCCTTAATTGATGAAATCCAGTAGGCAAGCCTAATTGGGATAAGATTTTGGCTCCCTCAAGCTGATCAAACAAGTCATCCATTCCAGGTAAGGGATGCTTATTCTTCTTAGTCAACTTGTTAAGTTCTCTATAATCGATGTATAGCCTTAATAAGCCATCTACCTTAGTGGTAAAGAAAATAGGGCTCCCCATTTCGAAATATTTCAACAAATGAATCCTTTCTATAGTAGCTCTGAGATATGCTTATTTAACTCTGGCCTTTCTTTGGGTTCCATTGATCTTAATGATAGAGTGACTAGTCTAGAGTATCTCTCCAAATCAAACCTAAACTTGATCTTCCTTCAAGGTGGAAGACTTGTGAATTCTTCGAAGACGTTAGAGAATTCTCGAACTATGGGCGTGGATGAGAGCTCATCTTGTGATAATCTCATCGAGTATAGATAGCTTAACTCAACTGAGTTTTAGAGTGTATAGTGAACATCTATATCTTGTCCCCTAAAATTTCTTAACCATAAACCTTTCTGTTGCAATCTAAGATAGCCCTATAGTACGACAACCAGTTATTCCTAATATAATTCCATACCCCTTGAAATTAAGAACATATGCGCTAAAATGAAATCGACGTTACATATGTCCACAAGTAGGTTTTTACAAATTAAAACAAGGTGAGTAACCCTCTAATAGGATTTGTTACTACTATTGGGTTGGTAACAATTTGGGTTTGTAGACTTAAGGAGTCAGTAACATTCCTAGCTATGAATGAATGCGATGCTCCAGATCAAATATGGTACGAATGGTATTCCCAAAAATAAAAGTTCTACCTTCAATTGCAGCCTTTATTTGATCTCGGGGGAGGTCTACTTGAGATAGGAACAACCTCAATGGCATAGGCTTGTCCACACTTCCCTTCCTTCTCAAGCTTTAGATACCGATTCTTGAAGTGCGCCTCCTCATGGCAGTGATAGTACTTCCCCTTAAAAGCTTCCTCTAATGAAATCACCCTATAATCTTTCATGATGTGTCCTTTCTTTTGGCATCTCCGACATACCATACCCTCTTACTTGAACTTCCCTTTCGACTTCTTGTTTGCCTAAAAACATCCCTTCTTAACTTCTCGTAACGACCCACTTTTACGTACAGTTTAAGTGGACAATCAACCATAAATGACCCACTCAAATTGAATAGAAAGGCTGATAGTTAGGGAAAAGAAAGAAGAAAGAAGGCAAAAATAAACTAACAAAATAGAATCTCACAATGAAACGAAGAATCTATAATATAAAAAATCTTTATATAAAGAAAAAAATGTAATATACATGCACCGATCAGAGTACTCTAACCTTTTTCGGCTTGAACAGTTATTACATCCTGTCCTTACAGTTACTGATAATTACAACCAACAAATAACACAGCGGGACATAAAGAATTATGTAGATATGACTTGGACGTCCACTTTTCTCCTAAGCTCTAATGCATTTAAAGCAATCTGTAAATATGCTTGGTCTGACCCGAGCATTAGAAGGAAAGAGCGTCTAGATCGGTCTGGTAAACCAGGGTGAGAAAAACACACCTAAAATGAAATATAATGTTTATCAAAAAATCTTTCAAATGATGGTATCTCGTAAGACCACGCTACACATAAACATAGATGGGTTTTTACCTTTTGATAATTAAAATATTTTCTACAGAAAATCCATTTATATTATAATCATGTCCAGGGGTCAAAGTGAAATATGAATATAGCTGAAATGCTTGCATCTCACATTTCAACATAGTTGGGCACAACTAAGTCCTTAAAGCTTGTATTAGAGAATGTATTTCATACTATGATAGGGAAAGGAACTACCTTTCGATGGTTTATCTCTAGATAAAATGCATCGGGTCTGACAAGAACATCCTGTACCCCTACTACACAAGACCGACCACCATTTGACTAGTTGTATCGAATATGATCACACCACTTTTGGCCCCGAAGCATACATTAGTAGATACTAATCGCTATAGATTTAGGATAACCATACCCTGTGGGAGTGACCCACATGGCCCCACTGCATGCCCGATTTTTTCCATTTCCCGAATGATGAGACTTAAGGCTACGTTTTACCTTTTATATAGAACTTCCTACTTGGAATGCTAACACTGCCCTCCAAGTAGCACTTCAATGCGAACATTCATCCATGCATGTTGTCCAAGACATGAACAAATCGAAGGCACTACTTCAACAACATCCATTTTGGAATCCCTGAGGATTAGTAGAAAGCAACCCTTGTACTTCAAAAAGCTCCATGTTTAAATTCCATCATCTTCAAAATGTCTTCACTTCGAAACACATGAGTTAGATCAGATTTATTTTCAGATAATATATCCGATCCCGATCTCTTCAAAACAACATTCTATAATTTTCGATAAACTTATCTCCAGTTCTTTAGGAAAGAAGAAATCAAAGATGAGAGTGGAGATCTCCTCCAGACCGTTAATGGACTGATTTCCTTATCATTTGTCCTAGAAGAATAAAACAAGATTTATATGCATCGTCGAAGATGACTGTGCCATATAATTCACGTATTTCTCCTAGATATTTTCAAAGTTATGTTTTGGATCCATATTTGATAGCCGGTTATTTAACTGTCAATAAACATGCATCTAAATCAAGGATTTAATTCCATAGGAAAAACCTACATTGTTTAAGCACCTAGGCAACCATTAACCTCTTTAATTAAACTTTTCATTTATAAAAGTAACTTTGTAAATTACTTGTATGAAAATACCTTTACAAAGGTATACACACAAACCCCTATACTTCTAATACTTGGAAAATATCCATGTACTTATCTCAAGGGTATAAGTATATTCACAAACATTACATTTCACAACTTAGAAAATGTACTCTTATACTTATCTCAATGGTGTAAGTACATTTACAAAACTGAGAAAGATTATCTTTTTATTCAATTCTAAAATCATTTATAAACTCCTTATAAATTTCTAAAACCATTTATAAACCATTTTATAAATCTCTGAAATCATTTATAAAACTCCCTCTTTTTTACATTTCTAAAATCATTTATAAAACCTTTATAAATCCATAAAATCAATTATAAAACTCCTTTGATAAATATATAAACCCATTCCTAAAATTCATTTATAAATGTCTAACCACTTATAAATCTCCTTCACCTTGTAAATAATCTCCATTTAAGTCTTCAACCAATTTCATAAAACCCCTCTTAAAAAATCCAAGTCCATTTATAAACTCTATTTATAAGTCTCTAAAACATTTATAAATAAATACAAATCATTTTCTTCAAAACACTATTATATGATAATAATTATTAACAATAAACATTATAAATAAATAATTATTATTAACGTCAAACCATCTTAAAAATAATAATCAATAATTTCAAAACATTATTAAACAAACAATAATAATTAATCTTTACCATTATTATAAATAGTAATAATTTATTTCCAAAACATTATTAATAAATCATTATTATTAATTTCAAGCCACATTAATTAATTAAATCATTAACTTTTTAAAATATTAAAATATTAATAAATAACTTTAAAAAATATTAAATATGAATAAAAATCCTTTAAACCATTTCTAAATAACTTAGAAAAGGCGGATAATAAGGTTGGAGTAAAAAAGAACTTAATCCCTTTAAAACAAAATATTTCCGAAACCCAATTTTAGATTTAAAATCATTTCCTGCCTCAAAAACTGGTTCTAACTCAAATGACAATTTATAGTATCTTTAAAATACTAATCTGTGGCCATTAGCTACCCAATGTTTAACCAATAACGATATTGATTTTCCAACACTACGGGGTTTAAGTTTTGAACATAAAACAATGTCATAACCAATAGTGTCTGACAATCAAGATTGATATCCGATGAGTCATATAACATGAATATTAATGAAAATAATTCAACAATGGTGAGGAATCCCGTTGGATTATTCCAACCTGTGCCCCACATCACAGCTCACACACACACACACACACACATATATACATATATATATCAGCACGTATATATAAATAAAATTCAACAGTGGTGAGGAATCCTTTGATTCCCACCAAACTGTTCCCCTACATCACAAACAGTATATAATTATATAATATGGCTCATGCGCTACTAGCTGGGAATATATGAAAGGTCATCCGCTCTAGGGGCGAGAATAAATCCAAACTAACTGATAAAGCAGTAAAACATCCAAACATCCAATCAACAATTTTTACCAACTATCTAAATTACTGGTTAACCAAAAAGGTGAGTTTTACTCGCTGAAATATCAGTTATCACCAAAGCATTCCGATTCCATTCGAATTCGAACGATGTTCGAATTCAACATAAAATTCAACTAGCTCCAAACGTCACCAATCAAATTCTACAATGTAGTATTCACTAATACGATCCCAATGTAACTCTTCGCATTTAATTTCGACCTCGTATGAAAGAGATAATTTGTTTACAACGTTTGAATTAATAAAATATTTTAAATTCCTTAGTTATATCATTATATATTAATTACCCGTAAAACTAATCCCTTCTCCCTCCTTCACTCTCGTTTAAACCAAACCCAGGCACCAAACTTCACCTTGTCATCGCCACGGCCGCATCGCTCCCACCGCTAGCCCCACCCACCACATCTCTAACTCCACCAGTCGCGACACCCAAGATGCCATGTAGCTACACCGCCACCCCCAAAACCAAATGACATTCAACTTCGGTTCAACGCCATCTCAAACCACAACCGACCATCATACTCTGCCAGAAGCGAGCCACTACTCTATTGGACATGACACCATAGGCCTGAACCTCCACATCGCCGTCGACGATGAGAAAATTTCTGAAATGGTTGCCAGGAACAAACCCAAATTTGTCCACCATGCCATGCCATATGAAAATCCAATCATTTATTGTCCTCTATTCGTCATGTGGTCATTTCTTTAGTTAGGGTCGTAGGCTAAAAGTGCCTCCAGTGAAGATGATGGCTAAGAGCCTTTGGATTGGAGGAGATGAATTAGAAAAAAATGGGAGAATTCATTTTCCTCTAGTTAATGCGATTAATATAGGGGAAAGAGAGGTATGGGAAGAGACGTGTAGGGTATGGAAGGATAAGGTATGGTGAGGTATAGGAGAATATAAATTTTAAATTCAAAAATATCTCGCTCGATGTACTCAAAAATCTCAAACTCCAAATGAGATATACCACCTGGCTTTCTATGTAATAACCCTATTCCAAACATAATGCAACAAGTATCTGGAGCCATTCCATCATAAATGGAAGTTAGCTTTTCAAATCCAATTATATTATATAAATTTCAGAAATTAATTTATATGCATTTCGACCTCGCACGACCAAACGATACGTCCAACAGTCACGAAATTCGATGGCGTACAATAATTCACTATTATGGTTCCAATGGCGCTTTTAATTCAATTTTAAAATTTTATTTTTCCATTCTTATTTATTTTGAATTTAAATAATATTTCGGAACTATTTTTATTCAAAAAAATCCAAGATTAAATTATCCACTAATTCCAATATTTAATTTACCATTCAAATTAATCACTATATTTGAAATCTAAGCTGTTTAGCTTACAAAACTAATATGTCAATATTTAAAATTAATCAATTATTTCAAATTTAAATGACTAAAATCTTAGGGTGTTACATTCTTTCCTCCTTAAAAGAATTTCATCCTTGAAATTTCTAAGGTAAGAATGATGTCTCAAACCCATTAACTTTTCAAAATCAATTAGTTGAAACTTGTTATCAAATTTTCTAAGTCTTTAAATTCATTCACGCATTCCAACTAATATCATTCCAAGTTATAACATAAAATCAAATTTTAGTTATCAAAAATTTCTTCAAAAATTTGCTGACTTTTTAATTTACTGAAAATATCGGCAACAAATCCTTTGCATGGTTAGACCGAATTTTTTTACAATATATATATATATATATATATATATAATCATGAATATACATCTCATCTTCGAGGATGAGGTATCCTATAGGGAAAAACATAAAATACGATATATAATCTGAGATCTGTATAATGCGAAAGCAAGCTCCAAATGCGAAGCATACACCATCCGCACCTACTAATCACTTGATAACCAATAGGAACATGTATACAGAAAGTAATATTAATATATAACATAGACTATACAATAATCATATGCAAATGCAGCAAATGTAACTAAAGAAACCAACAAACACATAATACCCATTCAATGAATTCACAACCATATTAATTTACATTTTCCAATGTCAACAATTATTTTATTGAAGCCCATAAAATGTATAAATATCATCCGTATGCAATATCAAATCTGATCGCTCATTTGATTACACAATTTCACTTCCAAACTGGTATTGTTCACACGATCACTCTGATGTAGACTCATATCTAGTTCTTTGATTAGAAACTACCATTCTCCTTGCACGGCCATATACCATGATAGAGAATTTCATAATCAATCAAAAATCCGTTTCAAGTATTCGCCGTCAAGAATCAAATGAAAAATCCCTGTTCAGATCGATGTAAATTATCTCGAAATCATGTGCCCGAATCTGGATCAAACAGTTATGTGAATAAAATGATCTACATACAACTTACATATCTATTACAATTGGTTTCTAACTATATAAAATTCTTTTATTCGCATTTATTTCCACTTCTTGTGTATTTCTTATATACTAATATCACCTATAATTATTTCATCAAATTTTACTTAATTTTATTATTAACATATTATGCAATACTTCTCATGTTTATTATCACTTCACATGTTTATTATCACTTCACAACTTAAGTCCATATTCGTTATAAATCAAATTCCATTTAACTCATTTCATTATTCAATTTCGTTAATTCATTTCAAATCACAATCAACTTCACTTCAAAAATCATATCATTTAACTTAACTTAAATTTCATTTCAAATTTGCTTTTCTTAATACTTGTATTCAATAATTTTATACTTTGTATTAACTTATTATTCCTCAATTTATATGTAAAAAACAGATTTATTTTAATTTCAACAAAATACTTAGATAAAAAAATTCATAATTTAAACACCCTGTTTTATTTCAACTCTATTTTGAAATAATACATAACACACACACATCTCTTTTTGTGTGACAAACCATATTTAGGATTAAACAAAACTTGTTTTAACAAAACAAAACACCAATGGTAGCAATTTCTCTCTTGGAAACCCTAAAATGAATGTCCATGATGTTGCGGTCATCATCAAAATTATTTTTTAGCGACCACTTTTAGATTCCATTTTGAAATATCTCCATTCAAAAATATTTTTCAAATAATAATATTATTATTATTTTTCAAAACTTTGAAAAACAAATTTCAAAATCAGTTGGGTTTAAATTCTCAAATTTGAGCTTTTAATCATTTTTATTTACAAATCATATTGATAAATTTCCTTTATATATAATTTCACTATTTTTATCTAAAACCATTTCTTAATTATTTATCCTTGTTTACATTATAATAATAACTACTTTTATTAGAATACAAACCACAAATGATAATAATCGATTATCATTTACTAACAACCAAAAAGACCATATGTACTACAATAATTTCTGAAAATTATTCCTTTATATATAAAATATAATCAAAATCAAATTGTAACGACCCAACTTCCAGTCTCCAGGAAGTCGCATCGCTAAGAAGAAAGAAAGGGATAGAAAGAGAAAAGAAAGGAAAGAAAGAACAGACAACAATAGAATCTCACAGTGGACTCGAACAAATTATAATATATCGCATAAAACTTTACATAGTATCATATACATCAGAGTTAAACAGCTAATACAATGCAAACTAGACAGTTATAAACATCTGTCTAGCAATTACAATTCAAATACATCAGAGAGAACAGACTCAACTCAAACACAGCGGAACACTAAATATATCTACACGCTGAAGCCTCCTGCTCCATTATCTCCTCCATAACTCGATCAAAGCAATCCTGAAACACTTGACTACTCATACGTAATATGAGCACCGAAGAGTTTAATAAAACAGAAAATAAACACTCAGGTCAGACAGGGGTCTGGTGTGAGTAAACGGGGATAAAAGTTGCTTAACTTTAGACAATCCTTTGAAAACAAAAGGTATCACGTAAGACTTCCCACACATAAACATGGAAAAGTTTTTACCTTACGCTAACCAAAACATTTGATAAGAAATCCAGTGATATTATAATAGTGTCTAGGGTTTTCAAAATAAAATACAGAAATAGCTGGAATGCTTACATGTCACGTTCCAACATAGTTGGGCACAATCAAAACCGTACAGGCACTTATTGGATTATGGGTTCCATCAATGGCAGGGCTACTGGGGTACCACCCGTCACAGTATGTGGCCTAGATCAAAGTACCGAGGAGTACTCCCACTCCACTGCAACACAAATCCGGCCCCACTCCTTACTGAACAGTTCCGAACAAGACAACCCCGCAGTTGGTTTACACTAACAACTGCCCACTAAGCCGAATAAAAAGGGACCTCTAGACAGGGATCAATCTTGCTCTCCAGTGGGTGCTACCCACGAAGCCTTGCTGCACCTCCCCTGTTTTAGCCATTCCCGGTTGATGAGGCTTGAGGATACGATTACCTTTATAGGACATATAAATCTTAGAATGTTCATCGTCCACCTGACGATGTTCTGAAAGCATTCAATCCATACAAGTTCGTTCCGGGTTCGAACAAAACCGAAGGCATTATCTCGTTACACTCGTATTGGAATCACCCTCAGAGTTAACGACGATAACCCTTGCACTCTATATCACCATCTCGAATCTATAAGTACTATTCAAACTCATTACGGAATCACCCACAGAGTTATACTGACATATAGCCCTTACACCTCGAGTCTTCACTTGCTCCACTTGGATTAACGACCTAACGTTTAATTGGAATCGGTGTGGTTTTCGGATATCCAAATATGGAAACCCGATCCCGGTCTCATCGAAACCAAACGCCATCTTAATGTCCAAGTTATACTTAAGGGTTTTAAATAATTAACTTATTTCATTGTTATCTAATTCACATAGATAGATAAACTACATCTCACAATAGATAATCACATTCATATTATAACAGATAATCTATATCATCCATAAATAGATAATCATCACAACCAAATAATCCATCACAAACCATCATACTTAAACCAAGCATTCATATCATATAGATACGACTCATCTCATTTCTGAGATCGCAACCATTTAATTAATAACATCCATAAGCAATGATTTACTAATCAACAATTATAATTAATTTAAAATGATTAAATTAATTACAACCATCTCTAATTAATTTAAATAAATTAAATTAATTACCATTTCTATAAATCCTGCTTAATACCATTAATTAATTAACCCAGATAATTAATTATCCACTAAGTATTTAACTTGATTAAATATCATTGATTAATCATTCACTAATTATAATGAGTAATTAGTCTTTAATTAATTTTATAAATTAATTAACCTTAATCATAAGTAATTAACATTTAATTACTCATTTATTAATTATAATTAATTATATTTACCCTTAATTAATTACAATTAATTAACCACTTAATTAATGATTACTTAATTAAACAATCCTTAATTACATCATTAATATTAATTAATGATCTTTAATATTTAAATAAATTACTTAATTGAAATTAATTACATTTAGTATTTAATCTAATTATTAATCACCTTGATTACTATTAAATTTATTAATTAACTATCTTTAATTACTTATTTAATTAACCATTAATTAATCATTAATTAATTCCTTAATTAATTACAAAAGTAATTATCTAAATTACTAATTACATTTAAGTAATTATCAGTATTACTTCTCTAAGTAATCTTGCTCTACTAATTACATTAAGTAATTACTCTCTAAAAATCATTAGATGATTTATTTAAATTAACTAACTAAATTAATTAACTTAATTAAATCACATATCAAAATTAATTACAATAAGTAATTACTTCATTAATTACTTTAACAATTAATTATATTTAACAAATTACAATTAATCAGATTCAATTAATCCATCTAGTTAATTATCAAAATTAATTACATTAATTAATTACTAAATCATCCTTGGATAATTATCACCAATTATTAATTAACAACATTTCAATAATCTCATACTTAAGAAAATTTGAATTAGATTAATTATTAATAAGTCACTTCTAATTAATAAATTAATCTAAACCATTATTTAAAATCAAATAATTATGTAAATCCTTAATTATCTTAATATTTTCAAAATAATTTATCAAATGACTCAGTTATATTTAAAATGTATTAAAACCATACATTTCTAAAATTTACGTTCAAATTCCATTTAAAAAAATTAATATTTAAAATGTTTAACTATTAAACATTAATCCAAATTTTAAATAATTATAAACCTTAAAATAAAATGAATGTTAAAGTACATTCATTTCTTAAATATAAAGAAAGGTTTAAAATAAATTTACTTGATTAAAATAAATTAAGGTTTGAAAATTGATTGATTAATTTAACTTCCAAATTTAAATTAAACACTTCATATTTTAATTCAAATACAAAAGGAACTAAATTATTTCAAGTTTTAAAACTTATTTGAAATCAAATTCTATTTTCAAACCTATTTTTACACCTTTGAATATGTTCATTCATCATTTTTTTTTATTTTAGTTTTACAAACTATTTTGAAATCAAAACCGGATTCCAAAGTAAACTTGAAACTGTTTTTAACTTAATTTCAAAACAATTTAAATTTTGCTTAAACATTTAAATTTGTTCAAAAATTAAAACTTACAAAACTGTTTTGAAACAAAAATCTGGTTTTAAAACAAACCTGAAACTGTTTTATACTTGATTTAAAACCAGATTAAATCTTGTTTAAATTTAAGATTTCATTTTTTTAATAAAACTTAGAATTCAAACTGGATTTGAATTCAGATTGAAGTTACACTAACATCAAACTCCTGCACTAAATTGAATTTCATTCAACATTTTTAAAAAAAACTGCAAAATAACTCTCAGGTTTAAACATGTAGCCATATACCCGAGACACCCATTATTTACTTCGAGTTCTCCTACCTCCTGCTTCGAGTCAGAAGCACATAAACCCGAGGAATACCCGAGACAGAATACTGCACAACCCAAAAAAAATGTTCATCAGAAACATTAGGAGCACGGTGCATATGCACCGGCACTCTGACGAACTCCAACCACTCAAAACCACTTCTCCATGACACAGACCATCACCCTACTCGATTACGACCTTCATAAATTCACAGCAGCTCGAAAAACAATTTCAGGTCAGTTGAACTAAACCTAGAAACTCAACTACACCCTAAGTCCAAACCTGTCAACAGCCCTTAAACTCGCCTCCGACCATCATCATTGACGCGACCCTGGCCATAGCTACCTCTACACTCCTTCTACAACTTCTCAAATCCTTATCCCACTCGATGCAACAGAGAGTATATGCATAGACTAAGAACTGCAACACAACATGACAGTGGGTTGAAAACCTGGAAAACCCCAATATCATCTCCTCCCCTTCTGATCATCGCCTCGACCATCATGAACCACCTCAGGCATTTTTCCCGAACGCTTCGCAACTCCATACACCCTCAACAGAAACCCTGAGCCTCCTCAACCTCTTGATTGACAGAGATTGCCTCAAACTCAAATCCCAGATAAACCCAAATGCCACCCCAAAGCATTATTTAAAAATGTGATTTTAGTTTTTAAAATCATAATTTCCTGAATAGGTTCAAGTTATAATCCCTGAATCAATATATTAAGAGATTTGATTTAGCAAGATTTTAACATCATTACTGTAGTTTACATATCCTAACATAGTTCAAAACTTTAAAATACAGGAATCTATTTTTGGTACTTAGGTTATGATTTAACAAACTATTTTGTTTAAATTCAGGTCCTAACAAAGATTAGATAAAAAGATTTTGAATCTCTTTTTTTTTTCTTTATTGTCACTACACTCTGTAATAATGAACAGAGAAGCAATGATATAAACAATGAATCACATATGTTCTTAGGTTAATAATCATTCTTTTATTCAAAATAAAATAGCATGCATAAAATTTTTTTCCAACATACTCCATTAATTTACTATAACATTTTGTATATGAATCAAATTTTAAATTGATTCATGCTCACAGTATTCAGTACAGAGGCATAACAAACCACAGAGATGATAAAATCAACTGAAAACACACAGGCTCACAAATGTACATAAAGCAAGGCAATCATTAAACAGTATTCACTGCAACACATATATTTGTTACTTATGTTTTTAAAGATAATTTGTGTTTAAATATGATAGTGAGGTTACTCACTAAAAGTCAGAGCCATTTTCTTCCCTTTTCCTACAGCAGTTTTGATTATTATTATTTTTTTAAACAAGTTTGAATTAGAACTTGTGTTTTTCTGGAAAACTTGTTCAGCTTTGATTATATATAAAAAAAAAGAACTGTTTTTAAGATTAGAAGCTTACTCACCTTATTTATGAAGATGCAGAGCAAATTTTTAGGTGCAGATTCCAATTTCCAGGACCCTGTTTGAAACTGCATTTTGAAATTGAAGTTGCTTTTCATGTTGATGTATGCATGCAGACTCCAAAACTTCATATGCTCAGATTTTATATTGAAGTTGAGCTTCCAGTTTGATGTTGAAAAATGGTATGCAGATCCAATTCAAATGCACAGATTTGAAGATAAATTTTGCAGAATATAGATGTAGATAAGTTTCAGATTTGTAGTTGTTCTTCAATTTGCAGATTTTAAATTACAGATATGAAGTTGTTGTTTGCAGATTTGATTTGAATTTGGTTTTCTGGATTTTAACATGCATTTGTTTTGGGGTTTTTGATTTACTCAAATCTGATTTTCAGGTTTTCAATTTTGAAGAGAATGTGTTTTTAACAAAATGCTTTTGTTATGTTTTATTGTAAATAAAATTAAATTTCAAAAATAAACAACATGCCACTTGTTATGTTATCATGTTAAATGTTTTACAAGTGTTCACTTATGTTTTAAGATTTTAACACATATGCAATTCAATTATTAAAAAGAGAATTCTAAATTTATAAAGGTATTTGAATTTATCTTAAACCATTTCTAATTTATTTTAAAATGTTTCTAAATGTTTATTAACATTAATCTTTAGATAATAACATATAAACTTCTTTATAAAACTATACACTTACATTTTAATGTTTACTTAATTATTTTCAAAAATAATATTTAAAACAAATTTTCAAAAGAGAAAAGGTTCAAAAAGAAAAATAATGTTGAATTCATTTATTCAAGAGTTTTCAAATCAAATGTTATACTTTAACAAAAATGAACTAAATCTTATTTCAAAAGAAAAGCAATTTTAAAATAAAACAAAACAAAATAAACTTTCATTATAAAACAAAATTTAAACAAAATAAATACTTACTTATATTTCTATAAAAATATAAGAAAGATTTTTTAAAAAAACCTTTGAAAAGTTTACAATACTAATTTAAATAAATTTAATCAATTTACAAATTATACATTTATATACTAATTAGAAAATATCCTTTATTAAATATAAATTAAAATTAAAACCAAATCCTCTATTTACAATGTATAAACATTTATACATCATAAATAAAATATTTTTAAATCAGTTTAGAAAGATAATTTATTACTTAAATATTTTTTACTTTTGAAAAGAATATCATTAGGCAAATTAAATGATTATAATTTTCAAAAGAGAATTCCAGTTTGAATTAAATTATTAAATCAATATTTCACATTATGAAATAATTATTAAAGAAATTATTAAATAATTATTGCCTAAATTCCCGAGACATCACATTCCTCCCCCCTTAAAAGAATTTCGTCCCCGAAATTTAAAAGCAAAGGTAATTTAATAATCCCATACAGATTTTAAATTTAAAATAGCAAACATGTATTATCAACCAAATACTAGCAACCATAGCAACCAATCCAAACAAACAATTCTAATTACCCAGACAAAAATTCCGGATAGAATTCCCTAGAGTTTCGCAGGTACAAACACCGGGACACTCGCCCTACAGAATCTAAACTAACTACACCACTCAGATGTAGAGCTCCTATATATCTAGATCTACAAATCTAAACAGAATACAGGACTACAGACAAATCCTGATCAACTCCAAATCTCTCAGAACTATTGATTCTAAAATCGGAGATAAACCATACACATATTCCCTCAGAGATACGTGAAAAACAAAACAAATTCCAGCCATCCGAACTGGAAATTCAATCCTGTAGACCAAACACTTAATCCTCAAGAGAAAACAGGAAGATCCAATACTCATATCCACAAATCTCTTATATCGATCGTGAGCTGCCCTCAACTCCTAGGTCAATCAAAATCCACCACACAAACTCTACTGCAGAATCATCAGAAGATTCCAAACATACAACCCTATCCGGAAAACAAACAGATACAAAACAATCAAGTCTCCAGATCCAAAATGAATTTCCTGTAGAAATCCTTTGATCCAAAACAAAACTCAAATTCCCAATGAATCGGGTGCTCCTATTCTGGAATAGCTGCCACCATGCTTCCACTGTGCAACTCTGATTCGAAAATGTTGTTGATGAACACAAGTATAGACTTGATCAACTTATCCCGGAAACACTGTTCATCAAATTCCATAAAATCTCAGTGACCTATCCGATTCAGTCACAAACACCACAACAAAAATTCAACCAGAAACCAGATCCAATAAATCCTGTCAACTTATACAGATCACACTCAAAGAATCTCCTACAATGCTGAACCACCGGCAAAGCTCCAAGAACCAAGTTGGAACAGAACTCAATCTCTCGATGCGGATGCAAATCTTAATTCCTTCGAAGATATCCAGAAAATACCAAACCACTTTGATAACTCAAACATCCTCTAGAGATGCTTCAATCCAAACAAAGATTACTCAGAGAACTTCCGAACCATCGCAAGTCACTTTCGCGATTCCACATAGTTCAGATCCCAAGAAATCGCTCTCACTACAAAATCAAAACAGCTAAAGCCTTCAAAAGAAGAAACTAGTGGTTTACCTCCAACCATAAACATCACACCCAACTGAGCTTCCAGAAGAAATGGACAAGCTTCACCATCTGCCTGGACTTCTGACAAAAGAATCACAGAGATTTCTGAACCACCAAAGAACAGGCCACTCACTGCTGCTACTGCTACCAAAAACTTCCTTAACCAAAAACTCATCGATCCTCAAAGCTACACCAGCCTCTTCACAATAGAGCCTTCCAGATAGGCAGATATCTCTCAGGAAACTCGCTCTCAAACCAAGCACAAAACACTCTGCCAAACTGAGTCTCAAACTCAAATACAGACAGAACTCCCCCCTGAGGTTGCCAAGATACCATTGCTGGCTTCAGAACTTCCAACTAATCCAAACTCAAGAGAGTCCACTCACACGAGTGAAATCCAGCCTACAATCCAAAAATAAACTCTGAACCTTGAAAAGATTCCCTTCAGAGATTGGTGAAATCCTTTATATCAAACTGCAAAACTACTCAAGATGCCAAATACTTCCCTAGCAGATCACTTCCAACCTCAAACACTCGAACTCCAACCATTGGTAGTTGTGTTACACACACTACAACCCTATCTACCTTTATTACTTATATTGGAAAACCCGAACAGGTAACCCAATCAAATAGGTAGAAATAAATATATATATATTATATATATTCAAAATTACAAATACGCTCTCTCAAGAAGTACACCACTCCAGAGTCTAGGTATTCGCTCAACCTAGAGCTCTGATACCACAATGTAACGACCCAACTTCCAGTCTCCAGGAAGTTGCATCGCTAAGAAGAAAGAAAGGGATAGAAAGAGAAAAGAAAGGAAAGAAAGAACAGACAACATCAGAATCTCACAGCGGAATCGAATAAATTATAATATATCACATAAAACTTTACATAGTATCATATACATCAGAGTTAAACAGCTAATACAACACAAACTAGGCAGTTATAAACATCTGTCTAGCAATTACAATTCAAATACATCAGAGAGAACAGACTCAACTCAAACACGGCGGAACACTAAATACATCTACACGCTGAAGCCTCCTGCTCCATTATCTCGCCCATAACTCGATCAAAGCAATCCTGAAACACTTGAATACTCATACATAATATGAGTACCAGAGAGTTTAATAAAACAGAAAATAAACACTCAGGTCAGACAGGGGTCTGGTGTGAGTAAACGGTGATAAAAGTTGCTTAACTTTAGACAATCCTTTGAAAACAAAAGGTATCACGTAAGACTTCTCACACATAAACATGGAAAAGTTTTTACCTTACGCTAACCAAAACATTTGATAAGAAATCCAGTGATATTATAATAGTGTCTAGGGTTTTCAAAATAAAATACAAAAATAGCTGGAATGCTTACATCTCACGTTCCAACATAGTTGGGCACAATCAAAACCGTACAGGCACTTATTGGATTATGGATTCCATCAATGGCAGGGCTACTGGGGTACCGCCCGTCACAGTACGTGGCCTAGATCAACGTACCGAGGAGTACTCCCACTCCCCTGCAACACAAAGCCGAACACATTCCTTACTGAACAGTTCCGAACAAGACAACCCCGCAGTTGGTACACTAACAACTGCCCACTAAGCCGAATAAAAAGGGACCTCTAGACAGGTTTCAATCTTGCTCTCCAGTGGGTGCTACCCACGAAGCCTTACTGCACCTCCCCTGTTTTAGCCATTCCCGGTTGATGAGGCTTGAGGCTACGATTACCTTTATAGGACATATAAATCTTAGAATGCTCATCGTCCACCTGACGATGTTCTGAAAGCATTCAATCCATACAAGTTCGTTCCGGGTTCGAACGAAACCGAAGGCATTATCTCGTTACGCTCGTATTGGAATCACCCTCAGAGTTAACGACGATAACCCTTGCACTCTATATCACCATCTCGAAACTATAAGTACTATTCAAACTCATTACGGAATCACCCACAGAGTTATACTGACGTATAGCCCTTACACCTCGAGTCTTCACTTGCTCCACTTGGATTAACGACCTAACGTTTAATTAGAATCGATGTGGTTTTCGGATATCCAAATATGGAAACCCGATCCCGGTCTCATCGAAACCAAACGCCATCTTAATGTCCAAGTTATACTTAAGGGTTTTAAATAATTAACTTATTTCATTGTTATCTAATTCACATAGATAGATAAACTACATCTCATAATAGATAATCGCATTCATATTATAACAGATAATCTATATCATCCATAAACAGATAATCATCACAACCAAATAATCCATCACAAACCATCATACTTAAACCAAGCATTCATATCATATAGATACGACTCATCTCATTTCTGAGATCACAACCATTCAATTAATAACATCCATAAGCAATGATTTACTAATCAACAATTATAATTAATTTAAAATGAATTAAATGAATTACAACCATCTCTAATTAATTTAAATAAATTAAACTAATTACCATTTCTATAAATCCTGCTTAATACCATTAATTAATTAACCCAGATAATTAATTATCCACTAAGTATTTAACTTGGTTAAATATCATTGATTAATCATTCACTAATTATAATGAGCAATTAGTCTTTAATTAATTTTATAAATTAATTAACCTTAATCATAAGTAATTAACATTTAATTACTCATTTATTAATTATATTTACCCTTAATTAATTACAATTAATTAACCACTTAATTAATTATTACTTAATTAAACAATCCTTAATTACATCATTAATATTAATTAATGATCTTTAATATTTAAATAAATTACTTAATTGAAATTAATTACATTTAGTAATTAATCTAATTATTAATCACCTTGATTAATATTAAATTTATTAATTAACTATCTTTAATTACTTATTTAATTAACCAATAATTAATCATTAATTAATTCCTTAATTAATTACAAAAGTAATTATCTAAATTACTAATTACATTCCAGTAATTATCAGTATTACTTCTCTAAGTAATGTTGCTCCACTAATTACATTAAGTAATTACTCTCTAAAAATCATTAGATGATTTATTTAAATTGACTAACTAAATTAATTAACTTAATTAAATCACATATCAAAATTAATTACAATAAGTAATTAACTCATTAATTACTTTAACAATTAATTATATTTAACAAATTACAATTAATCGGATTCAATTAATCCGTCTAGTTAATTATCAAAATTAATTACATTAATTAATTACTAAATCATCCTTAGATAATTATCACCAATTATTAATTAACAACATTTCAATAATCTCATACTTAAGAAAATTTGAATTAGATTAATTATTAATAAATCATTTCTAATTAATAAATTAATCTAAACCATTATTTAAAATCAAATAATTATGTAAATCCTTAATTATCTTAATATTTTCAAAATAATTTATCAAATGACTTAATTATTTTCAAAATGTATTAAAACAATACATTTCTAAATTTACATTCAAATTCCATTTAAAAAAAATTTAATATTTAAAATGTTTAACTATTAAACATTAATCCAAATTTTAAATAATTATAAACCTTAAAATAAAATGAATGTTAAAGTTCATTCATTTCTTAAATATAAAGAAAGGTTTAAAATAAATTTACTTGATTAAAATAAATTAAGCTTTGAAAATTGATTGATTAATTTAACTTCCAAATTTAAATTAAACACTTCATATTTAAATTCAAATACTAAAGGAACTAAATTATTTCAAGTTTTAAAACTTATTTGAGATCAAATTCTATTTTCAAATCTATTTTTACACATTTGAATATGTTCATTCATCATTTTTTTATTTTATTTTTACAAACTGTTTTGAAATCAAAATCGGATTCCAAAGTAAACTTGAAACTGTTTTTAACTTAATTTCAAAACAATTTAAATTTTGCTTAAACATTTAAATTTGTTCAAAAATTAAAACTTACAAAACTGTTTTGAAACAAAAATCTGGTTTTAAAACAAACCTGAAACTGTTTTATACTTGATTTAAAACTGTTTGCGCCAAAATTGGTCACAAACCCCGAATACCGTGAAAGCACCAGTGTATGAATACAAATTAATAATATTCAAATACAACTCTCAGATCTCAGCAAATATTAAACAGCAACCCAAAAGTAAAGCACAGAGACACAAGTTTTATAGTGGTTCGGCTATCTCCGGCCTACGTCCACTCCAAAGCTTTTTATCCTTTTATTGATTATCCTTGATGATTACAGATGATTACAGCAGTTACAAAGTCCAAAACTTGAAATAAATAACAATAATGATGTTATGAAGTGATTCTGGCAGCGTCCGGGCGTGCTTTCTTTCTTCAAATTCTCCGACCCCTTTTCTAAATGACCAAGGGCTCTATTTATAAGCGTAGGAGGCTGATATTTCTCCTAAAATCCGGGAAGACCGCTTCAGGCACGTGAGGGGGCCCACACACCCGAAATCTGGAGGTCCGGGCCCACCTTGGGATCGATTCGAAGTAAGGTTCAAATCGATCAAGAAATCATCCGATTGAGCTGAAATTTGGTGAGAACATTCTTCAACATGTATGTAAGCTCCTGTAAAAATTTCATTGCATTTGGATCAACAGTTTGGAAGATATGATCGACTCAAGTTCAAAGCTTCGTGTGTTCTGCCTGGTTCGAACCCATACTTCGAATCCACCTCCTTCGAATCCATCTCCTTCGAATCCATCTCCTTCGAATCCATGAAGTCGACTACCTGCGTATCCTCTTCGAACGCTTTCTTCGTATCGATAGAACCCTTTGATGGATTCGAAGCGACTTACATTCCCTTTGATCGATACGAGTTGTGATCGATTCGAACCACCTTCGATACGAACTAACCTGTGTACACCTTATGGATACGAAGGAGATCCATGCTGTGATCGAGTCGAAGTCCACCTGTCCTTCTGATCGATTCGAACACGATCGAGTCGAACCAACACCCGATGTGAACTTCACAGAGCCGAACCCATACCAATCGATACGAAGTGTATCGATTCGAACCTTGTGTGCCTTCAATCGATTCGAACCTGATGGGTTTGAAACGAACACCTTGATGGGTTCGAACAGCCATGCCCTTCCTACCTTGTATCGATCATAACTCTTTCATATGAACTCCGATTGTCCTGAAATTTGAAACATAGCCTTTCCTAATCCTTATCATCATCTCCAATTAATTTCGTCCCGATCAGAGTTCAACCAAATTTTGAAGATATCGATCGTAGCCTTGATTCCAACTTCTCTCCAATCCTAACATCCATCATTCCTCGCCTATTTGTTGATATTCCGGTTTTGACCAAAAATGGGATAACACTTTGCCCCCCAAAACATGCCTTGTGATAACAAGACGTGTTTTGAATAGTTCCGAATCCAATATCCGAAGTCCATAGCCATATCGTCGGAGTATGTCATCCTTGACTGCTTCGAGTCGATGCCCAATTCCAGATCCAATAACCAAAGCCTTAGCCACTTCCATATCCATTTGAACTCGATAACCGAGTCCTAATCCATCCTTATCCAATAGCCAATAACCGAATCTTGGACCTCTCCGGGTCGATATCCAAACCCATAGCCTCTCCGGGCTCCTGCCAAGCGCAATCCACCCTTGACGACCGTGGTCCAGTGTCCCTGGACGTTGAGGTAACCTCTCCGGGTTCTTGCCGAGCATAATCCACACTTGATGAACGTGGTCCAGTGTCCCTAGACGTGAGAAATATCATGGCTTAAGTCCTAAGCCGAATCCTGGTCTCTCCGTACCCTTGCTGAGCATAGACCATACTCAACGACCTGAAAATAACGATTGATAATATAGGTCCTAAGTCCTAGTCCTAATCCTGGTCACTCCGAACCCTTTCCGAGCATAGTCCATACTCGACGACCTGAATGAGTCAATTTACCGCGTTCGAGCAAAGCGACTCACCCCTTGCCAGGCATAATCCATACCCGATGACCTTTTATAAAAAATCAGATAAAAATCCAACCAAAATCCAATCCAAATCCGAAAATCCAAATCAAAACCAGAAAATCAGAAAACCAAACCAGCAACCAAAACAAAATCAATCATCCGAAGGAAAAATCCAAACAAGAAAGCAAACAAAAACCAAGAGTCCAATCCGAACTCCAAAACCAAACCAGAAAACCAAGTGTCTAATCCAAAACAGAAAAACAGATTTCACAAGCCATAGCTTCGCAGTTTATCATCATTCAGAGCATGCCTAGGGGCTATCTCCGTCCCCGTACATGTGTAAACGACTTAGCCGTTTGCTAATAGCTTGTTACTTATTCCATATTATCCATGTCAATTGATAACCAATCGACCATCATTCCTGGGCCTCACATCATCACGGTGTGAGGTAGATGGTGGCTGCTCATTCTCCACTGCTGCATTCCGTGTTCCAATATATTGCCTCAGCTGCCCATTCCTCACATGCTCCTCAATTATGTCTTTTAAATGTCTGCAGCTATTGGTATCATGCCCGTCTAAGTCATGAAAAAGGCAGTGCCTTCCTCATGCCCTCTCTCGATCCGAGGGTTCTCTCCTTGCCGGCCTCCGGTAAGGAAGGCGATTCTGAGTTTCCATGTATATCCATTCCAGCGACTCGTTCAACCCTGTGTATGTAGAAAACTTTGGATCCTTCCTTCGCTTTCTGGCCTTTCCTGAGTCGTCATCTAGCTTCCTCTTTCCCTTATCCTTATCCGAGCTTCTATTGGATGGTCCTCCACCCTCGGTCACATTTACTTCCCTTAACTTTAAATCCATACTTGCATCTTCTTGTCGAAGGAACCTTTCGGCTTCGTGAAAGAATTCGTCGAGATCCTGTGGGGGATCTCGTATCAGAGATACCTTGAAATTCGAGTCCTCCCTAACTCCTGATACTGCTGCCATTAAAACCATCGATGGATTAGGCCGATCCACCGAAGCGACTGCCGCACTGAATCGAGTTAGAAAAGCTCTAAGCGATTCATCCATCCTTTGCTTCACCGATGTCAATGTCATCACATTCTTCGGCCTCTTGACGTGAACCCGAAACTGTCCCAAAAAATTTTCCACAATTCCCTCCAAGTCCTGATAGATCCTTCTCCCAGCTGCCTAAACCACATTGCAGCTAGGTCCGTCAGATACAAAGGGAAGCATTGGGCCATCACTTCCTCCGATGCCCCCAGCACCTCCATGTGTCTGGTGTATCTCATCAAGTGATCAGTTGGATATGCCTTGCCATCATAAACCTGCACGCTAGGTAGCTTAAACTTAGGTGGATTCTGAGCCATCCTTATTTACCGAGAAAATGGACTCCTATTCACTCCTTCCAAGTCTCCGTTGGTTAAACCACCACGCACAGTTCTTCTGATGATTTCCACTAATCCGGTATTGTCTGTTAGGGGTTGCCCTCCATGCCCCCGAGGGAACTCTGGCACATATTCCTCGTGTGGTTCACTAGTAGCAACATTAGCTCTAGCCTGTTGAACTCCTTCCAAAGGTCCTCCTGTGTTGGATCCTGTGGGCCTGCCCCCAAGCCCTTGTTGATTGCCCTCTGGCTCCGCATCCCATCCTCCGTTGGGTTCCACAACCCTAGTTCCTTGTCCTGCATCCAAAGTGGCTGTGGCTGTTCCTAAGTTCTGTACCCCTACAGCTCTCATTTGCTCGAGGAAAGTCTGCATCATTTCCTGTTGGCTCTTCAATAATCTCTCTTGCAAAGAATTTGCCATAGCCTCCATTTCATCCCGAGTTATGTAGATTGAAGCCTGTCCTTCCCCAGCTCCGGAGGATGCTTGTTGACTTCCTTCCTGTTGGCTTCTCTCAGCCCTTTGCCTTCTACTATTTTGTCTAGTCATTGCCTTCAGACCGAAACTCCTCAAACTTCTTTAAATCCAAACTTCAAATCCGATGTAGCGGGTGCTAGTCTTTCTCAGTGAAAGCACCAAAGTGTTTGCGCCAAAATTGGTCACAAACCCCGAATACCGTGAAAGCACCAGTGTATGAATACAAATTAATAATGATCAAACATAAATCTCAGATCTCAGCAAATATTAAACAGCAACCCAAAAGTAAAGCACAGAGACACAAGTTTTATAGTGGTTCGGCTATCTCCGGCCTACGTCCACTCCAAAGCTTTTTATCCTTTTATTGATTATCCTTGATGATTACAGATGATTACAGCAGTTACAAAGTCCAAATCTTGAAATAAATAACAATAATGATGTTATGAAGTGATTCTGGCAGCGTCCGGGCGTGCTTTCTTTCTTCAAATTCTCCGACCCCTTTTCTAAATGACCAGGGGCTCTATTTATAAGCGTAGGAGGCTGATATTTCTCCTAAAATCCGGGAAGACCGCTTCAGGCACGTGAGGGGGCCCACACACCCGAAATCTGGAGGTCCGGGCCCACCTTGGGATCGATTCGAAGTAAGGTTCGAATCGATCAAGAAATCATCCAATTGAGCTCAAATTTGGTGAGAAAATTCTTCAACATGTATGTAAGCTCCTGTAAAAATTTCATTGCATTTGGATCAACGGTTTGGAAGATATGATCGACTCAAGTTCAAAGCTTCGTGTGTTCTGCCTGGTTCGAACCCATACTTCGAATCCATCTCCTTCGAATCCATCTCCTTCGAATCCATCTCCTTCGAATCCATCTCCTTCGAATCTATCTCCTTCGAATCCATGAAGTCGACTCCCTGCATATCCTCTTCGAACGCTTTCTTCGTATCGATAGAACCCTTGGATGGATTCGAAGCAACTTACATTCCCTTTGATCGATACGAGTTGTGATCGATTCGAACCACCTTTGATACGAACTAACCTGTGTACACCTTATGGATACGAAGGAGATCCATGCTGTGATCGAGTCGAAGTCCACCTGTCCTTCTGATCGATTCGAACACGATCGAGTCGAACCAACACCTGATGTGAACTTCACAGAGCCGAACCCATACCAATCGATACGAAGTGTATCGATTCGAACCTTGTGTGCCTTCGATCGATTCGAACCTGATGGGTTCGAAACGAACACCTTGATGGGATCGAACAACCATGCCCTTCCTACCTTGTATCGATCATAACTCTTTCATATGAACTCCGATTACCCTGAAATTTGAAACATAGCCTTTCCTAATCCTTATCATCATCTCCAATTAATTTCGTCCCGATCAGAGTTCAACCAAATTTTGAAGATATCGATCGTAGCCTTGATTCCAACTTCTCTCCAATCCTGACATCCATCATTCCTCGCCCATTTGTTGATATTCCGGTTTTGACCAAAAATGGGATAACAAAAACCAGATTAAATCTTGTTTAAATTTAAGATTTCATTTTTTAAAAAAAACTTAGAATTCAAACTGCATTTGAATTCAGATTCAAGTTACACTAACATCAAACTCCTGCACTAAATTGAATTTCATTCAACATTTTAAAAAAAAAACTATAAAATAACTCTCAGGTTTAAACCTGTAGCCATATACCCGAGACACCCATTATTTACTTCGAGTTCTCCCACCTCCTGCCTCGAGTCAGAAGCACATAAACCCGAGGAATACCCGAGACAGAATACTGCACAACCCAAAAAAAATGTTCATCAGAAACATTAGGAGCACGGTGCATATGCACCGGCACTCTGACGAACTCCAACCACTCAAAACCACTTCTCCATGACACAGACCATCACCCTACTCGATTACGGCCTTCATAAATTCACAGCAGCTCGAAAAACAATTTCAGGTCAGTTGAACTAAACCTGGAAACTCAACTACACCCTAAGTCCAAACCTGTCAACAGCCCTTAAACTCGCCTCCGACCATCATCATTGACGCGACCCTGGCCATAGCTACCTCTACACTCCTTCTACAACTTCTCAAATCCTTACCCCACTCGATGCAACAGAGAGTATGTGCATAGACTAAGAACTGCAACACTGCATGACAGTGGGTTGAAAACCTGGAAAACCCCAATATCATCTCCTCCCCTTCTGATCATCGCCTCGACCATCGTGAACCACCTCAGGCATTTTTCCCGAACGCTTCGCAACTCCATACACCCACAACAGAAACCCTGAGCCTCCTCAACCTCTTGATTGACAGAGATTGCCTCAAACTCAAATCCCAGATAAACCCAAATGCCACCCCAAAGCATTATTTAAAAATGTGATTTTAGTTTTTAAAATCATAATTTCCTGAATAGGTTCAAGTTATAATCCCTGAATCAATATATTAAGAGATTTGATTTAGCAAGATTTTAACATCATTACTGTATTTTACATATCCTAACATAGTTCAAAACTTTAAAATATAGGAATCTATTTTTGGTACTTAGGTTATGATTTAACAAACTATTTTTTTTAAATTCAGGTCCTAACAAAGATTAGATAAAAAGATTTTGAATCTTTTTTTTTGTTATTGTCACTACACTCTGTAATAATGAACAAAGAAGCAATGATATAAATAATGAATCACATATGTTCTTAGGTTAATAATCATTCTTTTATTCAAAATAAAATAACATGCATAAATTTTTTTTCCAACATACTCCATTAATTTACTATAACATTTTGTATATGAATCAAATTTTAAATTGATTCATGCTCACAGTATTCAGTACAGAGGCATAACAAACCACAGAGATGATAAAATCAACTGAAAACACACAGGCTCACAAATGTACATAAAGCAAGGCAATCATTAAACAGTATTCACTGCAACACATATATTTGTTACTTATGTTTTTAAAGATAATTTGTGTTTAAATATGATAGTGAGGTTACTCACTAAAAGTCAGAGCCATTTTCTTCCCTTTTCCTACAGCAGTTTTGATTATTATTATTTTTAAAACAAGTTTGAATTAGAACTTGTGTTTTTCTGGAAAACTTGTTCAGCTTTGATTTTATAAAAGAAATAAGAACTGTTTTTAAAACTAGAAGCTTACTCACCTTATTTATGAAGATGCAGAGCAAATTTTTAGGTGCAGATTCCAATTTCCAGGACCCTGTTTGAAACTGCATTATGAAATTGAAGTAGCTTTTCCTGTTGATGTATGCATGCAGACTCTAAAACTTCATATGCTCAGATTTTATATTGAAGTTGAGCTTCCAGTTTGATGTTGAAAAATGGTATGCATATCCATTTCAAATGCACAGATTTGAAGATAAATTTTGCAGAATATAGATGTAGATAAGTTTCAGATTTGTAGTTGTTCTTCAATTTGCAGATTTTAAATTACAGATATGAAGTTGTTGTTTGCAGATTTGATTTGAATTTGGTTTTCTGAATTTTAACATGCATTTGTTTTGGGGTTTTTGATTTACTCAAATCTGATTTTCAGGTTTTCAATTTTGAAGAGAATGTGTTTTTAACAAAATGCTTTTGTTATGTTTTATTGTAAATAAAATTAAATTTCAAAAATAAACAACATGCCACTTGTTATGTTATCATGTTAAATGTTTTACAAGTGTTCACTTATGTTTTAAGATTTTAACGCATATGCAATTCAATTATTAAAAAGAGAATTCTAAATTTATAAAGGTATTTGAATTTATCTTAAACCATTTCTAATTTATTTTAAAATGTTTCTAAATGTTTATTAACATTAATCTTTAGATAATAACATATAAACTTCTCTATAAAACTATACACTTACATTTTAATGTTTACTTAATTATTTTTTAAAATAATATTTAAAACAAATTTTCGAAAGAGAAAGGTTTCAAAAAGAAAAATAATGTTGAATTCATTTATTCGAGAGTTTTCAAATCAAATGTTATACTTTAACAAAAATGAACTAAATCTTATTTCAAAAGAAAAGCAATTTTAAAATAAAACAAAACAAAATAAACTTTTATTATAAAACAAAATTTAAATAAAATAAATACTTACTTACATTTCTATAAAAATATAAGAAAGATTTTTAAAACAAACCTTTGAAAAGTTTACAATACTAATTTAAATAAATTTAATCAATTTTCAAATTATACATTTATATACTATTTAGAAAATATCCTTTATTAAATATAAATTAAAATTAAAACCAAATCCTCTATTTACAATGTATAAACATTTGTACATCATAAATAAAATATTTTTAATCAATTTAGAAAGATAATTTATTACTTAAATATTTTTAACTTTTGAAAAGAATATCATTAGGCAAATTAAATGAATATAATTTTCAAAAGAGAATTCCAGTTTGAATTAAATTATTAAATCAATATTTCACATTATGAAATAATTATTAAAGAAATTATTAAATAATTATTGCCTAAATTCCCGGGACATCACAAAAATTAATTTATCTACCGGATTTCAATACAAAACTGTGTCGGTTGGCCTTGTTCATGTGTTTAGGGATCCCTATTAATAGCGTAAACTACTCGTATCGACCAGAATCCATAAGCCACTCAACAGATTAAGCAACACAATATAAAACACTTTTATATCACTAACAAATATGCGCTCATAAATATAATACACTCAAACTCATTCTAGGTTGCTACTAACCCTGTCTATAATAAGTACCCCATAAAATCCAAGGTTTTCGCTTAACCTATGCTTTGGTAGCATGATGCAATGACCCACTTTTCCATACAGTTTAAGCATACAATCAATCTTACATGACCCCTATAACGACCTAGAATTTCTGTCATTTGAAATTCGTATATTTAATTGATTTTTAAATATTAAAAAGTAAAATTTGTAAGTCGAATAAATTTTATTTCAAATATCTGGATTTAATTGGATAACTAAATCGATAATTTAATATTTGAAATTAAATAAATAATTGGAAATTTGGTTTAATGTTATTAAATTTGATTTGTAAAGTTGTATTAAATCATATTGGAGTTAGAATGATGTTATAGAACTTTTAAACTTGAATTAAAAATAAATTTGTGGAAATTGAATATTTTAATATTTAATTGACGAGTAAAAAATAGCCATTTTTCAAACAGCCTCGGTTTCGACGAAACCAGTTTCATCGGATCCATAATGTTACATTATTGTAAGATTTCAAATTTCGGGTCAATCGGATTTACGGTTTGTCCGGGGCAAGCTAAAACGCGCAGAAATCTGTTTAAGTGAATTTTAAATCTAAATTAGTCGATTTGTAAACCTGTCTTCCAAATATGATCAAATTGGCTTCCGATATATATTCCATTGCGTTCGAACTAGGGGTAAAACCTTATGAACGCCAGGCGGCACGCTTTGTTTGGAGTTCGGAAAATTTTCAGATGAATAGTGTTTTGGCAATTTTCTATATAAGGACTTGCTTTCTTCATTTTGCAACAAACCTAGGTCAGAATTAAACCCTAGCCACCATTAACAAAACCAACGGCTGAAAGTAACCAGTATTCTTCCCCTTCGATCTCCTCATCCACGTACTTTTAGGCAACGACTTCAACTAGGGAATCGAAGAGCTTCACGAGCTCGACGTATTCAATGGGTATGATCGCGAATGGAGCACCAAGGTGTCGTCAAGAGAGCCATGTTCGGCTGATATTCGTGCATAGTTTTCAAGTAAAGGGGAGGGCCGAGCTTCGAGGTGCTTGGGGCGGTGGTGCACTAGAGTGTGGGCTTCGATATGGCAGCGTTCGATCAACGTGAAGTCGATTGTAGTGGTCGTAAAAATTTGATGAGAAACGACGGCTATGGGTTCATCGTGCATGCGTATCACCTAGAGAGGAAGAAGATGCTAGTGCAGCCGTGATTTGATGTGAGGTATTAGATGACCTGGATTGATTCTAGGTTAAGAAAATAAAAACAAAAATAGTAAATTAATTTATATAAATTCGTTTAAAGTTTAAAATGCCATAACTTTTTGATACGAGGTCCGGTTTGAACGAAACTACTTGCGTTGGAATTGTATGGACGAGCACTACGCAATGGAGCTGGATTGGATTTATTTGAGCTAGTGGAATTTTGGGTAAAATTAAACGTGTGTTTAATTTTATTCGGAATAAAACACTGCAATGGTTATTGAAAGCAAAGTGAGAACTTCTCGCTCAATCAAATTGTGTTTCGATTTAAATTTTAAATCGTTAGATTTAAAATTGCTTGATTGTGTCGATTGTATGCTTGGATGATAAATTGCTATCTGCTGTATTGAAATAGACCCTATACGCCGCATATTAAGCGGAGGTTATCTTATTAAACACATATACCACGATATTCTACCTTGAAGTGAAATTGGTATTATATATGTACTTGGAGTTAATTTCCTACATTATATAGCGGATGAGACCCTATTGCGTCGCATAATAGCGGATGATATTTTATATAAACCCATGTACCGCGATATCCCATCTCGAAATGGGATTGGTATTGTGCTAACATCTGTGGATGCAGGGAACCAGGTTGGAGGGGTCCAACTGGATTCCTTAAATAATTGAATTTTTTTCAATGTTGTGTGTTGATTATTTATAATCTCTGTGTGATTATCTTTGTGATTGAAATCGTTAAAGGCAAGAATTTAGCCGAATATAATTTTGGTATCGTTATATACTGGAAATAAATAAAAATTTGATTTTTCAAAATTCAAGTTGAAAGTTTATAATAAAATTTATTTTTGAGAATTGGATAAATTTAAAAGAAGGAATTCTAAAATAATAAAGTTTTATTTTTAACCTTATTGAATAAAATTTCAAAATATGGGAAAAGCTTTAATAAATGGATTTGGGTAATATTATCCAAGGGTTGAAGAATTTATTCAAAATACGGATTTTAAAGAATTTGAAAAATAAAAGAATTTGTTTTCTTTAAAAGGATTTATTTTTAAAAGGAAATAAAATTTGAAACCCATTTGGAAATTGATTTTTGGTGATTGAATTTAAATCTTTTGAAAATCCATTTGGAAATTTATTAGGTGTTTTGAAAAGAATTTGGAATCAATTTGAAAATTGATTTGGGGTTTAGTAGAAATTGAATTCAATTTGAGATTTGAATGAAATTCACTTGGTGTTTAATTTCTTGCAAAATCAATATGGAATTTGATTTGGTTGTTTTTGAAATCGATTTAAAAATTTAATTGTTGTTGAAAGTGAATATTTGTAATCGATTTGAAAATCGTATATCAGTGGATATTTGGAAATTTAAATTCACCATGGAATTTATAAAGGAAAAGGAAATTTGTTTAAAAAATAGACATTGATTTATTTTTGAAGTGTGGAAATAAATTTACGGATTTGGAACATAAATTTAAAGTAAATCGGTAAGGATTTGTTTAATTGGTTTAAATGAACCATTTTGAAATGAAAGTGTATTCTCCTTGGAAAGCCGAATAAAATTTCTGAATAGCTTTGAAAGATATATACATATATATATATATATATGTAAAATTCTAGAATTGGTTTTGAAAAGGATACTTTGGATAAATTAACTTCTTAAATTGCTTTGAATCCTTTATGTAAAGATTTGTTAAGTTGATATAGAAATGATTATTTCTAAGATTTAATCAATAATTGTTTTAGAAAATAGTTATTTAAATAGTTATACTCTATCTACTAATTTTATTTTGAAAATTAGTTTGGACTTACGTTATATGTAATATTAGTATAATATTTTTATAACTAATATTTTAAGTAAAATGTTTAAAGAAAAATAGTTTTATTTCAAAGTGTTTTCTCAATATATTTTGGATAAGTGTTATAAATTATTTTAAAGTATTTGAACTCAGCAGATTTCCAATGAAAATGAATAAATATTTGGAAGTGTTTCTGCGTAAGGAAAATGATTTGAAATTTGTTCTCAAAAGTTGTAAAGGTGAAAAGTGATTTGAAATTTGTTTTCAAATGGTTGAAGTGTGGAAAAATATATCTTGTGAAGATATTTTTGGAAAATAAATAATTTGGAAAATTATTTGGAATCTGGTGATGTTGTGCATATCTATTGATAGTTAAATAACCGACTATCAATATTTACTTTTAAATGGGTATTTGTTGTGATTTGCTTGAATTTGAATGTTACACTTATTTTAAAATAAACGCTCGTTATTCGGTTTAGACGGGAGAGGACCTTTGGGTCATAAAACCCATTCCGAATAGTGATACATCGTAATGGATAGCATTTAAAGTTCGGTGTTGAAGACCGGATATTTTCGAAAACGAAAGGATTACCGTCGAATGTCTCTGCATCGGCTGATCTCCGATATAGAGATTTTTTATCACCCTTTGTGATGGAAGTCCAAACGTGATTAGTGAATATCCAGATTGCAAGGGCTTTTTTGGAAGTGCCTTCGGTTCCGCTCGATCCCGGAACGGACTTGTATGGATGTGTGTGTGACGTTACAATTTGAGATGTAAAGATGGTTTCTATCAAATACATTTCTGTTGGTGGCGGAGAATTTATTCTCTTAGCTTAACACCCTTCTCTGAGACGTACGAGCTCAGAGGTTATGTAGTTGATGGTTACTAGTGATACATTTCCAATTTGGTAATGTGACATACGAAGTGCTGCTGATCATTTGTTGATCGAAGCACGGCTTTTGTGAAAAGCGTAGCTTTATGGACGAGACTTGCTTGTCGTAGTGAAATGTGATGGGGGGTTCTTGCTTCGCGTTTGGTGGCGAACGGGAGTCTCTTACCCCTACACGTCCTCTTTACGGGGTTGGTTAGGTGTAACCCGTGACAGTCGAAAGGCTGGCCGTAAAAGCAAGTTTCAGGTACCAGTGTGAGCCATGGTGGGTCTGGGATGGTTGCAAAGCCTATCAGTCGCCGCTGCTTCGAAGACGTCACATTTGGTATCAAAGCATTTGGTTAAGCAACAACCCTGACTCTGTTGGGAATTACTCATTAGAGATAGAGTCAGTAGTACTCTAGAATGAGTGTGAGTGTAATAATAGATATGAGCGTGTATTTGTTAGTAGATATAAAAGTGTTTTATATTGTGTTTGCTTATCCGTTGAGCTGTTTGTGAATTCTGGTCGGTATGTGGGATGCCATATCATCGATAGGGATTTCTAAACACTTAAACGAGGCAAGTCGACATAGTATCATTTTAAATTGGGTAAATGAAATAATTTTACCTCGATTATATTTTACATATAAAGGAAATAATATTTCAGAAATTATTAAAGTGTATGTAAATTGATTGTTTGGTTGTTGAAAATGTAAGAATATATGCAAGTTAATAAAAGTTGGTTGAATAAGTTAAATAAAACATATTATAAAAGAATAATTGTATAAGAAAATGAATTATTAATTATGGAATTATAATTAATGTGATTTACAATTGTGAAATAATCTTATATATAAGAAGTGAAACTATATGAATATATTTATAAATATGAGTTGTAAATAAAAATGAATTTGAACTAGGAGTTGAAAATGTTGAATCCTATTTATTTTGGAAATTATTTTCCAAGATTAAAAGTTAAATAGCGAAATTATATAAGAAAAAGATTTATAAATGTGATTTATGAATACAAGGAAAATTTTGAAAGAATATTAAGCACTGAATTCACTACTGTCACTAGGAAATAATAAGGGTGATGACTACAGCATCATTAGTATCACTTTCAAGTTTCTGTGTGATTGATTTGCTACCATAGTAAATTGAAAATTGAAGTTTTGTTGTGATAAACAAATTTGAAAATTTAAAAATTCAATTTGTAATTGTTGAATATAAGTAATCAAGTTTTTAACTTATAATATGAAATAATAAAGATTTTAGCTTTGGTAAAGTTAAAGAATTTGGGTTAGCATAGTAAATATATGATGTGAAATTTAACTAAAGGAAAGTTAAATAAATTGAATTGGGTTAGATTGGTGATTATTTAATATGATTTGGAAGTTTAAATATATAAGTTGTATAACTTATTAAATGTGAAAATGTAAGTGAAACCAAATGATAAAATGGTTAAACAACTTTGTTAAGCAAAACGAGGTATGAATTTGAACAAGTGACTAAATTTGACTTTGGTAAAAGTTAAATATAATTTACTTTAGAATTGAAATCTGAATTGGATTTATAAGTGAAAATTTAAATTAAGTTAAACAAATGATGTTTGAAATGTAATATAACTTAAGTGATGTTGAATGAAGTTGATTTTGGTATCGAAGTAAAATAATAAAGTGAATTAAATGGATGTGAACTTGATTTATATAAATGAAATTCAACTTTATATTGTAAAATGAATTAGCAATTGAATTGAACTAATGAATTTAATATTAATCAGTCGAATGAAAAAGAATTGATATAGAATAATGAATGTAAGTGTTAATTCATTAGAAGCTAATGAAGTTGAAAAAAATTGAATAACTGAATGGAAGTCTATTTAATATCAACCCATTTGAAATTAAAAGTGTTAAACCAAATTGAATGCAAATTTAATTATTTGGTTATGTTGGTTATGATTTGGTTGTTATATGATTGTTAGTTGATTGTATATAATTCATTAAGTGTTAATGAAATTGAATTGATAAATGGAAAGCTATGTAATTTGAATTGAAAGTGAACTAAGGTGAATTGGTTGTAAGCAATTAAAATTTGTATCGAAACCTTATAAATTGCTTATGAGAATTATTTTGATTGCGTTGCTTATGAAAACTATATGTTTTCTATTGAAAATTAGTGAAATGTAAATGAATTTCCTGTATATGTCAATTAAATGTTTAAATTGAGTAAGTACAGGTACCGGGGCTGTATTTGGCTGGATTTGGTCACACTAAAATGCTGATAAATAACTGCTTTGCTTAAAAATGCTAAAAGAGGTACGCCTACGCAATAAAAATAGGAAATATGAACATTTTTTCTGTTTTTCGACCGTGTGGGTCGATGTATATATATTTATATCTATTGTGATATTGCAAAAGCTCCTCCGTACAAGGGAGACTCTGCTAAAATTTTCCGTAAATTTTGGGAGTTAGAAAATTTTGAAAATTTTTGAAAAATTTTTGTTAACGAAAAGTCAGTTATTAAATTGAAATGAAAATGTAGGAATTGAACTAGAAAAGTGTAACCAACGGATTTTGGAAAAGTTAAGGAATTAAAATGAATCTTAAATCAAGTTGGAACGGTTTGTTTTTGAAAAAAAAGTTAATGGATTCTGTAACTTTTTCTTACTTGGCAATTTCGAGGACGAAATTCTTTTAAGGGGGAAAGTTTGTAACGACCCAGAATTTTTGTCATTTGAAATTCGAATATTTAATCAATTTTTAAATATTAACAAGTAAAATTTGTAAGTCGAATAAATTTTATTTCAAATATCTAGATTTAATTGGATAATTAAATCGATAATTTAATATTTGAAATTAAATAAATAATTGGAAATTAGGTTTAATGTGATTAAATTTGATTTGTAAAGTTGTATTAAATCATATTGGAGTTAGAATGATGTTATAGAACTTTTAAAATTGAATTAAAAGTAAATTTGTAGAAATTGAATATTTTAATATTTAATTGACAAGTAAAAAATAGCCATTTTTCAAACAGTCTTATATTTCTACGAAACCAGTTTCATTGGATCCGTAATGTTATATTATTGTAAGATTTCAAATTTCGTGTCAATCAGATTTACGGTTTGTCCGGGGCAAGCTAAAACGCGCAGAAATCTGTTTAAGTGAATTTTAAATTTAAATAGTCGATTTGAAAACCTATCTTCCAAGTATGATCGAATTGGCTTCTGATATATATTCCATTGCGTTCGGAATATGGGTAAAACCTTATGAACGCCAGGCGGCATGCTTCGTTTGGAGTTCGAAAAATTTTCTGATGAATAGTGTTTTGGCAATTTTCTATATAAGGACTTGCTTTCTTCATTTTGCAACAAACCTAGGTCAGAATTAAACCCTAGCCGCCATTAACAAAACCAAGGCTGAAAGTAACCAGTATTCTTCCCCTCCGATCTCCTCATCCACGTACTTTTAGGCAACGACTTCAACTAAGGAATCGAAGAGCTTCACGAGCTCGACGTATTCAACGGGTATGATCACGAATGGAGCACCACGGCATCATCAGCAGGGCCGCGTTCGGCTGATATTCGTACACAGTTTTCAAGTAAAGGGGAGGGTCGAGCTTCGAGGTGCTTGGGGCGGTGGTGCATTAGAGTGTGGGCTTCGATATGGCAGCGTTCGATCAACGTGAAGTCGAACGTAGTGGTCGTAGTGGTCGTAAAAATTTGATGAGCAATGGCGGCTATGGGTTCATTGTGTGTGCGTATCACCTGTCTTCCAAATATGATCAAATTGGCTTCCGATATATATTCCATTGCGTTCGAAATAGGGGTAAAACCTTATGAACGCCAGGTGGCACGCTTTGTTTGGAGTTCGGAAAATTTTCGGATGAATAGTGTTTTGGCAATTTTCTATATAAGGACTTGCTTTCTTCATTTTGCAACAAACCTAGGTCAGAATTAAACCCTAGCCGCCATTAACAAAACCAACGGCTAAAAGTAACCAGTATTCTTCCCCTTCGATCTCCTCATCCACGTACTTTTAGGCAACGACTTCAACTAGGGAATCGAAGAGCTTTACGAGCTCGACATATTCAACGGGTATGATCGCGAATGGAGCACCACGGCGTCGTCAAGAGATCCATATTCGGCTGATATTCGCGCACAGTTTTCAAGTAAAGGGGAGGGCCGAGCTTCGAGGCGCTTGGGGCGGTGGTGCACTAGAGTGTGGGCTTTGATATGGCAGCGTTCGATCAACGTGAAGTCGATCGTAGTGGTCGTAAAAATTTGATGAGCAACGACGACTATGGGTTCATCGTACGTGCGTATCACCTAGAGAGGAAGAAGATGCTAGTGCAGCCGTGATTTGCTGTGAGGTATTAGACGACCTGGATTAATTCTAGGTTAAGAAAATAAAAATAAAAATAGTAAATTAATTTATATAAATTCGTTTAAAGTTTAAAATGCCATAACTTTTTGATACGAGGTTCGTTTTGGATGAAACGACTTGCGTTGGAATCGTAAGGACGAGCACTACGCAATGGAGATGGATTGCGATTTATTAGAGCTAGTGGAATTTTGGGTAAAATTAAACGCGTGTTTAATTTTATTCGGAATAAAACACTGCAACGGTTATTGGAAGCAAGGTGAGAACTTCTCACTCAATCGAATTGTGTTTCGATTTAAATTTTAAATAGTTAGATTTAAAATTGCTTGATTGTGTTGATTGTATGCTTGGATGATAAATTGCTATCTATTGTATTGAAATAAACCATATACGCCGCATATTAAGCGGAGATTATTTTATTAAACACATATACCGCGATATTCCACCTTGAAGTGGAATTTGTAATATATATGTACTTGGAGTTGATTTCCCGCATATATAGCGGATGAGACCCAATTGCGCCGCATAATAGCGAATGATATTTTATATAAACCCATGTACCGCGATATCCCGTCTTGAAACGGGATTGGTATTGTGCTAACATTTGTGGATGCAGGGAAACAAGTTGGAGGGATCCAACTGGATTCCTCAAATAATTGAATTTGTTTAAATGTTGTGTGTTGATTATTTATAATCTCTGTGTGATTATCTTTGTGATTGAAATCGTTGAAGGCTAAAATTTAGCCTAATATAATTTTGGTATCGTTAGATACTGGAAATAAATAAAAATTTGATTTTTGAAAATTCAAGTTGAAAGTTTATAATAAAAATTATTTTTGAGAATTGGATAAATTTAAAAGAAGGAGTTCTATAATAATAAAGTTTTATTTTTAATCTTATTGAATAAAATTTCAAAATATGGGAAAAGCTTTAATAAATGGATTTTGGGTAATATTATTCAAGGGTTGAAGAATTTATTCAAAATACGGATTTTAAAGAATTTGAAAAATGAAAGAATTTGTTTTCTTTAAAAGGAATTTATTTTCAAAAGGAAATAAAATTTGAAACCCATTTGGGAATTGATTTTTGGTGATTGAATTTAAATCTTTTGAAATCCATTTGGAAATTTATTAGGTAATTTGAAAAGAATTTGGAATCAATTTGAAAATTGATTTGGGGTTTAGTAGAAATTGATTTCAATCTGAGATTTGAATGAAATTCACTTGGTGTTTAATTTCTTGGAAAATCAATATGGAATCTGATTTGGTTAGTTTTGAAATCGATTGAAAAAATTTAATTGTTGTTGAAAGTGAATATTTGAAATCGATTTGAAAATCCTATATCAGTGGATATTTGGAAATTTAAATTCACCATGGAATTTATAAAGGAAAGGGAAATTTGTTTAAAAAATAAACATTGATTTATTTTTGAAGTGTGGAAATAAATTTACGGATTTGGAACGTAAATTTAAAGTAAATCGGTAAGGATTTGTTTAATTGGTTTAAATGAACCATTTTGAAATGAAAGTGTATTCTCCCTGGAAAGCCAAATAAAATTTTTGAATAGCTTTGAAAGATATATACATATACATATACATACATATATATATATATATATATATATATAATTCTAGAATTGGTTTTGAAAAGGATACTTTGGAGAAATTAACTTCTTAAATTGCTTTGAATCCTTTAAGTAAAGATTTATTAAGTTGATATAGAAATGAGTATTTCTAAGATTTAATCAATAATTGTTTTAGAAAATAGTTATTTAAATAGTTATACTCTATCTACTAATTTTATTTTGAAAATTAGTTTGGACTTAAGTTATATGTAATATTGGTATAATATTTTTATAACTAATATTTTAAGTAAAATGTTTAAACAAAAATTGTTTTATTTCAAAGTGTTTTCCCGATATATTTTGGATAAGTGTTATAAATTATTTTAAAGTATTTGAACTCGGCAAATTTCCAGTGAAAATGAATAAATATTTGGAAGTGTTTCCGCGTAAGGAAAATGATTTGAAATTTGTTTTCAAAAGTTGTAAAGCTGAAAAGTGATTTGAAATTTGTTTTCAAATGGTTGAAGTGTGGAAAAATATATCTTGTAAAGATATTTTTGGAAAATAAATAATTTGGGAAATTATTTGGAATCTGGTGATGTTGTGCATATCTATTGATAGTTAAATAACCGACCATCAATATTTACATTTAAATGGTATTTGTTGTGATTTGCTTGAATTTGAATGCTACACTTATTTTAAAATAAGCGCTCGTTATTCGTTTTAGCCGGGAGAGGACCTTTGCATCATTGATCCCATTCCGAATAGTGATACGTCATAATGGATAGCATTTGAAGACCGGTGTTGAAGATCGGATATTTTCGAAAATGGAAGGATTACCGTCGAATGTCTCTGCATCGGCTGATCTCCGATATAGAGATTTTGTATCACCCATTGTGATGGAAGTCTGGACGTGATTAGTGAATATCCGGATTGCAAGGGCTTTTCTGGAAGTGCCTTCGGTTCCGTTCGATCCCAGAATGGACTTGTATGGATGTGTTTCTGACGTTACAATTTGAGATGTAAAGCTGGTTTCTATCAAATACATTTCTGTTGGTGGCGGAGAATTTATTCTCTTAGCTTAACACCATTCTCTGATACGTACGAGCTCAGAGGTTATGTAGTTGGTGGTTACTAGTGATACATTCCCAATTTGGTAATGTGACATACGAAGAGCTGCTGATCATTTGTTGATCGAAGCATGGCTTTTGTAAAAAGCGTAGCTTTGTGGACGAGACTTCGTCGGACCTCACAACTCGGTAATGGTCAAAACAGGAAAGATACAGTAAGGTTATAGGGAGTAGCGCCCCTTACGGTATGTACATTTCCTTCTGGATAGAAGTGGTATCATGGTATGGAGCTCATATACTTAACTTATGTGGATATCGCAAATACATATGACTTTGTGATTGTTGTTGGTTGAGGATCCTCGGATAAAGGTTGTTTACAATTGGGGGATGACATACTCGTGTCAGTAGTTACCTACTTTTGCAGAGGTAACCCGGCCTTGTGTTGGCAGAGATCCGGTTAGGTTCTCGGGGCGTCTTTCCAGAGGGGTACCCATGTGGCAATGGGAAGTTCCTTGGCCTGACCATTTGTTGGAAATCCAAACTCCAATACGCACCTTGTATGGTTTTAATTGTAGAACCTGCCATTTACTTATGGTGGTCACCACTGTATAGATGGTAGCTATAGTAGGCATACGATAATGGTCATATGTTGGCTAGGATTTATATTATGCTTTCGAAATGTTTTCCTACAATTTGCACTTATAGTAATAATATCAAAGAAATTTTTCTACGTATCAAGCATGTTTGACTATCATAAAGAGAAATCTCCTCCAATTCTACGTTTGCATTGTGTGTGTGGCGGGAGGCCTTATGGTAGTTTCATTTTCCAAAAGCATTGCGGCTCTATTTTAAAAATATTTCTTCGTTTGTTTTTAAAGATAAACTGTTTTAAGTTCTCACACCGGTCCCATGACTGACCTGGAGTTTATTGTTCCCTTCCTAAACTCTGGGTGCCCATCATTTTCCACACGGGTAGCCTAGGGTCAGGTTATTAGGTCATTCTGGATTCTCAGGAGATGATGTGGAGCTCAAGAGGCGAGCTGGATGGCGAGACGTATCACTTGTATATGATATTATCTTTTCCGTTGTGTATTCAGTTGTGAGGACAGGTTTATATAACTGTCCATTATTGTGTTGTGTTGTATATTGACTTTGATGATGTAATGTATAAAATGTACAGTTCTTTTGATTTAAAGATATTCATTTATCTATTATATGTTGTTCCGCTGCGATTGTGAGATTCTGATATTGTTCTGTTGCTTCTTCTTTCTTTCTTCTTCTACCTCTTCTTCTTTAACCCTAACAATTCAGTTTTCCGACCTTCGATTGCTCGGCAGTTGATACAGTGGATGTATTAATGTCGATTTTTGAAAGTCGAAGTATTGGGTCATCATAACCCCCTCAAATAGAATAGAAAGATGAATGATTAAGAAAAAGAAAGGAGACAAGAAAAAACTAAACAACACTGAATCTCACAGCAGAACAAATAATCTATAACATACAACAAATCTTTACACAACGAAAAAAATGTAATATACCTAACCAATCATAGTACACTAACATATTTCATCCTGTATAGTTATAATAGTATGTCCTTATAATTGCTGATAATTACAACCAATAGAAAAAATAGCGAAAAATAAATAATTTCGAACATACGTTTTGGACCTCCAACTCGTCTCCTGAGCTTAAATGCATCCAAAGCAATATGTGAATATGCTATGTCTGACCTAAGCATTGAAAGGGAAGTAGACTCGGATCAGTCTGATAAACCAGCATGTGAAATACACACTTCAAATGGAATTTAATGTTCATAAAAAATCTTTCAAATAAAGGTATCTCGTAAGACCATGCCATACATAAACACGAACGAGTTTTTACCTTACGATAACCAAAATATTTTCTATGGAAAATCCATTTATATGATAATAATGTCCAGGGGTCAAAGTAAAATATAAATGTGACTGAAGTTCTTACATCTCATGTTTCAGTATAGTTGGGCATAAGTAAGTCCGTAAAGCTAATATTGGAGAATGGATTCCATATTTTGGCAAGGTAAAGAACTACATCCGATGGTGCTTCTTTAGATAAAATACACAGGGGTCTGACAAGAACATCTTGTACCCCTGCCACATAGGACTGGCCTACCACTTGACTAGTAGTACCAAATAGATCACCCCACTTTGGGACCCAAAGCATACATGAGTAGGTAGTAATCGATCTAAATATACATACTCTAATGGGAGTGACCCACATGGATCTATTGCATGCCTAATTTTTTCCACTTCACGGTTGATGAGGCTTGAGGCTATATTTTACCTTTTATATAGTACTTCCCACTTGGAATGCTAACACTGCCCTCCAAGCAGTAATGCAATGCCAGCATTCATCCATACAAGCTGTTCAGGACATGAACAAACCGATGGTGCTACTTTACTACATCCATTTTGGAATCATCCTAAAGATTAGTAGCAAGTAGCCCATGCATTTCAAAAAGCTTCGTCTTTAAGTTCCATGATCTTCAAGATGTCTCCACTTCGAAACAAATTAGTTGGATCGAAGCAGTTTTCAAATAACATATCCGATCTTGGTCTCTTCGAAACAAATTAGATAGTTTCTGCAACCTTAACCCCAGTTCTTTAGGAAATAAATAGTCAAAGGTAAGAGCGGAGATCACCTCATAACCATTAGTGGATAGATTTCCTTTTCATTTGTCCTGAGAGAATGAAATGAGATATATACGCACGGTACAACATCATCGGAGATAACTGTGCTATATAACTTAGATGTTTCTCTTAGATATTCCATAGTTACGTTTTGGGTCCATATTTGATAGTCTGTTATTTAATTATCAACAAACACATATCTAAATCGAGGATTTAATTTCATAGGGAAAACTAACATTGGTTAAGCACCTAGGTAACCACTAACTACTTTGATTAATCTTTTCATTTATTAAAATCACTTTATAAATTACTTGTATGAAAATACCTTTACAAAGATGTACACATAAACCCTTATATTTTCAATACTTGGAAAATATCCATATACTTATTTCAACGGTATAAGTATATTCACAACATTACATTTCACAACTTAGAAATGTACTCATATACTTATCTCAATGGTATAAGTATATTTAAAAAACCAAGAAAGATTCTCTTTTTGCTCAATTCCAAAATCATTTATAAACTCCTTATAAATCTCTAAAACCATTATAAACCATTTTATAAATCTTTGAAAATCATTTATAAACTCATCTTTTTCACATTCCTGAAATCATTTATAAACCCTTTAAGAATCTATAAAATCATTTATAAAACTCCTTTTATACATTTATAAACCCATTTCTAAAATTCATTTATAAATACCTAGCCATTTATAAAACTCCTTCACCTTGTAACTAATCTCCCTTTAAGTCTTCCAACCATTTTCTAAAACCCCTCTTATAAAACCCAATTCCGTTTATAAACTTAATTTATAAGTCCCAAGAACATTTATAAATAAAATAAAAATCATTTTCTTTAAAACACTATTATATAATAATAATAATAATTAATAGTAAACATTATAAACACATAATAGTTATTAACTTCAAAACATCTTAAAAATAATCATCAATAATTTTAAAACTTTATTAAGTGAAAAATAATAATTAACCTTTAGCATTATTATAAATAGTAATCATTTATTTCCAAAACATTATTAATAAATCATTATTTTTAGTTTCAAGCCATATTAATTATTTAAATAATCAACTTTCCAAAATATTATATATTTATAAATAACTTTAAACAATATTAAATATAAAGAAATAATCTTTAAAACAATATTAAATAAAAATAAAAATTCTTTAAACCATTTTTAATTGACTCAAAAAAGATAGATAATAAGGTTGGAGTAAAATAGAAATTAAATCTTTTGAACAAAATATTTCTGTACTCGATTCCAGATTTAAAACCATTTTTTGTCTTAAAAACCAACTTTAAATCAAATGGAAATATATAGTACTTTTAAATACTAATTTGAGGCCTAGCTACCCAAAGTTGAACCAATATCGATATTGATTTTTGATCACTACGGAGTTTAAGTATTGAACATATGACAATGTCATAACCAATTGTATCAAACTGTCAAGTTTGTTATTCAATGATTCATATAACAGGAATATTATTGAAAAATAATTCAACAATGGCAAGGAATCCTATTGGATTCCTCCAACCCGTCCCCCTGCATCACAACTCATATATACACACACACGCACACACGTATATATAAATAAAATTCAACAGTGGTGAGGAATGACAGTCACGACCAATTGACAGTCGCTTTGCTTTGATACCAATTGAAAAGTGCACGTGCGGTGATACCAATTGACAGTGTTTGTGCTATAGGATCATGTAATATGAATAAACTATTTGTGCGGAATAAGTAAGTAAATAGAAAAGGCGGTAAAGTAAATGACACCAGAGATTTTTATACTGGTTCGAACTCTTGTTCTACGTTCTTCCCAGACTCCTTCTGGAATTAGAACTAGCGACCCTCACTTAACCCGGAGGAATAGGTTTACACCGCTTTAGCAACGGAATAGGAAATTTACCGCCTAAGCAACTGAATAGGATTTGACCGCCTGAGCAATAGAACATGACTTCTACTGCCCGAGGAACCGTACAGGACTTCTTTACAAATAACAAATGCATCTGACTGTAGTGTGTTCTTGAATAACACTGATAAGTCAATTAAGTACAATCTTCCTATAATCTTCTCCTTTATGACATATAATGTGATGTTCTTTGAGAATTGTGGAAGATAAAGTGATCAACGATCAGAGAATGTAAGAAGTTTCAGTGCAGTTCGAAAATAGAGAATAGATAAGAATTCAAGAATATTAAAAATAGATTCGGTTAATTGTTTGTTGAATTCTATAATCTATTTATAGTGTATAAAGAGTTGCAACTATAGATGAAAAGTTATATTGAAAAGAACAGGTGCAACCATTGATTTTGAAAACGTTTTTCTTCGGTGAAGAGAAGCGTGTATTCATGAAAATTGCTGTTAAGGATATTTAGACTTCTGAATAAAATAATTCAGACTTCTGAATTAAGTTGAAATGCAAACAGGAAGGAAATAGGCTATTTCTAGCCTTATTCAGCCGTCTGAATATTTTCATTCAAACGTCCGAATATTGTGGAACCATAATTTTATTTCAGCATTCAGACGTTTGAATGACATTATTCAGACATCTGAATTTAGATTGTAACAAAAAATTTCCATAGCTCAAATGGTTAGAGCACTTGCTTTCCAAGCTAGTGACTCGGGTTCGATTCTCGCTTCATGCAATTTTCTAAAAACCCTATATTTCACTTAAAATATGAATATATATATATGTGTGTATACCATTTAGAGAAGATTTTAACATTTGTAAACTCTAGACACGGCACTCTATGACTAATAATACTCTGTTTGTCACCTTCGTCTTGTCTCTATCGTGTATATCTCTTCTTGTATCTCCATATACTGTGTATCTTCATTTTAAATGTATTTGTTTATCTCTTTTTGATGCTCATGTACCTGCAAATTAGCTTAGAGATTCTTTGGCATAATTATATAGTTGTTGTCATTAAAATCCAATAATTGAGGTTCTAACATTCTCTCCCTTTTTGATGATGACAACTATATAATTTTAAAAAAAATTCAATCTATATAAAAAACAATATTAATATGTTTAAAGCTCCCCCTAAGTATAACATCTCCCCCTAAGTATAATATCTCCCTCTATCAATATGCATATGAATTTCTCCTCCTTTGTCATTATCAAAAAGAATAAGGGAATATAATTAATTTTATAAAATATCTTGTAAATAGTGGGATAAACTCAATATTAATTGTGGAGGAAAAATAAAATAGATTTTACCGTATTTGCTGAAGTCCATATTTCATTGTAAGCATGTAATTCTATTAAACATATGGAACATCCTTTAAAATTCCAAAATCTATCCTTTTCCTTTTGTTTCTCCGAGTACCTACAATAAATAATGATCATTTCCGGTACCCACTTACTATGTTAGGGTCCGGGGGGTTAGGTCTTGGGAAACCACACCCATTTAGGTGTGATTGAACCTTTATAAATATAATTTTCATTATTAACTAGCATATCAAAATAATCATTAATGTATTTTTCTCTATCTTTTCAATTGAAAGGAACCCAAATACTTAGATAATTTTTATTCATATTTCCAGTCAACGATTTGTACTTCTAGAGAAATTGTAACCATTATTGGTCATAGAAGTATTTGAATTTCTATAAAAATTGGATTTAGACTTTACTCGAAATTCAGTACTAGCACTAACATTTTTACTATACATGAAAGCATATCTAATGCTATTTCTATGATCAGTTTTATTATATTCTAAACCACTTTTATCATTGTGAGCTTTTGAATTTGTAACTAAGGAAGATAAGATATCTTTACATTTGTTAAAATTTATGATTTTTGTATTTAATCTTTCAAAATTTGCTTTAGAATCACAAACTTCTTTTTGAAAAATATTATTATCAACTTTTAAAATCTCACATTCTTTAGATAATTCTAAATTCTTTTTAACTAAAGCTTCATTCTCTTTTTCAATAGACAAAATTAAAAAATTTGAATTATTTAAATAATTTTTCAAAAGAGTATTTTTATTTTGCAAAACATTGATTTCTTCCAAAAGATCATTATTTTTATCTTCTAACTGCTCATTTTCTTTTTGTAGGAAATCTTTTTGTAAAACAAGTTCTTCAACGTTATTTTCAGAACATTTAGTTTGTTTTACCAAAAAATTATTTTCCTCTTTTAAATTGGAAATTTCTTGCTCACACTTTTTTAACTTAGCTAAAGCAATTTTATTAACTATATTCAAAGTTTTAGAATCTTTTAATAATTCATCATGTGCCAACAGAAGTTCTTTTTATAAAGAATCTAAACATACCGATTGTGATCTAAGTTTAGCCACGAAGCATTTGTTTGTTTGCTCCTTCGATTTTTCTTTATTGCTCTTCCTCTTCTTATTGCCTCGACTAGATCTCTGTGAAGACATTTACTCTAGGATGTTGTTACGATCTCTAGAATCCCATGCTCTGATACCAATTGACAGTCATTGTGCTTTGATACCAATTGAAAAGTGCACGTGCGGTGATACCAATTGACAATGTCTGTGCTATAGGATCGTGTAATATGGATAAACTACTTGTGCGGAATAAGTAAGCAAATAGAAAAGGCAGTAAAGTAAATGACACCAGAGATTTTTATACTAGTTCGAACTCTCGTTCTACGTCCAGTCCCAGACTCCTTCTGGAATTAAAACTAGCAACCCTCACTTAACCCGGAGGAATAGGTTTACACCGCCTGAGCAACCGAACAGGACTTCTACCGCCTAAGCAACCAAATAGAACTTGGCCGCCTGAGCAACAGAACAAGACTTCCACCGCTTGAGCAACCGAACAGGATTTCTTTACAAATAACAAATGTATCTGACTGTAGTGTGTTCTTGAATAACACTGATAAGTCAATTAAGTACAATCTTCCTATAATCTTCTCCTTTATGATATATAGTGTGATGGGCTTTGAGAATTGTGGAAGATAAAGTGATCAGTGGTCAGAGAATGTAAGCAGTTTGAGTGCAGTTTGAAAATAGAGAATATATAAGAATTTAAGAATATTAAAAATAGATTCGGTTAATTGTTTGTTGAATTTTGTAATCTATTTATAGTGTATAAAGAGTTGCAACTTTAGATGAAAAGTTATATTAAAAAGAACATGTGCAACCATTGATTTGAAAACGTTTCTCTTCGGTGAAGAGAAGCGTCTTTTCATGAAAATAGCTGTTAAGAATATTCAGACTTCTGGATAAAATAATTCAAACTTCTAAATTAAGTTGAAATGCAAAAAACAAGCAAATAGGCTATTTCTGGCCTTATTTAGCCATTTGAATATTTTCATTCAGATGTTTGAATATTGTGGAACCATAATTGTGTTTCATCATTCAGACATTGAATGACATTATTCAGACGTTTGAATTTAGCCCGTAACAAAAAATTACCATAGCTCAAATGGTTAAACCACTTGCCTTCTGAACTAGTGACCCGGGTTTGAGTCCTACTTCATGCAATTTTTTGAAAACTTGATTTTTCACTTAAAATATGAATGTATATGTGTGTATACCATTTGGAAAAAAATTTAACATTTGAAAACTCTAGACACGACATTCTATGACCAATAAAACTTTGTTTGTCACCTTCGTCTTGTCTCTATCGTGTATATCTCTTCTTGTATCTCCATATACATACTTTCATCCTTTTTTGTACTGTGTATATTCATTTTGAATGTATTTGTTTATCTTTTTTGATGCTCATGTACCTGCAAATTAGCTTAGGGGTTCTTTGGCATAATTATATAGTTGTTGCCATTAAAATCCAACAATTGAGGTTCTAACAAGGAATCCTATTGGATCTCTCCAACCTTTTCCTTTGCATATAAAACAGTATATAATTGTATAATATGGGTCATCCACTATTAGGCGGGAATATATAAAAGGTCATCCACTCCGGTGTGGCAATAATTCCAAACCAACTAATTAAGCAGTAAACCATCCAAACAACAATTTTTATAAATTATATAACGTAATGGTTAACTAAAAAGATGAGTTCACATGCCTAAATTCCAATTATCACTGAAATGTTCTGGTTCCATCTGAATTCGAATGATGTTCGAATTTAGCGTAAAATTCAACTAGCTCCAAACGTCACCGATCCAATTCTTTAATGTAATATTCACTAGTATGAACCCAACGTAACTCGTCACGTTCAATTTCAACCTCGTATGAAAGATATAATTAGTTTACAATGTTTGAATTAATTAAATTTAGATTCCTTAATTACATCATATATCTTAATCACCCTTAAATAAAACTAATCCCTTCTCTCTCCTTCAATCTCATTCAAACCGAACCTAGGCATTAAACTTCACCTCGTCGTCGTCGTCGCCTCAGTCATCTAGTCGCCACCGCATCGCTCCCACCACATCTCGACACCCAAGATTCCATGTAGCTCCACTGCCACCTCCAAAACCAAACGACGTTCAACTTTGGATCAATGCCTCAGGCCATCAACGACCACTGTACTCACCAAGAGCCAGCCCTACTCCACTGCCTCGACACTATAGGCCCGAATCTTCACCTTGCCGTTGCTGATGAGGAAATTTCCAAAATGGCCGCCATGAACGGATCCCAAATTTGGCCACTATGCCATTCCATATGACAACCCAACCATTAATTGTCCTCTATTCGTCGTCCTGATCATTTCTTCAGTTGGGGTCGTGGGCTAACAGTGCATCCAGTAGTGACAATAGCTAAGAGCTGTTGGATTGGAGGAGATGAATTCGAAAAAAATGGGCGAACTCATTTTTCTTTGGTTAACATGATTAATATAAGGGAAAGAGAGGTATGGGAAGGCATGTGCATGGTATGGGTTTGAGAGGATAAGGTATGGTGGGGTATAGGAGAATATAAATTTTATATTTAAAAATATCTATCTCGATGTACTCAAAAATCTCGAACTCCAAACGAGACGTGTCACATGGCATTCTATATGTAATACCCTTGTTTCAAACATAGTGGAACTAGTATTGAGAGCAAATTCCATCATATATAGAAGTTAGCTTTTCGAACCCAATCATATTATATTAATTCCTGAAATTAATTTATATGCCTTCAACTTCGCACGACCACACGATACATTCAATCATCATGAAATTCGTTGATGTACAATAATTCACTATTACTATTCCAATGGCACTTGTTTTCTCAAAATCCGCGATAGTGCCCTCGAATGATATTTTCACACGTTGATTAAAATGAATAATTATTAAGACCAAATAAATCGCTTTTTAATTCAATTTTAAAAGTTTATTATTCCATTCTTATTTATTCTGAATTTAAATAAGATTTCAAAACTATTTTATTCATATAAAATCCAAGATTAAATTATCCACTAATTCCAATATTCAATTCACTATTCATATAAACCACTATATTTGAAATTTAAGGGTTTGGCTTATAAAATAATATGTCGATATTTAAAATTAATTAAACATTTAAAATTCAAATGACTAAAACCCTAGGTTGTTACACTCCTCTTTAACTTTGAGTGGGTCCCGCCATCTCTTTCTCCTTCTCTTCCGAGCTAACATCTGAAGTAGAGTTATCTCAACCAACATCTTATATGTAGCGCTGATGGATACTTGGATCAAAAGTACTTCCCTAAATAGGGAAATCAGTCCTTTGACAAATTTCATGGCATATTTTATATGGGTATCAATCAAACTCATCTCAAATTTAACTAGTTCCGTAGATCTATTGATGTATTCCCTCAAAGTGGAGTCTTAGTACCTAAGTTTCATAAATCTTTCTAGGTACAAATTCACCTTAGCCCTTGACATAATTCGTGACTCAATTCAGTTTTTGAACTCATCCTAAGTGATAATTCTATCAACATTCTCCTCAGCCACAATCGTCCACTAATCTAAGGCCTTTCCTTTAAGGTGCCATACTACCATTTTCCGCTTAATATAGTCTTCCAACCAAGCTCTGGAAATATTCTCTCACATTCGTTTATCTAGGCCTTTATCTCCACAAAACCTTCTACTCCCATAGACAACTTTCCACTTATGTTTTGGAAATCCTTACACATCTTGGGGAAGTCAATAAGGCAGGCTACTGCTTCAACAGGCCGGGCAACGATGATGTTGGTGTAGCTAGTTAATGAACACGAACTTACCCTACATTCCTCAAGTATTTTCTGAACCATTCAGGCATCCCTTGGATAGTCGGTATCTCTTAGGAGGGGTTCTCAGTCTCAAAAGAATGATTTTCAGCCGTAATCTACTATCTGTAGGTTAAACTTTTACTTATAATCTCCTAAGATAGTATTATATGCTGAAATAAACATTTTCCAAATGTGTTTTCATATGTTCATTATATATATAGTAAGGATTTTGAAAAGTACTTTCAAAAACAACAAGTAAGCCACTCAAACGTCCACGTATCCCTAAGGATCGAGTAACCTAAGCTCCGATACCAAATGTAATAAACCATTTTGAACAGGGCCTAATTTCAATACAGCAAAGGCCCATCGAGCCTTCGACCCATTCCAAAGCTTGCTATTTGTTGGTAAAATTGATAATGAACAATACAAAGAGCTATCTGTCAGCACATTCAGAATATCACAATGGAAGGATAAAATATAATATTAAGAAAAGTACCAATTTTATTAAAAGCTCAACTGTTAGAAACATAAACAACACAATACCACATTTGGCGCCAAATATCCGTATTACAGTATTATAAAATACATCATCATGTTTAAATGAATATATAAGAAATAAAATAACAACAAAAGTAGATGGGTAAATAACTACTGCAAGTCTCGGTCCCTGCCACCATTTTCGACATTTGCATTGTCTTCTCTAACTTATGTTGTAATATGGACGAGCCAAAACAACAATGTCTGGAATAAAAATCTTGAGCCTTTCTATAATAGTACTTGAGTAGCATAATTTAAATAAGAATATGTCTTATTCATCCTAGCTATATTCTATGTAATTTTTTCTAACTATAAATCCAACCCTATAACCTATACCATTTCTAATCCAACTCATTAACCCATCTCCAATTGCAGACCAAAGGCCATTCCCAGTCCCACGCATCTATTGGCAATAATGTCGTAACAATGTAAGAAATAGTATCTAAGTCACTTAATATCTTTTCAGTGAGAGCTAGGCAAGCTCTGAACCATTTAATACTTCATTTTAGGTAGGTCCCCATCATTTACTACCTATTTTAAGGCGGATTCCTCTCTGTACTATCCAGCCGACATCGCATGAAATCTCATCATGCCACTTAATACTTCTTTATCCGAGAGGCAGACCCTATAATAGCTACTTAATACCTCACATCCGAAGTGGAACCTTCTCAAGATATCCACTACCATGCCTAATCGCTAACCCTAACCATTTGATACTTCCTAAATAGGGAGAAGGTGGACCCTCAACCAACCACTTACTACCTTCGACCCCGAAGTTGGTCCTACATATTATGACCCATAACCCAAACTGTGAAGTCTCACATTAGTTTGACTATTTGCAGGTATTGGTAGTCCAATTAGCTGAGCAGGTTTACCATACAGAATTTAAGACTAACCAATAATGCAAAAATAGAATTCAAGCTAAACTTATTTTATACTAAAATAGTAGAATCACCATTAATAGATTTGTAATTCTAATCCTTTTACACTATTCAACTTCTACATATCCAATTTAAATTACTAAAATAGGCAGTGCAAACTGCAAACAAAAGAATCTGTACCTTACACACCATTTCCTAACCCAAAGAAAAAGGAAAGAAGTGAAATAGAATGTAAAACATTAAAATTGCAGTAACTATACAATTCCACTATTTTAGTATAGAATAATTGAGATTCTAACTTAAAAATTAGCATTTCATTTTAGGGGAATTTTGAGGTTTTAGTTTGATGTTTCGTGAACAAAATTCCCTAAGGCATATATCAAATCCAAGTTATATGATACAATTGCTAAAATAAGAAAAATTAAGATTTCCATTCACAAAAGATCCTTAGTTATTCCTCTTGGATTTTTTACGCCTTCTTTCAATCTCTTTCTAGATCTCTCCTTTTAGAAATATATAACTAAGGAATTGTAAATGAATTAGATTCAAAAAATTGGGATTGGAGGAGAATAGAATTAGAAACTAAATATTGAATACCTAAAATTCCTTACTTGAAACCTAAAGAATTTCTAAATCTTGATGAAGAGAGAGAAAGATAGAGTTCCACTTAGTTCCTAAATAATTTGAGTTTGAATTCCATTTAAACTAAATTGAATTCTAAAACTTCAAACGTCAATAACATTTTCATTTAAGCCCCATTTTCAAAAATTTATATATGAAAATTGATCAGAAATTGCCACAAATGCAATGACAAAACTTTCATGCTCAATTCTAACATTTACAAAAATTTTATTTTTAGCCTTATATTAATTAATTAATTAGGTTCTTATTAATTTTTCACATGGTGTTACAGCAGGTGTGAATTTAGTTAACGATTAATTTTAACCATTCAATATTAATCTTCAAACTTTTCCTTAGCTAGTGGTGCAACAATTCGGTCGAATTCATCGCTAACGAACCTCTTCAATAAAATCATATGTTATATTTTCTTCAAAGGAACCCGGTAGTAATGATTATTTATACCGATTCTCTTCCTCAAAACTATATTACTTTTGGACTTCAGATTATTTTGGGTCAAAACTCCAATATCGTCCACATCCAACTTAGTTAGCCTAAATATAAAGTCCTTAGTATACTGATAAAAATTATTATTAACCACGCAGCTCTAACGACTTTAACTTTGACCTGACTATGGTTGACCGTGATAATAACTCTTATAAGTAAGGACAAAAAATGTATATTAAATAGTATTTCACTTCCAAAGTTTCAACTTAGACAAAACTATAGTCACTTGATGGATCATCATGCAATGATTTAACTATATTCAAAGTGAAATATCCACAATGAAGTTCCACGGTATTCTCAAATAGAGGGAACTATGTCACATCATCACTTCAAAATCATTATGCCTTAATTTACTCTTCGATTCGATACACAAAGGATAGGAGATCGGTAAGTGTAGAACAAGCTTCGACAAATTGGCTCTAGGATGTGCGAAGTTGCATTATTGCATTGATGTTGTGCGTAGGTCAAGACGGCGGGCACAATAATTTGATTAAGCTGGTATTGTTAATATGTAGAAAATAAAGAAGAAAATAATGTAGAAAATGAATAAGGGTTCAGTTCGGGAAATTGGTTTGGAATATGAGGTGTTCGGGGTGACTAAGGGATACTTTGAAATGGAATTGGAAAAGCATATGGATAACTTCAGACCAAGGATGGATCAATGCGAGTTATGTTTTTGTTTGGTGGATCCTTGGTTTGGCATTGGGTGTGCTTGTGTGACTTTAGTCTGGGGGCATGAAAACAAGGAGGCAGCTTGGGTTCATGGGTGGAAATTTGCAGTTCGATGGTAAGTATCGAATCTAGAAATCAATTTAGGGGATTACTTCAGGTCGATAAACTAAAATCTAAAGACCAAAATCTTTATATGAATTGTTAGTAGGAATAGTAATGGGGTGGGTTTGGGTGGGTTTTTTGTGCCCAGATCCTGCCTTGTAGACTCGATGTGGGTCCGTAAATTTAAGACTTGGAAATTTAATTTGTAGAAGTTGAGTTATTTTCAATTTTTTTAAACTTAATTATATAATTTGATTATTATAAATTGAATATTTTGAATAAAATTATATCAAATTTCTTGATCCCTTTTTGTTCCTTTTCGGGGATGAAAAGTTTTGAGGGGGGAGAGTGTAATGACCCGTATTTTTTATAATTAAAAATATTAAGTTTTATAAGATTTTTGGAATTTAATATTGGTAGAAATTAAGAATTTTGATTTATAAATGGAAAAGATTATTAGAATGTAGTTTAATAATGTTGATTTAATGTAATTGACAACTATTTTAATGCAATTTTAATCAATTGAAATAATTGTAAAGTTAATTTATTTATAATTGTAAATAAGAAATAAATTAAATCATTGAATTAATGATGAAATTATATTTATCAAATTGAGATTATTTGATATAGAATATGAAATAAGTTTGGGTAAGTAATTTATAACCTTTGGTTGTAAACAACGAATTAATGGATATGAGTTACTAAGCTGTAATAATTGATTTATTATCATCTTGCTATTTAATCCGTTTTGAAATTAATTCAGAAATCAATGAAATTAATGTAATTGGAATATTGTAATTAATATGGTAAAAGATGTTATCAGTAGAATATGTAATAAGATGGAAACTTATGTTTAATTAATTCATAAGGTAATAGTTTATTAAATAAAAAAGAATGTAAATCAAAATAAAAAAAATTGTTGTAACTTAAAACATAATAAAATGGGGTTTTATTATAGTTGTAATTGAACACTGAAATTTGTGTAATAGTTAAATATTGAATTTAACATGGAAAAATGTATTGTAAAAGATTATCAATTCCTGTGTAATCAAGAACGATAAAATTGTTAACTTTTAAATTTGAATTTAAAACTGATTAAGTTGATTTTGAAATAATAATTTATTTAATTAACGTGAAATTTTTTCTTTTTGGGCACTATCTTGAATTTCGACGAAACCAGTTTCATCGGATCCGTAATAGTGATTATTATAAGATTTCAAATTTCGTAGCGATGAGACTTATTGTTTGATCATGCGAGCTTGAAGCACGTGGTTAACGAAATTTAAATGAATATAATTCGATTCTAAAATTTAACTTCTATATACGATAAAATTAAAGTTTGAAACTAGTTCCATTGAGGTTAAAAATATCAAAAACCTATATTTCAATATATTTGATGACCTATTTTTGTTTTGGAAACATAACGGGCTTTTCGGGACTTGGTTACTGCTTTGTCCCATTCGATCTATTCCATCCATCTCTATTCCAACTCTGTCTATATGAATAGATTTTTTTTCCTAAAAATCTAGCAGTCTATTCCAATTTCTATACGTACTTCTTATTCTCATCCACACCTTCCCTTTTTTCCAATGTCAGACATCAAAACCCTAAATCTCCAATTCCAAATCAAACTCCAAAATTCAAACTCCTCTAACCCTATCGAATTATATATCATCACGAAGCTCTCGATGAACATAACTTACATCTGCTATTCTTTTTTGCAATTGAATCATGGTTCTGCCAAAAATCAGTGAAACAGCCGTGGTCGTTCATTCTACGGTTGTCGATTCAACGATGGATCTTCGACTTTGGAGCGATCGGAGGGCACTGGAGCGTAGAGGGCGAGGAGATGAGCGAATCCATATGGTTTGTTCGCGTCCAGAGGTTCCCCAGAATCGACGGCGTAAGGCGGCGGTGGCCATGGTCGTTTGGGTGAGGATAGAGGGCACGTGCGGTGACCGTTGGGCCGGCCTGGAGTGGGCGATGCAACGGCGTGGTCGGATCGTGGCGTAGTGGCCCGTGGTTGTGCGTGTACGTGGATGAAGACTGACGGCTGGGTGGGTTGTCATGCTCGACTAGGGATTGTGATAGTAAACTTATTTATGAATTTGCCCCTTTGTTTATTTTTAATTGAAAATTAATTTCAAATGTTCTAACTCACATAACTTTTTCATAAAAGCTCAGATTCACGTGCAATTTATTTCTTGGGATCGTATCAAAATCCGAAGGACATTGAGCTGGTTTGGTTGAATTTGGAGAATATCAATTTTTTTGGCTCTTGTTGGATTTTAAGTCGACGATAAATCAAAGGTGAGTGATTTAACCCACTCACACAATACTAACCTTTTACGTTAGTTGAATTAAATTAATGGTGTTATAAACATTTTATTGGATGTTGTTTGGTAGTTTAATTTGACATATTTAATTTAAGTTGAATTTCATTGAATTAAATTGCCATTTAAATTAATATTGAAATTGAATTGCTAGTTAAATACCTGATACTAATAATCAGTTAATTGTTGTAATTTATTTGCTGGTTTGGATGTTGATTGTAATGGATGTTTATTTATTGACATGTTATGTGGTATGCTCTATGGTATATGCTGTTGTGTTATATTATCAAACTATCAAAATCACACCGCAAGTTCCCTGATATGTTAGCTAGGAAAATCACTATGGGTTGAAATGATACATACCCGAATGATCATATAGATTTGGAAAAATCATTATCAGTTGAAATAATACATACCCAAGCGATTTTATAGATTTAGAAATTATTGATTCGGGATACCGGTTGAAATGATATAATCACGGAAAATTTAGTTATTGCGAGTTGAAATGATAAATATCAGTATCACTTGATCATAGAGTAGAAAACTATATACAGACACTGTTGGTCCATATGAAATGTTTTGATAGATAAAAATTTGATTTTTAAAGAATTAAGTTTTAAATTCTATTTAATTTGCTAAAATAAAAAAAATTTAAAATTAAAGTTTAAGATTTAATTATGTATTTAAGTTTAAATATATATATATATGTGTGTGTATATGGATTTTTTTACACCTAAATTTTAAAAATTTTAACTTGGGTATTTTATTTAGTTTTAAAATTAATTTTAATAAAATTTAATTTATTAATAAAATAATTGGGTTTTAATATAAAGGTTTAATTTAAAATATTTTTATTTTATACAATTTAAATTATTAATTTAATGAATAATTTAACTTTAAAATTTAATTTTTACTATAATTTTAAAAATTTATTTAGAAATTTATTTTTGGAAAATAATTTATTTTATGTGTTTTAAAGTTTCAAATTATAAGTTAATATATGGTTTTAAATGTGAATTTAAGATTTTTTTACTTATAATTTTATTTGGCATTAAATATATAATTTAAATGGTTTAAAATTTTAAATTAATATAGTTTTAAGAGAGTTCTTTAAAATTTAATTTAATATAATAAATATAGGTTTTTCAAAATAACTTTAATAAATAAAATGTAAGAAGTTAAGTAGAGATAAAGTTGTAATTTAATCTGGTTCAAAGGATTTAAATTTAAATGAGATTCTATTTAAGTTGTTATTTATTTGATTTCCAAAGGATAAAGTTTTAAAATGTAAAAGTTAATTTGATACGAATTATTAAGAAATGTTTCAAATTTAAATATATAATTGAAGTTAAATATTTTAATATTGATTTAATAATTTAAGATTCATTATTAAAAATGTTTTATAAAATAAGCGTTTGGTTGTTAAAGAGACCGGGATCGGATATTGTCGTACACTATGCCAATTTCGAAACCACTTTAACAACTATGTACATGGGGGAGAATCTTGAGCGAAGTTGGATTGTTTGACGAGCGTTACTGAAATGAGGTAAGAAACGCAACCTTGACGTTCAGATCGAAATTAAAATGACTAAAACAGAAGCTATACCGGGCCAAGTGAGGTCGCTCCTCCTATATGACATGCTTCTTTGAAACCATCTCCTTTGCTTTGTGATTGATTGGTGCACAACTTGATTATGGGAGTGTTGTCACGAGGTGGGCGATAACTGCGGCTATGCGTTACCACCGGTCCGGGCATACAAAACGGTAGAATCCTACCCTGAGCATTGCCTCATGTGCCTTGTCATATATCTTTATTGATCCCACTACGATTTTGGTTTGTGTCGTACCTATGGAGTGCTCCCTGATACCACCAGTTTATGATGGAGTTTCCTCTACTATATAGACTATGATGCCTATAGAATGTGTTAAAGGGGATATGTGTAACGCCTTAATGCTATTTTCAATATTATACTTTAGTGATAGACACTACATATATATAACATATTTTACTACATATAGATAGTTTAACGGATCCTTAGGAGATGTAAAATCCCATAGCATCTCTTAAGTTATTGCACACACGTTATACATGGATAGAAGATGTAAAATCTCATAAACATCTCTGAAGCTGTTGCACTCACATTTACTTGTTGTTGATCTGACTTACATAAGAACTTTTAGTTTTAACTTGAGTGTTTTATCTTTTCATTACGCTTGGATCAGCCTGAGCTTTTCAAGATTGAAGACTTTATTTTTAGAGGATGAAGATGGAGTTTAGTATATTACATTATTAGTAATCTTCCACTACATCATTATTGGTATGTCGTTGTTTGTACTCGATTATTATAAAATTTATGTAATCAAATGTATATTGTAAAAGAGCTTCATGGACATTTTATTTGATTATTACATTTTGTCATTCTGCAGTGAGATTTTGTGTTTTTTCCTTCTTTTATATTATTTTATTATTTACTCCATTGACAATCCTCCTTTTTGAATGGTTTGAGTTAGACATGTGTAGTTTACTGTCGATTTAAGTTGTCCAAAAATATGGGTTGTTACAATTTTAGTAGTGCGGGTAAAGTTGATGTGGGTCAGCCGAGCCCAGGCCCGACCCTAGACCTGTTGGTCATAAGAATGAGTCATGGGTCTACCACCCTATTGACCCAATAGGGTGGGTCTAGGCAGGCTAAAACAGGAGTGAGTCTACCATATTCGGACCCTAGACCCAACCCATTACCATCCCTAGCTGGTGGGACTTTGGGGAAACTTTAGGACTGCTTCAGGGATAGTCGCGGGGGGTGACACGGGAGTAACTTCAGTTTGATATAAGATTTTTTTAGGATTTCTCTAGTATGACTTTGGGACTTTTGAGAAATAGCCAAAGAAAGTTTAGGACTTCAACAACTCAATGATGGAAGTTATTTTGATGGTACGAGGAGGCACATTCAACGTCATAAAGTGATGGAGTGGAATGTAGTGTGTCCTAATATATAGTCATGTGCTGAAGGGATTGTTTATAACTCTGGATATGATGTTTTTTTTAAGGCAATGGAATATAAGGATGCTCACATGTATACCATGGCCTATGTGATGACCTGATCAACTTAATGAGGGAAATCCCAAGTGATGGTATGTGATTGAGCATCGAATCCAACTGGGATGTGGCATGTCACTGATCTTTATGATGATTGTACGAGTTATCATATTTTCAAGAGAATCTTAGTGGTGATGCACGGCTTTAGTGATGGCTATGGTTGTGTGAGACCTTAGTGATGGCCTTAATTATGTTGTTACTAAGTGACGGTCTTGATGGCTTTGTACCTTCGTGATGGTCATGATAATGCAATACCTTAGTGATGGTTATGGTGATGCAAGACCTTGTTATTGGTTGCAGCAATGTAAAACCTTAGCGACGGTAGTTGTGTGCTTACTATGTATTTGTTATGTTTCTATGATTAGTCTAATCATTGTGGGCCTCGAAATTATGTCTTGTGACGGTACTATATAGCTATGTAACCTAACACCTGATGATATGCTTAGTGTAGTATACCAATATGATGATACAATCGCATATATAGTGTTATGTGCTAACCTATTGGATGCTGAGACAGTCCGGTATAATTTCTCATACTCATCATTCATGTTTTACTATATCAGCCTTTTAGTACTATGAAATATATTTATTGCTTATGCTAGACTAATATATTTTTTTTATGCTTTACTTTTTATTATCGTATGTGCTTTTAAATGACTAGACTAGATAACAGTCATAGTTATTACATAGAGCTATTCAAAGTATGAGTTAGAGGCTGGAAATTATATACATCTTATCTTTAAAGTTTATTGTTGTTTCGTTATGCAGTATTGTGGAGCTACCAGTACTAAAGATTATCATTAGAGAGAGATCTTCTTTGAGTTTATTTTGATGAATATAAACTATATTCCATTTTCTTTGTATAACTATTGTAAACCTGATGTATTGTGGTATTTTATTTTGATTCATTTATGGTAATACATATATGTCTCACTTATTTTAAATCTATGTTGCTGCTATATTTTATTTGATATGTTATGAGATATATGATGGGTTGTACTAGGATTTTTGGTTAATTTACCCTCTACCGTGACTCTACATCTGTGCGTACTAATGTTGTGTTCTTTACAGGTATATTGTGTACTGAAGGTGCAGTGTGATCATCACACTTGTTGCCCTTATATGCTTGTTCATCATTATAAGCTACAACAAGAATGACTAGTCTCTTATAAAGTAAAAATGCATAAGGGGTACTCATGTTTGCAATGCAACTTAATTATATGTATACTGTATAGTTTTGACAAGTTCTCCCATATATCGCTTGATCCATTCTAGAGCGATATCTCCTACTCTATCTCTAATGCATCCGCTATTAACTTAGATCAATCATTCAACCTAAGCTCTAATACTAAATGTGATGATCTTCCTTCATCTTTAATATACAAATATCTGATATCGAAAGTATGATAAATCAATCACAAACCTGTAAAACACCTCATAGCGCATATACAAAACATAATAGCAATATAAATGCAAAATAAGCTAGATAGTAGTATAATCACATGAACTAGAAATAAACCACATATTAAAGTGTTAATATGTTCATCGGATTATACAAAACATGGAAATAGTTGAGTATATACATATGAATCAAATGAACACTAAAGATATAAAAGTGTAAAATTGCATAGGAGAAATATAGCAATAATGGCTCCTAATATATATATAAAAGTGTAAGCCTCCTAATCATCAATAGAACAGCTCCACGCGCTATCTCATACCTGTTATCTCAATCTACTTATATCAAAATACCCAAGCATATAAGAAGTAATGTAAATAACCTCGATTTAGGGAATTTTTTTGAACAAACGATGTATAATCTGAAAATAGGTTCAAAAATTGATATAGTAAAGTAGGAATATATGGTATAAAGAATCATACCTAACATGCCCTTGCATCCTATAAGTTAGCACATGACAACGATATAGCCTAATCGACTATTATTATCATATGGGTGTATTACTACTTTAAGTATATTCTATGGTGTAGGTGTAAAACTCAATAATATCTACAACATGTGACATCCTAATGACATAGCAAACTAGGATAAACATAACAAACATGGCTGTAATGACTCATATTTTTAGCTATTTTATATTATTAAATTTACAGTAATTATTGAATAAAAATTGTTATAGATAAAATTTAATGACTTATGAGTTTGGATAAAATTTTGAAATAACCAATTCTGATGATTTTGGCTATAACAGTGTTGAAATGGAATCACACGTATTGAATGTATTTATAACAAATAATTGGATTATATAATAAATGTTGACTTATTTAGTTGAAATTAAATTAATTGTGGATAACTAGGATTCACTGGGTTTCAACATAGGATAATTAAATTAAATAAAATTCAATATTGGGATTATTTAAATAATTGAATTCTGAATTTAATGTGAATGAAAATGGTATCAGAAGTTGATTTAAAATTTTATTTAAACGACAATAAAGATTGTTAATTTTTAAAATTGGGTTAAAAGTGAATAATTGGAAAATTTATATTATAACTAGTGTGTGAAAATAGCCCTTTTGGCCACTGTCTCGGATTTTGACGAAACAAGTTTTATCTAATCTGTAATATTGAATTATTATGGGATTTCAAGTTTTGTAGCGATCGGACTTACTGTTTGGCCGTGCAAGCTTGAAAAGCATAGAAATTAATTTTAGAATTTAAGTAGATAATTCGTTTTGAAAAACTATCTTCTACATACGATCAAATTAGGTCTTGGAAGTAGTTCCATTGCGTCTGGAATGAGGGTAAAACATTATAAACCGCAGACGACACGCTTCGTTTGGAGTTCGGATTTGCACGGGTCATTTGAGCGAGATATTTTCTAATATAATACATTATATTTTTTCTCCCTATATCTTGTATTAGGCCAGCCGCCTACATCTCTTTTCTTTTCCCTCTTTCTCTTTATATTCAAATCAAACAAATAGAAGGAAAAAAAATCCTCGATCAGTTTAAAAAATAATAAATAAACGATCGAAGATCGCATATTTCTCTTGGGGTTCGAGCAAGGCGGCGAGACTGAGAGACCAGTGTAAGGTTTGGGGCATGACCGCGAGTGCGTATGTTGGTCGCAATTTGTGCCTGGCACTGGCAGGAGGGCGAGCGGAATGGGGAAAGCGTCGGTAGCGGCTCAGGCAATTGTGAATGATGAGCGAAATCGATTGATGCAAAACAAATTTTTTTAATGAAAATCGCAATCTGCATAGAGTGGATGCGGGTTTGAGCCTGCCGTTGAAGGATGCAGTAAGGTTAGTGATTATTTTATTTGTTAGGGAAGAATAGTTTATTTAATTACGTTTTAATTATCTTGAATATTAATTATTATATAGATTCTCCACACGAGGTCCATTTCGGGTGAAATGAATTGCATCGGAATCGTGTCGAAGTCGTCTACAGCGTGGAGTGGATCTGGGATTTATTTAAAGCTGAATATTTTTAGTTTCAAATAGAAATGTGAGTGTTTATATACTCATAAGCACTAAAATATTTTTTTATGTAGTTAAATTTATATTATGAAGTGAATTGAATTTATTGCTTGTTGTTTGATTAATTTAATTGACCTTTAAATTGACATCTGAATTAATTGATTGAATTTGAATTGATAGTTAAATTTAATTAGAATTTAATTTCTCGTAAAATATTCAATATTGATAATTATGAAATTGTTTTAAATTTTATTGACTGTTCGGATGTTGGTTGTGATGGATGCTATTGGTTGATATTTTGGTTAATTTGGATGTTTATTTTTTTCTCGATATATCCTGTTATCGTCCCGTATATTATTTATAATATAAAAAAATATAAATTGAATTATTTTGAATAAATTAAGAAATACGTTGAAATGATATGTGCTTATGGCATTTCTTTTGGATTGAAATGATATAAATCCATCCCTGGAATTAAATTAAAATAATGGATTCATTTGGCCATAGGATAGAATATTATATTCGGACGCCGGAATGGTTAAATTAAATGATTTTAAGGTTTTGATTTGGAATTATTTAAGTTGATATTGAGTTTTAAGAAATAAAAACCAAATTATGGAAATCGAATTATTTTCAAGCTAGAGCCCAAAATGTTGAAATTCAAATTTGATAAACAAATTTTTTAAATTAATTGAAGTTGAAATTTTGAAGTTATAATCGAAATATGATGTGAATTTTAGAAATTGATTTGTTTTAAAAGGATTGGACTTCTATTCAAACTTTGAATATTTCTAAGTAAAAGTGATATAAAACGATATTTTGAAATTGAGCTCGAAATTGAATTATATTTGAAGATTTGAATTTTAAATTGGATATTGAAGGTAAATTTGATTTAAGTGTTTAAATCGATATTTTGAAAACCGACCTTGGAATTGGTATAAATCGAAATGGTATAAATTTGAAATTGAAATTAATTTGGAATCACAATTTAAATTAATTTGGAATCGATATTTAAATTAATTTGGAATTGGAAGTGAAATTAATTTGGAATCGAAGTAAAATTCGACTTGAAATTGAAAATTGGATCGATTAAAACGAAATGGAAATTGGAATTGATTTGAATTGGAAATTTTAGAATTGAATTAGTTTAGCTTGGAAACTATTTTAAATAAATTATTTCAGTATAAACGGTTTAAAATCTATATTATTTAAATATTCAAATTATTCTGATTTCCCCAAACTATTTTACTATATAAACCATTTTTAATACTCAAACTATTTATATTGAACTATCTTAACAATTTAACTATTTTAAAACTATTTAAAATATGTTCTATAAATTCAAACTAGTCAATGGGTGGAATGTTTATATTTAAATCTTGGATTAAAAAGCGAATTGAGTTTAAAGCAGATATGATGATTTTGAAGTGAAATCGATATATCGAACCTAATTGACATTTTAAAGTAAAATTTGATTCGTAAAGCAGACATGATGATTTCGAAATGAATTTGAATTTTGAAGCGAATAGATGATTTTGACATGGATTCGATTTTAAAACAAATATGATATTTTGATATCAAGTAGAAATTGTTTTTGAAATATAAAAGTGCCAACTGGTGTGTAAAACGACATTTGGTTGTTAAAGAGACCTGGGCCTCTTATTGGCATACTCTCTGTCTATATTAGAACCACTTTAACAACTGTGTACACAGTGGATGATATCCATGATGTAATGGTTGAATTTGCGATGTTTACTAGAATGAAGTAAGAGAATGATGATAGATAGCTTTGACACTCGTGTCATAATTAAAATGACTAAAACATGAGCTTGTGTCTAACTAATGAGGTTAGCTACCTCTAGCGATGTTGATCCCTCGTATTACTATTGTGATTTAGTATTCGATGGGTGCACCTTTTTCGTTTGGATTGATTGTTGCGGTCGGCCACGGTTGGGTTACGACCAGTCAAAAAGGGTAAACTGGTAGAATCCTACCTTGGGCGTTGACTCACATGCCTTGTCATTATTATCCATATACGAGCCCATTACGACTTTGGTTTAAAACTCTACAAATGTGCTAAGGAGATCAATGTAAAGCCTTAATGCTATTATGATATTTATTTTACTGATAGACATTATCTACTATAGCGCGTACTATTATATATAAATAGTTTAACGGATCCTTAGGAGATGGAAAATCCTGTAACATCTCTTAAGTTATTGCACTCATATTTTTTGATATTGATTTGACTTGCATAAGAGTATTTTAGTCATGACTCAATTGTTTTATCTTTTCATTACGTCCAGTTCAGTCCTGAGTTTTCAGCGTATTGAAGATTATTTTCTTAAGGACAAAGACGAAGATTTGGTATATTACTATTATTATTATTTCCTGCATCATGCTATTCTGCTGCATTTATTATTTATCCCTGATGTATATATATAACTCCGATAAATGTTGTATAGATTATAATCAAATGTATAGTAAATAGCTTCATGAACTGTTATTTGATTATTATGCTTTATCGTCCTGCCATGAGATTCTGTGCTTGTTTTCTTCTTCTTTTCTTATTTTTTCTTAATTATTCCCATTGATTATCTACATTCCGAAATGTTTAAGGGTTTCATGTGTGGATTATTTTTGATATAAACCTTCTAAAATGTGGGTCGTAACAGTTGGTATCAGAGCGAGGTTCAGTGATAATCTTGGCTTTGTGGGGTTTGACTCATTAGAGATTGGGTAGTAATACCCTAGAACGAGTCTATTTGAGTGTATATATACGAGAAAGCGTACTTGTTAGTGTTATAAAATGTTTTATATTGTGTTTACTTATCCGTTGAGTTGTTTATGGATTTTGGTCGTTGCGCGGGATGCCGTGTTACCGATACGGGTTTCTAAACACTTAAACGAGGCAAGTCGGCATAATATTGTTTTAAAATAGTGTAAATGAAATAATTTTACCTAAATTATATTATATATAATGATAATTTTTAATGAATTATAGATGTTAGGAGATGATAATATTTAATTATCATCAATTATTGGTTGAATTAAAATAAAATGAATAGTTAATGAATTTTATTTTATGAAGCATTTGATAATTAAAATAAATTGAAATCAATTAAAATAAGAATTGGTTAAAATGACCAAGTTGTAAATTTATGGAATATTTTGGTAATAGGGTAAGAAAGTTTGTATAAGTATATTTATAATATTGCTTACATATAGAAATGATTTTCAATTTTTTTGAGAATTTTAGAATTTAAAATCCTTTTGTTTTCAAAATTATTTTCGAAGCCTTCAAAATTAATATTAATATTATTTGAAAGAGTTTGGATTAGAAAATATTTTGAAAAGATTTTTGAAGAAAATAAAAGCATTAAACTCACTTTGATCATTGGGAAATAATTCTAGTGATGACTGCAGCATTGTCAGTAATCATTTTCGAGTTTTTGAGTGAGAATTGCTACCAAAAGAAATTTATTTTTGATTAAGAAAAGTTTTTATTATGATTTTTTTTCTTTGTATGATTTTTTAAATATATGAAAATAGTTTTGAACTAATAACTGAAAATAGTACGGATTAAAATAAGATTATAACTTATAAATTTGAACTGAAAGTTCAATTAAACTTTAATCTGTTGAATATTTATGGTTAAAGCAAATAAAGGAAAATTTTGAGTTTGAGATATGAAATAGAATTTCATTAATAAAGATTACATGAGTTTAGTTGGATTTGAATTGAACTAGAGGAATTAGTAAAGTGATTTATTTTCACTTAAGCTATAAAGTGAATTAATAAATAAATGCTAACTTAAATTTTAAAATAAATGTAATTTAGATGTGAAAAAATTTAAATAAAATAAAAGCGTACGTAATTTTAATATGAGTAATTTAATCTAATTTAAATTGGATGTAAATAAATTTAATGAAAATAGAATGAATTTCAATAAAATTGAGTGCTAACTAATTGAATATGAAATAAGTTAAGCGAATAAATTATAAATTGAAGTTTAACTTAAGAGGAGTTGAATAAAATTGGAAGAAATTATGAATATGAATTAGAGTTATAAAATAAAGTTTACTTAAATAAATTTATTATATGAGTTTGAATCAACGAAAAACTAATTAAGTGCATCAATGGATTAATACGAACTTAAGTTATAGAATAATAATAAAAATGAGTTGCAATTTGGTAAAATGTTTATAATAAACTTAAATGGTTTAGAAATAATATTAATATTAAAATACTAAGTGATAATGAAATAAATTTAACTTTAAATGAAATGATTTTATAAAATGGTTCATAAATGATGTTGATATGAAAAGGAAATATGAACATTTTAATTTAAATGTTCCATGAAGCATAAAAACTAAAGTTTTATAACTTATAGATTTGATAAATAGGAATGATAAATAAAAAATGGATTGTGGTATGGAATCAAATTACTTAAGTGTAATTAATTATATAATTTACGGAAATGAAACAATGGAAGTGGAAAAAAATGAATGTTAATAAGTGAAATAATTGAAATCGAATAAGTTAAATATGAATAAAGTAAATGTAGCTAGATGTAAACTAAGTAAATAGAGTATAAACAAATTGAAATAAAATCAATTGTAAATAGAAGATGTTGACATAACAAGTGAAATAAATGTAAACCAATTGCAAACAAATGAAATTGAATATAAGTCAATTCAATGTAAATTAAAAAATATGTGAGTAAATGGGAAATGAACCAATTGGAAGTTAATAGAATGGAAATGTATGAATTGAAATATTGACTTTGAATAATAGTGTGGTTATGAGTAAAACTTGCATGAATATGATTGTTTGGATGTTTCTTTTATTGCATGGCTATGATTGCTTGTATGGTTGTTTATAGTTATGTTATATACTGGTTGCTCTTTCCATATACATATTCTCATCTATTATTGAGTGTTTAGTAGGTACGGAATGGCGTATGCTAGTTTTTGGAGCTCGCTTATGCATTTTTTTGCTTTTGCTAGCTTAATACGATCAAAATAAATCTTATTAATAATAATAAGGTACGTATCTCGGATTACATGCCGTGATTTTATAATTTTTCCCCTTGGGGATGCCTCATTATTGAGAGGGGATGTATATTTGACATATATTGGGTATATTTGTGTTAGATATTATATTGTAAAAGTTTTCCAATCGAGTTGCGCAAAGGAGATTCTACCGAAATTTTCTGTAAATCCAGAAGTTAGAGCTTTTTTTTTTAAGTTTTAAAATTTTCATAACTTGTTTTATGTATATAAGTTATATTTTCTAGTAAAACCGATATCGGAGGGACGTAATGAGAGCATAGTAAAGGTTTCGTAAATAAGATCATAATGTTTATAAGTTGGTTGTTTGAAGAAACTATATCAAGTGTTAAATTATTTATTAATGCCTTTTCAAGGATGAAAAGTTTTGAGTGGGGAAGTATGTAACGACCCGTATTTTTAGCCATTTTAAATTATTAAATTTATCGTAATTATTGAATAAAAATGGTTAGAGATAAAATCTAATTACTTATTATTGTGATTTATTAAATTTGAGTTTCGATAAAATTTTGAGATAACCAATTCCGATGATTTTGGCGATAACACTGTTGAAATGAAATTATACCTATTGAATGTATTTATAATCAATAGTTGGATTATATGATAAACGTTGACTTATATAGTTGAAAATAAATTAATTGCAAATAACTAGGATTCATTGGGTTTTAACATAGGATAATTAAATCGATAAAATTCAATACTAGGATTATTTAAATAATTGAATTCTGAATTTAATGTGAATGAAAATGGTATCGGGAGTTGATTTAAAATTTTATTTAAACAACAATTAAGATTGTTAATATTTAAAATTGGGTTAAAAGTGAATAACTAGAAATTGGAAAATTTATATAATAATTAGCGTGTGAAAATAGCCATTTAGGCCACTGTCTTGGATTTCGACGAAATAAGTTTCTTCGGATCCGTAATAGTGAATTATTGTAGGATTTCAAGTTTCATAGCGATTGGACTTGTTGTTTTACCGTGCAAGCTTGAAACGCGTAGAAATTAATTTCAAAATTTAATTAGATAATTTTTTTTGAAAAGCTATCTTTTGCTGGCCTCGAAACTAGTACCATTACGTTTGGAATGGAGGTAAAATATTATAAACGCCAGGCGGAACGCTTCGTTTGGAGTTCGGATTTGCGTGGGCCATTCGAGCGAGATATTTTCTAATATAATATATATTTTTATCCCTATATCTCGTATTAAGCTAGCCACCTACATCTCTTTTCTTTTCCCTCTTTCTCTTTAGATTCAAATCAAACAAATAGAAGAAGAAAAAAACCTTGATCAAAATAAAAATAATAATAAATAAACGATCAAAGATTGTGTATTGCTCATGGGGGTCGAACAAGGCAGCGAGACTGAGAGGTGCGTGCAAGGTTTGGGTCACAACCTCGAGCACGTATGTGGGTCGCGATTTGTGTCTGCGCTAGCAGAAGGGCGAACGATGTGGGGGACGCGGCGGCAGCGGCCGCAGATGATGAGCGGTGTCGATCGATGTAAAACAAAAATAATGTTGAAAATCGCAACATGGAAGGGGTGGATACTTGTTTGAGCCTGGCATGGAAGGATGAAGTTAGATTAGTGATTAGTGATTATTTTATTTGTTAGGGTAGATTAGTTTAGTTAATTACGTTTTAATTATCTTGAATATTAATTATTATGTAGATTCTCCATACGAGGTCCGTTTCGGATGAAAAGAATTGCGTTGGAATCGCATCAATGTCGTCTACAGCATGGAGTGGATCTAGGATTTTTTGAAGCTGAATATTTTTAGTTTTAAATAGAAAGGTGAGTTTTTATATGCTCACAAGCACTAAAATATTTTTTGTTATGTAGTTAAATTTATATCGTGAAGTGAATTGAATTTATTGATTGTTGTTTGATAAATTTAATTCACATTTAAATTGACATCTAAATTAATTGATTGAATTTTGAATTGACAGTTAAATTGAATTAGAAATCAATTACCCGTAATATGTTCGGTATTGATAATTATGAAATTGTTGTGAATTTTATTGACTGTTTGGATGATTAATTGTGATGGATGTTATTGGTTAATATTTGGTTAATTTGGATGTTTATTTATTTTGGTATATCATGTTATCATCCTGTATGTTATTTACAATATATAAAACTGTAAATTGAATTATTTCGAATAAATTAAGAAATAGGTTGAAATGATACACACCTATGGCATTTCTTTTGGATTAAAATGATATATATCCATCCTTGGAATCAAATTGAAATAATGAATTCACTTGGCCATAAGATAGAGAATTATATATGGATACCGGATTGGCTAAATTAAATGATTTTAAGATTTTTATTTGGAATTATTTAAATTGATTTTGGTTTTTAAGAAATGAAAATCGACTTTATGGAAATCGAATTATTTTCGAACTGGAGCTCGAAATGTTGAAATTTAAATTTGGTAAACGAAATTGTTTAAATTAATCAAAGTTGAGATTTTGAATTTATAATCAAAATATGGTGTGAATTTCAAAAATTGATATGTTTTAAAAGGATTGGACTTTTATTCAAACTTTGAATATTTCTAAGTAAAAGTTATATAAAATGATATTTCAAAATTAAGCACAGAATTGAATTATATTTTAAGATTTGAATTTTAAATTGGATATTGAAGGTATATTTGATTTAAGTGTTTAAATCGATATTATGAAAATCTAACGTGGAATTGACATAAATCTAAATGTTATAAATTTGAAATTGGAATTTAAATTAATTTGGAATCGAAATTAAAATTACTTTGGAGTGGGAATTTAAATTAATTTGAAATCAGAATTTAAATTAATTTGGAATTGGAAGTGAAATTAATTTGAAATAAAAGTAAATTCGACTTGAAATCGAAATTGAACAGATTAATGGAAATTGGAATTGATTTGAATTAGAAATTTTGGAACCGAATCAGTTTGGCTTGAAAAATGTTTTAAATAAATTATTTTAGTATAAACGGCTTAAAATAAATATTCTTTAAATATTCAATTTTTTTACTTCCCTAACTTTTTTACTACATAAACCATTTTTAATGCTCAAACTATTTTATATTAAACTATTTAAACTATTTAACTATGTTGAAACTATTTTAAACTATTTTCTAAAAAATCAAACTAGTCAAAGGGTGGAATGTTTATATTCAAATCTTGGATTTAAACGTGAATTGAGTTTAAGTGAAATTATAACCTAAATTGTAATTCGAATCTAATTTGAATTGAAATCGATATATCGAACCGAATTGACATTTTTAAGTAAAATATGATTTGTGAAGTGGAAATGATGATTTCGAAATGGATTTGATTTTTGAAGCGAACATGATGATTTCGAAATGAATTTGATTTTGAACGAATATGATATTTTGATATCAAGTACGAATTGTTTTCGAAATATAAAAGTGCCAACCGATGTGTAAAATGATGTTTGGTTGTAAAAGAGACCGGGGCCTCTTATTGGCATATTCTCTGTCAATATTGGAATCACTTTAACAATTGTGTACGTGGTGGATGATATCCAGAATGTAGTAGTTGAATTGGTGATGTTTACTGGAATGAAGTAAGAGAACGATGATGGATAGCTTTGACACTCGTGTCATAATTAAAATGACTAAAACAGGGGGCTATGTCTGGCCAATGAGGTTATCTTCCTCTAGCGACATTGATCCCTCATATTACTATTGTGATTTCGTATTCGATGGGTGCACATTTTTCTTTTGGATTAATTTTCATGGTCGGCTACGGATGGGTTACAACCAGCCAGAGAGGGTAAACCTACCTTGGGCATTGCCTCACGTGTATGTTTCCCTATACGAGCCAATTATGACTTTGGTTTAGAACTATAGAAATGTGTTAAGGTGATGTAAAGCCTTAATGCTATTTTGATATTTATTATACTGATAGAAATTATCTAATATAGCGTATACTATTATATATAAATAGTTTAACGGATCCTTAGGACATGAAAAATCCCATAACATCTCTAAAGTTATTGCACTCATATTTCGTGGTATTGATTTGACTTACATAAGAGTATTTTAGTCCCAACTTGAGTGTTTTGTCCTTTCATTACGCTCGGGTCAGTCCTAAGTTTTCAGCGTATTGAAGATTATTTTCTTGAGGCTGAAGACGAGATTTGACATATTACTATTATTGTTATTTGGTTTCAGCGTAAATCAACTCCTCGCTAAAGAGTATCCCTACGAATTGACTTGTTGGGAAGATTAAAGTTTGAGTCTTGGGTTCCCTATATGGTAAGAAAGGATGATTTATAATCTGAGGATACTCTACATATGCCTTGATAAAGCCAAATAGGCCATCAAGCTCTCTTCCTGATAAATCACTATGTCATACTGGTTTTCCAACTGGCCTACATCATGCTATTATGATGCATTTATTATTTATCCCTAATGTATATATAAAACTTCGATAAATGTTGTATAGATTATAATCAAATGTATAGTAAAAAGCTTCATGAGTTATTATTTGACTATTATTTTTATCGTTCTGCTGTGAGATTCTGTGTTTGTTTTCTTCTTCTTTTCTTATTTTTTTCTTAATTATCCCCACTGATTATCAACGTTCAAGATTATTTAAGTTGGACATGTGTGGATTATTGTCAACTTAATCCTTCCAAAATGTGGGTCGTCATAATGGCAACCACCAAACAATCTCATATCTTTTGTTGGATGTCATTGACTATATGGTAACATGTGTGATTGCCCCGTATTTATTAACATCTCTATAATGTGTCGGTGCTGATTGATCCAAACCTATAATTAAGTAATCTCATCGCTTCCTTTTATTGGCTCTATTATTTTCCACCCATGTCCCTTAGTCATTCACGAATTTCTTTATGAGTTCATCACCTTAACACTTAGCCATTTTCTCCAACATGCGATCGATCGATGGTGAAATTTTCCCCATATATGGTTTAAATCATGGAGTTCCATTTGCATTTGCCTCATGTTGGCCTCGGGACACTCCATCTTGCTTGTCTTGTGCACTTTTTCATAAAACTTGCTCAAATATTGGTCGGTAGTAACCCATATGGATCAATACTAATCCATCAAGACTTAGCAAAACCTGGCTAAGTCATCTCCTGGCTTCTTCGTGATCCCTATATGATTTTTTTTCGATTAGCATGAAATCTTTTTTGCATTGATATGATTCCAAATGCTTAGAGTTGATTCGTTAAAGTTATTCTATTGCTATGGATCTTACGTCTTTCATGTAATCAAATCAAAGAACAACTCATATCCTTAATCCATCTATACGAATATCCTTGCCAGTAGAACAATCCAATCTCCATATTCACTTTCAATAAGCGTTTTACCCAATTCAAATTGCAAATGTACATTAAAACTACCAAACAACCATCATATATACATACAATATGAACAATAAAACATATATATCCTAATTTAGCATTCATATAATGAATCAAAGCATGGACATACATGTTAAAATAAATTTAAAATAATTTAAACTCGCTCATAAATCATTCACGAAATCAAGTCAGTCAACAATCATATTTTTAACCACAATGGATCCAAAGCATGTTTTAACATATATAGATATATAAAAGGACTCTGAGACAGAAAACATTTACCTACCAATGTGAAATTGACCAACAAAAAAATTGAGGTAAATTTGAGATGAACAGGAATATGCACGTACCGCATTATCCCAAAAAAGTATTTTGAAGATACTTTCTAATCCCCCTTCTCATATGCCATTATTCTTTTAATTTGGTTGTAATTAGTATCGATTTGAGATGATTTTGATAGGAGATAGTTTAGTGGAGGATTAAAGATGTGTTTCAATAGTGGAAAAGTGATTTGGGAATGGCTCAACTGTTGTAGTTAGGCACAACTTCTGAAACCATTAGCGGGCATAAATTTAGGCTTAGGTTAATTACCCACTAAATCTATCTAAAAATGGTCAAACATAAAACTACAACATCACCTAAACTATAATGCCAAAAATCTACTATGATTACTCTATAGAAAGGCAAACCATCAAATCTTTCATTTGGAAGTGGTTTTAGGACAAATTTGGCTTCTATCAAAAGTCATAGCTCTTACAATGTTTCAAGGTTAAAACCATCTACAATTAATTATAAGAGTCAAAAATGTTAAAGCATAATATTACCCAAAGTTATAGCCTATTTTGGAAGTCATTTGGTTATAAAAATAATATTTATTTCATCCGCTGACATGTAGAAATTATTGAGGATGTGAGTTGTTACATTTTCACAAAGTCTCAATTCTCGTATTAATTGATAACTAAAACATGTCAGCCACTATGACTGATACTTTAAATTGTAAGATAAAAAAATTCCTAATAATTAGGTATTCCCATTAGACGGACCAAACTAAAAAGTGATGAATGGAACATCACAAAAGATAAGGTCGATAATAAATAATCGCATTAGAAAGAAAACAAGCTATCAAGATCAGATAGAATCATGCTGATTAACTCGATTATATCATCCATTTCCATTTATTGGCTCACTTGCTATAGATTTCCAGCTCGAATGATAGAAAAAATAAGCAGGATATTTTCTTGGAAGGGAAGGAGTGAATGCTCCAGCCTAAAAATTTCGATTAACTAAGAAAAGGTTTGTAAACCTAAAATTCAAGGAGGTTTAGGAATAACTAATCTTAAAAACTTTAAATTGCACTTCTATATAAGTAGAAGTGAAAATTTATAGATGGAAAATAATTTATATGGAAATCATTGCTAACTATTATTACAATAGCTCATATAACATTTGCAGACCACACAACCAACACATTTTATTCTTCTTAAAGGATTTAATTACTGTGTTTCAAATGTTAAAACTTGGACTTAATAATATTGTAAAATCTGGAAGCAAAACCTCTTCCTGGCACGAACCCTTGTTATTATTGATTGCCGTGAAACACAAGATACCTAACTTTATTTAATCTCAGCAACCAAAAGGAATCTAATTAGTGACCTTTATAGACCTTTCAAAGTGTTTAAATGGAATATTACATTTAACAGTGCCTTAGCTAGATCATCATTTAGGCAATTCTAAATGCAAATTGTTAGAATAGCCCAAAAACAACAACCAAACAACAAGGTACTATTAAACAAAGTTGAAATAAAAACAAGGACTGCTCATTAAAATTAATGTATAACTTAACTTCCAAATATTGAACTAAAACACTTCAGAAACACATGGAAAGTATATGCGTTTCCCAAAACTTACACTTATGGATTACGACTTATGACAAACTAAACAAAGTCGAAATGCTGGAAACCAAAATTAATAACAACATCGATAATAATGAGTTGTGTTGGAAGGCTGATCCAGAAACTATAAACATTTACATTGCCACTCCATTATACTCAAGTTATAATCGGGGAGATAATCAATATATGCCCTTTACCTAATAAATAATTTTCGTAAACCTTTTGAATATCGGAACAAATATATATATTTCTATAAAATTCAACAAATTGAAATCTTCTAAATGCTATTTACACAATTACCAACTTGTGCTTATAGACTAATGAAATAAACACATTACAATAAAAAAAATCAAAACTTTCAACAATATTTCAAAGTCAAATTTAAGTGTAAGAGCCGAGATATTGCTAAACTTGTGTTATTAGTATGGACTTGGATCATGTGGAAAGAATATAATGATCAAAATTTCTTAGCATTCAAATACAAATCGGAGAGAGGACTATGCGAATGCATTGTTTATATGGTTAAGATTAGGAAAATGAAATCCAAGCACAACAACAGACGAAAGCATTTATATTCGATAGGTTTAAAAAATCTACCCCAACCCTATTGGTATCAAGTTTTACTACCTTTAGAGAGAAAATGTGCAATTGGTTGTTAGAAGGTTACCAAATGATTTCTAGACAGGTTCGTCTCCTCCCTGCATATTGTTTCACATTTTTTCGACTATGCAGTTACAGGTTCACCGACAAGTTACAGGGGAATCAATCTCGATAGTAAAGATGAAACCACTCTAAATTCAAGTAATTATAGATTAAGAGTGTTTCAATTAACACATTGGTTTTTTCCTTTCCCACCCCGGTGAAAAAGAATAATGAGTTGTGACCAAAATATCCACAAAAAAGAAAGGAGAATAAGAGGAAATAAAGACACATAATTTATTATCTATGCATTAATTATCTATTTCTATCATACTAACATACCATTGCTATTTCAGGTTGAAAATAATATTGTACATTTCTCCACTATCCCATATCGATATCTGAGAGCTAACATCAAAATTTATGAGATTTTCATCTATAATTATTTCGAATTCAAATAAGATAAGAATAAAATAAATGAAGATTAAAATCAAAATTAATGAAACCTAAAGATGTCACTAAAAAATTAGTTTTTCAACACATATAAGCTTTACATAAAATTCATGTGAAAAAGTGGAATATTTCATTAAATTCTTTTTCTCAAGACAAGGGTAATTTGGGTATAAAATGGGGTGGAAATGGGGATATGTGGGGTGTCATTCTTTTTGGTAAACTATCGGGGTGAGAAAAGAAAAAACGTGGGTGTTAATAGAATTACCCATGTAGTACTTATCCGATTGAAGAAGAGAGTACCTATTGGAAGATTAAGGCCTGGCTTCTGACCTCGCTTCATCGTTGCTTTAACCGTGTTCGGAAATAGCACAAAGGAACTCATTGACCAAATTACAATAAATTTTCAGATAATTATTACATCAATAAAAGAATATATTTCCACCATTGAACCAAATTTCAGTCAAATGAATTCACATCTGGTAGCGTGGATTATACTCATCTCAGAAGAAGTCCGGATTGGACAGAGCATGTTCAAATCTACACAAAGAAACCATAAAAATCGATTACGCTGTAAAGATTAGACCTCTATTTCAAAAGACAGGAGTAGAAAGTTTATATTAGTGAAGTTTGTTATGCATTTGGCTGCAATAAAGAGTAAATACCAATCCAATCCCCATCTCTTTGGCGAATGAAGTTTGGAGTACTGAAATTTTTGGAATTTTTCATTTTTACTAGTACTATGGAAGTAACGAAGAAGGAAAGTTTTAGAAATGTAGGGTATGTATTAATGGAAGTAGGATTAGAACAAATCCTTTAGGAGTTTTTTAGAGTGAGGTTTTAGGTATTTTCCCCAAATCAGCTCCCGTGTAGTACTTGTTTTTAGACTGCATTGTTTTATAAGCGCATGCTCATGGGGTGTGAGTATCTGTGTGCACCCTTTTATTTTATTACTAAAGGAAGCCGGAGCCTATAAAAAAAATCCGAATATGCTTTATTTTATTGTTTTGTATGTCTCCTTTTGTGTAACATTCTGTAAAAGTAATAAAAAATTAATTAATTAATAGTAAGACTAAACAAAGAATTTTGTAAACATTAGAATTTGGCCATGAAACTTACACCATTTTGTTCATGGCAGTTTTCTAGGCAATTTTCATATATAATGTTCTACGATCAGATTTATATGAAAAAGTTATCAATGTTTGAAAGTTTCAAATCAGAAATAATTCAAAATGAACTAAGGAAACAATTCATAAATTCAAAATAATAATAGTTTACGATAGCTTAAGGTCCACGGATCCGTTAACGTTAATTAAAAAGGTAATAAATTGAAATAAACATAAGTAAATAATAAGCGTTAACGATAGGTTAAGGTCAAAGGAAGGCCGGTCAACTGGTTGAAGGTTGATTACTAGGGATTGCCTAAGCCAAAGATGGCTCGGATTTAATTTAATAAAAATATTCTCAATCTAACGGCTCTAACACGTTCCACCCACTATGAATAAGAGGTTAGTAATCCCACTTTTATTCACAAGGAAAATAGGAATGCTAGCAAAACTCCATCATTTCCCTTCCTCCTCTATAAACTTTCCAAATTCAGGAACTCAAGCTTTAGGGAAAACTCAGTTGGATCAAAAGAGAAAAGGTAGTAAGTTTTAGATACATGTATATTTATTTGTTTCTATTCTTCATTATTCCTGAATTTTGAATCTAATCAATATACAATTGAATTGTTATACATTGTAAAATTAGAAGAAGATAACCGAAGGAATAAATGGGTGAAAGCAAGGAATCAAATCCAAAGAAACTTAAGAAAAGCTATCTGTGAGAGAAAATCTTGTTTTTCTTTTTATAGCATTTTATGTAGTAAAAGTTTGAATTTGTTTTACACCTTAAGGAATTTTGTATAAGAAAATGTTAAATCTAAAACCCCAAAATTCCCCCATAAAATATCAATTCTTGGATTAGTTGGAACCTTAGATTAATTTATGTTAATATGATAGAATTTAATTTTTATTTGCAATATGAGTAATTTGTGTATTATTCTACTTCTACTTTTCAATTTCTATTTGATGTGAAGAAGAGTTCTAAAAAAAAGAATTAAGAATTTGCATGCAAAGTATGGTTTTTATTTATAGTTTGCACCGCCTATTTCCATAATTTAAGTAAATATGAATCATTTTTCACTTCAATCTTGTACATGTAAGTTGAATAGAATATAAAGAATTTAAATTATAAATTTTTGTTCCCCTGAAATATAGATGTTAGTTCTGCTATTTTAATGTAAAATAAGTTGGATATTATGATTCCGTTCTCTTGAATACATATGCAAGTCTATTTTGTTTAGCCCATTGAAATTGTGATATCGGCTTTTTTTAAATATTGTATTGGACCGAGACTTGTATATATATGGAAGTTTTGACATTTAGGTCATCTCTGCAACTCGTATAGGAAGCGGAAATCTTAGTGTGGAGATAAATTTATCCATGCTTAGGAATATTTAATAAAAACTGGTTACTTTAATATTTATGTTAAGGATAAATATATTAGTAACATATAAGTCATAACGTATAAAATAAATAGGCAATAAATAATTCTAATCCCTATAAAAGGGAGGTGATGATTATGGTAATTAATCCTTAATTAAAGGCGAAATAAGAAGTTTCCCTTATATAGCCTTAATGCTAAATGCAGGCGAGATACACACACATACACACATCTTATTATGTTTTGAAATGTTGAAGAATAGAAATATGACTAAGTTGTACGGATGCTGTAACAACCCGTAAATTGGCATTAGTTATTTAACTAGTTATTTAATTGATTAAATGAAGAATTTGACCATGAAACTTGCACCATTGCGTTTGCAGCGAAATTCTAAGCAACTTTCGTATTTGGAGTTTTGCGGTCCGAGCCCAAATGATGAAGTTAAGGACATAAAACGAATTCGAAACGAAAATAAATAAATAAGAAGGAATTAACATTTTTATATTAACTACCCGAGCCTACAGGCCGACCTATTATTCTGGATGGTCGACCCCTAGCGTTCAATTGGAAACCTAAGGGCGGCTGACCGATGGTAACCTGACGACTCCAATAAAGCTAGGCTGTAACGGCCCAAATTAAATATATTTCGATCTAATGGTTTTTGTTCATTCTAGCACCTATAAATTCAGGCCTAGCTCTCCTTTCTCTTCTCATATTTTAATAGAGGTAGCAGCGAAGCTCTGTTATTTCTTCTTCTCCACTTTCTTTCAAAATTTAAAGATAAGATATTTGTATCTATATTCATACAAATCAAAGAAGAGTATAAATCTAATACAAATGAGAAGAGAAGAGAATCAATCATATGCGTATTTGAGCTAATTTATATATTTATATACATGTGTATCTATTTTCTCTTTCTATCCGAAATCTCTTCTCAGATTTGTAATTCTAACGTATGTATAAACCCTTTTATAAATATCTCTTGGATTAAAAAGTATTTGGAGACGAATTAAAGGTTCTACTTCAGATTTAAAAGATTTGGATCACTTTTAAAAGGTAAGTGGGAAATTTTATAGATTGTTATAATTGAAAATTATCACGTTGGTTTTTATTTGATTTTTAAGCCTAACTGGATAATTGTATATGAGTTGTAGGCAACAAATTGAATACGATCTGAATATAATAAAATATCGCCTACATTTTTTTTGTTTATAAATTGATTTAGCATTGTGTACAAGCTAATCTTGAAATCAGTTCCAAAAGTATGAATTTAGAAAATTGATGAAATTTATTCCAAATCTGAAATAGGTTGTATAATAATGTTATAAATTTGGATTATTATCCTAATCTTGTCAGAATATAAAATTTTCTACGTTTGGGCTAATTTCAAATGATCTAATATTTTAAAGTTAAATATTTTGTTTTGGACCAATTTTTGGAAATTATAGTGGATAATCTTTTTAGATATGATTCCAACTATTTAACATGGAGAAGCATATCTCGATGAAGATACATAACTAGAACATATTTAAAAGCAAATATTTGTATAATTACTGCTCTTATAATAATTAAATAAAAAGCTAATAAGGATGCTTGCATATAATTTTCATGTTTTGGATAATTAACTAATGGGAAAAGAATTTAAAAGTTTGTAACTCCAATAAATGGTAATAAAAATGGGAATTGTAATAAACTATTAACGTAAATCGATTAACGGGACTGATAAAATGGAATAGAAATAAAAGGTTACTAATTTGAAATTAGTAACCATGCATAAATGTTTTAGGAAATTTCCATTAGGATTTTATGGATAAATTGACATTTATGAGCATTAAACACGGATTTATGAGTAACTAAATAATTCAGGTAAATCTTGTTGCCATAAATAAAAAAGGAATTAGTAAGCTAAGTCCAATGTCTACATAAGCTAACATAAATAAAGATTTAGGATGGTTAGTTAGACTTAGTTGATAAGTGATGCGAGGTAAGAAGATTCACTTGACGGAAGACTACCCTTCACTTTGAGGCTATCAATAGTCGGTTGTACGTACAACTGATGTGAGACATCACTAATCCTAGAATCCATAACAACATGAGAGATTGGGCTTACTTTCTTAATTGGAAAGTATTAAATGGTCCAGATTTGGAATTAGGAGCGGTGAAGGATATCTCTATAGGGGTTTTCTTCTGGTTTGAGGTCTTAAGTGGATAAAGGGTCTACCTCTCTCCTAAATGGAAGTATTAAGTAAGCTAGTGAGATTCCAAATAAATAAATGAGGATGTCTCTAAAAAGGATTTACTTTAGTGTTGAGGTCTTATGTGGCTGAAGGGTCCGCCTCCCTATCGAAAGAATTAACCCAATGAGATGCCATATTTATAATTAAATAGTGGTAGTGGATATTTTGGGAAGGTTTCGCTTCAAATTTGGGGTCTTAAGTAACTCCTACAAAAGAAGTATTAAGTAGACCAATGAGATTTCCAAGAAATGACAGCTAGATAGTCTATTGAGGAGCACGCTTCTGGAAATAAGCCTTAAACGAAGGGGTCTATCTATTTTCCACTGGAAAGTATTAAGTGACTTGGGTACAATCTCTTACATTGCTAAGGCCGTAATAATAGTACCTTTTAGGAGCATGCCTTGGGGATATGTCTTAAATGATGGGATCTGGCGTAGTTAAGGTCTTAAATGACCAGAGACTGTCTATTTTCTAATAAAAGGTATTAATTGCCTTGGGTACTGTTTATTACATGACTACGATTTTATCAACAATGGACGCGGTAATAGTTGGACATTAAATGTCAGAAGCCTTAAATAGTGATTAGAGGTCTTATAGCAAGGACCTACCGACCATTGAAAACATTAATAAGAAACCACTTTAGGAATAGGTCTTAAATGATGGGGTCTACCTCAACTAAGGTCGTAAATAACAGAGTCTTCCTATTACTCTTTTTAAAAGTATTATAGAAGCCCGCTTCACATTTAGAAGTACTAAGTAGCTAATGGATTTGGAAGTATTGGATGGTTGGTATGGATTCATTAGTATTTCATACCATGGAAAGGGGTAAGTAAGTAATCATGCATGGATTGCTACATTAGGTTAGGATTGCTAACCTTGATGGGCATAACAATTAAAAGGAAACCTATCGGTATAAGTTTATGTTATGGATAGTTTATATTTTATTTTTTCCAGTTACCAAAACGCGGTGCCGACTCCCTCCGCATTACAACCCACATGATAGAATTTATAGGAACATGTCACTAGAGCTGGATTTGTTTTGTTATTGGAGAAGTCTTATTTCTCTTATGCTCGATGCTGATGTGACAATCTACTATCTAAGGAATACCATTAATTCCAAGGTAGTGGTCATAATTAGTATTCTTATCCTATTATTATTTCTATTGTGAGTTAATGCTCATGTTTATTTACAGGTATCAAATCCAACGATCAATGCTTTGATGGGCTTGAGTCTCGATTTTTGTTGAAATTTGGGTCCATTAAGGTAGGGGTTGTTACAGCTGGTATCAAAGCATTAGGTTAGTAGATCAGAGGGATTAGGATAAATTGAGAGAATGAATTAGTACTTTCCTATCTGGTAATATTATACTTTTATGTTAGAGTCTACCAGTTCCAACTTTAGAAGTAGTTGTAGTTTCACTCCGAGGGAATTGGAAAAGCAACTACGGGTTGAAAATATCTTAGAGCTAAGATTTTCACGCCGACTTCGAAGTACTCCATGGAATGCTGGTGATGCATAAAGCGCTGTTGATGAAGAGCATGAGTACGACATATGGCCGAATCCCGAAGACTGGAGGTGTTCGACTTGACGGTTAAGATTCTTGCTACCTTGTGATTTTGGATTTTGAGTTCAAATCAGAGACAAAAAATTCTTTCAAATGGATGGGAAATTAGATTATTTATGTTGCAATTGTCTTAAAGCAAGTTTGCTAGGGAGCATTCACTGATCACTTCTTAGATGGAAAACTGGATTTGTATTTAAATAATTAATGTCAATTCCTTAGTCTAAACCTGTAACGGTCCGCAAATCTGTACCCTTTGAGTCAACACTATTCTACAAAAATCAACTCAAGTTGTACAGAAATACGAACCATTTGGGTTAAAGAAGAAGAGGTAGAAGAAGAAAATAGAAAACAACAATAGAATCTAACCATCGCAGCGGAATAAAATATAATAGATAATAAATACTCTTTACTCAAACATCAAATATCCCTGTTTATATATTACATCATCAGAGTACATCAATCACAGCTCAACATCAATATCATACAAATGGATACATAACAACTCAACACAGCGGAATATATGTATATAAACAAGTACGTGAGTACGTATCGTCATCTTGCTCGTCTCCTGAGCTCCACAGCATCATATGCTTTATTCTATAATACTCGGTCTGACCCGAGCATTACAGTTAAATAACACCCGAGTCAGTCTGGAATACCAGCGTGAGAAAATCACACTCAATTGATTATTAAAGTTTCAAAAATCCTTTGAAAATAAAAGCATCTTGTAAGACCACACCACAAATAAACATGTTGGGTTTTTACCTTACAATTGCTAAAAATTTTTTTATAGAAATCCTCTGATATTATAATAGGATCTACATACAAATACTTATAAAATAGCCGATATTGTTACATGATTAAATTCCAGGTACTAGCCACAGAGTGGGTAACACAAACAAAACTCGTACAAGGCACGTAGGGAGAATGGATTTCCAACTAATGACTAGGCACTGGGGTACCACCTATCACAATACGGGGCCTAGATCACCGTACCGAGGAGTACGCCCGCTCCCCTGCAACACAAGGCCGAGACTACCCCTTACTGGATAATCCCGAGTGAGATCACCCCGCGGTTGGGATCAGCAACCGCCCACTAAGCCGAAATAAAAAAGGACATCTAGACAGGAATGATCTCACCCTGCTTGGGTGCTACCCACCTAGCATTGCTGCATAACCTTTGATTTTCAGTCATTCCCATTTGATGAGGCTTGAGGCTAAGCGTTACCTTTTTAGAACATATCCCGTAGAATGCCCATCGTCCACCTGACGATGTTTCGCAAGCATTTATCAATACAAGTCCGTTCCGGGTTCGAACGGAACCGAAGGCACTATTCCTACTACATCCATTTTGGAAACATCCTCAGGATTAGTAGCGACTAGCCCTTGCACTTCACTGCTCCATCTTCGAATCCAAACTCGTTTTCACGAAACGTACAAACCGGATCGAAGTGGTTTTCGAGAAATAAATCTCGATCCCGGTCTCTTCGAAACGATCAACGCATTTGTCCAATATTGATTGTCGGTTATTTAGCTATCAATTAACATTCACAAACAACCATCAACCAATAAATAATTTTTCAAATTATTTACTTGTTCCAAAAATATCTTCACAAGAAAAAATTTCACCTTTCAAACCCTTTTTGAAAATAGTTTCCAACTATCTTCCTTTCACATAATACTTTTCGCAATTATTTATTTCCACTGAAATGCCAAGTATAAAATACTTTAGATTTTAAATAATTTTAAATCACTTTATTTTAAAATATAATTTATTATATTAAAATTTAAAACTACTTTAATACTTTGTTAAAAATGTATACTTAAGAATACTTTAAATAAAACCATTTTATAAAATATAAACCACACTAATAGTTTTGAAAACATTTGCTTTAGAAGTTAAACATTTAAAGGTAATAAATTTCTAAACATGACCTTTTAAAACAGTTATTAAAACTTTTACCTTATATTAAAAATTGCTTGGAAACCATACTTGGCTATCCAGGGGAATACACTTGCTTCACATCTTTTAAAAATAAATCACCATTTATTTTTAAACAATTTCACATTCCTTTATAAATTCCCATCTTGAATTTATATTTTCAAATATCCACTGATATTTTATTCATTTTATAAACCCAGTTCATAATTTCCAAAATCCCATTTTTCTTTAAATTTCAATTCCAAACACTTAAGTGGATTTTACAATAGATTACCAATTTTCTTTACTTTGAAATAAATCTCCTTACTTACTTCCTTTATTTCAAATTTCATTAACTTTCAGATTCATTTCTTAATTATGATTTTAAAATCCTTTAACTGAAAATACCAATTTCAGATTTCCAAAATTCCTTCTTTTTTCTTAATTAAATTTAATCTTTAAATTTAAAAATAATGTCTCTATTCACTTTAGTTTAAAATTTATTATTCCCATGTTAATTCCAAATTCCTCTTATTCCATATTTGTTAGAAATTTGAAATCACTTTTATTTTATTTGATTTTCAATTTATTATTGAATTTCTTCCAATTCACTAGAATTATTTTACTTAAAATTTTACTCTTTTATTTCTTTTTAAAAAATCCAATTTTATAGATTTTGATAACTCATTATACTGAGATATTCAATCCAACCATCCCATCCAATATTTCAATTATCAATAAAATCATCACAGGATATAAAATATTCATAACATAGAATATTAAATAATCTAAATAAATTTGAGGAATCCAGTTGGATCCCTCCAACCTATTCCCTGCATCCACAGACGTTGGCACAACATAAAATACCAATTCCACTTCGAGGTGGAATATCGCGGTATATGGAATTATATATAATATTCGCTATATAAGGCAGGAAATCAAACATTCCAAGATGTATTATATACTATAATATAGCACACATCAAATCAATTCAACCATTCAACCAATTATTTAAATTTAATCATTTAAATTTAACTGAGTAAGATTAACTCACCTTTGGCCGAAGATTGCCATTCAGCTCAAACTTGTCTTGTTTCCGCAATTTTTAACCTTGTATAAACCAATTTACGATTTATTAATATTTGAATTTATCAAACAATTAATCACCATTTACACATTTAACTTTAACTTAAAATTTGATTTAACTAATTTTCCCCTGAATTCTTTAATAAATAATATAAATCGAATAAGTTTATTAAATACGTTAATTTAACAATTTATCCACCAAATCTACTATTTTATATATCTTTCTCACTCAACATTTAAATTTGCTGCTTACATAAATCTTATATACCTTTCAGTTTAATACTATAAAAATAGTATAAAATTTCGTCTAGAAATTTCTCTCTGTACAAAACTATTTCTGTTAAATATTTTTTTTTCCTGTATATATTAAACAAAACTGCTTTTATTGTATACCTATATATATATATATATGATTATTAAATATTGAAATATGTAAACTGTATATAAATATATCGTGCTGCAGTTCATCTTTTTTTTCCTATGCTTATATTTATATTTTTAAAACTTCTGAATTAAAATTCAAATCCAACATCTATTTTAAATTAAGCTATAAACATACCTAACAGTTGTCTTCCTCAAAACCTCGATGGCTAGTTCGTGAGCAGGATATACATGTATCATCTGGCAATGTGAATATCGTGAATGAACTGATTGATAAAGTTGATGCGAGAATCCTCCCTGAAAGTTTGGTTCCTCCGCGACCCCAGATTCGATAACGTGATCTGATTCAGCTTCGCGATGCTTTCTTTTAGGCTCCCAAACTCGAGATCGAGTTCGCTGACATCGAACTTTGATAGTCCCCTCTTAAAACTATACCACCCCAATAAATCCCGCCTCTGCAATCGAGCCACCCCCCTAATCGAAACCCTTTCCTACTCGAGAAACCCCCGCCTCGCCAACCTCCATTTTCTGACCTAAATCGATTCGAATCGATTTTGTGAAGACGGAGTACGCGGTCACGTTTTTAACCAAAGACCGCCCCTTTTTTTTCGAATTGCAGTTCGGCCATAGAAATTTCGAAGTAGTTGTACTTTTTTTTCTGTTCGAACTGACTTGAGGAGATGGGAAGAAAAGAGAAATGGGTACGAAGGAAACGAATTGCAGGCGGGTTGTACTTTTTGTCGGAGTAAAGAACAGCAATTATAATTTCTTTAGATTTAATTTGTCTCAGTATAAATTCCCATACATTTATATACCGTATGTTCACTCAACAACTCCAATTACTACGAAATTTGAAATCCGATAATAATACATTATTACGGATCCAATGGAACTGGTTTCGTCGAATTCCGAGACTGTGCCTCAGAAGGCTATTTTTAAATTCAATTTAAACGGTAAAATTTCAAAACTGAACAAATCACTATTAAATTCAATTTTACAACTTCTATTACCTTCAGTATTATCAATGTAAATTTTTCAAACCTTTAAATTATTTTTAACCAGCTTAAAATACCAAATTTACTATTTTATCCAACTTCAAATAATTTAATTTAATAATTAAATTACCCAATAAATTGTGGTATTTGAAATTCAAGTTGAGAATTAACCTTTGAATATTTTAAAATTAATTAAATATTCCCATTTCCAATATTCAAAAATTCCGGGTTGTCACATTCCTCCCCTCCTAAAAGAATTTCGTCCCCGAAATTACAGGTTAGGAAGAATGACCCATAACCCATTATCTATTTACTCAACTCAAATAGTTTTAACAACTTCCAATCAAAACTTTTTATTAAAGACACACCATCCCTCTTTCTACCCTTTCAACTTATCCATAAACCTCAAACCATTTTTCTTTCTTAACAATTCAAATTTTGACATTGAAATCAAATTTGTGAATTATCAAATTTTCCCAAAATTTCTAACTCCCTAAATTTTAGAAAAACTTCGCCAGCGTCTCCTTTGCGCGGCTAGCTCGGTACTACAACAAAATGGCTCTATGGATTCCCAAATCCCAAAAGAAAACAAAAAGGCCAAGTGGCTCGATCAAAATCCCAATCAAATTTCATATAGAAATTTAAACACATACCTTTTTGTCGGGCAATTCAATTTTTATCAACTGAAATCAAAACCAATTTTCCTTCTCTTTATAATACCTGCATATCCTGCTTAGCACTAATATCCCATCACAATATTCAAAAACATTTTATCAACTTCCTTACAAGCGTCAATTATTTACTCATTCAAATATCAACTTTATTACAAAATGTCAGTATTTATTCATTCAAATATTAACTTAGATTATATATTTCTAGTATCAATCTTTCATTTAAGAATTCACTATTCCTTACTTAAGTTAGTATAAACATTTTATATGTTTCTTATATTTATTTTCACTTTACCACTTTAGTTTATATCCATTTCTATTCAAATCGTTTCTTTCATTTCCATATGAATTCAGTTCATCTTTAACTCTGACTATTTAAATTTTATTTTTCATTTATACTGATTCATGTCATTATTTTAATTAGTTCATTTACACATTTATTTCAATTTCCAATTTAAAAACGTTTGTCGTTAACAAAAATTTTCAAAAATTGTCAAAAAATTTCTAACTCCCAAAATTTCTGAAAAATTTTGGCAGAGTCCTCTTTGTACGGAGGAGCTTTTGCAATTTGACAATAGATATAAATATATATACATCGACCCACCCGGTCGGAAAAATCAAAAACAGTTCATATTTCCTATTTTTATTACGTAGGCGTACCTTATTTAGCATTTTTAAGCAAGTAGCTTATTATTTTTTTAACAAATAGCACAACCAAATCCAGCCACACGGCTCCTAGGTACCTGTACTTACTCAATTTAAACATGTAAGTGCCAAATATATGAAGTTTAACAATATTTCACTTAGTCGCAATAGTTTAACACATGAATTCTAAAAGAAATTCACACCAAACATTTCCGTAAGCAATTTATATAGTTTTCATACTAATTCCACTATTCCAATTAATTTATAACCATTTTCATTCAATTCGAATGGTTTTCAATCCATTCGTATGCATCTTCATCAATTTGAATGGTTTAAAACTCAATCGCTTACCTACAATTTATTTTTAAGCAAACCGAGCTCATATTTAATTCAATTGCTCTCAAAATCAATTCATTTTACTTCTATCAATTCATAGAATTTTAATTACTTCCATTTGATTCTTATTTATTCCAGCCATTATTATTCAATATAATTAGTTTATCCACTCAATCCATTTTGAATTTTCATTTCCATAAATATTATTTACAACCCACCAAATTCTATGTCGATCCAAATTTATTTTTACTTGATTCAAATTCAATCCAATATCATTAAACTTGGTTTTAAGTTGAATTCAATTCAACTCTCCCCCTTATATTCATCTTAAGTCAATTTATTTTGATTTATTCAAATTTATACTTAAGCTCATTTTCATTTTACAAGTAAAATTGTTTTTCTTTCTATTCAACTTAATTATATCTCAACCAAATCTCATATTAAATCTACAATTTCATTTGATTAGTTATTATAAAATTTAACTTTCCAGATTCAACTCATTCAATTGATTAAATGGCCGTTTCCAATTTATCTCCACTTAGTTGGATTTTATTTGCAATTCATACCATTTCTATTTTAATCCAATTTCATTTTTATTCGATACATTTCATTTATATCTAATTTGTTAACACTTCAAGTCGAATTTTAACTAATAGCTCAAGTTCTGATTCCACCATTCACTTTTAAATTACCATCCAATTTTATTAACTCACAATTCAACTTCATTCTCAATTCATTTAATTAATTGCAAGGCCACTTTCAATTATATTTTCTTCACTAATGATTCAAGTCGAATTTGATTTATAGCTTGAGTTTTATTTCCAATCTTCATTATTAGCTTACAATTCAGCTTCTATTTAACTACATTAGGTTTCCATTACATATTTCATTATCTAATTTATTATCTAAATAGTCCTTCCCCTATTTATAAGCCAATACTGATTTTTAATTCCAAATATCACTTCATTTAATTTTTCTTAGTCCAATTTAGTTTATAATTCAAGTTTTGATCTTCATTATATTTTTCAGTTCATCAAAAATATTTATTTTGGGTTTCTATCCAATTTTTTTCAAATTTTATAAGTCACAACTTATTATTTACACAATTCCATTCATCATAGGCTTGAATATATTCATCTTTTATTTTTAACTCAAGTCTTATGCTTATTTATAGTTCAAGCATATTTTATTCCATGCATTTTAATTCTTTTTACAAGTTTATTCTAATTTATTTATTTCAATCCAGTTAAATTTTATTCCCCAATCCAAGTTAATTTCATTTTTAACCTTTCATTTTAAATTCAAATTCTCAACATTCAAAGCTTATATTCGTTTCCTGATTTAAAAATCATCTCAATTTATAAGCTTACAGCCCATCTTATCATGATTTTTAAACACCCGGCTTTTGGTTTCAGATCATTTTGAAATCTCCACTTCTCAAATCAGATTTCTCAAAATTTTAAACCAATCCTGGCCTTATTTCCAATAAATTTCTTTTGAAATTTTCAAAAACAACCAGGTTTTTCCGAACAAATCAATTTTTGGCAGCAATCCGTCACTTAGAAATTCAAAATGAATACTGGTGATGCGGCCGTCATCATCAGTATTATTTTCCAATAATCCAAGTGATTTCAATGCTATATCACTTCAAAATCCATTTAAAACAAATTTCCCTTCCGAAATGCCTCCAAAACAATAAGGCTATTATTTATCTCCAAAACCATAATGCTATCATTTATCCTTAAAACACTTCGACAAACACTTCCAAAGTCTCCGGGATTTTAAATTTCCAAAGCCTGCTTAAATAAATTTTAACTATAATTCATTTGTACACTTTACGCTTATACAAATTCTCATTTGATTGTATTTCAATTCATAAATTATATTTATAATTCATATTTATAAATTTCATTTTATAATGAATTTATTCCCTTAAATTTTAGTTATATTTCAATTTTTAGTTAAATTTTCACTTAACAATGATAATACTTTAATATTATCATTTCTAACATCCAAGCAACCATATATTAGCTAAATAGTTTCCAAAAACTATTCTTTATATCAAAAATATATTTTGGGTAAAATTATTACATTCACCCATATTTAAAACAATATCGTGTCGATTGTTCTATTCAAATGTTTAGAAACCCCTTCAATACAGTTGCGCAGACTGTGTCGACGAAGGTTCATATGCCACTCAATAATTCAATCAACACAATATTAAAATAAGTTATATTCACTAACAAATACGCACTCATATTAATTAATACGTTCAAACTCATTCTAGAGTACTACGGACTCTATTTGAAATGAGTAGTTCCCACCAGAGCTAAGGTTATCACCAACCTAAGCTCTGATACCAACTGTAACGGTCCGCAAATTTGTACCCTTTAAGTCAACACTATTCTACAACAATCAACTCAAGTTGTACAGAAATACGAACCATTTGGGTTAAAGAAGAAGAGGTAGAAGAAGAAAATAGAAAACAACAACAGAATCTAACCATCGCAGCGGAACGATATATAATAGATAATAAATACTCTTTACTCAAACATCAAATATCCCTCTTTATATATTACATCATCAGAGTACATCAATCACAGCTCAACATCAATATCATACAAATGGATACACAACAACTCAACACAGCGGAATATATGTATATAAACAAGTACGCGAGTACGTATCGTCATCTTGCTCGTATCCTGAGCTCCACAGCATCATATCCTGTATTCTATAATACTCGGTCTGACCCGAGCATTACAGTTAAATAACACCCGAGTCAGTCTGGAATACCAGCGTGAGAAAATCACACTCAATTGATTATTAAAGTTTCAAAAATCCTTCGAAAATAAAAGCATCTCGTAAGACCACGCCACAAATAAACATGTCAGGTTTTTACCTTACGATAGCTAAAACAATTTTTATAGAAATCCTCTGATATTATAATAGGGTCTATATACAAATACTTATAAAATAGCCGAAATTGTTACATGATTAAACTCCAGCTACTAGCCATAGAGTGGGTAATACAAACAAAACTCGTACAAGGCACGTAGGGAGAATGGATTTCCAACTAATGACTAGGCACTGGGGTACCACCTGTCACAGTAAGGGGCCTAGATCACCGTACCGAGGAGTACGCCCGCTCCCTTGCAACACAAGGCCGGGACTACCCCTTACTGGATAATCCCGAGTGAGATCACCCCGCGGTTTGGATCAGCAACCGCCCACTAAGCCGAAATAAAAAGGGACATCTAGACAGGAATGATCTCACCCTGCTTGGGTGCTACCCACCTAGCCTTGCTGCATAACCCCTGATTTTCAGTCATTCCCATTTAATGAGCCTTGAGGTTAAGCGTTACCTTTTTAGAGCATATCCCTTAGAATGCCCATCGTCCACCTCACGATGTTTCGCAAGCATTCATCCATACAAGTCCGTTCCGGGTTCGAACTGAACCGAAGGCACTATTCCTACTACATCCATTTTGGAAACATCCTTAGGATTAGTAGCGACTAGCCCTTTCACTTCACAGCTCCATCTTCGAATCCAAACTCGTTTTCACGAAACGTACATACCGGATCGAGGTGGTTTTCGAGAAATAAATCTCGATCCCGGCCTCTTCGATACGATCAACGCATTTGTCCAATATTGATAGTCGGTTATTTAACTATCAATTAACATTCACAAACAACCATCAACCAATAAATAAATTTTCAAATTATTTACTTATTCCAAAAATATCTTCACAAGATAAATTTTCACCTTTCAAACCCTTTTTGAAAATAGTTTCCAACTATCTTCCTTTCACAGAATACTTTTCGCAATTATTTATTTCCACTGAAACGCCTAGTATAAAATACTTTAGATTTTAAATAATTTTAAATCACTTTATTTTAAAATATAATTTATTATATTAAAATTTAAAACTACTTTAATACGTTGTTAAAAATGTATACTTAAGAATACTTTAAATAAAACCACTTTATAAAATATAAACCACAATAATAGTTTTGAAAACATTTGCTTTAGAAGTTAAACATTTAGAGGTAATAAATTTCTAAACATGACCTTTTAAAACAGTTATTAAAACTTTTACCTTATATCAAAATTGCTTGGAAACCGTACTTGGCTATCCAGGGGAATACACTTGCTCACATCTTTTAAAAATAAATCACCATTTATTTTTAAACAATTTCACATTCCTTTATAAATTCCCATCTTGAATTTATATTTTCAAATATCCACTGATATTTTATTCATTCTATAAACCCAGTTCATAATTTCCAAAATCCCATTTTTCTTTAAATTTCAATTCCAAACACTTAAGTGGATTTTACAATAGATTACCAATTTTCTTTACTTTAAAATAAATTTCCTTACTTATTTCCTTTATTTCAAATTTCATTAACTTTCAGACTCATTTCTTAATTATGATTTTAAAATCCTTTAACTGAAAATACCAATTTCAGATTTCCAAAATTCCTTCTTTTCTCTTAATTAAATTTAATCTTTAAATTTAAAAATAATGTCTCTATTCACTTTAGTTTAAAATTTATTATTCCCATGTTAATTCAAAATTCCTCTTATTCCATATTTGTTAGAAATTTGAAATCACTTTTATTTTATTTGATTTTCAATTTATTATTGAATTTCTTCCAATTCACTAGAATTATTTTACTTAAAATTTTACTCTTTTATTTATTTAAAAAAAATCCAATTTTATAGATTTGATAACTCATTATACTGAGATATTCAATCCAACCATCCCATCCAATATTTCAATTATCAATAAAATCATCACAGGATATCAAATATTCATAACACGAAATATTAAATAATCTAAATAAATTTTAGGAATCCAGTTGGATCCCTCCAACCTGTTTCCCTGCATCCACAGACGTTAGCACAACATAAAATACCAATTCCACTTCGAGGTGGAGTATCGCGGTATATGGAATTATATATAATATTCGCTATATAAGGCGGGAAATCAAACATTCCAAGATGTATTTTATACTATAATATAGCACACATCAAATCAATTCAACCATTTAACCAATTATTTAAATTTAATCATTTAAATTTAAATTTAACTGAGTGAGATTAACTCACCTTTGGCCTAAGATTGCCATTCACCTCAAACTTGTCTTGTTTCCGCGATTTTTAACCTTGTATAAACCAATTTACGATTTATTAATATTTGAATTTATCAAACAATTAATCACCATTTACATATTTAACTTTAACTTAAAATTTGATTTAACTAATTTTCCCCTGAAATCTTTAATAGCTAGTATAAATCGAATAAGTTTATTAAATACGTTAATTTAACAATTTATCCGCCAAATCTACTATTTTATATATCTTTCTCACTCAACATTTAAATTTTCTGCTTACATAAATCTTATATACCTTTCAGTTTAATACTATAAAAATAGTATAAAATTTCGTCTAGAAATTTCTCTCTGTACAAACTATTTCTGTTAATTTTTTTTTTCCTGTATATATTAAACAAAACTGCTTTTATTGTATACCTATATATATATATGATTATTAAATATTGAAATATGTAAACTGTATATAAATATATCGTGTTGCGGTTCATCTTTTTTTCCTGTGCTTAAATTTATATTTTTAAAACTTCTGAATTAAAATTCATATCCAACATCTATTTTAAATTAAGCTATAAACATACCTAACAGTTGTCTTCCCTAAAACCTCAATGGCTAGTTCGTGAGCAGGATATACATGTATCATCTGGCAATGTGAATATCGTGAATGAACTGATTGATAATGTTGATGCGAGAATCCTCCCTGAAAGTTCGATTCCTCCGCGACCCCAGATTCGATAACGTGATCTGATTCAGCTTCGCGATGCTTTCTTTTAGGCTCCCAAACTCGAGATCGAGTTCGCTGACATCGAACTTTGATAGTCCCCTCTTAAAACTATACCATCCCAATAAATCCCGTCTCTGCAATCGAGCCACCCCCCTGATCGAAACCCCTTTCCTACTCGAGAAACCCCCGCCTCGCCGACCTCCATTTTCTAACCTGAATAGATTCGAATCGATTTTGCGAAGACGGAGTACGTGGTCGCGTTTTTAACCAAAGACCGCCCCTTTTCTTTTTTTTTCGAATTGCAGTTCAGCCATAGAAATTTCGAAGTAGTTGTATTTTTTTTTTCTGAACGAACTGACTTGAGGAGATGGGAAGAAAAGAGAAATGGGTACGAAGGAAACGAATTGCAGGCGGGTTGTACTTTTTGTCGGAGTAAAGAACAGCAATTATAATTTGTTTAGATTTAATTTGTCTCAGTATAAATTCCCATGTGTTTATATACCGTATGCTCACTCAACAACTCCAATCACTACGAAATTTGAAATCTGATAATAATACATTATTACGGATCCAATGGAATTGGTTTCATCGAATTCCGAGACTGTGCCTCAGAAGGCTATTTTTAAATTCAATTTAAACGGTAAAATTTCAAAACTGAACAAATCACTATAAAATTCAATTTTACAACTTCTATTACCTTCAGTATTATCAATGTAAATTTTCCAAACCTTTAAATTATTTTTAACCAGCTTAAAATACCAAATTTACTATTTTATCCAACTTCAAATAATTTAATTTAATAATTAAATTACCCAATAAATTGTGATATTTGAAATTAAAGTTAAGAATTAACCTTTGAATATTTTAAAATTAATTAAATATTCCCATTTCCAATATTCAAAAATTCCGGGTCGTCATAAAACCCGTGAGAGAATTTTTATATAATATATTGTGAAAATACCTAAGATTTTTGAAAAAGGGTTTTCAAAGAATCTCTTTCCCTAAGAACTTATTTTGGAAATTTTGTTTTAGAGAAGTTTTGAAATTTTAATTTTCAAAGAAGTATGTATACCACTAGGTTAGCCATGTTAAGAAATTTTCAGTTTATAAAAGATTGTTTCCATAAGTCCTTAAATATTTATATGTTTATATCAGCAAAGGTTTGATATTTATTTTTGGCAAGAAAGCAGTTTTCCAGTTTGGGTTTTTTTTTAAAATGGTTTTTGGAAACCCTATAATATTTATATATACGAGTATATTAGCATGCTCAGGTGGGCTTGCATTTACTCACAACGTGCATGCATTTATAGTCTAATTTATGAAAGTAGATTTGACAATACTATTGCCAGTGTAAACTGATCTAAAGTAATGAATGAAAAGGCAGACAACTGAAGTACATTCATAGATTTAATAACTTTAAAGTATTCATAGTTTTATCATTCCTTTCTTTTGTTTTTATTTATTTTAGACTACTGAAAATGGAAATGATACTTGTTCTTTTATATGCATATGCTCTTTTAGCTATTGTGGCGTGTACGAAAATATTATCAAAATGCATGCACGATTAATTGTTTAAGCTCTTAATTTATTTGATAATCAATTATATGAAGAACATGGCTACTCTTACTACTTCAATTATATCTTCCTTTTGAACAGGCAAGGAAGTATGTTATTTCTATGTTCAAAAAAGAGATGAAAGCAATAGGACATGAAAATGCAGAGAACAGTTAGAGGAGGAAGTTCCCTCGTCTTTCTCATTATGCTTGTGCCAGTCAGATTTGAAATGTTCTCCATATACTTTTGCATCTCCTACGATAGCATTACATGTGCTACAAATCTTCTTCGCTTAACCTATTCAACTTTGGCCCTCTCTGCACCCAGGCTCCGTTTCTTTAATTTCTCAGCTAATTGGACAGTTGAATCCAAGACTTTGTTAGAAGATGGTTCCTTGGTTAGCATTTGGTAAGTCATTATTGTCATTATCTTGGAGAACATGATAATTTTTGTCATTTTGAGCTGCTGCAGAAAGCATATCCAATCTTCCTTGCAAACTCTTTATTAAAGCATCACAGTCACGAAAATAGCCTGGTTCAATTTCACATAACTGTATGCAAATCATAAATGCAATTAAGCATGCGTGAGTGAGTGTAGAAGTTGGGAGCATATTCAATTTTCTTTTCTTTCATATTGAATGGTTTTTGTTGGTTAGATATTTTTTTTGTTACTGTTTCATTGGTATCTGTAAAATCTATGTTTTCTTGTCTTATAATTACACATTCTTGTTTCCTTAGTGTTTTTGGTATTAACCACTGCAACTATATCGCTATGTTTGTTGTACATGACACCATTGCTCATGGAATATGCTTGTTGATATATTATCTTGAAACCTGTCCTAAAGCTGTCGTAAAATTGGAGTAAAGAGAAAAGCCATTTTTTATAGCTTCAATGAGTTTATAGGATCTTTTTTATGTTCCCACATGCCAACATATGGTTTTCATCATGACAAGGCTTGATACAATAAGTTAAATTGTCATAGTATGAGGTAACTAGATTTAAAATTGACAAACTTTTCAGGTTGAGCGCCTTAAAGTTACGAAACTAAAGTAGCAAGAAAGAAGGAAAATCGCATGACATAATATTATGAGTATGAAGTTCACCAGATGTGCATGTTTCTGCACTAGAAATACATACATACAAAACATGCATTTCTTATTAGGGAAAAGGCTTGATTTTCCTGCATAACATGACATCCCTTAAAGTGAAATATATTTGACATGTGCCTTAACTAAATTCAGAGAACCGTGCCTTATCAAATTTGCTGCTATTTTCTTAGATTATAAACAACCATTACTTTTGCAAAACTTGAATTATGTACATTTATACTGAGAAATAATAGGAGAATTTAAATGAGTAACCCACTCAAACTAAAGGGAAGAATATAAGATGCTCATCATGTACTTAAATCTAGACCATAAAATATGCTGAAATATAACAACATTATTGAATGCATTCTACGTAAAAACGCCGTACAATAGTAGCAAAAAGAAGTTAAAAATAGGTCTATATGAGTTTGATACTGGAAACATCTATGACCAAACCATACATAGAGTAATACAGGATTATTGGAAAATGCATATAAGTAAGAAAGAAAGAGTAATGGCATATATTTTGTATTTTATAAATTCAAAATCCTTTAAAATCAATCATTCTTATCTTTTAGCAACATGGTGAGAAATATATACAATACAACATGTCCTTAACAAATCACTGCACTTACTTAGCAAACATACTTAACAAATAACTACAAAATACACTGACGAGGCATATACAATTAGATTCAGCCAGATCAATAGCTGTGTGTTTATCGAATTTAAAACTGTAAGTTGCACACAATAAGTGAATTAGATAACATTTCAAGTTAAATACCATCGATACAATGAGATTTTACTTATTCTAGTTCACCTATAAATTCATCATTTGTAAATTATAAAATAAATCAATTAATGAATAACACACATATATCAACAACAATAAATACATCTAATGGCTGGATATATGGAACTGCGATCTGTTTGTAGTAATTATCTTTTATATTGCAGTAAGATATCTAATAAGTATTTCCAAATAAAAGACACGTCTTTTCATTTGAACAAACTCCAAAATTCTAACTGACTTTTTTCTACATTTCAATATATTTAATTTTTACATTCAGACATAATCAGAAAACTTCAAATTGAGGCTCGTTGATTTCATTCTAATTGCATAGAGTTTCACACATATAACATTAACACCATGAGCATTAAATAATTTTTCAAGGAGACTTTCACCATATTACATTAAAATCTTCAATAATTAACAAAATATTACTTCATTCTATCAATAACCACACTCACTTTTCAAAATTTAGCAATTTTATGTTGATATTCCCTAGTTTAGCTGTTATAGCATAGAATACACAATTATGTAAACTAATGCAACACATTTTTAAAATCACAACATTATTTGAAGATTAATATCATATGAAAATCGATATCATTTTGTTTACCAGTAGAACGAACATTTCAAAGTGTACAATGTATACTAAAAAAGTTCAAGCATGTTATGGCATGTATACTACTATTAATTTGAATTATCCAGGTTGCACATGACATAATAATCATTAAAACATATAAATCATTAATTCCTAGCATAGAAAAATCGTAACGGTGCCTGTCAATACTAAATTAAAATAAGTTTAAGTGCCTCAATGCAATTCTGGTTGTAGTATTGTGTTTGTATCACAACAGAAACAATTGTAACACTGATGACTGTATTGCTCATTGATATCTGAAGGTACAGCTGAAGGAAAACTAAAACAAAATAAGAAAAATGCACATTTCAAAATAACAGATCAAGAACTGCGAATGAATTTAACTAAACAGAGAGCACCTAAAATTAGTTGAGTTAAATTTTAACAGATAGAACTTAAAATCACCTACGATCGTCGTTGAGGTTAGTCGTCGGCGATTCAGCTGAATTGTTAATCGCTAACCGTCGTTAATTTGTAGTCTACCGTTGCTGCTGCATGGAGGAACAGAATATCAACAAAGTAAGAGGTAAAAGTGAATTTGAACATAACAGATCGGAACTAAAAAATGGTTGAGCACCTGTAGGCGATGACCGATGGGCATGGGCGCAGCAATAGATGAGTGTAATCGTCGGCAAGTGATAATCTTCATTAGATGCTACCATAGTTAGCTCGTAATGGGCGTTGCTGGCGCTGAAGGTTTGGAAATAGATTGTTATTTTTAGATTTCGGGTGAGAGGGAATGAAGAAGGGGAATTAGTTTTTTTTTTTACTTTTTAAGGAATTGCGTGGAAAATGAGGGGATGGGATTATGGGAGAACGACGTAGGCACGAAGTAAGCAAGGGTATATTAGAAATTTCGAAAAGACACGGTTGAAATCTATTTAAGGAATTCTCATTATTAGTAGTAAAGATAAGTTTGATTTTTAAAGGGTGGTTTTGGTATGAAATAGTTTCTATTATTTAGAAACAAGTATAATGGAGCATATACTTAGCTCAGTGATTTTCGGTTTATAAAATCAAGGTTTTTATATTTTCTCTCTTTAAGGAACAGAAAACGTAGGAATGAAATTCAATTTTATCAGGATATGTAGTTTGAAATGTTGTTAAGCTCACCAGCTATTGGAAGAAATATATCCATGCAAAGTAGGCATGAAATAGCAGCTGGAATATTTTTGGGTTTTGGAAATTGTTGTTAGTCGTAATAGTTTTTCTAAGGCTATTATAATCTTACAATGGAAGGGTCTACATGGTAGTGGATACCGTCATGTGGAAGGTAGAATTTTTCTAGATGGGTTAAGTTAAAGATGGTGTGTGGAACATCATAATATTACTAATTAATTTAACCGACCCGATTGGGTCTAGGTTCAAGCCGCACCCAAATCTGGGCTAGTAATCGACCAGTGAAGTTCGAAGATTTCGCCACTTTCGGGCTTGAAGAGCTTTTCATCGGACGGGACTTGCACCGATCCTCCGCCTTAAGACTTATGAGCGGGAATATTACATGCGCTACATACATCTTTTCAATGTACAAATGGCATAGAATTTTGATAATGGCAACAACTACATTGAATCCAAGGTGAAGGGATCTCGGATTGAGATGACAGATGATGATTCTGTTGGAATTTTTGAGATATATTTGGTAGGCACAAATCTGGAGGACACAGAAATGATTGCACCTGAGATTCTTTAGTGGATCTTTTCTGGAAATGTCAGAGATTGGAGGACTCACAATTTACGACCGATGGCCCATCTCGTCGAGTGCATCATTCAGCACAACATCTTTTCAAAGACGGGGAGTCTTGACCAATCCATACCTCAGTGCGGAAAGCCGCATATGCTATAATTGGCGACGTAGCCATCATTTGGGTTTGTGGCTTGATTATTTATATGGTCGATCAGGGTTGTTGGTATCTCAAGGACTCACTTTCCATATTGCTACTTGCTCACCGGAGTGTTTAGGCATTACCAGGTAAATTTAAGCGGAGAACCAGTATCGAGGAAGGTCCCTCCTACCACCGACCGAACTACCATTAAGAGGATGAATATTCTTTTTCCCTGCCACACCACCTGTACCACCACCAGAGCTGTAGCATCAGCAGCAGAGGAAAGTGCAAGGCGCCAAAGGATACATAAGTCCTGAGTTTGCCACTATCTGTCAGTCTCAGGCAGAGCTCCGAGAGATTAGGGTGGAACAGCAGTGCTAAGGACGTGACATTGGGTGCATAGCCGTCATGCTACGACCATTCTACGGTCGCAGCAATGGCACGAGCTCTAACCACGGAGCGAGACCTTCTCATAGTTCTTAGGCAGTGTTTTATTCAGGATTGTTATATCATTTTATTACCAGCATTCGATCTTTTCTTTTGGTTTGTTAGATTGTCAAAATGTTAGTTGTCTCTTATAAATGGCAAGCAGGATATTATGAGTTTCTACTCATTTTCTATGTTATTATTTTAGATATGCGAACTACTCATATATATAGACATAGTAGAGAAGCAATACAAATATGGAAATCTTATAAAGACAGTTAACTGACAGTAAATATAATATAAAACTGGAAGTTTAGAGTAGTTGGAAATTTTAACAAAGGACGTTATAAAGTTGTTTCGATAGCTGAGGTCATTGGTCATGTTTCTTAAAAGCTAAAAAAAATTATAATAGACGCATTGACATTTTTGAATAAAATATCAAATTCTTAGGTAGAGGTTAGTTGTAGAATGCTGAAATTTGGTTTATGCATTTGGCGCATAACCCACTTTCGACTACGCATGAATATTGACTTGATTTATCAAAAATTTTGAGAAGGAAAATATGTTGAAAAGGTTACCTTTGATTTGAAAAGTTCCTTTTTGATAAAAAAGAGTAAGAAATAGTTTTGTGTTTTAGCTATTTTGAGTCTTAAATTATTTTAGACTTTTTTTCAAAATTTTATTTCAAGGGAAAATGTGCATCTAAATATTTTGGGATTTTATTTTTATAAAAATTTGAAAATTGAGAAAGATTTTTTGTGAAATTTTTTATTATGAAGGCCACATGTTAGGCGTGGGGAAGTCAAATAGAGTTTGAAATTATGAATTTGCCAATGCATTAGGGTCGAAGATGCGTTAAATGCAAGCAATAACAAGGAAAAAGCTGTTTTAGCCTTAGAATTTCTATTTTCATACCATTTCAATGATACACGCAAGTCTCATTTTAGACTTAATTGCATTTTAGAGCATGAAATAAGCCTCCTTACGCCTTTTGTGTATGGAAAATTTTGAGTAGATCCAGGACAAAGAAATATCCACTGTATTGTGAGAATATTAGGATTATAGTGTGGCAAGAATGTTAAATTCAACGCCTCAATTCCTTTTTTCGACGTTGGACTAAAGTTTTGAAAGTGATTTGTTGATGCATTAGATTATTGGATGATAGGAAATGGAAGCAAAGCTGGTTTCTTCATGCTTCTATTTGTAGAAATAGGGGGTTTTGATTGAAAAGATTTTTCAAAAAGCTACATACATGTAGATCTGTCAGTATATATGCAGGGTGTTTGCATCATATTTTTCAAAAATGCTTTTAAAAGAAATGTATTCATATTGGAGGATCTTATTTAAAATTATTCTACATACATATTTTTTGTATGGTGATACAGTAACACACTATTCACTTATGCATGTTTAGTTACAAATGGTTGTACACTTATTAGCTATGTACTTTAGGATAATTAGGAGCTAAAACCCTGACTTAATCATTAGTGAAATTTCGAAGATGAAATTCTTTCAAAGGGAAAAGAATATAACACACCGTAATTTGGCGTTAGTTATTTAATTAGTTAGATAGTTAATTAACTAGGCTCCAAAAGTGTAATTTGTGCAAATTATGGAATTTGACATGAAAATTGCACCATTGTGTTCATGGTAAAATTCTGAGCAACATTCATATTTGGAGTTTTGCGATCGGAGCCCAAACGAAGATGTTACGGATGAAAAGAAAATTTGAAATGAAAATATTTAAATAAGAAGAAATTAACATTTTTATATTAATTACCAGGACCAAGTGGTCGACCTATTATTAGGGACGGTTGACCCTTAGCGGTCAATCGGTCACCCAAGTGCGGTCGACCGATGGTGGCCAAGCGACTCCATTAAGCTTAGGCCGTAATGGTTCGGATTTAATATATTTCGATCTACCGGTTCTTGTTGATTCTAGCACCTATAAATTCAGGCCTAACCCTCCATTTTCTTCTCATATTTTTGTGGAGGCAGTAGCGAAGCTCTGCCATTTCATCTTCTCCACTTTCTTTCTAAATTATAAAGGTAAGATATTTGTATCTATATTCATACAAATCAGAGAAAAGTAGAAATCTAATAAAAAGGAGAAGAGAATCAACCATATGCATATTTGAGGTAATTTATATATTTTGTATCTGGAGATTTGTATCGCATTTAAAACTGAGTGGGAAATTTTGTAGATTGTTGTAATATGAAAATTATCTCTTTGGTGTTTTTTTGATTTTTATGCCTAACTTCATAATTGTATATGAGTTGTAGGTAACGAATTGAATAGATCTAAATATAATAAACATCGCCTACATATTCTTGCTTATAAATTTTTTTAACATCGTATACAACCCGATCTGGAAATCAATCCCAAAAGTATGAATTTAGAATATTGATGAAATTTACTCCAGATCTAAAATAGATTGTATAATAATGTTATAAATTTGGATTATTACCCTAATCTTGTTAGAATACAAACTTTTCTATGTTTGGAATTGTTGGAATTTAAATCTGTTTAATATTTGTAAATTAGTTTGATTTCTTTCCCTTTAAGAAAGATAAAACGTTTGATCTAACAAGGAATAGATGTAAATAGAAAGAGAAAGAGACGTGTAAAGTGTGAACGCATTACATTTTACACTGTCCATTTCAGTAATAAAAGAAATGTTTATTTCTTGTAATTTCAAATGATGTAATCTTTTATATTGTAGAATTAAATCTTTTGTTTTTGACTAATTTATGGAAATTGTAGCGGAAAGTCATTTTAGATATGATTCCAACAATTTAACATGAAAAGGTATATTTTAGCGAGGATATATAACTAGATAATATTTAAAAGTAAATATTTGTACGTAATTACTGCTCTTATAATAATTAAATAAAAAGCCAATAAAGATGGTTACATGTAATATTCGCGTTTAGGATAATTAACAAAATGGGAAGAATTTAAAAGATTGTAACTCCAATAAATGGTAATAAATATGGGAGTTGCAATAAATTGTTACTGTAAATGGATTAATGGGACTGATAAAAATGAAATAGATATAAAAGGTTACTAATTTGAAATTAGTAATCATGCATAAATGTCTTAGGAAATGTTTTTTTTGTGGACAAATTGTCATTTATGAGCATTAAACGGAGACTTACGGGTGGAAAATATTTAAGGTAGATTTTATTACCATAAATAAAAAGGGAACTAGTAAGCTAAGTCCAATATCTTCATAAGGTAATATAAATAAAGTCTTAGGATTGTTAACTGGACAAAGTAGGTTAGTGGCACGAGGTCAGTAGAGTCACTCGACGGAAGACTGCCCTTCACTTTGAGGCTACCAGCAGTCGGGTTTTGTTATTCCACATTTTGATCCGGCTAAATTGAATTGATTGCACAAGTTAGATTCGACTGCTATCAAGGTCAATGAGTCCAGAGTGGCAGCTATGGGCCCAGAAGTCAAGTACAGATGATAACACGAAGTCGAAGTTGAATGGAATTGATGGATATGCAAGGTAGAATGTTCCAAGTATGAAATATATTTCAACATATAGAAGGGATCGGTATAAATTGGCTTCCATCACAAGGATCTGTATTTTTTAGGGAATAAGTGTGTTTCTATAGAAAACAAGCAATATCTCAAGATCTACAAGTCCATTTCATATGAAATTTTATGAGCAAGATATGGGACCCTAGGGATCCAACCCTAGGGATCGAACCTCAAAAGATAAAGTTGGAGAGATCGACACTCTTCCCTTAGTAGGGATCAATAGGAATCTGCAAGCAATCAATGTTGAAGTAAAGATCAAACAATAACTCAAGTTCTACTGATCCAATTGGCCAACATCTCATCACCGCATCAACTCCACCCTAGTCGTCGATGGCATGGAATCCATCATCTCGTCATAAAATCGAAAGCTAAAAACTAAAAAACCTACCTACGTGTGATATATGTTATAGGTGGTGGCATATGGCTCGGAGATAATCGAGATTGAATGTAAGGGGAAGTGAATTCGCAAGGACAAGTTAAATCATAGAAAGATTTCTTTTTTAAAGTTAAAGAAAGAAAAGGAGGGATTAGTTCTAGTGAAGGAATAAGGAACGGTATTCTGAGGAATAGCAGGGAAATGAAATAAGTAAGGATGGAAAAGAGGAATGCTAGTTTGTATATATGGATGAGGGGACTGGCCCATGGTTTTGACTCGAAGCGAAAGGAAAGGGATCGGCTAAAAAGGTAGCAATCCCTTTGACCATGCATGTAAAAAAAAAAGAGAGAGATTAGCTAGAAATATGTTGATCCCTGCAAACATAAAAAAAGGAGGATCTGATTTTGGCTAAAAAGATACTAATCCCTATGACCATCCATACGGCTTTCATAGAAATCAGTAATCCGAATGACCGTGCAATATTGATGGTCGTAACAAGAGTGATTTCTTCGGAGTCTAATTTTGGCAATTGGTTAGCTGGCAAGCCACCCACAACTTTAGAGCGCTTTTATGCAAAGGCGACTTAGTTTTTGAGGACGGAAGAGGCCCGATGCTCTAGGAAGAAGAATGTTGTGGGACTAAGCGAAGAGGGAGTATAGAGCAATATTGCAGTGAAGCAGTCTGATAATAGCTTTAGAAAAGTTCAAGTGAATGTCTAGAACAAGCCGAATCAATAAAAGAAATGCTGGGATAGGAGCCGAGAACGAAAGAGGGATTCTAGAAGAGGAAAGCCTAGGATTTTGATGTATGGTACTTACATGCCACTGAATACATCACTAAAGAATATCTATTTGTCTACTTGCAATACCAGGGAGTATAGGAAGCCGCCTCCGAAAGAATCAACGAAGAACCGGAAAAAGACCAAAAAATGTTGTCGGTTTCATGAAGGCTATGGTCGTAACACAAATAAATGCTAACATCTCCAGGATATTAACAAAAAGCCGATTCGAGAAAGAAAGTTATAGCAGTTTGTAAAGACGCCGCCGTATGGTGGGTAGGGGACATCCGACCCTAATCGAGGACAAGCACTGCACAGGACCGAGGAGCTTGCATGGACTGGCAGAAGATTAGTAATCAACATAATATGGAGGACCACATCTGGTTGATAAGAGTTGGCTTGAGATAAAGCGTTACGCTAGCACGATTAAGCATGTGAATTTTAAATGTTGTCCGAGTATAGAAAATGGAGCACTAGCGAAACAGCAATGTACAATGGCAGATGATATTATGTATAGAAACATAGATGCAGACAAGGTGGAGGCTCCGACAATTGACCCAATGGTCATTTCGGCCATGATTTGCCTCGATTTGTTGAGGAGGGTATTGATTGATTGTGGTAATTCAGTAAATATAATTTTCAAAAAAGCTTATGATCAGATGAGGATAGAAGCTAAGGACTTGAAACCATCTAAAGCCCATGGAGTAGGGAGAAGGTAACCGTAGAAGATTGCGGATTTTGCCATTTGTTGTTTTTGAATGTTGATTATCCATACAACACTTTTTTAGGCCAACCGACTCTAGATGAGTTCTAGCCAGATCTTGCTTCATGGTTTTTGACTTTGAAGCTTTGATAGATAATGGAGTTGGAGTTGTTCATGGTGATCAGGAAATCGGGCGTGCCTGTTATGTAACCGAATTGAGGAATGCTATATAAAAGGAAAAGGGTAAAGGTGTGGACAAGTCTATCCTCATCGAAGCCACTAAAGATTGACAACTAGTGCTTGAGCCTTGTCTCGGGCACCACAGTCAGTTCTATAGAGATATAAATGTAAGAGATGACGAGTAGCTGCCCAAAGAGAATAAGGCTGCACCGGCTGAGCTGACGATTGACATAACAGCCAGCCACGATGACCTGTCACAGGTCCTAAAGATTGGATCACAACTCAGCCTCCCGATGGTGAAAAAACTTGTTGGATTTCTTCGAACGAATCTCGACACGTTCGCTTGAACTCATTCCGACATGTGTGGGATCTCACCTGCCATCGCGAGCCATGCATTGGATTTCGACCCGAGGCATGTCTCGGTGAAACAAAAAAGGCGTGACATGGATGCGGAGAGATCTACCACTCTTAAAGAGAAGGCGGATATGCTCAAAGATAATGGATTTATTCACGACGCCCTCAACCCTAATTAGGTATCTAATCATGCACTTGTGAAAAAGGCAAATGAGAAATGGAATACATGCATTGATTACTCAGACTTGAACAAGGCATTCCCAAAAGACATTTCCCTTGCAAGGATCGACCAGCTAGTAAACTCAACCACGGGATATGAATTGCTAGCTTTTATGGATATGTACTTAGGATATAACCAAATCCCCACGCATAATCCCGATCAAGAGCACATTAGTTTCATTACCGACGTTGGATTATGTTGCTATGTGGTGATGCCATTTGGACTACTGAATGCAGGTGCAGCCTACCAGCGCGTAGTCAACAGAATGTTTAATGATCAAAATGGAAAAACAATGGAGATATATGTGGATGATATGCTCTTGAAGTCATGACAGTTTAGCGACCACATTAGAGAACTGGAAGAAGTATTCAATATTCTCCGATATTACAAAATGAAGATTGACCCTTTGGAGTGTTTTTTTAGCATAACATTAGGAAATTCTTGGATTTCATTGTTAATGCCCATGAAATCAAAGCTAATCCAGAGAAGATCCAAGCTAGTTGCAACATCCAAGCGCCAAAGACTATCAAACAAGTGTAGAGCCTTATTGGGAAGGTTGCTGACCTAAGCCGATTTATTTCTAGAGCAACCGATAACTTCATTCCTTTCTTTGACTTGATTAGAAGAGCAAAAAGAGATTTGAATGGACATATGATTGTAAAGGTGCTTTCAAGCTTTGGTAAATCACTTAAAGAGACCTCCCGTTTTGTCAAAGTCGGCAGATCAGGAGATTTATATATCTACAAGGCCGTGTCGGTGCATGCTATAAGTGTCGCGCTACTTTGTGAAGAGAATAGGATCCAGAGACTGATCTATTATGTTAGCAAGAGATTACCAGTTGCTGAAAGGAACCATTTGAAGATAGAGAAACTAGCATGTTGCTTGTTAATTGCATCACAAAAGCTCCGCCCTTTCTTTCAGGCACATCTAATCAATGTTCATGCCGACCACCTATTACAATAGGTCCTGCAGCGACCTGAGACGTCGATAAGGTTTCCCAAGTGGAATATCAAACTTAGCTAATTTGACATCACTTATCTTCCTCCAAGGGCTACCCAGGGTCAGGCACTGGCAATTTTTTAGCAGAATTTACTATGCAAGATGATTTTCAAAAGAGCGGTGAGACCCCTACCATACGTTGGAATTTATATACGGATGGAGCATATTGTTTTGGAGTTGGGATTGTGCTTGTAACTCTAGAAGATCCGTCAATTTTCTATGCTTTAAAGATTAATTTCCCTTCAACAAATAACGAAGCTAAGTATGAGGCTCTAATTGTGGGATTAAACTTACCAAAGAACTGTGGATAAAGTCTCTTGAAATCTTTTGCGACTCACAATTGGTAGTATACCAAGTCGTGGGAGATTACCACGCTAAAGGACAACGATTTGCTCCGTACCTTACCCAAGTCCAAGAGTTGTTGACTGCTTTGAGTACTATGATATTACGCACATTCCTCGGGATCGGAACAAAGAGGCCAATTCATTGGCAAAGTTTGCTAGCGCCGGGGATGCACAATAGATGGACTTGGTTTTGGTCGAAATATTAAATTCTTCGAGCGTAATCCCGATGGAAACGACCTAGTACTGGAGACAAAGCTTGAGAAGGAGTCATGGATGACTTCGATTAAAAACTATTTGCTACAGGGAATTCTTCACGAACGAAGGAATTAAAATGACAAATCCTTCATAAAACTTCACAATATATCATACAGGAAGGAGTTATGTATAGAAAGGGTTTTTCCATCCGTCTGCTTCGATGTATCGCTCATGATGAAATAAAACAAGTCCGAAAGGAATTTCAAGATGGAGAATGTGGCGATGATAATGGAAACTCTAAGGAAGAAAATGCCCTGTTACGGATATTATTTGCCGATCATCAATCGAGATGCTGTTGATTATGTCAGGCGATGCCACAAGTGCCAGATATATGCAAAAGTTCTAAGAGCTCCGCTAACGGAAATCACACAAATGGTCATTCCATGGCTGTTTATTATACGAGGCATAAGTATTATCGGTTCCTTACCGATCTATAAAGGTGGTGTGAAGTACGTCGTCATCGTAGTTGATTACTTCACCAAATGGGCCGAAGTGGAACCATTAGTCGCGATCACAAAAAAGAAAGTAATTAACATCATTGTTCGGAACATCATCTGTTGTTTTGGTCTTCCACGAACTATTGTAACAGATAATGGGACACAATTCGAAAGAGCTGAATTCAAAGACTTCTGCCATCGACATCATACTAAAAAGAGATTTGCAGCTGTCACTCACCCTCAAGCCAATGGACGAATTAAAGCTATGAACAAAATCATAAAGTCCATTCTTAATAAGCGTTTGGAAAAGGCTAGAGGCAAGTGGGTTGACGAACTCTCGATAGCACTAAGCGCTTACAGGACCACCCACAAGTTCACGACTGGCCATACTCCATTCGCAATTGCTTACGGTTCTGAAGTCGTTATTCTTATCGAACTCGAAGTTCCTTCTCATTGGGTGACCTACTATGATCCCAGAAGGAATAAAGATCTCCTCTTGGAATCTCTGGACCTAATAGATGAGGAGTGCGAAGAAGTTGATTTGAGGGTAGTCACGCACCGATACAAAGACCCCTAATACTACAACACTAAAGTCTGACCCAGAACTTTTGAAATCGGTGATCTTGTCTTGAAACTGGTTTTTCCTACCCCGTTATAAATGAATCCCACTTGGAGGGAACAATATGTCATTGAACAGAGGGTTGGAGAGGGAAATTTTAAGCTAGCTGCCGTTAATGGCATCACACTCCCAAGGTGAAACACCTCACACCCCTTAATATACCCAAAATGACATATTAAAAGATGTGGTGCGTTGTAGGTATAACTGAAACTAACAGAGACTAAGATTCATAAGACAAAGAAAGGTAAAAACAACAGAAACTAAAAGAATAACTTATTCAAAATAAAGGTCCCATAATTGCTTCATAAACCAATAAGTCAAATACCAAATACAACATACATGTCTCAAAAACCAACATGTCTCATGAGGAAAAAACTCGTTGTCTCAACAAAAATCAGAGTAAATATCCCTCTCAAGTTCCAGTATAAAGAAAGAAAAATAAACGAAAATAAAAGTGTGGAAATAAATAGTAGAATCTTCTCTAAGAGACCTCCGAGTAGATGCATTCTACTACCTTCTCCCTTGATTGCCTATGGGGGGAAAGGGGAAATAGAGGAGTGGGTCAGATTAAAAGTCTGGTGAATGATAGTAACTACTAGAATCTTTAAGCAAAGTAAAAGTAATAGACTCTTCAATAGTTCTAGTATATATAAAAGTAAACAAAGGGAATAGGAAAGAGATAACGCTGGAAATAAATACGAATTAACTAGTACTCAATTAATTAGATAGGTTAAGTTTGATTGTTTGCACTTGTCTTTGATAGCTATTTGATTAGGCTAAATTCTTAATCCTTTAATTAGGCTAAAATTCTAATTCCACCCTTTGATCGGCCTGCTACTCCATAATACCTACTACGGACTAGACGCTATATAACTTCCCACACAGCAGCCAATAGTAACTATGAAAGATACACAAAGTAGCCACTATGGACTAGATGATACATAGCTCCCTACACAGAAGGCAATGGTGTCTACGAAAGCCACACATATTAAGCGCTTGGAACTTATAACGATTACTGAGCACCGGAATGAAAGTCGCACGCGTAACTGCCACCATACTCATGGTACACATTTTGCTCCACCTATTGGGTCGTATTATTACCTCGACTCAGCATAAGTGTGCCCCTCATCTTACTTCAGGATTATATGAAACACCGTATCCATAGAAAATATAGGCGAATGCTGCCAGTACTGGCCCGTCATCCAAACAATATCTAATAGTTCCCTTGTACAATTCCCCCATGATTTGAACTCTCTATATTGACCAATTACTACCACTAATAGCATAAGCATGCCCTTTGTTTCACTTCAGGTTTATGTGAAACACCGTGTCCATAGAAAATATAGGGGGATATTATTTTGGTACAGGTCCTACTTTCATCTTTGCTTACTAACTTAGATAAATTATTTAAATATGCCTTTATAGTTATCTTCACTATCTTTTCTTATTAATTTATCCTAAGTCTTGAAATAAGCCTTCATCCATTCTTTTTCTTATTATAACCTATGTTATAATCATGCTTATTAAGTAACCCAAGCTCTAAGTGTGAAAATAAGCCTTTTTCATCTTTTACTTTCTTTTTAGTTATAACTCTAAGTTATAACCATACCAATTATCTTTAATTAGTCCAATGCTAATCATAATTAAGCTCAATTTCAGTCCAATTCCATCATTTATTACAGTCTTTATAATTTACATCTTATTTTCTTCATTCAATATTCTTACTTATTTAATTCATAATCGCGTTTAATCTATTCTAATCCATATGCGAAGAAAGAGGAGAAAGACGAAAATCGACGCTTGCATATAAATCCAAAACATAGGAACAATACATAAACTTAAATACTGTAAATAAATTGTAAATAAATGGAAAAGCTATAATTCATAGAAATAAACTAAAACTTACTGAAAATAATAGCTAGAAGAAATAGACTGAAAATAATTTTAAAACTGTAAACAAATTACTAAAAAAAAGTAACATCAAAATCATAGTAAAACTACAACTATTGAAAATCCTATTATTTTAAATTACTTAAAGAAATTTAAAATAATTACAAGCACTCACCTCGGTCCTTAGCTCTTCGCGTTAGGCATTCATGGATCCACTTGGGGTTGCTAAATATTTTTATGTAAAAGAATTTTCTCCTTGGAAAATTATTCTTCTTAGGATCCTTCCTGAATAGGTGAACCCGATTAGAGAAAATATTAGAATGAGAAGAAGTGTTAGGCTTAGGGTTCTATTTATAAGGGTAGAATTAGATCTTAGACCGTTGGATTCGGGGATTGAATAGGATGCAACTACATCATAGGAAGAATAGAGCCATCAGATGTAGAAATGGAAGGACTAGATCGAGTTGAAGAATGCAAAATACATCTACAATGTTCGAAGGAACGAACATTCGTTCGTTCACCTAAAAGGATAGGCTCTTCGACTGGGCGGTGGATCGCCCTTGTGCCCAGGTCAACCGGCCGGTCGACCTGGCCTATTCTTTTTCCGTTTTCATCGATTCTTGTTTAATTTGTATTTTGACAAGAAAATTACAACGGACACAATGGTGCAACTCCCATGGCTCAATTCTGATAATTTTACAAATTTATTTTGTTATTTAACTAATCAACGAATTAATTATTATGGGTTAAAATTTTGGGTTGTTAAGTTCTCCCCTCCTTAAAGGATTTTGTCTCTGAAATCTCTAAGGATAAAAGAATGTGCTAAATGTTTTCATCCAATTCTACAGCCAACTACTCAATCATCAACGATTCATCCATTGTCCTTAAGTTTTTCTAATGCAATTTGTGTTACTTATGCAATTAGTATAGTGTAAATGTCCCTAACTAATGCAAAAGATTAGGCGGTCCACTGATTCAATTGACCTCCTTTTATGTAATCGTGTCCGTGCCATGTATCCAAATAAATGCAAAAATTTCCCAATGATAACTGAAAATTCTATATGCGTGCTACAAACATCATCCAAATGCAACAATCACGTGTTAAACATCCATTTATAGCAACCATGAAAAATAGGATAAAAATGCACGCACATCCATATGTATATGCTTTAGTGTCCTACTTAGGCCGATCCCTAAAGATATTAGTGCCTAGTGTAAGTATTAGCATCCACTAGCAAACACTTGCAACCACTAGCATCCATCATAGATAACATGTTCTAATAACATGTTTACATCAAATCATATCATCCATAGGTTAAATCCTAAGTTCTACTCTCCTAAGGGATGATAAAGGAAAGAACCTATTCAAAACTAAAGATGGAAATTGGAAATTCTAAAACTTACTATTAGAGAAATGCGGATATGAGATACGAATTTTCTCCTAACCAAACCAGTCTTCTTCGAAGTCTTTTTAACTATGTTGGAACTAAGGCAATCCCTTTGTAGACTCTATCCAACACGAAAGCGACTTGCGTGGTCTTCCATAAAGAGCTTTGGAAGGTGTCTGTAACGAGCCGTTTTTTTCGTATCCTTTGAATAAACAATAAACCACACATGTGCAACTCAAACTGCACGAAGTAGCAGATCATTAAGGGTAGAAAGAAAATAATGACAGAACAGAATCTCACACGAATGGAATAACATATATTATTTCAATAATAATCTTTACAGCGGAAAATTTTAAATACAATATCGGAGTCAAACCTAGATTAAGCTTGGATAGTTATAACACCTGCCTTTACAAATGTTGACAACAAAACAAATGGAATAGATGCAGCAGATAATAGAATTCTTCCATACGATGATGAAGATCTCCAGCTCTTTTTTGGAAACTCCAACTATCTTCAACTAAACCTAAAACTACTCGGATCTGATCCAAGTATTAAAAATTCCCGGATTAGGCTTGATAAACCAGCGTGAGATACTCAAAATTTAAAATGACTATATTATCAAAACCTTTGAAAAGAAGGGTATCTCATAAGATCACATCCATATATAAACACGAATGGGTTTCTACTTTATAATAACCAAAACACTTTATATCAAAATACATTGATATTATTTTTAATGACACTCTTTTGAAAACACTTTTCTAATAAACTTATTCAAACAAGGTATCAATATATGGACTAAGTCTAAGGTAATATATCCGTACTAGGTCAAAGGAATATACCGAACGGAATATATAGTACCAAAAGGGGTAGCTGAAATGTTTGCAAGTCATTACAACTATTTTGGAAATACAATCAAAACCGTAAATCTCATATTGGGATTAGATTTCCAACATGATGGAAAACTAGTGAAAAGATCAATCTGTATCCATGGCTTACGTCCAAGACACAAACGATGCTATACAACCCAAATGGCTAAAAGTGGATACAATCTGCGAATAACATCCAAGGACTCAGACTTCGCGCATTCCTTCCATAAGGCCTACATATGTGGTATTTGGGGCTTAGAACATCTGATAACCCAAATCACTATTATTCAAAATGCGAGCATACTTCTGACCACATAGAATCCCACCATAATCGAGGTGTGAGGCTCGCGAGGCTATGATTACCTTTTACATATCACATATCACATCTCTGAATGCTACACTGCTATTTCTTTGATCACTATTTTACTCCCACAAGCATACAACCTCTGAGCACGTATGTCTCGGAGAAGGGTGTTAAGCTAAGAGAAGTTTCCTTCTAGCCACCAAGTAGATGTACATTTGTAAAAGTCACACGTTGTGTCTCAGAAATGCAATGTCAAACATTCATCCATACAAGCTTGTTCTGGGACTGAACGAAACCGAAGGCACTCTCCAACTACCACTGCTAGCGAGCAGTCCTTGCAATCCGAAAAATCTCCACAACGAGGAGACCACTGCTATAAATAACCCTATAATAGGAGTGACCCGGAGCATGTTCAACAAGCAGTCCTCACGCTTTGAAGATCCATGGTCCTCAATAATCATCATCTTCAACATGTCTTCACTTTCGAACGTATACATTGGTTCGAAGTGGTTTTCGGATATGAATCACCAAAATCCAACTCTTGTTTCTTCGAAGCCAATTATCGCTTTAAAGGATATTAAATTCATATGTGGATATCAATCATCAATCAATTACTTCATTTTTTATTTCAATCAAATATCTTTCTTAGATATATTCTTTTTAATTTAGTCCATTTCCTTTTCAAGAGTATATTGAATCATTAAGCCTCATTTATTAAATCATTCGATTTATTTAAACCTTTCTTAAATCCTGAAATAATTCCAAATCATTCATTAAATCTTAATCAAATATTTCTTATATTCAAGCTATAACTTTTAACTTAGGGAAAATATTCTCAAATCATTTATTAAATCTTAATCAAAGATTTCTTTCTTAACTTCAAATCATATTCTTGCAAATCGAAGATTTTCATAACAGAGCACTACTGCCATCTTAGATATGGTAAATTTCACCTCTAGGGACTGATGGCAAGTAATCCTTCATCATGATTATCTTTGTCTTCAATAATCTTTGTCTTCAATATTTTTATGTCAAAAATTAGTTTGAAAGGGTTTTCAGATAGGAATCACCCAAATCCGATCTCGGTTTTCTTCGTACCAATCATCGAGTAAAAGATGTTAAGTGGTTAATTAACATTCAAAGAATTTGTTTCTTTTCTTTTATCTTGAAAATACATAAATATGATCTTTTAGAGCATCCGGGCTTTTCTTTCGATCTGTTCCACCCCTCGCTTAAAAAAAAGAAAACATAGGTCAGGTAAGTTCATGGCACTGGTTGCTCCATCCTTAACCTTAGTTAAACACCTTGTTTTATCATTCCAGATCTCATAGGCAGGACAAATGTACTAGTCGTTTCTGCATACTCAGTTATTGTTTTTATTTTGGAACTGTTTATAAGATTCCAAATTATCTTTTTAACTCTTAATGTTTTCTTATAAAAACATTCATAATTGATTCTAGGAAAAATCGCTAAGTTTAAATTCATAATCAAAAGGTTATAGAATTTGTAGCATAAAAGTGCTACGGAAAGTGCTATATAAGCTTATTTGATTTAAACAACCTTTTCATATTTGAAAATTCATATTATCAATTCCAAATCTCTTTTAAACCATTTTTAATAGATTTATCAAATTTATTTCATATTTTTTACCATTAAATAATAATATTATTAAAGAAATTCCTTTTTGGATTTCGAACTGCAAAACCGCGATGTTTTCAGAAAATTGTTTTGGACATAATTCAAACTCTACTCAATGAAATATTGATTTTATTTCTTCGTTTGAAAACTATGTATATATTAGACCGAAAATTTTTTATCTCGGAGAATTCCGAGATATATTTCACTTTGTACACACGTTTAATTTTTTGGCGTGAAATCGCGAACTATCATTACGCGACGCGCATAGTTTGACTTGTTTTTCAATTTCTTCTCAAACTTCATGAAAACACTTTTAAATGTTTATAAAAAATTTCTAAATCATTTTAATCTAAACAACATTCCCATCATTTCAAACTCATTTTTCATTTCATTTCATATTATAATATTATATTATTATAATATCATTTTCAATCTTTTTAGACATTTTGAAATAATTAAGAGGCTAGATAATTTCCATACACACATTTCTATGGATTTACTTCTCATTTAATTAACTATGCTTATTAATCATTTATTTTATCATTTATCAAACCAATTTATCATCCATATCACAAATATATAATCAACCATAATATCAACAAAGTTATCTTCCAATATCAACCAATATTCAACATATTAATTTCTAATTTAACATGTTTATTATCAACTTAAGTTTTATTAAAATAAAGCTAAGATTCGAGTATTCACCTTTAACCAAATCGTTTAAATTTCTACCAACATTCACTTGCAACAACTCTTCACTTAAACTTCAACTAATCAACTTCTACTCCATTTCTTTTGCTTTATGCTATCGACCTCTTCTTCCGAACTCCTGAAAATTCGGCAGAGCCTCTGCAGCACCTTGTTTTTGCTCGAAGTTCCTTGGAATGAAATCGGAGGCACTTCCTTCTATTTTTCTTGCTCCGGAGCATCATGACTTACTCCTCCCTCCTCCATAGGTTCGGCCTCCTCCTATTCCACCCCTTCCTCCATCATTTCTTCATTTTGAAGATGCTAAACCATATTTTAATGGCATTCTAAGGTCTTTGACACAGTTTGGTGGTGCTTTGACTTTATTTGATATGCTTTTGAAAAAGTTAGTAAAGAAATGGAAGAGAAGAAGAAGCCATTAAAGAGAGCTTCAAGGAGGAAGAAGAAGAAGATAGAAATAGTGTGAAAAAGTGAGAAAATGTTTGGAATTTATAGAAAAAAAATGAAGTGGTAAGTTACCAAAATATCTCTTTACTAAATTGCCAAAATAACCTTACTTACTTCTTAAGTAACCTTAATCATCACATTTCAAATCATTACTTTATGCCATTTTCGCTTAAATATTAACTAAAAAAAGTAGTAATTATGTTTCTTTGATTTGATGTTTTACATTTTGACTTTTGTATTTTTTTGTCTTTTATGCTTACTTTTTGTTAATTATATTCTCGAATTTTCTAAGTATGTTTAGTAAAAGTAAACTTGATTAGTGATTTAATTAATATTTATATTATTTGAATATATGTTCCTATATAAGAAAATAAAGGTGCGACGACGTTGCGACAACTTTTAATCGACAAAATGTCGTTTCGACAAAATGTTTTACGGTAACATTTTGACGTTTATGTTAAACTATTTATTTATGTAAACCAAATTTAAAAATAAATTTTTATAATGCTATTTAAAAATATAAGCACTCATAAATAAATTAAAATAATTTATTTAATCATTGAAACTTATTTTTCTAAAATCAGCATTTTGTCACTTTTGTCGTTATAGGCAAATGTTACTATTTTTGTGTATACTTCTCTTTTCAAATCCTATCTAATATTGTTTGAATAATATAACCTTACTTCACATTTAAAATTACTTTAAATAGTATATTTTAAAGTGATGAAATTCTGGGTCGTTACATTCTCCTCTACTTAAAAGAATTTCATCCTCGAAATTACCCAAACAAAAGTTTGCCCAAAACATTTATCTTCAAACTTAATTCCATATAATATACACGGATCATCCGTATGAAATATCTTATTCGATCTCCTATTCGAATACACAACTTTATTTCCAAACTAGTATCGATCCCTCTATCCTCTAGTGCGGACTTTAATCAGGCTCTTTGCTCAGAGACTTTTTCTTTCCTTGCATAGCTCTCAATTATGATAGAAAACTCAAGTACCTAACCAAAAAATCATCATCAATGTTCATCGTCGAGAATCGAGCGATAAATTCTTTTCCGGACACCTCAAAAGTTTCGTACTCGCATATTAGATCAAAATTTGTGTGACGAAATGATCTACATAATATATATATATATATATATATATATATATATATATATATATATATATTAACCCTCAAAACTTTCATGAAAACTTTAGCTTAAATTTAAACATTTTATAAAGGTTCTTCTTAGATAATCCCTTTAATTATTTATTTCCAAATATATTTAATAAGGGAAAATATTCCTAAGAAACCATTTTTCACTCAAAAGATAATTTACCTGTAAAAAGTTTTCCCACAATCTTTTAACTCAATATGTTTCCTTTAACACTAATATTATTTTTGAATCATTTCGTAAAACTGTTATTTAAGTTTATTACATCTTATAACTTATGTAATCAATCGCTTTTAAAGACTTGAATCCAAATTCTTAATAATGCTTGTATTCAATAATTAAACATTTTCCAAGTTATAATTTCCTTTTTTGTTAATAATCACATTTATAAATTTAATTATACGATTTCATTTACTTAGAATATTTCGCAATTGTTAGCTTTTACCAAAAAAATTCATAACTTTCTTCGCTTTGAGTTAGGTATGATTCAGAAATTTTCGACTGTCCAAAATAATCGTAAATTCCGCTTTATTTTAGCAATTAATGATTCACATTATTTGTTTAACTTATGAAAATTGTATAGATCAAGTAACTTCAGAACAATCCAAGAAACTGGGTACTACCAATAGTATTCTCTTAACAAGAAGAGTAATACTTAAGAGAAGTGCTTACCATCCGAACATATCTTGCCCATTTTTAGTTATTTTCAAGCCAATCGAATTAGTTATCATAAAATACCTCTTTTTATTTGAAATAATACCATTTTCAAAATCCTTTAGTGATTACTTTATAAAACCTATTTTATAAATTTATCTTATATGAACTTCGTTTAAATTTCCATAACTCTTTTACTCGAATTTAAATTCTTATTCCTTTTATCTTTTTACACAATCATTTAAATACATTTTTATCTTATGTGTTCATCCCTTAAACAAATCTTATTATCAAACACCTTGCAGTCAAATCGTGAAACTTAATTCACAAGGTATTTTTACTTAAACTTTTAAATCAAACAATTGATTAATTTATGATAGTAACTTAACATTATCATTTCTTAATTTTTTAATTTGGAATGTGTATTAAAGATCTTAATTACCTTATCAGAATTATTACTTATCGATTATCTTTATGAAACATCTTATAGTCAAACTGTGAAATTCTAGTCACAAGATGTTCATATTTAAATTTCACTAATCCTGATTTCTAACTATACAACTTTTCAAAATATATAGTTTATATTCAAAATATAATCCTAGGTAAAATTATTTCACTTACCAAATTTTAAAAATTAGTGTGTCGTCTCATCTTGTTTAAATGTTTAGGAAACCCTATCGCTTACATGGAGCTCTCATGCATCGACCAGAATCCGTATACCACTCAACAGATTAAACAACACAAAACATTTTTGTATCCAATAACATATTCGCTCTCATATAGAATACACTCAAACTCATTCTAGGGTGTTACTAACCTTATCTCTAATGAGTTACTCATCCTACGGTGTTACTAACCCTACCTCTAATGAGCTACTCATCTTAGGGTATTACTAACCCTATCTCTAATGAGTTTTTACCCCCAACAAATCCTAGATTCTCGCTTTACCTTCAGCTCTGATACCAAATGTAATGAACCATTTTTCTGTACCTTTTGAATCGACAATAAACCATACATGTCCAACTCAAATTGCACGAACAAGCGGATCATTAAGGGTAGAATGAAAATAGAGACAGAATAGAATCTCACATGAATGGAATAACATATATTATTTCAATAATAATATTTACAACGGAAAATTTTAAATACAATATCAGAGTCTAACCTAAATTTTGGACAGTTATAACACCTACCCTTACAAATGCTGACAACAAAACAAATGCAGTAAATGCAACGGATAATAGAATTCTTCCATACGATAATGAAGATCTCCAGCTCTTCTTTGGAAACTCCAACCGTTTTCAACTAAACCTAAAAATACTCAGATCTGACCCGAGTATTAAAAATACCCAGATCAGGCTTGATAAACCAGCGTGAGATACTCAAAATTTAAAATGACTTTATCAAAACCTTTGAAAAGAAGGGTATCTTATAAGACAACGCCTACATATAAACATGGATGGGCTTTTACCTTGTGATAACCAAAACACTTTATGTCAAAATACACTTGATATTATTTTTAATGACACTCTTTTGAAAACACTTTTCAAATAAACTTATTCAAATAAGGTATCAATATCTGGACTAAGTCTAAGGTAATATATCTGAACTAGGTCAACGGAATATACTGAACGAAATATACGATACCAAAAGGGGTAGCTGAAATGTTCGCAAGTCATTACAACTATTTTGGAAATACAATCAAAACCGTAAATCTCGTATTGGGATTGGATTTCCAACATGATAGGAAATTAGTGGAAAGATCAATCTGCATCCATGGCTTACGTCGAAGACTCGTACGCCGTTATACAACCCAAATGGCTAAAAGTGGATGCAATCTACGAATAACATCCAAAAACTCAGACTTCGCGCATCCCTGCAATGAGGCCCATACACATCTGGTACTTGGGGCTCATAACATCTGATAACCCAAATCACTACTATCCGAAATGCGAGCATACATCTGACCACATAGAATCCCATCATACCCGGGGTGTGAGGCTCGTGAGGCTAAGATTACCTTTCACATATCACATATCACATCTCTAAATGCCACACTGCTATTCCTTTGATCACTATTTGACTCCCACAAGCATACAACCCTTGAGCATGTATGTCTCAAAGAAGGGTGTTAAGCTAAGAGAAGTTGCCTTCTCCACCACCAAGCAGATGTACATTTGTAAAAGTCAAATATTGTGTCTCGAAAATGCAATGTCAAACATTCATCCATATAAGTTCGTTCTGCGACCGAACGAAATCGCCCTTCTACTACCACTAGTAGAAAGTAGTCCTTGCAATCCAAAAAATCTCCACAACGAGGAGACCACTGCTATAAATAACTCATTAATGGGAGCGACCCAGAGCATGTTCAACAAGCTGTCCTCATGCTATGAAGATCCATGGTCTTCAATAATCATCATCTTCAACTGGTCTTCACTTTCGAACGTATATATTGGCTCGAAGTGGTTTTTGGATAGGAATCACCCAAGTCCGATTCTGGTTCCTTCGAGGACAATTATCGCTTTAGAAGACATTAAGTTCATATATGGATATCAATCATCAATCAATTACTTCATCTTTTATTTCAATCAAATATCTTTCTTTGATATATTCTTTTCAATTTATTCTATTTCCTTTTCAAGAGTTTATAGAATCATTAAGCCTCATTTATTAAATCATTTGATTTATTTAAACCTTTCTTAAATTCTGGAATAATTCCAAATCATTTTCTCTTTTACTTAGAAAAACCTTTCCAAATCATTCATTAAATCTTAATCAAAGATTTCTTATATTCAAGCTATAACTTTTAACTTAGGGAAAATATTCCCAAATTATTTATTAAATCTTAATCAAAGATTTCTTTCTTAACTTCTAATCATATTCTTGCAAATCGAAAATTTTCATAACAGAGCACTACTACCATCTTAGATATGGTAAATGTCACCTCCAGGGACTAATGGAAAGTATTCCTTCATCATGAATATCTTTGTCTTCAATATTTTTATGTCGAAAATTAGTTTGAAGGGGTTTTTGGATAGGAATCACCCAAATCCGATCTCGATTTTCTTCGTACCAATCATCGAATAAAAGATGTTAAGTGGTTAATTAACATTCAATGAATTTTTTCTTTTCTTTTATCTTGAAAAAACTTAAATATGATCTTTTAGAGCATCAGGGCTTCCCTTTCTATTTGCTCCACCCCTCGCCTAAAAATAGAAAACATAGGCCATGTAAGTTCAGGACACTGGTTGTTTCATCCCTAATCTTCTTTAAACACCTTGTTTTATCTTTTCAGATCTCACAGGGGGGAAAATGTACTAGTCGTTTCTGCGTACTCAGTTATTAGTTTTATTTTGGAACTGATTATAGGATTTCAAATTATCTTTTAAACTCTTAATTTTCCTTATAAAAACATTCATAATTGATTCTAGGAAAAATCGTTAAGTTTAAACTCATAACCAAAAGGTTATAAAATTCATAGCACAAAAGTGCTGCGGAATGTGCTATATCAGCTTATTTGATTTAAACAACCTTTTCATTTTTGAAAATTCATATTTTCCGTTCCAAATCTCTTTTAAACCATTTTAATATATTTGTCAAATTTATTTCATATTTTAACCATTAAAAAATATCATTTATAAAGAAATCCTTTTTTGGATTCCGAACTGCATAACCGCGATATTTTTAGAAAATTGTTTTGGACATAATTCAAAATCTACTTGATGAAATGTTGATTTTCTTTCTTCGTTTGAAAACTATTGATATAATAGATCGAAAATTACTTATCTTGGAGAATTTCGAGCAACATTTTACTTTATACACACATCTAATTTTTATGGTGGGAAACCGCGAACTATCGTTATGCGACGCGCATAGTTTTGACTTGTTTTTCAATATCTTTTCAAACTTCTGGAAAACACTTTTAAATGTTTACAAAACATTTCTAAATCATTTTAAAATCATTTTAAACAACATTTCATCATTTCAAACTCATTTTTCATTTCATTTCATATTATAATATTATATTATTATAATAACATTTTCAACCTTTTTAGATATTTTGAAATCATTAAGAGGCTAAATAATTTTCATAAACCCATTTCTATGGATTTTCTTCTTGTTTAATTAACTATAATTATAAACTGTTTCTTTTATCATTTATCAAACTAAGTTATCATCCATATCACAAACATATAATCAACCATAATATCAACCAAGTTATCTTCCAATATCAACCAGTATTCAAACATATTAATTTCTATTTTAACATGTGTATTATCAACTTAAGTTTTATTAAAATAAAGCTGAGATTTGAGTACTCACCTTTAACCAAATCGTTTTAACCTCCTACCAACATTCATTTGCTACAACATTCATTTGCAGCAACGCTTCACTTAAACTTCAACTAATCAACTTCTACTCCATTTCTTATGCTTTATGCTTCGACCTGTTTTTCAAAGTCCCGAAAGTCCAACAGAGTTTCCACAGCACCTTGGCTCCTTGGAATGAAATTGGCGGCACTTCCTTCTCTTTTTCTTGCTTCGGAACTTCAAGACTTACTCCTCCCTCCTCCATAGGTTCAGCCTCCTCCTATTCCTCCTCTTCCTCCATCATTTCTTTAATTTTCGATTCTAAACCATTTATAATGGTATTCTAAGGTAGTTGGCAAAGTTTGGTGTTGTTTCGATTTTATTTGATATGGTTTTGAAAATGTTAGTAAGGAAATGGAAAAGCAGAAGAAGCCATTAAAGAGAGCTTCGAGGAGGAGGAAGAAGAAGGTAGAAATAGTGTGAAAAAAAGTGAGAAGATGGTTGGAATTTATAGAAAAAATTGAATTTGTAAGTTACCAAAATATCCCTTTACCAAATTACCAAAATAACCTTACTTACTTCTTAAGTAACCTTATTTTTTTCAACACTTAACATCATATTTCAAATCATTACTTTATGTCATTTCACTTAGATATTAAGGAAATAAAGTAATAATTATGTTTGTTTGATTTGATGTTTTACTTTTTGACTTTTGTACTTTTTCATCTTTTTATGCTTACTTTTTGTTAATTATATTCTAGAATTTACTAAGTATGTTTAGTAAAAGTAAACTTGATTAGTGAATTAATTAATACTTATACTATTTTAATATATGTTTCTATATAAGAAAATAAAGGTGCGGCGACGTTGCGACAACTTTTAATGGAAAAATGTTGTTTTTCGACAAAATGTTTTACGGTCATATTTTGACGTTTTAGTTAAACTATTTATTTATGTAAACCAAATTTAAAAATAATTTTTTATAATGCTATTTATAAATATAAACACTTATAAATAAATTAAAATAATTTATTTAACCATTGAAACTTACTTTTTTGAAATCTCCATTTTGTCACTTTTGTCGTTATAGGAAAATGTTGCTATTTTTGTGTATACTTCTCTTTCCAAATCCTATCTAATATTGTTTGAATCATACAACCTTAATTATTTTACATTTAAAATTACTTTAAATAGTATATTTTAAAGTGGTCAAATTCTGGGTCGTTACAGTGCCATTCCAATGCTAGCTTGAGAACTATTATCTTATGCTGATTCCACTAAAGAAAGATGTTTTTCCCAAGTTCTTCCAAAATCATGAATATCCATTCTCAACCATGCGTGTCTTATAATTTTAATAACTCCATTTTACTGCTCTTCTTTAGTCTGTTCACATGAATCACCATTCCTAGGTTCTCACTAGGGTTTTATATACTTTATGGAAACTCTATTATTACTTTCAAAAGTAAGTGATGTTGTCTCCTTTATAGCCTTACACCTTTTCCATTGCACAAGAAAATGATTCCTATCTACTCCACATTTAGGAGTTTGGTTTGGTATTTAACACTTTATTTTAAAAATTAAGGTTTCTAAATTTTTAAAACATCAAATCCAAAAAAAATTGCCTTTAAAAATGTTATTTTTAAGTTTCTGTTAGATTCAAAAATACTTCGTTGCTCAATATTTTATTTTCCCGGACTTGCATCCTTATAGTTTTTTTTGTATTTACATTATTTTCCAAACCTAGAGGGAAAAATCTTTCAAAATTTAAGTCCAAAACTTATTCCTCGTTTTCTTTTAAAGACCTTTTCAGTTCTCTATAAAAATTTGAATTTTCAAATTCTACTTTTATTAAGTTTTTCGTTTCCAAAAACTTATTTACTTTTTTCACCAAACCATTTTCTTTTAAAATATCTTTAAAATATCCTTATGTGTTTTCAAAACATCTTCTTATTACAGCAAATGGCCTCATACCTTAATGTGTTGGAACTGCTTTCTCTTTTGAGAAATTATTAATGCTAAAATCTTCAATGAATCCTTTTAAAGGAGTACTTCATGTTTATGTGAAATTACAAGGAACTTATTTTATATTTTTATGAAATAGGCTATACAAAATATGTTACTTCTCATACCTTGTACATCTATTTCATGTATTCCTTGTAACTTGCACAAAACATTTTTATTAGTTTCATAGAAAATTATACCATCGCTCTTTTCATTCCAATAGATTAAAGTATGTTTAATTTATATTCTCTTACGATAGACATCTTCTAATAAAAACTTACCTTCAAAACTATTTCGATATATCCATAATCAAAAACATTTCCTTATACTTATTTAATTAATAAGTGTATTCACAAATCACTTTTATTTCTACTCTTAGAAATTATCCTTTTTTAAAATAAATTTTGTTTGGGTTAGAACAGATGTTGCGTAAAACACTCTTAACTCAAAAATACTATTGTATGGATTTAATTAAAATAAATACTAATAAACCTCATGTAAAAACATTTCCTTTTGGAGTCACCCACTATAACAATAGTGTTATAGCCTACGCTCCCTTTATTTTCCACGAAAGCATCTATTACAATAATAAATGTTGTAACCTATGCTTTCTATATTTAATACACTCTAGGCTATTATATTTAAAATCTTTGTTTACCTATAAAGAAACTACCAAGCAATATACGCTCTATAATTCTTCAAAAAGAATTTCACTTTTAACAAAATTTACATCATATAGAAACCAATTTAAATTTCATGCCACTTTTTTTCAAAAATCCAATATTTACTTCTTCAAAAATGTTTACAATTATATTTTTTCAATTTTTCAATTCTAACTATTTCATTTTATTAGGCTAGGCATAAAGTGAATTTTCCTCTTACTACCCTAGGAGTACCCGTCCTAAACCTTACAAATCTTATTTCCTTACTAAAGTCTTTTACTCTTATTCCTATTTTATGCTCATATTTGTTTCAATGCACTACCGTTAAATCCATTTACCTAAACCTAAATGTACAAAACCATTTCTCAGACTCTTTCCATGAGTTGAAATGCACTTCCTTATTCCAAAAGCGACACTTGAAGAATTTTTCCTTCAAATGATGAATGCAAAGTGTACAAAGTACCTCCTTAAAATGTTTGGGAAATCTTTAACGACTGGAATAGAATCTAGCTCTCACAGAGATGAATCATGGGAATAAAGAAAGCTCAACATGACTAACCGCTATGGGTTGCAAGAAACTTCGAGAGTCCATCCGCTACACGTCCCTAATCTAACAACTCCCTTCTCGCTGTCTAATATCGCGCCATAAGTGGATAACCAATCCATCCCCAAAACCATCCCATATCCCAAAAATCCCAGTCCATAGGCATCACAATCAAACTTTACGCCTAGTATAAAAAATTTCAAACCCCTTGTTGAAAGGAAATTATTATTATTAGAAGTGAATTACTTAATGGAAGTAATTAAAGTAAATTAATTAATAATTCAAGATAATTAATCGAGTAATTAATGAACGACTAAATTAAAATAATAATTACTTAGTGAAAGTAATTAAGAGCAGATAAATAATGATTAAAGATTGATTTATCAATGTTAAAGGTTAATTGGTTTAAAGGATAATTAATTAATATGACAAATTAGTTAAAGTAATCAAATTAAGAACAATAAAGTAAAGGTTAATTCATAAAGGTGATTAAGAAATGATTATTAATTAAGGAATAATTAATTATTGTAATTAATTAAGGAATAATAAATTTATTAATAAATCTAGGATTTATTAATTAAAGTAATTAATTAAAGGTTAACTAATAAAAGTTATTAAAGTTTAATTAATTACAATTAAGTGTTAATGAATTAAGATAATTAATTAAAGAAACGATTAATTAATGAAGGTGGTTGAGACTTGATCAATTGTGGTTAACGATAATTAATCATTGATTAAAAAATTACTAATGGAAGTAATTATGTGGTTGATAAATTTAAAACCACCCAATTTATTCATCCTAATTAAAGATGTTTGATTGCTATTGAATGTTGTGTGATGGATTGATATATTTGATATGTGATGTGATGCTATGTAATACTTTATGTTGAGCTGTTATATCTGTGATGTATATACTATTGTATGAATATGAAAACCCCTTGACCCGTAAAACGACATTTGAATTTCGATGCGACAGGGAGTCGGATTCCAGTTGTTTATCCGAAACCCACATCGAACCGTAATGGTAAATCTTTGTGATTGATAAATTTATTTTATCTATGAATCTGTCAATAAAGACAAGCATTATGAGTTATACCGCTTATCGATATGATTGAATCTGTGATGATGATGTTGTGCACCATTGTGTTGAACCCCTGGACCACACTTATACACACACAATTATGGATTGCACGTGGAAATGGGTTAAGTCACAGATTTTGAAATAGTTTTAAAGATTGAATTTTTGAATCCAAAATATTTTTGGAATTAGAATTGAAAGCTTTTAAAAATGAATTTCAAAAATAAAAGTTATTTTGAATAACTTGATTGAGTTTTGAAATTTAAATAAGTTGATTCAAATTTGAATTCAATATTTGAAATTGAATTCTATGATTTGGGAACTAGGGTTAAAAAGGTTATTCAACTTATAAATGGGTTTATATGGGTTTTAAATCATTTTAAAAGTGTTGTTTTTGGGACTTTAAATTTAACCCAAGATTTTAACTTGTATAAATAAAAATCGGATTTTTCTGGAACGAAAACTATTTGTCTTCAAACAATAAAAGCTTTCACATAAGAAATGAACTTTCAATTTGTGTTAAAAGGATTTCAAGTCTAAAATGAAAATAGTTTTCCAAGTTATACATAAATCTTTGGAAACGTGTTTTGAAAGCTATAAATTAAATCTTTAATTTAAAGATTTAATGAGTTAATCCAATTGAAATGGAAATTGTTTTGAAATCTATGAATGGATCTTTGTGAAACTGGGTGAAACTTTATGAAACAAATCTTTTTGTTTAAAAGATTTGAAATGGTAATTTTTTTAACCATTTGAAGAAAGGTTTTGGATTTTTAAGTTGTGAGTTAACTGAAATCCCGTATCCTTATGTTTTTAAAAGATTGCGCTCACTATTCGGTTTAGCCGGGAGAGGACCTTGTGTCATATAGCCCATTCCGAATAGTGATACGACGTTATGGATTGCAATTGAAGACCGGGTGTCTTCGATTATGTTAGGATAACCTATCGATTGTCTCTACACCGAGTAGAAACGGTATAGAGATTCCCTAAGTGATGGGAAATCCGATCGGGATTGTGGATACCCGGATTTGCAAGGCCTTCTTCCTTTATTGGACGAAGTGCCTTCGGTTCTGTTCGAACCCGGAACAGACTTGTATGGTTGTATGTCTGACACAACACTTTGAGATATAAACTGATCTCTATCAAATACATTTCTGCTTGGTGGCAGAGAATTCATTCTCTTAGCTTAACACCCTTCTCTAAGATGTATAAGCTCAGAGGTTATGTAGTAAATGGTTATCAGTGATATATTCCCAATTTGGTAGTGTGGCACGCTGAGTGCTGCTGTGTATCATTTGTTGATCAAAGCATGGCTTTTGTATAAAGCGTAGCTTTGTGGACGAGACTGCATCAGGACCTCACACCCTAGAAATGGTCGAAACAACAAAGATGCAATAAGTTTATGAGGGTCGCGCCCTTTAGGGTGTGTCATTCCCTTTTGGAAAAAGGGTGATATCATGGTATGGAGCCCAGATACTTACTCATGTGGATACTGCAGATCTATTACTTTGTGATTGCTTTGTGGTTTAGAGGCGCCTCGGATAAAGGTCCCAAAGGACCGGGGGATGGCATGCTCGAGTAGTAGTTACCTAGTTGCAAAGGTAACCCGGCCTTGTGTTGGCAGAGATCCGGTTAGGTTCTCGGGATGTCCCGCCAGAGGCGTACCCATGGACAGTAGGAAGTTCCTTAGCTTGAACATTTGTTGGAAATCCAATCAAAACAATACGCGCCCTGTATGGTTTTAGTTGTATAACCTGCCATGAAATGTGGGGGTAACCTGCTATTGAACATGGTAGCTATAGTAGGCATAAGTGCGAAATGCCTATGCTGGCTAGGATTTATATTATACTCTTGAAATGGTTTTTCCACACGATGCACTAGTAATAATATCAAATAAATTTTCTCGTATCAAGCAAATTTGACTATCATAAGGAGAAATCTCCTCCAATTCTGCGTTTGCATTGTGTGTGTGGTGGGAGGCCTTATGTTAGTTTCATTTTCCAAAAAGCATTGTGGATTTATTTTAAATTCTCTTATTGTCTATTTTAAAAACCAAACTGTTTTGTTTGCTCATACTAGTCCCACGACTGACCTGAAGTTTATTGTTCCCTTCCTAAACTCCGGGTGCCAACAATTTTCCCACACGGGCAGTCTAGAGTTGGGTTTTTCAGATAGTCAGATTTAGTAGATTATTTGGAGCTAGTTCAGTCTTTGTATCAGGACTGCACTTGCTTATCTTTGTGCATCGTTATTGGGAGTTCGAGCTTTTTCTGGATTGGTGCCTTGGAGATGGAACTCTTTCTTGAAGACCATATTGGAGATTTTTGTTCCGTTGCTGGTGTTATCTTTTCTTTCCGCTGCTATTATCTTGTATCATATCCCTGATGTATATTCATTGTATCATTCAGTTGTATCATATTGTATGAAATGTTGTATATTGATTTATTCATTTCTTCCGCTGTGTTGTACTTAATGTGTTATAAGCTCCGGCGAACCAGATTTGACATTTGGATCTGCGGCATTTGAATACGACTGTCGTATTCGGTGCCGATTTTCGAAGGTCGAGTCAGGGTCGTTACTGCTTTAAACATTAGGTTATCCCAGAGAAAGAAGGAAAATTTACAGTTAAAAAAGGTGCATTATGTCTTCTCTATCCGTCATGCAGAAAGTGGGATGGAAAGCATTTCTCAGAACCTTCCACAATAGGTTATCCGTTGGCTTGTGCAGAGGGAACCAAACTCTACGAACCCAAGAAAAATTAACTAGATACTTGACTAAAATCAAATATAATATATTCTATTCAATAAATAACAAATTTCTCAATCTTTTATTAAATTAAATTGTAATTTAATGCTCACTAAGAAGATTGGAAAACTCATTTCTTTCTTTTGAAACCAAAAAAAATTATTAGTAAAACTAAATATTACGTATAACAATTGTTTCAAAATTTTCTATAATTAAATATTGATAACATCCAAATCAATTTATTTTCATTCCAAATCCATAAATATATTTTCAAAGCTTTAAAATATATTCAAAGTATATGAAATATATTTTAAAACCAACAAATATTGTTTAGAGTTCACTTGATATTTTTCTAAAAAATTTATAAGTTCTAAATTATTATTTAAATCCAAAAATAGATTTAATTTAAAGAGAAAGGAGAGGAATTTGAAATTTATGCACTCAAAGGCGAAGACCCGCCTGGAAAAGATTCAAACAAGGATAAAGGAAACTGAAAAGCAGAGAATGACTTTGGTGAACTGAGGCGGACACAAAAGGAATCAAGTTTCACCTCTTATATTGAGTTGAGAGAGACTTTAGAACGAACATACCACAATACTAGGGGGCAGACTCCCTACCACATGCCAATTAGAAGGGAGCCCATCAATAATGAAAGAAAATCAGTCAAAAACTACCTGTTCCATGAGATAAGCAGCCATAGTATTGATGATTGCAGGCACTTAAAGGATGAGATCGAAGGACATATTCGAAATGGCATGCTGTTACAGTACGTGAAAAGGCGAGCAGCGACTGTAGAATGGGAGCGACCGCCATCTGCATCAAACGAAGATGGCCCCAGATTAAGGTGTTAACTTATCATCAATTGATCAGAACAGTAAAGAATATGTAATAAACTCCACAATAAAATGGTTAAGTCACTTACATATGTACGGGATCACGAACAATCCTCAGGCATGCTCTGAGATGATGATGAACCGCCATAGTGGAGATGCATGCACTTTGATGTTTTAGTTTTTCTTTTATTTCTCTTTTTTATATCTGGAGTTGATTTCTTTAATTGGATATTTCAATTATAAAACACACTGGAATGTGAAATATGATGTTTATAATTCCAAATCCCAACCTCGAACGGTCACAATTCGCCTCGAACATAGCGCGACCTCAAACAATCACAATTCGCATCGAATGACACCCGACCTTGAACAATCAGAATTCACCTCGAACGGCGCCCGACCACGAACGGTCCCAATTCGCTTCGAATGGAACCCGACCACGAACAGTCACAATTCGCCTTAAACGACACCCGACCACGAACGGTCACATCTCGCCTCGAACGGCACCCGACCTCGAAAGGTCACATATCGCCTCGAACGGCATACGATCTCGAACTATCGCTATTCACAATCTGGTAAGATCATCGATTTCTTCACAGATCATCAACTGGTTTCGAACATCGGGATTATGGTGCTACAAACACTCCTTTCAATTGCAAGGCATGTTTGGAGGGCAAAGTGTTAACCACCTTTTGGCAAGGCAACATACAGGCGGATTTAACCCAGTCAACTACACGGTTGTCGAAGCTGGAACACTATGGGTGTGATTCGAATGGTTGAATGGGCTATCAATCATAGATAATAAACATGAATATGTAGCCAGGATTCAGCATAGCCGATGGAAAAACAGTGTGGCATGCTTGGAGTATAGATTTTGTCAAAAGATGGGTTGCTTGATGTTTGCTTTGAGTCATCTTTGGGTTTACTTTGGGTTTTCAGGAGGTCTACTTCGAGTCAAGCAAGGACTCACCTCGGGTTGGCATAATATGGAGGGATCGGCAATGACATCTGGTTGGTATTATACTAGCTTCGGGTCGACATCATTTCCACTATGGGTCGGCATCGACATCTTTGGGTCGTTGAGCTCTAAGGTCGGCAAGATAATTGTAATCGGCACACTTCGGTCGGCACTTGGATAACATGGGGTCGGTAACGAGTAGGCTTCAAGTCGGCATAGGAACTTGGGATTGGCATATCATGTTACTTCAAAGGATTGGCATTTTAAAGTCACCTTGGGGCGGCGGCAGTCTTGCTTCGGGTCAACATTACATGGAGCTTCAGGTCGGCATTTTTGGGGTCGGCATTGAGGAAGGTGCAGATTACTCCGAATCATCTTGCATGTTTCTTATGGTCAGTGTTAGAATTACTTTGGATCAGTACACTAGGTGCTCAGGGTCGACATATTAAGAACTCGAGACCTCATAGTGATGAACAATTTAAGCTCGACCGTGGTTTTGGTGGGCCCATGTAAGTGAGGAAGCCCGATAACTGGGGTTTTGCCTATAAATACAGCAGGCGGGGATTTAGAAAATGGATTCTGCTCTTCTTCATCTTCTTCTATAGAAAGCTACTCCACAAGTTTGTTTCAAAAACTGCTGATTGTAACCGTAATCAATTCTTCGAAAATAAAAAGGAAATTTTTGGAGTGGACGTAGGTCATATTTTGCATGAAGCCTGAAACATGAATGTTGTTAATAAATGTAGTTATAAGGCCACTTAAGAAATTTCATAAGGCCACTTAATACTTCTTTAATGGGAAAGAGGCAGACCTTCCAATAGCCATTTAATACCTCAATCCAAAGCGGACTCCCTCCAGAGATTTCCCACTACCTTCCTTAAAAGATAACCCCGACCATTACCAAATTCCATTAGGTACTATTGAACTAAGGACTTTGTATTTGAACTTTAGAGTTGAATGTGGACAATATTGGAATTTTTGGCATTACCAAATTTCATTAGTTCAAGGTGATATACTTTTGACGAAGAGTGTTACACATCGCTTGAACAACAATGTTTAGACAAACAAGACATGTCTAATTTAGGGTTATTGAGATAGGAAGCCTAGAGTGAGAACCCAAGAGTTCAAAAATCAAGCACGGGTAGAGTCACAAGGCTAATAAGAGAACAACTCAAAGATAGACAACATTGGGAACCCCCATTTTGGAATCAGTACCGACCCCACCTTAAGGTTCGGTACCGACCCTTGATTCCACCTCAAGTGGAACTCATCTCTTGCCTACATCCCTTACTCGATGCTAAAAGCCTATTTTTAAAGTCATTTTGTTGATCCAATGCAATTCTCCATCGATCTCCACTAACACTTGGAACTTCAGCTTTGCTCTTCCACAACATCATCATTTAGACTGGAAAACAAGCTAATATTGGTGGAAATAACCATGGAATCACAAAAGTAACCACAAGACAATTCAGGATGAAGAGTCAAAGATGACCATTTTGGCAAACTTGGGGACTAGGACCGACCCCTACCTTTGGATCAGTACCAACTTCTATCAACTGATGATGTGGCACCTATTTTCTTAGGAGAATGGTCTAGATTACGTACATTGGCTAGGAGATATTTTTATGAGATGATAGGCTCCCTAACTCTATAAATAGGAAGGTAGGGTTCATTTTTTAGGATATTTAGGCTTTAGTTCTTCCTTACGCTATATTCTTGTAATTCTAAAAATCTAAGTGTCGGAGTTGCACCGACCTCTATGAATTTCTACATTCAAGTCAGATATAAGCAATAAAATCTTTAAGTGGACGTAGACCCTATTTTTCCAAAGCACTATAAATGATTGTGTCTTGTTTATTTCTCATTTTCATTTTATATTTCTTCATATTTTATTCAGTACATAAACTTCCAGGTGCTTGTGTCATCTTTGGTTCAAACATTTTGGTGCTTTCATGAAGAACCTCATATTCTCAAGCTACTTGAATCCATCATCCACTATTGGATTTTCTATATCCAAGAGATAGATCCAATTTCTCAACCTTCTAATTCTACAACTCAGATTTGCAAAGATCTATTAGAAACTTTCTGCCATGGCCCCACCAAGAAGAGATCGCTCTACCAACTCTAGAGCGACTATTGAAGCAAAGAATTAGAATTCTCGGCAAAGGGATGGAGTTGTCTAACATACTCAAATGGAGATTCAAACTCCAACTGACATCATGGTCAGAATGGAGATGGACAGGATAATGAAGCAGATAGAAGATAGATTCCAAGCTAGTCAGAATGAGATGAACCAGATGATGCAACAGAGGTTGAGACTATTGAATGAGCTAACTCAAAACAAACATAGAAGGGACTTTAGTTCTTCATCTGAAAGTTCCTCATCATCTGAGCAAAGATGAAGGGATAGGAAGAAGAAGAAGAGAACTTAGAATGTTGCTGAAACATCGTATCAAGGAAAAGGACGAGGCTCAGGCTCAAGTTTAAGGATCGGTACTGACCCAAGGTTAAGGGTCGGTACTGGTCCCTCCAATAGTGGGCCCAAAGCTCATCCTTTGGAAGGTGGCATGGAGTTGGCTTTAGGATGTGCTGATGGTTGTCTAAATCTGGGAGAATCATGATGCTACTGATGATATTGCTCATGCAAATCAAACAGGGGGATTACTGGATGAATGGGTCTCCCAGAAGCTGGAGAACATAGGTATCGAGAGCCAAACCGAGAGCGTTCACCAGGCCGAACACTAGAAGCGCGATTACCGACGTCCAGTTTAACCCATTAACCCGGCTACCTAGAGGATATGGTCAGGAGATTTGTTAGTGAGAATTTTTTTAGGAGTAATAATGAATAGGGTACCGCTCTTATCCATTACAGAGAACATTCTATATGGGAGATGCCCCCAGCGACTCACAATGCTAACTATGTCGTTGTACGGAGGAACGACGGACCCTAGGCAGCACTTAATGAGATACGGATAGCATATGGATTTAGCCAAAGATTTTGGCATCGTAAAGTGCTGTTGTTTTTTGATTTTCTTAGAAGGAGTAGCTATGATGTGGTTCACTCAACTTCTGCCGAGATCCATACCGTCTTTCACTGAGTTATTGAAGAATTTTGTAGAATAATTTTGTTTGCATACTACACGTCCAGAGCATGCGATGTCTTTGTCAAACCTCTTTCAAGCTAAGGGAGAATCTTTGAAGGATTTCTTGAATCGATTCCATACAGCCATGACAGAAGTTATAGATCCCAAGGATGACATAGTGTCGATGGCATTGATTAGGGGGATTCATCCTGATACGGAGTTTGGGGTATGGTTGAAAAGGAAGCAACTGTCAATGATGGATTATTTCTATAGAAAGGATAATGAATATTTATGCTTGGAATAAGCAAAGAAATGTTCATAGAGAACAGGTGCTGGAAATCCGAATGAAGTGATACAAAGCAATGTTGTTGTAAAGCATTTATCGAGGAAGCTTTGGGAGTGTGGATGTGGATGTTGGTAACCAAAACAATAATTGAAAATGAAATGATGATGGGGCTAAGAAGAAAAATCCAGTTAAAATGAATCGTATTAATACTCCTAAATATGATAGCAACTCGATTGAAAATATCTACCTGGGAACTTAAAACACTGAGTAGTATAGAAAGTCAACTCCAAGAGAGTCGATTGAGAAGGAAAGAAATTCAGGCAGGTTCCATAGTTTCCATGAACTTATGGTCATAAAACCAACGAGTGTAGACACTTGTAGGATATAATTGAGGAGTTGATTCGCAACAAAAAGTTACAAGATTATGTGAAACCCCCATTGGATGACGAAAAAGGAAAATCTAACGCCCCTAGGCCATTTTCCTAACGGGGCCAAGCTGGTCCTGGTGCTGAAGAATTTAGGCGGCCAAAAAAAGAATTAGTGATCAAAACTATCATTGGTGGGCCACACCCTGCTGAAAAAGTCTTACGGAGACAGACAAATATGTTGGGGATATTAAATATGCGGAGAGTGAAAGTTGCTTCGCTATTGAAGATGGACTTTGGCAAAACAATGCAGAACGATGACTGACGATGTTGTTTTCTAGAATAGAGATGTTCATGGAGTGGAAGCTCCAACGATTGACTCACTTGTGATCATAGTCATGATTGGTCCTACTATTTTTTGGAAGATTCTGGTTGATTGTGGGAGTTCAGTCAATATTTTGTTCAAAAGGTCTTATGATCAAATGATGGTGGAAGAGAAGTATTTGAAACCTTGTAAGTCTAGAATACAAGGGTTTAATGGGATGGCTATTAAGGCCATGGGATTTGTTGATTACCAGTGGTACTTGGCGATGGAGACCGCAAGTGAGTGTGGGCTATGCCTTTATTGATGTTGGACATTTACTCAGCCTACAATGCTTTTCTAGGCCGACAGGCCGTGGCTTCGGAGCGGCAACCGCTCCCTGATACTTAGATATGAAGTTCCCTACAGAGAATGGAGTGGGAATCATACAACGAGATCAGGTGGCTGGTTGCGAATGCTATGTCATCAAGATAAAGGTGGAAAGGCAAAGGGTGAAAGGAAATAATATGGAGGGGGCCCTCTACATTAAGGCTTTAGATATATAGCAACTCCCGCCCAAGCCTTGGCTCAAGCTGCCCAGTCGGTTCCATGTTGACATGGATCGATGTAAAGAGCCAAAAGTTGGAAGAGAAGGTCCCGTCGAGTTGTTGATCGCTGTTTTGGTCAACTAGGATGATCTGAGTCGGCTCCTAAAGCTCGGATCGTAGCTTGACGCAAGAGTGATGAATAAGTTGGTTGGTTTTCTCCAAGTAAACTTAAAAGTGTTTGCCTTGACACACTCACATATGTGTGGGATCTGGTCGAGATAGCAAGCCATGCATTAATTATAAGTACTAAATGCGTTCCTATGTAACAGAAATGTCGCAATCTAGGTCCGAAGAGATCCTCTACACTCAAAGAAGAAGTGGATAAGCTAAATGATAACAGCTTCATCCATAATGCCTTACACCCAGAGTGGGTATCTAACCTTGTCTTGGTGAGGAAAGTTAATGAGAAGTGGAGGACATGCATCACTATTTTGATTTGAGTAAGACATGCATAAAAGACAACTTCTCACTCTCGAGGATAAATCAGTTGGTGGATTCGACAGTTGGACATGAGCTACTTTCATTCATGGATGCATACTTAGGACACAACCAAACCCCAATGCATGTCCTGGATCAGGAATATACCATCTTCATAATTGACCTCAGACTGTATTGTTGCATGTTCATGCCCTTTGGATTGAAGAACATAGGAGAAACTTACCAAAGGCTTGTTACTCCTAAAAAACACCTGATCTGTTATGCCTTGAAGCTCAACATTCTGGAAACTGACAATGAAGCTAAATATAAGGCCTTTATTGCAGGACTAAAGATTTCTAAAGAGCTAAGATCAAAGACTTTGCATATTTTCTATGACTCCCAACTAATGGTTTGCCAAGTTCGAAAAGAATTTCAAGCAAAAGGAGCAAGACTAGCTCCTTATCTAAACCGAGCCCTTGAATGCTCACCGGCATTGAACATTATATAATCACTCATATTCGCAGAGAGGAGAATGAGAAGGTCAATTCACTGGCTAAACTAGCCAGCTCCACAGATGCTTAGCTCATTGGCTTGGTTTTGATGGAAGTACTTTCGGCTCCAAGCATCAACCAGATGGATGTTGATAGACCTTGAAGACCGAACCAAAAAGAGAGTGGTGGATAACTATGATTCAAGATTATTTGTAGAAGGGGGTCCTTCCGGAGAAAAGGAATGAACGACGAACTCCTTCGACAAGCTTTAAGGTATATCATGTAGGACCGAGTGCTTTACAGTAAGGGTTTCCTTGTTCCTATGCTTCGGTGTGTCGCTTATGGTGAGGCCAAACGAGTCCTAAGAGAGGTTCAAGGAGCCAGTGGCGATTACACTGAGAGGCAAACCTGAGCGAAGAAGATCCTCTGCTATGAATACTTCTAGCCAACTATCAACCGAGATGCATTTGAATACACCAAAAAATGTGACGAATGTTAGAGATTTTCTAAAATACCGAGAGCCCAGCCAAAGGAGATTAATCAAATGGCCTGTCCTCAGCCATTTTCAGTTTAGGGAATTGATATCATTGATGTGTTGCCGATATCTAAAGGTGGTCCAAAGTACGCCATTGTTGTAGTTAATTACTTCGCCAAGTGGGTTGAGGAAAAGTCATTGGCCATTATCACCATAAAGAAAGCAATCAAATTTGTTTTCTAGAATATCATTTGTCATTATGGAGTTCCATAGGCAATCGTTACCAGTAACGGGACCCAATTCGACAATACCAAGTTTAAAGATTTCTTCCACTGGCATCACATAGAAGAGATTTGCTGCAGTGGCACATCCTCATGCAAATGGATAAGTTAAAGCTTTGAATAAGATTATCCAGTCCATTCTTAAGAAGCAGTTGGAAAAGTCTAAGGGAAAGTGGGGTCAATGAACTTCCATTACTACTATGGGCTTACCGAACAACTCACAAGTCAGTGACTGGCCACTCTCCATTCCCTCTACCCTACGGGTTAGAGGTTATGATTTCGGCTGAACTAAAAGTACCTTCTCATTGAATGATTCACTACAATCCATGGACTGATGATCAAATCCTGCTAGAGTCAGTTAATATAATTGATGAGAAGCGCGATGCAGTTGAGTTCAGGGCAGCTACACACTGACACCAAGTCGCACAATGTTACTACACCAAGATCGAGAATCGGACCTTCAAAGTTGGTGATCTGGTTCTCAAACGAATCTTCCCTGGGCCTGGAAACTTGGGTCCAACCTAGGAAGGTCCGTACATAATAGAGCAGAATCTTGAAGATGGAATTTTCAGGCTTGCAATGACAGATAGGATTCCGCTCATGAGGGCGTGGAAAGGTGACAAAGTACGATGCTATTTCGCTATAAATAAATTCATAAATAATTGGCTAGAGCCATGTAATAAGACAGATTCTTTCATTTCCTATCTTTTATGGAATAAAACAGCTTTGCAAGTCCAAGACTCTGTCTTTCTATTAACTAAGAGTTGTGACTTGACCGACTCAAATGATTTTGCATATGAATAATATAGGTACGCAGGAACCTAGTGTTACGTGCCAACCAAACTTCTATAATTCATGATCAAACCCTCTAAGTTCTTCTCAGTATCCGAAGGTGCATACCAAATAAGTCTTGTCTTGGGGGAAGGAGTACAAACTAAATGGACTTAACCGACCATCCATTGGTCAATTATTGCCCTCAGATTGGGGGTAAGAGTATAAACTCAAACTGGATGTGAAATAGACGTTCACACACAAACTGTCGCCCTTAATGTGGGGGTAGGAGTATAAATCGAATAGAATGTGATAAGACCATTCACTCACTCATCTCTTGTCCTCAGATTGTTGGCAGGAGTATAACCTTATTGGATATGACAAGACTGTCTAACTCTTAACACTATGCCTGAAGTAGGCAAATCCAAATGTCCATGCCCGACATAAGGCGAGATCTTACCAGCAAACTTCGAATCGATGTCGGTGTTAGGCACGATTGGAAATATACATCTTAGATGAGGATGTGCAAACTACAATATGTGAATTCAAGTTAATGCTCAAAGTTCAGAGCAATCAGATATCGTGATCCTATAAAGGGATACTCGAACCACTGTTCTAAGTTAACTCAAATTAATGCCCAGAGTTCTACGCTTCAACAATTAATAGGCATTCGCAAGAACAATGAAAGGCCAGTAAATTATAGAATGGGTCAAAGGATTGGTCCGACAATTATAACTAAAAGGAATATATCACAGGTACATTAAATAGGAAGCATGTTTCTTAATTACTTTGATTAATCCACACAAGAAGTTAACGAAACAAAAACCTTTGTTATTCACATGAAATTTAGAAAGCTAGGTACAAATATTATTGACACTACAAATGAAAAGCTTAAGTGGAGGCCTAACCTACACAAAGTTGCTAAAAACAAAAATAGACCGCAACATCATCAAAAAAAAAGCCTATTTACACCAAATAAACCAGCGCTCACTTCTTCGGTTTCATTCTCCTTTGTTTCTTCTTAAAGCAGGGAGAAACATCGCTCAAGCTTTCATCTTGTCTTTTCCCTCCTCTTCCTCCACTTTATTTTCCCTTGGATGGAGTGCTCTGCGACAATCTAACATGCATGCTTTGTGCGCTACCAGGCAAAGAATTATGGACTGAAGCAAAGATAATTTGCCCAAACAAGGCAATGCATAGAGGAGGAGGAATAATTTCAAGTTTCTCCTGCTTGACCTTTATGGTAAGGAAGATGTTTTTCTCAAGTTCCTGGTCGAGCTTATGGATGGTGGAACCCAATAGGGGTTAAGAGACACCAGTAACAAAATTTCTTCATCAATCTGAGTTTCCTGAGTCCCATCAGCTCCTTTATCCAATAAAGCATCAATTATCTACTCGTCAAGGTTGGAATATATTTATCCAAGATGGTTGAAATCATTGTTGAAGTGGTAACAGTAACTGATTCTGTTATAGGCATTGTAGTCTTGACCGAGGGTCCTCGTCAAAAAGCGGAGCATTGTAGAGCCGACCCATGGCTTGAGAAACAAAAAGAGAGAGAGATTAGCTATGTTAATTGAAAACACATCAACTTTTTGGAATGTAGGGGAAGTTAGTGTGATACCTTCTTCAGTTCAGAATTCCTTGCAGGTTGAAGTGTCGTTGGACTTACCCTTAGGAGTCGGAGAGAGAATGGTAGGCCTGTGGATCTCTGGCCTCTCGAGATTATACCCAACCATTGTAGCATCTTGGCACCAAGCATTTGGCTTGCAATAACATCATGTGGTATCTATCAGGAGCCTTTGCCCGAATCTTTATGCACTATCGAGGCAAGATCCGGATAGAGGATAAGTTGACCGTCTTTTAGAATCTTAAGGTCGTCACCTACTAATACTTCTCTCTCTAGTCGCTCCAAGTCCACCTCGCCGCCTTTGAGGAAAGCCTTTTCTTCTTCAGCAATCTGCTCCTAGGTGAGGGAAAGAATTCTGGGATAATCACCTTGGATCACTCCAGATTTTGAAATTTGAGCATGTTGGCATTGTATTGGTTCAGTAGCGATTCAAACTTCTCAATTGCATGTTCTTCTTCTCGCTGTTCCGCGATCTCAACTTCTCTTTTGACGAGTGCATCAACATCTTTAACATGCTCGAGCGCTTTGTCTCTTTCCTCCATGGCATGCAGCCACTCATCACAATAAGTCCGAGCTTATTGGAGCACTTCATCCTTCTCTTTTTTTCACACTCTTGCTTGGTTTTCAGCTCAGCTGCATTTTTTTTGCGATATCCCTCTTCATTACTGAGCATGGTCGGTGGAAAGCCATCTTCATTTTATCGCGATGCTTAGTCCGCTCCACTTCGAGTGCCTTAATGGCCTCCCTGGCTTTCTTCTCGGCTACGGCTTAGGATGTTCTTAATATCTCGAACTCAGCATCGCGATTAGCAATGATTCTCTAATTGTTAGCGTTGATGAGTTTCTGATTGTCAATCTGTAGAGATTTTGGAAATTTTCTCAACCAACTTCGACCATTCATTACACTGATTGTGAATGTCGATCACACAATCAGTGGTCATCTTTTATGCGTTAGCCGAGATTCTTTTTAGATTAGGCACAAACATAAGACCATCGAAGCAAATTTTTATAAATTCTTTTTTTAGATTGCCATTCGGGCATTAGCCGCAAATTGTTCCTCCATTAAGATAGGTGAGACTGTAGAAGTTTCTTTGACCGGCCTGTGCTGGGAATTTTTAGAGCCACTCTTGTGATGCCTATGGTTAGAGGATCAACGAGAGTGAGATGGCATCAAAGGTTGCATGAGGATGGAAGTTGGAGGAGGAGCGCGAGAAGCGTCACCACGGATGTCATCATGATGATCGGGTTGCCCATCTAGACCTTTAGGAGGAGGTAATCTAGACCTAAGGTGATGTTTGGAAGCAGAGTCATGTGTCGAGCGATCTTTATTGTAACTGATTCTAGCTCGATCATCTCTATCTCGGCTAGAATGATAGCTTGATTCATAATTGCAATCGCTTCCCTGGAGGTTTGTTCTCAACTGAGGCTTTTGTGTTTGGGATGCTTTCTCCTCCAATGATCGATAAATGTATTTCCTTTACTCCATGGATCCTGCAAAGAAAACAAGAACAAGTTATATCCAATCAAGCGAGGACACAGGTCAATTGTGAGTGTTGTGAAGTGCATATGCACGTGAGTGTACTAGTATCCCTCTGATGGACCGTGAGCTGGAGCTTTACTCATGGAAGTAACTTCCTCATACTAGAAGGAATGAAGTCCTTATCGATGTGGATAGGGGATTCAATGCCCTAAATATAAATATTACTGACATCGAAAGAACCAAACTTGGTAGGAATTGGCCCTATGTTGACGATTGTGCCTGCCGAAGGAAAAGATGAGGTTTTTTCTGCATCCTTAATTTGTGGGGTTGGGTTAAATTTTGGGCCTTTCATATTTTCATGACTAGCCTCTTTTTCAAAGCAGGCGGTTGGTCATCCTTAAATTGTCCAGGCCGAGACTCGTAACCTACATCGATGTTACCTTGGGCAGCCTCACCATTTTCATCAATAATTACACCTTCCTCGGCATCTTATGGTGCTCACTCAATGTTTTCTTCAACTCCTTCCTCCAAACTTAGGATTGGAGGAAAATCTGGATCATCCTGGCCTCCTTTGTGCGGGCTATTATCATCGTCGCCGTCATAGGAAGCTATTTGGATGATGCCAATACTACGGCCCTCTTTTAACATGCTGTGGGTGAAATGAGTTTTATATAACAAGAGAGTTCTAATGTCTTTGTCTACTGCTGAAACTGCCAAAAGAGTGTTGACGGCATCTGAAAGAATCGAGTTACTGGGTCTTGCTTGAACATCTAGCTTGTAAAGCAAGGATATGACTTAAGTCTGTATACTATTAAAAAAATCATATAATGCACATGGAAAGGAACTTACGTTCGGACAGCTATTTGCGTGCAAATCTGGGTAAGCAACAGATAGTGGATCACTCAGTATTTAAGTAGCTCAACTTGTTCCATGCCCTAGTAACCACTCTAAACCCCTAACTGGTTCCCAGTAAATCAAAGATGGACTTTCTTTTTGGCCTTTGAAATTGTATGTATATCGAATCTCCTCGTCCTTGGGTGCTCGATGTAACCATTCAGTGAAAACCATATACATGTCGAGGAGAAAGGCATAACTATTCAAGTGTAACTGTATTGAAGCAAGCCTCATAAAATTCATAAATCGACGTACAAATTGGTTGAATGGTGGGACACAGCCCTCCAAACACATATATCCATTGCAACAATATAACCCTACAAAGGATTGTGAACACTTTGATTGCAGATGGACCAAGATGCCATCGAATGGAATTCCATTCCTTTTACATATTCTCCAAAGGGATCCATAGTCAACTTTGGAGTATGATAGAATCGATAGAATCGTTGACAATTATGACATCCTCAAGGATGTCGGGTGTGGGTTCTAATTCTGTCCCATATGCCAGCTCAATTGGATTGTTTAAAATTAGTTGTTGTACTTGTGGATTTTCTTCTTGTTGTACATCCATAATCGTAGATTGTTGTGCATGTGGAGTCATGGTTGATCTTGACTCGGCATCAAATTCGACATATCTTGAATTGGATGTACCTTTGACTTGTGCAGCAAGAAGTTTGGAACGTCTCTGGTCTATTTCTTCAAAATATCTTGACAAATAATCAACGTTAGAGTGATTACAAGAAATACCCCCATGATAAAGTGAATTCTAGTTTGGAATCGTGTAGTTCAAGTTTCTGATATTATTCAACGGTTCGTTTTTAAATTCTGAATATTACATAGTATGACTATCATCGCTGGCCATCTCAACAAGTTGCACATCATTGGCCATACTTTGAAGAGGGTTCAAGACCAAGAAGAGATATCTAATTTACGAAGAAGGATTGCTGTGTGAATAATATTCATAAAACTTTGCTAAGTGTTGGAGTTATAAAACTCCAAAGCTTAAACAAAATTCCCTTCTTCTTCTTCTTTCACCCTCACCATTTCTCTAGCCACAGTTGTCCATCATCATGACCATCCACGTCCATTCGCTCACGTTTCCAAGTCTACATTCAAGTCCTCTACCTACCTATCAATTTGAGGTGATGTTTTAAATTTGATTTACTTGTAGAAGTTAGGGCTTGGATCGGTCAGGAGATGGTTCGGGCTTATGGCGATGACTCAAGTTTGATAACGGTGAGGCGAGCAATGGTAGAAAGGGCAGTGATGGGTGACGACGGTCTAAAGTCTAGGTGGAGGTAGGATTGGGTTTGGAGGTTGAAGTCTTTTAAATGGTAGAAGAAAAAGCTCTCAATCTGAAGGAAGGATTAAAAGTCAGAGAGTGAAGTCGAAGTGGGGTGGAATATATACACTCCTTGGAACCATAGTATTGGCCACAACACTTGGGATTTCTCCCAAGTTTAGAGTCGGTATCAAACCCTAATCTATGGGTCCGTTCCGAGTCTTAATATATATATATATGATACATAGATAGGCATATGTCTGGTATATGCATATCCATGTGAATGTGTGTGCATATCCAATACCCGACGACCAGAATCAAAAAGGGAAATCGAATTCAAACCTAAATAGTCCATAGATGGAATCTGTTTAGAATCGTCAAGCTTGCAATAATTGATCAGGAGATCATATTCCGAATTTACAATACCATGTATTGGTTGAGTGCCACGAATGATGGCTATGGATGTAACTTTTCATGGAATCCATTTACTAGAAAGTTACTAACCATTCGAAACACAGAGTGGAGTCCTTTACGACAATCACTACTTGTCCTGATTCAAAGCATATCATGTTGAAAATCGGACGTACTTTAGGGATAAAGTGTTATCTAGCCTTTTGACCACGTATTGTTGGGACAAATTGGATGAATCAAACTTGGAGTTACCAAGGCAGAAAGCCTACAGAAATAGCCCAAGAGTTCGAAAGCCAAGAACAGACAAAGTCACAAGGCCAATGCAAGAACAACTCAAATCAAACAAAAATGGGACCTTCAAGTTTGGGATTGGTATCGGCCTTACTCTATGGGTCAGTGCCAACTCTTAATTCCACCTTAGATGGATGCCCATCTCTTTCCTACATGCCTTACTTAATGTGAAAATCCTATTTCTAAAGTCGTTTTTTTGATTCAATGCAATTCTTCGTCGGTCTCCACGAACACTTGAAACTTCAGCTTTGCTCTTACACAACTCCATCATTTAGATTCGAAAACAAGCTAATATTGGTGCAAAAAACTATGAAATTACAAAGCTAACCAAAAGACGATCCAAGATAAAGAGTCAATGATGGTCATTTTGGAAAACTTGGGGTCGATACCAATCACTACCTATGGATCGGTACCGACTCCTATGAATTGATGATGTGGCACTTATTTTCTTGGGAGAATTATTCTAATTCGTGTATAATGATTAGGAGATATTTTATGCAAGATATTAGGGTCCCTACCTCTATAAATAGGAAGTTAGGGATCATTTTTCATAACCTTTTGGTCCTAGTTCTTTCTTGCGCCATATTCTTGTAATTCTAAAATTCTAAGTGTCGGAGTTGCACCGACCCCTAAGAACTTATGCCTCCAAGTTAGATGTAAGTAATAAAATCTTAAAGTGGACGTATGCCTTGCTTTTCTTAACCACTATAAAAAATTGTGTCTTGTTTATTTCTCATAATCATTTTACATTTTTTTCATATTGTATTCTCTACATAAACTTTTGGGTGTTTCTGCCATTTTTGGTCCAAATAAGAGAAATGGTGTAAATAAAAATCACAACTAGGTAATGCTTCATAAATTAAAACTGGATTTTACTGATACCAAGTAAGTGATAAATTTAGCCAAAATGTCACATCACCTGGTAAGTGATGTGCGAACATTAATATTTGAATAGTTCGATATTAGTAACTGACCAAATTTGCACTAATGAGTCACACAACTGAAACAATGAATATTTCTTTGAGTAAACGAAATAATTACATTGTAATTATTATAAAATAATTAAAATAATTAATATTTATGAAATAGTAATTATAAAAAAATTATTTTTGTTTGATTAAATAATATTATTAAGTATATTTATAATAGGTATAAATATATTAATATGCGAAATCGATAAGTGCTAAATTTGATTTATTTGCATAATATTTTGTTCGAGCTCTAAATAGGTTTAAAGCCCATTAAAAGGGCTAGTATGATCGGCTCAAATAAGGGGGTAACAGATCTCCTAATTAGGTTAGAGAGCTTTGAAATGGATGGATGGCTAAGACGGAAGGAGAATGCGACGACCCATATTTCGAAAGGCTTAAATCGACAATAATCCACACATGTCCAACTCAAACAATTTGAAATACAGATAATCAATGGGGTAGATTAAGAAAAATAAGAAAATAAGAAAACAAATACAGAATCTCATAGCGGAATGACAAAATATAATAATCAAATAAACAATTCATGAAGCTATTTACACCATACATTTAATTATAAATTTACAACGTCTATCACAGTTATATATACAACAATATAATAGAATAATGCAACGGAACAAACAATGTGGTGAAATAATACTAGTAATAATAATGTACCAAACCTTCGTCTTCGTCCTTTAAAAAATAATCTTCAATGCACTGAAAACTCAGGGGTGATCCAAGCATAAAGTAAAACAATACACTCGAGTCAAAACTAAAATATTCTTATATAAGTCAAATCAATATCACATATAACATGATTGTAATAGCGTAAGAGATGTTTATGGGGTTTTACATCTTCTATCCAGTGTATAACATGCATGCAATAGCTTAAAAATGTTATTTGATTTTCCATCTTTTAAGGATCATTAAAATATCAATATATAGTAGAATACGCTATGTATGTAATGTCTAATCAATAAAATAAATAATTTTCTTAGTGTTAAGGCTATAAATTAATCCCCCTTAACGCATTTTAAGCATTGTCGTACAATTTGCATATAACGCCCTAGTAGCACGTCAAGGGATGGGGATGCACCGTGATATGATAACACTAAACCAGACTTTTAGTGGTCTCATATAAGGATAAAAGTATGATAAGACACGTGAGGCAATGCCCAAGCTAGAATACTACTAGTTTGGGTCGCAGGGCTGGTGGTAACGCATCATAGCCACGATCGCCCACTGTGTCCATCCATCCCATATCGATTCAAAGGGAGGTCATCCCAAATTGAGGTGCACCAATCGAAACCAACATCAAGGAAATAGTATGGACCAAGTCCAAAAAGAAAATAGAAGAATGGATGTCCGCTAGAGCCTCATTGGCTATCAAGCTGTCCTATTTTATTAATTTCAAATTGACACAAGTGTTGAGGTTATTCATCATCGTTCTCTTTCTTCAAATCTAGCAAATATACACCAATCCAAAACCACTTCATTTTGGAGTCTCATTTGCATACACAGTTGTTTAAGTGGTTCCACTATTGAAAGCGAGTTTGTCAATAAGAGGTCTCTGTCTCTTCAACAACCAAATGTCGTTTTACACACTGGTTGGTACTTTTACGTTTTGAAAAAGATTCATACTTGACATCAAAATATCGTATTCGCTTCAAATATCCTTTTAAATTCAATATCATATTTACTTCGTATATCATTTTCACTTGAAAATCATTTTCGCCTCAATATCTAAATTTTACTTCCAAAATTTTTTCCACTTTCCATTTAGGTTATAACTTCAATTTAACCCACACGCATTTAAATCCACGGTTTAAATAGAAACATTCTACTTTGACAAGTTTGAATTTTTAAAAATATTTTGAATAATTTTAAATAATTTAAAAAGTTAAATTAATTTAAATAGTTTAAGTATTAAAATGATTTGAAATTTGAAAAGATAAATTTTAAAACAGTTTATAGGAAAATAGTTTATAGTGAAAATAATTTCAAATTCAAAATTATTTCTTCCCATTTTCAATAAATCTGAAATCAAGTTCAAAATTCAATCAAACTGATTCAATTCCAAATCTTCCAACTTAGATTATCTTCAATCTCAGTTCAATTTTAAATCAACTCAAATTCAATTTAAATTCAAATCAAATTTCTTTTTCGATTTCAATTCAAATAACTTCAATTCAAAATGTTCATTTTACCTTCAAATTCGATTCAGAAATTTCATTATGGTTTAAATTCAAATTCAATTTTTATTTTAAACCATCTTACTTTATACAAAGTTCGAGTTCAATTTTGGAAAATCGATTTAAATCATTTAATTCAAATTAAATTTAATCTTCGAATTTAAATTCAAATTTTCAAAATAATTCAAATTCGAACTCAAACTTTGAAATATTGATTTATGTCATTTTTACTTAATAACTTCGAAGTTCAAGTAAAAGTTCAAACCTTTTAAAACAACTCAGTTTCTATAATTCAAATTATATTTCAATCATAACTTCCAGTTCCAAATTAAATTCTTTAAAAAATACTTTAACAAATTTAAATCCAACATTTCAAAATTCGAATTCGAAATTAATTCAATCCTCATAAATTTATTTTTTATTTTTTGAAATCATAATCATTCGAATAAATTAGAATTCAATAATTTTAAACTATTTAATTTAACAAAACCGGTGTCCGTATATAATTTTCTATCTTATGGCCAAGTGATTAGTTATTTCAATTAAATTTCAAGGATGGATATATACCATTTCAATCCAAAATAAATGCCATTGGTATATATCATTTCAACCTACTTTTTAATTTTTTCGAATATAATTCAAATAACACTTTATATGATGTCAATAATATATAGGGTGATAACAAGAATATATAAAAATAAATAAACACCCATCATTCAAAATATCAACAATAGCATCCAATCTCAATCAACATCCAAAATAGCAAATAAGTCATGACAGTTAACTAATTTTCAATAATTGAAAATTTTAACTAGCAATTTAATTCCAATTTCAACTTTGACTATCTGTTTGATTCATATATCAATTTAAATGTGAATTAAATTACCAAACAATGATCAATAAAATAAATTACTCTGTAATCTCAATTTAACTAACATTAGAATATTTTAGTAATTCGTGAGCATTTAAAACACTCACCGTTATTTGAAACTGAAAATATTACAGAGTCAAATAAATTCCATTTCAGCTCTATTTCATAGTCTTCGTCGATATGAATCCAACACGACTTGTTTCTTTCAAATTGGACCTCGTACATATAAGATATCGATTAATAAGTGGTTGAGAATAATTAAAATTAATTGAGAAAAAGTATTAACATTTAAGAACATAACCTAATCCCTGCCCTCCTCTCCCAGCTACTGTTCACGCGTGTCAAGATATCTAGGTCGACATCATTCTTCCTTCTCGAACTGTTGATTGCCTTTTTTGTTAAACGTATGACGATCGAACGCCATCTCAACATCGTCGACCAAGACCAACGCCAACAGCCGCCGACCACCCCGGCACTCATGCATCGCCTGCCTCCACCGCTCGCACGTACGAGCGTATGAGCCAAAAACTCGACCACTACCTGCCGCGAATGCCTCTGATGCCATCGCCTCCGGCACCCTGCCATGCGTCGCCGCGTGCGCTCACGATTTTTAATTTTTTTATTACTCTACAAAATCAAAAATGGAAGGGAGAGTATGGTACAAGGAAGACAGAAATGTAAGGAGGCATGCAAAATGTTGGATGAGAGTAAGTAAATATATATTATTATAATTGGAAAATATCTAACCTTTAAACGTCCGAAATTCTCAAACTCCAAATGAAACATGCAACCTGACGTTCTATATGTTATACCCTAATTCTGAACATAATGGAACTCGTTTTGGGAGCCAATTCCATAATATTCAGAATAAAGCAATTCAAAATCAAATTATTTTAATTAAATTTCTGAAAATAAATTCTACGCCTTTCAAGCTCAAATGACCAAATGATAAGTCTGATCGTTACAAAACTTGAATTCCTATAACAATTCATTATTACGGATCCAATGAAACTGGTTTCGTCGAAATCCGAGATAGTACCTAAAAAGACTATTTTCACACGTTAATCCAAATGAGAAATTTTCAGAATCGATTTAATCACTTTTGAATTCAATTTTAAAAGCTAACAATTTTCATTTTTGTTTAAATAAAATTTAAATCAACTTTCGACGTCATTTTCATTCATATTTAATTCAGGATTCAATATCTAAATAATTCTAATAATCTAATTTCAATAAATTTCAATATTAGATTCCTAATAAATTTTAGTTATCAACAATTATTTTATTTTCATCTAAATATGTCAACATTTATTATTCAAATCCAGCTATTGATTACAACACATTAAATACATTGAACTTCATTCCAATACTTGTTATTGCCTAAATCTTTGAAATTTGTTGTTTCAAAATTTTACTCAAGTTCATATTAAATAAAATTCATTAATAAATCATTAAATTTTTATTTCTAATCATTTTTTATTCAATAACAATATTGAATTTAATAATTTAAAATAGTTAAAAATACGGGTTGTTGCATTCTCCCCCGCTCTAGAAAAAATCTCTAAATTTTTCTAACACTCGAATATACGTAAAATTTCGACAAGGTCTCCTTTGCGCGGCTCGATACAATACAAATGAACCGAATATACATCATTTCTCAATGAAGAGGCATCCCATAGGAAAGATGTAAAAATGCAGTGTGTAATCCGAGATATGTACCTTATATTATTATTAAAACGAGCGAGTTCGCTCATAGTAAGCAAGCAAAGAAAATCAAATCGCATATATGTCCAAATGGCTTCATATGTATTTATCTCAACTCAAATTTAGAACATTAATTGCAGATAAAGGATATAGAATGAGTATAAGTTTAATAGAACCATATAGCATGATTTTTGAATCCAAAACATAAAAACGAGCACAAATACACATGTATATATGTTTAATTTTTTTATGATAATACATCCTTGTGCAACACGGCTCGGCATTATAAAAATAATTTTTCTATTTAAATAATTTAAAACTACATATATATATTATAAAATTTAAATATGACATTATGCATATGTAAAGTATAAAAATATAATTTTATATATCATGTTTAAAAAGTACAATGGTTTCACCAGAAGAAAATATTTTATTTATTTATATATTGTTTTAAATAATATTTAAATCAATTAATCATATAAATAATTATATAAATTCATATATGTATTAAAAATATGTTTAGTATTTTATAAAATTATATTAATACATATATACTCTCGACTAAAATTAAAAAAACAATTTTTATATTTTTAAATATAAACCAAAAATAGAAAATAGATATTAGATTGCTTTAAATTATAAAATTATATAATAAATTTTCAAATTATAAAAATTTGTCTAAAATTTTGCTGGAAATTTAAAGGTCAAATTTGATTTTGATTTTTTTTTAAATTATTAATAATTTAGTATAGTTTTATTAATATATGTATATATATTTAAAATTTAAGTAATACTTGTGCCATGCGCAAGATAAGGTTGTTATATATATTTAAATATAAATTATTTTATGATTTTATATCTATTGACATATATATATAATATACTAATATATATGTATTTGATACATACATTTATATATATACATTTAAAAAAATTAAATTCATACATGTACATGTTTCGGCATCAAAAAACAATTATTTAATATATTTGTAAATGATTTAAACATATTTATATAGTCATATACATATACATATTGATAAATTCAATACATCCACCATGTTTTTCAAAATATTTAGGACAATTATTTGGTTGTTTCATTGAGTAAAGATCATAAAATGCTTATATTTCAGTACATACTGCAAAAAATAATATAGATGATAGAAACTCTATTATAAAAGCACATAATGTAAATAGTAAAGTTTGTCCTTGTCCGTTGAAGTCCGTAGCTGAAAATATCTGTCCATGTCTATCCGATTTCATTTAAAACATGAATTAGGATAGCAAAATTTATACGAGCGGTCCAGTTTCATTTAAGACAGAAATTGAACACACATCCGTCCGGCCACCAATTTACACCTCTACCTGGACATTCTTTAGATTCATGCTCCAGAATACAAACATTATTGTTTATTATGGGCACACTAATGACAACTTCAGTTTATGATTTATAACACACAAAAACACAGAATGCGCATAATTTCTGTTGGAACTTCTGGATGGCACTTCTCTATTTTTAGAATGGAAATTCGGAATGGCTTCTAAACTATGCTTAACCTAGTATTCCGCTTTAAATTTACCCACTCGATCTGCACTTTGCTGGGCTGCACATTCTAGACTTCAATCTCTATCCATTCATATCTGCATACACCACTGCTTGAGGACTTCGCATATTAATTTCTCTTGGTGTGATGCATGGTTCTCACTTCTCCATGCGCACACCTATGCTTTATACACACCTCAGTTGACCTACTTCTGCAGCCTTAGTATTATATTAGCCCAGCATCTGACTTTGGTAACTTTTTAGCACTTCTATTTATCAATTCCAGAACATAAAACAAAGTGGCACGTGATGATCATCTGTTAGCTTATCGTTTTAGTAGTCTTTCCTATGTACGCATAGCACTTTTGCATACCACCTACCAGGATTGGCAGTAGCATTTTGATCATCTTATTTGTTAATTCCATAGAATGCCCTTGTCTTATTAAACAGGATCACTTCATAGTGAAAAAGAAAGGTCGGTTTGAAGCAATTGAGATGGTTTAGGCTAGTCTTTAGGGTTTTCGATATGAAATAAAGGAAAATGATGCGCTGACATGAACATATGTGGTCGTCCAACATTTATTTATGTTGACTGTGCATGATTTGTTGCAATGCGAGTAAAATGAGTAGACGGTTATTGTGTTGTTATATTGTTTTTGACTTGTGGCAAAATCTTCATTTTAATGTTAGCATCAAAGCTGTTAACATGATCATGGTCATATACAATTTTTAGTATAAGAAATTCGAAAAGAAGGATCACAGTATAACATTTTGGTTCTCTGTACTTCTTCATTAAGTCTTACTGATGGTATAGGCATAGGTTGACCCATCAAACGGGTTGGGTTGTATCAAAAGAGGAATTCCAAATTCTTACACGGATGAGCATGGATTGAGTCGATTTTGATTAAACTCATTTATAATCCATTCTTTTTTATTCATTTAATATTTTAAGGTTAGTCTAACTCAATCAATCTAATAAGTGGATCACCCATTTAACTCATTTAAATATGAGGATGTAAACTATTAATTTCAAGTACAATTGATAGTCATCTTGTAGAACCATAGTGTGCTTTCACAAGATGAAGTATCTGATTGTACTATATTTTAAGATGACGTATATAAGCGTTCCATGTTGTCCGTAATTTTGATGGAAGTTTATCGGTCAAAGTCTTGCCTACTTCCGAGTTAGTATAAATAAATTATTATAGTTTGAGTAAAAAAAATAGTGGCTTCTACCTTAGGAGTATTCAAATATGAGGATATAGCCTATTATTTTCTAAGTACAATTGTAAATCACCATAGAAAACCAAAGTGAGCGTTCATAAAATGAAGTATGTGAATGTTCCATATTGTCTACAATTTAGGTAGAAGTTTATCATTCGAAGCCTTGTCCAATCCCGAGTTAGTATGAATAAGTTAGTGAAATCTAAATAAAATAAAATAGCAACTTCTACTTAGGCAGAGTTCAAATATGAAGATGTAGCCTAATTATTTTCTAAGTACAACTAAATTACTATAGAGAACTATAGTGTGTGTTCACAACATGAAGTGTCCAAGTGTTCCACATTGTCCGTAATTTAGGTAGGAGTACATCGATCAATGTCTCGCCTGAAACTGAGTTTGTATGAAGAAGTAATTGCAATTTGAACAAAAAAATAGTAGCTTCTGCCTAGACGGAGTTCAAATATGGTATGCAGCATGTTATTTTCTAAGTACAATTGCTGGTCACCATGAAGAACTACAGTGTTCATACACAAGATGAAATATCCAAGCACTCCATACTGTCGTAATATGGTGTGTGTTTATCGGTCAAGGTCTCACATGATTCTGTGTTTGTATGAAAAGGTTATTGCATTTTTACAAAAAAAAAATAGCGGCTTCTGTCTTATCGGAATACAAATATGGGGATGTAGTCTGTTAATTCTAAATGCAACTGTTAGTTACCATAGTGAACTATAGCATGCATTTAGAAGATGAACTGTTTTAGTATTCCATACTATTCATAATTTAAATGGAAGTTCATCAATCGAAGTCTCGCCTAATTCCAAGTTACTATGAAGAAGTTACTGCAGTTTGAACAAAAAAAATAGTGGCTTCTTTCTAATAATCTGAGTAAAAAATTTCAAAATTCTTATTTTCTAAATTTATATTTCCAAATTTATTATTTTTAATTTAAAATTTTTAATAAATCGTTATCCACTTTAACCCATTTAAAAATGGATCGTCTAATTTACAACCGATTTGATAAAGATTTATAAATGGGTTACCCAACTCATTTTTAAGTAAGGTAGATCGATTGGATTAATGGATTGAGTCATATTTTGACGAGTTTAGGCATAAGATGGTTGATACACAATTATTGTATTATGAGTTGATTAATCCATCATTTTCATACTAATTTGAATTCCATGATTATTACAACGTTAACTAACCCCTTCCATGGGTAGGTTATAACTGTCAAATTGTTAAAAGAAAAAAAATCATAGAAAGGTGGATTCATAAGAACTGCATTATATTATAGCAAAGCCAACAGTGTCCTATTCTATGGGTTTTAGGTCGGTGAAAGGGTCATGAATCGCTAATATGCAATGTCTTAAAGACCCGACCGACCTTAGTTCGACCATGGTTAACATTTAACCTTTGAGTTCTACGACTTTGAAAATAAAGTAACCTTGCACGTGCATTAATTCATGGTCCAATCTCAAAACTCTGGAGAAAAAAACCCTCTAGACCGGCCTCTTTTGGCCACATGGTTCTTCAAATTTAAGGAAAATCTATCGCTTCACTCTTTTTTTTCAGTTAATCAATTTAACAAATAATTTCATAACCTTAGCAACTAAATTATTGGATTATCTTATTAATTTTAGATGACATGATAAAGTATTAGTATACATTTTACAAATTATTGTTGAATTAAATCTCTTTTATCTTTAAAAATAAGAAAATTTAAAATTTTGCACTAAAAAAATTACTATGAATTATTCCAATTAATATTTTTTTTAATGAACTGTTCAATAATAATTATTTTAATGTTTAATATATTAATTTAATTAGTTAAATTTTAATGTTAATTGAAATAATTTTACATTTAAATCGGTAAAATAGAAAATAACAATCAACCGGTTCTCACGGTCTGACCAGTTGGGCCACTAGAACCTTTGACCTTACACTGACGTGGTTTGACTCACGGAAACTGTGCTAATATGTGACTTACTCTGTTCCCATGAGTAACCATATAACAGAAAATTGTTACTTCCTGATAAGTCTGATGGGATGGTTATCAAGACGATATTGGCCAGCTTTAGTAATTCCTTCAATTTGGACTCACTTATAACAACTAATGAATGGACCTTTTACTTTATTCAAATTTTATTAGAAATTTGTTTTTCATTAACTAAAATGCCAATGTTTTGTAGTTTGAATGATAAAATAATGACATTTTGATTGTTATTTTATCTTATAAGAATTCTTAAGAAAATAAAATAGTAAACTATTTGTCATTTTATTCCTAATAAAAATCAACAAATTGTTTGTTGTCAAACCGTAGTTTATATGAGTTACTAGCCAATTTTGTGCTTCTTAGTGTAGGGTTCGATTTGTTCGGTTTTATTTTGTAACATCCCGCCTTTTTGTACATTTAAGCAGACACACATGTCGACTCAAACCATATAGAAGGGCGAGTTGTTATAGTTGGTATCAAAGCTTTGGTTTAGCGATAAAGCTTAATTTGTGGGGTCTGATTCATATTAAATAGGATAGTAATACCCTAGAATGAGTCGCTGAGAGTATATATATGAGAGAGCGTATTTGTTAGTGTTATAAAAAGGTTTCTATGGTGTGTAATATGTTTCTTTTTATAAATTCTGTTTGGTGCATAGGATGCTATGACATCGATAAGGATTTCTAAACACTTAATAGGACAGACCGACTTAATATTTGTTTTGAAATATAGGTAAATGAAACAACTTTGCCTATTATATATTTTATATATAAAATAATGATTTATAAATGATATATATTTAGTCGTAATATGTTGGTTGTTTGGTAGTGAAATTTATAAATATTGGTTGGAAATAAAATTTGAAAATAAAATAAATGAAATTGGAAATTTAAAACTTAATTTACGGGGTTTTTGAAAATTTCTTTCGAATGATTTTGGAATATAATAATAATATTATTTATAATTATTTTCTGATATAAATATTTCAATATAATTTGGAAGAATTGTTTTAAAGAAATTTTGGAATGAAATAAGTTCTAGACTCCCCCCTCTGTTGCTGGAAAATAATTTCGGTGATGAGTGCACGCATCATCGACATTCATTTTCGAGTTTCGAAGTAGGAAGACCGTTGTAGTTGTTTACTACACATTTTTTTTGATAAATAAATATAAATTTTACTTCCAAATATGATTTGATACATATAAAAGATATGATATATTTGTTATTTTAAATGATTTGAAATGGAATCTGGCATTTAGTTCTTAAATTTCTATAAATTAGAGGTTTTAATTATCGAAAATGAAACAGAATTTAAATATTTAATAATTGGAACTTCTAAATGAAAATAAGAAATTAAAAGCTAAGGTTGTAAATGAAGCATATAAGAAATTTGAAATTGGTAACCTGTAAATAAAAAGGGATATGAAATAAAAGAAATGGTAACTATTGATGTGACGACCCGGAAATTTTGACAAATTAAATTGGAATAATTAAATGATTTTAAATATTTAAAGGTTAATTTTAACTTGAATTCAAGATATCAATATTTACTTGATAATTAAATCATTGAATTATATAGCTTAAATATTGAATTTAATAATTGAAGATTGGGTAAATTGTTGAATCTGAGATTCTAAGCCAGTTTAAAAATAATTTGAAGGCTTATAAATTTATAACGACGATGCTGAAGATAATAGAATGGTTGAAATTTAATTTAAAGATGATTTGTTCAGTTTTAATAATATATCGTTTAAATAGAAACTTGAAAATAGCCTTCCGAGGCACAGTCTCGGAATTCGACGAAAGCAGTTACATTGGATCCGTAATAGTTAGTTATTATCGGATTTCAATTTTCGTAGTAATCGGAGTTGTCGTTTGACCGTGGCAGCTCAAAACGCTTCGAACTATTTTAATCCATTTAATTTAATATTGATCGTTTATTTCCGTAACTCGCGCATATGATCGAATTAGCTTCCGAAACACGTTCCATTGGGTTCGGAATGTGGGTAAAACCTTATAAACACCTGTCGGCATGTCTGATTTGGGGTTCGGAATTTCGCGTTATATTTAACGAGATGTTTTGTAAGTTTTATTATTTAATAAAATTTGAAGTACAATTGTCAGAGATATTTTTTTCTAACGCGTACTCAAGAAGCCATTTTCCAACTTTATTATTTCGTCTTTGTTCCCCTAGCTTCCAGATGAAGATCGAGCTCACTAAAATATAAAGAAAATGGCGAAATAGTATCTCGCTTCTCTCTCTTTCTTTCTGTAATCATGACCAAGCCGAAAACTTTTATTTCCATTCGTTTCTTTCGAAACCGAATTGTTAAAAAATAAAAATAAAAATATTTAAGCAATGGCCGCAGCCTCAAGTTCAAAATATTAAAGAATCAAAAGGGGGGATCGAGGTCGTTCGATTTCGTGAATCGCGAATCAAGGCGGTGATTCGAAATCATTCGAAATCGAGAGGAGCAGGCCGCGTGAGCATGTAAGTGAGCTCCACTTGTTCGTTGAGCCGAGAACGTCGCCGTGAGTCGAGCTAGGGTTTGGGTCGCACAGTAAATTGGAAGTCGCGATCGATTATTAAGGGCTCGAGGCCAAACGCGTGTGCGACGACTTCGGTCTTGTGGAGTGCCGCGAGCTTATGGAAGCACGAGTGCGATCTGGAGATGTCAATCGAGTGGATCTAAGATTGGGAGTCGTGACGACTCACCACCGAGTGTTTCTGTGAGTATTTCTTCAATTTATTAGACTCATTAAATCGATGTTTATTATCAACGCCGATCATTTATTTTATTTTATTTCTGGATATCATATGTTAGGACCAGTAATAATTACTAGTATATTCAGTATAATCAATCATATATAGATGCAATGGTATACTACGTTTAAGAGAAGCTAGATGAATAGTTCACCTATCGGTTTATTTTCCTTGAAATGAATTAATCTGTTTATGACATTCAACTTGTCTACTTGGAAGGTGCTGGAATTTTGATTGTATATGCAATTATGTGGGAATGATTTTCATGCATATCAAGTTAAATCGTTCATCCATAGATTTAATTAACCAGTTTATTCTATTTTAATAAATATATATGTTCTCATACATGTTTTAATATATGGAAGTTAATAGAAAATTATTTCATATAATTAAGGTTTGAAAATAATAGATGGTTAAATTTAAATTATATATTTTCAAGTCTGAAAAATAATAATAATAATAAGTACCCATGTGGGTAATTTAGCTTATTTAATTATTTTAGGCATTAAAAATAATTTATTAAAGGAAGATTAGGTTAGATAAAATTCTTAGTTAACTAAATTAATAATTGGCAATTAATTGTTTGATTAATTCAAATAATAATAAACTATAACTGATTATACAAGGTCAAAATCTGGAAAGAAACAAGCTGGCCTGGATAGATTGCAAATTAAAATCAAAGGTGAGTAAATCTCACTCTGTTGGATTTCTATTTAAACTTAAATTTAAATATTTGGTTGAATGATTGAATTTATTTGATATGCACTGTGAATTGATGTTCTGATGATTTTGGTATTGGATGGTTCTCGAGTTAATGGTTGCTTAACTCGAAGTATTGGGAATTTTTAGTTGTTTAAACTATAAAAAATAAAAAAATAAGAAAATGTTTCCGTTTAAAGGTTACTGAAGGCTTAATGATTTGTGATACATTAAATTAGTAGGGTAATTAAAATGGATAATTAATTAATTCAATTAATTAATGATTTGGGTTATTTAATTCAGTAATTAAAGGTATTTAAATAAATAATAAATTAAGTTGTAAGTTAATTAACTAAGTATAAGTTATTCAGAATAATCATTTGATGGTGTGATAAATAATTACATAATGTAATTAATAAAATATAATTGCTCAGTGAAATTGGTCAAGAGAATTAATTAAGATAATTAATTATGGAATAATTAATTTATTAATGAAAAAAAATAGTTAATTACATATTGAGATTAATCGAGAATGATAAATATTGGGGTTGATAATTGGAATTCATTAATTTATATAATCAACGATGTAATTAAAGACTAATTAATTAAGATAAATTAACCAAAGTGACCCATGAGAAATTAATTAATATAAGTAATTAAGAATTTGAGTGATTGATTATAGTTAATTAATTTGTGAAGTAATTAAAGACTACTCATTGATTTGGTAAGAATAATTAATATGTTGAAATTATTAAAGATAATTACTTGAATGAAATTGGAGGATTAATTAATCCAAGATGATTAATTAAGATGAAATAAGGAAGGGTTGATTAATTTATTGATTTTGAATTAATTAATGAAGAGACCTAAGTGATTGAGGATTGAAATTCAATTAGAATCAATTGAATTAATTTGGAAGCTATAAAATTTTCTTATAAATGATTGAGTGGTATTGGATGCTTTGAAATAAGTTGATATCTCTAATATGAAATGTTGTGATTTTCATTTGGATAACTTGAGATATGATGTATGAGTCTCGAAAAGGACAGGATCGGGTATTGAGAAATACCCGAAACCCCTTCGAATTTTTATAAAATTGATTTGTGAAATCAATACGATGAAATGATACGACTTAAGTGAATGAGATTATTTTATCTAAGCCTGGTACTTAGGAATTTATACGTGAAATAAGTGTTGCATATAACATATAGTGAACTTGTAAATTTGGCTGAGTTACCCCTGATTTTATAAAAGTTGATTTCTTTGGTATTCCATGTTAGTTGGGTTTACTCACGCTGGTTTCTAGCCTGACCCGGGTGTTACTTTGGTGTAATGCTCGGGTCAGACGAGTATTACAGATTTTCAGGTTAGGACGTTCTGGAGCTCAGGAGGCGAGCTGGATGGCAATATCGTATAGAGTATTCCGCTGTATTTATATTATTGTAAATCTGAGACTTGATAATTGTAAATATTCAGTGACTATATATAATGTGAAACTCTGATGTATATTAAATGTGATCGATAGATATAATATTCTTTTGTAAACTGTTATTATTTATTATTATATTTTTTTCCGCTGCGAATGTGAGATGTTGTTTCTGTTCTTCTTCTTCTTCTGCTATCTCTTTCTTCTTTTTCATAACTATCTGAAATTTTCGGGTTCGAAAATTACGGGTCGTTACAGTTGGTATCAGAGCAAGGTTAAGCGAGAACCTTGGCTCTGGTGGGGATTACTCATTTAATACAGTCCGAAGTACTCTAGAATGAGTTGAGTATGTATATATATATATATATATATATATATGAGAGCGTAATTTTTATTTTCTTATAAAGATTTTAAATGATTTTATATCAAATATATATTTTGATATATAAAGCAATATTTCCTTCTAATAAATGTTAAGGTGATTGGTTGTTAAATTATCAGAATTAAAATTTAGAAGTAATATAATACAACCAAATTGAAGTCTTGAATTAGAATTAAATGAAGTAAAAACGAAAATACAACCAAATCGAAATTTAATTAATCGAAATGAGATTCTAAAATTAGGATTCATTTAAAAGCTTTAAATAAATGTAAGTTTGAAATGGGATTCAAACTGAAATTTAATCTTGAAATTATAGAAATAAGAATAATATAAAAAGGAAATGGGACTTGTTGCAAACAATGGATTGTTTGAAATTTGATTTGAATTTAAACCAAAGGTGGTTTACAATTTTAAAACATGGCTGGGAGGGCCAAGAAATAAATATGTATGGATTTACATGATATCAAAGATAATTTGAAATAAACTCTATAAGGTTGAGTTTTGTTTTTTCCCTAAGTGTGATGTAAAAACCTAAAGTGATATAAGTTTGAACTTATAAGAGGGAAAGAATTTTGAAATTTGAAGTGGGAATTCGAATTTGAGTAAGGTTGATTGGATTAAGTAAATTGGAATTTAACTTTGGGAAGTTAAATAAGTGTAGAAAAGCAACCAGAATTGGAAATTCCGAGATGAAATTGGAATTTAACTTGGAAGGTTAAATGGTTGATTTGAATTGGGATTTATGTGATCTCGAAAGGGTTTGAGATCTAAAAATTTAAAATGGGTGGGCGTTTTAAAATAAATTGGATGATATCCTCCTATTGTAAATAAAAATCTTTAAATTGAGAATGGAAATGTATAAATAAAATAAAATAAGTTTGAATAATTGAATTGTAAAATAAACTTGTTTAAGAACTAGCTTCAAACTGGAAAATTAAATTGAATAATAAATTAAAATTTAAAATAAAATTGTATTGAACCTTGAAATACATAAGTAAAAAAAAATAGTTTAAAATGAGAATTTTGAGAAATTGGGCTCAGAAATTAAAATGATTAAACACTTTGATTTAAAAGTTAATTTGGTCGAAAGAGTTAAACCAACCTTTGAGAATTTAACTCGAATTTCTATAATACGAGATAGTTTAAATTCAAGATTTAATTGAATTAGTTTAAAATTGAATTTGGTTTGAAGTAATTGGATTGGTGATTGAAGATGTATAAGTTTAAAAATTTTAAATGGGAAATTGGATTGGATTAAATTGAAGTGATTTGGATTCTGAAATGAAATTTATAATAATTCAAATTGACTGGAGTAGTATGAAACATAATTAAAATTGAACAGGATTTAAAATCAACTAGAATTTGATTTAAATTGGGGGAAGGAATCAACATTGATTCAACTTGAATTGAGGATTAATCAAGTCCAATGGAATTTGGAGTTATTTGAATTGGAATTGGGTCAATTTAAATGAAGATTTAAATTGAATTGTTGGGGAGGTGAACAGTTGGCTCTTGACTATTTTCAATATAAATTGTTTTGATATAAACTTATTTTTCTAAGCTATTCAATATATATACAACCTTTCTTTCTTAAAGCCACATTATTTTATATACTTGTTTTACGATTATTTTGGGGTTATTTAACCATTTTTCAACTGTTAACTATACTAATTACTATTTTTCAACTATTTCACAAACTAATTTCTATTTTACAACTATTTTGCAATTATCTACAAAATTTGAAACTATTCAACTATTTCTTAACTATTTTACAGTTAGTTACCTATTTTATAGCTATTTTGCAAACTAATAATTATTTTTCCACTGCTTATTTATTTTTAAAATTTTCAAGCTACTTTCTAAATATAAACTGGTCGGAGTTCAAACTGTTATTAATTTAAATACCCAACTGAGATAAGAATTGACGTATAAAAGGGGTTTTATACAAGTTTGAAATGATCCAACGTTTTAAAAATTATATATATCTGTATATATATATAAGGGATCTTATGAGGATTTTGAAAAAGGTTTTGAGAACCTTTGGATTTGGAAAGGCTTTTGATTTTTTGGGTAAAATCAATATGAGAATTTGGAAAGCCTAGTTTGGGAATTATCGATTTTGGAATAATCGATTTTGTATAAATGAGCTTTGTATGAGATCATACTAGGTGTATGATTTGAAGATGCTATACGTGTAAAGTATAAAATGTTTTGATGACGGCTCTGGGGAAAAAGGCACTCCCTTGAAATGAACTTCTCATGAGTGCCACCGGATGGTGCTGCCTTGAGCCCCAAGGGGGGGTTTCTAAAGTTGATCCTGTGAGGAGTCCGGACAAAACTAGTTCCTGAGGATTATTGGGTAGCGTAAGTCGATGGTGTTGATGCCTACAGAGGCATTTGGGTTATGCTGTGACGACAGTGTAACTCGATGTCGCTGCGATCTACTGTGGGGACCATAGCGAAAATCGTGTGGAGGATGAGTGTCAGCGGTCTACAATTGATTTTGCCGGGAAGGCAACGCAACATCGGTAGACTGCGATCTATGGTCAAGTGGAGTGGAGAAGTTTCATTTTTGGCAGCGAAATTCGATGGCGCTGATGCCTACAGTTATATGGGTTTTTGCTATGATAGCTACGTAACCCCAGTTGTAGCTGCGATCTGTCGTGGGTTCCATGGTGTAATCGAGGGGCGCGGAGGCCTACAGTTATCTGTGGATTTTGTCGGGATGGCAACGTAACCATCGGGTTAACTGCGACCATGGATGGGAGTGATGATTTTCAGAGCATTGTCACCAAAGATATTTCCTCTATTTTCAAAAAAAAAATGTTTTCTATATTTTCAATAACATTATTTTCCAAATATTTTCACTGGGTGTTGAAAGCGGGTTTACCAAGTACTTATAGATTTTCAGTCCTACGCTTGATCAACGTATGATTGAATTTCTATGAGAACAAGGATGGACTGGTTGAGACATCGAGTTATAAAAGTATTTTTTATAAAGAGCTATTTTATTAAGTATGATGTAAATTTAAAAGCATTTCTAAAATTTTAAAATAAAGGTGTTGGAATTTTGCGAAAATAAAAAGGAAATCCAAACTAGAATTTCAATGAAGTGATTTGTAATTAAAATCAAATATTGATTTAGAAATTGGAAATAAGCTAATTGGTTAAATAATTGTGTGATTGAGTATGTTAATAAAATTTGACTTTGGTAAATAAATGGATTGTAAGTTAATAATGGAATTTGGAAGTGAATTCGAATTGTTAATAGAATTCGACTTGGATTTGATAATGAATTAAATAAGAAGAGATGTTGTAAAAATAAAAATAAAATAGAATGGGATCGAAGTAGTGATGGGATGAATTGCAAATAAAATTCAAGGGTGATTTGAATAATATTTAATGAAGTTTGCAAGTAAATTGGATATAAGAGAAGTGATGTTATATGAAATAGAAGTGATTATAATAATATGGTTTGAGTTGCAAAACAAAACCCCAAGTGAATAGAAATAAATTGAGAATGGCCTTGTATTAATAAAATAAATTCGAACATGAATTAAATATGTAGATAAAAAAATTTTAAATGGGTTTATTGAGTTAAATAATAAATGGATGAAGTCTGATAGAATAAAAACTAAATCAAAATTGTGATGGGAATAAGATTATCAGACTGAACTTAAATTTGGTGGTATATTAATTTGAAGTATAAATGAGATAAGTATGTGGTTGGACATTATTTTAGAAATTGTGAAGGTGAATTTAGAATTAAAATTTAAAATGGATGAGTTAACTAAATTTAATGGAAGTTGCTTAAATGAGAATCAAATAGAAGCAAACTTAAGTTTAATGTTGAAATAAACTAAATTAAATTCACTTAAGTTTAAAATTTATGAAAGTTGGCTTCGAATAAGAGTGAAAGCCCATTAAATAAAGCTTGGATTGAATTAATTTGGGAATGGCTAGTAGTATACAAGGATGGAATGTGTCGAGCTAAATAAAATGATTGTGAATAAATTAAAATAGAATTGAAGTAAATAAAATTGAGTTGGAATCAATTTTAATAGGTTATAAAACTTAAGTAATTATTTATTCACATGGATATTATCAAATTGCGTAGAAATAATTGCCGTTTAACGTAAAACTACATTTAATTAAATTCTATGGATTAGTGGAAGCAAATATAATTGATTTTTGAGTTAATTGAAGTGAATATGAGTTTGTTTTGCTTAAAAATGAATTGAATGTGAACAATTGCATTGTAAACCATTAAAATTGAATGTAATGGCATATAAATTTGGTTGAAAACAATTGGATTAGCTTTAAATTATATAAATCGCTTATGGTAAGCGTTTGGTGTTTGTTGTTTTCGAAATGCTTGTGTTTAGCCATTAAAAGTAAGTGAAATGCTAATAGAATTTCTATATATGGCACTTTGTTATTTAAATTGAGTAAGTACAGGTACAGGGAAGCCGTTTGGCTAGATTTGGGGTATGCAAATTGCTAAAATAAATAAGCTGTTTGCTTAAAAGCTAAATAAAGGTACGCCTACGCAATAAAAATAGGAAATATGAACTGTTTTTGCTTTTTCCGACCGTGTGGGTCGATGTATACATATTTATATCTCTTTTCAAATTGCAAAAGCTCCTCCGTACAAAGGAGGCTCTGCCAAAAAATTTCTAAAATTTTGAGAGTTAGAAAATTTTTGGAAAATTTTGAGAAAATGGGTTAACGGCAAAACAATTTCAAATTGGAAATTTAAGTAAACTAGTAAATGAAACTAATGTGAATCTGTTGTAAATGAAAAATAAAATTTAATATTCATAATTGAGGATGAATTGAATTCGCATAAAACGGGGAAACAAATTTGCGTAGAAGTATATGTGAAAACTTCTGTAAGAAAAAGTGTAAATGATTTGAAAGGTTACAATTATATATTGTTGCTGAATAAGATATGCAGGTATTAAAAAGGGAAAAGAAAATGGGATTTGATTCCAAAAGATAAATGTGAATTGCCCAACAAAAAGGTATGTATTTTATTTCTGTATAAGATTGGATTGGGTTTTTGATGTAGCCACTTGGCTTTCTGTTTTCTTTTGGAATTTGGGAGCCCATAGAGGCCTTTTGTAGTTGTACCGAGCTAGCCGCGCAAAGGAGACGCTGGCAAAAAATTTCGGAAATTTAGGGAATTAGAAAAAATTTGAGAAAATTTTGATAATTCAAAATTTGGTTTTAAATTGAAATTTAAAGAAGTGAGCAAAAAGGGTATTGCGTGAAAGCTATAGAAGGTTTTGGGAAGTTGATTAAGGATAGTGGGTCTCTAATAAAAGTTAATTGATAAGATGTTGAATTGTGGGTTTTGGGAAAAGTGAACGGGTATTGAACCATTCTACCTAACTAGTAATTTCGGGGACGAAATTCTTTTAAGGGGGAGGAATGTGACGACCCGGAAATTTTGACAAATTAAATTGGAATAATTAAATGATTTTAAATATTTAAAGGTTAATTTTAACTTGAATTCAAGATATCAATATTTACTTTATAATTAAATCATTGAATTATATAGTTTAAATATTGAATTTAATAATTGAAAATTGGGTAAATTGTTGAATCTAAGATTCTAAGCCAGTTTAAAAATAATTTGAAGGCTTATAAAATTTATATTGATGATACTGAAGATAATAGAATGGCTGAAATTTAATTCAAAGATGATTTTTTCAGTTTTAATAATATATCGTTTAAATGGGAACTTGAAAATAGCCTTCCGAGGCACAGTCTCGGAATTCGACGAAACCAGTTACATTGGATCCGTAATAGTTAGTTATTATCGGATTTCAATTTTCGTAGTAATCGGAGTTGTCGTTTGACCGTGGCAGCTCAAAACGCTTCGAACTATTTTAATCCATTTAATTTAATATTGATCGTTTATTTCCGTAACTCGCGCATATGATCGAATTAGCTTTCGAAACACGTTCCATTGGGTTCGGAATGTGGGTAAAACCTTATAAACACCTGTCGGCATGTCTGATTTGGGGTTCGGAATTTCGCGTTATGCTTAACGAGATGTTTTGTAAGTTTTATTATTTAATAAAATTTGAAGTACAATTGTCAGAGATATTTTTTTTCTAACGCATACTCAAGAAGCCATTTTCCATCTTTATTATTTCGTCTTTGTTCCCCTAGCTTCCAAATGAAGATCGAGCTCAATAAAATATAAAGAAAATGGCGAAATAGTTATCTCACTTCTCTCTCTTTCTTTCTGTAATCGTGACTAAGCCGAAAGCTTTTATTTCCGTTCGTTTCTTTCGAAACCGAATTGTTAAAAAATAAATAAATAAAAAAAAAAATTTAAGCAATGGCCGTAGCCTCAAGTTCAAAATATTGAAGAATTGAAAAGGGGGGATCGAGGTCGTTCGATTTCGTGAATCGCGAATCAAGGCGGTGATTCGAAATCATTCGAACTCGAGAGGAGCAGGCCGCGTGAGCATGTAAGTGAGCTCCACTTGTTCGTTGAGCCGAGAACGTCGCCGTGAGTCGAGCTAGGGTTTGGGTCGCACAGTAAATTGGAAGTCGCGATCGATTATTAAGGGCTCGAGGCCAAGCGCGAGTGCGGCGACTTCGGTCTCGTGGAGGGCCGCGAGCTTATGGAAGCACGAGTGTGATCTGGAGATGTCAATCGAGTGGATCTAAGATTGGGAGCCGTGACGACTCACCACCGAGTGTTTCTGTGAGTATTTCTTCAATTTATTAGACTCATTAAATCGATGTTTATTATCAACGTTGATCATTTATTTTATTTTATTTCTGGATATCATATGTTAGGACCAGTAATAATTACTAGTATATTCAGTATAATCAATCATATATAGATGCAATGGTATACTACGTTTAAGAGAAGCTAGATGAATAGTTCACCTATCGGTTTATTTTCCTTGAAATGAATTAATCTGTTGTATGACATTCAACTTGTCTACTTGGAAGGTGCTGAAATTTTAATTGTATATGCAATTATGTGGGAATGATATTCATGCATATCAAGTTAAATCGTTCATCTATAGATTTAATTAACCAGTTTATTCTATTTTAATAAATATATATGTTCTCATACATGTTTTAATATATGGAAGTTAATAGGAAATTATTTCATATAATTAAGGTTTGAAAATAATAGATGGTTAAATTTAAATTATATATTTTCAAGTTTGAAAAATAATAATAATAAGTACCCATGTGGGTAATTTAGCTAATTTAATTATTTTAGGCATTAAAAATAATTTATTAAAGGAAGATTAGGTTAGATAAAATTCTTAGTTAACTAAATTAATAATTGGCAATTAATTGTTTAATTAATTCAAATAATAATAAACTGTAACTGATTATACAAGGTCAAAATCTGGAAAGAAACAAGCTGGCCTAGATAGATTGCAAATTAAAATCAAAGGTGAGTAAATCTCACTCTGTTGGATTTCTATTTAAACTTAAATTTAAATATTTGGTTGAATGATTGAATTTATTTGATATGCACTGTGAATTGATGTTCTGATGATTTTGGTATTGGATGATTCTCGAGTTAATGGTTGCTTAACTCGAAGTATTGGGAATTTTTAGTTGTTTAAACTAAAAAAAATAAGAAAATGTTTCCGTTTAAAGGTTACTGAAGGCTTAATGATTTGTGATACATTAAATTAGTAGGGCAATTAAAATGGATAATTAATTAATTCAATTAATTAATGATTTGGGTTATTTAATTCAGTAATTAAAGGTATTTAAATAAATAATAAATTAAGTTGTAAGTTAATTAACTAAGTATAAGTTATTCAGAATAATCATTTGATGGTGTGATAAATAATTACATAATGTAATTAATAAAATATAATTGCTCAGTGAAATTGGTCAAGAGAATTAATTAAGATATTTAATTATGGAATAATTAATTTATTAATGAAAAAAAATAGTTAATTACATATTGAAATTAATCGAGAATGATAAATATTGGGGTTGAAATAAAGATTGATTAATTTAGATTAGAACAAATCAAAACATAATTGGAATTCATTAATTTATATAATCGACGATGTAATTAAAGACTGATTAATTAAGATAAATTAACCAAAGTGACCCATGAGAAATTAATTAAAATAAGTAATTAAGAATTTGAGTGATTGATTATAGTTAATTAATTTGTGAAGTAATTAAAGACTACTCATTGATTTGGTAAGAATAGTTAATATGGTGAAATTATTAAAGATAATTACTTGAATGAAATTGGAGGATTAATTAATCCAAGATGATTAATTAAGATGAAATAAGGAAGGGTTGATTAATTAATTGATTTTGAATTAATTAATGAAGAGACCTAAGTGATTGAGGATTGAAATTCAATTAGAATCAATTGAATTAATTTGGAAGCTATAAAATTTTCTTATAAATGATTGAGTGGTATTGGATGCTTTGAAATAAGTTGATATCTCTAATATGAAATGTTGTGATTTTCATTTGGATAACTTGAGATATGATGTATGAGTCTCTAAAAGGACAGGATCGGGTATTGAGAAATACCCGAAACCCCTTCGAATTTTTATAAAATTGATTTGTGAAATCAATACGATGAAATGATACGACTTAAGTGAATGAGATTATTTTATCTAAGCCTGGTACTTAGGAATTTATACGTGAAATAAGTGTTGCCTATAACATATTGTGAACTTGTAAATTTGGCTGAGTTACCCCGGGTTTTATAAAAGTTGATTTCTTTGGTATTCCATATTTGTTGGGTTTACTCACGCTGGTTTCCAGCCTGACCCGGGTGTTACTTTGGTGTAATGCTCGGGTCAGACCGAGTATTACAGATTTCCAGGTTAGGACGTTCTGGAGCTCAGGAGGTGAGCTGGATGGCAATATCGTATAGAGTATTCCGCTGTATTTATATTATTGTAAATCTGAGACTTGATAATTGTAAATATTCAGTGACTATATATAATGTGAAACTCTGATGTATATTAAATGTAATCGATAGATATAATATTCTTTTGTAAACAGTTATTATTTATTATTATATTTTTATCCGCTGCGAATGTGAGATGTTGTTTCTGTTCTTCTTCTTCTTCTGCTATCTCTTTCTTCTTTTTCATAACTATCTAAAATTTTCGGGTTCGAAAATTACGGGTCGTTACAATTGAATATTTATTTACTAAAATTAAATAAGACAAACTTGTGTAATTTTCAATTACATTCTTAAAGACATATATATAACTTACCAATTTTAAAAGTTTAAAAGTTAAAAGAATATGTATTGGAAATTTTACAAGTAAACCTTACGCAATGAAAATGTACAATGAATAGCTTTTATAAATAAGAATTTGATGTCATGATTGTTATAGCTTAAGTTATAATTGAAATGCACTATATAAAATGCAATAGAAAGTAAGTATGGTAAGTAAATAATTATTAATTTAAGTTAGTGAATTGATATGTTAAATAGTTGAATTGAACCTGAATACAATAAATAAATGATTATTACTTAAGTAAATGTTTGAGGTTATTTATAATAAGAATAAGTAAAAAGTTGAATATTGTAAGTAAAGGACCTTAAATTTAAGTTAATGTAAATCAAAAGTAAGAAACTTAGGTATGAACTTATACAGTAATGAATTTTAATATCCAATCGAAATCAAGTACACAAATTTATAAATGTAAACTGAACTGCAAAAAAATTGTATGTAATACTTAAATGATGAATTCATAGATCTATAATCAATTGGATGAAAAAAACTTATGTAAGAATTTGATATAAACTGATGAAAAGATATTTACATGATATGAATAAATGAAAATTAATATCTATAAGAAATAAATGAAAATAAATGCAATAAATGCTGAATGAATGAATGGAATAAATTTTTATAAGTTATAAAAGTAAGTTAAAGAAATGATCCTGGTATGAATGAAAAAAAAACTGTAAATGTTGTAAAAGAAACTTAATAAGAATAACTCAAGTACATTGTAAGTTATTGTTTGTTTTAGCATATGGGTTGTTTGGGAAATAATATTTCTAATTGTTTGGATGCATGAATAATCTATTGAGCTTTATCTAAGACTGTTGAGTAGAGGGTATTCTTAGTAGCTTATTCGTCATTCTATGCAATTTAGAGTGTCTAAAACCCGAACAAACCATCTGTTTTGTTTGCTATGGATGGATAATTGATTTGTATTGATTTCATATGATGATTGTACGCTGTGGTTGCAAGTGATTGTTGTTGTTTTACATTGTTTTGTTTCTTAGTGATTGAAACAACTTTAAATATTTCATTTTATGTAATTATTAACTCTTTTGAATTATATAAGTGAAATACAGGTTTATGGAAGCAATGCTACTACTTTTGGTTTCATAAAATAAGCGTTAATTGTCCGACAAATAGGTATGTTCTCGGATTATGGTTTCCAGCGATATTATATTGTTTTTTCGCCGTTGGGATATATTATTTTGAAAAGTTATGATATATATTGTTTTATTTATATTATAACTTCTCCCGAGCCTCTCCATACAAAGGAGACTGTCGAAATATTTCGTGAATTTTTGGACTTTGAAAATTTTATGAAATATTTTCCAAAATTTTGTAACTTGAGTATGAAAGGATTTAATGGTTATAAATTGGTATATTTCATTTAAGTTATTTAATTTTGTAAATTTATTTGTTTATACAATTAATATTTTGAATGATATATTGATTTCTTAATTCCTTCTTTCCCCTCCTTTTTCCTTATCGTGACGAAAAGTTTTGAGTGGAGGAGAGTGTAATGACACGTAAATTTCCGATAATTAAATTTCTTAAATTAATAAGTTTTGATAATTTAATATGGAAAGAAATATAAACTTTGTAATTTAATAATGAAATAAATGTTAAAATGAAATGTAACAATGGTAATTAAAACTAATTATTAACAATTGAAATGAAATTCCAATAATGAAATGATGTAAAATTATTATACTTGGTTATAAGAAAACAAATGAAAACCTCGAATTAATAAATGAAATAGTATGAAATAAATGAAAATTGAATAAAATTTGAGTTGTGTAAGGAATTGTGACATTGTGTACAAATAATGAATTCATAAATGTAATTAAAAGTTATGGTAACGATTGTTATAAGTTACATGTTTATTTGGTCTACTAAATTTAAATAGGAAATCAATTAGAATTAAATGATCTTTAATGTTATATTAATGAGAATTAATGCAATAACTGAAAGTGTGAATGTAATAAAATGAATGGAAATGTATATTTTATTCAGAAGATAAAATAAAAGAACGAAACCAAGTTGAATAAATTAATTGAGATTTTAATTATGGTTAATGTATAGATTTGACAAAATTTCAATACAAGTGGAATTATAGTGGTTAACACAAAAAAATGGAAATTAGGGGTATGTTAATATAATGAAATGTAAAACAAATGTTAACTTTGTTTATTTAATAATAACTGATTTAAATAAAAAGGTTGAAATTGAATCAAATTAATTTATTGGAATTTATTATAATTGATTGAATTTACTAAAATTGAGATTTGACATTAAAATCGGTGGAATATTCGATATCAAATTGATATAGGAATTTGTTATAAAGGATTATAAACTACCTAGTAATCCAAACTGATCGAAATTGTAAATAACTAAATATTGAATTGAAAAGTGATTTAGTTTAATTTAATATTAATTTATTTAATTAACTGAAATATAACCATTTTGGCCATTGACTCGGATTTCGACAAAACCAGTTTCATCAGATGCATAATGGTGAATTATTGTAGAATTTCAAGTTTCATAGCGATCGGACTTATCGTTTGATCGCATGGGCTCGAAACGCCAAGTTGATTTTAGCATAACTTCTTCATACGATGGAATTAGGACTTGAAACTTGTTCCATTGAGTTTAAAATCTTAGATAACACGTATTTTGATATATGGGTTGGCCCATTTTCGTTCTGAAAGCAAAACGGGCTTTTCGGATCGTTTATCGTTCAATCAATCTGGTCCGTTCTGTCTGTTTTCAGCCCTACCTATAAATAACCCGTTATAAAACCTAGTCACTCCTCATTTCATTTGTCCGTACGTACATTTCTCCTCAACTCCTCATTCCAATGGCAGACAAATAAAATTCTTCGTTCAATTTCAAATCAAATCTCAAATAAAAAATTTAAACTCCTTAAACTATATCGAATTATATATCAATTTGAAGCACTCGACGAGCATCTCAGATCTGTAATTCGTTTTTCAATTTGCATATGTATTTGTCCGCAAATCGAAGAATAAATCTCGGCCATCCGCTGTGTCAAGATCGACTGCGTCTGATTGACGAATCGAAGGTACAATTTTGCAGAGAGCAGCGAGTGGAGTACATCTGTGTAGTTTTTGCCTCGAATCAACGGTTGATTTGGCTTAATAATTCATTAGGATTTCATAGTTTGGGCGGCGGCTGTGTGCATTGGCGTGCACTGCTTGGCCACGTGTAGGGTCGGGCGTGGTAGAGAAGGCCTAAGATGGTCACGCCAAGGCGGGCGGAGGTCGGCAGGGGCGATCGACGGTGATGCGGGGGGTTGTGCGCGTGGGTGGGTATCGTGTCGTGCACGATATAGTTGGAGCAAGTTTCCAACGTTCAGGCAAGGGGTGACGTGCCTATTTCATTTACAACCATTTTATTTATTTGTTTATTTTGATTTAAATCTAATTTCAAATGTTCTAACTTATATAAATTTTACATACAAACTCGAATTTGGGCGCGGTTTCTTCCGTTGAGATCATATCGAAATTTCGGACTTTTTGATGATGGTTTGGACGAAATCAAAGACTTTTCAAATTTTGGGTTTAAACTTGATTTTAAATTAATTTAAATTCAAAAGGTGAGTGTTTTAACCCACTCACAACTTCTACAACTTCTTTTGTTTGTTAAATTAATTTATGATGTGATTAGGAATTTATTTATGGCTATTTAATGTAATTAAATTGCTATTCCTGTTAAATTGTATCCTTCCGAATTTAATTGTTATTTAATTTATTATTGAAATTAAATTGCCGCTTGAATACTTGTTATTGTTAATTAGTTAACTGATGACGTTTGTTTGGATGAATTGGATGATAATTATGATGGATATTTGATTGTTAATATTGGATGATTTGATGTTATGTTAAATTATATGTATATATATTGTTATCACTCTGCAAGTTCCTTTAACTATTATTATTTGAAGATCATTATGGGTTGAAATGATAGACTCGAGCGATTTTATGAATTTTTATATTTATTCGGGATTGCGGTTTGCAATGATATATAATCGTTAAATTTTATATTGCGGATTGAAATGATAAATATCCATTTCACTTGACCCTTGGGTAGAGAATTATATACGGACACCGGATTGCTTAATTTAAATGATTTTAAAAATCTTAGTTTTTGAATGGAATTAAATGATACTTTGAAGTAAAATTTGATTTACATAAATTGAAGTATTTTTGGAAAATCAAGTTTATATTGAAAAGGGAAATTTAGTTTGTTGGTTTGGAAATTGAAATTGGTCTAAATGTGTTGAAATGAAATGAATAGTTTAATTGGATATAAATTACAAACTTATACTTTAATATAAACTATTTAAAAAGAATATATTATTTTAAAATTTCTAATTATTCAAATTTTTCAAATTTATTAAACTATTTAACTAATATTAACTATATAAAATTATTTTGATCTGTTTTAAAACATTTCAATTTTTTTAAATATAATTAACCTATTTTAAAGCTATTTAATCTATTATAATTATACTTAATTTAATTAAATCCATTTACCTATCTTAAATTAATTTAAAAGTATTTTTTGACCTATATTTAAACTATTTATAGCTATTTTAACAATCTATAATTATTTAAACTATTTTTAAATTTTCAGACAAAGTAAAGTGGAAGTGTTTAAATTCAATGCTTTGTTTTAAAAGAGAATAAATTGAAAACGATGATTTTAAAGTAAGGTTTTACCTATTTTGGAAATATGATTATGGAAGAAATTATGACTTTTTAAAAGGAAATATAATTCCAAACTATGATTTCAAAGTGAATATGATTTGAAAGTAAATACGATTTCGAGAGTATTATGGTTTTGAGAATATGATATTTTTGATATCAATTGTGAATTGACTTTTGAAATGTAAAAGAACCATCTAGTGTGTAATAAGGGATTGGTTGTTAAAGGGACCAGGATCGGATATTTCCATACTCTCTGCCAATATCGAAAACCACTTTAGCAACTATGTACATGGTGGAGATTCCATAAATGAAGTAGGATGGTTTGGTGAACGATTTCTGTTTAAGGTAGACGTGACCTTGACTCCCGTGAGTCAACTTCGATGTAACTAAAATTAGGAGCCACACCGGGGAAAGTAAGGTCATTCCTCCTATCAGACACAGTTCTTCGATATTATATTCTGATTTGTGATTGTTTTGGGGGCCACCCTTCAATTTTGGTTCGGGAGTGTTTCAAGGTGGGCGGTAGTAGCTGCTATGCGTTACCACCAGTCCGGATATGCAAATGGTATATCTACCATAGCATTTCCTCGTGTGCCGTGTTCACATTCCCTAGCGCGTCTTTTGCGAGTTTGTTTTGTAACATACCTATGGAGTGCCCTCTGATAGCCCTCCATTTTACGGAGGAATTACGGTACTGTATAGACTATGCGAATATATATAAAAATGTGTTAAGGGAGATATGAGTAACGCCTTAACGCTATTTTAATACCTTTACTTTACTATAGACATATTATAATAGCGTATTGCACTACAAAGTAGATAGTTTTATGGATCCTTAGGAGACGCGAATCCCCAACATCTCTTAAGTTACTGCACTCACGTTAGGCACTGGATAAAAGATGTCAAATCTCGTAAACATCTCTGACACCGTTCCACTCATATTTATCTACCATTGATTTAACTCACATAAGATCTTTTAGTTCTGACTCAAATGTTTTGTCTTTTTAATTCGCTTGGGTCAGCCTGAACATTTCAGGATTTGAAGACTTTATTTCTGGAGGACGAAGACGAAGATTGTATTATTATTATTTATTATATTTCACTGCATCATGTATTCCGCTGCATTATTTATTATTCTCTGGTATGTGTAACTCTGCTCTGTGTTGTACAAGTAAAATCAAATGTTTTGTAAAACAGCTTCATGAACTGTTTATTTGATTATTATATTTTTTCATTCGGCTGCAAGATTATGTTTGTTTTTTTTATTCCTTTCCCTGCTTTTTCTTATTCATCCCAATAACAATCCGCCCTTCTGTATGGTTTGAGTCGACATTTGTGTCTGCTTAAACATACAAAAAGGCGGATGTTACAATTTTAAAGTGGTGAAAAGTAAAAAGTGAACTAAACAGCTGTTTCGAATGATTGCCTTAGTCCAGCCGAATAGGAATTAAAACTAGAGATTAAAAAAATCAAGAATTATGATTTTATTTCTCTAATGTCAAGTTGGATCAGATCAAGTCCCTTTCTTGTATGTGTTGGTCCTCTGTTTATAGCATTATTATAGCTCCAAGAATATTAGGGCGCTCTTCATATTGCTAACTTGGATCAATGTTGGGCTTGATTAATACATGTAGGACCATCTCATTGCTAGTGTTTTAACGTGGACATTTAATGTGTTATTCCTGAATGTGACAGTGTTTGATTTGCTTTTCTTAAATTGCATAGGAGATTTCTTTATGAAGGTGGTGTAGGCCTCGACTTACGTTCCTCTCATTATTGCAGAAAATATACTTTTGATTGATGAAACTATATCTTTATGCCACTTAGTTCTATTATTGGATGAACTTTTAGGTCTAGACCGTATCGAAATCGAGGTAGCTTAATATATTTGAAGCATTGAGAACTTGTACGTACTTTTGGCTCGACATCTAGCCATTCTCTAATAGTCTTGATATTTGGCCTTCAACTTTGAGCACTTAGCTTTATATAGTCTTAGCTTATAACATCTTGATAATCTAAAGATCTACCATAGTAGTACCTTCTTGTTATTCCTATAGGATGTTTATCTTCATTTATAGCTTCATAAAGTCAAAATGTCATAATAACTTACTAAAAATTATGGTATAACACATGTCATCCAAAGTTTACTTTGTATGGTTGAATAAGTCAATTTTGAATGATGAGTTAAATCAATATTTATGTCAAGCTACAAATGCCCTTTACATTAAGTCTATAGTGATTTCATAAACCCTATACAGCATAAAAAAGTTGTATCACTTTTATAACCTCAAAAGAGGAATGTGCAGGCATAGGAAGCATATCAATTGTGCTATAAGAAAAGAAATAAGTATGTCCTAATTTAGTGCGGATCACTCTAGCATTTGCTTCGAACAAGGGCATATGTTCTAAGAAAGCTAGAATTCCAAGTATTAGTTCCGGTGAGAGTGTGAGTGTTCAATAGATATATGATAACCTCATTAAAAGGAACCGGCTATTTGAACACAATTTGGTGACACACAAGATCTGGACTATCAATTTTTTTTGTCTTTATATGGAAGGTGGAATTTAGGGGGCAATACAATGGTAGAGATCCTTTGTATCACCAATTGTGTCACCAAATTATGTTCAAATAGACTTCCCCCATTAAAATATTTAGTTTTTCTTTTCTAACATATTTTAATTAATAATATAATCACTTGGCAGAAGTAATCATGAAAAATAATTTATTATTATTATTTTGTCCTATATTACTAGACAGTCCTTTAGATTTAGGTGATGACATCCCAGTGGAATCATCAGTCTACTGCTTGGATATTTGAGTTAGAATTCATTTATCCTATGGTGTATACCTTACGTAGGATTAATGCATTCAAATAAAAGTTTTATCTTTCGAAGCCAAAGTCAAAAAGTGTTTATGATTGTAATGTTAAATATAGGGGTCAAAGTCAAAAACATATTAATGTTCCAGTATGATTGTAATGATTAAAAATACAATCGCTGTATCTCGATTTTTAGATGTTTATATTACAAGAAACCAATTGTAAACTTTGAAAATTGATTTTATTTGAAGCATTTTGATGCAACAATAGGTTATTATGGTGCATACTCGAATATTATGGATTTGAGTGCTCTACATTCCATATTCGGCGGATGATATAGGCTTTCGGCTTCTTTATCTTTGCATTACTAGGAGAATGACTTCATGTATAACCAGGCATTCTTTTAAATTAGGACATAGGGGACCATTGGGAATTTCATGATCAGTATTATCTTTCAGAGTATTATGTCTTCTTTTTTGAACACTAACTTCTTAAGGGCTAATTATATAATCACGATACATTATTTTCAAGTACTCATTAATTCATTAAGAAACTTGGCCTTAGAGTCTATGGTGAAAATCTAAAAGTACTCTCGCAGTTATATTATGAAATGAGTTGTAACACACTCTTCAATAAGAGGTTAGGCCAAGATCGACTAGTATCATGGTTTCATAGTCATAAGTCAAAGAGCATGGCGTATATCCCATCGATGCATATGTGCTGATGATGCATATAAAATATAAATTAGCCTATCAACCCATTTCCTATTAGCCTTGTTTAGTCATTTCTTAAGAAAAGTGTTGATTTTTTTATTGATGCCTCTACGACATCATTGACTTATTGATGGGCTATTCAAGGGAAATTCTTAACAATGTCATCTTCTTTAGAAGTAATCGGTGTATTGTCGACTTTCGAAATGTGTGTCATTCTCATTGATAATCTTTTAAGGTATGTTGAAATTTATTGTGATGTTCTTAAGAACAAACTTGATTGATTTATATGCATGTATAATAGTTATGGGTTTGTTTTTAACTTATTATGATGTTCTTAAGAACAAACTTGATTGATTTCTATGCATGTATAATAGTTATGGGTTTGTTTTTAACCCCTTTTGTAGAGTAGTCGATAGCAATACAGCAAAAAATTCCCTTCCTTTCGCCATAGGTTGAGGGCCGATGTAAATTACCACATGTATATATGACATGACCATGGATCATCATTGGTACTCGCTCATTGGGGGATGCTTCAATATTTTTGAAGACTTTTGACACTGATCACATTCTACACCTTGCCTTTTGGTGTATAGTTGGCCAATAGTAACATTGTCTTAGCATTTTCTTACCCAATTTCATTCCACCACATTGGTCTCTACATATTTCGTCCTTGTGCATGCCATCACAGTCTTCTCAGAGCAACTCTCAATCTGGTTTGATAGTCACATAATGAAAGTAGGGAATCACATATCCACATCTATATGGAATCTCATATGATATGGTGAAGTTTGGTGCATTATATTTATTGCATCACACCTCGGCTGTATTCAAAGCCAAGTGATCATCTACTAAATATTGAATGGAAGGTGCAATCCATGAATTTTATAATATCGTAGGTTAGTTATTTTTTACTCTTACTGCTTTCGCACAAGTTGTAGAATTTATCCACTTAGATATTGTATGCTAGGTCTTTCACAAATTCCATAGAGATAAACCCATATTCTTGACCATCTTGGGTGCTTATGTGACGACCCGAAATTTTTAGGCAATTGAAATTGGAATATTTAATTGATTTTAACTATTGAAAGTTAATTTCTTTACTTGAATTCAAATATAACTATTTATTTGATAATTAAATTATTGAATTAAATAATTTGAAGTTGGGTAAAATGTTGAATCTGGAGTTTTAAGCCTGTTGAAATAATTTGAAGGCTTAAAATTTATATTGATAATACTGAAGAGAATAGAAGTGTTGAAATCAAATTTAAAAATGGTTTGTTAAGTTTTTAAATTTTATCGTTTAATTTGAATTTAAAAATAGCCTTCCGAAGCACAGTCTCGGAATTGGACGAAACCAGTCCCATTGGGTCCGTAATATTGAATTATTATCGGATTTCAAATTTCGTATTTGTTCGGAGTTGTTGTGTGAGCATACGGTAAATAAGCGCATTGAAATTAAATCAAAAATTCAATATAATAACTGATCCAAAAAGGCCATCTTCTCCAGACGATCGAGATTTTAAGTTGTGAAATCGTAACGATTTAAAATTTAAATATATATATATATATTGGTTGATTGACCTACATACTCACATCAGCATACAAAACATCATCTCATTTCACCTTAACCCTATTAACACGCAAGTCAACTTTAACACGCAAGGAATATTTCATATAATTTTTTTATATAAAATCACATCACCCACTATCTTTCAGCCGAAGCCATTATTTTCCCCTATTTATAAATATCGAATCCCTCAATCAGAACTAATTCGAATCAAAAGGGAAAAAAAGAAATGGCCGAAAAAATCTTCTATTTCAAATCGCGACTCCACCCTCTGCCTATCGATCGACCCCAAATCGCGATGTCAAGTCGCATGCTAGGGTTTTGCATTCAAGGTAGTTGCGTACGCGAGCACGGAGGGGCGCGATTTTGGAAAGAGGGGGTCGTCGTCGTAGGCATTGGCGTTGGGGATTTAGGCTCGCTTCTCGATTTAGGGTTTGGGAGTCGCGCCTCCTCAGTCCACGAGTGCAGGCAAGCGGCGGCGACGCTTTGGGTTAGGGCTGTAGCTCATTGGGTGTGATTTCTGGAGCAATTAAGGTAACTTTAATTTTGAAATTTATGTTGCTTTAAAACTTCTAATTCAAATAGCAGATTCATTCCATATATACGGAAAAGAAAATACATAATCACGGTAAAGAAATTTGTTGTTTTATTATTAACAGAAATATATATATATAGGGTTTGGAAAAGTATAGGAGTTTTAAAACTATTGCAGAATTTATTTACAAGACTAGATTTTTATGAAATCTATATGGATTATTCTTATGAGTATATATGGGTAGTTTCAAGATATATATATATATATATATATATATATATAAAAGAATTATCAGGTTAAAAATCAAATTTGTTAGTTAATTAAATTTATTAGAGGAAATTGATTGAAAAATAGGATTTTATTCGGTTGAAACCAAATTGTTAATTTGAAAATTCAATTTATTAAATGGTAATTGATTTTTTTGAGTAGTTTAAATGTTAATAAAGGGTAAAACGTTTATACAAGGTCAAGAATCATGAAATCAGTCGAGATTTGGATCGGATTGCAGACAAAGATCAAAGGTGAGTTAATCTCACTCAGCTGAATTTAAATTTAAATTTAAATAATTAAATTTAAATAATTGGTTGAATGGTTGGATTGATTGAAGTGCTATATTATAGTATATATTACATCTTGGAATGATTGATTTTCCTCATTATATAGCGGATAAGACTCTATGCGCCGCATAATAGTGGATAATATTATATTTAATCTCATATACTGCTATATTCCACCTCGAAGTAAAATTGGTATTTTATATTGTGCTAACATCTGTGGATGCAGGGAAACAGGTTGGAGGGATCCAACTGGGTCCCTCAACATTTATTTAAATTATTTAATATTCCCTATTGTGATTATTTGATATTCTATGATGAATTATAGTAGAATATTGAATGCTATGGTTTGATTGGATATATTTGGGTATAATGAATTACCAAAAATATATAAATTGGATTTTGGAAAGAAAATAAAGAAGTGAATTTGGAAGCGAAGAAATTATAGAAAATTTAAATAAATTAAGAATGAATTGAAAAGAAATGGAAGTGACATTAAAATACTAATAAATAACTACGAGTATGAAAAGAAAAAGATTTTGAATAAACAGAAATTAATGAACTGTAAAATTAAGTGATATTATTTTAAAGGAATAAAGAATTATTTTAAAATTTAAAGTTTAAATTATTTAAAAGGATTTAGAAGTAATTTGAGCAATCTGAAATTGGTATTAACAGTTAAAAGTATTTCAAATCATAATTAAGGAATAAAATCTGAAATTAATGGATTTTGGAATAAAAGGGAGTATATTGGAAATCAATTTGGAAATTGATTCAAGTGTTTGAAATTGAAAATTTTAAGAAGAATGTGAAGAGAAGTATATTCCTCTGAATAGCCAAGTACGTTCAAAGTAAATTTTTAAATATAAGATAAAAAGTTTTAATGTTGGTTTAAAAGTATGTTTTAGGAATTTATTATTTCTGAATATCTAAATTCTAAAGTAATTATTTTTCAAATCTATTATCGTAGTAATTATTTATAAAAAGTGACTTAGTATTTGTTTTAAAAAGTGAAAACCTAGTTTTGTATTTTATAAAGTAACCTTATTTTCATATATTCATACAGTATCTATTTTTAACAAATTATTGAAGTAGTTTTAACTCAAATGTTTTAAAGTATATTCAAAGTAAAGCGTTCAAGTTATTTTAAAAATTTAAAGTTTTGTGCTTGGTGATTCCAGTGGAAATAGAAAATACTTGAAATTTATTCTGAGAAAGGAAGATAGTTTGAAAACTGTTTTCAAAAAGGGTTTGAAAAGTGAAAATATATCTTGTGAAGATATTTTTGAAGTTAATAAATAATTTGGAAAATTAATTATTGTTGGATGGTAGTTTATGAATATTAATTGATAGTCAAATCACCGACTATCAATATTGGACAAATGCGTTGATCGTTTCGAAGAGATCGAGATTTATTTCTCGAAAACCACTTCGATCCGGTTTGTACGTTTGCGTGGAAACATGTTTGGATTCGAAGACGGAGCGGTGAAGTGCAAGGGCAAGTCGCTACTAATCCTGAGGATATTTCTAAAATGGATGTAGTAGGAATAGTGCCTTCGGTTCCGTTCGAACCCGGGACGGACTTGTATGGATGAATGCTTTCGAGACATCGTCAGGTGGACGATGGGCATTCTTAGGGATATGTTCTAAAGGGTAACGTTGAGCCTCAAGCCTGATAAACGGGAATGACTGAAAATTAGGGGTTATGCAGCAAGGCTAGGTGGGTAGCACCCAAGCAGGGTGAGGTCATCCCTGTCTAGATGTCCCTTTTTATTTTGGCTTAGTGGTGCGGTTGCTAATCCCAACCGCGGGATGATCTCACTCGGAATTATCCAATAAGGGGAAGTCCCGGTCTTGTGTTGCAGGGGAGCGGGCGTACTCCTCGGTACTATGATCTAGGCCACGTACTGCGACAGGTGGTATCCCAGTGCCTAGTCATTAGTTGGAAATCCATTCTCCCTACGAGCCTTGTACGAGTTTTGTTTGTATTACCCACTCTGTGGCTAGTAGCTGGAATTTAATAATGTAACAATTTCGGCTATTTTATAAGTATTTGTATATAGATCCTATTATAATATCGGAGGATTTTGATAAAAATTGTTTTAGCTATCGTAAGGTAAAAACCTGACATGTTTATTTGTGGCGTGATCTTACGAGATGCTTTTATTTTCAAAGGATTTTTGAAACTTTAATAATCAATTTGAGTGTGATTTCTCACGCTGGTATTCCAGACTGACTCGTGTATTATTTGACTGTAATGCTCGGGTCAGACCGAGTATTATAGGATACAGGATTTGATGCTGTGGAGCTCAGGAGACAAGCTGGATGATGACACGTACTTTCGTATTTGTTATATATATATATATATATATATATATATATATATATATATATATATTCCGCTGTGTTGAGTAGCTGTGTATCCAGTTGTATGTTATTGATGTTGAACTGTGATTGATGTACTCTGATGATGTAATATATAAACATATATATTTGATTTTTGAGTAAAGATTATTTATTATCTATTATATTTTATTCCGCTGCGATGGTTAGATTCTGATGTTGTTTTCTATTTTCTCTTCTTCTACCTCTTCTTCTTTAACCCAAATGGTTCGTATTTTTGTACAACTTGAGTTGATTGTTGTAGAATAGTGTTGACTCAAGGGGTATGGATTTGCGGGTCATTACAACTTACATATTTGGCTAAGGTACCGATGACTCTTATATTTTGTCCATTGAGATGTTTTCTGTATTACAGATTTTGAAACAAGTAATTGTCTAACAAGTTTTGAATTTGAAGCAACCGAGGGTCTTAAGCCTTTATTTCAGACTTGGTTAACTATGAGATGCGAGTCATTTTAAAGTTTGCTCTTCCTAATATCAATGAAGATTACCCTTTTTAGTTGGAGAACGAGAGATTTGTACTCAACCATATTGTTTATTGCCGATAAATAGAGCTTAATTGCATAGTAAATTAATGGTATCAAGACTGTTTAGCACATAAATAGTTTCGCTTCCTACTTATTTGCAGAGGTTTTGTATATCATCTCATGCAATCAGTAATGAAGTCAACAGGGGCTAGTACCTTGATAGAGGTCCTGGGTACGTAAGAATTGTTGTATAGGCTTAGCCCAACAACCCATTAGTCAACCTTCTTGATATTTGCGGTTTACTAATAGCCATTTATAGTAGTCGATCGATAGAAATTTTAATTTGAAGGACCTAACATATCGCTGAAGCATTCATGTTGAAAAGATGAGATAGTAAGCAAATTTCTTTATCAAATGATATCTTCTTTCTAATGGACCAAGTCATTACTCGCAATTATATACCAAATATTTTATTACCACATCATCTCGAACCAATGCCAAACTTATTGTCCCGAAATGCTAGATATACAAACAAAACATCATATTTCGAGTTCGATAGTGTCAAAGGTTTGCTGAGATGATTATGTAAATCTTCAACTAACTTTTGGTTCCACGGTTCATATAGTCTTTGTATTTTTTTGACAAATCAAAGAATGGAATTCATTTTATTTGCAGACTAACTAATGAACCTATTCGATACAACAATCTTGCCATCCAAGCTCATAAACTCTTTACCATTATTTGGCACTTTCATATTAATGAAAAAATTTATCTTTTGGTGATTGACCATTTTACCTAAATAATTAACCATGAACTCGAAAAATTTCCTAATTTTATATCGAAGGAGCCTTTTGAGTGTTGGGTTTATATTATACTGGCATATTACACGAAACATTTATTTAAGGCCATGTTACCCATTTTGACTTGACTAATGTTTAATCGACATAGACCTCCATGTTTTGGCCAGCTTGCCAAGGGAACATTTGTTATCCGCAACTACACAAAAGTGTCACGAATCTGATAGTAACTTCAATAATGTTACTAAACTGTTCAGATATAGCCACAGCAGAAAGGTGTTTATATTTTTCACAATTAAATTGCAAAAACAGCAACATAATAAAACGTGACAAATTCTAATAAAAACTGTTATGATACAGAACCATTGCAGTTGAATTTGTATGAAATTCAGAGAAGTACCTAGTTGCCCGAGTCCAGAGAATATCTGTTTCCTTGAAACAATATTGCCCCCTTCTATGCACCAAAGGATACGAGCAATTTGTCTTCTAGGATGAAACGGACCGGCACCGATATGCTGTGCATGCAGACGGAGCGACGACGAACTGAAGGAATTAGCGAACTGAGAACAGTTCTGGAAAGAGCAATAGAATGAAGAAACGAAGTAAATACGAGTGAGTAATCTCGTTTTGTGGGCCCCTATATATAGGCTAGAGGAGGTGCTTATTTCGAGCGGTTGTGACTGTTGGAAAGGTTGCGACCCTTTAACTAACAGATGCACACAGGCGCAATGTTCTAATTTTGAAGTTCAAAATTAGCCGTTTCAGCACAGCTGGCCCAAGTGGCAGTCGGAGGCCCATTTAGTCACGAGACCCCAAGAGCCCCGAGGCCCAAGGCTCAATCTTTGACATTTTAATATTAATATGCTACATTTACATCTCAAGTCTTCATGTCTCCTTCTTTTCTTTTGATTTAGTATATTGGGTTGTAGTATATATGGTGGTATTGAAACAAATATTCCACTATGTGGGATTTTATTTCAATACGCACAATACCCAAAATCTCTCTCTCTTCCCTAACCACTTCCTCATTCATTTTTTTTGACAATCCCCCACATGAGTGAGCATTTGTTCATAGTTTCACGAAATATTTATCGGATCAGTTTAAAGTAGCACATGTGCCTTGAAATTTCCGGGCGAATCAGTAGACGTAGAACGTCCTTGAAACATAAGCCTTTTTGTAATTCTAAAATAGATATCACATGATAAATGTTTCTTATAATTCTTCGTTCTCTGTTTGTGTTCATTTTTTCCTTGAACACCTGCCGGTCTCATAAGTGCTTAGAGAATTTAGCCTTATAATTCTCTTTGAAGCGGCGCCTTCGCACTTATATAGGTGATTCTGTAAGGGGTATTCGTAATTCCTCAAGTACAGACATCATTAAAAGTATCAATACTTATCCTATTTTCCATCAAATAATGCACTGACTTTATTATAGGAATGGTTTGTGGGTAACAGTGCCGTCAAGTTTCTCTTAAAATTAGTTGTCCCTTTGAACCTAGATCTTGGGATCTCCAGTCAACTAGGTGGGGTTTCCATTAAAAAAACTTTTATTCTTTGGGCCTTAACCCCATTCCCATCGATAAGGTTTGAAGTTTCTCTCTTGGCAAGCCTTTTGTTAGTGGATCCGCTATGTTATCTTTAGACCTTATGTAGTCTATAGTGATAACTCTATTAGAGAGAATTTGTCTTATTGTTTTATCTCTACGACGAATATGCCTAGATTTACCATTGTATAGTGTACTATTAGTTCTTCCAATTGCTGATTGACTATCACAATGTATACGTATTGGAGGCACAGGTTTGCTCCAATTTCGAATATCTTCCAAGAAACTTCGAAGCCAGTCTGCTTCTTCTATGGTCTTATCTAGTGTAATAAACACTGATTCCATCATAGATCTAGCTATACAAGTCTGTTTGGATGATTTCCATGATATTGCTCCATTTCCTAATGTGAACACATATCCACTTGCAGACTTTGTATCTTGTGATCCAGTTATCCAATTGCCCTCATTGTATCCTTTCATTGTTGACGGATAGTTTGTATAGTGTAGACCATAGTTTTGCGTATACTTTAGGTATTCTAGAACTCTGATTAATGCTTTCCAATGATGTTTACCAGGATTTCTGGTAAATCTACTCAGCTTACTTACAGCATATGCGATATCTGGCCTAGTGCAGTTCATAACATACATGATACTTCCTAGTATACGAGAGTATTCAAGCTGGTAGATACCATCACCAGTGTTCTTTACCCAATTTTGGTTCATATCTACTGGTGATTTTGCAATAGTTATATTATATTGCTTGAATTTTTCAAGTATCTTACCACTATAATGTGATTGGGATAATGCATATCCCTGTGGTGTTCTCAAAATTTTGACACCCAATATCACATCAGCCAGTCCTAGGCCTTTCATATCGAATCTAGAGGATTACATATTCTTTGTAGATGTTATTATGGCCTTGTTGTTGCCTAGGATTAGTAAGTCATCAACATAAAGACAAACAATGATATATCCAACATGTGTGTATTTTATGTAGACACATTTATCCGATTCATTTATCGTGAATCCATTTGATAACATAGTTTCATCAAATTTCTCATGCCATTGTTTTGGAGCTTGTTTAAGGCCATAAAGTGACTTTACTAATTTTAATACTTTATTCTCATTTCCAGAGCTAAGAAACCCTTCAGGTTGCTTCATATATATTTCTTCCTCTAGTTCACCAATCAAAAATGCAGTTTTTACATCCATTTGATGTATTTCTAAATCAAGTATGGATGTGATTGCAATAAGCATCCTAATTGATGTTATCATCGTCACTGGTGAATATGTATCAAAATAGTCCAGGTCTTCCTTTTGTTTGAATCCTTGGACAACAAGACGAGCTTTGTACTTGTCTATTGAACCATCGGGTTTCAATTTCTTTTTAAATATCCAGTTATTACCTAAGGTCTTGCATCCTTGAGGTAAATCAACTAACTCTCAAGTATGGTTAGTCATAATGGATTCAATCTCATTGTTGATAGCCTCTTTTCAGTAAGGGCGTCGCTATAGGACATAGCTTGTTTGTATGTCAATGGATCATCTTCCAACATAAAAGTGTAGAAGTATGGTCCAAACGTCCAAGAGGTCCTTGACCTTTTTCTCCTTCTTGGTTCCTCCACTTGTTGATCGGCACAAGTTTGCCGAATTTTATTTTGTTCAGTAATCTCAAGAGAATCGGTAAATTTATCTTCTCTTGGTCTCTTTTGAGTATCATTGTCAGTATCCTATTTTAAAGGGAATATATATTCGAAAAATCTTGCATTTCTCGATTCGATAATGGTATTTTCACGAATATCGTCAATTTCATATTTGTGTACTAGAAATCGACAAGCGGCACTATTTTGTGTATATCCAATGAATACACAATCGATTGCTTTTTGTCCAATTTTGACCTTGTTTGGTTTAGGTATCTCTACTTTGGCAAGACACCCCCACACTTTTAAGTATTTGTAGGATGTCGGTCTATTTTTCCAAAGTTCATGAGGTGACCAGGATGTTTTCTTTCATGATATTTTATTTAAAATATGGTTTGCCGAAAGAATAGCTTCTCCCCAAAAGTTATCTAGCAAGCCAGAACTGATTAATAAAGCATTCATCGTTTCTTTAAGAGTTCTATTTTTCCGTTCGGCTATACCGTTGGATTGAGCAGAATATGGTGCTGTAGTTTGGCGTATAATGCCGTGCTCAGCACAGAATTCCTCAAAAGGAAATTCATATTCTCCTCCTCTATCACTTCTTAAGGCTTTAATTTTCTTGCTGAGTTGATTCTCAACTTCTACTTTATATTGTTTAAACATGTCGAATGCTTCATCCTTGCTTCTAAGGAGATACACATAGCAGTACCTAGTACAATCATCAATAAACGTAATGAAATACCTTTTTCAACCTCTAGTTTGACACATTTTCAAATCAAGTACATCGGCGAGTATAAGGTTTAGAGGTTCAGTTTCTCGTTCAACATGATGAAATGAGGTTCTTGTCAATTTTGCTTCTGCACAAATTTGACATTTATAATTGGAGTCTATGTTACATTTTGGTATACATTCTAGATTAATCAATTTTCGCAGTGTATCAAAATTCACGTGCCCTAATCTAGAATGCCATATGCTAGAAGAGTCAACAAAATAAGCAAAAGATTCATTTTTATTCATATCAGTGTTTGGTATAATAGTTGTTACATTTGCCTTGAATAAACCATCACATACATATCCTCTTCCTACATATAATACATTCTTTGATAATACAAACTTATCGACTATAATGGTTAATTTGAAACCATGCTTGCTAAGCAAGGAACATGATATCAAATTCTTGCGGATTTCTAGAACGTGAAGAACATCACTCAAAGTAAGCTCTTTTCCAGAAGTAAGTTTCTGCGCAACTTTTCCCTTGCCTTTGACCTTTGATGCAGATGAATTGCCCATGAGAAGTTGTTCATCATCAGTTGTAATTTTATAAGTTGTAAACATCCACTTATTAGCATATATGTGTTGAGTGGCACCTCTATCTACAAACCATTCCTTTGAATTGCCAACAAGGTTGCATTCTGATATTACTGCACATAAATCCATATCAGAAATGCCTTTTGTACTTCAGCCGTATTTGCTTCTGATTTCTTCTTTTTGGGAGCGCGACATTCGGCTGCTTTATGCCCCTTCTTTCCACAGTTATGATAAGAACCCTAAAATTTCTTGTTTGACTTCTAAGGTGCATTCTCACGTTTTCTCTTGTTAGGTTTGTCTAACTCAACAACATTTTCTTTGGTAGCCATATTCTGAGAGATCTTTTCCTCAGAATTTCTATTATCTTCCTCAATTCGCAGACGAACTATGAGGTCTTCCATTGTCATTTCCTTACGCTTTTGCTTAAGGTAATTTTTGAAGTCCTTCCACGATGGAGGAAGTTTCTCAATAGTTGCGGCTACCTGGAAAGATTCGTTAAGCATCATCCCTTCATCTTGCAATTCATGGATGATCAATTTTAGTTCTTGAGTATGGTTGATCATAGTCTTTGAATCTACCATTTTGAAGTCGAGAAATTTGCCAGCGATGAATTCTTCACACGCTTTGGGTTAGGGCTGTAGCTCGTTGGGTGTGATTCCTGGAGAAATTAAGGTAACTTTAATTTTGAAATTTATGTTGCTTTAAAACTTCTAATTCAAATAGCTGATTCATTCCATATATACAGAAAAGAAAATACATAATCACGGTAAAGAAATTTGCTGTTTTATTATTAACAGAAATATATATATATAGGGTTTGGAAAAGTATAGGAATTTTAAAACTATTGCAGAATTTATTTACAAGACTAGACTTTTATGAAATCTATATGGATTATTCTTATGAGTATATATGGGTAGTTTCAAGATATATATATATATATATAAAGAATTATCAGGTTAAAAATCAAATTTGTTAGTTAATTAAATTTATTAGAGGAAATTGATTGAAAGATAGGATTTTATTCGGTTGAAACCAAATTGTTAATTTGAAAATTCAATTTATTAAATGGTAATTGATTTTTTTTGAGTAGTTTGAATGTTAATAAAGGGTAAAATGTTTATAGGAGGTCAAGAATCGTGAAACCAGTCGAGATTTGGATCGGATTGCAAACAAAGATCAAAGGTGAGTTAATCTCACTCAGCTGAATTTAAATTTAAATTTAAATAATTAAATTTAAATAATTGGCTGAATGGTTGGATTGATTGATGTGCTATATTATAGTATATATTGCATCTTGGAATGATTGATTTCCCGCATTATATAGCGGATAAGACCCTATGCGCCGCATAATAGTGGATAATATTATATTTAATCCCATATACTGCTATATTCCATCTCGAAGTAGAATTGGTATTTTATATTGTGCTAACAGCTGTGGATGCAGGGAAACAGGTTGGAGGGATCCAACTGGGTCCCTCAACATTTATTTAAATTATTTAATATTCCCTGTTGTGATTATTTGATATTCTATGATGAATTATATTAGGATACTGAATGCTATGGTTTGATTGGATATATTTGGGTATAATGAATTACCAAAAATATATAAATTGGATTTTGGAAAGAAAATAAAGAAGTGAATTTGGAAGCGAAGAAATTATAGAAAATTTAAATAAATTAAGAATGGATTGAAAAGAAACGGAAGGGATATTAAAATACTAATAAATAACTACGAGTATGAAAAGAAAAAGATTTTGAATAAACAGATTTTAATGAACTGTAAAATTAAGTGATATTATTTTAAAGGAATAAAGAATTATTTTAAAATTTAAAGTTTAAATTTATTTAAAAGGATTTAGAAGTAATTTAAGCAATCTAAAATTGGTATTTTCAGTTAAAAGTATTTCAAATCATAATTAAGGAATAAAATCTGAAATTAATGGATTTTGGAATAAAAGGGAGTAGATTGGAAATCAATTTGGAAATTGATTCAAGTGTTTGAAATTGAAAATTTTAAGAAGAATGTGAAGAGAAGTATATTCCTCTGAATAGCCAAGTACGTTATAAGTAAATTTTTAAATATAAGATAAAAAGTTTTAATGTTGGTTTAAAAGCATGTTTTAGGAATTTATTATTTCTCAATATCTAAATTCTAAAGTAATTATTTTTCAAATCTATTATCGTAGTAATTATTTATAAAAAGTGACTTAGTATTTGTTATAAAAAGCGAAAACCTAGTTTTGTATTTTATAAAGTAACCTTATTTTCATATATTCATATAGTATGTATTTTTAACAAATTATTGAAGTAGTTTTAACTCAAATGTTTTAAAGTATATTCAAAGTAAAGCATTTAAGTTATTTTAAAAATCTAAAGTTTTGTGCTTGGTGATTCCAGTGGAAATAGAAAATACTTGAAATTTATTCTGAGAAAGGAAGATAGTTTGAAAACTGTTTTCAAAAATGGTTTGAAAAGTGAAAATATATCTTGTGAAGATATTTTTGAAGTTAATAAATAATTTGGAAAATTATTTATTGTTGGATTGTAGTTTATGAATATTAATTGATAGTCAAATCACCGACTATCAATATTTGACAAATGTGTTGATCGTTTCGAAGAGATCGAGATTTATTTCTCGAAAACCACTTTGATCTGGTTTGTACGTTTTCGTGGAAACGTGTTTGGATTCGAAGACGGAGCGGTGAAGTGCAAGGGCAAGTCGCTACTAATCCTGAGGATATTTCTGAAATGGATGTAGTAGGAATAGTGCCTTCGGTTCCGTTCGAACTCGGGACGGACTTGAATGGCTGAATGCTTTCGGGACATCGTCAGGTGGACGATGGGCATTCTAAGGGATATGTTCTAAAAGGTAACGCTGAGCCTCAAGCCTGATCAACCGAGAATGACTGAAAATTAGGGGTTATGCAGCAAGGCTAGGTGGGTAGCACCTAAGCAGGGTGAGGTCATCCCTGTCTAGATGTCCCTTTTTATTTCGGCTTAGTGGTGTGGTTGCTGATCCCAACCGCGGGGTGATCTCACTCGGAATTATCCAGTAAGGGGTAGTCCCGGTCTTGTGTTGCAGGGGAGCGGGCGTACTCCTCGGTACTATGATCTAGGCCACGTACTATGACAGGTGGTACCCCAGTGCCTAGTCGTTAGTTGGAAATCCATTCTCCCTACGAGCCTTGTACGAGTTTTGTTTGTATTACCCACTCTGTGGCTAGTAGCTGGAATTTAATAATGTAACAATTTCGGCTATTTATAAGTATTTGTATATAGATCCTATTATAATATCGGAGGATTTTGATAAAAATTGTTTTTGCTATCGTAAGGTAAAAACCCGACATGTTTATTTGTGGCGTGGTCTTACGAGATGCTTTTGTTTTCAAAGGATTTTTGAAACTTTAATAATCAATTTGAGTGTGATTTCTCACGCTGGTATTCCAGACTGACTCGTGTATTAATTAACTGTAATGCTCGGGTCAGACCGAGTATTATAGGATACAGGATTTGATGCTATGGAGCTCAGGAGACAAGCTGGATGATGATACGTACTTTCATATTTGTTTTATATATATATATATATATATATATATATATATATATATATATATATATATATATATTCCACTGTGTTGAGTAGCTGTGTATCCAGTTGTATGTTATTGATGTTGAACTGTGATTGATGTACTCTGATGATGTAATATATAAACATACATATTTGATTTTTGAGCAAAGATTATTTATTATCTATTATATTTTATTCCGCTGCAATGGTTAGATTCTGATGTTGTTTTCTGTTTTCTCTTCTTCTACCTCTTCTTCTTTAACCCAAATGGTTCGTATTTCTGTACAACTTGAGTTGATTGTTATAGAATAGTGTTAACTCAAGGGGTACGGATTTACGGGTCATTACAGCTTACATATTTGGCTAAGGTACCGATGACTCTTATATTTTGTCCATTGAGATGTTTTCTGTATTACAGATTTTGAAACGAGTAGTTGTCTAACAAGTTTTGAATTTGAAGCAACCGAGGGTCTTAAGTCTTTATTTCAGACTTGGTTAACTATGAGATGCGAGTCATTTTAAAGTTTGCTCTTCCTAATATCAATGAAGATTACCCTTTTTAGTTGGAGAACGAGAGATTTGTACTCAACCATATTGTTTATTGCCGATAAATAGAGCTTAATTGCATAGTAAATTAATGGTATCAAGACTGTTTAGCACATAAATAGCTTCGCTTCCTACTTATTTGCGGAGGTTTTGTATATCATCTCATGCAATCAGTAATGAAGTCAAAATGGGCTAGTACCTTGATAGAGGTCCTGGGTACGTAAGAATTGTTGTATAGGCTTATCCCAACAACCCATTAGTCCACCTTCTTGATATTTGCGGTTTACTAATAGCCATTTATAGTAGTCGATCGATAGAAATTTTAATATGAAGGACCTAACATATCGTTGAAGCATTCATGTTGAAAAGATGAGATAGTAAGCGAACTTATCTATCAAATGATATCTTCTTTCTAATGGACCAAGTCATTACTCGCAATAATATACCAAATATTTTATTACCACATCATCTCGAACCAATGCCAAACTTATTGTCCCGAAATGCTAGATATACAAACAAAACATCATATTTCGAGTTCGATAGTGTCAAAGGTTTGCTGGGATGATTATGTAAATCTTCAACTAACTTTTGGTTCCACGGTTCATAAAGTCTTTGTATTTTTTTGACAAATCAAAGAATGGAATTCATTTTATTTGCAGACTAACTAATGAACCTATTCAATACAACAATCTTGCCATCCAAGCTCATAAACTCTTTACCATTATTTGGCACTTTCATATTAATGAAATTTTTTATCTTTTGGTGATTGACCATTTTACCTAAATAATTAACCATGAACTCAAAAAAATTCGTAATTTTATATTGAAGGAGCCTTTTGAGTGTTGGGCTTATATTATACTGGCATAGTACACGAAACATTTATTTAAGGCCATGTTACCCATTTTGACTTGACTAATGTTTAATCGACATAGACCTCCATGTTTTGGCCAGCTTGCCAAGGGAACATTTGTTATCCGCAACTACACAAAAGTGTCACGAATCTGATAGTAACTTCAATAATGTTACTAAACTGTTCAGAAATAGTCACAACATAAAAGTGTTTATATTTTTCACAATTAAATTGCAAAAACAGCAACATAATAAAGCGTGACAAATTCTAATAAAAACTGTTATGATACAGAACCATTGCAGTTGAATTTGTATGAAATTCAGAGAAGTACCTAATCGCCTGAGTCTAGAGAATATTTGTTTCCTTGAAACAATATTGCCCCCTTATATGTACCCAAGGATACGAGCAATTTGTCTTCCAGGATGAAACGGACCGGCCCCGATATGCTGTGCATGCAGACGGAGCGACGACGAACTGAAGGAATTAACGAACTGAGAACAGTTCTGGAAAGAGGAACATAATGAATAAACAAAGTAAATATGAGTGAGTAATCTCGTTTTGTGGGCCCCTATATATAGGCTAGAGGAGGTGCTTATTTCGAGCGGTTGTGACTGTTGGAAAGATTGCGACCCTTTAACTGACAGATGCACACAGGCGCAATGTTCTAATTTTGAAGTTCAAAATTAGCCGTTTCAGCACAGCAGGCCCAAGTGGCAGACGGAGGCCCATTTAGTCACGAGACCCCAAGAGCCCCGAGGCCCAAGGCTCAATATTTGACATTTTAATATTAATATGCTACATTGCCACATCTCAAGTCTTCATGTCTCCTTCTTCTTTTCTTTTGATTTAGTATATTGGGTTGTAGTATATATGGTAGTATTGAAACAAATATTCTACTATGTGGGACTTTATTTCAATACGCATAATACCCAAAATCTCTCTCTCTTCCCTAACCACTTCCTCATTTATTTTTTTTGACAATCCCCCATATGAATGAGTAGTTGTTCATAGTTTCACGAAATATTTATCGGATCAGATTAAAGTAGCACATGTGCCTTGAACATTCCGGACGAATCAGTAGACATAGAATGTCCTTGAAATATAAGCCTTTTTGTAATTCTAAAATAGATATCACATGATAAATGTTTCTTATAATTCTTCGTTCTCTATTTGTGTTCATTTTTTCCTTGAACACTTTCCGGTCTCATAAGTGCTAAGAGAATTTAGCCTTATAATTCTCTTTGAAGCGGCGCCTTCGCACTTATGTTGGTGATTCTGTAAGGGGTATTCGTAATTCCTCAAGTACAGACATCATTACAAGTATCAATACTTATCCTATTTTCCATCAAATAATGCACTGACTTTATCATAGGAATAGTTTATGGGTAACAGTGCCGTCAAGTTTCTCTTAAAATTAGTTGTCCCTTTGAACCTAGATCTTGGGATCTCCAGTCAACTAGGTGGGGTTTCCATTAAAAAAAACTTTTATTCCTTGGGCCTTAACGCCATTCCTATCGATAAGGTTTGAAGTTTCTCTCTTGTCAAGCCTTTTGTTAGTGGATCCGCTATGTTATCTTTAGACCTTACGTAGTCTATAGTGATAACTCTATTAGAGAGAAGTTGTCTTATTGTTTTATCTTTATGACGAATATGCCTAGATTTACCATTGTATAGTGTACTATTAGCTCTTCCAATTGCTGATTGACTATCACAATGTATACATATTGGAGGCACAGGTTTGCTCCAATTTGGAATATCTTCCAAGAAACTTCGAAGCCAATCTGCTTCTTCAACGGTCTTATCTAGTGCAATAAACTCTGATTCCATCGTAGATCTAGCTATACAAGTCTGTTTGGATGATTTCCATGATATTGCTCCATTTCCTAATGTGAACACATATCCACTTGCAGACTTTGTATCTTGTGATCCAGTTATCCAATTGCCCTCACTGTATCCTTTCATTGTTGACGGATAGTTTGTATAGTGTAGACCATAGTTTTGCGTATACTTTAGGTATCCTAGAACTCTGATTAATGCTTTCCAATGATGTTTACCTGGATTTCTGCTAAATCTACTCAGCTTACTTACAGCATATGCGATATCTGGCCTAGTGCAGTTCATAACATACATGATACTTCCTAGTATACGAGAGTATTCAAGCTGGTAGATACCATCACCAGTGTTCTTTACCCAATTTTGGTTCATATCTACTGGTGATTTTGCAATAGTTATATTATATTGCTTGAATTTTTCAAGTATCTTACCAATGTAATGTGATTGGGATAATGCATATCTCTGTGGTGTTCTCAAAATTTTGACACCCAATATCACATCAGCCAGTCCTAGGCCTTTCATATCGAATCTAGAGGATAACATATTCTTTGTAGATGTTATTATGGCCTTGTTGTTGCATAGGATTAGTAAGTCATCAACATAAAGACAAACAATGATATATCCAACATGTGCGTGTTTTATGTAGACATATTTATCCGATTCATTTATCGTGAATCCATTTGATAACATAGTTTCATCAAATTTCTCATGCCATTGTTTTGGAGCTTGTTTAAGGCCATAAAGTGACTTTACTAATTTTAATACTTTATTCTCACTTTCAGATCTAAGAAACCCTTCAGGTTGCTTCATATATATTTCTTCCTCTAGTTCACCAATCAAAAATGCAGTTTTTACATCCATTTGATGTATTTCTAAATCAAGTATGGATGCGATTGCAATAAGCATCCTAATTGATGTTATCATCATCGCTGGTGAATATGTATCAAAATAGTGCAGGTCTTCCTTTCATTTGAATCCTTGGACAACAAGACGAGCTTTGTACTTGTCTATTGAACCATCGGGTTTCAATTTCTTTTTAAATATCCAGTTATTACCTAAGGCCTTGCATCCTTGAGGTAAATCAACTAACTCTCAAGTATGATTAGTCATAATGGATTCAATCTCATTGTTAATAGCCTCTTTTCAGTAAGGGCGTCGCTATAGGACATAGCTTGTTTGTATGTCAATGGATCATCATCCAACATAAAGTGTAGAAGTATGGTCCAAAGGTCCTAGAGGTCCTTGACCTTTTTCTCCTTCTTGGTTCCTCCACTTGTTGATCGGAACTAGTTTGCCGAATTTTATTTTGTTCAGTAATCTCAAGAGAATTGGTAAATTCATCTTCTCTTGGTCTCTTTTGAGTATCATTGTCAGTATCCTATTTTAAAGGGAATATATATTCGAAAAATCTTGCATTTCTCGATTCGATGATGGTATTTTCACGAATATCGTCAATTTCATATTTGTGTACTAGAAATCGACAAGCGGCACTATTTTGTGTATATCCAATGAATACACAATCGATTGTTTTTTGTCCAATTTTGACCTTGTTTGGTTTAGGTATCTCTACTTTGGCAAGACACCCCCACACTTTTAAGTATTTGTAGGATGTCGGTCTATTTTTCCAAAGTTCATGAGGTGACCAGGATGTTTTCTTTCATGATATTTTATTTAAAATATGGTTTGCCGAAAGAATAGCTTCTCCCCAAAAGTTATCTAGCAAGCCAGAACTGATTAATAAAGCATTCATCGTTTCTTTAAGAGTTCTATTTTTCCGTTCGGCTATACCCTTGGATTGAGCAGAATATGGTGCTGTAGTTTGGCGTATAATGCCATGCTCAGCACAGAATTCCTCAAAAGGAAATTCATATTCTCCTCCTCTATCACTTCTTAAGGCTTTAATTTTCTTGCTGAGTTGATTCTCAACTTCTACTTTATATTGTTTAAACATGTCGAATGCTTCATCCTTGCTTCTAAGGAGATACACATAGCAGTACCTAGTACAATCATCAATAAACGTAATGAAATACCTTTTTCAACCTCTAGTTTGACACATTTTCAAATCAAGTACATCGGTGAGTATAAGGTTTAGAGGTTCAGTTTCTCGTTCAACATGATGAAATGAGGTTCTTATCAATTTTGCTTCAGCACAAATTTGACATTTATAATTGGAGTCTATGTTACATTTTGGTATACATCTAGATTAATCATTTTTCGCAGTGTATCAAAATTCACGTGCCCTAATCTAGAATGCCATATGTTAGAAGAGTCAACAAAATAAGCAAAAGATTCATTTTTATTCATATCAGTGTTTGGTATAATAGTTGTTACATTTGCCTTGAATAAACCATCACATACATATCCTCTTCCTACATATAATCCATTCTTTGATAATACAAACTTATCGGCTAAAAAGGTTAATTTGAAACCATGCTTGCTAAGCAAGGACCATGATATCAAATTCTTGCGGATTTCTGGAACGTGAAGAACATCACTCAAAGTAAGCTCTTTTCCAGAAGTAAGTTTCTGCACAACTTTTCCCTTGCCTTTGACATTTGATGCAGATGAATTGCCCATGAGAAGTTGTTCATCATCAGTTGTAATTTTATAAGTTGTAAACATCTACTTATTAGCATATATGTGTTGAGTGGCACCTCTATCTACAAACCATTCCTTTGAATTTCCAACAAGGTTGCATTCGGATATTACTGCACATAAATCCATATCAGAAATGCCTTTTGTACTTCAGCCGTATTTGCTTCTGATTTCTTCTTTTTGGAAGCACGGCATTCGGCTGCTTTATGCCCCTTCTTTCCACAGTTATGATAAGAACCCTAAAATTTCTTGTTTGACTTCTAAGGTGCATTCTCACGTTTTCTCTTGTTAGGTTTGTCTGACTCAACAACATTTTCTTTGGTAGCCATATTCTGAGAGATCTTGTAACAACCCGCATATTTATCGATTTTATATTTAAATATTTTATTTAAATATTTTATCGTTCGTCGGATTTTGGTCCAAAAAGCTACTTTTTGCAAACAGTCGGATTGGGACTAGAGACCACCCCCATTGAGTTCAAAATGACGTTTGCGACCTTTTTGAGTATAAGCTTCGATATGTTTGGAGAAAGTTGATTTTTTCTACTTTTCACTTAGGGTTTTGGTTTGGGCTGAGCCCACTTATGTATTCAGTCCCAACCCCCCTCTCCTCTTCACTTCATTCTTATTTTCTTAAACACTCAAGCTTTAGCAACAATGGTGGAAGAGAATGGGAAATAGAAATTCCTAAGCCCTAGCTTGCTTTGCAAATCCATCTTCTTGCTCCAAACTCAAGTGAACCCATCGGTAAGCATCTCCTTCTTCTTCTCCAACTCATTCTCCTTTCAATTTCAGAAATTTCCTAAACCTAATTTAGGAAATGTTTCTCTTTTAAGCTTAGATTCAAGCTTCTTGAGTTGGATGTGAAGTGTGGTTGATTCCCATTGCTTTCAAGCTTCATCTTCATAAATTTTAGTTCAAAGGTGAGATTTTTAATCTCACATCTATGCTTATAATTCTCTTCTATTGTTAGGTATGAATTCCTAACACTTATTCATGTGCATTTGATTTTGATTTGGATTGCTTTTGTGAATATTCCAATTTTTAGTGTTTTGAGTTCAATTCGTTAAAAATCCTAACTTTGATGTTTGAACATGTTTTTCGTGATGCATCGAGGAGCCTATAGGGCCGGGTAGTCGATTGACATAAACCCTTAGCGCCGTTGCTCGTGCGAATGCAATTTTGGTCGAGATTGAACCTCATTTGTGATAGGCAGGGAAGAGGCTGGAAACAGGTTCGGCCGACCGACCCCCCTGGTCCGGTCGACCGACCTGCTTCCAAGTGCATAAGCACTTTCTGTTTTAAGGTTCGGCCGACCGACCCCCCTGGTTCGGTCGACCGACCTGCTGTCCCGAGCACATTCCAACCTAGGGTTCGGTCGACCGACTCAGGGAGTCCGGTCGACCGACCTGCTTCTATTTGCCAGATTAGCCTATTTTGCTAATTCATTTGAATATCCAACTTTAATCGATTCGTGTTGTCTCCCTTTTGTTGTCGTCATTTATTATCGACTTTGATGACCTTTTCTTTGAGAATTTTAGACATATCCACTTTGATGGATTTGATATCGATTTCTTTGGATTTTATTCACGTTTTCGAATGTGAACCTTAGTGATTGATTGTTCCTACAATCTTCTTTGTGATTTGTCACTTTAAAAATATAAAGGTTTTCTATACTAGTAGTAAATATCAAAACTCTTTCTTCAAATGATTTCAACACTATTTTATTACAAAGCTCGTTTTCTCAAACCGTTTTCTAATCTATTAGTATATACAAGCCTTTACCTCACTCGTATGAGAAATCTAATTAAACGACTAAGTAAAACAAGTGGTATGAAATGCTTGCGTTACTTCATCGGTTAATTCTTGGACTTGTTCGATTGAAACTCTTGTGACAATTTTCTACTGGAGATCTACAATTTGTTCGTAAATATTTAAGTTAAGCTAGTGGTTATGGGACATGATGCTAAGCTCATATATTTACTAGCTTACTGTAATTGACACTTCTCGTTGATCATGACGATCATCTTTGTGATTTAGACTAGCAATGTGCGATGTCTCTTTGTTTGCGAGGTTAGGCTAGACACCACTTGTGTGATTCCATTCACACATACCTTTTCGGTTAGCCTAGACACCACTTGTGTGATTTCATTCACACATACCTTTATGCTTTTCGGTTAGGCTAGACACCACTTGTGTGATTCCATTCACACATACCTTTTCGGTTAGCCTAGACACCACTTGTGTGATTCCATTCACACATACCTTTATGCTTTTCGGTTAGGCTAGACACCACTTGTGTGATTCCATTCACACATACCTTTTCGGTTAGCCTAGACACCACTTGTGTGATTCCATTCACACATACCTTTATGCTTTTCGGTTAGACTAGACACCACTTGTGTGATTCCATTCACACATACCTTTTCGGTTAGCCTAGACACCACTTGTGTGATTCCATTCACACATACCTTTATGCTTTTCGGTTAGACTAGACACCACTTGTGTGATTCCATTCACACATACCTTTTCGGTTAGCCTAGACACCACTTGTGTGATTCCATTCACACATACCTTTATGCTTTTCGGTTAGGCTAGACACCACTTGTGTGATTCCATTCACACATACCTTTTCGGTTAGCCTAGACACCACTTGTGTGATTCCGCTCACACATACCTTTTTGTGATTTCTGGATTTCGTGTGTTGATTTCTGGAATTTATGTTTCACCAACTTTTACGATGGGCATTGATATATATGTCATTTATTGTGGCTTGGTGAATGAAATTAGGAGTATGACATTCCTTTTTATCTTGAGTAGATTATTGTGATATTGATTAATCTCTTATTGATTTTCAATTACTTATTTATCACAGCTTGGCATTGTGATTATTATATGTTTATGTCATATCTCTTATTATATATCACTTCATCTGATATTTATAGCTAGACTGATCTGTTTATTATTTTCTTCTTAAATAATACTCGGGTCAGACTGAGATGTTACAAGTGCTTCTCCTTGACTCCTTATCGGACTTTCATCTGATCTTTTGGCCAACTACTTAAGTTTAGTAGTTTTTATTGTATACATTTGAGATACAGACTCCTTGATGTATACATATTTTTGTCTTGCACTTGTATCTATGTCTTTTTGTATTATTGTGGATCTTTTTGACCACTACTCTGATATACACTTTCATGTGTTATATTCATATCTATTTCCGCCTTTGTGATATGAATTGCCTGTGACTGATTTGTGTTATGTTTATTTCTATATTTGTTTCCGAAGACCATTATAGCCACTGTGTAGTAGCTTTGAGTTTGTGTCGGCATGTCGGATTTCCACTTGAAAAGATTTGCATGTTATACTATCTGACATATCGATGCTCGCACAAAGCAATTACACGGATGGTCGCTCCTCAACAGCCTTATTCTCCATGCTAGTCGACAGCATTACTCCGTAGTGTTCTTGTCTAGCGTGGGTATAGAGTTGGGGCGTCACAGCTTGGTATCAGAGCCAAACTTCGGAACAATGTAGAATAATTTAACAAGGATCATCGTCCTAAGTCTTTCTTAGGAGTCGTTCTTTAGGATTTAATTCGAGCCTTCGTACCGATTCATCTTATTTTCTTTATGATTCCTTGTTTTATCAATCAAGTTTGATTGAAATTTATTTTGAGAATAACTCTTTCCTCTTCTTTCTATCTTTCTTTCTTAAAGAAGAGAAATGGTTAGACCTGATTGTCCCAGCGCCGGTCAATCTAGTGCTACTCCCCAGGATGGAGTATTTATGTCTGCCTAGCAGCTTTTGGATCTAGTAAAGAACGCTCAAGCAGCCGGACCCATTCCAGAGCCTACTCATCCTAGATCCGGTTTTGCACGCTTGTGCAGAGACTACACCGATTTGGGAGGAAGGCCATTCAAGGGATCCGAGAGTGTTATTGAAATTCAAGCTTGGCTCAAATCATGCGATCGCATCTTTTCTCGCATGAACCTTATTGATCTACATCGAGTCCAAGTGGCTTCTAGCATGCTCCAAGAAAGGGCATTAGATTGGTATGAGCTCTTGGTTTCCGAAATCATTGAAGCGGATCTTACTTGGGAGCAATTCGGGGAACGATTCGAATTGAAATTTGTGCCGGAGGCTGAAAAAGTAACCTTGGCCCGGCGTTTTATTGACCTTGTTCAAGGTGGATCTTCTGTGACAGACTACGTCGCATCTTTCGAATCTCTTTCCAAATACGGGGTTGAATACATTAACACCCCAATTAAGAAAAATCAGAGATTTGTCTATGGCTTGAATAAGAATCTTAAGAAGCCATTACTCCTGAAACTTGAAGTTTCATTTGATCAGCTTATTGATATCGCTCTTCGCCTTGAAGAGGCTGATAAAGAAAGTCATGTTGAAATAGCAGCTTCCAAACCCAACTTCAACAACAAAAAGAGACCCAACAAATTCCAAGGCCCTTATCCCAACAAAAAGGGTAAGCAAGCAACGCCTGCTGCATAGGCTTCTTCTCCTAGTAGTGCGAGATGCTTCAACTGTGGATCTGGGGATCATTTTGCTAATAAGTGCTCAAAGCCCAAATCGTGTCGCTATTGTAAGAGCCCAGATCATTTCATCCATCAATGCCTCAAACGTGAAGGCAAGAGGGAGGGAAAGTTGAATGTGGCTCAAGCCCTTGGCAACACATCTCGTGGCCAAGGTATTTTTCACTCAATCCTTGATGGCATTGTTTTATTTCGTGATCTTCTTATTTGAGTTCTTTTTGATATGGGTTCCATCTCACTATTTTATATCAAAAGAACTTGTCGATTCTTTTTCTTCGAATATTTTGGGCTTGGTGACTTCTTTGAGAATTGTGAATCCGGATGGTAGATCTGCAACACTCAATTTGCTTTTTATTGATGTCGAAATTATTTTATGAGACTTTTCTTTCCGAGCCGATATTTTTACTTAGGCTTCGGAATTGATTTTTTTGAAAGGATCGGCTTAATCATTGTGAAGCCCATATCCTATTTTTCGAATGGACTATTCATCTTCGACATTTTCAATCTGTTAAGCAAAATTCTATTTTTCCTTTATGATTTTGATTCCAACTTGATGGCATCATTTTATTCCTTAAGCCCACTTATAAGGAAAGTGTTGTTTCTCTTATCTAAATAGTTTGAGAAATTTCCGGTATTTTTGAGCTTGTCTTAGGATTATCACCTAAGCAATATCTTGTGTGGTGATAAGGTCTTTTCAGTTTGACCTTACCACCGGTTTTCGTTGCTACGAGTTGCGGAAGTTAGCATTCCACTTACCGCATTCCGCACTCATTATGATTCTATGAATGAATTATTATGTCATTCGGTTTATCCACCTTATTTCATCCATTTTATAAATCGAATATTCTATGAATATTTCGATGAGACCATTCTTGTATTTACTGATTTTGGATGAAAATAGTAATTTAAAATTTTGCAAATCTTTTTCATAAGATTTATTTATAAGTAAAACTGGATTTTTGTTCTTGAAACGAACAAAGAATATTCTTAAAACTTTTTAAGAGATTTATTTATCCTATAAAAGATGATTTTGTGATTGTATTTCCCGTTGAGTGCTTTAAGAATTTTGGTCGATGCGCTTGATCAACGTTATCGATAGGAATTTCCTAAACGCTTTGATGTGACAATCAGACACAGTATATTAACTTGAAAATAGTAAATTTTTCTAGAAAGATCATTACATAATGATAAATGTAATTTGAAAGTCTAAACTTTTCAGGAAAGAAGATTATTTAAAAGAAATTCTTTCTTTTTAATACTCTTATTCTTGTGATTCCTGGAGGGGAACCAAGACTTTGCTATTTGTACCGATACTAGTCGTATTGGTTTAGATGTCATTCTCTTACAAAGGAGAACGTGCTATCTCTTGTGCTTCTAAATCATTATAGCTTATCGAGACTAGATATGCCACTCATGATCTGGTGCTCTCGGTTATTGTTTTTGCTTTTGGAATTTGGCATCATCATATTTGGATGAGAAAATTGTTCTCTACCCCGACCATAAATCTTTGGAATATTTATTTTCTCATAAGGAACTTCATGTCGACTCGTGTTCCTGGCATCTTATGATCTTGATATTATTTTTATTCCCGGAAGGGAAATCGTGTTGCCAATGCGCATAGCCGTAAGCAACAAATGGTTGATTCTTTGATGTTGCCTGAATGGAATTATCTTTTTATCAAGATCATCGGGCGTTTTGATGTACTTCGTTTTATTGAGTTTCATCTCATTTCTTTTATGGACTAGTGTCCGATGCCCTTTTATTGTGTTCGGTTCATTGGACGTACCGTTTTGTACTACGTCGGTGTTCCAAATTATTCGAGTTTCTAGTTTCTCGGGCATACCGTATTTGTACTACGCCGTTGCACCGGCTCAACTTTCTGCTATTCTTGACGTTTTCCACGTCTTTTAACTATGGAAATGCTTTTATGTTTCCGGTTTTTATTCTTGTGCCCGGTGTTGTTGAGGGGATTGAAGTTTCACCAAATTTGACTTTTGAGCAACATTCTATTCGCATCATTGCTTTGGAGGTGGAGCGCCTTCGACATAAAGATATTCTTTTTGATAAAAGTTCAATGGTTCTCAAATCCTAAGGATTGCTCATGAGAAATCTTGAGAATTCATCGAACGAAAACTTTCGGATTTACTCCTTCGTGCTCTTCATGGTGAACTTCTTATTTCAATTTTCTTTTATGTTGATATGCTTCCATGGTTGTTACTTCTTATTTTTCTTCTTAAATATTGCGAGGATGCAATTTCTTTAAGGAGGGGAGTCTGTAACAACCCGCATATTTATCGATTTTATATTTAAATATTTTATTTAAATATTTTATCGTTCGTCGGATTTTGGTCCGAAAAGCTACTTTTTGCAAACAGTCGAATTGGGACTCGAGACCACCCCCATTGAGTTCAAAATGACGTTTGCGACCTTTTTGAGTATAAGCTTCGATATGTTTGGAGAAAGTTGATTTTTGCTACTTTTCACTTAGGGTTTTGGTTTGGGCTGAGCCCACTTATGTATTCAGTCCCAACCCCCCTCTCCTCTTCACTTCATTCTTATTTTCTTAAACACTCAAGCTTTAGCAACAATGGTGGAAGAGAATGGGAAATAGAAATTCCTAAGCCCTAGCTTGCTTTGCAAATCCATCTTCTTGCTCCAAACTCAAGTGAACCCATCGGTAAGCATCTCCTTCTTCTTCTCCAACTCATTCTCCTTTCAATTTCAGAAATTTCCTAAACCTAATTTAGGAAATGTTTCTCTTTTAAGCTTAGATTCAAGCTTCTTGAGTTGGATGTGAAGTGTGGTTGATTCCCATTGCTTTCAAGCTTCATCTTCATAAATTTTAGTTCAAAGGTGAGATTTTTAATCTCACATCTATGCTTATAATTCTCTTCTATTGTTAGGTATGAATTCCTAACACTTATTCATGTGCATTTGATTTTGATTTGGATTGCTTTTGTGAATATTCCAATTTTTAGTGTTTTGAGTTCAATTCGTTAAAAATCCTAACTTTGATGTTTGAACATGTTTTTGGTGATGCATCGAGGAGCTTATAGGGCCGGGTAGTCGATTGACATAAACCCTTAGCGCCGTTGCTCGTGCGAATGCAATTTTGGTCGAGATTGAACCTCATTTGTGATAGGCAGGGAAGAGGCTGGAAACAGGTTCGGCCGACCGACCCCCCTGGTCCGGTCGACCGACCTGCTTCCAAGTGCATAAGCACTTTCTGTTTTAAGGTTCGGCCGACCGACCCCCCTGGTTCGGTCGACCGACCTGCTGTCCCGAGCACATTCCAACCTATGGTTCGGTCGACCGACTCAGGGAGTCCGGTCGACCGACCTGCTTCTATTTGCCAGATTAGCCTATTTTGCTAATTCGTTTGAATATCCAACTTTAATCGATTCGTGTTGTCTCCTTTTTGTTGTCGTCATTTATTATCGACTTTGATGATCTTTTCTTTGAGAATTTTAGACATATCCACTTTGATGGATTTGATATCGATTTCTTTGGATTTTATTCACGTTTTCGAATGTGAATCTTAGTGATTGATTGTTACTACAATCTTCTTTGTGATTTGTCACTTTAAAAATATAAAGGTTTTCTATACTAGTAGTAAATATCAAAACTCTTTCTTCAAATGATTTCAACACTATTTTATTACAAAGCTCGTTTTCTCAAACCGTTTTCTAATCTATTAGTATATACAAGCCTTTACCTCACTCGTATGAGAAATCTAATTAAACGACTAAGTAAAACAAGTGGTATGAAACGCTTGCGTTTACTTCGTCGGTTAATTCTTGGACTTGTTCGATTGAAACTCTTGTGACAATTTTCTACTGGAGATCTACAATTTGTTCGTAAATATTTAAGTTAAACTAGTGGTTATGGGACATGATGCTAAGCTCATATATTTACTAGCTTACTGTAATTGACACTTGTCGTTGATCATGACGATCATCTTTGTGATTTAGACTAGCAATGTGCGATGTCTCTTTGTTTGCGAGGTTAGGCTAGACACCACTTGTGTGATTCCATTCACACATACCTTTTCGGTTAGCCTAGACACCACTTGTGTGATTCCATTCACACATACCTTTATGCTTTTCGGTTAGACTAGACACCACTTGTGTGATTCCATTCACACATACCTTTTCGGTTAGCCAAGACACCACTTGTGTGATTCCATTCACACATACCTTTATGCTTTTCGGTTAGGCTAGACACCACTTGTGTGATTCCATTCACACATACCTTTTCGGTTAGCCTAGACACCACTTGTGTGATTCCATTCACACATACCTTTATGCTTTTCGGTTAGGCTAGACACCACTTGTGTGATTCCATTCACACATACCTTTTCGGTTAGCCTAGACACCACTTGTGTGATTCCATTCACACATACCTTTATGCTTTTCGGTTAGGCTAGACACCACTTGTGTGATTCCATTCACACATACCTTTTCGGTTAGCCTAGACACCACTTGTGTGATTCCATTCACACATACCTTTATGCTTTTCGGTTAGGCTAGACACCACTTGTGTGATTCCATTCACACATACCTTTTCGGTTAGCCTAGACACCACTTGTGTGATTCCTCTCACGCATACCTTTATGCTTTTCGGTTAGGCTAGACACCACTTGTGTGATTCCATTCACACATACCTTTTCGGTTAGCCTAGACACCACTTGTGTGATTCCTCTCACGCATACCTTTTTGTGATTTCTGGATTTCGTGTGTTGATTTCTGGAATTTATGTTTCACCAACTTTTACGATGGGCATTGATATATATGTCATTTATTGTGGCTTGGTGAATGAAATTAGGAGTATGACATTCCTTTTTATCTTGAGTAGATTATTGTGATATTGAGTAATCTCTTGTTGATTTTCAATTACTTATTTATCACAGCTTGGCATTGTGATTATTATATGTTTATGTCATATCTCTTATTATATATCACTTCATCTGATATTTATAGCTAAACTGATCCGTTTGTTATTTTCTTCTTAAATAATACTCGGGTCAGACTGAGATGTTACAGGTGCTTCTCCTTGACTCCTTATCGGACTTTCATCTGATCTTTTGGCCAACTACTTAAGTTTAGTAGTTTTTGTTGTATACATTTGAGATACAGACTCCTTGATGTATACATATTTTTGTCTTGCACTTGTATCTATGTCTTTTTGTATTATTGTGGATCTTTTTGACCACTACTCTGATGTACACTTTCATGTGTTATATTCATATCTATTTCCGCCTTTGTGATATGAATTGCCTGTGACTGATTTGTGTTATGTTTATTTCTATATTTGTTTCCGAAGACCATTATAGCCACTGTGTAGTAGCTTTGAGTTTGTGTCGGCATGTCGGATTTCCACTTGAAAAGATTTGCATGTTATACTATCTGACATATCGATGCTCGCACAAAGCAATTACACGGATGGTCGCTCCTCAACAGCCTTATTCTCCGTGCTAGTCGACAGCATTACTCCGTAGTGTTCTTTTCTAGCGTGGGTATAGAGGTGGGGCGTCACAGATCTTTTCCTCAGAATTTCTATTATCTTCCTCAATTCGCAGACGAACTATGAGTTCTTCCATTGTCATTTCCTTACACTTTTGCTTAAGGTAATTTTTGAAGTCCTTCCACGATGGAGGAAGTTTCTCAATAGTTGTGGCTACCTTGAAAGATTTGTTAAGCATCATCCCTTCATCTTGCAATTCATGGATGATCAATTGTAGTTCTTGAGTATGGTTGATCACAGTCTTCGAATCTACCATTTTGAAGTCGAGAAATTTGCCAGCGATGAATTCTTCACACGCTTTGGGTTAGGGCTGTAGCTCGTTGGGTGTGATTCCTGGAGAAATTAAGGTAACTTTAATTTTGAAATTTATGTTGCTTTAAAACTTCTAATTCAAATAGCTGATTCATTCCATATATACAGAAAAGAAAATACATAATCACAGTAAAGAAATTTGCTGTTTTATTATTAACAGAAATATATATATATATAGGGTTTGGAAAAGTATAGGAATTTTAAAACTATTGCAGAATTTATTTACAAGACTAGACTTTTATGAAATCTATATGGATTATTCTTATGAGTATATATGGGTAGTTTCAAGATATATATATATATATAAAGAATTATCAGGTTAAAAATCAAATTTGTTAGTTAATTAAATTTATTAGAGGAAATTGATTGAAAGATAGGATTTTATTCGGTTGAAACCAAATTGTTAATTTGAAAATTCAATTTATTAAATGGTAATTGATTTTTTTTGAGTAGTTTGAATGTTAATAAAGGGTAAAATGTTTATAGAAGGTCAAGAATCGTGAAACCAGTCGAGATTTGGATCGGATTGCAAACAAAGATCAAAGGTGAGTTAATCTCACTCAGCTGAATTTAAATTTAAATTTAAATAATTAAATTTAATAATTGGTTGAATGGTTGGATTGATTGATGTGCTATATTATAGTATATATTGCATCTTGGAATGATTGATTTCCCGCATTATATAGCGGATAAGACCCTATGCGCCGCATAATAGTGGATAATATTATATTTAATCCCATATACTGCTATATTCCATCTCGAAGTAGAATTGGTATTTTATATTGTGCTAACAGCTGTGGATGCAGGGAAACAGGTTGGAGGGATCCAACTGGGTCCCTCAACATTTATTTAAATTATTTAATATTCCCTGTTGTGATTATTTGATATTCTATGATGAATTATATTAGGATACTGAATGCTATGGTTTGATTGGATATATTTGGGTATAATGAATTACCAAAAATATATAAATTGGATTTTGGAAAGAAAATAAAGAAGTGAATTTGGAAGCGAAGAAATTATAGAAAATTTAAATAAATTAAGAATGGATTGAAAAGAAACGGAAGGGATATTAAAATACTAATAAATAACTACGAGTATGAAAAGAAAAAGATTTTGAATAAACAGAAATTAATGAACTGTAAAATTAAGTGATATTATTTTAAAGGAATAAAGAATTATTTTAAATTTAAAGTTTAAATTTATTTAAAAGGATTTAGAAGTAATTTAAGCAATCTAAAATTGGTATTTTCAGTTAAAAGTATTTCAAATCATAATTAAGGAATAAAATCTGAAATTAATGGATTTTGGAATAAAAGGGAGTAGATTGGAAATCAATTTGGAAATTGATTCAAGTGTTTGAAATTGAAAATTTTAAGAAGAATGTGAAGAGAAGTATATTCCTCTGAATAGCCAAGTACGTTATAAGTAAATTTTTAAATATAAGATAAAAAGTTTTAATGTTGGTTTAAAAGCATGTTTTAGGAATTTATTATTTCTCAATATCTAAATTCTAAAGTAATTATTTTTCAAATCTATTATCGTAGTAATTATTTATAAAAAGTGACTTAGTATTTGTTATAAAAAGCGAAAACCTAGTTTTGTATTTTATAAAGTAACCTTATTTTCATATATTCATATAGTATGTATTTTTAACAAATTATTGAAGTAGTTTTAACTCAAATGTTTTAAAGTATATTCAAAGTAAAGCATTTAAGTTATTTTAAAAATCTAAAGTTTTGTGCTTGGTGATTCCAGTGGAAATAGAAAATACTTGAAATTTATTCTGAGAAAGGAAGATAGTTTGAAAACTGTTTTCAAAAATGGTTTGAAAAGTGAAAATATATCTTGTGAAGATATTTTTGAAGTTAATAAATAATTTGGAAAATTATTTATTGTTGGATTGTAGTTTATGAATATTAATTGATAGTCAAATCACCGACTATCAATATTTGACAAATGTGTTGATCGTTTCGAAGAGATCGAGATTTATTTCTCGAAAACCACTTTGATCTGGTTTGTACGTTTTCGTGGAAACGTGTTTGGATTCGAAGACGGAGCGGTGAAGTGCAAGGGCAAGTCGCTACTAATCCTGAGGATATTTCTGAAATGGATGTAGTAGGAATAGTGCCTTCGGTTCCGTTCGAACTCGGGACGGACTTGAATGGCTGAATGCTTTCGGGACATCGTCAGGTGGACGATGGGCATTCTAAGGGATATGTTCTAAAAGGTAACGCTGAGCCTCAAGCCTGATCAACCGAGAATGACTGAAAATTAGGGGTTATGCAGCAAGGCTAGGTGGGTAGCACCTAAGCAGGGTGAGGTCATCCCTGTCTAGATGTCCCTTTTTATTTCGGCTTAGTGGTGTGGTTGCTGATCCCAACCGCGGGGTGATCTCACTCGGAATTATCCAGTAAGGGGTAGTCCCGGTCTTGTGTTGCAGGGGAGCGGGCGTACTCCTCGGTACTATGATCTAGGCCACGTACTATGACAGGTGGTACCCCAGTGCCTAGTCGTTAGTTGGAAATCCATTCTCCCTACGAGCCTTGTACGAGTTTTGTTTGTATTACCCACTCTGTGGCTAGTAGCTGGAATTTAATAATGTAACAATTTCGGCTATTTATAAGTATTTGTATATAGATCCTATTATAATATCGGAGGATTTTGATAAAAATTGTTTTTGCTATCGTAAGGTAAAAACCCGACATGTTTATTTGTGGCGTGGTCTTACGAGATGCTTTTGTTTTCAAAGGATTTTTGAAACTTTAATAATCAATTTGAGTGTGATTTCTCACGCTGGTATTCCAGACTGACTCGTGTATTAATTAACTGTAATGCTCGGGTCAGACCGAGTATTATAGGATACAGGATTTGATGCTATGGAGCTCAGGAGACAAGCTGGATGATGATACGTACTTTCATATTTGTTTTATATATATATATATATATATATATATATTCCACTGTGTTGAGTAGCTGTGTATCCAGTTGTATGTTATTGATGTTGAACTGTGATTGATGTACTCTGATGATGTAATATATAAACATACATATTTGATTTTTGAGTAAAGATTATTTATTATCTATTATATTTTATTCCGCTGCAATGGTTAGATTCTGATGTTGTTTTCTGTTTTCTCTTCTTCTACCTCTTCTTCTTTAACCCAAATGGTTCGTATTTCTGTACAACTTGAGTTGATTGTTGTAGAATAGTGTTAACTCAAGGGGTACAGATTTACGGGTCATTACAGCTTACATATTTGGCTAAGGTACCGATGACTCTTATATTTTGTCCATTGAGATGTTTTCTGTATTACAGATTTTGAAACAAGTAGTTGTCTAACAAGTTTTGAATTTGAAGCAACCGAGGGTCTTAAGTCTTTATTTCAGACTTGGTTAACTATGAGATGCGAGTCATTTTAAAGTTTGATCTTCCTAATATCAATGAAGATTACCCTTTTTAGTTGGAGAACGAGAGATTTGTACTCAACCATATTGTTTATTGCCGATAAATAGAGCTTAATTGCATAGTAAATTAATGGTATCAAGACTGTTTAGCACATAAATAGCTTCGCTTCCTACTTATTTGCGGAGGTTTTGTATATCATCTCATGCAATCAGTAATGAAGTCAAAAGGGGCTAGTACCTTGATAGAGGCCCTGGGTACATAAGAATTGTTGTATAGGCTTAGCCCAATAACCCATTAGTCAACCTTCTTGATATTTGCGGCTTACTAATAGCCATTTATAGTAGTCGATCAATAGAAATTTTAATATGAAGGACCTAACATATCGTTGAAGCATTCATGTTGAAAAGATGAGATAGTAAGCGAACTTCTCTATCAAATGATATCTTCTTTCTAATGGGCCAAGTCATTACTCGCAATAATATACCAAATATTTTATTACCACATCATCTCGAACCAATGCCAAACTTATTGTCCCGAAATGCTATATATACAAACAAAACATCATATTTCGAGTTCGATAGTGTCAAAGGTTTGCTGAGATGATTATGTAAATCTTCAACTAACTTTTGGTTCCACGGTTCATAAAGTCTTTGTATTTTTTTGACAAATCAAAGAATGGAATTTATTTTATTTGCAGACTAACTAATGAACCTATTCAATACAACAATCTTGCCATCCAAGCTCATAAACTCTTTACCATTATTTGGCACTTTCATATTAATGAAAAAATTTATCTTTTGGTGATTGACCATTTTACCTAAATAATCAACCATGAACTCAAAAAATTTCGTAATTTTATATTGAAGGAGCCTTTTGAGTGTTGGGTTTATATTATATTGGCATAGTACACGAAACATTTATTTAAGGCCATATTACCCATTTTGACTTGACTAATGTTTAATCGACATAGACCTCCATGTTTTGGCCAGCTTGCCATGGGAACATTTGTTATCCGCAACTACACAAAAGTGTCACGAATCTGATAGTAACTTTAATAATGTTACTAAACTGTTCAGAAATAGTCACAACAGAAAAGTGTTTATATTTTTCACAATTAAATTGCAAAAACAGCAACATAATAAAGCGTGACAAATTCTAATAAAAACTGTTACGTTACAGAACCATTGCAGTTGAATTTGTATGAAATTCAGAGAAGTACCTGGTCGCCCGAGTCCAGAGAATATTTGTTTCCTTGAAACAATATTGCCCCCTTATATGTATCGAAGGATACGAGCAATTTGTCTTCCAGGATGAAACGGACCGGCCCCGATATGCTATGCATGCAAACGGAGCGACGACGAACTGAAGGAATTAACGAACTGAGAACAGTTCTGGAAAGAGGAACAGAATGAATAAACGAAGTAAATATGAGTGAGTAATCTCATTTTGTGGGCCCCTATATATAGGCTAGAGGAGGTACTTATTTCGAGCGGTTGTGACTGTTGGAAAGGTTGCGACCCTTTAACTGACAGATGCACACAGGCGCAATGTTCTAATTTTGAAGTTCAAAATTAGCCATTTCAGCACAGCAGGCCCAAGTGGCAGATGGAGGCCCATTTAGTCACGAGACCCCAAGAGCCCCGAGGCCCAAGGCTCAATCTTTGACATTTTAATATTAATATGCTACATTGCCACATCTCCAGTCTTCATGTCTCCTTCTTCTTTTCTTTTGATTTAGTATATTGGGTTGTAGTATATATGGTGGTATTGAAACAAATATTCTACTATGTGGGACTTTATTTCAATACGCACAATACCCAAAATCTCTCTCTCTTCCCGAACAACTTCCTCATTCATTTTTTTTGACAATCCCCCATATGAATGAGTAGTTGTTCATAGTTTCACGAAATATTTATCGGATCAGTTTAAAGTAGCACATGTGCCTTGAACATTCCGGACGAATCAGTAGACATAGAATGTCCTTGAAATATAAGCCTTTTTGTAATTCTAAAATAGATATCACAATGTATACGTATTGGAGGCACAGGTTTGCTCCAATTTGGAATATCTTCCAAGAAACTTCGAAGCCAATCTGCTTCTTCTATGGTCTTATCTAGTGTAATAAACACTGATTCCATCATAGATCTAGCTATACAAGTCTGTTTGGATGATTTCCATGATATTGCTCCATTTCCTAATGTGAACACATATCCACTTGCAGACTTTGTATCTTATGATCCAGTTATCCAATTGCCCTACTGTATCCTTTCATTGTTGACGGATAGTTTGTATAGTGTAGACCATAGTTTTGCGTATACTTTAGGTATCCTAGAACTCTGATTAATGCTTTCCAATGATGTTTACCAGGATTTCTGGTAAATCTACTCAGCTTACTTACAGCATATGCGATATCTGGCCTAGTGCAGTTCATATCATACATGATACTTCCTAGTATACGAGAGTATTCAAGCTGGTAGATACCATCACCAGTGTTCTTTACCCAATTTTGGTTCATATCTACTGGTGATTTTGCAATAGTTATATTATATTGCTTGAATTTTCAAGTATCTTACCACTATAATGTGATTGGGATAATGCATATCCCTGTGGTGTTCTCAAAATTTTGACACCCAATATCACATCAGCCAGTCCTAGGCCTTTCATATCGAATCTAGAGGATTACATATTCTTTGTAGATGTTATTATGGCCTTGTTGTTGCCTACGATTAGTAAGTCATCAACATAAAGACAAACAATGATATATCCAACATGTGTGTGTTTTATGTAGACACATTTATCCGATTCATTTATCGTGAATCCATTTGATAACATAGTTTCATCAAATTTCTCATGCCATTGTTTTGGAGCTTGTTTAAGGCCATAAAGTGACTTTACTAATTTTAATACTTTATTCTCATTTCCAGAGCTAAGAAACCCTTCAGGTTGCTTCATATATATTTCTTCCTCTAGTTCACCAATCAAAAATGCAGTTTTTACATCCATTTGATGTATTTCTAGATCAAGTATGGATGCGATTGCAATAAGCATCCTAATTGATGTTATCATCATCACTGGTGAATATGTATCAAAATAGTCCAGGTCTTCCTTTTGTTTGAATCCTTGGACAACAAGACGAGCTTTGTACTTGTCTATTGAACCATCGGGTTTCAATTTCTTTTTAAATATCCAGTTATTACCTAAGGTCTTGCATCCTTGAGGTAAATCAACTAACTCTCAAGTATGGTTAGTCATAATGGATTCAATCTCATTGTTCATAGCCTCTTTTCAGTAAGGGCGTCGCTATAGGACATAGCTTGTTTGTATGTCAATGGATCATCTTCCAACATAAAGTGTAGAAGTATGGTACAAAGGTCCTAGAGGTCCTTGACCTTTTTCTCCTTCTTGGTTCCTCCACTTGTTGATCGGCACTAGTTTGTCGAATTTTATTTTGTTCAGCAATCTCAAGAGAATTGGTAAATTCATCTTCTCTTGGTCTCTTTTGAGTATCATTGTCAGTATCCTATTTTAAAGGGAATATATATTCGAAAAATCTTGCATTTCTCGATTCGATGATGGTATTTTCATGAATATCGTCAATTTCATATTTGTGTACTAGAAATCGACAAGCGGCACTATTTTGTGTATATCCAATGAATACACAATCGATTGTTTTTTGTCCAATTTTGACCTTCTTTGGTTTAGGTATCTCTACTTTGGCAAGACACCCCTACACTTTTAAGTATTTGTAGGATGCCGGTCTATTTTTCCAAAGTTCATGAGGTGACTTGGATGTTTTCTTTCATGGTATTTTATTTAAAATATGGTTTGCCGAAAGAATAGCTTCTCCCCAAAAGTTATCTAGCAAGCCAGAACTGATTAATAAAGCATTCATCGTTTCTTTAAGAGTTCTATTTTTTCGTTCGGCTATACCGTTGGATTGAGCAGAATATGGTGCTGTAGTTTGGCGTATAATGTCGTGCTCAGCGCAGAATTCCTCAAAAGGAAATTCATATTCTCCTCCTCTATCACTTCTTAAAGCTTTAATTTTCCTGCTGAGTTAATTCTCAACTTCTACTTTATATTGTTTAAACATGTCGAATGCTTCATCCTTGCTTCTAAGGAGATACACATAGCAGTACCTAGTACAATCATCAATAAACGTAATGAAATACCTTTTTCAACCTCTAGTTTGACACGTTTTCAAATCAAGTACGTCGGTGAGTATAAGGTTTAGAGGTTCAGTTTCTCGTTCAACATGATGAAATGAGGTTCTTGTCAATTTTGCTTCAGCACAAATTTGACATTTATAATTGGAGTCTATGTTACATTTTGGTATACATTCTAGATTAATCATTTTTCGCAGTGTATCAAAATTCACGTGCCCTAATCTAGAATGCCTTATGTTAGAAGAGTCAACAAAATAAGCAAAAGATTCATTTTTATTCATATCAGTGTTTGGTATAATAGTTGTTACATTTGCCTTGAATAAACCATCACGTACATATCCTCTTCCTACATATAATCCATTCTTTGATAATACAAACTTATCAGCTAAAAAGGTTAATTTGAAACCATGCTTGCTAAGCAAGGACCATGATATCAAATTCTTGCGGATTTCTGGAACGTGAAGAACATCACTCAAAGTAAGCTCTTTTCCAGAAGTAAGTTTCCGCGCAACTTTTCCCTTGCCTTTGACCTTTGATGCAGATGAATTGCCCATGAGAAGTTGTTCATCATAAGTTGTAATTTTATAAGTTGTAAACATTTACTTATTAGCATATATGTGTTGAGTGGCACCTCTATCTACAAACCATTCCTTTGAATTGCCAACAAGGTTGCATTCGGATATTACTGCACATAAATCCATGTCAGAAATGCCTTTTGTACTTCAGCCGTATTTGCTTATGATTTCTTCTTTTTGGAAGCACAGCATTCGGCTGCTTTATGCCCCTTCTTTCCACAGTTATGATAAGAACCCTAAAATTTCTTGTTTGACTTCTAAGGTGCATTCTCACGTTTTCTCTTGTTAGGTTTGTCTGACTCAACAACATTTTCTTTGGTAGCCATATTCTGAGAGATCTTTTCCTCAGAATTTCTATTATCTTCCTCAATTCGCAGATGAACTATGAGTTCTTCCATTGTCATTTCCTTATGCTTTTGCTTAAGGTAATTTTTGAAGTCCTTCCACGATGGAGGAAGTTTCTCAATAGTTGCGGCTACCTGGAAAGATTCGTTAAGCATCATCCCTTCATCTTGCAATTCATGGATGATCAATTGTAGTTCTTGAGTATGGTTGATCACAGTCTTTGAATCTACCATTTTGAAGTCGAGAAATTTGCCAGCGATGAATTCTTCATGCCTACATCTTCAGTTTTGTACTTTTTATCCAAGGCCATCCAAAGTTCCTTGGATGTTGCAATAGTACAACAGGCATTGCAGAGGCTATTATCCATACCATTCAGAATATAGTTTTTGCACATTAAGTCTAAATTTTTCCAGACATTTGCGGCCTCTACATTGATTGCATCGGGTTCGAGTTCGCAAACTTCAGGAGCATCTTCGGTTAGAATCTTGGCGAGGCCTAATGTTGTTAAATAAAACAATATCTTCTGTTGCCAACGCTTGAAGTTTGTTCTGTTGAACTTTTCTGGCCTTTCTCTATGAGACAGTGCCATTGTCGAAAACAGAGTAGCCGGCTGTGTGTTTGTCGCCATCTGCGTTGGTGCAGCGTTATTGTTGTTGCTATTTTGAGATATCGTCGTTTACAACAATCAATATTGTTTCAAGAATGTTATTCGAAACCACACAAAAGTGTCATGAATCTGATAGCAACTTCAATATTGTTACTAAACTATTCAGAAATAGTCATAGCAGAAAAGTGTTTATAGTTTTCATAATTAGATTGCAAAAACAGCAACAGAATAAAGCGTGACAAATTCTAATAAAAACTGTTATGGTACAGAATTGTTGCAATTGAATTTGTATGAAATTCAGAGAAGTACCTAGTCGTCCGAATCCAGAGAATATCTGTTTCCTTGAAACAATATTGTCCCCTTATACGCACCCAAGGATACGAGCAATTTGTTTCCCAGGATGAAACAGACCGTCCCCGATATGCTGTGCGCGCAAACGGAGCGACGACGAACTGAAGAAATTAGCAAACTGAGAACAGAGTTCCTGGAAGAGGAACAGAATGAAGAAACGAAGTAAATATGAGTGAGTAATCTCGTTTTGCGGGCCCCTATATATAGGCTGGAGGAGGTGCCTATTCGGAGTGGTAGTGACTATTGGAAAGGTTGCAACCCTTTAACGGACAGACGCGCACAGGCGCAACGTTCTAATTTTGAAGTTAAAAATTAGTCGTTTCAACGCAGCGGGCCCAAGTGGCAGACGGAGGCCCATCTAATCACGAGACCCTAAAAGCCCTAAGGCCAAATCTTTGACATTTTAAAATTAATATGAAGGCCCAAAGCCCACATGCCCAAAGCCTACATTGCCACCTCTCAAGTCTTCATGTCCCCTTCTTCTTTACTTTTGATTTAATATATTGGGTTGTAGTATATATGGTGGTATTGAAACAAATATTCCACTATTTGGGGACTTTGTTTCAATATACACGATACCTAAAATCTCTCTCTCTCTTTCCTAACCACTTCCTCGTTTATTTTTTTAACAACATTCAATTAACCAACCTTTGGTATGTTTACCATGCGTTTCTAAGTCATATAGGTGTGACTTATAGTAAAATAAACCCATATTGATTACGAAGCTTGTATGCTTTTCGTCCAAGTTGGATGTTAGTATTTGATTGTAGCAGGAATAGGCATATCTAAATGAAAGTAGTAAGGCAATATCAATAATATATCTATTTTTGGTAGTAGGAAGCAAACTTTAGGATGTTCTTTGCTTAAGTCTATGTAATTAATATATGTTATCCATTTTGTTGGATCAGGCGCAATGGTAGTGGGGTAATCGGAAAGTTTTTGAAAAGAAATTCCTTTTATTAATTTAGTATTGGGTCTTTATTTTGTGTTTAAATAAATGATTTGGTTTTAGTAAATCATATTTAGTGAACGTCGGCAAATATGAGTTTATTATTTGAATTTAATTTGATTTAATATTTTGTTCATTAAGTATATGTGTACATTTAATTTAATTTTATTTAATTTATGTTCAGCTTATTCTGTTTTATTTGTAACCTATTCATATTCACAATATGAATATTTTTTGCTTGTTAAATAGGCAAACAACTCCCAATTGATCAAAAACGAAATTAAAAGAGTAAGAAATTAAAAGAGAAAGAAAGGAGACATACAATCAGTGTAGTGTTTTGGCCAAAACAAGTGCCTTTGTCCACTTAATATTTTATTTTTGATTGATTTTGAGATTATAATCAAATTATGACTCGATATTGGATTTGGAAACAGTTGATTTTGAATTTGACAAGATTTCTTGCAAAAACCCGAATATGAGACCAAATGCCCTCTTTATTGCATTGTAGGTTGGCTATTGATAGATGAATCTCACTTCAAGGTAGTCAAATCATCGGTTGAATCGCTCAGACATGTAGATTATATTTTTCAGCATGACAAATAGGTCAAATCAACACAATTCCTTGACTAATGATGAATTGGTGTCGATCAATATTTGTAACACCTCATCTTTATAGCCATAGTATCCAAGAGCATTACAATGTAACACTGGATAAAACAGAGAATGAGGCGATATGGGGTACACATATGAATATTCCTATAGGCTAACACAGGTATGTATTAAAACATCCAATAAGTAACTTGCCTATACATACATAGTATCCACACAAGTAATAAACACGTGTGTCTTGAAGATAGAACAATATACAATATACAATATATATCAAAGAACACTGAGTCAAATACGTAGTGTTGATATATATTACTAAATATACAAGGTATGTCCAATATACAACACCAAAATATACATACATGAAGTTATATATCACTCGGATAAAATACAATAATATATTGTACAAGTCTCCTCTAAGCCTAGATAACTCAAGCTGGTCATATTGGTTATGTACCTAAAAAGTATCTGACTGGCCCGAGTATTTTGTAAGTAAACATGGATTAGACTATGTCTAAATCAAGGTTAATATACATAAGTAACTCAACACTTAACGCATAAAGGGTATAACAATATGATAGGTTCTATAACGTTAATAAATATATGGTAATGTAAGCATGGTGTATAATTAAAATATCACAGACAATCTTAAACATTACGCAAAATATTAAATATAAATAGACCAACTGTAAAGATATCATCACCCTTACAAAGTATTTCAAATCAGAAATCACAAAATCTTACATAAAAGTCATCACCCATGCTAAAACACATTAAATCATAAATCATATAACAACACCAAATGTGTGAATCATTGGTATCTAGGAATCAACATTCAAATCCCAAAAACATCTATAAAGAGATATCACCATGTATAATTAGGCTAGTACATAACTTAGCCCTAATATACACTCATTCTAAATGAATGAAAACATCCAAAATATCATGTTAAGTAATCATTCATGAACCATGATACAGTAATGGTGACACATGCCAATGAAAGATATAATTGGCAACACATGCCTACGGAAGTATAGTTTGCGCCTATAAAGTATAGTCAACAACACATGTCAAAAAGGTAATTGGCAACACATGCCAATAAATAGTAGTTGGAGACACACACCAATAAGAAAGATATTTAGCGACACACGCTTAGACGGATACATGGATTGATCATATTAAGGACACACTCTCTGATATAATCACAACCCATCATCTCAAGTAGAAGAATAAGCATATGTATGTAACACACACTAAAACCAAACAGGAGACTGAAAGAACATATACCTGCTCCAGGATGCTCGCAGGTGTCCATCTGACACGAATCCTACTGTCATTGGTTACCTCTCCATGGGTATCATGATTATATCCACTGCATGTCATAAACATGCTGCAAGACTATGCTATGCATCGATCACAATTTGACACATTGTCCCTATAGGTAACCGCCTACTAGCCTAAGTGATGTAGAAGAAAACATACATATGCCGACACATGACACTATTTATCTGATTCACTAAACAAATCAACATCCATGGTGAACTATTCATATAACCAATTCAATATACAAGACCAGAATGAGCAGAATTATCAAAAAAGTAATAATAAACAAATTATTCAAATAAATAAACATAAAAATAAACAAATCAATATTTAATAATGAATCAATCATAATATATAACTTTATATAAAAAAAGATAAATACTTAGAAACGGATAATAAGTATATATTCTAGAATTAACTAGATAAATTTTTTTAGCAAAGCTAATAGGGTTAAATGGGCCCCTACAATTTTGTTGCTGCACAAAAAAGATTAAAAAGGATCGTAACATCTTATGATCCCTAAAAAAGAAGGAAATAAAGGATGAAGCAATAAAAAAGCATAAAGATTCATCACCACTGGAGTAATATAGGATCATCGGCACTTAAAGAGCTCATCAGACCAAGCTCGTTCTCAAATATCAGCAAATTAAAATTTGCATCCTTGATTTGGCTTTGTTCAAAAAACACGACTGTTTCTTTCCTTCTATATCACTTGAATAAATTTCTTGAGAATTATTAACAACAAAATAATCTGACTATTCTTCCACCTAGTTGATTTGTAAATTATGTTCCATTCCAGCACTATTACTACTATGAACTACTATGATCTAATTTATCAGCTTTAAACATCAGGTTATCCCAGGGAAAGAAGGAAAATTCACAGTTAAAAAAAGGTGCATTATGTTTTCTCTATCTTTCTTGCAGAAAATACAAGCATCATCAAACAACATTCCTTTGTCAATAGGCTTAGATTTATATGGAAAGCATTTCTCAAAACCTTCCACAACAACATGTTATCCGTTGGCTTGTGTAGGGGGAGCCAAACTCTATGAACCCAAGAAAAATTAACTAGATAATTAACTAAACTCAAATATAATATACTATGTTCAATAAATAACTAATTTATTAATCTTTTATAAAATTAAATAGTAATTTATTACTCATCAAGAACATTGGAAAACTCATTTCTTTATTTTGAAAACCAAAAAATTATTTATAAAAATAAATATTACATATAACTATCGTTTCATAATTTTCTATAATTAAATATTGATTTTTTTTATAACATCCAAATCAACTTATTTTCATTCCAAATCCATAAATATATTTTCAAAGCTTTATAATATGTTCAAAATGTATGAAATATATTTCAAAACTGACAAAATATTGTTTAGAGTTCACTTGATATTTTCTAGAAATTTTATACGTTCTAAATTATTATTTAAATCCAAAAATAGAATTTATTTAAATAAATATATAGTTCAAATATATCTATATACTAAATTTTAAAATAAACTTTCCTCTAGTCAAATATACATATTTGTACAACACATTACTTCTTTTATACATATTTGTATATATAAAAATATAACAAATAAATAAATAAAATAGACATAGATATGCACTAGAAATAGGCATGACCAGTCGCCACCTGTCAACCACAAGCGATCGACCAGTGACCCTATGGGGCGATCGATCAAAGCCTCTAATGACTCATATCTATGTATGAACTTCATTAATTCAGGCCAAATACTCCTTCTTCCTCATAGCAAACTCCTCCAAATTAATATGTACGATCGATATACTCAAACAATAATCCAATTATAGCATACATATATTCATAATTTAACATTCATAAAACTAATTTAATTCATATATAAATTTTTTCCTAAAATAATCTAATCACAACACTTCAAATCTCAAATATATTCATTACATATATACAAATTACAAATAATAATATATAACATGGTAAGCAATAATCAAAACCTTACGTATCAAACAACTTCAAAATTTAACATATACAAAGATGTACCGACAATGCCTTGCCATGGATTTCTAGTGGCTCACTTTGCCAATTGGCTGCAGTGTTGACTATGTGATCAACATTGCCTTGCCACGACTTTAGCCTTCCACTAATATTCAGTAGCTGTAATCATATATATATATATATATATATATATATATATATATATAACTTTCTGCAATATTAAATATAATCATCTTCAGCTCAAAAACATGTTACCAATTTTTAAAATATTATATCACTTTTCAAACTTAACAAAACATTTGAAAACCTTTTGTCCATATGTCTCATTCTAGCATTTAGGAATTCTTATTAAATATGTGTGCACTATCGACCCGAACTCTTAAAGCACCCAATGGACAGATTAATGCAATTCATTTCAAGTACTTATACATTATTCATACAAATCCTCTAACATACTTGCCTTTATAAAATGGTTACAACTATCAAATACCTTACTTTATCGTAATATTTCTAATTAATACATTTTCTTGCTTTCCAAAAGCATATAATAGTAATAGACTATATATATAATCAAAAATTTCTCTTTTTCTAACAAATACTTAGTAATATCAAAATATTTTCAAACATCCTCTAAATACATATATCAAAGAGTAAACCATTTCAATAAATATTATATAATACCAAACAATAGCCAAGATGAAATTCAATATAAACAATTTTGTATAACCAAACAATTATAAAAACAATGACCAATGCACTCAGCAGAAAATAAGTTATCCTTTTTCCATTACACACTCCGATCAAAATCAAATGAAAAACTTGACAACCCAATACTAAGCCTCCCAAGGTCGGTCATTTCATATTTTTATACTTAATAGATAGTAGTAAATAGTGTATGCGTTTGTGTATAATAAAATATGTCCTCGGATGATTGCCACAGTAATCATCATGTAATACACACACATTCTCCTGTTATCATTATCACAAGCTAAATACCCGATAAAACTAAGGGGACAGGGACTCTAAACCTCATCTAAGGTCTTGAGACGTGTCCCTTATATATGATATATTGTTTTGAACCTGCTCTGATACCAACTTGTAACACCCCCACTCTATACCCACGCTATACAAGAGTATTATAGCGTAACACTATAGGATCATACAGAGAATGAGGCAATATGAGGTAAACATGTGAATATTCCCTTAGGCTAACACTGGTATATATTAAAACATCTATGTATACAATATCTGTATAATCCAATAAACACGTGTCTCTCCAGGATATAACAGTACACAATATACAGTATATATTAGAGAACACGGAGTAATTACATAGCGATAATATATAATACTTAATATACAAGGTATGTCCAATATAAAACACCAAATTTACATACAGAAAGTTATAAAATACTCATATAATATACAATAATATAATGTACTAGTCACCTCTAAGCCCAAATAAATCAAATTGGTCATATTGTCCATGTACTTGAAAAGTCTTGGACAAACCTGAGTATTATATAAATAACACACGAGTTGGATTATGGATAAATCAAGGGTTAATATACATTAGTAACTCAACGCATGCAGGGTATAATAATATGATAGGATCCATAACGTTAATAAATATGCGGTAATGCAAGCATGATGTATAATCAAAATATCATAGACAATCCTAAACATATAACAAAATATCTCATAAGACCAGTCATAAAGATATCATCGCACATATAAAAGTATATCGAATTAGAAATCACAACCATACATAAAAATCATCACCTATATGGAAAATACATTAAATCATAAATCACAGAACCAACATTAAATGGATGAATCATCTGCATCTAGAAATCAACATTAAAATCCGAAAAAAAGTCTATAAAGAGATATCACCATATATAATTAGGCTAGCACATAACTTAGCCCAAATGTAACACTCAATCTCAATAAATAAAAATATCTACAATATCAATTTAAATAATCATCCATAAACCTAAATATAATAATGGCGACACATGCCAATTGAAGATATAAATGGTGATACATGCCTATGAAAGTATAGCTGGCACCTATAAAATATAATTAACGACACACGCCTAAGAAGATAGTTAGCAACACGTGCCAGTGAATAGTAGTTGGTGACACATGCCAAGGAGAAAGATACTCGACGACACACGCCTAAGAAAGATATAGGGATTGATCATACTTAGGACATAGTCTCTAGTATATTCATAGCTCATCATCTCAAGTAAAAGAATAAGTATATGTCTGCATCGCACACACCAGAACCAAACAGGAGACTAACAGCACGCATACGCTTGCAACAAGAGACTCACATCTGCCCATCTGACGTGGCTCATGTAATGACCCAGAATTTGATCACTCTAAAGTATAATATTTAAATTTATTTTAAATATAAAATATATAATATTTTATGATTCAAATAATATTAGATAGGATTTAGAGATTAAAATATACACAAAATTAAGAATTGTTGCTTATATTGATAAAAGTGATAGGTTTGATTTCTAAAAAATTATGTTTCGACAGTTAAATAAATTAGTTTAATTATTTAATAAGGGTTTTAATTTCTTTAACCACAATGCATAAGTTTATTTTCAAGTTTTTTTTTACACAAATAAATAGTTTAACAAAAATGTCAAAATGTGATCGTAAAACGTTTTGTCGAAAATCAAAGTTTTGTCAAACAAAAGTTGTTGCAACATTGTTGCACCTTTATAATATTTAAATTGGGTAAGTATTATAAAGTCATTAACAATATTGCTTTTCCTAAACAAGTTTAGATATTTCTAGAATTCATTAACCTAAAAGACAGGCATGTCAAAATCAAACCTAAACAAAAATCTTACTTTATTTTACATAATACCTAAGTAATTAAGACATAAAGTTGTGAAGTGAAAGATGATGTTAAGTGCTTAGAAAATGTAGTTTACTTAAAGACGAAGTAAGGGTATTTTTGTCATTTCACATAATAATATTTTATTCCAACTTTTTCTATACATACCAAATGATTTCTTCACTTTTTTCACACTTCTCCTTCTTCATTTCCAAACTCTCTCTCTCTCACTCTCTCTTCATTTTCATGGCTTCCAACCTTAATAAAATAATGCCAAAATAGTTGAAATATATATATTAAATTAGATATCCATCCGAACACCGTAAAACCATACCCAAACCCCCTTAACCTCCCTCCCATGGCTGCACTTACCACCCCCAAAGCCAACCCACCTCTCCCATAACCCAAATCTGTGAGCACCTTCCCCTTTTCCAAGTCTAATTCGAGCCATTTTAAGTAGAGCATGCAAGTGTTTGTGAGCGTTCGATAAAGTTAGGAAAATTATATCTGTCTAAAGTTAGTTCAATTCCATTCAAGGTGAGAACTTATAATTATTATATATATGGATGTGATGATGTGATATGATTGTATGGATGTTTATTTATGATTTTGATCTTCATATATTATTTAGCTCATGTGAATGTTTGAATAGTCACGATATACACGTCATTATTTCACATGTAAAACACTTTCCGAATGAATTTGAAAAGTAGTATGGAAACATTTATTTCCTTTAAAATGATTAAAAGTGTTATAGAAGTGTTTCACAAACATATAAACTTGTTTTCGACAAGTTTTCAATGAAAATCTATAAATGAATCAAAATTAGGCGCGTCGCGTAACGGTAATTCACGATTTCGCGCCGAAGAATTCAAATGAGAATCCGTAATGGAATTTAGCTCGAAATTCTTCGAGATAAGAATATTATAGACTATCATATCCATAGTTCTAGAGTAAAGAAAGAAAATCAAGATTTCATCTTAAATTTTTTTAAATATGGCCAAATAAAAATTTTAGAAAAATCGCGCTTTTATAGTAAAGCGACCAAAGTATAAAATTCTTTGTGATGAATATTTTTAAATGTTTAAAAATATAATTTTTTTTATAAATTCAATAAAATAGTTTAAAAGATATTTGTATTGAAAATTTTGGATTTTTAAATATTAGAAAAGTTATTTTAAATCGAATCAGCTTTTTGTAGCACTTTCGGGAGCACTTTTATGCTGCCATTTCAACAACTTTAGAAATGAAGTTTCAAACTTAAAGATTCTTTTTCAAATCTTTTATGAATGTTTTCAAATAAATAACAAAGTGTTTTAAAGATGATTTTAGGATTTTATAACTTATTTAAAAGTTTAAATAAATGATTTAAGAAAAGCTATCAAAATTAAGTGATTTAATCTTGGCTCTAAAAGCCGACGAGTAGACTGGATTTTTCTATTCTTGAGATCTGGATGAGGTGCATAAACTAAGGAGATGTTCAGGAGAAACCAGTACCCTAGCTCACCTAGTCTCATCTGGGCAAGGGATGGATAAGGTCGAAATGTCGGAAATGAGTTTAGTATAAAAGTTAAAATTTCCAAATTTAAATACTCGTAAGTTACTTTCTAAAAATTATTTGATAAATTTCAAAAGAAAGGTTTAAATGATTCATATTTACTAAAAGAAGTGTTTTTAAGATATAAATATCTTAAACATATTTTGATAAAGAAATGGACAAATCAAACAATAATCATCTACTTATAAAACATCATTTTTATTGTGATTGAACCGGGATTTGATCTGAGAAATCCCTATCTAAAAATCATTTCGAACCAATTTATGTTTCAAAGTAAAACATGTTGAAGATAAGATCGTTAAAGATGAAGATATTCATGATGTAGGGCTATTTGCCACTAGACCCTTGGGGAAATCTACCATATCATATATTGGCAGTAGTGCTCCATTATGAAAATATTCCAATGACAATGACTAATCGCTACTGATCCTATGGGTGATCCCAAAACAGGATGTGATAGAAGGAGTGTCTTTGGTTTCGTTCAGTCCCAGAACGAACTTGTATGGACGAATGTTTGACATTTCATTTTAGAATCATATTAATTAACCTCTATAAATGTATCATTTGCTTAGTGGTGGAGAAGACAACTTCTTTTAGCTTAACACATTTTTCTAAGACGTATGAGCTCAGGAGTTATACGTTTGTGGAAATCGGTTGTGTGATTATGGAATAACAATGTGGAATTCAAAATGAAGAGTTGATGTGCTATGAGAAAGGTAATCATTACCTCAAGCCTCACACCTGGAAATGGGAAAAATAGGGTAGATGCAGCAAGGCTATGTGGTTCGCAACCATTAGGGTATAATCATCCTAATTTAGATATATTTCTACTCGCTATAACCTTCGGGTTTAAATTATAATGGTGTATGTTAAGAGATGCATTAGATAGGTTGGTAATGATCGGGGTGATGACATATTCGGTACCATTTAAGTGTAGACGTTGGTCTTATGTTGGTAAAGGTGCAGATGTTCAGTAGCCTCGATACATTCCTCTAGAAATGTACTGCCGGAAGGTAGTCCCTTCACCTGGTCATTTGTATGGAAATCCATTCTTCAATAAGTACTTGCCATTTTGTTTTTAGAACCCACTTTATGGCTAGTATGCTGGAATTTAATAGATGTAACAATTTTGGCTAAGATTAATAAGTTTACTAGCAAATGTTTTCAAAGAAACATCGTTAAAAATAATATCCCTTATTTTTACGTAATAAAGATATGGTTATCATAAGGTAAAAACCTATTTCGTGTTTATATGTGGCGTGGTCTTATGAGATGCCATTTTGTTTTCAAAAATCGTATTTTGAGTTCTCACACCAGTCTCATGACTGACATAGAGTTTGTTTTGTTTTCCCTTTAAACTCTGGATGCCATATTTTTTGGACACCAAGTAGTCAAGATCATGTTAGGAGTATTTTGGTGAAGCATTCTGGAAGAGTTTTTGAAGCATGAAGCTGGAGCATCTTACGTGGATATCTATCTATCTTTTGTTTTCTAATGTGTCTAGTTGTTTGTACCAACAAATGTGCGAGCAGTCAGTTATAACTTTTCCTGGTTAGGTTAGTTCATACCATACTCTAGTGTACCCTAGTAAGAGTGGTTGTATGTACTATCGATCTATATAGTTAAATGGATGAGAAAATTTGTATTTTTATCTTTACTTTACCCTTGATAATCTGCTTTACTGGTACTTGGGGTAAGGTACATGAATGCCATGGATGTATTAGTGTCGATTCCCGAGGGTCAAGGAGACGCATCATTCACGTTTGGTATCAGAGCTGAAGGTTAAGCGAGAATCTTGGCTTTGGTGGGGTATGACTCATTACAGATAAGGTTAATAATACCCTAGAATGAGTTTAATCTTTGAAAGTGCGCGTTTAAAACCGTTATATGAACAAAAAATCAAGTTGTGATATGCTTAATACCCATTCCCCAAGATAATTTCTTCTTTGTATTCCAAAGTTATCTTACCAAATTTAGGTAGCTGGACATGAGTACTCGTAGAGGATGAATATGGGGTAATGGCAGCACCACAATAACCAACGATCGAGCTCCAAATGCTGCTATGGTAGAAGAAGTAGCTCACGTACAACCGCGGGTTAATTTTGCTACCCTATGCAAAAAAAATTACCAGCTTAGGGAGAAAACCATTCAATGGCATGGAAACAATCATTAAAGTATAGGCTTGGGTTAAATCATGCAAAAGAATCTTTAAGGCATTGGATATTAGTAATGAGCAAAAGATGTTTTTGGCCTCGTGGAAACTGCATTAAGGGGCTCCGGCTTGGTGGGAGTCCATTACCCAAAATAAATCGAAAGACAATTTTTCATCGAAAAGGTTTAAGGAAGTCTTGGAGGAGTAGTACATGCCAACATTCGGAAAATCTCGTCTTTAGAGAAGATTTATGGGTCTAAAACAGGACGAAATGATTATTGAGGAGTATGTAAATATGTTCAATGAATTATCTTGTTTTATGCCAGGTCTGATTGACACGCCTTTAAAGAGAAGCGGGAAGTTTATTTCCGGGATGAATGAAAAGTAACAAACAAGACGTGTAACATCCCTTTACTTGTAGGTCCAAAACTGACAGCTACGAATGTTGTAGTCACCAGTAGTTATTAATTCTCGGTAACCAAATACGGCAATGTAGATTCATTGATACACAAAAACGCATGAATATGGAAAAAAATTAAAACATCAAACAAATACCATACTCCATTTCAAGACATTTTAAATTCATTACATAATCCCACAATTTGATAACCACGTTCAGAGAAAATATATTTATCACAACATATGCCAAGTGCGACATATGAAGATGCCCACTTGGATGATCAGAGTATATATAGGCAATGTAACAACTGTCCTTTACAACAACACAGCGGAGTCAAAAACAAAGAGAACTCTAGCTAGCTATCATGTCTCGTGCACATCTTCGGAAGCTTATCCTTCTAAAGAGGTACCTGAAAATCTCAACTCTTAAACTACTCAAAATCAGTTGAGTACCGGAGAGTTTAAGGGAAAAATGTAAAATTTGAGTCACACGTAAAGCCTGGCATGAATAATAATCTACCATCTCAAACCATCTAGAAATCGAGTAAGACCATGCCACTTAGCAGAATGGGTTTTCTCCTTACAAGTATCTTAAAAACCTTTTTAAAACCATATACTATGCTCCTGCATCTACAATGGTTAAAACAATTCGAAACAATATTATATGGTGATATGCAAAACAAATGAATCAATTTTGGATTACTCATCCCTATTCATTCTAACTATCTGTCTCAATTATAGTTTCTAGGATTACTATTAGCCTAATAGTTTTCATGGGCTATCCAATAACCGGAAAAATGTTTAAGGATTCCCTGTCCACTTACATAGTTTTCATCAGATCACTATGAACCTATTGGTAACTCCAATACCTTTACACTTATCATAGTTTTCATAGGCTTACGAGGAACCTATTGACATCTATCAATATCTTACTCTGGATATAGTTTTCATGGTTTCACTATAAACCTATTGGCCCTTACCAATATCAAATCATAGTTTTTATGGTCTCACGATGAACTTGTCTTTCTAACATCTTAATTTATACGTAGTTTTCATGGGCTAACTATGAATCTATTAGCCTTTGCCAATATCTCTTCCTTTAATATTTACCTATTGGACCTACTAATATCTCTTCTTTTAATATTTACCTATTAGCCCCTGCCAATATCTCTTCCTTTAATATTTTAACATCTTATGTTATTATTTTCCTGACCTCTTGGATGCAATTCTACTCATTCAGGAGTTAATTTAATTTGTATTCACTACTAGGTCAGCCTAACTGGTTATTCTGCCAATCCCCAAAATACAGTTATGGGTAAACTATAATGTGAATATATACATATATGAAGAAGCAAACGTAATAACTTGGTTAATCCCTTTAACCTTTTTTAATCAACTAAGACTTCTTCAAAAACTCCTTTTCAAAACACTTGATTTATTAGTCTATGGTTTTCCTTTAAAATGGGATTGTTTTATTTGTTTGAAAAACCAAGGCATTCAAAAACCTTCAAAATCTTGCTTTCGACCTCACTGGATAACCTCCTTCGAAAGCATATAAATATATTTTCAAAACATTAGGCTCCTACCTTTGGAAACACTTTAAAACTTCTCTTTAAAAAAGTATTACTCAATAATACTTAGAAACGTAGCTTCAAAACTATTAAAAGTACCCCTTTCGAAACCTTTAGAACTACCCCTTCCGAAATCATTGAAGTCTCCCTTTCAAAACCATTGGGTTTATACGAAAATATCATTTAAGTCAAGTGAATGTAAACAAAAGTATCTCTTTCGAAACCATTCTTTATCATATAAAACTATTGTGGAAAACATGATGGCATAGGCACCATCCCTTTCGAAAGCTTCAAATCATTTAAACAAAACATTAAAGGATGACATCGAAACCTTCTTTTCGAAGCCATTGCCTTCAAAACTCTTGCTCCTTTTCGAAAGCATTTAGGAAGAGGCTTAAAACATTTTTAGAACAAAACTACCCTTCGAAAGCTCTGATGACTTCAATACACTCGAAAGGCAGAAGAATGGCAGTTGGGCTTTGACTAGGTCGGAACCCTTTCTTTCGAAAGCACTACTAGTAAAGGAACCCATTCGAAAGTTATTCTTTAAAATATAAGTTGACGGCAACCCCTTCAATAGCATTTAAAAACCTCTTTCGAAACCATATGCTTCGACTCCTTCGAAGGGTTCAATTAAAAAAAATGCATGCGCTTTTCTTTTAAAACAAACAAAAACGTATCGACCCCATCGGAAGCCATGCTTTCGACACCTAACCTTCCGCCTTTCTCCAATCCACTACATATCATCTAAGTGATATCTTATGTATTGGTTTCGTTAGTGGTTTTGACTTAATAGAAGGCAGAAGCTGTAAGTCGAAGGGTGCTTCGAAAGAAGGCAGAACCAACTTTTGTGGGTAAACCTGATTTTATACTAATTAAAGCAAACAGTTTCTAATTAACCCACCATATGCAAGCATATGATTGGTTGCCTCAATATTTCACATTCTTTGCTAAAATAACTATCGCTAATTTCAGATATAAACCGCGGTTCAGTTAGCAAATAATCCCTTCCATTAAGCAAAATCAATATTGCAAAGAAGTCCCTCTTCTAAAATAATTTAACTTTCATAGCAAATCACTTAGGAAAAATTCCCAAAAATTTCGGACATTCAATTTAATTATGTTATCTCACATATCGAAATTTCAGACCCAATTTCTTTATGAAAAAGTCATAATTAAATTTAAACCCAATTTTATTATATTTTCCTTTGAAAATTCATAGTAATTTTCCACAGCTTGGAAATTTATCGATATTAAAACCAACTCCAAAATCATGTCTTACACAACATAAATTTTTTCCAAGGCAATTAAACATCAATATAAATCGGATTTACCCTAAAATCTCATATAATCTTATTTAAACATTCTTATTTAAATCAAATAAATTGTAATTCAAGTATATCATCATCCAAATCATTATGAAAACGAATTTAATCTTAAATCCGAAAACGTATACAAAACAGGTATGGAATTATTATTATTCTCCTTGATTACGATAAGGAGATTGAATTGAGATTGAGATTTATTCCCCTAAGCTTTAATCTCTAGCTATTGATTTAATTTCTCTTCTCTTTCTTTATTAATGGCTGGCTCCTCTAGCGTTTTATGTTTTTTTGTGAAAATGAGAAAATAAATGTGAATGATAGGAAAGACGTGGATATATGTAAGGGTTATGTAATTGGTGTGGCTAATACCCAATATACCCTTATGTAAGCTAATTAGCCTATAAATCATTCTTAAGCCCATTTAATTGACTAAGCAAGGCCATTTAATATTTATTCAAATCTCAATCCCCTTATCACTTAAAATTTATATTATTCTATTTAATTTATTTAATTAAATCTACTGAATAATGTTATAAAAATTAATGGGTATTACAGGCTCCACTCCTTAAAGAATTTCGTCCTCGAAATTCAGTAAGGGCTAAATACTAAACATAGCAATCATCTGTAATAACGACTAACAACCATACTAGTCTACTTGACTAGGAATTATCTATATAAATCTAATATAGACATACCTTCAAAGTAAATTAGGATAAGTGCCTCGAATCTTGTCCTCTGTCTACCAAGTGCGGTCCTTCTCATTGTCTCTCCACTAGACTTTCACCAACTTGACTGTCTTATTCCATTATCTTTTCTCATCGCTTGCTATAACCTAAACTGGCTATCTAACAAAAGTCAAAATTAGGCTCTACTACCAAACCTTCCAACCCCGTCGGAGGAATAGTAGGCCCTAGATCATGCATATATTTTCGAAGATGAGACACATGAAATACATTATGGACACCTACCATATTACCCGGCAACTCTACTCTGTATGCGAGTTTTCCAATCCTCTCCATAATATGAAATGGACCAGCATATCTCGGTGCCAGTTTTCCTGGCTTTCTAAACTGTACCATACCCTTTATCAGTGATACCTTGATGAAAACTCTATCCCCAACTAAGAATTATAGGTCTTTAAGCCTCTTATCTGCGTAACTTTTCTGTTTGGATTGAGCTTCCTTCATCCTTTCTCGGATCTGCTCAATCTTCTTCGACGCCTCCTTAACCAAATCTGGACTAAGACCAATCTGTCTCCAGTCTCCAACCAACATGCTAACGATTTGCTTGGTCCTCCATACAAAGCTTCAAAAGGCATAATTTCTATACTAGTCTAATAACTATTATTATAGGAAAACTCAAGCAAATGTAGGTGATACTCCAAATATCCACTAAAATCCAATACACAAGCTCTCAATAAATCCTCGAGTACCTTATTGGATCTCTCTGTCTTCCCATCTATCTGAGGGTGATATGCAGTAATCATCTTGAGCTGAGTGCATGACACATCCTGAAGACTCTTCCAGTATTCACTAGTGAAAAAAGCATCTCTGTCACTGACTATGCTACTAGGAATCCCATGTAGTCTAACTTTGTTCTTCATAAATAATTTAAAACAAGTGTTGTCTTGGTTGACTTAACTGGAATGAAATGGTTACTCTTGGTCAATCTGTCGACTATGACCCATATACTTTCATTTCCCCTGTTCGACCTTGGAAACCGTCGATAAAATCCATGGATATCAAATCCCATTTCCAAACTGGAATCTCTAGAGGCTGAAGCAACCCACTCGACTTTTGATGTTCAGCATTTACTTGTTGACAGTTTTCACACTGCCATAACTATTAAGCCAATATCTGTGACACCCTAACCTAAGATCCATATTAACAAAGAGTATTACTAAATAATAATGTCTGCTAATGCAGAGAATAGGGCTGGTTAGGAGCGACCATCTATAGCCTTGTCTCAAATATCTATTGAATATGTCGGCAAATGCTCTAAAAAAATTCATCTCAAGTGGATCGATATGTCCAATAAATACTTGATACAAAACTATAGGTGGCTGATGGATCTATCAGAATAAAATATAACAACCAAATGCAAAACATATCACAAAACAGCATATAGCTATACACACACACAGATACATTCCCATTGTAATACAAAATGATACACATAAGTGGTATGATGACCACAAAATATAAAATGAGTCAAAAATACACATATCAGAGTCTACATAAAAAGCTACATCAAAAGGCGATAGCGAAATATCCAAGCGGAAGTGGAAAGGCTAAGTCCAATGGTACCTAACCTGAAACATCTCGGTCTGACCCGAGTATAAAATACATGGGTCGGTCTAGCTAAACAAATCAGGTTACAAGGATAAGCAATAATGTGAGCATAAGGATAATGTGATAATATTACCGAATGGAAAGGGATAATTTGAAAAATACAATTATGATAATGATTTATTACTCTATTCCAGTACAATTTTGAATACTTTTTTTAAGTCAAGGCTTCACAAAACGATTAATAATGAATTGATACGGTTGGATTGAGCAATCGATTACTCAATTTAGTATTTGTAGTGTCCACAGCACTAGAGTCCACTCCTTCCCCATACTACAAGTGAAAGAGAAAATATAAAGTGTATGATTACATCAAGTGATAATATACAAACATATAGTCTCAGAGGAGATAAAATACCCATAAAGCGCTAAAAGTACCGAGCCTCGTATCATCGGCATTTATAAAACATTAAATATGGTTTAGGGGAAAACTTAAACTCGCCATCTTGGCAAACCCAACACATGCATAATGAGATCCCGTCTCAAACATGCCATAAGGCAAATATATCTCTAAAGAGGAGAATAAAATTTCAAATAAACGCCAAAAGGAAAATCTCATATAATGTCGCCAAAAGGCAAATCTCAAATAACGCTAGTGTTGGCAATTCAAATCTCGAAACTAGAACTTTCAAGAGTTCAAATTCCCGAAAGGTAATCGCCACAAATATATATCAAATGGTTCAAAGGACTAATTCTAGAAATGGGTGATACACTAGGGAATATAGTCAAAGAAATCATCTCAAAATTTTAGCACATGCATCTGGCCAAAGCCTTGCCGAGTACTGTTATCTCAAATAGGTACCTCGCCCGAACGCAAAACGTCACAATGACAAATGCCCGCAATGGCAAACTCCGCAATGGCAAATATCTCGAAGACAATTACGTCGCAATGGAACAAAACGCCGCAATAACAAATGTCACAATGGCAATGACCTGAAGATCCAGTATAGACATGCCGCAATGGCAAATGTGTCATAAACTCTCAGATAGGAACCCGAATAGTGTTAACGTGTGTCCCATACCACACGTTCGCACTAAACGGTTTACTAACCGCTAGTAAATTTGACACTCAAAGCAGTAAAAAGTTTACCTCGTCTCATCAGTAAACTCGACTCGAAGGTCAAAACGATCAAACGGACAAGTCGGCAATTAACTGATAAGATAAACGCATGTGTCTCATTCGACCTTTTTACCAAACCGTTTAATTCTCCTTGTCATTCGCTTGAATAGTGCAAAAACATGTATATTATATATAAAATAATTTACTTGAGAAAACAAGCTTTTAAAACCAATTCTCAAAATCAATTTGAAAACTCTATTTGAAAATTCCCTTATTATAGAGAATAAATAGATTTTATAACTTAAAATAATTCAAAAATATTACATAATAATTTAAAATTCCCATTTATTTTAAAAAATTATTTCAAAATGGTTTGAAAAAATCCGTGCTCGAAAATAAATAAAAACCTAAAAAATCACTAAAATCGGTATTCGAATTCAATTCAAATTAAATTCAAATTTAATCCAAAATTTAAATTTCAAAATGTACAAAATTTAGCTAGTCTACTGATAGACATCATGGCCTCAAAACATCTTAGAAACAGCACAAAAACGTGAAGTAAAAGTCAAAAGTCAGACCAAAAAAACATAAAAATACATGGGCAACATAATACCTAGGTTTAAAATTTTCTCTGGGTTCAACTTTCGGACATGAAACAGGTGGAAAACGACCTTTGATTGAACTAAAATTTGGTATGCACATAGTAGAAAACTTTTTCTCTCAAATAAAAAAAGAATCGATGAATTCTGACAGGAAATGAAAAAGTGACGCTGTCTCGAACATGAACTCAGGCTATGTTTGCAATAGTTCAAAAACAAAAATATGCCCAGGCCTGAAAACCATTTAGAGTCCAACTTACAGACCTAAAAAAGAGGACCAAACCATTATTGAGCTAAAAGCTGGTCTTTACATATTAGAAAACTTTATCTTTCAGACGAAAAAATAATCTTTGAATTCCGACTGAAAATAAAAAAGTTACATTGTCTCAAACATGGACTCAGGCCATATTTGCAACAGTTCGAAAAAAATGTACAGGCCTGAAACTATCTCGGGTTCAACTTCTAGGCATGAAACAGAGGACCAGATTACCTTGGATTGAGCTAAAAATTGGTTAGCATATAATGGAACACTTCATCTTTCAAACAAAAAAAAGAATTAATGAATTCCGACTAGAAATGAAAACGTTACACTATATCAAACATAGACTCGGGCCATGTTTGAAACAGTTCAAAAACAAGAATGTGCCCGGGCCTGAAAACCATCCTGGGTTAAATTCCAGGCATAAAACAAAGGATCAAACTATCTTTTATTGAGTTGAAAATTGGTACTTTTAGTAGAAAACTTTATCTTTCAAATAAAAAAAGAATTACACAATTTGGACAAAGTATGAGAAAGTCATGATGTCTCAAAGTTGAACCCAAACAGTGTTTTCGCTGTAAAAATCTGGCAAAAACATGCTCCAAATCAAAGTTCGGCAGCATATTTCTGTAAGATACATAGGTCAAATTGATCTGAAAATTGGTATGCTTAATCTACAAAACATGATCTACAAACCTAAAAAATCGGGCAGCATTTCATCGGAATCATAGGTTATAAGCTTTCAAATTAGCAATATAAATCAGATTTTGAACAGAGTACAACTACAATAATATACAAATAGAAGCTAATTTATTCCTTGTTTAGGCGATTTTGAACTTGGCTCGGTTAGCTTTTATGATTTTTATAACTCACCTTGCAAAATACTTGAGCTACTAGAGAAAGTTGGTGAAATGGAGCAAGCTTTGGCCTTGAAAATGGCTTCAATAACCTGTAAAAGTGAAAAACAGAAGCATGCAAACACAAAAGAAGAGATTACAAACAATACAAATCTCAAAATTGAAATTTGATGAAATAATCTTTGTTTGGAGTTGATTACCTGTTGAAATTAGCTTTAGATTGATTAACTACAGCAAATTGTTGAAGAAATTGGAGATTTCAAAGTCTAGGTTTTAAGAGAGGAAACGTTTTCTTCTTTCGTTTGTTTTACAGTAAAATAAAAGTGAACGTACTGAATTGAGAAGAATAGAAACTCTTTTCACTTCAGGCTAGAAAGGTAATGGGCTTAGACACAAAACAAAAAAATTAATCAACCAAAATAAAACTAAATTTATCACTAATCACACATATACTTATGTAAATAATTCAAAACAATAAATTTCAACAAAATTTCTTCACAATAATTTACTCAAAAATAATTTCATATTTTATAAAATATTTTTCAAGTAATAAAAAGATAAATTTAGTTATAAAAATATTTTTATTATTAAAAATTTTTATTTTTAAATAAATAACCAATTTACATAAATATGTACACAAAACTCTAAATTTAACTCCAAAAATTGCACAAAAATTATTTTCTTGTGTAATAAAATATAGCAAACCATTTCAACATCAATTTTTTAACCAAAACTTATTTTAAACCAAATTTATTCTTTTTATTTATAATATAAACTTATAAAAATCAAATACTTCATTTAAAAATTATTAAAAGAGACATTTGACAATAAGTACTAGAATTATTGCATTATCTCAAATAAAAAAAAAATCATATTTCACTCATTTTCATCTCAAAAAATAAAGATAAAGTTTCCAAAATTTTAATTTCACATTTTATTTCTAAAATCCCTTGTTTATCCCAAACACGCAGTTTAAATCTCCAATATATTTTTGTTTTCTCAGTATTAAATTATAACCACCGTTATAATTTGATATTTATATGGAATCACCAAAACCACGGTTGTTACACACTCCCCCTTATAAAAATTGCATCCTCACAATTTCTAGAGAAAAGCAGCATTCAACACTATTTATTTCATCAAGCAAAGGAAAATAGATAAGGTCGAGTTTAAAATTCCTCATCCTAACACAATATGATAGAAAATCTAAATAAGATTGCTCGATTAATTCTATAGTTTCCCAAGTGCTATCATTGGGATCAGAAGGCTATTGAAATTTTTTTCGAGCAATACTTCATGATTTCGAAGGCGTCTTATCTTCGAAAAAAGAAACAGACAGGATGCCACACAAAAGATCAATCGGGTGAGATTGATTTCTGAGAAGCTTCTCGAATAGAGTCGAGATTTAACAAAATTTAATCCCGGTTTCAACCAACTAGAAAATTGTTGACATGACTTTTTGTATGTCGCTATGGAAAGAGCCATGCTGACATTAGATTGATACAATGGAGGTAAGAAAACTCAATAAGAGGTAGGTGGTTTCCTTAATACCACCGACCCAAACGACCGCATAAATGCAAGTCGCTAGATAATTGCACCAAGGCAAGACAAGCTTCAAAGAATGGATTTTTATACTCCTATTTAACAAAAAAAATATTTTTAACGTTTTCAAAATCCGCTTTTCCATAATCAAATTCCCAAATCTCAACATTTAGAAAATTTTCAAAACCTCTTACAAAATCCAATTTTATTTTTTCCAAATTCTTCATTTAAAGTGAATAAAAAGTTTCACTCTTAAATTCTACCAAAATATATTTTAGTTTGAAATATATATATATATATACACACTAAACAATAATTCAGTTACACCACAAAATAGGTAGAATACATATGACTACAAAGAAAACAAGTAAATTTCAATTTCAAATCTGTTATAAAGAAAACAAATTTTGACATAGAAAACAACAAAATCAGGGAACTCCTATAAAATAAAAGTCATTCTACTAAGTCTAAGTTTCTAACAATATAAAGACCATCAAAATCGGATTCACGGTTTGAAAGTTTTGCTAAATGTACTTTCAGCCCAAATTTTAGAAATTCTATAATAAGACAGAAATGTCTATTCACTTTCAAACCTATTTTAAACAGAATAAAAAGCAAAATCTTTCAAAGTGGTAAAAAGAAAATTTATAGCTTTTAGAAGTCTCTTTTTTTTGCGAGAAGTTTGAACTCGCTCGGAGTTATAAATCTCAAATTATTGTTGTTTTAGCGCAGCACTTTTTCAAACCAAATTTCATCTTTCAAATCAATTTTAATTATAAAATTTTCCAATACCACTTTCAAATTATATTTTCAAACAAGATTTTTGCTAAATAATTTATTAAATGATCTTCATTTTCCCCAGAGAGCTAAGAAATAACAAAATATGATCATCTTTATGTAATCAACATAAAAGAAACAATTCATTTATTGGAGAGAGAAATTCATAAACTTTTAAAAATCTAACTTTAAAACAATTAACTATGAAAACTCATTTGGAAGAGATAACTAATCTCGTTCATTATCAAGAAATGATTATTGATTAAATACTAAATAAATTATTGGGATATAAAGTTTAAAATTATTCCCAAAATTTAAATGATTATACTGCATGAATTGTTCATTTATCAAATCAATCCAAATTCACTTTTTCACTTGTCATAAAAAATTAAATTCCCATCTAATTATCAACATAAAACTAATTAAAGTTGATAATTAATTCAAACTTGTTTTCAAAAGAATTTTGCAATTTCAAACCCATAAGTTATAATGCCGTTTAAGTTTAAAACAAGAACTAACTCACAAATTTATACTAAATGTTCTAAACTAACACTTCTTCATTTTCTCTTAAGATAGAGTTTTATATCTATCCTCTACTATTACTCAAATAACTAAGTGTCAAAACAAATTTTTATAGTCATCATTAATAACTTGTACTAAACTATTCAATTAATATTTCAATTTTTCAAATCAAAGTATTCTTTTACCTTAAATACATTATTTTATTAATCAAAGCATCAAATGATATTTTCTTCTAGTTAAGATATCCCCTTAATTAGAATTATTCACTTTTACTTTACCCAATTACCATATTCAATTTCTCAAATTTTAAATAATATAAGGGTATTGCCTCGCCATTGATTTATAGTGAATGACCCCATCGATTGGCTGCAGAGTTGATCAAATGATCAAAACTGCATTGCCACTCATCCAATACTCACTATGGTTCAATGGTTTCATTAAACATTTAAAATAAAAATTAATACTCCACCATATTAACTATTTTCAAACTTTACTTATTAAAACTCAATTTAAAATGTCTAACTGTCTCATCACAGCATTTAGGAAATTCCTATCGATAACGTTGGCCAAACGCATCGACTAGAATTTTTAAAGCACTAGACGGACAACCCAATAAAAAAATTCAATTTTTTTTAAAAAAGAAACACCTCATATATAATACTCAAAATATTCTTTATTTTTCCCAAAAACAAAATCCATTTCCTTTAAGAAACATATCTTCAATTTTTAAAAAATTTGAAAACGCAATTTATTACTTATTCTCAAATTAAGGGACACAAATAGAGCTCATCATGATATTCCTAGAATACTCGATCCTCAAGATTGATGGAATAGACTTGAGTGTACATTTTTCCGAACGGTATAACGAAAAACTCACAAGACTCATAACGAGTGCAGAATGCGGTAAGAGTAACGCTATCCTCCACGACTCGTAGCTCATGTAAAATCGGTGTAAGATCAAGATGAGGAATGACCCTAGTACCACACAATAGATTAAAAAGAGAGAAATGAGATATAATAGTAAGGTAAAGATATCTTCTCGAATGAGAAGAAGGACATTAACAACATATCATTACTTCGAGTGAAGTAATTTTACAAAGTATATCAACAATTGAGTATCCAAAGAGGAAATCTCAAAAGAAGGAAAGAACAACAATATCAAATAAATTCAATGAATCGCCTCATTTCCCTAGTGGACATCCTCATGGTAGGATGATCGAAAGGCTAAGAACCATGAATGAAGTCAAAACAATATTCAATTGCTCGATTGGGTGTCATACTCGAATGGACTCACAGAAAATCAACAAAGTCATAATGACTGGAATTCGAGATACGTCATCAACATCTTGAAACTCAAGGGTTAATATAGAGACCTCAGAATCATCGTTAACATTCTGAAGAACGAGAAACAACAAACTAGCCAAATTAGGATACCTAAATATAGGATCCTTCAAATCATAAAAAGTGGGTTGGTAATATGCAAGCCACTCCATCGCAAACGATTCCAAACTCTAGATGGAAAAATAGCATGCTAATTCGCAAGAAAAGATTAGCTACAAGGAACAATCCTAAAATCCTCGAACATCATACCAAATGTTACGGATCCCCTCAATAGGATTCACAATCCTCAAAGAAATCACAAGATAAGAACATCAAAAAGCATCAACAAATTCCTCCGATACAGATGAGTGTCAAGAGCCCGTATCAAAGAGGATTCGAATAAAACAATCACAATTAGGATTACTCCTAAGATAAGGTATTATAAATTCTATTATGGAATACTACAGAATAAAATATATTCCTAGACATATCCTAAACTTCTATCCCAAAGGACACGTAAAGTATAGGATACAATGATTAAGGGATTCGTACCTTGTACTATACTTGGATGTATCGTAATATATGCTTCTGTTCTGTGTTTACCATATTTTGTTCTAAACTCAGCTCTGATACCAAGTTGTGATGCCCCACCCTGAGACCCACATTAACAAAGAGTATTACAAAGTAATATTGTCTGCTAATGCGGAGATAGGTCTGGTTAGGAGCGACCATCTATAGCCATGTCTTAAATATCTATTGAATATGTCGACAAATACTCTAAAAACATTTCACCTCAAGTGGATCGACATATCCAATAAATACTTAATACAAAACCATAGGTGGCTGACGGATCTATCAAAACAAAATATAACAACCAAATGCAAATCACATCACAGAACAGCAAACAGCAGATATATACATATACATTTCCAGTGTAATACAAAATGATATACATAAGTGATATAACGATCACACAATATACAACGAGTCAAAAATATACATATCAGAATCTACATAAAAAGCTACATCAAAAGGCGATAGCAAAATATCCAAGCGGAAGTGGAAAGGCTAAGTCCAAAGGGTACCTAACCTGAAACACATTGCTTTGACCCGAGTATAAAATACATGGGTCGGTCAAGCTAAACAAATCAAATTATAAGGATAATCGATAATATGACCATAAGGATAATGTGATAATATTCCCAAATGGAAAGGGACAATCTAAAGTGTATGATTACATCAAGTGATAGTATGGTATTACTACACAAACGTATAATCTCAAAGGAGATGAAATACCCATAAAGCGCTAAAAGTAGCGAGCCTTATATCATCGGCATTCATAAAACATCAAATATGGTTTGGGGGAAAACCTAAACCCGCCATCTTGGCAAACCAAAAACATGCATAAAGAGATCTCATCTCAAACACGCCATAAGGCATATATATCTCCAAAGAGGAGAAAAAAATATCAAATAAATGCCAAAAGGCAAATCTCATATAATGTCGCCAAAAGGCAAATCTCAAATAACGCTAGTGTATGCAATTCAAATCTCAATACTAGAACTTCCAAGAGTTCAAATTCCCGAAAGGTAATCACCATAAATATATAGCGAATTGTTCAAATGACCAATTCCGGAATGGGGCGATCCGCTAGGGAAAATAGTTAAAGAAATCATCTCAAAAGTTTAGCATGTGCATGTGGCCGAAGCCTTGCCGAGTATTATAATCTCAAATAGGTACCTCGCCCAAAAGCAAAACGTCACAATGGAAAATACGCTACAATAGCAAATGCTGCAATGGCAAATGTCTCGAAGACAATTACGCCGCAATGCTAAACGTCGCAATGGAAAACGCCCCAATAGCAATGACCCGAAGGTCCAGTACTGGCACGCCGCAATGTCAAATGTGTCACAAACTCCCGGATAGGAACCTGAATATTGTTAACGTGTGTCCCATACCACTCGTTCGTACTAAACGGTTTACTAACAGCTAGTAAATTTCACACTCAAAGCAGTAAATAGTTTACCTCATCTCATCGGTAACACGACTCGAAGGTCAAAATGATCAAATGGACAAGTCAGGAATTAACCAATAAGATAAACGCACGTATGTCATACCATCTGTTTTACTAAACCATTTAATTCTCCTTCTCATTCGCTCGAATAGTGCAAAAACGTGTATTTTATATATAATTTGCTTGAGAAAACAAGCTTTTAAAACCGATTCTTGAAATTAATTTGAAAACCCTCTTTGAAAATTCCCTTATTATAGAGAAAAAATAGATTTTATAGCTTAAAATAATTTAAAAATATTACATAATAATTTAAAATGCCTATTTATTTTAAAAAATTATTTCAAAAAGGTTTGGAAAAATCTGTGCTCGAAAACAAATAAAAACCCAAAAAATCACTCAAATTGATATTCGAATTCAATGCAAATTTAATCCAAAATTTGGCTAGTCCACTGATAGACATCGTGGCCTCAATTTTTTTTGGAAATATCACAAAAACATGAAGTAAAAGTCAAAGGTCGGACGGAAAAAAACATAAAAATGCACAGGCAACATCATACCCAGGTCTGAAATCTTCTCTGGGTTCAACTTTCGAACATGAAACAGGTGGATAAACCACCTTTGATTGAGCTAAAAATTGGTGTGCGCATAGTAGAAAACTTCTGCTTTCAAACAAAAAAGAATCGATGAATTCAGACAGGAAACGAAAAAGTTATGTTGTCTCAAACATAATCTCAGGCTATTTTTGCAGTAGTTCAATAACAAAAATATGCCCAGGCCTGAAAACCATCATGAGTCCAAATTACAGACCTAAAACTGAAGTCCAAAACACCTCATATTGAGCTGAAAATTAGTATGCACATACTAGAAATCTTTATCTTTCAAAAAAAAGAATAATTGAATTTCGAATGAAAATGAAAAAGTTACACTGTCTCAAACATGAACTCAGACCGTGTTTGCAACAGTTCAAAAATACTAAATGTACAGGCCTGAAAACCATCTCGGGTTCAAATTCCAGGCATGAAACAGAGGACCAAATTACCTCGGATTGAGTAGAAAATTGGTAAGCATATAGTAGAATACTTCATCTTTCAAGCAAAAAAAGAATCAATGAATTCCGACTGGAAATGAAAAAGCTACACTGTCTCAAATATGAACTCGGGCCATGTTTGCAACAGTTCAAAAACAAGAATGTGCCCAGGCCTAAAAACCATCCTGCGTTCAATTTTTAGGCATAAAACAAAGACCAAACTATCTTTTATTGTGTTGAAAATTGCTACTTTGTTAGTAGAAAACTTTAGCTTTCGAAAAAAAGAAGTATGCAATTTATCACAAAGTTGAACCCAGACAGTGTTTTCACTATAAAAATATATGGGTAAAAACATGCTCCGAATCAAAGTTCGGCAACATTTTCTGCAAGATACATAGGTCGAAATGACTTGAAATTTGGTATACTTAATCTAAAAAATATGGTCCACAAAACCAAAAAAACCCGGTGGCATTTCGTTGCCGGAATCAAAAGTTATAAACTTTCAAAGTAGCAATATAAATTAGATTTTGAACAGAGAACAGCTACAAAAATACACAAATAAAAGCTAATTTATTCGCTGTTTAGGCCATTTTGAACTTGGCTCAGTTAGCCTTTGTGAGTTTTATAACTCGCCTTGCAAAATACTTAAGCTACTAGAGAAAGTCGGTAAGGCTTTGGCCTTGAAAATGGCTTCTATAACCTGTAAAGGTGAAAAACAGAAGCATGCAAACCCAAAAAAAGAGATTACAGACAATACAAATCTTAAAATCGAAATATGATGAAAAAAATCTTTGTTTGGAGTTGATTACCTGTTGAAATTAGCTTTAGATTGATTAATAACAGCAAATTGTTGAAGAAATTGGAGATTTTAAAGTCTAGATTTTAAGAGAGGAAAGATTTTCTTCTTTGTTTGTTTTACAGTAAACTAAAAGTGAACATACTGAATTGAGAAGAAGAGAAACTCTTCTCACTTCAGGCAGAATAGGTAAATGGGCTTAGACCTAAAATAAAAGAATTAATCAACTAAAATAAAACCAAATTTATCACTAATCACACATATACTTATGTAAACAATTCAAAATAATAAATTTCAACAAAATTTCTTCACATTAAAATTTACAAACACAATTTCATGTTTAATAGAATATTTTTCAACTAATAAAAAGATAATTTTAGTTATAAAAGTATTTTTATTATTAAAAACTCATATTTTTAATTAAATGACCAATTTACATAAATATGTACACAAAACTCTATTTTTAACTTCAAAAATGCATAAAATTTATTTTCTTATGTAATAAAATACAACAAACCATTTTAACATCATTTTTATAGCCAAAACATATTTCAAACCAAATTTCTTCTTTTTATTTATAATATAAACTTATAAAAATCAAATACTTCCTTTAAAAAAATTTAAAAGAGGCATTTGACAATAATTACCAGAACTATTTCATTATCTCAAATAAAAAAAATCATATTTCACTTATTTTCTCTCAAATAATCAAGATAAAGTTTCTAAAATTTTAATTGCACGTTTTATTTCTAAAATCCCTTGTTTATTCCACATACGCAGTTTAAAACTCCAATTTATTTTTGTTTTCTCAATATTAAATTATAACCTTCATTATAATTTAACATTTACAGGTAATCACCAAAACCTAGGTTGTTACAAGCTAACATCTCTCTTCGTATCTTCCCAATAGAAGCTCCTATTCATACCTTGATGCATCTTGGTCCCTCCAAGATGAATCATAAACTTGGATCAATGACATTCCCCATGAATTTCTCTCCTCGAATCCTCAATATTTGGAACACATAACTGTCCTTCTTTCTCAATCATCCCCTCTGGTCAAGACAAAAACCATTTAGGTCATCGATCTCTGATCCAATCTCAAGTCTTCTGATCCTCTCGGCCAATAATGGATACTCTTTCTGCTTAGAAACAATTCTGTCTATTACCATTGACCGAACTTCTAAATAGGACTTCATGGCAATACTCTGACTTGAACTAGTAGTAAATCTTAACTGTACATCACAACTGGCCAAAGCTTCTAGATCCTTCCATTCTACCAACATAGCCAACACTACATTCTAGTGTCTTCTACTGAGAGCATCATACTTTATTATCTTTCCATGGAGTATACTCTATACCAAAATCATAAGCATCTAAAAACTCCAATCACCTCTATCGTCTCATATTCAACTCTTTCTAAGAGAGTAAGTATCTTAAAGACTTATGATCTATGTATAGTTCAAATCTCTCCCCTAAGAGATAATGTCTCCAAATCTTTAATGCAAAGATCACCACAGCCAACTCCAATCATGAGTATGATATCTCACTTTATGCAGTCTAAGCTGTCGTGAAGCGTAGGCAATCACTTTACTCTTCTACATCAACACATCTCCCAATCTAGTCCCATATGCATCAGTATACACCACCAACCCTTGGTTTCCGTTTGGAACTACTAACATTGGTGCATTGTTTAATAAATGCTTTTAACTTAAGGAATGCTTCCTCACATTTGTCGGAGCAAACAAACTTTACCTCCATCCCGATTCGCTTAGTCAAAGGTGCTGCTATCTGTGAGAAATCCTTAATAAATCTTCGGTAATAGCCAGCAAGGCCAAGAAAGCTTCTAATCTCAGTCACCGTCTCTGGTCTCTTTCAATTATTAACAACTTCGATCTTTTCTAGATCGACTAACAAACCTTTATATGTAACCATGTGACCAAGAAACCTAACCTCTTTCTTCCAAAAATGACACTTGGAAAACTTCGCTTTCAGCTAATTCTGCCTCAGCGTCTCAAGCGCAACTCTAAGATGATCTTCATGCTCCCTTTCATCCTTAAAGTATACTAGAATGTCATCTATAAACACCAATACGAATCTATCCAAATACCCTCGGAAGACTCTATTCAGCAAATCCACGAAGAAAGCATATGCATTCATTAACCCGAATGACATTACTAACCACTCATATGAACCATACCTAGCCCGAAATGTTGTCAAAGGAATATTGTCCTTTGATTCTCTTAACTGATGGAAACCTGTCGCCAAATCCAACTGGAAAAACACTCTGGCTTCACAAAACTAATCGAACAGATCATCAATTCTTGGCAAAGGATACTTATTCGTAATCGTCCTCTCCTTCAACCTACGATAGTCGATACACATCCTTAATGATCCATCTGGTTTCTTCACGAATACCGCGGCCATTCCCCAAGGCGAATTGCTTGGTCTAATAAAATACCTTCCTTCTAGATCCACTGGCTGCACCTTCAATTCCTTAATCTCAGTTGGTGTCATCCTGCTAGGTGGTCTGTTAACAGGTTCAGCTCCTGGCATAAGATCTATCTAAAACTCAATAGCCCATTTCGGTGGTATTCCTGTGATTGGCTCAAAAACATCTGCAAAATCTATTGCTACCCAAACCTGTCTAAACTCTTCTCTCACTTCTATTGCACTTAACAAAGCACAACTACTCCGGTCAGAATTCTCCGTTGAGAATATAATTCGATTATGACTATTAGGATGTTTTAGTGATATCTATCCATCTTGATAAAACATCCTAGACTCATACCTTCTTAACCAATCCACACCTAGAATGATTCCAAAATCTACGAAATCGAAAACATACAGACTGCATGAAAACTTTTAACCTAACAAATCAAGTTCTAACTGGTTACATCTCATTCCCATAGTTGTATACCCTTCTATTGGATTTGCAACCCTTAAGGAAATAACAAGGTACGTGGGTTCTAAGCATAACCTATTAACCAAACATTGTGATATAAATGAAAGTGATGCACCGGTATTAAATAGTATCCTAACTGATATACTCTAAATCAAAAATGTACCTTCCATCACAGTCTTTCCTTTATCAGCTGTTGATGGCTTAGCAGACGATCCAACGGCAAAAACCTTTCCCTTGTCTGCCCTAACCGGTTCTGGAAGTTGATTCTTATACTACCCAACTTGAATACAGTTAAAGCATTTCACATTCTTATTATCTACAGCCTTCTTCCCCTTGCCTGATCGGAACTCATTTGCATATTGACCCTTCTTATCATACTTGTAGCAAACTAAATCAGCCTTTTCCTTCTTGGCAACATCTCCCTACTAGGCTCCCTTCTTCTTAAAGACTTCATCTTCTTTCCTTGAGAACCTTGGGTTTCAACTGGTTTCTCTCTAGCACAAACAGCAAGCATCTCTTCATGACAAATTGCCATATCCACAACCACATTATAAGGATAATGGATATGCAGTCGCCCTAGCAAGTTTAGGTATCAATCCCCGAATGAACCTTTCATTTCTCCTGATTTCAGTGTCTATAGTAGCATATTTATAACGAGACAGCTCATCAAACTTAGTTGCATGGTCGATAGCTGAAATCTCTCCCTGAACTAAATCCATAAACTTTCTCATTGACACTGATTTAGCAACCTCAGATAAAAACCTCTGTTCAAATCTCCTTTTGAACTCAACGCATGTCAGCGCTTCCTCCGGAACTCCAGCAGTAACACTGTTCCACCAATAAAGTGTCGATCCTTGCAGCTGCCTAGAGTCCAACCTTCTCTTCTGTTCATCATCTAAAATCAAATCAGCAAAGTTATGCTCACAATGTAACAGCCAATTCCCTACCTCAATAGCATCCTCCGTTCCCGCAAATGGCTTTCCACCCAAACTGGTGTAATCTCTGCTCAGCTTAGCATAATTATTCCCTACTAGAGCCACATGATTAGCTCCTTCTACATTTTCAACAACTCCAGCAGCAGTACCTGCTTGCATTATATTAATGAAAAACTGATACATCGTCCCCATATTTACTGGTGAATTTCCAGCATCCATAATGGCATTGGCATTTTGATTAGCATTAGCATGTGGACCTTGGTTCCTCCTTGTATTAGGTCGAGCATTTTCATTGGTTGTGGTGCTTCCTCCATCAAGATTTCCTATTCCATTTCCCGCTTCCATATCTTCCTTCTTGCAAATCTTCATACGAGCCTTAGTAAGATACAGAAGAACTGTATAAGAGAAAGGGAATACGTACTTATATATGAGTGTGTGTGTGTGTGTGTGTCAAATACAAGAAAATTATTATAGCTTATTCCAAACCCTGGTCATATTTTTTATTCATTAGATTATGTTTGAAAAAGCTTTTAGGTTTAATTTCTTTTAAGTTTTCAAATACAAATGCTCTAATACCAACTTGTAACATCCCCTTAATTGGACGCCCAAAACTAATGGCTACGGATGTTGTAGTCATCCATAGTAATTAATCCTCGATGACCAAATACGGCAATGTTGGATTTATTGATAAACAAAAACACATGAATATAGAAAAAAAATTGAAATATTAAACAAATTCCACATTCCGTTTCAAGACATTTCAAATTCATTACATAATCCTGCAACTCGTTAACCACGTTCAAAGAAAATATATTTATTACAAAACACGCTAAGAGCGACATATGAAGATTCCCCTTGGATGATCGGAGTATATATATAGGCAATGTAACAACTTTGACTTTACAACAACATGGCGGAATCAAAAATAAAGAGAACTCTAGCTAGCTATCATGCCTCCTGCACATCTTCGGAAGCTTATTCATCTAAAGAGGTATCTGAAAACCTTTGCTCTCAACCTACTCAAAATCAATTGAGTACCTAAGAGTTTAAGGGAAAACATAAACTTCGAGTCAAACATAAAGCCTGATATGAATAATTCAAAACAAAACCATATACTGTGCTCCTGCATCCACAATGGTTAAAACAATTCAAAACAATATGATATGATATGCAAAACAAATGAATCAATTCTGGATTACCCATCCCCATTTATTCTGACTATCTGTCTTGATTATAGTTTCTAGGATTGCTATCAATCTAATAGTTTTCATCGGTTAACTAATATTGGAAAAATATTTAAAGACTCTCTATCCATTTAAATAGTTTTCATGGGATCATCATGAACCTATTGGTAACCACAATATCTTTACACTTATCTTAGTTCTCATGGGCTGGCTAGGAACCTATTGACATTTGTATCTTTCCCCGGATAGAGTTTTTATGGGCTCACTATAAAGCTGTTGGCCCATGCCAATATCAAATAATAGTTTTCATGGGCTTACTATAAAATTGTCTTTTTGACATCTTTGTTTATACATAGTTTTCATGGGCTAACTATGAATATGTTGCCCTCTGCCATCATCTTTTCCTATACATGGTTTTCATGGACTTACTGAGATCATATTAGCCCCTGCTAATATCTCTTCCTTTAATATTTTAGCATCCTATGTTCTGGTCTTCCTGACCTCCTGGATGTAATTCTACATAGGAGTTAATTTAATTTATACTCACTATTGGATTAACCTTGCTGGTTATTCTATCCTTCCCTAAAATATAGTTATGGGTCCATTATAATGTGAATATATACATATATAAAGAAGCAAACATAATAATTTGGCTAACCCCTTTAACCTTTTAATTAAAGAAAAGTTCTTCAAAAACTCCTTTTCAAAAAACTTCATGTATTTATGTCATGGTTTTCCTTTAAAACGAGATTACGTTATTTGTTTTGAAAAAGTAAGGCATTCGAAACATTCAAAATCTTACTTTCGACCTCACTGGATAACCTCCTTCGAAAGCATATAAATCTCTTTTCAAAACATTAGGCCCTTGCCTTTCGAAATACTTTAAAAATTCTCTCTCCAAAAGTATTACTTGATATCACTTAGAAGCATAGCTTTGAAACCATTGAAAGTACCCTTTTCGAAACCTTTGGAAGTATCCCTTCTGAAATCATTGAAAGTCTACCTTTTGAAACCATAGGGTTTGTACGAAAATATCATTTGGGTCTAGTGAATCTAAATGAAAGTATCTCTTTCGAAACCATTATGCACCATATAAAAGTATTAGGTAAAATTTGATGGCATCGGCACTTTCCCTTTCGAAAGCTTCAAATCATTTAAACAAAACATTAAAGGACACTAAAGGATAGTATCGAAACCTCCTCGAAGCCATTGCCTTGGAAACCCTTGGTCCCTTTTAAAAGCATTTAGGAAGAGGCTAAAAACGTCCTTAAAACAAAACTACCTTTCGAAATCGTTGATGACATCAATACAGTCGAAAGCAGAAGAACGGCAGTTGGATTTTGACTAGGTTGAAACCCTTTCTTTCGAAAGCACTATTTTATGAGTAAAGGAACCCATTCGAAAGTTATTCTTTAAAACATAAGTTGATGGCGACCCCTTCGATAGCATTTAGAAAACCTTTTTCGAAATCATATGCTTTGACTCCTTTGAAGGCTTTAACTAAAACAAAGAAGGCGCTTTTCTCTTAAAACAAACAAAAAGGTATCGACCCCATCAAAAGCCATGCTTTCGACACCTAGCCTTCTGCCTTTCTCTAATCCACTATGTACCATCTAAGTGATACCTTGTGTATTGGTTTCGACTTAGTGGTTTTGACTTGATAGAAGGCGGAAGCTCTGAGTCGAAAAGTACTTCTAAAGAAGGTGGAACCAACTTTTTTGGGTAAACCTGATTTTATACTAATTAAATAAAACACTTTCTAACTAACCTACCATGCGTAAACATATGATTGTTTGCCTCAACTTTTCAAATTCTTTACTAAAATAGCTGCCGCTAATTTCACATCTAAACCATGGTTAAGTTAGCAAATAAGCCTTTCTATTAAGTAAAACCAATATTGCAAAGAAGTCCCTCTTATAAAATAATTTAATTTGCATAGCAAATCATTTAGAAAAAATCCTCAAAAATTCCAAGAACTTACTTTATTCATGTTATCTAATATATAAAAAATTTAGACCCAATTTCTCCCTGAAATAAACATAATTAAATTTAAAAACAATTTTATCATATTTTCCTTTGAAAATTCATAGTAATCTTTCTACAACTTGAAAAGTTATCAATATTAAAATCTAACTCCAAAATCATGTTTTACACAACATAAAATTTTCCATGGCAATTAAACATCAATATTAATAGGCTTTACCCTAAAAACCGTGTATAATCTTATTTAAACATTCTTGTTTAAATTAAATAAATTGTAATTCAAGCATATAATCATCCATATTTTATAAAAATTACTTTAATCTTAAATTCGAAAATATGTACAAAATAAAGATGGAATTACTATTCACCATGATTATGATAAGGGGATTGAATTGAGATTGAGATTTATTTCCCTAAGCTTGAATCGCTAGTTTTTTTTATTTAATTTCACTTCTCTTTCTTTGTTAATGGCTGGCTCCTCTAGCGTTTTACGTTTTTGTGAAAATGAGAAAATAAACGTGAATGATAGGAAAGCTGTGGGTATATATATATATGGGTTATGGAATAGGTGACACTAATACCCACTATACCCTTGTGTAAGCTAATTAGCCTATAAACCATTCTTAAGCCCATTTAATTAATTGATTAAGTGTGGTCGCTTAATATTTATTCAAATCTCAGTCCCCTTATCACTTAACATTTACATTAATTTATCTAATTAAATCTCCTGAATAACGTTACCAAAAATTAGGGGTGTTATAGGATGACTGCTCATGAAAAAGGTCGTTTGTAGACTTGGTGGGTATAGGATTTCATTATGAAACATTGGATTAGAAGAATCCGATGGTACCTCAAACCAACAACAACAGCTGTAAAAGGAGGAAGTTTAATAAAATTGGCAAGAAGTCGTGGCAGTGAAAACCCGAAGAAGGATCTCAAGAGAAACGCTTTAAGGATTACACTTGTAACAATTGTAAGTGGAAGGGCCATATTGCAAAGGATTGTAGGACTCCAAAAGTCCATAACTCCATCTCTCCTATGGTTCAAAATAGTCTCTATTGTAATTGTCATCAGCCAAGGCAGACGATAAAGGATTATCCAATTACTAGAAGGGGAGAGCAAGACAAAGTTTATGTTATAAAGGATGAACCTTCAACCTCTCAGGATGTGAAGGGCAAAGGAGTTTTGGAAGGTAATATTTTTATCAAAGATGTTTTAGTTAGAGTATTATTTAACATGGGAGCTTCTCATAGTTTTGTTAATAAAGAAATCGTAAATGAATTAAAATTTGAACCTAAATTCGTTGATACCCCTATCTGCGTGACAAAGTCTACAGGAGCTACTACTAACCTTTATATGAATTGTGAAAAGTCCAAATTTTCCACTCTTCTCATAAATTTTCTTTTGACCTGTTTTTCTTGGATTTTATTGGATTTGAATTTTGCTCAATATGGATTGGTCGACTAAGGACGAAGCTATTCCAGATTGTGTAAAAGAATAGTATTAGTAAAAAAGAAGTTAGGGAAGTTCATAGAAATACCTTATAAAGGTCATAGTCCAAGGAGGGATGGTTTTCTTTATGCCTTAGATTCATCTCAGAAAGAACTAGAAACAATACCTATTATTAGAGAATTTCCAAACATTTTTGAAGCAATAAAGAGTTTGCCTCCACATTAGGAAATCGAGTTTCGTGTTGACTTGATTTCTGGAGCAAGGCCGGTTAAACAACCTAACCAAAGGATGGTTCCAAAGGAGAGGGATGAATTAAATAACCAAACCCATGAACTGTTAAAGAAATGGTTAATAAGACCTAGTCGTTAAAGTTGGGGATCAATAGTGGTTTTTGTTGCCAAGTCAGATGGATCTTTAAGGTTGTCTGTAGATTACCGAGACCTGAATAAACAAACAATCAAGAATAACTATCCTCTACCCCGAATAGATGATTTGTTTGATCAGTTACATGATGCTCGGGTATTCTGGAAAATGGATCTAGCCACGGGATTCTATCAACTAAGGATCGCAGAAGAATGGATTCATCTAAATGCATTTAAAGGTCCAAATACTTTTTTCGAGTGGTTGGTTATGCTTTTTGGGATGACCAATACACCCTCTTATTTTGTAGACCTTATTAATAGAGTATATAGAGATACACTCAATAAATTCATATTAGTCTTTATTGATGATACCCTTATCCATTCTAAGATAGAAGAAGAGCATGAAATACATCTAGAAATTGTGTTGGAAATATCCAGAAATAATGTGCTGAAAGCCAAATTCTCAAAATGCTATTTTTGGAAGAATAAGGTAAGATTCCTTGGACATATAGTGTCAAGGGACGGGATTTCAGTGTATCCTGTAATGGTTGCAGCTGTTTTAAATTGGAAGCATCCACAAACCCCTAAAAAAATCGTAGCTTCTTAGGTTTGGCAGGGTATTACAGAAGTTTCATTCAAGACTTCTCAAAAGTTCTTACCACCTAACGAAGTTGACCATGGAGGATGCTAAATTTATCTAAACTCTTAAACGTGAAGAAGCATTCCAGGAACTTAAGAAGAGGTTAACAACCGCGGTTAACAACTGCTCCAGTTCTAGCAATAATAAATGGAAATGGTTTATTAACTGTTTATACATATGCTTGTGGAGAAGGAGTTGGTGCAGTTCTGATGGAGGAAAGAAAGTGATCACATATGCAAGTAGACAGTTAAAGACTCATGAGAAGAATTATGCAATGCACAATTTAGAATTATTAGCCATAATGTTTGCATTAAAAATATGAAGGCATTATTTGCTGGGTAAGAATTTTTCATAGTTTATTTCAATAAAACTTTGAATTGACCTTAGTAAATAAAATTCCCTCTTTTAATAGGTGAAAAATTTGAGCTCTTCACGGATCATAAATCTCTAAAGTATCTTTTCACTCTAAAAGATTTAAACATGAGGTAGCAACATTCGTAGAATTTCTCACATCTTATGATCTAGATGTTTTATATACACCCGAGAAAGCCGACATAGTAGCAGATGTGTTGAGTAGGAAGAATGTTGTTATTTCTTATTTGGCAGTAACTCTAACTCTTTTGGAAAGAATTACCAGTAATAGAAAAGAAGATTGATTCCTAAAGGAGATTATTAAAAATATATACAAAGGGCGAAATTCAATCTCCGAAGTATATTACCGTGGAGTATTGCGGCTGAATGGGCGAATTTGTGTTCCGGATGTGAAAAATCTTAGGCAGGAAGTGTTAGCTTAATTCCACAAATCCAAACTTAACATTAATCTAGGAGTCAACAAATGTACAAAGATGTTAAGTGCACATTTTGGTGGAGAAGTATGACAAGGGACATATCCATTTATTTTAACCAATGTATAAATTGTCAATACGTCAAACGCGACCAACAAAAAATTGCATGGTGACTTCAACCTCTAGAGATTCCAGCTTGGAAGTAGGATTAAATATCAATAGATTTCATTAGTGGCTTACCTCGAAGGAGAAAGGGCAACGAAGGCATTTAGGTTGTCATAGACAGATTAACTAAAAGTACACACTTCATTCCAATAAAACCAACAAGGACCGCTGCAAGGCTTATTGAAATATATATGAGGAAGATTTTTCGATTGCATGGAGTTCCAAGCAGTATAGCAAGCGATCGAGATTCGATCTTTACTGCTCTGTTTTGGGAAGCATTACAACAGCTTTGGGAATGAAGATGAATATAAACACCACATACATCCGAAACTAATGGACAGACGGAAAGAGTCAACCGTGTTTTGGAAGATTTCTAAAAGATTGTATTCTAGACTTTGGAGGCTCATGGAAAAATCATTTGCATTTAGTAGAGTTCTCTATAACAACAATTATCAAGCTAGTATTGGCATGGCATCATATGAAGCTCTATACGGTCGGCCATGCAAGTCACCAGCATATTGGATCGAGAACGAAGATCGGTTAGAACTTGGTCCTAATATGATATGAGAATCTTCGAAAAAGGTTGATATGATTAGGAAGAAGCAAAATGAAGCCCAGAGCAAACATAAAAGTTATGTAGACCAAAGGCGTAGAAATCTGGAATTCTCAGTTGGAGATTCTATCTTTTTGAAAGTCTCTCCGATGAGAGGAGTGGCGAGGTTTGGAAGGGCTGGGAAGTTAGCACCTCGACTTATTATACCTTTTCCCATTCTTGAACGAATCAGCCCACTAGCTTATCGAGTGCAATTGCCAGAAAGTTTGTTAGGAAGGCATAATGTTGTTCATGTATCTCATTTGCGAAAACATATGCATGACCCAGAGTAAATCATAGAAATGGCTGCATAGGAAGACTTGGAGGTGGAACCAAATTTCACAGTTATTAAACGGCCTGTTCAAAACGTTGATCATGATGAGAAACAATTAAGGAGGAATGTGGTAAGGTTAGTCAAAGTTCATTGGAGTGGAGATGCAAGGGATTGCACTGGGGAAATAGAGGATAGAATGAGGAAGACATATCCTGAGTTTAGGATTGATGAATAGACTATATAAATTATATCATCATGGTGTACTCATAATCTATGGTGTAGCCACTTATCCATATTATTATATATATTCCATCTTATCGAATATATTTCTTTTTGAATTATCTTCTTCTTACCTTAAATTTCAAGGACATAATTCATTTAAGCAGAGGAAAATGAAACGACCCAGAATTTGATCGCTCTAAAATATAATATTAAAATTGATTTTATAGAATGTATAAGATTTTATGATTCAAATAATATTAGATAGGATTTGGACATAGAAGTATACACAAAATAAGAACCGTTACTTATATCGGTAAAAGTGAAAAGGTCTGATTTCAGAAAAGTATTGTTTGGATGGTTAAGTAAATTATTTTAATTATTTAATAAGTGTTTTTATTTTTTAATAACAGTATACAAGTTTATTTTCAAGTTTTGTTTACATAAATAAATAGTTTAACGAAAACATCAAAATGTGACCATAAAACGTTTGTCGAAAATCAACGTCTTGTCAAATAAAAGTTATCGCAACATTGTTGCACCTTTATTTACATATATATGTACACGTATTTAAATATGATAAGTATTAATAAAGTCACTTAACAAGATTAATTTTTCTAAACAAGTTTAGCAATTTCTACAATTCATTATCAAAAAGTAAGCACTAAAAGATTAACATATCAAAATCAAATCTAAAAAAATCTTATTTTATTTCTGGTGTGGTTTTTAGTTTCTCGGGATGTGGACAGTCTGGTTTTAAGCAACTAGGTCCATCGCAATTATAACATCCGATGTCATTTTCTCTTTCACTTCCATTTCCATGATTTTTGTTGTCATTTGTTTTACAATTATTCATCTTCCTATATTTTAGGAATTTTCTGAAGTTCTTTCTCACGAAAGCGATTTCTTCATCATTATCACTTTTTGAATCAAGATTATCTGTCATTGCATTGAATGCTATGGATTTCTTCTCTATTGCTTTTCTTTCTCTTCTTTCTTGCATTTGTGCCTCAAATGACCTCAAATTGCTAATTAACTCTTCAACCTTTAGTGTGCTAATATCATTAGCCTCTTCAATTGCAAGAGTCTTTTGGTTCTATTCAGGAGCAAGAGAATTGAGAATTTTTCTGACTTGATACTCCTTGGAGAAAAAAATTTCCAATGCAATAAGTAAGTGTACAATATCATGAAATCTACCATACATATCATATATGGACTAATTTTAAATTGTTGAAACTGGTTTGTTAAAATGGAAATCTTAATTTGTTTGACTTTACTTGTGCCTTCATGTGTTACTTAAAAAGTTCTCCAAATTTCAAATGCAGAATTGCATATAAATACTCTATTAAATTCATTTCTATCTAGTGAACAAAACTATATATTCATGGCTTTAGAGTTACTTTGTTTCACTGCCTTTTTTTCAGTAGTCCATTGTGCACAATTTGTCTCAGGTTCAGTGTACTAATTTTGTGTGATATTCCAAGTATGTAATCCAACTGATTTTAAATAAATTTTTGTTCTGCATGACTAGTATGCATAATTACTATCATTAAAAAGTGGTGTTTTGGCAGTAGATTGTCCTTAGACAAATGAATTACTAGCAAGTATATCAACAGTGTTACAACAGTGCTATTACCAATGTTGGTAACCATTTAAACTTTTCAAAAAGCAGATTATGCAAACACTTCGAAAACCAACGCTCAGATACCAAATGTAAGATTGCAAAATAGGGATCTTAAGGCTAAATTAATACTAGAGGGGGTGAACAATGTTTTCTAATTTATATGAATCTTTTTGAAATATTTTGAAATTATACCTAGAATAATGAGATTAACAATCACATAAACAATCGAAGAATCAAAACACAGATAAACAGTAAATGCAGTAAGAGTAAAAGGAAAGAACACACCAGAATTTTATACTGGTTTGGAGTTACCCTACATCTAGTCCCATACAATTTCCTGTAGGGATTTCTTTTCAACAATTAAATGCAAATATAATCTCAATTTCAAGGCTACAGGATACACCCTTTAGAATCCTGGCCTCTGGGTAGAGCAACTTGATTTTCGAGCTACAACCACACATACTAGATTTACAGGCTACTAAGCACACCTAATTGATCTCACGGCCTACAATCACACCCACAAGTATATCGGTTTGATTTTATAAAGATATACAAACTCGGAGCTTCAATCTTGATTACGTATGATCCTATAATCTTTGAATAGCACTTTAATCTTGATTGGAATGAGAGAGATAATAAAAATCAGAGAGCAAATGATAGAGAATCAAACTAATGCCAAAGGAGTTTGATTCTGGTTGAAATTCAGCAGAGCATAGTTATAATTTGTTTTTAAAATGAGAGGGAAGAAGGAGCAGAGAATAAAAATGAAAAGTGATTGAAAAAATCGTTGGGAAGACAAGTATTTATAAAGAAATGATGATCATGTCCATTTGTGAAGAGATACGATGAATAAACACTTCTTTTGAAAATTGAATTTCGAAATTCACGTCTAGTATGTTGACATATAGGGTTGAAGTATGTCGACATACTCTTTGTAACTTTGAAAAACACTTTAAAATATTATTTTGAAAATGTATTGTTTTGTAAAATAATTTTATACTTTTTAAGTATGTTTAAATATAATATATGCATGTTATAATCAGAATAAAACTTAAGTAAAACTATATGATAGAATTTTAAAAATAAAATAATATAAATCAAAATTTAATAAAAAGGTATCTTGGTAAAATATTAAAAACTAAAATGATAAGTATAAGGAATTGAAAATTATCTGAAAGTTGTTTTAAAAAGAATATTCAAAATCTTATTTAAAAATAGAGAGAGATAAGAGAGAGAGACCAAGTGCTATCATAAATTCAACAAAATCTAGACTCTACATCTTATTTGGAATATTGTGGAATCTTGAACTCTTGAATACTCGTGAGTCTTCATTCTTGAGTCTCTATGTCAACATCTTTAACTGTTCAATCTTTACTTGATATTGTACAGTCTTCTTATATCAACACCTATTTAATATCCTGTACTATATACTATATATATCTTGATAAAACATTAGTATTTATATTTTATATGATTTCTTAAAGTTATTGTCATCAAAACCGAATCCTTAGGTACTAACATTACCATATGCGCTAAGTTACCTACTATATCGCAATTCACTTACATAATTAGTAAATCGAGCGAGTGTCAAACCCGATTTAAAGATCTAAATGATAGTTAGAGTATTCTCAAGCATTTAAGAAATACTAAATAATTTTTTATGGAGACAACAAACTTCTTATGAAGGAGCATTCAAATTTGAACATCAAAAGTGATATCAAGCATAGTATGTCAATCCTAAATTCATGTTCAATCTTTATTAACAAGCTTTAAGTTGGAATTGTTTCAAACGAGAGATTGTGGCTAATTAACCAATAGGCTATGTACATTGCCTCGAATAAGTGCCACAACAAAAGTAATGTATACGTGCATAAATGCATAAATTTACGACTAAGCTATGGGGTGATTCCAAATGTTGATAATCCCATGACATTGTTGTATGATAACAATGTCATGATTTAGATCGCGAAAGAACCTGCAGCCTATAAGAAGTCAAGAATAATAATTCGAATGTTTCACATTATAAAGGCAGTTTATCAACATTGAAAAAGTGTTTATTGATAGGGTAGAAAATAAAAAAACATAGCATATCCGTTCACTATGGGATTAGCTTGATCAATTCTAGGAAAGTTGGTCAAAGTAATGGGATTAAGATTCTATAATTGGCCCCAAATGCAAGTGGGGGGGTTGATAGAGTTAGATGTATGCCTAGGAGAAATTATATAATTTTTTACATATATCTATCTCTGTAATCAATCATATTCATAATAAAAGGTTTGATTTCTATTATATACTTTAATGTATGATACAGTTAATTAAATAGTTAATTTAAAGTATATTAGTTAGAAAATCCTTAAATAATATGTTGTTTGATAATAATTAAAAATAGTTGTAATCATGAGAAAACTACTACAGTATAGAAGAACTTATTATTTTAAATGTTCATGGCCTATATGTTTTGAGAAATGATATCGATACATTTGTTGAGATGAGAGTATGTAAAGCTCTTTAAATGTTGGTAAGTGTTTAACTCGTAGCTGTTATAAGGCACCAAAGGGTTATGTACTCATAATTATTGGATAGCTATTTAATGACTCATCCTTTATATTGGTTAATAGCAATTAGGTTAAACGAAAAATCTCAAAATGACGACATTACACGATTATCTCGACTTGAGGATACTGTTGAACTTTAATGTGAACATAATACTTTGATTATAGTTAAATCATAGCATGGTAACCATCGAGCGGTTATAGTTAGGGTATGCATTGAAGCATTGGAAGTGAAACACTATTCAGTAGAGAATTATCCTCCTTGATTGTGATGGATCCAAGCCAGCAATGGGGTAAATGGGTAAATTTCAAAAAAAACAATTCCATTTGGATCTTGTTGGGCCGATGAAGTCTAAATTGAATTATATCTAATTTAAGTTAATTTTCAATAAAATCAATATTTTATTTATTTGTAAGTAATGTTTTATTTTAATTTTATATATAATATAATTTAACAAGCGTATCATACACACATGTGTGTGTACGTGCATGTGCAACATATACAGTATACATGGTTTAACATGCTCATGTACAAATGCTGAAATTTACATTGCAATGAACACGCTAGCCCCTCCATATACATATGTGTATATGTGTGTGTTGTTTAATATACATGTATGTAATTGACATTATGAAAGTATTCTGAATAAAATAATATTTATATAATGTGTATATATATACAATTGACATTATGAAAGCATTATAAATATTAATATAAGTAATTTTGAATTTAAATTCAAGTTAAAAATCAAATTTTAAATGTCAAATCGAGATTTGTATAATAAAATATCAATAGGAAATTAAAATCAATATTTTAATTTTAAATAAATATATATTATGTATATTTCAAAAATAATATTTTTAATAGTGGAAATTAGCCACAAGAGTCTCTTTAGCAAGTGGAATTAGTTTCTAGTACACACAACTAAAATAATTACTTTCAAGGACAAAACGTAAAATAATTAGTTTCTAGGGCCTAAAAACCAATGAAATTATGTCCTACAAAGTAATTGGACTGCTGACTTTGTCCTTGAAAGTAATTATTCTGCTGACTTTGGCTTTGAAATTAATTTCTTTGAATGTGTGTCCTATAAACTAATTGGACTGCAAAGTTTGTCCTTCTGGTGAAATGCCCCTTTTTAATATATATACATGTGTATGCATATTGATTAATATTTGTAAATATATATAATAAATATAAATATATATAAACAAATTTTAATGTGAATAAATAATTAAATACACACACATGCACGAAACTAACAAAAGCTTGCGGTTTAAAACAGTTTTTTAACTAAAGATTTCCGTACATAAATCATAAAAAAAAAATTATACTTTTTCTATTACAAAAAATATTCTAAAACATATGCCTAATTTTTATTAATTATTTATAGGTGTGGTGGATATATGTGTGTGTGTGTGTGTGTGTGTGTGCTTACTATTTATAAATTATGTATAATGTTAAAATATATTATATACATATAATATATATATATGTTTAACTTCGAAAACTAGAATATATAAATATATTAACAAAATTTATATATATATATATATATGTATTATATGAATATGTTTGTATTTTAAATCTATTTTGTTTGTACTATTTATATTTGGAATTTTTTTAATATGGCTATGAACTATATGTTCGTATATGCGTAATTATTTTTACATAATACGTACATATATATTATCAACCAATGTTTACAACATAAACATACGTGGATTCATGATATTCATATACTATGTAAGAACATATATGGTATAAATTATACACACATGCACACATATATATGGGTACACACACGGTAATGTAAATAAAAAAAATTACCTTTACCTTGACTAAAGCCTAGTTGTGAAACTTCGAAACGTTGAATCAAAGAACTCCTTGAATCGATATCCATAATCCATAATGAGATACTAATCTGAAAGCAGCAACCATTGATCGACTATTTGCATTTAAATTATGTTTTAAAACTTTGAAAATTGAGGAGTAACGGAAAGAAGGGGGCCGACAGATCTGTTCTAAATGGAGGAAAAATAAAAAGCTCTAGAGTGGGGTTTTGAGGTGTTTAAATAGTAGAGATTCAAAGGAGTAAAATAAGGATCCAGATCGACATTCTTCTCTTATTATTTCCTATCTTTTTCAACCATTATTCAACCCCACTCCAACCCTTCTGGCCAGCCATATATGTCCATATTTGGCCCCCAAAATTGCTTCAAGCCCGATCGATAAAAAATGTTTTTAAATCTAATTCAAACGCTCATCGATATCATATAGTGATTCATGTGTATAAAACGTTTATACATGCATTATTTTAATACCTATCAACACAAATAAAATAAAATTTTATAATTAATATTTCATAAATATTCATTAATTTATGAAAAATATAATTAATTAAATCTAGTGGTGTTAAGAGCATTCAATTTTTCAGTTGTGTGACTCTTAAGTGTAAATTCAATCAATGATTAATATTGAACACTTTGAATATTAATATTCACATGTCACCTTAGCTAGTAGTGTGACATTATGGCCAAAATTATCGCTTACATAACTTTGGTAAAATCTAATTTTACTTATTTTAGCGTTACCCAGTAGTGACATTTTTTTGCATCAATTCTCTTCAGCAAACTTATATCATATCAAGACTTATGCAATTAGGTAATGGTCAAAATTCCAATATCGTCCATATTCAATTTTATAGTCCAAACACAAAGTTCTTGGTTCAATAATAACAATTATTGCTAATCAAACTACTTTGGCTAGAGATATTGACTTTTAATTGACTTCAGTCAACCATGACATTAATCTCATATAATTGAGGAGACGAATCCTCTATTGAATAAATGTTTCACTTCCAATGCTTTTACTTGACCCAAATATAGTAGGTCTATGGTCATTGGTGCCATGGTTTAACTATAATCAAACCGGAGTTTCTACATTAAAGCTTAGTTGTATTCTCAAGTCAAGAGAATTGTGTAATATTGTCACATTGATATTTCTTGTTTAACCTTAGTTATATTAAGCAATAGAAAACTATCAAATGTGTCATTCCACTGCAATAACTATCAGTACGTAATCCCTTGGTGCCCTAGTAGTCATGAGTAATACACTGCAGAACCTTTAAAGACCGTTACGCATCCTAGTCTCAACTAATGCATCGAGATATTGTCTCGATACATTTTGACTAGGAATATTTAAAACGATTTGTTTTAATATACGTTGTGATAAAATACTCATGATTAAAAAAATTGTAATTACTATCACAAACACACCATTTACGGATATTCTATTAAATATATGTAAATTTATTAATTAATTAATCATAACATATAACAACAAGTATATAACAGAAATACACCTTTTATTTCGAATGAGATTTTACTATAGAGTTGATAATTTACAATAAATTACAAAATCGTCCCAAGGACATACCCCTAACTTTACCCAGTTATATGAGGTTAGTATCACGGTCAGTTATAGTCAACTCAAAGTCAAAATCTTTGGACAGAGTAGTACGGTTAATAATAAATGTTATTATTGAATCAAAGACTTTATTTATGGACTAACCAAGTTGAATATGGATAATATTGAAATTTTGACTAAAACCAAACACCATACATCCTAAAGTGATATCAAAGAGAATATGTGTAAGTAATTATTGCTAAAGGTACCACTTAAATATTAGATTTTATCAATGAGTTCTGTAAGCGATGAATCAAGTCAAACTATCACACCATTAGCTAAGTGGTGTGTGAACATTCATATTTGAATTGTTCCAATATTAATAATGGTTAAATTCACACATATGAGTCACACAACCGGATCTATTCAGTCTCCTAAACAGTGCATGATTTAATTGATTTATAATAGTCATAAATTAATAAAATTAATATTTGAGAAATATTAATTATTGTTGCATCTCTTGTGTGGGAAGTACTTAGTAAAATGGAGTAGTCTCCAAAAAAATTTAGGATGCTATTAGCTATTAATTAAGCATATATTTAAAACTTATATATGTACGTATAGATATATGATATTGATATTGTTAGGGAAAAAGTTGGGCTCTATATGTTTCAAGCTATTAAACCAAGTAAAGTGAAGGAAGCGTGGTCAATGTGTATTCCATAGTCTCAAGTGCTTGTTCAAGTTCAAAAGTTATATGTTCAAAGTAATGAAGTAACCATATACATGAGTCGCAAGCCCAAAATAGTCGATTATTCAAATTATCCAAAGTACAAGTCCTCGATTACAAAGTTCTTAATTCAATTTTCCATATGGCAATGAATCCGCAATTTGGAACTCGCTTTTGCAATGCTGAAAGAAAAATGTAAAAATGAAGGAGAAGGAGATTTAGAAGATCGGCCCTCTTTTAGATAGGGGTACATGCTTATTTAAAAAGAACACGAGCCATTGGATCCTTGATACATGACAACTTGATAAAAGTAGACAGTCGTGATCTACAACCATGGCAGATGTTCGAAATGGCAAGTGGCATATTTTTTCTTAGTGTTTGCACAAAAAATGGACAAACACCTCCAAGTCGTATTATTTTAGTTGAGTATGTGTGATTTTCAATGATTTTAGATGAGTATGTAAATATGAGAAAAGTAAGGGCTGAAATGTAAAAGACACGCAGATTTATAGTGGTTCGGCCAGAATGTGCCTACGTCCACTTTATATGTTATTATCTTTCTTCTTCCAGATTACAAGTACAATGCTTTGTATACAAGTGTATGAAAGTAGTTTGAAAGTTCCTTCCTTGCTTGAGCTCTCAAACTTGTCTACCATTGTTGTACCCCTGCCCCTCTATTTATAGAGTGAGGTAGGGGGCAGGGGTCTTGGAAGTATATAGCTGCTAGCGGGCCTGGGCTGGAGCAATCTGGCCTGGTGGCATTCTGGTTCGGCGAGCTTCATTCGGCTGTGCATGGAGCTTGGTTCGGAGGGGAGAGGAGCGGCATTGGCTGTGGAGAGTAGTGGTTGGTCCGGTGTTGGTTTGGACCGGCATGGAGTAGAGTGGTGTGTGGGTGGTCCGGCTAAAGCGTGGTTCGGCGGAGTTCGTGAGAGGAGCATGGTTCGGCATGGTCTCATTCGGTAGTTGGGGATGTGTGGTTCGGCGGAGCTCGTCCGGATGCCCTTGTGCCGAATGGACATGGGTATATGGAGATGCCGAATGAGGTATAGCCGAATGAGCTATTGCCGAATGACACATAGGAGGGGTTTTGCCGAATGGAGGTTGCCATGCTCTATTTGCGAATGCCGAGTGAACTGTGGCCTTGCTGAATGAAGTGCAGGATGTGAACATGAGTGAGACTGACGCTCTTTGGTCTTGAGATCCTCTGGGTGAGAATTCGCCCAACATTTGCCCCCCAAAGTGGGGCACGTGCTTGCATGTGTTGCGCTTTGTTTCCTTGTTGTAGGGAGGCTTGTTTTTGTAATGCCATGGGTTGGATGTTCATATCATGTTGATGTCCTGCAAAGGAATTTACAGTTTCAGTATGATTTCAAATAACGACCGTTCATGATCGAAATATTCGAGATGAAGTGAACTGTGCCGTTCAGGACGAGAGAGTGAGCCCCGAAGGGGCTTGGCATCGTCGATGCCCGGTTTATGTTTGTGAAGATGGTTTATTGCCAGCTCAGAGCATGCCTAGGGATCGTTCGCAACCCCGTACATGTGTAAGTAGCTTAGCCATTTCATAATTATCAAATATCCATATGACCGCTGGGCTTAAGAATGCGTGTCAAAGTGTAAATTCCCACGATGGTAGGGTTAATAACCATTCAGAGCGTGCCTATGGACCATTCGAGGTCGCGTACACGTGTAAACGATTTAATCCACGTCGGTGAGGATTTTACGACTTATTCACCGTTATCATAATCTTATTTTATTAGTTATTCTGGAGTTCGGTACTTATCTGAGTGAAGCGCCTGCGTGCCCCCAGTTCCTGGTCTTGGACGGTAGATAGAGGGTTCCATTCGGTTCTTGGTTGGTCCGGCTATTCTCATCCGGCTTCTGGTGGTCCGGTATCATTGGTCCGGTTGGGCGAGACATCTGGTTCGGTGGTTGTGAGTTTGCCTATATATAGAGGCCGTACCCCCCTTGTTTTTCTTTACCGAACGAGTAGAGCCGAATCACTCCATTGCCGAATCAAGTGTTTGCCGAACCAACCTTATACCGAACCAGGTATATACTTATTACCGAATACACACGTATGTCCTTGCTTCACCGAATGGGACTACTGCCTTGGAGCCGAATGAGATGAAAACCGAATGGGGTTGAAACCGAATGAACTTGGAAACCGAATGAACTTGGAAACCGAATGAATTTGGAAGCCGAATGAACATGGAAACCGAATGAACTTGTGATCTGGAAGACTTCAGCTTGCGAATGAAATTCCACACTTGCACGCACTTGTTTGTTTACTTTTCTATTTTCCTTGTTCTAATATTAGGTTTTTCTTGTGCTGCAGAAAATGTCTCGCAAAGCGGAAACACGATCAGACAGAAAGAAGTCTAGAGGCACAGGAGAGCCTTCTTCTTCCTTGCCCCCAGTCCAATCAGGATCCGGGCAACACCGACCTATTCCGAAGTCTCTAGTGGACGGATGTGGTCCACAGGAACTTTTGAACTCTCCCCCTGACTGCTTCCCAAGCTCCTTAAAGGAGGAGCAACTTGACGTTATATCCCGTTCCTTTGGGATAGACAGGGCTCTTATGTTGTTACCGGGGGAAGGGGTCATGCCATATGATCCCCCTGAGGGGTACTTCGCTTATAGCCGGTACCATTGCATGTGCGGGGCTATTCCTCCAATCAACGCCTGGATACTAAGCTTCGTCACTTATCTGAAGGTGGCTCCATTCCAGCTTCAGCCCAACTCTTATGCCATTCTGGTATGCTTATATGCTATCTTCCAGAAGAGATATGGGCGCGCCCCCTCCAACCGGGAAATACGATATCTGTACAATCTGAGGGGGTACAGGAAGGGGTCCCCATATATTAGCTTGGAGTCAGCCGTTTCCTTCAAGCCTGTTTTGGATTTATACTCGAAGTATAGCATGTTCAAGAAGGAATGGTTCTTTGTCAGGGATGACTCCGTCTCTATTCGCCGATTTACCTCCGGATGTAAGTAAAAACTCTACTCATAATTCCTGTCTTGGCTGTAATTCACTCTCTTATGCGCTTTTATTTCTTGCTAGCGACAGGTGGTTTTGCGGTTGTGGAAGATGATCGCTTGGTTCGGATGGCAGCAGAAATTGAAGCTATTTCCGGGAGAGACAGATCGGCTGCTTATCTGATTAGGAATGCCAGGCTCTTGTCGTATAATTTGATCCTCCCACATCAGTCCGTAGTCAAACAGAGGGACACGGCAGAAGAGAAGGCTGCCCAGCCTAAAGGTGGGGTGACAGCGAAGGGTGGCAAGAGGAAGCCCTTTGCACAACGTCCAGTCGTAGGAGGCAAGAAGCTCAAGGAGTCCGATGGCCCTTCTCCAAGTACTTGCCCGGATGTCCCGGAGGAGGAAGGTGTAGAAGAGGAGGAAGGAGGTGAAGTTGGAGAAGGGTCGGAGGGTGGAGGAGATGGCGATGGTCAGGGTGGTAGCGGTGTTGCTGCTCTAACCTCTGAGCAGGACCTCGAACTGGATGAGGCTCTCCGTCGGGCCTTCGGGGAGTCAGAGGGGGAGTCGGAAACAGAGAAGGAAACGGAGAAGGCAGAGGAAACCGGCAAAGCTGTGGTTAGCACTGACCCATCCTCTAAGGGTTCCTCAGCTAGGGTGACCCCGGCGATGCAAGGTGAACTTTTGTCTTCTGCCGATTCCATTTTCGATAGGGACTTAGAAATTTTTTACGGTTCACTTCCGTCCTGGAATGAGATCCAGGACTTATTGCAGTATCCCACTCCTCCGCCGGGTTTGTATAATAGATGTGTCTTCTCACTTTTCTTTCTTTTTAACTTAGCACATTTTCATGAACTGCGGATTATTGTATGTTCGTAACACTCGTTCGTTATCCCAGGGGCAGGCCAGGTGGTTAAAACTTCAGATATTCGACACCGCCTCGAACACTTCAAGTCGAGAAGGGCTTCTGCGAAGCCTCCCACTGGTCGTACTGGGGACGTGGTTAGGTATCGTCCTCTTCTCGGGGTCATTGAAGAGAGTATTCAGAAAAGGAAGCGGAGCCGTTCCCTATTTGAGTCTTCTTCTGCTTCGCAGCTTCCTATTCGGCCTCCTCCTACTCAGCCTCCCCTTGATACTACGGAGGAGAGCATGGAGCCCGGCCCCCCTCCTCCTCCTTCCAAGAGTCCTACTATCCTTCGCATAAGGCGTCCCGATATGCCTCACCCCGTGCCTCGTGACCCCTTTTCCGGTCATCCCGATTTAGACCCAAGCTCTCAAGACATTTCATTTGATGAGGCCACGGGCGAGCACCTTCTTCCCCGCAACCCCATGGTAAGAGTGCTGGATGAGGCCAAGTCCCTAGATCTTGATCTGCTTACTACCCGAGTAGTTACTATGGGGGACGAGGCCAAGGCTAATATTGATCGGGTGGCCGAAGAGACTAAGAAGTTAATGGAGCATCATGCTCGATTGGTCAAGGCCGGGGAGGAGATTGGGAGTGCTAACATTCGGTTAAGGCTAAAGGTTGCCGATCAGGCCAAGCAGCTTGCCGACCAAGCCATCCAGATCTCCCAGCATGAGGAAGCTTCCCAGCGTCTGAAAGAGACCATGGAGAAGGCAAGTAGGGCGGAGTTACGGAAAATGGAGGTCACCTGCAGGGAGCGGATTAACATGGCTATTACAACGGTGGATGAGGTTCGAAATGCGGATCTCGAGCGGGTAGAGGAGTTGTCCGGGAGGCTCGAGGCTGCGGAGATGGCCCAGGCCGAGTTGAAGGAGGAGATGGAGGAGATGAGGAGGTCCCTCAAGTTGAAGGAGGAGGAAATGAGGAGGAAGTTCCAGGCTGACTGCTTAAGGTACCAATCAGAGAGGGATGCCGCCGTTGCCAAGCTGCAAGCTTCTGAAGCCCGGGTGAGGGAGTTTGAGGAGAACGAGGGGATGATGGATGAGATGCTGCAGGACATGTACTTCCAAACTTGGAAGGAGGGTGGCTTGTCTTGGATGGACGACTATCCTCGGGTCATGGCCAAGGTATATCTTCAAGCTTTGGAGGAGGCCAGGGTTAATGCGGGTAAGAAAGGCGGAGAGGCTTTCAACTTGAGTGCGGTTACCGCTCAGTTCTCCAAGGAGGAGCAAGCGGCGGTGAAGGAGGGGATGCGGCTGCTTGCTGCAGAGGAAGCGGGTGTACAGCTGGATGATGAGGATCAAGCGGCGGGTGCTGGTGAGTTATTCTTTTCCCTTTCTTTTCCTTCCGTGTTTTCATAACTTGATCGTTCATTTAATGAATTCCTCTTCTGATTCGGACAGGTGGGACTTCAGATCCACATGCTGGGGGCCCTGATCCTGCGGCTAAGTAGGCTGGGGGAGTTGGTGACGGAGTGTGGATGCATCCGCCATCCTTTTGTTTCTTTTTTTTTTCACTGTTTATGTCAGTCTAAAAAATTCAAGTGTTGTAATAATATTATTTGTGACGAATAACTTCGTGTGATCTTATAATATAAGCTGATTTTGTCATGTTTAAATGTTGTTGCTATCTTTATGTGCTGTGTGAGAAGTATAATTATGTATATGCCTGTGATTCCACTTGTGTTTGATGTTAAGTTTTTGCTTGAAATATAATTTCACGTTTTGCAATGTCAGTGTACGAATAAGTTATAGTTACGCATTTATGTACAAGAGAAGAGAGTACCGCCCTTTATGTTTTATTCGCAGGCGGTAGCTTTGAGTGTCTTGTGTAACTGTTCACGGGTATAGCAGAGCGCCCTGCTACCCAGCACGCAGGCTTAGAGCCTCATGAGTGAATGCTTCCTATTTGGTTTCCTGTACTTTAGAGTTTGTTATACAGGATAGGAGAAAAATATTTAAATGAAATGGAAATATAGTAAAAGTAAAACTTCCAGTCACGGAAGGCCGTCGATGTGCTTAAGTTCGTGGCAAACGGGTTTTGTAGTCACTTTCCCTAGCTGTGGGTCTTGGAGACATTTGTCACCCATCTTACGCCTCCGCGGGGAGTTTTCTTTTTTACCACAGCCGCACTTAAGACACATCGGAGCCGAGATCGCGCACGGTAACTACCCGAACCATTATGGTCCGTAATCGTGGGTATTATTCGATTTACCGTGGCCGGCTAGCGTGGGTGCCGTTGGCCGTGAACTACCCCTGGCTGGCCACACCTTATGTTGGGGCTTAAAGTAGGTTCACAGTTACCGGCGAGCCGAACGCCGTAATGAGCTGCCATCGGCTATAGTCGGCCTTTATGATGACTTATAATCGGCTCATTACAGTTGGCTTTGAGGGCAGGCGCGCAATGAGTTAACCCGCAGCAGAGGGATGCCGGGGCAAAAGAGTCTCATTGGCGAGTGCATAGAATCGTAGCGTACCTGTTAGGCCTAGTCCAGATGAGGCCGCGGTGCGTCTTGAGTGGAGATGCCATAGAATTTTGTTCAACAGAAAGGGATAACGCTTAACAAGTAGCCAAGACATAAAGGAACAAGTTAAAAAGAGACAAGATTTTTTAAAGTGGTTCGGCACGAAAATGCCTACGTCCACTGATTCTCTTTGTTAATTCACTTCATATGGGCAGTACAAGTTAAGAAAAGTATCGACGGAGGTGTCGGATGTTCCATGCCCTCTGGAACACCTCTCCGTCCACTGTTGACAAAATGTAAGCTCCGTTGTGGAGATCTTTGTGAATTACATATGGTCCGTCCCAGATGGGGTCCAGTGCCCCGGGGCGCGGAAAGATTCGCCTGAGGACAAGATCTCCTTCTTGTAAGCTGCGATGCTTGACTTTGGAATTGTATAGTGCTGCCACTTTTTGTTTGTGAGCTGCTGCTTTGAGTGCTGCATCGTTTCTCCTTTCCTCAATCAGATCCAAAGACATGAGGAGGAGTTCTTCGTTTTCTTCTGGGTTGTAGTGGATCCTACGGTGGGAAGGCACAATAGTCTCAACTGGGAGCATTGCCTCCGATCCATATGCCAAAGAGAAAGGAGTATGTCCCGTTGATGTTCTGAAAGATGTGCGGTATGCCCATAGTGCCGTAGGAAGTTCGTCCACCCAAGCGCCTTTTGACTTTTCAAGTTTCTTCTTGATTAGGGTTTTGAGAATTTTGTTGACAGCTTCAACTTGTCCGTTTGCCTGAGGGTAAGCTACTGATGAGAAGCTTTTATGAATTCCATGCTCTTGGCACCAGTCGGCAAATTCTTCGCTGTCAAATTGGAGTCCGTTGTCTGATACGATTTTGAGGGGGACTCCATACCTGCACAGAATGTTTTTGATCAAGAAGTTGATAACTTTTGCTGAAGATATTTTATTTAAAGGTTCCGCTTCCACCCATTTGGTGAAATAATCGACTGCCACTATAGCATATTTGGCTCCGCCTCGGCCCGTTGGCAGTTCGCCAATTAAGTCAATTCCCCATACGGCAAAGGGCCAAGGGCTGGTCATTTGAGTAATTTCGTTTGTGGGTAGTCGAGGGATCTTGGCGAACTTCTGACATCTGTCGCATTTCTTAACGAAGTCTAGGGCATCTTTGTTTAGTGTGGGCCAGTAATATCCATATCGGAGTATCTTTCTTGCCAAAGTCTGTCCTCCAGTGTGATCTCCGCATCCTCCCTGATGGATGTTTGTTAATATCTCCTTGGCTTCCCTTCCGGCGACGCATCTTAATAGGGGGCTAGAGAAACCACGCCGGTAGAGGATGCCTTCTTGCATTGTGTAGTGGGGAACTTTCCTCAAGATCTTCTTGGCTTCGTCACGCCTGTCGGGTAGTATGCCATCTTGCAAATATTTCCGGATAGGAGTCATCCAGGTTCCTTCTTCGATTGCAGTTATCAGATTCGCTTGTTCGAAACTCGGGGCTAGCTGCCTTGAGATTACTAGTGCTCCGGGAATGGTGCTGTCCTTCATACTAGCTTGCTTTGCAAGTTCATCTGCCTCTTGGTTTTCTTCTCGAGGAATGTGTTTGATTAGATAATGGTCCAATCGATCGAGCAGCAGTCTGGTTTTCTTTAGGTATGCTGTGAGCCGTTCTCCTCGAGTCTGGAATTCTCCTAGTACCTGGTTTACGATAAGCTGAGAATCACTATGAATACATAAGGAATTGATCCCAATTTCTAGGGCCAGTTCCAATCCCGCTATTACTGCTTCATATTCAGCATCGTTGTTAGTGGCCGTGAACTCCAATCTTAATGCATAGTACAACTTTCTTCCCCTGGGGGTGACGATCACAATACCTGCCCCCGAGCCTTGTTCGTTCGATGCTCCGTCTACAAAGAGGTTCCACTTGATGTTTTTTGCTACTTCGGATTGTTCCTTGCCTTCGTTGGTAGTGAATTCGGCAATGAAATCAGCCATGGCTTGTCCTTTGATAGCGGTGCGGGGATGGTAGGTGATATCATACTGACTTAGTTCGATGCACCATTTGAGGAGTCGCCCAGAAGTGTCAGGACGATGGAGCACTTGTCTTAGTGGTTGATCGGTTAGAACCCTGATGGAGTGAGACTGGAAGTAGTGTCGCAGTTTCCGTGACGCGATCAATAAACAATATGCTAACTTCTCAAGTTTAGGATATCTGGCTTCTGCCCCCGTAAATCTCTTGCTTACAAAGTAAACCGGACGTTGTGTGCGGTCTTCTTCTCTTACCAAGGCGGCGCTTAGAGCATGAGATGATACAGCGAGGTATAGGTATAACACTTCACCTTCATTTGGAGTTGAGAGTACTGGTGGTCTCTGAAGGTGTTCGATTAGGTTGAGGAAGGCTTTTAAGCATTCGTCGGTCCACTCGAACCTCCCTTTGTCTTTCTTGAGTGCTTCGAAGAAAGGGACACACTTGTCAGTTGCCTTGGAAATGAATCTGCTTAGGGCGGCCACCTTTCCGTTTAGGCTCTGCATTTCTTTCCGAGTGGAAGGTATCCTTATTTCTTTTAAAGCTCGGATTTGTTCAGGGTTTGCTTCGATTCCTCTGGCGTGGACGATGAATCCTAAGAATTTTCCCGATGATACTCCGAAGGAGCATTTTAGAGGATTCAGCTTCATTCCATATCGGCGAAGTACCCGAAACATATCGTCCAGATGGCTTACATGGTCGTTGGCTTTCCTGGACTTCACCAACATGTCATCCACATATACTTCCATAGTACGTCCTATCAGTTCTGCGAACATTTTGTTGACGAGGCGTTGATAGGTAGCTCCAGCATTTTTGAGTCCAAAAGGCATGACTTTGTAACAATATAATCCGCGGTCGGTGATGAAGCTAGTGTGGTCCTGATCGGGAGCGTGCATGGGGATCTGGTTATATCCGGAGTATGCATCCATAAAAGATAGGAGTTCGTGCCCAGCTGTGCTGTCCACGAGTTGGTCAATTCGGGGAAGTGGGAAGCAGTCTTTCGGGCAAGCGTCATTCAGATTGGAGAAGTCAATACATGTTCGCCACTTTCCATTGGCCTTTTTTACTAGCACTGGGTTAGCGATCCATTCTGGGTAGATGGCTTCCCGTATGAAGTCATTAGCAAGTAGATTTTTTACTTCCTCATCAAGGGCTGCTGATCGCTCTGCCCCCATGCTCCTCTTTTTCTGCTTTACTGGTACCTTGGTGGGATCGATGTTCAACATGTGGCACGCTACGTCTGGAGAGATTCCTGTCATATCGGCGTGGGTCCACGCAAATACATCTAAGTTGTGGCGGAGAAAGTCAATGAGTTGACCCTTTAATTCCGTTTTCAGCTGAGATCCGATTTTTAATAGTTTACTTGAATCGTGCTTATCTACAGATACGAATTCCATAGCCTCTGCAGGCTCGGCGGTAGCCTCCTCCTCTTTATCCCGGGGGTCTAGTTCATTGAAGGGATCGCTTGTGTATCGAAGAGGAGGGGCTTTCTTTAGTTGCTATGCCTCCAAGCTTTTCATGCAGAGAGTAGTCTCTGCATCTTTTCCTTTATTCTTTCTGCGGTTGTTGCGAAGCTCAGTTACATAGCAGTCTCGGGCAGCGTCTTGATCTCCTTCTACTTCTCCTATTCCGTTGTCTGTCGGGAATTTCATCTTCAGGCACCAGGGGGCTAGGACAATTTGGAAGTCAGACAAGGCTGGTCTCCCCAAGAAGGCGTTGTAAGCCGAGTGGTTCTCTATTAGCACGAACGTTTGTTTTCGCACCACGGAGCGGGGATGACTTCCTATTTCGACGAAGAGGTCAAGTTGCCCGAGGGGCATTTTTGCATCTCCAGTGAAACCGTGCAGTGGTTTGTCGCAGGGAGACACATCCTTCATTGATAACTTCATTTTGTCGAAAGCATGTTTGAACAAGATGTTTACGGAGCTTCCCGTGTCTATTAGAATCCGAAAAACTTTAGCAGGGCCGAACCAGGCAGAGATGACCATAGGATCCATATGTGGGTACTGTCTTCCTTCCAAATCGCGTCTACTGAATATGATGTCGTCGCTCTCTTTTCGTTTCGGTTGGCGTTCTTCTGTGACGGAGTTAACGTATCCTTTGGCATTTCTAAGCGACTTGCCGTACCTTTCCATCTCTGCCCAACTTCTGTCGGCAATGTGTGGTCCTCCTGAGATGGTAAGGACTACTATCTTCTCTTGACTAGAGCCACTGGTGTTGGGATTGTTGCGACTCCCTCCGCCTACTTCTGGGAGGGGTTGCTTTGAGTTCTCATTGGCAGGAGTTGGAGTCCTGTTCTGACTTTTCACATAACGTTCCAGTCTTCTTCTTCTAATGTGTTCTTCGATCAAGTCCCGAAGATGGTGGCATTCATTGGTGTCATGTCCGTGGGATTCGTGGAAGCGACAGAACTTTCCGGACTTGAGTGCGTTATCTGATTCTTTCTTGTGCGGGGGGCGCTTGTATCCGAGTTCGCCCTGAGTGGCTAGGTAGATGTTTTCGATTGTTTCATTCAAAGGAGTGTAGGAGTCAAATCTTGGCCCTGGTCGATATTGGCGCTTCTCACCCTTTCTGCCCCCAGCATTGTCTCTAGATTCATTTCTTCGAGCGTCCTTAGCTGCAGTGGGAACCTTGTCCTGAATTATCTTGCCTTGTTGCCCTGGCTGCCTCTCCGTAGCAGCGTCTTCAAGTCTCATATACTTTCCAGCTTCATGGAAGAAATCAGGCAAGGTAACTGGTTTTTCCTTAGTTAATCTTCTGGCAAACTTGGTGTCTGGATGCACACCACTACAGAGGGCCATTAGAGTGAGTTTTTCATCGGCATCTTGAACTGCTGCCGCTGCGGCGTTGAACCGTGTTAGATATTGTTGTAGCGTCTCTCCGGTTTTCTGTTTGACATTGGATAGAGAATAAGCATCCCTGGGTTGTTCCACATGGATGCGGAACTGGCTAATAAACCTTTCTTTTAACATCTCCCATGAGTTGATGGATCCTTGGGGTAGATGGCAGAACCAGGAGGTAGCTAGATCTGATAGGAATAGCGGAAAGCATTTACATAATACTCCTTCTGTTGCTCCACTCATGAGCATATGCTGGGTGTATCTCTGCAGGTGTACGATGGGGTCGGAAGTTCCTTTGTAAGGTTCCATGGTTGGCATTTTCCATTCCCGGGGAGTGATGGCAGTTTCGATATTTCGGGTAAAGGGACTGGTGACCCTAGCGCCTATTCCCCGGTCCCTTTGCTCCCGTTGGACACATTCTCTGAATAATCGTGCCATCCGCTCGTCAGAACTTGGAGCGGACAAAAATGAGCTCGGTTCTTCCCTGCGGGATCTATCTCGCCCAGATGACCTGTAGGGATGGTACAGTCTATCACCTCTAGCATTATCCAGTGGTTGTCTTTGGCTGCTTGGATGCACGCTAGGACCAGCTACAGTTGCCCCCTGCCTTGATCTTCCCCTGTGGGGTTCTGTTTCGAGCACATCCATGGGGTCAACTTCGGGCTGGGTTCTAGCTCGGCTCCGTTCAGCGGGGTTTCTATGATTAGGTGGCATGACTGGCTCAGCTACATCCGACCCTCGCCTGGTGCCTCCCCCGCTAGGTTCGGTTCCAAGGGCTTCCTCGAGTCGGAATTCGGGCTGAGTCCGGGCGCGGCCCCTATCATCGTTTTTCCTGTTGATAGCTTGTTCGAAGAGTGAAGACCTTTGTTGCCTCCGGGATCCTCCGGATTGGGATTCACCCCATGATTCAGTGTTGCGGTTGGACTCTTCAGCGTCCCTTAAGCGTGTCATGAGTTGGTCCACCAAAGTTTCTTGTTGGGATGTGAAGCGGTTAGTTACTTCAGCCACAACCCTGTCCAGATCTGCCCTAGTGATTGGTTGTTCCGTTGCGGGACCAGTTGGATTTTCCTGATTTTCATCTGGTACTGCTGTTGAAGTGGGCTGATCTGTGATTGCTGGATCTGGAAGGCTGCTAGTTGCGATGTTCTTTCCTTTGTTAACATCCCTTCTCTGTTTGGAAGGCATGATTTCTAAGCAACGAGTGATGTCGTTAGGAAAAAGGTTGAGTGGGAGAAGATGAAGTTTGAGTTCAGTTCTCAGTGAAAGCACCAAAAATGTTTGCACAAAAAATGGACAAACACCTCCAAGTCGTATTATTTTAGTTGAGTATGTGTGATTTTCAATGATTTTAGATGAGTATGTAAATATGAGAAAAGTAAGGGCTGAAATGTAAAAGACACGCAGATTTATAGTGGTTCGGCCAGAATGTGCCTACGTCCACTTTATATGTTATTATCTTTCTTCTTCCAGATTACAAGTACAATGCTTTGTATACAAGTGTATGAAAGTAGTTTGAAAGTTCCTTCCTTGCTTGAGCTCTCAAACTTGTCTACCATTGTTGTACCCCTGCCCCTCTATTTATAGAGTGAGGTAGGGGGCAGGGGTCTTGGAAGTATATAGCTGCTAGCGGGCCTGGGCTGGAGCAATCTGGCCTGGTGGCATTCTGGTTCGGCGAGCTTCATTCGGCTGTGCATGGAGCTTGGTTCGGAGGGGAGAGGAGCGGCATTGGCTGTGGAGAGTAGTGGTTGGTCCGGTGTTGGTTTGGACCGGCATGGAGTAGAGTGGTGTGTGGGTGGTCCGGCTAAAGCGTGGTTCGGCGGAGTTCGTGAGAGGAGCATGGTTCGGCATGGTCTCATTCGGTAGTTGGGGATGTGTGGTTCGGCGGAGCTCGTCCGGATGCCCTTGTGCCGAATGGACATGGGTATATGGAGATGCCGAATGAGGTATAGCCGAATGAGCTATTGCCGAATGACACATAGGAGGGGTTTTGCCGAATGGAGGTTGCCATGCTCTATTTGCGAATGCCGAGTGAACTGTGGCCTTGCTGAATGAAGTGCAGGATGTGAACATGAGTGAGACTGACGCTCTTTGGTCTTGAGATCCTCTGGGTGAGAATTCGCCCAACACTTAGTTTAGTGGCTTGATTCATTATCTCATGATAGTGCAATCTTATTATCCTTCGATAATTGAATGTTTCATAGCATAAAAACCTCGATTCATTACCTCATTGTAGCTCGATTGCTAACACATGATGGCTTTACTTCATCATCCACGATAACTGCAGGAATCATCACTCGATGGCCTTAATTCCCTCATCCTACAATAGCTTTATGAAATTCTTCACGATGACTTTAATGTTTCATATCATGATAGCTTTATGAAATGCTGCATGATGGCTTAAATGCTTGATTTCACGATGGCTTCATGGGATAGATCAAGATAGTTTTTACATTTCATGTTCACATTCACCATACATTGGTTACTTCCTTATTTCCCTTCCATACCATCATTTACCATTCCACGATGGATCTTAAAGATCATTACACGATGGCATCGATGTACTACACAATAATTCGAAAACACTTTCCTTTTGTTGCTTCATTTTCATTCATGATGCTTATTAGGGTCGCTCCTCAATGGATTTTGTTCATCATCCCACGAGAGCCTTTATTATTTCCATTGTCCCACAATAGCTTTAATATTTATCCGACGATAGCTCTTATGCATATCCCATGAGGGCTCTTGTTCATCGTCACATGAGAGCCTTTGTCGCTGCCATTATCCCACAAGTGCTCTTATACATATCCCACGATAGCTCTTGTTCATGTTCCATGATAGCCTTTACTATCATTGTTAACCTACAAGGCTCTTATACATATCTCATGAAAGCTTCCTATGATGACTAATATATTTTGGGTATAATACTTAGCCCCCCATCTTGCAATGTTTCTTTATACTTTAGTGTAAAATAAATCTTCATATCTCTTGATTTGTTCATCTTAGTCGTTCATCCTTATCGTACACGATCTAATGTTCTCATTATTTTCTTTTCTATTATGAATAATGTGCTTGCTCTTGTTTTTTTTCCTTTTCCAGTTTTGCACGAGAGGAATCGATTTTCTCTCATTGCCCGAAATTTGAATTCTTCACATGAAACCATGCTTGGGCATGATGCTCGAAAGCCTACAAACGAAAGTTATGCTCAAGCTTGATACACGAAGGCTCTGTTTCACATTCTACTTGTGAAAGTCATGCTTTAGTTAACACTCGAAATCTTATATTTTAGACTTTATGCAGAAATCCATACTCAGGTTTAACATGTTAAAGCTCTTGTTTTAAACTTTACATATAAAAGCTACGCTTCGGTTTGACACATGAAAGCTCTGTATCATACTTTACTCACAAAAGTCACACTTTTTGTTAAACACTAAAGCTTTATTTTAACTTCTTCATGCCAAAAGAAACTCTACACCCAAAAGCCTCATCCACGATTAACATACGAAGTATTTGTGTTTCACTATTGTTTCCTACAATATTTAACTTTTTGCTACCTTTTGTTCACCACATGATGATCTAACTTTTAACGCTTTAACATTCTCATGGAAGCCTTTTACTCAATGACTTTAAACTCGAAAGTTAGTCTTACTGATTTATGAAAATTCATCAGACATCAACTTTGTGTCCCTATATTCCATTATATACATGATAACTTAACTTAAAATGGGTTACGACTTGAAATCTACATGTATAGGCTCTTAGTCGTTTATCATACTATTTCTCCATGTTTTAATAAAGGAAATTTCCTTGTTATTTTCAGTCCATGATAGCTTATGACTCGTGCACTATTCATTCATTTAAATTTGTTATAAATTAAATTCATACTTTAGGGATTAACGTTTAATTTGTTATAATTTAATATTAGAAAATTATCTTCTTTGGCCATTATTGAATTATATATGTATTGGCATATGCATGTAGCTTATTGGCCCTTATATGATTTTTACACATAAGAGAAGTTGATATCGACATATACAGGAAGGGTGGACATGTTGCTATAGTTTAATAGCTATGTAAACTAAATCCGACTTCTAGATATATCATAATATTCTTATATGTGTTCGTACTATTCTATTCTCTTACCTCTTGCTCATCTCTTTAAAGTTCCTATTTATAATGTTCTTTCTTTGTTAATTAGGCCCAATTTCATACTTGAAATCTAACCATTGTAGGTACCGTGGTTGAAGATAAAAAAGAGACTCCTAAAGAAACAGCCAAATCTCTTAAATCTTCCAAGATTAAAGATTCTTTTGAGGAGAATTTCTATATTTCTCGCCAATCCTATTTCACGGCTCAAGAGCACGTTGATTCTGTTCTGCATTATTTTGGCATATCAGGGATAAAAGCTAGGGTTCCAGACCTAGATGATAAATGGAACTCTCCTGCAGAATCATTTTTTGCATTCACTCTTCGTCATATCATCATTCATGCTATTTACCCTTCAACCCAATCATATTCCGTATTTTATCTTATCTTATAATTGCTCCTATCTAACTAAATCTGAAATCCTATAGGTATATCAACTCACTTTTTAGACTATATAAGGAGATTAAATTAGAAGATTCGTCTTCTCTATCTATGCTCTCTTATTACCCTTCAGAAGATGAAGCACCAACCTAAAGGTTTCATTTATTATCTTAGTTTTATAAGTAGTAGCGTAGTCTCTAATTTTGTCGATGGGCCTAAGGACTGGAGCTGTCAATTTTTCTTCGTTAAATTTTATTGTTTAGATACTACCTGAAAATTTTCTATTCCTGGTAAATGACCTCGCTTTATTTATTTTTTGCTTAATTGTCGCTTACATTAGTCTTATTGCTTCTTATTAAGTTATCGTTGATGGTAGTCGTTAGTTGTTACTTCGAAGAACATGGATCCAAAGGTTTTGGCTAAGGTTAATCGCTTTTGGTGATGCCTTAGAATTCTCTAGAAGCCGACCGAGACTCCTTACCGAGGAAAAGTTGATAAAATACTCTTTGATTCAACCATCTCATCACGTCTTGGGCGAACCTCTGATAAGGAGGAAAAAGAAAATTTGCGTAACGACCCTTGTCATAGTTTACTTGATGTTTTCTCTATGCACTCTTCGATGCAGCTCTCAACCGTAGGCAGTCCTAGATATCCTCTAGGTTTCGTCCCTACCTTTTCCTCGCTTTACATAAAATGAATTTCCCTAAGACTTCATATTTCATGAAAATATCTTCCCGAATCATCTGGTTGGCATGAGCGCTTTTCATCTAGAAAAGGTCCTTCTGATTTGCCTGCTCCTTCTAAAAATGTTGAGAAGTCTGTGCCACTAAAAGCTTTTTCACCATATATTATTTCCATAATGGAAGATGCTTTAGCACGGGCTAGATAAAAGAAATGAAAAGGTTCTAGTGTCGAGCTTGTTTCCTCTAAGGCTCCCTCCAAAAAACTTAAAGAAGTCGAGCATGCTATATCTCTACCCATGATTTCTACTTCCAGCATCGTCATTACTGTGATTACTCTTTCAACCCAAGATTGCACCATTGATACTTCTCATCCTTGTCTTCATAAGTCTATGGCCTCCTTACAATAAACTTTGAGGCTTAATTCTCCTTCTTTTGAGGTTATTCCTTCTCTACCTCATTCTGGGGTAAGATCTCCCTCTAACATAGACTTCGTAGAATGGCTAATAAGCATCCTTCGCTCTCCTATTTTTACTTCTTCATGACCCTTAGAAGCTTCTCCCTCTCCTCTTTCTAAGGAAACTTTGGTTTGACTCCTACAACATCTTGCTCGGGTATGGATTCTTCTTCCAATTTTTTCCCTCTATATATGTATACTGAAAGCTTCCTCTCTTTTTGTTAAACTTACGACACGATTATTTTTCAGATTATGCAACATTTGTTTAATTTTTAGCAATCATCGTTGCTTTCTTCCTAAAGTACGTCCTCCTTACACGAAATGAACTCCTCATTGTCCGCAAAGGTTATGACTTTTGAAGCCTAGCTTGGTTATCTCTAATCTAATAACGAGTTTCTTTCTTTTAAAAATGGGTCCGCAAGGACAAGATCTCATGATTTGATGGAGCAGCTAAAAACCATGGTAGATAAGCTTTCCTAAGTTCAGAAAGGGGTTTTTGAGCTCATAGTGATCTTAGCTTGAGTCCCTGCCTTAGAGAAAAAGTTGGACGAGAAAGATCTTACTATTGACACCAAAGTCATTCTTGCGTATTATAAAGTCTAAGGTCTCTTCTTTTCTGAGCGATTCTCTTCCACGATGGAAGGAGCAATGTGCTGAAGAGATTCTATTTATTGTTTATAAGGAGAATGTTGATCAATGCCTAAGTTTGGACTTTCCTTCATTCAACGATGCATAAATAAACTACAAAAGGATGTTCGATATTCTTTTAGATCACATTCTTGGAGATTATTCTAAATATGAGGATGAAGTTGTTATCAGTCTTGTCAGGTCTTTGGCTCTCAATGATATCCCATTAGATGATTATGATGAAGAATCATGGAATGATGAAGCGGATGATAGAGATGGTGATAATGATAACAATGACAGAGATAGTGGCATTGGCGCCCTACTTGAGATAACTCACCAAGAGGGGATGGAAACGATAATTTAAGCCAAGGTGGACCCGAAACTTTTCAAGGTCGAAGTGATACTCTCGATCCTCCATCTTTTGGTGCTGATAAAGAACCGAACAAAGATCCTTCTTCTACACCTCTTCCTAACAAGCCAGTGCATGCTAAATCAAGTAGGTTATGCGGGTCTCCTTTTAATCCCAATGTTCAATCTTTTAAACCAAACTTTACAATGACTCCCCCACATGTATCTTACATTTGTTTGTTTGCTACCTGCTTCATGTGTATGTGTATGTGTATGCACATATAGCCGGTATTTTTTTAATACATATAAATTATCAGTGTAGAAGAGCAAATAGAAATTACTAAGAGATTATATTAAACAAAAAGTAAGAGGAAATTCTAAGACTTAACCGAGAAGTAGAAAAGGTATGCAAGGACTTAGATTCGAATAAGAGATACATAAGACTTATAAAACATCTCAAGTATCTTGAGGATTTCAAGAATAAAAATATCATGCCTCTTCTTTAGAAACACGTTTTCACCAGGACAACTTTTGCAAGAAAAATGAAAAATTGACCATGCTCTTTTGGATGTTGATTTAGGATAAATCCAAACTGATGGAGTGTTTATATATTGTATATGCTTAAGTTGACATTTATTTTCTTGGGGATGGTTGTGGGGATTAATTAGGCGCCTTAATAAGAGATACTTGGATTTACATGGATCTGACCCTCACCCATGGGAGTGTTAGAATTTGCCCAGGGTTCCTACACTACCTTAAGTTATTAACATCCTACCTCCTGATAAGGTAAAATTTAACAAGGATAGATCTTTTACCCGGTATTACAAAGAATCTGTTCTTTGTGAACCTCTGTAATGTTGTAAATTGATCATCTTTCGTTTTTAAGTTGAAAATATGACGATGTTGTGAACTTTGTACTTTAACATAATCATCAATTAACGTGAAGGCCTCAAAATTTGTTCCTAGTTATTCCTCACCCTCATGTCAAGAGATAATTTAAGTAAATTGGTAAGACTAAAATGGAATTTTAAAGAAATTACTCCTTGATTAATAAGTCTCGCTTATCAAAATAATGTTCCTTTGTGATTTCCATAGTGTGTATACTCAATTTCCCAATTCAGACTTCTCTTTCTTGGGACTATAAAGACCCTGTATCACATCCAAACCAACTACGCCAAGTTATTGTGCGATAGACTTAATCCTCATTCTAAAGAATGATACTACCATGGGTTACCCCCGGTTAACACCCCTTCTGGCATTGAAGCACCTTCTAGTACTACATTTCCCATCTTGACCTCATCCTATCAGAATATTCAAGAAGATCTTTCCAGGCCTATGGACTAGTTATATTGTAATTCTTATGACTATTGTTATCAAGAATGTAATGGTTCTTGTTGTTTCCCATTTATTAACGAAAAGTTTACAATTATTCATATTTCTTCCTTTTTCTTTTAGAAAAAGTTCATTGTTGTTCGTTTTCTAATTTGGGTGAAGAATCATCTTTGTCTTTGGATGATTCTAACCTTAACCAATGTCTCGAGGGCATTCAAGCTAGGCTAACGACAACTTTGAAAGATCGATCTTCCCATTCTTTCATTGATTTAAAATCTGTTGACAATATAAAAGCTAATAAATGGTATGAAAAGTATCTCTACATGAGATCTATCTTAAAGACTAGTATGAAAATTATCTTTACATGAGATCTATCTTAAAGACTTCTTAGGAGATAACAAAGGATCTTAAAAAGGAAGTCTCGTCAAAGGATTAACGAGATTGCGAGATTGATGAAAAGGTTTAACTCTTGCTCCAATCCCTAATTACAATTAGATTACATGCAAAAATTGCTTAGTTGAACCAATGCATTTTTGATTTGGAAATTGATGTGGTGAAATATAAGAATGAATGTTAGTCTTTTGAACTCATATTAAGCGAGTGTGAAAAAGGACTACCTACTCCTACTCAAACCGAACCCCTAGGAAGGCATCTTTGCGCAGCTCTTCTTGCCATGGGTGAATTCAGAGCATGATAACGGTATATCCGGATTGTCTTTCAAAACTGAATTTGGTAAACTTGCATGGTTAAGAAGAACCTTCAAGTTAGAGTGTAATCAAAAAATAAAGGACTACTAGAACAAAAAGTTTATTAAAACTTTCTCAAAAATCAAATAAGAGGTCGAGACTCTAGAATGCCGAATTAACGAGCTTTCACTAATGATCAAAGCACTTAAAGACGATAAAAACAAGTTATCTCATAAAGTCTCCCAATTTAAAAGTGCTAACAAAACTTATGAGAAGCACTTTTAGTTCAAATCGACTCCATTGATTCCCTCAATATCACTCATCACAAGGACAAGAAATTGAAGAAATACCTTCTCATTGCTATTCAGCATATCATTGACCCTCTGCTACATTGGAAACATTGATAGATGAGGCAAAAGAGCTTAAAGATCAACTAGAATTAATGTGGTTTTATTTAATAAGGGTTATTCAACTTCATTCTCTTGTTGACCATTTAATTAAGGTCATGGTGGCTTTTAACTTGAAAATTAACTTCACGTTTTGAGGCATGGAAAGAAATAGCAGATTGGGGAAGGCAATTGCCTCTTGCTATCAACAGTTTTAACACTTATCCCGGTTTGGATATTCTAACATCTTAAAGGAGATCAGGGGGCCTCTGATTTTATATAAGGATGCAAGTTTGACTAGCAAGCAACATCTTTGCGCCTTAGACGTTTACAGAAAAGGAAAGGAGCTTGTTTATCAACACCATTCTCTTTCCATCCTCCAGGGCCATGAATTTAGAAGAGAACATTTTATTGTGAAAGGAAGTTTTGGTACAACATCATTGTGTAATGTGAAATGCTATGAGAATTGTATAATATCATTGTATGTAATCATTTAATGTTATTACATAGTATAATTGAATTGCTTCCTTTTGCTCACCATCACAGTTTCTATGTTTTGTAAATATTTTGACTGGCTTTGGATGATTGACGATTGAACCTGCCTCCTTTTTTAGGTCCCAAAAGCTTGCTTTGATCTTCACTTTTTAGATAGATGCCTTGACCTGAAGCCTTTTTGTCCATTTTCCTTAGATGGGTGCTTTGGCCAGTCCTGATGATGAGACCCAATGCTTTATTAATCATTACTCTTTGCATAAGTGTCCAACTAGGCCTTGCGAGGGACCAAACACTTTTTGTCCATCTCCCTTGGATGGATGCTTTGGATAGACCCAGTGGTAGGACCAAAGGCTTAATTGATCATCACTCTTTGGATGGGTGCTTCGGTCAGGCCCTGTAGAGGAACCAAAGTCTTTTCATTCATCTCCCTTGGTTGGATGCTTTGGCTAGGCCCAATGGCAGGATCAAAGGCTTTTTGTCCATCTCCCTTAGATGGGTGCTTTAGCCAAGCCTAACAGCGGGAACAAAGGCTTAGTTGATCATCACTTTTTGGATGGGTGCTCTAGCAAGGCCTTGTGGAAAAATCGAAGTCTTTTTTCTATCTCCTTTGGATGGGTGCTTTAGCCAGGATCAACTATGGGACTAAAAGATTGATTGACCGTCACTCTTTGCATGGGTGCTCTAACAGGCGCTACGGCGAAATTGAAGGCTTTTCGACCATCTCCCTTGGATGGATGCTTTGGCTAGACCTGATGGTGGAACCAAATACTTTTTTGACCATCCCTCTTTGGGTGGGTGCTCCGGCCAGGGCTTGCGGTAGGACTGAAGACTTCCCTTGGATGGGTGCTTTGGCCAGACCCTGCGGTAAAACCAAAGGCCTTTTGTAGTTCACTAAAGTCCTCTTTTGTTTGAAGATATAATTTTGATTAGTGTAGCCCTTTCATACATGGTTTTTTCTCACTTTTCATTTAGCTCCTTGAACATTGAGATTCAACAAACCCTTGTAGATCTCCTTTCTTACGTAGCATTCGATAACTTCCGACAAAGCTTGACCATCGTTAGTGCGATATCCATTAACTTTATGATAGTGGCAATATGCTCTTCCCTTATATCTCTCTTCTTTTCTTGAAGTTTTCGTAGAGACCCAGTAGTTAAACCTTTCCTTGGTATGAAAATACTCTTCTTCTTAAGAAATAAGAAGAGGTAAGACAATTTTACCCTTTGGTCCTCTCACTGTAGGATTCCGTTGTTCATCTCTATGCTTTTTTGGGATATTTTGAACTCTTAAGTCCTTTTCAGGTTTCCATTTCCTTAGTCGAAAATCCCCTTTTTTGAAAGTCAAATCACGATCTTTCTGCTTTTGAGCTTATGAAAATGGGTCTTTTCTAGGTTTTGCATTATTCCTATATTTGAGGTTTGGTCTTACCGATCTTAGTTTATTGGCCAAGGCATAAGTCAATTTTCTTACTATATAAAAGGGATTTAGGCTCCATTTGTTTGGACTATACTGATCCATCCTTTTCCTTTCCTCAAATTTTTGAAAAGCTAATCTTCTCAAGTTCAATTATTGTTCCATGCTAAATTATCGATCAGTTTGAGGATAAGATAAGGGGTTCAAATGTTGTTCAGTGGATCCTTGTTGAGATCTAATTGCCATAGCAAAAATTCAAGTAAGTTAGTTCTAACTTTATGCTTCAAAGGAATAGGTAAGGGTAAAGAAGAAGAGAGAGTTGAGTTTAACTTTCAATGAAAGCATCAATTGATGTTCAGGAAAAAGTTGGGCTCTATATGTTTCAAGCTATTGAACCAAGTAAAGTGAAAAAAGAGTGGTCAATATGTATTCCATAATCTCAAGTGCTTGTTCAAAAACAAAAGTTATATGTTAAAAGTAATAAAGTAATCATATACATGAGTCAAAAGCCCAAAATAGTCAACTATGCAAATTATCCAACATACAATTCTTCAATTACAAAGTTCTCAATCCATTTTGCCCTAGCGGCCATGAATCCCTAAATTAGATCTCACTTTATAATGTTGAAAGAAAAATGAAAAATGAAGGAGAAGGAGTTCTAGAAGATCGGCCCTTTTTAGTTGGGGGTACATGCTTATTTATAGAGAACACAAGTCATTTGATTCTTGATACATGGTATCTGAATAAAAGTAAGCAGTTGTGATATGCTGGCATGACACATATTAGAAACGACATGCATCACATCTTTCCTTGGTTTAGTGGCTTGTCTCATCATCTCACAATAACTCAATCTTATCGTCCTTTAATAATTGGATGTTTCATCACACAAATTTGTTACCTTATGATAGCTTGACTACTAACACGTGATGGCTTTACTTTATCATCCGTGATAACTTCAGGAATCATTACTCTATAGCCTTAATTCCCTCATCTCTCAATAGCTTTGTGAAATTCTTTACGACGGCTTCAACGTTTCTATCACGATAACTTTATAAAAGGCTACACGATGGTTTCAATGCTTGATTTCATAATAGCTTCATGTGTTCGATCATGATGTCATCTACATTTCATGTTCAAATTCATCATACATTGTTTATTTAACCATTTCTCTTTCATAGTGCCATTGATCATTCCACGATGGCTCTTAAGGATCACATCATGATCACACTAATCTACTGCGTAGCAATTCTAAATCACTTCCCTTTCATTGCTTCATTTTCATTCACGATGCTTATTAAGGTCGTCCCTTAATGGCTTTTGTTCATCATCCCAATAGAACCTTTATTATTGCCATTATACCGCTTATACATATCCCACGAGGGTTCTTGTTCATTGTCACACGAGAGCCTTTATTACTGCCATTATCCTACGAATGCTCTTATACATATCACATGATAGCTCTTGTTCATGTTCCACGATAGCCTTTAGCATTACTGTTAACTCACGAGAGCTCTTGTACATATCTCACGAAAGCTTCATGCAATGACTAATATATTTAGGGTATAACATATATATATATACATACATACATACATACATACATATATGTATATATATATGCATACATGCATATATATATATATATATATATATTGGATTGAAATTATATAAATTACTACTTGGTTTGTTGGATATTTTGGTCCATTTTAAACTCGGTATATGGTCGACCAAATAAAGGGATAAAGGATGGGCTTTGGAGTTTGAATTGGTAAAAGGGAAACATGCTAATATTTTCTCTAGATCTGACCATAAATTAATACCTTAATCTTCACTTTTTTCCTACACATTTTGCTTGACTCCTCCCTTGTTTGGGCTACAAATATCATCTCTCAAACCCCCACTTTTCAACTCCATTCACATTAACTTAAGTAGACAAGATTAGATCTGGTGTTGGCATGCCATTTTTTTGCACCAATAGGTGCAGATATGAGAGATACAGGAGAAAGTCTATATCAACGTGCTAATCTACAACATCATGTTAAGGTAAATTTAATTTTGTATATTACACTGTGATCAATATTGTATGTCATGCTAATATTAACACCTTTCATATATGTTGGTGCCTATCCCTTTTATACATCTATATCATATTTAATGTTTAATTTCTTCACATCGCCTAAAGGTTGCAATATGTATTTGATTTTTTAAAATGTTTATGTGCACGCATATGTTTAAATTATAAAAATACTTGTTTAAATTAGTTTTAAATGTTAAATTCTAATTTATTTAATTTTAAACATTATTTATTAATTAAATAATTTATATGTAAATTAAACTAAATACACACACACACACACAAAAAAAATTAATTTTATGAATATTATTTACATATATAAAAAACAGGAAATTATTGTCATGGAAAAATTTTCTCGGCGTTTTAGCGTCAAGGACAAACCTACAGTATTTCAGCTTGAAGGACAATTTTCTTTAGATATTAGTTTTTAGTTATTAATAGCAGTTTTTAGGTATCAGTTTTTAGTTCGGTGGCAGTTTTGAAAGAATGTTTGTCCTTATGAATAATATTAAAAGAATGTTTGTCCTTTTGATTAATTTTTAAGAGAATGTTTGTCCTTGTGGTTAAAATATTGAGGCCATGTCCTTGAGACTAAAAATATACGAATTTTTGTTCTTTAAATTAATTCCCCCTATAAAAAATTTGCTCTCCACGTTTGAAAATAATAAACATAATGCCGAAACTTATACGCGTGTGTATGTATATGTATATATATGCGTGTGCACGCGTGCATACATATATGTATGTGTGCATACACATACATGAATGTATATATGTGTGTGTGTGTTAAATATTTTAATTAAATATAGATGTATGTGTATGTATTAAATAAATTTATTTTCGGCTAATATATATATATATATATATATATATATATATATATATATATATTATTTTAAAATGTTACTAGGTCAAATTGCAACATTTTGAGAATTTGAATTTGGATCTCAAATCCTATTTGAATTTAAATCCTATTTACTAAGTCAATTAGATATTTTAATCTTAAATTTAAAAATAAAGACTTGATCAATTTTTTTTAATATTAAAAAACTATATATGTATATACACATACACACACACACATTATTAAATAAACTTTTTTAATATAATTTACATATGTGTATATATTTTACTACTTAACATTTTAATCCAAGCAATAGACGTACACGTGAGAGCTAAGTATATGTATAGTAGATATAAATCCCAATATCAACTTATTATAAACTTGACCATGCACATTTTTGACATGTTGCACATCACATGCACATTTGTTATATCTTTTACATCTTAGAATATATATTATGCAAATATAAATTAATTAATACAGGCTAGTTATATAAAACGAAAATAATTAAAATATGATTTTATTTAAAATAGCTAGATTGAATCTACTGTATGAGTTCATAGGCCCACTAAGATCCTGTTAAGAGTTTTCTAGAATTCACTCGTTTCGTCCACTGTAGATCGGACCAGTTCCAACACTCTTCGCTTCACCTTGTGCACGCTCTGCTTTGCCAAGCTTCTTATCTCTCTGTACCCGCAGCGCAATTTTTACTATATCATCAAAACTTATCGTCATGTTTATCAACAAATAAGTTCTTATTGGCTCCCTCAAACATCTAACAAACTTCATCATAGGTGCTTTCAAACATACTTAATTGATTGTCCCCAAATTTTCCAATAGAAGCCAACACTAACATATCTTACTAACCATTGAAATTCGACAGAAGGAAAACATAATATACAAAGTATGAACCGTTTTAAACAAATCTTAATATTTGAAATAGCAAACACTTTATCGTTTTATATCATGATTAGAGAATACACATAGACGTATATGATTTTGTAGATTTTTGCAGGGGCAATCTAAAAAAGGTTCCCTTTGGTGTGATTTTTGATGTGCATCATAACAATTTTATGCACCTTAAGGTTCTTGAAAAGTTTTTCTTACCAAAATTTGATACAGTGACAACTTTCGAGTAAACATTAAAATTAGAAAGTTCATATCCATGTTAACTTTTGATACAAGTACATTCTAACTATATATATATAATGAAACAAGGTCAGTGAGTTACGTTTAATACAATAGAATAGTATATAAATACTGTTATTTTAGTAATATACAAATATTGTTATTTTAATAATATAATAATAGTGTGCATAATTCCGTAGAAAATTTGAAATGAAATTTTGTTTTCACCGTAGAATTTATAAAATTTGTGGTTTCTCAACGAGTTTTACACACCATATGTAAAAAATTAGGCAAAAATGCATATAACGTTATAATATATGTAAATATAAATAGTGAATATGCTATATACTATTTTGTATTTAGTCTCACATCGTGGGATTAGTTCTATCCCAAGCTCCTAGGCATTTATATAAAGGTGCTAATGTAATAGAAATGTATTACTAATCTCTGGACGAATAAAATTGTTCTCTCTCTAATGGCTTCCACTTTCTTCATTTCATAACACATTATCAGCACGATCTTTTTTCTCGAATGTATTGGATATTCTAATCCAGAAGATTAGATCCTTTTTTTTCATGTAGGTACATCTCTTTCTCTTATCCAGTTATTGAAATCAGATCTATCTCTTCCTCTTATTCAACTATTGAAATCAGGTTTGAAATTTTCTAGATATGCTTTTCTAGATTTATTTTGCGATTAATTTAGATCTAGATTTAAGAATTCTTGCTTCACAATTCTATATCTATTTTCTAATTTTTCAGATTTGGATTTAAGTTTTAATATATCTTATCTTTTCAAGATCTTAGTTTGTCATAGGTCTAAATTTATAGATCTTATTCCACTTTACATGTATTTTTGTCTTTATATTTCAGATCTCATCCTACAATAGATCCGATTTTTCTGATCTCATTATATTGTAGATCTCAAAATCACACCCAAATAATATACCTTTGAGATTTGTACATTGTTTACAAATAAAATGTTGTGATTTTTTGAATTTGGATTTGAATTGATTTCAAACTTGCTTATTATTGCATGTTTTTTTTTGAGTTCATTATTTTGGAAAGCAAGTTTTGAATTTGACAATTTCTGTTGTTGATTCAAATAAATTTATTGATCTTGATTACGTTTTGGTTTGTGAATAGATCTAAGTAATATATACATGTTTGATAAATAAAGTTTTCATTTTGAAAACTCTTTGATTTGGATTTGGATTTTGGAAATTATTTTGATATATATTGTTTATATTTCCAGAAGAAATATTTTATTATTTCTTAGAGAAACATATACAAGAATAATGCATATTTAGAAGATCATATTAGTTTAGATCCAATATTAATATTGATTTAGTACACCTGAAGTGAATGGAAACGTTAATGAAAACATACACGGTAAACTTAATTTCTAGCATTTGAAATAAAAGTTGAGAACCTGCAGTTCCTATAATGCTAAAAGCTTGAGTTTCCATAAATTATTAATTTCAAGTTTTCTTATAATAAAAAACTAGAAGTTTCAATAAAAGAGCAGAAACTTGAATTATAAAAAAATGGATATATATAGCTATATGTATGTATGTATATACATATATATATAAAAGTTATTTTAGTTATTTTAGAAATTTTGACTATTAAGAAATAAAGTTTCTCTTATTGTATTCATTTAATTTTATTATTGAGTATATTAAACTTAGCTTTGAGATTAAATTTTGCTAACTAAAGTTAGTTAGATTGATTTATTTGTTTGTAAAGAAATCAATTCGTTGTGATAATATTTTATATTTTATGCCACAATAATGGTAAATTGCATTCATTTTTTTTAATCACAAATGCATTAAATGTTGTCGTCATGGTAATAAATTAAATTACCATATCATAATAAATGCACTGGCTACAGTAAATTAAACGATGTTGTATTTTTATGTTTGGAATAAGAATAGACATATGGTTTATTATATGGTGTATTTATTTTGGCAAACAATGCTCGATATAATGAAAGAAATAAGTTTGAACAACAACCTAAAGTTGTGCAAAGATTTATTTTCCAACCAAAAGTTGTATAACTCAAAGTCCAAGACCTAAAGTCTTGAATTATGAAAAGATTTTCTGATAAACTTTACAAGCTCGAATTCTTGTCAGTATTTTTTGTCAAAATGTACAAGTCTTGAAATAAGAATAGACTTTTATTTTGTAACAATATGGTACAAAAAAAGGGGAGAAGTTTACACAAAATTTGAGAACCTGAAGTTCATAACAAATTAATGAACTTGAAGTTCATGAATTAGAAGCCCGAAACTCTATTGAAATTATGTAAAATGATAAGGTTGTACTTCCTGAAGAAGTTAAAGAAAACTAATAAATAATCATATGAGAAAATGATGCTGCATTCAAGAGAATACAAAAATCACCAAATGAGTTATACCTTACCTTATATCTTAACATTTACACTATATTAACCAAATGTCCTGAAGATATTATGTTATATGATATTTCAAACATCATTGGATATGTGTGTGTATTAATCTCTTGAAAAGATGTTTTAGAGATTTATTTATATTTATATTGCAAAATCTAACATCCCAGAAGAGATGTTATAGGAATTTTATTTTTGTTACATTGCAGTTCCTTAAAAGGAAATATTATATTCCCCGAAAGAATAATGATATAATTTTTTTTTAGTAATAACAATAATTTGTCCCAAAAAAATGATATTGTATACCAATGTTACACTCCAGAAGTAGTGGTTTTATCTCTTGCATCTTACTTTCAGTTGATGAATCTAATCTTGTCACTGTATTTAAAGTTTGATACGCCATTTTAAAAGCAATTACAACAAAAATCTCCAACATGGATATTTTATGCTACTGTAAAAGTAGTAATTATGTAATTTACATAAAATAAATATTGTATATTGATATGGCATTCAAATAATGCATATATATATATATCTAGAAGAGAAAGTTCACTCCAGAAGTGGTGATACTAATATATCTCTAGAAGAGATTTATAAATTTGAAAATGATAACATATATCTAGAAGAGATTTATTTATATATTTGGTAATTTTATTAAACCAATTAAGTGTACATAAATATGATTATGAAATATCCTAATTTAGTTGAGAGTAGATCCAAAAGGTTTAAGATTATCTCTAGAATATATTGTTCTATGTTCGTATGTCTAATTATATCATAAAGGTCATGTTCCTAGTTATTATTTCATAAGAAATATTGCACATATAATCAATTCTTGAAGATATATTTTTAAATATTCTCCTAAAGAGATGGTCTATATTTCATATCATAATTTCATGCAAGCTATACATACGGTCTTAAGGAGATCTGTATCTATAATATTCCAAGTATCCAGAAGATACTCTTATTATTATTTTTGTTGTAATTTTTTTTTCGAACTCTCAAAAGAGATGTGTAGAAATGTCTATATGCAATTATAAATTATTCTTTGATAAGTAATATAATTAATGTTCAAAACTCATACTTGAGATATAATTGAGGAACAAAACTTAACAACTTGAAGTTGTTCGAACCAGAAGTTCGATATGGTTCCAAACTAAATGTCTTGGATCCTTGTGATAGTTTGTTCTAAAATAAATAATTAAAAAAATCACTAATTCAAATGAGAAAATATATACGAGAATTTATAATATATATGTAATACGTGGACGCACGTATACATCCATATATGTAAATATTCAGCTAACAGCCTGAAGTTTGTTATGAGCTCATCTTATAGATCATGTATAGATATTATTTAGTGATTTAAAATTCAATCAACATAAATGTTGAATGACCTGAAGTTGTGTATGTGGTCAAATGATCTATACAATAAGTAAATTCCTCCAATTGACTAGATCAATGAATGAGAACAAACTCTACTAAGCAATATCGATTGAATGCATCTTACCAACTAATAAAATGATTATCCTCCTATAACTGATATACACACAATTTATTTGCTAGCAGCGATGTGATAGTGGATTAAGATGAGAATCCAAAGAGGATTACTATTTAATGTGACAATTTTCATCATTAAGGGGGGATAAAGGGATACAAGTTCATTTTGATCATCATTGTTAAATATTTATTAAAATATACAATGATGCAAAATATTATCAATATTATCCCTAGTAGACTTTCTCTAATATAGATTTGAATCCCTGAAGGATCAAAATTTGTAAACCACATCTGAAATATGGTTCAAAAGTCAGTTCAAAATATTTTTGGAGTAAGTAGTAAAGATGCCAAATAATGGAGGTGGGTGTTCTTGAAGAAACACTTAAGGATGCTCTTGAAGAGACCAATAACATGATTGTCAAATTACCCAGAAGTGGTTTAGGTACCAAAACATAATTAAAGAGATCTCAATAAATCATGTCTAGAACTGACAAGAAATAATCATCGATGATAAATTTGTAAATAATAAAGCGCTTATATTTATAAATAGATTAAGAATCTTGATTTAGGGGAAAACATGACTAGCCATCATGAATCCTTTAATAGTAGAGAAATATGGACATGTAGTCCGCAAAGTACCGTAAGTACTTGAAATGCTTAATATACCCTGAAGGTATAAATGTGGTTTAAAATCATATTAAATAATGAAAGTATACAAATTCCTGAAGAATATAAATAACTTTCATTGTTATAAAGAATGCAAAGAACAAGGAGAGTAGATTTCAACCTACTTTTAAGTATTGTTGTAATGAAAATCTTGATATAATTCATGATGAGTAGATTACTTCCTATTTTAAGTATCGTTGTAATGAAACTCTTAATATCCATTGAAGTGATAGTTGCGATATGCAAATATTTATTAAAGTATACAAATTTCTGAAGAATATATATAACTTTTGTAGTTATAAAGAATGAAAAAGACATGAAGTGTAGATTATGAATTTCTTCTAAGTATTGTTGTAATGAAAATCTTGATACATCAAGATGAGTAGATTACTTCCTGCTTTCTAATAATGTTGTAATGAAATTTTTAATATTCATGAAAGATGTATAGTTGAAGCACAAAAATGAAAGCACATGAAGTGTTTTTCATAAAAGTAGCATACAAATGCATAAAATGCAAACCGCATTTGAAGAAACAATCTTAGAAAATTTGACTGTATCAAATGAAACTATTGATAAATTGTATTATTAATGAGATACATATTTATGGATCCAGAAGTATCTATAATCAATTTAAGTTATCGAAAGACGAATACGAATTCAGATGAAACTTTAAATCACGGGGAGCATCCATAAGTATTTTATAATGCACTCTATTTCCTTAACTAAGATTTTTCCCACTGGCTTTTTATTAGTAAGGTTTTAATGAGGCATTATCTTGATCTAGAAGTATTAACTCCCCAGTAACATTTGAAAATAAGTTACAATGTACTTTTTTTTTCCTTATTTAAGATTTTTCCCACTGGGTTTTTCTTACTAAGGTTTTAACGAGGCATTGTCTTGATCTAAAAGAATCAAACGTCTTTTCAAGAAATAACATCTCAAATATGTTATTTAAGTTAAATTGTATTTTTATCCTTGACTAAGCCTTTTCCTACCGGGTTTTCCTTTGTAAGGTTTTTAATGAAGTATTATATTGATCCAGAAGTATCAAACTCTATTTGATTCTGTAAATTATTGAAATATCTCATACTATATTGTATTCTTTTTCCTTCACTAAGATTTTTCTCATAGGGTTTTTCTTAGTAAGATTTTAACGAGACATTAGTTTGATACAGAAGTATCAAGCTTCATTTAAGAAATAAGAAAATAAAATATGTCATTGTACTCTTTTTCCTTCACTAAGATTTTTCCCATTGGGTTTTTCTTAGTAAGGTTTTAATGAGGCATTATTTTGATCCCGAAGTATCAAACTCTTAGAAGGAATATCATTTTTAGTATGATATTTATGATTTCACAAGTTGCACTCTTTTCCTCTTTCAAGGTTTTTCCCATTGAGTTTTCCTTATAGATGTTTTTAATGAGACAACAGACAATATCTATATCGACTGAATCGATAAATGCAAGCAAGATAACAATGAGGGGGAGCAATCATCATACACGTTACAAAAGAGACAATTTCAAGTTATCGGAGGATTCAAGATTTTGAGGACGCATATTCAAGGAGGAGTGTTATAATATATGTAAATATAAATAGTGAATGTGCTATATGCTGTTTTGTATTTAGTCCCACATCGTGAGATTAGTTCTATCCCAAGCTCCTAGGCATTTATATGAAGGTGCTAATGTAATGGAAATGTATTACTAATGTCTGAATAAATAAAATTATTCTTTCTCCAATGGCTTCCATTTTCTTCATTTCATAATATATAATTACTAGTATTTACACTTTAATTTTAACATTGTGCATGCGCACAAACACAAACACAAACACAAATATATATGCACACGATAAATTTTTAATGAAATGCATGACAAATGGGTCTTTTGACAATGATAACGAACATGTTATTTAAATATGGTCAACAAAATTCGTATCAAAATATGTAGGTGGTTATTGGACTTTTATATTGACAGTGAAAAGAAATTCTAAATTAATTAGATTTCAAAATGTGAGATTAGTGCAAATACTTGCATCGGTTATTACGCAGTGCTGTCTATTGGAGACATTTGTATTTTTTACATAAAATAGCAAATATCTGCAATGGTAAAATTTGTCAAAATATATTTCGATTGTTGAAAAAAATATAAAATATACCATTTGACGACGAAAACCAAAAAAGAAGCCCACGGCAACAACTTGACCAGCCCAAGTGCCTATCTAAAGATATATAAGTCTGGACAAATTCATAACTCCTTTCAGCGCCGCCACTTCATATCTTAGGGTTTCGCATCTTCTATTTGGTAAAGAATTTCTTCTCTGATCTAAAGCATTTTATTGTCATCCGATTCCTACATAATTTTGATTTCATCAGTGCAGTGTTATTAGCGGCTTTATTAAACATCAAGATGCAGAACGAAGAAGGGCAGGTTGTGGATCTTTACGTACCAAGGAAATGGTATGGTTAATTTGTTTTGATATTTATTGTTTTGTAAATTTATCCATGCTTTTGCAAGTTAATCTTAGTTATTGTACGATTTGCAGTTCCGCTACAAACAGGCTCATAACTGCAAAGGATCATGCTTCGGTCCAAATTAACATCGGACACGTTGATGAAAATGGCATTTACAATGGACAGTTCACCACTTTTGCTCTCTCTGGATTCATTAGAGCTCAGGTATTATATTTCTAGTGATTTCTTTAAAGAAACTTTTTCATACAATGTGTATGTTAGCATATTTGATTATTTGTTGTTATTGGATTAATTCTTTAGTGTAATTGTTTATTACGATTAACAAATACTTTAAATTTGATAGCAGAATCGGAGGAAATTCAGCTGTTAAATATATGTTTTATCTGCTTTTAGCTATGGAATACATGTAGTTGCTTGAACATGTTTATCTATTTAGCAGTAGTAACAAATTCTTTGGTTACAGTGGATTCAAATTGAAATGTTCATTATTTTGGTTTTTTTGGTAAAATTACAAGTAATGGAAGAAGCCGCTTTAGTTACCTCATCTGATACAATTTGTTGTATTAATTTTTAACTATAGCTGTCGTGTGGTTGATTGTGAATAATCAAAAATCAACTTGTTTGTCCTTTTTTTTTGTCTACAAGGATATACAACTATACATTGCTCTCTGTATTACACTAAATCCAGTATTGCCCACATTTTCTCCATAACATGCTATTGTTGGCCCAAATATGTAGTTATTTCTACTAATATATTCATTGAAATCATCTTTATATGTAATATTGTGGGTTTTAATTTTCTTCGTAGGCTACCTGCAGCACTCAATCTATCTATCTATTAGATAGGAAAAATTGAAGATTCTAATGTCACACATCAATCAGTTATCTGGCGCCATATTTAATGTAACATTTGTGTCTTATATTAGGATCGTCTGGTAGTTTAAATGAAACATGTACATTTTTATAGTGGTATGCTGATGCATAAATCATCTTCTTGTTACTTGCAGTGGTTGTTTGTGCTTGATTTTTTTTCCGAACAAACAGCCCAAATAAAAATAAACCTGAAGAGAAATAATCATCTATAATCACTTAACTGAAATCTTGTGTAAGAAATGGCAGCCTTATTCTTTTTAGACTGGTTAATACCTTGAGTTCTTCTGACCAAAATACATTGAAACGAAAAAACAATAAATGTTGTTAAGCCAAAATACCAAATTGTTATTATGGCAGTTTTTCCAATAAACTTTAACATAGTAATTTTATATATATCCTTTTCAGAGGTCCATGTAAGTATGCTCTTAAATTAAGTTAATATCAAAACGTTATGAGTTTGGATACGATTTATTAAATATTACATGCTAATAAACATATTCTGTCATATGGATTGATCAGTGTTGACAAGGCGTGCGCCTAGGCTCAGAAAAGACTCAGGCGCATGTTGTGTGCCTTTTGCAGTTTGAGTGCATTCTATTGCAGTTTGACGTGTCTTTTCTCAAAATTCAAATGTTTGTTCACAAGATAGTCGATAAAAAACTTAAATAGTTAAATGAATTATAAAATATGATTTTAAATTTAATTAATAAAAAAATTAAATAGCTGAATGAATTATAAAATATGGTTTAAAATTTAATTTGTAGGTAAAATAGTAGATAAATCTCGTATAAAATACACGCAAAAAAGCCCAAGGCTCAAAAAATCCAAAGGCTTGCGCCGTTTAATGCCTTAACTACTTTGGGATTGATAAGGATATGTTGATGCATAGATCATCTAATTATTACTTGATCACAGTGCTTGTTTGCACTTGATTCTTTTTAATAAACCACGTAAAATAAAACAACCAGAGGTAAGAAATAATCATCTATAGTCTTTTACCACTCAAAGCTTGTGTAAGAAATGACACGTGCTCATGTTCATAGGCTTTTTAACACATTTTGATTTTAATCCAATAACGTACATAACTGGACCTTTGAAAAAGATTCAAAATAACATTATCGAAATTGAAGACACCTAAAATGCCGAGTTGCTTCCTTAATTTCACAAATGCAATGAAATTCCTAATTGCTGGGTTAAACATAGCCCATGCCAAATTTGTTTTATTTCTACACTAGTTTTTTGTTTTCAAACTCAGATTTACCACATAGGTGCCTTTGGTAACTTATATTACTGCTTAGGCACACAAGTGGCAACTCTAATTCCAACATTGTCACTTTGTGTGTGTGAATTCAGGTTTTACCGTGTATGGTGTCATTAGATGAGTTGGAAAACTAGTCTTTTTTCCTTTGAGATTTTAACCTTTTTCTTTTGTTACATTCATAATTATATATTAATGAGTTGTATCATGATTTCAATAACGATTTCATCATTTCTTTTATGCAGGGAGGTGCTGATAGCGCCATAGACAGGCTCTGGTCCAAAAAGAAAGCAGAAGTTAAACAGCAGTAACTGTTATGCGTTATTTTCGTTCAGCAACCTGCAATTTCTCTTTTATTCAGAACTAGTGTTTTGTTCTTTCCATCTGCTCTGTATTGAACCTTTTGAAGTTATACTCATGTTTAAACATTAGCTCTTGTCATTCTGTCGTTTTGGTTTGATGTGTTGTACTAAATGTGTTTGCCTCTACTACTTGGCGTCTTGAATTTAAACAGTTTGAAGCTGTAGCCATGGTTTATTAGGTGTTATTGAATTCGAACAGATTGAAGTTCTACAAATTGTCATTCTTTACACAACCAAATTGTACCCTATTTCGCAAGAAATGCCAAGTACAAAGTTTGTAGTTAAACAAACAGGAATTTTTTTTCCTCAACGACACGTTTTAGGCCTGTTTTAGGTCTTTTTTATGTAGCACGGTCCGCTAATATTTTTCTTCAAAGGACTAATTATCGTTTTGCCCTTTCAGTCTAATTTCGCGTGTTTATTCTTCTTCGTTCTTTCGATCAACTTTCTCAGTCGCGATCAAATATCTTTTTCGTAATTAAATTATCGATCAACTTTGTTCGTTTATTTCAATTTCCTCCTTTTGAAAATTGTACTTCATCGATCATTTTTTTCTTACGTGGGTTTGTTGATCTCGTTCTTTTCATATTTGTACCGTAATCTCGTTTTTCTTAGGTAACTTATATTATTTTGTTTTTTTCTATTCGAGTTAAAAATAATTGTCCGTGATTTCTAATTGTGTTCATTTTTATGAATGATGTGCAGTGTTGTTGTTCTGATTGTTTGTTCGTTCGTCGATGGAAAATTGTGCAAGTAGCAGCAGGTTTTTTATTGTTATATTCGTTTCTTTATGCAGTGTTGTCATCTAATTAGCTTTTTATTTGATTTTTTTTTACATTTTCTTGCATTGATGTTGAGATGATTGGAAAAGTATTGCTTGGGTAGTATTTAAAGTTGTGATAGAGTGGAAAACTATCGTATTTTAGGTTCACTTTCTTGGCATCATCATTATTTTCTCTTTGTATCATTTTTTTATTATCAGTACGTAGGTATCAGTTTTGTCTACGGTAGGTATCAGTTTTGTTAAATTGAATAATTACTGTTCTAAATTGAAAATATTTTTACTAATGTTTTTTTTTGGCAGTAGGTATAACTGTCTTCTTTGTTTGTTTGTGTTGAATAATAACACTTTTAGTACTCGATCGTTTATTGATTGCTCGTTGTATGATTTGAAGAATGTGATATGTCGATATTGGTCTAATTAACTCCTTCTATTCAGATTTTTTATGTACTTGAGGACAAAGTTATTATGATTGATACTGATTCTGATATTCAGAGCATAGTTTGTTTTCAGTTATACAAGAAAAGTTCTTTTTTTGGTTTTACTGTTAAGGTTAAGGATTCTGAATTGGAAATTGTTGATGGTGCTTCTATTTCAACTTCATCCTATGTTCGTACTTCTTCATCTTCTACTGTATCCGTCTGTTCAAATGTTGTTGTTAATGGTAAAAGTTATTTAAAAGATATGCTGAGGAGAGGGTCAACATTAAGCATTTTCGATTTCGTTGTTTTTGTTTTGGAGGAGCTGAACATTTTAGAGAGTTTTTGATGGCATATCAACTTCAAAAGGGGTATGAATTAGTTTTTTTTAAAGAATTGTGCTACAAGAGTTACCGTGACTTGCTCTTCATATAAAGATGGTTGTCTTTTCAAAGTTCGTGGTTCCTGTGATTCTGGAGAATTGAAAAGGTTCTTTATGAGAAATTTGGTTCCTGATCATTCTTGTGGGGCTGGTCTTAGACATGTGAATAATCCACATCTATCTAGTTCGTTTATTAAATCGATGATTATTGACGTGATCCGCGATTGTCCAAGTAAAAAGCCTAAGGATATTATACTTGATTTTAAAAGAGAATACAATTTTCAGTTGTCTTATGGTTATGCTTATCATGGGAAACAACTTGCATTGGTGGAGTTGCATGGTAACGATGCTTTGTTTTATAATGATTTGAGTTGGTATTTGGAAGCAGTGAAAAAATATAATCCAAATAGTTATGTTGATATGGATGTTGATCCTTGTAGTACTGAATTTGAAAGGGTAGTTATTGCTTTTGGCGCTTGTTTACTTGGTTTCAAGTTTTGTCGTCCTATGATATCCTTAGATGCTACTCACTTGAAGGGACGTCCTGGTGTGCTGATTGGTGCTACCGCAAAAAAGGTGATCAAGGTATGTCTTTGTTTTCAGATTTGAGTTATTTGTATTGAGATCATAATACTTGGCATAATCATTAATATACATTTTTTATCATAATTTGTTTTATGTTGGTATCAGTTTTAAGAATTGTAGTTTATAAGTAGCAAGTTTCTAGTATCAGAATTTTCATTGTATTGAATTGTAAGTTTATATTTGGTATAATAATCTCATACTGCTACACAAGAGATAGTATCAGTTTGTGTGTAATGTTAGTACCACTTTCAAGTAAGTATGTTCATATATGGTATCATTTATAGTTTTGTAGTATTGATATTTCCTTTGTATCGTAATATATGTCAATTTTTGTTTTTTTGTTGTTTTAGAATGAAAATTAATGTGCATAATGTTGTGGTTATCAATACTTTTATAATAGTCATTTCAGCTTTTAGGTATCAGTTTTGTTACTGTCAGTATCATTTTTTATGAATTGTTTTATATTTGTGGTTGTAATTACTTTTAGTTTTTTTTACTAATTATTTTGCCATTTGCAGGTTTCTTCTCTTTAGCTATGAGTGTAGTTTCTGTAGAAAATGTGGATAACTGGACATGGTTTTGAACCATTTAAAACATATGCTTCAAGAAGAGCGTACTTTAGTTTTTATGTCAGACGACACCAAGGTTTGCTTTCAGGTGTTCGTCATGTTTTTCCTTCAGATTTTCACAGTTACTGCTATTTGCATATGGAGCAAAATCTTCTTTCAGCAGTGAAAGCCAAAAATGCAAATGTGTCTATCGTTGATCTATTCAAAATGTGTTTTAGAGCTTCTAATCTATATGAATTTGAAGGAGCATATTCTAAGTTTTGTCAAATTGGTGGTGTTGCTGGTGTGAATTTTTTAAAGAATAAGCCATTTGATAAGTGAGTTGATTTATTTTTTCCAGGAAAACGTTATGGTGAATATAGTTCCAATGTTGCAGAAAGTTTTAACAATTGGATTTTAAATGAACGAGCATTGCCTCTTACTTTGTGTTTAGATGGTATTCGTGTTAAGATTATGGAACAAATGGCTAGAAGAAGAGAAGAATGTCGTTTGTGGAGAACAAGTCTTTGTCCTTCTATGGAGTTACGTTTAGATGAATTGATTGAAGAAAGATTTGGATGGGATGTATATAAATCTTCTGATTTTGTTTTTGAAGTGAAATCTCCAAACTCTCATTGTGTTGATTTGAAGGAGCGGGTTTGTAGTTGCAACCAATGGAAAATTACGGGATTTCCTTGTGCTCATGCTATAAAGTGTATGAACAAGTCTAAGTTGTCTGTATATGATTTTATTGAGAATTATTTCACTGTTGATGCTTATCGTTGTTCTTATGCCAATGCTATAAATCCTATTTCAAATTATGATAGGCCTATTGTTGATGGTAGCATTTAAGATGTTATTAAACCACCAAAGGAGAAACGTAGCGCTGGTAGACCATCAGTGAAGCGCAAAGGAGGATTTTCATATTTTCATAACAAGCAAAATAAATGTGGCGAGTGCAAGCAATTTGGTCATAATAAACGGAGTCGTCAAGCTTCAAAGAGAATATGATTTGATTTTACAGTTTTAATTTGTTCAGAGTAATAAGTGTTTGTGAGAGTTGTTTCAGTGGTCTATAGTAATTGAACTTTTGTTATTAATTTGTATTTAGTATAACATATTATGAAATTGATTTTAATTTCATCTATTTTAGTATAGATGATAGTATCAGTTATTTGTAATTGCGATATCAGTTCTGTTGTTTGTTTTTACAAGTGTTGGTACCATTATCATTTTTACAGTATCATTTTTTACAGTAGCAGTTTTTATAAGTTTTTACACGTATCAGTTTTTTTAAGTTCTGGTATCATTTTTTACATTTTTGGTATTAGTTAGCTTTGTTGGAGATAATGATTGGTTGATTGATATAAACGACTTTATTATCAGTTTTGGTTTGTTGTTAGTATCAGTTTCGTGTATTATAATACATGCTAGAAGTGACATCAGTAGTACTGAATAATTAGAATGATATATGGTGTTTGCAAAACCTGAGACCTGCACTTATTGTTGTTTCATAAAGTATGTTGACTGTAAGTTTTAACAAAACTGATACTATAAGTCATAAGAACTGATGCCCAGTTACTGTTTTGTTTTGAAATATTATATGAAATTTCATAATATCATTATACAACTGATAGTTGCATCATAAAACTTATAATATGATGTGGGATACATAGTTGGATGATAGACCATACACTAGTTAATCTTGTTAAGAAAAGAACATCAACCACAACATATCATTCCAGGAGATCAGTATTATTTTTACAAGTAAAAGCAGCATTGTTTTAACAACAGAACAACGTTACTTCATAAGAATGAAATTGCAACAGAACATCATTACTTCACAAGTACACATTTCAACAGAACAACATTACTTCAGAAGTACACATTTCAACAGAACAACATTACTTTTCAGTACCGAATTTAATTGTGAAATAACGCAATGGGAATTCAGTTCTTTTTTTCCTTTGTTCTTCTACGCTTGACATGTATTTCGACAAACTCCAGCAATGTTCATCATCTGTTAATATTGCATGTGCAATCCTTTTTCTTGTTGATAAAACTTCTTTCTTTTCAATTTTTATTGGTATCCTGCTTATGTTTAGCGAAATGATGAATATCATTACAAATATCCCACAGTCAAGCCTGTTGAAACCAAAATGTAATATTAGTATTAATTTGCATTTGTTGTATTAAAAGGTTTATAATTAATACAAAAATTTGAATTTCAGAGATAATGGTACAAGCATATAGTATGCTTTGAATTAAAATATTTAGCAGTTGTACTAGCACACTAAGTATTAATTTCTGCAGGTATCAGTTTTTTTTATGCGTCAGTTTTTTTCTGTAGTTATCAGTTTCTTTTATGTAGGTATCAGTTTTCTTCATGTAGTAACTGTTTATTTCTGAAATAAAAGTTTATTGAATTGAGAGATAATAATTTTCAATATTTTTATTAAGAATCAAATTGAATTAAATATAAAAGGTATACAATGATGTATAGAAGTATGTATGGAAAATTATAATGCAAAAACATAGATAGTTTGAATAATGAGGAACTATCAATTGATTATGACTAGTAGTTTCAATTGTATTGTTCATTGTGTTCTCAGTAGATAACATTTTTACGGAAAAAAAACTTACGTGTCTTCCGCTTGTTGGGCATACTTTATTTGATGTATATCATCTTGTTTCATCACCATGTCTGTTATGTTATTTCCTTTTCAGATTTCTTCGAGCATGTCCTCTATTTGATGTCTCTAAAACAGGTAATATATTAAAAATTTAGGTCATATTCACCATGATAAGTATTTTTTTTATAAGAAAGAGTAATCTCATACCAATTTTGTAGCTTCTTTTAAGATGGAATTGTTTCTTTCGTTTGATCTTCTACGACGGTCGACTCAACATGGCACATTACATTGTTGGGTATGTTAAAGTGACTAATGTCTAATGGTTCTCACAATGCAAAGGAAAATATACACTTTCAGCAAATTTGTCTTGTACAATAGATTCTAGCATATGGAGGACAAGACCTATTATCACACCCTTTATAATACACCCAACTGCTTTCTGTTTAATATGAAAATAAGTTATGATTTAATAAATGAAGCAATTATTATGTACTTGAATATTAAAGTTTATTTACCGTCATTGTAGTTGTGAAACATAGTTGTGTTCTTCCAGTCCACATTTTGAAATATACCAATCTATAATCTGTATTAAAATCATGAAAGTATAAGTTTTTTTATTGGTGAAACAATATTAAATTGTTAATAGTATCAGTAATGTTAATAGTGGCTGTGTATGTTGATTGGTGAATTTAAGTATGTTGTGGATTTGGGTATCATTTTTGTTTTTATTTTGGTATTAGTGTTGATGTTAAGAAAAAATATATTATGTACCTGTCCGTCTGTGTCGTTTCCTTCCAGTAGATGTTTTAGTGCATTCTTTGTTATGGCACAACCTCCTCTGATTGTGTCACTGTCTTCCCATGCCACTACACTATTTTGATAAAAACAATTGAGGTTTTTAGACACAAGGAAAAAGTTAGAGAAAAAATTAGTCTCAAGGACAAGAAGTTTTTCTTAGTCTGAAGGACACTTTTTAGTGTAAACCACAGAATGATAGTTGTAACTATCATTTTCAATTTACACTAAAAAGTGTCCTTCAGACTAAAAAACAAACTTGTCGTCCCTGAGACTAATTTTTTTTTCAACTTCTTCCTTGTGCCTATTTGCCTGAAAACAATTTGTATATGTTAGATAAACTTAATTTCATATTTAAAATTAATATACATATTTGTACACTTACATTTCTGCTGATATCGTTAATGAAAAGAAAGTTTTGATCACGTCTTGTTGTTCGATGTTGAGATAGATCAAACATTTGCAATGTCCAAGGCCTATCTCTGAAAATGTTGGCTCTTTTATTGCAAGTGGCTTTGGACTGTTGTCTTGTTCACTTTCGTTTTCAACATCTTTTTTTTAGGTTTTGATTTATTTGCAACTTTTTTTTATTTCATCTCATATTCAAAGCTATCACGTTGTTCTTTTACTCTTGTTCTTGCCTTCAATCTTTGAATATAAGAAGCTGTCCTTTCTTGTGTTGCTTTGATGTTTTTGTCCCTTAATTTTTTGACTGTTTCTTTCTCTTTCCTAACAGCTGGTTGCATAGGTTGTTCTGCATTTTTCTCTTCAGTTTTTTCACTTTCAAAATCTTGTGTGTCGTAAATTTTGAAAGATGGAGGGGTAAAGTCAAGCACTGAAATGACGGATGGTGCATTTTAATATTTTATGTCTATATCCTCTTGAAGATGTTGAGTATCTTCTGTTTTGTCTCTCTGCACTTGACTTTCTTTTTCCAACTCTTCTTTTTGATGCACTTCAGTTGGAGTTTGTTTCTTTTCTTCCTGTTGACATTGTATTTCTTCATTGTTTGTTTTTTACCCAATTCACTTTCTATTTCGTTGCGCATATGTTTCTCCATTTCTTCTGTTTTATCTGCTCTCACTAGTACAAAAAGTGCATATTGCTTCGTCTCATTTGCATCGGTTGAAGTAAAAATTGATGCAAATAGAACTATTTGCATCAGCTCTATCTTAATAACCGATGCAATTGGTACGTGGAAAGCAATAGGTAATAAAAAAATCAAATTTGCATCTGTTCTCACCAACAACCGATGCAAATAGTTTTAGTCGCATCGGTTTAAAGTCAACCGATGCAACTACATGTTGATGGCAATATGAAATTTAGGTGGGAAATAATGAAAAATTGGCTCCAAAGTTTAGTTTGAACAAATGTGCTCCTTCATCCTTAATAACCCACTCCCAAAAAAATAAAATAAAAATCCAATTCACGGCCGAGCATCTCAAACAAACAAAAATCAAAATCAAAGCTGTGCGATAAAATTTCACTTCCCATCGATCTTCTTCACCCAATTCATCATGAGCTTAGCAGCATCAAGAAAATCCCTATGCATCATCAGGACGCTTTCCACAGACATCTCCGCCTCCTCTTTCCTCAATGGAAGCACCTGACCAAAATTGTCATCGTAAACCTCAGCACGAGGACTGTAACAGCACATCGACGCCTTAAACAAAACCATCTCTTTTAAAGTCTCCAGTATCACCTCATCGCTCCACCCTTCCTTCATCGACGCCTAGCTCAGCGCGGCCCAGTCGTTCTGATCCACCGCGTTCTTCCAACATGCTTCCAGCAGGTGCCGGTTGGCTTTTCTGAAGGAGGAGCTGGTCCATGCGAATATTTCAAAGGGTAATAGGGATAGGGCTCGGTCCTTGTTTTTTAGGCATAGGTTTATTAGCTCCCTCGGAGGTAGTGCTTTCTTCCTTATCTCTTCCTCGTTTGGGTACTGTCTCATCATCTCTTCGTGTATTATATTATTTGATAATAGATTTGTTAGAAGGTTAAGTCTTTGAAATCGTTTATTTTTCTGATTTTATCGCAATACATAATCACCTGAACTTTTAGGATATGCAGATCAGCTTCTATGCTGGCCATCTTCATTTCAAATCCCTCGTCTTTACCTGTTTTATTGACAAACATAACTTGTCAGGCTACTTAAGGTTGTGTATTTATAAGGAATTAAGACCATACCAATTTATTGGCATTTTTGGCTATTCCAAAGTACGTTTTTCATACACAGGCAAAAATACAGCAGAATTTTTCATATATAAGAGGAGTATAAGTACACTATTATTCAGTAGACTATCTGAGTAACCTACATTCGAATCATATTGCCCTAAACTACAAAATGTACTGAAAGAATCCATTTGGCAATTTAGAGGAATGTTGTAGTAGTTGAAATTGTGATGTGTAGGCAAGGGAAAGTGAGTGAAGTTAGTGTTGCAGCTTTGGAATGAGAATGGTTGACAGTGCTGTTGGGGAGTGTTGGGAGTGTGTGATGGTGTTGTAGTATATTGATGGTGAAAGGCAGATGGACTGATGGTGGGTAATGATAGTGTATGGTGAAGACGGGGAAGTGGAGATAGTATGTTTGTGCACTGAAATGTTGGATTGCGGTAGATGGTTGGTATTTTGTGCACTGGGTTGTTATGTGCACTGGAGTGGTGAATGTTGGCAGAAATGGAGATGAACTTGCAGTGACAGTTGGTGAATGATGTCAGGGTGTTTGTTAGCGGGGGAGATGGCATAGGAGGCAGTAGTGTTATGAAGTATAAAGATGTGCACAGTGCACAGTAGTTACAATGGGAAGTGGTGGATGCTCAGTTGGAAGATTAAGTAGAAGTTGAATGCTGTTATGAATTTTATGTTATGAAGACTGAATTTATCAAGGCTAAGTTGTGATGTTATGAATTGTATGTGTGGTAGAAGTACTTGATATGGTTGTTTGATATTGAGAAGAGGTGGTAATGGGGTAGTGTGGTAATAGTATTGTTGTAGCAGTTGTATGAAGATGGCAAGGCAGGTTGTATCACTGTATGTGTTTTGACAGGGGTTGTGAAGTGCACTAGAAGCGGTAGTGAAGTGCGCTGGAATATGAATGGGATTTTTACAATAGTTGATGCAAATATGAAGTGCACTGATGTATGAATGGTTTGTATTATAGCTGGAAATGCAAGTGACAGTAAGCAGAGGTGGGTTGAATGTTTGTATGTGATGTAGAGAAGGAGGGGGTTTGTGGTGGTTATGGCCATGGCAAGGTAGATATGGCAGGAGTTTGTAATGTAGTGAACGGGATGGGCAGTCTGAAATGTAATAAAAAAATTGTAGATATGATGTAGTTGATATGGAGTTTTGATGGTTTCACAGTGGGCTTGCAATGGGGTGATGTAATAGTGATGAAGATATGCAGGAAGCAAGTGTTGCAGGAAGTAAGTGTGGATGCGATGAAGTTTTTTGAAGGACAGGGAATTGTGGGTGGAATTTAGAATGCTGTGTGCAGAGGTATTAAATGAAGGATGTAGGCAGTTAGTCAAGGCAGTAGTAGTTGCGATAGAAGTGCACTGTATGTATGTGATATGCAGTAAGAATTGAGTGTTTTGATTTGTGTCCGGGTTTGTGGTAAATGATGTATGGCAAGTCATTGGTTTGTGTCCTCAAAACTATACTGCTCTTCTTTTTGACATTTTGCTCATTTTAGAAGTCCCTACTAGATCAAATAGTTGAAACAATTAAGTTTCAAAAAATCTTATTTTATTTCTAACTGCCTTTGGTGTTATCAATAGTTGTAAAAGAAATGAACATATTTTATTTACAGAATGGCCATGAAATTTTTGTTACCAATAATTTTCAAAGGATTTAGAATAAGGTTCTGTATGGATACTCTTGTAAACTACTGTTTTACAATTTGCAGTTGGTATAAACTTTCCTTTTTTTTGCTTCTGCAGTTATGTTGTTGTTGTGGAACATGACCTTAGCGTCCTTGATTACTTGTCAGATTTTATTTGTTGTTTATATGGCAAACCAGGAGCATACAGAGTGGTTACAATGCCTTTCTCAGTTAGAGAAGGAATTAACATTTTTTTAGCTGGTTTTGTGCCAACTGAGAATCTGAGGTTCCGAGAAGAGTCACTAACGTTTAAGGTAAGTTATGTGGTACACGAATTTATAGTTTTATGGTAAATAGTTCTATTTCTCAGTTTTTATTGCTGTTGCAATCTAACTTAACATCCATCCAATATCTTGATGACTAACAGAAGGATATATAAGTATACAGGCGGTTCGAGGTGCTACAAGAATAGTCCCGCTCCTCCATGTACAGGGTAACCATTTTCCCTATGTATGCTGTAGGGGAATAAAACAATTTAATCCCAAATGAAACTGCAAGTTCAGACATTTATTAGATTTTTTTGCGCGTTATACTATCAGTATTCAGCTTCCAATAAACAAAAAATAAATAAATTGATATATTTGTAGATGGTGGATTTTCTGCAATGGTGGATTTTCTACCTGAAACGAAAGGGCTAACAGTTTATTAGGTATTTACTCAATCCACCTCTATCGTCTCGCTTGTTATTCTGTGTTGGTGTTGGCGATATGAAGTAAATCGATAAATTCCACGATCTGCTTATTTATTTTTATTATTTATTTATTTTTTTGACTTTTTTTAATTTATGTAGTTTAGAATTCAATTAACTTCACAATAAATGTTGGATGTTTGTTCATGCTGCATTTCAACCTTCTCCTTGGATGGAAATTTCCTTTATCGAGGTATTATTTTTAACATCAGCATCTGAAATTTCTGCAAATCATTAATTTGTCGTTAATTTACGGTTATAACTTTTTAACATTTCATAGCAGATTACATGTTGAATTATGATTTATTTTCATTTCTCTATTACTACAAGTGAACAACCATATAGTGTTTTTTTTTACTATGTCACCTATTGAAAAATGTTGGACGGAATAATATGTGAGCCCCATTACTCATACATGATGAACAAAGAATCCTTTTTGGAACGATAATCAGATTGTTTACACATTATTTCCCCCTGCACTAGGAGAGTTAATAGTTCTGTTTAATAATTTTATACATTCTTATATAGTAGTAGAATTTGGTTTTCAAGTTTACTTCTGATACCATGGTCGACGATCAATAGATATTATGATTGCATTACAAGTTTATGGACATTAAAACTGTCACTAAAACTATCGTAATTTTTGTTAAATAGGAGGCAACTGTGGTTATTTAATTACATTGTTACATTTTCATTTCATTTTTCTTATAAAAATTAATTTTCAATATGGTGATTTTTATGTACCAGATAGTATTTTAAACTGTGCACATAGCACTACAGTTATATATTTCTATAAAATGGAAGTACATTGGTAGTTTAGGATTAACCATTTGATTTTAGTTTGTGTGTGTATCTATAATTTTGTTTGTTATTAGCTATAGTAAGATGTTCTATAGTCCTGTTTCATTTTTTTATTACAATAGGTTGCTAAATTTAAGGTTGTTGAAAACAACATCTTAGTTGAATCTCCTGCTTTATGACACTTTACAAATATGTACCTAACATTGGATATGATATGAATGGCTTGAGAACTTTCGTACTTGAAGTTATATTTTATTTCTTTTTTCAACAAGTGATTGAAGTGGAGTGAAAATTTTGCACTCTTCAAATCTATTGTCAATTCTGAGCTAAGCAAATTATTAATTGCTCTTTATGTCTAGCAATCACGGTGTTATGTGCCATTATATCAGTGAAAATCAAACTAACTCGGTTATAGTTTAACATGATGCTGCAATGTTCATCCTGCCCATCTTTTATCTTAAATCTATTAAAAATTGGAAAACAAGTTGTGTACAAAATGTGTGTTACCTTATTTCCATGTTCTACTGCAGGTTTGTATTTTATTTATACATCTGTACCGATACCTTCAAGGCTATTAGTGAAAGCTGTGATATGAACCATAATATTGGTTCATTTAATTTTATCCTTTGGAGTTTCTAGTTTAATATATAGGTCCAGATCTCTATGTATTCGATGAATCTGCACATAATGCTATCGTTAATGCAGTTAATTACTGGACAACATCTCTCATTACTAAGTTGTCTGCAGTTTACCTATATTAACAGGTGAGTGAAAATGATATGCTAAATCAATAAAAATAATGATTTGTGTTACTGTGAATAATTCGTTTTCCCGATTTATGTTCCTTATCTCCTCCACTTTATCCATATTAATTACAGTAAATCAATAAAAATAATGATTTGTGTTACCGTGAATAATAGCAGTGATGTATGTGACAGGGATGATGAAGTATTTGTAGTTGTGGTCGATGGAGGAGTTGCAGCAGTAGTTGATGTCAGATAGTGGTTGAAGTAGAGTTGACAAGGGGATGTTTGACAGTGGCAATTGGAATGGCTGAGGTAATTGAGTTGTTTTGATGTAATTGTGGGTAGTGTTTGCTTGCTGCTATGATGTGGCTTTCCAATTTTGGTTGAGTAGTTTGAAGTGTAGAGGACAGTGAAGTAGTAAACTGTGCACAGCAAGCAATAAAGCAATGAAGTGATGAAGTAATGAAGTAGAGGATAGTGTAGACGACAGGAAGTTTGGTTATGGTGGTATTGTTGTAATGGAAATGGTATGGCCAGAGAAGTGTTGCACAGTTTTGTGGATGGCAGTTGTAGTTGGTTATGTGTGGCAGTGGGATGATGGTATATCAGCAGCAGCAATAACAGTGATGAATGTGATGATTGTATGGTCAGTAAGAAAAGTGGAGGTTGTACTGCAGTAATGGAGTGTGATGATTTCAGTGATGAAGTGTAGATGGTTGGAAGTACAGTAGGCAGTGATGTGATGGTTTGAGTTGCAGTTTGTGGCAGTGAGAGGAAGACAGTCATATAGGATGGCGCAAGTTGAAGAGGTATGATTGATGGTTGGTTAAAGGAGATGGCGCTGGTATGTATAGATTATTAACACTATAACTATGTGTTGCCAACACGAGATAAATGAATGTACAACTTAATGATTGTACTAAAGATCTGAATTATGCTGCTAAAATGAATGTATGAACCATTATTTTGTATAGATTATTAACACTATAATTGATGATATATGTTTATTTTGGTATTATGTTATTCAGTTTGTATTTGCCATCAAATTTAATTTTGAATGATTGTAATATTGCATGCAATAATTTTTTGTTATAATCAATAATATATATATATATATATATATATATATATATAGTCTATTTGAGTACTGTAATAATGGTTTCTGAGAATGGCTTTTTTGCATCAGGTATAAATAGCTGACGCAATAGAGAGATTAGTTTGCATCAGTTGTTATAAAAAACTGATGCAATAGAAGGATTAGTTTGCATCGGTTTTCAACAACAACCTATGCAACAAGTTTCTTTGTTGCATCGGTTTTTATTACAACCGATGCAACATGGAGATTGTATCCAAGCAACCAACCATGATATTTTGCATCAGTTGTTAGTAACAACCGATGCAAAAAGGACCTTTTTGCATCGGTTTCAGAACTGATGCAAAAGTGTTAAGTCTGTTGCATCGGTTGCTGAACTGATGCAAAAGGGGGGTAAACAACCGATGCAAATGGCATGTTTTGTAGTAGTGTCTTTTTTGTGCACACTCTTCAGCTTTTGTTTCTTCATTTTCTTCATTTCTTCCAATTTCCATTTCTTCAAAAGTATATGCATTTAGTTCAGTTTGTAAATTGTCGCTTTCTACATTGAAACTTTGTTTTTTATTTTCGCCGTTTTCTTCAATGTCATTCAAATCATCTTCAAATTTACTGGTGTTGTCTTCAGCCTGTGATCTTTTCTCTTCATTATCTCTCAGCTTCAGCTTAATTTCTTTCAACTCTTCTTTCAATCTGAAACTTCTTGCTCTGCTTTAATTCTTTTCTTTTTCTCTACTTCCAATTCTTTTTTTGTTTTCTTTGTTTCTTCTTCCAAATCTTTTATATGCATTTGGAAGATCCTAGTGCTTATGTCTTCCTCAAATGAATGTGCACTTTCTTTGGTTTCTTCAAACTTTCTTTTCTTTCCATGCTTTTATTTTTGAATTTTAGGTAAATTGTGTTCAACAGTCTCTGTTTGAAGTAGACATTCTTCATATGGGTTGAGATTTGTGATTTCTTTCACCTAGAAATTGGTGTTGGAAAATTTATTTCAGTTTTAAGATATGATTTCAAACAACAATGATAATTGAATTTTTACTGTTATGCAAAAAGGAAATAGTATGCAATAAAACTAATAGCTATTTTTTTAATTTTTGATACTATTAGTATCAGGTTTAATCATGTAAAACTTTGGTATCATTTTTCGAATTCTAGTATCAGTTTCTAATAATATTAGTATCAGTTTCTTATAATATTAGTATCAGTTTCAAGGATGTACAACTATGGTATCAGTTATTGGATTGTAGTATCAGCGTAAATTGTGAAGTTATTAGGTGACAGTTTTTGGATTCTAGTATCAGTTTTGAACATTTCCACATTTGGTTTCTAGCATGTAATCATTTGGTATCAGTTTTTGCAATTTTTGTATCAGTTTATGATACTATTAGTATTCGTTTCAAGCAAGTAAACATATGGTATCATTTTTTTGCATTCTATTTTTTGTTTTTGATGCTATTTACTATGTAATGATATGATATCAGTTTTTGATCACTGTAGTATCAGTTTTATGTTATAGAAGAGAGGATAGACAATTAAACTTTATTCTACATAAGAGTTAAAGCATACTGATTAACAAAAATTAAATGGAATTTTTACTTACATCACCCTCTTTCACGTTGTCAAAAACTGCTTTGAGTGCTTTGTCTTTGAGTTTCCTTAAATCCCATTTTGCAAATCTTGGTAAATCTAGAGTATAATATTGTCTTTGTTGAATGAGACTCAGTTTCTCACAATGCAATACTGTTAACATAAAAAGAATTGATTAGATATGTTTGTTTAAAAAAATTAAGCAATAAATTTTTAATTAAGTTATCTTACCAATGGAAGCATGGAGCATCTCGACATATTTCTTGGATTATGGATGAACTTCTTAACAAATTTATTGAAATTCTTTTCTATTGTTAGTGGTCAAGAAACCAATTGCATTGTCTCTACATTAATTAAGTATGGTAGAAGTCACCATCTTAACTTTTGCTGGTTGTTTGGAAAGAAGAATGTTAATAGTATTTCAATTACTATTAACATTGGCAAGTCTTCTTCATGCTCTTTTTTCTTCTTCGCAACTTCTTGCTTTATTCTTTTTTCAACAACATTTCTTGTTATATAAGTACAATTGCCGAAGTTTCTCTTTGCAAATTCCCTACACTGCATTGGAATTGTTCTGTTTGTCATTTTTTGAGTTGGCTCGATGTTAATTCCTTTTAGTGGTAGGCCAAAAATCAAACTTATATCTGTTGCTGTAACTTTCATCATTTCTTTGGAAAATAAGAATGCATCTTCCACAACTGAGTAGCATTTGTATAAAGCATCCAAATTGTGTTGATGCTTTTTGCATTCTTTCATCAAAATTTTCTCTTCATAGAAAACTTTAAAGAAGTTGTAGAAAGGAGTGCTCTTCATTATGTCCATCTTCTTCTTAGATAGAGCATTTTTTTGTTTTATCAGTTTTACCGTTTTGAATAGTGCCTGCAATCCACATCTATAAACAGTTTCATGCTTTTTATCTTCAGTTTGCTGTTTTGTTTGTGATCTTTCTTTTATGCATTTTGGATGTGGATCAACAAAATCATCATCATCTTATTATTTCAAAATAAAGACTATAAGTTATTTGTGAAACAAATTATGTTTAAATATGTAACAATTTAAAGTTTGTAGTAACTAGGTATCAGTTTGCAGTAACTAGGTATCAGTTGGTACTAAGTAGGTATCAGTTTTCTGTAACCAGGTATCATTTTTTCAAGTAGGTATCGGTTGCTTTGTGAATAAGTATCAGTTCTTTTGTAAGTAGGTATCAGTTTTTTGTTTGTATCACATTCAACTAAATGATACTGACTATTATTTTATCAAACAATTTACGCTTAATGATACTGACTATTATTACTTGTAATTAGATATCAGTTTATTGTACTTATCAGCCTTTTCTTTTATCAAATGATTTACAGGTAATATTTTTGACATATTTATCATGGTATAAAGTTATGATGTTTTTTTATTTTACCGAATTGAGTTATTTTTCTTCTGATTCTTCATCTGCAGCTTTTTTCCCTTCTTTTTTCCGAGATTTTTCCTGTTTAAAATTTTTCACAACATTAGAAAATTTTAACAGTATGAAATTATTGGTATCACTTTTATAATTTTGCAATTTCAGTTACCTCTGTTTCTTTTTGTATTTTGTTCTGAATCATTTTTTCATTCCTTCTTTTTGTTCTTTGTTCTCTTTTTTGCATATTATCTTCAACTTTTTTCTTTGTAGGTATTTGTTGCTGCATGTTCTCTTCTTCGTTCCATGCAAAAAAATTCAATGTTACTGTAACAACATTATACTAACTTTGTTATATTTGATTTTACATTATCAGTTGCCTTCTTTGGTATGCTTTCGCTTATTTCTGGTCTGCTTCCACTTGCTGTAATTTTTCCATGTCTTCTCTTTGTTTTTTTTTCTCTATTTTGCTTTTCCTCTTCTGTTGATGTAGGTTTTCTAAGCTTTAACTTGTTGCTTTTTGCCTTTACTGTCATCGCTATCGTTTGCGCTAGAGGTAGATTTTCGTCTTCTATCATTGCATTTTCTTTTTCAACATCTGCTGTCGGAAGTGATTCGACATTTCGATTTTCGTTTTGTTGATTCACTTTCGACTTACTTACGTTTTCATCGGCTGTCGATTGTTGTGCTCGCTGTTCATCTACCGTCGACTTCTGAGGTTGTGTTGGAGATGTAGATTTGTTTCTGCTTTGCGGTGCCATTTTTTCTTTCGAGTAAAATTTCGTCAAATTTTGAGTTAAGAAAGGAGGAAGACGAACAGAATATTTTGTTTGAAATTGTATTTGGGCTTTTTCCTTACGGTAAAAATTTTATGCGCGTGTCCTTCTGACTAAATATTTTCTTTAATTTGTCTTTTAAATTTTTTTTCCCTTAAACAAATTTGTCAATTTTTTTTAGTAAGGTACACAATTTTTAATTTTCATATTTCCATCCCGCAAACTGCGGTAATTACAATAGTACGCGGTAGGTAAATTGCGACAACATCCTCAAAAATGCGAATCCACAACTTGTTTTCATGAAATGCTAAGTTATATTTGACTAGTACAACTGTAAAACGGGGAAATTTTCGATCGATCAGTTGTATAATTTCAAAACAAAATGTTTTATTTGTAGTTTTGTTAGCTTAAACTAAAATCATAACTATAATATGTTGAACTAAAGATTATTGGCGTAAATGAAAATTAGAACAAAACATATTAAATAAAATGTACAATAAAAAAACAATTAAGCGAGCGTGTACGTGTGTATTTGTGTGTATTATAAAACGCGCGCTTTAAGTGCCAAATATAGAGCCTCAGGAGATGGTTTCGAAAAGCACCACTGTTTTCAATTTTAATCATTGAAGTTCCTGTTTGTAGTTGATACCTGCCAGTTAATCAACAAAGTGTAGATCGAAAAGATCGCCCTCGCATCCGTTTCAATATATTTTAAATATGTTGTTGTATTTGTTATAAAACATTGAAATTTGTAACTGTTATGAAAGAATGTGTTTCTGTAATAGACTAATTGTACATCTAAAATTGTGGAATGTTTTGATGCAATAATTAATGAGGCCTGCATTTCAATTGCATATCAAGATACACTGAAAAGTCGAAATACACCGAGTAACCAAAATGCAACATTGAGCAACAAATACACTAGTTGCAATACGCCTTTAAAACAACAAAACTTTGACTTATCATTCTAAATCATCATGGCCTTTTGCTAGAACTTATCCATTACAACGCGAGCTACTTATTCCAATCCCTCCATTTGTGCTCTTCTCATGCATATAAACATGATATATTTTTGAAACCTAACATGTAATATTAGAAATAGAAAAATAGTTGCATAACGAAAGCATTAATCTATGCATGTTACTTCAGTGCATTGCAATTCCTGTAGGGATCATCTTTTGCTTTGCAAAAAGAATGAGATGCTTATTGTTATCCCGCCTTTTAGCAAAACCGTGATACCAAAAGATTAACCGAAAACCAAAAACAGTTCGTCAAGAAGATGGATTATGTGCAGGTTCGCTATGGATATCGATGAATTTTGTCCGAGTCCGGATCAGGCTACAACTAACAGGACACGACAAGCGAAGCCATGGAAACCAGAATTCCAAATTTCACGTCAATTCGACTTCGTATGTTCCAGTTATGATCGATGCAATTTGGAGGAAACGGCCTTGGTTTCGTATCCATCAGTAAGCTCTGATTTCGTGCCTATACGGTTCGTATCCATCGCTGAGCCATATTTCGAATCGATCAGATTCGTACCCCTCCTCGTGTCCTCGTTCATATCGATCAGTTTCGCATCCATCCTCAAGCAACTGTTTTGTATCGATCAACTCCGCATCCATCAACCAGTAACGCGCTTCGTACCGATTCGTCTAATGTCTAGTTCGTACCCATGAAGGAGGTGTTTATTTGAATCCATCAGGTAGCTTAAGTTCGTATCCATCACAAATCCACCATCGATACGAGCTAAGCCATCTATCTCGATTCGAAATAAACATACTGCAAATCGATACGAGGTGCATATGGTTGATTGATTCGAACTGTGCAACGGCACTCGATACAAACGAGGCGAAACTCATGGATACGACATGGTCAACTCGGAGCAAAAAGAGGACCGGTGCGAGAAGAGAGTGCCACGTCGTCGCATGGTCACGTGCATTATCGATTCGAAGTGGGTCGATTCGAAGCCATGGTTACGAACGAAACAGTACTCTAAGGAAAATCATCTTGTATCGATCATAACTCGAGATCCACCTGTCCAAATGCCGTGAAATTTTCACAGGAGCTTACGTACAAGCTAAAAAATGTTCCTGCCAAGTTTCAGAATGATTGGACCATTCCTTGATCGATACGAAATCGGTTCGTATCGATCACAGATCGATTCGAAACTTGGCGGGATCGATCGCGTGGGCCCACTCACGTGCCAAAAGGAGTCTTCTAAAGTTTGAGCGAGATATCAGCCTCCTACACCTATAAATAGCCCCATGAAGCCTACAGAAAAATGATCTTTTTCAACTCTGAAGCGTCCAGACTCTACCGGATTCCATTTCACACTTCACCATTACTGTTGTACTCGAATTTCAGAGTTATTATCTACTGTAATCTGCTGTAATTCACTGAAATCACCAAGTGAATATCAATAAAGTAACCAAGTTCAAAGTGGACGTAGGCCAGATCGCCGAACCACTATAAATTCTGTGTTGTTTACTGCTTTCTTTTGAATTTTTTGAATGATCTCCATACTTGTTATTCATCTGAGATCTATGATTGTGAATTATCAACTATCGGGTGTTTGTGACCAATTTTGACGCAAACATTTTGGTGCTTTCACCGAGAACGCTAACTCAGGAATTCTATCATTTGGAAGTTAAATTTGAAGGCTTAGAGATTCAGATCTAAAAAGCTATGACAAGGCAATCAAGTAAAAGGCAAAGATCAAAGGGAAGTCAACACGAAGTGAGTCGAGAGGCTTCCTCGGGAGCGAACCAAGCCTCGGTCTTCATCACCAGGAATGAGATGGAGACAATGATGAGAAGGCAAGAAGAAATGATCCAGAATTTGTTTCGATAGGTTGGACAACTTAGAGCGCAAAATCAAGGAGCAACTGGAACTCAGAACGGAGCAGGACCATCTAGGGCGGCACCAGAGCTAGATGGCACTCGCCTAGAGCACGTTGACCCAACACCGAGAAGAGCATCGGGTGGATTCGAATAGCACGGCATTGGCAGAGGAGCGGAAGCTCATTCAGGAGAACAGATTCCAGAATTCCCTCGTGAACTCGGGGGCTGGTCGAAGGCAATGGACGAGGACTACGACTCAAAGACAATGACAGGTTGGCGGAGATGGTCAGACGGGCTATGAGAGGCAGATTAGTAATCAAAGACTCGGAGGATGTGAATAGGAGTCCTTTTACCACAACAATCAGGCGAGCTAGGAACCCACCAGATCTTAAGCTATCATCATTGTATATGTATAATGGGAGGACAGACCCTACGGTTCATCTGACAAAATACATGAGGCATATGTAAGTGCTGGGGGCATCAGAAGAGGTCATGGCCCGGTGCTTTCCATTGTACCTGGCGGATATTGCAGCATTATGGTTTAGGCAACTGGAGAGTGGATCTATCGGAACATGGAATGATTTGATTGAAAGGTTTATGAGGCAATTCAGGGTTCACATTTTGAGACCCAAGAATGTGATGAGTTTGGCAGCACTGAAACAAAGAGTTGGGGAGTCTTTAAGAAGCTTTTTGACGCGGTTCAATGCAGCTGCAGCATCGGTGGATCGATCCGATCCGTCCATGGTCTTGATGGCAGCTGTATCGGGCATAGCTGATGGCACAGAATTCAAGAATTCGCTAACAAGAGATCCCCCTATTGATCTAGGGGAATTTTATCATGAGGCTGAAGGATTTTTACGGTTAGAGGATGCGAATGCCGAAAGAGAGAAAAGAGAAGGAATCGACGTTTATGCAATCAAAGGTGGAAATCCTCTCGAGAAAGATGCAGAAACAAGCAAAGGGAAGCGAAAGACTGAGGATAACAACAATAGATCAACACGACCACGAAAATAACCAAGATTCATCTCATATACGGAGCTGAACGAAACTTTAGAGCGGATCTACCAGGACACCAGGGGACAAGTTCCTTACCGAAAGCCGATGAGGAGAAATCCGACTAACAATAAGAGAAGGTCAAGCAAGTATTGTTCATTCCATGAGTTGAATGGTCACAGCACAAACGACTGCATACACTTGAAAGATGAAGTCGAGGGGCATATCCGGAACGGTTTTCTATCACAATATGTGAGAAGGAGGGCCACAACGGTAGAACAAGAATGACCACCACCTTCACCAACTGAAGATGGCTCAGGATCGATGCGTCGACTTATTATTGAAAGAAGCTGTGCGGTAGGATCGTATAATATGGAATAGTGGAATGGTATAGGTAAATAACAATAAGCAATAAGTAAAGTAGACACCAAGACTTTATACTGATTCGGACCTCTTGTCCTACATCTAGTCTCTAAGCTCCTCTTAGGAATTCTAACTAACAACCCTCACTTAACTCGGAGGAATAGGTTTACAACTTACCCAAACAATCGAACGGGATTTCTTGCCTGAACTACCGAAGCGGACTTCAACTAGGTACAAAGAGTATTTCTGACTTGTTGTGTTCTCGATAACACTAACGAGTCTAATAGAGTACAAATTTCCTATAATCTTATCCTCAAGAATATGAAATGTGTTTATGAAGATTTAGGAAATATAAATTGCTATGAATCAAAAAGTATTTAAGATAAATTAGAGATTCAAGCAATTGAAGCGGATTGTGAATGCTTTTTGAAAACTTGAATAATCTGAAAAATATGATCAAGATAATAGAGAGATTAAAGCAATTAGAATTGGTGATTTGCAAATGATAGAAACATGTTTTTATAGGTGTAGAAGAGGTGTATCTATTTGCAGAAGATTCAGGCAAGAGATGCATACATTACCATTGGAGAATGGTTGCAACTCTTGGGAAGAAGAAGGTGTCTCTTCATTAAAAATTCGCAGGTTCAAATTCAGTCGATTGAGCAGAGAATTTCAGTCGACTGAAACTGTGCATGTTGTATTTGTGTAACAGGTTCAGTCGACTGAAATATCATGTTCAGTCGACTGAACTGGTAGATTATGCACAATGAACACTTAACTAAAAATATGAAGTTGTGTTTTGTGTTTTTGTGTTTGTGCAAGTTTCTTGAGGATAGATTTTAACAATAAAACTATGACTAAGACCTATATATAATAAGTACTCATGATATCCTTGGTCTTCATAGTACTTCCTTTAGCTTTGCACATATCTTTTCCTTTTTGTTGAAGCACATTGTCATTGATCAAAATATAGCGTATCAACATTCTCCCCCTTTTTGATTGATGACAATACCTATGTTTGTAGAGACGTAATTATCTTTCCTCCCCCTGAATATATGCGCTATCTTTCCTACAAAACAAAGTTAGTGACATAGACTTTTCTCATTCTTTGTCATCGACAAAAAGGAAGTAATAATTTGTAGAAGTATATAATTGTCAAACAAAGCAACCATATGCATGCATAACCATAGTGTGAATCATACAAACCATAGAGTATCACGAATAAAAGAAGGCTATTTATACAAGCCTTTTCAGAAGTGTTTGAAAATTAATAAAAAGTTTCGGAAAACAAACCATCAAAATGATCAAGAATCCCTGTCCCAATCATAAGATCCTTCACGTCCTCCCTCTTGTTCACGAATAACAGGGCCACCGGTAGGTTGTCAAAAAGCTCTCCCTCCTTGACCACCACCGTTACCACTAGTGTTGTTGCTTGGATATTCTTCGGAAGATGTCCATGTGAACATTGGAGCCGGACGCTTGCCGCGTGAGGTCGAAGCAGAAGTGGAGCTTGTGCATGAGATGGCATCCCATAGCTTGTTGAAGAAACCTTTTATTCTATCAAGTTTGTGATCAACCTTTTTGAGGCGATTATCAATAATTTGTTGATTTCTTGATAGAATTCCTAATGACTGATTTGTAGTATAATCCGGGTGAACAAGACGAATTTCATCATCTTGATTATGAGGTTCTTCTTGTTGGGCCTGAGGAGATTGGTGAGGTTGTTGATTACGTGCTTCCCATTCGGCTAGAGACATGATGCGAGTAGGTCTTGCCGGGAGTTGCATGAGGCTTATAGTCTGTTGGTTGATTTGATGAACCGTCGTAGATTCGGACTCTGGTAGTGGCGAATCAACGTTGAGGAGTAGTCGCATGATATACTCGCCATAGTATATTGTTCTCATTTTTCCATTATTGAATGTAAGAAATTCATCAAGAATTAATTGAACCCAATTAACTTTAATATTACCCCAAATGGCATAAAGTGCCCGATAGTTGTTTGGGTAAACGATTTCATATGAGCCTGTGCGAGGAGTGATGGTTCGCATAAGAGCTTTGTGTAGAAGCCTAGCTCTTGGTCGTAAAGAAGTTGATTTGATATCCCGGATATTAATGTTATCGTCCAAAAATTGATGATTGATGTTGTCTCGAATATGATGATTAAATTCTATTTCCTCAAACTTCCTACCAATGTTAGGAGATCCTAGAATATGTGCAATGCGGTCTAGAGAAAACCATACTTTTTTACCGCACACCATACTCCAAACACTATCGTTTGGATTTCGTGGAGTTTGGTGTCCAAGATTTAGATTAGCGTGGAAATTTTTTACCATAATATGATTAATGGCAATATCATTGCGTTTAATATCTAGTAGGGATGTCAAGCCTGTTTGATTGGTCAAGGCTTGAATGTTGTAAGTTTGAAGACTCTGGAAATCGACGAATGAGTGTTCGAAAATCCTTGAATTCTTCATTTTATTCCACCTAGTGACGGCCACTCCATCATAAAGCCATTGAGCAATTTGAGCATCAATTGGCTTGGAGGATGTTGAAGTGGAAGCTCTTGATCATTTGGGAGGCATTTTTGTGAAGCATGGAGGAGAAATTGAAATAAAAACTTAAGATTGGGAGCTAGGGTTTTAGGAGAAATGGTGATGAAGCTTGGAGAATTGTAAAAGTAAAAGGTAAAGTGACAAAACTGATGGGTAAAAAGAGAAAACTAATCTGGGAAACGACGTTCAGTCGACTGAATTTGTCTGTTCAGTCGACTGAAATGGTACCCGAAAATTTTCTGGGTAAGATTCAGTCGACTGAACAGATTTTTTGGCCGACTGAATTCATGAATGAAAAGTTTCTGTGTAAAGTTCAGTTGACTGAACAGAAATTTGTAGTCGACTGAACTATTGGATGAAAGTTTCTGTGTTATTTTCAGTTGACTGAGCAGAACTATTCATTCGATTGAATTTTGCATATTTTGTTTTTCTGCCTTTCTGAATGCAAATGTTTTATTCAATGAAACAATTACAGTTATATAGTAATATTATAATACAACAACATTATTTTAACCAAAAACCATCATTTCTTGGCGGTTGGAGTCTTGGGGGATGGAGTCTTCTTCTTTGGTGTTTTCTATCCTTCATTCGCCATATAGTTTTTGTCCCAAGAGTTTGGACTATATTGAGGTCTTTGAGGCGAGACCCAAGCATTTATTGGGTCGTTTGATGTACGATACGACGAAGATGGATCATACGGATTAACTGGTCGTGGTAAAGGTTCACTCACATCCTTTTTCTTCGAGCTACAAAATTTTAAACCAATTTGTTCAAGAAAGCTTAAGCGTTTAGCCGTTACTTTCTGTTCAAAATACAATTCTCGTTGAAGGTCTATTTGCTGCTGTTGATAATGATGAATTTCATCGATCTTTTTCTTTGTATCGGGAGAAGTAAATAGCGAACGTTTGGCCTTCTTGGAATCCGGTGTATACCCGGTTCGATAATTTTCCCATTTATACACAGGCTCGTGTGTTGGTGTTGGCGTAGGAGGTTGAGGTGAATCAGCTGAGCTATCGGTTGAAAAAGTTACGATGATGGGAGAGTTTGATTTGTTGGAAGACATTTTCCTACTGAGATTTATTGAAAAGTAATTTGTTGTATTTTTGTTTTAATTTGTTAAACATGTATATATAGGTTTAGAGTTGTAAGAAAAATGTGGTGTAAAATCATTAAGAATTTAGAACCAGAAATTAAGTTAATGGTTAATAATTTTCTTTGAAATGGATGGTTATGTTTTAGTGTATGAAATAGTAGCCAATTCAAATGTATAAATGATTAAGTTTTGTGAACCCATAGTTATGTAAACTAAATTCATGTCTAACTTTTGAAGTTAATTAAAGTATGAGATATGTTCCACATATATTAGGTTCCTTTCCATTATAATTCTTGTTATTAAATATCTATGAAAGATATTATTCCTAATTCTCATCGTAATTTTATTAATGAGTTTTCTAGTAATGGTTTAGTAAATATATCGGCAATTTGATTTTCGGTAGAAATATATTCTAAGTTGATAATTCCTTTTTCGATATTGTCACGTAAAAAGTGGTGACGGATATCAATATGTTTTGTACGAGAGTGATTTACCGAATTTTTAGATAAATTTATTGTACTTGTATTATCACAATATATTGTAGAATTTGTTAAATTTATATTAAAATCTTTAAGTGTTTGTTGCATATATATGACTTGCGTACTTGCTAAGGCAGCAGATATATTCCGCTTCACAGGTTGAAAGCGAAACACAATTTTGTTTCTTACTAAACCAAGATACAAGTGATTTTCCAATGAAATGGCACGTACCACTTGTACTTTTTCTATCTATACGAGATCCACCAAAATCAGCATCACTAAATGAAACTAATTCGAATGGACAATCTTTTGGATAGAAAAGACCAAAATCCTTAGTATTATTAAGATATCGCATAATTCGTTTTACGGCTCTTAAATGTGATTCTTTAGGATTAGCTTGAAAGCATGCACATAAACATACACTCATCATTATGTCCAGTCTACTAGCGGTTAAATAAAGTAAAGAGCCTATCATACTTCTAAACAACTTTTAGTCTACACCCTTGCTATTTTCATCTTGATCGAGATGAGTTGTGGTACTTATAGGAGCGGGTTTACCAGAAGTGTTTTCCATTCCAAAGCGTTTAATTAGATTAGCGCAATAGTTTTCTTGGTTTAAGAAAATACCATTTGTTAATTGTTTAATTTGAAGTCCGAGAAAATAAGATAATTCTCCCATATGTGACATTTCGAACTCTTTAGTCATTATATTGAAAACTCTTTACACAATTTTTTATTAGTTGAACCAAATATAATGTCATCTACGTATATTTGAATTATTAAAATGTCTTTAGTAGTGTTTTTAATGAATAAAGTTTGATCTACTTTTCCGATTTGAAATCCCGAATCTAGTAAATAGCTCTTAAGTCTCTCATACCAAGCACGAGGTGCTTGTTTAAGACCATATAAAGCTTTCTTTAATTTATATACATGATCCGGATATTTTTCATGAGTAAATAAAGGGGGTTGTTCTACATATACATTTTCTTATATAAAACCATTTAAAAATGCACTTTTAACATCCATTTGATAAAGTTTAAAATTGTGAAAACAAGCGAAGGCTAATGAAATACGTATTGCTTCAAGTCTTGCAACTGGAGCAAATGTTTCTTCAAAGTTGATACCTTCCTCTTGATTATATCCTTGTGCTACTAGCTAGCTTTATTTCTAGTTATATTTCCTTGTTCGTCTACTTTATTTTTGTAGACCCATTTTGTTCCTATAACTGATTGATTATTAAGACGGGGAACTAATTCCCAAACATCGTTACGTTCAAATAGATTTAATTCTTATTGCATAGCAACAATCCAGTAGTCGTCTGTTGATGCTTCTTTAGGATTTTTAGGTTCTATTGTTGAAATAAAGGCAACATGTCCCATTTGGTTTAGTTGACTTCTTGTTTTAACTTGCGAGTCAATCTCTCCAATTATATTTTTTGTAGGATGATCCCGTAGGATTCTAGGAGGAGATCTAATTTGATTGTTATCGATTTGATTAATATTTTCATTATTTTCAAAACTTATATTTTCTGTGTTTGATATAGTTTCTTCACCGTCTTTGATGATTGTATTTTTATTAAAGTGTTCATCAAAAGATACATGTAAAGTTTCTTCTATTATATTTGTTCGTTTATTGAAAACACGATATGCCTTACTTTGTTCTGAGTAACCTACAAAAATACCATGGTCGGCTTTTGGATCAAATTTTCCAAGTTGGTCTTTTGTGTTAAGAATAAAACATTTTGACCCAAAAAATTTTAAGTATGAAATATTAGGTTTTCTTCCATTAAAAAGTTCACATGACGCGTTTTTAGTTAAAGGTCGTATGGAAATACGATTTAATACATAGCAAGCAGTTGCTACAGCTTCTGCCCAAAAATGTTTTGGTAATGTACTTCCATTTAATAATGTTCTTGCGCATTCTTGAAGAGTTCTATTTTTCCTTTCTACAACTCCATTTTGTTGTGGAGTTCTAGGAAATGAAAAATTATGATTTATTCCTTTCTTTTTACAAAATAATTCAAATGATTCATTTTCAAATTCACCTCTATGATCACTCCTTATATTTTTGACTTTTAAATTCTTAGTATCTTGAATTCTTTTAACAAAATTTTTGAAATATTCAAACGTATCACTTTTGTTTTTCATAAATATCGTCCATGTATATCTTGAGAAATCATCAACTATTACAAAAATATATCATTATGATTAATAGATTGAACCTGTGTTGGCCTGAATAAATCCATATGTAATAATTCTAATGGTTGTAAATTTGAAATGACTTTCTTAGATTTAAAAGATGATTTAGTTAATTTTCCTAATTGACAATCATCGCAAATATTATTTATTTTAAAATTTATTTTTGGTAAGCCTTTGACTAATTCATTTTTTGAAAGTTTTTGAATAGTTTTAAAATTAATATGACAAATCTTTTGTGCCATAACCAAGGATCATTATCTTTGACCATTAAACACATATCTTGTTATTATTAATTTTCATGTTTAAAACATAAATATTTCTATCTCTCTTTCCTTCAAAAATGAGATTTTGATTTTGATCAAAAATACAACATTTATTTTCAGAAAAAATTATTTTAAAACCTTTGTCGCATAATTGACTTATGCTTAATAAATTATGTTTTAAGTTTTTAACTAAAGAAACATTTGTAACAAGGGGTAAATTTGATATACCGTAGTTGCACACATCTCCTTTGCCAATGATGAAACCTTTTGAGTTATCTCCGAAGGTAACAGAGCCACCATCAAAGTATGAAATATTTGTAAGCATTTCTTTGTCTCCGGTCATGTGTTTTGAGCAACCACTATCCAAAATCCATTTTCTTTTCTTGAGTGGGACCTGCAAAAAATATTAATAAATACATTGGTACCCACCTTTTAATAGGGTCCTAAGAGTTAGATCTTAGGAAGCCAAACCCAAGTGGGTTTAGTATCCCTTTTATAAATATAATTTTTATTGTTATGAACAGTATTCATAAATGTTTTAACATATTTGTTCCTAATTAAATTATTGTTAGTCTTTGGAACTCAAATATTAATTATCTTAGTTTCTACTTTTGTTTTAGTAGGTGCTCTTAATGATATATTATGTTTTGAATCATTATTCCTCTTAAGATTAGTACTTTTCTTTTGAGGAATTTTTGACTCCTTTTTATATCCTAATCCATGTTTATTTGAGGAAGATTGAGAATTTTCTAAAATCTTAGATAAATTTTCTCTTCCTTTGTTAAAATTAGAAACATTTTTAGTAATGTTATCTAATTTAATTTGAAGACTAGTATTTTCTAATTCAACTTGTTTTATTTTATTTTTTAAATTGTGATTTTTAGAAATAATTTCATCATTCTTTTTCTTTTGAGTTTCAATTTCTTGACTCAAAAGTAAAAGTTGACCATCTGAGTTTGAGAGAGATTCTTGAACTTTTTCATGTTCTTCTTCCAAAAAAATTTTTCGTCTTTTAACATATCTCTTTCAAATTCAGCTTTGTTCTGATTTTCATGTGTCTCTTTAAGTTTCTTTTTGAGAATTTTTATAGTATTTAAAAAATTCAGTGTTTACTTCTATAAATCATCATAAGATAAATCACTAACCTCAGATTCTTGAGCCATGAAGCACACATTTGCTTGTTCATTGTCGCTATCACTATCATTTTCGGATGAAGATGAATCTGAATCGTCCCATGTTACAGAAAATGCCTTCTTTTTGAATTTATCATTCTTGTTTTTGTTGTTGAAGCTTTTCTGATTTTCCTTCTTTTGTTCTGGACAATCCTTGTGCATGTGTACTTTCTTGTGACAATTGAAGCATTCTATATTTGAGGATGAAGGTTTGTTTAAGAAATTCTTTTTGAAACCGTTTTTATTTCCTTTTCTATATTTTAAGAATTTCTTGAAATTTTTAGCAATAAATGCTAGATCCTCATCTTCAGACTCCGATTCTTCCTTTTCTGCGTGAAAAGCCACATTTTTTCTTTCCTATGCTTGGTCTTTCTTACCTTGCATGTTAACTTCATAAGACATAAGGTTTCCAATTAATTCTTCTGGTTTCATTGTAGACAGATCGTTTGCTTCCTCGATTGCTAATACTTTTCTTTCCCATTCATCAGTGAGTGAATTTAGGACTTTAGATACAATATCAAAATCCGTAAACTTTTCTCCTAATCCTATTAAGGCATGATGAATGTCTTGAAATCTGGAGTACATGTCAATGATAGATTCATTCTGTCGCATTCTAAAGTTTTGGAACTGGTTCTTTAGCATGAAAATCTTTGTTTGTTTGACCTTGTTTGTGCCTTCGTGTATGGTGCTAAGTGTATCCCATATCTGATGTGCAGTAGTACAAATGCTAACACGATTGAACTCATTTCTATCCAAAGAGCAAAATAGCATATTCATAGCCTTGGCATTTGCACTAGCTTCATTCTTCTGAGTTTGTGTCCATGTAGGGTAATCAGTTGTGGGTACAACGAACTCTGCTTGAGTTGCATTCCAGGCTTCAAAACTTGTTGCTTGCATATAAATCCTCATCCTTGTATCCCAATAATTATAGTTTAATCCATTGAATAGAGGAGGGCTTTGGGTAGACTGTCCTTCTGTAAATGTAGAGCTATAGGTAGTTGTTGTGCTTGTGCTTGTGTTATTTTCCATATTATCAATATGTCAGATAACGGTGTGATGGTTATAGAACGGCCTTACTCTAATACCAATTGAAAGAAGCTATGCGGTAGGATCGTATAATATGGAATAGTGGAATGGTATAGGTAAATAAAAATAAGCAATAAGTAAAGTAGACACTAAGACTTTATACTGGCTCAGACCTCTTGTCCTACGTCCAATCCCTAAGCTCCTCTTAGGAATTCTAACTAACAACTCTCACTTAAATGGAGGAATAGGTTTATAACATACCCGAACAACCGAACGGGATTTCTTGCCTCAACTACCGAAGAGGACTTCAACTAGATACAAAGAGTATTTCCGACTTGTTGTGTTCTCGATAACACTAATGACTCTAATAGAGTACAAATTTCCTATAATCTTATCCTCAAGAATATGAAATGTGTTTATGAAGATTTAGGAAATATAAATTGCGATGAATCAAAAAGTATTTAAGATAAATTAGAGATTCAAGTAATTGAAGTGGATTGTGAATGCTTTTTGAAAACTTGAATAATCTGAAAAATATGATCAAGATAATAGAGAGATTAAATCAATTAGAATTGGTGATTTGCAAATGATAGAAACATGTTTTTATAGGTGTAGAAGAGATGTATCTATTTGCAAAAGATTCATGCAAGAGATGCATCCATTACCATTGGAGAATGGTTGCAACTCTTGGGAAGAAGAAGGTGCCTCTTCATTAAAAATTCGCAGGTTCAAATTCAGTCGATTGAGCAGAGAATTTCAGTCAACTGAAACTGTGCATGTTGTATTTGTGTAACAGGTTCAGTCGACTGAAATATCCTGTTCAGTCGACTGAACTGGTAGATTATGCACAATGAACACTTAACTAAAAATATGAAGTTGTGTTATGTGTTTTTGTGTTTGTTAAAGTTTCTTGAGGATAAATTTTAACAATAAAACTATGACTAAGACCTATATATAATAGGTACTCATGATATCCTTGGTCTTCATGGTACTTCCTTTAGCTTTGCACATATCTCTTCCTTTTTGTTAAAGCACATTGTCATTGATCAAAATATAGCGTATCAACAATTATCAATTGATTGAGATAATGATGGAAGAGTGGCAAACTCCACACCGACACGATTAAGTTGTTTACACATGTACAGGACAACGAACGATCCTCAGGCGTGCTCTGATACAACTATAAATCATATCGATGTAGGTGTTTGCGCTCTGACGTCGCTGTTTCTCTTTTGTTTTTTACTTCTTATGTTTGGATTTGATTTTGTTGGACATTTCTGTTGAAAATCTTGGTTGAACGGATATTTAGTTTTGATAATTCTGAAACGGCTAAGCTGCTTACACATGTACGGGGTCGCGAACGGTCATTAGGGATGCTCTGAGATAGCGACAAACCGCCTTGACAAACGATCCAGAAACCCACTCGGACGTGAAATCCGGTATCGATAATACTAAGTCCCTCCCCCCCCCCCCCCCCGGGCACACTCATTCGCCACGAACGGCACCCGACCTCGAACGGTCATAATTTTCCTCGAACAGCATCCGACCGCGAACGGTCACAGTTCGCCATGAACGACACCCGACCTCGAACGGTCACAATTTTCCTCGGACGACATCCGACCTCGAACAGTCACAATTCGCCTCGAATGGCATTCGATCGCGAACGATCACAAATCGGCTCGAACGGCACCCCGACCGCGAACGGTCAGCACTCGTCGCGAACGGCATCCGACCGCAAACGATCGCGTATCACCTCAAACGACACACAATCCTGAATGATCGTCGTTTGTGGTCAGATAAGACTATTAATTTCTTTGCAGGTCATCTACAGGATATAAACATCCAGCGTACGGCGTTACAAACACACATTCCTACCGCAAAGCATGTTTTGGGGGGCAAGTGTTATCCCGCCTTTTAGCAAGGCCGTGATACCAAAAGATTAACCGAAAACCAAAGACAGTTCGTCACGAAGATGGATTATATGCAAATTCGCTATGGATATCGATGAATTTTTTCCGAGTCCGGATCAGGCTACAACTGACAAGACAAGACAAGCGAAGCCATGAAAACTAGCATTTCAAATTTCAGGTCAATCCGAGTTCGTATATTCAAGTTATGGTGGATGCAATTTGGAGGAAAAGGCCTTAGTTTCGTATCCATCAATAAGCTCTGATTTCGTGTCCATACGGTTCGTATCCATCGTTGAGCCATATTTCGAATCGATCAGATTCGTACCCCTCCTCATGTCCTTGTTCGTATCGATCAGTTTCGCATCCATCCTCAAGCAACTGTTTCGTATCGATCAACTCCGCATCCATCAACCAGTAACGCGCTTCGTACCGATTCGCCCAATGTCTAGTTCGTACCCGTGAAGGAGGTGTTTATTCGAATCCATCAGGTAGCTTAAGTTCGTATCCATCACAATTCCACCATCGATACGAGCTAAGCCATCTATCTCGATTCGAAATAAACATACTACGAATCGGTACGAGGTGCACATGGTTGATTGATTCGAACTGTGTAACGGCACTCGATACAAATGAAGTGAAACTCATGGATACGACACGGTCAACTCGGAGCAAAAAGAGGATCGGTGCGAGAAGAGAGTGCCACGTCGCCGCATGGTCACGTGCATTATCGATTCGAAGTGGGTCGATTCGAAGCCATGGATTCGAACGAAACAGTACTCCGAGGAACATCATCTTGTATCGATCTTAACTCGAGATCCACCGGTCCAAATGCCGTGAAATTTTCACAGGAGCTTACGTACATGCTAAAGAATGTTCCTGTCAAGTTTCAGACCGATTGGACCATTCCTTGATCGATACGAAATTGGTTCGTATCGATCACAGATTGAGTCGAAACTTGGTGGAATCGGTCGCGTGAGCCCACTCACGTGCCAGAAGGAGTCTTCTGAAGTTTGAGCGAGATATCAGCCTCCTACACCTATAAATAGCCCCTTGAAGCCTACAGAAAAAGGATCTTTTTCAACTCTGAAGCATCCAGACTCAATCGGATTCCATTTCACACTTCACCATTACTGTTGTACTCGAATTTCAGAGTTATTATCTACTATAATCTACTATAATTCACTGAAATCACCAAGTGAATATCAATAAAGTCACCAAGTTCAAAGTGGATGTAGGCCAGATTGCCGAACCACTATAAATTCTGTGTTGTTTACTGCTTTTTTTTGAATTTTCTGAATGATCTCCATACTTGTTATTCATCTGAGATCTGTGATTGTGAATTATCAACTATCGGGTGTTTGTGACCAATTTTGACGCAAACACTTATAAACATTAAAAAATATTGTAAATTTTAGACTTGATACAACATTCGCATAGAAAATGCTTAAAAATTTCAAGGTTGTTTCAAATGTTCGTTAATAAAAAATACTTGAATTTTGAATTTTATACCTTTCAAGTGTTTAAGAATTTCAAGATTGTTTCAATTTTTTTTTTCAGAACATGCTTAAGAACTCAAAATTTTGAATTTGTTCCTCTAAAAAACTTTATAAAGGAAAGAAATCACTTTATAAAACAAAGAAATCAAGAATTTTGCTACTCGGATACTTTTTAATATACATTCACCGTACCTAGACGTCGTTTGCAACAAATTTTTGGCACGTTTACATTTTCGACGGACACGACAACGTTCCATTCCCAACAATTGGGCCTTTGTTAAAGGAAATTGGTACGTTGACGTCGGACGCGTCGTGCCTTTTCTATCAAAAGCCGTATCCATTCTGCTCCATTTCCTTCCTATATATAACCCCCACCTCTCCTCTTTCGCTCCGCACCTGCCAAGAAAGCCAAATCCTCCCTTTTTGAATTTTTTTCAATCTGTTCAAGCTTGTTTTCAGCTTCATTTCTCCGTTACTTTGTTTATTTTTTCGTATTTACATTTTTTTACCACTTGAAAATTTCATCTTTCAATATTATGGCGCATTCTTCTGATTTCGCTTCCTCCAAACTTATAATTTTATGGACAGTCGAAAGGGAGGAACTGTTCATTGATTTGTGCGTAGATTTTTTTGTCGGACATTGCGAATTCGGTCAGCGGATTTTGCACGCCCCTAGCAACGAAATTTAATGCGTGGTTTAACTTTGATGGTCCCCAAACATAGATGAAAAACAAATGGAACAACTCGAAGCGTTTCTGGAGCAATTGCGATAAATTTCCACATGTAGAAAACGGAGTTTGGAATGTAGAAAACGATCGGTTGGACGGTTAAGAGTAGTGGTGAAACGGTCCTGAACATAGATACAAGAAATATAGAAGAAATGCCCCGAACAAATTCAGGGAGCTGGATCAGCTATATAAAGGTTGCATGGGAAAAGACACCTGCAAGTATCATATACCTTCAACTCCATCAGATCAGCCTTTTAGTGTTGCCGATACAGCTTCGCATTGCAATTGGATGACGGGAGACAAGACATCCGTTCAACCCAGGTATAACAGACAGACCGAGCATGACAGCTTGAGTAGACATGTTTCTGGAGGTTTGTTTGTCAAAAGTGACCCGTTTCACCAATACCGTGCAACGTTGTTACTCAATATTGAATGCTGTTGTACGAGTGAAGAAGTAGGATTGGTATGTTTTTTCGCCAAGGTCCCGCAAACTTAGATCGTCTGAAAACATTGTCTGGTGATGAGATACTTGAATTTATGTTGTACCTGTGAGTGTTTCGTAGTCGTCGTTATTTTGTTTTGTTAAATTTCTTAGTTTGTTATTTTTAATTTTCCTAAGTTGTTTTATTTGCTTGTATTTGAATTTAAAATGTATCGGTGTGGTTTAATGAAAAATCGAGTAATTTAATTTTTATTATATGCAATTATTAACTGTATATTACACAAAAGAAATAAATAATTAATTAATTATAAATCAATTAAATTAAAATCACAAATTTATTACTCCACTCAAATGTCCAGTTCATAGCTACAAACACATTCATCGTTCATCAATCTTTTTCGTTCAAGTATCCCGTTCAAATAGTCTGTTTCCTTTCGTTGCAAACACACTTCTAATCCTGGGACAAGCCGAACCCCTAATCTTGGGACAAGCCGAACGTAAAATTTCATTTCTAGAAAAACAAACATAATAAGCTGTTTTTCTTGATACATAAATATATAAACTAAAAGTATATCCTAACATAAAACTATTACCTTGTCCCATGTCTCATTTAGTAAGCAAGCTCTTTGGATCTCCAAATGCTCAGTTGCTTTTATTTCTCATGCACACATCTTGTATTAGGCCAGGACTTTTGAGGTGTAAGGGAGAGACATCATTAAATAGTAAAAGTCTATGTTCTTTGCATTTCCCTCATAAATGATTGTTTATCTTGATCAGATAACCGGTAGTATGGAAGATCATCCATACAAATACAATTTTTTTTTTTTTTTGAGTTCAAATAGAGATCTGTGATAATATAAACAAGCATGTCTCTTTTTGTAGTACCTTTGATTCTCTATTTGTAATACTAAATATTTGAAAAAAAAATTGTAGTATCTTTGATTCTCTATTTGTAATACTAAATATTGGAATATTTGTCAGGCAAATATTGTAGACATGAATGAGAACTTTAAAGATGAATTGGATACTGAAGAAGGTGGAGTGGATCCTAAAGAAGGTGGGTTGACAAATATTTGCTTATTGGAATTTGCATTGCATATATTTGTCAGGCAAATATTCAAGTAAACAAATATTTGCTTGGTAAATTCACCAGACAAATACTCAAGTATTGTAGACATGCATGAGAACTTTAAAGGTTGAGTTGGTACTAATCAAGGTGGAGTGAATCCCTGAACAAGGTGGAGTGGGTCCCTGAACAAGATGGAGTGGGTATTGAATATGCTTACTTGAATTTGCTTGGAAAATATTCAAATATTCAAGTAAGCAAATTTGTAAACGGAAAGTAAAAGCATTTTTAGAATTTCTAAAAGACACGAGTAAATTAGTTTAACAAATTTTCTTTATTAGTAGTAATATAGGCGATTTATTCAAGTACAATACTCATTTTGGTGAAGGTTCGAACTCATGACATATAGAACTTCACTCTAAAACAACCAACTAATTTTAATATCTTATGTTATATTATATCTTTTTTTAGGAAATGTATTATGATTCAAGAAACCAAATAATGGTATTGTATAATAGATAATAATTATAAAGTACAGAAAGTCAAGGCCATGAGATTATGGCCATGAATTAGAATGATAACTTGCATGTCTTACTATATGGTAGATACATAATCGATACAGCAAATACAATAACCATCGGTACGGTCAACACAAACCTATACAGGTGCAAGTGTCAGTACCAGGGGTAAGTCATGGGAAATGAAGATCCACAGCAACTACAAACCAATACACCTGTGAAACAAGCTAGTCAGCCTCGGTGAGAAACCAGAAGTACTCAGTGAGAATATGAAATTCATGTCCCGATTGGTATCAGCAGGAACAATAACATCGTTAGTTCCAAACTTACCTTCTGTGCATAGCATGTGAGAATATGAAATTTGTGTCTCAAAGGGATCTTCTTTCGAAGCATCCAAGAGGCCTTTTTAACGCTTGAAATCGGCAATTTGCGAATAGGAGGTAGTGTCAGAGGTCAAGATTTTGAGGTAATGAGATGGGCAGATGGTATTCAGATATCATCGGAGAATACTGGAAGTTCCAGGTGAAAGTATCGGGTGTCAAACGCGGTATATGTAGTGTCCTCAAGGCTAAGAAGTAGGAACGGAGGTAGGCTAGGGAGCATCGATCGTCAAAACGGACATAGTGCCATCAATTCTGCAAGGGGCATGGAAGGTGAAGTGCTCCTTGAAAGGGGGTTGTGTTGGTAAAATGGCCGTTTTAGGAGGAAGTAAAAGAATTATTACAGCTCAAAATGACATATCCAAAAGAGTGACTGGCTAAGCGTATATTTGGTTTCCAATTGTATTTTAACTCAAGAAATCGTGTTTGCCATTATCTAAACAAGCCTTTAAGTATCGATGGTAAGGGTCGTCTGGTTTAATCACAATCAACGCCTTAGCATTTTGAAATATATTTAATCTCTCAGCTAGCTTATTGAAACAAATAAGTTCTCCAGTACGAGATGCATGCTAACCAATTTATCTCATTATTAATGATCGGATCAGCTTCCAAAAACTCATACTCCATTTCCATATCATAAAATTCAAAAAAAAGAAGCTTACCTATCCTTTGTGATGATCTATCGGCAACATCTTCAGTTTGCATCAGTTTACCTCACATTCTCTACAGAAGCTTCAACCAGCAGTTCCACTTCGGCCTAACTTGCTCAATCTCCTTTGTGATGATCCCACAGCAGCCTTCCACTCTGGCATTGTCCACTTCAGCCCCTTCTATGGCGCTGTGTTCTCGCAGTGGGACGCCCTGCAATTGCACCTATCCTGTTCGTTTTTTTTTCATGGACAACCTGTTAGGGTTGTCTCGCATGTTTAATGGAGGAACGACGGTTCGAATTGGAGAAAAAGTCTCACGTCGCTAAATAACATGAAGAAGTTGTGTATAAATATGGGTTGGTAGTCACGTAACATTGGGGATTCTTTTTGTTACAACAAAGTGTGTACCAATCCATATGCGTACAACAAAGCGTGTGTCAATCCATATGCGTACGCCACGTGCTGGAGATGGGGAGCTTGGTCCGGCCACCGTTACACAACAGCATCATCCACTTGCCAACACTCTACAGCCAATATCATGTCTTGCAATTTATGTCACATGTTGACACCTTTCAAGCCACAGGTTTTTCAACTATATGCACTACCAGAAAGCGCACAGTTTTCATCTATTTCCCATGCAACCACATGCTGAAACTGCCTTACCACTTGCATTGCCTTCATCACGTGTGCTTCTGACAGTATTTGCACATGCATGCCTCAGTTTTGTATCTCAGTTCTCAGGTAGAAGTCTTTCCACGTTAGGAACACCCGCTCTAACCTCATGCAAGCCTTTCCTCTGCACTATAGTCTTACTTCACCACTCAGTTGACGTTTCTCATGCAGCCTGCAGTCAGCACTTGCATTGCCTTTCGTTTCCTTAAACTAGTTAAAATTAATGTATACTAGTATGGACCCGTGCTTTGTACATGGACTGTTTGTGTTATTGTATACGTTGATATTTTGTTTGAACGTAAATATGTAAACGGAAAGCAATAGCATTTTTTAAAAATTTTAAAAAGACGTCGAGTAAATTAGTTCAACGAATTTTCTTTATTAGTAGAACACATATTATCTCAGTAGATGTATTTCATGCAGCCGATCATTTACGCGATGATCTATTTGTGTAGGAACATGATTTTGTTTAGAGTAAGATGAATTCAAATATAGGAAAAAGTCGACAATATGTTGTACATGATTCTTCCACCTCCAACGGAGACAACTCATCCTCGTAGCATAACTAAAATTTTTTAAGCGCAAGCACCAGCAGTTTTGGCTTGTGTTTGAATAAGGAGTAACAAATGTTCGCTTTTCCAACTTGTTAAATGCTCCGAGGCTTTGACAAATCGTAGAAATCCGAAGGTACAATGAATACCGACTTCATTTCGAGTTTTGCTTTCTAATTTTTAACATGCACTACAAATAGAGCAGATGAGAAAACATTAATACAACAAAGAGATGCGGTAAAGTTATTATTTTACATTCTTTTGTTATTTCTTGAAATTCAAAAAATAAAATAATTTTTTTATCCTGTACATTAATTTATTTTCAAATTTACCGTCTTTGTAGAGCATGTGTCGTTTGTACTTTTATTTGAATGGAAACCCAAAACTAAAATGGATAATCCAAGAGAAACCTTGAGGATTTGCTTTAGCTTTTTGCAGCATATTTATCAAATTATCCTTGAGATTTCTTTCCTAAATAAGAGATCAAATATTTAGTCCTACATAGCCAAAATAATTCAAGAGCAGCTCTTCATATACCAGTCTATCACAGTTGGAACTACCCAATCATGCTTCAACTATAACGACTATGGAAGGCATACAGTATACAGCCTACACGGGAATCTCACATGAATTCCACAAGAGAAGCATGCAACAAAATCATAATAAACAAAGTTAAGTAAAGGAAAATAATATCAACTACAACAGTTAATGACATTGCCACACAAATGTCTAAACAGATGATCCCAATGATCCATCATGTAACATACATATTAATCAGAACAAATGGTTGAATGAGCTGATTCAATAAATACCAGCAGATTTTCAAACTAGCCCAGTAAAAAAATATCTTGCTAGCTAACATATCATATATGAAGAACGCACACATTGCTTTTTTCAAATTGGTTTCTTTTTTCTGTAGCGAAGTCGAAAGCAAAAGAAATCATCGGGAAATTTCAGGCGGTGGAGCTATAGTACGAGTGTTGTAGGATTCACAGTTGGGGCACTTGTGCCCTATAATGTGGAACTGGACTTGATTAGTGCTGATGCAGTCGTTGCATAGAATCCACACCTACACGAAAGTTTAAAATGTAAGCCGATGTATCAGAATATGAAAAGAAATAAATGAAGAAAATAATGGAGAGAAAAAAAGATCAGGTAGTTAACCTTGTAACGGTAGTCCAGTGGCATCAGTGTTGCTTGAATCTAAATGATTACATCATTAGTTGTTAGAATTAGTGAAGTGGGAAACAAAGTTTATCGATCAAAATATAAAAATGCAGCAAACAAAATGAATACACAAAATCTTGATGAACTATGTGCTTGTTGCAAATAATGGTTTTAGAAAATTCCATATCACTTTTTTTTTCTTTTTAGTGAAACTTGATGGATACAAAAGACAATGGAAAATTGTAGGTACTAGATAATTGAAGGTTATGATACGGATTTATAAATGAAATGGGTAGCAAAACAGGCATTCATATTTGAAGAACTTAATTTTCACCCCTGTTTCTCTTTCTTTCGCTTGATTTTCTTTTCTTCAATTTTTTCTTCTGCTTCAATTTTGTTACAATCAATTTCAAGTAAAAACAAATATGCAATCACTCGCTACGAACTTCTTACATATGTACAACTGCATTTCCTTGCATCTTATGTAGTTGACCCTGTCTAGGAGGCCGCATTCTTGGTCTTCATATCACTACACTTCCGTATAACTTTAGAGCAGTCGAAAAAATAGTACACACTCTTTATGCAGTGAGGTCTTAGATAATTAGAGGCCCAAAAGTCTATTTAATGGATCCACTGAGAACTGTTGACTATCTACTATATTGTTTTTTTATTTCAAACCTTCTTTTTACTGTTTAAGACCAACATCCAACATACATCATATTAACTGTAAAAATCTCTATCAAAAATACAAAAATTAAGCGTCGAACGATAAATTGGACGGACAAGCACCATTGCCCAAGTGGTTAAGTAATTCGGTCTTGGTGCAAGAGGTAACAAGTTCGAAATTTGCGTAGCGTAATTCGAACGTTTATTGACATATGATAAGTTGTCCCAATGACATGTTGTATACAAAGTACCATTTCAAAAAAAAACAATAAATTGGATGGTTGTGGTATAGATATCACATTTGTACCTTTGTTAACTAGGAAAAAAAATTGCAGATACAATTTATCTTGGTTTAATCACTAAATGACTGTATTTGTTGCATGTGAACCATAGATTTGTTTGAACGAAAAAAATAACGTTAAATTACAGATAATTATATATGTGTGTGTGAGCGGGGGGATACAAAAACTCACGGGCGTTAGATATTTTTGTCCTTATATGGACGGTGGAAATCAGGGGGCAATCCAATGGTGCAGATCCATTGTGTCACCAATTGTGTGTCTACATTTTGTGTCTACATAGACTATATATATATATATATATATATATATATATATATATATATATATATAGTGGTACCCTAAGCAACTGCCTAATTAGACCAAATATTGAGCTAGCTCTGTTTCACATCTAGCATTAAATAATGGTAACTTCAACTTTTATTCATCAGCTAAAAAAGCATAATTTCCACTTGTCAAAATCTTTGATATCAACTGTTCATGGAAACCTTTATTCCAATGTTCTTAGTCTATTATCTGTCTTACATATAGATGAAATTTGCTTGATGCTCCATATCAAACATATAAACAGTTGACTTGGATAAAAGTTGAGCCTCGGTCGGTTGGAACTAGACAACTTAAATTCATTACAGGCTTAACAACATTCAGTGTTTTCAAAGCTGCATTATCATTGTTTAGTACAGTATGACAATATTGTCACTGTCACATACTTATGGTACGAAAGGATTTGCAACATTCAGATCAATGGAACTGGTCTCCTATCATAAAAGACATAAAAATATGATTCTATGAGAAACTTAGGACCCTTTTCATTTCATTTTGAATTTTGTAAACATTGATTACAAAAAGGAAGAGAGCGGATGAGAAGATTTAAAATTCTAAGCAATTACGACAAGAAGGGACGGCGGAGAGAGGATGAATTGTTTTCTGTGATTTTGTTATATCACAAAACACGAAAAACAAAATAAATTTGTTTTCTATTTTGTATTTTTACCTCATTTTCTAAGTTGGATGTTTTTCAAAAAATACATAGGCCACACAAGTGTTCGTTTGGACGGAAATCCAAAACTGAAAATCGCAAACCAAACGAGGCCCTAGTGCTTGTTTGACTTGAAAATGAATTTTGTATTTTGCACTTTCAATATGCATTGCAAATGATATGAGAGAGGAAAGGGTGGAGAATCCTGGTCATTACAACAAAGGGTAGAAAGGAAAATAAGAAGCTAGTTTTTGATATTTTTTAAAAGGCGTAATACAAAAACAAAAAAGTCACTTTCAATTTATTTGTTATAACCATATTCTAAGTTAGACCGTTTTCCAACTACTTCTCCCTCATTCATTATATAATACATGTTGAAAACGCAAAACACAAACCTTTTTTCATTCAAAACCAAACAGATCCTTAAATTTGTACAAAGCACAAGCATCTTTGGTCCCTTTTTACAACAAAACCTCTCATCTAGCCAAATTCATTTGACCGTTCATTATTACATATAATGTATTTTCATAGGGAGTTTGTAAGTGGTAACTGGATAATGAATCATTCCATGTAGCATTCACTGTACTATACCTTGCTTCCAATATTAACAAATTATTGTTGTTACCCTTCTAACACTGAACTTCCACCGAAAACTCATATTTAAAAAATAGGCAATCAAAGCATCACATGGCCTACTTTATTATTAAGGTGTATTTTGTTCACTGGTGAAGTTCACTCCATATAATTATTCCGTGGTGCAAATAGGGAGGTTTGATTTTTTTTTTTTTGGTTGCTGGGTTGGTTTTTTTGTTTTTTTTTTTGGGGGGGGGGGGGGGGGGGTGTGGTGCGCAAGTTGGTTGTTGGTGTGGTGACCATTCTGAATTTTGAGTAATGATGGGAATTGATTGTACAGGATTCATCCATGCACCGTTGTTTCGACCATCGAACAAAGTACACATACTCTTCCAGTTTTTCATATTCTACAGCAATCATCATCACGCACACATACACGCATTATGTGCACGTGAGATCCTTTGCCCCACAACTACTATGCACCCCTTGTCCACACTAAATTATATATTCATTCATTTTATGTTTATTACAGATATACAATGAATTCAATTGATAAATGAGTGGTTATGGTTATGTGGACACAAGTTGGTTTCAGGACAGAGAATCTAAACACCATCACGTATGTCACACACTAGTATATATGACACTAAAAAAGAGTAAAAATAAAAATATCACCTCTTCATCAAGTTTTCTCCAATAATTTGACAAATCGGCTATTGATTTGGAGCAAATTGGGCATGAATATCTAGTAAACCAAAAGAAGATATGTATTAAGAAATGAGCAAAACAGAAGTACATTAACTACAGATTGATAGGCCTTACTGATCATGGGTCATCATCTCGCTTAAACACTCAGCATGCAGTGTGTGACCACATTTTAGAACTCTTGTCTCATTCAGTGAGTCAAAAAGATACTGTAGAGCAAAATTTGATTAAAATAATGAAGTTATACGAGATTCAGTATGAAAAATACAAAAAGAATGTCATAGGAATGCACCTCGTAACAAATTGGGCAATGATTTTTCATTGAGTTCTCCACGCAACTATGCTTATCACGTAGGCCGTTTGAATAGCATGATCCTGTTGGCTTATTGACAATTATTTAATGAGAAGAGAAGTTTACAAGCAACAGAAATTGAGGTTGAATACAATAGGTTGGATGAATGTATACGACTTGTTCATAGTTTAAGTTTGACAACCGCCATCTACTATGTTTCCAAAAGTTAAAACATAAAAAAAGTCTGAAAAAAATAACACAATAGTATACATCTGACACTTGTAGTTTGATAAAGAACCAAGAAAGGCAGATTTGCTAAAGGGTTTAAGGTTTCATGAATTTTTGTTTAGCTGTCTTGTATACAGTAGGTTTCGATCTAAAACTAACATGAGATTTCTATCTCAGGTGGGAAACAATTGTTAAAAATAAATTTCAAGGTTTCGCATGGAAAGTTGAAATCTCAGCTGTCTCAGAGTTTTCGAATTTGAAATTTTGAAGTGTGATAATGGTGGTTTTAAACGTTGGCTTTTATTTTCCTTTACAAAGAAAACAAGCCTAACAATTAGTAACAAAGTCACTTATTTGTTCATGAATGTACTACACATACACATACTTGGTCCTTAATGTCACATTCAGTAGTGTAGAAATACAAATTACACAGGTGCAGAGTGCTGTAAATGCCTATTATTCATCAGGAAAATAAGTTTCAGTCTTGTTCGAAACAATGTCAATAATACATATGGTACTATAAAGTAGAACCTATGTTACAGCACAAAAGCCAAAGATGGACTAATATCCAATATTAAAGATGACAAAATGATCATGCCTTAAAACCAACCTAATAAGTGGTATTGTCTCTAATCATAAATGAAGCAAGACAAAGTTAGAACAAGTAGACCAGTTTTTGCTCAAAAGGGTTTGCAAGCATATCAGTGACTATGTCAAAATACGGATTAAATTGACCAATCAACTCCAGTTTGTCCTCTAGCACTTCTAGTTGAATATGTCAAAACATGGATCAAATTGACTAATCAACTCCAATCTGTCTTTTCTAGTACTTCATTAAGCGTTAATGTAGAGATAACACCCTTCTAGACAGTCGCCTAGGCCCCGCTAGAGTGCTACGCAAGGCTTACTGTCTAAAGTTTCACCTAGGCCGACCTAGATAAGTTTTATTGTCTCATGTAAGAATTTAAACATGTATTTAGGCACTAGGTAATTATTATTTAAGTTTCTATGTCACGTATAAGCATCAATAGGCAAGTTTTAGGCAATCTTGCATCCTTAGCTACTCCTAAACACATCCATAATCTCAAAGTTTCAATTTATATCGACGAGCACTGAACAAAATACACTGAAATTTTATCCAAAATACATGAGTTATCAAAAACGCCTAGCTTCGGTTAATTCTTGATTAATCCCATCTAAATGATTGATCCCTAGTCCATACTTACGGCCTAACGATTTTTACAACTTTGAAGGTAAACGATGGAGTGCTACAAGAGAGACTAAAACTCCAACATATCTCTTTAATATGTTCAATCACAGGCAAAGGGTGAATGTGAATCTATAAGATTTATATTACACTGCGAGAAAATCTAAGTTAACAGAGATTCAAATCCTTGCACATACCACATTTTTTGCAATGGAAATAGTTATCTTTCCCTCCAACTCGACAAATTCCACAGTCATCGCAATGATACTGCCCTTTTGTGGTATCATCATCGTAAAATTTGCAGATTTCACAAAAATACTCTCCCATATTCACCCCACAATTTGTGCACACTTGTGTGATCTGCAACCAATGAGAAAAGCTTAAATAGTAATCTCTAACTATAATGGTTTTGTATAGGATTATCCGAAACTATTTATCCCATATCGACCAAACGGCACTTGGGCTTGTGCACGAACAAACCTATATACATTAGTCACATATAAATATCATGCTGGAAGTTATAATATCTTACCTCCTGCTCTGTGTCACATACTAAACAAATCACCTACATAAATACTAACATTAGTCGCCTGTAAAAGCATAGTTTTTCATGGAAATAAGTTAAAATCAAATACTGACGTCTCACTTTTTTCACATCCTGACGGCAAATTTCGTGCTTCTGCATAAAAACTTAAAATTTAGAAATAAAGCAAAATAAAATAGCAAAACAGCACGGGTCAAAAATAAACAACTATAAAATTACAGAAGATTCATTGTGGCAATGGCGGCAATTAAAAATCTCATTGCAGCAGGGAGCCCGGATCTTACATCTCCTTCTATAGTGCTCGCACCTTCAATCAAAACAACAAATTATTTTTTATTGAATGGTTCAAAAATCATCAAAATAATGGGGGGGAAAAGAGGAAAAGGAATAACCCAAACTCCATCTTTCCAAAATCGAGGCGAGAAGATTGAATAAGCTTCTCCGTCGCCATAGATTGGAAGTCTGAGGAAATAAGGAATGAGATGGGAGCGCGAGATTTAGAAGGAAATGAAGGGGTCACGTTTACACAGTTTTGGTAGTTGAGTAATTATTGAAGACAAGGCCTGATTTGAGAAGGAATCGAAGGAAATGCAAATGGCATATTTAATTAACCAGATGTAAATGAAAGAAGACGCGAAGGGTAGCATGATAATTTGAGGGGTGCCATAAAGCAAGCGGGATGGGGATTTGAGCATTATCCAAGTAAGAATACTGGCCGACTTGGGAACCAATAGGGGATTTGCTTTATGCCAATTGGGTATTAAAATAACGTTTTTTTAACCGATTTGTACTGTTTTGACATAAATTTGAAGTCAAGTAGTCAGTAGCACAAATATATTTTTTAAATCCGCTTCGTTTTTAGGGTGTGTTGGCGGTAGACACGTCGAGTATACTTTCCGAGGCGGCGCATAGTGTGTATTCAAAATCATTTTCAAATATCAGATGATTATCTTATCCACAAACGATTGATAAGTCGGAAAACATATAGAAAGTTTTGGGTTAACATAATTTTTTTCAATCGCATCGGTTATAAAGTGGAAAACTGGAAGGAGGACAAACATAAAGAAAATTTTTGACGTAAGGACAACACGTTTTATATTTATTACGAAGGCCAAACTTTCTGTAAAAATACATCGCAAGGCCAAACTTAAGACGCAACTAAAATAGTAGTGGCTTGGCAGGCGACACGATGGGGGATGAGGCATAGGATGCGATGAGGTGGCAGGGCATGGGATGGTGACAGTGGATGGTCGAGGCGATGAGGTGGTAGCAGCCCAAGAGGCGACGAGGTAGTTGGTCGAAGTGGATTGGAAGGCAATGGAAGAGAATATTATTGGTGGTGTAGCGGCGAAGCAAGGTGTCGATGATGGTGTAGCAGCGAAGCATGCGTCGGCGATGGAAGAGAAAACGACCGAAGCCGATTGATTTTTTTAAACAGGTAACATGCGAAAATGCTAAATGTAATTAGCATTATCTTTAAGTGAAAATGAATATAGCATTATATGTGTATAATGCTAATTTAGTTTAGCGTTTTTTAAACTATAAAAAGGAATGATGATGCAAGTTTATTTTATCATTTTTAAACTGACACTTTAGCTATGAAGTATAATAACATTTTTAAACATGCAAAATGATAATTTAATGTAACATTTTAGATACAATGTTAGTAGCATATTAATGATATTTGAAATGATAGGTTGATGTAGCATTTTAACTATGAAGTACACTAACATGTTTAACGTATGCAAAATGATATCAAAATTTAGCTTTTTTGAATATAGCATTACAATGATATAATGCTATTTTAATTTAGCATTTTATAATGTTATTGATTTTTTAAAATTCAGATCGACGATAATTTAATCTATTTCATAGCTAACGCCGGCGAAGATGGAGCAGGACGCAGTGCAGGTCAGGTCGAGGCAATGACGCCGGCGATGAGGAGAGCGGCAACGACGATGGAAAGAACGGTAATGAAAAACCAACAGATTGACAAAGACGATGAGGAGAGCCGCAATGACTCCGGCGAGGCGAAGCAGGACGCCGTGCAGGTCGAGGCTGTGTGGGTCGAGGTCGAGCCGTTGAAGGCGATGGAGATGAGAGGAGAAAGGGCTAAGAGGTTGTAGTATTGGCAGAAGAATAGAAGTAGCGGCAATTGAAAAGGAAGTGGATTTGAGATTGATGTGGAGAAGAGAGAAAACGTGATTTTGTCCTTGAGCCTAAATTTGAAAACTTCTTGACTGTATTTAAATTTTTTATTAATGTTTGTCCTTTTGGCTAATTACCACGGTTATAAAAGTGTAAAAAATAAACAGATATAATAATAGTGAAAAGTTTTGACAGATAATATAAATTAAGTGCACGTAATGTGAACCACTAACTTAATAAATATCTTTCATTGTACTAAAATACACATAATTTAGACAATAATCTTGCTAAAAAACGAACGGATATTTTCGAATGCGGATATCTTTTTATCCGCATTTATTTTTACGGATATCGAATATTAATACGCTTTTCGGATATGGATGCGAATGGATTTCGGATTTTTCAGTTATTCATTGACAACCCTAATTTGCAGCGAATGGAAGCGGGACATTTGAGCGGAGTATTTAAGCTTGGTAGATTGTTAAACAGGGTGTGCGTTTGCGGCTATAAACGGGGCATTTGAGCGAAGTATTTTAAATTGTGATTTTTAATTTAATTGTTTTATAGTTAATTAATGAATATTTTTTTATAATACGCGTTTAATAACTGCAAATAAAACGCATAATACAAACTCCATATTTCATTAAAACACACCTAGACATTTTAAATTCAAACACTACCAAACCAAACAAACTAGAAAAATAAACGAAACAAATTAAGAAAACAAACTATCGACGATGGTGGAACCAACCCAAATGATAGCTAATAAATCCAAATATCTCATCATCGAGTAATATCTCTACCACACCTGAGATCGAGAGATCGTTGCGAGCTAAGACCGAGAGATCGTTGCGATGAAACTCTGTAATCTCTCATCTTTGGACAACACTAATAGCAGACAAAATACAATAACAACGCGTCACTGAGTTGGTGAAATGGTTACCCTGAACAAACGATCGTCCACCCACATGCATGCTTGAGTTGTCCTGCTCTGTCGGTCTGCTACGTCTAGACTAAACCTGTGTGATGTCTGCTTCCATCCAATTGTTATACAAATTTGTATCGACAGTAGTGAAAGGCTGAGCTAGTGGAGCTAGTGATATCTCATACTTGCAGGTTCCCTTTCATACGCAACCTCCAAATAGCTTATCCAGCTCCCTGAATTTTGACGGGGCATTTCTCCCTTATCTTTTGTATTTACACGCAGGACCGTTCCACCACTCATCGGAACTGTCAAAGCAATCATTCTCTACATCCCATTCAACGCCTTCTACCATTATCAGTCTGTTCCAATCGCCCCAGGGATGTTTCAGATTGTCCCATTTATCCTTCATTTGAGTTTGGGACCAATGAAGCTCAAAACGTTCGTTGAATTCCACAGCTACAACCACGTAAAACCCACTGTCGGAATGCACTTTGTCCACTAGAAATTCTACACGTCAATCAATAAACCTGGACATCCGTTCGTTTGTCCATAAAGCTATGACTTGGGAGAAAATGTAATCAAAAATTTCAAAAAATAATATATCTGTGGTAGGTGCGGAAAAAATAAGCATAGTAGGGGAGAAAATTACTTGAAAAATGCTTGAACGGGTCGGAATAAATTGCGAGAAGGAGGAGGATGACTGTTTTGCTGGTGTGGAGTAGAGGAGGGAAGGACTGCGTTTATATAGGCGATTCAATTTCCAGCTTATATGAAAACGGACAAAATGCCACGCTACTATTTACGACGTGTTGAAAACAGTAGTGTGGCATTTTTCGACTACGAGCGACACCTTGATATTTTAAGAAACTATAACATAACCAGGTGTAGGGCATACAACACACCATATAAATATTTAATAGTACACTTTTATTTTTCTTTTTAGTCTTACGACGATGTAAATGTTTATTCCAAATTAAAATTTCTTTTTTAGCTGCTTTTTTATTACTTTTGACAGTTGTTTGTTGACAAATTTACCAATGTAATCTTAAGAACATGATATAGCAAATCTTTTGAAGTACAGTAACTTCAAACAACAAATTCTAATTTCAACTAGCAATTATCCCTGGCATTGTAGGTATAGAAGCAATTTTGGTTACGTCCTTCATTATTGAACCTAGAATTGTTCGGATCATGTTCTTCATGTTTTTGTGATCAACCTTGAGTGGTTGCAGCTTAGTTTTATCAAGCATATTCCCTCTTATAACCACATTAGAACAAAACAATCATATTACAACTTTTACTTTACAACTAACACAAACCGATAGTTGTTATAGGTTATTAATGGTTTTTAATAATTGGTTAATAAAAGTATGGAATTTTAATCCATATTATAGAAATAATATTCATAATAATAAAATGAAATTGATTTGGATTCGAAATGATCTTACACTTAGAATTTATTACATTATGTGCATGCTCTTTTTATTTTATGCTAACATGAACTTTTCTTTTTACCATCTCTGTTGGCCATTTTATACACATATTTGAGTAGTCTTGTGAATATGCCATTGATGTTTGTATGCAACTACATGGGAACGATTTACTGGCGATTGTCATTTAGTATGTCCATATAGATGCATTTAGACTTTTAAATAGAACATTTTCCTTGCACAAATCCTTGATTTATACAATTAACATAGACCATAGATTCATAATATCTCCATGAATTCCCACGGCTATCTTGAACTGTTTAGCCTTACACAATGGCAGCGGTTCAAGAAAGTTGTGGAAATGCATGAAGAAATTAGGGGTTAAAAAAAATGTAGCTTTTAAAGGAAAGGGACTGTTTAAAACTTACTGTTTTATTATTGTTGTAGTTACTACTTTCTTTTCCACGTACGCACAATCTGATCCACACAAGATATGGACAAAATATGGATAAATTTTCTAAGGTTTCATAATTTTTAATTAATAATTTCATACTTATAACTATGTAGGGTTGACTAAGGACGTATTTTTTTTAGAATGACAGAGGAATATAGATAAGCCAGTCGAAATTTCGTACATAAGCGTGCTAAAAGTGAGGGTAATTAAGAAAAAAATTGTTTGCCCATGTCGTCGATGTAGAAACCTTATTTGGCATTCTCCAAGAGATGTTATGACACATTTGGTGTGCTTTGGAATTGATCCAACATATGATGTATGGATCTTTCATGGAGAAGCACATCATTCACGAAATGAAGTAGACGAAGTGACAGATACATACTAATGTAATTCGATGCAGAAATTGAAGATGAGGAGAATGGATACCGTGTTAATGATAAACCTAGGGAAGGGACTAAGAAATTGTTGGAGATAGCTGAAATACCTTTATATCCCGGTTGCACAAGCCACATAAAGTTGACTGCTACGATACTTCTTTATAAACATAGGGCTCAAAATGGTATAACCAACACGGCGTTTATGGAACTTCTTAAGCTCATCCGGGATATGATACCTAAGAAAAACAAGCTTCTTGATTCAACATACACAATAAAGAAGATGATTAAATCATTTGGTTTAGGTTATAGGAACATACATGCATGCGTGGACGATTATATTCTATTTAGCAAAGAGCTTGCATATTGTGATTTTTGTCCTAAATACGGCAAATCACATTGGAAAAAGAACCAGATAAGAGAAGATGGAAAGTAATCCAAAATACCTGTGAAGGTTTTGAGATACTTCCGCTCATACCAAGGTTGAGAAAAATGTTCATGTCGCCGGAGACACCAGAAAAATTAAGATGGCATAGTAGTGATGAAAGAGAAAATTACAAACTACAACATCCTATAGATTCCTCTCGGTGGTCTACAATTGATAGAATGTATCATTCCTTTGCAACTGATCCATGAAATATAAGTCTTGGCCTCCCAAGTGATGGTTTAACCCTTTTGATGATTGGAATTCAACATATAGTTGTTGGCCTGCTTATAACTTCCCTCTGTGGCTTTGTATGCATAAAGATAGTATGATGCTATCTTTATTGATTCCTGAACTGCGACAACAAGGAAATGATATTGATGTGTATCTGCAACCACATATGGAAGATTTGAACAAATAGCGAAAGAAAGGGGTAAAGGTGTATGATGCATTCAATCGTGGCGAATTTAGATTAAATGCAATTCTGATGTGGATAATAAATGATTTTCCAACTTATGAAAATTTAGAAGGTTGCATTGTAAAAGGTAAGAGAGTATGTCCTGTTTGTGGCATTAACACATGTTCGATATGGCTACCATTTAGTAAAAAATGCGCATACTTGGGCCATAGACGATTTCTTGCATCTAATCATGAATATCGCCATTGGAAAAACTTATCTGATTGAACCATACAAAATAGGCAAGTGTCCCCTATACATACCAGTGCTCAAATCTTCGAAGATGTCAAAGATATTTAATGAGTAGGGTAAAAACAAATGAGGAAGAGGTAGATGGTAGAAAAAGAAAGTGGGAGATGTGAAGAAAAAAGAAATCCAAATACGGAAAAAGAAGTCCATTTTCTTTGGTTTGCCTTATTGGAAGGTAAAATATAACTAAAAATAAAAATGCCTTTTCATTTGATATCCATGCCTACTAATTAGTATTTTACTATCGATCTGTTATACACATTTTTCTGGTTTTTGCAGACAATTCCTTTGTGTCACAATCTAGATGCAACGCACGTCGAGAAAAATATTTACGAGAGCATTCTTGGTACATTGCTTGATGTCAAAGGAAAAAAAGATGGAATTACTTCACCTTAAGATTTGGAAGCAATGCGTATAAGGAAGAAGTTGTATCCTATAGATGTTGGAATTAAAGTATTACTTCCTACAGCACTATGCACCTTAACAGGCTAAGAAAAAGAGATCTTTTACGACAGGATGAGGAATTTGAAGGTGCCTGATGGGTATAGCTCAAATATTGGGAAATGTTGTGCAAAAACAGGATAAAATTTCAAGTTTTAAGTCACATGATTATCATGTTTTGCTGCAATAACTATTGTCTGTGGCGTTGAGAGGGCTTTTGCTCATAGGTACAAGGAATGCATTGCTGCGACTATGTTCATTTTACAATGGCTTATGCCAAAGAGTGCTTGATAGAGATAAATTAGAATCCATAGAGAATCAAATTGCATTAAAATTATGTGACCTTAAGAGATTCTTTCCCCCTTCCTTTTTTGATATCACGATTCACTTGACGGTATGTTTGGGGAAGGAGGCAAGAATATATGGACCTATACAATACTGGTGGATGTATCCATTTGAGAGGTAAATTTTTATGAATACTTGACGTAATTAATAAAATATGCGCTTACAAAATCATTTTATTCTTATGTGTTGATTATAGGTATATGAAAATACTAAAGGGTTATGTTAAAAATCAAGCCCGATCTGAAGGGTGCATAGCCGAGCGCTATTCTGCTGAAGAATGTATTAAGTATTGTGCTAGATATATTGATGATGGGTTTGAATTTAGAGGAAGAAAAATCAGAATGAAGTGCAACAAAGTGATTCCATACTCAATGGGTGTCCGATTTCCAAAGGAAAACCAATATTACTTTCCAAGGAGGTGATTGATGCTGCTCATTAGTATGTGCTATTCAATACAGATGGTGGAGCCATAAGTAGAGTAAGTGTAAGTTCAACTCAATCATTCTATATAAAAACAATTAAATTTTAACTTTTACATTTGTATATGCAGAATGCATAAGAAGGATTTGAAACGTCTGTACCCTCGACTTTTACAATATGATATGGAATTCTCAAAACTGCATTCAGAGACTTTTAGTTATCGGTTTGGAAAAATGGTTGAAATAGTTATATCTTCTTTCACTAAACCAATTAAGCTTCATATATGCACATATTATTGTCCTATATCGTTATATACAACATTTTATATGTCCAGGTTAAAGATGAGAGAAATGTTTCAGATGTTAGCAAAATAATAAAATGGATTTCATACGGGCCTCGGTCGCAAGCAGTTTCTTAAACTGGCTATATTGCCAATGGATGTCGACGTTTCCATACTAAAAACTATTAGAAGTCTACACAAAGTATTGGTGTTTCCATTGAGGCGAATACTATTTGTGCAGATAGGTCCATTGAGGAAATTATTTATTATGGCATCTTTCATGAGATTTTCTTGTTGGATTACCATCTATTTCAAGTTTCTTTGTTTAAATGTGATTACGAAAATATTTATCGTGGAGTTAAGGTTGAAGATGGCTTTACATTAGTTAATTTACATCAGTTCCAAAATCAATCTGCAAGCGATCCTTTCATCTTAGCAACACAAGTTGTACAAGTGTTCTTCTCTAGAGAAAGTAGTTCTTCAAATTGGTATGTTGTTTTGAAAGTACCTTCTAGAGGTTTTCATTAATTGGAAAAATATGAGGAGGAGGAGGAAAACACAACGAGTAAACCACTAGATGAGTCGCTACTTAATGATAGGGATGTTGATAATAAAGACGAAAGTTACATAAGGAAGATATGCGATGGCATTTTGGTATGAATAAGCATTCATTGTTAATATGTTGTTTTATATGTAATCATATGCGATAAAGTGTTTGTTATGTTGTTATATAAACCGATGAATAAATTTCTCTTCGTATTAAAAAGATATAACTCATCAAATCACACTCGAGTTTTCGATAGAAGTGTATCAAAGCAAATTTACATCGTATCACACATGGTTATTTTCATATTTTTATTGATATTATTCACGGTCGTTACATATCAAAAAACTTCCTATACTAATCAATATAATGTTAATTTTTTTTTACATATTATGATTTTTTTTCTAGGTTGATCACTTGGAGAAAGTAGCTTTAACTTGTTGCATCTATGGGTAAGAACGAGCGACATCATGGAGAAGTGAACGCTGATGCTATTTTTACCTCAATTCCAACTATAACCCTAACTAATGCTATATTTATTCAAATAATTTCAGAGTTCGAAGCAAGCAATGAAAAGATCAAAGAAGCAAAGTATTGCTGCACTTGCAGCTGCTCGTGGTCTAATTGAGGCTAATCGTGGTATTAAAATCTCTAAAATGAAAGATGTTGAAGTTGAAGTTGGTTGTACTCTTAAGGATATGAATGTGACTCTTAGAAAATCTCCACGCAAGCACAGTTAAAGTCCTCCACCCATCATTCCTTGCCACTATTCGGCCCCCCTCTAAAACGTTACTACCACACACTTCTCCAATTCTCTTCATTTCACTCCCCTTTAAATATTGTTACCACACACACGTCTAATCCTCATGATTAAACTCCTCTTCAAAACTTCAACACCACACACTCATCTAATCCTCTTGATTCAATTCCCCACCAAAATGTCGTGACCACACAAACGTCCAATCCTCATGATTCAACTCCCATATAAAACGTCAATCCCACACAATCATCAAATCCTCTTAATTCAACTCCCCTACCACACACATGTCCAATCCTCATGATTCAACTTTTATGGATTCTTCCTTCGAAGAGGCAAACATGGTCAAAACTAAGAGAAAATAAGGAAAAACAGTGATGTGATTATTTTCTTTGACATAGAACGAGAAGGTATAAATTGAGTTCAATGACCTAAATCAACATATTGGTCCAGATTCCAAATATTTATCATCGTATCTTGGGACTTTAGCAAGGTAGATGGTACCTGTGACAATTAGCAATCGGAGGAAAGTCGACGACAAATTGAGAGCTAATATATGGACATGTATTCAGGTACTGCATAATTGTCATGTACATCATAAATTTCATGCTAATTTCAAAATTGGGCAATGCAGTGTGAAAAATAGAGCCATTATCCATCTTAGGATTTAACTAAATAGTTAACAGATCAAGCCATGCAGTCGGATGACAAAATCTACGAATACAGAGTCTGATAGAAACTTGAGTGATATTATGTAACCGTATGCAATGATATACCTGGACTAAGTTATATTTTCTTTCTACAAAGTTACATGTATAACAACCTTCTTGAAATTAGTAAGACAAGAGAAGTTTTATGCAAGGCTAAATTTCAATCAAGTTTATCTTATAAAAACGCGTTATCAGTTCTAGGGACATTCAGCAAGAGATGAATGTAGGATCGTTTTCACCCTAGAAGAGGGTGAATAGGGTGTACTAGTAATAATAGAAATTAATGTGAAAATAAAAACAATATCAGAAAGTAATGCAGTAAAGATCACACACAAATTTACCCAACTTCGGCAAACCCCTGCCTAAGTGCTGCCCCTAAGATTTCTGCTAAAAATTAAGTAGTCAGATGCTTACACATGTAAACTTGCGACGCCCGCTAACTTAACTAACCTAACTCTAAGTTTAAAACCCTGTCACAACTTAGCCATTGAGTTATGAATTCTCGAACTATGCCACGTAGTTCGTAACCTAATTACACAACTAGAAAGTTACACAATTTAAAAGGAAAATTACAAAAGCAAAATTTAAACACAAAAACCCTATTTATAATTTAAGCCCAAAATAAAAAATACGGCCCAAAGTATATAAAAAGATAATGTCTTCCTCTTTTGTATTCGACCCACTAATCATAACTTGAGACATCTCCTCTTTTCTTTTATTTATGATGAGTTCAGCCACCTTCTTTTCCTCTTCAATAATTAGGGTTTCTGGAATTGAAGTCGCCACCTTGAAGTTGATCGATTTAAGTGATGAATTCGACTCGGCTTTGCTTCGTCAATTGATCCTGCCATTGACTGGCTTGAGGCTGCTCCAATTTTGTCGAGCACGAATGATAAAAAATGGTATGCAATTTATCCCCTTTTCGATTTTGATTACACTCGACTTCGATTCGAGTTTTGAATTATATTTGTGATTTGTTCTAAGTGTTTGCTCTAAATTTTTGTCTCGAACTCGAATCTTATATTTGCCAGTGATGAAGTTGGGTTGATTTATTGGGATAAATTCCCTATATTTATGTTCGTATAATTTTATTTGATTTCTCAAAATGTTTGCTAGGCCATTAGATTATCGCTTAAACGATGGTGATAATTTTAACTTGTTCTTAGTTGACCTGTTACTGCATATTATTTTGATGAATTCGAATTTTCTCAATCCTATTTGAGTTGATCCATTCTTTTCTCTACCTTGACTTATTCATCTTTCGGCTTGTCATTTGAACTCGAGATATATTGTTGACCTCTTGAAAATTTACTGGTTCACCATGATTTGCTTTATGACTTTGTTCAACCTGCTGTTCTATTCATTTTCTGGCAATATTCGTATTTTCATTACACTTTAAAACTTCTCTGACTTGTTTTTTGTACTACAATTATTCATGTATACATATCCTTGTTTGCACTTCATGTTAGTGTTGATACTTTGAAGTTCTCATACTGGATGCACATATGCAGTTTGGTTTAGTTATGAGCCTTCATGTGTGAGCATCTTACTTCATGCCTCGACTTGTGTCTTTGTACATTTGCATATGAACTTGGTTAATTAGAGTCTGTTGAACTGTTGTTGCTGGCTTCATGTGTACATCACTTTATACATGTGCACTGTGCATGTTTTTATGATTGTTTTTGAAGTCTGGCTGTCTGGATAAATGTTTTCATGTATGTACATTTTGTTGAGGCTCCATGTTAACTGTTAGCTCGATCTGGCTTTGTTCCTCTTGAATTCTGGTCTTTGGTTCATGTCTGTTGTATGTTGAACTTGTGAGTTTTCATGTGGAGTTTCTTTTGGGTGAGTCTTGGACTTGTCTGAATTTTCTCATTTGAGCTACTATTTGGTTTGGTTATTCATGTTGCATTGTGTTGTAGTGGTCTTGTAGTCTGGTTCACTTTAGAACTGCAATCACTGCTCCATTGCTGTCTCCTCTGTTTCATATGTTTAGGTCTTTTGGTCATCATGTTCTTGTAGTCTTCTCTGTGAAGTCTGATCTGAGTTGCATCCCTTTATGTTCATGTGCATACTTGAGTTTGTTGAACTGAGTCTGGTTGCTAGGGTTGTTTTGTATTAATGTTGCATTTGGTTTTGGTCTCCACTATTTTGGTTGAGGTCGTTGTCATTGATTGCTTTTGAATCTGATTCATTTGTATACATGTTGTCATGTGGTCCTGAAACTTGTAGTCGGTTTCATGTTGGCGATGACTAGCTTGTGTTGGTTGTTGTGTCCACTGCTCTATTGCTTTGATTTTGGTCCATGGTTTTGTTCATGTCTTTGAAATTGATTTTGATCTTCATGTGGTTGCACCTGAGCATGTTTTGAACTAGTTGTTTGATTGAGGCTTCATGCTTCGTGTTGACTTGTTGATTTGTTTTGTATTTTTGGAGTCTGGTTGGTATGTTGATCTTGTGAGCTTTGAGTTACCTGTGCAGTTTCTTCGAGTCATGTATGCATTTGGGCATGTTGTTTTATTGGTTATAAGCATTTTCACTTGAGTTGAATCCAACCTAATGTTTTGGTTTGACCTTATGCTCACCTATCCCTGTAGTTTTAACAAGTAAGTGTATACCAATGTGCATGACCTTGTGACATGTACATTGATACACTGTGCATGTTACAAGCTATTCGTGTAAGATGAATTCAAAAGAAAATGATGATGAACAAGCGAAATAACAGAGGCAAATATATTTTCAAACACATGCTTCATTTTGCACTGCAAATTATTTTCTTTTCAATTTTAACGCATCAGTGTTTATTTTACAGATACTTTGGATGCTGGACATAGGCCGGAACAGAGTTGAAGATCAAATACGAGTGAGAGTGAATATGCAGTGTGGTGAAAATTGTAGATTAAAAATTATGTTGTAATTGAAATTGTATTGTAATATGTATATTTGTAGTGACAGCTCAAATTTGTACTGTTCAAATTTGTAATAAAATATTTGTTTGAATATAAATTTTGAGTTATTTATTTTATTCAACAAATATTTATTTGATTATGTGAAAAATAAAATAGTACAACAACAAATACATTTAAACGAATATATATATATATATATATGTTTATTATCATCAAAAAAATCATAGACTATTGTATTCTATAATCTCCCACTTTTGATGATAACAAACATATATTAAGATTTCGAATCTATTAAATGTATTTGGTTTTAATGAATTCCATTTGCTCCCCCTACTTGAATGCTTCACCTATAACAAGGCTCCCCCTTCACATATGAATGCAAATAAAATAAAATAAAAAATGCAATGAGCCTATATGATTATATGCTTGCCAAAATCTTAACTTCTCTCCCTTTTTTGTTATCAGCAAAAGAGTAATTTTGTTAGAAAATAGAGATAAAGTGATAGACATTAATACAACATTAATACCTAATCGAGTATAAATATTAAATTTCAGTAAAAATCAAACAAAAATCATAAATACTCTGTTAGACGCATATTCCACTTTAGAGTGATAGGGGTGATGTCGGCGTAGAAAACCATATAGTTGTCTCTATTTGTGGTATATTTATGACAAGAATTTGAATACCTACTAACCATGCATAATCGTTAGGACTTTTAAATGAGATTAATAGTATTCCCAATTTTTTTTAAAATGAATTTCAAGTATCTTCTAACCATGCATAGCCGTGAGGACTTTTAAAGGGATTAGAATCAACTCATCTATTTAATAATTAATTTTGATATGTGTTTCATACATGCATAATCATGAGGAGTTTTAAATGAGCTTGAAAGCAAATAATCAAAGATTCCAAGTAATTCCCACATGCATAACCGTGTGGACTTTTAAATGAGAGTGAATACTTTGGATGCTTTTATTGCTAATTAAATTCAAAAAATGAATAATTTTCCATTAAAAATACCACATTTTGACATATTATGTTAGATTTTGATGAGTGATGGTCGTTAGAAATATGATAAAAATAGAGATGGTCATGTAATTTTACCAACCAAAGTTATTACCAATTTTGTTTAAATTTTTAAAGAAATTTACTAAATATACTATCTCAAGTCATAATATATGATTAATATCAACACTCATCACTTTTTCAGTCACTATTTATCTGTTCGATAATCCGTAGGGAGTCAGATTAGTTAATGTAGTCATTTAAGATCAAATCTATAAATATAAAATCAAATTTGTGAAATGCCTAATCTGAAACGAAGTCAACAAAAACTATTTTCTGGAAGGGGTTTTATAAAAACGTTTGCCAATTGAAAATTATTTGAAATGAAAATTATGCAGATATTTTCTTTGAAAATTTGATGCAACTAATGAATGTTCCAACATAAGACACATTCCACTAGTACTTTTTCTATCAACTAGACAACCAGCATATTCTGCATCTGAATACCCCTTTAACTCAAAGTTATCAGGTGGATACTAAAGACCAAACCGTGAGATGTGCACTAAATACTTATAACCCTATTACAGCTTTTAAAATGTGATCCTTTTGGATTTTACTGAAATCGTGCACATAAACAAACAGAGAACGTAGTGTCTGCTTTAAAATCAGTAAGATAAAGAAGCATACCCACATGTATCTTGAGTGATCATTAACCAATACAAAACAATATTTCTTACCATAGTGTTGTTGGCATAATTTTTTTTTTAAATTTTCGCAATTAATCACCTTTCCTCTTACTAGATGGTTGAAATCAAATTATAGTGCAGATTTTCAAAATTTAATACATCGTTTGTCGCTCATTTTGACTCTGCCACCTCTATACTTCTCTAGGCTAGGGAACTTTGATTTGTCACCCATCATGGGCCTAGAATAGCCAGAATCCAGGTAACACTCTTGTTGTCCTTTAGCCTACCACCACACCTACATGAGGTTAGATTTTTGTGACCTATTTGTTTTTATAGGTCTATGATTATTAGTGACAAACGATTTTGAAAAACAAGTTTGCGTTGAACCAAAACAGTTTATGCTTGTTCCTTTTGGCACCCAAATTTTTTAACTTTAAGGGATTTCACTTTCGTGCCTTTAGGAATCCAAATTGGTATGGTTTTCATACGTTTGGGTCTATACCAGCAATTGCTACGATTGTGTTCAATTTCTCCACAAATCGTGCACTTGGAATTTACATGATTAATTTCACTTCTAACTCTTTCATATTGAGTATACACAGTCCTTGTCTAATAGTATTAACACTTTGTTTCCCTAATAACATATTTAGTGATTGTTCTCTTTTGGAGAATTTTCCTAAAGTTGTAGACAAATGTTGGACTTATGTTTTGTGATATTCATTTTCATTCAATAACAAAGAGCATTTTTTGATAGAATTTTCTCTCCTAGTATTTTCATTTTCTTTCAATGTCAAAATTTCATTTTCAAGCGATTTAATTCTAGTTTCTGATTTTTTTATTTCCTCTTCAAATGATGACACTTATCACACTTAGGGCTCTTATTTCTGTAGTTTTTAATCAATTGATCAAGTTTCTTATTCAGTTCTATCAAACTATCTCTTTGTGATTTAATTTTAGCATACTTCTCCCTAAGTCATTCAAAACAGCCATTCACTTTATGAAAATATATAAGTAATTGCGAGTGAGTAAGTTTTGATTCCGTGCTTGGCTCATCATCATCGCTATCACTTGTTTCTCCTCGACGACACAGGTTTTTCACTCTCACTGCCAGTGCTTTCATCTTAATATTTATCGCTTCCATCCCAAGTGACTGCAAAACTTCTCATTTTCAGTTTCTTTCCTTTGCCAAGTCGATTTTGAGGGAAATTAGGCTTGATATGACCAGGTTTATTGCAGTTGTGACAAATGATCTCTTGCTCTTCTAAGTTGTCTAGAACTTTGAAGATTCTATTCTTCAGTTGTTGATTTAGGGTAGGATTTCCATATTTTTGATTCCACCTTTTGAATTTCTTTGTTATTTGTGTCAATTCAGCTGCTCCATCATCATCATCACTTTCCGTTGTTCCTTTAAGAGCTATTGATTTCTTTCGCGTATCACTTCCTTCCCGTCCTTCCTTGAATTTGATTTCTAGCTCATAAGTGGTGAGATTTCTGATGAGTTCTTCAACTTTAATTTATTTCAGATCCTTTGATTCTTGAATAGAAGTCAATTTTGCTTCAAAATTTCAAGGAAGAACTCTGAGAATTTTTCGGACTATTTCCAGTTCTGTGTATGGTCTTCCTAGAGATTTGGATTTGTATACAAGATTAGAAAGTTGTCCATACATTTCTTTGAAACTTTCATCCTTTGCCATTATGAAGTTCTCATACTTACTACTAAGCATGGAAAAGCGAGATTCTTTGATTGGGATATTCCTTCATGAGTTACTTCAAGAGTGTGCCAAAAATTTCCTATGTAGTTAGACAATGTGAGACACATTAAATTCAATTTGATCTAATGAACAAATAATTGAATTTATAGCTTTAGCATTAGTGTTTTGCAATTTATTTCAAGATTTGTCCATTGATCAATAGGTTTTTCAACTTCTTGATTACCTACCATAATTGTTGGTGTCCTATATCCCATTTCAGCAATATTCCACGCATTTATGTTTTTCAGAAAAAAATTCATTCTATTTTTCCAATATGCATATTCACCATTGAACATTGTTGGTATAACTCTAGACCAACCCTCAGCAAAAGCATTATTAAAAGAAGCCATATAAAAAATCAAATTTTTAAGACAAAAAAATGGTTTTTGTTCATAGCTCTGATACCACTTGTAGGATGGTTTTCACCCTAGAGGGGGAAAGGGCGATAGGATGTACTAATAATAATAGAAATTAATACGGAAATAAAAACAATAACAGAAAGTAATGCGGTAGATATGACACACAAATTTATCCAGCTTTGGCAAAACCCTATATACGTGCTGCCCTTAAGGTTTCTACTAATAATTAAATAGTCAAATGCTTACATACATAAACTTGTGACACCCACTAACTTGACTAACCTAACTCTAACCTCAAAACCTTGCCATAACTCAGCCACCGAGTTACGAATTCTCAAACTACGCCACGTAGTTCGCAACCTAGTTACACAACTAGAAGGTTACACAATTTAAAAAGGAAAATTACAAAAGTAAAACTTAAGCACAAAAAATCTAGTTTTATAATTTAAGCCCAAAATAAAAATTACGGCCCAAAGTAGATAAAAAGAGAATGTCTTCCCCTTTTGTATTAGGTTTATTTCTGATTATTACTTGGGACATCTCCTCGTTTCTTTTATTTGTGATGAGTTCAACCGCCTACTTTCCTCTTCAATAATTAGGGTTTCTGGAGTTGAAGTCATCGCCTTGAAGTTGATCGATTTAAGTGATGAATTCAACTTGGCCTTGCTTCGTCAATCGATCCTGACATTGGTTGGCTTGCGGCTGCTCCAATTTTATCGAGCATGAATGGTAAAAAAGGTATACAATTTATCCCCTTTTTTGATTTTGATTACGCTCAACTTCAATTCGAGTTTTGAATAATATTTTTGATTTATTATAAATGTTCGCTCTTAATTTTGTCTCCGAACTCGAATCGCATATTTGCCAGTGATGAAATTGGGTTGGATTTATAGGGATAAATTGCATATATCTACGTTCATATAATTTTTTTTGATTCTTCAAATGTTTGCTCGGCTATTAGATTATTGCTTAAACGATGGTGATAATTTTGACTTGTTCTTAGTTGACGTGATTATTGCTTAAACGATGGTGATAATCTGCCTTAACTTGTTCATCTTCCTTCTTGTCATTTGAACTCGAGATATATTATTGACCTCTTGAGAATTTATTGGTTCACCATGATTTTCTCTGTGACTTTATTCAACCTATTGTTCTAATCATTTTCTGGCAATATTCGAATTTTCATTACACTTTGAAACTTCTCTGACTTGTTTTTCGAACTGAAATGTTTATTGATGTATGCATATCCTTGTTTGTACTTCATATTAGTGTTGATACTTTGAAGTTTTCATATTGGATGCAAATTTGCAATCTGGTTCAGCTATGAGCCTTCATGTATGAGCATTTTACTTCATACCTCGACTTGTGCCTTTGTACATTTGCATACAAACTTGGTTGATTGGAGTCTGTTGAACTGTTGTTGCTGGCTTCATGTATACATCATTTTATACATGTGCATCGAGCATGTTTGTGTGATTGTTTTTGAAGTCTTATTGTCTTGATACATGTTTTCATGAGTGTACATTTTGTTGCGGCTCCATGTTAACTGTTTGCTCAATTTGGCTTTGTTCCTCTTAAATTCTGGTCTTTAGTTTACGTCTCTTGTATGTTGAACTTGTGAGTTTTCATGTGGAGTTCCTTTTGGTTAAGACCTTGTCTTGTCTGAATTTTCTCATTTGAGCTGCTGTCTGGTTTGGGTATTCGTGTTGCATTGTGTTGTAGTGGTCTTGTAGTCTGGTTCACTTCAGAACTGTAGTCACTTCTCCACTGCTATCTCCTCTGTTTCGTATGTTTGGGTCAGTTAGTCTTCATGTTCTTGTAGTCTTCTCTATTGAAGTCCGATCTAACTTGCAACCCTTTGTGTTCATGTGCATACTTGAGTTTGTTGAATTGAGTCTAGTTGCAATGTTGTTTTGTGTCGATGTTGCATTAGGTTTTGGTCTCCACTATTTTGATTGAGGCTATTGTCTTCGGTTGATTTTGAATCTGATTCACTTGTATACATGTATTTATATGGTCTTGTATCTTGTAGTCTGGTTTCATGTTGGCGATGATTGGTTTGTGTTGTTTGTTGTGTCCAATGCTCTATTACTTTGATTTTGATACATGGTTTTGTTCATGCCTCTGAAATTGATTTTGATCTTCATATGGTTGTACCTGAGCATGTTTTGAATTTCTTGTTTGATTGAGGCTTCATGTTTCATGTTGATTTGTTGATTTGTTTTGTATTTTCGGAGTCTGGTTGGTATGTTGATCTTGTGAGCTTTGAGTTACCTATGCAGTTTCTTCGACTCATGTGTACATTTGAGCATGTTGTTTTCTTGGTTATTGCTTTGAGCATTTTCACTTGAGTTGAATCCAGCCTAACGCTTGGGTTTGGCCTTGTGCTCACCTATCCCTGTAGTTTTAACGAATAAGTGTATACCGGTGTGGATGGACTTGTGACATGTACAGTGATACATTGTGCATGTTACAGGCTATTCATGTAAGATGAATTCAAAAGAAAGTGATGACGAACAATCCAAATAACCGAGGCAAATAATATTTTCAAATACACGCTTCATTTTACACTATAAAATATATTTTTTCTTCAATTTTACTGCATCAGTGTTTATTTCACAGATAGTTCAGATGCTGGACACAAGCTGGAACAGAGTTGAAGATCAAATAAGAGTGAGAGTGAATATGTAGTGAGGTGAAAATTGTTAATTGAAAATTGTGTTGTAATTGAAATTGTATTGTAATTGAAAATGTATATTTGGAGTGAGAGCTCAAATTTGTACTATTCGAATTTGTAATAAAATATTTGTTTGAATAAAATATTTGTTTGAATATAAATTTTGCGTTATTTATATTATTCAACAAATATTTATTTAATTATGTGAAAAATAATATAGTATAATAACAAATATAATTAAACGAATATATATATGTTTATTATCATCAAACAAAAATCAAAGACTATTATATTTTATAATGAATACGGTTATTCTTTTTTTTTTGGCAAGGCCAACCGGTTTTATAGTGGACCGTCCACTTTTATTACGAACGTAATAAAATTTGAAGTACAAGAGTAAGGTAGAAGCACCTTAACTACTAAAACGAAAAAAAATACAGCACAGGAGTGTGACAGCATGTCACAGCTACTATAAATAACGTATAAGACTAAATCTCCTCCGAAGAGGAAGAATCACCAACGACATCATCAACCTGGGAGGAACCCAAAGAGACATTCCTAAGAAGACCCAAAGAGACAATTTAATACGGTTATTCTTAAAATTAAAGGAAAAGCCATATACCAACTAAAAAACCTAATGCTAAATTTCCCTCACATTCAGTTTATTATTGCTGCTGCCTGAGCTTATATAACTACTCGCCTAGGCCGAAAATTGCTTCTTTTACACAAATTTTGCAGTAAAACAGTTGTCTGTAAAGTGTTTCTCTTAGTTGTGTAACGACCCATAATTTTAACAGTTTGAAAATGGGATATTTAATTATTTTAAATATTCAAATCTAGAATTTTCAAACTTAAACAATAAAGTTTTATATGATAAATAAGAATGGTAAACTTATTTTTGGATTGAATAAAGATTTTGGATTCCGTTGTAAAATTGACAAAAGTCGGATTCCAATAAAGTAGGATAAATATTCGAGAAATTTGTTTAAAGGATAAATAATTCCTTTTAATATATATATAATCGATATCAAACTCATTTAATAATAAGAGTAATTTAATTTATAATGGTTTGATAAATATATAAAACTTGTTTTATAAAAGTTGATAAATTTCGTCGCATACGGATAAATCGATATCGGTTTTTTACAAGTAGATTTGGATATTGTTTTATATTATTTTATAAGTCAAATATAATTGTTTTAATTATTTAAATATAATAACAAATCAGTTTTGAAGTTTGGTATACACGAATAAATAGTTTAACCAAAACGTTAAAATGTGACCGAAAAACGTTTTGTCGAAAATCAACGTTTTGTTCAAAATAAATTGCCGCAACATTATCGCACCTTTGTTAACATGTTTTAACATATGTATACATATCTTAATAACTAAACATATTTACTTTTACTAAATAAGATTAGAAAACTTCTAGAAATCATTAATAAAAATAAGTAAGAATTAACAAAAGTAAGAAAAGTAAACATCAAATCACATCAAATCAAAATCCAACAAAATAATTACTTTTTTAGTTAAACTTTGAGTGACTAAGATCTAAAGTAAGGATGTGAAAGATAATGTTAAGTTTTGAAAAAGTGGATATCTCTTTAGTTTTAAGTAAGGATAGTTTGGTAATTTGGAAAGAGGTTATTTTGATAAATTTACCACTTCTTTCTTTTTTTATAAATACCCACCTCCTTCTTCACTTTCATTCATATTTCTTCTTCTTCTTTTCTTAAGCTTCTTCACCTTTTTACTCTTCTCTTTAATGGCTTCCAAGCCATAGAAAAAATTATAAAGAGATAACTTCAAAATATTTACTGTAATTAACAATAATATGAAATAGAACGGAGAAAAATATCAGACGCCATTGTTTCCTTTGATTATTATTATTAGGGTTATATCGAAATTATGAAAGAGGGACTACAAGCTTTAAACTAATACTGCAGAACACAGCTGGGCTGAACACAACTCAACTGGGCCGAACACGACCTGCTTCCTATCTAGCCTAATATGAAAATATGCATACTGCATGAATAAGAATACACACCTAGACCACACACATTCTTCATATTATCCAATAACACTCCCCCTCAAGTTGGAGAATATTGGTTCTTCATTCCCAACTTGCTGCATAAATACTCCATTCTTGAACCATTTAGAGCTTTAGTGAAAAGATCAGCTACTTGATCTCCCGTCCGTACGAACCCGGTTGTAATAATTCCATCTTGAATTTTTTCTCGAACAAAATGACAGTCAACTTCAATATGTTTTGTTCGTTCATGAAACACAGGATTAGAAGCGATGTGAATAGCTGCTTGATTATCACACCACACTTTAGCTGGACATTTCGACTCAAAGCTAAGTTCCTTCATTAAATGCATTATCCATATAATTTCACATGTAGCATTTGCCATAGCCCGGTATTCTGACTTGGCACTTGATTGAGCAACAACAGTCTGCTTCTTGCTTTTCCATGAGACTAGATTACCACCAACGAATACACAAAATCCAGTAGTAGATCACCTATCTAACTTGGAACCTGCCCAATCCGCATCACAAAAACATTCTACATTCATATGACCGTTGTTCATATATACAATTCCTCGTCCAACCGTCCCTTTCAGGTACCCCAATATCTGTTCTACTGCCGACCAATGGTGAACTGTGGGTTTTGACATAAATTGGCTCATAACACTTACTGAATATGAAATGTCCGGTCTTGTAACACATAAGTAGTTTAATTTACCTATCAGCCGCCTGTACCTGTCAGGATCATTAAACGGCTCCCCCTCTCCACTCAGATTAGAGTTCACCATCATTGGAGAGCTGCAAGGTTTAGCCGCTAGTTTCCCTGTCTCATTTAACAAATCAAGAGTATATTTACGCTGAGACAAGTATATACTTCCTCTGTTTCTCATAATTTCCACACCTAGAAAGTATTTAAGTTCACCAAGGTCCTTCGTCTGAAACTGTGTATGAATGAAGTGCTTGAGCTTACTGATACCGACCTCATCACTCCCAGTAATCACTATATCGTCAACATATACAACCAATAATATTATGCCTTTATCTGACTTCTTATAGAAGACAGAATGATCGGCTCTACATCCTCTTACCCCAAATTTCTCCATTGCTAAGCTAAATTTTCCGAACCATGCACGTGGACTCTGCTTGAGACCATACAGTGTCTTGTTCAACTTACATACCAGATTTGACTCCCCCTGAATAGTGAAGCCCGATGGTTGCTCCGTATACACTTCCTCAACAAGATCCCCATGTAAGAATGCGTTTTTAATATCCAGCTGATGAAGCTTCCAGTTGTATGTTGCTGCCATCGAGATGAACATTCTAATCGATGTCATTTTAGCCACTGGAGAGAAAGTTTCAGAGTAGTCGATACCATAAGTTTGAGCATAGCCTTTAGCCACCAACCGAGATTTAAGCCTTGCAACTGAACCATCCGCATTCATTTTCACAGAAAATATCCATTTGCATCCAATCGTTTTCTTGTTTGGCGGTAATACTGTTAAAGTCCACGTCCTATTTAGCTCGAAAGCTTTCATTTCTTCAAGCATTGCTTCTCGCCAATCTGGTGAAGCTAAAGCTGTACCTACAGTTTTAGGTAATTCAACAGAGTCAATTGTAGTCATGAATGCATGTACTGTCCTTGGTAACCTGTTATAATTCACAAATGATGAGATAGGATACGTGCATGTCCTCTTCCCTTTTCTCAAGGCAATTGGTAGTTCTAAAGTTGTATCACTTTCAGGTTGGTGTATGTCAGGTGGATCTAAAGTTGAATCACTTCCAGATTGATGTATGTCAGGTGAGTTTCTATTATCTGCCATATCGAAAGATGGATCCCCACTAGGTATGGTTGAGTAGATTAAGAATTCTTCATCATCATCTTCCGGTGTATGTGGAGTTTTCGGCTGATAAAACGGTATGTCTTCCATGAATGTCACGTCGATAGATACGATATATTTTTGTAAACTCGGGCAATAGCATCTATAGCCTTTTTGGAGTCTCGAATAACCAAGAAAAATACATTTTAATGACTTGTGATCTAGCTTACCAAGATGCTGGTCCACGTATCTTACGAAACAAGTGCATCCAAAGATCCGAGGTTTCACAGGGTACATTCCTTTACTTGGATGAAGAATTTGATTTGGAATATCATTGTTAAGAACAGTCGATGGCATCCTATTAATAAGAAAGCATGCAGTGGATACTGCGTCGGCCTAAAACACTTTTGGTACGTTCATGTGAAATAACAAAGCTCGAGCTGTTTTTAATAAGTGTCGATTCTTTCTTTCCGCGACACCATTTTGAGAAGGAGTATCAACGCATGATGTTTCATGAAGGATACCATTTTGAGACAGGTAATTCTCAAACTCGGCTGATACATACTCTTTTGCATTAACACTACGCAAAACTTTTATAGACGTGCTAAATTGAGTTTTGACCTCAGCATTAAATTTGCAGAATATAGAAAACAATTCAGTTCTAGATTTCATCAAGAATAACCATGTACAACGAGTGTAATCATCAACAAATGTAATAAAGTATTTATAACCTGGTTTAGACACAATAGACGAGGGCCCCCAAACATCGGAGTGAACTAAAGAGAATGGACCACTCGCTCGCTTATTAACTCTAGGCTGTGAACTGCATCTATGGTGTTTAGCATATTGACATGCTTCACAATTTATTGCTGACAGATTATTGAACTGAGGACAAAGCTGCTTGAACAAAGTAAGTGATGGATGACCAAGTCTGCAGTGCATTTTTAAAACTGGATCCGTGATAGAACATACTATAGGTTTAGAAAGCGTGTCAAGAGTGTACAAGCCACCAGACTCACTTCCTCTACCAATAGTCTTCCTCATCACAAGATCCTGAAATATGCAATAATCAGGAAAGAATGTCACGCTGCAGTTTAGATGATGCGTAAGTTGACTCACAGAGAGAAGGTTAAACGACAGCGATGGTAAATATAAAACAGAATTTAATGGTACAACCTTGTGTGATGAAACTTCACCCATTCCTTTTACCAATGATTGTGACCCGTCTGCTAGTGTGACTTTATGTGATCCACTAACTATTCTCAAATTATCAAGTAAAAGTGGATTACCTGTCATGTGATCGGATGCTCCCGAGTCTATTATCCATTTTGAAGACGAGCAGCTTGCTATTGAGTTTGCCACTGAAGTTGTAGCTGCAGTATTATTAGAATCAGGAGCATTACCATGCATTGTATTTTGAAATTCGAAATACTTCTCAAACTCTTCGGCAGTCATTAGCACAGTTTTGACATTCGATGGCGTAGTATTTCGTTGATTCCACTGCAGGCTTCTACATTCTGACATCACATGGCCAATACGTTTGCAGTAATTGCAAATTTTGTTTTGATTAACTGACGGTCTCCGCATTGATCTCTGATTTTGTCCAAACGGTCGAGGTGATCTCCAATTTTGAGCATTGGGTGGTCTTTGCGGCCTCCATGGTTGAACATGTTGTTGTGCACCACTTTTGATTGAATCAGATTGGTTGTTAGAGACTGCATTTCCACTACTCCCCACAAAAGCACTGTTAAAAGTGTTTGCACTTGTATTACTCATACTAGTCCCAGTCTCAACTCTCAACAAGCGGCTGTACACGTCATGTAACATAGTAATATCGGTGTCTGCAAGAATTTGTGACTTTGCACCTTCGAAATCTGGAGAAAGCCCTGCCAAGAAGCTCATGATGGCCATTTGCTCACGTTGTCTCTGCTGCACCTTAATATCTACACTCATCGGCAAAAGGAGATTTAGCTCCTCATATGTTTGTTTAAATGCCATAAAGTAATTCATCAAACTCATGTCCTTCTTCTCAGGTCTATAAAATGCTCGACAAACTTCATACATTCGCGTTAGATTCCCTTTTCCTGAATACAAGAACTCTAAGTATTCCATCAACTCTTTTACTGTTTCACAGTGATTAATCAAGCCGATAACCTCATTTTCAACCGAATTTCGAATTTGAAGAAATAGACGAGCATCTTCTCGAAGCCAATTTTGATCTTCCTTATCCTTCGAATCAGATTGCGGTGGATTTTTAATTAGATGATCTATCTTATCCATAATCCTGATGTACAATCTAATAGTCTTGCTCCAGTCATGATAATTCATACTATTTAATTTCCGATCTGTGATCTTCGGCATCATCGACATAACATCAACTCCCTTAGAATTCGCAGCCATGATCCCCTTTGGATGAAGTAACTAGCGACAAAGAAATTAAAGTAAGAGGTAAAGAGGATGAAGGTCAGATACTCACTCCTTGGATCGAACGCTCTGATACCATGTAATTAACAAAAATATGAAATAGAACGGAGAAAAATATCAGACGCCATTGTTTCCTTTGATTATTATTATTAGGGTTATATCGAAATTATGAAAGAGGGACTACAAGCTTTAAACTAATACTGCAGAACACAGCTGGGCTGAACACAACTCAACTGGGCCGTACAAGACCTGCTTCCTATCTAGCCTAATATGAAAATATGCATAATGCATGAATAAGAATACACAGATAGACCACACACATTCTTTATATTATCCAATAACATTTACAAAATATTCAAAAGGAATCAATGTTCATTCTCTTCAAATCAAACTCATCTTTTCTCCATATTTTATCTCTTCTTCTCTTGGCCATAACTTCTTTAAAACATAACCAAAATGAAAAATACTTTTTTTCATATCATGTATTTTTCTTGTGGCTACAACTTTCATCTTGACTACTTTATTTGTTTCTAAATCCAACCAAGTCAAAAATCCACTTCTTTTTAGTGCATTCTCTGGCCAAATTTTTAAGCCAGAGAATAGCCCTTTTTGTTTTGATCCTAACAGATCCAAATCAATAAAAAAAAATTAAACCATATGAAATTCTAGTGGTTACAACTTTTATGTTGATCTTTTTTTTCTCTTTTGAGGGTTGTTATACCTGAAAATCGATTCTTTGAAGTACATTTTCGGGCTTTATATTTGTGAATTTGAGAATAACTCCTTTTCTTTTGACCGTATATTCCTCAAAATTTATCAAATCAAGTGATTTTTTTGGGCTAAATTCAATAGAAAACAATTTTCAACAACTTTTCAGTTGAATTTTTTTTCGAAATTTGAGAGTAAAAGAGTAAAAAACAAGAGATAAATTGACCTATTTTTCGGGTCTAATTTTGAGAATTCAAGGTCAAAGCTATACCACTTCTTCTCTATACTTTCGGCCAACCTCCATCTCAAGCCTTGGTCGAGCACTTCGAAGGATGGGATAGTTGTTTACTAATGTTTAATTGGAGTAGGAAGTAGTTAGTGAAGCACAGATTAGTTCGAATGTTGGTAGAAAGTTAATTGCTTTGGTTTATGGTGAGAAACTCTATTTAGCATCTCTATTTATATAAACACATGTTTGATATTGTATTATGACTGCTATGGATGCTTATATATGCTTTGATCATCAAGTATTGGTTGTTTGATATGATTGTTAAATTGTTTTATCAAGTCACGTTAATACACGTCGATAAGCACAAAGGAAATTACTTTCCTTTTGAAAATGAAATGGTGTATATAGAATGCTTAAAACTTTTGGAACTAGTTTTAAAATGAGTTAGAAATTTTTTATAAACATTTAAATATGTTTAAAGAAATAAAGAAAGAAAATCAAATTTTCATCAGGTATATTTTAAATATGTCTAAAACAATTTTCCAAAAAAATCACGCTTTTGCAGTAAAGTGACCAAAATTTAAAATTGATACTTTATATATTTTAAAAATATGAAATAAATTCTAAAAATGTTTTAAAAGATATTTAAGTTGAAAAGATGGATTTCTAAATGATATAAAAGTCATTTTGAAGAATATAGATTTTAAAACTCTTTTCGCAACGCTTTTCGCAGCAGTTTTAATAACTTTTGAAACATAGTTTTAAACGTTACACTTCTTTCCTGTATTCTTTGTGAATAATTTTAAAATAATAATTAAGTCATTTAAAGATGATTTGGAAGTTTCAAATAAGACTTTGAATAAATGGTTAAGAGGAATTGTTTATACCACTTAAACAAAAAAGTGAAGAATATTGAATGTAATAACAAAGTGAGTATGCGGAAACGACTAGTACATTTGTCCCACCTTTGAGATCCATGAAGATAAAACAAGGTATTTAGCTAAGGTTAGAAATAGAGAAACCAGTGCTCTGAACTTACCTGGCCTATGTTTTCTCTTTTTAGGCGAGGGGCAGAATATATCGAAAGTAAAGCCCGAATGCTCTAAAAGATCATATTTAAGTTTTTCCAAGATAAAAGAAGAGAAACAATTTATTTTAATGTTAATTAACCACTTAACATGTTTTATTCGATTATTAGCACGAAGGAATCGGGATCGGATTTGGGTGATTCCTATCCGAAAAACCAGGATCGGATTTGGGTGATTCCTACTCGAAAACCCCTTCAAACTAATTTTCGAAATAAAACATATTGAAGACAAAGATCATTGAAGACAAATATATTCATGATGTATAATTACTTTCTATTAGTCCATGGATGTGAAATTTACCATATTTAAAGTGGCAATAATGCTCTGTGATGACAATCTTCGATTTGCAAGAATATGATTTGAAGATAAGAAAGAAACCTTTGATTTAGATTTAGCGAATGATTTAGGAATATTGTCCCTATGTTACAAGTTATAACTTGAATGAAAGAAATCTTTGAGATTTAATGAATGATTTTGAAAGGTTTTCCTAAGTAAAATAGAAAATGATTTGGAATTATTCCAAGATTTAAGAAAGGTTTTAATAAATCAAATGATTTAATAAATGAGGCTTAATGATTCCATATACTCTCGAAAAGAAAATGGAATAAATTGAAAAGAATATATCTAAGAAAGATATTTGATTCAAATAAAAGATGAAGTAATTGATTGATGATTGATATCCACATACGAACTTAACATCTTTTAAAGCGATGATTGGCTTCGAAGGAACCGTGGTCGAATTTGGGTGATTCCTATCCGAAAACCACTTGGAACCAATTTACGTGTTCGAAGAATGAAGATGTTTGAAGACGGAGATATTGAGACGTATAATAATGAGGGCTACTTGTTGATTAATTGGGGATAAAATCCCGATTCACTATATTGTAGCAGTGGTCTCTTTGCTATGAAAAACCTCAAAACCACAAGGACTTCTCGCCTAATAGTGGTCGAGGAAAGTACCTTCGATGTCGTTCAGATCCAAAACGAACTTGTATGGATGAATATGTGATCTTGCATTCCAAATCACAATGAGTGATCGATATAAAAGCATATCAGTCGGTGGTAGAGAAGACACCTTCTCTTAGCTTAACACCCTTTTCCCAAGACATACGAGCTCAGGAAGTTATACGTTTGTAGAAATCGGTCATCTGAATGTGGAATGACAATGTGGCATTCAAAGTGAAAGAAGATGTGCTATGTGAAAAGGTAATCGTAGCCTCAAGCCTCATCAATCAGAAATGACCGAAATATGATAGATGCGGCAAGGCTAAGTGAGTCATTCCTAATTAGGGTATGATCATCCCCTTCTACATATATTTATTCCCGCTATAATGTTCAGAATGTAATTCAGTGTGGTTTGTATTCTCGGGCGCCCGGTTTAAAGGTCGGTAATGACAAGGGGATGACATATTCGGTACTGTCTAGTTATAGAGGTAGGCCGATCTTGTGATAGTAGAGGAGCTTTATGATGGTTCTTGGGACATCTTCTAGAGGTGTACCCATCGGAAGGTAGTCCCTTCACCTGGTCATTTGTATGGAAATCCATTCTCTAGTAAGAACCTGTGGTTTTGTTTGTGTTGGCATAATGAATAGCCTCAAAATGCTATATGGGTAGCCATTTTGGCTAGGATTAATAAGTTCATTTGCAAATGTTTTCAAGGAATTTCATTAGAAATAATATCAAATATTTCGATATAAAAGTGTTTTAGTTATCATAAGGTAAAAGGACGTTCGTGTTTATATGTGGGCTTGGTCTTATGAGATACTCTTTCTTTTTCAAAGGATTTTATTTAAAGGCTAGTATATGACACTGTCATTTATATTTGAGTTTCTCACGCTGATTTATCAAGCCTGATCTGGATATTTTCAATATACGGGTCAGATCCGAGTAGTTTCAGGTTTAGTAAAGACGGTTGGAGTTTCCAAATGAGAGCTGGAGATATTCATATACTATTATTCGCTCCAGTTGTGTGATGTTTGTCAGTATTTGTACGGAAGATGTTTGTAGCTGTCCAAATCTGAATTTAAGTTAGACTCTGATATATGTAATATAAAAAATTTCCACCATAAAGATATTTGTCCAATATTATATATTATTCCATTCGTGTGATATTCTATTTTGTCTTATTTTCTTTATTACCCTTCTTGTTCTGTCTTTTCGTGTAATTTGAGTTGGATATGTATGGTTTATTGTCGATTCAAAGAACTCTGAAAATGGGCCGTTACATTTGGTATCAGAGCTGAAGGTTAAGCAAGAACCTTAGATTTGGTTGGATAAAGTCTCATCAGAGATAGTATTAGTAATACCCTAAGATAAGTAACTCATTATAGATAGGGTTAGTAACACCCAAAATTGAGTTGAGAGTATCATATACGAGCGCGTATTTGATAATGTTATATATAAAAGCTCTGTTTTGAAAAATTGGTAAATAAAATAATTTTACCTAGGATTATATTTTGATTACAAAGTATATATTTTGAAAAGTTATATAGTTAGAAATCAAAATTAGTAAAATTTAAATATGAACATCTTGTGATTAGAATTTCACAGTTTGACTATAAGATGTTTCATAAAGATAATCGATAAGTAAGAAATCTGATAAGGTAATTAATACCTTTAATACTTACTCCAAAATAATAAATTAAGAAATGATAATGTTAAGTTGCTATCACAAATTGATCAATTGTTTAATTTAAAAGTTAAAACACAAATATCTTGTGAATTAAGTTTCATGATTCGACTATAAGGTGTTTGATAATAAGATTGGTTTAAGAAATGAAAATATAAGATAAAAATGTATTTAACAAATAGAAAATGATTATGTTAAAGGTAAATGTAAAAGGAATGAGAATTTGAATTTGAGTAATTTAAAGGAATTATGGTAATATAAATGAAGTTAATTAATATAAGATGAATTACAAAAAGAACTTATAAGATAGGTTTTTATAAACAAAAGTAATCTCTAAAGGATTTTGAAAAAGGTATTATTTCAAATAAAAAGATATATTTTATGATAACTAGTTCTAATGGCTCGAAAATAAACTAAAAATGGGCAGAAGATGTGTTCGGAAGGTAAACACTTCTCTTAAGTATTACTCTTCTTGTTAAGAGAATATATTACTATTTGTAGTACCCGGTTCCTTGGTATTATTTTGGAGTTACTCGATCTATATAATTTTCTTAAGTTAAAGAGATAATGTAAATCATTAATTGATAAATTGATTAGTAATATTCACAATAGTGTTTAAACCAAAGACAAATTTGGAATCGCTAATTGATAAGATAAAGCGGGGATGTCAACGGTTTTGGACAATCTTTTTTGAATCATACCCAACTCGGATCTAAGGAATTTATGAAAACTTTTGGTAAAAGATAAATAATTATGAAATGTTTTAAGTGAATGAAATTTGATAAGTATAATTTATAAATGTGATTATAAATAAAAAGGATTTAAAAGTGGAGAAATTTATAATAGCATTAAATCAGAAATAAATTTTGTAATTATGAATTTGAAATGCTAGCAACCTACAACAAACTGTAGTTCACCCGGATATAAAACCGATCGAGAATTTGGGATGTGTATGTATATACTGTTAGGATGCAAAAGATATTATACAAAAATAGATTCAAGTCATGAACTATTAAGTAAACTCATGACTTTTTAAAATGTAATTATAATCTGGAAAAAGTTTTATTAATGAATTCTACCATTAATTAAGGATTTGAACTTAAGTTCTTTAAAAGTGATAGATTTGCATAGTTGCATGCTTAAGATATTATAAACTTAAGTAATAGTTTTATGAAATGATTCATAAACAATATTAATATTAAAGAAAATATGCTAAAAATAAAATGAATGTGAAAATAATTAATTTAGGATGTGAATAAAGAGAATTTGGTATAACTGAGAAAAATCAATGGGAATAAACTCGTAATTTGTACGTAAATCATTTCGTCATACAAATTTTGATTTAATATCCGAATACGGAACTTTGAAATGCTTACATTGATCCGGAAAAGAATTTTTCACTCAGTTTCCTGACGACGAGTATTGATGATGTTTTGTGGTTAGTTATTCGTGTTTTCTATCATAGTTGAGAGCCATGCAAGGAAAGCTAGTGTATCTGATCTAGAAGCTTGATTAGAGTCCGCACTAGAGGATCAGAGGGTTTTGATACTAGTCCGGAAATAAAGTTATGGATTCAAATAGAAGATCAAATCGGATATTTTATACGAATGATTTGGGTACAACTTATGGGTTTAATCTTGTGAAAAAATGATTTAGGTAAAAAAAATTGTGGGTTTAGTTCAGGGTAATTTCAGAGACGAAATTCTTTTAAGTAGGGGAGAATGTAACGACCTGTAATTTTACCGGTTTGAAAATGGGATAATTAATTATTTTAAATATTCAAATGTAGAATTTTCAAACTTTAACAATCAAGTTTTAGATGATAAATAAGAATGGTAAACTTATTTTTGATATTAAATAAAGATTTTGGATTTTCATTGTAAAATTGACAAAAGTGGGATTCCAAAAAAGTGGGATAAATATTCGAGAAATTTGTTTAAAGGATAAATAATTCCTCTTAAATATATGTATATATAATCGATATCAAACTCATTGAATAATAATAGTAATTTAATTTATAATGGTTCGATAAATATATAAAACATGTTTTATAAAAGTTGACAAATTTCGTCGCATACTGATAAATCGATATCGTATTTTTACAAATAGATTTGGATATTATTTTATGAGTCAAATATACTTTTTTTTAATTATTTAAATATAATAACAAATAAATTTTGAAGTTTGGCTTACATGAATAAATAGTATAACGAAAATGTTAAAATGTGACCGTAAAACATTTTGTCGAAAATCAACGTTTTATTCAAACTAAATCGTCGCAACGTTATCGCACCTTTATTAACATGTTTTAAAATATATATTACATATTATGCTAACTAAATATATTTAATTTTACTAAATAAGATTAGAAAACTTCTAGAAGTCATTAGTAAAAGTAAGTAAAAATTAACAAAAGTAAGAAAAGCAAACATCAAATCACATCAAATCAAAATCCAACAAAATAATTACTTTTCATTGCTTAATCTTTAAGTGTCTAAGGCATAAAGTAAGAATATGAAATATGATATTAAGTATTAAAATAGTGGAGATTGCTTTAGGTTGAAGTAAGGATAGTTTGGTAATTTGGTAAAAGGTTTTATTGGTAAATTTACTATTTCTTTCTTTTTCTATAAATACCAAACCCCCTTCTTCACTTTCATTCACATTTCTTCTTCTTCTTTCTCAAGCTTCTTCGCCTTCTTTCTCTTCTATTTAATGGCTTCCAAGCCATAGAAAAAAATTTAAAAAGAGATAATGTCAAAACATTTACAAAATATTCAAAAGAAATCAACGTTCATTCTCTTCAAATCAAACACCTTTTTTCTCCATATTTTGCCTCTTCTTCTCTTGGTCATAACTTTTTAAAATAGAACCAAAATGAATTTTTTTCCAGATCATGTATTTTTCTAGTGGCTACAACTTTAATGTTGACCACTTTATCTGTTTCCAAATCTAATCATGTCAAAAATCCACTTCTTTCTAGTGCATTCTCAGACCCAGTTTTTAAGCCAGAGAATAGCCCATTTTGTTTTGATCATAACTTGATCATAGCAGACCCAAATTAAGAAATTATTTTTTCCGAACCATATAAAATTCCAGTGGCTACAACTTTTTTATTGATAACTTTTCCAGTTTTGATGGTGCTATACCTGAAACTCAATTCTTTGAAGTACATTTTCGGGCTTTATATTTGTGAATCCAAGAATAGCTCTTTTCTTTTGACTATATCTTGCTCAGAATTAATCAATATCAAGTGATTATTTTTTTAGAATTCAAGAGAAAATAATTTGCAACAACTTTTCAGTTAATAAATTTTGAGTGTAAGAGAGTCAAAAAGAAGAGAGAAGATGGCCTATTTTTTGGGTCTAATTTTGAGAATTCAACGCCAAAGCTTTACCACTTGTTCTCTTTACTTTTGGCTCACCTCCGTCTCAAGTCCTAGCCGAGCACTTCAAAGGAAGGAAAATTTGTTTACTAATGTTTAAGTGGAGTAGGAAGTGGTTACTGTAGTGTGAATCAGTTTGAATGTTGGTAGACAGTTAATCGCATTGGTTTATGGTGAAAAACTCTATTTTGCATCTCTATTTATACACACACACACATGTTTGATATTGTATTATGATTGCTATGGATGCTTATATATTCTTTGATCATCAAGTATTGGTTGTTTGATATCATTGTTAATTTGTTTTATCAAGTTACGTTAACGCACGTCGATAAGCACAAAGGAAATCTCTTTCCTTTTGAAAATGAAATGGTGTATATGGAATGCTTAAACCTTTTGGAAATAGTTTTAAAATGAGTTAGAAATGTTTATAAACTTTTTAATATGTTTAAAGAAATAGAGATAGAAAATCAAATTTTCATTTTGTATATTTTAAATATGTCCAAAACAATTTTCCAAAAAAATCGCGCTTTCGCAGTAAAGTGACCAAAGTTTAAAATTGATATTTTAAATGTTCTAAAAACATGAAATAAATTTTAAAAATATTTTCTAATGTTTTAAAAGATATTTAAGTTAAAAAGATGGATCTCTAAATGATATAAAAGTCATTTTGAAGAATATAGCGTTTAAAATACTTTTCGCAACGCTTTTCGCAGCATTTTAATAGCTTTTGAAACATAGTTTTAAACGTAACAATTCTTTCCTATTTATTTTGTGAATAATTTTAAAAGAATAATTAATTCATTTAAAGATGATTTGGAAGTTTTATTAAGAGTTTGAATAAATGGTTAAGAGGAATTGTATATACCACTTAAACAAAAAAGTGAAGAATATTGAATGTAATAACAAACTGAGTATGCGTAAATGACTAGTACATTTTTCCCGCCTTTGAGAATTGGAATGATAAAACAAGGTATTTAACTAAAGTTAGGAATGGAGCAACCAGTGCCCTGAACTGACCTGGCCCATGTTTTCTCTTTTTAGACGAAGGGCGAAATAGATCGAAAGGAAAGTCCGGATGCTCTAAAAGATCATATTTAAGTTTTTTCAAGATAAAAGAAAAGAAATAAATTCTTTAAATGTTAATTAACCACTTAACATCTTTTATTCGATGATTAACACGAAGGAACCGGGATCAGATTTGAGTGATTCCTATCCGAAAAACCGGGATCGAATTTGGGTGATTCCTATCCGAAAACCCCTTCAAACTAATTTCAAAATAAAACATATTGAAGACAAAGATCGTTGAAGACAAAGATATCCATGATGTAGAATTACTTTCCATTAGTTCATGGAGGTGAAATTTACCATATTTAAAGTGGTAGTAGTGCTCTATTATGAAAATCTTTGATTTGCAAGAATATGATTTGAATATAAGAAAGAAATCTTTGATTTAGATTTAATGAATGATTTGGGAATATTATCCCTATTCTAAAAGTTATAACTTGAACGAAAGAAATCTTTGAGATTTAATGAATGATTTGGAAAGATTTTTCGAAGTAAAAGAGAAAATGATTTGGAATTATTCTAAGATTTAAGAAATGTTTTAATAAATCAAATGATTTAATAAATGAGGCTTAATGATTCCATATACCATTGAAAAGAAAATGGAATAAATTGAAGAGAATATATCTAAGAAAGATATTTGATTTAAATAAAAGATGATGTAATTGATTGATGATTGATATCCATATATGAACTTAACATTATTTAAAGCGATGATTGGCTTCGAAGGAACCGGGGTTGAATTTGGGTGCTTCCTATCCAAAAACCACTTGGAACCAATTTACATGTTCGAAGAATGAAGATGTTTAAAGACAGAGATATTGAGATGAATAATAACGAGGGACTATCTGTTGATTAATTAGGGATAAAATCCCGGTTCACTATATTATAGCGGTGGTCTCTTTGTTATGAAAAACCTCAAAACCACAAGGACTTATCGCCTAGTAATGGCTGAGGAAATTACTTCGGTTTCGTTTAGACCCACAATGAACTTGTGTGGATGAGTGACTGACCTTGCATTCCAAATCACAATGAGTGATCTCTATAAAAGTATATCAGTCAGTGGCGAAGAAGACACCTTCTCTTAGATTAACACCCTTTTCCCGAGACACATGAGCTCAGGACGTTATACATTTGTAGAATCAGCCATGTGAATGTGGAATGGCAATGTGGCATTCAAAGTGAAAGAAGATGTGCTATGTGAAAATGTAATCGTAGCCTCAAGCCTCATCAACCGAAATTGACCGAAACATGATAGATGCAGCAAGGCTAAGTGGATCATTCCCAATTAGGGTATGATCATCCCTTCTAGATATATTTTTTCCCTCTATGATGTTCAGGATGTAAATTAATGTAGTTTGTATTCTCGAGCGCCCGGTTTAAAGGTCGATAATGACTGAGGAATGACTTATTCGGTACCGTCATGTTATAGAGGTAAGCCAGTCTTGTGTTGGTAAGGGAGCTTTGTGATGGTTCCTCGGGACATCCTTCTAGAGGTGTACCTATGAGAAGGCAGTCCCTTCATGTGGTCATTTGTATAGAAATCCGTTCTCAATAAGAACCCGCGGTTTTGTTTGTATTGGCGTAATGAATAGCCTCGAAATGCTATACGGGTAACCATTTTGGCTAGGATTAATAAGTTTATTTGCAAATGTTTTCAGGGAATGTCATTAGAAATAATATCAAATGTTTTGATATAAAAGTGTTTTGGTTATCATAATATCAAATGTTTTGATAAGGTAAAAACTCATCCGTGTTTATGTGTGGGTATGGTCTTATGAGATACTCTTTCTTTTTCAAAGGATTTTATTTAAAGGCTGACATATGACACTGCCATTTATATTTGAGTTTCTCATGCTGGTTTATCAAGCTTGATCTGGATATTTTCAATACTCGGGTCAGATCCGAGTATTTTCAGTTTTAGTAAAGACGGTTGGAATTTCCAAAAGAGAGCTGGAGATATTCATCTACGTAAGGATGTATTTTATTATCCGCTGCAGTTGTGTGATGTTTGTCAGCGTTTGTAAGGACAGATGTTTATAACTATCCCAAAACTGAATTTAAGTCAGACTCTAATATATATGTAATGTAAAAAAAATCCACTGTAAGGATATTTGTTCAATATTATATATTATTCCATTCGTGTGAGATTCTGCTCTGTCTTATTTTCTTCATTACCCTTCCTGTTCCGTCTTTTCGTGTAATTTGAATTGGACATATGTGGTTTATTGTCGATTCAAAGGGGTATGGCAAATTGGGCCGTTACATCTAGTATTAGAGCTGAAGGTTAAGCAAAAAACTTGGCTTTGGTTGGGTAAAGTCTCACCATAGATAGGATTAATAATACCCAAGGATGAGTAACTCATTATAGATAGGGTTAGTAACACCCAAGATTGAGTTAAGAGTATTGCATATAAGCGCATATTTAATAATGTTATATATAAAGGTTTTGTTTTGAAAAATTAGTGAATTAAATAATTTTACCTAGGATTATTTTTTGATTACAAAGTATATATTTCGAAAAGTTATATCGTTAGAAGTCAAGATTAGTGAAACTTAAATATGAACATCTTGTGATCAGAATTTCACAGTTTGACTATAAGATGTTACATAAAGATAATCGATAAGTAAGAAATCTGATAAGGTAATTAAGACCTTTAATATTTATTCCAAAATAATAAATTAAGAAATTATAATGTAAAGTTACTATCATAAATTCATTAATTGTTTAACTTAAAAGTTAAAGGACAAATATCTTGTGAATTAAGTTTCACGATTTAACTATAAGGTGTTTGATAATAAGATTGGTTTAAGAAATGAAAATATAAGATAAAAATGTATTTAACAAATAGAAAATGATTATGTTAAAGATAAATGTAAAAGGAATGAGAATTTAAATTTGAGTAATTTAAAAGAATTGTGGTAATTTTAATGAAGTCAATTAATATAAGATGAATTTATAAAAAGAGCTTATGAGATAGGTTTTATAAACAAAAGTAATCTTTAAAGGATTTTGAAAAGGGTATTATTTCAAATAAAAATATATATCTTATGATAACTAGTTCGAATGGCTCGAAAATAAACTAAAAATGGGCAGGAAATGTGTTCGGATGGTAAGCACTTCTCTTAAGTATTACTCTTCATGTTAAGAGAATATATTACTATTGGTAGTACCCAGTTCCTTGGTATTATTTTGGATTTACTCAATCTATATAATTTTCTTAAGTTAAAGAGATAATGTAAATCATTAATTGATAAATTTATTAGTAATATTCTTAAAAGTGTTTAAACCAAAGATAAATTTGGAATCGCTAATTGATAAGATAAAGCGGGATGTCGACGGTTTTGGACAGTCGAATTTTTTTGAATCATATTCAACTCAGACCTAAGGAATTTATGAAAACTTTTGGTAAAAGATAAATAATTGTAAAATGTTTTAAGTGAATGAAATTGGATAAGTATAATTTATAAATGTGATTATAAATAAAAAGGATTTAAAAGAGGAGAAATTTATAATAGCATTAAATCGAAAATAAATTTTGTAGTTATGAATTTGAAATGATAACAACCTACAACAAACTTTAATTCACCCAGATATAAAACCAATCGATTCTGGATGTGTTTGTGTGTGTCTATATATATATATATACACACACACATACACATACACATACACATATACATATACATATACATATACATACACACACACACACACACACACACACACACACATATATATGTATGTACTGTTAAGAGGCAAAGGTATTATACAAAGATATATTTAAATCATGAACTATTAAGTAAAGTCACGACTCTTTAAAATGTAATTATAACCTGGAAAAAGTTTTATTAATGAATTCTACCATCAATTAAGGATTTGGACTTAAATTTTTAAAAGTGATGGATTTATATAATTGTGTTCATAAGATATAATAAAATTAAATAATAGTTTTACAAAATGATTCATGAACAATATTAGTATTAAAGAAAATATGCTAAATATAAAAAGAATGAGAAAAAAAATAAAGGATGTGAATAAAGATAATTTGGTATAATTGAGAAAAAATAATGGGAGTAAATACGAAATTTATACGTAAATCATTTCGGCACACAAATTTTGATCTGATATCTGAGTATGAAACTTTGAGATGTTTACACTAATTCGAAAAATAATTTATCACGCGATTTCTTGATAGCGAGGATTGATGATGTTTTGTGGTTAGTTACTCGAGTTTTCATCATAGTTGAGAGCTATCCAAGGAAGGGAAGCGTGTCTGATCTAGAAGCTTGATCAGATCCCGCACTAGAGGATCGGGGGATTGATACTAGTTTGGAAATAAAGTTATGGATTCAAATAGAAGATCAAACCAGATATTTTATACGGATGATTTGGGTACATCTTATGGGTTCAAGTTTGTGGAATAATGATTTAGGTAAAAAATTATGGGTTTAGGTTCACAGTAATTTCGGAGACGAAATTCTTTTAAGTATGGGAGAATTTAACGACCTGTAATTTTAACAGTTTGAAAATAAGATATTTAAATATTTTAAATATTCAAATATAGAATTTTCAAACTTAAATAATCAAGTTTTATATGATAAATAAGAATGGTAAACTTATTTTTGATATTAAATGAGATTTTGAATTTTCATTGTAAAATTGACAAAAGCCGGATTGCAATAAAGTAGGATAAATATTCGAGAGATTTTTTTAAAGGATAAATAATTCCTTTTATATATATATATATATAATCGATATCAAACTCATCTAATAATAATAGTAATTTAATTTATAATGGTTCGATAAATATATAAAACTCGTTTTGTAAAAGTTGATAAATTTCGTCGCATACCGATAAATCGATGTCGTATCTTTACAAATAGATTTGGATATTATTTTATGAGTCATATATGCTTGTTTTAATTATTTATATATAACAACAAATAAAATTTGAAGTTTGGATTACATGAATAGATAGTTTAACAAAAACGTCAAAATGTGATCGTAAAACGTTTTGTCGAAAATCAACGTTTTGTTTAAAATAAATTGCCGCAACGTTATTGCACCTTTGTTAACATGTTTTAACATATATATTACATATTACAATAACTAAACATATTTACTTTTACTAAATAAGATCAGAAAACTTCTAGAAGCCATTAGTAAAAGTAAGTAAGAATTAACAAAAGTAAGAAAAGTAAATATCAAATCAAAATCCAACAAAATAATTACTTTTCTTTTCTTAATCTTTAAGTGACTAAGACATAAAGTAAGGATGTGAAAGGTGATGTTTAGTATTGAAAAAGTGGAGATTGCTTAAGGTTGAAGTAAGGATAGTTTGGTAATTTGGTAAGCGGTTATTTTGCAAAATTTACCACTTCTTTCTTTTTCTATAAATACCTACCTCCTTCTTCACTTTCATTCACATTTCTTCTTCTTCTTTATCAAGCTTATTTACCTTCTTTCTCTTCTATTTAATGGCTTCCATACCGTAGAAAAAAAATTAGAAATAGATAATGTCAAAATATTCAAAAGAAATCAATGTTTTTCTTTTCAAATCAAACTCCTCTTTTCTCCATATTTTATCTCTTCTTCTCTCGCTCATAACTTTTTCAAAATAGAACCAAAATGCAAAATTCTTTTTTTGAGATCATGTATTTTTCTAGTGGCTACAACTTTATTGTTTACAACTTTGTCTGTTTCTAGAACTAACCATGCCAAAGGTCATTCTTTCTAGTGCATTTTCCGACCCACTTTTTAAGCCGAAGAATAGCCCATTTGTTTTGATTATAACGTGATCATAGAAGATGAAAATTAAGAAATTCTTTTTCTCAAACCATAAAAAATTCAAGTGGCTACAAATTTTTTGTTGATTACTTTTTTCAGTTTTGAGGGCTGCTATACTTGAAACTCAACTCTTAGAAGTACGTTTTCGGGCTTTATATTTGTGAATCAAAGAATAGCTCTTTTTCTTTTGACCGTATCTTCCTAAAAATTAATCAATTTAATGCGATTCGTTTTTAGAATTCAGGAGAAAATATACTTTTTAGTTAACAAGTTTTTCAAATTTTGAGAGTAAGAGAGTTAAAAACAAGAGAGAAGATGACCTATTTTGGGTCTAATTTTGAGAATTCACGGTCAAAGCTTTACCACTTCTTCTCTATACTTTCATCCCACCTCCATCTCAAGCCTTAGCTGAGCACTTCTAAGGAAGGGAAAGTTGTTTATTAATGTTTAAGTGGAGTAAGAAGTAGCTAGTGAAGCGTGGATTAGTTTGAATGTTGGTAGAAAGTTAAATGCATTGGTTCATGGTGAGAAACTCTATTTAGCATCTACATACACACACACACACATGTTTGATATTGTATTATGATTGCTATGGATTCTTATATATGCTTTAATCATCAAGTATTGGTTGTTTGATATGATTATTAAATTGTTTTATCAAGTCACTTTAATACACGTCGATAAGCACAAAGGAAATCACTTTCCTTTTGAAAATGAAATGGTGCACATGGAATGTTCAAACCTTTTGGAAATAGTTTTAAATGAGTTAGAAATGTTTTATAAACATTTAAATATGTCTGAAGAAATAAAGATAGAAAATAAAGTTTGCATTTTGTATATTTTAAATATGTCCAAAACAATTTTCCCGAAAAATCACGCTTTTGTAGTAAAATGACCAAATTTGATATTTTAAATGTTTTAAAAATATAAAATAAATTCTAAAAATCTTTTAAAATGTCTTAAAGATATTTAAGTTGAAAAGATGGATTTCTAAATGATATAAAAGTCATTCTGAAGAATATAGCTTTTAAAACACTTTTCGCAACGATTTTCGCAGCTGTTTTAATAACTTTTGAAACATAGTTTTAAACGTAACAATTCTTTCCTATATATTTTCTGAATAATTTTAAAAGAACAATTAAGTCATTTAAAGATGATCTATAATCTTTAATAAGAGTTTGGATAAATGGTTAAGAGGAATTGTTTATACCACTTAAACAAAAAAGTGAAGAATATTGAATGTAATAACAAACTGAGTATGGGAAAACGGCTAGTACATTTCTCCCGTCTGTGAGATCTGGGAAGAAAAAACAAGGTGTTTAACTAAAGTTAGGAGTGGAGCAACCGGTGCCCTGAACTTACCTAGCCTATGTTTTATCTTTTTAGGCAAGGGGTGGAATAGATCGAAAGAAAAGCCCGAATGCTCTAAAAATCATATTTAAGTTTTTTCAAGATAAAAGAAAAGGAAAAAATTCTTTGGATGTTAATTAACCCCTTAGATGATAAACACGAAGGAACCAAGATCGGATTTAGGTGAATCCTTTCTGAAAAACCGGGATCGGATATTGGTGATTCCTATCGAAAACCCCTTCAAACTAATTTTCAAAATAAAACATATTAAAGACAAAGATATTCATGATGTAGAATTACTTGCCATTAGTCCATGGAGGTGAAATTTACCATATTTAAAGTGGCAGTAGTGCTCTGTTATGAAAATCTTCGATTTGCAAGAATATGATTTGATGTTAAAAAAGAAATCTTTGATTTAGATTTAATGAATGATTTGAAAATATTGTCCCTAAATTAAAAGTTATAACTTGAATGAACGAAATCTTTGATTTAGATTTAATGAATGATTTGGAAAGGTTTTGCTACGTAAAAGAGAAAATGATTTGGAATTATTCCAAAATTTAAGAAAGGTTTTAATAAATCAAATGATTTAATAAATGAGGCTTGATGATTCCATATACTCTTGAAAAGAAAATGGAATAAATTGAAGGGAATATATCTAAGAAAGATATTTGATTTAAATGAAAGATGAAGTAATTGATTGATGATCGATATCCACATATGAACTTAACATCTTTTAAAGCGATGATTGACTTCGAAGGAACCAGGGTTGGATTTGGGTGATTCCTATCCAAAAACCACTTAGAACCAATTTACGTGTTCGAAGAATGAAAATGTTTAAAGACGGAGATATCGAGACGAATAATAACAAAGGACTGCTAGTTGATTAATTAGGGATAAACTCTCGATTGACTATATTGTAGCAGCGGTCTCTTTGTTATGGAAAACCTCAAAACCACAAAGACTTCTCCCCTAGTAATGGATGGTGAAAATACCTACGGTTTCGTTCGGACCTAGAAACTTGTATGGATGAGTGTCTGACCTTGCATTCTAAATCACAATGTGTGATCTCTATAAAAGTATATCAGTCGGTGGTCGAGAAGACACCTTCTCTTAGCTCAACACCCTTTTCCGAGACATACGAGTTCAGGAGTTATACGTTTGTAGAAATCAGTCGTGTGAATGTGTAATGGCAACGTGGAATTCAAAACGAAAGAAGATATGCTATGTGAAAAGGTATCGTAGCCTCAAGCCTCATCAACAGGAAATGACCGAAACAGGGTTAGTTGCGGCAAGGGTAAGTGGGTCATTCCCAATTAGGGTATGATCATCCCCTTCTAGATATATTTCTTCCCACTATGATGTTCGGGAAGTAAATTAATGTGGTTTGTATGCTCGGGCGCCTGCTTCAAAGGTCGGTAACGACCGGGGGATGACATATTCGGTACAATATAGCTGTAGAGATCGGCCGGTCTTATGTTGGTAGAGGAGCTTTGTGATGGTTCCTCGAGGCATCCATCCAGAGATGTAACCATCGGTAGGTACTCCCTTCACCTGGTCATTTGTATGAAAATCCATTCTCCAATAAGAACCTGCAGCTTTGTTTGTATTGGCATAATGAATAGTCTCGAAATGCTATATGGGTAACCATTTCGACTAAGATTAATAAGTTTATTTGCGAATGTTTTCAAGGAATGTCATTAGAAATAATATCAAATGTTTTGATATAAAAGTGTTTTAATTATCAAAAGGTAAAAACTTGTCCATGTTTATATGTGGACGTGGTCTTATGAGATACTTTTTTTCCAAAGGATTTTATTTAAAGGTTGATATATAACACTATCATTTATATTTGAGTTTCTCACGCTGGTTTATCAAGACTGATTCGGGTATTTTCAATACTCGAGTCAAATCCAAGTAGTTTCAGGTTTAGCGAGGACGGTTGGAGTTTCCTGAGGAGAGCTGGAGATATTCATCTACGTATGGATGTATTCTATTATCCGCTGCAGTTGTGTGATGTTTGTCAACATTTGTAAGGACATATGTTTATACATGTCCAAAGCTGAATTTTAGTTAGACTCTGATATATGTAATGTAAAAGTTTTCCGCTATAAAGATATTTATCCAATATTATATATTATTCCATTCGTGTGAGATTCTGTTCTGTCTTATTTTCTTTATTACCCTTCGTGTTTCTCTTTTCATGCAATTTGAGTTTGACATGTGTGGTTTATTATTGATTCAAAGGGTCCGTAAAAACGGTCCATGACAAGTTGTTAGCATATTAAATAGTCCTTGCTAGTTATTGACTTCATAAAACCACTAAGAATAGAAAAAGAAATAGTTTTTCTACAGGCGGGTTAATTAAATTAAAAAATAAATAATAACTATATGTGGGTTTATTAGGTAGAAATTAAGCATCGTGTGAACGTGCTGTCATCTAGTTTAATATCTGTGGAAAAATATGGCATCATGACATAATTTTTTTTCTTTCCTATATTCAATTATTTATATAATTAAACTAAAACAAACATGGTTCCAAGTTTTAACGCCTTACAACTAAAATATATGAAATTCCAAATAGAAAGACTTTCCATCCTGGTTATTCTGTTCCTCTTTTGTTTATAGATTGACCACTTTTATACATAATGTAACTATGCAATTTAGATTTTATTCATATTGTACATGCAAGATTCAAGTTGGATGGCATATACCAAGATATGTTCCTTTAGAGGGTGGGATTGCGATGGAAAGAGGCAAAGTCATGTCTAGTCAAAGCTATAAAAGTAGCAGCAAGGAGTCTCGATGCTTCCAACAAATTAGACATGTTAAAACCAAATAATACTAAAAGTTTTCAAGAGTGGAATGATTTTAGCAACGAGAAATTAATGGAAGAGTTTGATGTAGTAGGTTTTGTTTTGATGGCTACAGCTGAGAATTTTTCATTTCAATTTATTATACCTAATTCTAATGAATTTCTCTTATGTAGTCAATGAGCAATAAATACAAGGCCATTCGAGCACTGAATACATTTCCATACACTATGGGTCGAAAGGGGCACACAAGACTAGCAGATGATATGGTTAAAAAATAACTTGTAAAATTCATTTATTATAAGTATCAAAAAAATATTCAATATGATTTAGAATTTAGTTGTTAAGCTCTTTTTTGCAGAAAAAAAGTGGTTGCTCATCAGATATCCGTAGGGAGGATATGTGATGCAGAGGCCGCAAAAAAAATGGAGAACCGCCTTATTTTGTTGTCATCGATTACATAGTAAGGATAAATAATACGTCAAATTATTTTTCCAATTTTCATTTTGACTCCATTTAACTGTTTCGCCGATTACATAATCAAATTTGATACATTTTACTCGACCTGTATTTTTGCAATTGTCTCCGGTATTTGAATGTTATGTTTAATGTTGCGACATATGAAAAATGAATATTTTTGAATTTGTATGCTAAGATAAAAGAGTATAAAACACTCAAATTTCTCAAGGAACAGTGTCATTGAACGAGATGGAGTGTCGAAGGTTTTTGGTCATGAACACAAAGGTAGAAGAAGGGGGTTAGGTTTTGGAGTGCTAGGTTTTGAAGATACACCAACTCAGTTCGGAGTTCGTATGATTAATTCAAAAAAAGTATGTGATATAGAAAATCAAATTACAACCTTGCAAGATCAAATGAAAGAGCTCTCTGATTTTTTTAGGGCTGTAAGTTATAATTGATTCATTGTGTTAACAAGTAATTGATATACGTTTAATTTATTAGTGCGTGTCTAACAGTTTTTTTCCAACTGAACATCAATGGTAAACAAAATGTAGTGGAAGAACCATTAACTTCTCATGGCAATACGCCTCGGGTATTTCCAAAACAATGTCATATATCATTCACATGTTTTTGTGTATGACGTTCATAGTTGATAGTATCCCCATGCACAACAGCACATTCACCATAGTTAGTACCCTCATTATTATCATTAGTAATAAATCTTCCTTCTACATCGTATTCCGTTCCATATAGTTTAACATGGTTTTAAACTTAGTTTTACCAAGTTCAAAATAGAGTTTAACTCGGTTTTTAAACTGAGTTTGACTAAGTTTAAAAACTGAGAAAAAACCGATTGAGTTTTTAAAACAACCACATTCCACATATCTATATGCATTTTCTATTTGTGGTGGAAGATGTATCAGATTAAGGACTGTCAACCACTGCAAATTCTATAATTGCACATACATACATTAAACTTATTTATAGCAGTTGACCAACATTAGGAATTCACCCATCACTATAAAATGGCAGTTTATATATGACCAAATAATCATACTGATCCTATACAATAGTTTCTCAATAACTAAGATACATGTACAAATTTATTTCTGAAAAGTTTCGAAACTTAAATAAATGAACGGATGACAAAAAAAAGATAAACAAAATACACCTCAAAGTTATTAGATCTGACTGCATTTTGAAGGTAGTTCAGCAATAAATATGATGTCACAGATAACTATAAGGGTGTTTCCTATTGCCAAAACATATGTTTATTGCTCTGTGAATAGTTAAAGGAATTATCTATGTATAAGATCTTCATGATTATATATAGTGCATGAAGATTGTTTATCCAGTTTCTTGGTTAATGCAGTCTACATGGCATATAGAAAAAATGAATGAATGAAAGAACTGTATAGTTCAATGAACTTTCAAGCATGGATATGTGAATGTACTTTTCAGTGAATGGCGAACAACATGTTCATATTCAATTTATTGCATCAAGCAACAGGTCATACAGTGGAAAATTAAGATCCAGTTTGAACAGCCAAAACTAAATAAATATACGTAAGTATAAAATATCAAAATGCTTTAATTTGGTAATGCTTCTTTACATTATTGAAGTGCTATGCACATATTCCTGAAATGATCCTAGGGATTAATTTATCAAAACTAAGCTTGACATGGTAATCATGTTTGAATTTATTTACACATGGCATGTTTGCAGTAGATAAATGATATAAACTATCAAGCGGTTAGGACTCTTTACAGTCTCATTTTTCTAAATTTATTTCACCATAATGCTTTATTTTTACAGTCTCATCGGAGTAGCAACAACATCACAAACAATGTTAATATACAATTTCAGCAGCAGCCTAGAAACTGCAAATTATTGAGTTGGCAAAGGACTGTTGTCGCAGAAGCAAAAATCACATCTCCCGACCATATTATTTTAGTGCATCATGTAGCAGTAGGAGCAGATGCTTGGAAAGTTTGGGTCGCTGTGGTGGTGGATCCTGAAGCTTTTCTATTTAGGCCTACTTCGAATATCTATACAATTGAACAAGCGGTTGGATGCCTATTGCTTGACATAAAGAATTTATCTCTTTTGATTAGTACGTATACGTACTTTTACTGATTTATGTGAGGCCTTTAGTTATGTTTTGGAACGGAGTTATGAATTCATAAATAGTGTAAACTTGAATTGTTTTTGAATGTGAATGGTTCGTGTTGTTTCAAGTATTTGAACGATTGTGGTTATTATTAACGAAATATTGGTTTTAATTATAATATCACGAAATTTATGGTTAATAGCAATTGTGCAAAGATGAATGATAGTGATTTGTAGCAGTTGTAAAAAAAGAATTGGTGCAACTGTCATCACTAGTTGTAGTACATCCTACTACAACTATTACAAACTGTTGTAAAATGTTAATGCAATAGGCGAAAACTGTAACGCCCCACTCCGAGACCCACTCTAGTAAAGAGTATTACGGAGTAATACCGTCTACTAGAACGGAGAATATAGTATAATGGAAGCGACCATATGTAATCAAGCTATAACTAACTACTGAATACGTCGAATAGGTGGTTTTCTTTTCTCAAGTGGTTGGACTTATCCAATAGATATTTATAACGAAACTACAATGGCTAAAAATAGATTCAGAACAAACATAATAACAACGATAATATATCCATCACAGAGCAGTCACAGAGCATAAGTACATCATATCGTCAATACAAGTCCAAATATAAAGAAAGTGGATACAAACCCACCGCTCACACATGTGAGTCAAAAATATATACATAAGAGACTGAATAATCAGAGTATCAAAATAGTGGACAAATATAAAGAGCTATCTATCAGCATAGCAGATAATGTCCAAGCGGAAGCACAGAAGCTAAGTCCAGAGACCTAACCTGAAACAACTCGGTCTTACCCGAGCGAAAACACTCGGGTCAGGCTAGCTAAACAATCAGTAATAACTAAGATATATAAGAATGCAGTACATAAATAAAACAGTACTTCTCCGAAGAGGAGAGTATTATGGACCACATGAATAAAATGACGATCCCCAATCATCTATAAACAGTAAAAATCTCCAAAAAGAATATCAACACCAAAGTGTTGAATAAATAAAATCGCCTCATATCATCGGCGTAGCTAAAGCTATATAAAGTTGCCCATAGGCAACAATCCCAAGAGTGCCCAGAGTCTGTAATCAATGCCCAAGCAAAGATCGATGCTCCAAAGAGCAATAGGGATATACTGAAAAGTCAATGAAATCGAACACTGAAAAAGCTATGTCCAGAGACACTGTGAATCCACAAGGTAATCGCACTTACATCGTATGGTTCCATAGAACCAACACCGAATGGCGGTACTCGAATGGATATACAAATCATCAGATAATACAAGTATAGCACGTACACCGACCAGAGTCGTTATTGCCAAGTACTGTAGAGTTGTGATCGATCACTCGCACAGATGCGGAACGCGCGAGACGGCGAGATCCTTCCCAGAAGGATAAAGGCCCAGAGGCACATGCCGAAAAACTGCTCCATAGAGCAGGTGTCCAGAGACGGTTGCCCAGAGGCGTGGTGACCCAGAGGTCCAGTACTGGCCGCCCGTAGGCTAATGTGTCACAAACTTCTTGGAGAGGAACCCGTAAAGTGTTAACAATGAGTCCCATACCCCACGTTCGCACTAAATGGTTTACTATCCAATAGCAAGCTCACACTCCAAACAATAAAAAGTCCACCTCGTATCATCGGTAAACAAGACCCAAAGGTTAAAACGATCAATCGAATAGGTCGGGGATTAACCGAAAAGAAAATACACACGGTTTCATAGGCCGGAGATTTCCTAACCGTTTAAGCACCTTTCCACTTCGCTCGACGTGCTAAAAAGTGAGTGTGAGATTTTTATTATAGAAAATAATGGTGCGAAACGGATTTATAATTGATTTTGAAATCACTTTAAAACGGCTTTTGAAAACTCTCCTATTATGGAGTAAATAGTTTAATAATTAAAAATAACATTATATAATAATTTCGAAAGCCATTTAGGAGTGAAAAATCCTTTTAAAATAGTTCATAAAACCCGTGTACGAAATCTAGTGCCAAATCTCAGAGAAATTGATAAATCAGAAAATCACTGAAAACCAATATTCGTGTTGGAAAATACTCTGAATGGTTGTGAACCAAAATTCGACAATTTCCGATTAGCAATTGAAACCCAAAGGTTCGTTGCAGAAACAATCAATTTGAAGCGGTTGCACCAAAATGGTGCAACCCGGACTCGTTTGCACCAAAATGGTGCAACCGGTGGGTCGGAACCCGGCTGCACCCAATGGGTGCAGCCCATTGCATAGAAGCCGGCTGCACCGCATGGTGCAGCCCTTTTCTGTGAACCAGGCTGCACCATGCGGTGCAGCTGGTTCAGTCAAGCCCCAGCCCGCATGGGTTGGGGAGAAACAACAAACCCCTCCAGCCCGCATGGGCTGGGGAGAGATGACAAGCCCCCCAGCCCGCATGGGCTAGGGAGAAACAACAAGCCCCCCCAGCCCGCATGGGCCGGGGGGGGGGGGGGGGGGATTGGCAAGCCCCCAGCCCATGCGGGCTGGGGAGAAATAACAAGCCCCCCCAGCCCGCATGGGCCGGGGGGGAATTGGCAAGCCCCCAGCCCATGCGGGCTGGGGAGAAATAACAAGCCCCCCCAGCCCGCATGGGCCAGGGGGGAATTGGCAAGCCCCCAGCCCATGCGGGCTGGGGAAGTGGGGACGCGGGCTTCGGCCCGCGTCCGCCACCGAGTCGCGCGGGCCATGCGCCCGGGCGCTGAAATTTCGCGCCAGCCCACTAGGACTGGCCTGCTACCGGCTAGCCCAACCGGGCTAGCCTGCTGCGCCCGAGCAGCAGCCTGGGTGCAACCCAGGCCTGCCCTGGTGCACTCAGACCACTGTTTTAGCCTGTTTTCAGGCTGAAGCATTCCAGCCAGCTGAAAATGCTGATTTTGGTGATTTTGGGGTGTTTTTTTCAAGTTTTTGGCATCAAATTTCACCAATGTCAATCACTAACTACCATATAATGATTACTACACTGTATTAAAGGAAACAAAGGGCCAAAGCTTAGCATTACCTTAGGAAGCAATAACACAAGCACCTTATGTGCACACCCCCAAATGAAAGCAAAGATGATCAAGAGCTATGATTCACATGTTACATAATAAAACATGTGTTACTAAATGAGTACCGAAATCAAAAGATGATTAAACACATATTAGAAGAGGTTTTTAGCAATATACCTCTCTAGAAAGCAACAAAGACCATTATAGCATCAACCCAAGTTAGCAAAAGATGATTAGGAGGCTATAAGATCAAAAACACATAAAACGTGTGTTACCAAATAAATTTCAGAAATTAGAAAGATATAAAAACGGATTTGAGGTGGGTATTTGCATTACCTTTGCATAGAATGACTTGCATAAGCTAAAACTAGAAGGAGATGAAGATAGAGGCCATTTTAGTTAAGAAAGCTTTAGGAAATGATTAGGGTTTTGATTAGGGATGAATGAATGAGGTTATGAGAGTTTGAGATAATTTATAGAGGAGGTTTAGGGTGGGTTATTGGGCTAGGTTTAGTAACCCAATAAGAAGAGAGTTATTTACATGTTTCCAAAAATTAGTCTAAGTGTTCATATATGTTTATAAAACTCATTTTCTTATCCAAACCCGTTTTAAAATCTCTCCTAAAATATTTAACTTTCCAAAAATAACATTTTATCCTCATTTTAAAATCCCATATTTCCCATTTAATTAAAATAGCCTTTTTCAAATAAATTTTGTTATTCCAAATCCTTTTATGCTTTATTAAAATAAATAAAGAATCCTAACTTTTATTTATTAATTGGTAATGCATATCCCGGGTTGTTACAAAAACAATTGTTAAAATATTTATTGCAATTGTCGTAAACAGTTGTAAATAAGTGTTTTACAACTGTGGAAAGCCGTATAAAGGTTCTATTACATGACCTGTTGGCACTTGCAAAAGAGTCTTAAAACAACTGATTTTGGCTGTTGCGATAAACTTTAATACAAGTGCAAACAGTAATTGTAAAATTCTTTTACAAATGCCAAAAGAACTTGTAAATAAATCTCTTACAACTGATATTTGCAGTTGCAAAAAGACTTATTACAACTGCTTATGCAACTGTAAGTGACCATTGTAAAATAATCCTGCTCTATTACAATTGCGGATATAAAGACTGGAGGATGCCAGTTGTAATAGGCCTATTACAACTGTGATTTAGACAGTTGTGAAAGGGTATTTTTTGTAGTTTCAGTTCTCCATTTGAGAGAAAAATGAGTGATTCTCCAAAGTAGGAGAGCATTTGTGTAATTTTTTATAATGAGCTGCCAACTAACCGGTCGATAATAAATTCACTCCTCCCTCATTCAAAGAATAAAAAAGAAAATGCCCTCCCCACACCTACATGCTAAAGTGGTAATAGTATAGAAAGGGAAAAAAGTAAAGCTGCAAGCAAAGTAGATAATAAAATCCAAACTACAAGAAACGCCATAACTGTGTCAATCACACATGTAGGACAATAAGCAGATCAAAAAATGCCTAAACCCTGTGTTAAGACAATAATGGAAATTCATTTGCAATAGTCCACTATTGATAATCCATCTGGTTAATCACCCTAGCATTAGCAATCCAAACTACCATAACCATTAAAACTAAAAAGCCTAACAAAAATATGAGAATTGGACACATGCACACATACATGCACATATACACGCGCGCGCGCGTGTGCATAGTCAAAGGAATATGCACATGTATATGTGAGGATAGTAAACCAAGAACGAAAAAAGGGCATAATTAATTTTCCCAAGGGAAGAGTGTTTGGAATGTTATCGTTATTATTTAATATGTCATCGCTTAAGGCCGTACCGTGTCTTCCGTTGCTAAAAATGACTTTTACCTTCAAGATTCAATGCGACTCATCACTTTTTAAGAATATTCATGTAGAAAATGTTTTTGGCAAGATTATATCTAGGATTTACAACCAAACTAGAAAACACAATAGCATTGGTTAGATTTTCAAGGGAAGCATTAATGATGTTGAACATTCTTTGGTTCCTTTCAAACCAAATATGAGTAATAGTGAAGATAGTCTCAAGCAAAGTTTTGTAATCTTTGGCATATGAATTCTGAAGTTATTTCAATATTAGTCAACGCTAAAATCATTGTTGGTCATATTATGGTCAAAAATGTTATGTGTGTTTACAGGAAAATAATTAGTTAATAAGATCTTAAAACATAAGTGTGTTTCGTTTTCTAGATCAAGGTTACAGAAAACACATTTTTTATCTATGTATAGATTCTTATTCTTTGGAATTCGATTGTATTTGGTTTTTTGTATAGGATTAACACATGCGCAATTTTATTTTTAGGAGAAGCATTAACTTTTTAAGTAAATGTAAAATATCTGACTCATCCCTCGAGAAATTTAAGAACTTATATGCTGATTTTGAGGAGTATATTTTACTCTATATCCAACATCAAGTTTTAATATCACTGCATTATCTAGGTTATAATATTCTAGTTTATACAAAGTGACACAAATTGTATTGTTATAATACCTTCGAGAGCATGATTAAAAGTAAGTTCCATGGAAAATCATTATTAGATCCAGTAGCCTCTTAATTTAAAGCATTTTGGGTTCATAAATATCAAACAAATCTCTGTATTCAACTCTAACAGATATAACTAAAATCTAGTTATCATGTTAAAAGGATGTGTTATTACCTGGATGAACCACATTATTAATCAGGATATTGTTACAAATATTTATAAAAAATGGATTTCAAACAGTGAGACTTGTTGTTTGAAGTTAGAAATGATACAACGAAACTAATATGTGGAATACTGCAGAGTTGATTCAAAATTATTTCTTTTCAAATTAGGTTGTCATTATTATTGTTAATGTTTCAAAGCCAATTTCTTAGTATAGTTAGGTTATGTAGTTTATTATTCCTAAGCCATCATCATCTTTGGATTCACAAATAGTTTCCCAATTAACAACGTAGTTTATACTATTATAGTAACTATCCTCACTCTAAAGGAATCTTCTTCTAAGTTTGCCAATTGTTTCAATTACTATTTTGGAAATAGGTAATAATGCACCAAATAAATCGGTAGAGCCGGTAAAACTTAGTTAATAAGAATGATTGTACCCACTCTAAATAAAAATATATAATTCTACTTAGATAATTTTCGATTTATTTTATAAATGATTGTTTTCTAATATTCCTTTTTAAGCTTTGGTAATCTAATCAGAAAACCTAAGTAATATATAGGAAATTTCATGATGTTTCAGTTAAGTGTATCAACGACAAGATTTTCAATATTGCAGACATCATTCACGACTTACACGAAGTTCTTATCAAAATTAATCTTAAGTATGAAAGCATTTCGCAATTATATAACATAAATTTAAAAGCTGTAACGTGTTAGCGTAAATGTAAGGTAAAAAAATATGGTTTCAATGCTAATTGGAGCACCGAAAGGCCATCGCTAGTGAAATCATTTGTAACATCTTGTATCTGGAGGCCAAAAGCAAAGCGCTACAGATTCTACAGTCATCTATAGTATTAATTTTTGATGACAAAATATGGTAATGCTAATGATATCCATAATATCAGAAGCACTTGAATATGAAAAAAATCATAGATTTCCAAAAACAACGTTTTGTTAATTACGTTTCAAAACATATTCATATCCAAATTACATAAACTTGTAACGTTTCCTCGGTAAAGATCAAATAAATTATTACAATAATATGCCAAAATCGACATATGACAATGCCTCATTGGTTGATCAAAGAAATATAGTTATAATTGACTTGATATACACAGCGGAAATAAACAGGATAAACTGCAACTCTTAAATAGTTATCCATCAGGCACGTGCTCATCTCCGGATGCTTTATTCGCCAAAATTACTAAAACCTAAAAAAGTTCAACCCTCAGCCTACTCAAATCAATTTTGAGCACCCGAGAGTTTTAGGGGAAAAAAGATTCGAGTCAGACATAAAGCCTGGTGTTAATAATTCTATTCATCTCGGTTATTTAATGTTAAGTGAGACCACACCGCTTAACGGAACGGGTTTACCCTCACCTACATCCTTTTAAAACATATATTTTGCAAACCTTTTCCTGCAACCAAAACTGGTTAAAATCTTCAATGCATCATTATGTAAATATGCATATCAGGTAATAAATGAACTATCTGTTCGAACAATATTGTTTTGTTTGGCTAACTATCAACCTTTGGCTGATTTGGGCCTCCTAGACAAAATAATTTTTTTATCTTACATCTGTTAGACACTCCTCTTCTGGACAATCTGCCCTTAACTACCTGTTAAATACTTCTCTTCTGGACGGTCTGTCCTTAGCTTATCATCTCCCACGGTCACTTGATCCTAAGTGTTTCACGGGCTCACCAATAACCTATCTATATACAAATATATATTCCTTTCTTTGTGTTATTATAATTTTAGTCTTAACTATGACAAATCCCTATACATTGGAATTTTGGACATAATTAGCTGGGCCTAATAGCTAATGTATTGGGTGCGATCCTATACCAGTCTCATCTAGTATTCTAATATATGAATCATTTTACTTAGGGATCCCATCCCATAATTTTCCTTAAAAACTTTTTCAGAATGATTTACAACCTTTAAATCAAATTAATACAAGGAAAATACATATACACCATGCTTTACCCAAAATCGCCTTACCATGCTATGCATATATTTATATACTTTACCCAAATCTTTGTTTGAAAACATTTAAATATTTGAATGTACCCCTTTTGAATTTATTGAAACACCTCTTACAAAACCAAGTGAAACCCTTCTTTTAACCTAGGTCGAAAGGCCAAAACCATCCTTTCGAGACCAATCTCAAAACCCTTTAGAAACTATTGAAAAACCTTCCCTTATAAAGCTTTAAAACATTAGACATCCTTCTTTGAAACCTTTAAACTATGCCTTTTGGAAACATTGAAAAAACCTTTCCTTTCAACCCTTTCGAAACAATCAGAAAAACCTTTCCTTTTGAACCTTTCGAAACCTGCCACCCCTACGAAACCATTCTTTAAAACCTTTCAAAAGCCTCAAATCTTTATAAACATAAACCTTTTGAAAGCACTTAGATTTAATTTAAATGTGTGGAAACCTTTCGAAACCATTCAAAAGTTTACCCCTTCAAAACCTTTGAAAATCGCTTTGGTCGAAACCATTTGGATTATGACTTCAAGTAGAGAAAAAGGATCAAACATCCAATAAATTCGAAAGCATTCTTTTCAAAATTATTCCTATGTAAAGAAGTAATGGTGTTGAAATCATGCCTTCGAAAGCATTGGGGAAGTGGTCAAATTTTAGAAAATAAAGTAAAATAACCTTTCGAAAACTTCTGGGTCAAAAGGTAGAAAGCGGCAACTAAATGTTTCAGCTTAGTAGAAAGCAGTCATTTAAAACAAAAGCGCAGCACAATCGTAACCATTTCTCTACATCCATTTGACTTGGTCGAAAGCCAACCTAGTCGAAAGCTACTCAGTCGAAAGAAAGCATGCGCATTTTTATTTAAAAGTAAAGTAGTGCTTCAACCACTTCGGAATCTATGGTTTCGACCATATACTTCCACCTACATCCAATTCACTACGTACCAGTTCCCTAATACCATGTGCATTGGTTTTGATGGAGTTAGAGGCGAGGGTATGGAGGCAGAACCTGGTGTCGAAAGCATCGAAACAGTGAAAAATATGTCTATTTGTTCTTTTAAACTATTTAATTGTACCTAATCTTCATTATTTTTTAAATTGTGATTGGTTGCAAGTTTCTCTTTTCTAAAAGTACCGTCGACTTTCCAGAAATAACAGTTTAAATTTATTTTCCAAAATCCGCTTCTCTTTTTATTAATATATAAGGTCTCATACCTTAAATAATTTTATATATCCATTAAAACACTTATAAAACTCTATAAAATTTCCTAAAAATTACTTTTTATATGTTTCCTAAAATATATACATTTTAAATATGAACCATAAATTAAGTAACCGTAAATAATTTATGACCCAAAATAACATTTTCTTTACTAGAAAATTCATATAAATTTCATAAAAATTTAGAAAATTCTGAGAATTGAAACCCATCTCCAAAATATTATTTCTGGCATATATAAAAACTCGCAAGGCATTTGGATGTCTTTTAATAGAGGTTGCATATCAAAACATGTCATAAAATCTATATGAACAAGTATAAATCATCAACAAGTATATATAGTCATTCCATCATTCAAAAACATGGAAAATCATTGCAAATAAGTTCAGATTTCATTATAAAACCGAAAATAAAAAAAATATGAGAATAAACATTATTCACCTTAGCTTTAGAAATTAAAGAGATTGAGATGTGAATGGATTTGATTTGCTTAAGATTCTTCCTAGCTTTTCTCTATCTTTTCCCCTTACTCTTATTAATGGCGGTCGGCCTTAAGGTTTAAAATTTAATAAAATTAAATGAATGTGCATTGAAAGACACAACCAAGTTTTTTATATATAGGAATGACCTCTTTTCTATTTTGCCCCTCCTCTATTTCAATTTAGCTCTTATTTTAGTTCATTGGTTAAATGGCACGGCTACCCTTTAATTAAAATCAAATCTCAATCCCCTAATCAAAACATTATTTTATTTAGCCAATTAACTATCCTAAATAATGTAACCAAAATATGAAGTGTTACATCATTACCAACTCTCTCAAGGACCTGATAAGTGATGGATAACTTGATGATCCTAGGGAATATGTCTATTGCTAAGTTGAAAAGTAAGGTGGACAAAAGATCTCTTTATACAAGACCATATTAGATTGGGTTTCATTTCCTAAAGTCTCGTTACTCAGTATACTCTAGTTTTCAGTTTTAAGCAAAGTCGTATCCAACCTATGCATGTAAAACTAAAACACAAACTATTAGTAAATCTTTAAGAGAAGACAAATCACTTGATTTAAAAGCCTTATAAAAATTAATTTTATGAGATCGCAATTAATTCTATTTGTACAAAATTAATATATAAATCCCGAGACTACGATGAACCATCTGTGATACTTCTACCTTTGATAAAAGTCAGATTTTGGGAAACTTGGTGATTTCAAGCGGAGCTTGATGTTTTTTTTGGCTGTGCTAGATAATGGTGTTGTTGTTTTGAGAATTTTAGCATCACTTCGGTGAGTTTTCTTACTCACAACTATATTTAAAATTCATTATCTACTATATGTACATATATTCCCAGTATTGGTTGAATTACTTTGTTGCGATATTTATTTGGGATTTGATTGATTGTGAATGTCGATTGAATTGTTTGGTTGAATTGATTGATCGGGATATTCAATTGATTGTGTGATATTCGAGTAGTGTATATTGGATTATTAAAAATGCGAAGGAGATGATGTCCAGTTTCATCTTAATTTGACTGATTTATTTATATTATATGCATATTGTATATATAGCTAAAATTCGATGGAATTCGACTCGACCACATGAAAACAATTATGTTGATGGTTTATGGTCGATTTTGGAGAATTTTGCTCCATAGTTTTTATTTTAGACAATTTATTGATTTTCTCATTTTAAAATATTTTTAAAACTTTGAGAAATTATTTATAGGAATTGTTTCAGAATAAAAGTTAATTTGAAAATTAAATAGGGATTTTCAAGAATAAATGAACGTATAGCTTTTGTTAGTATAAACGAGGATCTGAATATTATCTTCAAAAAGAGATTCTTAGGTATATTAGCCTTTTTTATAGTAAGAGTGTGATTTTATTCAAGTATCGCACTCATTTTGACGTCTCTAGGGTTTGAACACTTGAGCTCTAGCACCTAAGGCTAAAGTATCATACCACTAATCGGTTAAGCTAGCGATCCTTGACTATTTGAACCTATATTGAAATATTGTTGAATAGTTTTAAGATTGTTATTATATAAATCCCTTTTCATATATATAGTTTGGTGGTTCAAAATTAATCTATTAATATTATAAGATATTCTATATTGTAAGAAGATTATGAAATGAGTTCAAAGAAACATCTATTGATTTTCATATGAGCGATTAGAGATTTTGAATATATATTGAATGTTTTGTGTAACGACCCTGGATTTTTGGCCCCGTTTTATTTTAATATATATTTAATTTAATTAAATAAAAAGTAGCTTGATCATCTTAAAATGAATATGATTTGGAAATACTGCCATTTATTTATATAAACTGTATTTTTAAAAAGGAGAGTAATTTGAAAATTTAAAATAAATCTCAATAATATTTACAATAAATTGTTCTTATATAATTCAATTGAAATAAAATTTATCTTATATGATTGAATTTCAATACTTTGTCTTATTAACATGTGATTAATAAATATATTGATGTGGATGATAGTGTTTAAATAAAATTAAAGTTTATCAATATAAAATATAAATATTAAATATAAGTAAAACTTAAGAATATAATGTAAATATTGAGAATCAAAATATAAAATACAAATATAAATAAGTAAGCAAGCAGAAGAATATCATTTAAATGTTGATAGCTAAAATACAAAATAAAAATGAAAATAAAGATAAATGAATAAGCTTGTAAACAAAGTATAAAATAAAACAAGAACAAAGTATATTAGTAAAATAAAACCCAATGTAATATAAGACCAAACACAAACACATGCATATAAACTATTTCAACTAGAAGGAATGAACAAAAATGTTTTCATGCAAAATATCTACATCTACATGACCAAAGTCAAACTGAAAATGTATGTTTCCAAAATAAAAATAACAAGACAACATAAAGCTTCTCACGCAAGCCATAAATTGCAAAGTGAACAAGTTTATACAAATATCAGGGAACATTAATTATATGTTAACATAATTGAAGACATATTCATTAATGCTAAGTAAACAATTTGTCATTTCAGGTTACAAATAATCTTTCAGCCGAAATCTCAATATCTTTTCATATTGCAGTAATTTAATTCAAGTCATATAGGGTCAAACAAATGGAACTTGTCCAGTAAATACCCATGTTGTTCAAAGCCTTTCTATATATATATCCATCATATGAGCATGTTTAACTGAAGTTGAGTTGGAATGGAAAATTGAATTTAAATGAACTCAGTCGAGTTACAAATAATATCGAATGGGATGAAATTCTTAAGTAAACAAGTAAGTATTGAATTGGATTAAAATAGAATTGGAGTGAGTTGTAAACAAATCTAATTCAAGCATAAATTGAATGACCTTACTATAAATAAATTCAATAATGAATTGTTAATGTAAATTAAAATTTAAGAATGAATAAAAGAATAAACTAATCAAATTAAATAGTAAATAGTTGGGATTTGAATAAAGGAAAATCAAATCAAAGATTTAAATGGAAATTGGTGGAATAGAGTAAACTTAAGTTGTTGGGAAGAACAGTTTGAAGAAAATAAATGACCTAAGTATATTGTGAGATGGTTATTTAAAATATTGGTTGTCAAGTTTTATAAAATGGTTTGGAATCAAAAATTTTAAAATGAAAGAAAATGCAGTGGAAAGATTGTGAATAAATTGGGATGGAATCAAGTGTAAATTGAGATGGAATCAATTTAAAATTGTTATAAAACTTAAGTAATTATTTATTCACAATAATATTGTCAAATTGCATAAGAAAATGGGTCGTTTGAAGTAAATGAGATTAGATAAAATTTTATGAATTATTAGAACCGAAATAGGATGATTTTGAATATGAGTTTGTTTTGCTCAAATGGATTATATATATAAGCAAGTAAGTTGTAAATCACCTAAACTGAAGAGTATGATTTGAGAATTGGTTGGAAGTAATTATAATAAGTGTCGAAACTATATATATGTGCTTATGAAAATATGTAATGCTAAACAAATGGAGACTCTGCCAAAACTTTTCAAAAAATTTTTAGGAACCAGGAATAAAAAAAAAAGAAATTAAAACTTTAGGAACAAACCGATTTCAAATTGGAAATTGAAATAAACTGGTGGATAAAACTAATTTAAAAATAATGATAGGAATCAGTTATAAATGGAAGATAGTCAATAAAATTCAATATTCAGAATTGAAGATAAAATGAATTCACATGAAATTGGAAATTCAGATTTAAAATAAGAAGATATAAAGGCTAAGGTGGTAAAGGAATAATATAAGAGTATATATATAATGCTTATATTAAACTTAAGAAATGAGTGGTGAAATTCTTAAGTAAATTTGGTATTGAGAAAATTATTCCAAGTGGATAGAAATCAGAATAACGTGAATAAAAGAAAATTGGTATAATTGATAATCAATGGATATAAATACGTAGGATGAACGTGTATTATTTTATTCGCATAACAAATTGATCCAGATTCGAGCACAGAATTTCGAGATAGTTATATCGATCCGAGTTAGGATTTTCACTCGATTTTCGACGACGAACCATGGATATGGATTTTGATTGATTCTGGAAATTCTCTATCATAGTTGTAGCTATGCAAGGAGAATGACAGTTTCTGATCAAGAAACCAGATCTGAGTCCGTATTAGGAAGTCGGGTGGACGATACTAGTTCGGAAGAAAAGTTGTGTGGTCGAGCGAGCGATCGGATTTGATATTGCGTATGAATGGTATATGTACATCATACGGGCTTGACTGAATAGATATTGAAATTCTATAAAGAAGTCAATAAAATTGGGAAAGAGTTAATACTGTAGATTTCAACATTGAATTACCAGAATGGATGTCTGGAATTAATTGTGTATTCCATATATCCCATTTAAGGGGATTTGTTCATGATTCATCATTAGTTGTTGAACCGGTAGTTCAGGAATTTGGAAGTTGAGTCGAATCAAATTTGACTGTGGTCAGGAATCCGGTTCGGATTGATGATCATCGAGAGGCAACTCTGGATAATTTTAGGAAAGCTTATCCGGATTCGTGTTCAGATAGTTAGTGTTGTTTGTTAGGCTAATCTGTTTGATTGTTAGCTACTGTTTGAATGATTGGCGTAACAGCTTTTAAAATGATCTTTGTTTTAAACTTCGGGGACGAAATTCTTTTAAGGGGGAGGAATGTAACGACCCTGGATTTTTAGCCCCGTTTATTTTAATATATATTTAATTTAATTAAATAAAAAGTAGCTTGATCATCTTAAAATGAATATGATTTGGAAATACTGCCATTTATTTATATAAATTGTATTTTTAAAAAGGAGAGTAATTTGAAATTTTAAAATAAATCTCAATAATATTTACAATAAATTGTTCTTATATAATTCAATTAAAATAAAATTTATCTTATATGATTGAATTACAATACTTTGTCTTATTAACATGTGATTAATAAATATATTGATGTGGATGATAATGTTTAAATAAAATTAAAGTTTATCAATATAAAATATAAATATTAAATATAAGTAAAACTTAAGAATATAATGTAAATATTGAGAATCAAAATATAAAATACAAATATAAATAAGCAAGCAAGCAGATGAATATCATTTAAATGTTGATAGCTAAAATACATAATAAAAATGAAAATAAAGATAAATGAATAAGCTTGTAAACAAAGTATAAAATAAAACAAGAACAAAGTATATCAGTAAAATAAAACCAAATGTAATATAAGACCAAACACAAACATATGCATATAAACTATTTCAACTAGAAGGAATGAACAAAAATGTTTTCATGTAAAATATCTACATCTACATGACCAAAGTCAAACTGAAAATGTATGTTTCCAAAATAAAAATAACAAGACAAAATAAAGCTTCTCACACAAGCCATAAGTTAACTGCAAAGTGAACAAGTTCATACAAATATCAAGGAACATTAATTATATGTTAACATAATTGAAGACATATTCATTAATGCTAAGTACACAATTTGTCATTTCAGGTTACAAATAATCTTTCAGCCGAAATCTCAATATCTTTTCATATTGCAGTAATTTAATTCAAGTCATATAGGGTCAAACAAATGGAACTTGTCCAGTAAATACCTGTGCTGTTCAAAGCCTTTCTATATATATATATCCATCATATGAGCATGTTTGTTTATAAACTTAACTAAAACCTAAGGGCAAACCTGAAAAGAACAAAGGAAGATAAACATTTATTGCCTGCAACTCAAATATATTCAAACAGCAAAACAAGTTCATCCAAGCAGAGAAGTTGTTCAGGAAATTCTGCAGTTTCTTCATCAACTTTGTTTTCTGCTTCAACAAAATTTAAGGTGAGTAAACAAAGATTTTTTTTTAAGTTTAAGTTAATTAAATAGTCGTGATTCTTTAACCAATATAATTTGTATATGGTTTTATGTTTGAATAAGAATCTGTATATATATATTATACTGCATATTTATCTCCTCTGCTATGTGTTCTTGGTGGTTAAAGTTACTTATTCTTGTTCAAAATTCAAGCTATTCTCATCAATATTGAAATCTGTAATTATTTCAACTCAAGAAAATGTTAAAACTAAATTAAGATTTGATTTTTAAAGCTAATTTTAAATATGTTGAAGGGAGTACTTGTCTATAACATGTTATACCGGTAATTCACAAATTACTTGATAAATTTGAATGTCGTAAATTACTAATTCGAGTTTATATCTTGAATTAACACTAAAAGCTATGATTTTTAAAATTTGTATGAAGATTTTTAACTCAATGTTTCCAAAGCAGTTTGCAAGTGAACCAAAATTGCATTTTCTTAAATTTCTTGTTATTTGTTCAATAAATTGAAATTTGGGATGAAGCAAATTCAAACGTATGTGATTTTATAAAATTTACCAGAATTTTTTTTATATCGCTTGAGATTTGGATACGAGATCAATCAAAGGCTCGAGTCCTTATTTATATCGATGACTGTATAGTGTCGAATTCACCACCTTCATGCGATCGAGTGGCTTGTGCTTCTGTGGGATGATGGTTTATCGTGACGACGACGTATGGGCGAAATCTTGGATGCTGTAGGTGGATGGAGAGGCGGTGGCGAGGCGATCTACCGTGAGTGTTTGTTGTAGTTGTTCGTCCAAACGTCTAAATTTCGAACTCGAATTTATATTGGAGATTTGTGCTTTGATTTCGAGTTTGGGGGTGGATTGTGACTTGCCGGTGTTGATGGCGATCGTCGGAGTCGAATCATGCCGCCGTGCATGTGTACGGCACGAAGGCAGTATCAATGACGTTGAGTGGAGACTTTTGCGAGTTGATGTTCGAGTCGACCCACTGTTTTCTTCGGGCTTGTATACGAGTTGGGTGCGTAAGTATTTACTGATGGGTTTTCTTACATACTTATTTTAAAGGTTTTAACTTAAATAAAAAAAGAGGGAAGGAGAAGGGTGTACAGAGAAGTGCCACGTGGAAAATTTGATGAAGGACCGAAGCATCACTCGAGTGAGCAAAGGGTAAGTCTCGGGTTTTGGTTATACTGCAGTTTTGCAGTAAGGTTGTAGTTGAGTAAATTTGTTTTTTTTTACAAATTTGTTTAAACATTTCGAGCTTAGAAAGTGTTTAAAGGTTAAGCTAAGGTTTTGTTCAAGTTTTAATTATTTAGTCGAAAGCTTAACGATGTTCTTAAATACTTAAATCATTTTAATTAAGAAATTAATTTAAATTAAGTATAAGTTGACTAATAATTAAAGTTTGTAGTTAATACTATAATTGATTTCAAAATAAATTAAAAGGGAGACTTTTAAAACTTTAATTAAGTTGAAAGATTGATATCAATAAATTATTTTCGAAAGTAATTAAGAACGATTAACATTTTAAAACTTAATTAGAGTTCGGATTATGTAACTATTTTGTGATAAATAAATAGTAATTAGCTACTTGAGTAAATAAATAAATGATTAATAGTTAAGAAATTAAGAATAATTCAAACATAATTAGAGATGGATTATAAGTAAATAAATAATTGAAATCAACTACTTAAGTTAATTAATGAATGAATTAATAGTTAATTAATTAAGTAATTTAATTATGAATTGATAGTTAATTAATTAAGTAGCTTGATTAAGAATTAATTGTTGATTAATTAAATAATTAGCAAATAATAATTGGATAATTAAGTTTTATAAATAAGAAATTAAAGATATTATTAATGATCAAGAAACAGTTAATTAAGTAATTAAAATTAAATACTTGATTAAGGAAGTAATTAATTAATAGTGTGAAATAAAATAATTATGTAATTAAGATTTAATAATTAATTAAGAAATCATTAATTAAACAATTTGAAATGAAATAAGTAATTGATAGCTAATTAATGATTAATTAAACAGAGTTAGGTGGTTAACTCTTAGGTAATTTATTTAAATTGAATTAATTACAAATGAGAATTTCATATGATTGCTTATGGATTGTTGTGTAAGTAGGATATTTGATTGTTATATTTATTTGATGATATTCTGTGATGCTCTGTGATATGCTGTGTTATATCTATGATGCTTGTATATGTTTATCTGGGATAAATGTTATGTTAATTCAATATGTTGAATTTAAACCGTTTAAGTTAATTAGACAACTTGGCCTTTAAAATGGCGTTTGGATTTCGAGGAGACCAGGATCGGGTATCCAATTGATATAAAACCACATCGATCCAATTTAAACGTTAGGTCGTGAATTCTGAAATGAAGATTGAGATGGTGTATTCAGAATGCAAGGGTTATCGTCGTTGACTCTGGGGGTGATTCCAAAATGAGTGTGACGAGATAATGCCTTCGGTTTCGTTCGAACCCGGAATGAACTTGTATGGACTGAATGCTTTCAGCACATCGTCAGGCGGACGATGAGCATTCTAAGTGATATGTTCTGTAAAGGTAATCGTAGCCTCAAGCCTCATCAACCGGGAATGGTTAAAACAGGGCAGATGCAGCAAGGTTAGGTGGGTCATGCCCAAGCAGGACAAGATATTTCCCCTGTCTAGATGTCCCTTTTTATTTCGGCTGTGTGGGCGGTTGCTAGCTACAACCACATGGTTTATCTTGTTCGGGACTGTTCAGTAAGGAATGGTTCCGGCCTTGTGTTGTAGGGGGTCGGGAGTGATCCTCGGTACAGTGATTTAGGCCTCATACTGTGACGGGCGGTACCCCAGTAGCCCTGCCATTGTTGTAAACCCATTTTCCCTACGATACCCTATAGTCTTGATTTGTATTACCCACTTTTGTGGCTAGTAGCTGGAATTTAATCATGTAACAATTTCGGCTATTTTCTATTTACTTGAAATCCCTAGACACTATTATAATATCACTGGATTTCCTATGAAATGTTTTGGTTAGTGTAAGGTAAAAACTCACCCGTATTTATTTATGGGGAGTCTTACGTGATACCTTTATTTTCAAATGTTTTTCAAAGTTAAACAAATTTAAACCGTTTACTCATACCAGACCCATGTCTGACCCGGAGTTTATATTTTGTTTTTCGTAAACTCTTGGGTACTCAAATTTTTATGAGTAGCCAAGTGATAGGTTTTGGACTTTGATTTCTGGAGAGCTTGGAGCAGGAGTTTCCAGACGTATGTAGCTATCTATCTAGTTCCGTTGTGTTAATTGATGTGTACTGTATCTCTGATGTATATAGTGATCGATGTATGTATAACTGTCATGTGTATTGATATAGTATAACTCTGATATATGTAAAACTATGTAATAGTTATGTGATATATTATATTTTGTTCCGTTCCGCTGTGAGATTCTGATATTGTTGTTCTTTCTTTTCTTTTCTTTCCTATTTCTATCCCTTTCTTTCTTAATGATGATACGTCTTTCTGGTGGTAGAAGGGTGGGTCGTCACATTTTGAATTATAAAATATGGTTTAAAATGTAAAGAATCATTTTTGAGATTTATAATTTATTTCAAAGTCTTACTTAGTTACATAAAATTATGAAATAGTTTCTGTAAATATTTTGACTTGTAAAATGATTTAGAAAGTTTTGAAAAATGTGTGTGTGTGTGTGTATAAGGATCTGGAAATGAAATTTAGTAATTTAACCTTGTATCGGGATTAAATAAACAAAAGTGAATATATTATTCAATAATTTAAGCTTTTAGTGGTTTTTTGTTATAGCCTAAATATAAAAATTGGTTAAATAGTTCTACTTTATTTTTTATATATAAATATAATATATTTTTCTAAATTTACAATTGAACGTTTTGATTGTTTCCAGTTCTGTGTGACAAGAATTCTGAATCAACGAAGATATAATATTGTTTGGGATGGGACATTCGGTTATATTTCTTCGGTTGTTCTTTGGACTCGTTATATAAAGTATTGAAGGAGCAAGTGTGATATTTAAGCTACGAGTAAATAGACTATTAATGCGCAGTGGTATGAGATGCCATTGTGTTATTTATTCGGTTACTTTGTGCTTGTAGATGGAACTCATACAGGGATTTATCTCGTTGAGGCGAGTAACATATTTAGCCATTTGTCGGTATATTTATCATGCTATGTGTCGGCACGAGTATGTTGCTTTGTTTCGACTGTTATATTATACATATTTAGTATTTTTCTATTCTTTATCCGACTTTCTTTCTATTGCGAAAGTTGAATCGAATTGGCTAGCATTCATCATGGCGGCCTAATAGCGGTGGTCGCGCCTCGAAAATATGGCACTCATAGCCATGTGTCGCAAATGTTCTAGCTATGTGTCGACAGTGTTCATAGCCATGTGTGGGCGATTGTATTAAGCTATGTATTGATGATGTAAAGCCCCTATATGTGATATAGGCCAGTAGTCTGTTACCAATTCGGGGCGTTTATAGGGTGGTGACCAATGCATAATGTAGTTATGCAGCTTGTTTATGACATGCGATGGGTATGAGTCGCGATGTCCATCGAGGTAACTAAGACCGTGGAAGTCGTGTTATGAATACATGTATTGTGTTCGCCAACTACATGTGTAGTCACTTGGAGTAGGTGTCTCCCTCAGTTTCCTATTTGGTTCCTGTGTGTGTGATATATATGTATATCTTTGAGATGGTAAGCTACTATTATGCTTATAATTGTACCTAGAGTGTGATCAATTCCTGTATTCTTCTCAGGCGTGTGTCGTTAAATACTTTTTCATTGTTGTGTGTTTCCAACTACTATCATTGATATGTGTTGACTATTTATCTTTTATGTTACCTATATATATCTTTCCTAAGCATGTGTCGTCGATTATTCTTAATAGGTACGTGTCGCCAATTACATCCTTCATTGGTGTGTTTCATCATTTATGTGATTTGGTTTATGGATGATAATTTATATTGATAGTACATATATTTGTTTATTGAGATTGAGTGATATATTTAGGCTAAGCCATATCTAGCCTGATTATATGTGGTGATATCTCCTTTATGGATGTTTATTGGATTTAGATGATGATTTCTGGATATGGATGATTCACCCATTTGATGTTATTTCATGATTTGTGACTTGATGAGTTGTATATGATGATGACATTTCTATACTGGGTTATTTGTAACTCTAAATTATGTGAAATTTGGAATTGCTAGGTTTGAAGTGTGCACGGATCTAGTATATTTTGGCTAATGTGAATGTTAAGGTATGCATTCACTACAAGAAAAACTATTTTTAGTTGCATTAATTGGTGGCGTTTTAAATTTTGTGCAACTGTTGGTAATTTTACAATATAAAAATAAACAAAGAAACGTGGCTAATTCTCCCGCCAGTAATTCGTGGAATTTTTTGCTAAAGTTTTTTGTGGCCGCTCAAATTTCCTCTACCACTTTTTCTTCTTCTCAAACTACTCCACTTAAAAAAATTATTCGTCTCTTCCAATTTACTCCCCAAGCCCTAATTCTCCTAATTCAAAAACCGCAACAGAACTAAAATAAAGCAAACGCGATTTTAAAAGCAGAATTCCAAGTTTCCCGAATCAAAATCCCAATTACCAAAATCAAAACCCCCAACCCAGACTTCAAACTGGATTTAGGTGATTGTGGAATGAATGCGGAGGTGGTGAAGGTGATTTCAAGTGGAGCGGTGGTGGATCAATTCGAGGAGGCGCTGCTGTAAGAGACGAAGGCGAGTTTGAGTTTGAGATTTTGAACAGCTGAGGTTGCGAATTTCAGGTGTGTGTCTGCCTTTTTCTTGCTTTTAGTTTATTGTGTCAAATATTTTTTATCAGTACATTGCAAATTAGGTGGATTCAAAATTTCATCGAAGAAAAATTGCTTATGTGGATTAGTCCGACATCTACATCTCTCTCATAATCTCCATTTCTCTGTGCTACACAGCAGGTAATTCGAATTTTGAAAAAAATTAGTACTTTTATTGATGAACTTTTTTTGTATTTTCATTTTGATTTAGTTTCTCAGTTGATGAAACTGGTTTGTTGTTTGGGTTTGACGAAATCTTAATTTGTTGCAACTTGGCTGATTGCAGTTTGATAAAGTTTTATGTTTGATTTTAGATTTTAGTCTGTAAAAACACTATTGGAATTAGTGATAACTTTTATTGGCATACTTCAGTTTGATTGTCCTATTGAAGGATTTACCAAACACGGATGGGTATGTTGTTATTGTCTAACTCCAGGAAACAATTACAAGTTGCGTTATACATTTCATTGATGAGAAGCGTACTCTTCTTTTAATCATAACACACAAATAATCCATTAAGGATTTGTCATTGTATCAAATGCAAGTTCTTCATCTTGATTTTTCGAATACTCAACAATTTACTAAGAGAGATCTTCTTTGTTTTCTGTATATGATTTTTCAAGAACGCATTCAGTTACTTATCAATTCAAATATTCAAAAAATTAAATAAAATGCAACACTCCTTACATAAAATATTTTATCATATTATTGCTGGCTAATTGTAAGCTCTAATCTTAGCATAACAAAAGCCTAGTGATTTTATTAATCACCTAATTTTGATAGTGTTTTTATTAATACAGTGCATGTACTAATAATTTGATGCTCAATGTTTCACTATGTTCATAACGCTGTAACACGGAGTAAGTTGTAGACCAGGTTGCTACTTGATTTGTCTTACATATACCGATGTTCTTTATTGTCTTATAGTAGATCGTGTGCATTCTTTGACGAGTATCTTATCTTACATCTCCTCCCCTTATTGTCGCTTATACTCTTGCTAGAACTATAAGTATTTTTATCAAATGTTTTTTACCACATCTCCAACATTAATACAAAATTGACTTAGATGATGGTGTAAACAATTTTTAATGCTGTTAAAATTTTATCAGCAAATCCTGTACGCGTGATGGCTTATGGAGCAATTAATGTTAATCACAAGGATGAAATTTACGACGGAAAGGTTAAAGTTACATTTTTCGACTTGTCAAATAAATTATTGAAATCAAACATTTTGCAACATCTCTTCTGGTGGAAACATTGTGCTAAATTAAAAGATTTCATGATATGAAAGCTAAAATTCATTACTCTTGCATTCAAGCAATTTGCAGTACTTGATTCTCACTGATGGAAAGTAAGAATCAGGTGCCTGACATAATCGACAACGCATACATGATTGTTGAGTTTGATATTGGTTCACGAGGAATGCTTGATCTGTGCATGTTTGCGGAAGGCAGTAAAAATGAACAAGAAATTTGTGTAGTTGGCGACACTGGCAAGGTAATATTTGGAAAATATTTGCACATAGCTTGTTTATAACATGTTTTTTAAGAGGACAACATAGCGAATATATCCAAATCTATACCCTAATTGCAAGGTAATATTTGGAAAATATCTGTGCAGACTAGACATATGCACACCCACGCTTCAATGCACTCACTAACACAGCCTATATCTAAATCTACAACCTTACACACAGAGTCCTAAACACATGAGAGTTTATATTTTTTTAGGTATATATAGCGGAGAGAGTTGCATTCAAGTACTCCTCCCTTGTTTTCATTTTAATGCACTGTTTTGATTTTGGATATCATAGTTCAGCTAGTTTGTTATAACATACTCTGTTAATCCATTGTCTTACTGGGACTTGTATGTGGGTAACATATGCATACATCAATTTATATGTATTTAAGAGTGTGGTCCTGTTGCTCTGGTATGCATACACTTGTTTCTATTGAATAATTGCTGTCACTTTTGTGGTGTTCATGTCTGCAATTGTTTCCCTTCATGTCTATTGAATAAAACAGAGGTAACCCTATAAATCAAATTCACAGTTATGTATGTGTGTTGTGTGTGTGTACACACGTCTGTATGTAAGTATGTATATGTATATATATGTTCATGTGTGTGTGAACTTAATTTTGGAAAAGGTGTCTTTGTCTCATGTTCATGGTGGAGGTAGGAGGAATATGCACAGCTGTTCTATGAGGTGGATTTTGGGGTTTGATGGGAGACTTATGGATTTTGTGTGGTCGCGGTCGTAGTTGAAAGGAGCAGTGGTAGTTGGTCAGTTTGAAGGAGGAGTGTTGGGGTTGTGGAGTGAATGAAGCTGCAGTGATACGGTGTAGTTTTGGGTATGGCAGTCTTGTTTTGAGGAAAGTTGATCAGTTGTTGTAGGGGGATGCCTGATTGTCTGGAATTTGAGACAGCATATAGTTGAAGGGTTGTTTGATTGCAGTTTTGTAAAGCGGTGGTGAATGTAGTTGTAATGAATATGGAACAGTTTCTGGTGGAGGAGGTCAGGGAGCAACTGTTTTATGCTGTGGTTTGGAATGTGCTGGCTGTAGTAGAGCAGTGGTAAACAATTGTGGAGAGTTTTAGGTTGCAACTGTTTGCTAGAGGGGACTGAAGTGGAAGAAGCAATGGAAGTGTTTAGGGACTGTTATGAAGTTTGTGGTTACGGGTTGTAGTGTAGTGATGTGGGTGTGAACAGAGAAGTTGTGGTGCATAGTCAGGCGTATATGGGTATTGTTGTGAGTAAAACAGAGGGATGCAATGTTGAAGCGAGTAACTAAGGCGGCGGGGGATTTGTAGGAGTGAAGCAATATTGTTCAGGTATGAGGCAAGAACAACGTGCTGCAGTTTGATTCCTGCAGTGATGCTTGAGTGGTGAAGGATGTTATTTATGAGAAGGCGACTATGTATATGATGGCTGTATTTTATGTTGAAAATGGCAGAGTTTATGAACAGAGAGGTTGTATATGTCTGATGGTCAATGTGATTGGTTATGGAGGTGATTTGAATGGGAGGGAAGTAGTTGTTGTGGAGTGAAAACTGTGGCAATGTTGGTGAACATGTAGGGAACAATAGCTGGTGGAAGGTGTTTGTCTGTGCAATATAGTTGAGCAGTGCTAGTTTCCGTGGTAGTTGATGAAGCAGGGAAGATGTATGTATGGTGGTAGTGGAAGATGTTGGTTGAGCAAGGTGATGATATGTGATCAAAGGGATATCAAAACTGTGGGCACAGTGGTGAGGGAGGCAGAACAAACAATTGTAGATTTTTTTTTTGTAATTTGTAAACAAAAAATGATAATGTAAATGCAATTTGAAATGAAAAGAATTTTTAAAACTTTTAAAACTTTTAAATTAACTTTTAAAACTTAAAAATCAAAGCTTATAATTTAATTTATTTAAAACTTAAAACATATAAAATAAATTAACTTTTAAAAATTAAATTCAAAATTAAATTAACTTTTAAAAGTATAAACTTAAAACTTTAAATTAACTTTAATTTTACTTTAAATTAACTTTAATTTTACTTTAAATTAACTTTAAATTAACTCTGATTTGAACTTAACTTTAATTTTAAACTTTAATTTTAAACTTTAAATTAACTTTAATTTTAAATTAACTTAGAACTTTAAATTAAATTAAATTTAAAACTTAAAATTTTAGTACCTTCAACTAAACTGTTAACTAATTGTTTTACTGTTAACTAATTGCTTTACATATTATGCATTAAATTACAATTTACAAAAGTATTATGAATTATGTGCTTACATTGTCATTTTTTTCTTGCTCAGGTTGTTGGATTCACCATTCTATCAAAAGAGGGTTCGTAAGTGTGCAAAATTGATTCCTACTATTTAAGCTCAAGAAAGGACTTTATTTCATTTGTTTTATAACTTTGATAATTTATATGACATCATTTATAGTAGGATATACTTGTATAATGTTGTAGATGTTTGATCTCATATTTGAAGTCCTACGAGTTAACGTAATTGTTTGACTATCTGTTGTGCTTTCACTTGTGTAGGCATCATACTTTTGAAGAGAGCAAATTTGGACTTGATGATGCTAGCTTTCACTTGTGTATGCAACAAAGAATTATGGGTAATCAAACGTTTTGTTAGCACTAGTTAGATATAACATTTATTAGTACTCGATGTGTAAATTGTATACAAATGGTTATTGTATGTGAGTTATGTCATTTTTTCGAAAAACTATTGTATTGGAATGGTTATGGATATTTTCTTTGATTATGTGGTTAATGTGTTTTTTAACTTATTTGAATATGATGATTATGTGAGTGATTGTTGATTGATATAATAGAATCAAAATAGACCACTAACAGGGAATAATAGCATGAAAAAATGGTGTAAAATAATAAACAACTTTTACTAGCGTTTCAAAAATGCTACCGAAATATATATAGTGGCGTTGAGTAAATGCAACCGCAAAACAGGGGTAGAGTTGGAAATTCTATTAGTAGCGCCAAAAAATCTTTTGGTGGCGTGTTTTAAACGCTACAAAAATATTTATGGCGGCGTTTGAAAAACGCTGCCCAAAATGCATTTATAGTGGCGTTAAAATAAATGCAACAAAAAATCATGGATTTTTAGTCGCATGTTTTCTCAAATCAAATCAGAGTCCACATTAGAGTGGTCGAATTAGCAATACTAGTTCGGAAGTGAAATTGGCATATTTAAGCAAGTGATCGGAATTGATATTGTGTAAATGATATATGTACATTGTACAAACTAAAATAATATACAAATTCTATGTTGTTTGGCTGATGGTCAGTTTGGAAAATGATACTTTGAATCATTTAAGGTGGTATGAATAATCTATTGAGTAATTCCCTAAGGCTGTTGAGCGTAAGGTACACTTAGTAGTTTATTTATCACCCTTGCACGATGAAAAGTTTCTGAACCTGGACAAACCATTAGTTTTGATTGCAATGGATGTGTGATGGATTCTTTGTTGAATATAATGGTTGTACTGCTTTTGTTTGTATATGATTTTTATATATGTTGTGTTGCTTGTGATAGAGTTAGGGGTATGCCTTAGGGGCAATTATGTAATCTATTATATATATCTAAGTATTTTATTCCTATTATATACTTGATATAATATGATTATATTAATTAAATAACTTAATTAAAAGTGTATTTAATAGAAATATCCATTAATGGTATATTTTGTGATAGTATTTACAAAGTGTTGTGACCATGAGTAATTTATTACAACGAAACAAATATACCATTTAAAGTGTCCCTAGTCAAGATGCATCGAGACTGGAGTACGTAACGCCCTCCACATGTTGGGTAGTGTATTACTCATGACTGCTGGGACACCTAGGGGTTATGTACTAATAGTTATTTGATAACAATGGAATGACTCACTCGATAGTTTTCTGTTGGTAATATAACTAAGGTCAAACAAAAAATATCGATGTGACGGATTTGCACAGTTTTCTCGACTTGAGAATACCGTGGATCTTCAATATAAAAGATCCGCTATGATTATGACCAAATCATGGCATGGCATCCATTGAGTGACTATAGTTGGATCGAGTGGAAGTATTGGAAGTGAAACACTATTCAAGAGAGGATTCGTCTCCTCAGTCGTATGCGGTTAGTATCATAGTCAATTCAAGTCAAATCAAAGTCAAAGCCTCTAGCCATAGCATTTCGGTTAATAATAATAATTATTAAACCAAGGACTTTGTATTTGGACTATAAAGTTGAATGTGGATGAGGTTGGAATTTTGACCATTACCAATTTCCATATAGTCCAAAGTGATATAGTTTTGCCGAGAAGAATTGGTGTAAACAAATGTCACAACCGAATAAAGCTTATTAGACTAAAATTGGATTTTTACCCAAAATGAGTAAGCGATAAGGTTCGCCATAATGGTTACACCACCTTCTAAATGACGTGTGAACGTTAGCATTAGAATAGTTCGATGTGAATCGCTGACCAAATTTACACCCAAGAGTTACACGGCCAAAATGATGAATTCCCTTAAGACCGAATGATTTAGCTAGTTTATAATTGCTATAAATTAATTAATACTTATAAAATATTAATTATAAAATTTGAGTATGATTTGAGGAATAAATAATGTTGTATATATTTATAACAGTAATAAATATATGGATTGACACACAATATTGACAAGCGATTATATTTAATTTAATTGCATTGTATTTTGGCTTGGGCTTAGATGTGATTAAGGCCTATCATTAGGGCCGCAAAATTTAAGTTTTGAGAAGGTCTAGGAGTGGCTAAAACATAAGGAATTGACTTGGAGATAATGAATCGAGATCAAGTGAGAATGGGTAAAAAGGTTTTCCTCGTTTCTCTCTAATACAACCCTATATGTATATATGTATATGTACACACACACACACACATAATGAAAAAACTTTTTTGGCCACCATTACCTTCTACAATGCTAGTTAAAACATAGCTCTCAATCAACTCCAAAATTCTCAAATATATTTCAAATTAAACTAATACTATTTGATGGTTAGAGGTCGGTGATTTCGGACATACAATCTAATGAATCAAGAACAGTAAAAGGAAGGGAAGTCATTGCTTTAACCTGGATTCAAAGGAATCATTAGATTGGTAATTCATATTATAATAATTAAATTATTTTTTATGATCCTATAATGAGCAATTTCATATCTGATTAAATATATTTCGACTATATGTTTTGTTAGATGGGATTTTGTAAGTAAATGTAGTTGTCACAAATCAGTTTGATTATATACATAATTTGTATGTTATTCTATTTGATTTTTACATAGACAAATGATGTTTACTGTAGAAAATGAATTTTTTCATTAATAATTGTTATATATATATGTATTAATAAATTCATATACATATACATACATACATACATACATATATATATATATATATATATATATTAGTGTATATTTCTCTCTCATAATAGAATATATGCATCTATAATATATATATATATATATATGATTTAAAAAAATCAGTACACTTATTTATATATAATATGAATTCAAAATTTCGAAAATTAATTATCCTACATATATTCATATTTTTAAATAACATTTATTGAGTTTCTGTCTTGTTTATTATATAAAATAATTGTTACATTAAAAGTTTAATTTTATAATTTTTTTAAAATATTATATCATTTCAGAAACATACAAAAAATTAGGAATTTTCAATAAAGTTTAATATTTTTAGTAATTAATATTATTTTTGAAAAACTGTTTATGATTTATCAAAAATAATAATTTAATTGAAAAAATCTTCAAAAATTTTCATAATCTTTCATTCACGAACCTAAAATTTCTAAAATTTTGAATTTTGATAATATATTATTTTATATTAAATAATTATGCCGAAATCAATGTATTTGTTTTAAAAAAAAGGCCAACTTTGAAAAATCTCCAGACTTTTTCTAAGCTCTATTTTATAATCCTAAATTTTAAAAAATTGTAAATTTGAATTTTCATCAATAGATTGTTTTATGTTAATTATTTATGGATGTAAACATTATTTTATTCAGAATATATACAAATTAAAATACTACAATTGTTACGTTTGCAAAACTAAGTTAAGTTTGAATTATAAATAATTTTTAATAATTGTTCTCACTCTTTCCAAATATATGTATTTATCTATATATAAATGTTTTATGTTCATATATTACATATAATATATTTTTACATATATATATTTGTGTGTGTGTGTATTTTGTAACACATATACATGCACATATTTGGACAATATACATGACATACAAAATGAGCTAATATGTCTGTTGCGATATAAATCCTAACATCTACATATGGGCATATTATACCTTTCATGAATTATTATGTTACACATGCACTCACGCATATATGTATATGATACATTTTTGTATAAACTAAATCAAATAAAATTAATTTCATATCTTAATATATTTGAATTTAAATAAAATGAATGATTTTATTTAAATAAAATTTAGAAACACTCCAATTCAATTAGACTTCATAGGCCCAATAAAGACCCAATAGGGTAATTTCTTTAAAATCCACTCATAACTTCTACTGCGGGCTGGTCCAGTTGTAAGACTTCTATGTTTCATATTAGGGTTTGGAGAAACATAAAAGACTAGTGTGAGTTTTATAAAAAAAATGAAATTGTAACATTTAACCTTTCTAATATTGTAAGAACATATGTTATATAATGTTATAATTATCTACAGTGATAAATTTGTGCATTTAATACGATTGATAAAGGGTTTGTCAATTAACATATATAAATAAACTGAATTGAAAGTTGACAAATAGAAATATAATATATAATTACTAATAATTATAATTGCATGTTATATAATGTTTCTATATCCATGCAAGTGCCTAATTTCGACTACCTAATATATTCGTAAGTTGATCACTTATATGTTTATTTGGTTTAGACCGTGTATTGCATTTTATAATTTTTTGAACTCTAAATGCAATTCTAGACTGTGGATATTTGATCCATGTACTTTCGTATATAAATGTTATGTTATATGATGAACAGTCATAGTTTGTGGGGTACAATATTTCAATGAAGTTAGTTCATTCGAAGTAAGCCAATAAGCTGTATTTTAAAATCATTTATTCAACTTGAATGATTTTAAAAGGATCATATTGTGTTAATGTAACATAAGACCATAAACTACGAGATACATCTAAGAACTTGACCGTTGAAATATCATCTTCATTGGTTTACATAAAGTGCAACATATATGATGTGTTAAATGTTAAGAATAATCGAATGCTCTTTCATAAAAAGTTTGTTATGATATTGAAGTAAGGTTTTCTTTTGAATAGTTTGACCATTTAAAAGAAAAATGGATGTATAAGAATAGATATAATTTAAGGTAAAGTTGGAAAGAAGAGAATGAATAGTCACTTCTGGTTTATAAAGAAACATTGAAAACAAGAATTGTAATAATAATTGATACTTAATATTGGAATATGAAATATGATTTTTATTCGGAAATGTATTTTCATACAGAAAATTATTTTCTATAACATTTATTTCTTTGAGTTCAAGATATTTGATCAAAGAACTTTCCACTGTAAAATAGTTGCAGCATATGAAATAAGTAACCAATATTATCAATATTAAGTGAATATTGGACCTCTAAATTTAGTACGCTATTATAGTAATGGTGGAAATAGTGGGAGCATGCCATATAGCACCCAACGATTGCATCAAATTACGAAAATAGTTTTCGAAAAATGTACCAGCATTATTTGTGAAATAATGTTTATTTTTGGTATGGACTGAAAAATAGATATAACTATATTTCAATATGAGTATTATGAAATAGAACTAAATTATTGAATTAGTTTCATAGTAAAAGCGATGCAACAAAAATACATATGTATCTAATATATTTTTACAGTTTTTTTTTTGGAATTATAGACTAAGTCGTAGTTTTGAGAAATAATTGCTAAATGATTATGAATCATATGATACGTGTTAATTATATCTCAAAAAATTAATGCTATGCATCCATTCAGTTGGAGCATCGTAAGAGTTGATGAACTATTTGAATTAATACATATTGATGTATGCAATCACAAGTCTGTTAATACCAAAAGTGTTCCACATACTTTGTTATATTCATCGATGATTAATTGCCAATATGAACATGTGTATTAGTAAAAGTTGTTTAGATGAAATAATATCAACCTTGTGTACTATTCTTAAGTACATGACCTTATAGAAAGAAACTAACTCAACTTCATTCACAACTAATCGTAAATTGTCTAACAATATCTGATTACACCTCATCGATGCATCATCATGTATCATATGGAGGAGTGACTTTTGAGATTGAATCTATATTCAATTTTAGGTACATTTGGAACTCTTTCCAATATACTCACTTATTCGACCAAATCAAATCATTTTATTCTATTGCATGTTATTTTATTTACTTTCTTTCACATTCTATGATTTTATCATAAACATTGTAAATGTGTATCTAATACACATGTTGATATTGGTAATAAATCATCGATGGATATAACAAAGTATGTGGAACCCTTATGCATTAATAGACTTGTGATTTCATACATCAATATGTATTAATTCAAAAAGTTTATCAGCTCTTATGATGCTCCCACTGAATGGGTGCATAGCCATTAATTGTTTGAGATATAATTAACATGTATCATGTGATTCATAATCATGTAGTAAAATTATTTCTCAAAACTACGGCTTAGCCTATAATTCCAAAACAACTGTAGATAATATTAGACACATATGTATTTTTGTTGCCTCACTTTTACTATGAAAACGAATTCCATAATACAGTTCTAGTACATAATGAATATTCATGATACTAATATTGAAATATAGTTAAGTCAATACCAAAAATAAACATTATTTCACAAATAATGTTGGTACATTTTACGAAAACAATATTAATAATTCGATGCAATCATTAGGTGTTATAAGGCATGCTCCCACTATTTCTACCATTACTATAATAGCATACTAAATTTAGAGGTTCACCATTCACTTAATATTGTTAATATTGTTTACTTATTTCGTATGCTGCAACTAGTTTACAGTGGAGAGTTCTTTGATCAACTATCTTAAACTCAAAGAAATAAATGTTATAGAAAATAATTTTCTATATGAATACATTTTGGTATTAATTTATTTCATATTCCAATATTAATTATCAATTCGTATCACAATTCTTGTTTCCAACGTTTCTCTATGAATCAGAAGTGATTATTCATTCTCATCATTCCAACTTTACCTTAAATTACATCTATTCTTATACATTCGTTTTTCTTTCAAATGGTCAAACTATTCAAATGAAAACCTTGCTATAATATCATAAAAAATATTTTAAAAAAGCGCATTCGATTATTCTTAACATATATGACATCAGAAATGTTGCACTTTGTGCAAACCGATCAGGATGACGTTTCAACAATCCAATTCTTAGATGTATCCCGTAGATGGTCTTGTGTTACAATAACACAATATGATCCTTTTGAAATCATTCAAGTTGAATACATGATCTTAAAATACTTTATTTGGCTTACTTCGAATGAACTAACTTCATCGAAATATTGTACCCCCTAAACTATTCATGTTCGCCATATTACATTTATATGTGATAATACATGGATCAAACATCGATAGACTTGAATTGAATTTAGAGTTCTAAAAATCATAAAACGTAATACACGGTCTAAACCAAGTAAACATATAAGTGACCAACTTATGAATGTATTAAGTAGTTGAAGTTAGGCACTTGCATGGGCATAGAAATATTATATAACATGCAATCAGAATTATTAGTAAGTATACATTATATTCCTATTTGTCAACTTTCAATTCAGTTTGTTTATTTATGCTAATTAACAAACATTTTATCAATCATATTAAATGCATAATTTATCATTGTAGATAATTACAACATTATATAGCATATGTTCTTACAATATTAGAAAGGTTAAATATTACAATCTCATTTTTCTAATTAGGCTCCCACAGTCTTTTATGTTTCTCCAAACCCTAAGATGAAACATAGAAGTCTTACAACTTCATTAGTGGGTGTTAGGGCTCGTTTGTTTTGGTATTCTGACCTTGAGTTTGATCAACAAATCATAGCGCCACAAATGATGGATAACTCCTTATCGGTTGTATCACATACAACTCCTAACTCATTTTTCCTTGTTCTAATCTCATTTCGACCTTGAGTTTGCTCAAGAAATTGAAAAAGATTATTCACTTATACCTACCATATCGTGCTCTAAATATAGCATATGTACCTTGAGTTTTCTCAACAACTAAAGAGTATGTATGTAATTTGTTAATATATATATATATATATATATATATATATATATATATATATGGTAGAGGACAACATTATATTGAAGATTCATAATCTTCAATATATATATTTATTGAGTGATATCGACTTATAAAACAATATATTTCTTATGAAAAACCCCAGCGATTCGACTGTCAAACACATCAAAAATCACGGTATATGCACATTTACATATGTATTTATTTCTCAAGTCTATTTGGGTTTCTTTAGTGTTCCACATTTAGTTTATGCACATATCTTATTATATAACTTTTATATTTCATATTACTTATATGATGGTCTTACGTATAATATATCATCAATTAAATCTTATCTAATTAATTTTAATCAATTAACTCTTTAATTAATTTTAAATTAGCATTCCAATGTAACTTTTATATTGGACATATCTACTACAACATTTATAGTGTATACTATAAAATTTATAGTGTAAAACACACATATTATATATATATGTATTTTATTTAATTAATTAACCGTTAATTAATTTATTCATTTAAACAATTTTTATTAAAATTTATTAATTTCAAAGTTTATCTTGAATACATACATGTATGCTTATGTTATCTTAAACATTTTAAAAAAACATAACATATATCAACATATATAATACATGTATATATTCATTAATCAATTAACATATTTAATTTATTTATTTTATTAATCTTATTAATAAATTTAAAATTTGAAATTATTATATACATATTTTTAAACATTTTGAAAATATCATCATCCTTTCAAACATTTTGATAACTTATGTAGTATTATAATTTTTATTACAAATATGTTTCATTTTATATTTAACCATTAAATTTGAAATCCTTAACATTAATTTTCAAAATGATTTTGAAAATTAGGACCAAGGCCAAATTAAGTGGGTTTTTTCAATTGGTATCAAAGCTGTTTGCGCCAAAATTGGCCACAAACCCCAAATACCGTGAAAGCACCGGTGTATGAATACAAATCAGCAATATTCAAACACAAATCCCAGATCTCAGCAAATAACCCAAAAATGTTTGCACAAAAAATGGGCGAACACCTCCAAGTCGTATGATTTAGTTGATTTTATGTTGTTCCTAGTGATTTGGGTGGTTTATGCAAATACCTAAAAAGCAGGGACTAAACTGTAAAAGACACACAGATTTATAGTGGTTCGGCCAGAATGTGCCTACGTCCACTTTATATGTTATTCTCCTTTTCTATTCAGATTACAAGTACAAAGCTTGTAGTACAAGTGTATGAAAGTTGTTTGAAAGTTCCTTCCGGGCTTGAGCTCTCAAACTTGTCTGCCATTGTTGTACCCCTGCCCCTCTATTTATAGAGTGAGGCTGGGGGCAGGGGTCTTGGATGTATATAGCTGCTGGTGGGCCTGGGATGATGCAATTTGGCCTGGCAAAGTTGGTTCGGCAACACCTTGGTTCGGTAGTAGATGGTTGGAGTTGTGACCTTGGTCCGGTAGTACTTTGGTCTGGTAGTAGAGGAGAGAGGGGTTGGTTCGGTGTGGTCGATTCGGTGATGGTTGGAGCAAGGGTTGGTTCGGCGGGGTGTAGAGCAAGGGTTGGTTCGACAGGGAGTGGAGCAAGGGTTGGTTCGGCAGGGAGTGGAGCAAGGGTTGGTTCGGTGATGAGAGGAAGGTGGTTTCGAACAGTATGTTCTTGCTAGCTTGCATCGATCATATCTCCTTCATACGAACTCCGATTAACCTGAAATTTGAAACATAGCCTCTCCTAATCCTTATCATCATCTCAAATCAAATTCGTCCCGATCAGAGCTCAACCAAATTTTGACGTCATCGATCGTAGTCTTGATTCCAATCGATCTCCAACCCTGATATTCAGCATTCCTTGCCAATTTGTTGATATTCCAGTTTTTACCCAAAAAGTGGGATAACACTTTGCCCCCCAAAACATGCATTGTGATAACAAGGCGTGTTTTGAATAATTCCGAATCCAATATCCGAAGTCCATAGCCATATTGCCAGAGAATATCATCCTTGATTGCTCCGAGTTGATATCCAGTTCCAAATCCAATAACCAAAGCTTGAGCCAATTCCATGTCCATCCGAACTCGACAACCGAGCCCCAAACCATCCTTATCCAATAGCCAATAACCGAATCTAGGATCTCTCCGAGTCGATATCCAAATCCATAACCTCTCCGGGCTCTTGCCAAGCGCAATCTACACCTGACGGCCGTGATCCAGTGTCCTTGGATGTTAAGCTAGCCTCATCGTGTTCTTGTCGAGCATAATCCGCACATGACGACCTTGGCCCAGTGTCCCTGGACGTTGAGCTAACCTCTCCGGGTTCTTGCCAAGCGCAATCCACACTTGACGACCTTGGTCCAGTGTCCCTGGACACTGTGTAATGCCATGACTTAAGTCCTAAGCCGAATCCTGGTCTCTCCGGACCCTTGTTGAGCATAGTCTATACTCAACGACCTGAAAATAACAATTGATAATACAAGGCCTAAGTCCTAGGCCGAATCATGGTCACTCCGGGCCCTTGCCGAGCATAGTCCATACTCGACGACCTGAATGAGTCAACTTAACACGTTCGGGCAAAGCGACTCACCCCTTGCCAGGCATAATCCATACCTGACGACTGTTTATCAAAAATCAGATAAAAATCCAATCAAAATCCAATCCAAAATCCACATCCAAAATCCAAATCAAAACCAAAAAACCAGAAATCCAAACCAGCATCCAAAACCGAAAACAATCATCCAAAGGAAAATCCAAATCAAAAAGCAAGAAAAACCAGGAGCTCAATCCAAGCTCCAAAACCGAAAACCAAAAAGAAAAGCAGTGTCCAATCAAAAAACAAAAGATAAATTTCACAAACCATAGCAGTGCAGTTTATCATCATTCAGAGAATGCCTAGGTGTTATCTCCGTCCCCGTACATGTGTAAATGACTTGGTTGCTTGCCAATAGTTCGCTACTTGTTTCATATTAACCTGGTCAACGGATGATCAACCGACCATCATTCTTGGGCCTCCCACCATCGTAGCTTGAGGTAGGTGGCGGTTGCTCCTGCCCCGCCGTTGCATTCCAAGGTCCAACATATTGTGGCAGCTGTCCATTCCTTACATGCTCCTCAATTATGTCCTTTAGGTGCCTGCAGCTGTTGGTGTCGTGTCCATCCAAATCATGGAAGAGACAATGCCTTCCTGATGTCCTTTCCCGTTCTATTGGTTCTCTCCTAGCCGGCCTCCGGTAGGGAAGGCGATTCCGGGTATCCAGGTATATCCGCTCCAGCGTCTCGTTCAATCCTATGTATGTGGAAAACTTTGGATCCTTCCATTGCTTCCTAGCATTTCTAGAATCGTCGTCCAACTTCCTTTTTCCTTTGTCTTTACCCAAACCTTTGCTGGATGGTCCTCCAATCTCAATTGCATTAAACTTTTTTAACTTTAAATCCGTACTAGCATCTTCTTGCCGAAGGAACCTTTCTGCCTCGTGAAAGAATTCGTCGAGATCCCGTGGGGGATCTCGTATCAGAGATACCTTGAAATCCGAGTTCTCCCTGACTCCTGATACTGCTGCCATTAAAACCATCGATGGATCGGGCCGATCCACCGAAGCAACTGCGGCACCGAATCGAGTTAGAAAGGCTCTAAGCGATTCATCGATCCTTTGCTTTACCGATGTCAATGTCATCATGTTCTTCGGTCTCTTGACATGAACCCGAAACTGTCCCAAAAACCTTTCCACCAATTCCCTCCAAGTCCTGATAGATCCTTCTCCCAGCTGCCTAAACCACATCGCAGCTAATTCCGTTAAGTATAAAGGGAAGCATCGGGCCATCACTTCCTCCGATGCCCCCAGCACCTCCATGTGTCTGGTGTACCTCATCAAGTGATCCGTAGGGTCTGCCTTGCCATCGTATACCTCCACGCTAGGTAGCTTGAACTTAGGTGGATTTTGAGCCATCCTTATTTCCCGAGCAAACAGACTCCTGTTCACTCCTTCCAAGTCTCCGTTGGTCAAACCACCTCGCACAGTCTTCCTGATTATATCTACCAATCCAGCGTTGTCTGTCGGGGGTTGCCCCCGAGGGAATTCCGGTACATACTCTTCATGTGGCTCGCTAGCAGCAACGTTGGTTCTAGCCTGTTCAACTCCTTCCAAAGGTCCTCCTGTGTTGGATCCTGCGGGCCTGCCCCCAAGTCCTTGTCGATTGCCCTCTGGCTCTGCATCCTGTCCTCCGTTGGGTTCCATAACCCCAGCTCCTTGTCCTGCATCCACGGCTGCTGTAGATGTTCCTAAGTTCTGGGTCCCTGCAGCTCTCATTTGCTCCAAGAAAGTCTGCATCATCTCCTGTTGACTCTTCAGCAACCTCTCTTGCAGTGAATTTGTTATGGCTTCCATTTCATCCCGAGTTATGTAGATCGAAGCCGGTCCTTCCTCAGCTCCGGAAGATGCTTGTTGACTTCCTTCCGGTTGGCTTCTCTCAGCCCTTTGCCTTCTACTATTTTGCCTAGTCATTGTCTTCCAAATCCAAACTTCTATCCGATGCAGCGGGTGCTAGTCCTTCTTAGTGAAAACACCAAAGTGTTTGCGCCAAAATTGGCCACAAACCCCAAATACCGTGAAAGCACCAGTGTATGAATACAAATCAGCAATATTCAAACACAAATCACAGATCTCAGCAAATAACCCAAAAATGTTTGCACAAAAAATGGGCGAACACCTCCAAGTCGTATGATTTAGTTGATTTTATGTTGTTCGTAGTGATTTGGGTGGTTTATGCAAATACGTAAAAAGCAGGGACTAAACTGTAAAAGACACACAGATTTATAGTGGTTCGGCCAGAATGTGCCTACGTCCACTTTATATGTTATTCTCCTTTTCTATTCAGATTACAAGTACAAAGCTTGTAGTACAAGTGTATGAAAGTTGTTTGAAAGTTCCTTCCGGGCTTGAGCTCTCAAACTTGCCTGCCATTGTTGTACCCCTGCCCCTCTATTTATAGAGTGAGGCTGGGGGCAGGGGTCTTGGATGTATATAGCTGCCGGTGGGCCTGGGCTGATGCAATCTGGACTGGCAAAGTTGGTTCGGCAACACCTTGGTTCGGTAGTAGATGGTTGGAGTTGAGACCTTGGTCCGGTAGTACTTTGGTCCGGTAGTAGAGGAGAGAGGGGTTGGTTCGGTGTGGTCGATTCGGTGATGGTTGGAGCAAGGGTTGATTTGGCAGGGTGTGGAGCAAGGGTTGGTTCGACAGGGAGTGGAGCAAGGGTTGGTTCGGCAGGGAGTGGAGCAAGGGTTGGTTCGGCAGGGAGTGGAGCAAGGGTTGGTTCGGTGATGAGAGGAAGATGGTTTCGAACAGTATGTTCTTCCTACCTTGCATTGATCATATCTCCTTCATACGAACTCCGATTAACATGAAATTTGAAACATAGCCTCTCCTAATCCTTATCATCATCTCCAATCAATTTCGTCCCGATCGGAGCTCAACCAAATTTTGACGTCATCGATCGTAGTCTTGATTCCAATCGATCTCCAACCCCGATATTCAGCATTCCTTGCCAATTTGTTGATATTCCAGTTTTTACCCAAAAAGTGGGATAACAAAAGCATAGGTTTAGGGATACCCTAGCCTATTAAGGGTTAAATTCATTAAGAGATAGGGTAATTGAATTCCCTATTATGAGTTGAGAGTATATCTACGAGAGTGCATATTTGTCGGTGCTATAAAAATGTTTCATATTGTGTTAGTTTGTTCTATTTATATGAATTTCGATCGATACGTAGGACGCTATGTCATCCATAGTGATTTCTAAACACTTTAACAGGGTAGACCAACACAACTTTATTTCTGAAAACAGGCAAGTAAAATAATTTTACCTAGTATTATATTTTTTGTATGTGCATACATATATCATCTTACATAAACTGATATAATTATTTTTGGCGTGTTGTTGTTAGGAAATTATAACATTCGGTTATTGTCATTTATGTTTGGTTAGTCAAGGTTCTTAAAACTATTGACTATTTGTGTTATAAGAAAATGTAATTTTATATATATGGTTTATAAATTATGATTTACAAATAAAATGAACGTGAATTGGAAATTTGAGAACTTAAGCTCCCGTGTTTGAATTTAGTTTGCAAAGTTTTTTTTTTTGGGAAAAATAATATTAGTATTATTTGAAAATAAAATATTTTCAATGAGATTTGAAAGAAATGTTTTTAAAAGAATTTTAAAGAAAATAAGTTATGCACTCCTCTGTTCCGTCGTTGGAAAATAATTTCGATGATGATCGCGACATCATCGACATCCATTTTCGAGTTTCAAAGTGGGAAGAACATTATAGTAGCTTTGCTAAACAATTGTTTTGCTGAAAAAAAATTATTTTAATTTCCTAAGTATGAATTGATATAAAAAAGATATAAGTATGTATTATTTCAAGATTATTTTAAGTGAAACCTTGTATTTAGTTATTTAGTTTGCTGGTAATTAGTGATTTTCAGTTATTGTAATGGAATGGAATCTTTGACTATTTTAATAGTCGAATACTTTCAAATGAAATATGAAATTAAAACCGAATTAAAGTTTTGTAACTTGTAAACCAAAAGATAATGGAATATCATACAGGTAAAAAACCTAAGTAATAGAAATGTTTCAAAATGAAATTATGTCTACTTAAAATAAAGAATTAAGATATACAAGAAATGTTATAAACGTAAGTTAACGCTTTAAAATGCTTAATAATTAAATTAAATGGTAAAAAATGAATACTATTTAAATAAATGATTATAAATAAAATAAAATATTGAAATGATTCAGAAATAGATTTAATATTACAAGAAATACTATTGAGAAAATAAATATGAATTAAATAGTAGAAAAACTTAAGTATGAATTGATTCATTAGTGAATATTAACATTAAATGAAAATCAAGTTATATAATAGTAAATGTGAATTAAACTCCAAATAAACTTATGTAATACGTTAAGAATGAATTCATCGATGATTTTATATATTGAATGGGAAATAATTTATGTAAGTAAATGAATACAAATTAATAAAAGATTATCTGCTATGAATGTAGGAGAATTAAAATAAATGAAATGTAAATGATGTGTTAAAAAACAAGAGAATAAAATATGTAAGTTGTGTGTAAATCATTTTGTCTGCATAACAGTTCTAATCCAGATTTCAATACATGATTTATGGTAATTCATGCCTATCTGAGTTAGGATTTATCGCTCGATTATTGATGGCAGTTGATATGAATTTTCGATATGATTTTGTATTTTTCTATCATAGTTTGTAACTATGCAAGGAAAATGGAGATTTCTAATAAATAAATCAAATCAGAGTCCACATTAGAGTGGTCGAATTAGCAATACTAGTTCGGAAGTGAAATTGGCATATTTAAGCAAGTGATCGGAATTGATATTGTGTAAATGATATATGTACATTGTACAAACTAAAATAATATACAAATTCTATGTTGTTTGGCTGATGGTCAGTTTGGGAAATGATACTTCGAATCATTTAAGGTTGTATGAATAATCTATTGAGTAATTCCCTAAGGCTGTTGAGCGTAAGGTACACTTGGTAGTTTATTTATCACCCTTGCACGATGAAAAGTTTCTGAACCTGGACAAACCATTAGTTTTGATTGCAATGGATGTTTGATGGATTCTTTGTTGAATATAATGGTTGTACTGCTTTTGTTTGTATATGATTTTTATATATGTTGTGTTGCTTGTGATAGAGTTAGGGGTATGCCTTAGGGGCAATTATGTAATCTATTATATATATCTAAGTATTTTCTTCCTATTATATACTTGATATAATATGATTATATTAATTAAATAACTTAATTAAAAGTGCATTTAATAGAAATATCCATTAATGGTATATTTTGTGATAGTATTTACAAAGTGTTGTGACCGTGAGTAATTTATTACAACGAAACAAATATACCATTTAAAGTGTCCCTAGTCAAGATGCATCGAGACTGGAGTACGTAACGCCCTCCACATGTTGGGTTGTGTATTACTCATGACTGCTGGACACCTAGGGGTTATGTACTAATAGTTATTTGATAACAATGGAATGACTCACTCGATAGTTTTCTGTTGGTAATATAACTAAGGTCAAACAAAAAATATCGATGTGACGGATTTGCACAGTTTTCTCGACTTGAGAATACCGTGGATCTTCAATATAAAAGATCCGCTATGATTATGACCAAATCATGGCATGGCATCCATTGAGTGACTATAGTTGGATCGAGTGGAAGTATTGGAAGTGAAACACTATTCAAGAGAGGATTCGTCTCCTCAGTCGTATGCGGTTAGTATCATAGTCAATTCAAGTCAAATCAAAGTCAAAGCCTCTAGCCATAGCATTTCGGTTAATAATAATAATTATTAAACCAAGGACTTTGTATTTGGACTATAAAGTTGAATGTGGATGAGGTTGGAATTTTGACCATTACCAATTTCCATATAGTCCAAAGCGATATAGTTTTGCCGAGAAGAATTGGTGTAAACAAATGTCACAACCGAATAAAGCTTGTTAAACTAAAATTGGATTTTTACCGAAAATGAGTAAGCGATAAGGTTCGCCATAATGGTTACACCACCTGCTAAATGACGTGTGAACATTAGCATTAGAATAGTTCGATGTAAATCGCTGACCAAATTTACACCCAAGAGTTACACGGCCGAAATGATGAATTCCCTTAAGACCGAATTAAAATAAATGAAATGTAAATGAGTTGTTAAAGAAATCAATAGAATAAAATATGTAAGTTGTGTGTAGATCATTTTATCCGCATAATAGTTCTGATCCAGATTCAAATAAATGATTTTTGATAATTCACACCTATCCAAGTTAGAATTTTTCACTCGATCCTTGATGGCAATTGATACGAATTTTTGATATGATTTTGAAGTTTCCTATCATAGTTCGTAACTATTTAAGAAATGGAGATTTCTAATCAAGAAATCGAATCATAATCTGCATTAGAGTGGTTGAGTTAACAATACAAGTTTGGAAGTGAAATTTGCATATTCAAGCAAGCGACTAGAATTGATATTGTGTACAAATTATATATGTACATTGTACTACGAATTCTATGTTGTTTGGCTGATGGGAAGTTTGTGAAATGATACTTTGGATCGTTTGAGATTGTATGAATAATCAATTGAGTAATTCCTTAAGGCTGTTGAGCGTAAGGCACACCTGGTAGTTTATTTATCACCTCTGTACGATGAAAAGTTTCTGAACTTGGAAAAACCATTAGTTTTGGTTGCATATGATTTTGTTTTCATATGATTTTTACATATGTTGTGTTGCTTGTGTTATTGATTCGAGCAACTAGTATATTGATCTTTTACATAATTTTAACTCTTTTAGATTATGTAAGTAAGATACAGATTTATGGAAGTAATAGCTGTTGCTTTTGGTTTCTAAATAGAGATTTGTTTGCCCGACAAATATGTATGTTTTCGGATTACGGTTTTGTAGTGGTATTTTATTATTTTTCCCATGGTTGAGACGCTTTATTATTAAAATAAGATGTATATCATGTAATTATTGATATTACTATTTTTTGGACCTAGCTGCACAAAGGAGATGCTGCCGAAAATTTTCATAAATTTAGGACTTAGAAATTTTTTCGCAGAAGTTGAGTAACTTTCAAATTTATATTGACTTAAATATGTAAGTTAATTGTTTATAAATTGACTATAAAATATATCAAATTTCTTGATTCTTTCTTGTTCCTTCTTGGGGATGAAAAGTTTCAAGTGTGGAAGATTGTAACGACCCGTATTTTATCAATTAAAAATGTTAAATTAAATAAGACTTTGGAATTTAACATAGTTAGAAAGTAATATTTATGATTTATTAATATAAAGATTTGTTAGAATATAAAACATGATTTAGATAAATTTCGGAACAACAAATTTCAATGAGATAGAAGATGGTAATGCATATTAATATGTAATTTAATGATATTGATTTGAATATAATAAATAACTGTTTGAATATAAATTCCATCAACTGTAACAATAAATATTAACAAAGAATGGGATGAACAATATTCTACGTTAGCATACAATAGGAAATCAATTATTGAGTTTATTTGTAAACAACAAATTTATAGATATTCAAATTATTAAGATGTAGCAACTATTTATTTCTCATTCATTACTAAATCCGTATTGATTTTAATTTGGAAATCAATTGGAATTAGTGTAATTAAATAATTTAATTAATAAGAGCAAAGACGTTAACTGTAGAGTGATGCATGTGATAAATGAAAATTCATGATGGCTAAACACATAAAGTATTTGTTGATTTAATATAAAGGACATTTAAATCAAAATAAAAGAATTTGTTTGGAATAAGAATATAATGAATTAGGATTTTATTACGGTGTAATTAAATATTGAAATTAAATTAATATTTAAATCTTGGATTTAACATGGATAATTTAATTTCAAAAGATTATTAAATTCTTATTTAATCAAGAATGATGATAGAAATTTTTTATTTTATAGTTTAAAAGTGATTAAATCAGTTTAATAATAAATCATTTAATTACCATATAAAAATAAATATAATTTAATTTTTAAAGTCAACTTCTATATACAATAGATTTAGGGTTTGAAATTAGTTTCATTATGTTTAAAAATATAAAAACCTATATTTTGATATATAGGATGACCTATTTTCCTTTCGCGAGTGAAACGGGCTTTTCGGGCCTTTGTTATCGCTTTGGCCCAATCGATATTTGTTCCATCTATTCTTGTTTTATCTTTTTCTATATATATGTTGTTGTGAAACCCTAATAGCCTTCTATTCTATTTCTTGTATGCACTTTCAAATCTAATCCGCTCCTTTCCAATGGTGAATATCCCAAAACCCCAAATTCTCAATTTCCAATCTAATTCAAAAATTTAACCTGCTCAAATTCTATCAAATAATATGTCATCACGAAGCTCTTGATGAATGGAATCAGGATATCGGCCATTTATTCTAGATTTTAATTTAACGGTGAATCTTCAACCATTTGATGATCGAAGGCTATTGGGGGTAGAAGGCAATGAGGCGAGTTCATATATTGGATCAGATCGATGTGGAGCGCCTTAAGATGGCCGGAAATGGAGAATCAAGAGAGCGGCATCAGATCTCCGTCGATGGAGTTTCAAGGCCGCGCATAGGGTCCAGTAGATGCGGCTCGATCAGCGTTACACGGCGATGAGGTTCGATGTTTGAACGGCGACGTGTGGGTGCGGCGGTGATTGGTCAAAGTTCGGCGGCTGTTGGTTGAACGATACGATAGGGTTTGGGATGATAATGGAAATTTATGTTTTTGCCATTTTGATAATTTAATTTAATTTTAATTTCAAAAGTTCTAACATTCATAACTTTTGCATACGTACTCCAATCGACGCGCTGCTTTTTCCCTTATGACTCATGTTGAAATTTCGGATAATATGAAACTGATATGGTTGATTTTGGAGATTGTTAAGTTTTTAATCTTTTGCTGGATTTTTAATGTGCTTAAATCAAAAGTGAGTGTTTGAACCCACTCATGTAATACTAAATTATTTGATGTTAGTTAAATTGAAATCGTGAAGTGATAAAATTTCATTGATTGTTGTTTGGCAATTTAAATTTGATAGTTAAACTAAATTAAGGATATTTATTTTGTTGAGATTGAGTGATGTATTTAGATTAAGCTATATATAGCATGATTATACATGGTGATATCTCCTTTATAGTTGTTTATAGGAGTTAGATGATGATTTTTGGGTAGGGATGATTCACCCTTTTGGTGTTATTAAATGATTTATGACTTGATAAGTTTGTATATAGATGATGACATTTTTATAAAGTGTTTTTGGAATTCCACGTAATATGATATTTGGAATTGTTGTGTTAACAATATTATATCTATAACATGTATATACGAAGTTCCATATGTATATTGACATTGGATTTAAATATAGTCTGACCCGTTTATTATTTATATAATACTCGGGTCAGTCCGAGATATTTCATGATTAAGGACGTGAGATATGCTTTTGTGTTCTGGGCATAGAGGAGACTAGATATTTGATATTGTAGATTATTCGATATTGTATAGTCTCATATGTGTATGTCATTATCATGTGTATTGGCCATATATTGCATATTATATATTATTGTGCAATTGACTTTTTGATCTCTAATATTTACTAGATATTGGATATTGTTCTATCTTGGAGGCACATGTGTTTATTACTTTGTGCCGATACTGTCTACATATAGGTGAATTATTTATTCAATGTTTAAATACATATCAGTATTTGCTCAAAGGAGTATTTCCATGTGTACCACATTTTGCCTTATTTTCGATACTATCCGACAATATTGCTCTGTAGTACACTTTAATAATATGGATATAAAGGTGGGGGTGTTACATCCGTGTTGTAGAGAGTTGATGTATTTTGACTTTCTACATTGATATCAATTTACTAACTATTTTCGCCACTATAGTCTTATATATATATAATATTTATCTGATTTTGTTTATGATATGTTATTGGTTTATCAGGAGATTATACCAATATGTCTGGATTTGGTGCTTGATTTTAATTTTGCTCCTACAAATAGTCTTTCGTGGTATCTGTGAGTCAAACAGTGTCATTCAGTGTTGATTCAAAGTATTAGAAGTGACGGGTTATTACAGTTGTTGTAATGTAATCAAATGGGGGTGGTGTTGGCATTGAGTGTGGTATATGTATCTTAACTATTTTGATCTCATTAGATGTCACTATTGTATGTAGCATTTGCTTTGCAATAGGAATAACCTTCATTATAGTAAAAAGTGGAATGTGGTGAATCATTTGAAGTATATATTACTAGCATAACCGTAATTTGGTTGATGTTCATATTCAACATTCAAACTACTATCTCTTTGATCTAAGTTGCATTCAGACCTCTTTTTTTTGCATAGATTATAGTGGGTTTGTGCAAACCACCACCATCACTAGAACCAATATCATAATTACTTATTAAACAATCACGACTACCAACAACAATACGATGATCATCATGAGAAATTACCGTCTTCATTGTTTAACTCCTTGTTGTTAGTGCATATATATCATCAACAACAATGGCATCATCATATTAACCATCTAAGGATCATTGTCAAGCATCATGGTTATAACTTTAGTAATCCATTGTACTATCGATCTTCGTGAAATATATAATTCAAACAAATTGATTTTATTATCATGCAAGCTCAACATCTTTTACTCTTAATCTAGTTATGAAAAGCACATTACGACACGATGTGGTGCTTGTGCTGCCCGACGCATGATAAGGTGCATTGAATGTCACAAATATGCACATGGTCATGGCATTCATAAGACGCTTTATCTTTATATTTAGGTATTTTTTGGAACTTTTTTTCCTATTCTTTTTCACAATCCAAAAAAGGTTAACATTACACAAATCAATATGTGAGGAAATATCATATTTCCTTTTCACATTTAAAACATATAAAATAAAATATGAATTTATATTTGGAATATCCTTAATAATAGTTACAATATCTTTATTGTCATATTTTTTGTATTTTTTTGGTATCCGTATGAACTACCAAAAACGTCTATATACATATATTACCAAATCTTAGCATCATTTAAAAATAAGATCTAACAATTTAGCTTCATCTAAAAATTCAATGAGCCCCTTTACGGATATTACTAAATCTTAATATCACTTAAAAATAGGATCTAACAAATAAGTTTTCTTTTTAAAAATTATTCTTTGTTAACTAATAATATATCATTAATAGAAGTTGTAATACATTGTCACACTTTTTTAGTGTCAGCAATAACTATCAAAAACGTTCATCTACATGTATTATCAAATCTTAATATCACTAAAAAATAAGATCTAGCAATTTAGCTTTCTTTACAAATTCAAAACGTCCATCTACAAACATTACCAAATCTTAACATCACTTAAAAATAAGAACTAACAAATAAATTTCCTTTTTAATATTTTTTCTTTATTAAAAAATAATATATATTTAATAATAGTTGTAATATATTTAGTGTCATATTTTTTTGTTGTCGGGGTAAACTACCAACAATGAAACTCTATAGATCTTACCACATCTTAATAGCCAATATGCACATGCAATATGCACTGATTTATTACCTTTATCCACACTTCAGCTCAGTCCATTTTCCACGTGCCCGCAAAAAAGATTTAAAATCCTCGTCTAGGGTATACAATTTGCACAGTTATATCACTTTCTAGAGATACTATAGGGCCTGAAACATCAATTCCAATTTGTGCACGACCATCAAATTCATAAACACCAAAGTAAATCGCTGTCGTCTATAGCCTCCCAAGTGCAATTTCATAGCCTAAACTCGGGCCTTATAGGAGCAGCCGCCACTATGTGTTTTGCTTAGGGCTACACAAATTTTTAGCTGCATTTGCATATTACAAACGGGCAAAAAAATTGAATTATGTTCAGAATTTCAGATATCGGCGGGTTTGCTAACAATCAACGGATTCATGACGAAATAGAGGATGGGTGATGCCTATTAAAATTCAAGCTGAAGTCATACCTCAAGCAAAGCACTGCCAAAAAACAATGAATTAAAGACGGTAAATTTGAGTGCTGCCTATTTCATGTATGTGTGTATTGCATGTACGTATAAGCATGTCGACGCTTATGTATGCGCACAAACACATAAGTATATTTGGATAACAATACCAATTCTGAAAAATAATCAAGGTCGTGCAGCATAATTCCTTTGCAACTTCATCTTTTATTAACTTGTAAAAGAATTTACACACACACATGCTCTGTAATGAATCTAAGGCTCTTAGCAGTCCAAATCAAACACGAAACACATACCTAATGACAATTTAAACTAAACCTTATTAGGCGAACTACAAATTAAAATAACTCATAGTAAACATGTCAAATTATTCCTGCACAGTCGTCTACCACAGTTGTCAATAATCTGAATTTGAAGTCACGTGGTTCAAACTTCAAAGACGAAGAAACTAGCTCCAGTGAAATCAAACTATCCACTACCGTCATAAGTTTTAATTGGCTCATTGAAAGGATAAGAGGACTCTCATCGGCAATGAGATAATCATCGTATTTTAATTTCTTTAGCATCACAAAAAATATTAATCTTCTCCATAACTAGCCTACTTGTGATCAAATTCAAAACATACTTGAGATAATCATGGAGAGATCGTTGCCTGCATCCGAGAAGATGCTTCACTCAAATACGAATTAAACCCATCAATTAATAACTCATCAACTATAGTGTAACATGCTTTGGAACTTAATGTTTTACAGTCCCTGTTCTTGGCTCAGATCTTCATTGTAAACTTTGAGCTGCTATCATTTATTCACTAAGGAATTGGGTTGATCTGAATATTTACTGAAAACATAAAAGAACGTGGAAGCAAAACTTGATAGAGAAAAGGCGTATAAGGGATGTTAATTTAAGCATTGATTCGTCGATTTTATGGAGTAATTTGAGGAATTATTGCAATTTAATTAGGAAATGAAGAAGTTACACAAGTGTCAAATTCAATTAAATGCAGAGTGGAGAGGATGTTGTTGCAATTTGTTAGTATATTAAAATAATTATTTACTATGTTGGGAAATCCAAAGCACCATGACATGGATCACTAATATCACTTTCAGATTAACAGAGTTAAAAAGTTTATCATCCATTGATACTAAGTTATTTAAATACCGATTAGAAACCGATGTTAGGACCAAAATTCAGTTTGTAAAAAGGCATAAATTTTACGAACATAGCTGTGAATGCAAAGATGTCCTACCTGAAATATCTTACCACTAACCAACCTAGTATTCAATGGTTTCTTCACCATAAAATAGCTATAATATTATATTCTGAGCATCTTACAAACAATGTATTCACTTCAAGCAACTCGCTTTTCATCAAAAATAGAATATGATTTTGGTTCAAGCACAGATCCCAGGGATATCAGATCCAAACCCCACAAAAATTAAATGATATACCTGCATTGAAGGATTAGGAGAAGCCACATGCTGCAACCCAGCCGACTGCAGCCACCGTGCCATGACTACGTCGCCAGCGTCGTTGGACGGAGCTCCGCCACCATGATTCTCGAATAAGGTGTTGGCGGCGTTCCCCGGTTGCAACTGGGAGGAGCCATCGCCAATAGCGCTGCGACCTCCTCTACGGCGCCATTTTTGAATCATAGATTCTAGACCAAATGCAGCATTCAAGAAGTCTAATTCAAGGAATTCAAGTTTTCAGATCTGAAATGAAATCGATAGAAATAGTGATGTGATGTGTGTATAACAACGGATTCTCTCTTTTTTTCCCTTCTTTTTTTCGATTTCAAGATTATTGGAATTTAGGGATTTTTATTTCAAAATTTTCTCGTATATAAAAAAGAGATGAAGAGGCCTTTGGACTCTGGATATGTTACTACTGCGGCGTGCAATTTGGTAGATTTTGTTTTTGATGTTTTGGTTTTAACCGTTAGTTCTTAGTTGCGTGTACTTTGGATCAATATACGACTAAAATCTAGAAAATATGGAAAAGGAAAGTGAAATGTATATTATAAAATGAAGAAAGTAGAAGTCATGAGAGAGACAGAAGATATATTATTCATTTCTGAAATTAGACATGTATTTACATTACATAGCCTCATTTATATAAATGCTTCAGAGCTAAGGATTCAACTTATTACACAATGTGGAACTAAACAAAACAACATAAATGTATATTCATTTCATGATTTACATATATCGTAACACCCCCCTTGAATACGCGTCTTCAAATCTTGAATGCTCCGATAACTTGAAAGTTTCCATTTTGAAACGCGTATGATGATTGCTACCCCTCATTATTACCTTGCTTACATTTATCGATTCAGTCAATATTGATATTGTCTGTTGTCTCATTAAAAACCTCAATAAGTAAAACCTAATGGAAAAAACCTTAAAAGAGGAAAAGAGTGCAACTGGTTAAATCATAAATATCATACTAAATGATATTCCTTCTAAGAGTTTGATACTTCGGGATCAAAATAATGCCTTATTAAACTCTCACTGAGAAAAACCCAATGGAAAAAATCTTAGTGGGGGAAAAAAGGAGTACAATGACATATCTTATTTTCATTTCTTCAAATGAATTTTGATATTTCTGAATCAAACTAATGCCTCATTAAAACCTTACTAAGAACAACCCTATGGGAAAAATCTTAGTGAAGGAAAAAGAGTACAATATAGTATTACATATTTCAATAATTTACAGAATCAAATAGAGTTTGATACTTCTGGATCAATATAATACTTCATTAAAAACCTTACAAAGGAAAACCCGATGGAAAAAATCTTAATCAAGGATAAAAATACAATTTAACTTAAAGAACATATTTGAGATGTTATTTCTTGAAAAGACATTTGATTCTTCTAGACCAAGACAATGCCTCGTTAAAACCTTAGTAAAAAAACCCAGTGGGAAAAATCTTAAATAAGGGAAAAGAGTACATTGTAACTTATTTTCAAATGTTACCGGGAAGTTGATACTTTTGGATAAAGATAATGCCTCATTAAAACCTTACTAATAAAGAGCCCGTGGTAAAAATCTTAGTTAAGGAAAAAGAGTGCATTATAAAATACTTATGGATGCTTTCCTTGATTTAAAATATTTCTCTGAATTCATATTCGTCTTTCAATAACTCAAATTGGTTATAGATACTTCTGGATCTATAAATATGAATCTCATCAATAATACAATTTATTAATAGTTTCCTTCGATACAATCAAATTTTCTAAGATTGTTTCTTCCAAATGTGGTTTGCATTTTATGCATTTGTATGCTACTTTTATGAAAAACACTTCATGTGCTTTCATTTTTGTGCTTCAAATTAGTTTTCCGCATTGCAATTATACATCTTTCATGAATATTAAAAATTTCATTACAACGTTATTAGAAAGCAGGAAGTAATCTACTTATTTTGAAGTATCAAGATTTTCATTACAATAATACTTAGAAGAAATTTGTAATCTATACTTCATGTCTTTTGCATTCTTTATAACTACAAAAGTTATATATATTCTTCAAAAATTTGTATACTTTAATAAGTATTTGCATATCACAACTATCACTTCAACGGATATTAAGAGTTTCATTACAACGATACTTAAAAATAGGAAGTAATCTACTCATCATGAATTACATCAAGATTTTCGTTACAACAATACATAAAAGTAGGTTGAAATCTACTCTCCTTATTCTTTGCATTCTTTATAACAATGAAAGTTATTTATATTCTTCAGGAATTTATATACTTTCAATATTTAATATGATTTAAACCACATTTATACCTTCAGGGTATATTAAGCACTTCAAGTACTTTCGATACTTTGCGGACTACATGTCTATATTTCTCTACTATTAAAGGATTCATGATGGCCAGTCATGTTTTCCCCTAATCCAAGATTCTTAATCTATTTATAATTTATAAATATAAGCGCTTTATTATTTATAAATTTATCATCAATAATTATTTCTTATCAGTTCTAGACATGATTTATTGAGATCTCTTTGATTATCATATTTTAAAGCGTAATTTGACAATCATATCATTAGTCTCTTCAAGTGCAGCCTTAAGTGTTTGTTCAAGAACACTCGCATCTTTTATTTGGCATCTTTATTACTTACTCCAAAAATATTTCGAACCGATTTTTGTACCATATTTTAGATATGGTTTACACATTTTGATCCTTCAGGGATTCAAATATATATTGGAGAAAGTCTACTAGGGATACTATTAATAATTTATTCAAGTTAGTTAATATTTTGCATCATTATACACGTTAACAAATATTTGACATTGATGATCAAAATGAATTTGTATCTCTTTATCATCCCCCTCAATGTTGAGGAACATTGTCACATTAAATAATAATCATATTTGCATTCTCATTTTGATCCATTATCATATTGCTACTAGCAAATACACCATACATATTAATAATATGAGGATAATTCTTTCATCAATTGATAAGATGCATTCAAGTGATATTTGTGAGCTTCTAGCTCATGTTTAAATATGAGATTCAATTATGCCAAATTTCATGAAGTATAATCCACTTGAAATTGTACCAAATTTTTCTAAAATAAGCTTCTAGCTTTCAATTTATAGAGATAACGCAAAGATATTCTTTGATATTTTCATTATAATTCCAATATGGTAGCCATTCATTTACATATCCTCAAAACTCAACAAATTTCTTTTGAATTTGCTTGAGTATAATGTATTTTGAATTAAGATATATATACCATTTGGTACTATATGGGCTCTTCCGAACCCTTCAATTATATAGCAAATTTGCTATGGTTGAAATTTTTAGCTAAAATATTTTCAGATAGTTCGTAGAAAAACTTCTGGTTTTTCAAAATCATATGAGTAGTTGCACTATCTAGTATGCATATATTATCACTCAAATATTGATGGCCCATATCTTAAGAATTAAAGACAATATAGTTAGTCAACTATTAAAAATTTGTAAGCATTAAATAAATGCTAATACTTTCCAATTTTTTTTAAATGGACTACTGATTAAAACACAACATTCATCGGTATGTTATTTCAGTTAGTTCTAAAAGGAAAAACATACAAGCACCAACTTTCGATTTGTTGAAACTTCAGGTTCAACCACTCTTGTCTAGTGTTTGAAAGTGTGACCATCTTCTAGTGATCATAACGCTCCTTCAAGGAGTTCTATAAATAAAGATGATCTTTTTTTATTTAAATATCTTATTCTAAGATTGTCGTGGGCGTGATGCCTTAAAAATATAAGAGCCTTTGTTTTATCTTACCAGGACATATTATCATTTCTAATGGCATATTCAGCATTGAGAATGTAATTGAATGTCAGCATCCAATATCCGTACAAAAAGTTATCTCCTAATAAGTCCAAAGTTTTAAATTCAAGCTTGGCTATGTTTATCATATTACCAACTACCAGTGGAAATAAAAATATATAAGCATCAAAATATTGTTCATGGGTATATAATTAATGCATTTTATAAAATAAGAACTCATATCTGATAGTAGTTACATTGAAAGAATAAAAACATTAATGCAAAATAGTAAAAGACAACCAAATATAATCAATAAAAACGACTATAATTTCTTATTTATATCCTTTTGATAGCTCTAGATCCAATCTCATTAATTTCATTAATTAATTTCCTTGAAAATGAAAAACTACCCTTGAAAATATGGAAAGGCCTTTATACGGATTGATTGGTGGAGAATGGATGAATTATAATCAAAGATTGTGCATAGCTTGCATGAAAATTATGACATGAAATATAGACCATCTCTTCAGGAGAATATTTAAAGATATTTCTTCAAGAAATGGTTATGCATATAATATTTCTTATGAAATAATAAATAGGAATATGACCTTTATGGTATAATTAGACATATGAACATAGGACAATGTATTCTTGAGATAATCTTAAACCTGTTGGATCTAATCTAAACTAAGTTAGGATCCTTCATAATCATATTTATGTACACTTATTTGGTTTAATAAAATTACAAAATATATAAATAAATCTCTTCTAAAGATATGTTATCATTTTCAAATTTATAAATCTCTTCTAGAGATATTTTAGTATCACCACTTCTGGAGTGAACTTTCTTTTCTATATATATATATATATATATGCACTGTTGGAATGCCATATCAATATACAATATTTTATATAAATTACATAATTACTACTTTTACAGTAGCATAAAATATCTATGCTGGAGATTTTTGTTGTAACTGCTTTTAAAATGGCATATCAAACTTTAAATACAATGACAGAATTAGATTCACCAACTGAAAGTAAGATGCAAGAGAAAAAACCGCTACTTCTGGAGTGTAACATTGGTATACAATATCATTTTTTTGGACAAATTATTATTATTACTTCAAAATTTTTTATCATTATTCCTTCAGGGAATATAGTATTTCCTTTTAAGGAATTACAATGTAATAAAAATAAAATTACTATAACATCTCTTCTGTGATGTTGAATTTTGCAATGTAAAGATAAATAAATCTCTAAAACATCTCTTCAAGAGATTAATACACACACACATCCGATGATGTTTGAAATATCATATAACATAATATCTTCAAGATGTTTGGTTAAGATAATGTAAATGTGAAGATATAAGATAAGGCATAACTCATTTGGAGATTTTTGTAATCTCTTGAATGCAGCATCATTATCTCATATGATAATTTATTAGTTTCCTTTAACTTCTTCGAAGTACAACCTTATCATTTTACACAATTTCAATAGAGTTTCGGCTTCTAATTCATGAACAAGTTCATTAATGTGTTATGAACTTTGGGTTCTCAAATTTTGTATAATTTTTTTTAGAAGCTTGTATATTTATTAAATAAAAAAACCGATAAGAATTCGAGCTTGTAAAGTTTATCCGAAAATCTTTTCATAATTCAAGACTTCAGGTCTTGGACTTTGAGTTATACAAGTTCTATTAAAATAATTTCTTTGCACAACTTCAAGTTGTAGTTAAACCTAATTCTTCCATTACGCCAGACATTACTTGTCAAAATAAATACATCAAATAGTACATCATACATCAATTCTTATTCCAAAAACAAACATAAAATATTATTTAATTTACAATAACCAATGCATTTAATACATTTATGATAAAAATAAATGCATTTAACCTTTAAGTGATCTAAGATATAACTATTATCACAACAAAATGATTTCATTATAAATATACATGAATCAATTGAACAAACAATAATTAAAGTAACATAATTTCATCTTTGATCTAGGTTCGAGATTACTCAATAATAAAATTAAATGGATATCTTAAAGAGAAAGTTTGTTCTAAATGATCAAAATTTCTAAAATAAACAACATTATATCTCAAATCTATCCATATCATTCATAATCATAAATAACTATACATCTCAGATCCAAATTATTTCCCTTATAAGAAAATTAACTTCATTTCTTTACCAAATATAGCAAAACGAACATGTAAGTCTTCAAATGTTATCTCGTAAATTTGGAGAACTAAGATTATTTTCGAAAAATAAAAACATTTTATAATTTTATTTAATTACACAAACTATATACAGATCATTTAGATCTTGCTTTCTACATCAGAAGCTACCTTTTGGTCTAGGAAAAACAACTTAGCTTCAAACAAAATCCAAAATTATCAAAAAAAAAAAACTTTCATACATAGATCAAATAGATCTAAAATTTGAGTAAGATATTACAAGAATTCAATGACTTATAAATAAAGTCGATTCAAAACTTACTCCAAAAAAATCAAAAATTCATAATGAAATCAAAGATGAGTGGATCTAATACCACTTGTTAGAAATTTTGAATCAATTCAAACTGAATATTTATCAAGTACAAATTCTGAAAGAATAAATAAAATTGCTTTCAACTAAAAGATATGTAATAATAATTAATCTGAGAAGCCATACTTGATTTCAATAAATAAATAAGAGAAAAGGATGAATAAACATGAAAAATAATATATCTGATGACTAAAATATATAAATCTCAAAGATATATCATTTGAGCATGATATCAAGATCTAAAAAAGATCCGAAAAAAAATAGAACATATGATCTACAATAGAATGAGATCAAAAAATTAGATCTATGATTGAATGAGATCTAAGAAGATAAAATTAATAGAATTGATCTGAAAAAGATAAGATCAATATAATTAAATCTAAAAAATTGCTTATCATCTTGAGATCTATAATTAGATCTGAAAAGCAAAGCAGATCTGGTCTTCTAGATTATCACAATTCAAATCTACAATTTTTTTTGTTTAGAGATCATGCTGACAACGTGTTATAAAATGAAGAAAGTAGAATTCATGAGAGAGAGAGGCAGAAGATATATTATTCATTCCTGAAATTAGACATGTATTTACATTACATAGCCTCCTTTATATAAAGGCTTCAGAGCTAAGGATTTAACATATTTCACGATGTGAGACTAAACAAAACAACATAAAAGCATATTCATTTCATGATTTACATGTATTGTAACAACGAACGTTTTTTCCCTTTTTCTGAAATAATGTACTTATCTCTGGTCTCTATACTAATAATGAAAATTAATTCATTCAACTACTTTCAACCACGACTTTTGAAAATTCCCAATATACCCTCATCCTCCGCATTTCGTTTCCCGTTCGATTGAACCTAATCTGTTATTTCTCCCCCAATTCGTCGTGTTTTCAAATTTTCTTCCTCAAATGCCTAATTCATCTCCCTCAACATTCCAGATTAACCACTTTTGCCTAATCCTAGAAATCACGACTGTGCAGGAAACAAACGCATGTACGCATCAAAAAAATGACGTGAGGGCAAGCGATCGACGATCACTGAAAGTGAAAGCGACGGTCTGTAGTGCGACCGCGGCGACAGTGTTAGGCGACTGATGAATGGAGTCGCGACCAAGAACCTGATCGAATTTGTGAAGGGTGGTATTTCGGGTTCGAATGGTTGTTGATAACAAATTGGGTGAGGCTTCTGGCGATTGGAGGTGACAGATAGTTCTTATAGCATTTTTTTCGAGCCCTTCGATTTTTTCTGAAAATGATTTTGAGTTTTCATACACTTCAGGTTTGTCAAGGTCCATTATTTTTGTGTTTTTTGGGTTTCTCCATGCTTAATTGCAATTTTCATTCATGATAAAAGTCGTTGTATGTTGTCTTATGGAAACCAAACATGCATTTTAAAGGGACATGAGATGATACTTAAGATTTGTTATAAAAGCCTGCTTTAAAATTTAACAATTAGGACTTTTGTAATGAAAGAGGAGTATCATATTAATAGTTTGGCGAAGTGATGGAAGTCCATTGTTGTCTCTGTAGTGTAAAAGCACGAAATCAAGAAAAAGTTTCTTAAAATAGGATAGGTGCAAAATAATTACTTATATTTTGCATATTGTAACTACATAGGTACACACAACCAGTTCAAATTAATGGTGAGCATGCAAAATGCATGTGGTGCATTTGCATCAGGTTTGTCTTGGCAGCCATAAAAGACGATGTTCATTATGGATGTGGCCAATAAGTAGAGGCCACCTTGTACCTGTCATCTATATTACTTACATACAAATGGAATTCAAGCATGGCTTAAATAATAAGATGTAATCTCCAATCGTACTATTACATCAGAAATTTTACTTTTAGTTTTGCTCACTAAAATGTTGTATGTTTCGTTTTATTTGTTATAACTTCTAGCACTATAGCACTATGTTTAGGATTCATTTACTAACTGTCATTAATACACATTAAATCAAATTACCATTTCAATGAAATATGTTACATCTATTATTTGGGTGTGTACATATTTTTATGTGTACGTATATACATACACATAAATAAATACCCTAAAATTCCATATATACATATACATGCATGTATGAATGCATACATACATATAAGTATGTATATGAATTTTAAACATATTATAGAAAATTTCCTATACATTCAGTTAAGATGACCACAAACAAAAGAATCAGAAGGTTTAAAAAAATAAGTGGTGAAATATTTTAATAATTACATTATATTTATGCCTTAATTTAGAATAACAATCGTTTGGTTGAAATATATAAACATATATTTTGCCTTTATGTTTATCATAACATCTTCAAAATTTTATTCAGTTTCCTCCTTGTAGTTGTATATTTAGTTCTGTCTGTACTTTGACTCAGCCCAACCTAGCTTAATTTCATTTATAATATTTGAACTTTTATTTTCCTTTTATTTTGGACTATTCAAAAGTCAATTTTTCTTTAATGAAGTGAAAGCAAAGTTGGAGGAATTTGAAGGAGTTACATTAGGAGAGTTGCTTTTGTAGCATCTTCTCCTCCTTTTTCATATAAGTTCGTACAAGAAAGCATCCAATCAAGCATGCTTCTCAAAAAAAAAACACTACAGAGAAGGAAGAAGACGGGCTTGCAACTACCCAGTCTGAAGCGGCAATGTAAATAGGTACTTTTTTTTGAAACAATGAGTTGTATAAAATAACAATAAGAAGCCATGTAATATGATTGCTCAACCTAATCATGCATCATCTTTATTTTTCTTATTCTATACAATTACTTGAGATAATTTGGGTCTGAATTTAAAATTACGTTCATCTTTGCATCCAATTTAAAGGCCCGGAGCATGGAAAAAACCAATATAATTGTCTAAAGAATAAGATTTATAAGCTAAAAGTAGCATTTAATTTGGACGTAAGAGCTTCTATAATTGACCCAATAATGGCTTAATCGCTTAATTGGAACCTTTTTAGCTATGCCTTTTATGATATGATAACAATTATCTGTCAAGTTCATGAGTGCACTTTCCGAGCCAATATTCCTGAATTTGTCTCTTTTGAGAAATGCACCACGTATTCCATAAACACTCACTTTTGAAGCACCATGTATAGCTAAACCTTTGTGACATTCAGTGTTCTCCCAGCTTATACTAAGGCACTAACAATAGTGACATGTTAACCTTGATGATTACCCTCCTTTCTTTGTACTACTCTCCTTTTTGTTTCTCCTACTTATCTGCAATCTACCATTGTAAAATACTATAATTGATTTACTATAAATGAGTTTGGTATATAAATCATGTACGATGCACGAGGCTTGAGGTAACAATCACATGAAACACACCTTGAACCTTTACTTTATCATACATATTACATTGTGTACAATTTTAGTCAGCATGCTGCACCAAATATTCATTTATATGCTTCCACGGGTTAATATTTCATCCTTGTTTCATAGCATTGTTTTAAATGTGGATTCTGATGTTCTATTTATGTTGATGTCATACTTTATGCATTTCTTTTGTCACTTAGTTTAATATGTATAGAAGTTCAGTTTATTCAAATTTATTTGGTAAGTGACTTTTAAGCTTTTTGTTGATATTTTAACTGATTTTGTGAAACATGTATTATTTGGATAAACACTATAATTAGAAGCAAGTTATCATAATCAATATAAGGGAATTGCATTATGCTAAGTTTTCGTTTTTCATTTTATTTGTTTAAAGAATTTAATATGCATTCAAACTACCCGGCTGCCATATATTTACAAACACTACTGAATTTGCAACTGAGCAATACCACATAACGTTTTAGTGGGTGTATTTCATTTTCCCAGTATTTTTAATCAACCATAACCATGCGTCTGCACTACTAAATCTAAATTCAAATTGCTGTAGGCTTCAGCTTCGTTGACGATGAATTTAAATGTTGATTAACAATTACAAAAACTGCCTTTAGGCAACCGTGTAACTGCATTACATCTCTAAGGCTTTTTATTTAACACATTACTCTCTAACACCTTGCATGTTCTGCTTCATTATTGTACCTTATTCTTTTTATTACATCATAAACATATAAAGATGCTGCTCTTTTGGATTATCTAGGTGATTACAAAGGAGTGGTAACAACTATCAACAAATGCTAACTTATTTGAACAAATTTCCCTTTTAAAGGCATAATAAAAAATACTGTCAACCTTTTAAAACAAAGCATCTAATTTAGTTTTTCTTCAGGTCAAACATGTATCTTGCTTACAAATATTGCTGCAAACCAATCCAAGCATTTGTTGATTATGAAAATATGTAACTTTATACTTTGAATTGTACGAAACAATATTCCGCTGACCGATTGATTATTAAGCATCGCAGGATGGTTTATGATTTATAACGTTGGCCGTCTGTGTCAGTGATGTTTCCGTGCTATGCTACACTATTGATGAAACTATAATACTACTTATTTTAAAATCTGCATTGGCAGATGTTGAAATATGGCCTCAGCTTTCTACATACACAAAAATATCGCTTTACATATCCTTCCACGATAGTTTAGCAACATGTATGTACATAAATTTATAGCTTTGTTGATTTGATCAGGTTATACGATAATACTTTAACATTCACGTACAAGTTTCGTACTATTTTTGCATAATTTTAAATTTGATTCGGTAGGGTTGTTATGCTGATTTAGGTTGCTGAAATGGTCGGAGAGGGGGCGGTTGTGGTGGCAGGTTTGAATCAATCGGGTGTGATGGTTCTACGCTTTTGGTTAATCGGATCTTGGTTTGCATAGGCAATTGGCATGACAGGGAGATGGAGGTGAGATTTGACGTACCTAATTGTAGTATTTGAGGTATGAACGGCATGTTTGGAGATGGAGATGAGCCAGAGTTCGGTGATTGATGTCGTGGTGATGAACTGTAGAGAGGAGTTTGGTGATTGGATTGTGGTATTGATGGAAGGAAGTTGCTTTGTGGATGCTATTGAAGGCAGTTTCGTGGTTATGGAATCGTTGATGGAAGTGGTTTGTTGACAGTGGTGGGCAATAGGAAGTCAGAAATGGCCGAGGAAAGCGGATTGTATATGCATTGATGGTGGTTTCGATTTTGTGGTGTGGCAGTTTTGATGAGAAGTTATGGGAGGTGTTTGGGTTTTTGGAGTTTGGCGATTGAAGGCGGTGGTCAGGTTACAAATGTTGTTGTTGCAGAGGAGATTGCAATAGTAGGTGATGGAGTGGGTTCGCTGAATGATGAGGGTAGCTGTGATTGTTTGATATATATTGGGGAGGAAGTGGTTGCTCTGGGAGTGTTGTGATGTTGTAGGAGGTATGATGGAGGCAGTGGAACCAGGAGTGGTCGATGTTTTGGTGTTTTTTGTAGATGGAATTGTAGTGTAGGTTGATAGATGTTAGTGGAGATTATGCTTTTGTTTGGATTTGGTGAGGGAATTTGAGGCATTTTCGGGACTTTTGGATTGAATTTGATGTGAGATGAGTGGTTATTCAAGTAGAATTCACGTACAGGTTCATATATATTCCACCTTGGATTATATCACCATTTGCTTTCAATATTTCCATCTCCGCCCACTTTTATTCTTACTGTGTCAATGTTGACATGTCGCTTTCAACTTATGGAATTTTTTATATTCATGCAATTAAGTAGAGAACTTACACTATTATTGCACGCTTAGCTGTAGTAAGTTTGTATTTGGTTTGGATCAGTGTACGATTACATTTTAAAATCAAATTGTCATTGCATTGACCTTAAATATTGGTGAAATGACTCTAGAAGTGTGCTTAGCTATAGTAATTAATGTGCATAACTTTTAATTTGAAGCTAAGAAAGATTTGAAGAAATGGTCAATGTGAGTCTACATTTAAAAGTTGGATCAATAATTCTTTTGCTATTCTTTTTCTTTCTGTATCACGCATGCACGTATTGAGTTTTCTATGCTATATTTGATGAATATTGTATTCTACATAAAGCTTTGATGTGTATGTACCGACCGTTCAACGTAATTGTAGGAAGCTTACATTAAAATATCATCATGATAAAAACCAAGGAAATGAGGATGCAAATAAAAAATTCATAGAGACCGACGATGGTACATTTTGTTATGCTTTTTATGTTATTTATATCAAATATGATTGGAACGACAAGGATTGATACGTCAACTCTATACCAAAAATTGTAAAATTAGTGTAACTGGCTGATATTTAGCTTATATGATAGAACATCTGTAATCTTCCTTTATTAAAGACAAATCTTTGCTGATTAAAATCATGTACATGTGAATAAAATGACATAAAGATTCATTTTCATATCAGTAATCTGCATGTTGTTATTTGTTTTAAGGAAAGTGATCGATGAATTACACTTTTATAATGCCTGTAGACCATAAAATATATCATAACTTTGAAAAATATATCTTCAAATTTTTTCAAGTTATTTACAAATACAAATAACAAATGTCATCAAAGATTTTACAACTAACAAATAAACATAAAAGCATTGTTCGAACAAATTTGTTTCTTGAAGCTGGACAACAAAAATAAAAGTCAACCGTAGAATGTCCATATTGAGTAAAGGCATGTCTCTACTGAGCAAAGGCACGCATAAGCGTGGATGTATACTAGTATAAATAAAAGGGCACATGCTTTCATAATATGCCTCATTAAAACCTTGCAATACTTCTAATCTCAATAGGTGCCTTATAAGGAAAAAAGTACATATAATATACAACAGTCTGCTAGTCAAAAACCAAGTTGTCATATAGACGAAGGAGTAGATAATTATAGATACACTCAAAACCTCTATGCGAGCATCTTGGGGCTAGAAACCAAAACAAACAGCAAAAATATTGAAACATACAAACATTATACGTGTATCGACAAACTAATTATCAAAGTAGTGAGAACAACTCTCCACCGCCAACAGTTAAACATTGAACAGCCTTCTGGAAAGCACGAAGAGGGAGACACACCTTTACCAATAGATCTAAAAAAATCTCCACCAAATCACTCCATTAATGGTAGCTAACCCTACAATTTCTACTCGTAAAAGTCTATCATTCAACTGGCAACTGTGGGAGGTGTACGGCTTCAAAATCACGGAGGATGGAAATCCAATTTTGGATCGATAGAAATACCCAAATTGGCCAAGATAAGTACTATTTCTTTGTTTAACTTTCCTCTATCCAGATTATTTTGAATTAACTGCTTGCAATCATGGCTTATGTATGTAATTCGGACTTGAGCAGGGAGCTAGATGCCCTTAAAAACTCGAGTATTCCTTTCGCACCAAATATTCCAGGTTATAGAAGTAAAAGCTATGTTTTTGGTATGATTTCATAAATTGTTACTTTTCTGGTTTATGCATAAATTTTCCTAAGTTTGATTGAATTCCAATGAGTTTCTAAAGTGAAGTTGAAGCTTGTTCATATTTTCTTCAAGTAATTGTCTAGAGTATGAACATCTGAAGAATAGATGGTCCCTATCTTCATTATGATTTGTGCATAGAACACAGGACATATCAACATCACAATTCCATTTACTAATTTTGTCCTTAGTATTTAACCTGTTTAATTTTTCCAGTAGAGCACATATCGACATTTTGGATGCACACTTTTTATCCCAAATAATATTGGCCCAGTTAAATTCCGTAAGTTTAGTTTTGATATGATTCCATGCTGTTTTACTACTGAATTTCTCATTTTTGTTAGAGATCCAATGCCAAGAATCTTCTTGCATTTGACCTTGAACTTTTATATTATTCACAGTGTTTTGAATTTGAGAAGACACACCTTCCATGTGATTTTTCCATGCATTATTTGATAGTAGGGCAGACACTTTTCTATGATTATCACCATTAATTGCCATAGAATTGCATCGTATATGTGCATTAGCGAGTACCCATTAATCCATGGATCTGAACATATTTCAGTATGTTCACCATTCACTATTTTCCTATCAATAACACCTTTGCACCATTGTCTTTCTTTTAGTAAAGACTTCCATGTGTAAGATGTATCGTTACTAAATGCAGCAGTCAAAAAATTTGTATTCCTATAGTATCTATTATGCACCCATTTAGCCCATATTGATTCACCTTGAATAAAATTCCAAACCATTTTAAGAGCCATTGTTTTTGCAATTTCCTCAATTTTCCTGATACCAAGGCCACCCTCGTTTTTTGTTTTACAGACATCATCCGAGTACATGTTATGGGCTTTGGATTTCCATATAAAATTAGCACAAATTGAGTTTATTCTTTGAATAACTGCTACTGGAAAATTAGTAAACTGTAACCAAAATTGAATCATAGGATAAATCACTATTTTTGCTAGTCCAACTCCGCCACTGATATTAAGCATTTTTCTTTTCCAGTGACTAATTTTTTTATTGATTTTGTCAATTAAAAATCCAAAATCTCTAGTTTTTAGTTTTGAGTTTAGTGTTAGACATTGGAATTCCTAAATGAATCATGGGAAGATTTTCAATGTTGAAATTTAATATATCAGTAATAAATTGTTTGTGATTGGCTCCCTTATTGAAAAACAACGTTAATTTGTTTTCATTTAAATCAAGTCCAGATAAAATCCTTAAATTATGAAATATATGCCTTATACATTCAGATTCTCTCTAGTAGCTTTGACCATAATCAGAATATCATCAGCATAAAGCAAGTGTATGATCAATGGTTTTGTTTTGTAAATAGGAGTGACATTACCTTTCATATGCTCCATTTCTAGATTAATTGTGAGAAATTCCATAGCTATAGCAAATAAATAAGGCGATAACGGATCGCCTTGTCTTGAACCACTTGAACTCTCGATAAATCCAAAAGGAGTTCCATTAATTAGCACCGAAAACGAAGGGGTAGAGATACACTCATAAATAAGATTGGAAAATAGAATAGGAAATCCCATGGAAATCAGCATATGATGAATAAATTCTCTGCTAATTTTATAACAGGCCTTATACAGATCAATTTCCAAGCAAAAGTTATTTGAATTTTTCCTACTAAATCCTCTGACCATTTCGTAGGCAAGTAAAGAGTTCTCAGAGATTAATCTCCCTGGGATAAATGCACTCTGATTATATGAGATAAGGTCATTCATATAAATTTTTAGTCGATTTGAAATGAGATTGGCTAAAATCTTACAAGTGACATTGCATAAAGATATTGGTCTGAAATCTGTCATATCAATTGCTTCTGGTTTTTTTGGGATTAAACAGATGAAAGTATGATTTATTTCTTTGATAATTTTACCTGATTGGAGAATGTCGTTCATGGCATTCCATATATCATCTTTAGTTTGCTCCCATTGTAACTTGAAGAATTTTGAATTAATGTCATCCGGCCCCCGGGAGCTGTTGTCATTTATTTGAAATACTACGGTATTAATTTCTTCCATTTTAAATGGCTTGCCTATGTTTTCTCTTACATTCACAGATTGGATCTTCTAACATACTGGGTTTGGAAATTGATATGTGGCATTTGTTGTAGTAAACAGGCAAAGAAATATGTGACCGCTTCATTCGCAATTTTTTCTGATGTTGATGACCATGTTCCATTAAAATTAAGGATATAATTGCTTCTTCGATTGGGGTTAATCAAATTGATCTTATTATATAAGAAGTTGGTTGGCCTATCCCCTTTAATTAACCAGTTTAATTTCATTTTTTGATTTATTTCATCTGTTGCTTTTCTCATTATGTCATTTATCTGAGCTGTCTTTAAACTATACTAGTTTATCAAATGTACATTTACTGGACTTTGAACTAGCGGGTTATCTAAGTGATTAGCCTCCTCTTTTAATTGGATTGATGTTTTATGAGTGTTAGGCTTTTTATTCCTTCAAGTTCTCAGAGCATTTTTGGCTTCTTTTAGCCTGCACAAGAGGGTATACAGTGGATTGCCCTGGAATTCTTTTGAGAGAGCTTCATGAATGGTCAAGTGACAGCCAGCTTGAAGATGCCATGAGTTTCTATATCTGAAAGGTATTCTATTTTTTCTAGAATTTGGAAACATTAAGTTGACATTAATAGGGTAATGGTCACTAATAGAGTGATTGCCAAAGTGAATCAAAAATCGAAAGAAACTTTCAATCCAAAGTTTTTTAACAAAAGCGCGATCAATCTTGCTATGTATAGAAAAATTTAGACCTCCTCTCCAAGTAAAATAATTACTAGTAAAGTTGTCCCCCTAGCTTTGATAAGTAAATGCAATCAATAAATTCTCGATCCCTCATCGAATTATGTATACCATTATTAATTTTTTCCTCTGTCGATAGTATAGAATTAAAATCACCTGCCACTATCCATGGAAGATTAAAGTTAGATGGTATCTCCACAAGATATTGCCATAGGTCTATTCTCTTCGTCTCATCATTATAGGCATAAATTGTCGTACATAAAATGCTAACCCCAAAGGCATTATGTAAAATACAAAAAGTATATTGGTCACTAGTGTGTAAAAATGATGTTTGATCATTGAGATGAATCACAAATAATAATAATTCAACTTTTCTGCTTATTGGAAAATTATGAGAGTATTTCAAGTTGCTATTTAATTTGCACATAAATCTCTCAAAGCTTTCCTCTGATATCTTGTTTTCGAGAATACCCAAGAAGGACAATATTTTAATATTTAATAGCTGCAGAATTTCCATCTGCTTTTCCGGGGCATTCATACTGTAACGCCCCACCCTGAGACCCACCTTAGTAAAGAGAATTAACAAGTAATTCCGTCTACTAAAGCGGAGAATAGGGCTGGTTAAGGACGACCATCTATAATTTGGTCTTAAACATCCATTGAATACGTCGATAAATGCATTATAATTTTTTTTCAACTCAAGTGGATCGACATACCCAGTAAATGCTTAATCCAAAACTATAGGTGGCTAATGGATCTATCAGAACAAAATACAATAACTGAATGTAAACCACATCACAGAACAGTAACCAACATCATATATATACATATACACTGATACACGTTCAGTACAATACAATATGAATACAATAAAGGTGGTACACGACCACACCATATACATCGAATAAAATGTAAAAACATCAGAGTATGCGGAAGAAATAAACTACTCAAGAGAAAGAAAAGCTGATATCCAACATCAACTTCAAGCTAATCCCAATAGATGATACTTGAAACAACTCGGTCTGACCCGAGTGAAAACACACGGGTCAGGCTAGCTAGAACTTATCATTAGCAAAGATGATGATAAGAGATAAGGAGAAAACCATTCCATCATTACCAGTGGAATGATATAGGTCATTAAGTTATCTCTAGAGTGATACATCAATGGTTCATCATGATTGCATATAGGGTTACAATATGTATATTAGATAGACATGGTTTATCTAATTATATATATAACCGAATGAAATGGGTGAGGATATGGACCATAAAGTAAATCTTTATAAGATAATTAAACTTCAAGAATCCATCATAAATAAAACCATCTAATAGAAACTTCTTAATTATTATACCTCATCTCATCGGTATAAATATAAATACATCTCAAACCCATCATTAATCTCATTATAAAGGAATCTCCATAATCATTTATACCTCATATCATTGGTATAAATATAAATCTATCTTAAATCTATTATCAACACTCATCATAAAAGCATTACCATAATTTATACCTCATCTCATTGGTATAAATATATATAATGTATCAAATCCATCTTGATAGAGCCCGGAAAGAATCCAAAGCATCGTATTCGAAATCACCATAAAACCATGTATATAAATAAGCCCTTTTCTTACATACGGCTATAATAAAGCATCATCATCAAAACAGTGAAAACGAAAAATCTAAACTTCATGGAAAACAGCAAGTGATTTACATCTTGACTAGTACTAGTAATTTGTACCATACATCGTGATGACTTTGGGTCGCATAACATCATAACATCGTGATTGACTAGTCGGAACATCTTGATGACACCCAGTCACAAATCCGAGTAAAAACATCATGGTGATTGGAGTTGAGTAACAACATCGTGAACATCGTGGTGACTCCAATCATACTCGGTCTAGTACTAGTAACATCTAGAATGTGTCTCAACTATTCGAATAGGAACCGAAAAGGCGAGAACGTATATCCCATACAATGCGTTCTCCCCTAATGTTTTACTAACCGTTAGTTGGTTCCACATTAGAAAATATCATAAAACATCAGAACCATCATAAAACTCACTCTGCCTCATCTCATCGGCGAGTTAATATAATATGATACTCATCTCTTCTCATCGACGAGTAATGGTTCCATCGTGACTTGTCTCATTTCATCGACAAGTAAAAATCATCATAACCATCTTAACTTCATTAATCATCATAAACATCTTAACTTCATGAATACTTCATAAATAGACTTACCTCATATCATCGGCAAATGCAAATAAATCTCATAATGGTTTCTCATAAACCATAATCCCCGAAAAGGGAAATCTCATCTCAAGACTCACCTCATCTCATCGGCAAGTAAAACAACATCTTTAAGTGGTTCTCATAGATTTTCACTCCTATAATAGGATATCTCGAACACCTCAACTCGCCAAATATTGGCTACTTGGATAATTCCTATAATAGGAATTGAAAATCTTAAATACTAACTCAAGATACAATATTCAAGAGGTTTCGATCGTACAAGTCCGAAATTAACCGAAAAAGCAAACTCATGTGTCCCAAACCACATATTTTACTAAATCGTTTAATTCTCTTTCTCATACGTGTGAAAAGTGCAAAAACGTGTATCTTTAAATAGATTTTTTTTTTTGCTAAATCGGGTATTGAAATAAATTTCAGGAAATATTTAAGAAATCAACTTTGAAAATCTCTTTATAATTTAGAAATATTAATTGTATCTTTTTTTTATGAAATCACTTTGTAAAATATATTTCTTAGAACAATAGCTAGAATATGAACACTGTTGGAAAATAGTTTGAAAATACGTAAACATCCGCTCGGAATCACAATGAAAACATTATATAATGAATCATTAAAATCCATTAAAATCCCAATTATGGATTCGTGAAAATCCATGGTTCTATATAGTAGAAGCACCCCAAAAATAATCACAAGACGCATGGTTTATCCCTTGAATAAGGTAATACAACACTCAAGATCTATATTAAAATTCATCATCAAAGACTTGCTCGAACAATCTAAGAAAATACATGATTCAATACCAGAGCAAATGTGATATAAAGCTCTCAATACTTGCACTGAAAAGATCATCAAAACCGTGTTCGGAAAGCATAAGAGAAAGCACCAAAAGCTGGTGCAACAATTCAAGATACACAGGAATAAACATTGGTGTTTTGCCCAGGCCTGTATTTTGTTTGTTCAGCTTGCCACTCTTAAGCACATAATTTGAGAGAACGCAAAAGATAAAAGTTGTAGAAGACATCCTAAGCTTTCCAGAACATTAAATATTACCGAATTCCGATCAGAAATGTAAAAGGTATAGATAAAACAATTCTGAGATTTGAATTTCACAACTTCTGTCATTTTGTCCCAGGACAGCGACAAACAATTACATTTTTGGCCAAGATAACTTCGAAATTTTAGAAAACTCAAAACATAAAAGTTGAAGGTGATTTTATTATCTTGAAGTCAGAAAAAGAATCACCAAAATCAGACTTACTGATCAAAAGATACGACCAAAAAGGTTCTTAGGTCACTGATCATTGTCGCTCTCATTTTGCTCTCGGGATAACAACAAACAATCACATTTTTGACCAAGATAACTTCGAAATTTTAGAAACTCAATGGAGAAAAGTTTTAGAAAAGAGTCTAAGCTTTGTAGAACATCTAAAATTATCAAAATCCGATGAAAAACGAGAAAGTTATGTCTAATTTAGTTTCAACTTCAAGCACAGAGCAAATATAGACATTGCTCTCGGGTTAGCAGTAGAAAAATCAAATTTTGACATCGCTAACCTCAAAACTAAAAAAAAAAACCAAAACATAAAGTTGTTGCATATGATTTAAGCTTTCCGAAACATCGAAAATTAACAAATTTCGATCAAAATCAAGAAAGTTATGGCTAAATTTGTTTCAGCATCAAAGATGGACAAAATTCAGTTTTTACAGAAATAAAACATCAACCAAAAATCAATATTATCAAGTTACTCGCATATATTTTTGCATTTGAAGCTTTTCTTCAGCTAGATTTGTGAGTTTATTAACTCACCTTGCTGCCATAGATGATTACACAACGATTTGAAGCCAAAGATTACAACTTTAGCCAAGTATAGAGCCTCAAAAACCTGAAAAACTTAAAAGTAGATACATGCAAAGACGACAGAGAACTATTAACAGGTTATCTCTGAAAACTTGATTATGATGGAAGTTTTGGTTTTAGATAGTGATTACCTGATATTAGAGCTTCGATTTACTCTTAAAATCCCCAAATTTTCACTTTATTTGATAAGTTTTTACATAGGTTAGAAGATGAGAAAGCTATTGCCATTAATGGTTTTCTGGAGGAGTTTGAGGAGAGGATGAAAAATACACGTACAGGCTATTCAGTTCTCATCTTTTTTTCTTCTTAATTACTGACTAGAGAAATAATTAGTGGGCTAAAGTCCAATTAGAATAAGAAGTTAGCCTAAGTTTATTATTTTGCCACTAATTACATACTAACAATGCATCATACAAATAAACATATATTCAAGCTCCATTTCACATTCATAAATTAGGAAACTTTAATCTCATGATAATAAAATAGTTTTATACACAAATAAAAGATTATTAATATTATTAAGACATTTTATGATCATATATCTTTAATTTAAAGAAATTGACAATTTTACCTTTTTAATTACAAATCCCTTTGTAATTAACGTTATAAATCACACAAAAATCACATTTTTGTGTAATAAAATTTTATAATTCATTTCAAATATAATTTTACACTTAAATTATATTTTTAAACTCAATTCTATCATTATTTTAAATATATCTCATTTTAAAATTAATTACTCCTTTTAAATATCATTAAAAGAAGCAAATAGCAATAATTAACAAAATTATTGCATTACCTCTAAATAAAAACATTTTCCTCGATATATTATCTCAAATCATCTTAATAAAATTTTCAAAATTTTATTTTCTCATTTTATCCCAAAATACATTGTTTATTCCCAATAAACAATTTAAATTCTTCATTTACTAATTTTCACTATTAAATTATAACTGCCGTTATTATTTAATACTCTCAGGTAATCGCTAAAACCAGGGTTGTTAGACTCCTCCCCTTACAAAAATTGCGTCCTCGCAATTTCCTTGAATAAGGGCTGTGACCAACATAAAATTCAATGGACAAAGGTGATAGGCAAGCTCGAAACTCAAACCATTCATGCTCTCAACGTAGAATGGTAGAGAGAAATAAGAAGACACTCCCTTAGTTAATCCAATGGTCCATCATATGTCAATATAGCGATTAACAAACCATCAAATTTTCCAAAGAACTCAAAAGAATTTCAAAAATATCTCATCTTCGAATCAATATTCAATAAAAAGCTCAACAAATAATCTATCAAATAAGATAGATTTCTCAAAACTCTACGAATATAGTCGGGATCAAACTCATTCAAACCCGAACTCTAAGCAACAAAAATGATCATCAACACAGTTTTCCGCATAATAATACGGAAAGAGCATCCTTACAACAAGGATAGACTCAATAGACAAGATAGATAAATCACACAAAATGGCTTCTCACGAGGCCACCAAACTCGAACGACCACGAAAATGCACGTCGTCATCAATAGCACAAGAATAGAGTGAACTCAAGCACAAAAATATAAGCTCAAATTACTTTTCAATCCAAGATACTTAGATTTTATTTTTTCTCAACATCTTTTAAATTTTAAATCTCAATTTTCAACATTTGAAAATTTTCAAACTCTTTACTATATTACTTAGTAAGTAATATAAAACTCAAATTAAAAGTCTAAATTTCTTCTCTTACTTCAGAATTAATTTTCAAAGAATTTTGTAAATCCATAATAATTTCCTCAAAATAAATTAAGGGTTTAAATTCTCTTTACTCCTTTTTATTAAATCACTTAAATAGTTTAAAATAATCTTCAAATCCTCTTATAACTCTTCTCTTAAAACATCCAATGTATATAATATAAATTCTAAAATATCAAAATAACTTTCAATAAAGTATAGCTCATTAATTTTCTCACATATTTTCATCTTTATAATTTCAAAATAAATATATAAATAAATGGCATTGCCTCGCCACTGAATCTCTAATAAATGAATATGTCCGTTGGCTGCAGAGTCGACCGAACGATCAAAACTGCCTCGCCACTCTAATACTCGTCTCTAAAATCAATAGCTGCAATTACCATTCAAAAATAAATTTAATATTTAATCTCATGTATTATTTTCAAAATCTCAATTTTTAAAACACGAATCATCGTGTCTGATTGTCTCATCATAGCATTTAGGGGATTCCTATCGATAACGTTAATCAGGCGTATCGACTAGAACTCTTAACTACTCGATGGACAACCCAACACTCCCAAATTATTTTTAAAAGAAATACTACTCATGTAAATATATTCTCAAAATATTCTTTGATACTTTTTTTTATATCTCAAAGCTCAAATTTCTCTTTAAAACTCATATTTATATAGCTTCAAAATTCAAACCAAAGAACATTAAGAGAATGCTTCGAGATATTCCCAGAATACTCGATTCTCAAAATCAATAGAAGGAGATAGAGTATTCGTCAATCTTACAATGTCACGAGCCACTCCCAAAAATCATCAAGATACAGGATAAGCAAGATATTCTTCTCGAAGGAGAAGAAGAAACAATCCACGAATCACTACTTCAGTCGGAGTAATGCTCAAGGATAACATTGATCGAGTATATGAAAAGAACACTCAAACGAAGCTGAATGATAAACTCAATCAACTCGAACAATCTAGAAACTCACATAATTCCTTAGTGGATATCCACGTGGAAGGATAACCGAAGAGCCAGGAACCTCAACACTCGATTGCCCGATTGGATGTTAAATCCAAACGGACTCACAAAACTGAAGAAAGTCACCTTGATTGGAATTCGAGTTATATCATCAACATCTCGATACTCAAGAGTGAATTTAGAAACTTCGGGATCACCATTAATATTCCAAAGTGATAGAAAAACAAACCAATCAAAGTAGGATGCCTAAATAAATATAGGATCCTATAACAACAAAATGATCGGGTTTAACATCAAATAAGTCAATCCATCCCAAATCAAATACATCTCAAGATAGTGAGTAATAAACTAATATTCACTAAAGCAGCAACAAATAGAAAACTCAGAATGCTCACAACATGCCAATCGTTGTGATCCCTTCAATAGGATTCACAACTCTCAAAGGAATGCAACAAGAATGCTCAAAGAAACCAATCAGCTCCATCGATACGAACTCACTCATATCGAAAAAAATTGAAAGTAGAATAATCCCAAATAAGATTATTCATAAGACAAGATAACATCAAACTCAATTATGGAATACTACGGAATACAATATATATATTCCTAGACATATTCCATCTCAACATATCATAATATTCGAAAAAGAATCAAAGAATGATTCGAAAACAAGCTCGAATAAAAGACAATGATTCGCTCATATTGTACTTTGACGTATCGTGATATACGTACTGTTCTATGTTTATTCTACTTTGTTCTAACCACAGCTCTGATACCAAGCTGTAACGCCCCACCCTGACACCCACCTTAGTAAAAAGAATTAACATACTAAAGCGGAGAATAGGGCTGGTTAAGGACGACCATCTATAATTCTTAAACATCCATTGAATACGTCGATAAATGCATTATAATTTTTTTTCTTCAACTCAAGTGGATCGACATACCCAGTAAATGCTTAATCCAAAACTATAGGTGGCTAATGGATCTATCAGAACAAAATACAATAACTGAATGTAAACCACATCACAGAACAGTAACCAACATCGTATATATACATATACACTAATACACGTTCAGTACAATACAATATGAATACAATAAAGGTGGTACACGACCACACCATATACATCGAATCAAATGTAAAAAACTTCAGAGTATGCGGAAGAAATAAACTACTCAAGAGAAAGAAGAGCTGATATCCAACATCAACTTCAAGCTAAGCCCAATAGATGATACCTGAAACAACTCGGTCTGACCCGAGTGAAAACACACGGGTCAGGCTAGCTAGAACTTATCATTAGCAAAGATGATGATAAGAGATAAGGAGAAAACCATTCCATCATTACCAGTGGAATGATATAGGTCATTAAGTTATCTCTAGAGTGATACATCAATGGTTCATCATGATTGCATAGAGGGTTACAATACGTATATTAGATAGACATGGTTTATCTAATTATATATATAACCGAATGAAATGGGTGAGGATATGGACCATAAAGTAAATCTTCATAAGATAATTAAACTTCAAGAATCCATCATGAATAAAACCATCTAATAGAAACTTCTTAATTATTATACCTCATATCATCGGTATAAATATAAATACATCTCAAACCCATCATTAATCTCATTATAAAGGAATCTCCATAATCATTTATACCTCATATCATTGGTATAAATATAAATCTATCTTAAATATAATATCAACACTCATCATAAAAGCATTACCATAATTTATACCTCATCTCATTGGTATAAATATATATAATGTATCAAATCCATCTTGATAGAGCCCGGAAAGAATCCAAAGCATCATATTCGAAATCACCATAAAACCATGTATATAAATAAGCCCTTTTCTTACATACGGCTATAATAAAGCATCATCATCAAAACAGTGAAAACGAAAAATCTAAACTTCATGGAAAACAGCAAGTGCTTTACATCTTGACTAGTACTAGTAATTTGTATCATACATCGTGATGACTTTGGGTCGCATAACATCATAACATCGTGATTGACTAGTCGGAACATCTTGATGACACCCAGTCACAAATTCGAGTAAAAACATCATGGTGATTGGAGTTGAGTAACAACATCGTGAACATCGTGGTGACTCCAATCATACTCGGTCTAGTACTAGTAACATCTAGAATGTGTCTCAACTATTCGAATAGGAACCGAAAAGGCGAGAACGTATATCCCATACTATACGTTCTCCCCTAATGTTTTACTAATCGTTAGTTGGTTCCACATTAGAAAACATCATAAAACATCAGAACCATCATAAAACTCACTCTGCCTCATCTCATCGGCGAGTTAATATAATACCATACTCATCTCTTCTCATCGACGAGTAATGGTTCCATCGTGACTTGTCTCATTTCATCGACAAGTAAAAATCATCATAACCATCTTAACTTCATAAATCATCATAAACATCTTAACTTCATGAATACTTCATAAATAGACTTACCTCATATCATCGGCAAATGCAAATAAATCTCATAATGGTTTCTCATAAACCATAATCCCCGAAAAGGGAAATCTCATCTCAAGACTCACCTCATCTCATCGGCAAGTAAAACAACATCTTTAAGTGGTTCTCATCGATTTTCACTCCTATAATAGGAGATCTCGAACACCTCAACTCGCCAAATATTGGCTACTTGGATAATTCCTATAATAGGAATTGAAAATCTTAAATACTAACTCAAGATACAATACTCAAGAGGTTTCGATCGTACAAGTCCGAAATTAACCGAAAAAGCAAACTCATGTGTCCCAAACCACATGTTTTACTAAATCGTTTAATTCTCTTTCCCATACGTTCGAAAAGTGCAAAAACGTGTATCTTTAAATAGAATTTTTTTTTTTTTGCTAAATCGGGTATTGAAATAAATTTCATAAAATATTTAAGAAATAAACTTTGGAAATCTATTTATAATTTAGAATATTAATTATATCTTTTTTTTATGAAATCACTTTGTAAAATATATTTCTTAGAATAATAGCTAGAATATGAACACTGTTGGAAAATAGTTTGAAAATACGTACACATGCGCTCGGAATCACAATGAAAACATTACATAATGAATCATTAAAATCCATTAAAATCTCAATGATGAATTCATGAAAATCCATGGTTCTATATACTAGAAGCAACCCAAAAATAATCACCAGACGCATGGTTTATCCCTTGAATAAGGTAATACAACACTCAAGATCTATATTAAAATTCATCATCAAAGACTTGCTCGAACAATCTAAGAAAATACATGATTCAATACCAGAGAAAATGTGATATAAAGCTCTCAATATTTGCACTGAAAAGACCATCAAAACCGTGTTCGGAAAGCATAAGAGAAAGCACCAAAACTTGGTGCAACAATTCAAGATACACAGGAATAAACATTGGTGTTTTGCCCAGGCCTATATTTTGTTTGTTCAGTTTGCCTTACTTAAGCACATAATTTGAGAGAACACAAAAGATAAAAGTTGTAAAAGACATCCTAAGCTTTCTAGAACATTAAATATTACCGAACTCTGAACAGAAATGTAAAGGTTATAGACAAAACAATTCTGAGATTTGAATTTCACAACTTCTGTCATTTTGTCTCGGGACAGTGACAAACAATTACATTTCTGGCCAAGATAACTTCGAAATTTGGAAAACTAAAAATATAAAATTGAAGATGATTTTATTATCTTGAAGTCAGAAAAAGAATCACCAAAATCAGACTTACGGATCAAAAGATACGACCAAAAACGTTCTTAGGTCACTGATCATTGTCGCTCTCGTTTTGCTCTCGGGATAACAGCAAACAATCACATTTTTGACCAAGATAACTTCGAAATTTCCGAAAACTCAATACATAAAAGTTTTAGAACAAAGTCTAAGCTTTGCAGAACATCTAAAATTATCAAAATCCGATGAAAAACGAGAAAGTTATGTCCAATTTAGTTTCAACTTCAAGCACAGAGCAAATATAGACATTGCTCTCGGGTTAGCATTAGAAAAATCAAATTTTGACATAGCTAACCACAAAACTACAAAAAACTCAAAACATAAAAGTTGTTGCATATGATTTAAGCTTTCCGAAACATCCAAAATTAACAAATTTCGATCAAAATCGAGAAAGTTATGGCTAAATTTGGTTCAGCATCAAAGATGGACAAAATTCAGTTTTTACAGAAATAAAACATCAACCAAAAATCAATATTATCAAGCTACTCGCATATATTTTTGCATTTGAAGCTTTTTTCAGCTAGATTTGTGAGTTTATTAACTCACCTTGCTGTCATAGATGATTACACAATGATTTGAAGCCAAAGATTGCAACTTTAGCCAAGTACAGAGCCTCAAAAACCTGAAAAACTTAAAAGCAGATACATGCAAAGACGACAGAGAACTATTAACAGGTTATCTCTGAAAACTTGATTATGATGGAAGTTTTGGTTTTAGATAGTGATTACCTGATAGTAGAGCTTCGATTTACTCTTAAAATCCCCAAATTTTCACTTTATTTGATAAGTTTTACATAGGTTAGAAGATGAGAAAGCTATTGCCATTAATGGTTTTCTGGAGGAGTTTGAGGAGAGGATGAAAAATACACGTACAGGCTATTCACTTCTCATCTTTTCTTCTTCTTAGTTACTGACTAGAGAAATAATTAATGGGCTAAAGTCCAATTAGAATAAGAAGTTAGCTTAAATTTATTATTTTGCCACTAATTACATATTAACAATGCATACATACAAATAAACATATATTCAAGCTCCATTTCACATTCATAAATTAGGAAACTTTAATCTCATGATAATAAAATAGTTTTATACACAAATAAAAGATTATTAATATTATTAAGACATTTTATGATCATATATCTTTAATTTAAAGAAATTGACAATTTTACCTTTTTAATTACAAATCCCTTTGTAATTAACATTATAAATCACACAAAAATCACATTTTTGTGTAATAAAATTTTATAATTCATTTCAAATATAATTTTACACTTAAATTATATTTTTAAACTCAATTCTATCATTATTTTAAATATATCTCATTTCAAAATTAATTACTCCTTTTAAATATCATTAAAAGAAGCAAATAGCAATAATTAACAAAATTATTGCATTACCTCTAAATAAAAACATTTTCCTCGATTTATTATCTCAAATCATCTTAATAAAATTTTCAAAATTTTATTTTCTCATTTTATCCCAAAATACATTGTTTATTCCCAATAAACAATTTAAATTCTTCATTTACTAATTTTCACTATTAAATTATAACTGCCGTTATAATTTAATACTCTCAGGTAATCGCTAAAACCAGGGTTGTTATACATACCCTTAATGTTCTAAATAAGGAACTCCATCAATTAGTTATTACTTGGGATGTTACTGTTATCATGGGTAGTAGCAGCCTCCGATGTCTTATGTTTTTTCGCTTTTTATTTTTCCCTTTCAACCGGTTTATTAACACATTCCATGCAGCGTTGTCGATTACTTTCGATGTGGATGTAGCTTTGAATTCGATAGGAACCTCCTCCGATATGGTTTTCCTAGATGATTTTGCTCTGGATAAAAGTTGTGTTTCAGATCTGTGCTTCATTGAAACTGGGAAGGACGACTTGTTTTGATGGGGTATCTAGCATTTCATCGTCTGTTATATGTTTGTCATTACCGTTTTCATCAGCTATATGTATCTCCAGTTTAGAATTAACAGACTGAGTTTTTTGAATTGAAAGTGTATTAATAGTCGATAACTGATTCTCGACCGGACTTTTGTATATTCTTTGTTATTTTGTTTGTCTGAATTATTTATGTCACCATTGTAGTGAATATTATTGTGAGCTATTTCCTAATATGCATTATCCATTTCTTCTTAATTGTTTGCATAAGTTGACATCGGTATCTCATTGCTTTCGTTTTGCCTGTTGTCGTCAATACTCATTTCAGAGGAGTTTTTAGTCTGATTCTGCAAATTTTTCGAAGTGTCTTTTGGTCTCGAAACTTTTATAAATGGCGGTGTGTCTCATTATGCCGAAGCTTGAACAGTTTGAACACTTAGATGGTTTCCATTCACAAAAAACTTCTTGCCATATAATTTCTTCCGTCTCGGTAAGAATAGGAATCTTATTCGAAAAATTTAAATAAGTTATTGATCTCGATTAAGACTCTCGCATATGCTTAATACCCTCCATGAATTTATTTAGTTTGATGGGAGATCCAAGGACCGAAGCTATGCGATTAATACCTTCCTCCATCCAATAATCGAGTGGTAGATTAGGAAATCGAATTGTATCAAAATAGAATTAAGGAGTTCCTTGTTTAATTGCGTCCCAAGAGACTATCTTTTCATCATCATTGACTTTTCGTTATAGTAGTACGGGCCACTTTCTATGACTTCTTCGCAGTCTTGTTTATTGTTAAATTTGATAACATAAAAGTCATTCTCCTTAGAGAATTTAGAAAATTCTTCTTCAGGTTTCCATACCCTAATGATGTAGTCTCTGAAGTATGGATGGTATGGCTTAGGACCAACAACGTAAATTATAATAGCATTATCCCATTGCTTTCTAACATCTTGAACAACTGCTACATGCATTTTGGCATGTTTCAATGAATTAAATTCATGAGCTTGATAATACTTTAATGGAATTGAAACTGGAATATTGTTTACTTTAACAACTTCATTCCATGCCAGGACGAAGAAGAAAAGTTCCACTTATTTGTAGAGGATTTGTTATCTGGTTGATTGAGGCTATTGATATTCTCATTGACATAAGCATGGTTGTGGTGAACGTGCGGGGCGCTTGTAAATCTTTGGTTTTTATTTTGAGAATTATTGGTAGCGATGCTAGAATTGGAAGGTTGCTGCATAGATCTATTTTGGTGTTTCCATTTCTTTGTTCGAACTGGTATAAATCCATCATTATTCCCATTTTTTTTCAGATCTCTATGGGGATGAAGAATCCTGGTGGAGGATCAAGAGGGGTTGGCGGTGGATCCGATCAGGGGAACTTGGCAGTTAGAAGGGGATTGGGTGCCCATTAGCTGGTAGATGGGATTGGAATCAAAATGATGTGTAAAGCATGGAAGAGAATAGGCAGAGAGGATGGCGGCTCAGTGAAAGTCGCCTAGGGTTTCATCATGAAATATTAAAGAGTAATGAATGAGTTTTGAGAGAACTTTTTTTTAAAGATTTAGGTAATAAAATAAATAAATTGTGTTAGTAAAAATTGCTACTATTCCCTTATGTATCATTTGCAGACAAAAAATGCCCGTGAACATTAGCCACGCATCGGATGCCCAACATTACATATGGATCATTTGGACTGTTGGGAAAATTGGTGGGGACGTTGGCGTCCGACATGTCAGACGCTTTGTGTCGTTTTCCACAAATGGCTCATTTTCCTTTCCTTCTTCCTTCTATTTATTCATTTCTCCTCTCTTCCACCTCCACATCCAAAAACGAATTTTCTACAATTTCTACGAAACAATCCGCTTATCATTTCATGTAGATTTTTATGTTTTTCTATTTGGTTATATAACATATATTTTTTGGGGAATTTTTTTATTTTTGTTATAATTCTCCATTTTTCAGAGTGTTGAACGGATCTGCTACCTTTGTTTCTTCTAAGCCAATTGTTATTATTTCTACAAATATATTAGTTTATTTTAATAATATTGCGTAATTTATTTATTATTATTTGCAATTATTAAATGTATATTACACAATAAAAACAAATAATTAATTAACTATAAATCGATTAAATTAAGAATCGTATTTAAAATACTCCGTTCAAATACCCATTTGCATCACCAAATGCGTTCTTCTTTCAACCAATTTCCTAACGCAAATATCCCATTCAAATTTCCCCCTCAAATGCTACGTTTGCTTCGTAAACAACAGACCCTTGGAGTGTCCACAGCGATTAAAATCCTAATATCTAGGAGGATGAATATTAAGGGCTAAATTCACGGTTTAACCCAAAAATCTTGCATCAATTAATTATCAGAGGCCAACAATTAATAATCAGATTGAGTTGCAAAGTTAGGTAGACCAAATATAATTGAATTTAATAGGCGAGATGCTGCAACGTAGCCGATTGCAACCACCGTGCCATGACAACATAGCCAGCATCGTTGGATGGAGCTCCGCCACCATGATTCTCGAATAAGGTGTTGGTGGCGTCCCTGGTTGCATCTAGAGGAGGCCACCGCCAACGTAACGCCGGGACCTCCTCTGTGGTGTCACTTTATCGTTGATTCTAGACCAAATACAGCATTCTGGAAGTCTAATTTAAGGAATTCAAGTTTTTAGATTTGAAATGAAATCGATAGAAATAGTGATTTGATGTGTGTATAACAATGTATGATGAATTAATGATACTTTCTCTCTGTATTTTTTGCTTTTTTTGCTTTCAAGATTACTACTGGCATTTGGGGATTTTTGTTTTAAAATTCTCCCGTTTACAAAAGAGAATTGAAGAGGTCTTTGGATTTTGGATATGTTACAATTCTGGCGTGCGATTTGGCAGATTTCATTTTTGATGTGTTTTTTTAACCGTTAATTATGTACTTTTGAGCAAAATAGTATATTAAAATCCAAAAAATAAGGAAATGAAAGGCATAATGAATGTTTTTCTTAGAAAAAGAAAGAATAACTTGGATAATCAAATAAACAAATTGGATTATAAAAGATTACTACTAGACCCTTAGATACCCGTTCGTAGACAGAAAATACCATAAACATTGGCCACACATCTGACACGTCTGATGCCGTAACGTTACATACAGGCATTTGGACTGTTGGAAGAATTGGTAAAAATGAAACGTTGGGGTCTGAGCTTCGTGTATTTCTCACCAGCGGCTCTTTCTTCTCCCTTTTTCCTTCCTTCTATTTGTTCTTTCCTCTTATTTTCCACCTCCACACCCGAAAACCGAATTTTCTACAATTTCTTCGTAAAAATTCGTTTATCATCAAAGTTAGATTTTTATGTTTTTTTATTTATTTTGTTCGGTTCTATAACATAATTTTTTTGGGATTTTTTGATTTTTATTGTATTTTTTCACTAACTGGATGTCCGACTGTTAGACACTTATTTAATAGGTATCTAAAAGGAAGCATCTACATAACCTCATGTGTGTCACATTTTTAATTGTTTACACTCTTCTTTTGTTCCAACATGTATGTCATCACGTCTAATAAAATTGCTAAATGAATTGTTCGGATGCAGACATAAGACGAAACTTGTGTGATTCAAGTTGGTTTGAGCCCTAATACGATGATTGGCGATTAACAGAGTATACATGAGTTTCCAATTGAACTTGGTATCGTGTATATACCGCATTAGATTCCATAGTGGTGTATTTATATAGCTTTTCTACTCTTTACTTATAGTTGTTATCGAAAAATTGGCAACAAAATAATTGTCAAGGTTAATTAAGTATTAAGCATCGTTTTTTATATTATATATGCCAAGTATATCGGTTGTCGGAGTAGTTGATCCAAGTGCATTGTGTGATATTATGACACAATTCCTCATACACTAGTAAATAAGGCTCAGGCTAGTCAATTTGTCCAGTTCTTATAGATTAGGCTTATTGTAACGACCTGGCTTTTTGACTATCATAAGTCAGCAACAAATATATCAACGTATTCCTATTTCGAACATTCAACCGTTAGAAAGGCAGATTGTTAGGATAAAATAAAAAGAACAAACTGGAAAAAAAGAATCTCACAGCCAAATAACAACATATAATATAATAAAGACAATATAAATTGTCACTCCAAGTTAAAAGATACATTAGAGTTTAAAAAAAACCTCATCAGCTTGACATTGTAAATTTCCGACCTTACAATAATACATCGAAAAATAAAAATATTACGGCGGGAGAACATCCAACTTTACTCTAGGAGCTTCGTGTCCTACCAAAGTCAATGTGGAAAAATACTTGGTCTGACCTGATCATTATAATAAAATAACACGAGGATCATTCTGAAAAACCGGCATGAGAAAACTCAAATAAAATGGTAAACATATAATAATTTTGTATGACCAGGCCGCTAAAAGTGGAACGGGTTTTGTCTCACAAGAGCAACATCCATAGATGAAGAAATGGAAACAAATTAGAACAACAATCCAAACAACAAAGAATGGATATAGACAAGATCAAAATTCAAATTTAAAGAACAGACATAAATAATTAAATATCGAGAAGAGCTTCTGACACTTTTCGATGCAATTAAGGAAACAATTCGCTTCGAATCAAATATGGAAAGAATTTTTTATCCAACAATGACTATGAGAGTACATCACCATTATCAAAAGTCTACATCTAGAAATTACTTGAGTAGGTCATTTTCTCTTGTGACTCCTCTCTGGAATTCCAATCCAGAGTCCGTCAACCTTACCGAGTATCCGAGTAATTCACAACTTCGCAAGCATACAACCGAATCCAATCTAGAGTAGATGTGAGGATGCCCTAATGGGAGTAATCTCATATAACTTACCCTCCACTCGCTTTCTAGTTTTAAACATTTTTGACAAAGGATATCAAAGCTCAAATGAGCAACAAATCATCTTGGATTGACGAGACATGCAAGAAGGGAAGATTAACTTCAAGGTTCGAATCGAAATAGGGAGAATGAATTTATCTAACATGAATAGGAGGATGTGCCTGCCTACATGGAAAACAATCCTCTAGATAAAATATACTTGGGAGCCCGCGCCAAACACACATCACTATTAGGAACTTCTGAAATGGACCTCTTTACATCAACTGGCATCCGAATATACTCACATCAGCACATGCATGCTACCAACAACTTTTTTGATAAATATGAATATATCGTAATAAATGCGACCCACATGGCTTGGCTCTCACTGGCTCTTTTGTTTTAGTTATCCACAGTATTAGATACCAACACTCGAAATGAGCAAAAAATTTTCTTAGACGTATGAAGCACAATGAATAATATCAAAATCGATAGTTAAGGAATCAACCATCGAAAGTAAATGAATGATTGTATATGAAATTAGATCGCATAGACGAATCAAGGTCTGAAACATTTAATTCTTACATGGGCTTGATTTCCATGTCATGGATATTTGTAAAACACTTTATAATATTTTTTTGAAGAGACAAATTATATTTCAACTGTATTAAAAAGTTATATTTAGCTTTGTTTTTAAACATTCCTTTTTAAAGATTTCCACATTTATAAATTTAAAACATATTAATTAAGACAATAAATCCAGTTATAATCTTTTCATGTATATTAAACAACATTTATGATCCCAAAAAATAATAAACAAAATTTATAATCATTTATAAATTTAAAACAACATTGATTATCGCGAAAGATAATAAATCAAATTTATAACTTCTTTTATCAATTTTAATCATTACTTAACCTATATTTCCAAAATTCTCAAAATATTTGAAAATATAGTTTAAACAATTTTCAAAACACGACCAAACATTTATTTTGTAAAAATATAAGCATAAGTTCAATACACACAAAGGTATAAGGAGAGGATATTTCATAAATGATGGTATAACAAAAATTGCTAAACGACACTTACATAACTCGAACAGTATGTCACATGTATTTTAAACAAACATCAATATAAGCAATATAAGAATGAAAGTAAGATGCATATAACATTAATAAATAATAGAGAGAAATCCCCTTAAGGTCTCTCTATAAAGTCCCCGTTAAATTTCATATATACATACACACACACACACACACACACACACACACATATATGTATGTAGTTTGAAGTGTCCTGTAGCAACCTATTCGCTATGAAAATATTCCGACTTCTACATTTTTTCCCTGCAACAAAATAGTTATTTGCCATTATCTATCAAGTGGTTATTCAAATCCAATTAAACCATCAAATAATAATAATCTTTTTCACTTTGCAAGTGCAGAACTATGACTTATTCTGTTCGATAGATGTCTAAATAACTTATTCAATTTTATTGTAATTGAATGAGGTTTTATAGTGCTAAATAGATGTCTCAAACGAAGTATAACTAATTTAACTACGTTAAATGTAACTAAATTCAATCAATGTAATTTGATCACTTATTTATACTTCGTTAAAATTATCAATTATCATCCAAGCATTCAACAACAACATGTAATAACACAGGAATCATATAGTTTATTCAAAGATGAGTTAATACACGGAAATTAAAGTTGACGCTTTCACGTTTTGGTTTGATAGATTGAATGACGTTTGATTTTAGTTTGAAATATCACATTCTCCAAACTCAAGAAAATTGGTTCAATTGCGCAGATATCATCGACACGAGTCTGATGCAAAAGACCACGTCCAAATCCGACCTCGTATGGATGAGATATTGTTTATATAAGATTTGTTATTTAAAAATATAACGAATACATATTAATTACATTACTTAACTTGATCCCCCTCTTAATCCATCTCAACTCTTTCCTTAATTACCTAAGCCATGCACGCTGATATACTAATATCCACTCAAACGATCCTTCTTCCACTGATTTCTTCATATTCGCTCAACTATTTAACAATCTGTCTTCGCCGCCGGTCACACACCGAAATCTCTACTCACCATCACCACTATGTCATGCTCACCTCAACCAAAAGAAAATCGACTCATTGCCCTGAAACCCGTACGCGAATGCCGCGTTCCATTATGGCCACTCTTGGCTGCTCCGACAAGCACCAATCAACATCACTTGCTCGGATGTACATAAATCATCCATATGCAATATCTGATCCAATCACTTGCTCGGATACATATACTTTATTTTTGAACTAAAAGTACGCAATCATCCATATCACGAGTGACAGGGATGAAATATATAATCATGCATCAAATTACAACACAACTGCAAACGTATAATAAAATACACACATTATTTCATTTTGTAAAATTTCAAAAATACCACCATTTGTCGTAAAATACATCAAACGATAATTTAAATATTTTCCAAACTAAAAATTATGGAAAAGTCGATCAAATTGAAATAAAAATATGCTATTGGTGTTGGACCATTTTACTAATGATTAGTTTTCTTGTTATTTATTCAAACCATTCATCATTGTAAATAAATTTACCAAAATAGGTTCACCATTTTTTATTTATCAATTAAAATAAGTTAAATATGGCTATTTAATCCATTTAATTAATATTTGGGTTCATAATTAAAATATTTAAATAATCCATATATAGGAATATAAGTTATTAAACTCCAAAGACCAATTATTTAAATTGTTGAAATTAATTAAATATTCAAAAACCAAGATGATAAAATTTTGGGATGTTACACTTCTTTAGCCATTTGATTGTCTAATCATATCGGTCCTAGTCAAATGTGATGGTCTACTAAACACACATTCTAGATTGACTTTTGAAACAGGAGTAACCGCTTTCGAGTATCTTGGGCTGGATGCCGGATTCATTTGACTCGGACTGAGCATTTGCATGATGCTCATCTGAAAATGAATTGTTTATCTTGTGTCCAAATGCAGGATAACTTTGAATATACTTTTAATTCTTTCCTATTTATTATTTGGAAGAGAGATTTTAGTATCAAAGTACTGGTGAGCTGCATATACCAAGGGATCCTCACGTTTGGGACGAATATGACAATAGAATCGCAGTATCTCGTCTTCTTTTGGTTGGCTTATACCTGATAGAGTTATGGGTATATCCTAGAGACAATTTTGTAATTTGTTACATATATCTAATTTGATAACCAATCTTGATTATAATAAAGGTGTTTTTCCTTTTGTTATATACTTGACATATTGTGATATGTTGGTTAATTATTTAATTTAAGTATATTAAATAGAAAATACTTAAAATATATGTTATGTGATAGTAATTATAGTTTGTTGTAATCATGAGAAATATACCACATTAAAAATAACATCTTATTTTAAACATCCCCAGTCAAGATGTTTTTGATACATCTATTGAGACCATAGTACATAATGCTCTCCAAACATTGAGTAGTGTATTATTCATTCTTTATTTATTTTAGAAACACTAGAAAATTCCACCAACCATGGTTGGTCACCTAAAAGTGGAAAACAAATCAACTCAAGAACAAAAACCTTAATTTTTAAGGAAAGAAGAAGAGATTTTAATCAAGCTTCTATAATCTTTTAAGTAATACTAACCTTAGTTACCTCCAAACCTGTTTTATTCAGATTTGATATGGCTGGGATGTTATAAATATGGATGAACTTGTTTTAACGAGAACGGATATTTTATATACTTGTTTCGAAATTAAATGACATAATTTGAGATATGATTTAGAGTAAAACATGTATTAGTCATCTCCAAACACTATGTTTTAATATAATGTTTTAACATTAAAAAATGCGGGTTTTATTCTCGTTATTTTTAGATGAAGGAATAATTTATTATGAATTTTCTAAGTGCAAAAAGACTATATTAGATATAAATTAATAGTTAAAGAAGTAAAATTTTAATATTTTTATTTAGTTTTTTATTAGAGGTAAATAAAGCTGTTTTTTAATTTATGTGAACTTACTAAAATTTTCCTATCATTTTCGAAATTACCAAGAATTAAACGGTGAGGAAAAAAATACTTAGTTAATGAAAATAATTAAGGAATGTAATTAATTAAGGCTTAATCAAGGAAATAAATTTTGACCGCCTTCCAAATGTGCAAATAAAGTAACAAATAAGTAATTGACATGCGTACAGGATTTGTCAAAAAGTAGTTAATTTGGTAAGGAAAATATCGGTTTTCCATTTAATTACAAATCCGCTACCAAATTCACGATAACTTTAAAATGAGGCATACGATAGCTTAAAATGAGACACATGATGGATTTAAATTGAAGCATACAACTTAAAACAAAACTTACGATAGTTAAGGTAGCCTAAAATTTACATCTATGAAAACCCAAAGTTAGACTTTTGATAGTTATATGTTATGGTTTACGATAACCTTAAATCCTAGGTGCATGATAGCTCTAAAACGAGATTCAAGATATCCCCTTAGATGACTCTTTGAATCTTTGTGACTTTGAATAGCTTTGGACCTTGAATGATGATAGCCGTTACATCTATGACTTATGGGAGCTAAGTGTACGGTAGCTTTAGACGCATGATAGTTTGAGAGACACGATAGCTTTAAAGTAGCAATAACATCAAAGGAACGATAGTTGTGGAGATGATACAGCATTAGAGACGCGATGGCCTTGGAGGCACGTTAGGTATGTGAAGAACCCGGCCTAGTTGGAAGAGGGCTAAATGGGTAAATTTCAAAAATTCCAATTTGGATGGCCTATTAAGTCCAAAGGGATTTTAGATTGAGTTTAAAATCTTTATTTTAATCACTTTATTTAAGGTAGTTTAAATTTAATTTAAATTTAAATGTATATTGAAATGAGTGTATCAAATACATCTATGTGGGTAAAGAGCAAAATATAAGTAGTGTACCTCGCTAATGTGAACGTATATAAGTGCTGGGACTTACATCACAACGCACTCATTTATACCTTTATATATGCCTTTGTTTTTTATTGTTACTTTTGAAAATTATACAAAATAACAATAAATGTATGTATATAGTTTACTAATGTTTATGAATATACTATGTTATTAAGTTCTTTTTAACTAATTAAAATTTAGTTATATTCAAGATGACAATTAACGTGTTTAAGTAGAAAATTAATAAGAAGAAGAAAAGGTGGAGGGATTGTTTCCTTTCATTTATTCATCTTTTAATGCCATTTAAAAACAATTCCGAACACTCGAAAACATCCTAAATACTATTATGTTTCCTTCTTTTATAATCATAAACAAGACACACACAAACACAAATATACATACATACATACATACATACATACATACATATATATATATAAATGCGCACATGTACAATAAGTTTGATTTTTATTAATTGACATGTTCTCAGAATTAAAGAAGAAAATATAAATTAAACCTATTTTCAACTTAGAAAGGATTTAAAAGTAGACTTAAGATTTTACACATAAGTCCTTTGATAAAGTTTAAAATGAAATGACTTACACTCACAAACATATACATACATATATATACATACATACACGCATACACACGCACACATACATACATACATACATATATCTATATATATATATATAATGATAGTTGTAATACCTTCGGTGTTATAAACATGAATTCCAAAAAAAATCATTACTAATATCAAATCTTAATATCACTTGAAAATTTGATCAAATATTTTTTTTTTTGCAAATTCAAAATATCTATCTACAAATATTATCAATCCTTAGAATCACTTAAAAATAGAATCTGAACAATAAAGTTCCTTTACAAATTAAAAACACCAGTCTACCAATACTATAAAATCTTAATATCGCTTAAAAATTGGTTTGTGATTTGCATAAAAATCCATTTATAAATTTTGAATCAAAATTTCCTCTAAATATATGCAAACAATAGTCAAAATGATTTACACTAAATCAACAAACATATAAAACATTGAACCTACTTTCAAAGTGCTTTTAATACTTATATTTGTGTGTGTAATAAATTATAAAATTATAACAATTAAATAAAATTATAAAAATTACATAAAATTAGTTTCCAATCAAAATTTTATTTTTTTCATAAACAACAATTTTTAACATGATAACAAAACTAAATCGGATAACTTAGGCATATATAAATTCGTTGAAGATTGGGATCTGAACTGTAGTACACGATGACCAAATAATCAAAGCAGATATAACATGTGCAGGGTCTAGACTGTATAAATATCATATATCTCCTAATCGGATAAAATTAGAGAATTATGTTACAGATGTAGCCAAAAATCTCAACTTAAACAAAGAATAAAACTTTGTATTTCATTAAATCGACCTTTGGCAATGATTTAAAACACCACCTTTGTATTTGTTTACTTGATTTTATTTTAATTTTTTTTTAGAAATTTTTTTCATCCATGAAGATATAATTTTCATCCTTAAGGGTAATAGAGAGGAGAGAAAGAAAAGTGAATTGTTAGGAGAGTAAAAGAAATGAATGAAGGAGAATTTGTTTTAAAGGAATTATCGGAACCTTTCAATTCCCTCGCTTAAACCTTCCCTATTTAATTCCTCATCAAATCATCTATCCCCTTCATCATGGATCGCCAGCCATAAAAGGTGCCATATTGGCCCCTTAAAAATTTACAAAACCATCTAGCAATCAATCCATTTAAATCTAATTTCTATCGATATCACATATCGATGTGCGCGTGTATAACTTATATATGTGCACTTTATTAAATACTAATAGTATTCAAACAAATCAGATAAAATTTAATAATCAATATTTTCTAATTATTAATTAATTAAATTAATTTACAATCATTGTAAATTAATTGAATCATGTAGTTTTTTAAAGATTTATCATTATGATTGTGCAACTCAAAGGTATAAATTCAGTCAGCGATTATATAAAATAATTTGAATATTAACGTTCAAATATCACATGTAACATTTTGGCTGAAGTTATTGCTTACATATATTTTCAGTAAAATCTAATTTTATTATTATAAGCGATGCCGAGTAGTAACGATTAGTTACATCAATCCTCTTTGTCTCCACCATATCATATTTGGACTTATGGAATTTGGCTTTGCTCAAAATTCCAACATCATCCAACTTGAATAGTCCAAATACAAAATTCTTGGTTCAATAATAAAAATTATTATTATGTGTATTGCTTTGGCTAGAGATTTTAACTTTGATTTGACTACATTTGACCATGATAGTGTTTCACTTCTAATGATGGATTCCAATGCTGGGGAGATGGATTCTCTATTGAATAGTGTTTCGCTTCTAATGGTTCAACTCGGACCCAACTATAGCCATTCAATGGACACCATACTATGATTTAACTATAATTAAAGTGGAGTGTCGAAATTGAAGTTCAACTGTATTTTTAAATCGAAATATTTTATCGCCTTTATAGTTCTTTCTCACAGGCATATGCTTCCATTGCAGTTTGACTGAAATTCAAACTGTTTGATTTTTCTATCAAAATAACTTCTTGACTCTAACGCTTAGTAGCTGATACATTCATATCAGTTCTTAGATCATATTTAGTGACCTAAAAACTTATAATCAATCCCACTAACTTCGAGAAGTTTTGGTTATTAAGTGTAAACAAGATATTCTAAATTGTTTTTTAGAATTTTTGTTTCAATATATATCCAAACTCCAAATCATATCATGCGATAATTTTTGAGTAAAATCCAAATTAGATTAAGTACGTCGAATGACGAATCTTTTACATTAATCTCAACAATTGAAATTTACGATGTTATTCGAACAAAGTAGCTTATCAAATTCCAACTGCATTAGTCTTATTCTCGGAGACAATTTTGTGACCGATAGATCATATCCCTTTCGTATAACTATCAAAATCATATTTAATATTGTATTTCAACCTATTTAGGATTCCTACATCGTACCATATGGAAGTGTCGATACTCTTGATGGTTTTATTGACAGTCGAAGGAATTTTATTCTCGATGTTGATCAAAAATTCATAGTATCTCTTTAATATGTGAGAATTCTTATCAAACATTCTAATGAGTCTTGTATATTTTGGTTTGGCTAATTTCTTTTCATCTTATATAATCTGTATTATCTTTAGATTTTTTGTAAATTAATACTACCAATAATTTCTCAAAGAGATTCTTTTGTTATGTAGTTGGTGTTTCTTGAAATAATAATTGTTTCTCGGTGTAGTGCAGTATGTTTTCATAAACAATTTAATGAATTACCTATATACATGTATAAACTTCATCTATTTTTCATTTCTACTCAACATATAATATAAATTGGGCAATCAATATTAATTGTTCCTAAACTCTGGGGTGGTCTACACAAGATCCCTTTTGAATATTATGCGAAATCTCCCGACTCCCACAACCCATCAACGTCTGACTTAGGATATTTATGGGATTCTTATAAACGGTCATCTTATATGATCCCGTAATCTATTCTTTAGGTGAAATTAAATTTTAACGTTATGTACTTACTCTTAAGTACCTGACATTATAGAAAGAAGTAACTCAACTTCACTAATCATCAATCGTACTTTGTACAACAAAGTCCAATTACTCCTTATCGATACATCAATATACATCATAGGGATGAGTGACTTTTGAAATTGAATCTTATTCAATTTTACGCAATTTTAGAATCCTTTCCAATATTTCACATATTTGATCAAGTCAAGTATTTATTTTCTTTGCAAGTTCTGTTTCTCTACTTTCGTTTTATATTTTATGTGTAACGAACCTTCATTTTGACCATCGAAAGTCGACATCGAGCATTACCACTATGTTCAAATGCCATGCATCCAATCGATAAAAGGGAATATTGTTAGGATAAAATAACAAAAAGAACAGAGAGAAGTACTCGCAACTGAATCGATGACATATAATATAACAAGGATGGTAGAACCGTCCCTCAAAAAAATAGATTATATCAGAGTTAAAATAAACCTTATCAGCTGGACATGTATAAAATCCCGACCTTACAAATGCTGGTAGAGATACTATATAATACAACGGAATATAAAATACCACGATAGGTGAATCTATGGTTTCCCTCCAAGATCTCCATAACACTAAGGACAACCTGGGAATTTATTCGGTCCGACCTATGCATTATAATAAAATAACACCTGGATCAGTCTGAAAATACGAGCGTAAGGTAACTTAAATAATAAGAAACATACAAAAATTCTGTAAGAGCACTTCGCTAATGCAGAACAGGTTTTTACCTCACAAAAATAACATCCATACAGGCTAGAGTAGAAATAAACAACTAGAAACATTCTAAATAATAATGGGCATAAATAACATTAAAACTAGACTTGATAGAATGGAAATAGTCTAAACAAAATCCAAAGCGGAAAGAATGGATAAATCTACATAACAGTCCAAACCTGTTAGGATGGACAAAATAAAGTAACCATCCAAACTTGATAGAATGGATAGAATAAATACTTAAACATCGCGAAGAGTGGTTGACTTCTCTTGTAGCAATTTAAGGATAAATAGATTCAAGGATTCGAATCAAAATAACGAAAGGAAAATTTCCATCAAATGACTAGGAGCATGCACCCCCTTGAAGTGGACCTCTAGTAATATATTCCTGAGCTCGGTCATATATTGTGTGATACTTCTCGGGAACCTTCAAGCCGGACCCCACTAAACCTTACCGAGAATTTGAATATTTTACGTCTAAAAATCTTAACCGTTTTTCGCGTGATGGTGCACAAAAATCTAGATGAGATGTGAAATACCCTAATGGGAGCAACTCCACGTAGCCTGGCCCCCTTTCGTGCTTTTGGTTCGTTTATTTCCGATAAAGGATAACAAAGCTCAAAAAGCGGCAAATCATTTTTTAGGGATTCGGTGCACCATGCAGAAAGCTGAATTCGATCATTAATAAACCAACTATCTTGGATAATTAAAATGATCGTATATGGAAACTAAATATCATGTATTTATCACTACTCGTTGATTACAAACAAATGTAATCCCACAATTGAAAATAAAGCCAGGCAAGTTGTGGTAGTGTTACCTCTAGGCATTGCCTTGACGATACTTTTAACCTTCGAGATAGAAACAAGTCCAAGCTTCAACATTCAGCGTTAAAAGAATGACTAGATCCTTTTCATATAAGCGATATCGATTATGGAATTACTTTTCCATAATCGAAATCGAACTTTAACTTTTTAAAACTGAACTTATGCTTGATTTACATATTACAGTATTGGTAATACCCTTTTACAAACATCCTTTTAAAACATTCTTTTATGAGACAAAATTTATAATATTAAGCATACTAAAACAAGGATGAAAAATAAATGTCGTTAAAGCATTGTTTATTCTAAACACAAAAACATTTAATAATTCCTTTTAAAGGATTTCTCATTTGTAAACCATTATTTATAAATTTAAAACAATTTTTACTATCCCAAAGGATAATAAAGAAATTTAAATACCTTTTTGAATTCAAAACAATATCAATTATCTTAAAAGATAATAAGTCGCATTTATATTCTCTTTTAAAATCCGTTAATTTTAAATAGTTAATATTTCCAAACACTTTATAACATTAGTAAATTATCTTTAAAATCTGTATAAACTATTTAAGTTAATTTACTTTAATCATTTTTATTAAATCAGTTAATTAACTTTAAAACATCATTATTTAAGAAGATTTATTTAATTTAAATAATCATTAGTTGAAATGATAATTTATCTCAAACCTCATTAACTAAAATGATAAATAAATTTTAAATACCATTAATTAAACAATTAATTAAGTTTTAATTATAAATTAATTGGATTAATTAAATTCCAACCTCATTTTTCAAAATGATTAATTAAAACATCATTTGTTAAAATGATTTATTTAACTATAAAATATCTTAATTAGGATAGTTTAACTAAATTCCGAATATCATTAGTTAAAACAATTCGACAAATTTAAAAAAATCATTAATTCCTTTTAAATATAATTAATGAAATGATTATTAATTTCAATTATCGTTAACTAAAATAATTAATTAAACTCAAGTAAGTAGTAGTTAAAAGGATTAATTAAATCCAATCTCACTTAAATAAAAAGATAACCAATTTTAAACACCATAATTAAATTAGTTAATTAATTTCAAAATCATTAGTTAAAGTGATCAATTAATTTAAATTATCATTAATCAAAATAGTTAATAAACTCTAACATTCTATTTAATGAAATCATAAACCCAAGTTCAAAACATACGCTAGGGTTTTGACGATGAAATTTAATAAATGATGATATAACGGAATCGCTAAAACGACATTTAACAAATTAATGGAATATTATGATTTATTTTAATTATCCATCAATATAACAACATAAGGACGTAAATAAATAATTATTGACGAGAAAACCTATAACATCACCCACTTACAGGCCCAAAACTAACGTCTACGGATGTTGTAGTCATCCATAGTTAATATTGTTTGATGACCAAATGCGGTAATGTTATATACATTGATATAACAGAAATATATAAATATGGAAAAAATTTAAAATCATAAAACGTATTTCTTATTGCATTTCAAATTCATTACATAATCCTAATATCTTAAACCACGTTCGGAGAAATATAATTATTACAAAATACTCTAAGAGCGACATATGAAGATGCCCCTTTATTTGATCCGAGTCTAAAAATATGTAATTAAACAAGTTTGCAATCACATCCAAAACATAGCGGAATAAAAAAAAGGACTCCTGATAGCTAGCTTACCTCCTGCACATTTCCGAAAGTTTATTCATCTAAAGAAGAACCTGAAAACCTTAACTCTCAAACTACTCAAAATTAATTGAGCACCTGAAAGTTTATGGGGGAACCATAAACATCAAGTCAGACAAAAAGCCTGGTGTGAATAATAACCTATCATATCGAACCATATAGATATCTAGTGAGACTATGCTGCTTAGCGAAATAGGTTCCCCTCACTAATTTCTTAACCCAATTTAACTAACCATATACTATGCACCTATATCCACAATGGTTAAAGCATAACATAATGTAATATATCATGACGATATGCAAACTTACAATATGCTTTGGACTATCCATGCCCATTTATCTGACTATCTGTCTCAGTTTATAGTTTCTAGGGTCACTATTAACCTATTAGTTTTCATGAGTTGACTAATAACATGTTCCAAGCTTACGGGATATCTATCTGGTTTCATAGTTTTCATAGGATCATTAGAAACCTATTGGTATTTACCAACAACTTTGTCTAATTATAGTTTTTATGGTTTCACTATGAACTTATTGGGCCCTTCAATAACTTCATTCATGCCATAGTTTTCACAGGTTGACTATGAACCTATTGGCCTCTTTTAATATCTTTTCCGGACATAGTTTTCATGAGATCATTGAGAACCTATTGGCTCCCTGTCAATAATTATCTCCATACATAGTTTTCACGGGCTTAATAAGAATCTATCTAAACCAAAAATCTTTAATCAGTCTTTGGGCATTCTGTATTCTGATTTACCTGACCTCCTGGATGCAATCTTACTCACACAGGAGTTAACTCATACATATTCACTACCGGGTCAGTCAGCTGGTTATTTTGCCCTTAATATCCCAAAATGTAGTTATGGGTTAACTGTAAAGTGAATATGTTTAAAGAAGAAGCACACATGATAACTGATCATAGCATAATAATATAAATATTGATAGTTTCATATCCTTGTGATCATTTTCAAATGAAACATGGTTAATACCCTTAACCCATTACCTTTAACAAGGAAAGCTTCTTCGAAAACTCTAAAGTTAAATGCCATTTCCAAAAGCTCTATCATATTGCCATGGGTTTAGCTTTAAAAATGAGATTGGGTTCTTTGTTTTGAAAACTAAGTCTTTCGAAACCTTAGACCCTCTCTTTCAAAGCCATTGAAACATACCTCTTGAAAATATTCTTCTTTTCAAAACACTTAAATATACCTTTCAAAACACATAAAACATTCCTTTCGAAAGCATTGAAATCTTCCTTTCGAAACCATTAAGACATACCCTTCGAAAGTATTAAAATTTATCATTCAAAACCACTTGGTTCAAGTAGAAATTTATAGAAGTATAACTTCGAAACCATTTGAAAGTATCCCTTTCAAAATCATCGGGTTTCGCCTTTAATACAATTTTTAGGTCAAAGTGAATATAAGCGAAAGCAACTCTTTTGAAAACATTAATCTCCAAGTAAAAGATTTTGGAAAACAGATGCCTTCGAAACCACCCTTTCGAAAGCAATGTTCTTTGAGTAAAATAATTAGGAAAATGATAGCTTCGAAACGACCTTTCAAAACCATTGCCTTTGAGTTCTTTAATATAAATGATTATAGGGACCCTTTCGAAAGCATTAGGAAGTGGTTTGAGTAATAATAAAACAAAAGCTTCCCTTTTGATCTCATTGTTAGAAGGCTATAATGAAAAGGGCCTTTAACCAATTCAAAAGGTATGAAGACGACAGTTAGGTGTTGATTAGGTTCAAAAGCACTACGCTTTTGAAAGCTCCCGTTTCAAAACTCAAAATATGATAACTCAATCAAAAGCTACTTTTAAAACAAAGGCAAGCGCCAGGCCATTTGATAGCTATTTTAAAGTAACTTCAACCCTTTTGAAAGCTTCTTGGAAAACAAGCGACAACTCTTTCAAATGCTTCCTAAACAACTCTTTCAAAAACTTCTTTATAAACAAAGTAATTGGCATCTCTTTCAAAAGCAAAACAAAGGAAAGTGGGTTAATTCAAAAGCTACTAAAAATGGCATCAACCCCTTTGAAAGCAAGCTTTCGACACCATCCCCTTGTGCCTTGCTCCAATACGCTAATACGAACTATTTGATATCATATGTATTGGTTTCAAATCGGTTCTGAAGGCCTACTGGGCATGTTTTGGAAGCGAGCAATTGGAAGTGGCGAAATGCTAGATTATATCAAAATAGATTTTATGCCTTATAAAGTAACCCCTTTTCATCTAACTTGCCAACTTGTCAAAATATAATTGGTTGCCATTGCTTTTGAAAAATCCTTTATAAAAAAGGCTGCCAAATTTATCAGTTAATAATTAGAAATATTTTAGCAATGAAGCCCTTTGCCTTAACAAAACAATTAAGACATTTAAGTACTTAAACTTAATTAATTTAATTTCCATAGTAAATTACTAGTAAAAATCCCAAAAGATCATCTTAATTCACCTTTATTTTCTAACACATACAAATTTCGGACCCAAAATACTTTATATAATTACCGTAATTAATTTTTAAACTCAAATTATCTATTTCTTCCATTCAAAATTCATAATAAATTATTCTAGCTAGGATTATTATGAAAATTTAATCTATCTCAAAAATAATGTTTTACATTATTAGTCGCTATGCACTGGATTGATGATGGTCAAATATATGAATACAGAGTTGACATACAGTAATCATAGTAGTAGCAATATAAATATAATAGCAGTGCAGATAAATTGAAAAGTAAAGCAAGAAGCAATCACAACAAAGTTTTTATACTGGTACGGTCCTCCGGTCCTACGTTCAGTCCCAAACTCCTTTTGGAATTTAACTATCACCCTCACTTTGTCGGAAAGAATAAGTACCTGAGTAGTGGAACATGATTTCAGTACACTTGCCCGAGCAGCCTAACGGGACTTCAATATTTTCTTTCACAAAGAAATTACTTGACTATATATTGTGTCTTTAGTATATTGAGTAGTTGAATTGGAGTACAACTTCGATAACCAGTAAAAATGATGCAGAATGAGTGTGTAGAGATTAGGAAGTGAATTAAGACAAAAATCAAATATTATGGAGTGAAAGAGCAATGGTCTAGTTTGCTTTTGAAATAAATATTGAATTTGGAGCGTTTGGAAGCAATATTAGAATGGTAAGTAGCATTGTGCATTTTCTTTTGGGATGGTGGGATGTTTATATAGAAGCGACAGGGAGCTATTAAATAGTTGTAATCCTTCAGAATATCTGCATTAGAAAAGACACATCCGTTGAAAGTTTGCAATTTTTTGAAAAGGCACTTAAATGGACACTTGAACTGTTCATTTTGAAACGTTGTAAAAAATAACTGCAATGTTTAAATCAAAACGTCATCTAACAGAGTGGTAAGCAAGGTGTCTCTTCGCTAGGTGACGAAGGATCGAATCCCAACGTATCTAATTTTTTCCATTTAATTTTGTTCTATTCTTTATAATAAACAGGCTAACTAAAGTTGCTTGAAAGTTGTCATAGCGTGGTGCATACTTCCTTGATTGTTAACCTGCGTTCAAATCCCACTACCCATTTGTTTTTTCCTTCCTTTCTTCAAGCTTGTTTAAACTCCACCATCCATCATACGGTAACGTGACCTGAAGTTACTTAACAAATGCATGAGTAGCATTGTTGTACAGTTGTTATCATCAAAACATTAAAAGATGTTCTCAGCATTCTTCCCCATTTTGATGACGACAACTATAACTTTCTAAAATAATATTATATTGCCCCCCTTTAATATTTGCTCCCTCTTTAATATTTGCTTTCTCCCTCTTTGTCATTAACAAAAAAATTAAAAATCTGTAATTATTAGTCGTTTTCAAAAAAAATTAACAAAAAGTACAGAGTATTGGCTACTGTTGGGTATAAAAAATGATTCAAAACAATATGAACATAGTTATCTTTTCAAAAAAAAAATATTGCCTTACAAAAAATAATTTTATTTTCCCTGAAATAATTTTTCGCATTGTATTTCTAGTACAGTTGAAATCAACGTGGTATATTAAAAGGGTACCTAATTTGTAATTTTCAAAATTATTCCTTTTTGATACTTTAATAAAAATAACTGCCCCAAACTATTTAAAAATGAATTAGATATACTGAATTGTTGCAGTTCCATTATCTATAAATTCTCGTTCTCCATCATATGTACGAAGCATTTGTTATTCATAAACCATTTTAGTTTCTTTGGTACCTACCAAAAAAATAATTTTTTTATTTTGGTACCCACTTCCTGTGTTAGTGTCCAGGGATTAGATCAAAGGTAACCATACCCAGGAGGGTTTGGTGGACCATTTGAAAATAAAATTTTCATTATTAACTACTGTATCAAAATAATCATTAACATATTTTTCTTCGTTTTTCCGATTAATAGGAACCCAAATACTTCGATAAATTTTTTTCGTATTTCGTTTCAATAATTTTGTACTTTAGAATTATTATAAACATTATTGGTCATAGTAGTACTTGAATTTCTATAAAAATTGGTTTTAGACTTTACTCTAAATATAGTTCTAGCACTAGCATTTTTACTATGAAAGCGTATCTAGTGCTATTTCTATGATCAGCTTTATTATATCCTAAGCCATTTTTATTACTCAAAGTTCTAGAATTTGATAAAATTGAATTTATGCTATTTTGACCTTTGTTAAATTTTACGATTTTTTCATTAAGCCCATCGAATTTAATTTTATATTCACGCCTTTTTTTAAAACTCATTGCTATTCTTTAAAGTATCAGTTTCTCTAACCAATTCGCATGGTTCTCTTTTACAAGAGATGAAATTTGAGTATTTGAATCGTTTGAAGAAATTTGCAATATATCATTTTGATTACTTAAATTAGCTACTTATAAATCTTTTTCATTTATAAAACCATTGAGTAAAAAAAAATCAATTCAGAAATTTCAATTTCTAAACTATGTTTTTCATTTTCTAGTTTTGAAATCATGATTTCACAAGCTTTCATTTTTTCTAACATGATCAAATTTAGTTTTGATATTTGTCAAAATTATCATATAATTCATTGTAATTACCAGATAATTGATCATATAAATCATAAAGTACCTTATTGTAGTTAATAGTTGCTTTAGCTATAGCGTTGCTCTTTTTGTTGCTGATAGTGTCTCGATTGGATCTTGTTCTGGCCATTGTTTTTGGATGGTGTTACGCTCAGTAGAACAGCGGGCTTTGATACAACTTTTTAGTCGCAATGCATATCGATGATGGCCAAATATATAGATACGGAGTTGACGTGCAGTAATCATAGCAGTAGCAATATAAGTATAATAGCAGCGCGAATAAATATAAAAATAAAGCAAGAAGCAATCACAACAAAGTTTTTATACTAGTTCGAACCTTCAATCCTCCGTTCAGTCTCATACTCCTTCTGGAATTTAACTATCACCCTTACTTCGGTCGAGAGGAATAGACACCTGAGCAGTGGAACAATATTTCAATACACTTTCCAGAACAGCCGAACGAGATTAATATTTTATTTTGCAAAGAAATAACTTGACTATATATTGTATCTTCAATACACTGAGTAATCGAACTAGAGTACAACTTCTATAGCCAGTAAAAATGATGCAAAATGAGTATGCAGAGGTTAGGAAGTGAATTAAGACTAAACTCAAATATTGTCGAGTGAAAGAGCGTTGGTCTAAGTTTGCATTTGAAATAAATATTGAATTTGAAGCGTTTGGAAGCAATATGAGAATGGTATTAGAGAGTAGGATTGTGTGTTTGCTTTTGGGATGGTGGAAGGTTGACATAGAAGCGGTAGGTTCATTAAATAGTTGCAATCCTTTAAGAATATTTGCATTAGAGAAGATGCATCCGTTAAAACTTTGCAATTTGTTGAAAATGCACTTAAATGGACACTTGGACTGTTCATTTTGAAACGTTGTACAAAATAGCCGCAACGTTTTAATTAAAATGTCTTCTAGTAGAGCTGGTAAATTATAGGTGTATCTTTGCTAGATGGCCCAGGATCAAATCCTAGCATATCCAATTTTTTCATTTAATTCCGTTCTATTCTGAATAATAAAGCAAGCTACCTAAAGTTGTTTGAATGTTGTCATAGTGTGGTTGTTTAGTTGATGTGTTTCTTTGCAAACGATTTGGGTTCGAATCCTGTCTTTGTGACTCTTTTTTTTCAATCATACGTGTCATGTAAAGCTACTATTTCTTTAAAGCAAAATGTGTTTGACATTTGGTAGAAGTGTGTGCTTCCTTGATTGTTAACTTAGGTTCAAATCCCATTACCCACTTTTTTTCCATCCTTTTTTCAAGCTTGTTTAAACTCCATCATCCATCGTATGGTAATGTGACTTGAAATTACTTAACAAATGCATTAATAGCATTGTCGTACAATTGTTATCATCATAACGCTAAATCGTGTTTCAACATACATAACATATCAAATCCTCATGGCATTTGAACCCATGTACACGATTTTAACCTTAAAATCGAATCAAACTTTTTACAAACATACTTGTTTAAATCAAATATGACATATAACCAAAGCATATCATCATTCCAATCAACCAAATGGTTTTAAACTTTAAATCCAAATCAAAATGTTTCTTAAGACACATGTGAGATGGTTTAGATTATTATTCACTTTGTTTGGATAAGGAACTTGAGATTTGATCTTGCTTAATTCTTCTATGATTGAATCCTTAACTTCTAGTTGATTTTGATTACCATTTCTCCGAGGGTTATGGCCGGCCTTGAAGCTTCTTGTTTATGTTTCTATTTTGAGAAATAACATGAATGAGAATGAGATAAGGGTTTAGGAATTATGGGGTTTTGGTATACGGCTATTTTCCATAATACCCTTGCCTTATCCTCTTGAGTAGTTAACATATAAAACCATCTTATAAACTCATTCTTTTGATTTCATTATTTTTAAAATCATCCCTATATCATTCTATTCTATACATTACTCTATTTAATTTATCTAATTAAATCTTCTGGATAATGTTATTTAAATTAGAATTTTTACAGGCACCATCTTAAGAGAATTTTGTCCTCGAAATTTAGTAAGGACTAAATACTAATCATAGTAATCATTTGCAACATCTCTTAACTACCATACTAGCCTGTCTATACAAAGAAAATATAGATCATACCCTTACAGTAGATCATGATAAGTATCTCTAATCCCGTCTTCTATCTCCCCAGTATAGCCCTACTCATTGTTGCTCCACTGAACTTTCACTAACTTGACTGTTTTGTTTCTTAACTTCTTCTTATGTCTCGCTACAACCCGAAGAGGTTGTTTAGCAATAGTCAGATTCGGTCCTACCACTAAATTTTCCAATGCAGTTGAAGGAATAGTAATTTCAGGACCATGCACATAATTACCAAGATGAGACACATGGAACATATTATGGACACTTGCCAAACTTCTCGGTACTACTCTGTACGTGAGCTTTTCGATCCTCTCTATAATTGCGGACAGTCCAACGTATCTAGTTTCCATGACTTTCCGAATCGTACCACATCCTTCATCGGTGATACTTTAATGAAAACTCTATCTCCAACTGAGAACTCTAGACCTTTACACCTCTAATCTACATAACTCTTTTGTCTAAACCGAGCTTCATTCATCCTACCTTGGATCAACTCAATCTTTTCCATTGCCTCTCTTACCAGGTCTGGACCTAAGACTAATTTGTCTCCAATTTCAACCAACATGCTAGCGATTTACATGGCCTTTATAAAGCTTTAAAAGGCCCCATTCCTATATGATTCTGATAACTATTATTATAGGAAAAATCAACTAAATGTAGGTGATCTTCCCAAGATCCACCAAAATCTAGCACACAAGCTCTCAATAAATCCTTGAGTACCTTATTGACTCTCTCCATCTGCTCATCTGTCTGAGGGTGATATGCCGTAGTCATCTTATGCTTAGTACCTAACACATCCTGTATACTCTTCCAGATTTCACTAGTAAACAAGGTATCTTTATCACTTATTATACTACTAGGAATTCCATGCAGTCTAACTATGTTCTGCATAAACAATTTAGCTAAAACATGTGTTGTCCTGGCTGATTTAACTGGAATGAAATAGGCACTCTTGGTTAATTTGTCCGCTATGACCTATATACTTTCATTTCCTCGATTTGATCTTGGTAATCCATCTATAAAAATCCATGGATATCGAATCCCATTCCGAACTAGTACCTCTAAAGGTTGAAGCAACCCACTTGACTTTTGATATTCGGGTTTTACTTGTTGATAGTTCACGCACTCCTTCACCCATAAGCCAACATCCCTCTTCATACCTTCCCAATAGAACTCCTCTTCATATCTTGATACATCTTGGTTCCCCCATGATGAATTGTAAATTTGGCTCGATGACATTCCTTAAGGGATTCTCTCCTTAAGTCTCCAATATTTGAAACACACATCCATCCCTTCTTTCTCATCCATCCCCCCGGTCAAGATTAAAATCCCTTAGATCATCAATCTTCGGCCCAACCTCAAGCCTTCTAATCATCTCGGTTAACAATGAGTCTTCTTTCTGCTTAGAAGAAATCATTTCGACCAGTGATGGTCGAACTTCTAAGCAAAATGCCATGGCAGTGCTCTGACTAGAACTAGCATTTGATCTTAACTGTGCACTACAAGTAGTCAAAGCCTCTAGATCCCTCCATTCTGTTAACATAGCTAATACCACATTCTGGTGTTTTCTGCTAAGAGCATCTGACACTTTATTTCCCTTTTTAGGTGTATACTATATACCAAAATCATAAGCTACTAAAAAATCAAGTCATCTCCACTGTCTCATATTCAACTCCTTCTGAGAGAATAAACACTTAAGGACTCATGACCTGTATATAACTCTAATCTCTCCTTTAAGAGATAATATCTTCATATTTTCAATGTGAAGATTAATGCCGCCAACTCTAGATCATGAGTAGGATATCTTACTTAATGCAGCCTAAGTTATCGTGAATCATAGGTAATAACTTCACCCTTCTACATCAACATAACTCTTAACCTTATTCCACATGCATCGGTATACACTGCTATTCCCTGATTCCCTTGTGGAACTACTAACATAGGCGTGTTGGTTAACAAATGCTTTAACTTAAGGAATGCTTCCTTACATTTGTCAGACTAAATAAACTTCACGTCCTTTTTAGTTAGCTTTGTTAAAGGCGCTGCTGTCTGCAAGAAGTCTTTAATGAATCTCTGGTAATAGCCAGCGAGTCCAAGAAATTTTTTGATCTCGGCCACCGTCTCGAGTCTCTTCTATTTGTTAACAACCTCGATCTTATCAGGATCAACTGATAGACCCTTCTCTGAAACCACATGTCCAAGGAAGCTAACTTCTTCTAAAAATCATACTTTATAAACTTCGCTTTCAGCTGGTGCCGCCTTAGTGTCTCAAGTACCACTCTAAGATGAACTTCATGCTCTCTTTCATTCTTAGAGTGTATTAAAATATCATCTATGAATACCAATACAAACCAATCTAAGAGCTCTCGAAAAATCCGGTTCATCGGATCCTCGAAAAAATCTAGCGCATTCATTAACCTAAATAGCATTCCTCAGCATTTGTACGAACCATACCTAGCCTGAAATGCCATCATATCCTCTTCGACCCTTAATTGATGGAAACCTGTCATCAAATCCAATTGGGAAAATACTCTGGCTCCACTCAACTAATCCAACAAAGGATACCTATTTTTGATAGTCTTCATGTTCAACTTATGATAGTCAGTATGTATCCTTAACGACCCATTCGGTTTCTTCACGAACACCACGGCCGCTCCCCAAGGCGAACTGCTTAGTCTAATGAAATTCTTCCCTTCTAGATCCACTAGCTGCACCTTCAATCTCTTAATCTCGGTAGGTATCATTCTAGTCTACCTACAGATTTAGCTCCTGGCACAAGATCCATCTGAAACTCAACGGCTCGCTTTGATGGTAGTCCCGTGACTGGCTCAAAAACGTCTGCAAACTCTTTTGCTATCAAAACCCAACTCAACTCTTTCTCTACTCCCATAACTCCCAACAAAGCATAAGCAATATGATTTGAATTCTCCACTGAATATATAATTCAGTCATGACTATTGGGATGTCTAAGCGATATTTTCCTATCTTGGAAAAATATCCTAACATCATATCTAACCAATCAATCCACACCCGTAATGATCCCCAAGCCTACAAAACATACAAACTGCATGCAAATTTATGATCTGACAATTCAAATTCTAGTTGATCACATCTCATCCCCAGATTTGCATACTCTCCTATTAGATTCGCAACCTTAAGGAAGTAACAAGGTATAAGGGTTCTAAACATAACTTATCTACCAAACACTGAGATATAAATGAATGTGATGCATGAGTATCAAATAGTATCCTTACTGGTATACTATAGATCAAAAGTGTACCTTCTATCACTGTCTTTCTCTTCTCAGCAGCGGTTGGTTTAGCAGACGATGGTCCTAATGTAAAGGCTTTTTCTTTGTCCACTTTGACTAGTTCTGGACACTGATTCTTATAATGCCCAATCTGGTCACAGTTGAAGCACTTCACTCCCTTCTTATCTACAACCTTCTTCCCTTTTCCAGTTCGACATTCATGAGAATAATATTCCTTCTTATCACACTAAAAGAAAACTAGATTAGCCTTAGCCATCTTGGCAGTTTTTCCCTTTGGGTTCCTTAATTTCTTCTTAAAAAATTTCCTCTTCTTGCCCTAAAAACCTTGGGATTCAACCCGCTTCTTCTTCCATAAGTAGAAAGCATCTCTTCATTATGGATTTCCATCTCCACTACAACTGTACTCAGATAACAGAGATGTGGCATAGTCGCCCTAGCAATCTCGGGTATTAACCCTCAAATAAACTTCTCGTTCCTTTTAATGACGATATCAATGGTAGCATATCTATATCGGGACAACTCAACAAACTTCATAGCACACTCAATCGTCGACATCTCATCCTGCACTAAGTCCATGAACTTTCTAAGAAATATTGACTTGGTAACTTCAACAAAAACCTCTCTTCAAACCACCTTTGAAATTCCGCCCAAGTCAAATCTTCCTCGGGAACTCCTACGGCAACACTATTCCAACAATGAAGTGCTGCTCCCTGCAATTATCTAGAGGCAAGTCTCATATTCTGTTCATCATCAAATCCCAAGCCAGCACAAATCCTTTCACAGTGCATTAGCCAGTTTTCTACTTCCACAACATCCTCTATTCCCAAAAAGGCTTCCTACCAAGACTGGCGTAATCCTTCTCAGCTTGGCATAGTTATTCCTAACTGAGGCCACGGGATTAATTCCTCCAACATTCCCAACTTCTCATCAGCTACGCCAATAGCTGCTCCATCTTGCAGTAGGTTAACATAGAACTGATACATCATCCCTATTTCTATTGGCGAGGCTCCGATACCTATGTTGGGTTTGCATTTGCTTGTCGACCCAGTTTCCTCCTGGTATTGGGTCGAGCATTTCCATTAGCCATGGTACTTCCTCCACCAAGATTTCCTCTTCAATTTCCTGCCTCCGTATCTTTCTTTCTAGTATATCTACATACGAGCCTTAGGAGATACAGAAGAAATATCTAAGAGAGAGAGAGGAATACGTGTGTGTATATATAGAATTCAAGTACATTAATATAGCATTAACCTAAACCTCGATCTTATTCTTCAAACCATTGGATTATGTTTTAAAAATCTTTTAGGTTTAAATTTCCTTTAAGTTTACATAAACCTATGCTCCGATACCAACTTGTAACATTCCCCACTTGGAGGCCCAAAACTAACGACTACGGATGCTCCAGTCATCCATAGCTATTACTTTTCAATGACCAAATGTGGTAATGTTAGATGCATTGATATACCAGAAACATATGGATATGGAAAAATTTTAAAATCATAAAATATATTTCTCATTACATTTCAAACCATATTCCAAATCCATTACATAATCCCAATATCGTAAACTACGTGCAGATAAATTTGACTATTAAAAATTAATCCAAGAACGACATATGAAGATGCTCCATTGGTTGATCAGAGCCTAAACATAAGCAATTAAACAACTTTTCCATTACACCCAAAATAGAGCGGAACCAAACAGAAAGAACTTATAATAGCTAGCTTGCCTCCTGCACATCTCCGTAAGCTTATTCGTCTAAAGGAGAACCAGAAAACCTAAACTCTCAAACTACTCAAAATCAATTGAGAAGCTAAGAGTTTAAGGGGAAAACATAAACTTTGAGTCAGACAAAATGCCTGGTGTGAATAATAACCTACCATCTCAGACCACTAGATATCTGTTAAGACCATGCCGCTTAAGGGAATGAGTTTTCCCCTCACTAGTATCTTAACCCAATTTATACTAACCACATACTATGCACCTGCATTCACAATGGTTAAAGCATAACATAATATAATATGTTGTGATGACATGCAAACATACAACAGTTCATGTTTCTAGGGTCACCATTAACATATTCCAAGCTTACGGATTTTTTGTCTAGTTTCATACTTTTCATGGATCACTAGAAACCTATTGACATTTACCAACAACTTTATCCAATTATAGTTTTCATAGGTTCACTATGAACCTATTGGGCCCTTTAATAACTTCCTACATGCCATAGTTTTTTACGGGTTGACTATGAACATATTGACCTTTGTGAATATCTTATCCGGACATAGTTTTCATGGAATCACTAAGAACCTATTGGCTCCCTACCAATAACTATCTCCAAACAAAGTTTTCATGGGCTTATTAAGAACCTGTCTAAACCAATAATCTTTGATCAATCTTTAGGCATCCTGTATTCTGGTGTGCCAGACCTCTTGAATGCAATTCTATTCACGCAGGAGTTAACTCAATATATATTCAATACTGGGTCAACCTAGCTAGTTATTCATCCCTTAATACCTCAAAATGCAGTTATGGGTTAACTATAAAGTGGATATGTTTAAATAAGAAGCACGAATGATAACTGATCATATCATAATAATATAAACATTTATGGTTTCATATCCTTGTAATCATTTTCAAATGAAACTACGTGTTAATTCCTTTAACCCTTTATCGTTAGCAAGGAAAGCTTCTATAAAAACTTCAAAGTTAAATGCCATTTCCAAGAACTCTTTCATATTTCCATGGGTTTGGCTTTAAAAATGAGAACGGGTTCATTATTTTGAAAAATAAGGCTTTCGAAACCTTAAACCTCTTTTTCGAAGCCATTGAAGTATGCCTTTCAAAATATTCAAACCTTCTTTTCAAATCACTTAAATATACCTTTTGAAAAACTTAATACATTCCTTTCAATAGAATTGAAATCTTCCTTTCAGAACCATTAAGATATACCCTTCGAAAGTATTAAAGCTTATCATCCGAAACCACTTAGTTTATGTAGAAATTTATAGAAGCATAGCTTCAAAACCGTTCGAAAAATTTCTTTCAAAATCATTGGGTTTAACCTTAAATACAACTTCTAGGGAAAAGTGAACATAGGCAAAAGTAACCCTTTCGAAAACATTAATCTCAAACTAAAAGAATTTGGGGAACAGATGGCTTATAAACCTCCCACTCGAAAGCAATGATATTTAAGTAAAATAATTAGGAAAAGGATTGATTTGAAACAACCCTTCGAAACCATTTCCTTTGAAATCTTTAATATAAATGACTACATTGACCCTTTCAAAAGCATTAGGAAGTGGCTTCAATAGTAATAAAACAAAAGTTTCCTTTTTGAACTCATTGCTATAAGACTATAAAGAAAAGTAGCCTTTAACCAATTCAAAAGGTATGAAGATGACAACTAGGCTTTGACAAGGTTCAAAAGCATTACCCTTTTGAAAACTCCCTTTGCAAAACTTGATATGCGACAACTCAATCGAAAGCTACTTTTAAACCAAAAGCAAGCAGCGTTCCATTCGAAAGCTATTTAAAAGTAACTTTAACCATTTCATAAGCTTCTTGGAAAACAAGCGACAACTCTTTCAGATGCTTCCTAAACAACTCTTTCCAATACTTCTTTATAAGCAAAGTGGCATCTCTTTCAAAAGAAAAACAAAGGAAAGTGGGTTAATTCAAAAGTTATTAAAAATGGCATCAATCCCTTTGAAATAAAGCTTTTGACACCATCCCCTTTGCCTTTCTCCAATACACAACATACCAACTACTTGGTGTCATGTGTATTGATTTCGAATGGGTTCGGAAAGCCTACTGGGCATAGTTTCGGAAGCGAGCAATTGGAAGTGGCAAAGTGGTGAACTATATCAAAACTGATTTTATACCTTATAAAGTAACATCTTTTCATCTAACTTTCCAACTTATCAAAATATAATTGGTTGCCATTTCTTTCGTAAAAACATTTTTTGTTAAAAAGGCTGCCGAATTCATCAATTAATAATTAGAAATAGTTTAGCAATGAAGCCCCCCTTAACAAAATAATTAAGACAATATGTCCTTAAGCTTAATTAATTTAATTTCCATAGTAAATTACTTAGGGAAAATCCCAAAAAATCATCTTAATTCACCTTTAGTATGTTTTATAATATATATGAATTTCGAATCCTAAATACTTCACATAATTGTCGTAATTAATTTTAAACCAAACTATCTATTCCTTCCATTCAAAATTCATAATAATTTATCCATTGCTTGGATTATTATGGAAATTTAAATTCATCTCCAAAATAATTTTTTACATAACATATCAAATTCTCATGGCATTTGAAAAACATTTTACCATATTTTAACCTTAAAATCGAATCAAACTTTTTACAAACATACGGTTTAAATCAAACATGGCATATAATCCAGTCATGTCATCATTACAATTATTCAAATGGTTTTAACTTTAAATCCAAAATCAAAATGCTTCTTATGACATATATGAAATGGTTTATATTATTATTCATCTTGTTTGGATAAGAAACTTGAGATTTGATCTTTCTTAATTCTTCCTTGCTTGAACCATAATTTCTAGCAGATTTTGATTCCCTTTTCTCCAAGGATTATGGCCGGCAATGAATCTCCTTTTTTATGTTTTTATTTTGTGAAAAACGTGAATGATAATGAGATAAGGGTTCAAGGGGTATGGGGTTATGGTATTCGGCTATTTCCCATAATACCCTTGCCTTATTCTCTTGAGTAGTTAACTTATAAAACCATTTTACATACCCATTCTTACGATTTCATTTTGTAAAGGCATGGCCTCTATTTAGTTCTCAAATCTCAATCCCCTTATCATTCTAGTCTCTATATTATTCTATTTAATTTATATAGTTAAATCATCTGAATAATGTTATTTAAAATTAGAGTTGTCACAAACCTCTCATGGTCTTTCCATAAATTTTTCCTACAAAACAATGGTTATGGATAATATATAGATAATCATATGGGTTCATAACGATCAAATTAATACATCATTCATTTTTCAACATGAAATTAAAGCAAACAAGCAATCAAACAATTTAACTAATATCCAAGCAATCAATAAACCTTCATAACACCATAAGTATGATATAGTAAAATTAAATGCGAGTTAAACTCACATTGATTTTTGTTTTCGCCGAAATGTTCTGATTTGAGTTAAAATCGAAGGAGTGTTCGATTTTAGTATAAAATTCTACAAGCACCACACTCCACCAATCCAATGCAAACGCATAGCCATTGTCGCTACCAGTCCAACGCAAAAGGCGACGTTCAAATCCGACCTCATAATAACAACATATTCCAATTATAATAATTTGGGTTAAATAATATGATTAATTTTATAATTACATTCTTAAACATTAAATTAACCATAATCCATCTCCTTCTATCACCAACCCAAGCATGAATGAACAATAACTGCTGCCTTCAAACCCTCGATGCCATCGCAACAAAGCCCCTTCGACCATCGCACGTTGCCAAATGGTTGTCCTCGACATTGTCTACCCAATTAAGCTGGAGCCATTGCCTATCATGGCCCTATGCGGGAGATCGAACAAAAAATGAAATTTGATCTTCTCGATTTTTCTATTGTCTCGAGCCACCATACATATATCCATCCATCCATCCACCTTGTCTCCCCTAGCCGAGCATTTTACTAGTTGAAGCCTTCACCTAAAAATGTCTCAAGCATCATAGATCAACCATGGCCGCCGGATGATGGCTATTTAAAAACTATGGTTAGGTTAAGATTTGGGATTTACAGTAAAATGAATGGGTATGGGGTCCTTATGTAGATTTCTGACCAGTGACCGGCAGTATTCATGCCTTAAAATTAACGAACTCCAATCGAGGCATGCTCACCGGCTTTCTATACTAAATACACCTATTCTAAGATCAATGGAACTATTTTCGAGAGATAATTCTATGTTATAAAGAAGTTTGATTTTTAAATCAAATTATAATAATTTAATTATTTAAAATTTAATAGCTGTACCTTTCGAGCTCATGCGATCACACATCACATCCGATTGTCACGGAACTCGTCGACGTACAACAATTCATTATTCCGGATTCAATGGCTCGTCCAAATCCGAGGCATCGCCACGAAATGCTATTTTCACACATTTAAACATCATTTTGTGATATTCGATTCAAGATCAATATTTATCCGATCTATTTATTTTTTAATTAAATTTACAAATTAAATTTACTAATATTGTTTATTAGTTAAAAGTAGTTAAATAAGATTATTAAATCCATTTAATCAATATTGAATTCACAAATTCCAATATTTAAGTGATCACTATACTTGAATTCAAGTTATTAAATTCTAAAATCCAATTATTTAAATATTTAAAATTAGTTAAACATTTAAATTAAATGGCGAAAATTTTGGGTTGATACACAATGAACTTATCGTAAACATATGTATTAAATACATATGTTTATTTTATGATAATTTGTCTGTGGATACATAATACATGGAACCATTTTGGTATCATTAGATTTTTGACTGCATACATCTTTAAGTATCAATCTGAAGAGTTCACAAACCCTTATGTAGCTCTCACTAAATGTGTGTTGGTTTCAAAATAATTGTATAAACTTCATATACTTATGTATTTCCTAATGCACTACCTTTGTTATAAAAATGAATACAAATACTATAGTCTTATATCATGGTGAATATTTATAATATTCACATTCAAATAAAACTATGTCTAATTTCAGTCAATACAGAAAATAGTTATTATTTCATAAATAATATTTGGTATATTTACAAAAATATTTTTTTGTAACTTTGGTAATAAAATTCTGTACAAAAGCGATTTGGATCCTTAAAGTTTATGGATATTGAATATATTACACTTCACATAAAATGATCAAAGTAACATTTTAAGGATCGAGTCTCCAAGTAAATCTTGTTACTCTTGGTTTGTGTTACTTCTGACATAACAAAATTCTTGTTATATCAAATTGCACCGAATATATTACCTTGAATTATGGTTTACTTGCTCATTTCAAATGAAACAATTTCATCGAGATTTTATACACTTACGAATATGAATATTCAGTATATAAATTTTATATGTTATATAATATGGATCAATATCCATATTTCATATTGTTTTATGGTTGAAAAACAATACACACTCTTTGGTAAATAAACATTTAGGTAACCAAGTTATGAGTGTATTAGTAGGAAATGCATGAACTGTGAATATATGTAAACTATTGTTAATTAGTAAAATAATTTTATAACATATTATGTATAAATATAAGCAAACTATGAATATATACATATATATTAATAATTATAATTTGAAAATAAACTATGGACAAGAAAGGCATATATAAAAGGTGAATCGTTTGTTGGCGTATGAATTACAACACCTATAGATACACATTAACCATGTACACTGTTTATATATTGCACATACATTATACACGTATGAGTGCATTTAATACACTGATTACAATGTGTTTAATTTAAATTAAATTAAACTCTCTTCTTAGATGAACTAAATAATATAAGACTTTATTTAAAATAAATTTCAAGCTGCATCTAAAATCAATTAGGCTTCTTAAGCCCAACAAAGTCTTAAAATCAATTTTTTTTTGAAATTCAACCCATTCAACCCGCTTCCGACTGGTCTGGTTCCTTTGGTCCATAGTCTAGAGTTTCAGATAAAATATATTGAATTCAAAAAAATAACTCTTACAGAAAACAATTTTTAAAATGAAAATTAGGCTGGCCCAGTTCTAACAATGGTATTGTAGCCCAATAGCCCATGCGATCTAAATTAATCATGTTCGGGCTAACTTATTAAGCTTGCCCACTCAGTACTGTGTCTAAAAATGTAATGTCTAGGATTAGAATTGGGTAACCAAGTTACCTAATTATTAGTTTGGCCTAAAAGGTGAAGTGAGTCCAAAGGTTGCTCCTAATAGAAAAGGCCTAACTTAATTTGGGTCTTGGGTTAATTTTCAAAATTGACTTGAAAATTAAAATAAAAGATTTTAAATTTAAGTGTTAAACTTAAAATAAAATATATTTTTATTATAATACTTATAATGTAACTTATTTTTCAAAATGCTTGAAAAACAAAATAACATAATTTTCGAAAATTATAAATTTTGTTAATAAGTTAATTAATAAAATATGTGCATGTAGTAAATATATTATGAAATATGTTATGATATCTTTAAAACGTTTAAGATATCATAAATATGCATGCACACATATGTATAATGATTTTCGAAATCAGGATAATTTAACTAATTTAATTAAAGGTTAATTAATTGAAATTATAACTACACATGTATATGTTATATGTGTTATACTACAAAGCTTATAGTACATAATAAATATAAATGTTATATCGATATAAAATTAATTAAAATGTTGATTAATTAAAATTAATTAAATATGATTTAATTAAGATAATATTATACACAAGATTATTATATAAGTAATGTGAAATATACAATTATATAAATAAAACTTATATAATATGAATGTGTAAAACCCATAATAGACTTAAGAAATAAATACATACGTAATCGTACGTATATCGTGATTTCTGATGTGTTCGACACTTGAATCATAAGGGTAGTTCTTAAGAATTACATTATTTCATAAGTCGGTATCAATTAATTTAATGTTGTCCTCTAGCATACACATGTTACTAAATTACTTGCATACTCCTTAGTTGTTGTGAAAACTCAAGCTAAGGATGTTATGTGTCGTATTATTAATATATTGAATAGATGATGTAAGATAACTATATGTATTTGTGACGCCCCACCCCGAGACCCACAGTAACAAAGAGAACGACTGGGTAATTCTATCTGCTAATGCGGAGAATAGGGTTGGTTAGGAGTGATCATCATAGTCTTGTACTAGATAAGAGCTAAGTATGTCGATTTGGTACTCTTTTTTTTCATTTCGTCTTAAATGGTTCGACATACTTAATTCCTATCAAATACCATACTATGGTGGCTACATGATCGATACAAAACAAAACACAATAATAATAACTATCTTAGATCAAAAGACATCAAACTTAGATAGATATATATACATGTACATCAAATATAATACACCGTGCCATAAGTGGTATTACAACTACAATATAGACATACATCACATCCCCACAAAAGAATATACATATCAAAGTCCACTACTAGATAACTACTACAAAAATTATGCCTCCTATCCAAAGGGTTGATAGAGAAGTCCAAAAGATACAGCTAGCAAAAGCCCAAAAATCCTAACCTGCAACTTGGTCTAACCCAAGTAATAAATACATGGGTTATGCTAACTAGTACATGATAATTAACAATAGATAAATGGATATAAGTTCATAAGGGAGACATTCCTTTAATTGGTAAGGAATGATGTAGATATGGTTCAAATAACAATTCCAATGGTGGAGATTCTACAATGGCTCAAGGTCAACTTATGTACAAGTTTAACCCAAAATAACCGATTCATACCCAAGAGTATTCAATACAACTGCAAATAGCAAGCATAAAGTCCATAGGAGAAAACACCAAAAATCTCCAAAACTCGTATCCCATGGAACTCTAAATAGAGTTCAAAATCTCATATTGAGATCGCTATATATATAAGCCTTCATTTAACTTAAGGCTATAAATAAAATCATCATCTCAAAAATGGTGAAATCATAACCAATTCAAAACTCAGAAAATTCTAAATTGGCCAGATCCCCAATTGCATGTCAAAGCAATGCTGCACGTTCCAAACTCATGACCAGTACTATATATATATATATATATATATATATATATATATTAGGTACCTATCTCATGATGACTGAAGTCGTAATACCCGTGACAACCGAAGTCGTAATACTCGTGACGACCGACGTCATATAACTCGTGACGACCGAAGTCGTAAAACACATGATGACCCGAAGGTCGATATAACTTGTAATGGCCCGAAGGTTTATAGTACTGGCAGAACTCGTGAATGTGTCACAAACTCCTAGAGAAGAACCTAAAGAGTGATAACAGTGCGTCCCATACCACATGTTCTCACTTAACGGTTTCCTAACCGCTAGTCAATGCTATATTAGAAAACAACATCATTTAAAATCGCAAAACTCATAAAACTCATGACTCACTTCATCTCATCGCCAAGTAAAACAATATATATATGGTTCTCATAGATCATAACTCCTAAAATAGGAGATCTTGAACCACTAAGCTCCCCAAATATTGGGCATCTCAGATAATTCCTATAAATAGGAAATATAAATCCCAAAACACGTTATAAAATGGCAATTCAACTAAGAAACCAATAGCTTCGAACAGACAAGTCCTAAATTAATCAAAAAAGTAACACATGCGTCCAATACCACATGCTTTACAAAATCATTCAATTCACTTTTTCATAAGTTCGTAGAGTTTAAAACAGTGTATATTATTTAAAAATAATTTACTTGAGAAAATGGGATTTTAAAACAATTTTCCGAAATCATTTGGAAACCAATTTATTAAAAATTCTCCTTATTATAGGAAATAAATATATTTTAGCAACTTTAAAATAATTTATAAATATTGGTAAATATTTATTTCAAAGCCATTTGAATTGTAAAATTATTTCAAAAATTATTATAGAAAAACTTGTGATTGAAACAACAAAAATCGAAGAAAATCAGCGAAATTCAACATTCAGAAATATCTCAAAAACACATTAATCTGGGACTCGGATTGACCATAATTTTTGCTCATCAATAGATAGGTTGGAGCACTAGAAATTCATTTCAAAAGTGTATAAGAACAAGTGGTACAAGCATAGCATAAAGAGGGCAAAAGATATAGAAACACAAATGAAAGTGGGCCAGAACAGCACACATACAGGTCAACTGGAGGGTCGGCACCCTGGCCCAAGCATGTTGACCTAAGAAGGCCCAGTTCGACCACCATGTCGACTTGGAAGGTGCTTGGGTCGACCTGCATGTCGACCCAGGCTACAGGATTGAGCAGATTGCTAATTTCTTGCTCGTGCTGATTTTTGAAAGATAATTTAACATACCTAGAAGATGAATTTAGCAATGAAACTTAGCATGCACTAAGAACAACAATCAAACTGTAAACCGAAATAGATCCGGCAGCAATTCGTGGTAAGAACAAAGAGATACAACCACTTAAAGAGGCAAACAGAAATCAGAAAAACACAAAAACAATGAATAGAGAATAATTGATATACATTAACTTTTCTGAGCGGTTTTCTTTGCAAGCAGCACTTGTTTTAGTTAGCAAATGTGAGTTTTGTACTCACTTTGGAAAATAGCAAGTATTTACACCTTTAATTGAAGAAGATTAGAGCTTTTGGCGAAGAAATGGCCTTCAAGAACTGTAGATGCTGAAAAGTAGACATATAGTACAAAATAAAATTATTATAGACAGTCTCTCAATCAAGATTGCAATTTGATGAAATAAATTAAGGTATCGGTTGTGATTACCTTCTCTTATTCTTTTTTTGATGATTTTTCTTCTTATTTCAGCAAAAATTAAGCAAAGTTTTGACTTTTGAAAGAGGGAGCCATGACTTTCTTTTTCTGTAAATTGGCAAAGAAGATAGATAGGAAAGAAAACAACGTACAGGTTGTTTCTCTTTTTTTGGGTTTAGGATCTAAACCATATACCCAATAGGCCCAACAATTGTACTTAGTGAAATTCTCTAAGTAATGAACATTTTAACCTATTTTATCAATATACACACTTATTTTCTTATTTCAAAATCAAATAAAATTTGTACAACATAAGTGTATTTAAATAAAAAAAATTCTCTACAAAATAAATTTTATTTCAACTATAAAAGTTATTTTTATTAATAATTTCTTACAAAAAATGTTTTCTTATCAAATAAAATACAACAAATCATTCTAATTTTATTTTTCCAACAAAATATTAGTTTTAAAAATGTGTCACTCTTTTATATTTATAAAATATATAAATACTTCGAATTTATCCTTTAGAATCAATAAAAGACTTAATATAAGCAATAACTTACAATAATATTGCATTACTCAAATTAAAGTCGTAAAATGATCATTTTCTTTCAAACTTATCAAAATAAAGTTTTTAAAACTTTATTTTCAATCATTTATATTTATTCCAACAAATAAATGTTGAAATAAATCACCTAATTTATTTATTAACTCAAAATTAATAAAATTCCCATTATTCTCAATTTATTTAACTAAATCCTCAAATAATAAATTTCAAACCCGATATTTATTCTCAAATCACATTGTTTATTTAATTTTTTTCTTAGAAAAATCTATCTTCTCCATTTTATTTTACTCCAATATTAAATTATAACTATAATTTAATAGTATGGGTAATTACCAATACCAGGATTGTCATAGACTTCCCCCTTATAAAAATTGCGTCCTCGCAATTTTAAGGGAAGAACTTTATTCAACTCAATTTTATTTCAAAAAACAAAGGAAATTTAGATGGATTGAAGTGGAAAATTCTCACCTTCGGCGTGAGAATATAAGAATCCAGGATAAGATCGCTCGATGAATTCTCTGGTTTTCCAAGTGCAGTCATTGGAATTATCGGACCATTGAATCTTCATGAGTGGCATACTCTTGTTTCAAAGGCACTTAACCTTTAAAGCAAGAACTCTCAAAGGATGTTGCACAAATGATAGATCATGAGAGATTTCTAGCTTCTCCGATGCACGAGTATCAAGAACAGAATTAGAATCTCATAGGCACTTCCTCAACTGAGAGACATGAAACACGTCATGAACTCCAGAAAACTGATCGGAAAGTGCTACTTTATAAGAAACATGACCGATACACTCAGTAATAGGAAATGGCCCAATATAGCATGATGCCAATTTCCCCGTCTGGCTAAAGCATACTACTTCTTTTAAAGGATAAGCTCAAATATAGATTAGATCACCCACTGAGAAATCAAGAGGCTTCCTACCGTTGTCCACTTAAGATTTCTGACGACTCTGAGCCACTTTCATCCTCTCTCAAATAAGATTGATCTTTTCGGGTGCTTCTCAAATAGATTCAGGGCCTAATATGAGCTTTTCCCCAGACTCAAGCCAACAAGATGGAGAACGACACGATCTTTCATATAATGCTTCAAAAGGAGCCATGCCAATAAAAGATCGGTAGCTATTATTATAAGTAAACTCAACTAGAGGAAGATGATCTTCCCAGCTACCACCAAAATCCAAAATATAAGCACAAAGCAAATCTTCCAATATATGATTCACTTGTTCAGTCTGTCCATCGGACTGTGGGTGGTAAGCATTACTGAGGTTAAGCTTTGTACCCAAAGTTTGCTGAAGACTCTACCAGAAGTGACTCGTTAAGAGAGGATCACGATCACACATAATAGAACTAGGAATACTGTGCAATCGCACGATCTCCTTAATATAGAGCTTCGAGAGATGAGATGCCGTCCTATTAGATTTAATAGGAATAAAATGTGCGGACTTGGTAAGACGGTCCACAACAGCCTAAATACTGTTATGGCCTGACCTTGAACAAGGTAAGCCATTGATGAAATGCGTAGAAATTTGATCCCACTTCCACAACGAGACCTCCATAGGTTGAAGAAGACCACTGGGTCACTGATGTTTGGCCTAAATAGTTTTTGTCACGCAATTGCTTACATAACTTGCCACATCTTGCTTCATGCCTTCCCAGTAATATAGACAGCACATATCAGCATACATCTTGCTGCTGCCTAGATGGATAGTATACTTAGAACGGTGACATTCAGCTAGATGTCTCGCCTAAGATCAAGAATAGAAGACATAACTAATCTGTTCTTCTTGCGAAGACAACCACAAATATCGATGCTGAAATCTCTCATCTCCATATCATCGTGGGATTCAGACTTACGTTTCTGAATAAGAGCAAAGATATTAGAATCTTGTCGCTGACTCGACAATCCGATCTACAAAAGTAGGACAAGCTTACATGCTATATAATAGAATAAGAGAGTCTGAAGTGGAAGCACGATCTCGAATATCACACAAAGATAAAGTCTCAATAGCTTTCCATTATGCAAACATCACGGAAACAAAAACTGATTGCTTTCGACTCAAAGCATCAGCAAGTCGATTCCCCTTTCCTCGGGTATACTGAATATCAGAATCATATGAAGCAAGAAACTCGAGCCAACACTACTGTCGCATGTTGAGCTGCTTCTGGGTAAACAAATACTTGAGTGACTTATGGTCAGTATAAAGAATAAAATGTTCACCTAATAGATGATGACGCCATATCTTTAAAGCAAAGACAACGACGGCTAGCTCTAAATTACGGGTAGCATACCAATCCTCGTTCAGACATAATTGTCTTGAAGCGTAGGCAACTACCCAATCTCTGCATAAGAATAGCATCGAGGCCACAGTTACTGGCATCAATATAAAGAATAAGATCTTGGTTCCCTTCGAGAACCATAAGAACAGGAGCATTAGTGAGAAGCTCCTTCAATCTCTGAAAAGAAGCTTCACACTAATCAGACCAAATGAAGCAAACGCCTTTTCTCGTAAGGCTAGTCAAAGGAAGCACGATGCGGGGAAAGTCTTTGAAGAATCAACGATAATAACACACCAATCCGAGGCAGCTATGAATCTCAGTGACATTCTCAGGCCGTTTCCAGTTTTGGATGGCTTCGATCTTAGATGGATCGACCGAAATACCCTTAGAAGAAACATGACCTAAGAATTTAACTTGCTTTTCCCAGAAGTGACACTTAAATTTTTTTTCTTTGAGTTGATGCTGTCGGAGTGTAATCAAAATAATTCTAAAATGATAGGCATGATCAGCTTCAAACTTAGAATACACAAAAACATCGTTGATGAACAATAGAACAAACTTATCGAGACATTCTCAAAATACTAGATTCGTAAGGTCAACAAATTAAGCAGGAGTGTTCATCAAACCAAACGGCATGACGAGCCACTCATATGATCCATACCGAGTGCGAAATGCTGTGAGGGGAATGTTGTCATTCGTAACTCGAAGCTGATGAAATCCTGTAGCGAGGTCAAGGTGGGAGAAGACCTTAGCGCCACTCAACTAATCGAACATATCATTGATCCTAGGAAATGGATAGCGTTTTTGATGGTTAACTCATTAAGCTTGCGATAATCAATGCATAACCTAAGATCCCCATCAGACTTCTTCCCAAACACCTCTGTTGCTCCCTACAGTGAAGAACTAGATCGAATAAAATGCTTAGCTTCAAGCTCTAAGAGTTGCTTCTTAAGTTCCTCATTTTCTTTTGTAGACATCCTCGTGAGAGGAAGACTAACTGGTTGTGTGCCTGGAATTAGGTTAATGTGGAAATCGATAGCCCGCTTGGGTGGTAAACCCAAAACAGGCTCAAATATATCAGGGAAATCACGAATGACAGGAATCAAAGACACATCATCATCGTCTCGTGATTCAAGAGAAAATAGAGAGACTTCAGAATCGTGACCGAAGTCCCTAAGTATAAGAGATAATTGAGCAGGCGAGTCGGGATGTGGAAGATATAAAACTCTCTCTGAACAAATAATCCTGGCATCGTATCGAACTAGCCAGTCCATAGCCAATATCATGTCAGACCCAAGGAAGTGTATCACATTGAGATTCGCACGGAAAGGAAAGTCACATATAAGAATATCAACATCTTCACAAAGCATACTAAAGGTTGTGGATCCACCGATAGGATTCACAATCCATAAAGAAGTAACCAAATAAGAAACATCCAAAGGTATGGCATCCATAAGTTATTTCAATATGAATGAATATGACTAACTCGTATCGGAGAGAACTCAAATAGAATGGTCATGAAAAGGAATAGAACCTTCCAAAATGGTAGAAGATATACCTCGTGGTTGAGATGGACTTCCAGAAGCCTTTGTCACATTCAGATTCCCTGAACTAGAACCCTTCTCCTTCTTAGGACACGGAGAAACCATATGTCCTTCCTTCTTGCAATAGAGGCACCTGCGGGGTTGAGGACAATCTCTAGCTAGATGATCTCGAGAACCACAGTTGAAGCATGCTAAAACTCTAGCTGAAGGAGGTACTGGCACCGGAATGAGAACCAGAATTGCCTTGCTTCCTTTTCTACTTCGAAGGAAAGGATTTGGATCTCTAAAAGGGAAATTTCTTCTTATTTGGGTTCTTTTGAACCTCGGCCTCATCTCTACTATCCCTTTCCTTTTTGACGACTTCGAGATGAAGCGCCGAATCCACAAGCTCCTTGAATGAGAGCTTAAGCTGAAGCATGAGAGACTTCTTCAAATATTTCTTTAACCTAGAAAAAAACTTCAAATTCTTCTTATAGGGAGTACTAATGCACTTGAGCCCATACTGATAAGGACTCGAAAGAAGATACATAGTCTGAAATGGATGATTTGACTTGCTTCAACTCAAGGAAGTGTGAGCAAGAAAAGCCTTCTCGGATTCTGGCATAAGCTTGAGTTCAAACCAGTCTTTGAAATGCTGCCAAGTAAGGGTAGACTCATCCATCTTGGCTATTAAGAGCTCATACCAGTAAAGTACTCGTTCTTGCAACATACTCGATGCTTCAAGAACACGGTGATGATTAGTAATCTCCATGCGAGTAAAGATGCGCTCGCATGTTTGGAGCCAAGCCTGAACCTCTAAAATAGTCTCGGAGCCTTTGAATGGCTTACCTTTAAGATGGGTGAAGTAGCTGCATATACATGCAAATACGGATTTGCAAGGAGGAGAGGAATGATCTGGAGCAGGAGGCTAAGTGCTCCAAAGAAGCTCAGGAATCTGATCGGTCGACATATAGTCTCTGTTGAAACGAGAGCCACTGGACGACCCCACCTACGAAGTACGACCTCTTCCTTTTCCATCCATAAGCTGAAAGTTAAGATAAGATATGATTATTCACAGGGGTAGATATTAGCAATTAAATTCATTAAATAAGGAATACTGTGGAATTTAAAATTTACATTCCTAGACATATTCCCTCTTATCTACCTCCAAAGGACACGAAAAGGTTAAGGACAAGATTGGGTTCAGCTTTGATTGGGGATGATGTTTGCACTTGTAATATATTTGATGTATAGTAATTGTGTACACTGTTCTATGTTTTATTACATTTTATCTTGAATCCTCCTTTGATACCAAGCTATAATGCCCCACCCCGAGACACACATTAACAAAGAGAATTACTGGGTAATTCTGTTTGCTAATGCAGAGAATAGAGCTAGTTAGGAGCGACCATCATAGTCTTGCATTAGATAAGATCTAATATGTTGGTACTCATTTTACTCATTCCCTCTTAAGTGGTTTGACATACTTAATTCCTATCGAATACAATACTATGGTGGCTATAGGATTGATTCAAAACAAAACATAATAATAACAACTATAACAGATCACAGAACAAAAAACATAGACATATATACACACACATGTACATCAAATATAATACTTCGTGTCATAAGTGGTATTACAGCCGCAATATATACATACATCACATCCCCACAAAAGAATATACATATCAAAGTCCTCTACTGGATAGCTACAAAAAAACTATGCCTTCTAGCCAAAGGGTTGATAGAGAAGTCCAAAAGATATAGCTAGCAAAAGCCCAAAAATCTTAACCTGCAACTCGGTCTGACCTGAGTAATAAATACACGGATCAGGCTAATTAGAACATGATAACTAGCAATAGATAAATGGATATAAGTTCATAAGAGAGATATTCCTTTAATTGGTAAGGAATGATATAGATGTGGTTCAGTTAGCGATTCCAAGGGTGGAGATTCTACAATGGCTCAAGGTTAAATTATATACAAATTTAACCCAAAATAAATGATTCATACCCAAGAGTATTCAATACAAGTGCAAATAGCAAGCACAAAGTCCATAGAAGAAAACACCAAAAATATGCAAAAATCATATCTCATGGAACTCTAAATAGAGTTCAAAATCTCATATTTAAATCACCATATAAATAAGCCTTCATTTAACTCAAGGCTATAAATAAAATCATCATCTCAAAAATGGTGAAATTATAACAAATTCAAAACTCAAAAAACGCTGGATTGGCCAGAACCCTGATTGCATGCCGAAGCAATGCTGGACATGCCAAACTCATGACCAATACTATATACATTAGGTACCCATCTCATGACGGTCGAAGTCATAATACTCATGACGACTGACGTCGTAGTAACTCATGACGACCGAAGCCATAAAACTCATGATGACCCGAAGTTCGATATAACTCGTGATGACCCGAAGGTCTATAGTACTGGTGGAACTCGTGAATGTGTCACAAACTCCTAGAGAGGAACCCAAAGAGTGGTAATCGTGTGTTCTATACCACACGTTCTTACTTAACGGTTTCCTAACCGCTAGTTAATGCCACATTAGAAAACAACATCATTTAAAATCTAAAAACCTAGAAAACTCATGACTCGCCTCATCTCATCGACAAGCAAAACAATATATATGATTCTAATAGATCATAACTACTAAAATATGAGATCTCAAACCACTAAGCTCGTCAAATATTGGCTATCTTAGATAATTCCTAAAAATAGGAATTATAAATCCTAAAACATGCCATAAAATGGCAATTCAACTTACAAATCAATAGCCTCGAACGGACAAGTCCGAAAGTAACCGAAAATGTACCATATGTTTTACTAAATCATTTAATTCGCTTCCTCATACATTCGAAGAGTGTAAAACAATGTATATTATTTTTAAAATAATTTACTTAAGAAACGAGATTTTAAAACAATTTCTCGAAATCATTTGGAAAATAATTTATTGAAAATTCTCCTTATTATAGAAATAAATATATTTTAATAACTTTAAAATAATTTAGAAAATATTTATTTCAAAGCCATTTTAATTGTAAAATTATTTCAAAAATTATTATAGAAAAACTTGTGATTAAAACAACAGAAATCGAAGAAAATCACCGAAATTCAAAAATATCTCAAAAACTTGTCGATCCAGGACTCGAATTGACAATAATTTTTGATCGCCCATAGATAGGTTAGAGCACTAGAAATTCATCTCAAAAGTGCATAAGAATAAGTGGTAAAAGCGTAGCACCAAGGAGGCAAAAGCTGTAGAAACACAAAGGAAAAATGAGCTAGAATAGCACACATACAGGTTAACAAGGGGGTCGACACCCTGGCTCAAACATGTCGACCTCCATGTCAACCTAAGAAGGCCCAGGTCAATAGCCATGTCGACTTGGAAGGTGCTTGGGTTGACCTGCATGTCGACCCAGGCTACGGGATCGAGCAGATTGCTAATTTCTTGCTCGTACTGATTTTTGAATGACAATTTAACAGATCTAGATAATGAATTTAGCAATGAAACTTCGCATGCATTCAGAACAACAATCAAACTATAAACTGGAAAAAATCCGGTAGCAATTCGTGGCAAGAACAAAGAGATACAGCCACTCAAAGAGGCAACCAGAAATCAGAAAAACACAGAAACTATGAACAGAATAAAGCAATTTGATGAAATAGTTTAGGGTATTGGTTGTGATTACCTTCTCTTTTCTTGTTTTGACAATTTTTCTTCTTATTACAGGAAGAATTAAGCAAAGTTTTGATTTTTGAAAGAGGGAGCCATGACTTTCTTTTTCTGTAAATTAAAGAATCAGATAGATAGGAAAGAAAACAATGTAAAGGTTGTCTCTCCTCATTCCTGAGGCTTCTAAAATGGGTTTAGGATCTAAACCAGATTCCCAATAGGTCCAACAATTGTACTTAGTGAAATTCTCTAAGTAATGAACGTATGAAACTATTTTATCAATATGCACACTTATTTTCTTATTTTAAAATCAAATAGAATTTGTACAACACAAGTGTATGTAAATAAAATTGTTTTCTCTACAAAATAAATTTTATTTCAACTATAGAAAGTTATTTTTATCAATAAAACCTTATCTTTAGAAAAATAACACAATTTACACTATTCATTACAAAAGACACCATTTTTAACATAACAATTTTTTTACAAAAATTGTTTTCTTATCAAATAAAATTCAACAAATCATTCTAATTCTATTTATGCAACAAAATATTAGTTTAAACAATATTTCACTCTTTTATATTTATAAAATACATAAATACTTCTAATTTCTCATTTAAAATCAATAAAAGATTTAATATAAGCAATAACTTACAATAATGTTGCATTACTCAAATTAAAGTCACAAAATGATCATTTTCTTTCAAAATTATCAAAATAAAGTTTTTAAAACTTTATTTTCAATCATTTATATTAATTCCAACACATAAATGTTGAAATAAATCACCCAATTAATTTACTAACTCAAAGTTAACAAAATTCCCATTATTCTCAATTTATTTAACTAAATCCTCAAATAATCAATTTCAAACCTAATATTTATTCTCAAATCGCATGGTTTATTCAAAATAATTTTTTTTAACAACATCTATCTTCTTTATTTTATTTTATTCTAATATTAAATTATAACTACAGGTAATCACCAATACTAGGGTTGTTACAGCAAACTCAAGTTACATATACTATACTTAGGCAATCACGATATGGTAGGCACGAGTGAATAATTTCATTTTGATTTGTCGAGCAAACTCAAGGTCAATATGGAACTAGGAAAATGTTCCAAGAGTTAGGAGTTGTATGTGATACAACCGATAAAAGGTTATCTATTGTTCATGGAGCTATGACTTGCTGAGCAAACTCAAGGACAGAATTCCAAGATGGACAAGTCCTAACATCTACTAGTGAATCCGTAAGACTTCTATGTTTTGACTTAGGGTTTGTCGAAACATAAAAGACTAGTGGGATCTTATTAGCAAAATCAAACATAATGTTTAACCTTACTAATATTATAAGAAAATCTATTATGTTTTGTCCTAATAATCTACCATTTAAACTTGCAGACAATGTCAACTCCAAAACTTTTTTTTGATAGTGATAAATTCAATTAACTTAACTATACCGACTGGCTAAGTGCAATTAAAATAGCATGGACTTATGAGCGCCTTTGGACTTCTATTACATGTGAATCTAAAACAAAACCCGCTGATGGTGCAGACCCTAAAGAATGACTTGCTTACTTAAAGTGGCAATCTGTCTTAGAGATCGCGCAAGTTTTCGTGTTGTCTACGTTAGACAAACCGTTACAAAGGCAACACGAGAACATGCCTATCCATGAGATTTTTAATAGTCTCAAAGCTCTTTTTGGTGAACAGTCCCGATCCGCAAGGCATGAGCTTTTGAAAAAACTGTTTAACACCAAAATGACCAAGGGACAGAAAGTGGATGATTATGTTCTAATGGTGAAAGGCTATATTGATAGACTTGCACAATTAGACATAGACAAGCAACAAAATTCAAGTAGACTTGGTCCTTGGTTCTCTTACTCCTCAATATGAACCTTCCATACTGAATTACAACATGAACTAATTAAATGTGAATCTCGTGGAGCTCCTTAGTATGTTAAGGTCGGCCGAGTCAACATCTAAAGATCAAGGTGACATGCTTGCTGTGAAGGGAAATGCATCATCTTCGAAAGGTTCGAAGATGCATAAAAGAGATAGTAATAAAAAATAGTAAGAAGATGTTAAGGGTGAATGTAATTGTTGCCATAAGAAAGGTCACTGGAAGAGAAACTGTCCCGACTACTTAAAGATTGTCAAGAAAAGGAAGCAAAATGGTTCAGCAGCTCCATCAGGTACATTTATGATTCAAAAATGTTTTATAATCAACAAAATGTCATGAGTTTTATATACTGGATCTGGTACTCATATATGTAATTTGTTACAGGGGCTTAGGAATTGGCATCGCGTGGCAAAAGGAGAAATGAAGCTCTAAGTTGCCGACGGATCTATAGTAGATGCAAGTACAGCAGTAGGAGACTATCATTTAGATTTTCCAAGAGCATTAGTATTAGTATTAAATAATTGCTATTATGTAAAAGACTTTTTTTATGGAATTATCTCTATTTCTATATTGTCTAAGACTGGATAAATTTTTCATTGTGCAAATAATGTTATGAATATTAGTTTGGATGGAAATAAAGTCTGCAAAGGTATCCTTAAAAATAACATTTATGTGATTAATACTAATTATGTATATTCTATGAATGAAGGTTCTAATAAAATAAACGACAATTATCTTTGGTATTATAGGCATGGTCGTATTAGTGAGAAACGACTACACAAATTGAACAACGATAGTTTTCTATCATCAATTGATTCTGAATCATTTGAAATTTGTGAGGTGTGTCTTAAAGGTAAAATGACCAAGCATCCCTTCAGTGAGAGCAATGAAAGAGTTAATGAAATCTTAGGGTTAGTACATAGTGATGTATGCGGCCCAATGCCTATATTAATCAAAAATAATTGTTCTTACTTTGTTACTTTCACTGATGATTTCTCAAGACTAGGATATGTATATCTTATGAAGAACAAATCCGAAGTTTATGAGAAATTTATCGAGTACAAAAAGGTAGTAGAAAATCAAACGAGCCATGAAATTAAAATTCTTCGATAAGCTCGAGGAGGTGAGTATGTTGGACAGGATTTCCAATAATACTTAAAAGATAACAGGATTATCTCTCAGGTTACTCCACCCTATACCCCACAACACAATGGTGTGTCAGAGCGAAGGAATCGATCCCTATTAGATATGGTTCATTTCATGATGTGTAAGGCTGAGTTACCTCTATCTATTGGGGATATGCGCTAGAAACTGCAGCATATATGTTAAACTTATCACCCACTAAATCTGTGCCCAAAACACCATATGAGATGTGGTGTGGTAAGAAACCCCAACTCAAACATTTGAAAGTATGGGGTTGTACGACATACGTTAAGAACGTTAGTCCAAATAAACTAGAGGCAAGATCGATGCTATGTAAGTTTATAGGATATCCCAAAATTTTGATGGGATATATATTCTACAATATTGAAGAACAAACATCGTTGTTTCTCGACATGCCATCTTTTTAGAAAAGGAATCTCTGTTGAAAGAAATTAATAGCGAAGTTGTAAACTTGGATGAGATCTGAGAAACTAAGGCTGAAACCGAAACAGTGGGAGAAACAAGGTCACTCGTATACAAAAACATGCAACCTATTAGAAGATCTATTAGGGAATCCCACACATCAGAGAGATACAATGGTTTTATCATGGATGGCGAAAAGGAAGACTGTGTCTTAGATGGTGACACTCCTCTGTCTTTCCAACAAGCAACGCAAAGTAAAGACTTTGCACTCTGTCTTAAAGCTATGAAATCCGAGATGGACTCCATGTACGAAAACAAAATTTGGACTTTTTCGAACGTACTCGAAGGGATAAAACCATCGGCTGCAAATGGGTTTTTAAGAAAAAGCTAAATGTGGATGGAGAAGTGGAGACTAATAAGGCAAGGCTAGTTGCAAAAGCATTTCATCAAATTCAATGTGTTGATTACGACGAGACTTTTTCATCCGTAGGCACGCTTAAATCTATTCGGATTATGTTAGCCATAACCACATTATATGACTGTGAAATATGAAAAATGGATGTAAAGATGGCTTTTTTAAATGGTGATTCAGAAGAAATTGTTTATATGTCACAGCTAAATGGTTTTATAGTCATGAGTGAAGATAAAGCTTGCAAATTGTTAAAGTCCATTTATGGACTCAAACAAGCTTCAAGGAGTTAGAACAAGTGTTTTGATAAAGTAATCGTACAATTTGTTTTTGTAACACAGAGGAAGCGTGCATAAGGAGAAAGGAATAGAGAAATGCTATTGTATTCTTAGTATTCTATGTTGATGATCTATTATTGATTGACAATGACACTTCATTATTGCAATCAGTGAAAGCTTGGCTTTCCAAAAACTTCTCCATGAAGGATTTAGGAGAAGCAGCCTATATACTTGGTATAAAGATCTATAGATATAGGTCTAAGAGGCTGTTGGGATTGTCCCAATCCTGGTGCATAGACACTATACTAAAATGGTTTAGTATGAAGAATTCTAAGCAAGGAAGTGTTCCAACGCAAATTGAAATTGTCCTTTCTAAATAGGATGCTCCTTATACTGATGATGAGAAAGTGCATATGAAGTGGATTCCCTATGCTACAGCCATATGATCCATAATGTATGCTATGTTATGAACTAGACCGGATGTAGCATACACATTAGTATGTGTAAACCGATACCAGTCTAATCCCGAAGAAAAACATTGGAGGGTCGTAAAATGTATAATTAAGTATTTGAGAAATACTAATGACCTATTCCTCATTTTTGGGAATGGAGACGTCCTTATGAAGGGGTATATGGATTCGAGCTTTCAAAGTGATACACAGATAGTAAATCAGTGTCCTACTTTGTCTTTACACTAAATGGTGGAGCCGTTAGCTAGAAAAGTTCCAAACAAGAAACAGTTGATGATTCCACGATGGAGGCCGGGTATATCGCCCTCAATGAAACGACCAAAGAGGCAGTATGGATGCGTAAGTTTCTGTGTGTGCTCGGAGTGATTCCCAATACTAAGAAACCAATGCCATTGTTTTGTAACAACAATGCAACGATACAGATCGCAAAGGAACCAAGAGAACATAAGAAGTCACAAGACATTCTTCGAAAGTTCCACCTGATTAGAGAATTCATTAATAAGAAAAAAGTTGTGATTCAATGGGTAGATACCAAGGACATCAAAGCAGATCCAACGATTAAGGTCTAACTCAGCCAGTTCTTGAGAAATTGATTAAGAGGATGAGTTTGAGTTTCCATAATAGGCCCCAAGTGCAAGTGGGAGATTGATAGTGTTAGCGCTATTCCTTAGGAACAATTCTGTAATTTATTAACCCTAAAATCAATTCTTGTTTGAATAATTAAATGTTTACTTAAAAATATATCTAATAGAAAATCCATAAATGACATGCTTGTGATTGTAATTTTAATTAGTTGTAATCATGAGTATCAGATCATATTGTTACAAAACACATCATCTTAAATGTTCCTAGTCAAGATGCAGCGACATTGGACATCGATGTATCCGTTGAGACTAGAGTACATAATGCTTTTCAAATATTGGGCAGGGTATTACTCATGACTGCCGAGGGCACCTAGAGGTTATGTACGGATAGTTATTGGATATCTATAGAATAACTCACTCGATAGTTTTCTGTTGGTTAATATAATTAAGGTCAAATAGAAAATATCGATGTGACTAATTTACACATATCTTTCGACTTGAGAATACTTTCAACCTTCAATATGAAAAACTCTGCTTTGACTATAATAAAATAATGGAACAACATCCATCAAATGATTATAGTTGGGTCGACTGAAAGTATTGGAAGGAAGACGCTATTTAAGAGAGGATTTGTTACTTCAGTTATATGAGGTTAGTATCATGGTCAACTCACGTCAACCTAAAATCAAAATCTCTTGCCAGAGTAGCACGGTTAACAATAATAATTATTATTGAACCAAGGATTTTGTGTTTGGACTATAGAGTTGAATATTGTCCATACTGGAATTTTGGCCATTGCCAAATTCCATAAATCCAAAGTAATACAGTTTTGACGAAGAAAATTGGTGTATATATTTGTTATTAACGGGTAACGCATATTAAATTAAATAAGATTTTACTGAAAATGAATAAGTGATAAATTTAGCCATAATGTCACAGCACTTGCTAAATGACATATAAACGTTAACATTCGAATAGTTCAGTGTTAAATGATGACCAAATTTACACCCAAGAGTTACACAATTGGAATGATGACTTCCCCTAAGACCGAATGATTTAATTAGTTTATAATTGCTATAAATGAATTAAATTCATTTATATTTATGAAATATTAAGTATAAAATTTGAATATGGTTTGAGAAATACAAATCGTTATATATTTATAATGGTTATAAATATATCGATCGATATATGATATAGATAAACGATTAAATTAGATTTAATTGCATAGCAGTTTGGCTTGGGCTTAAATGGGTTTAAAGCCCATCATTAGGGCTACAAATTTCGGGTTTGACAGGCTATTGGAGGCTGCTAAAACTTGGATTAGACCTAGAGATGGATGGCTAAACTTAAGAGAGAATAGGTAATAAGATTATTTTAGTATCTCTCTTGTACAAGGCTATTTATAGATCTCTAAACCCTTAAACAGTGACAACTTTTGGCTAACATAATTATCAAGTTTCCTAGCCAAAATTAATCCCCATGTCAGTTCTAAGAATCTTAAATCAATTCAAGTTAAGTAAAAGCACTATTTGATAGAAAAGGTCGACGATTCCAATCTGACGGATCGAGCATAACTAGAGAAGGGAATTCATTAATTCAAATGGACTCAAAGGCGTCATCAATTGGTATTTTATTTATATATTACAGTAGTTATATCATATTTACGATTTAATATTGATTAATTCCAAATATATATATATATATATATATATATATATATTATAATGCTGTATACCTAGTTAGGCGAGATTTTCGTACGTATATGTAGTTGTCACAAATTAGTTTGGTTATGTGTATGGTTATATTATTATGTGTTATAATTTATGTATAAACAAATTTAATTTGCTGTAAAAATTAAATTTTGTCATTATTAATTATTTTACGTATATTTATATATTAATTTATAGATTAACGTATATTCTAAACATATAATTACATATTGTATATTTATAATGTACAGACAGCTTAAAACTTTTCCTTACACCTATTTATACATTATATGAATTAAAAAATTCAAAAATAATTTTTTTACATATATAAATGATTTTAAATTATCTTTTATTGAATACTTGAATTGTTTATTATATCTAAAATAATTATTGCACTGACAATTAGATTTTATAATTTTTTAAAATTACAACATCTATGCAGTAACCCATGGGAAAATTTATAGAATTTTTTGTTAGTATTTAATATTTTTAATAATTATATTACTTCGCTTTAATATTTCTTTTATTTATTAAAAATAATATTTTATTTTAAAAAATCATGAAAAAAATTTGAACCTGTATTTTATGTTCCTAAATTTTTGTAAATTTTGAAATTTGTTTCTTAATATTTATTACTAATATTTTTAATTATTATGATCAAAACTATTTATTATATATATAACAATGATAAAATTATAAAATTACTATTTTATGTTTGTTATGCTAATTTCAATCTAGAAATTATTTTAATATATATATGTATGTATGTATTTAAATATTAGAATGTAATTAATTATTAATGTATACATTTTATTTTAACCTTATATATGTATATATAATTTTAATTATTATATATGTATGTATGTATGTATATATCATTGTATATGTTTAATTATGTATATATATATTTACACAGATGTTTTAAATTATATATATATAGTTAATTTTGAGAATTTTAGTTATAATATATATTTTAAATATACATTTTTATATAAATACACTTTGCATTATAGATCTACACACATATTTAGACAACGTACAATACATATGAAATGAGCAAATGTGTCCGTTGCGATGTAAATCCCAACATCTATATACGTGCATGTTATACCCTTTACAAATTATTATATTACACATGCACACACATATGTATATGATACATGTGTGTGTATTAAATCATTCAACTTAACTTTATATTCAAGAATCCTTGAAGCATCAATCGGTTCTTGACTATGGCCGCCGCTTGTGCCCTTTACTTAGCTACCATCGCATCAACTGTTTCATCGCGTCACTCCTCCTTGAATCTCCCGCTTTGTCTAACCGCCTCCCTTCAACCGTCGTCTATTGACGTCCCCCCGCTCTCGTGTGCTCCTCATGCTCCAGAATCCCCCCACCCCCAACCGCCTAAACCCCCTCTCCTCTCCATTTCAGTTCTCACCAAACTAGCATCTTCTCACTAGACTCTATCACCCTCCTATTAAGCTGTTACGCCTTCAGTTTCTTCTTTTCTTCCCACGAAACCGCAGTGGTCATCGCTTTTCAAGACAAAATCAAGAAACACTAGTGGCTTCATTTCGGCTAAGGTTCCTCTTATTTTCTCTGGTGAAACACTCATTCCTTCTGATGAGATTATTCAAGCTGGAAACGTAGAATGACATGATTATTTTGTTGGTTTTTTCCTCGACGATCCACTGTCTTTCTCCATTGTTATTTTCCTCTTGATACAGATCTGGAAACTTAAAGGTACCTTAACTGTGAAATCGAACGGTTTCCTTTTTTTCTTTCTTCTATCTAGTGCTAAAGACCGACGAACGATCGCTGAATCTGACTCGGTCGTCTTGAGAAATAAGCTCTTCATCGTCACGCCATGGGATTCAGCAATAGGTAATAGTGGTTGTTCTATTAAAAAAATTCCTGTTTGGATTAAATTGTTGTGATATTCCTACGTATGCCTGGTCTCTGTTGGGTATTAGTCGGTTAGCCTCTAGAGTAGGCAAATTTCTTTGTATGGAGGAAACAACCAAATAATTAGATAGGTTAGAGTATGCGAAATGCATGGTTGAAGTCTCACCTGATCAGGCTCTGCCTAATGAATTTCCCGTTTAACTGGTTGATGGAATGGTGCATTAAGTTAGAGTGAGTTACCTTTGGAAGCCGCTGATTTGTTATCGTTGTAAAATATTTGGCCTTGACATGTCTGGTTGTATTAGCCTCAGTGAATAGAAGAAAAGTAACACTGTTAAGGATGTTAAATTATTTGTTGAGAAAGTGAATGATCCCAATAAAGACGAGTTTAAGGTCGATAATTTAAGTCAAAAAATTAACGCCGATACTCCGCAAATGGAAAAAGAAAAGGCAAGTATCGATTAAAGTTAAAAAAGGAACATGAAATCCTATGCACATGGCAATAAAGCCCCCTCAAATCAGGCAGACAATCAGCTTGAATCTAGTTCCATAGTCAAAAAAGGTGACGTAAAACCAGTTTCGAATGTTGTCTTGGTTCCTAATATCGTCAGCATTAAACCTGCTTTAGGAGGAGTTAAGTCAAGATTGCATCAGCCAGATCTTGAAGCTAATATTAACATAAATAGTGGGACTGATGTTGTTGAGAAGGCAAACTTGCTGAGCTCGGGGAGGGGTAACAATAATCAAACTAAGGGCCTATCTGCTGATGTGCTGAAAGTCAGTGATGACAAGGAAGAGGGAGAAATAGGTGGAGAATGTGAGTATCTCAACTCTGAAGGAAGTGGCACGTTGATCTTTGGTGCATTTGTGCACGTTTCTCCTCATAAGCCTGTCTTCAATGCTCAATGTTCTAACATGCTTATAAAAAATGTATTTCCTTTAGATTCCAACGGTAGCAGTGAAGTCAAGCCTCTCTCTCGTCATGTTGCTTGCAGCGAGCCTCCTGCCTGCAACAAGGATAACACTAATGCTTCCCTTTCAAACCCATTAAGCTCTCCCCTGTATCATCCAAAGCTAAGATCTCGTCCAAACCCGCTAAGATCTCGTCCAATTTGAACCGCTATGAACACATTCTTCCTCCAGCGGCTTATCGACCTCCTTTGCTCTTCGTGAACATGCCATCACCACCTCGCCTTCAGCGATCAGCTCTGGGAGGGTTACTAAGCGAATGAAGGTCGAGATGTTGAGCTCATCGGCCCATCCAATGTAGCTCTTTTTGTGCGGTAGTAGTTTGGATGCCACTGTCCTGAGAACGTTATTAATTTGATTATTTTGGTGGCATTTGGTTAATTTGTTCATCTGATGTTAATGGGCTTGTGGGGCTTGTGGTATACAATGATGTTATAGTGCAGTAGATTTTTGGCCTTCTTTCCCGATGACGTTCTGTTTCTTTTTGGCCTATGCGGTTATAGTGCTCCTCTCAGGCATTTGTTTTTGTGATGTAATTTTGACCGATGTTTGGCTCTGTCGTTCTTTAGCCTTTTGTTTTCTGCAACTTTTTCTAGTTTGTAGTTGATTGACTTCCTGTCAATCCCCTGTACTGCTTGTAACTTCTTATTTGTTATAATAAAATAGTAGGGGTCAATTCAACCCCGTCGACTATGCCAAAAAGAAGTTAACTTTACATTACAAATATTTAAATTCAAATAAAATACATTATTTTATTTAAAACAAATTTAGTATTGTTCTAAATGAATTAGACTTCATTGGTCCGATAAAGATCGAATAGAAAAAAAAAATTGAAATACACCCATTATTACCACTGCAGGCGGTCCAATTCAAACAATTATTATTGAAACTGGACTAACCACCACGAAAGTTATGGGTGAATTTCACAAAAATTTAACCTATTGAATCTTTATTGGGCCTACGAAGTCTAACTGAACTATAACATTTCTAAATTTCATTTAAATAAAATCATTTAGTTTATTCAAATTCAAATATATTAAGGTATGAAATTAATTTTTTTTGATGTAGTTTATACACAAATATATATCATATACATATATGTGTGAGTGCATGTGTAACATAAAAATCCATGAAACGTATAATATGTCCATATGTAGATGTTGGGATCAGGCCCGACCCTTCCCCAAAGCGGGGGAAGCAACCGCTTAGGGCATCGATATTTCTGGGGCACAAAATAATTTACGGATCATACAGAAAAAAGGAAAAAAAAAAAAAAACGCAGCCGCGATTTCGTCGAATCGCATCTCCTCTCCTCGTCGTCGTCGATCGGCTCCAAAGCTAGGGCTCCTGACTCCTCGCATCTCCTCGCGATTCAAAGCTAGGGCTAGGCGAAGTGGCAGCTCCAGTCTCCAGCGGCACCAGCACCACGGCAGTAGCACTGACGGTGACGGCAGCTCCAGTGGATCTCATCTGATTGCAGTCTCCTACCTAAGCAAGCAGAAGCAGGTAATATCAATATGAATCATATGAAAAGAAGCACTCAAATAAAAAATAAGTTTCAGGCCAAACCTTTGCTGTAAGGCTTGGCAATCAATCCTTATCAGGTTATTAGCTTTTTTTTTTGATTAAAAAAATAAGTGAATCCCTTATGTTTTAGCAAAAATATCGAAACAAAAACATAGAGATGAATGCAACTATTCATGTGAATCCCTTATTTTTTATTCATGTAATATCTAATATGTGTTGACTGTTGACAATGTTGTATCACAATTCTCAAGTGAAATGCAATAACTTGAATGTTGACAACATTTGCCTGAAACTTGAAAGCCTATCATAATTGCTTTTAAGCCTATTACTGAGATTGGTAGAAGTTATTGCATTTAATTATGAAACTTGAAAGCCTATTAGTCTATTACATAATTGCTTTTAAGCCAAACATTTCCAAATTGATTTTAAGCCAATTACATAATTGTTTTTGTTATGCAATAATCAGTAATAGTATGATAATTGGATATCATAATATTTCTATGATTCTAAGGCTTAAATCGGTCATTTGTATTGTCATATTCAATTGAATTTTATTGTCGTGTTCAATTACAATGAAATGTAAAATCAAAATTCAATTACTGAAACCAATTGTATAACAACTATTTATTTGAACTTTTATAGTGTTTAGAAATGGGTAAACAAGAATCTGGACACGCCAAAAGGGCTAGAAAAAGAAGGCTAGAGGAACTCACTAATTCGCAGAAAGGCGCTCTTAATAAATTTTTCATCAAAAGTAGTCCAGTAGAAAGTTCGAGTTTGAATGTGGATAATGTACCCCTTATTGATGAGAATGATGATAATGTTGATGATGATATTCTAATGAACGAACGTGACAATGAAAATATGAGCGAGGAGGAAGCAAATATTGATTCAACATCACATGTGGAGAATGTTAGTTTAGTATCAAATGATCCCGGTACATGGAAAAAAAATTGATCAAAAAATGAGAGACTTGCTAGTTGAAAGAGGTCCTTTTAGAGTATTAAAAGATAGTGACTCTGATTTTCCAAAAGATGCTATTAATAGACATTTTTCTTCCACGTTATATGTCATACATTTGCCTAACGGGGATAAACAAGATAGAAAATGGTTGGTATATTCAACTTCACTTGATAAAGTATTTTGTTTCTGTTGCAAATTATTCACAAATCAAACAACGGCTAGTCATCTTGCTAATGAAGGATTAATGATTGGCGCAACCTTAGTACTAAGCTGAAACAACATAAAAGTAGTAAAGATCATCTTCTGAATATGAGCAGTTGGATTGAGTTGGAAACAAGATTGAAAGTCAAAGCAACTATAGATCAAAGTGTAATAGATCAAATACAGAAGGAAAAAGAACGTTGGAAGAAAGTGTTGATAAGAATAATTGCTGTTGTGAAAACACTTGCTTCCAATAATTTAGCATTTCATGGAACGAACGAAAAGCTTTATGAACAAAATAATGGCCTTTTTTGTAAATTAATTGAAATGATAGCAGAATTTGATCCAGTAATGCAGGAACATGTTCGACAGGTTGAACAAAAAGAAATTCATATACATTACCTTGGACACAAAATTCAAAATGTGTTAATACTCACATTGGCGAATGAAATTAAAAATAAAATTCTTACAAAAATTAAAAAGGCCAAGTATTTTTCAGTTATATTAGACTGCACTCCGGATATTAGTCGTGTTGAACAGATGTCTCTTGTAATAAGATGTGTTAATGTTTCAACTAATCCCGTAAAGGTGGAAGAGTTTTTTATTGAATTTCTAAAGGTGGATGATACTACTGGACTTGGAATTTTTAACAAGCTTAAAGAAGTATTAGAGGATACTAAGCTTGATATTTATGATATTAGAGGACAAGGTTATGATAATGGATCAAATATGAAAGGAAAACACCAAGGGGTGCAACAAAGACTATTAGATTTAATCCAAGAGCTTTCTACACACCTTGTGGTTGTCATAGTCTTAATCTAGTACTGTGTGATATGGCTAAATCGTGTCCTAAAGCATTAAATTTTTTTGGGGTGATCCAACGGATATTTAATGTATTTTCTTCATCCACACAGAGAGGGCAAGTTTTTAAAAATCATGTATCAGGTTGTACTGTTAAACCATTATCAGACACACGTTGGGAAAGTCACATTGAAGCAGTAAAATCTATAAGATATCAAAGCGTGGAAATAAGAGATGCTCTAATTTCCTTGTCAAATAGCACCAAGGATTCTATGGCGAAGAGTGAAGCTAGGAGTCTTGTAACAAATGAGATTGAAAATTTTGAATTCTTATTCGGATTGTGCATTTGGTATGAAATGTTGAAAAATGTAAACACTGTTAACAAGATTCTTCAAACTGAAGATATGCAAATTGATGTTGCTATCGCTAGATTGCAAGAGCTTATTGATTTTTTTGAAGATTTCAGAAACACGGGATTTAATTCTACGATGGCTGATGCTAAAGAGATAGCTCATATGTTGGATATTGAACCCATTTTTCCTCAAAAAAGAATTATTCGTAGAAAGAAACAGTTTGATGAAGATGCGAATGTTGAAGAACCGATGCAAACATCAGAAGAATCATTTCGAATCAATTACTTTTTGCAAATTGTGGATAAAGCACGTGTTTCGTTAGTGACTCGATTTGAGCAATTCAAAGAATATGATGATAAGTTTGGCTTCTTATTTGATTTTAAAAAATTCACTTCCGTAGATGATGAGAAACTGAAAAGTCATTGTTTAAAACTTGAAGAATATTTGACACATGATTTGCACTCTGATATTGATGGAAGAGAGTTATTTTCAGAGTTAAAAGTATTGAAAGTTATCTTGCCAAAGGAAAAAACAAAAGCAATTGAGCTGCTGAATTTCATAAATTCTTTTTCGAGAGAGTTAAATTTTCCTAATGCTTGGATAGCATATCGAATAATTTTGACTATACCAGTTACAGTTGCCTTAGCCGAAAGAAGTTTTTCAAAGCTAAAGTTGATAAAGTCTTATATACGCTCCACTATGTCACAAGAAAGATTAAACGGTTTGGCACTTTTGTCGATTGAACAAGATATGGTCAATGAACTTGAACGTGATAATATTATAAGTAATTTTGCGAGTCAAAAGGCTAGAAAAATGTCCATCGATGGTTGATATTAATTTTGGTGTACAACTTGAATTATTATCATGGATAAAGTTATTTTCTTTTTTTATCTGCTCATTATTTATGAAAAATATAATTTTTTAATGATTTAATTAATGGGCATAATATCAATTTCTGTATAGGGGCCTTGTTTTCACTTTTGGCTTTAGGTACCAAAACTCATAGGACCGGCCCTGGTTGGGATTTACATCGCAACAGACATATATGTTGTCTAAATATGTGCATGTATATGTGTTACAATATACATACACACACATGTACGTATAAATATATTATATATAACATATGAACATAAAACATTTATATATGATATATATATATATATAGAAAGAGAGAGAGAAATTACAAAAGATTATTTATAATTCAAAATTAACTTAGTTTTGCAAACATAATAATTTTAGTATTTTAATTTGTATAAATTATGAATAAAATAATGCTTTCATCTATATATAATTAAAATAAAATAATCTAATGATGAAAATTCAAATGTTATAATTTTCAAAAATTCTAGGATCATAAAATAGAGCTTAGAAAAATCTGAAGAATTTTCAAAGTTGAAATATTATTTTTACAAACAAGTACATTGATTTCGGCAATAATTAGTTAATATAAAATAATATATTATAATAAATTCAAATTTTAAAATTTCAAAAATTCTAGGATCTTGAATGAAAGGTTACAAAAAATTTTGAAGAAATTTTCAATTAAATTATTATTTTTAATAAATCATAAACATTTTTTCAAAATAATATTAATTATTAAAAATAATAAACTTTATTGAAAAATTCCTGAATTTTTTCTATACGTTTATGAAATGATATAATATTTTCTAAACGTATAAAATTGAATTTTTAATGTAATAATTATTTTATATAGAATAAAAAATTCAAAAATTCAATAAATGTTAATTTAAAAATATGAATATATGTATGAGAATTAATTTTCGAATTTGTAAATTCATATTATATATAAATAAGTGTAATAAATTTTTTAAATCATATATATCTTATATATGCATATATGCTATTATGAGAGAGGAATATACACTAATATATATATATATATATATATATATATATGAATTTATTAATAAATATATATATAATTAATTATTAATGATAAAAATTGATTTTTTACAATAAAAAATAATTGTCCATACATAAATCAAATAGTACAATAAATAAATTATGCACATAACCAAACTGATTTGTGACATACATCTACTTACAAATTCTTACCAAACTAAACATATAGTAGCAATATATTTAAACATATATGAAATTGCTTATGATACGATCATAGAATATAATTTAATTACTGTAATATGAATTAAAATTACCAATTTAATGATGCATTTGAATCCTTTTTGAAGTAATGAATTCCCTTCCTTTTACTGTTCTTAAATCGTCAGATTGCAAGTTCGGAATCTCCGACCTCTAACTATCGAATAGTATTATTGTAATTTCAAATATATATGAGAATTTTGGAGTGGACTGAGAGCTATATTTTAACCAGCAATGTAGAAGGTAATTGGGGCCGAAAAAGTTAGTTATTACATATATATATATATATATATATATATATATATATATATATATATATATATGGTTGTATTAGAAAGAAACGAGGAAAACCTTTTTACCCATTCTCACTTGATCTCAACCCATTATATCCAAGACAATTCCCTATGTTTTAGCCACCCCTAGACCTTCGCAAAACCGAAATTTTGCAGTCCTAATGATGGGCCTTAAACCCATTTAAGCCCAAGCCAAAATACTATGCAATTAAATCTAATTTAATCCCCTATCGATATTGTATATCAATCGATATATTTATAACTATAATAAATATATATATAACATTATTTATTTCTCAAATCACATTAAAATTTTATAACTAATATTTCATAAAAGTTAATTAATTTAATTAATTATAACAATTATAAACTAATTAAATCATTCGGTCTTAAGGGAATTCATCATTTCGGTTGTGTAACTCTTGGGTGTAAATTTGGTCACAATTAGTGTCGAACTATTTTAATGTTAACGTTCACAGGTCACTTAGCAGGTGGTGTGACATTATAGCCAAATTTATCGCTTACTCATTTTCGGTAAAATCCAACTTTAGTTTAATAAGCATTACCCGGTTGTGACATTAGTTTACACCAATTCTCTTCATCAAAACTATATCACTTCGGACTTATGGAATTTGGTAATGGTAAAAATTCCAACCTCATCCACATTCAACTTTACAGTCTAAATACAAAGTCTTGGTTTAATAATAACAACTATTATTAACCAAAATGGATTGGTTAGAGACTTTGACTTTGGGTTGACTGTGATACTAACCGCATATAACTGAGGAGACGAATCCTCTCTTAAATAGTGCGTCACTTCCATCCACTCGACCCAACTTTTGTCCCTCGATGGACGCCATGCCATGATTTGGCTATAAATAAAGCGAAGCTTTCACATTGAATATCCACGGTATTCTCAAGTCGAGAGAACTGTGTAAATCAATCACATCGATATTTTCTATTTGACCTTAGTTATATTAACCAATAGAAAACTATCGAGTGAGTCATTCCATAGTTATCCAATAACTATTAGTACGTAACCCCTAGGTGTCCCCAACAATCATGAGTAATACGCTGCCTAACAATTGGAGAGAGTTACGTACTCCAATCTTAACTGATACATTGATATCCAGTCTCGATGCATCTTGACTAGAAACATTTAAATTGGTATATTTGTTTCGTTATGATAAATTACTCACGGTTACACACTTTGTAATCAATCACAATATATCATTTATGGATTTCTCTATTAGATATACTTCTGGTCAAGTTAAATTATTATAATCACACTATATCAAGTACATCATAGGAAGAAAATACCTTTTATTTCGAACAAGATTGGTCAACGAGTTAGAAATATGTAACAAATTGCATATTTACCTTTAGGGAATACCCTTAACTCCATCAATCTCCTACTTGCACTTGGGTTCAATTATGGAATCTAATTCCAACTTCTCCAATAGGTTTTCTTAAAACCAATTAGGTCAACTCCTTAGTGAATCGGTATGCTATTATGTTTAATTATCTACTTTCTCGATTAACTCTCTCTGACACTCATAAACTGCCTTTATCATATGGAACGATTCGAAGCATATCTTTCAAATTCTAGTGAGCTTTAAGTTCTATTATGACCAATTTCATGACATTGTTATCTTACAACAGTATTATAGGATTCTCAACATTTGAAATCACCTATGGTCCAATTACAAATTTATGCATTCATATCTATATACATTGGTTTATTGTAGCGCTATTCAGGTTAATGTTCTCAACATTTCGTTGAATCGACCACATTCACTTTTATTTTACAACATTTTCAAATTAAATATTTTAACTTGAATTTTATCATCTACATGTTATGCTCAATGTCACTTATTAAAGTTTGTGTCCAAACGTTTCATCTTAACGAGTTCGTTGTTTCTATAAATAATTATCTAGTATTTCATAAATACGTGAGAATACCTTAAACAACCACTTAGTGATATCAATTTGGATTTTATATTTTCTTCATGTATTAAATACATAAAAAAAATCACAATATCATACACAACATAACATGTATGATAATTCTTATTGCTAATGCATAAAGAATTCAACTTACACGTTCTCGTTTTAATAGGGTGCACTTTTATATCGTTTTGGGACAATCCCTATTCTGTTATACTCGCCATAAAAGGCATCATTTACAATTCAAAATTGAGTATTAAAAAACAAATAAAGTTGATTTTAATACAAGCATATTGTTAAAATCAACAATGTGTTGTTTACTTATAGTTTAGAAATATCAATGTACCTTTTATTGTTCTTTCTTATGAACACACGCTTCCTCTGCACTTTGATTGAAAATCAAATTATTTGATATTTCTGTCAAAATACTTATTCAATCATGATGCTTATAAAACGATACATTCGTATCATTTCTTGGATCATATCTAAAGACTCACAAATCCAAAAAATCTCTCCCACTAATTCGAGGCATTTTTGGTTAATACGTGTAAATGGCTTATTCTAAATCATTATTTAGACTTTTTTATTTCAATACATAAGTGCCAAACACTATGTTTTCTCAAGCAATAATATTGTGAGTAAATCTGAATTAACTTGAGCATGTTGAATACCAAATCTGTTATGCTAATTTAAACAATCAAAATTTGCGATATTATTCTTATTGACATTGCTCATTTAATTTCAACCAAATTAGTCTTTCCAATAAAGTCATAATCTCGACCGATGGATCACATCTCTTTGGTTACGCCCACCAAAATCATATTTGGTAGTTTACTTGGAATTCTTTCATATTTGCGCATCATACCATATAGAGTAAACAATTTTAATGGTTTAATTGAACAACCGAGGGTAATGTATATTTTCGACATTAATAAGAAATTCATAGTTTCTCTTCGATGTACAAGAATACTTGTTATACATTTTAATGCTACGTGTTCATTTAGGTTAGTTAATTCCACTTCATCTCGTATAATCATTTCTATCTATGGTTCAGATCCAATTTCATTTAGGTACCAAAATTTCTCAAAGAATTTCCTTCAAAATAAAGTTGATATACCTTGAAACAATAGCTGTTTCTTAGTGCAAATAGAATAGGGATTCATAAACACTTTACGAACCTTTTATTTATAAAACTGATTTTAGTACATAAAAATTATGTTCAAAACATAAATATATCATTTGATGATAGACGTTTTCAAAAAACTTTTTGGAGATTCATACAAGATCCCTTATGAACAATTACTACGAGCAGTCTTTCGACTCGCACAACCTGCCAACTCCTTGGCCTATGATATGTTGGGATTTCATACAAATCCTTGTCTTATATGATTTTGTAAACTGCTGTTTAGAAGAAATAATATCAACCTTGTGTATGAATCATAAGTACTTGATCTTATGGAAAGAAACTAACTCAACTTCACTCACATGGAGGAGTGACTTTTGCGATTGAATATATATTATTTTTAGGTACATTTGGAACTCTTTCCAATATACTCAGTTATTCTACCAATCAAATCATTTTATTCTATTGCATGTTATTTTATTTACTTTTCTTTTATATTCTCTGATTTTATCATAAATTTACTATATGTATCTAATACACATGTTCATGTTGCTAATAAATCATCGATCAATATAACAAAGTATGTGGTACCCTTTTGCTATTAATAGACTTGTGATTGCATGCATCAATATGTATTAACTCAAAGAGTCCATCGACTCTTATGATGCTCCCGCTGAATGGATGCATAGCCATAAATTATTTGAGATATAATTAACCTATATCATATGACTCATAATCATATAGTAAAATTATTTCTCAAAACTACGGCTTAGTTTATAATTCCAAAACAATAGTAAATAATGTTAGATACATATGTATTTCTGTTGCATCACTTTTACTATGAAAAAAATTCCATAATATAGTTCTATTTCATAATGAATATTCATAATACTCATACTGAAATACAGTTATATTTATTTTTCAGTCAATACTAAAATAAACATTATTTCACAAATAATGTTTAGTACATTTTACGAAAACAATTTTAGTAATTTGATACAATCATTAGGTGCTATATGGCATGCTCCCACTATTTATGTCATTACTATAATAGCGTACTAAATTTAGGGGTCCAACATTCACTTAATATTGTTAATATTGTTTACTTATTTCATATGCCGCTACTAGTTTATAGTGGAGAGTTCCTTGATCAAATATCTTGAACTCAAAGAAATAAATGTTATAGAAAATAATTTTCTATATGAAAATACATTTCGGAATAAAAATCTTATTGCTTATTCCAATATTAAGTATCAATTGTTACTACAATCCTTGTTTCTAATATTTCTCTATGAAGCAGAAGTGATTATTCATTCTCTTCATTTCAACTTTACCTTAAATTACATCTATTCTTATACATTCGTTTTTCTTTCAAACATGATCAACTATTCAAAAGAAAACCTTACTACAATATCATAACAAACTTTTTGCAAAAGGGCATTCGATTATTCTTAACATTTAAGACATCAAACATGTTGCACTTTATGTAAACCGATCAAGGTGACATTTTAACGATCGAGTTCTTAGATGTATCTCGTAGTTTATGGTCTTGTATTATATTAACACAATATGATCCTTTTGAAATCATTCAAGTTGAATACATGAACTTAAAATACTGTTTATCGGCTTGCTTTAAATGAACCAACTTCATCGAAATATTGTACCCACAAACTATGACTGTTCACCATATAACATTTATATGTGAAAGTACATGGATCGAATATCCATAGTCTTGAATTGCATTTAGAGTTCAAAAACTCATAAAATGCAATACACGGTCTAAACCAAATAAACATATAAGTGACCAGCTTACAATATATTAAGTAGTTGAAATTAGGCACTTTCATGTGTATAGAAAACATTATATAACATGCAATTAGAATTATTAGTAAGAATATATTATATTTCTATTTGTCAACTTTCAATTCAGTTTGTTTATATATGTTAATTGAACCACATTTTATCAATCATATTAAATGCACAAATTTATCATTGTAGATAATAAGAACATTATATAACATATGTTCTTCCAATATTAGAAAGGTTAAATGTTACCATTTCATTTTTCTAATAAGGCTCCTACTAGTCTTTTATGTTTCTCCAAACCCTAAGATGAAACATGTAAGTCTTACAACTTCACTAATGGGTGTTAGGACTCATTTGTTTTGGTATTCTGATCTTCAATTTGCTCAACAAATCATAGCCCAAAAAATGATGGATAAATTCTTATCGGCTGTACCATGTACAACTCCTAACTCATTTTTCCTTATTCTAATCTCATTTTGACCTTGAGTTTGCTCAACAAATCGAAAGAGACTATTCATTCATACCTACCATATCGTGATGTCCTAAGTATAGTATATATACCTCGAGTTTGATCAATAAATACGTATAGTTATCTTACCTCATCTATTAATATATTAATAATACTATATATAACATCCCTAGCTTGGGTTTGCTCAACAACTAAGGAGTACGTAAGTAATTTATTAAAATATATGCATATGGTAGAGGGCAACGTTATATTGAAGATTCATAATCTTCAATATACATATTGAGTGATATCGACTTATAAAATAATATATTTCTTATGAAATACCCCACAAATTCGTGTCAGACAAATCAGAAGTCACGACTATGTGCATTTGTATACGTATTTATTTCTGAAGTCTATTTGGGTTTCTTTAATATTTCGCACTTAGTTTATATACGTATCATATAAGTTTTCTTGTTATATAACTTTTATACTTCATATTACTTATATGATGTCTTAAGTATAATATATCATTAATTAAATCTTATCTAATTAATTTTAATCAATTAACTCTTTAATTAATTTTAAACTAGTATTCCAATATAACTTTTATATTGGACATATATACTATAACATTTATAGTGTATACTATAACCTTTATAGTGTAACACACATATATCATATATATGTGCATTTTATTTAATTAATTAACATTTAATTAATTTATTCAATTAAATAATCTTTATTAAAATCTATTACTTTCAAAACTTATCTTGTATACATACATGTATACTTATGTTATCTTAAACATTTTAAAATAACATAATGTATATCAACATATATAATACATGCATATACGCATTAATCAATTAACATATTTAATTTACTTATTTTATTAATCTTATTAATAAATTTAGATTTTGAAATTATTATATAAATATTTTCAAACCTTTTGAAAATATCAATATCCTTTCAAACATTTTGAAAACTTATATGGTATTATAATTTTTATAATAAACATGTTTTATTTTAAATTAAAAATATTTAACAATAATTTTCAAAACGATTTTGAAAATTTTCCCAAGGCCTAAATTAAGTTGGGCCTTTTCTATTAGGAGCAACCTTTGGGCTCAATTCACCGTTTGAGCCTGGCTGGTAAATAGGTAGGACAGGGTACTTGATTACTCGATTTCAATCCTAGACATTAGCTTTCTAGACACCGTACTAAGTGGGCAAACTTAATTTGTTATCCTTAATATGACTAATTTAGACCGCATATGCTATTGGGCTCTGATATCATTGTTGGAACTGGACCAACCCACAGTAGAAGTTATGAGTGAATTTCAAAATTTTTACTCTATTGGATCTTTATTTAACCTACGAAGTCTAATTGAGTTAGAAAATTTATAAATTTCATTTAAATAAAATCAATTATTTTATTTAAATTCAAATATATGAAGATGTGAAATTAATTTTATTTGATTTATTTTATACATAATATGTATAATATACATATGTGTGCGAGTGTATGTGTAACATAATAATCCATGAAAGGTATGATATGCCCATATGTAGATGTTGGGATTTATATAGCAACACACATATTATCTCATTTTGTATGTCATGTATGTTGTCCAAATATGTGCATGTATATGTGTTACAATACACATATATACACATACGTATGTATAAATATTCTTTCAAAAAAATGTATGTATAAATATATTATATATAACATATGAACACAAATCATTCATATATAGATAAATATATATAAAGAAAGAGAGAGAGTGAAATTATTAAAAATTATTTATAATTCCAAATTAACTCAGTTTTGCAAATATAATAATTTTAATATTTTAATTTGTATATATTATGAATAAAATAATGTTTTCATCCATAAATAGTTAACATAAAATAATCTATTGATGAAAATTAAAATTTTAAATTTTTTGAAAATCTAGGATGATAAAGTAGTACTTAGAAAATATCTGGATATTTTCAAAGTTGAAATATTATTTGTAAAACAAATACATTTATTTTGGAATAATTATTTAATACAAAATAATATATTATTAAAAATTTAAAATTTAAAATTTTAGAAATTATAGGATCATGAATGAAAGGTTACAAAAAAATTTAAAGAAATTTTCAATTAAATTATTATTATTGATAAATCATAAACACGTTTTTCGAAATAATATTAGTTACTAAAAATAATAAAATCTATTGAAAAATTCCTAAATGTTTTCTATATGTTGCTGAAATTATATAATATAAAAAATATAAAATTGAACTTTTAATGTAATAATTATTTTATATATAATAAACAATTTAAAAATTCAATAAATGTTAATTTAAAAATATGAATGTATGTATGATAATTAATTTTTGAATTTGTAAGTTCATATTATATATAAATAAATGTACTAAACTTTTTAAATCATATATATATATATGCATATATGCTATTATGAGAGAGAAATGTACACTAAATATATATGTCAATTTATTAATAAATATATATAAAATAATTATTAATGACAAAAATTGATTTTGTACGGTAAAAAAACATTTTTCTATACATAAATCAAGTAGTATAACAAACAAATATGCACATGACCAAAATGATTTGTGATAACTACATCTACTTACAAAAATCTCACATAACTAAACATATAGTAGCAATATATTTATAAATATATGAAATTACTCATTATAGGATTATAGAATATAATTTGATTACTGTAATATGAATTCAAGTTACCAATTCAACGATGCCTTGGAACTCACGTTGAAGCAATGAATTCCTTTCCTTTTACTGTTCTTGAACCGTCAGATTGCGAGTTCGGAATCAACCACCTCTAAGTATCGAATAACATTATTTTAATTTGAAATATATTTGAGAATTTTAGAATGGATTGAGAGCTGTGATTTAACCAGTAATGTAAAAGGTAATGGCATCCAAAAAGTTAGTCATTATTTTATATATATGTGGGTGTATGTGTGCGTGTGTATGTACGTATGTGCGTATGTGTGTCTGTGTATGTGTGTATAGGGTTGTATTAGAGAGGAACGAGAAAATACTTTTTACCCATTCTCACTCGATCTCAACCCATTATCTTCTAGCCAATTCCCTATCTTTTAGCCACCCCTAGACCTTCCCAAAATCGAAATTTTACAGCCCCAATGATGGACCTTATACACATCTAAGCCGAAGCCAAAGTACCATGCAATTAAATCTAATTTAATTGCTTGTCGATATATAATATCGATCGATATATTTATTACTGTTATAAATATATATAACATAATTTATTTCTCAAATCATATTCAAATTTTATAATTAATTTTTTATAAATATTAATTAGTTTAATTAATTTATAACAATTATAAACTAATTAAATTGTTTGGTCTTAAGGGTATTCATTATTTCGGTTATGTAACTCTTATGTGTAAATTGGTCAACGATTAACATCGAACTATTCTAATGTTAACGATCACACGTTACTTAGCAGGTGGTGTGACATTATGCCTAAATTTATCGCTTACTCATTTTCGGTAAAATCCAAGTTTAGTTTAATAAGCGTTACCCGGTGTGACATTTGTTTACACCAATTCTCTTCGTTAAAACTATATCACTTTGAATTTATGGGATTTGGTAATGGTAAAAATTCCAACCTCATCCACTTTCAACTTAATAGTCCAAATATAAAGTCCTTGGTTCAATAATAACAATTATTATTAACTGAAATGCTCTGGCTAGAGACTTTGACTTTATGTTGACTTGAGTTGCCTGTGATACTAACCACATATAAATGAGAGACGAGTCCTCTTGAATAGTGCTTCACTTCCAATACTTCCACGTGATAAAGGCAGTTTATCAGTGTTAGAGGGAATTAATCGACAAAGTAGATGATTAAACATAATAGCATACTCATTCACTAGGGGACTGACCTAATTGGTTTTGAGAAAATTGATTGGAGAAGTTGGAATTAGATTCCATAATTGACCCCAAATGCAAGTGGGAGATTGATAGAGTTAGGGGGGCCTAAGGGAAATTATGTACTTTGTTACATATATCTAACTCGTTGACCAATCTTGTTCCAAAATAACGATATGTTCTTCCTGTTACATACTTGATACAATGTGATTATATTAATTAATTAGCTTAATTAAAAGTATATTCAATAAAAAAAATCCATAAACGGTATATTTTGTGATAGTAGTTACAAAATGTTGTAACCGTGAGTAATTTATCACAACGAAATAAATATACTATTTTTAAATGTTCCTAGTCAAGATGCATTGAGACTAGATATCGATATACCCGTTGAGACTGGAGTACGTAACGCTGTCCAAATGTTGGGCACTGTATTACTCATGACTGCCCGGGACACCTAAGGGTTACGTACTAATATTTATTGGATAACTATGGAATGATTCACTCGATGGTTTTCTGTTGGTTACTATAGCTAAGGTTAAATAGAAAATATCGATGTGACTGATTTACACAGTTCTCTATACTTGAGAATATTGTGGATCTTCAATATGAAAGCTCCGCTTTGATTATTGCCAAATCATGGCATGACGTCCATTGAGTGACTATAGTTGGATCAAGTGGAAGTATTAGAAGTGAAGCACTATTCAAGAGAGGATTCGTCTCCTCATTTATATGCGGTTAGTATCACAGTCAACTCAAAGTCTCTGGCCAGAGCATCTCGGTTAATAATAATTGTTATTATTGAACCAAGGACTTTGAATTTTGGACTATAAAGTTGAATGTGGATGAGGTTGGAATTTTGACCATTACCAAATTCCATAAGTCCAAAGTGATATAGTTTTGACGAAGAGAATTGGTGTAAACAAATGTCAAAACCGGGTAACGCTTATTAAACAAAAATTGGATTTTACCGAAAACGGGTAGGCAATAAATTTGGCCACAATGACACACAACCTCCTAACTGACGTGTGAACGTTAACATTAGAATAGTTCGATGTTAATCACCGACCAAATTTACACCCAAGAGTTACACGGTCGAAATGATGAATTCTCTTAAGACTAAACGATGTAGTAATTTTATAATTGTTATAAATTAATTAAAATAATATTTATGAAATATTAATTATAAAATTTGAATATGATTTGAGAAATAAATAATGATATATATTTATAACAGTTATAAATATATCGAACAATATACAATATCGATAAGCGATTAAATTAGATTTAATTACGTAGTATTTTGGCTTGGGCTTAGATGGGTTTAAGGCCCATCATTAGGGCTGCAAAAATTTCGGTTTTGGAAAGGTATAGGGTTGGCTAAAACATTGGGAATTGGCTTGAAGATAATGGGTTGAGATCAAGTGAGAATGGGTAAAAAGGTTTTCTTCGTTTCTCTTTAATACAACCCTATATATATGTATCTCTAAAAATAATTACTAATCTTTTTTGCTGCCATTACCTTCTATATTTCTAGTTAAAACATAGCTCTAAATCCACTCTAAAATTATCAATTCCATTTCATATTAAAAGTATGCTATTCGATAGTTAGAGGTCGGTGATTTCGGACTTGCAATCTGACGAATCAAGAACAGTAAAAAGAAAGGGAAGTCATTGCTTCAACATGAATTCTAAGGCATCATTAAATTAGTAATTTTAATTCATATTACGGTAATTAAATTAAATTCTATGATACTATAATGAGCAATTTTATATCTGTTTAAATTTTGTAAGCAGATGTAATTGTCACAAATCAGTTTGGTTATGTGCATAATTTGTTTATTATACTATTTGATTTATGTATAGAAAAATGTTGTTTACTGTACAAAATCTAATTTTTCCATTAATAATTGTTTTATATATTTATATTAATAAATTCATATATTTTATTAATGTATATTTTTCTCTTATAATAGCATATATGCATATATAAGATATATATATATATGATTTAAAAAATTTGTTACACTTATTTATATATAATATGAATTTAAAAATTCTAAAATTAATTATCATACATATTTTCATATTTTTTAATTAACATTTATTGACTTTTTAATTGTTTATTATATATAAAATAATTATAACATTAACAATTCAATTTTATAGTTTTACAAAATATCATATCTTTCAGAAACATATAGAAAAAAATTAGGAATTTTTTAATAAATTTTATTATTTTTAATAATTAATATTATTTCGGAATTTTTTTTTATGATTCACTGAAAATAATAATTAAACTAAAAAAAATTTCAAAATCTTTCATAACCTTTCATTCACGATCCTAGAATTTCCAAAATATTATTATTTTCGAAAATTTTTAAAATTCGAAAATTGTAAAATTTGAATTTTCATCAATAGATTATTTTATGTTAATTATTTATGGATGAAAACATTATTTTATTCATAATATACAAATTAAAATACTAAAATTATTATGTTTTCAAAACTAAGTTAATTTTGAATTATAAATATTTTTAATAATTATTCTCTTTTTCTCCATATATATATTTATCCATATATAAATATTTTATGTTCACATATTACTTATGATGTAACATCCCAGAATTTATTAATTTGAATTTGGCAACTTATTTTAAAAAAATTTAGGAATTTAATTTGAAAAGTTTTAAAACAAATAAAATACGTGTTGATTTAAATGAATAAAACTTCAGATTCTTTTGAAAATTTAATCACTTGAATGTAACATTTATATATACATTGAATTTTAATTTTTAGTTAAAATAAATGTATGAAGTGAATAAAATATAAACAAAAATATACTTACCAAATAATACAAATAAATTATATATATTACATTCAAATATAGACATAAGAAAAAAAAACTAAAACAAAACTCTTCCCTATAACAAAGTAAAGTAAATTTGTATTAAAAATAAAAAATAAAATAAAAGTAATAAAGTAAGATTGTTGTAAATACAAGTATCAAAGAAGCATTGCATTACATGCTTCCATTTAATGCTCTCATTAAATGCCATCTACTCTCAGCCCATAAACAAGAATCACATCAGCCAATTTAAAGCATGGTTTAGTTTCTTTTATATACTTTAACTTGTACTTGCTTCAGTAAACCTCAGCTTACACACAATCTCTTATATATACACATCAATTTATCTCTTTTATTTCCGTTCAACAAAACTTAGCTAAGAACAGAAATTTAAAAAGAAAAGAAAATGTCACTTTATATTCAAGTTGAAAACAACTTGTTGAAGGAAGAAAAGGAGAGGCAGATCAAACTGCAGTTGCAAAACAATTTTAGTCTCTGCTCATCAATATATTCATGTGAGTAAACTTTGTTTTTTTTAATCTTTTGATTTCTGTGTGTATGCTTGGGTGATGTAGGAAACTTCAACTTGTTTTCATGCAAGAGATTTGAATGTATGATTGAATGTTGGCTGTGCACGTTAATGATACAAATTGCAATCTCTGTTTTAGTCTTAGAGAAACAAAAGTAAACCTGTCAACTTTTCTTCTTTCCCTCTGTCATCATTTGGTCTATATGTTAAATTAAGTATGGCCATGCTTTATGTTTCAGTTAACAAGTAGGGATTTTTTTTTTGTGTGTTAAGCTCGCATCATGTTCCAGTAACAACCACAATCAAATTTTTTGCAAATTTTCTTTTACTAGAAACAGAGCTATTTTAAGTATCAGGTTTAATAAAGTAAACCATTTCAAAATCGCAATCTTCCCTCCTTCATTCCTTATGAAAGTAAATTGAAACAAGATGAAGTTTTTATTTTAAACTTATATTATGTTTTTTTTTGTAATGAACCAGGCAAGTTTTGGAATTTCTTTTATTCTGGAATTCATGAAAACACAGCTACCATTCGAAATTTGCAGAATTTCAAACTTCACGAATTTTAAATTCAATAATATCATTTGAATCTAATTTAAAAGCAATGATTTTAGAAAAAAAAAACCAGATTTTTCATCAAGTTTCCATCAAGATATTTGGGTTGATTTGAAAATGGATTCTTGTCAAAAATCTAGTGATCTAAGTAATGGTGAGCCTCGTGTTCGTTTTCGCAGCAAGATTTAAGGATCGACATCACTAGAAAAATACTAGATTAATTTTTAAACCACTGCACTTTTGATTGGAGATCGAACTAGGTTCTTGTTCGTGTCAGAAAGCATGGTGTTGAGCCATAAGTAGGCGATCAGACTTCGAGCCTCCGGTGGGGATAGGAGCATCAGGTCAAGGCGAAGCTCAAGCTGAGATTTCGCGGCCTCTAGTGGCCGGAGGTGGGAGGACGAGGCGTTGACAGGGACGGGTGGTGGTTCCAGTTTATGTTACAGGTTTCGAGCTCGAACTCGATTTCGAATTCGAGATGATGAAGGAATTTCGGTGATCGGGGATTGGATTAGGGATGATTATCGACTTACTCGTCGATACAGCGACGCCTGAAGATGATCAACGGCGTCGTGCACGTATACGTGCACGAATTGATGACCTGGAAATTTGATAGTCTGAAGTGTTTCAGGTTTGCACTCGTGTGGGTTGACTTGAAGTTTTGATCGGGGAAATAGGGCAGATACTCGAAGGGGCACTCGAGTGGTTTCAGGGTTGTATCGGGATGAATTTGGGACTTAAACAAATTTTGTGAAAAATTTAATACTTGGGTAAGTTTGGCTAAAAACTCGAAGCAGGGTGCCGTTTTGATCGGGGATGACTCGAAGAACCTCTCGGGTTTGACCTGAATATAACAAATTCCAGTATTTGCAACAAAATTTAAATGAATTTCTAATTTGTTCTTCATAAATGATGATAGTTGGTTAATCTAATGTAATTTTTTTTTACTTAATAAAGTATTCAAGAAGTATATTCAAATTTATTAACTTAAAACAAATATATTTAAAATGGTTAAATAATGATTAAATAATTAATGATTAAAATTACTTTGTAATTAAAGGTTGATTAATTTAAAGAATATTAGCAAATAAAAGTAATTAAGATGTAGTTAATTAACCATTAAGAATTAATAAATTAAGATAGTTAATTAAAGATTAAATAATTAATAAAGGCAGGTAAATTAAATGAATTTATAATTAAGTAAAAATTTAAACATTGATTTAAAATAATTAATAAAGATAATTTTATGGTCAATTCACTTTAATCACGACCACCTTAATCAAAGGTGATTTATTATCAAATATTATGTACTGGATTGATATTGCTATTGTGATACTGTGATTGCTTTGTGATGAACAGTACTTTGTGATTTGTTCCTATATGGATGTGGAAACCTTTTGCCTGTAAAACGGCATTTAAACTTCGATGCGACAGGGAGTTGGATTTCAGTTATTTATCCGAAACCCACATCGAACCCTGAATATGAATCTTTGTGATAGATGTATCCACGTGTTTTAAAAATTAAGCGCTCACTATTCGATTTAGCCAGGAAAGGACCCTTGTGTCACATGACCCATTCCAAATAGTGATACGTCGAAATGGAGAGCAATGAAGACCGGTGGTGAAGACCGGGTGTCTTCGAAAACGATAGGATAACCCATCGATTATCTCTGCACTGAGTTGCTCCGGTATAGAGATTCCCTAAGTGATGGGAAGTCCGATCGGGTTTGTGGATACCCAGATTGCAAGGGCTTCTTTGGAAGTGCCTTTGGTTCTGTTCGAACCCAGAACAGACTTGTATGGTTGTGTGTCGGACACTACACTTTGAGATATAAAGCAGATTTCTTTCAAATATGTATCTGTGATGGCGGAGAATTTATTCTTTTAGCTTAACACCCTTCTCTGAGACGTACGAGCTCAGAGGTTATTTAATTGAAGGTTATCAGCAATATACTCCCAATTTGGTAGTGTGGCATGCTAAGTGTTGTTGTGTGTTGATGATCATTGGTTGATCATTTGTGATCAAAGCAAGGCTTTCGTGTAAAGCATAGCTTTGTGGACGAGACCTCATCGGACCTCACAACCAGGAAATGGTCGAAACAGGAAAGATGCGGCAAGGTTATGAGGGTCGCGCCCTTTAGGGTATGTCATGGTATGGAGCCCAGATATATAGCTGTGTGGTAGCTCCAATCTCATTTACCGTGTGGTTGTTGCTTTGGATAGAGGGCCCTCTGATAAAGGTCCCAAAGGACCGGGAGGTGGCATATTCGTGTAGTAGTTACCTAGTTACAAAGGTAACCCGGCCTTGTGTGGGCAGAGAGCTGGTTAAGTTCTCGGGACGTCCCGCCAGAGGCGATCCCATGTGGCAGTAGGAAGTTCCTTAGCCTGACCATTTGTTGGAAATCCAAAGAAACAATACGAGCCCTGTACGGTTTTAGTTGTAAAACCTGCCATGCAGCGTGGCGGTAACCTGCTACAAAACATGATAGCTATAGTAGGCATACGATAATGGTCGTATGTTGGCTAAGATTAATATTCTATTTTCGAAATGATATATATCACTATGCACTAAAAATAATATCAAAGAAATTTCCTCGTACCAAGCATATTTAACTATCATAAGAAGAAATCTCCTCCAATTCCGCGTTTACATTGTGTGCGTGGCGTGAGGTCTTATGGTAGTTCCATTTTTAAAAGCATACCGAAAATTCTTTTATAAATCTAGTTTCTTTAAAAGTAACTGTTGTTTTGTTTACTCATACCAGTCCCATGACTGATCCGGAGTTTATTGTTTTCTTTCCTAAACTCTGGGTGCCCATTATTTCTACACGGGCAGCCTAGTAGCAGGTTTCTATATTTTGGAGTAGCAGTATTTTGGAGCCTTTATCTTGGAGATATCTTAAGAGCTTTTGGAGATTTCAGGTGTTTAGCTTTTGGGAGTTCGTTATCACCTCTCTCATTTGAGGACTTTTGGATATATGATCACTATTGTATTATCATGATGTTGTATTTGGAGTTGTGGTGTATGTATTATATACTCTGTTGAAGTATGGATATTATGTTGATGTTGTAACTGTGATGATATTTATGATATTGATTCTGTTCCGCTGTTTTATATTCATCTAATTGTTGTTATAAGCTCCGGCGATGCGAATTTGATGTCGTTTATCGAACATCGAGTTTGAGTCGTCACATATAATATATATGTGTGTGTGTGTGTGTGTGTGTGTGTGTGTGTGTGTTGTAACAAATACACATGCACATATTTAGACAACATACATGATATACAAAATGAGCTAATATGTCCGTTGCGATGTAAATCCCAACATCTAAATATTGACATATTATTTCTTTTACGGAATATTTTGTTACACATGCACTTACACATATATGTATATGATACATTTATGTATAAACTAAATCAAATTAATTTCATATCTTAATACATTTGAATTTAAATTAAATAAATGATTTTATTTAAATGAAATTTAGAGATGTTCTAATTCTATTAGATTTCATATGCCCAATAAAGATCCAATAGGGTAAATTTTTTGAAATCTACCGATAACTTCTGCTGCGGACTGGTCTTGTTGCAACAATGATGTCATAGCCCAATGGCGTATGCGATCTAAATTGGTCATATTAGGGCTAACTAATTAAGCTTGCCCATTTAGTACGGTGTCTAGAAAGGTAATGTCTAGGATTGGAATTGGGTAATCAAGTACCCTATCCAATCTGGTTACCGGCCTAACCCGAAAGGTGAAGTGAGCCCAACGGTTACTCCTAATAGAAAAGACCCAACTTAATTTGGGCCTTAGGCTAATTTTCAAAGTCTTTTTCGAAAATTAATGTTAAATATTTTAAATTTAATTGTTAAATTTAAAACAAAATATGCTTATTATAAAAATTATAATACTACATAAGTTTTCAAAACGTTTGAAAGGATAATTATATTTTCGAAATGTTTGAAAATATTTATATGAAAATTTAGAATTTTTTTTAATAAGATTAATAAAATAAATAAATTAAATGTGTTAATTAATTAACGCATATATGCATGTATTATATATGTTGATATATGTTATGTTACTTTAAAATGTTTAAGATAACATATGTATACATGTATGTATACAAGATAAATTTTGAAACCAATAAATTTTAATAAAAAATTTAATTTAATAAATTAATTAAAGGATAATTAATTAAATAAAATACACATATATATGATATATGTGTGTTGCACTATAAAGGTTATAGGATACACTATACATGTTACAGTAGGCATGTCCAATATAAAAGTTATATTGGAATACTAATTTAAAATTAAATAAAGAGTTAACTGATTAAAATTAATTAGATAAGATTAAATTAATGATATATTATACGTAAGATTATCATATAAGTAATATGAAATATAAAAGTTATATAACAATAAAACTTATATGATGTGTGTATAAACTAAATTTGGAAGATTAAAAAAACCCAAATAGACTTGAGAAATAAATACATATGTAAATGTACATATATCGTGGTTTTTGATGTGTTCGACACTTGAATCGCTAGGGTATTTTATAAGAAATATATTATTCTATAAGTCGATATCACTCAATATATATGTTGAAGATTATGAATCTTCAATATAATGTTGTCCTCTACCATATATATATATTAATAAATTACTTACATACTCCTTAGTTGTCGAGCAAACTCAAGCTAGGGATGTTATGTGTAGTATTATTAATATATTGAACAGATGAGGTAAGATAATTATATGTATTTGTTAAGAAAACTCATATACTATACTTATGCCATCACGATATTGTAGGTATGAGTGAATAATCTCTTTTGATTTTTTGAGAAAACTCAAGGTCGAAATAAGATTAGAACAAGGAAAAATAGGAGTTGTATGTGATACAACCGATAAGGAGTTATCCATCGTTTGTGGGTATATAATTTGTTAAGCAAACTCAAGGTCCGAATACCAAAATAAACGAGTTCTAAGACCTACTAGTGAAGTTGTAAGACTTATATGTTCCATCTTAGGGTTTCGATAAACATAAAAGAATAGTTTGACAATTTGAAAGAAAAACGAATGTATAAGAATAGATGTAATTTAAGGTAAAGTTGGAATGAATAGTCACTTCTGCTTCATAGAGAAACATTGGAAACAAGAATTGTAATAATAATTGATACTTAATATTGGAATATGAAATATGATTTTTATTTCTAAATGTATTTTCATACAAATTTTTTTTTCTATAACATTTATTTCTTTGAGTTCAAGATATTTGATCAAAGAACTCTCCGCCGTAAACTAGTTGCAGCATATGAAATAAGCTAACAATATTAACAATATTTTGAACAGTGGACCTCTAAATTTAGTGTGCTATTTTAGTAATGGCGGAAATAGTGGGAGCATGCCATATAGCATCTATGATTGCATCAAATTACGAGATTATTTTCGTAAAACGTACCGAACATTATTTATGAAATAATGTTTATTTTTGATATTGACTGAAAAATAGATATGACTATATTTCAATATGAGTATTATGAATATTCAGTATGAAATAGAACTATATTATGGAAAAAAAATTCATAGCAAAAGTGATGCAACATAAATACAGATGTATCTAATATTATTTACAGTTGTTTTGGATTATGGACTAAGCCGTAGTTTTAAGAAATAATTTTACTATATGATTATGAATCATATGATACAGGTTAATTTTTTCACAAACAATTAATGGCTATTTACCCATTCAGTGGGAACATCATAAGAGTCGATGAACTCTTTGAATTAAGTGGAAATTAGCCACATGGGCCTCTTTAGCAAGTGGAATTAGTTTCTAGGACACACAACTGAAATAATTACTTTCAAGGACAAAACACAAAATAATTAGTTTGTAGGGCCTAAAAACCTATGAAATTATGTCCTTGAAAGTAATTGGACTGCTGACCTTGTCCTTGAAAGTAATTATTCTACTTACTTTGGCCTTGAAAGTAATTTTTTGAATGTGTGTCCTAGAAACTAATTGGACTGTAAAGTTTGTCCTTCTAGTGAAATTCCTCTTGAATTAATACATATTGATGTATGCAATCACAAATTTATAATTGAGCCAAGGTGATTCCAAATGTTGACAATCCTATAATATTGTTATAAGATAACAATGTCATGAAATTGGTAATGTTAAAACTTAAAGCTTAGTAGAAGTCGAAAGACATATTTTGAATCATTCGACATGATAAAGGCAGTTTATTTGTGTCAGAGAGAGTTAATCGATAAATTAGATAACTAAAACATAATAACATACCCATTTACTAAGGGGCTGACCTAATTAGTTTTTGAGAAAACTGATTGGAGAATTTGAAATTAGATTCCATAATTGACCCCAAATGCTAGTAGGAGATCGATAGAGTTATGGGTATGCCCTAGGAGCAATTATGTAATTTGTTACATATATCTAACTCGTTGACCAATCTTGTTCGAAACAAAAGGAATTTTCTTCCTATTGTATACTTGATATAGTGTGATTATATTGCTATGTTTATTGATTGTACTTTGATTTTGTTGTAAAATTGAAATCAAATATATATTGTAAACCAGCTTTATGAAATATTATTTGATTGCATTTGTCATTCCACTGCGAGATTATGTTTTTTGTTGTCCTTCTTTTATCTTATTTTTTTACTAAACCCTATTGATAATATTCCTTTTTGAATGGTTTGAGTCATACATGTGTGATTTATTGCTGACTTCAATTTTCCCAAAAGATGGGCCTTCATAGTTGCTATTAGAGCATAGGTTTAGAGATACCTTAGCCTATTCGGGGTTAAACTCATTAAGAGATAAGGTAATTGAATGCCCTATTATGAGTTGAGAGTATATCTACGAGAGTGCATATTTTGTAGTGCTATAAAAATGTTTTGTATTGTGTTAGTTTGTTCTATTTAGTATTTATGAATTCTGATCGGTACGTAGGACGTTATGTCATCGATAAGGATTTCTAAACACTTTAACAGGGTAGACCGACATATTATTATTTTTGAAAATAATAAATGAAATAATTTTACCTAGTATTTTATTTTATGTTTTTATATATAATCTTTAATAAAGTAATATAGTTATTTTTTGGTGTGTTGTTGTTAGGAAATGATAACATTCGATTATTATCACTTATGGTTGGTTAGTCAAGGTTCTTAAAACTATTGACTATTTAAGTTATAAGGAAATGTAATTTTATAAATATGGTTTATAAGTTATGGATTAAAATAAAATGAACGTAAATTGAAAATTTGAGAACTTAAGCTCTAGTATTTGAATTGGTTTTTAAAGTTTTTTTTGGGGAAAATAATATTAGTATTATTTGAAATATTTTTGGATAGAAATATTTTCAATGAGATTTGGAAGAAATGTTTCTAAAATAATTTTAAAGAAAATAAGTTATGTACTCCTCTCTTCTATCGTTGGAAAATAATTTTGGTGATGATCGTGACATCATCGACATTCATTTTCGAGTTTAAAAGTGGGAAGAACATTATAGCAGCTTTGCTGCACAGTTGTATTGGTGAAAAAAAATTAATTTTAATTTTTTAAGTACGATTTGATATAAAAAAAGATATAAATATATATTATTTCAAGATGATTTAAAGTGAATTCCGGCATTTAAATCTTATGTTTTCTGGTAATTAGTGATTTTCAATTATTGTAATGGAATGGAATCTTTGACTATTTTAATAGTTGGATACTTCCAAATTGAAATCTGAAATTAAAACTAAGTGTTTAATAAAAATATAAAAATTGAATTTTTGTAACTTGTAAACCAAAAGATAATGGAATATCCTACAGATGATATATGTACAAAATTGATATTACGTACAAACGATATATGTACATTCTACAGACTTAAATAATATACAATTCTATGTTGTTTGACTGATGGGAAGTTTGGGAAATAATACTTTGAATCGTTTGAGGCTGTATGAATAATCTATTGATTAATTTCCTAAGGCTTTTCAACGTAAGGTACACATGCTAGTTTATTTATCACCCTTGTACGATGAAAAGTTTCTGAACCTTGACAAACTATTAGTTTTGGTTGATATGGATGTGTGATGGATTCTTTGTTGCATATAATGGTCGTACTGCTTTTGTTTGCATATGATTTTTATATATGTTGTGTTGCTTGTGCTATTGATTGGAGTAACTAGTATATTGATCTTCTACATAATTTTAACTCTTATGGATTATGTAAGTAAGATACAGATTTATGGAAGCAATAACTGTTGCTTTTGGTTCCACGAATAGAGCTTTGTTTGCCCGACAAATATGTATGTTTTTGGATTACAGTTTTGTAGTGGTATTTTATTGTTTTTTCCATGGTTGAGACACTTTATTATTAAAATAAGATGTATACCATGTAATTACTGATATATTTTTTAGACCTAGCCGTGCAATGGAGATGTTACCGAAATTTGTCATAAATTTTGGATTTAGAAATTTTTTCGTGGAAGTTGAGTTATTTCGAAATTTATATTAACTTAAATATGTAAGTTGATTGTTTATAAATCGACTATTTGAATAAAATATATCAAATTTCTTGATTCTTTCTTGTTCCTTTTCGGGTACAAAAAGTTTTGAGTGAGGGAGATTATAACGACCCGTATTTTTGTCAATTAAACATATTAAATTAAATAGGACCTTTGAATTTAATATAGTTAGAAAGTAAAACTTATTATTTATTAATGTAAATATTTGTTAGAATATAAAACATGATTTCAGATAAATTCTAAAACAATAAATTTCAATGAGATAAAAGATGGTAATGCATATTAAAATATAACTTAATGATATTGGTTTGAATATAATTGTAACAGCCCGCAAACCCATACCCCTTGAGTCGACCATATTCTCTATCATATCAACTCAAAGTGAACGGAAATACGAACCATTAGGGTTAAAGAAGAAGGAGGTAGAAGAAGAAATAGAAAACAATATCAGAATGCTCACCATCGCAGTGGAACAATATATAATAGTTAAATGACTGATCTTTATACAAAAAGAGCTATATCTGTTTATACATTACATCATCAGAGTACAAAAAATTCATAGCACTCAACTGGACAGTTATCATAACCTGTCCCGACAAACTAACTATGCAGTTAATCAAACACAGTGGAATATTTATCAAATACGTGTGATACGTCTCGCCATCCAGCTCGTCTCCTGAGCTGCACAACATCCTATCTTGTATCTATAATACTCTGTTTGATCCGAGCATTATAGTTAAATAACACCGAGTTAGTCAGGAAAACCAAAGTTATAAATACACTCAATTGAATTATTAAAGTTTCGAAAATCCTTTGAAATCAAAGGTATCTCGTAAGACCACGCCACAAATAAACATGCCGGGTTTTTACCTTATGGTAATCAAAACATTTCTTATAAAATCCTCTGATATTATAGAAGTGTCCATATACAAATACTTATTCAAATAGCCGAAATTGTTACATTATTAAATTCCAGCAATACTAAGCTCTACAAACAAAACCGTAAAGGTACGTAGGGAGAATGGATTTCCAGCCAATGACTAGGTACTGGAGTACCACCTCTCACGGTACCTGGCCTAGATCAGCATACCGAGGATCCCCCCTGAATCCTCTACAACACAAGACCGAAGCTACCCCTTACTAAATAGTCCGAATAAGATCACCCACGGTTGGGATCAGCAACCGCCCACACAGCCGAATAAAAAGGGACCTCTAGACAGTGACGACCTTACCCTAATTGGATGCTACCCACTTAGCCTTGCTGCATAAACCCTAATTTTTAGTCATTCCCGGTTGATGAGGTTCGAGGCTCAGCGTTACCTTTTAAAACATTTTCACTTAGAATGCTACCGTCCTCCGGACGATGTTCTGAAAGCATTCATCCATACAAGTTCGTTTCGGGTTCGAATGGAACGGAAGGCACTATTCCTACTACATCCATTTTGGAACCACTCTCAGGATTAGTAGTGATTAGCCCTTGCACTTCACTGCTCCATCTTCGACTCCAAACTCTTGCCTTCCTCACGAAAACATTCAAACCGGATCGAAGTGGTTTTCGGAAAATTAACCCTGATCCCGGACTCTTCGAAACGATCAGCGCATTGGACAATATTGATAGTCGGTTGTTTAACTATCAAATAACATTTACAAACAATCATCAGACCTTAATAATTTTCCTAAATTATTTATATCAAAATATCTTCACAAGATATTTCTCCACCCTTCGATCCTTTGAAAATAGCTTCAAATTACTTTTCTCTTGTGGAAATAAATTTCCACCCAATTGTTTATTTCCACTGAAAAATCACCAAGCCTTAATATTTAAATTTTAAAATGATTTTAAAACACTTTAGCCAAAAATATACTTTAAACATTTAAATTAAAAAGTACTTAAAACACTTTATTTAAAAATACTAGTTATGAAATTTATAATAATTTCTCATGTAAAACTAAGCTAAAACAAATCTTAAAATAAAAGTTTTGAAATTCTATACAAGTTTTTCAAATAAAAACTTTAGCCAAACTACTTTATAAAATATAAATATTAATAATTATCTTTTAATTCATAATACCCATTAACCCTTTAAAATTATTACTACTATAACAAATTTAATAAATATTCACCTTTAAAATTTTAAACAACTTAAACGGTAATTTCTCAAAAACATTCTTTTAAAACAACTCTAAACCTTTTAACTTATACTTAAAAATTTGCTTTGAAAACGTACTTGGCTTTTTAGGAAAATACACTTTCCTTTCAAACCTTTAACAATAAACCACTATTTATTTTAAAACAAATTACCCGTTCCTTTATAAATTCCCACCGTGAATTTATACTTTCGAATATCCACTGATATCTTATTTTACTTTATAAACCGAATTTATAAAATCCATAGTCTCAATCTCCTTTTAAATCTCCGTTTCAACACTTAACCAGTTTCCAAATCAATTTTTAAATCTTACTCCATTTTCAAAATAAATTCTCTATTTATTTTAAAATCCATAAATTTCTAGATTTCACTCCTTTATTATGATTTAAAATATTATTTAAACTGAAAATACCAATTTCATACTTTATTTCAAACTTCTTCTTTTATTTTTTTCCTAAACCATTTAAATCCTGAATTTAAAAATAAATCTTTTATTCCTTTAAATAATATCACTTAAGTTTAAAAATCCATTTATTCCCATTTATTCTAAAATCTCCTTTCCCCTACTCGAAATTATTTATTTGAATTTAAAATCAACTTCTATCTTTTTTTCCAATTCATTCTTTAATTATCCAAATTCTCTAAAATTATTTTACTTAACAATTTTCTCTTTTATTTCCCTTCAAAAATCCAATATTTATATTTTGATAACTCAATATACCAAATATATTCAATCGAACCATAGCATCCAATATTTCAATTTCCAATAATAATCAATAACCTATCACAGATTATCAAATAAAACATAGATTATAAAAATAAATTATACTACTTTGAGGAATCCAGTTGGATCCCTCTAACCTAATTTCCAGCATCCACAGATGTTAGTCAACAAATAAAGTACCAATTCCACTTCGAGGTGGAATATCGCGGTATAAAGGGTCATCCGCTATTATACGTGTCGCATAGGTTCTCATCCGCTATGTAATGCGGGAAATCAATCACTTCAATATATATATATATACACACACACACACACACTACTAATAATGTAAATTCCGTTAACTGCATTCAACCGTGTCTTTTTGAAATACCTAATATACCCCTCTGTCTTTCCATTCACATTCCCGCTTCGCAAGACCTAATTCGTCGTTTCTTCCCCAAATCAACCATATTCCCAAATTCAGTTTCAAACACCCTGATTCATCACTGCCAACATTTCAAAATTCCTTACCAATTTAAATTCAATTGTCACTGTCTTCCCTCATCGTAGTCGCCTTCAACATTTGCAGTTGCCGCCTTTAGCACCTTCACTTCCACTCCTTTTGGTCAACTCTCGTATATATAATATCACATCTAGAAAGTTCAAACAATCAACCAACAATTTAAGTTCAAACTATTTAAATTAACAGTAATCCAGACGAGTGATATTAACTCACCTTGGTTTTTAATTTGCAATCCCAATCCAATCTCGACTTGGTTTCATGATTCTTGACCTTGCATAAACATTAGATGTTTTGTTAACATTTGAACTAATTGAACCATTAATTCCCTTAGATTTAAACAACTAATTATTTATTTTAAACTAATTCTCCTTAGGTAAATTATTTTTAGTAACTAAAATAAATAAATAGTTTAATTAACCAAATAAACAAAATTAATCTCCATAAATTTAAAATAAAACTTTAAATAAAAATAGGTATATATGTATATTCATTCTATTTTATTATTATTGTTTTGAAACAACCTATATATTTTAATAATCTGCTTTTAAATAAACTCCATATATCATTTCTTTAAAATTCCTATATTTTCCTAAATCTTATAGATATATATAAACCATTTTTATCTCAGTATTTTAAACATGCATGTATAGATAATACTAAACTGCTACTGTATATATAGTTTCTGGTAAAAATTTTTTTTACTGCATTCTCATATATTTATTAAATCGAAATTGACAGGAAAGAAAAGAAAAGGAAGAAGATGGAGCCATACTATAGATTGACACCCCATCCTTCTCGAAACGAACTAACCAAGCCCTAGCTCCTATAGTGACTCGTCGCCGATCGATTTCCCCAATCCTAAACGTTTGCCCTATGTGACACCCAAAACGACCCCCACCAAGCTTTCAGCCGAGAATCACCATGCCTGGGAACCACCTTTGCGACTAACTCGCGAATCCAGCCTCGACCCTCCTAAGAAATCGATAGTCCAAGCACAACTCGATTCGCCAAACGCACCTCCGCCCTCGACAATCGCGACTTGTTCAGACCCCTAATCCATACGTCCATCAATCCAAGCACGAGCTCCCTCCGCGACCTCGCACGCTTGCCCGAGCTGCTCCTCGATCTGGTCAGAGGATTGGGAAATGGAAGTCACGGTCGAACATCTTCACAATTTGAAAAGATGAGAAGGGGAAATTCGATTTGAATCTCATGCTTACATTGGCCATTTTTTTTGAGTTCGATTTTCTCATTTTTGATTTTCTTAACGAAGACCAGATTTTATATTCTTTTATTTTTCTTTTTTAAAAGACGAAGAGAAAACACCTATATGTAATTTAAAACGGTAGGGGAACACGTGTTTATTAGGTGAACGTGTGCGGTAAATCGTAAAAACAATATTTAGTCTATAAAATATATACCCAATTTAATTCAAATTTTAAATTGTCCCGATAAATGCAACTCAAATCTTGACATCCTATCGAGGCATGCCACTAGGCATTTATAAGGTTGTACCCATATTTCGAACACAATGGAAAAGGTTTCGAGTCCTAATTCGATCGTGTGGAGAAGATAGCTCTTTGGACCTTATTATTATACTGGATTTTCGATTTAAATTTCCACACGTTTACTTGCCGTACGATCACACGACAACTCTAAATGCTACGAAATTGAAATCTGACAATAATACACTATTATGGATCCTATGGAATAGGTTTCATCGAATTCCGAGACTGTGCCTTGGAAGGCTATTTTTAAATATCGATTTAAACGATATATTTTTAAAACTGAAAAAAACACTTTCAAATGCAAATTTAAAACTTCTATTGCCTCCAGTATTATAAATATAAACTTTCTAAGCCTTTGAAATATTTTTAACAAGCTTAAAACCAAGATTCACTATTCTAACCAATTCTCAATTATTAAATTCAATGAATTAATTGCCAAATAAACAGTGATATTTGAAATTCAAGTTAAACTAACTTTCAAATATTTAAAATCAATTAAATATTTTAATTTCAAATATCTAGAAATTCCGGGTCGTCATATTCCTCCCTCCAAAAAAGAATTTCGTCCTCGAAATTACTAGTTAAGAGGAATGTCCCACAACCCGTTAATTCTTCTTCCCAAAATCAACAGTTTCAACACACCCAAACAATCTTTTATTAAAGATACTATCACACTTTCTAACTTCCTAAACTCGTCCATAACTTTCAAATAATATTATCCTTCAACCATTCAAATTATAATTCAAATTTAAATTTAAAACCAAATTTTAAATTGTCAAAATGTTCTCAAAAATTTTCTAACTCCCTAAATTTTTGAAAAATTTCGCCAGCATCTCTTTTGCGCGGCTAACTCGGTACAACTACAAAATGCGTCTACTTGCTTCCAGATTTCAAAAGAAATAAAATGCCAAGTGGCTAGACCAGAAAATCATCAAATTTCATATGGAAATTTAAATACATACCTTTTGTTTGGGCAATTCATATTTATCTTCTGTAATCAAAATCCCAATTTCGTTTTTGCTTTTAAAACACCTGTATATCCAATTTAGCAATAATGTCCGATTACAACATTCCAAATCATTTTATACATTTCTTTTACAAAAGTTTCAATATCTATTTTATTCAAGTCCATATGATGCACATATATCATCCGTACGCAATACCAATTTTGATCGCTCACTCAATCACACAATTCCACTTCCGAACTAGTATCGTCCACCCGACTTCCTAGTGCGAACTCATATCTGATTTTTTGATCAGAAACCGTCATTCTCCTTGCATAATCACAACTATGATCAAGAATTTCAAAATCAATCAAAATCCATATCCAGGGTTCGCCGTCGAAAATTGGGTGAAAAATCCCAACTTAGATCGATATAACTATCTCGAAATTCTATGCTCGAATTCTGGATCGAATCGCTATACGAATAAAAATAATATACGTACATCCTACGTATTTTGGCCCTATTGATTATTAGTTGTATCAATTTTCTTTTATTCACATTTATCTTTATTTACATTCACTTATTCACAAATATCCTTTCTTACCACCCTTATTAAAACTTCTTCACTATTAACTTAGAATATTTTTCCAATACCAATTTACTTAAAAATTTCACCATCCCTTTCTTAAACTCAATATAACTAATTTTATATACTTCTTATATTCATTCTCACTTTATCACTTAAGCCTTCAATTATTTTTATTTAATTTGTTTCAATTTCATTTTGAATTCAATTTACGTCCCAATATTAAATATTGAATTTGATTCATCTCGTCTCAAATCATACTTAATTAATCATTCCTTTAATTAGTTCCACTTATTAATTTATTTTTAAATCTCAATGTATTTTATTTCCAAACTTTAATTATTTTTAGTCCATTCGAACAAATTCTACACTTCATTTTACACAATTTAAATCAAGTATCATCCCAATATTCAATTTCATTTCATTTTCTTACCATTTAAATCAATCGGTTTACTTATTAACTTTAATTTCAATAATTTGTTTTATTTAGTCGAATCTGACTAATTTCCCAATTTACACAATTCAAATATTCAGTTCCAATCCTATTTACTTACAAATGTAAATTCATTTTTCTATCCATAATTTTGTTTCCAAGTTATAACCTTTTATTTAAGTAACCATTTCATTTAGTCTCCTTAGATTTTTCTTTAAATTCACTTTTACTTAACTATATTTAATTATACTCCGATTCAATTTAAATTTTAATCCTTTATAAGTTTTCCAAATTAAATTACATTTCATTTACTAACCTTCTTTAGTTTACTTCATTTGATTGGCTAACCTTTCTAACTTTATTCACTAGTCACACTTACTTTCATTAACTTTTTACAAGTTAATTTCATTTCCGAAAATTTCCAAACTTCAATCTCCAAATCTGTTTATAATCCATAAACATTTTTAGTCAAACTTCCAGAGTTTAAATCAGTACTCAAACACTCAAAACATTTTAATCCAATTTCAGAGTCTTCAACAATCTTTAAGTATTTCAAAATCGTTTTGAAATCAATTATATCCAAAATCCTTTGGTATCAAATTATCTTTTGAATTTTAAAACCAAATTCAGTTTTACAAACAGTCCATTTTAAAGCAATTTGGTAGCAGTTCCTTTTTAGGAAACTCGAAAATGAATACCAATGATGTCGCGATCATCATCGGAGTTATTTTCCAACGATCGAAAAGAGTTCAGTGCTTTTATATCTTTAAAACCCTTCAAATATTTTAATTTCTAAACCTCACCTGATTTTAAATCCAATTCAAAAATATTTCCGAAATAATATCACCTTTATTTCTCCAAAACCATTTGAAAATCATTTTCAAACCCAAAGGAAATTAAGTTTCCCAATTTTTCAAATTTCAAATCCTTTCTATCTATATTCAAATATTACTTTGGAATTGTTTTTTCATTTTCAATTATAAATCACATTTATAATTCAATTTACAAATCCCATTTTGTATATGAATTTATTTCTTAGCTTTCAATTTCTTATTCAATTTTCACACTTAAATCATAATAATTTAATATTATCACTTCCTAACAACCAGGCAAGCATATACTATAATAATTTACAGAAAATTATTTCTTTTATATATAAAAATAATTTGGGTAAAATTATTTCATTTACCCTATTGTAAAACGATACTGTGTCGGCTTATCTTGTTTAAGAGTTTAGAAACCCCTATCGATGACGTGACGTCCCACATATCGACCAAAATCCATAAACACTTAACCAATAAATCAATACAATATAAAAACAATTTTATATTCACTAACAAATGCGCGCTCATATCTATTAATACACTCAAACTCATTCTAAAGTACTATGGACTCTATTTCCAATGAGTAATTCCCACCAGAGCAAGGTTCTCGCTTAACCTTCTGTTCTGACACCACTATAACAGCCCGCAAACCCGTACCCCTTGAGTCGACACTATTATCCATCATATCAGCTCAAAGTGAACGGAAATACGAACCATTAGGGTTAAAGAAGAAGTAGGTAGAAGAAGAAAATGGAAAACAATATTAGAACCTCACCATAGTAGCGAAACAATATATAAGAGTTAAATGATTGATCTTTATACAAAAAGAACTATATCTGTTTATATACTACATCATCAGAGTACAACAAATTCATAGCACTCAACTGGACAGTAATCATAACCTGTCTCACAAACTGACTATGCATTTAATCAAACAAAGCGGGATATTCATCAAATACGTATGATACGTCTCGCCATCCAGCTCGTCTCCAGAGCTCCACAGCAGCCTATCCTGTATCTATAATACTCGGTTTGACCCGAGAATTATAGTTAAATAACATCCGAGTTAGTCTCGAAAACCAGAGTGAGAAAACACACTCAATTGAATTATTAAAGTTTAGAAAATCCTTTGAAATCAAAGGTATCCTATAAGACCACGTCACAAATAAGCATGTTGGGTTTTTACCTTACGATAACCAAAACATTTCTTATAAAATCCTTTGATATTATAGTAGTGTTTATATACAAATAATTCTTCAAATAGCCGAAATTGTTACATTATTAAATTCCAGCAATACTAGGCTCTATAAACAAAACAATAAAGACACGTAGGGAGAATGGATTTTCAACTAATGACTAGGCACTGTGGTACCACCTGTCACGGTACCTGGTCTAGATCAGCATACCGAGGATCCCCCCTTAATCCCCTGCAACACAGGACCGAAGCTACCCCTTACTGGATAGTCCGAATAAGATCACCCCGCGGTTAGGATCAGCAACTGCCCACACAGCCGAATAAGAAAGGACCTCTACACAGGGATGACCATACCCTACTTGGGTGCAACCCACTTAGCATTGCTGCATAACCCCTGATGTTCAGTCATTCTCGATTGATGAGGTTCGAGGCTCAGCGTTACCTTTTTAGAACATTTTCACTTAGAATGCTCACCGTCCTCCTGACGATGTTCTGAAAGCATTCATCCATACAAATCCGTTTCGGGTTCGAACGGAACCGAAGGCACTATTCCTACTACATACATTTTGGAATCACCCTCAAGATTAGCAGCGATTAGCCCTTGCACTTCACTGCTCCATCTTCGACTCCAAGCTCTTGTCTTCCTCACGAAAACGTTCAAACAGGATTGAAGTTTTCGAAAAATTAATTCCATTTTCGGACTCTTCGAAACGATCAGCGCATTGGCCAATATTGACAGTCGGTTGCTTAACTATCAAATAACATTCACAAACAATCATCAGTCCTTAATAATTTTCCCAAATTATTAATCTCAAAATATCTTCACAAGATATTTCTCCACCCTTCAATCCTTTGAATATAGTTTCAAATTACTTTTCTCTTGTGGAAATAAATTTCAACCCAATTGTTTATTTCCACTGAAAAATCACCAAGCCTTAATATTTTAATTTTAAAATGATTTTAAAACACTATATCCAAAAATATACTTTAAACATTTAAATTAAAAACTACTTACAACACTTTATTTAAAAATACCAGTTATGAAATGTATAATAATTTCTAATGTAAAACTTAAGCAAAACAAATCTTAAAATAAAGTTTTGAAATTCTATACAAGTTTTTCAAATAAAAACTTTAGCCAAACTACTTTAAAATAAAACTACTTTATAAAATATAAATACTAATAATTATCTTTTTAAATCATAATACCAATTAACCCTTTAAAATTATTACTACTATAACTAATTTAATAAATATTCACCTTTAAAATTTTAAACAACTTAAATAGTAATTTCTCAAAAACATTCTTTTAAAACAACTCTAAAACTTTTAACTTATACTTAAAATTTTGCTTTGAAAACGTACTTGGCCTTTCAGGGAAATACACTTTTCTTTCAAACCTTTAACAATAAACCACTATTTATTTGTAAAACAAATTACCCATTGCTTTATAAATTCCCACCATGAATTTAAACTTCGAAATATCCATTGATATCTTATTCCACTTCATCTCGGTATTTTAAACATGCATGTATATATATATATATTACTAAACCGCTACTGTATATATAATTTCTGGTAAAAATTTCTTTTTTTACTGCATTCTCATATATTTATTAAATTGAAATTGATTGGAAAGAAAAGAAAAATAAGAAGATTGTAACAATCCGGAATTTTTGACAGCGTATTTTAATAAATATTTAATCTAATTTAAATAAAATACAAACTTTTCAATTTTTAAACTGATGAGATCTTTGATATTTAACAGTTATATGTTTTATAAAAAGAAAATTTTGATTTGAAAAGTTAAAATAGAATGCTTCAAACCCATTAAAACAAAATCTGTCTTATACACTAAAATCAAAGATTTTATATTGTTGATATTTAATCTAATAAAATGAAATTGAAATGATAAGTTTAAAAATTAACAAACATAGTAATGTTAACATAAACATGGAAATCTAATGCATAAGTATAAAACAATATAAATAATTATAAACATAAACATACAAAACTAGTATAAAACATAATCATAAATATTAGAATGTAACTAAAGAGATAAATGTACAAATATCAATTATAACTTAGAAGTATAAAAATGCAAGTATATGATGTGAATTAATGTTTGATAATTGAACTACAAAATAGGATAAATTAAGAAAGCATAAACATGGAAATCATACATGAACAACATAAATTTTAATAAAGATCTTTGTCCAGAAATAAAAAAGAATGTAAGCCAGTAATAAAACTTAGGTGCTGGAAATTTATATATATAAGAAAACAAGTTTTACTTTAATATAATAAAACAAAATATGTGTCTTACAGGATATGCTTGGCCGAAATAAAAAAATATATTTGTACAACACATAAGAGTATTAGTAAACGTTAAATACTTGTTATCATAATTAAGAGCATAAACAATTAATAGCACAACATTTTGTTCATGAAAGTACTATAACCGAAATTCTTGTAATAAAATTCTTTCTGCAGAATACTACTTAGCCAATAAAAAGAAAGAATGACAATACAAACAGAAACTGTCTAGATCAACCTATAATTATTCAGCTACTTCTATATAAATCCAATATGTATTATGTTCGTAGATAAAAACTTGACTAAACCTACAAACAACTTTTCTTTCCAAACTTAAAATTTAATTCAAAACAGAGAAAAGAAAAAAAAAGAGTTTCAGGGAATTTCTTTCTGCAGTGTTTTCCTCAACACATCATTTCTGTTCAACCGTTATTAGGTGAGCAAACTTACCTATTTTAAATCTAAACCTGTATCTTTAGTTTATAAATGGTAAGTGCTTTGATATTTGTTTTAAATGAATAGCCTTGGGTATTTCCTATTGCTTTGGTAGTACAGGTAGCTGTTCTTCAAGATGTTTTTGAAAATCTGAACAAAGTAAAGCCAAGAAATTTATTAAAACTTGTTCATATAATTTTTGTAACTTGGTGTTGTTGCTGATTTAAGTTAATTATCTTAAACATAGGCCTGAAACTTGTTTTCAAGTATAACAGTAAGATATAAACATTGTTATTGCAAGATTACAGGAAAAATAATTAAAAGGATCAAGAATTCGAATGTTTAAATTTGTAAATTCAGTAACATATTTAGATTTCATACACATAATTATGATTTTTAGCGTAAAAATTATGATTTTTAAGCAAGAGTATGAAGAGAAGTTTTATAATGAAACTTAAATGGGTTTTTGCAAATTTTGGAAGATTGAGTTAATTTTAATTTCTGTAAATTGATATGAAGCAAGTTTGTAATCCATTTAACACAAGAAAAATGCTGGAAAAATTATTCAATGAATGGATTTTGGGTTTGAATCTAAAATAGGGTTTAAGTTCATATTTTCAATGCTCTGTAAAACAAATTGTTTTCGGCATCATATGGCAACCGAGTGGAATGCGATTTTAGGTGGAGTTAGGGGGGATGTGAGCGAAGTTCTGGTGGAGTTCCATCACCTCCGGTGATGGATGGTGGCCACACGAAGGAATTGTCAGTGGGTGTTTGCGTCGCATGTTCGAGCTACAGGTCATTTTTTGCCTTCGATCGATTCGTGTTGGTTTGAGTGATGTATTCGTATGAGTGGACGATTTGGGGTTTGTGGACGTTGTCGCGAGTCGCCGGAGACGTAGTGGACTACCGTGCACGTGCACGGTGGTGGAGAGGGGTCTGTTGAGTGGCTGTGAGTCGTCGCGTGCTCGTACTCGTGTAATTTGAGGGTTGCTTCGGGATTGTCTTCGGTCGTTTACGTGAGTGATTTCTGCGGTAATTTATAACTTTACTTAAACTGTTACTAAAAAAAATGATAAGAAGAAAGGAATCAGGGAGAGGGAGAAGAAGATAGAGAGTGTGAGAGGGAGACGCACGGGAAAAAATTCGAGACTTGCTCGAGTAAAAGAAGGTGCGGTCTCGGGTCTTTTTCTAATTGGTCGAGCATAGATTTGGTTTATGTATTTTTGTTATAATTGAGTTAACTAAATAATTTGTTAGTTAGGCTAATCTTTGTTTTAAAAGCTTAATAAGGTAAGTATGTAAAGATAGGTGATTAATAATAAGTAATTAGAATGTTAATCAATTTATACTTGAGATTTTTAAATTGATAACTTTAAATTAATTTTGTAATTTAAAAATAAATCATACGTTAAATCAATTTAAAATCTTAAGAACGTTAGCTAATTAATAAAAGTTAATTAATTAACTTAAGTTATTAATTAGGGGTTATATTTTAATTAAATTGAAAATAAATGGTTTATTAAAGTAATTTGTGATAATTAAATAAGTAATAAACTTTAATAAGTACGTTATGAATTAATAATTAAGAATCAACTAATTAACTGAGTAATTAAGTAACATTAATGAATAGAAGTTAATTAATTAAATAAGTAATTAAAGATTAGGTAACTAATAAATTAATAAGTTAATTAAACAGTAATTAATTAAACAGAATAAAGTAGTTTATTCTTGAGCAATAAATTAAGTTAAGTAAAACCAAACTGTTTGGTATGCATTGATAATTCTGTTTGATTGACTTTGATATCAGTTGATGATATTTCTGTGATATGTTATGATATATTATAGATACCTGTGATAACTATGTATGATCTATCTGTGATATCTGTTATTAAATTAAACTGTTAAGTTAAATAGACAACTTGGCCCTTAAATGGTGTTTGGATTCCGATGAGACCGGGATCGGAAGAATCAAATTTTGATTCTCCGAAAACCACATCGATCCAAATTAAACGATAGGTCATGACTTATCAATTGGAGATCGAGATGGTGTTTCAGAATGCAAGGGTTATCGTCGTTAACTCTGAGGGTGATTCCAAAATGAGTGTAACGAGATAATGCCTTCGGTTTCGTTCGAACCTGGAACGAACTTGTATGGATTGAATGCTTTCAGCACATTGTCAGGCGGACGATGAGCATTCTAAGAATAATGTTCAATAAAGGTAATCGCAGCCTCAAGCCTCATCAATCGGGAATGGCTAAAACAGGGGAGATGCAGCAAGGTTAGGTGGGTCATGCCCAAGCAGGACAAGATATTCCCCTGTCTAGATGTCCCTTTTTATTTCGGCTGTGTGAGCAGTTGTTGGACACAACTGCGGGGTTATCTTGTCCGGGACTGTTCAGTAAGGAATGGTTCCGGCCTTGTGTTGTAGGGGGTCGGGAGTGATCCTCGGTACGGTGATCTAGGCCCCGTACTGTGACGGGTGGTACCCCAGTAGCCCTGCCATTGTTGAAAACCATTTTCCCTACGAGACCCTACGGTTTTGATTTGTATTACCCAATTTCGTGGCTAGTAGCTGGAATTTAATGAATGCAACAATTTCGGCTATTTTCTATTTACTTGAAAACCCTAGACACTATTATAATATCACTGAATTTCCTATAAAATGTTTTGGTTAGCGTAAGGTAAAAACTTACCAGTATTTATTTGTGGGGAGTCTTACGTGATACCTTTATTTCAAATGATTTTCAAAGTTAAGCAATTTTAACCCGTTTACTCATACCAGACCCATGTCTGACCCGGAGTTTATATTTTGTTTCTCATAAACTCTTGGGTACTCAAATTTTTATGAGTAGCCAAGTGATAGGTATTGGAAGTGTTGATTTTCTAGAGAAGCTTTTGGGAAGAAGACTGACGTATGTATTTATATATGTAGTCCGATGTGTAGTTAGTGTATGCTGTATTTTGGATGTATGTATGGACATATATGTATATGACAGCCCTGTTATGTGATATTGTATAACTCTGATGTATGTATAACTATGTAATAGTATGTGATGTATTATATTTTGTTCCATTCCGCTGTGAGATTCTGATGTTTTTATTCTTTCTTTCTATTCTTTTCTATTTCTACCCCTTTCTTTCTTAATGATGAAACGTCTTTCTAGGTTGAGAAAGGCGGGTCGTCACAGTTGGTATCAGAGCGCTAGGTCGAGCGATTACCTAGGCTCTTGTGTTATATTTATCTTGAGAGTGCGTATTTGTAATTTCATATAATTATATATATATATATATATATATCCAAATTTGTTGAGTTACCTGTTCAGGTGACCGACATGAGTTCCGAAAGAAGAGGCAGAGTTAGGGCCAGTACTTCAATAGATAATGGACGGAGTCAAAATGTTAGTGAGGCTGTCAATACAGTACCGTCTCAAGTTAGTTTTGCAGCTTTATGTAAGGATTTCAAAAATCTTGGAGGCCAACCATTCAAAGGTTCATAGTCAATAATTGAAGTTCAAGACTGGCTACGCTCTTGCGAACGCATTTTCAAGAGCATGAAATTGTCTGATGAGCGTAAGAGGCATATGGCATCGTGGCAACTGCAAGGTGGTGCAGCAGCATGGTGGGATTCAACTATTGCAAATATTTCTGAGGATTACATTTCATGGGACAGATTTAAGGAATTGTTTGAAGAGAAGTTTGTGCCAACGGCAGGGAGAACCCGATTGTATCAGGATTTTCTGTATTTGAAGTAGGGTAGTATGTCTATTTCGGAGTATGAAACCAGATACAACGAACTCTCTTGTTATGGACCAGGACTCATTGATACTCCTCTGAAAAAGAATAAGAAATTTGTGCAAGGGTTGAGGCCTGAATTCCATGGAAAATTGACAGAGCTTCTGAAGGGATCTTTTGTTGATTTGATTGATATGGCATTGAGATATGAAAGTTTGATGAGTAAGAAATCGGTGGCTCCAGTTGCAGCTTCAGGTGGGAATTTCACCAATCCAAATAAGCGAAAGTTCGATCCTAAATGGAGAAAGCCGAATAAGAAGAAACCTGGAAATAACAACGGACCTCGAAAGTGCTACATTTGTCAACAGGAAGGGCATTTGGAAAATAAGTGTCCTAGAAAAGGATTCCAGCAGCAACAACAGCAATCGCATCAGAGTTGCCCGGGATCAGCTATGGTTCAGAAATCATTATGCTTTAATTGTCATCAGCCAGGACACATGATCAAGAATTGTCCACTTCTGCAGAGAGCACCTCAGAATAAAGTTTTTGCTTTGGAAGCCGGACCATCTTCTTCTTCGATGAGAAAAGAAGTATTAGAAGATACTTTACTTTTAGATGGAAAATATTAAAGTTTTGTTTGATTCGGGTGCTTCCTTGAGTTTTATTTCTTTGGATTTTGTTGAAAGGTTTTCTCTTACCCCTAGTTCTGTAGACAGTCCTATCTTGGTATCTAATCCTATAGGAGGGGTGACCAAATTAGACACTATCTGTAAGAACTTGAAGATCTCTTATCTATCCCACAGCTTTTTTTGTGACCCGTATGTGTTGAATTTTAAGTGATTTGATCTTATTTTGGGAATGGATTGGCTGGACAAGTATAAATCTGTTTTGAATTGTGATGAGAGAACAGTTTCGTTGGAAACTGATCTGGGTAGAATTGCCAGAGTGTCGTGTGATAGTTCTGGAATTCACTTGAGCAGTCTTTTGCATGGAATTGAGACTTCTAAAGAGAGAGTTGAAGACATCGATGTGGTTCAAGATTTTGCTGATGTATTTGAAGAAGTTAAGTGTCTGCCACCACATCGAGAAATAGAGTTCCGTATTGATTTGATTCCAGGAGCTGTGCCAGTGATTCAGCCCAGTAGGAGAATGGCTCCTAGGGAAAGAGAAGAGTTGATTGAGCAGACGCAGGATCTTTTAGAGAAGGGGTTGATTAGACCCAGTTTTTCTTGTTGGGGTTCAGCAGCAGTATTTGTAACCAAATCGGATGGATCACTGAGGTTCTGTGTGGATTATAGAGAATTGAACAAAGTGACTATTCGTAATAAATATCCTCTTCCTCGCGTCGATGATCTTTTTGACCAGTTGCATGGTGCTTCTATCTTTTCTCAATTGGATCTAGCTTCAGGTTTCCACCAGTTGAGGGTAGCTGAAGACAATATTCCCTTGACTGCATTTAGGGGACCGAATTGTTTCTATGAGTGGTTGGTTATGCCGTTCGGATTAACCAACGCTCCTGCCTACTTCGTTGACCTCATGAATTGAGTCTTTAGGGATGTGTTGAATAAGTTTGTGCTGGTATTTATTGATGATACCTTGGTCTATTTCAAATCCGAAGAAGAGCACAGGGAACATTTGAGGATTGTATTGGAGACTCTGAGGAAGCATGTGTTGAAGGCGAAGTTTTCGAAGTGCCATTTCTGGAAATCGGAAGTTAAATTTTTAGGGCACATTGTTTCGGGTGAAGGCATTTCTGTAGACCCAGCGAAAGTAGAAACTATTCTGGAATGGAAACAGCCAGAGACACCGACGGAAGTTCGCAGTTTTCTAGGATTGGCTGGCTACTACAGGAAATTTATCAGGGATTATTCCAAGATTTCTTCGCATCTGACCAAGCTGGCTAGAAAGGGAGCTAAATTCAAATGGACATCTCAGTGTGAAGAAGCTTTTCAGGAATTGAAGATAAGGCTTACTAGTGCACCAGTACTTGCTATTGCGGATGGGAAGAGCAAATTCAAGGTTTACACTGATGCTTGTATTGTTGGTTTAGGAGCAGTTCTGATGCAGAATGGAAGGGTTATTGCGTATGCTAGTCGGCAGTTGAAGCCTCATGAGAAAAACTACGCTACGCACGATCTTGAACTGCTAGCCATTGTTTTTGCTTTGAAAATTTGGAGATATTATCTTTTGAGAGAGAAATTCGAATTGTTCACGGATCACAAACGGTTGAAATATCTTTTCTCTCAAAAAGATCTTAATCTGAGACAGCAGCGGTGGGTTGAATTTCTTGCATCCTATGATTTGGATATTCTGTACACTCCAGGGAAAGCGAATGTCGTAGCTGATGCTCTCAGCAGGAACGCAGTTCTATCTCTTCTGGAAGTGATTCCATCTCTTATTGAAAGGATCTCAAGCAAGCAAGAATCTGATAAGATGTTGAGGAGAATCATTAAAAGAGTCAGGAAGGGTCTGTGTCCTAGTTTTGAAATCGATGGCCAAGGAACACTAAGGATTAACGGGAGAATATGTGTCCCGAATGATAAGGATTTGAAGCAGGAAGTCTTATCAGAGAGTCATCGTTCCAAATTTAATATTCATCCGGGAATCTCGAAGATGTATAAAGATATGAGGAGAGTCTTTTGGTGGAAGGGCATGAAGGAAGATGTAGCTGCTTTTGTGAACAATTGTGCCATCTGCCAACAAGTTAAGGGTGATCAACAGAAATCTGCCGAGTTATTGCAACCTCTGGAAATTCCGAATTGGAAATGGGAAATGATCTCGATGGATTTTATTGATGGTTTTCCTAGAACCAGAAAAGGGAATGATGGTATATGGGTTATTGTAGATCGTTTAACTAAGAGTGCCCATTTTATACCGGTTAAGGCAACCCGCACTGCAGTTTCTTTGGCAGAAATTTTCTTGAAGGAGATAGTTCGATTGCATGGTGTTCCAGTCAGCATAGTAAGTGATCGTGATCCTATTTTCACTAGCAAATTTTGGAAAGCTCTGCAATCAGCAATGGGAACATATTTGAGATTGAGTACAACCTATCATCCTCAAACGGACGGACAGACGGAGAGGCTGAATCGTATTCTTGAGGATATGCTACGGGCTTGTGTTTTAGATTTTGGAGGATCTTGGGAGGACCATCTTCATCTAGTGGAATTTTCTTAGAATAACAGTTATCAAGCGAGTATTAAGATGGCTCCTTATGAAGCTTTATACGGAAGACCGTGTAGATCCCCATCTTGTTGGATTGAATCGAAGGATCATCTTGTGCTCGGACCCGATCTTATTCGAGAAGCTTCTGCGAAGGTTGAGCTTATCAAGAAAAGGATGAAAGCTGCTCAAGATCGTCAGAAGAAATATGCGGATAGAAGACGAAGACCATTGGAATTTGAGATCGGAGACTTGGTTTTTGTTAAAGTTTCCCCAATTAAATGTGCCATAAGATTCGGAAAGACGGGAAAACTTGCTCCGAGATACATTGGACCATTTTGAGTGTTGGAAAGAATTGGAGCTGTAGCCTACAGGATTGAATTGCCAGAGTGGATGTCTGGGATTCACAATGTGTTTCATGTATCACATTTGAGGAAATTTGTTCATGATCCCTCACTGGTTGTAGAACCGGCAATTCAAGAAGATTTGGAAGTTGAACCCATTTTAACTGTGGTCAGAAATCCAGTTCAGATCATGGATCAAGACGAGAAGCAACTCAGGAACAAAGTGGTGAAACTCGTCAAGGGCAATGGAGTGAGGATCCCAGAGATTGTACCTGGGAAACTCTCGATAGTTTTAAGAATGCTTATCCAGATTTATGTTCGGATAACTAGTGATGGTTGTTAAGATAGACTGTTTGATTGTGTTATAGTATGAATGATATGTATGTTTGGATTGTTAATACAAAAGCTTTTGAATTAACTGTTGTTTTAAATTTCGGGGACGAAATTCTTTTAAGAGGGGAGGAATATAACAACCCGGAATTTTTGACATTTTAATAAATATTTAATCTAATTTAAATTAAATACAAGCTTTTCAATTTTTAAACTGATGAGATTTTTGATATTTAACAGTTATATGTTTTATAAAAAGAAAATTTTGATTTGAAAAGTTAAAATAGAATGCTTCAAAACCATTAAAACAAAATCTGTCTTATACACTAAAATCAAAGATTTTATATTGTTGATATTTAATCTAATAAAATGAAATTTAAATGATAAGTTTAAAAATTAACAAACATAGTAATATTAACATAAACATGGAAATCTATTGCATAAGTATAAAACAATATAAATTTATTTATAAACATAAACATACAAAACTAGTATAAAACATAATCATAAATATTAGAATGTAACTAAAGAGATAAATGTACAAATATCAATTATAACTTAGAAGTATAAAAATGCAAGTATATGATATGAATTAATGTTTGATAATTGAACTACATAATAGGATAAATTAAGAAAGCATAAACATGGAAATCATACATGAACAACATAAATTTTAATAAAGATCTTTGTCCAGAAATAAAAAAGAATGTAAACCAGTAATAAAACTTAGCTGCTGGAAATTTATATGTATAAGAAAACAAGTTTTACTTTAATATAATAAAACAAAATATGTGTCTTACAAGATATGCTTGGCCGAAATAATAAAATAATAATAATATATCTTTGTACAACACATAAGAGTATCAGTAAACATTAAATACTTGTTATCATAATTAAGAGCATAAACAATTAATAGCACAACATTTTGTTCATGAAAGTACTATAGCCGAAATTCTTGTCATAAATTCTTTCTGCAGAATACTACTTAGCCAATAAAAAGAAAGAATGACAATACAAACAGAAACTGTCTAGATCAACCTATAATTATTCAGCTACTTCTATATAAATCCAATATATATTATGTTCGTAGATAAAAACTTGACTAAACCTACAAACAACTTTTCTTTCCAAACTTAAAATTTAATTCAAAACAGAGAAAAGAAAAAAAAAAGAGTTTCAGGGAATTTCTTTCTGCAGTGTCTTCTTCAACACATCATTTCTGTTCAACAGTTATTAGGTGAGTAAAATTACCTGTTTTAAATCTAAACTTGTATCTTTAGTTTATAAATGGTAAGTGCTTTGATATTTGTTTTAAATGAATAGCCTTGGGTATTTCCTGTTGCTTTGGTAGTACAGGTAGCTGTTCTTCAAGATTTTTTTCGAAAATCTGAACAAAGTAAAGCCAAGAAATTTATAAACACTTGTTCATATAATTGTTGTAACTTGGTGTTGTTGCTGATTTAAGTTAATTATCTTAAACATAGGCCTGAAACTTGTTTTCAAGTATAAAAGTAAGATATAAACATTGTTATTGCAAGATTACAGGAAAAATAATTAAAAGGATCAAGAATTCGAATGTTTAAATTTGTAAATTCAGTAACATATTTAGATTTCATACACATAGTTATGATTTTTAGCGTAAAAATTATGATTTTTAAGCAAAAGTATGAAGAGCAGTTTTATAATGAAACTAAAATGGGTTTTTGCAAATTTTGGAAGATTGAGTTAATTTTAATTTCTGCAAATTGATATGAAGCAAGTTTGTAATCCATTTAACACAAGAAAAATGCTGGAAAAATTATTCAATGAATGGATTTTGGGTTTGAATCTAAACTAGGGTTTAAGTTCATATTTTCAATGCTCTGTAAAACAAATTGTTTTCGGCATCATAGGGCAACCGAGTGGAACGCGATTTTAGGTGGAGTTAGGGGGGATGTGAGCGAAGTTCTGGTGGAGTTCCATCACCTCCGGTGATGGATGGTGGCCGCACGAAGGAATTGTCAGTGGGTGTTTGCGTCGCATGTTCGAGCTACAGGTCATTTTTTGCCTTCGACCGATTCGTGTTGGTTTGAGTGATGTATTCGTATGAGTGGACGATTTGGGGTTTGTGGACGTTGTCGCGAGTCGCCGGAGACGTAGTGGACCACCGTGCACGTGCACGGTGGTGGAGAGGGGTCTGTTGAGTGGCTGTGAGTCGTCGCGTGCTCGTACTCGTGTAATTTGAGGGTTGCTTCGGGATTGTCTTCGGTCGTTTACGTGAGTGATTTCTACGGTAATTTATAACTTTACTTAAACTGTTACTAAAAAAATGATAAGAAGAAAGGAATCAGGGAGAGGGAGAAGAAGATAGAGAGTGTGAGAGGGAGACGCACGGGAAAAAATTCGAGACTTGCTCGAGTAAAAGAAGGTGCGGTCTCGGGTCTTTTTCTAATTGGTCGAGCATAGATTTGGTTTAAGTATTTTTGTTATAATTGAGTTAACTAAATAATTTGTTAGTTAGGCTAATCTTTGTTTTAAAAGCTTAATAAGGTAAGTATGTAAAGATAAGTGATTAATAATAAGTAATTAGAATGTTAATCAATTTATACTTGAGATTTTTAAATTGATAACTTTAAATTAATTTTGTAATTTAAAAATAAATCATACGTTAATTCAATTTAAAATCTTAAGAACGTTAGCTAATTACTAAAAGTTAATTAATTAACCTAAGTGATTAATTAGGGGTTATATTTTAAATAAATTGAAAATAAATGGTTTATTAAAGTAATTTGTGATAATTAAATAAGTAATAAACTTTAATAAGTAAGTTATGAATTAATAATTAAGAATCAACTAATTAACTGAGTAATTATGTAACAGTTAATGAATAGAAGTTAATTAATTAAATAAGTAATTAAAGATTGGATAACTAATAAACTAATAAGTTAATTAAACAGTAATTAATTAAACAGAATAAAGTAGTCTATTCTTGAGAAATAAATTAAGTTAAGTAAAACCAAACTGTTTGGTATGCATTGATAATTCTGTTTGATTGACTTTGATATCTGTTGATGATATTTCTGTGATATGTTATGATATATTATAGATACCTGTGATAACTATGTATGATCTATCTGTGATATCTGTTATGTGAATTCTGTTATTAAATTAAACTGTTAAGTTAAATAGACAACTTGGCCCTTAAAATGGCGTTTGGATTCCGATGAGACCGGGATCGGAAGAATCAAATTTTGATTCTCCGAAAACCACATCGATCCAAATTAAACGATAGGTCGTGACTTATCAATTGGAGATCGAGATGGTATTTCAGAATGCAAGGGTTATCGTCGTTAACTCTGAGGATGATTCCAAAATGAGTGTAACGAGATAATGCCTTCGGTTTCGTTCGAACCCGGAACGAACTTGTATGGATTGAATGCTTTCAGCACATCGTCAGGCGGACGATGAGCATTCTAAGAATAATGTTCAATAAAGGTAATCGCAGCCTCAAGCCTCATCAACCGGGAATGGCTAAAACAGGGGAGATGCAGCAAGGTTAGGTGGGTCATGCCCAAGCAGGAAAAGATATTCCCCTGTCTAGATGTCCCTTTTTATTTCAGCTGTGTGAGCAGTTGTTGGCCACAACTGCGGGGTTATCTTGTCCGAGACTGTTCAGTAAGGAATGGTTCCGGCCTTGTGTTGTAGGGGGTCGGGAGTGATCCTCGGTACGGTGATCTAGGCCCCGTACTGTGACGGATGGTACCCCAGTAGCCCTGTCATTGTTGGAAACCCATTTTCCTTACGAGACCCTGCGGTTTTGATTTGTATTACCCACTTTCGTGGCTAGCAGTTGGAATTTAATGAATGTAACAATTTCGGCTATTTTCTATTTACTTGAAAACCCTAGACACTATTATAATATCACTGAATTTCCTATAAAATGTTTTGGTTAGCGTAAGGTAAAAACTTACCCGTATTTATTTGTGGGGAGTCTTTTGTGATACCTTTATTTCAAATGATTTTCAAAGTTAAGCAATTTTAACATGTTTACTCATACCAGACCCATGTCTGACCCGGAGTTTATATTTTGTTTTTCATAAACTCTTGGGCACTCAAATTTTTATGAGTAGCCAAGTGATAGGTATTGGAAGTGTTGATTTTCTGGAGAAGCTTTTGGGAAGAAGACCAGACGTATGTATTTATATATGTAGTCCGTTGTGTAGTTAGTGTATGCTGTATTTTGGATGTATGTATGGACATATATGTATATGACAGTCCTGTTATGTGATATTGTATAACTCTGATGTATGTATAACTATATAATAGTATGTGATGTATTATATTTTGTTCCATTCCGCTGTGAGATTCTGATGTTGTTATTCTTTCTTTCTATTCTTTTCTATTTCTACCCCTTTCTTTCTTAATGATGAAACGTCTTTCTGGCTTGAGAAACGCGGGTTGTCACAAAGATCGAACCTTACTGAAGCCCGACACCACATCCTTCTCGAAAACGAACTAACCAAGCCCTAGCTCTTATAGTGACTCACCGTCGATCGATTTCCCCAATCCTAAATGTTCGCCCTATGTGACACCCAAACGACACCCACCAAGCTTTCAGCCGAGAATCGCCGTGCCTGGAAACCACCTCTGCGACGAAGTCGCGAATCCTGCCTCGATCCTCGTAAGCAATCGATAGTCCAAGCACAACTCGATTCACCAAACGCGCCTCTGCCCTCAACAATCGCGACTTGTTCAGACCCCTAATCCACACGCGCATCAATCCAAGCACGAGCCCCCTCTACGCGGCCTCGCTCGCGAGCCCGAGCTGCTCCTCGATCTGGTCAGAGGATTGGGAAATGGAAGTTGCGGTTGAACGTCTTCACGATTTGAAAAGATGAGAAGGGAAATTCGATTTGAATCTCATGCTTACATTGGCCATTTTTTTTTTGAATTCGATTTTCTCCTTTTTGATTTTCTTAACGAAAACCAGATTTTATATTCTTTTATTTTTCTTTTTAAAAGACGAAGAGAAAACACCTGTGCGCGATTTAAAACGGCAGGGGAACACGTGTTTATTAGGTGAACACGTGTAGTAAATCGTAAAAACAATATTCAGACTATAAAATATATATCCAATTTTAAATTCAAATTTTAAATCGTGTCGATAAATGCAACTCAAAATCTTGACATCCGATTGAGACGTACCACTAGGCGTTTATAATATTATATCCTTATTTCGAACGCAATGGAAAAAGTTTTGAGTCCTAATTCGATCGTATGGAGAAGGTAACTTTTTGGACCTTATTATTATATTGAATTTTCGACTTAGATTTCAGTGCATTTACTTACCGTACGATCACACAACTCCAAACACTACAAAAATTTGAATCCGACAATAATACACTATTACGGATCCAATGGAATTAGTTTCGTCGAATTCCAAGACTGTGCCTCGGAAGGCTATTTTTAAATATCGATTTAAACGATATATTTTTAAAAATGAACAAAACACTTTCAAATTCCAATTTAAAACTTCTATTGTCTTTAGTATTATAAATATGAACTTTCTAAACCTTTGAAATATTTTTAACAAGCTTAAAACCAAGATTCACTATTTTAACCAATTCTCAGTTATTAAATTCAATGAATTAATTGCCAAATAAACAGTGATATTTGAAATTCAAGTTAAATTAACTTTCAAATATTTAAAATCAACTAAATATTTCAATTTCAAATATCCAGAAATTCCGGGTCATCACAATAATTAATAACCGTTTGAATGTAAATTCCATCAATCGTAACAATAAATGATAATAAAGAATGGGATAAACAATATTTTAAGTATGTTAGCATATAATAAGAAATCAATTATTAGGTTTGTTTATAAACAAATTTATAAACATTCAAATTATTAAGATGTAACAATTATTTTATTTCTCATTATTTATTAAATCCGTATTGATATTAATTTGTTAATCAATTGGAATTAGTGTAATTAAATATTTCAATTAATACGAGCAAAGACGTTAACTGTAAATTGAAGGGTGTGATAAATGGAAATTCATGATTTTTAAATACATAAGTTATTTGTTGATTTGATATAACAGACACTTAAATCAAAATAAAATAATTTGTTTGGAAATAGAATATAATGAATTAGGATTTTATTACGGTGTAATTAAATGTTGAAATTAAATTAATATTTAGATCTTGGATTTAACATGGAAAATTTAATTTCAAAAGATTATTAAATTTCTATTTAATCAAGAATGACGATAGGAAACTTTTAATTTAGAATTTAAAATTGATTAAATCAGTTTAATAACAATTCGTTTAATTAACATACGGAAATAAACATAATTTGATCTTTAAAGCTAACTTCTATGTACAATAGGTTTAGGGTTTGAAATTAATTTCATTGTGTTTAAAAATATTAAAACCCTACATTCTGATATATAGGATGACATATTTTCCTTTCGCGAACGAATAGGCTTTTCGGACCATTGTTATCATTTTGGCCCAATCGAAATTAGTTCCATCTGTTCTTGTTTTATCTTTGTCCATATATGTTGTTATGAAACCCTAGTAGCCTTCTATTCTATTTCTTGTACGCACTTTCGAATCTAATCTGCTCCTTTTCAATGGTGAATATTCCAAAACCCTAAATTTCCAATTTTCAATCTAATTCAAAAATTCAAAATGCTCAAATTCTATCAAATAATATATAATCGCGAAGCTCTTGATGAATGGAATCAGTGTCTTCAATTCGTTTCTACGATCAAGTTTTGCTTTGAAAAGAAATTGATGAAACAGTCTCGACCATTCGTTATAGGGCTTTGATTTATGTGGATCTTCAACCACTCGATGATCTGTAACGACCCGTATTTTACGTGTCGATAAATCATAGAATTTTTAGGTCGTTATTCTTTTCTAAGTTGTCAAGAGATAGCTCGTAAAGGGATTAACTCGTAGGTGGCTTAGGTCATGTGAAAGTTATGATTGGATTGGAGGAACTAACAGGTTAAGAGTAATGACTGACCTAAGAGTTACGAGTTAAGGTAGTTGGCGAGTTAAGGGTTGGTATATTAGGCTGTTAACGAGTTAAGGAGTTCGAGTCTTAAGTCGTAGACGACCTATAAGGTAGACGACCTAAGGAAGTTGCCGAGTTAGTAAGGCTAGCGAGTTAGCGAGTTAGCATAGCTAGCAAGTTAGCGAGTTAGCATAGCTAACGAGTTAGCGGGTTAGTGGATATAGTTAGCGACCTATAGATAAGCGACTTAGGCTGGTTAGCGACTTAAGGTGTTTATGATGGTTGCTGACTTAAGGGTTATCGGCCTAAGGTGATAAGCCGTGTGATAGCTTAGGTCGTATAGTGTTAGGTCGGCATAATGATAAGTCGTTTGGGACAACTTACCAACTTAACGAGTTAGGGGTTAGCGTATTGATTGTGTTAGGTCGGCAGTAAGATGGGTCGGTGTCTCTGTTGAGTCGGCTAGGGGTTAGGTCGTATTCGATTTAAGGTGATGAGTCGTAGGTCGTAGCATTTGTTGAGTCGTGGATGACTCATGGGATAAGTCGTGACCGACTTAAGGGGCGGACGACTCATGGGATATTCAGCCTATAAATAGAGGGGTTTGGCTCACTTTTTGGCACTGGATTTTGAAGCGACGAAGTGCTGCCATTTTAAGAGCTCGACTACAACGTTTCTTCACTTCTTTTCTCCACTTTGATCTAGTGCTAACGTCCATCCAAGTTCGAAGATCAAGATTGAAGATCCAAGAGCCAAAGTTGAAGATCTTCATCCAACGAAGCTAGATTTCATCGTTTCAAGCGGGATTTCGACGAATCAAGCTTGAATCCTTGCTGTCCAGATTTGAAGTGGTTATCTTTTGAGGTGTTTAGGTGATTCGGTGAGTGGTGGTTATCTCTCACGCGGACCCAAAGGAGCATATTGGTTTGGTGGTTTGTTGGAGTGTTGTAGATAGTGGTTTTATGCATTTTTCCTTAGATTCAAGTGTAGATCCATTACTTATAAAGATGTTTACTTTTGCAAGTTCATTCATCAAGTTGTAGAGACAAAACCCACGATTTATATTTGTTAGATCTATGCTAAAAACCCATGATTCATGTAAGTTATATCTATGCTCATTTATTTACGAAATTGCCATTGTAGTTATAAATGCCTACTTAGACCATATTTGATTACTTGATTGCTTAAGCTAATGATTGATTTGATTGACTGCTATGTATGTTAGTTGATTGATAGTTAGGTCTAGACAAGATGGTCGAAGATGATTCAAAAGCTAAATGGAAAGACTCTTTAATGGTGAAAGCTGCTTGTGGCATATGAAGCGGATGTTGAAGCTCATATGTATGGATTAGATGATGTTGAGATGGACTTTGCCATAATGCGAGGAGGCAAAGCATGGTATTGAGATGGACTTTGCCATGATGCGAGGAGGCAAAGCATGATGATGAGATGGGACGGGTCATGATGACGTTCCAAGCACGGGCTGTGACGACGTGCGAAGCTATGTTGATAACTCGGTGATGCGATACGGGTTGATGATAATGGTTAGCTTGAGAGGCGCTTGAGCTAGTATGAAAATAGTCGTCAAGGAGGATGACTAGGAGGCTGAGATCTCATCGTTGTTGAAGGTTCTAGCATGCTCAAAGCAAGAGTACGTTGGAACGGGCTGCGACGACGTTCCAAGCACGGGCTGCGACGACGTGCTAGTACTCTGGGTAGTTGCGAAAATTCCTAGGCACGGGCTGCGACGACGTGCGGAGTTATGTCTAGAACCGGGGTTACCATTAGCCCTTGACAGGTGGTCATTCAACTAACGGTGAAATCAAGGCAATGATAACAGTGATAGCCAGTGTCATGGATGTTTAGACGTTTGGTTGTATCATCATTCGGTCTCAAGAGCGGTGTTTTCCAGGTGCTTATCTGATCTTGGTTTAGTCCTTGGGGGTTTGTATTTGGAAAACATCGACCTTGACTCGAGTGATTATTGCTTTACCTTAATTACCTGTTATGTTATGCTTGCTTCTCCTTAGTGTGTGTCTGGGGTTATCACTGTAGAAAGAGGTGGAGTGGGATGGTTTGGTTCCTATTCCTTTTATCCCTTATGCTCTTTTGGTATGTTTGATAGTTGATTTACTGCTCACTAAGACTTTGTCTGACTCAAGGTTTTATGTCTCCTCTTATTACCTTGGGCTGTTCATCCATGTTGGGATGGGCAGACTAGGTAGTAGCTGACAGGTGCTGTTCATGGAGGTCTACGCTGATGACGACGAAGACGAGCAGGAGGCTTTTGCATATTATTTCTTCTTATATGGACTGGGTGTTCCGCTGCTGTATTTGTTTGAGTGTTTGTAGTGAGGCTTTGATGTATGGATGATTCATATTTTTGTATAAAACTACTATGATGCTTATATGATGGTGTTCTGTTCTATGGAGCTTCACTATATTATATTTCTCTATTGTATTTTATCCATGCGCTGTGAGTTGTACGATAGATTCTGCGATGTTTATTCTACCTTGACGGTCACCCATGGCTGCCTGGCACACCTTCAGAGCACCATTCCCTTGTTTCCGTGCGGGAGTCATGGGCGGTCGTCACATTTGAAGATGTGGAGACATTACCTATTGGGAGTTCGATTCGAGTTGTTTACGGATCATAAGTCGTTGAAGTATCTGTTCTCCCAAAAGGATTTGAATCTCCGACAGCAACGATGGCTAGAGTTTTTAGCATCGTATGATTTTGGTATAGCCTATACTCCGGGAAAAGGCAACGCAGTGGCAGATGCGTTAAGTCGAAGACATGTAGGATTGGGAGCCATGTTTTCGGAATGGAAGAGTCTCGAGTATTTGGCTGGGTTTGACTTCAGGCCTAGGTGTGAATTGGAACCTGAAATGTTGGCAAACTTATCAATAAGACCTACCCTTATGGAGAGAATTGGCGAGAGCCAAAAGCGAGACGATAAGCTTGTCAAGATTATTTGTGATTTGGAATCTGGATTGGACCCAGAGAAGGATAAAGGATTCGAGGTCGATCGAGAAGGTTGGCTTCGAAAGCAAGGACGACTGGTTGTTCCCGATGTAGATGGATTGAGAGATGAAGTTCTGAGGGAAAGTCATCACTCGAAGTTGGCGATTCATCCAGGTGGAAATAAGATGTATCGGGATATGAAGAGAACCTATTATTGGGAAGGCATGAAGAAGGATGTTGGAAATTTTATTTCCAAGTGTATGAACTGCCAGTTGGTGAAAGCTGAGCAGAAGAAGCCCAGTGGATTACTTCAGCCATTAGGGGTTCCTACATGGAAGTGGGAGCAAGTGTCGATGGATTTTATCGATGGTCTACCTAGAACCAGGACAGGGAATGAAGGGATTTGGGTCATCGTAGATCGTTTGACTAAGAGTGCAAGGTTCATTCCTATTCGATCGACTAGGACTGCATCGAAGTTGGCTGAGCTTTATGTTAAGTGGATAGTTCGATTCCATGGAATTCCGAAGAGTATAGTGAGCGATCGAGACCCTGTTCACTAGTGGATTTTGGAAAAGCTTCCAGGAAGTTTTGGGAACTGAGTTGTGTTTGAGTACAGCTTATCACCCCCAAACAGATGGTCAGACTGAGAGAGTCAACCGAGTTTTGGAAGATCTTCTCAGAGCCTGTGTTTTGGATTTCGGAGGATCATGGGAAGATCATCTTCATTTAGTAGAATTTGCATATAATAACAGTTATCAGTCAAGTATTGGTATGGCACCATCTGAAGCACTGTATGGAAGACCGTGTAACTCTCCGACATGTTGGTTGGAAACTGGAGAAAAGCTGATACTTGGGCCAGAAATGATTCAACAGACTTCGGATTGTATAAAGATCATTCGGCAACGAATGAAGGCAGCCCAAGATCGTCAGAAAAGTTATGCCGATAATCGTCGTAAGGATTTGGAATTCGACGTGGGTGATATGGTTTTTGTGAAGATTTCTCCATTGAAAAATGTTATTAGATTCGGAAAGAAAGGAAAGTTAACTCCGAGGTTTGTTGGACCATTCCCGATCATCGAGCGAATTGGGAAGCTCGCTTATAGATTGGAGTTACCGGAAAAGATGGCGGGAGTGCACAATGTTTTTCATGTATCTTATCTACGGAAGTATGTGCACGACCCAACTACAGTGGTTTCTGCTGATAGCTGTGAAGATTTAGAGATTGATCCAGTTGTTTCGAGACCTCGTAAGCCGCTTCGTGTGGTTGAAACCGACACGAAACAGCTTAGGAGGAAGACGATTACGTTGCTCAAGGTACAATGGAGTGATGATGTTGACGACTGTACGTGGGAGGAGGAAGAGAGGATGAAGGTATCTCATCCTGAACTCTTCAAGGTATGGCCCTAAGGTGTCGTGACATCTCATGAATTTGTAACTTGATTCTAATCTTAGAATTCTGCATGCTAGGCTAGTAATTGGATGCATGGTTTGTTGGTTGCTATGGATGGTAGGCATGCGGAATAATTTTGATTGCTCTTGTTTGTTTGGAATTTCGGGGGCGAAATTCCTAAGGGGGAGAGAATGTAACGACCCGTATTTTACGTGTCGATAAATCATAGAATTTTTAGGTCGTTATTCTTTTCTAAGTTGTCAAGAGATAGCTCGTAAAGGGAATAACTCGTAGGTGGCTTAGGTCGTGTGAAAGTTAGGATTGGATTGGAGGAACTAACGGGTTAAGAGTAATGACCGACCTAAGAGTTACGAGTTAAGGTAGTTGGCGAGTTAAGGGTTGGTATATTAGGCTGTTAACGAGTTAAGGAGTTCGAGTCTTAAGTCGTAGACGACCTATAAGGTAGACGACCTAAGGAAGTTGCCGAGTTAGTAAGGCTAGCGAGTTAGTGAGTTAGCATAGCTAGCAAGTTAGCGAGTTAGCATAGCTAACGAGTTAGCGGGTTAGTGGATATAGTTAGCGACTTATAGATAAGCGACTTAGGCTGGTTAGCGACTTAAGGTGTTTATGATGGTTGCTGACTTAAGGGTTATCGGCCTAAGGTGATAAGCCGTGTGATAGCTTAGGTCGTATAGTGTTAGGTTGGCATGATGATAAGTCGTTTGGTACAACTTACCGACTTAACGAGTTAGGGGTTAGCGTATTGATTGTGTTAGGTCGGCAGTAAGATGGGTCGGTGTCTCTGTTGAGTCGGCTAGGGGTTAGGTCGTATTCGAGTTAAGGTGATGAGTCGTAGGTCATAGCATTTGTTGAGTCGTGGATGACTCATGGGATAAGTCGTGACCGACTTAAGGGGCGGACGACTCATGGGATATTCAGCCTATAAACAGAGGGGTTTGGCTCACTTTTTGGCACCGGATTTTGAAGCGACGAAGTGCTGCCATTTTAAGAGCTCGACTACAACGTTTCTTCACTTCTTTTCTCCACTTTGATCTAGTGCTAACGTCCATCCAAGATTGAAGATCAAGATTGAAGATCCAAGAGCCAAAGTTGAAGATCTTCATCCAACGAAACTAGATTTCATCGTTTCAAGCGGGATTTCGACGAATCAAGCTTGAATCCTTGCTGTCCAGATTTGAAGTGGTTATCTTTTGAGGTGTTTAGGTGATTCGGTGAGTGGTGGTTATCTCTCACGCGGACCCAAAGGAGCATATTGGTTTGGTGGTTTGTTGGAGTGTTGTAGATAGTGGTTTTATGCATTTTTCCTTAGATTCAAGTGTAGATCCATTACTTATAAAGATGTTTACTTTTGCAAGTTCATTCATCAAGTTGTAGAGACAAAACCCACGATTTATATTTGTTAGATCTATGCTAAAAACCCATGATTCATGTATGTTATATCTATGCTCATTTATTTACGAAATTGCCATTGTAGTTATAAATGCCTACTTAGACCATATTTGATTACTTGATTGCTTAAGCTAATGATTGATTTGATTGATTGCTATGTATGTTAGTTGATTGATAGTTAGATCTAGACAAGATGGTCGAAGATGATTCAAAAGCTAAATGGAAAGGCTCTTGAATGGTGAAAGCTGCTTGTGGCATATGAAGCGGATGTTGAAGCTCATATGTATGGATTAGATGATGTTGAGATGGACTTTGCCATAATGCGAGGAGGCAGAGCATGGTATTGAGATGGACTTTGCCATGATGCGAGGAGGCAAAGCATGATGATGAGATGGGACGGGTCATGATGACGTTCCAAGCACGGGCTGTGACGACATGCGAAGCTATGTTGATAACTCGGTGATGCGATACAGGTTGATGATAATGGTTAGCTTGAGAGGCGCTTGAGCTAGTATGAAAATAGTCGTCAAGGAGGATGACTAGGAGGCTGAGATCTCATCGTTGTTGAAGGTTCTAGCATGCTCAAAGCAAGAGTACGTTGGAACGGGCTGCGACGACGTTCCAAGCACGGGCTGCGACGACGTGCTAGTACTCTGGGTAGTTGCGAAAATTCCTAGGCACGGGCTGCGACGACATGCAGAGTTATGTCTAGAACCGGGGTTACCATTATCCCTTGACAGGTGGTCATTCAACTAACGGTGAAATCAAGGCAATGATAACAGTGATAGCCAGTGTCATGGATGTTTAGACGTTTGGTTGTATCATCATTCGGTCTCAAGAGCGGTGTTTTCCGGGTGCTTATCTGATCTTGGTTTAGTCCTTGGGGGTTTGTATTTGGAAAACATCGACCTTGACTCGAGTGATTATTGCTTTACCTTAATTACCTGTTATGTTATGCTTGCTTCTCCTTAGTGTGTGTCTGGGGTTATCACTGTAGAAAGAGGTGGAGTGGGATGGTTTGGTTCCTATTCCTTTTATCCCTTATGCTCTTTTGGTATGTTTGATAGTTGATTTACTGCTCACTAAGACTTTGTCTGACTCAAGATTTTATGTCTCCTCTTATTACCTTGGGCTGTTCATCCATGTTGGGATGGGCAGACTAGGTAGTAGCTGACAGGTGCTGTTCATGGAGGTCTACGCTGATGACGACGAAGACGAGCAGGAGGCTTTTGCATATTATTTCTTCTTATATGGACTGGGTGTTCCGCTGCTGTATTTGTTTGAGTGTTTGTAGTGAGGCTTTGATGTATGGATGATTCATATTTTTGTATAAAACTACTATGATGCTTATATGATGGTGTTCTGTTCTATGGAGCTTCACTATATTATATTTCTCTATTGTATTTTATCCATGCGCTGTGAGTTGTACGATAGATTCTGCGATGTTTATTCTACCTTGACGGTCACCCATGGCTGCCTGGCACACCTTCAGAGCACCATTCCCTTGTTTCCGTGCGGGAGTCATGGGAGGTCGTCACATGATCGATGGCTATTGGGGGGTAGAAGGCGATGGGGCAAGTTCATCTATTGGATCAGATCGAGGGGGAGCGCCTTGAGATGGCCAGTAAAAGAGGATCAAGAGAGTGGGGGTGGATCTCGGTCGACGGTGTTTCAAGGCCGCCCGTGGGGGTCCAATAGATGCGGCTCAGTCAGGGCTACACGGTGATGAGGTCTGATGTTTGAACAGCGATGTGTAGGTGCAACGGTGGACAGTCAAAGTTCGATGGTTGTTGGTTGAATGATACGGTAGGTTTTAGGATGATGATGGTAATTTACGTTTTCGCCCTTCTTATATTTTAATTTAATTTTAGTTTCAAAACTTCTAACATTCATAGCTTTTGCATACATACTTGATCGACGTGCTGCTTTTTTCCCTTAGGACTCGTATTGAAATTCCGGACAATATGAAACTGGTATGGTTGATTTTGGAGACCATTAAGATTTTGGGCTTTTGTTGGACTTCTAATGTGCTTAAAATCAAAGATGAGTGATTAAACCCACTCATGTAATACTAAATTTTTTGTTGTTAGCTAAATTGAAATCATGAAGTGATAAAAATTTATTGATTGTTGTTTGAAAATTTAAATTTAACAGTTAATTTGAATTAACGGTATTTATTTTGTTGAGACTGAGTGATGTATTTGGATTAAGCTATATATAGCCTGATTATACATGGTGATATCTCCTTTATAGTTGTTTACAGGAGTTAGATGACGATTCATGGATATTGATGATTCTCCCTTTTGATGTTATTAAATGATTTGTGACTTGAAGAGTTTGTATATAGATGATGACATTTTTATGCTGGGTATTTTGAAATTTCACGTAATGTGACATTTGGAATTGTTGTGTTAACATTATTATATCTATACCACGTACATATAGAGTTCTATACGTTTATTGACATTGGATTTAGATATAGTCTGGCCGGTTTATTATTTATATAATACTCGGGTCAGTCTGAGATATTCCAGGTTTAGGGACGATGAGTTATGCTTTTGTTTTCTGGGTATAGAGGAGACTAGATATTTAGTATTGTAGATTATCATTCGATATTGTATAGTCTCATATGTATACGTCATTATAATGTGTATTGGACGTATATTGTATACTATATGTTATCGTGCAATTGACTATTTGATCTTCAATATTTACTATACATCGGATATTGTTCTATCTTGGAGGCACATGTGTTTATTACTTTGTGCCAATACTGTATACATATAGGTGAATTATTCATTTGATGTTTAAATAAGTATCAGTGTTAGCCCAAAGGAGTATTTCCATGTTTACAACATTTTGCCTTATTCTCCATACTAGCCGACGGTATTACTTTGTAGTACACTTTAATAATATGGGTATAGAGGTGGGGTTGTTACATCGTATTGTAGAGAGTTGATGTATTTTTACTTTTTGCGTTGATATCTATTTACTAATTATTTTCACTACCGTAGTCTTATATATAATATTTATCCTTTTTGTTCATGATATGTTATCGGTTCATCATAAGATTCTATCGATATGTTTGCATTTGGTGTTTGATTTTAATTTTGCTCCTATAAATAGTCTTTTGTGGTATATGTGAGTCGAACTTTGTCATTAGACATTGATTCAAAGTATTAGAAATGAAAGGTTGTTACAGTTGTCGTAATGTAATCAAATGGGGGTGGGGTTGGCATTTATTGTGGCATATATATCTTAAATATTTTGATCTCATGAGATGTCACTATTGCATGTAGCATTTGCTTTGCAATAGGAATAACCATCATTATAGTCAAAAGTGGGATGTGGTGAATCATTCGGAGTATATGTTATTAGCTTAACCGTAATTTGGTTGATGTTCATATTCAATATTCAAACTACTATCTCTTTGATCTAAATTGCCCTTCACACCTCTTTTTTGCATAGACTATAGTGGGTTTGTGCAAACCACCACCATCACTAAAACCAATACCATAATTACATATTAAACAACCACGACTACCACCAACAATACCATGATCATCATGAGAAATTACTGTTTTCATTGTTTAAATCCTTATTGTTAGTGCATATATATGATCAACAACAATAGCATCATTGTATTAACCATCTAAGGAACATTGTCAAGCACCGTGGTTATAACTTTAGTGATCCATTGTACTATCAATCCTCATGAAATATAGAGTTCAAATAAATTGATTTTTTTTATCATGCAAGCTCAACTTCTTTTCCTGTGACGACCCATATTTCGAAGGATTTAAATTGACAATAATCCACACATGTCTAACTTAAACAATTTGGAATATAGATAATCAATGGGGTTAATTATTACAATTAAAAAAAAGAAAAAGAAAAAAACACAGATTCTCGCAGTAGAACGACAAAATATGATAACCAAATAAACAGTTCATGAAGTTGTTTATACAATACATTTGATTATAATCTATACAACATTTATCAGAGTTATATATATACATCGTGGATAAATAAATAATGAAGCAGACAACATGATGCAGGAATACAAATAGTAATAATATACCAAACCTTCATCTTCGTCCTCCAGAATAAATCTTCAATAAGCTGAAAAATTCAGGACTAACCCAAGCGTAATGAAAATGACAAAACACTCGAGTTAGGACTAAAATATCCTTATGCAAGTCAAATCAATATTGCATATAACATGAGAGTCATGGCGTCGGAGATGTTTACGAGTTTTCACATCTCCTATCCGGTGTATAACGTGCGTGCAATAACTCAAGAGATGTTACGGGATTTTCCTTCTCTCAAGAATTCGTCAAAATATTTATATGTAGTAGACTACACTATATATATATATATAATGTCTAATCAGTAAAATAAATATCAAAATAGCGTTAAGGCTTTACATTAATCCTCTTTAACACATTTTTAACCATTGTCATACAGTTTTCATTTGACACCACCAATACGTCGGTAGTCAGGGATGCATCGTGATATGACAATACAAAATCAAAATCATATGTACAAAAGTATGACAAGGCACATGAGGCATTGCCCAAAGTAGGATACTACCAGTTCAGGTCGTATGGCTGGGGGTGACGCATCATAGCTATGACCACCCACCGCGTCCAACACTCTCATAATTCGAAGGGTGATCACGAATAACAATCAAAATAGTATATTCAAATGAAGAAGTGCGTCCGCTTAGGGTAGCTAGCCCCCTTGACCCTATCAAGCAGTCCTGTTTTAGTCATTTCAATTCGGCACAAGTGTCAGGATCTATCCATCATCGTTCTCTTTCTTCAAATCCAGCAATCGTCGCCAAATCCAACCACTTCATTCGAGAGTCTCCTCCGCGTACATAAATGTTAAAGTGGTTTCGGTATCGACAGAGAGTATACCCATATCCGGCTTCGGTCTCTTTAACAACCGAATGTCGTTTTACACACCGGTTGGTACTTTTACATTTCGAAAACAGTTCATACATGATATCCAAATATCATATTCGTTTCAAAATCAAATCCATTTCAAAATCATCATATTAACTCAAAATATACCATTTCATTTCAAAATCCATTTCGTCTTAATATCTCGATTTCAGGTCCAAAATTGTTTCAAGTTTCAGTTTGGGTTATAACTTCATTTGACCAAATTCGTGTTTAAATCCACGATTTAAAAATATACATTCCACCCTTGACCGGTTTGAATTTTATTGAAAAATAGTTTGAATACTTTTAAAATAGTTTAATAACATTAAAATAGTTAAAAATGGTTTAACTGGTCAAATAGTTAAAAATAGTTTAAATGGTTAAAATAGTTTAAAATAGTAAAAAGGTTTATATAGTAAAATAATTTGGAAAACCAAAATGATTTGTATATTTAAGAAGATAGATTTTAAACAGTTTATATTAAAATAATTTTATTGAAAATAGCTTCAAAGTCAAACAGATTCAATTCCTGTTTCCCAATTCAAATCAACTCCAATTTCCGTTCAATCAATTCAATTTCGATTTCAATTCAAATCAGTTTCAACTTTGATTTCAAATTAATTCAATTTCACCTTCAAATCCAATTAATTCAATTTCAATTTCAATTTAAAACCATTTCAATTCCAAACTAAAACCATTTCGATTTATCCACTCTGAGTTTGACTTTCAAACATTGATCCAAAAACTTAAATCAAATTTGCCTTCAACGCCCAATTTGAAATCCAAAATTTCAAATACTTTACTTAATAAAATTCAAAGTTTGAGTAAAAGTCCCATTCTTTAAATCAAATCAATTTATGAAAATTTAAATAATAATTCGATTATAACTTAAAAATCCCTACTTCAATTATTTAAAACATTTCGTTTAACACAATTTAATCCCACAGTTTGAGCTCAAGTTCAAAAAGAATTCAATTTCCATTAACCCGATTTTATTTCTTTAAATCCAAATCATTTTAATAATTTCAAATAAAAAATTTAAAATCATTTAATTTAACCAATCTAGCATCGTATATAATTTTTTATCCAATGGCCAAGTGATCAGTTATTTCAATTTAACTTTTCAAGAATGGACATATATCATTTCAATCCAAATCAAAATGTCATAGGTATATATATCATTTCAACCTATTTTTTCATTTATTAGAAATAATACAATTTACAGTTTTACACACTATAAATAATATACAGGGTGATAACATGATATATATATATATATATGAATAAATAAGCATCTGATTATCCATGTATCAATCATTTGGCATCCATCACAATCAATCATTCATACGGACAATATAATTCACAACAATTTCATGGATATCAATACCGGGTATTGTACTGGTAATTAATTCCAATTTCAAATTTAATTGTCAATTTTAATTTTTAACGGTTAATTCGAATGATAATTAAATTTATCAAACAACGATCAATAAATTTATATCACTTCATAATTTAAATTTTAACTAGCATAAAAATATTTTAATACATTGTGAGCGTTATAAAACACTCACCTTAAGTTTTCAGTTTTAAATCAAATCGAATGACGTTCGATTTAACCTAAAATTTTAACTAACACCGAATGACTCCAAATCAGTTCTAGAATGTAGAGCTTGTCGCCATGATCCCATCGTCGCTTGTTTCGTCCGATTTTAACCTTGTATGGAAGAGTTGCATAATATTTAAGTTCATCGATTAAAATATGGATAAAGTAAAACATTAATTTATTTTAATATAAACCCACTACTAATATGCTAACAGACCCGTCCCACTTCAAAACCTTTCCTTCCCAAAAGCTTCTCCTCCCTGAGCATGCTCAACACCGCCAGGCCGTGCACGCTATAACAATGATACAGAGCGTTACTTGTCGAAAACAAATTCCGACTTTTCTGTCGTTCTTCTCACCAAAATTTCCACCTCCAGACTCAACGCCACCTCGCCATGCTCCTCCAGTCGAAAAGTGACAAGCACTGCTTCCTATCAACACGCTACAGGTCGCGACCATCAAAATGCGACCGAACTTCATCATTCTCTACACGTCGCCTCACCATCACCAAACAACCATGCTTCTAACATCCAATTCGAAGAATCTGGCCTCAAATCCATCAAAATCATCCCAATTCGAAATCGCACACCACAAAATTTATGTCAAATTGAAGCTTGTGGTGAAATAGGATTTTTAAAATTGGTTTCATAATTTTTAACGAGTAGAATTGAAGATTTTCTTTTAACTTTCCCTTTTCATATTTTTCTCTTCTGTGTTGCGTGTTGTGGCATTTAAAAGGAGAAAAGAGGGAAATGTGTTGTAGAAGGAACGACCACTTCTGATTGGACAGAATATAACCGACTTAAAACAATTTCAAATATTATTTAATTTCAAATAACTCGTTTAAAAGCAGCTTAAAATTTCAAACCCCTATCAAGGCGTGCCACTAGGTGTTGATAATGTTATACCCCTATTCCGAACATAATGGAACAAGTTTCAAGTTCTAATTCGCTCGTATAAAGAAGATAGGTTTTTGGATCCAATTATTATATCGAATTAGTGTGAACCCACATACAGACTTCGACCCACTTGTAATTTGGAAGGAATTGTACCGATTTCTACAGTAAAGTAGACAAATAACGTTTCTACCTACTGTTAAAAATGCATTTATTGATCTAAATTTTGTTGTAAAAGAAACTGAAAATATCACTGCAGATTATATTGCAATTTGATTATGGTTGGTAACCGAGTAGGGAATCTCATATCATGGACTTTTACCAATAATACTCGTTGGTTGAAAACAGTTAAATATTTAGAGAGATAACCATGTATAATGTAATTTACAACTTATCAAATATGTAAGCAAAAAAAAAATGAACCATCGAAAAAAAATTAGTACATTTATCAAGACGCAGCTCAAAAACCGTACTAATAAATAGACTTGAATTTGAAGTAAGGAACAATGTGGAAAAACATTCATGGTTAGTTTCAACAAATAGCATAGGACAATCTGAAAAAAAAATTAATGGGATTTGAGAGTAATGGAACATAGAGTTGAAACATTACAGGATAATCCCAAAATTAAGAATACGATTAAGGTACATCCAAAGGAACTGTTCAAATAGTACCACTACTATAAGAAGCATATAAAATTTGTAATCTTCTGGAGATTTAGTACCGTTGCTTGCATCATCATCACGCTGCTATATTCACTTAAATTGTTTCTTCCCAGCAAGTACTTCAATTTTTCATAGCTGAAATGGAGTCAGTATCTCGTTAGTCTAACTAAATCATAGAATTCAAAAATGAGGCTAAAAGTAGTAGTTATCAAATGCCAAAAGATGATGTAGGGACAGTTGTTATAAATGGGGATAAAAGGTTCAAATTTGAAATTATATGAATTTTAATACCAAGCTCAATTTTTGGGTAGATAAATCTTTGTTTTATTATAAGTAGAGTTAATATTCATGCTACTATCATTTGTTTTTTCAAGTGATTAAATACACTATCAAATTTACGCTTTTAAGACATGTAAAAAAATGGGTAATACACCTATCTAAACTTGCAGTATCTCTAGCTTAAATTTTTTTGTTGTCTTTACCATTTTGATTCAGATAGTGGAATCAAAATCCATTGTAAGTAAAACCTGTATATTCTTTATTATACTAAGATATGCAAATAAGAATATACACTATTTCTGAACATGAGCGCATTTAAATTTTAATATGGTATTGTGAGGTTAGCATTAACTATTTATATATTGTAGTTGATTATTTCACAGTATGGTTTCTTTATGATTTGGGAAAAACAGAAATGTAGCAATTCAGTGTTTATAGAGAAAGTCAAGTAGTGTACCTAATTAACTCAGACCGTACTGATGAAAGTAGTTATGCACGTGTATGGAATAGTATAGTGAATATGAGTATAAAAGGGGGGAAAAGACATTATAATAATTATGCAATAGTAAAGCACTCACACTGGATCGGATAACATGATAGCTTCGGTTGCCTTTAGTTTTGTAAGTTCTTAACTTTGCAGACGGACATCATGTGCGAAAAAAAATTCTTGCAAACAACCTATGTATGATAATATTGATTATGATAAACATATGCATCATGTACGGTTGAGTAAAAAGACCCAAAAAAATGGTTACGATTTTAATTGACGGTGGAAAATTAGTGTAATAAAATAAAATTTAGTTCTTGCATTTGAAATGAAAGTGAACAGGAGAAAATATTATAGCCAATTTATGTAATAGGAGAGGAAGATTATATTTGTTAATTATAATTTCAAGGACATCTCGTATTGTGAAATATGCAATTGTTAGAGTAAACAGGATATCCAAATGTACCTATGTTTGGAACTGAATGAATGTGTACTTTGGTTATTATAGGAAGGTTCTTTATTGAAGTTATGTGCGCTCAGGACAGTCAGCAAGTCTTCATTGGTAATGCACACACTACCAATTGAATTGTTTATCCATACGTCTACTTGTTAAGAGATAAAGAAAGTGTATTTAATTACATTGCTCTGGCAGATATGTGTTACCTTCTTACTAGCATTACCCTACTGAAGCAGTTATTTGTTGGATTGGTGTGAAATGAAATATAGTTTTCAAGCTTGTTTATTTTTGTTTCCAATTCGAACAACAACATCATTGGTAATGATTAGTCACTATGAATGAAAATTAGAAACATACAACATAAAAAAAAAATCGATGAAAAAATCAAAGGAAATAAAACCAATTTTACATAATGAGCATGGGCAAAATTGTAAAATTAAAAGGTAAAATAGTAATAAAGGGTGAAGCACCAATTGGGCAAGTGATTCTACTGACTTATCCGACTTTGAAGCTCTACTCATCCTCCATTAACATCACCCAACGAATACATCAAAAGTATTAAGGATGCAAGCACTTACCAGTGTTCTTCAATTTTCATCACTTTTTTTTTAAAAGCTAGATTAATATATCCACTCTTAAATGTTCTGATCCTTCAGTCTGCATCGTATGTGCCATGGAAATTCATTCAAGTTTCGAAACATCTTTAGCTACACATATTTATAGGAAAAGACGATGTGTAGTGAAGTAATAATTTATACTAGAAAAAAAAATTAAAAAAACAACACGAAATTTTTGAAAGGTAAAACAAACAGATGAATTCATTCAAGCCTTAGAAGTCTCCAGGGTTTAATTACACTACAAATATATTTGACAATAAATGTTGAATATTCCATGCATCAGCTTACTGACTTTACATCCATGTATGTTTGATTAATTTGAGAACACTACGCAAATGGTCCTGGACTTCAAATTCTTTGGAAGCATTATAAAGCGAAGATAAACTTTCCTAAGTTGAAACTAGTGTTATTGCTTAATGGAAACTAAGGTAGCAGCCACATTAATATTATGGATATCTTCACATGCTTTTGCTTTACGGAGTAATCTAAGTCTCTCTGAAGCAAATATCTTTGTACTTGGTAATAAATGTTGAAACATCAACATTGAATACAAACCACCAATGGTGCTCTCAAAGCTTGCAAGCTGTCCCATTTAATGAATAAAGCGACAGTGTAACGACCCGTGAATTAATAATATTTAATAAATTAATTTGATATAAATTTTAATTTGTTTAAGAATAAATGTAGAAATTGATATAGTGATTGTAATTTAATGTTGACAATTAAATACTTATATGGCATGGATTGAATTAACGTAAATTGGTGGGTGGCTATTAGTCATAATTAGCTGATTAAATGGTATTAATGAAATGATAACTGGATTGGATTGCAATTTAATAAACATTAGAAAATTTATTAAGTGAACTAAATTTGTTAAAGTTCATAAGTTGTGTAATTCAATTTAGTAGAAACTCTAAATGTATAAACGAAGATTTAAATAAACGCTAAATTAAACTATGTGAATGGGTGATTTACGTGGATTGAGGAAATTTGTAATTTAATAAATGAATGCACTAAGTATGTAGAAATTTATGCACCAAAATATTTTCATTTATAGGATTATTGCAGAAGTGTACCCATTTATCTAATGTATATAAATGAATCTAATTAATTATTTTGGTTATTGTTGTGTCTAGTCAATAAAAGGAGAACTTTCAGACAATAAATTTATAAACGAATAAATTTATAGAAACGTAGTAACGGAAGAGTGGATATTATAGTAACGTAAACGTATTGTAGGGTAATAATTAAGTATAGGCTTGTAAATTAGATTTTATGACGATAAATGTGGATAATGCAAATTGTCACAATTTGATTTAAAGTTAATTTTAAGAAACAAACAAATGTTGAATCTGTGAATGTAGTACAAATATTAACTTGAATGGTGTTCATTAATACAAAGATGTAATTAGTAAGATAGTAATAATTTATGCCTGTAGTGAAAAGAAATCTAATAGAGACATAAACTCTAATTATATAAAGGAGTATAGATCTGAACAAATTTATGAAGATTGATAAGGACAGTGTTTGTAATCAAGTTTGGTTATTGATATTTGAAAGATAGAGATGTGTAAATACGTTAATGAATTTATAATGGGAAGGAATGGTAGAATGAAAAGAATATATATAATAATAAGCAATTGATTCAATTAAGGGAATTAAATTATAATAAATGGTCATTTAATAAATTTAACGTTCTGTGAGAAATCATAATAATTGTGTAAAATCAGTACAAGTTGGAAATGCATAAACCTTAATAAACATTCTAACTTAATAAATTTATGCAAATGTGGGAATTAGTTATAAGCGTGTAATTATGGGTATGATAACAATTAGTATAAAATACCTATATATTGGAAACACATTTGTAAAGCATAATTAATTGAGTTGGTGAATTGGGAATGAATTCAAAGTATATGAACATTTATGTTATATAAATAAGAATTAATGCAGTAGCTAAATTTGTGAAATCTAAATCTATGGAACAAAGGGTGTAAGATCTTTACTGATGGAAATTAACGTTACAGGTAGTGTAAATTCCTATTTTAATAAGACTATGGGTTATAGTAAAGATTTTAAATCAAGATTTGGCTACGTGAATAAAAAGAATGAAGGTAATTAAGTTATTGCAATTAAGAAAATTTAAACGTTTATTTATACGTTAAGTAAAACTTAAGTTGGGATTTAAAATATTTGTGTATATTAATTTCATGCATTTGGCTATAATGGATTTAATAATAAAAATGAAACAGTGAAATCAAATGGATATAAAGATTTCAATTATACCTTGAAATTCATATTCACCATAAAAGGTTAATTGGAACCAAAGTAGTTAATATAGGAATCAAGCCTTATTTATCAATTTGGATTTATTGCAATAGTTAATTCCATAAAATAAAGTTAAAGCTAATTCAAATTTAGTTGGACCATTGTTGATATAACTTTAGAAAGCAAGATTTTATTTATAATTTGAATATTAAATCCAACAAAGGGTATTTACTACAAATAAAATAGAATTAAACGTAAAATATTACGTTATTGAATTTAAAATGGAATTTGTAAACAATTGAGTGAATTTAATAAATTTATCAAACTTATAATGTTGAATTCGTTAAGATTGGAATTAATAATAGTAAAGAAGAATGAGGGAAGAATAATTTGAAAACATAGCAATAGATATTAATGTAAGGTTACCTTAAATAAGTTAAGGCAAACCAATGGAGAATAATGTAGATACCTTTATAATACGATGTTTGTGTGTAAAGGAAATGGGAATAAAGTTATTAATAATTTGGAATTTTATTTATGGTAAAAAGTTTATTTGCAATCAAATGAGTTGGAATGGAAGTCAAATCTATTTATCTAATTGGATTTAAGTGAGAGTATAAGAGTATATGATTTAATAATTGGGTTTTTGCGAATAAAATTTATAATTCCCAAATAATAAGAAAACGCAGAAATTAACACTGCAAAATTGATATACTTATAAATTTTAATTCACATCCAAGCTTGGAAAACCATTTGGGATTGTTTGAATTATATAAGTCACAAAATTTGGCCAATATTAGAAGTTGAAACATAAAAACTGGATTTATAATTTATTTTAATTTATTTAATAAATATTAAAAATAGCCATTTTTGGGCCATAGTTTATTCCGTACGTTCGCGTATCCAGTCTAGCTACCCTACCTCTAGCCTATCTATAAATATACAGTTATAAACCCTAGCTCCCTTCTTTTTTCATCTGTTGTACGTTCATTTTCTTCAACCTTCTTTCTTCCTCAATGTATACATCTCAGATCCAATTTCAAATTGCAAAATTCAGTGAAAATTCAAACACCTCAGAAAATTTTCAAAAAAATTTATGTTGATGTTTTCGATACGCGTAATCTCATGGTGAAATTCATTTTTCAATTGGAGCTATCGTTCATCCAGAATAAATTCAAACAGCCCCAAAACCGTTCATCATCAACGCACAAAACTTCATCGGATCGAGAAACGGTTTCTGGGTATTGGAGAGGGGACTGAGGGGGTTAGATCTATATGGTTCGTTGGTCGAATCGACGGTCGGATTTTGGTCAAAAAGGGACGTGTTGGGTTCGTTTCTCTCTGTTGCGTGCAAATTGGTGCCTGCGCGTGAAGCCTGGGAGAGAAGGTGACGTGGCGTAGTAAGTTGTTAATTGTGTGTCGTTTCTATTTATTTTTCAATTTGAATTCAATCATCATTTTTCGCCATAACTTTCTCATACGAAGTCGGATTCACACGAAATTTCTTTTGTTAGGATCGTAATTTAATTCCGGACTTGATGACGCTGGTTTGGACGAATTCCGAGACGGGCGAATTTTTGGGTTTAAATCGAATTTTAAATTCGATTTAAATTCAAAAGGTGAGTGTTTTAACCCACTCACAATTACTAGAAGCTTTTATGTTTGTTAAATAAGTTTTAGAAATGAATAGAAATTTATTTATGGGTATCTGGCATGTTTATTTCATTCATATCTGTTGAATTGCATTTTATTAAATTTAACTGTTAATTTAATTGATTTATTGCGTATTAATTGACTGTTGGAAATTATTGTTGCATATGAATTGCTAGTTAACAGTTGTATAAATTATTACTGAATAAACTGTTAGATTAATAGTTGATAAATTTAATTTGAATAAACTGCCAGTTATCACCTGTTATATATGATCACATATATAATTGTTATTGATTGATATTGATCGATGTGTGATTGGATGATGGATGTGTTGTTGAATGAATGTTTTATTTGGATATCATTAAACTGCAAGTTAGTATGCATTTACATTTCATTCGGGATTGCGGTTTGAAATGATATACAACCGCAGTTTTATTTTTTAAATTGCGGATTGAAATGATAAATATCCGTATCACTTGACCATAGGATAGAAAACTATATACAGGCACCGCGGTCTATATATAACTATTTTTAATGAGATTTCTATGGTTTGGATGGAATACAGTTTATAAAAATCTTAAATTTTATACTGAATAAATGTTTTCTTCCATATTTATATACATATGAAGTTGAAAATTTTGAAATAAAAAGGTGTATAAATCTCTTTATTAAAATGGAAGAAAATTTAGAAAATGGAGTTTGATAATTTATATCCTATGTTTAAATGTTAAGTTGGAAATTTTAAGATAGTATATTTACAATTGGATTTTTCCCAAAATAAATTGAAATGAATATTCTAGTATAATTTGAATTGGAAAATATATATATTTTATTACTAGAAATTGAAGTCTTATTATTTATGGATTTTATGTGAATGTTCAAAACTAATTAATAGAACATTTGATTTGTTGAAAGAATAAAAATCCAACTTTAGTTGAAATATTAACCCTCAAGATGGATATAAAAATATATAAAATTGGAATGGTTGGGACTTGAAATAATATTTTGGATTATGGTTTTAACATTGAGTAAAGAAATATTCACAAAGCCATGTAAATTATTTTCCGTACAAAGTAACCATAAAGTTAAATCACTTATTTTATATATTGTTGAATATCCAAACCATTTAGTTTTGAAAGTAATGGTTTTAAAAACTATGGATTTCGAAGTATTATGTTGAAAGTTAATGTTCAAATATTTGGTTACAAGGAATTATAAATTTTAAAAGTGGCATAATTTTTGGAAAAGATTTATATTTGGGAAATGATATCATTGATTTGGGTTTTATAAAAATAATATCAAAATGAATCTTTTTGGGTTTTAAAGAAGAAATGATATCGTAATATTATGGTTTTGAAATGGATTTTATTTTGGTTTTAAAAGTATAAACTATTTTTAAATGACCGCGGTGTTATAATAACGATTGGTTGGCAAAGAGACCGGGATCAGATATGGACATACTCTCTGTCGATACCGAAAACCACTTTGACTAACCGTGTACGCGGTGGAGATTCCAGAATGAAGTAGGTGGTGGCGACGTTTCCTGTAAGGTAAATACGTGGACCCAACTCCCGTGAGTTGGCATAAGGTGGCTAAAACAGGAGCGATTCTCAGGCCAATGAGGTCATTCCTCTGATTGGACGCTCCTCTTCGATATTATACTTTGACTTGGATTTGATTCAGTGGCCACTTCTATATTTTGATTTTGGGGAGTTAGTCCGAGGTGGGCGGTAACTGCGGCTACGCGTTTCCACCAGCCTGGATAGCAATTGGTATATCTACCCTGGCATTGCCTAGTTGTGCCGTGTCACCTACCATATCGAGCCTTTACTACGAGTTTCTATTTGTGTCGTACCTATGGAGTATCCTCTGGTAGCTTCCCGATCAGGAGGTATTACGGTACTGTATAGACTATTGGCATTTTACGTGTTAAGGTGGAAAATGTAAAGCCTTAACGCTATTTAAAAGTAAGTTTATTTTACAATTAGACACTATTATAATAGCGCAATATACTACATAGTAAATAGTTTAACGGATCCTTAGGAGATGTAAATCCCGAGCATCTCTTGAGTTACTGTACTCATATTTATTTCTGTTTATTTAACTCACATAAGATTTTCTAGTCTGACTCGAGTGTTTTTGTCTTTTCAAATTCGCTCGGGTCAGTCCGAGCGTTTCAGGATAGCAGATTTTAGCATTGGAGGACGAAGACGAAGAATCAGTATTATTTTACATATAGTATTGCACCACACTCTTTCTATTCCGCTGCATTGCTTGTATTGGTATGTGTAACTCTGATATTTATTGTAAAAGAAGAATCAAGCTTTTGTAAACTGTTTATGAAACTGTATATTTGTTATTATATTTTATCCTTCCGCTGTGAGATTCTATTTTCGTTTTATTTCTTCTCCATTTTTCTTATTTACCCCATAACAATCCGCCCTTGCGTATGCTTTGAATTGGGACAAGTGTCGGTTTAAAGTGTGCGGAAAGAGTGGACGTTACAGACAGCCCAAATGATAGTGTTGTAATTTCCTTGGAAGTGCAAACTATATAATGAATGTAATAACAACAGTTGAATTTGGTACCAAAAAATATTCTACAAAAATTCAAACCAAGGAATATAAATTGACTATTTATAGTTTGCTACTTTCATTTTTCCAAAAAGAGAAATAAGAAGAGAAGGAAAAAATAACATAAATGAAAAAACCATTAATTGCTGATAATATATTACTATATGGCCACAAAAATTACGTCATTTAGGGTCCTAATACAAACATGAATGTAATTAATTAGCGAAGTTCATTTGCAGACTTAAAGTGTCAGCAAGAGAAAATAACAATATACTATCCTCCTAGTACAACACTAAAAAAATTGTTTCATTTTATTCTATTTACTAAGCAAAATATGATTAGAAATTAATGTGACTCTAGACAGTTCATCACTTTATCAAAATCTGAAAACATATATTGGGTAGTTACTAAATTAGTATGTAGCTCAAGACATTTAGAATCTGAAATCTAATAAAGGAGTGTGAATAATGGTAAAACATGGTAATACTTGATTTTCTCATTCATGATAGTTACCGATGATACATGGAAATGCGTGATTTGTTCAATACTATTACCTGATCATTTATATCAAAGATTTGTCTCTTAAAACACCCTTTTCCCATATGGAAATTATGCATGATTCTAGCTGAAATACTATTTGAATACTCTTTTTAGGGAAATAGTATTTACTTCTTTACCATAATCTCTTCTAAGGTGATTAAGTTATTTAATGAACCATGCATGGTAATAGTTGATTCGGTCATGCTTGATAATACCTGGCTATTTTCGAAAAATGGTTCAGTAAGAATTAAGATTTTTCTTTTATATTAATGAATATCTAAAAAGGAATCTTTTCGATATCTAGGATCAATGTTGCAGTGTAATGGTGAAATTGATGAAGATGTTATTTTTCGAATTTTAGCGAGATGGGTGAAGTGGCGAAAAGCATCTGGCATTCTCTATGACAAGAAAGTCACATAGAAGCTTAAAGGAAAGTTCTATCGAATGACAATTAGGCCTGCGATGTTGTACGGTATAGAATGTTGACCTACGAAAAGCCAACACGTCCAGAAGATAAGCGTAGCAGAGATGCGTATGCTGCGATGGAGTTGCGGTCATTCAAGAAGAGCCGAATTAGAAATGATGATATACGTGAAAAACTTGAAGTAGCACCAAATGAGGATAAACTAATTCAACATCGCTTAAGATGGTCTGGATATCTCCAACGAAGGCCGCCCGAGGCGCCTATGCATGTTGGAATTATAGATCATGTCGTTTGCTCAAAGAGAGGTAGATGTCGACCAAAGTTGACATGGAAGGAAGTTGTTAAAAGAGACTTGAAAGGTTGGAATATAGACGAAGAGCTGGTAATGGATAGGAGTGCGTGGAAGTTAGCGGTCCACATACTAGAATCATGAGCTATGAGTCTTATAAGTTTTAGATTATAGGACTATTATTACTATTTGTACTGTTATCATCGTTTTTATTTTATATTTTATTTTATTGTATTTTTTATTTTATTATTATTTATTATTCTTATTATTATTATTTACATACATACGTATTTCTATCTTTAATTTACTTAGTTACTATTATTATTATTAATTTACCTATTTGACTTAATTTTATGATTGCTATTGTTATTGTTATAACCTTTAAATTACTTTTGTCATTTAGTTTTGGGTTCCATCTCTAGCCGACCCCGACTTGTTTGGAAATAATGGCTCTGCTGTTGTTGTATTAATGAATATCTAAAATAAAAAATTATTGTTAATTTAAAATTCCATATCAGTAAGAAAATATGTAGCAACATATTAAATTCAAACATATTGCCGTAACTTTTCAATTAGTAACTCAATTACTTCTGTAATATCCAAAATTAAATTCTTAAGTATGCTTGTTACACGTATGGATGCATCACACATATAAAGATAATTAGACAAAGCTATTTGTATAAAACTATATTGATAAAACCTTAGTGACTTTTCGTTTGGAAGGGAATGTGACATCAGCTTGTCTTCACCAATGGCTAGGAAAAAAAATGTTTAAAAAATTACATTAACTATGACCAAAAGGTTATAAATTATGCATAAATTTTTCTTCTAGAATAACATGTATATTTGAAAATTTGACATGACAATAAATTCACATAATCTATTTGATGTAAGTCCAATTATCCACTCAAATATGCAGTGAAAATATATTTATAGAAAGCTTCCTATAAAAACTTGATCCATTAGAAGAATAACTTCCAAATGTTCTGCCAAAAGGTATTGCAGAAAGCCTAAAAAATGGAAGTACTATGTATTTGAATAAGATAGCAATATATATATATATATATATATGTGTATGTATGTATATGTATATATATGTATATGTATATATTCCGTTGAATAACACAAGAAGCAATATTTAGATTGTTTATATTTTATACTTAGTGAAATTTTGTTACGTATTTTTATGACAGTGACAATCATATTGGCAATCAATAATTTGCAAATAAAATAAACAAGAGAGACCTTCCACGTGTAAGTAAACGTTTATATCGTATCCCATTCTTTTAGAATCATTTATACTAATAATCATGCTAAATTATGTTTGACCAAACTGAATGTAAGAAGAAAGAGCAACAATTCTAACACATAACTTGCAACCAAATTATTGGTATACAATTTTTCATGGGGCTTATATTATATTAACATCTACCATATAAAAGCTATGTTATGTTTTAGCTGATCTTTACTATAACTTACGAAATTTTCATCTAAATCGTTAACTAATCATATCAAAGCCTTTCCGTTATTTTTAATAATCAAATAGGACTTTTAGATAAGGAATTAAACTCCAGAAGAAATTTATTACTTAACATTCCAATCATTGAGTCAATATTCCATTTAAATAGATATTTTAGCAGCGGATAATTTTATATTCATGATGTATAAAATTCATATATTATGCAAGTATTTTTATTTTCATCTTAAAAGTAAAAAAAAATTAATATTCTACATCTACAGATTTGTAACATCATTCCCAATTTTTTTTTTATTGTTAAATCTAAAAATATTTCTCTTCTAAAGTATCATCAGAATAGAATACATGAACAATCCTTAAAAAGTAAATACTATGAAGTTATTAAACATATCATGCCCTCACTAAATAATATAGTACACGGTTACTATATTTGGCAATAATCAACGTGTATATAAATCAAATGAGACATCTCTAGAATGAAAATGACTCGTCTCACAGAGTAAAAAAATGTGTGTAACATACTTTGAAAAGTTTATTTCCTTGTTTACCAAAACAAATTAAGTTCTAGCCATAAAAACAAATGTTGCAGTAACAATCTACATAACCATTTGCAAACACAAGTACATCTAAAATCAAAATACAACATACAATCACCAAACTATATTTCAATAAATTCCAATAAATTAAGGAAATTAGTATAAGTGGGTGTGGTAAGTTTGCCGACAACACTAAACATAAGAAAATATGTAATAATATATTAAATTCAAACGTACGACCGTAACTTTTCAATTGTTAACTCAATTACTTCAATAATGTCAAAAGTTAAATTCTTAAATATGCTTGTTACACATATGGATGCATCACACATATAGAGATAATTGGACAAAGCTATTTGTATAAAAAATATATTGATAAAACGTTAGCGACTTTCCGTTTGGAAGGGAATGTGACATGAGCTTGTCTTTGCCTTTAGCTAGGAATAAAAATGTTTAAAATTTACATTACCTATGACCAAAAGGTCACCAATTATGCATAAATTTTTTCCAAAATAACATGTATATTTGAAAATTTGACATGATAATAAATTTTTACATAATCTATTTGATGTAAGTTCAATTATCCACTCAAATATGCAGTGAAAATATATTTATAGAAAGCTTCCTATAAAAACTGAACATGAGTTAATTTTAGGTTTTAGTTTTAAATTTAATATAGTTACATTTTTTAAAATGGATTAAGGAGGAAATGCTTAACTTTTGTGTGGTATATTAATCATTGTGGAAGTTAGCCACAATGGACTCTTTAGCAAGTGAAATTAGTTTCTAGAACATGCAAATGAAATAATTAATTTTAAGGACAAAATGAAAAATAATAGTTTATAAGGCCTAAAAACCTATGAAATTATGTCCTTGAAAGTAATTGGACTGCTGACTTTATCCTTAAAAGTAATTATTCTGCTGACATTGGCCTTGAAATTAATTTCCGTGGATGTATGTTCTAGAAACTAATTGGACTGAAAAGTTTGTCCTTCTAGTGAAATGCCCCGTAATCATTTATAATGCTATGAGCACAAAAATTCATCTTATAACTTAAAAAAAACCATGTTAGGTTGGATTTCCAATTCGTGGAATGTTTAAATGCCCATGTAAAAGTAAACCGCTATGTTCTAAAAAAAATGAGCATTTAATATAATAGGAAATTTTCCTCAAGGACAATTTTTAGGGGTTTTTTTGGATGTAGGACGGTCCGCTTGTAATTTTATCCAAATGACAAATTATCGTATTTTCCTTCAGGCCCACTTTCGCGCTTCTTCTTCTTCTTCTTCTTTCTTTCAATCAAATTTTCTATCGCGATCCAATATCTGTTTTGCAATCAAAATATTGATTAACCTCGTTCGGACATTTCAATTTCATTCTTCTAAAAATTGTGTTTCATCGATCAAATTTTTCTCACGCGCGTTTGTCGATCTCGTTCTTTTCATATTTCTACTGTGATCTTTTTTTCAACTTGTATTAATTAGGTATGCTCATATTATTCTATTTTTTGTTTTCTTTATAGTTTAAAAAAATTTGATTGCGATTTCTAATTGTGTTCGTTTTTACAACTTATGTGCAGTGTTGTTTTTTTGATTGCTTGTTCGTTCTTCTATGGCAACTTTTGAAATCAGTGGCAGGTTTTGGGCTTTATTTATTCATTTCTTTATGCAGTGTTGTATTCTAATATGCTTTATATTTAATTTATATAATCTTGCATTAATGTTGGTATGATTAGAAAAGTATGATTGCTTGGGTTGTATATAAAATTGTAATAGAGTGTAAAGTATCATAGTTTAGGTTCAGTTTCTCGATATCATTTTTATTTTATTCTTAGTATCATTTTTTTATCAGTAAGTAGGTATCAGTTTTGTAGGTGGTAGGTATCAGTTTTGTGAAATGAAAAAACTACTGTTCTAAACTGAATATGATTTTACTAATGTTTTTATTTTTATTTTTTGGCAATGGTGATAACACTCTTCTTTGTCTGTTTGTGTTGAATAATAACACTTTTAGCACTCGATTACCTATCGATTGCTTTTTGTATGATTTGAAGAATGAGATATGTCAATGTTGGTCTCAATTAACTCCTTCTCTAATTCAGATTTCTTATGTACTTGAGGACAAAGTTATTATGGTTGATATCGATTATGATATCTAGAGTATAATTTGTTTTCAGTCATACAAGAAAAGTTTTTTCTTCAGTTTTACCGTTAAGGTTAAGTGTTCTGAATTGGAATTTGTTGATGGTAATTCTATTTCAAGTTCATCTAATGTTCATGCTTTTTCATCTTCTACTGTATCTGTCTGTTCAAATGTTGTTGTTAATGGTAAAAGTTATTTAAAAGATATGTTGAGGAGAGGGTCGATATTATTCATTTTCGATTTTGCTAGTTTTTGTTTTGGAGGAGCTAAGCATTTTAGAGAATTTTTGATGGCATATCAAATTCAAAAAGGATATGAATTAGTATTTTTAAAGAATTATGCTACAAAAGTTACTGTAATTTGCTCTTCATATAAGTATGGTTGTCTTTTCAAAGTCCATACTTATTATGATTCTGGAGATTTGAAGAAGTTTTTTATGAGAAATATGGTTGTTGATCATTCTTGTGAAGCTGGTGTTAGAAATGTGAATAATCCACATATATCTAGTTCATTTGTTAAATCATTGATTATTGATGAGATCCGTGATTATCCTAGTAAAAAGCCTAATGATATTATAGTTGATTTTAGAAGAGAATGCAATGTTCAGTTGTCTTACGGTTATGCTTATCATGGGAAACAACTTGCATTAGTGGAGTTGCATGGTAATGATGCTTTGTCTTATAATGATTTGAGTTGGTATCTGGAAATAGTGAAGAAGTCTAATCCAAATAGTTTTGTTGAAATGGAAGTTGATCCTTGTAGTAATGAATTTGAGAGGGTGGTTATTACTTTTGGTGCTTATTGGATTCAAGCATTATCGTCCTATTATATTCTTAGATGCCACTCACTTGAAGGGACGTCCTGTTGTGTTGATGGGTACTACTGCAAAAAATGGTGATCTAGGTATGTCTTTGTTTTCAGTTTTGATTTATTTGTATTGAGATCATAATAGTTGGTATTAGCATTAATATTAATTTGTTATCATAATTTGTATTATGTTGGTATCAGTTTTGAGATATGTAGTTGACAGTTAGCAAGTTCGTAGTATCAGAATTATCACTGTATTGAATTGTAAGTTTGTATTTGGTATCATAATTTTATACCGGTTAGCATGAGATTAGTATCAGCTTGTGTATAAAGTTAGTATCAGTTTCAAGTATGTTAATATATGATATCAAATATAGTTGTGTAGTATTGGAATTTCCTTTGTATCTTTTTTTTTGAAATTGTACTTTATATACAACAAATCATTTGGACAACATATCCCATGTCAATAAACGTTCGAAAGCAAGTTTCAAACTTGTGACATCTTCCACCAAAGCCGAATCAATTAACCACTTGGACAATGGTGCTTGTCAATGTTCGTTACTTTGTTGTGTTAGAATGAAGATTAATACGCATAATGTCGCGGCCATCAATATTTTAATAACGGTTGTATCAGGTTTTTGGTATCAGTTTTTTTTACTGTTAGTATCAGTTTCATGAATTGTTTTAGATTTATGGTCATTATTAGTTTTAGTTTTTTTACAAATTATTTTTGCATTTGTAGAAAATGTGGATAATTGGACATGGTTTTTGAACCATTTAAAACAAATGCTTCAAGAAAATCATACTTTAGTTTTTATGTCAGATCGCCACCAAGGTTTGCTTTCAGGTGTTCGTGATGTTTTTCCTTCAGCTTATCACAATTATTGCTATTTGCATATGGAACAAAATCTTCTTTCAGTGGTAAAAGCCAAAAATACAAATGTGTCTATTGTTGATCTTTTCAAAATGTGTTCTAGAGCTTCTAATTTATATGACTTTGAAGGTGCACTTTCTAAGTTCTGTCAAATTGGTGGTGTTGCTGGTGTGAATTTTTTAAAGGATAAACCATTTGATAAGTGGGTGGATTTATTTTTTCCAGAGAAACGTTATGGTGAATATAGTTTCAATGCTGCAGAAAGTTTTAATAATTGGATTTTAGACGAACGAGCATTGCCTATTACTTTGTGTTTAGATGTTATTCGTGTTAAGGTTATGAAACAAATGGCTAAAAAGGAGAGAAGAGTATCGTTTGTGGAAAACAACTCTTTGTCCTTCTATGGAGTTGCGTTGAGATGAATTGACTGAAGAAGGATTTGGATGGGATGTATATAAATCTTCTGATTTTTGTTTTGAGATGAAATCTCCAAACTCTCATTGTGTTGATTTGAAGGAACGGGTTTATAGTTGCAACCAATGGAAAATTACAGAATTTCCTTGTGCTTATGCTATAAAGTGTATGAACAAGTCTAAGTTGTCTGTATATGATTTTGCTGAGTATTATTTCACTGTTGATGCTTATCGATATTCTTATGCCAATGTTATAAATCCTATTCCAAATTATGATAGGCCTATTGTTGATGTTAGCATTCAAGATGTTATCAAGCCACTAAAGGAGAAACGTGGCACTGGTAGACCATCAATTAAGCGCAAAGGAGGATTTTCATATTTTCAGAACAAGCAAAATAGATGTGGCGAGTGCAAGCAGTTTGGTCATAATAAACGGAATTGTCAAACTTTGAAGAGGATATGATTTGATTTTATATTTTGAATTTGTTCGGATTTATAGGTGGATGTGTGACTTGTTTTAGTGGTTTACTGTAATTGAACCTTGTTATTAATTTGTATTCAGTATAGCATATTATCAAATTGATTTTAATTTCAGCTATTTAGTATAAATGATTGTATCGGTTTTAGTATTAGTTATAGTATCAGTTCTGGTGTTTATTTATTTATTTATTTATTTCAAACATTTGTTTTGATATTTGTTGCATACTGTTTGTATCAGCTGTTTAGTATCATTTTACACATTCTGTTGGTATAAAATGTTGTATCATTTTTCCATTGTGTGATATTAGTTTTGTTCAATTTTGTATAGTTCACTTATTTATAACAAAGTTGATAGCATAGTATATGGGATATGATAATCATTGTGTAATTGATTGAAGAAAATGATTGAATTGATACATGCTTTCTATTGGTTGGAGATAATGTTTGTTTGATTGGATATAAAGGACTTTAGTATCAGTTTTGGTTAGTTTTTAGTATCAATTTCGTGTATTAATACGTGCTACAACTGACACTAGTACTAATAAATAATCATAATGATATGTTGTGTTAGCAAAAACCGGTACTGGCACTGATTGTTGTTTCATAAAGTATGTTGAGTGTCAGTTTTGGATACTATTAGTTATTAGAACTGATACCCAGTTACTGTTTTGTATTGATATATGATATAAAATCTTATAATATTATTATACAACTGGTAGCTGCATCATAAAACTGATAATATTATGTAGGATCAATAGTTGCAAGATAGAACATTCAATATATAATCTTGTTATAATATAAAAAACAGGTAAAGAAAAGAACATCAATTACAACAAATCATTCCAGCAGATTATCATTGTTTTTACAAGTAAGATCAGCATTGTTTTAAGAACAAAACATCATTATTTCACAAGTACATCAGTTCATGTGAAAATAATAGCACATTTTGCAAATTGTTTTGATTTGTTCATTTATCTTTCTTCTTCCAAACTTGACATGAATTTGGCTAAGCTCCAGCAGTGCTCTTTGTCAGTCAATATTTCATGTGCAATTCTTGCTCTAGATTTCAGCATTTGTTTAGGTGCTATTTTGAGTGGTATTTGACTTTTGTTCATTGATACGATGAATATCATCACGTATATCCCACAGTCAAGCCTGTTTAAAAGAATATTTGCAATATCAGTTTTGTGTATTTAGGTATTCATTTTTGTCTGTAATTTGCAGTATCGGTTTAGCAGTCACTAAGCATTTTGAGTATCTAGGTATTACTTTTGTTCTGTAATTTTTAGGTTCTAGGTATCAGTTTAACAGCCAGTAGTTTTGTCAGTAGCTTGAGTATCAGTTTTTGTCTGTAATTTGCAGTATCTTGGTATTACTTTAAAATAAAATTTACAGTTTCAGTTTAACTGTCAGTAAGTATCATTTTGAATAATATAAACAACTTACGTGTCCGATCCTTGTTGTGCACATGGTATCTGATGCATTTCATTTGCCTTCACTTCTTTATCATGTACATTTTTCTTTTTCCAAATATCTTTCAGTATTTCTTCAATTTTATTTCTCTATTGAAAACAAAACAATACAAAGTTAGCTAATGTTCGATTTTTTTAATTAAATTATTTTGCTTCATAACAAAAATATATCATACCAATATCATTGCCTGCTTTAGACTGTGGTTGTTTCTTTCATTAGAATTTCTTCTAGGGCGTCTAGAATCTAGATGACTCCATTGCATTGTTGGATATGTCAAAGTTACTAGTGTCCAATGGTATTCACAATGCAATGGGAAATATATAGCATCTGTGTATTCATCATCCACAATTTGTTCAAGGAAAGGCAGCACTAAAGATTTTATAATTCCATGTATACTGAAACTATAGATTGCTATTAAATAAAAAAAATAAGTTAGAATTCAATATATATGTAGCATTTATGATATTATTGCATATTAAGTTTTATTTACCCTCTTTATTGTTGTGAACGCATAGTTGTGCTCTTTCAGCCCAAATTTAGATATACACCAGTCAATTGTCTATATTAACAAGAAAATATAAGTTTTTGTTATTGGTGAAACAATATTCAATAATAATTAGTATCTTTTATTTTAATAGTGGTAATATATATTACAATTACAAGAATAACTAAGCATGTAATATGACTAAACAGCTTCTGGGTATCATTTTTGCACTGATTTGGTATCATTTTTGAGCATGTTGTTAAACCAATTGCTAGTAGAAAACGAAAGTATGAATTGATATCAACTGTTACTACGAATTATTTTTGCGCTATTTTGGAATTTATTTTGTCATGACGGTTAATACATAATTCAACTAATAGACCACCACTTTGTAATAAATAGTAATTAGCTATCATTTTTGGTTATAAGTAGGTATCAGTTTTGGTATAAATAGCATTGGAAATAGCTATTGGACATTATTTTTTGTAATTATTTTTATTGGTAGCAGTATTATTAAGCAAAAAAAAAGCGTGTCCCGATCCATGTGTGGTATTTTCTTCAAGAAGTTGTCGTAGTACTTTTTTTGTTATTGTACATCCTCCTCTAATTGTGTCTTTATCTGTTCATGCTATATCTCTGTTTTAAGAAAATAAGCCACATATCAACTGTACAATGTTATTTTAACCAGCAAAATTAGTATATATGTTTGTAAACTTACTCATTTGTTGATGCCATAGCAAATAAAGTTTTGATTGTATTTTGTTGTTCTATATTCAAGTATGCCAAAGTTTTGCTGCAATGTCCTGGTCCTAAATTTGATAATGTTGGCTCTATTACTTGAATTGGCATTGGGATTGACTCTTTTGCACTTTCTTTTTCATCATTTTCATTTTCTTTCAATTTTTCTTCAATTTAATTTTCTTCAGATTTTTGTATTTTCGCTGTTTTTTTTCATTCTCTGACCATATTCAAAGCTGGGGCTTTCTTTTTTCTTTCTTTCTCTTGTTTTTATTCTTCACATACGAAGATGGCTTATGAACTGTTTGTTTCCTTTTCCGACCAGGAGGTTTTGCTGGTTTATTTTCTTTGTCCTTTTCTTTTATTCCCTCTTGCAACTGTTGTGTGATATTGAGATTGAAAGATGGAGGTGTTAGGTCTAGTACTATATCACTGTATCATGCAATTTTGCTCTCTTTACTGGTATCTTCCAATTTTTGAGATTTCCTTTTGCACCGTTTTATCTTCATTTGTTTGCAACACTGTTTCATTTGTTTTGCTCAACAGGTCTTCACTTCTTTCTTTTGTGTCCATATCTTTATCTTCATTTGGTTGGAGCACATTTTCATCCATTTGATTTTCTGTTTCAGTCTTCATGCATGTGCTTTCTTTTTCACTTGTTTAGTGCACCAGTTCTGTATTAGTGTCAGCGGTTGTGTCTTCAACTTCTACATTTTTTTCAGTTGAGAATCTATATTAATAATAAGAAGCTATCTGTTTTTGTTGTTGGTTAATGAATATAATATTATTAGTATCAATGATGTTAATAGTGGCAGTTTACGGGTATCATTTTTGCATTGATATCAGTTTTTCATACAGAAAGCAAGTTCAGTTTTTCATACATATAGGTATCGGTTTTGATTTAATTAATAGTGAAACTGTTTGTAAAATAACCAACTATCAGTTCTAATCATAGAATTGATACATATAAATTCTGCATTATTTTGGTATCAGTTTTTTACTAAATGATGGTCAACATAAGTAGTTCAATTTACATACCATCAAGTTAAAAGAAATGGAACGTAGGTATCATTTTTTAATACATTTAGGCATCAGTTTATTTAAACTTATACTTAGAATTATTTATAATATAAGCAAGCATGAATTCGAATCAGTGTTATTTTCAATAACAAAAAATCATGTACATGTCCATTTCTGTTATTTTTGCTTGACATTTTGTAGGTTCTTTTTGACACCCTGGATTTTCTTCATCAAACAGGGTTGATTTCTTTTCCCTGTTTTCTATTTCTGTTTCTTCATGTGCATGTTCATGTAGAATGTTGTCATGTTCTTCTTCCATGTGCTTACTCTCTAGTTCAACTTCTGAATTTTTCTTTTCATTTTCTTCCAGTCTTGATTTGAGTTCTTTCAGTTGTTCTTTCAATTTCAAATTTTCTTTTTCTACTTCTATCCTCAACTTCTTTTCTTTGTCTAATTGCCTCTTTGTTTTCTTACCTCCTTCTTCCAAATCTTTAATGTGCATTTGCAAAACATTAAGGCTTACAAAATGTTCAAAACATTGAGTACTCTGTTCAGCTTCGTTTTTTCTTTTTTTCCGTTGGTTCTCTTTTCTTTTGTCGCTTGATTCTTCTTTAGAGATGCTGTTTGGAGTAGCTTGTGTTCATGTGGAAGAATAGTGCTTATTTCTTTTACCTGTGTAATTGAAATAGAAATTTTGTTTCAAAATTTAAATGCAAATGTTTTATGATAGTATTTTGTAACTTATAAGTTATAACTGACATTAATAAATGATTAGTTTAATAGAATAAAATAGAATAGTAATGAAATTGATACTATATACACTTACTAATTGATTGTATGCAGTGTTAAAAATGATACCAAGTATTATTGTACATTATAGCTGATGTGAGAAATTGCGGATTACGGATCTTAAGGCTAGGATTAACACTAGAGGGGGTGAATAGTGTTAATAAAGAATTACTAAATTTTTTTGAGTTTATGTTAATTTAGACACCAATGTATGCAATATACAGACACAGATATGATCACATAAATAAACACAGATGCAGAAGTAAAATAAAAGCAGTAAAGGAAAGAACACACCGAATTTTATAGTGGTTCGGAGTTACCCTACGTCCAGTCCCGCAACACAAGTACGGATTTCCTTTCAAAAGCAATTGTATAATTACACCCTCGGTTTCAAGGCTACGAGGTACACCCTCCAGAATTTCTATCCTCTGGGCAGAGATACTTGATTTCCGGGCCACAAGTTCACCCAATTGATTTACCAAGGCTACAACACACCTTTTCTCTTTTGATTGATTTTCAAGGCTACAATCACACCTTTTCTCTTTTGATGGATTACAAAAAGCCTATAACTCTGAATAGCACTGAGAATCTTATAGAGATAGTGATAGAGAATCAAACTAGAAATAATCGAGTTCGATTCAGTGTTGATTTCGACAGAGTAATGGTAAGAATATGTATTAAGAAATGTGGAAGAAGAAGAAGAGGAGTGAAAAACCAGAAAGTCTGATATAAAATTCGTTGAAACTAACCTATATTTATAGAAGAACAACAGTCATGTCCATTCATGAAGAGTTATGGCGAATACACACTTCTTTTGAAATTTAAATTTTGAACTCCACTGACACCATGTCGACATGGAGTACTTGGGCATGTCAACATCCCAAAGGATTTTTTGATGTTTTGTTTTTCTTTGAAAATAACTTTTATTTTATATTAAAACTATTTTAAACTTTATAAATATATTTGACTATAGTTAAAATTCATAAATAAATATAGAGAATAATATATATAGAATTTAACTATAATTTTATATTTAAATCTAAGTATAAATATTTAAAAGTTAAATATATTATATTTAAAAGATAGTTTAAAATCAGGAGTAATTTTGACTTTGAAATTAAAGATCATTTTGAGGCTAAAATTATTTAAAATCAAGATAGAGGGTTTTTATGTTTTTAAAATGAAAGTTTTGAAATCATTTTGAAAACAAGATAATTTTGTAAAATCATTTTGAATAAAAAATTAGTGGATACAAAACAATGTTCCACTAGATTTTTCGTAGGTTCCATCCTACTTAGGTTCCATCCCTTTAACATGCTCGAAGTGGATTCCATTTCACGAATAAATTGAATTTTAAGATGCAAGTGCTTTTCTATGAGTTTTAACAAAATTCCTAATAAAAATACTTAACCTTGAAATCTTGAACTATTGATAATCTTGATACTCACGAGTCTTTTATCTTGATATCTTGAATCTCTATATTGTACAGTCTTCATTCTTGGTGCCTGCATGGTTAAATCCTGCATATACATATATATCTAAACTTATAATGTCAGTATTTATATTTTATACTCTATTCTAAGGTTGTTGTCATCAAAACCATCATCTCACGGACTAACAATCTCCCCCTTTTTGATGATGACAACCTTTCTTTATAAAATATTACTTCTATCTTAATAACTCCTCCTAAAACTAATAACTCCCCCTTAATTTATGCCTAACTACCCTATTTTATATTTCTTCCGCTTTGTCATCAACAAAAACTCACTCCAAACTATATAACTCCCCCTAAAACTAACACTCTATGACATGTGATTATAATGATAGTGTTATCATAAGTAATCATCACTTAAATCTAATACTAAAACATAGTTCTCAACAATTAAATATCCTAACTAATAATTCACGATGGTACTTATAATAAAAACACGTATAAGAGCACGAGTTATTTATTACGTATGAAGTTGTATATACATGAGCGTATAGAAAACATAAAGAAACACAAACAACAATGGAAAAGAAAGAAAAGAAACTATTGTGTGTTTTTAAACATAGGAGATCTATGAATCGAACAGTTTGGATAGTGGAAACAGAAATTTCCACGTTGTTCGACAAGATTCCCATTCTTGTCAAAACACACTTCTCCAACACACACGACTTGGTCATCGTCCTCCCCTTGCACTTCTTCTTCCATGGGTTCTTCTTCTTATTCGCTGGCCTCTTGTTCTTAATTGAGTGAAGAGTCTCATCAATCAAGATAGGATTGGCCTGGTTATCCATTAAGAATTTTTGCAAATTCCTAAGAAACTTGCCTTGCCTCTCTTGTTCCTTTGCCATACGAAGTTGAGTCACTTGAATTTCAGTCATCATCTGAAGTGCATCCTTCAAAGAGTCCTCTATTTTAGTCACACGAGCGAGAGTAGTATGTTGAAATGAACCAGACGTAGAAGAAGGGAATGAAAAGGTTGATTTTATGTTTGATTTGGAAGAGGAGGCCATTGATTATTTAATTTCAGAGAGAACAGAGAGATAACAGAAAGGATGAATAAAATTTTGAAAATGTGAAGAATTTATAACCAATTATTTTGAATTTAGGTGGGAAAAATTTCAAAATATAAAAACGTTGCATGTTGACATGGGTATATGGGGATATCGACATGGTCTTTTATATTTTAACTCTTTGAATTATTTTAATATTAATTATACTTGTTATTTATATTTTGTATTTCAGTTATAGAACAAATACCTAATTTTCTTCTTAATTTAGTAAATATTGATTCATTTAAGGGTTTTGTTAAAATATCAGCAATTTGATTCTCAGAATTGATATAATCGAGAGTAACTACTTTCTTACTTATATTATCTATGAGAAAATGATGTCTGATCAAAATATGATTAGTTCGAGCATGTTGAGTAGTATTTTTGGATAAATTTATCGCACTCTTATTGTCACCATAAATTGGTGATTTTGAAAATTTTAAACCAAAATCTTTTAAGGTTTGTTGCATATATATTATTTGAGAACAAGCCAAAGCAGCAGAAATATATTTTGCTTCAGTTGTTGATAAAGAAACCGTGTTTTGTTTTTTACTAAGCCAAGAAACCAGAGAATGCCCCAAAAAGTGACAAGTCCCACTTGTACTTTTTCGGTCTGATTTACAACCAGCATAGTCAGCATCACAGTAAGATATTAAGTCAAAAGAATTATTTTTAGGGTAGAATAAACCATAATCAGACGTGTGTTTAACATATCTTATGATTCGTTTTACGACTTTTAAGTGAGTCTCTTTAGGTTGGGATTGATATCTGACACAGAGACAAACACTATGCATAATATCAGGTCTACTGGCAGTAATGTAAAGTAGTGATCCAATCATTCCTCTATATAGTTTTTGATCTACATCTTTCGAGAGATCTTCTTTACTAAGGTACTCATTGGTTGCCATGGGAGTGGGTTTTCCACTGGCAGTAGTCAAACCAAATTTACTACTTAGGTCTTTAGCATATTTTTCTTGACTAATAAAGATACCATTATCTAATTGTTTTATTTGTAATCCTAAAAAGAAATTTAATCCACCTATATGACCCATCTCAAACTCTTTTGTCATTATTTCAGAAAATTCTTTATTCATTTCAAAATTTGTTGAACCAAAAATGATATCATCTAAATAAACTTGTACTAGTTGAATATCATTTTTATTTCTTTTAATAAAAAGAGTATTATCTACTTTACTAATTTCAAAATTAGATTGCAATAAATAAGATCTTAGTCTATCATACCAGGCTCTATGAGCTTGTTTTAGACCATATAATACTTTCTTAAGTTTGTAAACATGATTTGGTAATTTATCATTTTCAAAAAATGATGCTTGTTCAACAAATACTTCTTTTACAAATCCATTTAAAAAGGCACTTTTAACATCCATTTGAAATAATTTGAAATTATTATGATTTGCGAAAGCAAGCAGAATCCTAATGGCTTCTAATCTTGCTACGGGACCAAAGGTTTCATCAAAATCTATTCCTTCTTCTTGACAATAACCTTGAGCGACTGATCGAGCTTTATTTCTAACTACCTCTCCTTGTTCATTCATTTTATTTTTATAAACCCATTTAGTTCCAATTATAGTTTTATTTTCTGGTCTAGGAACAAGTTCCCAAACATCATTTCCATTAAATTGGTTTAATTCTTCTTGCATAGCCAAAATCCATGAATCATCAGTTAATGCTTCTTTTGGATTTTTAGGTTCAATAGTTGATATAAAAGCTACATTACTCATTTGACTTAGTTGATTTCTAGTTTTAACAACAGATTGCATATCTCCCAGTATATTTTCTATAAGATGATCTTCTAAGTTTTGTCCTTTTATTAGGATGATTAATTTCATTATTAGTTTCAATTGATTCTTGATTTTGAGTGATTAAATCCTCTTCATCATTTGTATCTTCAAAAAATTTAAAATTTCCATCAAATGAAACATGCATTGTTTCTTCAATGGAATTAGTTTTTAAATTAAACACTATGTACTCTTTACTTCTATTAGAATATCCGATAAAGATACCCTTGTCGGATTTAGGATCTAATTTATCTAAATTATCTTTTGTATTTAAAATAAAGTATTTACTTCAAAAAATTCTGAAATAAGATACCTTAGGTTTCTTTGAATAAAGAAGTTCATAAGATGTCTTATCAGTTAGAGGTCTAATTAAAATTCTATTTAAAATATAACAGGCGGTAGCAACTGCTTCTGCCCAAAAATTCTTTCGTAAATTATTATCTGTAAGCATAGCTCTCGCACACTCTTGAATCGTCCTATTTTTATGTTCTATTCAAATTCACCACCGTGATCACTTCGAATATTTATAATTTTTAGAGAAAATTGATTTTGAATTCTTTTTGAAGATGTCTTAAAACATTCAAAAGTATCACTTTTATGTTTCAAAAATATTGTCCATGTAAATCTAGAATAATCATCTACAATTACAAAGACATATTTACTATGAGTTATTGATAGAATTTGAGATGGGCCAAATAAATCAAGATGAAGTAATTCAAGAGGTTTTGAAGTTGAAATCATATCTTTTAACTTGAAGGAACTTTTTCTAAGTTTTCCTAATTGACAAGCATCACATAAACTATCTACTTTAAAATTCATTTTAGGGAGACCTCTTACTAGATCATGTTTTGACAGTCTAGATAAAAGTTTGAAATTCAAATGCCCAAATCTCTTATGCCAAATCCAAGGGTCACTTTTATTTGCTAACAGACACAGGTTATCATTTGAAACTTTCATACTAAGAATATAAATATTCTTTTTCCTGACTCCCTCAAATATAATGGTTGAATTATTATCTTCAATGTGACATTTATCTTTTTCAAATTTAATTTTATATCATTTATCACACAGTTGACTTATACTTAGCAGATTATGTTTCAGATTCTTAATTAACAAAACATTAGTAATAGTAGGAGTTCCAGAATTACCGACTTTGCCGATGCCAACCACATATCCTATTGAATTGCCTCCAAAGTTAACCAGTCCTTCGTCTTTGTATAATATATCATTCAGTATATCTGGATTGCCAGTCATATGTGTAGAACATCCACTGTCAAGTATACATTTGTTCTTTCTGATCTGCACAATTTGTCCGTTGTGAATTGATTCCTCAACACCCATAAAGCATGATTCTTGCACATCAAACAATCTTGGTAGACAACTTGAATTTGAAAATTGATTATATGCAGACTCAAGAAACAATGATGGTTTGAATACTTCTAAACTAGTATTAACAAATATAGCCATTTTAATTTTTTTTTCAAAAATCAAATTATGAAACTTTGAAAACCTTGCTGATACCACTTGTAAGAAATTGTGGATTACGGATCTTAAGGCTAGGATTAACACTACATGGGGATGAATAGTGTTAATAAAGAATTACTAAATCTTTTTGAGTTTATGTTAATTTAGACACCAATGTATACAATATACAGACACAGATATGATCACAGAAATAAACACAGACGCAGAAGTAAAATAAAAGCAGTAAAAGAAAGAACACACCGGATTTTATACTGGTTCAGAGTTACCCTACATCCAGTCCCGCAACACAAGTACGGATTTCCTTTCAAAAGCAATTGTAAAATTACACACTCGGTTTCAAGGCTATGAGGTACACCCTCCAGAATTTCTATCATCTAGGTAGAGATACTTGATTTTCAGGCCACAAGTTCACCCAATTGATTTACCAAGGCTACAATTACACATTTTCTCTTTTGATTGATTTTCAAGGCTACAATCACACCTTTTCTCTTTTGATGGATTACAAAAAGCCTATAACTCTGAATAGCACTGAGAATCTTGTAGAGATAGTGATAGAGAATCAAACTAGAAGTAATCGAGTTCGATTCAATGTTGATTTCGGCAGAGTAATGGTAAAAATATGTATTAAGAAATGTGGAAGAAGAAGAGTGAAAAAACAGAAAATTTGATATAAAATTCGTTGAAACTAACCCCTATTTATAGAAGAACAACAGCCATATCCATTCATGAAGAGTTATGGCGAATAGACACTTCTTTTGAAATTTAAATTTTGAACTCAACTGACACCATGTCGACATTGGGTACTTGGGCATGTCGACATCCCAAAGGATTTTTTGTTTTGTTTTTCTTTGAAAATAACTTTTATTTTATATTAAAACTATTTTAAACTTTATAAATATACTTGACTATAGTTAAAATTCATAAGTAAATATAGAGAATAATATATATAGAATTTAACTATAATTTTATATTCAAATCTAAGTATAAATATTTAAAAGTTAAATATATTATATTTAAAAGATAGTTTAAAATCAGAAGTAATTTTGACTTTGAAATTAAAGATAATTTTGAGGCTAAAATTATTTAAAATCAAGATAGAGGGTTTTGATGTTTTTAAAAGGAAAGTTTTGAAATCATTTTGAAAACAAGATAATTTTGTAAAATCATTTTGAATAAAAAGTTAGTGGATAAAAACAAGGTTCCACTAGATTTTTCGTAGGTTTCATCCGACATAGGGTTCCATCCCTTTAACAGGCTCGAAATGGATTCCATTCCACGAACAAATTGGATTTTAAGATGCCAGTGCTTTTCTATGAGTTTTAACAAAATTCCTAATAAAAATATTGAAATCTTGAACTCTTGATAATTTTGATACTCATGAGTCTTCTATCTTGATATCTTGAATCTCTATAATATACAGTCTTCATTCTTGGTACCTACACGGTTAAATCCTGCATATACATATATATCTAAACTTATAATGTCAGTATTTATATTTTATAATCTACTCTAAGGTTGTTGTCATCAAAATCATCATCTCACGGACTAACAGCTGATACTGTACAAAATGACAAGATGTACTATGTCGAGGACAAATTGATATATGGAAACAAAAATTTAAAACTACACATTGAAACTGATACTAATCAGAAGCTAAATTGATACTGCAAAGAGGCATATGTGAAATATGCAGATACAAAAAATTATTCTAAGTGTTGAAACTGATACTATAGACGGAGAGAACATAAAATGTAAACCGACACTCATTAGCGTAAGTAAGAATTAATTTTAACTTACATTGCCAACTTTTGTATCATTCAAAAATTGTTTCACAACAATGTCTTTAAGTTTTCTTACATCCCATCATGCAAATCTGGGTAAATCCTCAGCAAGTTGCCTTTTAGGTTGTATGAGGTTCATTTTCTCACAAATTTGCAATACTATAAACATTTAAAGATATGATTAGGTAGGAATGTTGAATATAATATGTTTTTTCAATTAATAATATTTTGCATAGCACATCTTACCAATGGAAGCATGGAACATCCAGACATGTTTTTTGGCTTGGAGATAAAAAAATTTACAAATTTACTGAAAAATTTCTCTATTATTTCTGGCCGTGAGACGGTTTACATTGTTTCACTATCAATCAAATATGGTAGAATTCCCCATCTTAGTTTTTGTTGGTTGTTAGGAAAGAAAAATGTCAATAGTATTTGCATTATTATCAACAAAGGCAGATCTTCTTCATTTTCTTTTTTCCTTTTTGATGTTTCTTGTTTTATTCTTCTTTCCACATCATTTCTTGTTATGTAAGTACATGTGCCAAAGTTTCTAGTTGCAAACTCTTTGCAGTCTGGTGGAATGATTTTGCCCGTCGATTTTTTTGTTGGTCCTATGTTTATTCCTTTTAATGGAAGCCCAAACAGCAAACCTATATCTTTGACAGTGACCTTCATTTTGTCTTCTCCTAAGACGAAGGTATCAGTTTTCATACAGTAGCAGTTGTATAAAGCGTTCAAGTTTTGTTGATGCTTTTTCTATTCTTTCATTGCTATTTTTTCTTTATAGATGACTTTGAAGAAGTTGTAAAAAGGTGTCTTCTTTAAGATGTCAAATTGCTTTTTGGTCAGTCCATTTTTTTCTTTGATCAGTTTTAATATCCTGAAGACAGATTGTAAGCCACATCTATAAGCAGTTTCTGGCTTAACATTTTCAGATTTTGCTATCTGTTTGTTTGTTTTGATGTTGTATACATGCTTTCATTACATGGATTGACAAAATCATCATCGTCCTATTTCATGAAAATGTGGCATTAAGTTGTTAGTGAAACAAACAGTATTGAAACAAAACAATATAAAACATGATATAGTGGTATCAGTTTCCATAAACATGAGATAAAATATGGTATTTTTATCTAGCCAAAATTTGGTATCATTTTTGCTAAATGTAGGTATCAATTTTTAAAAAATTATGCTTGAAATATTTCTAAAACTGCTACATAATAAATTCTAAAGAAACACATTGCATGTATAATTTTTAGCTTATATTTGTGTTATCTTTGTTACAAATTACAATGAAAGTAATTTGCATAATTAAAAGTATAAAGTTCAAAGAAAGATAAAGTGAGTATCATGTTTATAAGGTGTATGTATCACTTTGGTTCAAACAAATAGTAAATCAATTTTAAGATATGATGTCCATAAAAACAGATAGTAGGTATCAGTATTGCATTACATTAGTGTCAATTTTATATTTGTGATAGAAAATTTTCAATTATGGAGTAGTAAATTCCATCAATGATAGTGGGTATCATTTTATGAATATAACTATATCGGTTTTGTTATAAGTAATGAATAATTTTTTAAAATTACAAAGTCTTGTCTTCAACAAAACAAACAATAGGTTCATTTTATGAAATATATGTATCGGTTTGTTATACAGTGGGCATCATTTTGTGAAATATATGTATCATTTTATTGAAAAATTACAACATTGAAATAAGAACTAAAACATTTTATACAGTGGGCACCATTTTGTAAGAATTTAGTATCTGTTTTCCTAGAAAAAAGATGGTGAAATAATTTGTAAACTAAAATCAATCAGCTACACACAATTAGACAATAGATATCACTATTGCAGGCTGTTGGTATCAGTTTTCATATGTGCTGAAATAAAATTTTCTAAATACAAGTTGTCACGTTAATTCTAATAGATGTTTGGTATCATATTTTCAATATATTAGTATCAGTTTTGTAACAAACGGCAATTGTCTTCTAAACATTTTAACCAACTATTAGTGTCAATATATTAGTATCAGTTTTGCAGCAAATCTATTTTTTAACCAACTAAGCTTTGTCTTCTACCAAACAGACCATAGGTATCACTTTTTGACCATGAAAATCTTTAAAACCGGTATGACTTGTACTTTTATCATGTTGGCTTGATCATCTTCATATTGCTCAACTGCTATTTGGTTTCCCTTAATTGTTTGTGCTTTTTTTCCTGTTAAACATATTAACACTATTAAATACATCTAATGATTTAATAGTATTGGTTTAATAACTTAATGGTATTAGTTGCCTGTTGAAGTTGCTGCTGAATTATTTTCTCATTTTTCATCTTCGATCTTAATTCTCTTTTTGGCATTTGTTGTACAGTTGATTTGTCAACAGGTGTTTTTTCCAGCATAGTTTCTTCATTTTTCTGTAAAATAAGTTCAATAGTATCATAATCAATCTACAATGGTTTTGTTAAGCTTCATTTCATAATATCATTTACATTTTCTTCTTTTCTTTTTTCTTCATATTTCCTTTTTGTTCTTTTTTCCCTTTTTTGTTGTATATCTTCTTCCATTGTTCTTTTTAATAATCTTAATTTTGCATATTCCTGCTGCGTCTCCACTGTAGGTAGGATATTTGCTTCATGAAGATTATCAAATACAGCTACTATGATATCAAATTCACGTTCTGGGTTTTCAATTTCGATTCGATTCTCAGATTGAGGTTCTTTGTTGCCAGATTCGAGCTGAAAATCAGAATGAGGCTCTAGGTATTAGGTTTTTGTTGAATATCAGATTGAGGGGATGAGGTATCAGATTCGTGCTCAAACTTTGCTTGTTTTTTATTTTCTGACGAATGTGATTAAGATGGAGGTAGCGATTTTGTTGTGCTTTCATTCGCCCTTTTTTTTTAATTTTAATTTTCTGTCGTGAAGATGAGAGGATTTAAAGTCGACCAGGAAGACAAAAGAAGAAAATGGAGAAAAATTTTAACGCACAAATGGGCTTTGGGTCTGTTTTTTGGACGAAATTTATTTGTGCGTGTCCTTATGAATAAAAAAATTAAATTATTTCTCCTTTAAAAAAAATTCCCTTAACATAATTGATGTACAATACCTTCAAATTGTTCAGAAATTACTGTTTGTTTTTCTTTTCTTAACTATATGGTAAGTTTTTTTTCTTTTAGCCAAGTGGGAAGCTCTAATGCTTGAAAATACCTAGATATATTTTATTTTTTTAAATACCCGGCGATAACATTTCCAAAGCCTTTGTAGAAAAAATAAAAAAATGATCTCTAGTTGATGATATCTGTTGATAAAAGGCCAGGAACTAAAAACTCTATGTCATGCATATTTTTATTTGTACTGAATACAACATCACTAAAAATAAATTCATGATTCGCTAAGTAAAAAAACAATGTCAAAATCATATGCACCTACCTTTTATTAAGTTTGTGTGCTTATTAAATTTTGGTCGTGTTCAAAAGTTTGTTTACATCTAAGTTCATCGTCATTGCTATGAGAGTTCCTACACCAAAAACTATCCAACATGATGGGAATCATTGATAAAAGAGAAAATCAATGAACATTGCGGATCAAATCTTTGGTATAAGCTTGTAAAATACACATACATACAAATATGTTAGAAATGCACTTAGGACACATGTTTACTTAAAATTCATTATGTTACAATCAGGTATAATTTCATAAGTTAAAGATTAGTCAAACAAAAAGATTGAAAAGATACCATCTGGTATCCTTTTTTGGAAACAAATGTCATCTAGTGTTTGATAAAAATAAAAGAATTAATATAAATCTCCTTGCTTTATTTAGACTTATGAGTTACTGAGTTGCATATAAATGAAAGTCTATTAGGTAGGTAATAAAGGTAGTTATAAAGATGCTACTTGGTCATGTTTCAAAATTCTGTATACCATTTATTTTACTTTTCACTTTCAAGTGGGAAAGAACATCTGCACGTTATCTTTGTGATATCTTTAACTGTCAAAAGAATTTGCAACCTATGAGCTTTTGCTACTTTAACCTTGAGCCTAAAATTTGATACGGCATATATACATCCATGTTTTACATGTTATGCCACAAATAGTGTATTATTGAAGCTTCTAATGTCATGCATAATAGCTCAGAATAATGGAAATGATTTTGATGTGATTCCCAATTTTACTTGCATATACTATACGTAAATAGAATACATTCAATTGTGTACATAGAACCATTAATGATCTATGGCTCATAGTTTAGCGTAATTTTTCTCCAATCATGTATGTACAAATAGCAACCAAAGAATGGCAGTTTGTGTTCACATGTTACTTACATGGAGCATACTGTAAGTTTCAAGATTTCAGCTTAAGGAATTATTGTCACTTGGGTTTATCAAGATATTAAAGGTCCAATTTTGATCGCTAGCCAAAGTGTACAAAAAGCGATACCACAATAGGCTAGACGCTTGTAGCGGTTGTGCCATTGTGGGTGATAGCGCAAGCAATGGTCGATTAGGCTTGCTGCTCCATAGTATATCCATTAGGTAGCTTGATATCGATAATCAATGAGTAAAAATGTCCTTTTTCGTTAGTAGTTCTAACAAAACAAAGTAAACAAATGTAAATTGCACAAATAAAAATGTATGCTTTTGCACGTAGCAGAACAAAATGAACCATGTGCATAAGCCTTTTCACTTCTAAAACTAAAAAGGTACCCATCTTATCCAGCTTTGCATATAAATTTTATCAGAATCCTCGGTACAGCCATATTCAATTTCGCCAAACCACTTAATGCATACTTTTACTGCGCAAATACTCCACTATATGATTAGCCTTTTTCCTTTATACTTCAACGCATAATTAGTTTCAAAAACCAACTGCAGTAGCAAAAGTTAAAGCAACGGATCAAAGATTCAAATTAACATATGTGAAACATAAGAATTTTAAATATTAATTTTTTTTAGATAAACTGGTCAGATATATATAAAACAAATGTAGTCGGGCTGTAAATTATACTCATTTCATAGTAGATATGAAATTAAAGTCGTTAGACCATGATATTTTAGAAATTATACTCATGTCAAAGATCATACAAAAAAAGAAATTAGCAGCAAAACTTTCATCATCACAAAACAGAAAGCCCAAATAATGAATATCACAAAAATATATTTGGGAAAACATAATTAACCGTAGAATTAAAGTAGTAGTTGATTTAAAAAGGTAATTCAAAATGGAGTATATAAATTATATTACACTTCTTTGCAATCACTTTGCGCGATTAAACAGAGGTAAATGTTGGTTTTCCATCTTTTTTAATTTGCATCAGTAAATTCATATCTAACTACTATGAGTCAAGCTATTCTGATTTTTTAGTAGGCATGCTTATGTGTATTAGCATATGCTACAATAATTATTGTAAAAGACTGTTATTTATAGGTAATATATATAGTTTGATGCTTCAAATAAATGTTTTGAAATAGTAATAACAACTTCAAATACTGATGTTTCCTATAGAAAATAAGGTAAAATGATGAAGTAAATGTGAATGTGAAAGAAACAATACTTAATAAGCTATCGGTTAATTGCCTTATTACGTTCACTGTGGAATGGTTTGTTTGAGTCTAATCGGTGCGTTATCCAGAATCATGTAATAAAAATAAGGATTTAAATCACAAATCAAACTATGAAGTACCGTAGAATAAAAATTCATTTCATCAAGTGGAAAAAAATGGTAGAAGATAGGACCTAATATACTATTGGCCGTTATTACATAACGTTAACAATTTAGGGGAAAAATGAGAACAAAAAGTGGGCAAGGCTTGTGAAGGGAAGATGTAAAACTTCCAAACTCAGTAGGAAGAAATTATGATAAACATTGTTATAAACTGTAGAAATAGTACTGGAACCATGTCACATGCAGCATTAGATCTAATTTGGCATGTAGTAAACCTTTGTGAAAACATGAATATGTAGTATGAAAATAAATCTAAAATGATTTCTTTGAATCTCATGTTCTTCCTAACTTAAAACCTTTGCAATGGAGTAAAAAACAGTGCAGTTAAATTACAAATTAAATCTAAAGCTTTAATGTGAATATAATTCAATATCTAGTTTGAAAATAGTGTACTCAAATGAAAATAATTTAAGAAATCACCAACTTTTCTACTGCAGTGGTGGAAATCCTAAAACTGCACAGCAAATCAAGAAAAACAGGGGTAGAGAAATTGCAGGGAAAATCATACACCAATGTAAAACTAAATATCCAGACAGTAACAGCCACCAAATCAGTAGCAGGAAACAACATAATAGCAAAAGTTGCATTCAGAAAACGATTAAAATCAACGCCAAGCATCAGTTGAGAATTTTGTTTTGCATTTACTATCTTGCTCTACCCAGGTATAGATCCTCTAAAACTTAAACCAAACTGAAGGTGCTTGGCCAACAGGTTGAATCCTATGTCACATGTTGAGCTCATTGCAAAGAAATATTACTATTATACAATACAATTAACAAAAGTTGAAATTTAGGTAGTTTACAAAAATAATTTAAATTTAAATTGCTAGATAAGCCACAACTTGGAGCAGGGAAAAAGAGTTTCTCGCGTTATATAATAAAAACGTGTATTGTTCAGCAAGAGTAAGTTATTAATTAATATTATCAAACTATCAGTTTGTTACATTTGTTTGCAACCCCGAAATTTTATCTATATTTAGCACGTAACTTTAAAGAATATAGTAAAGTTTAACAAGATCGTAAGATTTAACTAATGGCTTTAGCAATGTTATTTTTGAACTATATGTAGATTAAAAGATATAGTAACAGTAATATGCTTGTTCTACCAATACTAGTCAGGGGAAGGCCAGATGGATACCCCGGTAAGCCTAGAATATTAACAATGCATCAAACCATACAGGCCAATAATTTTGCCTACAACGCTAACGTAAGCATTGTTATAATGATAAATTTAGTTTTCTTTTAACAGTAATGCATTGTATGGTAACGATTTTGACTATGATATTAAATTAGTAAATCAATAGGTCAGTAGCTATGGTTTCATTGTTTGTTGTTAACGGGTTAACGGTTATGGATAACAGAAAATTGAAATTAAATGGAAAATTAAAAAGAAAGCCAAGGCAACTTACTACTGAAAGTATTAAGTTGCACAGGGCTTCTTGTAATTGCAAAATTGCACACTCCTAAACATGTGCTAAGATTGACAAAACATCAAGATCTGGAGCGGGAAGAGGAACCCACGCAAACAAAAAATTATAGAATAATTAGTAAAGAAAAAAAGAACATACATGTAACAATTTGTGCAAACTACCATATTCGCATTGGTTGACATAGTTAGGCAACGTCATTACCGTCAGAGTGAGACAATGAACACTGACAACAGAAATGCTTAAGTTAAACATGAAAAATATACGAAAATAACTAAATACACGATAAAATTTATTTAGACCGCTGTTGTAACAGAAGATTTAACATAGTAATGAAAAGGATGAAATTTGCGAAGTTACAAAGTTATTCTGTTACATGATACATATAACTTCGCAAATTTCATCCTTTTCATTACTAAGTTATTTTCTTTGCAGTTCATGCTATTTGTATCATGTAACATGAAATTTGCGAATTAAAGAGAGAGAACCCAAAACTAAATAACAAAGCTAATTTAAAGGTTACAATAATACAATAATAATAATAATAATAAAGTAAAGCCAAATAAGTAAATTAATAATAATGGTAACTAAGTAAAGTAAAAATAAAGATAAAAATCCATATATATGTATAAAAAAAATAAACAAGTAAATGATGATTAAAGTATAAATCGTAATAATGGTGTCGATACTAATATTGATCAAAAACCAAACACTATGGCTTAGGCTCCTTTTATCTAGTCCTATAATCTAAAACTTATAAAACTCATAACGCATGGTTCTGATACGTGAATCGCTAACTCCACGCGCTCATATCCGTTACCAGCTCTTCGGATACCTTCCACTCCTTCAAGTCTTTTTTTACTATTTCCTCTCATGTCAACCTTAGTCGACTTCTACCTCTCTTTGAGCATACGACGCGGCATAAAATTTCAACGCGTACAGGTTCTTCGGGCAGTCTTCGTTGGAGATGTCCAAACCATTTTAAGCGATGTTTAGTTAGCTTCTCCTCAATTGGTGCTACTCCAAGTTTTTTATGTATATCATCATTTCTAATTTGATATACTCTCGTATGACCACAACTCCATCGCAGCATACGCATCTTTGCTACCTTATCTTCTGGACGTGTTGGCATCGCAGGCCTGATTGTCATTCTGTAGAACTTTCCTTTAAGCTTTTGTGGGACTTTCCTGTCACAGAGAATGTTAGATGTTTGTCGTCATTTCACTCATCCCGCTCGAATTCTAAAACTAACATCTTCCTCAATCTCACCATTACACTGCAACATTGATCCTAAATATCGAAAGGATTCCTTCTTAGGAACTATTTGTCCGGCCAGAGTGACATCTCCATCCTCTGACCGGACATCGCTGAACTCACACTTCATATACGTTGTTTTGGTTCTGCTGAGCCTGAATCCCTTTGATTCTAAAGTCTGTCTCCACGGCTCAAGTTTTCTATTAAACTCAATCCTACTTTCATCAATTAGCACAAACATCATCAGCAAATAGCATGCACCAAAGAATCTCCTCTTGTATACTCTTTGTAACCTAATCCATCGCTAGGGCAAAAATATAGGGGCTCAAAGCTGACCCTTGAATAATCCTATGTTAATGGAAAGTCGCATACTTCTAAATAAATAAAAAATGAAGATCGTAGATTTTACTTGAAAATATCTAAAATTATATACATGAAGAAAGATTAATTGTAAATGTTTTTAAAATTGTTGGAAATGATTTTAAATTTGTTAAGTGGATTATTAAAAAAATTGAACAAGTGTAAGTGGCTCCTACATATGTGAATAGTCCCAATGATACTCTTCTGTAAGGAGAGAGACCATGCTTGACCACTACGCGCATGCGCACGCCGACCGACCGAATCAATTCGACCCGAGACCGTGCTTGTTGTGTTGTAACACTTGTATTTTTGGACGAAATTGGTAAACGTTTACTGACTGTTATTTTTGTTGAGACGGTAAAACTTCAGATCCGAGTCTTGAGCCAACGGTCACCCCACGGCTCAGTAAAATGTTCGACTTGGTATTCTGTCTATTAAAACCGACTATTAAACGAAATCAAAAAATACGAACGACACTTTCTTTTGCAAGTCATTCTTCTCTCAAAATCGAGCAGTATTTTTTAAGTGCAACTGAGTCGAATCCGTTTGTGCAGACGGATCGATAACACAAAACCAATCTGTAACGACACGGATTTTGAGCGCTCGAAAATCGACATCCATACTTCATATCGTATTCGAATGCCGTAGATTCGACCGTTCAAATCCGATTCGCCGGAGCTTATAACAACATTAAGTAAACAACACAGCGGAATAACAGAATAATACATTGATATACAGCTTTGATACAATATCTGATACAACAGATGATTCAATAGATATCAATATACATCAGAGATATGATACAATAAATAACAGTGGAAAAGAAAATAGATGACATTTAGCAGCGGAACAATATAACTCTAAGATAGTCTTCAAAAGAGAACTCCGAGAACTGCAACTCCATCTCCAAGAACCAATCCAGCTATAGCTCGAACTCCCCATAACAATGCACCAAGCTAGGCAAGACTGGTGCGAATCAAAGACTGAACTAACTCCGGATAACCTACTAATCTGACTATCTGAAAAACCCAACTCTAGACTGCTCGTGTAGAAAATAATGAGCACCCAGAGTTTAGGAAAGAAACAATAAACTCCGGATCAGTCGTGGGACTGGTGTGAGCAACAAAAACAGTTTATCTTTCAAAAACAAACAAAGAAATATTTTAAAGTTAATTCGCAATGCTTTTTAAAATGAGACTACCATAAGACCTCCCGCCACACACACAATGCAAACGCAGACTTGAAGGAGATTTCTTCTTATGTTAGTCAAAGATGCTTGATACGCATTGAAAAGAAACATTTGATATTATTACTAGTGCATAGTGTAGAACAAATCATTTCGAAAGTAGAATATAAATCTTAGCCAACATAGGTACCATTATATTATGCCTACTATAGCTACCATATTAGATGGCAGGTTCTACAACTAATACTGTACAAGGCTCGTATTGTTTCTTTGGATTTCCAACGAATGGTCATGCCAAGGAACTTCCCATTGCCACATAAAAACGCCTCTGGAAGGACGTCCCCGAGAACCAAACCGGATCTCTGCCAACACAAGGCCGGGTTACCCCTAACTGGGTAACAACTAACACGAGTATGCCATCCCCCGGTCCTTTGGGACCTTTAACCGAGCGCTCGTCATCAACATCACACCATAAAAATAAGTGTTTCAACATGAGTAAGCATCTGGGCTCCATACCATGATACCACCCTTTTCCAGAAGGAAATGCACATACCCTAAAGGGAGCTACCCCTCATAACCTTGCTGCATCTTTCCTGTTTTGACCATTCCGGGGTGTGAGGCTCGGCGAAGTCACGTCCACAAAGCCACGCTTTATACAAAAGCTGTGCTTTGGGTCAACAAATGATCATAGAAATGATCACCAAGATAAATGATCAAATAAATGATCCTATCACAAATGATCAACACAATGATCATTTCACAGCAACACTCAGCATGCCACACTACCAAATTGGGAATATATTGCTGATAACCTTCAACTGCATAACCTCTGAGCTCGTACGTATCAGAGAAGGGTGTTAAGCTAAGAGAATAAATTCTCCGCCACCAACAGAAATGTATTTGAAAGGAATCTGCTTTATATCTCAATGTGTAGTGTCAGACACAATCCATACAAGTCTATTCCGGGTTCGAACAGAACCGAAGGCACTTACAAAGAAGTCCTTGCAATCCGGATATTCACTAATCACGTTCGGACTTCCCATCACATATGGAGTCTCTATACCGGAGACCATTCGATGCAAAGACATTCGACGAGTTGTCTTTACGTTTTCGAAAATATCTGGTCTTCACCACCGGTCTTCAAATGCTATTCATAACGACATATCACATATTCGGAATGGGATATATGACACAAAGGTCCTCTCCCGGCTAAACCGAACAGTGAGCGCGATCTTCTTCCTGACGTCGACTTATGATTCCTGCTTGCAGTATTTCAAAAACATATGGATATTGGGATTTCACTTAAGTCACAACTTAAAACCCAAAACTTTTCTTCAAATGGTTTAAACCAATTACCATTTCAAATCTTTATACTACAAAAAGATTTATTTCACAAAGATCAATTTATAGACTTCAAAACAATTTCCATTCCAATTGGATTAACTCGTTTAAAAATCTTTAAATTAAAGATTTATCTTATAGCTTTCAAACCGTTCCCAAATGTTCGCTTTCAAAATTCATTTCCAATTATTCATCAATAACTTGGTAAACTATTTCAGTTTAAACTTGAAATCTCTTTTATATAATTTGAAATTCGTTTCTCCTATGAAAGCTTTTTATCATTTAGAAACAACAGTCTTATTTCGAAAAAAACCCGATTTCATTTATACAAGTTACAATCTTTGGGTTAATTCAAATTCCCAAAAATAATACTTTAAAAATGGTTTAACTCACAATGACTAGTATAATATCGTTAATCCCTAGTTTCAAATTACAGAATTCAATTTGAATATTGAATTCAAATTTAAATCAAAGTATTTAAATTCCAAAACTCAATCAAGTAATTTAAAAATACATTTTATCTTGAAATTCCATTTGCAAAACTCTTTCACATTTATTCCGATTTCATTTCCAAAACATTTGAATTTAAAAATTCAAATTTAAAACTATTTCAAAAATCTGCGACTTAACTGATTTCCTCGTGAAATCCATAATTGTGTGTGTATGGTGTGGTCCATGGGTTTTACACAATAGTGCAACATCATCAATCATCACAGATTAAAACATAGAATTATAGTTGATAAGCGATATAACGCTTATCTTCCATTCACAATTCACAGATAATATGTAGATGTAAATAAATGAATAAATCATACACGGCACAAACCACAGAATAAAATATCACAGGTCAGACAGGACAATCAATTCAAGGCATCAGATATAATACGATCATCCATAAGTAAGGTCAAGCATTTAATAAACATTTATAAGCAGAATTAATTAATCATTTTATCCTGATTAATTCAATTAATTTCCAGTTAAATTAATTACTTATGAATTAATTATCAACTTCTGATTAACTAATTACAAATCATTTAATGTCAATTAATTTATCAAACACTTTAATTAATTAAATTATTCTTAATTTATCACATTAATTAAATCAGCATTTAAACCAATTTCCTAATTAATTAACTCTAGTTAATTAGTTAAAGAAATTTAACCTTTAATTACTTACCATAAAGTAATTATCTCATAATAACAAATCATGAATTACCATTTTATCTTTATCATTATTTTAATCAAAATATTCAAATTTAATTACAATTATTAATTAACCCCTTAATTGCTTTCATTAAGTAATTAACAATTTACAATTGATTATCTTAATTAATTAATCTAGTAAATCATCAAAATTAATCACATTAATTTAATTACTTAATAATTCCTAGTTAATTACCTTCATTAACTAATAAAATTTCTTAATTACTTTTAAATTAATTAATGATAATCTTTTATCCAGATTTATTTCTCAATCACACTACTAATTAAGTTTTAAATAAGCTTGAGAATTATCATCACAAGCCATTAATTATCTTTTTAAATTAATTGACTCTTAAGTAAACTTCTTTAATTATCATTTAAATGGAAAGAAGGTAATTAGCTTATTCAAAACACTTATGATCTTTTATTAATTATGGTTTAAATTACCCTCATCTTAATCATTACCAATTTCCACCCCTTGATTTTGAAACAACAGAGACAAATTCTTCAAATCAACACAAACTAAATTTCAAACCCCATGACTTCATATTTATATTGAAATCAATAAATACTTTTATCTTGATCTTGATTACTTTACTTTGGAACTTAACATTTATTTTGGAAACCTGGTTATAAAATTCCAATACCCTGAGCCATGCTTCTTCTCAAGTTTTAAACACTGGTAATTATGTTTAAACCACTCGATCCCTTCTTCCTCAACAAACTGCTTCTAACCCAGACACGTGAGTACGAGCGTGCACGTGCACCGGTCATCGGAGCCACCGTGACCATTGCTGACACCTCCCACCCCTCGACGATCTTCCCTACCATCGATCACGAGCATCAATCCAACACTTCCAGGCGTAAATTGAAATCGAGCTACTTTGAACAAAAACCTGGAACAAGCCTGGAAAGCAACACAGCCAACCCCCTTCGAACCTGTCATCGCCACATTCACGCCACCACAACCACCGGAACACGTGAAACTCCGTCTACACGATCGCCAGCATCCCCTCTACCACCACCCAGAGCCACGCAACGCTCGATCGTCTATCGGGGACGAACGATTCGAATTTCTCAGCCACTACAAAATTAGGTTTAGAAACTAAACCTCGCCACCGCCGCTTCCACGATGATCGATGACAACTCCGAGCATTTTTTCCCACGTCATCGTAGTCTCCTCCCCCTTCACGCACAACCCCGACCTTCATATCTCCTCAGATCGCCTGAAGTTGATCGAAATATACTTTTTATTCATTTTCGAACTACTCCTAAACCTCACCTCTAAAAATTATAAATTTTGCATTATAAATCATATTAAAGTATGATAATTCCATTCATATACCTGAATTCATAAATCATGAAGTTCGAAATTTGGCTTATTTAGAGTTAACTTTGATTTCTCGATTTCCAGAGAAGATTAAAAGTTGTTTTTGACTTCTATAAATTTTTAAAACTTAGCTTATATTAAAACAAACAACTTCTGTTTATCTTGCAGGCTACAATAGTTATCAAATTAAGAGATCAAAAGTCATTTGCAAACCTGGGACTAAAGATAAACAAGAACAGGTATCAAATGGTACAGACATGCATTCATTCAAATACCAACATATATTCACGAGAAATAATACTCATATTCATTCCAGATAAAAATAAGCAACAATCTTAATACTTAAGTTTAAAAAAAAAGGTGAAGTTACTCACTTGTATGAAGAGCAGAGGATACAGGGAAGCTTGTTGAACTGATTGAAGCTTTTGTTCTCAGGCTTGAAATGTTTTGATGTTTTTAAACTAAAGTTTGTTTTTAGTTTGAGATAACATTACTTCAGATTCTCACAGCTTGGAATGAACGAATAGAGAGGAAGTTGATATATAAAAGAGTGTACAGGGTGACATTACTTCCTTGTGTACAAAAACATGTTGAAGGTGCTGGCATTAAATGCTAGAGGTATGTTTCATTAAATGCATGTGTCATGTTTTATAAATATAAATGTATTTGCACTGTTTCTTCTTAGTTTTGGAATGGAACAAAACTGAAATGAGAAAGTTGATATGTATATAGAAAATGAAGTAGACAGGGTAATATTTGTTTATACAATACACTAGATACTTGCATTTAATGCTTTGTACAACAAGCACGGCTGAACATGTTTTTGCATTATGCTGTTTTACAGAGAAGTTACTTTTTGCTTGTACTTATCTTGCCTTTCTTTTGGCTATTAATTTATTTGTTTAGTGGCTGATGGTTTACATTTTGATGGCTGCTATGATCTAGCTTTAGTGGCTAAAGATACTTGCATGCATATAGATATAGATATAAAGTAGTTTTAGTTATGTTATAAAATTTTAACTTATGAAATTAGTATATGCTTATTTCTCATCTTATGGCTTTGTTTTATCACTTTATATTTAAACTTTGTTTTGTCATTTCTTTTGTTCCATTGTCTTATTTTGATTCCTCTTTTATTTTAACTTAAATTGTTTACTTTACTTTAATATTTATTGTTTTATATTAAATTTATAAATTCAAATTATTATTAACCATCAATTGTAATACTTATTATTATCAATTATTATTAAACCATTCATTTACAATTCATATCTAATGTATATACATATATATCTCTATATTTATTTTTAAAACCATTTATTTAAGATTTTATTTCAAATCCAATTTAAATATATACTCACATATATACAAATTGTCAAATCCATACGACTTAATATAATTTCTATTTGAATCGGGGAAACTCGCTGCCATTTATAATCAGTTTTACAGTTTTTAAATTCAAAAATTCATTTAAATTACAAATTAAAATTCATAAAAATCCTGGGTCGTTACACAATCAAATGAGGCTATTTTATTCAAGAAGCGGCAGCGTTTGTTCGACTGTTAGCACCCTTGAGCAGAACGTCGAAACGTCTTAAAAATGGTGACGAAGTACACGACTCGGGCTAAGTTCATCTGTTTCCAACAAATTAAAGACGACGCCGGCAACGATGCCTTCTGCTGCAGATTTGGATGCCGCCGCCCCGCTTCGCTGTTCCAGGTCCCCATGGTCTCTGTTGCGCCCTTCAGGTTTGAGGGCCTCCATTTCAAGCGCTGGAGACAGAAGACGGTGTTTTTCTTACGATGAGAAAGGTGGCCACTATGCTAACAACAGATAAAATGCAGCTGCCGGACAGACCCGACGAAGCAGAGGCAGATCCATTGAAAGCATGGACAGAGAAATCGAAGGAGTTGCAGATCTGGACAGAGCGGGATTATCTTTGCAAGAACTTCATCCTCAACGGACTCATCGACGATCTCTACGACTGCAACTCTGATAAAACAGCAAGGGAAATCTATGAAGCGCTGTAGAAAAAGTACAATTTATAGAATAATATTAGATGAACAATTTCAAGTGGCAGTTTTGATTGATAAGTTACCTCCCAGTTAGAAGGATTTTAAGAATAACCTTAGATATAAAACTAAGGAATATTCATTAGAAAGTCTAATAATCTGTCCCCGTATTGAGGAGAAATCTCGTACACAGAATATGAAGAAGTGCTTGTTTCAGGCAACACTAAGAAAGCTGCAGTTCTAAAACCAAATATCAAAACTTTAAGAATCAGAACTGCAAGCTTAATCAAAACCGCAACAAACAGAATTTGAATAGAGATCAACAGAAACCACCCCAAAAGAATGACTGTGGACGGTTGTTTATTTGTTACAACCGTGTAAAACCAGGTCATATGGCATGTATCGGAACAGGCCAAGTCTTGCACCGCAGGCTAACATGACTGAAGAGCCTCTTACGGCTATGATTTCTGATGAAATTCACCTTGTTGGCGGATCAGAGGGTTGGTGGATAGATAATGGCGATACACGTCATGTCTGCTATGACTGTGCTCTGTTCAAAACATACACGGAGACTAAGAACAAGAAAGTGACGTTATGAGACTCTCACACCACTATTGTTGCTGGGACTGAAACCGTAGAGTTGAAGTTTACCTCTGAAAATACCGTCATTCTGAAAGACCTCATGCACACTCCAGAGATGAGAAAGAATCTTATTTCGGATTATCTTCTTAGTAAGGTTGAGTTTACACAGACTATGAAGTTGATATGTACACCATCACTGTGAATGGTATGTTTGTGGATAAGGTTATGCAACTGATGGAATGTTTAAACTGAATGTTGAATGTAATAAAATGTCTGATGGAATGTTTAAACTGAATGTTGAATGTAATAAAATGTCTGATTTCTACTTATATGTTGTGGTTTTAATACCTGGCACTGTAAATTATGTCATGTTAATAAACGAAAGGTAAAGAACATAAGTAACTTAGGTACAATCCCTAATATGCCACTAAATGATTTTGAAAAATGCGACTTTTGTAGTCAAGCAAATATAACAAAAACCCCACATAAATTCGTAATTAGAGAATCAGAACCCTTAGACTTGATTCATTATGATGTGAGCTTGATGGCACTCTGACTAGAAACAATCAACTATATTCTTAAAGGCTAAATTGGGCCTTTTGGACACCCAACGACGCTCTTTTGTGAGGAGGGAGACCATGCTTGACGACCACATGCGCACGCGCCGACCGACCGAACCAACTCGACCTGACTCGCCTTCTACAAGGGTTCGCTTCTGGAAGTAGATCTTAAATGATGGGGTCTACCTTAATTAAGGTTTTAAATGACCAGAGTCTGCCTATTTTCCACATGGAAGTATTAAGTGATTTATGAGATTTTATACGATTTCAGCTAGATAATATCATCGAGGAGCATGCTTCTGAAAATAGGACTTAAATGATGAGGCCTGCCTTATTTAAGGTCTTAAATGATCGGTCTGTCTATTTTCCACTCAGAAGTATTAAGTGGCTTAGGTACCGTCTCTCACATTATTAACTATTTATGATGTATGACTAGGATATGAGATTTTAGAAACCTGGTTTTGGAATGGAATAATTTAAGTGGTTGGATTCGCCTTCTTTCCTTATAAAGAAGTATTAGGTGGTTTTAATAGTTTTATGTTCGTAAACAAATTCTTATTTTGAAATATATCGCTAAGTACTGAAAAGGTAAGACTCGAGACTTCTATTCACCAGACACTTGTTGTTCTGACTCTCTCCTCATTACAACACAGGTTAATGACGGTCCTCATTACAACACAGGTTAATGACGGAGTGATGACGGCGATTATGCTTAGAGATGAAGAAGATTGATTTGAGGAAGTATTTGTTATTATTACTTGCTTTTATGTATACCCATATATTTAGACAATTATTGTAACAGATATTATGTTACGAGCTTTATGGAGTTTTGTACTATGACATTTTTATGGCCATGTAATAAATGGATACACTTTGCTATTATGTTTTGTTTCCTCCGCTATGACTTTTGAAAGTTTAGTTATGACTCTATACTACTATTTCTTAGTTCTACCAACAACTGACCTTAGAATGGACTTAAGTTTCAATGTTCCTTTTCTGAATCGAAATTTAGATATGCTCCAGGGTGTGTTGTTACAACTGTATTAGGGTATTTTTATATGCACATGCCAAAAAATCTTAAAATATAATTTAAATTCATTTGCATTTCTTGACGGTTTGCAAAAGTACGTAAAACAAGCTTTAAGATCTAGGTTTTAATTTGATCGTTTGTATTTCATTTCGATCTAATTCGTAACGTTCAAAAATCTCGGTTCTAATTTCGAAATCAGATTTTGTCAATTATTTTTCATATAGTTACACATGTATTTGTTTAATTTATTAAAACAGATGTATAATTTATCTTTAATTCAAAAGTAAGATATAGACGAAAAATGCTGATTAATTATAAATACTTATAATACTAAAAAATGTTTATTCATTACTTCATTTTTTACCTTTTTAGTCACATCATTTATATATTTCATGATTTTGTATGTTTGCCAAGCTAAAATTTCAAATTTTGAATATATATTCGTATATAAATTATTTTTAATTTCTTATGTATAATTCGAAATTCAGTAATATTTTTATTGATTTGGAGTTCCGATTTGGTTTTGCTTCGTTCCCACTGAAACCGAAACAAAACAATCAAAATCTTGGTGTTTCATTTGAAACCTCAAACCTTGCGTAAAACTCTAAAGTCTAAAGTTCGCATTACATAACGTAGCATGTTTGTGGAATACCTACTGATATGCAAACAATATTATTAGTTTTTTAGTAGTTCTTTTCTTCAACTTTTAGCTTGATCAATCCATGTTAATATTCTAGTCGGTCAAAAAAAAAAAAGAAACCGAATGTTCAGAATTCAAGACTCCGGTTGCAGGTGGATATTCAAGAAACCTATTGTGGTACCTGTTCGTACTCTAATAGACAAGAAGATAGTCAGGTGAGATAAGTTGATGGCAAGGAATCATAAATGCAAGAATAGCGGACAATATCGGAAACCAATTTCAACAAAAACAAATTCATCAATGCAAACTCCATGGATCGAGCAGTTACCTGTCTGTCCATATGCAAAACAAGCGGCTTTCGTTCTTCCGAACATAGTTGGTATAATAGGCTCTACAGTGACGATAAACCTGGTTACAGTATATGTTTAGCATCAAATATCAGACCAACATAATTCGGAAATTCTGATTAGTACAATGATCACAGAAATTAATAAATGACTGGAAATAAGGTACCTCATCATTAGAAACGTGCTCATCCAAAATAGCATCAAAACAGACCTCACGTTGCTCTAAATGATTAGTACATAACTAGTTAGCAATTAAAAGCGAATAAGAGAGTGCAACCTCTTAGAGATATGATTTATGTAAATTAATGAAAAACAGATAAACCGTATAAAGAATACAGAGGGTGATCTAAGATGGTCTAAACTGCATAATGAAAAATGATCAACAAATGCATTGCGAAGTTACTTTCAAGATGGTTATGGTCAACAATGTAAAATGTATGTCAGATGTTTAAGATAATTTGTGTGTTCTTGAATGAAATGGAGTTTGTCACGTTCAACACAAAAACCATGTAGACAAATCAGAGATTCATCAGCATCATCATAAAATTCAAACAATTCATGTTATGGTATGCAATGATCGGTCTTAAAAGCCATTAAAGTTGCTTTGGTTCTTTCACTCTAATGGCTAAAATATCTTTTACTGTTACTGTTGCAGAAGACTAGAAACTAACCTATAAAGCATGATTGTAATCTTATATAAGCATTAGGTGATCGGATATATAATGACTTATTCTGAGGACGCACCACACAAAAGTGAAACACTTGTGTTGAAAGGAAAAAAAAATATTTCAGATTAGTCGATGGTTTGCTAGATGCCCAAGAAAATAACTCTCTTGATCAAGTGAGACCATGACATTGACCAGTTCTAGTCATAATTGTATCAGTTTTAATAGGAATAAACAAATTTCAAGACATTGTCATATTTTACCTTCGGCGAGCAGGTATAAAGTCAAATAACACAATCAGCATAGAAGAATAGTACAAATCTGAGACAAAAAGGTTATCGTTCCTAGAAAGATGTAAAGCAGCATCCTAATATGAGTTGATTTCTTATACTGGAATATCTTAATCGGTGTTGTGATGGGTTGTTGGTAATTTTATATATAACATACAACAACCAAAAATTGATAATATATAGGGTAATTTTTATAAAAAAAAACACTAAAATGGACATCATATTCAAAAAGTCAGTGTTAAATGCATTACATAATCAAATAAGTGGTTTAAAAATAACCAGTAAGAATAAAATAAGATAATAAGTTTACAAACCTTTAACTTAGGTTCACTGACAATCAAATAAAACATCACGTACAATTACATCATCATGCAGTGGAATAAACAAAGTTGAAGTTTAGTTATAACCAGTAAGAAATAAAAATAGAATGAGGGGAGATTCCATACCTTTAACTTAGGTTCATAGACTGTTAAACATGAGATATCATGCACAGTTACAATATCATCTTCCTTCCTCAACAACTCATTTTTGTTTAAAGACCTTTTACAAACCTGAAACAAATGTTTAACAAAATATCAATACAGAAACTGTGATGCATAAGAATTTGAAGCTAACAAGGTTCTTCCCGATCACCTAATCTCAGTATACACTGGAGAAAAAATAAAATGAGTAAATATTTTTGCGAAAATTCTAAGCAACACTTCAGTGAATAATATCAGGATAGTTTTAGCAAAAATATAATACACAACGGAAGGGTGTGACAAATAGTTAGAAGTATTGTGCTAGCTCTAAGTAGTAGAATTAGCACAAGACTTCAATGGAAAACACAATATAAGGATGGATTTTACTAGCTTAAGTATAATACAAATGAAAGGCCGTAATAAATACTTAGGAGTGTTATGCTAACTCTGCTACACAGTTATGCCTTATATTAGGCTGCAAAGAAACAAAAAAAAACATGGATAGAGAGACAAATACACACACATTAACTTCAATATCACATTCAAAATCTATTAAATTCCATAGCAGAATAAAAACAAATTTCAAAGTAGGTTAGCCTTCAAATAATTATCAAGAAATATTTAACAAAATGCATATATTAACTGTAACAATTAGTTCAGGGATTTAGAGCATGGTAGTTAGTGACCAACAATTATTGCATACTGGTGCATTCATGTTTAATAGTTCCAGCAGCACACTTAATGAATTATAGAAAATGCTGAATTTTTATAACTTGGGTAATAGTGTTGAAGGTATATCACGAGTAAAGGGGTCTAAAGAAATTCTTGATAAACATTTTCCCAAAAGGATCAAACGCAAACACTTTCTAGTGTTATCCTAGTACATATATTTAGCAAATGATAATGAAGCAACTGTAACTAAAAAACAGATAAAACTGAGGTTTAGCTTCTATTACGAGATATGGTCAAACCCAGCCCATCAACGACCAAAATGCATTGGAGTTTATCTGACTACATTATAAATTACATTGGCTATGATTTAGCATTTTGCATTACATGTGCTGAAAAAAAGAAATATAATAACAAAAATAATCCACAAAAAGATAACATTCCTAAATATACTAAATTATAAAGCACTTACCACGTACCACAACTTTAATCATTCTACGTTGCTCTCTTTTGCACCAATTTCTTTTTTAGTGACTGGTGCCCTCATACTGCAATCCGTTGTAAGCTTGTTGCCTGTTTGACATCAAGTCAAAGTCGTCGATCCCTGTTGGGCACAAATGGCAATGGCTCAAATGGTTCTGACATGACATGCTGTTGAGAGAAAAGTAGGTGAAAACTTTAGGACGTTGAGGGAATTATTAAACATGATTATGAATGACAAATTTGATAAACAATTAATTGAAAACTATTTTAAATCACAACTGTTAACAAAATTAGCAAAATGAAATGATTATGAATGACAAATTTGATAAACAATTAATTGAAAACTATTTTAAATCACAACTGTTAACAAAATTAGCAAAATGAAATGATCATGGTATGAATGGGAGGAAATAACAATAATCTTTTGATAAAACCTTTAAGGAATTTTTCTTCCAACTATTAGTAAAAAATTCCAGAAATTGCAAAATCCAATTATAGATACTTCAAAAAAATTACAAAAAACTTTTGGATTGTGTTTCCTTCTTAACCAACTTTTGAATTTTAGCAATTCAGCTATTTTTAGTACAGTTTTCCTTGTTACCAGAAAGTGGCAAAAACTACAATGACCAACGAAAAGTGTTTTCGTATTTCAAATGAGTGAAAATTTAAATCGAATGAAATTTTCAACATCATGTTTTAGAACAAACAGCAGGTGGTAGTGGTGACATTGTATGCAATTCAGTGGAAAAGGTGGTTGTATAATAAATGATTTGAAAAGTGTTGAAGTACAATGGAGTGTCATTTTATCCATCTATAACGCAATACGATGCTGCAAAAAAGAACCTGTCAGTCTGTTGTTGCACACTTTCCTTAATGCTCAAGAAGATAAAGAAAATATTATGCATTCAAAACCAATTTAAGCTTTAAAAACCAATATATATGCGAAATTGATTTAACAGCATGTCAAACCTCAGAATATGCCTGACCTGCTTAATAACTGTCAAACCTTAATGGCACATACCTAAACTAGTGATATGTTATAAGGTTTGCATCGAACATGTTTGTAGAAACAGAATACGGAATGACACATCACATACCCAAAAAAAAAAAAGCAAGCATATACTGAGGTATATGTCTGCTAACTAACAAGTTCAAAAATAAGGAACCTCCGAGAGAAGTTCGGTGTCATCTAAAACATGAAGATCAAAAAGTCCTACTCCAAATTCCCCTCTTAGATCTGGTGAGTAATATCCATCTGAAGCACCAGATTGAACTGTAGGAGCATATGATTCAAATGCAGATTCGCCATTGAAATTCAAATTCATATTCCTCATAAGTCTGAAAGCCTTTTGCTTTTCCTCAATTGTCTGAGCTCCGTATCCCTAAACATAAAGCCAAAAAAAGATATGTCCAACTTAAATAAATGTGACTTGTATTAGAAATTTAAGTGCATTCTGTCCCGAAAGAAAAATGATATTTAAATCCTTCGTAATAATACTGGAAACACAGTTATAACCATAACAAACTAATACTTGTGTAATTGAATTTGAGAGGCCAACAATTAATGATCAGTTTGAATTGCATGTTAGGTAGGCAAATATAATTATCACAAAAGTATAGTGACAGTACACTCATTAAACATATTAACACTCACAATCCAACCAGAACCTAAACTACGATGAAAAGACTAAAGATAAACTATTGATCACAAAGATGGAATAAATGTTCATTTGCAGTAAGGGTACTGGAAATTCCGAGGATAGTTTCCAATCAAAAGATCTATGCTTAATAACAAACAAGTGCTGATCAGAGAGAAAACTCCACACAGTTATGTAAATATATATACATCCTCGGTAATAAATGCCACGGCATGATCAGTGCAACACCATATGTTACAGTAGCTCTAATACAGTAATCTAACTACTAGATTGTGGTGTATGTTAGCCTTAAATGATACAGTTTCAACTTAAAAAAGGTAGGTCATGACAGATACAATGTAACACTAAAAAAAAATCCAAATCCTCCTTGACTGCATCATTATGATAGAGTAATCACGAACATAGCTGTGAATGCAAAGATGTCCTACCTGAAATATCTTACCGCTGACCAACCTCGTATTCAATGGTTTCTTCACCATAAAATAGCTATAATATTATATTGATTGGTCATCTGAGCATCTTACAAACAACATATTCACATCAAGCAACTCGCTCATCAAAAATAGAATATGATTTTGGTTCAAGAACAGATCCCGGGGTATCAGATCCAAACCCCACAAAAATTAAATAATATACCTGCATTGAAGGATTGGGAGAAGCCAGATGCTGCAACCCAGCCGACTGCAGCCACCGTGCCATGACAGCGTCGCCAGCGTCGTTGGACGGAGCTCCGCCACCATGATTCTCGAATAAGGTGTTGGCGGCGTTCCCCGGTTGCAACTGGGAGGAGCCACCGCCAACATAGCGCTGCGACCTCCTCTGCGGCGCCGCTTTTGAATTGTAGATTCTAGACCAAATGCTTTTGACTGTACATTTTCATTACATTGGTTCGTTTATATAAAGTTTTAGAAGCTTGGGATAAAACTAATCTCACGATGTGGGACTAAAATACAAAAATATTGTGTAGCATATTCACTGTTTATATTTACATATATTACAACACTCCCCTTTAAATATGCGTCTTCGAAATCTTGAATTCTCTGTTAGGAAAACCCAGTGGGAAAAAAACATTGAACGAGGAAAAAAGAGTGCAACTTGTAAAATCGTGTTAAAAATGATATTCTTTGTAACGTGTTTGATACTTCGGGATCAAAACAATGTCTCATTAAAACCTTGCTAAGAAAAACCCTACGAAAAAAATCTTAGTGAAAAAAAAGAGTACAACATAATATGACATATTTCAATAATTTACAGCACCAAATAAAGTTTGATACTTCTGCATCAATATAATAGTTCATTAAAAACCATACAAAAGAAAATCTGATGGTAAAAACCTTAGTCGAGAATAAACATACAATTTAACTTAAATAACATATTTGAGATATTATATCTTGACAAGACATTTGATTCTTTTAGATTAGGATAATGCCTCGTTAAAACCTTAGTAAGAAAAACCCGGTGGGAAAAATCTTAAATAAGGAAAAAGAGTACATTATAACTTATTTTAAATGTTGTTGGGGAATGGATACTTCTAAATCAAGATAATGTCTCATTAAAACCTTACCAATAAAAACCCAGTGGGAAAATCTTAGTTAAGGAAAAAAAGTGCATTATAAAATTCTTATGGATGCTCCCCCTAATTTAAAAGTTTCATTTGAATTCGTATTCGTCTTTTAATAACTCAAATTGGTTATGAATACTTCTGGAACCATAAATACGTATCTCGTTAATAATACAATTTATTAATAGTTTCCTTCAATAAAATCAAAATTTTCATGATTGTTTTTCCAAATATGATTTGCATTTTATGCATTTTATATGCCACTTTTATAAAAAAACACTTCATGTGCTTTCATTTTTGTGCTTCGAATCAGTTTGTGTATTGCAACTGTACATCTTTGACGAATATTAGAAAAAAAATTCGTTACAACAATATTAAAAAGCAGGAAGTAGACTACTCATCTTAAAATATATCAAGATTTTCATTACAACAATACTTAAAGTAGGTTGTAATTTGAACTTCATGTCTTTTGCATTTTTTATAACCATAAAGTTATATAGGAACTTTTATGCTTTAATAAGTTTTTGTATATTGCAACTACCACTTCAATACATATTAAGAGTTTCATTATATCAAGATTTTCATTACAACGATATTTAAAAGTAGATTGTAATTTACGCTCTTTGTTCTTGTCATTCTTTATAACCATGAAAGTTATTTATACTCTTCGGGAATTTGTATACTTTCATCATTAATATGATTTAAACCATATTTATACCTTCGGGGTATATTAAGCATTTCAATCACTTTTGCTCCTTTGCGGACTACATGTCCTTATTTCTTTATTAGTAAATGATTCATGATGGCCAGTCATGTTTTCCCCTAATTCAAGATCTTTAATCTATTTATAAGTGTTTTACTATTTGCTTATCATTGATCATTTCTTGTCAGTTCTAGACTTGATTTATTGAGATCTCTTTAATTATCATGTTTTAGGTACCTAAACCATTTCTAGGGTTATTTGACAATCATGTCATGAATCTCTTTCAGAGCACTCTTAAGTGTTTCATCAAAAACACTCGCCTTATTTATTTGGCATCTTTATTACTTGCTCCAAAAATATTTTTAACTGACCTTTGAAGCACATTTCCGATGTGGTTTACACATTTTGATACTTTAAGGATTCAAATCTATATTAAAGAAAGTCTTCTAGGGATGTTCTTGATAATTTATTTAATATTTTGCATTACAGTATATTTTAACAAATATTTAACACTGATGATCAAAATGAACTTGTATCACTTTATCCTCCCCCTCAATGTTGACGAACATTGTCACATTAAATAATAATCATCTTTGAATTCTCATTTTGGTCCATTATGACATTGCTACTAGCAAATACACAATACATATTAATAATCGGAGGATAATTTTTTATTATTATTTGATTAGATGCATTCAATTAATATTGCTTATTAGAGTTTTTTCTCATTCATTGATCTAGTCAATTGGAGGAATTTAATTACTATATAGATCATTTGAATGCATACACGACTTCAGGTCATTTAATATTTATGTTGATTTAAATCACTAAATAATATATATATATATATACATAATTATTAAGATGAACTCATAACAAACTTCAGGTTGTTGGCTGAATATTTACATATATGGATATATACGTGCGTCCACGTATTACATCTATATTATAAATTTTCATATTCTTTCTCATTTGAATTAGTAATTTTTGGAACAAACTATTATAAGAATCCAAACAATTAATTTTCTTTTTATTTATGGATCAACATCGGTGTGAATCCTTCAAGACCGCTGTTCAAAACATCTAGTTTGGAATCATATTGAACTTTTGGTTCAAATAAATTGTTTACACAATTCAAGTTGGTAAATTTTATTCCTTGATTATATCTCTAATATTACTTTTGAACATTAATTATGATTGTTTATTAGAGAATATATACATAATTATAATTATATATAAACATCTCTTCTAGAGAATTTAGTAAAATAAATTTGGTTACAACATAAATAAAAGTATCTTCTGGACCCTTAAAATGTTATAAAATAAGAAATTATATTGGTTGCACATACCGATTTGTTCAAGACCGTATTTATATAGCTTTAGCGAAAGTTATGATACGACATATAGATTATCTCTTCAGGAGCATATCTAAACATGTTTCTTCAAGAATGGTTGTGCATATAACATTTGATTCATCGTAATTTCTGAAAAGTAAAAGGTTACATATCACTAGTTGCTTCTAAATTTGTCTAATGGAGCTACCGGTACATGACAATAAACGATTGAATTTTAGATAATTTATTATCACATTTGACAATATTCTATAGGTAATTCTTTTATAGTGCTATACGATGATATAACATCACTTCTACGGATATTTTATAAACACCGCTTCTAGAGTGGTACATAGCACTTCCAAAGATACTTTATATGCACTGTTTTTGGAATGTCATCGATACATAATATCTTTTTCTACATAGTTGACATAATTCCATAACATCTCTTCTAGGATGTTTGGATTTTGCAATATAAAAATCATAAAACATCTCTTCAGGAGTATGTCATATGGGTTATCTCTTTTGGAGAATATTAAAATGTACTTCTTCAAATATATAGTTTGACAAACACATCCAAAAATAATCAAAACTTGAGTTTTACCAACTTCAAACTGATTTACTAAACTAAAGTAAAGCAAAACAAAATCCACATAAAATTTCTACATGCCAAATCTGTTGGAGTATATGTATACCATATATACACATACTGTATATAAATATATACATGCATATGCACCATTCATCAAGTTAAATTCCACCTTGCTAATTGTAATCGCCTATTTTTACAATTCATTTGAACTTTGCTTATTAAATAAAAACTGAAAATAATTCAATTTAAATTACATATATGCAGCCATATATCATAAAATGCACATTTCAAAGTCAAATTATATATGACTACATACACTTGCAAAGTACTGATGTACATGAAGTTATAGCAAAGTACTAATGCAACATGTAGAAGTTTATGTACATTGGTTTCTCTGTTGATAACATGCTATGCAATATGGAGAAGTTAAAATGAATACAATCAAGAAAATCAAGCGATGCTACTGGTTAATAAACATGATAAACATTTGAATGGGAAAAAGTTACATACTGGATGTAATATTTGTACGGTACCTTCAAATTGTTCAGAAGTTACTGTTTGTTTTTCTTTTTTTAACTATATGGTAAGTTTTTTTCTTTTAGCCAAGTGGGAAGCTCTAATGCTTGTAAATACCTAGATATATATATTTTTTTTAAATACCCGGCGATAACATTTCCAAAGCATTTGTAGAAAAAATAAAAAAAAGATCTCTAGTTGATGATATCTGTTGATAAAAGGCCAGGAACTAAAAACTCTATGTCATGCATATTTTTATTTGTACTCAATACAACATCACTAAAAATAAATTCATGATTCGCTAAGTAAAAAACAATGTCAAAATCATATGCACCTACCTTTTATTATGTTTGTGTGCTTATTAAATTTTGGTCGTGTTCAAAAGTTTGTTTACATCTAAGTTCATCGTCATTGCTATGAGAGTTCCTACACCAAAACCTATCCATCATGATGGGAATCATTGATAAAAGAGAAAATCAATGAACATTGCGGATCAAATCTTTGGTATAAGCTTGTAAAATACACATACATACAAATATGTTAGAAATGCACTTAGGACACATGTTTACTTAAAATTCATTATGTTACAATCAGGTATAATTTCATAAGTTAAAGATTAGTCAAACAAAAAGATTGAAAAGATACCATCTGGTATCCTTTTTTGGAAACAAATGTCATCTAGTGTTTGATAAAAATAAAAGAATTAATATAAATCTCCTTGCTTTATTTAGACTTATGAGTTACTGAGTTGCATATAAATGAAAGTCTATTAGGTAGGTAATAAAGGTAGTTATAAAGATGCTACTTGGTCATGTTTCAAAATTTTGTATACCATTTATTTTACTTTTCACTTCCAAGTGGGAAAGAACATCTGCACGTTATCTTTGTGATATCTTTAACTGTCAAAAGAATTTGCAACCTATGAGCTTTTGCTACTTTAACCTTGAGCCTAAAATTTGATACGGCATATATACATCCATGTTTTACATGTTATGCCACAAATAGTGTATTATTGAAGCTTCTAATGTCATGCATAATAGCTCAGAATAATGGAAATGATTTTGATGTGATTCCCAATTTTACTTGCATATACTATACGTAAATAGAATACATTCAATTGTGTACATAGAACCATTAATGATCTATGGCTCATAGTTTAGCGTAATTTTTCTCCAATCATGTATGTACAAATAGCAACCAAAGAATGGCAGTTTGTGTTCACATGTTACTTACATGGAGCATACTGTAAGTTTCAAGATTTCAGCTTAAGGAATTATTGTCACTTGGGTTTATCAAGATATTAAAGGTCCAATTTTGATCGCTAGCCAAAGTGTACAAAAAGCGATACCACAATAGGCTAGACGCTTGTAGCGGTTGTGCCATTGTGGGTGATAGCGCAAGCAATGGTCGATTAGGCTTGCTGCTCCATAGTATATCCATTAGGTAGCTTGATATCGATAATCAATGAGTAAAAATGTCCTTTTTCGTTAGTAGTTCTAACAAAACAAAGTAAACAAATGTAAATTGCACAAATAAAAATGTATGCTTTTGCACGTAGCAGAACAAAATGAACCATGTGCATAAGCCTTTTCACTTCTAAAACTAAAAAGGTACCCATCTTATCCAGCTTTGCATATAAATTTTATCAGAGTCCTCGGTACAGCCATATTCAATTTCTCCAAACCACTTAATGCATACTTTTACTGCGCAAATACTCCACTATATGATTAGCCTTTTTCCTTTATACTTAAACGCATAATTAGTTTCAAAAACCAACTGCAGTAGCAAAAGTTAAAGCAACGGATCAAAGATTCAAATTAACATACGTGAAACATAGGAATTTTAAATATTAATTTTTTTTTAGATAAACTGGTCAGATATATATAAAACAAATGTAGTCGGGCTGTAAATTATACTCATTTCATATAGATATGAAATTAAAGTCGTTAGACCATGATATTTTAGAAATTATACCCATGTCAAAGATCATACAAAAAAAGAAATTAGCAGCAAAACTTTCATCATCACAAAACAGAAAGCCCAAATAATGAATATCACAAAAATATATTTGGGAAAACATAATTAACCGTAGAATTAAAGTAGTAGTTGATTTAAAAAGGTAATTCAAAATGGAGTATATAAATTATATTACACTTCTTTGCAATCACTTTGCGCGATTAAACAGAGGTAAATGTTGGTTTTCCATCTTTTTTAATTTGCATCAGTAAATTCATATCTAACTACTATGAGTCAAGCTATTCTAATTTTTTAGTAGGCATGCTTATGTGTATTAGTATATGCTACAATAATTATTGTAAAAGACTGTAATTTATAGGTAATATATATAGTTTTATACTTCAAATAAATGTTTTGAAATAGTAATAACAACTTCAAATACTGATGTTTCCTATAGAAAATAAGGTAAAATGATGAAATAAATGTGAATGTGAAAGAAACAATACTTAATAAGCTATCGGTTAATTGCCTTATTGCGTTCACTGTGGAATGGTTTGTTTGAGTCTAATCGGTGCGTTATCCAGAATCATGTAATAAAAATAAGGATTTAAATCACAAATCAAACTATGAAGTACCGTGGAATAAAAATTCATTTCATCAAGTGGAAAAAAATGGTAGAAGATAGGACCTAATATACTATTGGCCGTTATTACATAACATTAACAATTTAGGGGGAAAATGAGAACAAAAAGTGGGCAAGGCTTGTGAAGGGAAGATGTAAAACTTCCAAACTCAGTAGGAAGAAATTATGATAAACATTGTTATAAACTGTAGAAATAGTACTGGAACCATGTCACATGCAGCATTAGATCTAATTTGGCATGTAGTAAACCTTTGTGAAAACATGAATATGTAGTATGAAAATAAATCTAAAATGATTTCTTTGAATCTCATGTTCTTCCTAACTTAAAACCTTTGCAATGGAGTAAAAAACAGTGCAGTTAAATTACAAATTAAATCTAAAGCTTTAATGTGAATATAATTCAATATCTAGTTTGAAAATAGTGTACTCAAATGAAAATAATTTAAGAAATCACCAACTTTTCTACTGCAGTGGTGGAAATCCTAAAACTGCACAGCAAATCAAGAAAAACAGGGGCAGAGAAATTGCAGGGAAAATCATACACCAATGTAAAACTAAATATCCAGACAGTAACAGCCACCAAATCAGTAGCAGGAAACAACATAATAGCAAAAGTTGCATTCAGAAAACGATTAAAATCAACGCCAAGCATCAGTTGAGAATTTTGTTTTGCATTTACTATCTTGCTCTACCCAGGTATAGATCCTCTAAAACTTAAACCAAACTGAAGGTGTTTGGCCAACAGGTTGAATCCTATGTCACATGTTGAGCTCATTGCAAAGAAATATTACTATTATACAATACAATTAACAAAAGTTGAAATTTAGGTAGTTTACAAAAATAATTTAAATTTAAATTGCTAGATAAGCCACAACTTGGAGCAGGGAAAAAGAGTTTCTCGCGTTATATAATAAAAACGTGTATTGTTCAGCAAGAGTAAATTATTAATTAATATTATCAAACTATCAGTTTGTTACATTTGTTTGCAACCCCGAAATTTTATCTATATTTAGTACGTAAACTTTAAAGAATATAGTAAAGTTTAAGAAGATCGTAAGATTTAACTAATGGATTTAGCAATGTTATTTTTGAACTATATGTAGATTAAAAGATATAGTAACAGTAATATGCTTGTTCTACCAATACTAGTCAGGGGAAGGCCAGATGGATACCCCGGTAAGCCTAGAATATTAACAATGCATCAAACCATACAGGCCAATAATTTTGCCTACAACGCTAACGTAAGCATTGTTATAATGATAAATTTAGTTTTCTTTTAACAGTAATGCATTGTATGGTAACGATTTTGACTATGATATTAAATTAGTAAATCAATAGGTCAGTAGCTATGGTTTCATTGTTTGTTGTTAACGGGTTAACGGTTATGGATAACAGAAAATTGAAATTAAATGGAAAATTAAAAAGAAAGCCAAGGCAACTTACTACTGAAAGTATTAAGTTGCACAGAGCTTCTTGTAATTGCAAAATTGCACACTCCTAAACATGTGCTAAGATTGACAAAACATCAAGATCTGGAGCGTGAAGAGGAACCCACGCAAACAAAAAATTATAGAATAATTAGTAAAGAAAAAAAGAACATACATGTAACAATTTGTGCAAACTACCATATTCGCATTGGTTGACATAGTTAGGCAACGTCATTACCGTTAGAGTGAGACAATGAACACTGACAACAGCAATGCTTAAGTTAAACATGAAAAATATACGAAAATAACCAAATACACGATAAAATTTATTTAGACCGCTGTTGTAACAGAAGATTTAACATAGTAATGAAAAGGATGAAATTTGCGAAGTTACTAAGTTATTATGTTACATGATACATATAACTTCGCAAATTTCATGTCATTACTAAGTTATTCTGTTACATGATACATATAACTTCGCAAATTTCATGATACAAATAACATGAACTGCAAAGAAAATAACTCATGAAATTTTCGAAGTTATATGTATCATGTAAAAGAATACCTTAGTAACTTATGTGTTTGTACACGTACATACGTGTCAACATGCTTAAATGTACATACAACACACATACATGAAAAAGGCAAATTAAAATTAAGTTATTTTTGTGATTTGATACCGATTGCAGACCAAATATCAATTTTTATAAATTTTAACGATTTAACTTTTGGTCTTTAAATTTTAAGATCGAAAATTTCGGTTTTATATGTTTTAGGACTTGAGAATTCAAGCTTCACGCGTCGCTGTCTTGCTCGAATCTTCATGTGAACTCGGGGTTTTACACTTTTGTGCACTCAAACGGACGATAGCTTTCCACGCAGGCTGTGCTTCAAGGGTGGGCATCCTCCGCAGCTTTCGAAAGATGAAGCAATTAACAAAACTACCATGGATAAAAACATCCATATGAACCACCGAGGGCTACGATTTCAAGGACGGATAAGCAGCAATGAAGAATAAAGTATCATTTTTTGCTTTAAAAAAGTACCGAAGCGTTGTATCTATAACTTAATACTTGGATGTCAGCCAAGTAAAAAAACAATCAATATCCACTCCCAGCAAATCTAAGTTCATTCACCAAATAAACACAATATAAAGAAGTAAATATTTGCAAGTGTATCCAATATTCATTAACAAAGATCTATTATTTTGTTCTGAGAAATTTTCAATCAAAAATGAATAATATATAAAAATGTGTAAAACTATGATGTACCGGTAGATTTTAGTGCATTATCAGTAGCTACTTCTCCCTTTTAAAATGAATGTATTTTTATATCACAAACAAGCACAAAATTAAGAGGATGTTTTCTAAAACAACATAGTTATAGCAATAATCATGATAAAATGGATGCCTCATCATATAGATATCGTTGTTTCATTGACACAAAGAGAAGTAACTGAATCAAAATACATTTTTGTTTAAGACTCCATTGAGATGCAAAATGTGTGATAACTAATCCATCTTATCATGATTATTGCAATAACTATGTTGTTTTAGAAAACATCCTCTTAATTTTGTGGCTTGTTTGTGATATAAAAATACATTCATTTCAAAAGGGAGAAGTAGCTACTGATAATGCACTAAAATCTACCAGTACATCATAGTTTTACAAATTTTTATATATTATTCATTTTTGATTGAAAATTTCTCAGAATAAAATAATAGATCTTTGTCAATAAATATTGTATACACTTGCAAATATTTACTTCTTTATATCGTGTTTATTTGGTGAATGAACTTAGATTTGCTGGGAGTGGATATTGATTGTTTTTTTACTTGGCAGGCATCCAAGTATTAAGTTATAAATACAACGCTTCGGTACTTTTTTAAAGCAAAAAAATGATACTTTATTCTTCATTGCTGCTTATCCGTCCTTGAAATCGTAGCCTCGGTGGTTCACATGGATGTTTTTATCCATGGTAGTTTTGTTAATTGCTTCATCTTTCGAAAGCTACGGAGGATGCCCACCCTTGAAGCGCAGCCTTCGTGGAAAGCTATCGTCCATTTGAGTGCACAAAAGTGTAAAACCCCGAGTTCACATGAAAATTCGCGCAAGACAGCGACGCATGAAGCTTGAATTCTCAAGTCCTAAAACATTTAAAACCAAAATTTTCGATCTTAAAATTTAAAGACCAAAAGTTAATCGTTAAAATTTATAAAAATTGACATTTGGTCTGCAATCCGTATCAAATCACAAAAATGACTTAATTTTAATTTGCCTTTTTCATGTATGTGTGTATTGTATGTACATTTAAGCATGTTGACACGTATGTACGTGTACAAACACATAAGTTACTAAGTTATTCTGTTACATGATACATATAACTTCGAAAATTTCATTCTTTTCATTACTAAGTTATTTTCTTTGCAGTTCATGTTATTTGTATCCTATAACATGAAATTTGCGAATTAAAGAGAGGGAACCCAAAACTAAATAACAAAGCTAATTTAAAGGTTACAATAATACAATAATAATAATAATAAAGTAAAGCCAAATAAGTAAATTAATAATAATGGTAACTAAGTAAAGTAAAAATAAAGATAAAAATCCATATATATGTATAAAAAAATAAACAAGTAAATGATGATTAAAGTATAAATCGTAATAATGGTGTCGATACTAATATTGATCAAAGACCAAACACTATGGCTTAGGCTCCTTTTATCTAGTCCTATAATCTAAAACTTATAAAACTCATAACTCATGGTTCTGATACGTGAATTGCTAACTTCACGCGCTCATATCCGTTACCAGCTCTTCGGATACCTTCCACTCCTTCAAGTCTTTTTTTACTATTTCCTCTCATGTCAACCTTAGTCGACTTCTACCTCTCTTTGAGCATACGACGCGGCATAAAATTTCAACGCGTACAGGTTCTTCGGGCAGTCTTCGTTGGAGATGTCCAAACCATTTTAAGCGATGTTTAGTTAGCTTCTCCTCAATTGGTGCTACTCCAAGTTTTTCATGTATATCATCATTTCTAATTTGATATACTCTCGTATGACCACAACTCCATCGCAGCATACGCATCTTTGCTACCTTATCTTCTGGGCGTGTTGGCATCGCAGGCCTGATTGTCATTCTGTAGAACTTTCCTTTAAGCTTTTGTGGGACTTTCCTGTCACAGAGAATGTTAGATGTTTGTCGTCATTTCACTCATCCCGCTCGAATTCTAAAACTAACATCTTCCTCAATCTCACCATTACACTGCAACATTGATCCTAAATATCGAAAGGATTCCTTCTTAGGAACTATTTGTCCGGCCAGAGTGACATCTCCATCCTCTGACCGGACATCGCTGAACTCACACTTCATATACGCTGTTTTGGTTCTGCTGAGACTGAATCCCTTTGATTCTAAAGTCTGTCTCCACGGCTCAAGTTTTCTATTAAACTCAATCCTACTTTCATCAATTAGCACAAACATCATCAGCAAATAGCATGCACCAAAGAATCTCCTCTTGTATACTCTTTGTAACCTCATCCATCGCTAGGGCAAAAATATAGGGGCTCAAAGCCGACCCTTGAATAATCCTATGTTAATGGAAAGTCGCATACTTCTAAATAAATAAAAAATGAAGATCGTAGATTTTACTTGAAAATATCTAAAATTATATACATGAAGAAAGATTAATTGTAAATGTTTTTAAAATTGTTGGAAACGATTTTAAATTTGTTAAGTGGGTTATTAAAAAAATTGAACAAGTGTAAGTGGCTCCTACATACGTGAATAGTCCCAATGATACTCTTCTGTGAGGAGAGAGACCATACTTGACCACTACGCGCATGCGCACGCCGACCGACCGAATCAATTCGACCCGAGATCGTGCTTGTTGTGTTGTAACACTTGTATTTTTGGACGAAATTGGTAAACGTTTACTGACTGTTATTTTTGTTGAGACGGTAAAACTTCAGATCCGAGTCTTGAGCCAACGGTCACCCCACGGCTCAGTAAAATGTTCGACTTGGTATTCTGTCTATTAAAACCGACTATTAAACGAAATCAAAAAATACGAACGACATTTTCTTTTGCAAGTCATTCTTCTCTCAAAATCGAGCAGTATTTTTTAAGTGCAACTGAGTCGAATCCATTTGTGCAGATGGATCGATAACACAAAACCAATCAAACAGAGGCTATTTTATTCAAGAAGCGGCAGCGTTTGTTCGACTGTTAGCACCCTTGAGCAGAACGTCGAAACGTCTTAAAAATGGTGACGAAGTACACGACTCGGGCGAAGTTCATCTGTTTCCAACAAATTAAAGACGACGCCGGCAACGATGCCTTCTGCTGCAGATTTGGATGCCGCCGCCCCGCTTCGCTGTTCCAGGTCCCCATGGTCTCTGTTGCGCCCTTCAGGTTTGAGGGCCTCCATTTCAAGCGCTGGAGACAGAAGACGGTGTTTTTCTTACGATGAGAAAGGTGGCCACTGTGCTAACAACAGATAAAATGCAGCTGCCGGACAGACCCGACGAAGCAGAGACAGATCCATTGAAAGAATGGACAGAGAAATCGAAGGAGTTGCAGATCTGGACAGAGCGAGATTATCTTTGCAAGAACTTCATCCTCAACGGACTCATCGACGATCTCTACGACTACAACTCTGATAAAACAGCAAGGGAAATATATGAAGCGCTGTAGAAAAAGTACAATTTATAGAATAATATTAGATGAACAATTTCAAGTGGCAGTTTTGATTGATAAGTTACCTCCCAGTTAGAAGGATTTTAAGAATAATCTTAGATATAAAACTAAGGAATATTCATTAGAAAGTCTAATAATCTGTCCCCGTATTGAGGAGAAATCTCGTACACAGAATATGAAGAAGTGCTTGTTTCAGGCAACACTAAGAAAGCTGCAGTTCTAAAACCAAATATCAAAACTTTAAGAATCAGAACTGCAAGCTTAATCAAAACCGCAACAAACAGAATTTGAATAGAGATCAACAGAAACCACCCCAAAAGAATGACTCTGGACGGTTGTTTATTTGTTACAACCGTGTAAACCAGGTCATATGGCATGTATCGGAACAGGCCAAGTCTTGCACCGCAGGCTAACGTGACTGAAGAGCCTCTTACAGCTATGATTTCTGATGAGATTCATCTTGTTGGCGGATCAGAGGGTTGGTGGATAGATAATGGCGATACACGTCATGTCTGCTATGACTGTGCTCTGTTCAAAACATACACGGAGACTAAGAACAAGAAAGTGTCGTTATGAGACTCTCACACCACTATTGTTGTTTGGACTGAAACCGTAGAGTTGAAGTTTACCTCTGAAAATACCGTTATTTTGAAAGACCTCATGCACACTCCAGAGATGAGAAAGAATCTTATTTCGGATTATCTTCTTAGTAAGGTTGAGTTTACACAGACTATGAAGTTGATATGTACACCATCACTATGAATGGTATGTTTGTGGATAAGGTTATGCAACTGATGGTATGTTTAAACTGAATGTTGAATGTAATAAAATGTCTGATTTCTACTTATATGTTGTGGTTTTAATACCTGGCACTGTAAACTATGTCATGTTAATAAACGAAAGGTAAAGAACATAAGTAACTTAGGTACAATCCCTAATATGCCACTAAATGATTTTGAAAAATGCGATTTTTGTAGTCAAGCAAATATAACAAACACCCCACATAAATTCGTAATTAGAAAATCAGAACCCTTAGACTTGATTCATTATGATGTGAGCTTGATGGCACTCTGACTAGAAACAATCAAGTATATTCTTAAAGGCTAAATTGGGCCTTTTGGACACCCAACGACGCTCTTTTGTGAGGAGGGAGACCATGCTTGACGACCACATGCGCGCGCGCCGACCGACCGAACCAACTCGACCTGACTCGCCTTCTACAAGGGTTCGCTTCTGGAAGTAGATCTTAAATGATGGGGTATACCTTAATTAAGGTTTTAAATGACCAGAGTCTGTCTATTTTCCACATGGAAGTATTAAGTGATTTATGAGGTTTTATATGATTTCAGCTAGATAATATCATCGAGGAGCATGCTTCTGAAAATAGGACTTAAATGATGAGGCATGCCTTATTTAAGGTCTTAAATGATCGGTCTGTCTATTTTCCACTCAAAAGTATTAAGTGGCTTAGGTACCGTCTCTCACATTATTAGCTATTTATGATGTATGACTAGGATATGAGATTTTAGAAACCTGGTTTTGGAATGGAATAATTTAAGTGGTTGGATTCGCCTTCTTTCCTTATAAAGAAGTATTAAGTGGTTTTAATAGTTTTATGTTCGTAAACAAATTCTTATTTTGAAATATACCGCTAAGTACTGAAAAGGTAAGACTCGAGGCTTCTATTCACCAGACACTTGTTGTTCTGACTCTCTCCTCATTACAACACAGGTTAATGACGGTCCTCATTACAACACAAGTTAATGACGGAGTGATGACGGCGATTATGCTTAGAGAAGAAGAAGATTGATTTGAGGAAGTATTTGTTATTATTACTTGCTTTTATGTATACCCATATATTTAGAAAATTATTGTAACAGATATTATGTTACGAGCTTTATGGAGTTTTGTATTATAACATTTTTATGGCCATGTAATAAATGGATACACTTTGCTATTATGTTTTGTTTCCTCCGCTGTGACTTTTGAAAGTTTAGTTATGACTCTATACTACTATTTCTTAGTTCTACCAACAACTGACCTTAGAATGGAATTAAGTTTCAATGTTCCTTTTCTGAATCGAAATTTAGATATGCTCCAGGGTGTGTTGTTACAACTGTATTAGGGTATTTTTATATGCACATGCCAAAAAATCTTAAAATATAATTTACGTTCATTTGCATTTCTTGACGGTTTGCAAAAGTACGTAAAACAAGCTTTAAGATCTAGGTTTTAATTTGATCGTTTGTATTTCATTTCGATCTAATTCGTAACGTTCAAAAATCTCGGTTCTAATTTCGAAATCAGATTTTGTCAATTATTTTTCATATAGTTACACATGTATTTGTTTAATTTATTAAAACAGATGTATAATTTATCTTTAATTCAAAAGTAAGATATAGACGAAAAATGCTGATTAATTATAAATACTTATAATACTAAAAAATGTTTATTCGTTACTTCATTTTTTACCTTTTTAGTTACATCATTTATATATTTCATGATTTTGTATGTTTGCCAAGCTAAAATTTCAAATTTTGAATATATATTCATATATAAATTATTTTTAATTTCTTATATATAATTCGAAATTCAGTAATATTTTTATTGATTTGGAGTTCCGATTTGGTTTTGCTTCGTTCCCACTGAAAAAGAAACAAAACAATCAAAATCTTGGTGTTTCATTTGAAACCTCAAACCTTGCGTAAAACTCTGAAGTCTAAAGTTCGTATTACATAACGTAGCATGTTTGTGGAATACCTACTGATATGCAAACAATATTATTAGTTTTTTAGTAGTTCTTTTCTTCAACTTTTAGCTTGATCAATCCATATTAATATTCTAGTCGGTCAAAAAAAAAAAAAGAAACCGAATGTTCAGAATTCAAGACTCCGGTTGCAGGTGGATATTCAAGAAACCTATTGTGGTACCTGTTCGTACTCTAATAGACAAGAAGATAGTCAGGTGAGATAAGTTGATGGCAAGGAATCATAAATGCAAGAATAGCGGACAATATCGGAAACCAATTTCAACAAAAACAAATTTATCAATGCAAACTCCATGGATCGAGCAGTTACCTGTCTGTCCATATGCAAAACAAGCGGCTTTCGTTCTTCCGAACATAGTTGGTATAATAGGCTCTACAGTGATGATAAACCTGGTTACAGTATATGTTTAGCATCAAATATCAGACCAACATAATTCGGAAATTCTGATTAGTACAATGATCACAGAAATTAATAAATGACTGGAAATAAGGTACCTCATCATTAGAAACGTGCTCATCCAAAATAGCATCAAAACAGACCTCACGTTGCTCTAAATGATTAGTACATAACTAGTTAGCAATTAAAAGCGAATAAGAGAGTGCAACCTCTTAGAGATATGATTTATGTAAATTAATGAAAAACAGATAAACCGTATAAAGAATACAGAGGGTGGTCTAAGATGGTCTAAACTGCATAATGAAAAATGATCAACAAATGCATTGCGAAGTTACTTTCAAGATGGTTATGGTCAACAATGTAAAATGTATGTCAGATGTTTAAGATAATTTGTGTGTTCTTGAATGAAATGGAGTTTATCACGTTCAACACAAAAACCATGTAGACAAATCAGAGATTCATCAGCACCATCATAAAATTCAAACAATTCATGTTATGGTATGCAAAAATCGGTCTTAAAAGCCATTAAAGTTGCTTTGGTTCTTTCACTCTAATGGCTAAAATATCTTTTACTGTTACAGTTGCAGAAGACGTGAAACTAACCTATAAAGCATGATTGTAATCTTATATAAGCATTAGGTGATAGGATATATAATGACTTATTCTGAGGACGCACCACACAAAAGTGAAACACTTGTGTTGAAAGGAAAAAAAAATATTTCAGATCAGTCGATGGTTTGCTAGTTGCCCAAGAAAATAACTCTCTTGATCAAGTGAGACCATGACATTGACCAGTTCTAGTCATAATTGTATCGGTTTTAATAGGAATAAACAAATTTCAAGACATTGTCATATTTTACCTTCGGCGAGCAGGTATAAAGTCAAATAACACAATCAGCATAGAAGAATAGTACAAATCTGAGACAAAAAGGTTATCGTTCCTAGAAAGATGTAAAGCAGCATCCTAATATGAGTTGATTTCTTATACTGGCATATCTTAATCGGTGTTGTGATGGGTTGTTGGTAATTTTATATATAACATACAACAACCAAAAATTGATATGTAGGGTAATTTTAAAAAAAAAACACTAAAATGGACATCATATTCAAAAAGTCAGTGTTAAATGCACTACATAATCAAATAAGTGGTTTAAAAATAACCAGTAAGAATAAAATAAGATAATAAGTTTACAAACCTTTAACTTAGGTTCACTGACAATCAAATAAAACATCACGTCCAATTACATCATCATGCAGTTGAATAAACAAAGTTGAAGTTTAGTTATAACCAGTAAGAAATAAAAATAGAATGAGGGGAGATTCCATACCTTTAACTTAGGTTCATAGACTGTTAAACATGAGATATCATGCACAGTTACAATATCATCTTCCTTCCTCAACAACTCATTTTTGTTTAAAGACCTTTTACAAACCTGAAACAAATGTTTAACAAAATATCAATACAGAAACTGTGATGCATAAGAATTTGAAGCTAACAAGGTTCTTCCTGATCACCTAATCTCAGTATACGCTGGAGAAAAAATAAAATGAGTAAATATTTTTGCGAAAATTCTAAGCAACACTTCAGTGAATAATATCAGGATAGTTTTAGCAAAAATATAATACACAATGGAAGGGTGTGACAAATAGTTAGAAGTATTGTGCTAGCTCTAAGTAGTAGAATTAGCACAAGACTTCAATGGAAAACACAATATAAGGATGGATTTTACTAGCTTAAGTATAATACAAATGAAAGGCCGTAATAAATACTTAGGAGTGTTATGCTAACTCTGCTACACAGTTATGCCTTATATTAGGCTGCAAAGAAACAAAAAAAAAACATGGATAGAGAGACAAATACACACACATTAACTTCAATATCATATTCAAAATCTATTAAATTCCATAGCAGAATAAAAACAAATTTCAAAGTAGGTTAGCCTTCAAATAATTATCAAGAAATATTTAACAAAATGCATATATTAACTGTAACAATTAGTTCAGGGATTAAGAGCATGGTAGTTAGTGACCAACAATTATTGCATACTGGTGCATTCATGTTTAATAGTTCCAGCAGCACACTTAATGAATTATAGAAAATGCTGAATTTTTATAACTTGGGTAATAGTGTTGAAGGTATATCACGAGTAAAGGGGTCTAAAGAAATTCTTGATAAACATTTTCCCAAAAGGATCAAACGCAAACACTTTCTAGTGTTATCCTAGTACATATATTTAGCAAATGATAATGAAGCAACTGTAACAAAAAAACAGATAAAACTGAGGTTTAGCTTCTATTACGAGATATGGTCAAACCCAGCCCATCAACGACCAAAATGCATTGGAGTTTGTCTGACTACATTATAAATTACATTGGCTATGATTTAGCATTTTGCATTACATGTGCTGAAAAAAAGAAATATAATAACAAAAATAATCCACAAAAAGATAACATTCCTAAATATACTAAATTATAAAGCACTTACCACGAACCACAACTTTAATCTTTCTACGTTGCTCTCTTTTGCACTAATTTCTTTTTTAGTGACTGGTGCCCTCATACTACAATCCGTTGTAAGCTTGTTGCCTGTTTGACATCAAGTCAAAGTCATCGATCCCTGTTGGGCACAAATGGCGATGGCTCAAATGGTTCTGACATGACATGCTGTTGAGAGAAAAGTAGGTGAAAACTTTAGGACGTTGAGGGAATTATTAAACATGATTATGAATGACAAATTTGATAAAACCTTTAAGGAATTTTTCTTCCAACTATTAGTAAAAAATTCCAGAAATTGCAAAATCAAATTATAGATACTTCAAAAAAATTACAAAAAACTTTTGGATTGTGTTTCCTTCTTAACCAACTTTTGAATTTTAGCAATTCAGCTATTTTTAGTACAGTTTTCCTTGTTACCAGAAAGTGGCAAAAACTACAATGACCAACGAAAAGTGTTTTCGTATTTCAAATGAGTGAAAATTTAAATCGAATGAAATTTTCAACATCATGTTTTAGAACAAACAGCAGGTGGTAGTGGTGACATTGTATGCAATTCAGTGGAAAAGGTGGTTGTATAATAAATGATTTGAAAAGTGTTGAAGTACAATGGAGTGTCATTTTATCCATCTATTAACGCAATACGATGCTGCAAAAAAGAACCTGTCAGTCTGTTGTTGCACACTTTCCTTAATGCTCAAGAAGATAAAGAAAATATTATGCATTCAAAACCAATTTAAGCTTTAAAAACCAATATATATGCGAAATTGATTTAACAGCATGTCAAACCTCAGAATATGCCTGACCTGCTTAATAACTGTCAAACCTTAATGGCACATACCTAAACTAGTGATATGTTATAAGGTTTGCATCGAACATGTTTGTAGAAACAGAATACGGAATGACACATCACATACCCAAAAAAAAAAGCAAGCATATACTGAGGTATATGTCTGCTAACTAACAAGTTCAAAAATAAGGAACCTCCGAGAGAAGTTCGGTGTCATCTAAAGCATGAAGATCAAAAAGTCCTACTCCAAATTCCCCTCTTAGATCTGGTGAGTAATATCCATCTGAAGCACCAGATTGAACTGTAGGAGCATATGATTCAAATGCAGATTCGCCATTGAAATTCAAATTCATATTCCTCATAAGTCTGAAAGCCTTTTGCTTTTCCTCAATTGTCTGAGCTCCGTATCCCTAAACATAAAGCCAAAAAAAGATATGTCCAACTTAAATAAATGTGACTTGTATTAGAAATTTAAGTGCATTCTGTCCCGAAAGAAAAATGATATTTAAATCCTTCGTAATAATACTGGAAACACAGTTATAACCATAACAAACTAATACTTGTATAATTGAATTTGAGAGGCCAACAATTAATGATCAGTTTGAATTGCAAGTTAGGTAGGCAAATATAATTATCACAAAAGTATAGTGACAGTACACTCATTAAACATATTAACACTCACAATCCAACCAGAACCTAAACTACGATGAAAAGACTAAAGATAAACTATTGATCACAAAGATGGAATAAATGTTCATTTGCAGTAAGGGTACTGGAAATTCCGAGGATAGTTTCCAATCAAAAGATCTATGCTTAATAACAAACAAGTGCTGATCAGAGAGAAAACTCCACACAGTTATGTAAATATATATACATCCTCGGTAATAAATGCCACGGCATGATCAGTGCAACACCATATGTTACAGTAGCTCTAATACAGTAATCTAACTACTAGATTGTGGTGTATGTTATCCTTAAATGATACAGTTTCAACTTAAAAAAGGTAGGTCATGACAGATACAATGTAACACTAAAAAAAAATCCAAATCCTCCTTGACTGCATCATTATGATAGAGTAATCACGAACATAGCTGTGAATGCAAAGATGTCCTACCTGAAATATCTTACCGCTGACCAACCTCGTATTCAATGGTTTCTTCACCATAAAATAGCTATAATATTATATTGATTGGTCATCTGAGCATCTTAGAAACAACATATTCACATCAAGCAACTCGCTCATCAAAAATAGAATATGATTTTGGTTCAAGAACAGATCCCGGGGTATCAGATCCAAACCCCACAAAAATTAAATAATATACCTGCATTGAAGGATTGGGAGAAGCCAGATGCTGCAACCCAGCCGACTGCAGCCACCGTGCCATGACAGCGTCGCCAGCGTCGTTGGACGGAGCTCCGCCACCATGATTCTCGAATAAGGTGTTGGCGGCGTTCCCCGGTTGCAACTGGGAGGAGCCACCGCCAACATAGCGCTGCGACCTCCTCTGCGGCGCCGCTTTTGAATTGTAGATTCTAGACCAAATGCAGCATTCAAGAAGTCTAATTCAAGGAATTAAGTTTTCAGATCTGAAACGGATTCTCTCTCTCTCTCTTTTTCTCTCTTTTTCTCTCATTTTTTTTTTTTTTTTGCTTTCAAGATTATTGTTATGCAATAAGCACCCGTTAGACAGAGACAGGCAAAATATTTTATTCCGTTAACCGTACACTTTCATTATATTGGTTCGTTTATATAAAGTTTTAGAAGCTTGGGATTAAACTAATCTCACGATTTGGGACTAAAATACAAAAATATTATGTAGCATATTCACTGTTTATATTTACATATATTACAACACTCCCCTTTAAATATGCGTCTTCGAAATCTTGAATTCTCTGTTAGGAAAACCCAGTGGGAAAAAAACATTAAACGAGGAACTTTTATGCTTTAATAAGTTTTGAAAACTTTTATGCTTTAATAAGTTTTTGTATATTGCAACTACCACTTCAATAGATATTAAGAGTTTCATTATATCGAGATTTTCATTACAACGATATTTAAAAGTAGATTGTAATTTACGCTCTTTGTTTTTGTCATTCTTTATAACCATGAATGTTATTTATACTCTTCGGGAATTGTATACTTTCATCATTAATATGATTTAAAACATGTTTATACCTTCGGTGTATATTAAGCATTTCAAGCACTTTTGCTACTTTGCGGACTACATGTCCATATTTCTTTATTAGTAAATGATTCATGATGGCCAGTCATGTTTTCCCTTAATTCAAGATTTTTAATCTATTTAGAAGTGTTTTACCATTTGCTTATCATTGATCATTTCTTGTTAGTTCTAGACTTGATTTATTGAGATCTCTTTAATTATCATGTTTTAGGTACCTAAACCATTTCTAGGGTTATTTGACAATCATGTCATGAATCTCTTTCAGAGCACCCTTAAGTGTTTCATCAAGAACACTCGCCTTATTTATTTGGCATCTTTATTACTTGCTCCAAAAATATTTTTAACTGACCTTTGAAGCACATTTCCGATGTGGTTTACACATTTTGATACTTTAAGGATTCAAATCTATATTGAAGAAAGTCTTCTAGGGATGTTCTTGATAATTTATTTAATATTTTGCATTACAGTATATTTTAACAAATATTTAACACTGATGATCAAAATGAACTTGTATCACTTTATCCTCCCCCTCAATGTTGATGAACATTGTCACATTAAATAATAATCATCTTTGGATTCTCATTTTGGTCCATTATGATATTGCAACTAGCAAATACACAATACATATTAATAATCGGAGGATAATTTTTTATTATTATTTGATTAGATGCATTCAATTAATATTGCTTATTAGAGTTTTTTCTCATTCATTGATCTAGTCAATTGGAGGAATTTAATTACTATATAGATCATTTGAATGCATACACGACTTCAGGTCATTCAATATTTATGTTGATTTAAATCACTAAATAATATATATACATAATTATTAAGATGAACTCATAACAAACTTCAGGTTGTTGGCTGAATATTTACATATATGGATATATACGTGCGTCCACGTATTACATCTATATTATAAATTTTCATATTCTTTCTCATTTGAATTAGTAATTTTTGGAACAAACTATTATAAGGATCCAAAAAATTAATTTTCTATTTATTTATGGATCAACATCGGTGTGAATCCTTCAAGACCGCTGTTCAAAACATCTAGTTTGGAATCATATTGAACTTTTGGTTCAAATAAATTGTTTACACAATTCAAGTTGGTAAATTTTATTCCTTGATTATATCTCTAATATTACTTTTGAACATTAATTATGATTGTTTATTAGAGAATATATACTTAATTATAATTATATATAAACATCTCTTCTAGAGAATTTAGTAAAATAGATTTGATTACAACATAAATAAGAGTATCTTCTGGACCCTTAAAATGTTATAAAATAAGAAATTATATTGGTTGCACATACCGATTTGTTCAAGACCGTATTTATATAGCTTTAGCGAAAGTTATGATACGACATATAGATTATCTCTTCAGGAGCATATCTAAACATGTTTCTTCAAGAATGGTTGTGCATATAACATTTGATTCATCGTAATTTCTGGAAAGTAAAAGGTTACATATCACTAGTTGCTTCTAATTTGTCTAATGGAGCCACCGGTACATGACAATAAACGATTGAATTTTAGATAATTTATTATCACATTTGACAATATTCTATAGGTAATTCTTTTATAGTGTTATACGATGATATAACATCACTTCTGCGGATATTTTATAAACACCGCTTCTAGAGTGGTACATATCACTTCCAAAGATACTTTATATGCACTGTTTTTGGGATGTCATCAATACTCGATATCTTTTTCTACATAGTTGACATAATTCCATAACATCTCTTCTAGGATGTTTGGATTTTGCAATATAAAAATCATAAAACATCTCTTCAGGAGTATGTCATATGGGTTATCTCTTTTGGAGAATATTAAAATGTACTTCTTCAAATATATAGTTTGACAAACACATCCAAAAATAATCAAAACCTGAGTTTTACCAACTTCAAACTGATTTACTAAACTAAAGTAAAGCAAAACAAAATCCACATAAAATTTCTACATGCCAAATCTGTTGGAGTGTATGTATACCATATATACACATACTGTATATAAATATATACATGCATATGCACCATTCATCAAGTTAAATTCCACCTTGCTAATTGTAATCGCCTATTTTTACAATTCATTTGAACTTTGCTTATTAAATAAAAACTGAAAATAATTCAATTTAAATTACATATATGCAGCCATATATCATAAAATACACATTTCAAAGTCAAATTATATATGACTACATACACTTGCAAAGTACTGATGTACATGAAGTTATAGCAAAGTACTAATGCAACATGTAGAAGTTTATGTACATTGGTTTCTCTGTTGATAACATGCTATGCAATATGGAGAAGTTAAAATGAATACAATCAAGAAAATCAAGCGATGCTACTGGTTAATAAACATGATAAACATTTGAATGGGAAAAAGTTACATACTGGATGTAATATTTGTGCTGCATAATTCCAAAATCTATACGTGTGTATTCATTTTAAGAATCGCTACACTGCAACACTCCAGCCAATATAGATTAATGGAAGTCATGCCTAAATTCATTGTAGTTTAATGAAAATGGATGGATCCGATCTTCTAAATTATTATAGTTTTATATATATAATTTTTGAACGAAGATCGTGCTGATAACGTGTTATAGAATAAGTAGACATTAAAGAAAGAGGAAGAAAATATTTTATCCACTACTCAGATTGATCATACATTTTCATTACATTAGCTCCTTTATATAAAGGCCTAGGAGCTTGGGATAAAACTAATCTCACGATGTGGGACTAAAATACAAAAATATTATATAGCATATTTACTATTTATATTTACATATATTATAACAATTATTGGAATTTAGGGATTTTTATTTCAAAATTTTCTCGTATATAAAAGAGAGATGAAGAGGCCTTTGGACTCTGGATATGTTATTACTGCGGCTTGTAGTTTGGCAAATTTTGTTTTTGATGTTTCTGTTTTAACCGTTAGTTGCGTGCACTTTGGATCAACATACTAGATTAGGTACAATTTGGTTTAAAAATAAATTTTGTGTTTTCGGTTTTCAATGGGTATGTCAAACATGAGAATGACGGAGGGGATCAAAAAAAGATGGATGATGAATGAATGAGATAGAAGGACGACAGAAGAATGAATTGTTTCACGTCTTCATGTTATTTTCCAAAACACGAAAAATAAAAAAAATTGTTTTCTATTTTGTATGTTAACTTCGTCTTCTAAATTGATCGTTTATGACAATATACATACATCGTGTGCATTTTTGTATGAACGAAAACCCAAAACTAAAAATAACAAACCAAACACTACCTGAAATTCCAAAAAATAAGGAAAAGAAAAGCGAAATGAATTATTTTTTAAGAGAAAAAAATTAATGATTTGGGTAATCAGATAAATAAATTGGGTTAGTAAAAATTGCTATTAGACCCTTATGTATCGTTTGGAGGCAAAAAATGTCGCATGAACGTTGGCGATGCATCAGACGTCCAACGTTGTATACCGATCATTTGGACTATTGGGAGAATTAGTGGCGAATAAAATGTTGGCGTCCGACACGTCAGACGCTTTGGTCGTTTTCCACAAATTGCACATTCTACTTTCCTCCTTCCTTCTATTTATTTATTTCTTTCTCCTCCCTTCCACCTCCACATTCAAAATCGAATTTTCTATCTACAAAACAATCCGCTTATCATCTCAGGTAGATTTTTACGTTTTTATGTTTTCTTGTTTGATTATATAACATATATTATTTTGGGAATTTTTTTATTTTTATTATAGTTTTCCATTTTTCAAAGTGTCGAACAGATCTGCTATTTCTGTTTCCTCTCAGCCGATTGTTTTATGGATGCCAGAAAGAGATGTACCATTAAATGTACATTACACAATGTATTTCGAATGTATTTGGCTTTAAAATATATTAGTTTATTTTAATGAAATTGCACAATTTATTTCTTATTATTTGCAACTATTAAATGTACATTACACAATAAAAACAAATAATTAATTAACTACAAATCGATTAAATTAAAAATCATATTTAAAGTATTCTGCTCAAGTACTCATTCGCATCACCAAATACATTCTTCTTTCAACCAATCTAACGCAAATATCCCGTTCAAATTCCCACCTCAAATGCCACGTTTGCTAAACGGACCAGCGACTAAAATCCTAATATGTAGGAGGATGAGTATTAAGGGCTAAATTCACGGTTTAACCCAAAATCTTGCATTTATTAATTACCAGGGGCCAACAATTAATGATCAGTTTGAATTGCAAAGTTAGGTAGACCAAATATAACTGAATTCAAGAGGCCATATGCGGCAACGCAGCCGACTGCAACCACCGTGCCATGACAGGATAGCCAGCGTCTTTGGACGGGGTCCACCACCATGATTCTCGAATAAGGTGTTGGCGGCGTTCCCCGGTTGCATCTGAGAGGAGCCACCGGCAACATAGCACCGCGACCTCCTCTGCGGCGCCATTTTATCGTAGATTCTAGACCAAATGCAGCGTTTAGGATTTCTAATTTAAGGAATTCAAGTTTTCAGATCTGAAATGAAATCAATAGAAATAGTGATTTGATGTGTGTATAACAACGTATGATGAATTAATGATACTTTCTCTCTGTATTTTCTGCTTTTTTTTGTTTCCAAGATTACTACTGGAATTTGGGGTTTTTTATTTTAAAGTTTTCCTGTCACGAAGAGAATTGAAGAGGCATTTGGATTCTAGATACGTTACAATTCTAACGTGCGATTTGGCAGATTTCATTTTTGATGTGTTTGTTTTAACCGTTGGTTGTGTGCTTTTGAGCAAAATAGAAGATTAAAATCCATAAAATAAGTAAATGAAAAGCACAATGAATGTTTTTCTTAGCAAAAAACAAAGAAAGAATGACTTGGGAAAACAAATAAACAAATTGGATTATAAAAAATTATTACTAGACCCTTAGGTACCCGTTCCTTGACAAAAAATTCTGAAAATGTTGGCGACGCGTCCGATGCTCCAACGTTATGTGCAGGCATTTTGACTATTGGAAGAATTGGTATAGAATGAAACGTTGGCGTCTGAACTTCATGTCGTTTCTCACCAACGGCTCTTTCTTCTTCCTTCCTCCTTCCTATTTCCTTCTATTTGTTCTTTGCTCTTCTTTTCCACCTCCACACCCCAAAACTGAATTTTCTACGATTTCTACGTAACAATTCGTTTATCATCTAAGTTAGATTTATGATTTTGTATTTATTTTGTTTGGTTCTATAACATAATTTTTTTCGGATTTTTTTATTTTTGTTGTATCTTTTCATTAACTAGACGTTTGACTCTTAGACACTTGTTTAATAGGTATCTAAAATGAAGCATCTATAGAACCTCATATGTGTCACAATTTTCATTGTTTACACTCTTCTTTTGTTCCAACATATATGTCACCACATCCAATAAAATTGCTAAATGAACTGTTCGGATGCAGACACAAGACTAAAATTGGCGGTTAACAGAGTATACAAGTGTTTCCAATTGAACACGGTTATCGTGTATATACTACATTAGATTCCATAATGGTATATTTATATAGCCTTTCTACTCTTTACTTATAGTTGTCATCATAAATTGGCAATAGAATAATTGTCGACATTAATTGAGTATCAAGCATCATTATTTATTATGTAGGCCAAGTATATCGGTTTCGGAGTAGTTGATCCAAGTGCATTGTGTAGTATTACGACATACTCTCCTGAGCACTAGTAAATAGGGTTCAGGGCCACAGGCTAGTCAATTTATCCAGTTCTTATAGATTAGGCTTATTGTAACGATCCATCTTTTTTACTATCGAAAGTCAGCACCAAATACATCCACAATATTCCAATGCTGAACATTCAATCGTTAGACAGGCGATAGGATAAAATAAAAGGAACAAACCGGGAAAACATAATCTCACAGACACCGCGGTCTATATATGTGTGTGTGTGTGTGTGTGTGTGTGTGTGTGTGTGTGTGTGTTCAAATGATTTCTATGATTTTTAAAGAAATATACGGATTATATAAATATTGATTTTAGATGTTATATAAACGTCAAATTCATTATTTATTTTAGCTATATATAAATAGGCTTGAAATATAAAATAAGCCTAATAATAAAGTTTGATTATTTTATATAACAAGGTTTAATGAATATTGATTTTTGATATTATATAAATATTATTAAAATGCTTAAATTTAAGCTATGTATAAGTTTGTTAAATAAAAATTTAGTTTAATAATAAAGTTTGATTTTTTATTAAAATAAATGTGAGTAAGTATTTAAATTTTATTTTAATATAGATAATATGATGACAAATAAATTAAGGTTGGGAGATAAATTGAAGATTTATTTGGAATTGAATTTATTTAAGAATTAAACTCTAAAAGATTGATGTGGAATTTATTAAATTGAAAATTTTAAAAGGTATAATTAGTATAACTGGATTTTGGGGTCTAGTTGAATAAAATGATTATTTCAAGTAAAAATTAATTGAAGAAAATATTTAGTATTTGAAATTTGAGTTTTTTTAAAATAAAATGGATTTATTATGTAAATATTTCAAAACTAAAGTAATTTAATAGTAAACCATTTAAGTATTGGAAGTTACGTTTCAAAGCTATGAATTTCAAGGTATTATGATTTGAAAGTGCTATGATTTTGGGAAAAGGGTATTTTTGAAATAAAAATGATATTATATCGATTTGGGATTTCTTTAAAATGATATCATATTGATTTGGTTTTTAAAATAGAAATGATATCGTATTTATATGATTTTGAAACGGATATTATATTCTGCTTTTAAAATATAAATTATTTTGAAATAACCACGGTGTTATAATAATGTTTGGTTGTTGAAGAGACCGGGATCGGAAGTTGTCATACTCTCTGCCAACCCCGAAAACCACTTTGGCAACCGTGTACGCGGTGGAGATTCCAGAATGAAGTATGATGGTGGCGGCATTCCCTTTGAGGTAAATACGTGGACCCAACTCCTGTGAGTTGGCATAAGGTGGCTAAAACATGAGCGATTCTCGGGCCAATTGAGGTAGCACCTTTGATCGGACACATCCCTTCGATCTTATACTTTAACTTTTGGATTGACTCGGTGGCCACTTTTGATTTTCCTTTTTGGGGGTGTGGCTCGAGGTGGGCGGTAGCTGCGGCTACGCATTACCACCAGCCCGGATGCGTAATTAGTATATCTACCCTGGCATTGCCTAGTTGTGCCGTGTCACCTACCCTATCGCGCCTCATACGATTTTGGTTTTGTACCATGCCTATGGAGTGCCCTCTGACGACGCCCAGTATGGGGGAGATTACGGTACTGTATAGACTATGGGAATATATAAATGTGTTAAGATGGAAAATGTAAAGCTTTAACGCTATTTAAAAGTAAGTTTATTTTACTATTAGACACTATTATAATAGCGAAATATTACTACATAGTAAATAGTTTAACGGATCCTTGGGAGATGTGAATCCCGAGCATCTCTTAAGTTACTGCACTCATATTTATTCCTGTTGATTTAACTTACATAAGATCTTTTAGTTCTGACTCGAGTGTTTTGTCTTTTCAATTCGCTCGGTTCAGTCCGAACATTTCAGGATCGAAGACTTTATTCCTGGAGGACGAAGACGAAGATTTCATTATTATTATATTATATTCCACTACACTGTATTCCGCTGCATCAATTTTATTTGGTGGTATGTGCAACTCTGATATATACTGTATTCATGAACTGTATATTTGATTTTTATTTTTTATCCTTCCGCTGTGAGATTCTGTTTTATTTTATTTCTTCCTCGTTTTTCTTATTTACCCCATAACAATCCGCCTTTCCGTATGGTTTGAATTGGCACATGTGTCGATTTAAAGCGTGCGAAAAGGCGGAACGTTACATCTGGTATCAGAGCTTTGGTTTAACGATAAACCTTAGCTTTGTGGGGTTTGACTCTTTACTAATAGGGTAGTAATACCCTATGGGAGTCACTGAGCGTATATACATGAGAGAGCGTATTTGTTAGTGTTATAAAAATATTTTAATATTGTGTTAATCTATTCCGTTTTGTATTTATAAATTCTGGTTGGTGCATGGGACGATGTGGCATCAATAGGGATTTCTAAACACTTAATAGGACAGACCGACATATTATTTGTTTTTAAGATAGGCGAATGAAATAATTTTGCCTATTATATTTTCTATATATAAATTAAATTTTTAAATGATAAGACATATATTTGGTTGCTATATATTGGTTGTTAGGTAATGAAATTTTTAAATAATAGTTGAAATAAGATTGAAAATAAAATAAATGGAAATTGGAAATTTCAGAACTTAAGTTCCGGGGTTTTGAAATTTCTTTTGAATAATGTTGAAATATAATAATAATATTATTAAAAGAAGTATTTTCTGATATAAGTATTTCAATATAATTTGAAAGAATTGTTTAAAGAAAATTTGGAAAAGAAATAAGTTTTGTACTCCCCTCTCTGTCGGTAGAAAATAATTTCGGTGATGAGTGCACGCGTCATCGATATTCATTTTCGAGTTTCGAAGTGGGAAGGTCATTGTAGTAGTTTTACTACAGATTTATTCGAAAAGAAGAAAAGAGAAAAGTTTCTGTTAATTTCAAATTATTTTAAATATAATTGTAAGTTGTAAATATATACGTTTATCTATTATTTTAAATGACTTGAAATTTTACCCGGTATTTAGTTCCTGGGTTTCCATTAATTAACAGTTTCAGTTATTGTAGTAAAATGGAATGTAATTGATTAATAAATGGTAGCCTATGAAATAAAGGATATAATTATTGAACATTAAATTAATTAAAAGTAATGAGAAAAACTTGTATAATTTTTCGATTACATTCTTAAAGCATATATATAACTTACCATATAACAAAAGTTACAATGTTAATAAGAAAATGTAATGGGAAATCTTACAAGTAAAACTTGAGGCAATGAAAGTATTCAATGAATTTGCTGTTATAAACAAGAATTTAATGTTATAAACCTAAGTTATGACTGAAAGGCCACTAATTAAATATAATAAAAAAGTTATAAAGAAGTGAAAATAAATGTAAGAAGTATCGAAGTTATTTATAATAAAATAAATAGACAGATGTACACTGTAAATAAATGATATTAAGTAGTGGATAAATGAATGTAATACAATAAAAAGAAATTTCAAATTTAAGTAAATAAGTTGAAGTTATTTCTAAATAAAATTATAAGAAATAAGTGTAAATTAAAAAGATAAACCATTATATGAATGAAAAAGAAATCAAATAACAAATGTATGAATGGAATTAATAAGGATAAACTAAATGTATTGTTCGAAATAGTTGTTGTTTGTTTTGGTTTATGGCTGTTTGGGTAAGGATACTTTAAAATTGTTTGGATGAATGAATAATCTATTTACTTTCACCTAAGACTGTTTAGTGAAAGGCACACTTAGTAGTTTATTTTTCATTCCGTACGATTTGAAGTTTTGAACCCGAACAACTATTTGTTTTGTTTGATTGAATGGTTGATTTGTATATGATGTGTATGTTATGATTGCAAGTGATTGTTATTGTTTGTATTGATTTGTTTGATATTGATTGAAACAAGTAAATATTTCATTTTATATAATTGCTAACCTTTTTGGATTATATAAGTGAAGTACTGGTTATGGAAGCAATTGCTACTGCTTTTGGTTTCATAATTAAGCGTAAATTGCCCGACAAATAGGTAAGTTTTCGGATTACGGTTTATAGCGTTATTATATTATTTTCCCGTGTTGGGATATATATTATTTTGAATTATATGTTGTATATTGTTATATTTGATATTACTATTTTCTCCCGAGCCTCTCCGTACAAAGGAGACTCTGCCGAAATTTTTCGTAAATTTTGGACTTAGAAATATTTTGAAAATGTTTTCCAAACTTTATTAATTTGAGTAATAAAAGATTTAATGATTATAAACTGGTATATTTTATTTAAAATAAGTAATTTTGTAAATTTATTGTTTATAAATTTAATATTTTAAATAAGATATACTGATTTCTTTTTTTTGGCAAGGCCAGCCGGTTTTATAGTGGACCGTCCACTTTTTATTACGAACGTAATAAAAACTTGAAGTACAGGAGTAAGGTCGAGACACCTTAACTACTATAAAGAGAGTTATAACTACAACACAGGAGTGTGATAGACATGTCACAGCTACTAGAAAATACAGACTAGACTAAAACTCCTCCGTAGAGGTAGTACCACCAGCATCAACTACGACCTGGGAAGATTCCAAAGAGTCATCTCCAAGAAGACCAAAAAAGGGGCGAAATAGGAGAGCAAGCATAGGATCGTAGATGTCTACCTCAGATGAGTAAAGAAAAGATCGATCCCAAGAAGAATCAGCAAGCAAGGCAAAATTTAAATCAGCATACGTACCATCCAAATCAAGAACCAAGGAGTCACCAGACGGTCTGTAATAAAGGCATCGTAGGTCCGAAAGACCGTTAGAAACATATCTAAAGTAGGAATCATCCACAGGGTTGTAACGCAAGTCAGAATATCGATCTACCCAACATCTCTCAGACTCAAACCAAACAATAGGCAACTGAGACGAAACAAGATCCGGAATGGTAATGGAATCCACAGGAACAACACCAGTAACAATGGATGCAACAGGGGAAGCAGGCCGAGCAGTGGAAGTCGGCGATCCAGGGTCAAGAACAGCAGGAGGAAAAACCCGCGACATCTTGGGAACCCATTTCCTGAGCGGAGGCCGAGTCAGTGGTAGCTTAGGCGCAGAAGCGGAAGCAGCAGAATGGGAGCAGGCAGAAACTAAGTGGCCAAAGGAGTGACATGAAGTACATATGTCGGGAATCCATCCATAACGAACACAAACATCTACAACATGGCCAACAACTAGCTGAACAGGTATAGAGGTAGGGAGAGGCTTAAGGGGGGTAATCTCAATCAAGGCCTTAGTGTACATCAGCTTTTCACACGCTACTGTATTAGCATCAAAACATTTCAGCTTACCAACGATGCATGCAAGCCAATTCAAACCAAGCAGAGGTTGAAGAGCCGAAGGAATTTGAGAAAAATAAACCCAAACAGGGATAGATAACACTTGTTCACGAGCACTAGCAACCGTAGGGGACCAGGGAGTAATTATAAAAGGTTTCCCATCAAAAAAGGATGGCTCCGCCTCAAGAACACGACAGCGTTCCTCAGAGGAGGAGAACAATAGGAAATACACCGAGTCAACAAGCTTAACACGGAGATTACCTCAAAGCCTCCAAGCCTTTCGACAAATAGTAGCCGCGTCATGAAGTCGTTGTTTAGGATCCAAAAAGAAGCCAACTAAATATTCTGACCAGAAGTCCAATCCATCTTGCATAACATTTGGAGGTGAGATCATCACTCCATTATCCTCTACAATATCAAATTCCACAGGCTCATAGACCCCCGCGTTGCGGGGCAAAGAAGTAAAAAGCGAAGACCAAACTTTAGATCCTATAGGTGAAGCAGCTGGTTGAACGACATCCATGAATGGACCACCGACAGAAGACGCAAGCACATCAGAGGGGGTGGCCGCAAGTAACACACCTCTAGTTCTTAAAACTCTGTAGTTGGGAACTTCCTTCTCAGAAGACTTATGACAAACATTTGGTGTGCATTGAGTCAAACTCGAAAAATTAGCATCGGCCGAACAAATCCCACTTCCAATCACACCACAAGCCTCACCAATATCACTAGAAACGACATCTGTGTTCGCAAGTGAATTCAACGAACTACAGTTATTTAGACAGACGTCACCCACCAAATCACTCTCAAGATACACACATGGGCACACAACAACAGTTGAGCACGCCATAGCAGAAGGGAGAGGAGGGAACTCCGTCTCAGATAGCAAGTCCTGCATAGATAAATTCGAATCCTGGGGAACCTTGTATACTCTTCCAGATCGTGTAGAAGAGGGGGAAGTAGATGGAGCAGCGGGGAGAATTGGAAGATGAGGGGGAGGGCTAGGCATGAACGCGGGAGGGAAAAGAGTAGAGAGAGGAGGGAGGAGGACTACAGCGAACTGGAAACGTGAAGCAAATTAGAAATCGCGCAGGAGCACGCCAGCTAGCACGCCATTAGAAATCACGCAGGAGCACGCCATTTCACTTTAACTCTTTTATTTTCGGGGACGAAAAGTTTTGAGTGGGGAAGAGTGTAACGACCCGTAAAACTCGATGATTTTAAAAGAGTTAATTTAATAGGATTTCTAATTTAATTTAGAAAGAAATAAAAGTCTTAAAGCTTATATTGGAGCGAATGTAGAAATTTGATGAAACAACTGTAATTAAATGTTAACAATTTAATATTTATATGGCATTAAATTAAAATTGAGAGGTATTTAAGAATTTAACCGCATAAGTTGATGTAAATGTATTAAACTTGAAATTCTAAAAGATATGATATTTATAATTGGATTTTTTCCAAGATTACAATTAAATGAACTTTATTGTTACACTAATAAGATCTAGACAATAACTGAAATTTATGAATGTAACAAAATGAATAGAAATGTTAATTTTGTTTCATAAGTTAACAATTGATGTAATAAAAAGAATGAAACCACGATAAAATAATTAATTGGGATTTTAATTTTTATTAATATGTAAAACTAAAAAAAATTCAATATAAATTGAAATATAGTAATAATATAAATAAAAGACTACAATTGGATAGTATTAATGTAGTGAAAGACAAACAAATATTAACTATGTTATTTGTGTAATTAATGGAAAGGAATACCAAAGGCTAATTGTAATAAGGGATATAATTGAGGAATATAAGTGGTAGAATAATAAAAATTTATGATTTTATTTTTGTTAACATATGTTAAGAGATATGCTTATGATCTTAATTTGAACTTCTACTAATAACATGTATTACGGTAAGATAAAAAAAATGATAACATACGTCAGGTGTATTTAATGACATTATTTGAATGCAATTAATAACAGTTATAATATAATAAATGTTAATCATTATTAAATTGTGTGAATGTTATTATTAATTATTTGAATACATGTATAAAAAGTTATGCAAATATCAATATTCAATATCGACACACCTTTGAAACAAGGTTTTAAATAAATAACTACATTGATGTTTTATTTTGTTGGAAACCTTATGTACTATGAATGCATGCTAAGATCAGCCAACACATGGAGAAAATGAAAATGTTAATTGAATTAAATAAGAAAGTTAAATAAGAAGAATAGAAAAAGATTCTTTTACCCTATTAAAAAAAACTCCTCATTTTACTTTTCTTTTTTATAAAATCCTTCCTCCTCCTCTCCAAAAAAAAATGGCTGCCATCATCTTCATTTAAACAAAATAAAACCAATAACAATTTAATGTCAAACATCAAATTAAATAAAAATAAAGGTGATTCATCCAGCTCTTGCAAGGGTTGAGTGTAGGTCTTGACGATCTGAGGAGAAAGTACAAAACAAGGAGTGAATTTTGACTAGATCTAAGAGGTGCCTTCTATTTTAAAATGTTATATTAAGTATAATGTTATTATCATAGTTTGTATGTATATGCTATTTCCTCATTTGTTTTGAAATTGTTATGTTATTTGAATTTTTTGTTGAATGAATTAATTTGACTTTTAATTTGATAAATCAAAACAATTTTTTTTGTATATATATTAAAATAATGTTTTAATTATAGATCCATGTTTTAAACTCTTAAACCAAATTGCAATTTTTCAGATCTGAAAGTTTATATACATATAATTTGCATTTGTGTTGAAACAGAAATATTGTATACACATATTGTCACTTTATCTTGAATTGAAAATATCATGAAATTTGAATGCTTTGTTGAATAAATTATTTGTTCTTAATCTAATAAATTATAATAGAAGTTTACATATGCTTAACAATTTTTGATGATAAATGTAAGCTTTGATTTTGATTACAACAATATTTAATTTTGTTACCTAATTTATTATCTCAAATGTCCTTATTTAAGGATCTTAAAGGTTTGTTACTATATTGCTTAATTTGTCGTGTTCCACTTTTGTTTTGTTAAAAAAAATAAAAGGTTTAATTTATATGTATATATGTATTTTTGACTTCAAGTATACATAAGTTTACAAATGCATTAGACAATTTAATGTGGTATGGAAGTATGCTTTGAATTAATTAATAAACTTTGGTTTAATCTTTATACACACATGTATGTGTGTTTGTATGCATGTGTATACATATAAACATTTAATATTTTAATTTCAAATTGCTAAAGCATGATTTAATTATTATTATTATTATCAAAAAAAATTAAAAGTGAGGTAATATTATATACATATTAATTTATTGTTTGTTGTTTATGTTTTCTAGTCATAATACAATTTGCATGATAATTAAATGTCGTATTAATAAAATTGGCTAAAGTGGGAAAGTGGAATTAATCAATGTCGTCACCTTTTATCTCCTTTCCTATTAGATCCTTATGTGATTGCATCTACATTTATTCTTGTTTATTCCTATATATTGTCACCAATTAATTGTACTTGATATATGTTTAGCAATTTTGACACACAGTTAAAGTATGAATATATATGATGTATTCAGACTTTTCTGTATCTAGCACTTAATTAATTTAGAATCAAACTAATAAAACATGACATTTATTTTTGTCCCTCCACATTCATTTCCTAATTATAAATAACCTACATCTTATTTCTTCTTTTATATTTTGTTTCTCCTAACACCTCATATTCAAAAGCTCTTATTCTTGCAAATCCAAAAGCATTCTTTTATGAAAATGCTTTTTTTCCTTTTTCGTACACTTCATGTCCTCATCTTAGTTTTCTTCAATATTTTCCTGAAGCCTCATCTTGAGAAAACGTAAGCATTAAAATTTGTTTATATATATTTTTAACGCGTACTAATTTTTATTTTAATAATATTTCTTGTAACATGAATATCTTTTGCATATAAACTTTGATTCACGCGCAATTTCTTCTGTTGGATTCAAATCTATATTCCAGACAACATGAAATTGATTTAGTTGAATTTGGAGATTGTTGAGTTTTGCGCTTCTGTTGGATTTTTATGGGCTAAAATCAATGGTGGGTGTTTTAACCCACTCACAACTTCTAACATTTCTTATGTTTGTTAAATTAAATTTGATTGTGATTATACATTTATTTATGATTTTTTTTGTATATTTTTAATCATCAGTTAATTTCATTTATTAAATTAAATCATTATTTAATTTATTTTTGAATATAACTGCCAGTTAAATACCTGTTATATATATTATCAGTTATCTGTTGATATTGATTGATTGTTTTGGATGATGATTGTGATGGATGTATGATTTATGATGGATGAATGGATGTTGTATTTTATATTTTATAAACTGCAAGTTATTATGCATTTTTATTGATTCAGGATTGCGGTTTGAAATGATATATAACCGTAATTTTTATTTTTAATTATGGATTGAAATGCGTATCGCCTGACCATAGGGTAGAAAATTATATACAGGCACCGCGACCTATATATATATATATATGTGTGTGTGTGTGTGTGTGTGTGTGTGTGTTCAAATGATTTCTATGGTTTTTAAAGAAATATACGGATTACATAAATATTGATTTTAGATGTTATATAAACGTCAAATTTATTATTGATTTTAGCTATATATAACTAGGCTTGAAATATAAAATAAGCCTAATAATAAAGTTTGATTATTTTATATAATAAGGTTTAATGAATATTGATTTTTGATATTATATAAATATTATTAAAATGCTTGAATTTAAGCTATGCATAAGTTTGTTAAATAAAATTTAGTTTAATAATAGAGTTTGATTTTTTATTAAAATAAATGTGAGTAAGTATTTAAATTTTATTTTAATATAGAGAGTATGATGATTTAAATAAATTAAGGTTGGGAGATAAATTGGAGATTTATTTGGAATTGAATTTATTTAAGAATTAAACTCTAAAAGGTTGATGTGGAATTTATCAAATTGAAAATTTTAAAAGGTATAATTATTATAACAGGATTTTGGGGTCTAGGTGAATATAATGATTATTTCAAGTATAAATTAATTGAAGAAAATATTTAGTATTTGAAATTTGAGTTTTTTATAAATAAAATGGATTTATTATGTAAATTATTTCAAAACTAAATAATAGAAGATTTGATTTTTGAATCTAGATTATCAAATTTAGTTTAGGAATTTTGAATATTAAAGCTTTGAAATATATGAAATTTGAAATGGTTAGTTGAGGATTTAAATCTGTATTGGGATTGATTTTGAAATTAAAGAAGCTAATTTATTATATAAAGTAATTTAATAGTAAACCATTTAAGTATTGGAAGTTATGTTTCAAAGCTATGAATTTCAAGGTATTATGATTTGAAAGTGCTATGATTTTGGGAAAAGGATATTTTTGAAATAAAAATGATATGATATCGATTTGGGATTTCTTTAAAATGATACCACATTGATTTGGTTTTTAAAATAGAAATGATATCGTATTTATATGGTTTTGAAATGGATATTATATTCTGGTTTTAAAATATAAATTATTTTGAAATAACCGCGGTGTTATAATTACGTTTGGTTGTTGAAGAGACCGGGATCGGAAGTTGTCATACTCTTTGCCAACCCAGAAAACCACTTTAACAACCGTGTACGTGGTGGAGATTCCAGAATGAAGTAGGATGGCGGCGGCGTTCCCTTTGAGGTAAATACGTGAACCCAACTCCCATGAGTTGGCATAAGGTGGCTAAAACATGAGCGATTCTCGGGCCAATTGAGGTAGCACCTTTGATCGGACACATCCCTTCGATTTTATACTTTAACTTTTGGATTGACTCGGTGGCCACTTTTGATTTTCTTTTTTGGGGGTATGGCTCGAGGTGGGCGGTAGCTGCGGCTACGCGTTACCACAGGCCGAATGCGTAATTGGTATATCTACTCTGGCATTGCTTAGTTGTGTCGTGTCACCTACCCTATCGCACCTCATACGATTTTGGTTTTGTACCATATCTATGAAGTGCCCTCTGACGACGCCTAGTATGGGGGAGATTACGGTACTGTATAGACTATGGGAATATATAAATGTGTTAAGGTGGAAAATGTAAAGCCTTAACGCTATTTAAAAGTAAGTTTATTTTACTATTAGACACTATTATAATAGCGAAATATTACTACATAGTAAATAGTTTAACGGATCCTTGGGAGATGTAAATCCCGGGCATCTCTTAAGTTACTGCACTCATATTTATTCCTGTTGATTTAACTTACATAAGATCTTTTAGTTCTGACTCGAGTGTTTTGTCTTTTCAATTCGCTCGGTTCAGTCCGAGCATTTCAGGATCGAAGACTTTATTCCTAGAGGACGAAGACGAAGATTTCATTATTATTATATTATATTCCACTACACTGTATTCCGCTGCATCGATTTTATTTGGTGGTATGTGCAACTCTGATATATATTGTACGAGAAAAATTAAATATTTTGTAAACAGCTTCATGAACTGTATATTTGATTTTTATATTTTATCCTTCCGCTTTGAGATTCTGTTTTATTTTATTTCTTCCTCGTTTTTCTTGTCTACCCCATAACAATCCACCCTTCCGTATGGTTTGAATTGGCACATGTGTCGATTTAAAGCGTGTGAAAAGGCGGAACGTTACGCATATCAATAAGAATAAGAACATATAAGAAATTAGTTATAGTTAGGCAACTAAATGAAAGAAGAAAATTATAAAAGCTTGAAATGGAATAGACTATAATTAGTTAGAGTCATATTCATGTACATCTCTCCCCAAATGGTTCTTTTCTTTTTCATTCAACATTTTTTCTGTTAGGTTTATCATTTCCCTTTTGTGATGCAGTAGCTACATCTTTTCCATATGTAAATGTAAATGTATCTATAGGTGACTTTCTCATTAGCTCGTTGACTTTCTCATTATCTCTGACAAATAATGTGAAGATGTTTTCTTAACTTTGACATCTTCGTATGTTGAGGTTGGCAAATTTGATGAAGTTTCTTGTGAGCCGTGATCTAGATTTGCACTATCAGTATGACCTGGATCTCACTACAGCAGAAGCGATGACACCAAAACATGAGAAATGATCCTTTACAGCATTAGTTTGGGAATAACAGAATAGACAATAAGACCTTGTTAAATTGTTTTTTTATTTTAACATACAGAAAGACTTTGTTAATGTTTTTTATTTATGGAAGTGGTAACTATGCAGCTTTATGTATGAAAATTTATGCTATAAGATGGCCTTGAATGGGGTCGCTAGGTAATTAGCCATACGTTGGATCTGAATAGTTAAGCAATAGAGAAAAAATTGATTTGTCGTACCGTACTAAAAGAAATTCAAGTTACCCTAACTATTCCAATTTTTAAAATTGACAATGTTGACAACAAAATAAACTATACAATAGTAAACTGGTTCAACTCTAAATGATTTGAAAGCAAGAGAAGCATATTTAAATTAGATTACATAATAATTTTACAAAACAATCAAACCATAAAATATATCTCATGGAAAAGTAGCTTTCGAATTTCCTAGCTGATTAAGATCATTATAAGTATGTATTTGTGTAAATCTAAATAGCAATAGTAATTGTTCTCTCTGCTTCTTTCATGGTTGAGATATCAATAGCTCATAAATAATTTGTAAGAATTAAAGTACGGTTGTAGTAATCGTTTCCTTTTCTTTTCCAGGGCTTAAGGCTGGCATCAAAAAATATACGAATCAACGCATTTCCAATATCTAAGGAGGTTGCAGAACATTTGCATTAAAATTTGTGTGGTGAGTGAAATTGAATGATTTATAATTAGATGCGCCATATGATTGTTAAATTTCCTATTTATGTATTGGTCCAATGCACGCCTTTATTCTATTCTTTGTTGTTTTATTATAGTAGCTTGTGATTAAGCTATGCATGTATGATATTGAGTGTGCTACTATTTATTTTATACTTCTTATTGGACTAATCTACGTAATTACAGAGTTGTATAAAATTTTACCTCCTCGATTACATTCTTGCATGAGGCATCATGCTTTTATAGAAGTTTATGATTAAATTATGATTGTACAAGACTACCATCAATACTATTTTTTTATTTTATCCCTCTTAATGGAATATTATATATTATTATTGTATACAGTAATACTGTACCTATGATTAGTGATTATATTCTAGCATGAGACTACGTTATTTGTTGTATATCCCAACCATGTGCCAAACTTTTAACCACAGTTCAAAATTCTAACAACATAGTATAATTCAATCATATTTTACATACCAAGCTTAACCTTATTCACTTTATATAGCCGTGAATGCAACAACCATATATACATTAGTTGCGCAGTAACAGACGATGAAAAATAATTTCACTATTATTTACTATTTGTACAACACAAATCCCTAATCCATTACTATAATCAAAGAGCATAATACTAATGTTTAACATTATATCCCAATAATTTTCTGTATGTAAAGCATGGGTTTCATCCTAGTTATTTGTAATATATCAATGCAGAGGTAATAAAGCAATAGATATACTTTTACTACTATAGTAGTAATAAATTAAATATGTTAGCCGCTTTTATTTTTACTCCATTCGGGTGAAGCCATTAAAGCATATATTTAACCAACTAATCATGTATAAAGGTTATAATATGAATAGTCTATCCAAAAATTCATAATGAGAATATACATCTACATATAAAAGTTAAGACCTTTTAAATCTTTACTATTATGCCTAACATATACTAATGAAACAATTTTGAATATAGTAGATGAAAATTAAAATAATATTATATAGTAAATAATTCAAAAATGATATATTGACAAAACATTACCTCATGGTTAATTTGAAAAACTCCTCCATCATCTTTCCCTTCGTAAAAGTTATACCTAAACCACTTGTCCAACTATTATCCACTTTGTCCTAACAAATCTCTATGTTAAAAATAGAAAATAAAAAAAAGTACATTAGAAAACACCCTTTGCTAGTCTGATATACAAAAATAAGTAGGTAAATGATAAGTGAAGTAAGAAAATGCAAGCTTGAGATAATAAATTAGGTAATATTCAAAAAACCAATCACCACTTTGATTTAAGACATAAATGAGATACATACTTATTCTTGGTAAGAGAATTAGACAAATTTCGGCATAACTAAAATTAAACCAAATGTAGTTATTTATTCATCTAAACACTACAGCAAGGTATAAAAATAGCAACTTTTTCCTATTAACGTAATGGTATAATATTAATTTAGCAACAGATATAACAAATATAGGAATTGCTTTGAGCATGTTAACTTAATAAGTGTAAAACAATATAATTCTCATACACATTCTATATTAAATAACCATCAACCTCAAATTATTGGTACTAGGATGAACATATATCAACGGTACAAACAGGGTAAACGATGGATACAAAGATTACATATCAATTTCTACATATGATATTTCCATAAAATTTATAAAAACCAACAACCTTCATTAACAAGATAGTAATAATAACTCGTAGTTCTCTTTTTGCTGGGGATCTATAAGCAATGCATAAAATGTTTAAATCCAGATCTATGCAAAGAATGAAGTATGAGGCATGCTGTGATTGATTAGATAATGGACAATTTTCAAAAAAGATATTTACATATAACGTGTAGAATAGTGCATCTACTGTTGGGCGAATTTTCACCCAGAAGACCTCAAGACCAAGAAGCCGCAGTTTCACTCGGGCTCGCAAGCAACCTCTACTCCGTTCAACAGCCAAGAAGCTCAATACTAACCTAGAGGGCCTTCCAATATTCTCCATGAAGAAGCTCACTCGGCCCCCACTTCATTCGGTTCCAGAACACTCGGCCCCCACTTCATTCGGCTCCACTTCACTCGGCCCCCACTTCATTCGGCCCCATCTCATTCGGCTCCTTTATACCACCACTCCAACTCCCCTGCCGAACCAACCTTGCCACCGAACCACCTACATAACCGGACCAAACGACTACCGGTCCACATTCTCACACTCCTACTACCGGACCAGGCAAGCACCGAACCAACCCTCTCCTTTCCCCTGCCGGTCCACATGCACACCTACCACCGGTCCAAGCTCATAGCCGAATGAAGCCTTGCCGAACCAGAAGATTGCCAGTCCAGATTGCTTCAGCCCGGGCCCACCAGCAGCTATATGCTTCCAAGGCCCCTGCCCTCAACCTCATTCTATAAATAGAGGGGCAGGGGTACAACAATGGCAGACAAGTTTGAGAGCTCAAGCAAGGAAGGAACTTTCAAACTACTTTCATATACTGATATACGAAGCATTGTACTTGTAATCTGAAAGAAAGAAGATAATAACATATAAAGTGGACGTAGGCACATTCTGGCCGAACCACTATAAATCTGTGTGTCTTTTACATTTCAGCCCCTACTTCTTTCATACTTACATACTCATCTAAAATCATTGAAAATCACATATAATCAACTAAATAATATGACTTGGAGGTGTTTGTCCATTTTTTGTGCAAACATTTTTGGTGCTTTCACTGAGAGTTGAACTCAGACTTCATCTTCAGAACTCAAGCTTCATCTTCTCCCACTCAACCTTCTTCCTAACAACATCACTCGTTGCTTAGAAATCATGCCTTCCAAACAGAGAAGGGATGTTAACAAAGGAAAGAACATCGCAACTAGCAGCCTTCCAGATCCAGCAATCACAGATCAGCCCACTTCAACAGCAGTACCAGATGAAAATCAGGAAAATCCAACTGGTCCCGCAACGGAACAACCAATCACTAGGGCAGATCTGGACAGGGTTGTGGCTGAAGTAACTAACCGCTTCACATCCCAACAAAAAACTTTGGTGGACCAACTCATGACACGCTTAAGGGATGCTGAAGAGTCCAACCGCAACACTGAATCATGGGGTGAATCCCAATCCGGAGGATCCCGGAGGCAACAAAGGTCTTCACTCTTCGAACAAGCTATCAACAGGAACAACGATGATAGGGGCCGCGCCCGGACTCAGCCCGAATTCCGACTCGAGGAAGCCCTTGGAACCGAACCTAGCGGGGGAGGCACCAGGCGAGGGTCGGATGTAGCTGAGCCAGTCATGCCACCTAATCATAGAAACCCCGCTGAACGGAGCCGAGCTAGAACCCAGCCCGAAGTTGACCCCATGGATGTGCTCGAAACAGAACCCCACAGGGGAAGATCAAGGCAGGGGGCAACTGTAGCTGGTCCTAGCGTGCATCCAAGCAGCCAAAGACAACCACTGGATAATGCTAGAAGTGATAGACTGTACCATCCCTACAGGTCATCTGGACGAGATAGATCCCGCAGGGAAGAACCGAGCTCATTTTTGTCCGCTCCAAGTTTTGACGAACGAATGGCACGATTATTCAGAGAATGTGTCCAACGGGAGCAAAGGGACCGGGGAATAGGCGCTAGGGTCACCAGTCCCTTTACCCGAAATATCGAAACTGCCATCACTCCCCGGGAATGGAAAATGCCAACCATGGAACCTTACAAAGGAACTTCCGACCCCATCGTACACCTGCAGAGATACACCCAGCATATGCTCATGAGTGGAGCAACAGAAGGAGTATTATGTAAATGCTTTCCGCTATTCCTATCAGATCTAGCTACCTCCTGGTTCTGCCATCTACCCCAAGGATCCATCAGCTCATGGGAGATGTTAAAAGAAAGGTCTATTAGCCAGTTCCGCATCCATGTGGAACAACCCAAGGATGCTTATTCTCTATCCAATGTCAAACAGAAATCCGGAGAGACGCTGCAACAATATCTAACACGGTTCAACGCCGCAGCGGCAGCAGTTCAAGATGCCGATGAAAAACTCACTCTAATGGCCCTCTGTAGTGGTGTACATCCAGACACCAAGTTTGCCAGAAGATTAACTAAGGAAAAACCAGCTACCTTGCCTGATTTCTTCCATGAAGCTGGAAAGTATATGAGACTTGAAGACGCTGCTACAGAGAGGCAGTCAAGGCAACAAGGCAAGATAGTTCAGGACAAGGTTCCCACTGCAGCTAAGGACGCTCGAAGAAATGAATCTAGAGACAATGCTGGGGGCAGAAAGGTTGAGAAGCGCCAATATCGACCAGGGCCAAGATTTGACTCCTACACTCCTTTGAATGAAACAATCGAAAACATCTACCTAGCCACTCAGGGCGAACTCGGATACAAGCGCCCCCCGCACAAGAAAGAATCAGATAACGCACTCAAGTCCGGAAAGTTCTGTCGCTTCCACGAATCCCACGGACATGACACCAATGAATGCCACCATCTTCGGGACTTGATCGAAGAACACATTAGAAGAAGAAGACTGGAACGTTATGTGAAAGGTCAGAACAGGACTCCAACTCCTGCCAATGAGAACTCAAAGCAACCCCTCCCAGAAGTAGGCGGAGGGAATCGCAACAATCACAACACCAGTGGCTCTAGTCAAGAGAAGATAGTGGTCCTTACCATCTCAGGAGGACCACACATCGCCGACAGAAGTTGGGCAGAGATGGAAAGGTACGGCAAGTCGCTTAGAAAGGCCGAAGGATATGTTAACTCCATTACGGAGGAACGCCACCCGAAACGAAAAGAAAACAATGACATTGTATTCAGTAGGCATGATTTGGAAGGAAGACAGTACCCACATATGGATCCCATGGTCATCTCTGCCTGGTTTGGTCCAGCTAAAGTTTTTCGGATTCTAATAGACACGGGAAGCTCCGTAAATATCCTGTTCAAACATGCTTTCGACAAAATGAAGTTATCAATGAAGGATGTATCCCCCTGTGACAAACCACTGCACGGTTTCACTGGAGATGCAAAAATGCCCCTCGGGCAACTTGACCTCTTCGTCGAAATAGGAAGTCATCCCCGCTCCGTTGTGCGAAAACAAACGTTCGTGCTAATAGAAAACCACTCGGCTTACAACGCTTTCTTGGGAAGACCAGCCTTGTCTGACTTTCAGATTGTATTAGCCCCCTGGTGCCTGAAAATGAAATTTCCAACAGACAACGGAGTAGGAGAAGTAGAAGGAGATCAAGATGCTGCCCGAGACTGCTACGTAACTGAACTTCGCAATAACCGCAGAAAGAATAAAGGAAAAGATGCAGAGACTACTCTCTGCATGAAAAGCTTGGAGGCATAGCAACTAAAGAAAGCCCCTCCTCTTCGATACACAAGCGATCCCTTCAATGAACTAGACCCCAGGGATAAAGAGGAGGAGGCTACCGCCGAGCCTGCAGAGGCTATGGAATTCGTATCGGTAGATAAGCATGATTCAAGTAGACTATTAAAAATCGGATCTCAGCTGGAAACGGAATTGAAGGATCAACTCATTGACTTTCTCCGCCACAACTTAGATGTATTTGCGTGGACCCATGCCGATATGACAGGAATCTCCCCAGACATAGCATGCCACATGTTGAACATCGATCCCACCAAGGTACCAGTAAAGCAGAAAAAGAGGAGCATGGGGGCAGAGCGATCGGCAACCCTTGATGAGGAATTAAAGAATCTACTTGCTAATGGCTTCATACGGGAAGCCATCTACCCAGAATGGATCGCTAACCCAGTGCTAGTAAAAAAGGCCAATGGAAAGTGGCGAACATGTATTGACTTCTCCAATCTGAATGACGCTTGCCCAAAAGATTGCTTCCCACTTCCCCGAATTGACCAACTTGTGGATAGCACAGCCGGACACGAACTCCTATCTTTTATGGATGCATACTCCGGATATAACCAGATTCCCATGCACGCTCCCGATCAGGACCACACTAGCTTCATCACCGACCGCGGATTATATTGTTACAAAGTCATGCCTTTTGGACTCAAAAATGCTGGAGCTACCTATCAACGCCTCGTCAACAAAATGTTCGCAGAATTGATAGGACGAACTATGGAGGTATATGTGGATGACATGTTGGTAAAGTCCAAGAAAGCCAACGACCATGTAAGCCATCTGGACGATACGTTTCGGGTACTTCGCCGATATGGAATGAAGCTGAATCCTCTAAAGTGCTCCTTCGGAGTATCATCGGGAAAATTCTTAGGATTCATCGTCCACGCCAGAGGAATCGAAGCAAACCCTGAACAAATCCGGGCTTTAAAAGAAATAAGGATACCTTCCACTCGAAAAGAAATGCAGAGCCTAAACGGAAAGGTGGCCGCCCTAAGCAGATTCATTTCCAAGACAACTGACAAGTGTGTCCCTTTCTTCGAAGCACTCAAGAAAGACAAAGGGAAGTTCGAGTGGACCGACGAATGCTTAAAAGCCTTCCTCAACCTAATCGAACACCTTCAGAGACCACCAGTACTCTCAACTCCAAATGAAGGTGAAGTGTTATACCTATACCTCGCTGTATCATCTCATGCTCTAAGCGCCGCCTTGGTAAGTGAAGAAGACCGCACACAACGCCCGGTTTACTTTGTAAGTAAGAGATTTACAGGGGCAGAAGCCAGATATCCTAAACTTGAGAAATTAGCATATTGTTTATTGATCGCGTCACGAAAACTGCGACACTACTTCCAGTCTCACTCCATCAGGGTTCTAACCGATCAACCACTAAGACAAGTGCTCCATCGTCCTGACACTTCTGGGCGACTCCTCAAATGGTGCATCGAACTAAGTCAGTATGATATCACCTACCATCCCCGCACCGCTATCAAAGGGCAAGCCATGGCTGATTTCATTGCCGAATTCACTACCAACGAAGGCAAGGAACAATCCGAAGTAGCAAAAAACATCAAGTGGAACCTCTTTGTAGACGGAGCATCAAACGAACAAGGCTCGGGGGCAGGTATTGTGATCATCACCCCCAGGGGAAGAAAGTTATACTATGCATTAAGATTGGAGTTCACGGCCACTAACAACGATGCTGAATATGAAGCAGTAATAGCGGGATTGGAACTGGCCCTAGAAATTGGAATCAATTCCTTATGTATTCATAGTGATTCTCAGCTTGTCGTAAACCAGGTACTAGGAGAATTACAGACTCGAGGAGAACGACTCACAGCATACCTAAAGAAAACCAGACTGCTGCTCGATCGATTGGACCATTATCTAATCAAACACATTCCTCGAGAAGAAAACCAAGGGGCAGATGAACTTGCAAAGCAAGCTAGTATGAAGAACAACACCATTTCCGGAGCACTAGCAATCTCAAGGCAGCTAGCCCCGAGTTTCGAACAAGCGAATCTGATAACTGCAATCGAAGAAGGAACCTGGATGACTCCTATCCGGAAATATTTGCAAGATGGCATACTACCCGACAGGCGTGACGAAGCCAAGAAGATCTTGAGGAAAGTTCCCCACTACACAATACAAGAAGGCATCCTCTACCGGCGTGGCTTCTCTAGCCCCTTATTAAGATGCGTCGCCGGAAGGGAAGCCAAGGAGATATTAACAAACATCCATCAGGGAGGATGCGGAGATCACACTGGAGGACAGACTTTGGCAAGAAAGATACTCCGATATGGATATTACTGGCCCACACTAAACAAAGATGCCCTAGACTTCGTTAAGAAATGCGACAGATGTCAGAAGTTCGCCAAGATTCCTCGACTGCCCACAAACGAAATTACTCAAATGACTAGCCCTTGGCCCTTTGCTGTATGGGGAATTGACTTAATTGGCGAACTGCCAACGGGCCGAGGCGGAGCCAAATATGCTATAGTGGCAGTCGATTATTTCACCAAATGGGTGGAAGCGGAATCTTTAAATAAAATATCTTCAGCAAAAGTTATCAACTTCTTGATCAAAAACATTCTGTGCAGGTATGGAGTCCCACTCAAGATCGTATCCGACAACGGACTCCAGTTTGACAGCGAAGAATTTGCCGACTAGTGCCAAGAACATGGAATTCATAAAAGCTTCTCATCAGTAGCTTACCCTCAGGCAAACGGACAAGTTGAAGCTGTCAACAAAATTCTCAAAACCCTAATCAAGAAGAAACTTGAAAGGTCAAAAGGCGCTTGGGTGGACGAACTTCCTACGGCACTATGGGCATACCGCACATCTTTCAGAACATCAACGGGACATACTCCTTTCTCTTTGGCATATGGATCGGAGGCAATGCTCCCAGTTGAGACTATTGTGTCTTCTCACCGTAGGATCCACTACAACCCAGAAGAAAACGAAGAACTCCTCCTCATGTCTTTGGATCTGATCGAGGAAAGGAGAAACGATGCAGCACTCAAAGCAGCAGCTCACAAACAGAAAGTGGCAGCACAATACAATTCCAAAGTCAAGCATCGCAGCTTACAAGAAGGAGATCTTGTCCTCAGGCGAATCTTTCCGCGCCCCGGGGCACTGGACCCCATCTGGGACGGACCATATGTAATTCATAAAGATCTCCACAACGGAGCTTACATTTTGTCAACAGTGGACGGAGAGGTGTTCCAGAGGGCATGGAACATCCGACACCTCCGTCGATACTTTTCTTAACTTGTACTGCCCATATGAAGTGAATTAACAAAGAGAATCAGTGGACGTAGGCATTTCCGTGCCGAACCACTTTAAAAAATCTTGTCTCTTTTTAACTTGTTCCTTTATGTCTTGGCTGCTCGTTAAGTTTTATCCCTTTCTGTTGAACAAAACCCTATGGCATCTCCGCCCAAGACGCACCACGGCCTCATCTGGACTAGGCCTAACAGGTACGCTACGATTCTATGCACTCGCCAATGAGACACTTTTGCTCCAGCATCCCTCTGCTGCGGGTTAACTCATTGCGCGCCTGCCCTCAAAGCCAACTGTAATGAGCCGATTATAAGTCATCATAAAGGCCGACTATAGCCGATGGCAGCTCATTACGGCGTTCGGCTCGCCGGCAACTGTGAACCTACTTTAAGCCCCAACATAAGGTGTGGCCAGCCAGGGGTAGTTCACGGCCAACGGCACCCACGCTAGCCGGCCACGGTAAATCGAATAATACCCACGATTACGGACCATAATGGTTCGGGTAGTTACCGTGCGCGATCTCGGCTCCGATGTGTCTTAAGTGCGGCTGTGGTAAAAAAGAAAACTCCCCGCAGAGGCGTAAGATGGGTGACAAATGTCTCCAAGACCCACAGCTAGGGAAAGTGACTACAAAACCCGTTTGCCACGAACTTAAGCACATCGACGGCCTTCCGTGACTGGAAGTTTTACATTTACTATATTTCCATTCCATTTAAATATTTTTCCCCTATCCTGTATAACAAACTCTAAAGTACAGGAAACCGAATAGGAAGCATTCACTCATAAGGCTCTAAGCCTGCGTACTGGGTGGCAGGGTGCTCAGCTATACCCGTGAACAGTTACACAAGACACTCAAAGCTACCGCCTGCGAATAAAACATAAAGGGCGGTACTCTCTTCTCTTGTACATAAATGCGTAACTATAGCTTATTCATACACTGACATTGCAAAACGTGAAATTATATTTCAAGCAAAAACTTAACATCAAACACAACTAGAATCACAGGCATATACATAATTATACTTCTCACACGGCACATAAAGATAGCAACAACATTTAAACATGACAGAATCAGCTTATATTATAAGATCACACGAAGTTATTCTTTGCAAATAATTTTATTACAGTTGCATATCAAAGACTAACATAAACAGTGATAAAAAAGAAACAAAAAGATGGCAGATGCCTCCACACTCCATCACCAACTTCCCCAGTCTACTTAGCCGCAGGATCAGAGCCCCCAGCATGCGGATCAGAAGTCCCGCCTGTCCAATTCGGAAGAAGAATTCATTAAACGAACAACCAAGTTATGGAAACACGGGAAGAAAAGAAAGGGAAGAAGAATAACTCACCAGCATCCGCCGCTTGATCCTCATCATCCAACTGCACGCCCGCTTCCTCTGCAGCAAGCAGCCGCATCCCCTCTTTCACCGCCGCTTGCTCCTCCTTTGAGAACTGAGCAGTAACCGCATTCAAGTTGAAAGCCTCTCCGCCTTCCTTACCCGCGTTCACCCTGGCCTCCTCTAAAGCCTGGAGATACACCTTGGCCATGACCCGAGGGTAATCGTCCATCCAAGACAAGCCGCCCTCCTTCCAAATGTGGAAGTACATATCCTGCAGCATCTCATCCATCATCCCCTCGTTTTCCTCAAACTCCCTCACCCGGGCCTCGGAAGCTTTCAACTTGGCGACGGCGATGTCCCTCTCTGACTGGTATCTCAAGCAGTCAGCCTGGAGTGACCTCCTCATTTCCTCTTCCTTCAACCTGAGGGACCTCCTCATCTCCTCCATCTCCTCCTTCAACTCGGCCTGAGCCATCTCCGCAGCCTCGAGCCTCCCCGACAACTCCTCTACCCGCTCGAGATCCGCATTTCGAACCTCATCCACCGTTGCGATAGCTATGTTAATCCGTTCCCTGCAAGCGACCTCCATCTTCCGTAATTCCGCCCTACTGGCCTTCTCCATGGTCTCTTTCAGCCGCTTGGAGGCTTCCTCATGCTGGGAAATCTGGATGGCTTGGTCGGCGAGCTGCTTGGCCTGATCGGCAACCTTTAACCTCAACCGAATGTTAGCACTCCCGATCTCTTCCCCGGCCTTGACCAACTTAGCATGATGCTCCATTAACTTCCTGGTCTCTGCGGCCACCCGGTCGATATTAGCCTTGGCCTCATCCCCCATGGTGACTACCCGTGTAGTAAGTAAATCAAGACCTAAAGATTTGGCCTCGTCCAGCACCCTCACCATGGGGTTGCGGGGAAGGAGGTGCTCGCCCGTGGTCTCATCGAATGAAATGTCCCGAAAGCTTGGGTCTAAATCAGGATGACCAGCAAAAGGGTCACGAGGCACGGGGCGAGGCACATCGGGACGCCTTATATGAATGACAGTAGGACTCTTGGAAGGAGGAGGAGGGGGGCAGGGCTCCGTGCTCTCCTCCGTAGTATCACGAGGAGGCTGAGTAGGGGGAGGCTGAGTAGGAAGCTGCGAAGCAGAAGAAGACTCAAATAAGGAACGGCTCCGCTTCCTTTTCTGAATACCCTCTTCGATGACCCCAAGAAGAGAGCGGTAACTGACTACATCCCCAGTGCGATCAGTAGAAGGTTTCGCGGAAGCTCTCCTCGACTTAAATTGTTCAAGGCGGTGTCGAACATCCGACGTTTTACCCGCCTGGCCTGCCCCTGGAATAAAGAACAAGTGTTACGAACATACAATAATCCGCAATTCAAAAAATGTGCTAAGTTAAAAAGAAAGAAAAGTGAGGAGACACATCTATTATACAAACCCGGCGGAGGAGTGGGATACTGCAATAAGTCCTGGATCTCATTCCAGGACGGAAGTGAACCGTAAAAAATTTCTAAGTCCCTATCGAAAATGGAATCGGCAGAAGACAAAAGTTCACCTTGCATCACCGGAGTCACCCTAGCTGAAGCCACAGCTTTGCCAGTTTCCTTTGCCTTCTCCGTTTCCTTCTCCTTTTCCTTCTCCGTTTCCGACTCTCCCTCCGACTCCCCGAAGGCCCGACGGAGAGCCTCATCCAGTTCGAGGTCTTGCTCAGAGGTTAGAGCAGCAACCCCACTACCACCTTGACCATCGCCATCTCCTCCACCCTCCGACCCTTCTCCAACTTCGCCTCCTTCCTCCTCTTCTACACCTTCCTCCTCCGGGACAGTCGGGCAAATACTTGGAGAAGGGCCATCAGACTTCTTCAGTTTCTTCCCCCCGACCACGGGACGCTCTGCGAAAGGCTCCCTCTTACCGCTCTTTACTGTAGCCCCCTCCTTAGCTTTGGCAGCCCTCTCCTCAGCCGTATCCCTTTGCTTAACTACGGACTGGCGCGGTAAGATCAAGTTATACTCCAAGAGGGTTGCGTTCCTGATCAAGAAAGAGGCCGACCGGTCCCGTGCCGGAATAGCCTTTAGTTCAGCAGCCATTCGCACTAAGGAATCATCCTCCACGACTGCAACACCACCTGTCGCTAGCCAGAAATAAAAGCATGTCAGAAAAAACACTACCGTCAAAACACATGAAAAATATAAATGAAATCAATCTTACAGCCGGAAGTGAAAAGGCGGAAAGAAACAGCATCGTCCTTGACGAAGAACCACTCTTTCTTGAACATGGTGAACTTGGAATACAAGTCCAGAACTGGTTTGAAGGGCACGGCCGCCTCCAGACTAATATACGGAGACCCCTTCTTATAGCCTCTCAGGTTGTACAAGTATCGGATTTCCCGGTTAGAAGGAGGACGCCCGTACCTCCTCTGGAAGATAACAAAGAGGCTCACCAGGATGGCATATGAGTTAGGCTGGAGCTGGAAGGGAGCCACCTTCAAATATGTGGTGAAGCTTACTATCCAAGCGTTGATAGGGGGGATAGCGCCGCACATGCAATGGTATCTGCTAAAAGCGAAGTAGCCCTCGGGAGGATTATATGGCATCACTCCATCTCCCGGAAGCAGCATAAGCGTCCTGTCAATCCCAAAGGAACGGGATATGGCGTCGAGTTGCTCCTCTTTCAGAGAGCTAGAATAGCAATCAGGGGGGAGATGAGAAGCTCCTGGGGACCATACCCGTCGACTAGTGACCTCGGAGCGGGTACGTGCTGTGCTGGATCTGGCTGGGCTGGGGGCACGGCAGAAGTTTCTCCACTATCCCTGGATTTCCTCTTGCCCGATCGAGTTTCTACCTTGCGAGACATTTAACTACAACACAAGGAAAGCATGGCATTAGAACAAGGAACATAGAAAAGTAAACAAACAAATGCGTGCAAGTGTGGGATTTCATTCGCAAACTAAAGTTTTCAAGTTCACAAGTTCATTCGGTTTCCATCTCATTCGGTTTCCATCTCATTCGGTTTTCATCTCATTCGGTTTCCATCTCGTTCGGTTTCCATCTCATTCGGTTTCCATCTCATTCGGTTTTCATCTCGTTCGGTTTCCATCTCATTCGGCCCCAAGGCCGTAGTCCCATTCGGTGAAGTGAAAACTTTCGTATGTATTCGGCAAAAGGGAACATACCTGGTTCGGTACTAAATTGGTCCGGCGCTTGATTGATTCGGTATTTGTTTGATCCGGTACTTAACTGATTCGGTGCTCAATATGGCTCGGCTCTACTCGTTCGGTAAAGAAAAACAAGGGGGGTACGGCCTCTATATATAGGCGAACTCACAACCACCGAACCAAACAATTCGCCCAACCGGACCAATAATACCGGACCACCAGAAGCCGAATGGGAATAGCCGGACCAACCAAGAACCGAATGAAACTCTCTCTCTACAGACCAAGACCAGGAACTAGTGGCGTGCAAAGCGCCTCCCTCAGGACATTAACAAAATACGAACGTCCAATCGCTGGCGTTACAAAGCCAATCTTCCTGCCACAAGAAAAACAAAGCGCGACACATGCAAGCACGTGCCCCACTTTGGGGGGCAAATGTTGGGCGAATTTTCACCCAGAAGACCTCAAGACCAAGAAGCCGCAGTTTCACTCGGGCTCGCAAGCAACCTCTACTCCGTTCAACAGCCAAGAAGCTCAATACTAACCTAGAGGGCCTTCCAATATTCTCCATGAAGAAGCTCACTCGGCCCCCACTTCATTCGGTTCCACAACACTCGGCCCCCACTTCATTCGGCTCCACTTCACTCGGCCCCCACTTCATTCGGCCCCATCTCATTCGGCTCCTTTATACCACCACTCCAACTCCCCTGCCGAACCAACCTTGCCACCGAACCACCTACATAACCGGACCAAACGACTACCGGTCCACATTCTCACACTCCTACTACCGGACCAGGCAAGCACCGAACCAACCCTCTCCTTTCCCCTGCCGGTCCACATGCACACCTACCACCGGTCCAAGCTCATAGCCGAATGAAGCCTTGCCGAACCAGAAGATTGCCAGTCCAGATTGCTTCAGCCCGGGCCCACCAGCAGCTATATGCTTCCAAGGCCCCTGCCCTCAACCTCATTCTATAAATAGAGGGGCAGGGGTACAACAATGGCAGACAAGTTTGAGAGCTCAAGCAAGGAAGGAACTTTCAAACTATTTTCATATACTGATATACGAAGCATTGTACTTGTAATCTGAAAGAAAGAAGATAATAACATATAAAGTGGACGTAGGCACATTCTGGCCGAACCACTATAAATCTGTGTGTCTTTTACATTTCAGCCCCTACTTCTTTCATACTTACATACTCATCTAAAATCATTGAAAATCACATATAATCAACTAAATAATACGACTTGGAGGTGTTTGTCCATTTTTTGTGCAAACATCTACATAACGTAAATGCTTATGCATGCTCTTGCTTGGCAGACCTACATTCAAAATCCCTAAATAATGCATAAGAAACCAAATAAGAAACGCGTTGTGCAAATAAACAACTTAGAAGGTACAATAGGACCAATCGACATAATATATACTTTTCGAGTACCTAAAAAATTGAAACATTGAACATAATTCGACAAATTATATTATTTTATTAAATGAAAAAATGGAATAGTACTTACATTTAGTGAAAACTATACCTCTAAAAATGAAGAAGACCATATCTTTAAAACTAAAACTTCATTATCTAATAATCGTCTCATATAATTGGCCCATGTACCCAATAAATGCACAACTTCTCATAAATTCAAAGGGAAAATAATAATAGAGCTAGGTCAAAATATTAGTCTCAGTGAGCATTGCTTCATTTATTTGTAGCTATCAACATTACAAAAATCATATAGCTATTCAGTTTTCATCAAGAAATTCATCATGTTAATTCAAAATACACATATATTATACTCATAAAGTAGTACAGTAACACACCAAACCGGCTAATTGGAAATCTTTCAAATAAAGCAGATTTCAACAGATTAATTAAACCATTTTAGAATGGTAACATAATCAACTTTGCTACATATGCTCCCTTAAAATTTTTGTTAGCCCTACTCTCTATAGTTACACATGTATCTATTAAAATATAGCAATGAAATCATAGTTCTTATTGTAAATTAAAGTGCATCTACTCGTATTGTAAGAATCTAGTCAAATAAACCAACACCATCTAAAGTTTTACAGTACATTAGCCAAGCATGTATAAACCTTTAAGAATAGTTTTACTACATCAAATTTCAACTTCAAAAACCAAGAACAAAGTGGATGAAAAAGGCTTATTACACACGATTAATCGTGGATTCATTCAAGATAAAGAAACCATATAAAAACTAAAAATGGACACATATAATTAGTTCTTCAAACAACATTCGAAAAGCATAATAAACATTGTAAAACTGAAAGTTCTCTATAAGGAAAATAATATAAAAAAATTCTTTCAAATTTATGAATGAACTTAATAAGTTTATCATTGGGTTTGAACTTAGAACAAAATATAAGATAGAACATTTTTCTAGTCAGGGAGATGCAAACATGGTATACTCACAATTTGTAACCATTATTGTAGTACCAAATATAAATTTGGTTGCATCACACCCTATACATTTAAGTTTCTATTGTAATAAATTTTCTAAAAAGATGCCATATTTTATCATGGAAGTTGAATAACTGTTCTTCTTAATCTTCTTTTGGTTGGCATCTCATCAAACACATCATCTACAATAGAAAAAAGGTAACAACACATTGACTAATACATTCTAATGGTTTACAGAAATAAAAATGGCATGTGATGTACTTAACTTAGAAAATATATTTGAACGTACTACTTATTATTGAACTGATATGAAAATTATATAAGCTGGTAAATCAAATCATACCCGATGAATCACAAGTGCATCTAATATCACCAATGATTTGCTTACTGTCGTTACAACTGCATAACGTATTACCTTATCTATTAATCTTGATTTTGGAAACCGAAATTGATGTTGATTCAACTTTGATTAGGACAAAAATGTTAATAAAAAGAGAAAGTCAAAGCAAGTTAAAGTGTAGGTACTAAAATTAAGAAAATAGAATATTTTATAGACAATAAATAAAGGCAAGAGATAATCGATCAATTACCTATGTTTTAGTTTTCAGTTTTTGAATCAAAAATATTTGATCGCCATTATTGTTTGATGCCAATCTGAAGGAATGGAAATGGGGACAGTGACGTGAGGAGGAAGTGGGTAATTGTTGAAACGTGGTGTGATAAATGACATCTTTTGGTGGTAAAGGACAATTATACCGATATATTATGTTGGCAAATCAGTTATACGAACATAAAGAATGGATAATTTTGGAAATTGAAAAAAGGCTTCACTTAGGAAAGTATTTTCTTTATATATAAGATACATGTGTGTATGTGTGCACGCGCGCTCATTTTAAATATATGTGTATGTGTGTATATATATGCACTTTGAAATGTCCCGTAGCGACCTATTCGCTATGAGAATACTTTGACTTCTACTTTTGTCCCCTGCAACAAAATGGTTATTTATGCCTTTAGCTATCAAGTGGTTATTCAAATCCAATTAAACCTAAAATAATAATATTCCCTTTTACTTTGCAAGCACATAACAGTGACTTATTCTGTTTGATAGATGTCTAAATAATATATTCAATTTTATTGCAGTAGAATGAGGTTTTATTCTGCTAAATAGATGTCTCGAACGAAGAGTCACTAATTTAACTACGTTAAACATAACTAAATATAATCATTATAATTTAATTACTAATTTATACTTCGTTAAAATTATCAATTATCATCCAAGTGTTCAACAACAATATGTAACAACACAGAAATCATATAGTTCATTTAAAGGTGATTAATACACTAAAGTTCTAGTTGCCGCTTTCGCGTTTTGATTTGATAGAATGAATGGTGTTCGATTTTAGTTTGAAATCCAACTTGCTCCAAACTAAACAACATGGGTTCCAATGCGCAGATATCGTCGACATGAGTCTGACGCAAAAGATTATGTCCAAATCCGACCTCGTATGGATGAGATATTGTTTTTATAAGATTTTTTTAAAATAATTAATACATATTAATTACATAACTTGATCCCCTTCTTAATCTGTCACCCTCTGTCCTTAATTACCCAAGCCATGCACGCTGATATACTAATACCCACTCGAGCGATCCTTCTTCCACTGATTTTGTCATATTCACTCAACAGTTCGACAAGCTGTCATCGCCATCGCATCAAACGCTGAAATCTCTACTCTCCAATCGCCACTGCGTCATGCTCCCCTCAACCAAAAGAAAACTGATTCACTGCCCTGAAATGCCGTACACGAATGTCGCATACCATTATGGCCACTCATGGCCGCTCAGACAAGCACCAATCAACATCACTTGCTCGGATGCACATAAATCATCCATGTGCAATATCTGATCCAATCACTTGCTCGGATACATATACTTTATTTTAAAAATATGCAATCATCCATAACCACGAATGACAGGGATACAAATACAATCATGCATCAAATTACAACACGATTGCAAACTAATAATAAAATACACAGATTATTTCATTTTGTAAAATTTCAAAAATATCACCATTTATCGTAAATACATCAAATGATAATTTAAATATTTTTCAAACTAAAAAATATGGAAAAGTCAATTAAATTGGAACAAAAATATGTCATTGGTGCCGAACAATTTTACTAACAATTGATCTTCTTGTTATTTATTCCAACCATTTATCATCATAAATAAATTTACCAAAATAGTTTCACCATTTTTTATATATCAATTAAAATGAGTTAAATATGGTTGTTTAATCCATCTAATTAATATTTGATTCATAATTAAAATATTTAAATAATCTTTATATTGGAATATAAGTTATTAAACTCCAAAGGCCAATTATATAAATTGTTAAAATTAATTAAATATTCAATGTGACGATCCAGATTTTCTGACATTTGTTATTGGGTGATTGATTATTTTCAGTTATTGAAATATTGATTTTATATGTCAAATTTTTTTTTTGATGTTTAAAATAGCTGAATATATATATATATATATATATATATATATATATATATAGGTTAAAAACTCTGTTAATTTTAAATTTATAAATTCCTGGATATGATAAATTTTATTGAAATGTAAATAAACTCCACCGTTTAAACTTAAGATAGAATATCCATAAATGTATATATATAGATATGTACAAACTTATGATGTTTGATAATATATATATATATATATATATATATATATATATATGACCATAAGAAAGTAATGTATATGAAAATATGTATAAATGTAAATGTATATGTATATATATGCTCTATAAAATAGCGAATAGGTAAATATGTTTATAAAAATATTGTATATGTAAGTAAATATATATACATGAATGTATAACTTCAAAATGGTAAGATTTCAAAACTTACGACTATGTATATATGTCATAAAAGAAATGCTTATGGAAATAATATATATATATATATATATGAGTAAGCATGTGTATATCTAAATATATAAAATAAAATGGGTATATCATGACAAAATGTATAAGTGTGTATGTATATGTACATATGTTACATAAGACAGTAAATAGGTATATATGTTAATATAAATAGTGTATATGTAAAAATCTCTCTCTATATATATATGTATATGTAAGCATTTAAGGGAATATCATGATGGCAACCAAGTTAATCACACATAGAATTTCAAAATCAAGCACATAATAGATCATATCAACCCAAAACCTCAAATCATGCAAAAAGGAAAAATTAAATCAAGCTACATATTTCAAATCAAAATAAACAAAAGAAAAGAAAGAAAAAATGAAATAAAATTTAGCATGTACATGAAGAATTGTAACGACCCAGAATTCCTGTCATTTGAAATTCGTATATTTAATTGATTTTAAATATTAACAAGTAAAACTTTGTAAGTCGAATAAATTTTATTTCGAATATTTAGATTAATTGGATAATTAAATCGATAATTTAATATTTGAAATTACAGAAATAATTGGAAATTGGGTTTAATGTGATTAAAATTGATTTGCAAAGTTGTATTAAATCATATTGGAGTTAGAATGATGTTATAGAACTTTTAAAATAGAATTAAAAGTTAATTTGTGGAAATTGAATATTTGAATATTTAATTGACGAGTAAAAATAGTCTTTTTTCAAACAGTCTCGGATTTCGACGAAACTAGTTTCATTTGATCCGTAATGTTAAATCATTATAAGATTTCAAATTTCGTGTCAATCGGATGTACGGTTTGTCCGGGGCAAGCTAAAACGCACTGAAAATCATTTATGTGAATTTTAAATTTAAATAGTCGATTTGAAAACCTATCTTCCAAATACGATCGAATTGGCTCCCAATATATATTCCATTACGTTCGGAATAGGGGTAAAATATTATAAACGCCGGGCGGCACGCTTCGTTTGAATTTTGAAAAATTTCCGGATGAATAGTGTTTTTAAATTTTCTTTATAAGGACCTCAACATTCACATTTGCAAACTTAATCAGCCCTAGGGTTTCATAGCCGCCACTTTCACGTTAATGGCCAGAATTTTACCTTCTTCCTCTCTAAATCTCTTCCAATCCACAAATCGATTCGAAAAACATTCAACTACAAAATCAAAGAGCGTAATGAGAGCTTCGATTCTATACGGCGATGATCGTTTAAGGTCGAGTAAATCAACGGCAAAATACCCGAGAATGTCGCACGCTTACACGCGTTTATCGAGGAGGATGGACGAACGAGTTTCACGTTGTTCTCGGGGATGGTAGGCGAGGCGATGGCCTTTCGTATATTGGTGTTTGATCGACCTGAAGATGATCGTGGAGATGGCGAAAATTCGAAGCTAGGTGGTGGCTCAATGGGTTATACGGTTGGGGTTTTCACGTAAGGGAGAAGAAGGAAAAACGCGGCCTTGATCTGATGGTAACAAAATCAATGGCCACGAAGCTCAGAAATTTGATCGCGAATTTCTCGAAATATACGAAGAACTAGGGGGAGTTTTCAACTAAGAAAATATAGAGGAGGGCAAGATCCTTCGATCGATACGGTCCTGGTGATGCGATTCATCGTATGGAGGTGGCAATTGCAGTTCAAAGGTGCCGATTTTGGCTTGGAACTAGACATCGACGGCGGCGAATGGTGTTGCCGCACTGGTACATGGGGAGAGGGGTTGAAGGCGAGTGTCACCATGGCGTTCGATCGACCCAGAGGTGGAGGAGGTTGGCGAATTAATTCACTAGGGTTTGGGTAAGAAAGGCAACGGCTGGAGCAAATCGAAGAGAAGAAGAAGAGGGGAACGGAGGGGGGAGATCAGATCTGGGGAAATGGGTGGCTGAGAATTTTCGGGGGTGGGAAATTATTTATAAATTATATATTAATTCTGAAAAATTTATATAAAATGTTATATAAACTTTAACTAGCGATAACTTTTTCATACGAGGTCCGTTTTGGACGAAACGACTTACGCCGGGTTCGTATGGACGAATATTACGCGTTGAAGATGGATTGGGATTGATTGGAGCTAGTGAGAATTTTGGGTAAAATTAAATGTGTGTTTAATTTTATTCGGAACGAAACACTGAAACTGTATTGGAAGCAAGGTGAGAACTTCTCACTCAATCGAATTTGTTTCGATCTAAATTTTAAATAGTTAAATTTAAATTGCTTAATTGTGTGATTGAATGATGGTTGCATCTGTTGTATTGAAATAGACCTTATACGTCGCATATTAAGCGGAGGTTATTATATTAAACACATGTACCACGATATTCCACCGTGAAGTGGAATTGGTATTATATATGTACTTGGAGTTGATTTCCCGCATTATATAGCGGATGAGACCCTATTGCGCTGCATAATAGAGGATGATATTTATATAAACCATGTACCGCGATATCCAATCTTAAAACGGGATTGGTATTGTGCTAACATCTGTGGATGCAGGGAAACAGGTTGGAGGGATCCAACTGGATTCCTCAAATAATTGAATTTGTTTCAATATTGTGTGTTGATTATTTATAATCTTTATGTGATTATCTTTGTGATTGAAATCGTTGAAAGCTAAAATTTAGCCGAATATAATTTTGGTATCGTTAGATACCGGAAATAAATGAAAATTTGATTTTTGAAAATTCAGGTTGAAAATTTATATTAAAATTTATTTTTGAGAATTGGGAAAATTTAAAAGAAGAAATTCTAAAATAATAAAGTTTTATTTTATTGAATAAAATTTCAAAATATGGGAAAAGCTTTAATAAATGGATTTCGGGTAATATTATTCAAAGGCTGAAGAATTTATTCAAAATACGGATTTTAAAGAGTTTGAAAAATAAAATAATTTGCTTTCTTTAAAAGGAATTTATTTTTTAAAAGGAAATAAAATTTGAAATCCATTTGGGAATTGATTTTTTTGGTGATTGAATTTTATTTTGAAAATCCATTTGGAAATTTATTTGGTGTTTTGAAATGAATTTGAAATCAATTGAAAAATTGAATTATTGTTGAAAGTTAATATTTGAAATCGATTTGAAAATCGTATATCAGTGGATATTTGAAAATTTCAATTCACCATGGAATTTATAAAGGAAAGGGAAATTTGTTTAAAAACAAACATTGATTTATTTTTGAAGTGTGGAAACAAATTTACGGATTTGGAACGTAAAATTAAAATAAATCGGTAAGGATTCATTTAATTGGTTTATATGAACCATTTTGAAATGAAAGTGTATTCTCCCTGGAAAGCCGAATAAAATTTCTGTATAGCTTTGAAAGATATATACATACATACATACATACATACATACATACATACATACATACATATATATATATAATTCTAGAATTGGTTTTGAAAAGGATACTTTGGAGAAATTAACTTCTTAAATTGTTTTAAATCCTTTAAGTAAAGATTTATTAAGTTGATATAGAAATGATTATTTCTAAGATTTAATCAATAATTGTTTTAGAAAACAGTTATTTAAATAGTTATACTCTATCTACTAATTTTTATTTGGGAAATTAGTTTGGACTTAAGTTATATGTAATATTTGTATAATGTTTTTATAACTAATATTTTAAGTAAAGTGTTTAAAGAAAAATAGTTTTATTTCAAAGTGTTTTCCCAATATATTTTGGGTAAGTGTTATAAATTATTTTAAAGTATTTGAACTCGGGAGATTTCCAGTGAAAATGAATGAATATTTGGAAGTGTTTCCGCGTAAGGAAAATGATTTGAAAGTTGTTTTCAAATGGTCGAAGTGTGGAAAATTTATCTTGTAAAGATATTTTTGGAAAATAAATAATTTGAGAAATTATTTGGAATCTGGTGATGTTGTGCATATCCATTGATAGTTAAATAACCGACTATCAATATTTACCTTTAAATGGGTATTTGTTGTGATTTGCTTGAATTTGAATGCTACACTTATTTTAAAATAAGCGCTCGTTATTCGGTTTAGCCGGGAAAGGACCTTTGGGTCATGAATCCCATTCCGAATAGTGATACGTCGTAATGGATAGCATTTGAAGACCGGTGTTGAAGACCGGATATTTTCAAAAACGGAAGGATTGCCATCGAATGTCTCTGCATTGGCTGATCTCCGATATAGAAATTTTATCACCCTTTGTGATGGAAGTCCGGACGTGATTAGTGAATATCCGGATTGCAAGGGCTTCTTTGGAAGTGCCTTCGGTTCCGTTCGATTCCGGAACGGACTTATATGGATGTGTGTCTGACGTTACAATTTGAGATGTAAAGCTGGTTTCTATCAAATACATTTCTGTTGGTGGCGGAAAATTTATTCTCTTAGCTTAACACCCTTCTCTGAGACATACGAGCTCAGAGGTTATGTAGTTGATGTTTACTAGTGATACATTCTCAATTTGATAATGTGGCATACGAAGTGCTGCTGATCATTTGTTGATCAAAGCATAGCTTTTGTGAAAAGCGTAGCTTTGTGGATGAGACTTCGTCGGACCTCACAACCCGGTAACGGTCAAAATAGGAAAGATGCAGTAAGGTTATAGGGAGTAGCGCCCCTTAGGGTATGTGCATTTCCTTCTGGATAGAAGTGGTATCATGGTATGGAGCCCAGATACTTAACTTATGTGGATATCGCAAATATATATGACTTTGTGATTGTTGTTGGTTGAGGATCCTCAGATAAAGGTTGTTTACAACCGGGGGATGGCATACTCGTGTCAGTAGTTACCTACTTTTGCAGAGGTAACCCGGCCTTGTGTTGGCAGAGATCCGGTTAGGTTCTCGAGATGTCCTTCCAGAGGCGTACCCATGTGGCAATGTGAAGTTCCTTGGCCTGACCATTTGTTGGAAATCCAAAGAAACAATACGAGCCCTGTACGGTTTTATTTGTAGAACCTACCATTTAAGATGGTAGCTATAGTAGGCATACTATAATGGTACCTATGTTGGCTAAGATTAATATTGTACTTTCGAAATGTTTTCCTACACTTTGCACTTATAGTAATAATATCAAAGAAATTTGCGTATCAAGCATGTTTGACTATCATAAGGAGAAATCTCCTCCAATTCTGCGTTTGCATTGTGTGTGTGGCGGGAGGCCTTATGTTAGTTACATTTTCTAAAAGCATTGCGGATCTATTTTAAAATATTTCTTTGTTTGTTTTTAAAGATAAACTATTTTAAGTTCTCACACCAGTCCCATGACTGACCTGGAGTTTATTGTTCCCTTCCTAAACTCTGGGTGCCCACCAGTTTCCACACGGGCAGCCGAGAGTCAGGTTATCAGAATATTCTGGAATTCAGGAGGTGCTGTGGAGCTCAAGAGGCGAGCTGGATGGCGTATCAACTAGTTTATAGTATTTCTTTTCCGCTATTTGTTGTTGTAAACTCTGATAATGTGATGTGATGTGATGTAATGTAATAACTGATACAGTTCTTTTGATTTAAAGATTATTCATTTATCTATTATATGTTGTTCCGCTGCGATTGTGAGATTCTGATATTATTTCTGTTGCTTTTCTTTCTTTCTTACTTCTTCTATCTTTTTCTTCTTCTTAAACCCTAAGGGTACGGTTTTTTCGGCATTCGATTGTTCGGCAGTTGATACAGTGGACGTATTAATGTCGACTTTCGAAAGTCGAAAATCCCGTTCCTCACAAGAATAGGCTTCAGCCTCAACAACTTGTCCCCTTCCTCTATATATATATATGTATATGTATATGCAGCACCTTGTTCCCGCATACCATCCTAGTTCCACACTAAAAAAAGTAATAAAAGGAAACCTTCAAAGCTTGGAGCAGAAGAAGAAGCAAAGCAACAACTGCTTATCATTTTAACAAGTGAGTAAAATCCTTCAAAAAAACTTTACCGTAAACCACTACATGTTGGATAAACTCTTTATTTGTCAAGTATGAGTGTTTTATATCAGTTTTCATGTTTATATATGTGTGTTAATTATGGGAGCATACTCTGTAAAACACAAAAGACCTGGTGCAACCTCTGTCCTCTTAAAAGTTATAGTCTTTGCAACTTAGAAATTTAAGGTCTCACAATCTAGTCTGTTTTAGATGATGATTCCAAAAGTAAAATTGTGTGTTTACGAATGGGGTTTATTTCAAAATTGTTCTGTTTGATATTATGAATCATGTGGAAAATAAGAGGTATTTTACAGGTAAACAACTCAAAATGTCAAATTTCCAAATACCATTTTTTAATACGTTGTTTATATGTTTGCGTTCGTCATCGAAAATGATGATTTTTGAAGATGATTAGGTAATTTTTAGTGAGGGGCTTGGTGAGGAATTGGGTAATGAACGGTCTTGGGTTTTTGGTCGATCGCCGGTGAACTTATCGACTTCGAGACTCGGGTTTGGGTCAGAAGGGGGCTGGGAAGATAGGAAGTGTGGAAAAAATGGTATGACATTTTATAGGGAGTGTGGAATTTGGTTGGAGGTGATTTAGGGTTTTAAGTGGGTTCTTAGAGAGGTTCGGTTTTGGTTGAACTGCGGCGGCGAGAGGTTGCTATAGGTGTGCGGTATGGGGAAAAAAGTAAGGGAAGGTGGTGGCGAGCGTTGTGGCAAATTCTGGTGGCCGATGGTAGGGCACGGCGTCGTGGGAAGGCAATTTTAGAGGGGGCACGATTGTTCCATTTTTGGGTTGAGTGTTTTTTTAAAATAAGGTTGTGTGGTGGGTTTCAAGAGGTGGAACGGGGTCGCGTAGGCATGGGCGACTTGTGGAAGTAGTCTGTGGCGTAGGTGGGTGACACGTGGTGGCGTGTACGTGCATGGCTCCATATTTTTCGAACAAACGAGAAATAAGAACCGGGAAGAGGGAAGAAGGGAAGAAGGAATGGGTCGGTGGGGGAAGGAAATGGGACAAAGAGAGATATAAAAGGAAAAATAAAAATAAATAAAAGGAAAAGAGAAAAATGAGAAGAAAAAAATATATAAGGAAAGGAAAAGAAAGGAAAAGGGAATAGGAAATGGAAAGGAAAAGAAAAACTAAAAGAAAAGGAAAAAAAAAAGAAAGTAAAAGAGGAATAGGAAAAAAAGAAAGAAGGAAAAAAGAAATGAATCTGTATATTTCTATATGATAACTTTAAAATTAAAAACTCTATTTTGATTAGCATTTTAAATCAAATCAATGTGGAATTCTTTGCCTTGTAGTCATGTCTCCTAATATTTAATCGTAATTGATTTTGTATAAAGTAAACTTTAATTATCTATAATAATTAAAGTAAGAATTAATTTAATTCTTAATAAATTAAATTTTAGGTTAATAAAATAGGATTAGTTATTGCTTGGATTTTTAATTCTAATTAATTAGGAATAATTTGTTTTATAATTCCTTAAACTTATAGTTATTTTGGGTTAATAATATAAATGGTTTCAGTAATTAGAGTTAATAAAACCCTGATTTATGAATTGTTTAATATTAACTATTTGTCGTTAAATTAAGTCAACGATCTATTTTTTTCCTTATTGTTCTTGATTTTTATTTCAAGTATTCTGGTATGTACATTTAACAGCCAAACAAATCGAAATGTTGGAATAAAACATTGAAAAGTTTTGCTGAAAATAAACATCTATAACAAACTCCCATTTGTGAATATTGTCACCTAAGTATAAATTACTTATTTTAAAACAATCTACCCTTTAGAATTTACTGCCGGTTCGAAGAGACCGAAATTGGTCTTAGTATTATCCGGAACCTCTTCGATTTGAGAATCACTACTAACCTTTACGGTTTTTGATTATAAAGTTTAATATGCTGGAATTAGATTAATTTAACAAATTCAATTATTTTTAATAAGTAACTGTACTTAGATATTATTATAATATCGATGGATTTCTATTAAAGTGTTTTTGGCTATGATTAGATAAAACTCGTCGTGTTGTACGATTTACCTTTGTTTAAAGGATTATTATAACTTAAGTATTTCAATTTAAGTGGGTTTTACTCACACTGGTTTCCAGCTTGACTCGGGTGTTACTTTATTGTAATGCTCGGGTCAGACAGAGTATTATACAATTTCAAGTTAGGATGCTTTTGGAGCTTAGGAGACGAGTTGGGTGTAAGAGACGTATTGCACGTACTTGGTTATATTCCGCTATGTATTGTATGCTATATGGACAACAGTTGAGGACAAGTTATTATAACTGTCTAGATTTATTTGTTGATGTTTGTACTCTGACAACTTGTATGTATGTTAACAATTACAGTTTGTCTTTGTATAAAATTCTGTTATTATATATTATATTTTGTCCACTGCGATCGTGAGATTCTGTGCTGTTATTTCTGTTCTTATTCTATCTTTTTTCCTTCTAAACCCTAACAGCCTGGTATTTCCGCACTCATTTGCTCGACACTCTATATAGTGAACTTATTAGTGTCGATTTTCGACAGTCGAAAAATCTCCCGACTGTTACATTCAAAATCAAGACGATAAAATTTCGGGATGTTACACTTATTTATTCATTTAATTGTCTAATCATATCGGTCCTAGTCAAATGTGATGGTCTAACAAACACACATTCTAGATTGACTTTTGAAACGGGAGTAACCTCTTTCGGGCATCTTGGGCTGGATGCCGGATTCATTTGACTCGGACTGAGCATTTGCACGATGCACATCCGCTGAAGAATTATGTCTTGTGTCCAAATTTAGGATAACTTTGAATACACTTTCAATTCTTTCCTATTTGGTATTTGGGAGGGAAATTTTTGTATCAAACTACTGGAGAGCTGCATATACCAAGGGATTCTCACATTTGGAAGGAATATGACAGTAGGATCACAATATCTCGTGTTCTTTTGGTTGGTTTATAACTTATAGAGCTAGGAGTGTATCCTAGAGGCAATTCTGTAATTTGTTACATGTATCTAATTTGATAACCAATCTTGTTTATAATAAAGGTGTTTTTCCTTTTATTATATACTTGACATATTGTGATATGTTGATTAATTATTTAATTTAAATATATTAAATAGAAAATACTTAAAATATATGTTATGTGATAAAAATAACATGTTATTTTAAACATTCCTAGTCAAGATGTTTGTAAAATCTATTGAGACCATAGTACATAATGCTTCCCAAACATTGAGCAGTGTATTATTCATTCTTTATTTATTTTAGAAACATAAGAAAACTCCACCAACCACGGTCACGGTTGGTCACCTTTGTTAGGAGAAGAGGAAAATAAACCAACTCAAGAACAAAACCTTAAATTTTAAGGAAAGAAGAGGAGATTTTAATCAAGTTTTTATAATCTTTGTAGGTAATACTTACCTTAGTTACCTCCAAACCTGTTTTTATTCGAATTTAATATGGTTGGGATGTTTTGAATATTGATGAACTTGTTTTAATGAGAACGAATATTTTATATACTTGTTTCGAAATAAAATGACATAATTTGAGATATGATTTAGAGTAAAACATGTATTAATTATCTCCAAATATTTAAAGTTTTAGTACAATATTTCAACATTAAAAAAATATGGGTTTGAACATTAAGTGCAAAAAGACAATATTAGGTATAAACTAATAGTTAAATAAGTTAATTTTTATTATTTTTATCTAGTTCTTTATTAAAGGTTAATAAAGCTATCCTTTAATTTATGTGAATTTACTGAAATTTTCCTTTCATTTTTAGAATTACCAAGAATTAAATAGTGAGGAAGAAAATACTTAGTTAATGGATATAATTAAGGAATGTAATTAATTAAGGCTAAATCAAGGAAACAAATTTTGACCACCTTACAAGAATCCTACTGTGCAAATAAAGTAACAAATAAGTAATTGAAATTACATGCGTAAAGAATTTTCAAAAAGTAGTTACTTTGGTAAGAAAAATATCAGTTTTCCACCTAATTACAAATCCGCTACCAAATTCACGATAACTTTATAATGAGGCATACGATAGCTAAAATGAGACACATGATAGCTTTAAATCGAGGCATACGATAACTTAAACAAAACTTGCGATAGTTGACATAGCTTATAAGTTACATCTATGAAAACCCAAAGTTAGACTTTTGATAGTTATATATTATGATTTATGATAGCCTTAAATCCTAGGTGTATGATAGCTCTAAATATGATTCAAGTTATCCCTTTGGATGACTCGTTGTATCTTTGTACTGTGACTTTGAATAGCTTTACACCTGGAATGATGATAGCCGTTACATTTGTGACTTACGGTACCTAAGCGTGTGGTTGCTTTAAATTCACGATAGTTAGGCAAATCTTTTTTTTCGGGCAAATCTTTTTTTCGGGCAAGGCCGGTAGGTTTTTATAGTGGAGTGTCCACTTTTACTACAACAAAGTAATAAATACATATAAGAACTAGGAGTAAGACCGATTGCCTAAAATACTAATTGGGACTAATCTAGCTTATAGCACAAGAGTTAGGCAACACGCCTAAACTGCAGAAACAGTTTTATAGTGGTACGCCCACTGCCAACTCACCTAAGAGAAACTCACTAAATCAATATTAGAACTCATGGCATCACCACGCAAGGCGAGCATAACACATAAGCAGACTCACATGCAAACCAACAAACACACCATGCCGGGTGAAAACATGTGAACGACCGCAAAAGTCACCAATAACTATCAAAAACATAACATTTGCAAATCCAACAGCTTACAAGGAGGCAACAACCAAAATAGACATAGATGCTAACCAGAGCAACTAGAGCCAAACAAAACACATGACCCCAAACCCAAGCAATAGCATTCCATCGCACAACACGACAACCAATCAGCATAAAACTAACCACCGTCGCAAAGCAATTGCCGAGGTCAGGCATGAAGTGGTGAGAAAATGGCATGGGGATCGGCAGACAACAGTTCAGACGCGAAAGGAGCAGGCAATGATTAACAGCCAAACACCGGAACCCAAAGAGAATCCCAAACATCACCACCAGAAAAGCAGACAGCAAGACCACAATGGAAGCCAGATAGCCTCATCACCAACACTAAAACTATCAACAAGCGAATTCCAGAACTTTCCATGCCAAGCTGATCCTAAAAAGCCACGCGAAAACCTAGTCAAATTAGACTAGGCGACGAAGCAGGCAAAGGGAACCACCACAACAGGGAAGCAAAAGGGTAAGACGCTCAGGACAAAATTAGACCGGGAGAGGAGATAAATGCATCCAACCGGCGGCTACCACCAAAATGAAGGCGGATTTCAAGGAAATTAAATGAAAACAAAAAAGGGCTTTTGGTAAATGGTGAAAGGAGAAAACTAACGACAGCGAGGAAAGCTGGGGCCGGGGGAGAAAAGAACGATGAAAGACAAAGGCGAGAAAAGGAAAGAGAGAAAGAAAGTGAGGTCGCTGGGAGTAAAGCCCTAGCCCCCATTGATGGGAGAAAGCTTTTTAATACCATATCTTAATATCACTTGAAAGTATGATCAAACAATTAAAATTCTTTTGCAAATTCAAAATATCCATTTATAAATATTATCAAATCTTAGAATCACTTAAAATTAGAATCTAAATAATCAAGTTCATTTACAAATTCAAAACTTCCGTCTACAAATAATACCAAATCTTAATGTCAGTTAAAAATAGGTAACAAATAAACTTCTATACAAATTCAAAACGCACATCTACAAATACTACCAAATCTTAATATCACTTAAAAATAGGGTCTAACGAATAAAATTTCTTTAAAGATTCATTCTTTATTAATTAATAATATAAATAAAACATCAAAATCAAAAAATTAGATGTTGCAACTTCGAAATAAAATTCAAACCAATAACAAATGATATCAACACTAAAATATTCTAAAATATTTCTATAAATTATTTTCTCTTGAATATGCTAAACACATAAAATTTGCAGAAAAACGATTCATGCGTACCATCATCATAGGTGAAGTGCGTGCTGTAACGGTAGTATATGTTAAAAAATTAAGTTTTATATGTTTTAAAACATGAATTCAAAAATTTGAAGAATAACTTTAAATTAAGGATGAATAAAAATAGGGTTGTGATTTGCATAAAAACCATCTATAAATTTTGAATCAAAAATACCTCTAAACATATGCAAACAATAGTCAAAATAATTTACACACAAAATTAGCAAACATATAAAACATTGAACCTATTTTGAAAGGGGTTTTAGTACATATATTTTTGTATGTAATAAAATATAAAATTATAATAATTATATAAAATTAGTTTCCAATCAAAATTTAATTTTTCTCATAAACATCAATTTCTAACACAATAACAAAACTAAATCGAACAACTTAGGCATATATAAATTCATTAAAGATTGGGATCTGAACTATACATACAAGGTGACCAAATAATCAAAGCAGATATAGCATGTACACGATCTAGACAGTATAAATATCATATATCTCCTAATCGGATAAATTAGAGAATTACCTTACAGATATAGCCAAATATCTCAACTTGAACAAATAATAAAACTTATGTATTTCATTAAATTGACGTTTTACAATAATCTAAAACACCACCTTTGTATTTGTTTACTTGATTTTATTTTAAATTCTTTCTAGATATATTTTTCATCCATTAGGATATGATTTTCGTCCTTGAGGGTAATAGAGAGGAGAGAAACAAAAGTGAATTGTCAGGCGAGTAAAAGAAATGGATGAAGGAGAATTTGTTTTAAAGGAATTATTGAAACCTTTCAATTCCTTCTTTCAAACATTCCCTATTTAATTTTCATCAAATCATCCCCCCCTTCATCGTGGATCTCCAGCTATAAACGGTGCCACATGGACACCTCAAAAATTTCCAAAACCATCTAGCAATAAATACATTTAAATCAAATTTAAATATTCTATCAATATCACATATCGATACACGCTTGTATAACCTTTATATATGCGCTTTGTTAAATACTAATTATATTCAAACAAATCAAATAAAATTTAGTAATTATTATTTTCTAAATATTAAATAATTTACAATAATTATAAATTAATTAAATCATTTAGTTTTTTAGAGTATTCATCATTACGATTGCGCAACTCAAAGGTGTAAATTCAGTCAGCGGTTGTATTAAATAATTTTAGTATTAACGTTCAAATATCACCTTAGCTAGTAGTGTAACATTTTGGCTGAGGTTATTGCTTACATATCTTTTCAGTAAAATCCAATTTTACTATTATAAGCAGTGCCGAGTAGTAACGATTAGTTAGATCAATCCTCTTCGTCGTCACCATATCATATTTGGACTTATAGAATTTAGTTTTGGTCAAAATTCTAACATCATCCAACTTGAATAGTCCAAATACAAAATTCTTGGTTCAATAATAAAAATTATTATTATGTGTATCGCTCTGGCTAGAGATTTTTACTTTGATTTGACTACACTCGACCGTGATAGTGTTTTACTTCTAATGATGGATTCTAATGCTAAGGAGATGGATTCTCTATTGAATAGTGTTTCACTTCTAATGATTCAACTCGAACCCGACTATAGTCTTTCAATGGACATCATGCCATGATTTAACTATAGCCAAAGTGGAGTGTCCAAATTGAAGTTCAATAGTATTTTTAAGTTGAAATATTTTATCGCCTTTATGGTTCTTTCTCACAGACACATGTATCCATTGAAGTTTGATTGAAATTCAAACTATTTGATTTTTCTATCAAAGTAATTTCCTGACTCTAATGCTTAATGACTGATACATCCATATCAGTTCTTGGATCATATTTAGTAACCTAAACACTTATAATTGATCCCACTAACTTCGAGACGCTTTGGTTATTAAGTGTAAACAAGATACTATGAATTGTTTTTTAGAATTTTTGTTTCAAAATGTACCAAAACTCCAAATCGTATCACGCGATATTTTTTTGAGTAAAATCCGAGTTATAATAAGTACGTCGAATGACGAATCTTTTACATTAATCTCAGCAATTGAAATTTACGATGGTATTCTATCAAAGTACCTTATCAAATTCCAACTACATTAGTCATATTCTCGGAGACACTTTTAAGACTAATAGATCGTATCTCATTTGGTAAAACTATCAAAATTATATTTTAATACCGTACTTGAAATCTATTAAGGATTTCCACATCATACCATATGGAAGAGTTGATACTCTTGACGGTTTTATTGACAATCGAAGGAATTCTATTCTAAACATTGATAAAAAATTCATAGTCTCTCTTTAATATGCAAGAAGTCTTATCAGACATCCTAATGCATTGTGTCTATTTTGGTTTGGCTAATTCCATTTCATCTTATATAATCTGTATTATCTTTAGATTTTATCTAAATTCATACTCCCAATAATTTCTCAAAGAATTTCTTTTGTTATGCAGTCGGTGTTTCTTGAATAATAATTGTTTCTCGATGTAGTGCAATATGTTTTCATAAACAATTTAATGAATTACCTATATATATATGTATAAAATTCATTTGTTTTTTTATTTCTACTCAACGTATATATTCATAATATAAATTGGGCAATCGATATTAATTGGTCCTAAACTCTGGGGTGATCTGCACAAGATCCATTTTGAATGTTATGCAAAGTCTCTCGACTCCCACAACCCATCAATATCTGACTTAGGATATTTATGGGATTCTTATAACCGTTCATCTTATATGATATTGTAATCTATTCTTTAGGTGAAATTAAATTTTAACCTTATGTATTTACTCTTAAGTACATGACCTTATAGAAAGCAGTTAACTCAACTTCACTCGTCATCAATCGTACTTTGTACAACAAAGTCTGATTACTCCTTATCGATACATCATTATGCATCATAGAGACGAGTGACTTTTGAAATTGAATCTTATTCATTTTTGTGTAATTTTGGAACCCTTTCCAATATGTTCACATATTTAATCAAATCAAGTATTTATTTTCTTTGCATGTTTTGTTTTTCTACTTCCGTTTTATATTTTATGTGTAACGACCCGTCATTTTGGCCATCGAAAGTCGACACCGAACATTACCGCTGTGTTTAAATGTCACACATCTAATCGACAAAAGGGCACATTGTTATGATAAATAAAAAAAGAATAAAGAATAGAGAGAATCAAAATCTCTCAGCGGAATCGATGACATATATAATATAATAAGGATAGTAGAACCGTCCCTCCAAAAATAGAGTATACAAGAGTTAAAATAAACCTTATCAGTTGGATATGTAAAAAATCTTGACCCAACAAATGCTGATAGGGATACTATATAATACAGTGGAATATTAAATACCACGATAGGTGAATCTCCAGCTTCCCTCCAAGACCTCCATAACACGAAGGAAAACTTGAGAAATCACTCGGTCCGACCTAAGCATCATAATAAAATAACACTTGGATCAGTCTAAATTACGAGCGCGAGACAACTTAAATAATGAGAAACATATAAAAGTTCTGTAAGAGCACTTCACCAATGCAGAATGGATTTTCACCTCACAAGAATAACATTCATACAGTCTAGTGTAGAAATAAACAACAGGAACCAATCTAAATAAGAATGGGCATAAATAACATTAAAACTAGACTTGATAGAATCGAAATAGTCTAAACAAAATCCAAAATGGACAGAATCGATAAATCAAGATAATGGTCCAGACATGATAGTATGGACAAAATAAAGTAATTGTCCAAACTTGATAGAATAACAACTTAAACATCGCAAAGAGTGGTTGACTTCTCTTGTGGTAATTTAAAGATAAATAGATTCAAGGATTCGAATCAAAGTAAGGTAACGAAAATTTCCAACAAATGACTAGAAAGGTCTATCCCCTTGAAGTATACCTCTAGTAATATACTTCTGAGCTCGGACACATATTGTGTGACACTTCTCGGGAACCTCCAAGCCGGACCCCACCAAATCTTATCGAGAATTCGGATATTTTACATCTAAAAATATATCCCTTTTTCGCGCAACAGTACACAAAAATCTAGATGAGATGTGGAATACCCTAATGGGGGAAACTCTACATAGCTTTACCCCCTTTCGAGCTTCTGGTTCAGTCACTTTTGAAAAAAGATAACAAAGCTCAAAAAGCATCAAATCATTTTTTAGGGTGTCGATGTACCATGCAGAAAGCTGAATTTGATCATTAATAAATCAACTATCTAGGATAATTAAAATGATCGTATATGGAAACTAAATACCATATGCTTATCACTACTCGTTGATTACAAATAAATGCTGTCCCTCAATTGAAAATGAAGCCAGGCAAGCTGAGATAGTGTTACCTCTAGGCATTGCCTTGACGATATTTTTAACCTTCGAGATAGAAATAAGTGCAAGCATCAATATTCAACGTTAAAAGAATGACTGGATCCTTTTCATATAAGCGATATCGATCATGGAACTACTTTTCCATAACCAAAATCAAACTTTAACTTTTTAAAATTGAACTTGTGCTTTATTTACATATTGCAGTGTTGGTAATACCCTTTTACAACTATCCTTTCAAAACATTCTTTTATGAGACAAAATTTATAATACTAAGCGTATTAAAACGGATAAAAAATAAATGTCGTTAAAACATTGGTTATTGTAAACACAAAAACATTTATAAATAATTCCTTTTAAAGGAATTTTCTCATTTATAAACCATTGTTTATACATATAAAACAATTTTTATTATCCTAAATGATTATAAAGAAATTTAAATACCTTTTAAATTTAAAACAATATTAGATAATAAATCACATTTATATTTTCATTTAAAATACGTTAATTTTAAATTGTTAATATTTCCAAACACCTCATAACATCGATAAATTATCTTTAAAATCTTTATAAACTATTTAAGTTAATTTAATTTAATCGCTTTTATTAAATCAATTAACTAACTTTAAAATATCATTATTTAAGAAGATTTATTTAATTTAAATAATCATTAGTTGAAATGAATCTCATCTTAAACCTCATTAATTAAAATGATAAGTAAATTTTAAATGCCATTAATTAAACAATTAATTAAGTTTGAATAATCATAAATTAATTGGATTAACTAAATTCCAACCTCATTTGTTAAAATGATTAAATAAAACATCATTTGTTAAAATGATTTATTTAACTATAAAACATCATTAATTAGAATAGTTTAACTGAATTTCGACTATCATCGGTTAAAAAGTTTTGATAAATTTTAAACAATCATTAATTCCTTTTAAATATAATTAATGAAATGATTATTAATTTTAATTATCATTAACTAAAATAATTAATTAAAATCAAGTAATCAGTAGTTAAAATGATTAATTAAATCCAATCTCACTTAAATAAAAAGATAACCAATTTTAAACACCATAAATCAAATTGGTTAATTAATTTCAAAATCATTAGTTAAAATGATTAACTAGTTAAATTATCATCATCAAAATGATTAGTAAATTTTAAAATTCTGTTTAGTGAAATCATAAGCTCAAGTTCAAAAACATATGATAGGGTTTTGGGGATGAAATTTAACAAATGAGTATATAGTGAAGTTGCTAAAACTACACTTAACAAATAAATGGAATATTTTGATTTATTTTAATTAACTATCAACATAACAACATAAGGATGTAAATAAATAATTATTAGCGAGAAACCCTATAACATCCCCCATTTTAAGGCCCAAAACTAACGTCTACGAATGCTGTAGTCCTCCATAGTTAATAATTTTCAGTGACCAAATGTGGTAATATTGTTCAGAGAAATATAATTAATACAAAATACTCCAAGAGTGACATATGATGATGCCTCCTTACTTGATTCGAGTCTAAACATAAGCAATTAAACAAATTTGAAATTACATCCAAAACACAATGGAATCAAACAGAAAGAACTCCTAATAGCTAGCTTGCCTTATGCACGTCTCCGGAAGTTTATTCGTCTAAAGGAGAACCTGGAAACCTTAGCTCTCAAACTGCTCAAAATCAATTGAGCACCTTAAAGTTTAAGAGGACACCATAAACATCAAGTCAGACAAAAAGCCTGGTGTGAATAATAACGTGCCGTCTCGAACCATATAGATATCAAGTGACACTATGCCGCTTAGCGGAATAGGTTCCCCTCACTAATATCTTAACCCAATTTAACTAACTATATACCGTGCACCTGCATCCACAATGGTTAAAGCATAACGTAATATAATATATCTTGATGATATGCAACTTACAATATGATCTGGATTACCCATCCCCATTTAGCTGACTATCTGTCTCAGTTCACAGTTTCTAGGGTCACTATTAACCTATTAGTTTTCATAGGCTGACTAATAACTTGTTCCAAGCTCACGAGATATCTATCTGATTTCATAGTTTTCATAGGATCACTAGGAACCTATTGGTATTTACAGACAACTTTGTCCAATTATAGTTTTTATGGGTTCACTGTGAACTTATTGGGCCCTCCAATAATTCCTTCATGCCATAGTTTTCATGGGTTGACTATGAACCTATTGACCTCTTTCAATATCTTGTCCGAATATAGTTTTCATGAGATCATTAAGAACCTATTGGCTCTCTGCCAATAACTATCACATATATAGTTTTCATTGGCTTAATAAGAACCTGTCTAAACCAACAATCTTTAATCAGTCTTTGGGCATCCTGTATTCCAGTGTACCTGACCTCCTAGATGCAATTTTACTCACATAGGAATTAGCTCATACATATTTACTACCGGGTTAACCTAGTTGGTTATTCTTCCCTTAATATCCTAAAATGTAGTTATGAGTTAACTATAAAGTGAACATGTTTAAAGAAGAAGCACACATGATAACTATGTGAAAAATGCAGAATACAGATCTTAAGGCTAGGATTAACACTAGAGGAGGGGTGAATAGTGTTTAAAGGAATTACTAAATCTTTTTGGGTTTTTTTGGAGGAGCTAAGCATTTTAGAGAATTTTTGATGGCATATCAAATTCAAAAAGGATATTAATTCGTGTTTAAAGAATTACGCTACAAGAGTTATTGTAATTTGCTCTTCATATAAGGATGGTTGTCTTTTCAAAGTCCATACTTCTTGTGATTCTGGAGATTTGAAGAAGTTTTTTATGAGAAAAATGGTGATCATTCTTGTGGAGCTGGTGTTAGAAATGTGAACAATCCATATATATCTAGTTCATTTGTTAAATCATTGATTATTGATGAGATCCGTGATTGTCCTAATAAAATGCCTAATGATATTATAGTTGATTTTAGAAGAGAATACAATGTTCAGTTGTCATACGATTATGTTTATCATGGGAAACAACTTGCATTAGTGGAGTTGCATTGTAATGATGCTTTGTCTTATAATGATTTGAGTTGGTATTTGGAAACAGTGAAGAAGTCTAATCCAAATAGTTTTGTTGAAATGAATGTTGATCCTTATAGTAATGAATTTGAGATGGTGGTTATTGCTTTTGGTGCTTGTTGGATTCAGGCATTATCGTCCTATTATATTCTTAGATGCCACTCACTTGAAGGGACGTCCTGGTGTGTTGATGAGTGCTACTGCAAAAAATGATGATCTAGGTATGTCTTTGTTTTCAGTTTTGATTTATTTGTATTGAGATCATAATAGTTGGTATTAGCATTAACATTAATTTGTTATCATAATTTGTATTATGTTGGTATCAGTTTTGAGATATGTAGTTTACAGTTAGCAAGTTCGTAGTACCAGAATTTACACTATTGAATTGTAAGTTTGTATTTGGTATCATAATTTTATACTGGTTAGCATGAGATTAGTATCAGCTTGTGTATAAAGTTAGTATCAGTTTCAAGTATGTTAATATATGATATCAAATATAGTTGTGTAGTATTGGAATTTCCTTTGTATCTTTTTTTTTGAAATGATACTTTATATACAACAAATCATTGGGACAACATATCTCATGTCAATAAACATTCGAAAGCAAGTTTCGAACTTGTGACCTCTTGCACCAAAGCCGAATCAATTAACCACTTGGACAATGGTGCTTGTCAATGTTCGTTACTTTGTTGTGTTAGAATGAAAATTAATATGCATAATGTCGCAGCCATCAATATTTTAATAACGGTTGTATCAGGTTTTCGGTATCAGTTTTTTTACTGTTAGTATCAGTTTCATGAATTGTTTAAGATTTATGGTCATTATTAGTTTTAGTTTTTTTTACAAATTATTTTTGCATTTGCAGGTTTCTTCCCTTTAGCTATGAGTGTTGTTTCTATAGAAATGTGGATAATTGGACATGGTTTTTGAACCATTTAAAACAAATGCTTCAAGAAAATCGTATTTTAGTTTTTATGTCAGATCGCCACCAAGGTTTGCTTTCAGGTGTTCGTGATGTTTTTCCTTCAGCTTATCACAGTTATTGCTATTTGCATATGGAACAAAATCTTCTTTCAACGGTAAAAGCCAAAAATACAAATGTGTCTATTGTTGATCTTTTCAAAATGTGTTCTAGAGCTTCTAATTTATATGACTTTGAAGGTGCACATTCTAAGTTCTGTCAAATTGAAGAAAGCAAGTTTAGTTTTTCATACATATAGGTATCAGTTTCGATTTAATTAATGGTGAAAACTGTTTGATAAATAACCAACTATCAGTTCTAATCATAGAATTGATACATATAAATTCTGCATTATTTTGGTATCAGTTTTCTACTAAATGATGGTCAACATAAATAGTTTAATTTACATACCATCAAGTTATAAGAAATGGAACGTAGGTATCATTTTTAATACATTTAGGCATCAGTTTATTTAAACTTATACTTAGAATTATTTATAATATAAGCAAGCATGAATTCGAATCAGTGTTGTTTTCAATAACAAAAAATCATGTACCTGTCCATTTCTATTATTTTTGCTTGACACTTTGTAGGTTCTTGTTGACACTCTGGATTTTCTTCGTCAAATAGGGTTGATTTCTTTTCCCTGTTTTCTATTTCTGTTTCTTCATGTGCATGTTCATGTAGAATGTTGTCATGTTCATCTTCCATGTGCTTACTCTCTAGTTCAACTTCTGAATTTTTCTTTCCGTTTTCTTCCAGTCTTGATTTGAGTTCTTTCAGTTGTTCTTTCAATTTCAATTTTCTTTTTCTACTTCTATCCTCAACTTCTTTTCTTTGTCTAATTGCTTCTTTGTTTTCTTACCTCTTTCTTCCAAATCTTTAATGTGCATTTGAAAAACATTAAGGCTTAAAAATGTTCAAAATATTGAGTACTCTGTTCAGCTTCTTCGTTTTTTCTTTTTTTCCGTTGGTTCTCTTTTCTTTTGCCGCTTGATTCTTCTTTAGTGATGCTGTTTGGAGTAGCTTGTGTTCATGTGGAATAATAGTGCTTATTTCTTTTACCTGTGTAATTGAAATAGAAATTTTGTTTCAAAATTTAAATGCAAATGTTTTATGATAGTATTTTGTAACTTATAAGTTATAAATGACATTAATAAGTGATTAGTTTAATAGAAGAAAATAGAGTAGTAATGAAATTGATACTATATACACTTACTAATTGATTGTGTGCAGTGTTAAAAATGATACCAAGTATTATTGTATATTATAGCTGATGTGAGAAATTGTGGATTACGGATCTTAAGGCTAGGATTAACACTAGAGGGGGGTGAATAGTGTTAATAAAGAATTACTAAATCTTTTTGAGTTTATGTTAATTTAGACACCAATGTATGCAATATACGGACACAAATATGATCACAGAAATAAACACAGATGCAGAAGTAAAATAAAAGCAGTAAAGGAAAGAACACACCAGATTTTATACTAGTTCGGAGTTACCCTATATCCAGTCCCGGAACACAAGTACGGATTTCCTTTCAAAAACAATTGTACAATTACACCCTCGGTTTCAAGGCTACGAGGTACACCCTCCAGAATTTCTATCCTCTAGGTAGAGATACTTGATTTCCGAGCCACAAGTTCACCCTGATAATAAGAAGCTATCAGTTTTTGTTATTGGTGAATGAATATAACATTATTAGTATCAATAATGTTAATAGTGGCAGTTTACGGGTATCATTTTTGCATTGATATCAGTTTTTCGTACGGAAAGCAAGTTCAGTTTTTCATACATATATGTATCGGTTTTGATTTAATTAATAGTGAAAACTGTTTGTAAAATAACCAACCATCAGTTCTAATCATAGAATTGATACATATAAATTCTGCATTATTTTGGTATCAGTTTTCTACTAAATGATGGTCAACATAAATAGTTCAATTTACATACCATCAAGTTATAAGAAATGGAACATTGGTATCATTTTTTAATACATTTAGGCATCGGTTTATTTAAACTTATACTTAGAATTATTTATAATATAAGCAAGCACGAATTCAAATCAAACAGTGTTATTTTCAATAATAAAAAATCATGTACCTGTCCATTTCTGTTATTTTTGCTTGACACTTTATAGGTTCTTGTTGACACTCTGGATTTTCTTCTTCAAACAGTGTTGATTTCTTTTCCCTGTTTTCTATTTCTGTTTCTTCATGTGCATGTTCATTTAGAATGTTGTTATGTTCATCTTCTATGTGCTTACTCTCTAGTTCAACTTCTGAATTGTTGTTTTCATTTTCTTGCAGTCTTGATTTGAGTTCTTTCAGTTATTCTTTCAGTTGTTCATTCAATTTCAAATTTTCTTTTTCTACTTCTATCCTCAACTTCTTTTCTTTGTCTAATTGCTTCTTTGTTTTCTTACCTCCTTCTTCCAAATCTTTAATATGCATTTGCAAAACATTAAGGCTTACAAAATGTTCAAAACATTGAGTACTCTGTTCAGCTTCTTCGTTTTTTCTTTTTTTTCCATTGGTTCTCTTTTCTTTTGCCGCTTAATTCTTCTTTACTGATGCTGTTTGGAGTAGCTTGTGTTCATGTGGAAGAATAGTGCTTATTTCTTTTACCTATGTAATTGAAATAGTAATTTTGTTTCAAAATTTAAATGCAAATGTTTTATGATAGTATTTTGCAACTTATAAGTTATAACTGACATTAATAAGTGATTAGTTTAATAGAAGAAAATAGAATAGTAATGAAATTGATACTATATACACTTACTAATTGATTGTGTGCAGTGTTAAAAATGATACCAAGTATTATTGTATACTAGTGCGAACTCGTGCTTCGCATACTGACCGCACTCAACCTCTTATAATCATAACATGTTTAAATGATTTATATTGTTCATTGATTAAGAAATAGTGATCTTTTTATCAATTTTCAAATAAGTTTGCATTTTGTCTAAAACTTGTGTATAAATCTTTGAAATTGATAATGTAGATAGTACTGGTTCTTGATAAACAATTGCAAAATATCGAGCAAAAATGATTTCAAAGATAAAATGTCCACACAATACACATGTAAATTATACACATATAAATTTATTGTGTGCATCAGCTGTTGCTCCATGCATCAGCTGTATTATATGTAACTTCATTTAGTGAGATACCTTTATCAATCTTTTCCTTTAATACTTGATGTCGTTGATTCCATTTGTTGTTTCGGTAATAACTATTTATAAGAGCAGCGCAGGTAACGACATTTGGCTTACACTTGACTATTGATCCAAAAATGCCAAAAAAAACGTTGACATGATTCTTAAGAACGCAATTGTTGATGATCTCATAACTGACTATGTCTAGGAACACATTGTGCAGCATCATATTATTATAGAATGATAAGATTAGATGATAAAGAGAATTCTTTCTATTTTGAACGATTCTTGTGAAAAATATACTAAATCTAAAGCATACATTTTTTATGTCTGAAGTATTGAACTAACAACCATTATTCAACAATATTTATTTTAATATGAAGAATACCATTGTACTTCTTTTATAGTCAAAACAAATTCAATATAATAAGAAGCATATAATTGTATTTAATGCTTTTGAGCTTTCTGGTTCCATTTCTAATTCCATCTAACATTGTTGTTGTATTTTGGTAATGTTGAATTTCACCATACTTGACTGCAATTTGTGAAAGTAGAATCAGAGGCTGAAAATTTTCAAAATAATCAACGACATAGATCAGTTAAAAGAAATAAAATCAAACAGATTTAATAACTTTAATAATATGAATAATCCGAAAAACTATGATTTTAAAAATTTTATTTTTAGCTATCAACAATGGATATCATTGGAAACCATATTAAATTTGAGATTTAATAGTGAAATCGATTCTTAAATCCAATTAATGTTGAAAAAGTTATCGCATTTCAAAGTTCGAAATAGAAAGAAATTAAAAATGTGACTGTTCATTTTCCAAAATATGAAAGAGGCCTGTGCGCTCTTGAAATCTAACTCAATAATAATATTATATTATAGATTATAGCTGATACTGTACAAAATGACAAGATGTACTATGTCGATGACAAACTGATACTATGGAAACAAAAATTTAAAGCTACACATTGAAACTGATACTAATCAGAAGCTAAATTGATACTGCAAAGAGGCATATGTGATATATACAGATACAAAAAATTATTCTAAGTGTTGAAATTGATATTATAGACAGATAGAACATAAAATGTAAACTGACACTCATTAGTGTAAGTAAGAATTAATTTTAACTTACATTGCCAACTTTTGTATCATTCAAAAATTGTTTCACAACAATGTCTTTAAGTTTTCTTACATCCCATCATGCAAATCTGGGTAAATCCTCAGCAAGTTGCCTTTTAGGTTGTATGAGGTTCATTTTCTCACAAATGCAATACTATAAACATTTAAAGATATGATTAGATAGGAATGTTGAATATAATATATTTTTTCAATTAATAATATTTGCATAGAACATCTTACCAATGGAAGCATGGAACATCCAGACATGTTTCTTGGCTTGGAGATAAACTTTTTGACAAATTTACTGAAAATTTTCTCTATTGTTTCTGGCCATGAGACAGTTTATATTGTTTCACTATCAATCAAATAGGGTAGAATTCCCCATCTTAGTTTTTGTTGGTTGTTGGGAAAGAAAAATGTCAATAGTATTTGCATTATTATCAACAAAGGCAGATCATCTTCATTTTCTTTTTTCCTTTTTGATATTTCTTGTTTTATTCTTCTTTCCACAACATTTCTTGTTATGTAAGTACATATGCCAAAGTTTCTAGTTGCAAACTCTTTGCAATCTGGTGGAATGATTTTGCCCGTCAATTTTTTTTGTTGGTCCTATGTTATTTTCCTTTTAATGACAGCCCAAACAGCAAACCTATATCTTTGGCAGTAACCTTCATTTTGTCTTCTCCTAAGACGAAGGTATCAGTTTTCATACAGTAGCAGCTGTATAAAGCGTTCAAGTTTTGTTGATGCTTTTTCCATTCTTTCATTGTTATTTTTTTTTCATAGATGACTTTGAAGTTGTTGTAAAAAGGTGTCTTCTTTAAGATGTCAAATTGCTTTTTGGTCAATCCATTATTTTCTTTGATCAGTTTTAATATCTTGAAGGCAGCTTGTAAGCCACATCTATAAGCAGTTTCTGCCTTAACATTTTCAGATTTTGATATCTGTTTGTTTGTTTTGATGTTGTATACATGCTTTTATTACATGGATTGACAAAATCATCATCGTCTTATTTCGTGAAAATGTGGCATTAAGTTGTTAGTGAAAATGTGGCTTACATTTGTGTTATCTTTGTTACAAATTACAATGAAAGTAATTTGTATAATTAAAAAGTATAAAGTTCAAAGAAAGATAAAGTGATTATCATGTTTATAAGGTGTATGTATCATTTTGGTTCAAACAAATAGTATATCAATTTTAAGATATGATGTTCATAAAAACAGATAGTAGGTATCAGTATTGCATTACATTAGTGTCAATTTTATATTTGTGATAGAAAATTTTCAATTATGGAGTAGTAAATTCCATCAATGATAGTGGGTATCATTTTATGAATATAACTATATCGGTTTTGTTATAAGTAATGAATAATTTTTTAAAATTACAAAGTCTTGTCTTCAACAAAACAAACAATAGGTTCATTTTATGAAATATATGTATCAGTTTGTTATACAGTGGGCATCATTTTGTGAAATATATGTATCATTTTATTGAAAAATTACAACAATGACATAAGAACTAAAACATTTTATACAGTGGGCACCATTTTGTAAGAATTTAGTATCTGTTTTCCTAGAAAAAAGATGGTGAAATAATTTGTAAACTAAAACAATCAGCTACACACAATTAGACAATAGATATCACTATTGCAGGTTGTTGGTATCAGTTTTTATGTGTGCTGAAATTAGTTTTTCCAAATACAAGTTATCACGTTAATTCTAATAGATGTTTGGTATCATATTTTCAATATATTAGTATCAGTTTTGTAACAAATGGCAATTGTCTTCTAAGCTTTTTAACCAACTACTAGTATCAATATATTAGTATCAGTTTTGCAGCAAATGTGCTTTTTAACCAAATAAGCTTTATCTTCTACCAAACAAACTATAGGTATCACTTTTTTACCATGAAAATCTTTAAAACTGATATGGCTTGTACTTTTACCATGTTGGCTTGATCATCTTCATATTGCTCAGCTGCTATTTGGTTTCCCTTACTTGTTTGTGCTTTTTTCCTGTTAAACATATTAACACTATTAAATACATCTAATGATTTAATAGTATCGGTTTAATAACTTAATGGTATTAGTTGCCTGTTGAAGTTGCTGCTGAATTATTTTTTCATTTTTCATCTTCGATCTTAATTCTCTTTTTGGCATTTGTTGTACAGTTGATTTGTCACCAGGTGTTTTTTTTCTGCATTGTTTCTTCATTTTTCTGTAAAATAAGTTCAATAGTATCATAATCAATCTAAAATGGTTTTGTTAAGCTTTATTTCATAATATCATTTGCCTTTTCTTCTTGTAACATCCCGCCTTTTCGCACACTTTAAATCGACACATGTGCCAATTCAAACCATACGGTAGGACGGATTGTTATGGGGTAAATAAGAAAAACAGAGAAGAGAAAAAACTAAAAAGAATCTCACAGCGGAAGGATAAAATATAATAATAAATATACAGTTCATAAAACTGTTTACAAAACATTTGATTCTTCTTCATACAATAAATGTCAGAGTTCACATACCAATAAATACCAATGCAGCGGAATTAAATAGTGTAGTGGAATAATATAGTAGATAGTAATACTACAAATCTTCGTCTTCGTCCTCCAGAATAAAATCTTCAAATCCTGAAACGCTCGGACTGACCCGAGCGAATTGAAAAGACAAAACACTCGAGTCAGAACTAAAAGATCTTATGTAAGTTAAATCAACATGGATAAATATGAGTGCAGTAACTTAAAAGATGCTCGAGATTCACATCTCTTAAGGATCCGTTAAACTATTTACTATGTAGTATATTTCGCTATTATAATAGTGTCTAATTGTAAAATAAACTTACTTTTAAATAGCGTTAAAGAGTTACCCAATCTCCCCTTAACACAATAATAGTCCCAGTAATCCATCCAATATCATAGTCCCTCCTGATCGGGAAGCCACCAGAGGATACCACACGGGCTACGGGAGAAATCCAAACTCGTCGAAGGCTCGGTATGGTAGGTGACACGGCACAACTAGGCAATGCCAGGGTAGATATACCAATTACGCTTTCGGGTCGATGGTAACGCGTAGCGCGCAGCTACCGCCCACCTCAAACAAACTTCCCCAAATCAAAGAAATCAAAAGTGAAGGTGGTCGCCAAATCAATCCAAAGTCAGAGTATAGTATCGAAGGAAAGTGTCCGATCAAAGGTGCTACCTTATTAATCCGTCAATCGCTCATATTTTAGCCACCTTATGCCAACTCACGGGAGTTGGGTCCACGTATTTACCTTACAGGAAACGCCGCCACCAACCTACTTCATTCTGGAATCTCCACCGCGTACACGGTTGTTAAAGTGGTTTTCGGAGTTGGCAGAGAGTATGACAACTTCCGATATCGGTCTCTTCAACAACCAAACGTTATTATAACACCGTGGTCTTTAAAAAATAGTTTATACTTTCAAAACCAGAATAAAGCATCTATTTTAAAACCATATAATTACGATATCCTTTCCATTTCAAAACAAACTCATTTGATATTATTTTTATAAAGCCCAAATTAATATATCATTTTATTTCAAATATATTTCTTTTCCAAAATCATATTGCTTTAAAAAATTTAATATCTGGAAACCAAACATTTGAATTATGACTTTCAAAACATATTACTTCGAAACTCATAGCTTTAAAACCATATTCGAAAACTTAAATGGTTTGGATATTCAACAGTATATAGAATAAAATAGTTTGAATTTAAAATTACTTTATAAAATAATTTCCGCGTCTTCACAATTTTATTCATTTAAAATTTAGTCTAAATCCATAAATTTTAAATTCACTTTCATTTAAATAAACCACTTCAATTTCAATATATTTCTAACTTTTAGTATTTAACGGTTTCAAAACTTAAGGTTGGAAATTTATATTCACAAATTCATTGTCCTATTATTTAGTTTTGAAATGTTTACATAATAGATCAAAGTCATTTGAATTAAAATTCCAATTACTAACAACTTAAATATTTCCTTCAATTTATTATGCTAGAAATATTCGTTTAATTTATCTTAAATAAAAATCCAGTTATAAATATCATACCTTTAAAATTTCCAATTTTAATAAGTTTACATCAACTTATGGAGAGAAGTTTTTAAATAAGTTCCATCAAATAAATTTCCAATTTACCTCCCAATCTTAACTGATTTAAATCATTAAAACTCTATATATACATACGATATTTTAAACATGTACTTAACCATTTAACATAAATAATCAAACTCCGTTGTTCAACTTATTTATTTTTATTTAACCGATTTAAACATAGCTTAAATTTAAAATTTTAACTATATATGTATATATAAAATATATTTATATAATATCCAAATTTAATATTTATTAAACCGTATCTTATCCAAAACATGGAAATTATTTCAAAATAATTTATATACATAAACCGCGGTGCATGTATATAATTTTCTATCCTATGGTCAAGTGATACAGATATTTATCATTTCAATCCGCAATTTAAAAATAAAAAATACGGTTGTATATCATTTCAAACCGCAATCCCGAATGAAATGAAAATGCATAATAACTTGCAGTTTATATAATATAGAACACATCATCCATTCACCCAATATCAATCATCAACCAATTTGTTTCAATCATGGTCAATTTAAACAAACATCAATAGAGCATATAAAATATAACAGGTATCAACGAACAGTTTATATTCAAAATAATAATAATAATAAATAAATAATTGTTTAACTAGCAGTTTATATGCAAAATAAATAAATTTTAACTGTCAATTTATATGCAATAATAAAAATAATTAACAGTTAAATTAAATAAATACGATTTAACTGAGATGATGAATAAAATATGCAAATCAGTCATAAATAAATTTCTACTCATATCTTAAATCAATTTAACAAACATAAGAAAAATTTGAAGTTGTGAGTGGGTTAAAACACTCACTTTTGGGATTTAAATTGAATTTAAATCCAATTTAAACCCAAAAATTTGACGGTCTCCAAATTCGTCCAAACCAGCATCAAAGTGTCCGGAATTTTATTACGATCCTAACAAAAAAAGTCGCGTGTGAAACGGAGCTCGTATGAAAAAGTTAGGAAAATTTGAAGATTGGAAAATTCTGGCCTCGAGTCGACTTCGGGTTCAACTTCGGTCCACCGCCTCAATTCCCCGGTGCTTGCTTGGAGTTTTTGCCAAAACGACCCGGAGCGACCCGAGTAACTTTCTTCCTAACCTGAAGTAGATGCAGCGTTTTTGCCTCTGAAACTCGAAGCGCGACCAAAAGTTGCTGCAGATCCAAATTTTTTTTTTTTTTGGAATTGAAATTGGATTAGGAAGATTATGGTTTGAGGTGGAATGAGGAAGAACATACGTTCAGAATGAGGAATAAGCAATGACCTAGGGTTTATAACCACATATATATAGGCAAACAGAATAGAAAGAATGAGCTAGGTTGGATTTGGGTTTTGAACGATAATTGACTCGAAAAGCCCGTTTCGATTCCGGAACGGAAAAGGGTCAATCCATATATCAAAATATATGTTTAAAAATATTTTAAACGCGATGGAAAAAGTTTCACGTCCAAATTCCATCGTACGAAGAAGTTATGCTATATTCAAATTTTCCAAATTGATTTCAATTGATCTAAATTGCATAAATTTCAAGGCGTTTCGAGTCCGTACGATCAAACTACAAGTCCGATCGCTACGAAACTTGAAACACTATTATAATTCACCGTTACGGATCCGATGAAACTTGTTTCGTCGAAATCCGAGTCAGTGGCCAAAATGGCAATTTTTCCATTAATTAAATAAATTAAAAATTAAATTAATTAAATCCAAATTTAAATTTCAATTTTAAAATTTCCAATTTCAACATTTTAAAATTCTTAACCATTTACAAGGCTTCGAACAAAATTTAAATGTCAATAATAGTTGGTTTATTTATCATTTCCAATGTAAATCTACATTTCAATATTAAATTTCAATTTCATTAAATTTAGAAATTAAAAAAAATAAAACTCCAAAATCCACTATTTAAATTCTTACCCTTGTTATTCGAGTCTTATTAAATTTAATATTTCAAATAAATTAACAAAGCTTGGTTTTCACTCCTTAAATCTACCAATTTCCATTTTATAATTAAAATTAACATTTATTACATCTTATAGAATTAATCATTTCAAATGACCAATCACATCTACTATATCTGCACAAATTTATAAACTAGTATATTTTTGTCATTTTATTTCCCTTAGATATTTATAATAACTAAAAACAAATTCACATATCAATTTAGTGTCAATTATTCCAGTAAATACAGTGTTCAAATGTCAACTGCAATTAATCCAATTAATTGCAAATTAATTCCAATAAATTTGATTTTATTCGATTACAACTAAATATTCAATCAATTATTACTCAACTAACATAGTTAACATTGTTTTATATTTCATTACATTAATATTTCTATATACATCTTAGATTTGTATCAACGGTTATACTTAAAAATGTGAATCTTGTCAATTACGCGTATTAATTAAGGTTTTAAACTCAATAAACAAAATTTCCTAAGTCATTTATCAAATTTGACAATCCCTAACCATTTGTACTACATTCCATATTAATGTAATATTTATTAGATTTTATTTCAAATTAACGTACATCTTAACTTCCCTTGATTGAGATGTGATTTTCCAAATTTTTATTTATCATACTAAATGAAATAAACAACATACAGATTGTTACCTATTTTCTTTACTTGCCTTTATAGGTTTATTACTTAACAATTACCGTTTTAAAATTTCGTGTATACACAAATTTTATATTTCGTAATCATATTCAATCAATTACGTATTACTTTCCAGCAAGTATATGATTACTTAGAGAACGTTGACTTTTATTCAATTACCATTTATTGAAATCCACATTAATTAATTTTATTAAATGCTTACATTTATTTCTCTATATCCAATTTGTTTCAACTTTATTTACATTAATACTATTCCCTTAATTTGGTGATTATTTATCAACTTGTTCAAAACTTATTACCTAAATTTCCGTTATTATAAACCTTTATTTGTTCATTTAAATTAAATTTTAAATTCCCAATTCAATCAAATATTTCAACATGCAACTTATAATAACTGCTTACAAGTATGAATGGAATCATCATTTATTCCAATATTATCTTAATTTACATTAACATATTAATTGATTTCCTTTTAATGAATTTTATATCCAGGTATAATATTTACCCCATTTCATTTATTGAAATTTATTCAAATTGCTAGTAAATAGGTTTTAAGTCACCATTTATATATTTTATTTTAACGTTCGTTTCAATATTAGTTTATAAAGTTTTCATTTCTACTAAATTTAATTACAAAAACTCATTAATTCACCCAAACTAAATCAACGAAATTTACGGGTCGTTACACTTCTGTTCTTTTTTCTTTATGTTTCCTTTTTGTTCTTCTTTTCCTTTTTTGTTGTATATCTTCTTCCATTGTTCTTTTTAATAATCTTAATTTTGCATATTCCTGCAGCATCTCTACTGCAGGTAGGATATTTGCTTCATGAAGATTATGAAATACAGGTACTATGGTATCAAATTCACGTTCTGGGTTTTCAATTTCAATTCGATTCTCGGATTGAGGTTCTTTGTTGCCAGATTCGAGCTGAAAATCAGAATGAGGCTCTAAGGTATTAGGTTTTTGTCAAATATCAGATTGAGGGGATAAGTTATCAGATTCGTGCTCAAACTCTGCTTGTTTTTTATTTTCTGACGAATGCGATTGAGATGGAGGTAGCGATTTTGCTGTGGTTTCGTTTGCCCTTTCTTTCTTAATTTTAATTTTTTGTCGTGAAGATGAGTGGATTTGAAAGTCGACCAAGAAGACGAAAGAAGAAAATGGAGAAAATTTTTAACGCACGAATGGGCTTTAGGTCTGTCTTTTTGAAGAAATTTATTTGTGCGTGTCCTTATGAATAAAAAATTTAAATTATTTCTCCTTTAAACAAAATTCCCTTAACATAATTTATGTACGATACCTTCAAATTGTTCAGAAGTTACTGTTTTTTTTTCTTTTTTTTAACTATATGGTAGGTTTTTTTTCTTTTAGCCAAGTGGGAAGCTCTAATGCTTGTAAATACCTAGATATAATGTTTTTTTAATTACCCGGCGATAACATTTTCAAAGCCTTTGTAAAAAAAATAAAAAATTTATCTCTTGTTGATGATGTCTGTTGATAAAAGGCCAGGAACTAAAAACTCTATGTCATGCATATTTTTATTTGTACTCAATACAACATCACTAAAAATAAATTCATGATTCGCTAAGTAAAAAACAACGTCAAAATCATATGCACCTACCTTTTATTAAGTTTGTGTGCTTATTAAATTTTGGTCATGTTCAAAAGTTTGTTTACATCTAAGTTCATCGTCATTGCTATGAGAGTTCCTACACCAAAAACTACCCATCATGATGGGAATCATTGATAAAAGAGAAAATCAATGAACATTACGGATCAAATCTTTGGTATAAGCTTGTAAAATACACAAACATACAAATATGTTAGAAATGCACTTAGGACACATGTTTACTTAAAATTCATTATGTTACAATCAGGTATAATTTCATAAGTTAAAGATTAGTCAAACAAAGAGCTAGAAAAGATACCATCTGGTATCCTTTTTTGGAAACAAATGCCATCTAGTGTTTGGTAAAAAATAAAGAATTAACATAAATCTCCTTGCTTTATTTAGACTTATGAGTAACTGAGTTGCATATAAATGAAAGTCTATTAGGTAGGTAATAAAGGTAGTTATAAAGATGCTACTTGGTCATGTTTCAAAATTTTGTATACCATTTATTTTACTTTTCACTTCCAAGTGGGAAAGAACATCTGCACGTTATCTTTGTGATATCTTTAACTGTCAAAAGAATTTGCAACCTATGAGCTTTTGCTACTTTAACCTTGAGCCTAAAATTGGATAAGGCGTATGTACATCCACGTTTTACACGTTATGCCACAAATAGTGTATTATTGAAGCTTCTAATGTCATGCATAATAGCTCAGAATAATGGAAATGATTTTGATGCGATTCCAAATTTTACTTGCATATACTATACGTAAATAGAATACATTCAATTGTGTACATAGAACCATTAATGATCTATGGCTCATAGTTTAGCGTAATTATCTCCAATCATGTATGTACAAATAGCAACCGAAGAATGGCAGTTTGTGTTCACATGTTACTTACATGGAGCATACTGTAAGTTTCAAGATTTCAGCTTAAGGAGTTATTGTCACTTGGGTTTATAAAGATATTAAAGGTCCAATTTTGATCGCTAGCCAAAGTGTACAAAAAGCGATACCACAATAGGATAGATGCTTGTAGCGGTTGTGCCATTGTGGGTGATAGCGCAAGCAATGGTCGATTAGGCTTGCTGCTCCATAGTATATCCATTAGGTGGCTTGATATCGATAATCAATGAGTAAAAATGTCATCTTTCGTTAGCTAAACTATACGTAAATAGAATGGTCGATTTTCCTTTATACTTAAACGCATAATTAGTTTCAAAAACCAACTGCAGTAGCAAAAGTTAAAGCAACGGATCAAAGATTCAAATTAACATATGTGAAACATAGGAATTTTAAATAATAATTTTTTTTAGATAAACTGGTCAGATATATATAAAACAAAAGTAGTCGGGCTGTAAATTATACTCATTTCATAGTAGATATGAAATTAAAGTCGTTGGACCATGATATTTTAGAAATTATACTCATGTCAAAGATCATACAAAAAAAGAAATTAGCAGCAAAACTTTCATCATCACAAAACAGAAAGCCCAAATAATGAATATCACAAAAATATATTTGGGAAAACATAATTAACCGTACAATTAAAGTAGTAGTTGATTTAAAAAGGTAATTCAAAATGGAGTATATAAATTATATTACACTTCTTTGCAATCACTTTGCGCTATTAAACGGAGGTAAATGTTGGTTTTCCAACTTTTTAAATTTGCATCGGTAAATTTATATCTTATTATTATGAGTCATGCTATTCTACTTTTTTAGTAGGCATGCTTCTGTGTATTAGTATATGCTACAATAATTATTGTAAAAGACTGCAATATATAGGTAATATATATATATGTATTAGTATATGCTACAATAATTATTGTAAAAGACTGCAATTTATAGGTAATATATATATATATATATATATATATATGTATATGTATATGTATTAGTATATGCTACAATAATTATTGTAGAAGACTGCAATTTATAGGTAATATATATAGTACGATACTTCAAATAAATGTTTTGAAATAGTAATAACAACTTCAAATACCGATGTTTCCTACAAAAAATAAGGTAAAAGGATGAAATAAATGTGAATGTGAAGAAACAATACTTAATAAGCTATCTGTTAATTGCCTTATTGCGTTCACTGTGGAATGGTTTGTTTGAGTCTAATCGGTGTGTTAACCAAAATCATGTAATAAAAATAAGGATTTAAATCACAAATCAAACTATGAAATACTGTAGAATAAAAATTCATTTCATCGACAGTGGAAAAAAATGGTAGAAGATAGGACATAATATACTATTGGCCTTTTTACATAACATTAACAATTTAGGGGGAAAATGAGAACAAAAGGTGGGCAAGGCTTGTGAAGGGAAGATGTAAAACTTCCAACTCAGTAGGAAGAAAATATGATAAACATTGTTATAAACGGTAGAAGTAGTACTGGAACCATTTCACATGCAGCATTAGATCTAATTTGGCATGTAGTAAACCTTTGTGAAAACATGAATATGTAGTATGAAAATAAATCTAAAACGATTTCTTTGAATCTCATGTTCTTTCTAGCTTAAAACCTTTGCAATGGAGTAAAAAACGGTGCAGTTAAATTACAAATTAAATCTAAAGCTTTAATGTGAATATAATCAAATATCTAGTTTGAAAATAGTGTACTCAAATGAAAATAATTTAGGAAATCACCAACTTTTCTACTGCAGTGGTGGAAACCCTAAAACTGCACAGCAAATCAAGAAAAACAGGGGTAGAGAAATTGCAGAGAAAATCATACACCAATGAAAAACTAAATATCCAGGCAGTAACAGCCACCAAATCAGTAGCAGGAAACAACATAATAGCAAAAGTTGCATTCAGAAAACGATTAAAATCAACGCCAAGCATCAGTTGAGAATTTTGTTTTGCATTTCCTATCTTGCTCTACCCAGGTATAGATCCTCTAAAACTTAAACCAAACTGAAGGTGCTTGGCCAACAGGTCGAATCATATGTCAGATGTTGAGCTCGTTGCAAAGAAATATTTCTATTATACGATACAATTAACAAAAGTTGAAATTTAGGTAATTTACAAAAATAATTTTAATTTAAATTGCTAGATAAGCCACAACTTGGAGCGGGGAAAAAGAGTTTCTCGTGTTATATAATAAAATGTGTATTGTTCAGCATGAGTAAATTACTAATTAATATTATCAAACTATCAGTTTGTTACATTTGTTTGCAACCCCTAAATTTTATCTATATTTAGTACGTAGTCTTTAAATAATATAGTAAAGTTTAAGAAGATCGTAAGATTTAACTAATGGCTTTAGCAATGTTATTTTTGAACTATATATAGATAAAAGATATAGTAACAGTAATATGCTTGTTCTACCAATACTGGTCAGGGGAAGGCCAGATAGATACCCCGGTAAGCCTAGAATATTAACAATGCATCAAACCATACAGGGCAATAATTTTGCCTACAACGCTAACGTAAGCATTGTTATAATGATAAATTTAGTTTTCTTTTAACAGTAATGCATTGTATGGTAACGTTTTTGACTATGATATTAAATTAGTAAATCAACAGGTCAGTAGCTATGGTTTCATTGTTTGTTGTTAATGGGTTAACGGTTATGGATAACAAAAAAATGAAATTAAATGGAAAATTAAAAAGAAAGCCCAAGGCAACTTACTTAAGTATTAAGTTGGACCGAGCTTCTTGTAATTGCAAAGTTGCACACTCCTAAATATGTGCTAAACTTTGACAAAACATCAAGATCTGGAGCGGAAAGAGGAACGCACGCAAACAAGAAATTATAGAATAATTAGCAAAGAAAAAAAAGAACATACATGTAACAATTTGTGCAAACTACCATATTCGCATTGGTTGACATAGTTAGGCAACGTCTTTACCATTAGAGAGAGACAACGAACACTAACAACAGCAACGCTTAAGTTAAACATGAAAAATATACAAAAATAACTAAATACACGGTAAAATTTATTTAGACCACTGCTGTAACAGAAGATTTAACTTAGTAATGAAAAGGATGAAATTTGCGAAGTTATTGTGGCCAAACTAATTATCATTAGTACAAACATTGAATGTTTTGCATATTGCTTATCTTTATCTAGTTCTAAGAAATCACAATGAGTAAAAACAGGTTACATATGTAATGGTATACATCATAGAAAACACAGGGGAATGGGTTACTAAAGTTAATCACCAAGAGCGTAAACATTTTATGTTAACGTAGTTGAGCACATAAATATGCATAGATCAACAAACAGCCATAATGGTCGAAATATCACTCCTAGGTTACGTGATGGTTGTTAACCCAATGCCACTACATCACCATCCGATGCAATCTTTTGGTCCGATCGTGAAATTTCAAAATTGCCCTTTACTCATATATAATTTAATGCCCATCTATATATGTTACTAAATCCCTTAAAAATTGGATCTAACAAATAAACTCACTTTACAAATTCAACACGCGTCTTTACAAATATTAATAAATATTAATATCACTTAAAAATAGAACCTGACAAATAGTTTTTTAAATTCTTATCAAATCTTAATATCACTTTACAATAGGATATAACAAATGAAATTCTTTTACAAATTCTTTAGGTATTAATTAACTAAAAACAGAAATATAAATTCAAAATATAAAAAAATTTAGATATTGGAACTTAAAAATAAAAATTCAACCAAACTATGCTGAGTCAACAAAATACGACTAAATATTTATATAAATTATTTTTTTGAGTACTTTGAAACGTATAAAATTTGTAGAACAACTCACACGCGAAGCGCGTGCCGTAACGCTCGTTTAATAATAGTTGTAATACATTTAGTGTCATATTTTTTCGTTTTGGGTAAACTACCAACAATGATAATCTATAGATCTTACGAAACCTTAATATCACATAAGAATATGATCTAATAATTTAACTTTCTTTACAAATTCAATGTCCATCTACAAATATTTTCAAATCTTAATATCAGTTAAAAATAGGAATTAACAAATAAACTTTCTTTCTCAAATTGTACTTTGTTAATAAATAATATAAATAAAAAAGGTAAACTAGCAAAAGATGAGATATCGCAATTTATAAATAAAAATTCAAACTAAATACACATGATTTTAAGGTCAGAATATGACAGTATTGATGCAAATCATTTTATCTTGAATGCACTAAAAATATATACAATTTGTAGAAAAATAATTCATGTGGGATGCGTGTCATCATCACGGACATAGTGTAGTGTTGTACTAAAAAGTAATTGCAAATAGCCAATACGCACATGCACTGATTTATTACCTTTATCACTCTCCAGCCGAGTCCATTTTCCACGTGCCCGCAAAGGAAATTTAAAATCCTCATCTAGGGTATACAATTTGCACAGCAATGTCACTTTCTAGAAATACCGTAGGGCCTAAAACATCGATTTCAATTTGTGCACAACCATCAAATTCAAAAACCTAAGTAAATCGTTGTCGTTTATAGCCTCCCGAGTGCAATTTCATAGCCTAAACTCGGGACTTGTAGGAGTAGCCATCACTATGTGTTTTGCTTAGGGCTACACAACTTTTTAGTTGTATTAGTGTTATACGAATGGACAAAAAAATCGAATTATGTTTAGAATTTCATATATCGGTGGGTTTGCTAGCAATCGGCAGATTCTTGACCAAATAGAGGATGGGTGACGCCAACTAAAATTCAAGCTGAAGTCAATACCTCAAGCAAAGCACTGCCAAAAACCAATGAATTAAAGACTGTAAATTTAAGCCTCTAGTCAATGAATGCGGGATACACTTGCAAATATTTACTTCTTTATATTGTGTTTATTTGGTGAATGAACTTAGATTTGCTGGGTGTGTATATTGATTGTTTTTTACTTCGCGGGCATCCAAGTATTAAGGTATAAATACAAGGCTCCAATACTTTTTTAAAGCAAAAAAAACGATACATTATTCTGCAGTGCTGCTTATCCTCCCTTATAACCGTAGCCCTCGATGGTTCACATGGACGTTTTTATCCATGGTAGTTTTGCTGATTGCTTCATCTTTCGAAAGCAGTGAATGACTGTGGGAGACGACCGTGCAGGAATAATTTGACATGTTTACTATGAATTATTTTAGTTTGTAATTCGCCTAATAAGGCTTTGTTTAAATTGTTATTTTGTATATGTATCATGTTTGATTTGGACTGCTAAGAGCCTTAGATGTATTGTAGAGCATGTGCTTTTGTAAATTCTTTTGCAAGTTAATAAAATATAAAGTTGCAAAGGAATTATACTGCAAGATCTCGATAATTTTTCAGAATTGGTATTGTTATCTAAATATACTTATGTGTTTGTACACGTACACACGTATCGACATGCTTAAATGTACATACAATACACACATACATGAAAAAGGCAAATTAAAATTAAGTTATTTTTGTGATTTGATACCGATTGCAGACCAAATGTCAATCTTTATAAATTTTAACGATTAACTTTTGGTCTTTAAATTTTAAGATCGAAAATTTCAGTTTTAAATGTTTTAGGACTTGATAATTCAAGCTTCATGCATCGCTATCTTGCGCGAATCTTCATGTGAACTCGCGGCTTTACACTTTTGTGCACTCAAATGGACGATGGCTTTCTACGCAGGCGGTGCTTCAAGGATGGGCGTCCTCCGCAGCTTTCGAAAGATGAAGCAATTAACAAAACTACCATGGATAAAAACATCCATGTGAACCACCGAGGGCTACGGTTCCAAGGACGGATAAGCAGCAATGAAGAATAAAGTATCATTTTTTTTGCTTTAAAAAAGTACCGAAACGCTGTATTTATACTTTAAAACTTGGATGTCTGCCAAGTAAAAAAACAATCAATATCCACTCCCAGCAAATTCAAGTTCATTCACCAAATAAACACGATATAAAGAAGTAAATATTTGCAAGTGTATCCAACATTCATTGACAAAGATCTATTATTTTGTTCTGAGAAATTTTCAATCAAAAATGAATAATCTATAAAAATATGTAAAACTATGATGTACCGGTAGATTTTAGTGCATTATCAGTAGCTACTTCTCCCTTTTAAAATGAATGTATTTTTATATCACAAACAAGCCACAAATCAAGATGATGTTTTCTAAAACAACATAATTATTGCAATAATCATGATAAGATGGATGCCTCAACATATAGATCTCGTTGTTTCATTGACACAAAGAGAAGTAACTGAATCAAAATATATTTTTGTTTAAGACTCCATTGAGGTGCAAAATGTGTGATAACTAATTCATCCTTTCATATAATCATAATTGCAAATCTTTTATTCAATTTGTAGTAAATCACATAAAATACGATGGATACACAAATCGCATAACATAAAAAAGATACGAACCATTTTAGAAAATCGTTAAGTCCACGATGAGTAAACATAACCTAAACTAATTATTTTAGAGAATATACGACATAATAATCAGCATCAAAAGTTTTGTGTGTCCCACCTATATTTATATACAACATTAATCAATAAAGACCTAACTTGAGTTGAAATAACCGATAAGCTATAGGGGACTTAAAACAAACGACTTGTCGACATTATTTCCGGTAGTAGAAAACAAGCGAAAGATAACCAAAATTAAACCTTTTACACGTGTATCAAATCTAAAAGAACAATTTGCCTACATTATCTAATCTCTCAAACAATATGTTGACAAAACTAATTGCAAAAGAAGGAAAGAGGGAAATGACTGCATAATTAGCAGCAAAAAAAAACACCAATGAAAGGTAAATTGGAACTATCGATGGATGGTAGCACACTGATGCGGTTGATGGTCATGACCAAGGGATACAACAGTTAAATGCAATGGCATCGCAGCTGGTTGAAGGTGTAGAGGAATTATAAAACGATTAGATTTATGGTTGTAGCAAACTTCTTTTTTCTTTTTTAACGCATTGGTTGCCCCATGTGGGGGGTTGCCCTAGGCATGTGCGTACTGGGCCTAGCCCGTCAACCGGCCCTGACAATGGATGTCCTCTCGCATGCACAAACACAAGGTTTCACGGTCTCGATCCGTCAAAAAAATTAAACCCTTTGATCATTTTGACATTTTTTTGACTTCGATAAAAATTTAAATTGGTTTAAAACTATTTGCTCTTTATAACTTCTAACAACAACAACAACAAATACATTATTCTCAAAATAAGTTGGGATCGGTTAGAGAGGGAACCCAAAACTAAATAACAAAGCTAATTTAAAGGTTACAACAATACAATAATAATAATAATAATAAATTAAAGCCAAATAAGTAAATTAATAATAATGGTAACTAAGTAAAGTAAAAATAAAGATAAAAATCCATATATATGTATAAAAAATAAACAAGTAAATGATGATTAAAGTATAAATCGTAATAATGGTGTCGATACTAATATTGATCAAAGACCAAACGCTATGGCTTAGGCTCCTTTTATCTAGTCCTATAATCTAAAACTTATAAAACTCATAGCTCATGGTTCTGATACGTGAATCGCTAACTCCACGCGCTCATATCCGTTACCAGCTCTTCGGATACCTTCCACTCCTTCAAGTCTTTTTTTACTATTTCCTCTCATGTCAACCTTAGTCGACCTCTACATCTCTTTGAGCATACGACGCAGCATATAATTTCAACGCGTACAGGTTCTTCGGGCAGTCTTCGTTGGAGATGTCCAAACCATCTTAAGCGATGTTGAGTTAGCTTCTCCTCAATTGGTGCTACTCCAAGTTTTTCATGTAGATCATCATTTCTAATTTGATCTACTCTCGTATGACCACAACTCCATCGCAACATACACATCTTTGCTACCTTATCTTCTGGACATGTTGGCATCGCAGGCCTGATTGTCATTCTGTAGAACTTTCCTTTAAGCTTTTGTGGGACTTTCCTGTCACAGAGAATGTCAGATGCTTGTCGTCATTTCACTCATCTCGCTCGAATTCTAAAACTAACATCTTCCTCGATCTCACCATTACACTGCAACATTTATCCTAAATATCGAAAGGATTCCTTCTTAGGAACTATTTGTCCGGCCAGAGTGACATCTCCATTCTCTGACCGGACATCGCTGAACTCGCAAATTCATCTACGCTGTTTTGGTTCTGCTAAGCCATAATCCCTTTGATTCTAAAGTCTGTCTCCACGGCTCAAGTTTTCTATTAAGCCCAATCCTACTTTCATCAATTAGCACAAACATCATCAGCAAATAGCATGCACCAAAGAATCCCCTCTTGTATACCCTTTGTAAACTCATCCATCACTAGGGCAAAAATATAGGGGCTCAAAGCTGACCCTTGATGTAATCCTATGTTAATGGAAAGTCGCATACTTCTAAATAAATAAAAAATGAAGATCGTAGATTTTACTTGAAAATATCTAAAATTATATATATATATATATATATATATATATATATATATATATATATATATATGAAGAAAGATTAATTGTAAATGTTTTTAAAATTGTTGGAAATGATTTTAAAATTGTTAAGTGGATTATTAAAAAAATTGAACAAGTGCAAGTGGCTCCTACATTTGTGAATAGTCCCAACGATACTCTTCTGTGAGGAGGGATACCATGCTGACCACTACGCTCATGCGCACGCCGACCGACCGAATCGATTCGACCCGAGGCCGAGCTTGTTGTGGTGTAACACTTGTATTTTTGGACGAAATTGGTAAACGTTTACTGACTGTTATTTTTGTTGAGACGGTAAAACTTCAAATCCAAGTCTTGAGCCAACGGTCACCCCACGGCTCGGTAAAAAGTTCGACTTGATATTCTGTCTATTAAAACCGACTATTAAACGAAATCAAAAAATACGAACGACATTTTCTTTTGCAAGTAAATCTTCTTCTCCACGAAACTTTTTTCTCTCAAAATCGAGCAGTATTTTTGAAGTGCAACTTAGTCGAACCTGTTTGTGCAGACGGATCGATAACACAAAACCAATCAAGCAGAAGCTATTTTATCCAACAAGCGGCAGCGTTTGTTCGACTGTTAGCACCCTTGAGCAGAACGTCAAAACGTCTTAAAGATGGTGATGAAGTACACGACTCGGGCGAAGTTCATCTGTTTCCAGCAAATCAAAGATGACGCCGACAACGATGCCTTCTGCTGCAGATTTGGATGTCGCCGCCCCGCTTCACTGTTCCAGGTCCCCATGGTCTCTGTTGCGCCCTTCAGGTTTGAGGGTCTCCATTTCAAGCGCTGGAGATAGAAGACAGGTTTTTTTGACGATGAGAAAGGTGGCCACTATGCTAACAACAGATAAACTGCAGCTGCTGGACAGACCCGACGAAGCAGAGGCAGATCCATTGAAAGCATGAATTGAGAAATCAAAGGAGTTGCAGATCTGGACGGAGCGGGATTATCTTTGCAAGAACTTCATCCTCAACGGACTCATCGACGATCTCTACGACTACAACTCTGATAAAACAGCAAGGGAAATCTATGAAGCGCTGTAGAAAAAGTACAATTTATAGAATAATATTAGATGAACAATTTCAAGTGGCAGTTTTGATTGATAAGTTACCTCCCAGTCAGAAGGATTTTAAGAATAACCTTAGATATAAAACTAAGGAATATTCATTAGAAAGTCTAATAATCTGTCCCCGTATTGAGGAGAAATCTCGTACACAGAATATGAAGAAGTGCTTGTTTCAGGCAGCACTAAGAAAGCTGCAGTTGTAAAACCAAATATCAAAACTTTAATAATCAGAACCGCAAGCTTAATCAAAACCGCAACAAACATAATTTGAATAGAGATCAACAGAAATCACCCCAAAAGAATGACTTTGAACGGTTGTTTATTTGTTACAACCGTGTAAAACCAGGTCATATGGCATGTATCGGAACAGGCCAAGTCTTGCACCGCAGGCTAACATGACTGAGGAGCCTCTTACGGCTATGATTTCTGATGAGATTCACCTTGTTGGCGGATCAGAGGGTTGGTGGATAGATAATGGCGAAACACGTCATGTCTGCTATGACTGTGCTCTGTTCAAAACATACACGGAGACTAAGAACAAGAAAATGTTGTTAGGAGACTCTCACGCCACTATTGTTGCTGGGACTCAAACTGTAGAGCTGAAGTTTACCTCTGGGAATACCGTCATTCTGAAAGACCTCATGCACACTCCAGAGATGAGAAAGAATCTTATTTCGGATTATCTTCTTAGTAAGGTTGAGTTTACACAGACTATGAAGCTGATATGTACACCATCACTATGAATTGTATGTTTGTGAGTAGGGTTATGCAACTTATGGAATGTTTAAACTGAATGTTGAATGTAATAAAATGTCTGATTCTACTTATATGTTGTGGTTTTAATAGGTGGCACTGTGAACTATGTCATGTTAATAAACGAAAGGTAAAGAACATAAATAACTTAGGTACAATCCCTAATATGCCACTAAATGATTTTGAAAAATGCGATTTTTGTAGTCAAGCAAATATAACAAAAACCCCACATAAATTCATAATTAGAGAATCAGAACCCTTGGACTTGATTCATTATGATGTGAGCTTAATGGCACTCTGACTAGAAACAATCAAGTATATTCTTAAAGGCTAAATTGGGCTTTTTGGACACCCAATGACGCTCTTTTGTGAGGAGGGAGACCATGCTTGACGACCACATGCGCGCGCACCGACCGACCGAACCAACTCGACCCGACTCGCCTTCTACAAGGGTTCGCTTCTGGAAGTAGATCTTAAATGATGGGGTCTACCTTAATTAAGGTTTTAAATGACCAGAGTCTGCCTATTTTCCACATGGAAGTATTAAGTGATCTGTGAGATTTTATATGATTTCAGCTAGATAATATCATCGAGGAGCATGCTTCTAAAAATAGGGCTTAAATGATGGGGCCTGCCTTATTTAAGGTCTTAAATAACCAGTCTGTCTATTTTCCACTCGGAAGTATTAAGTGGCTTAGGTACCGTCTCTCACATTATTAGCTATTTATGATGTATGACTAGGATATGAGATTTTAGAAACCTGGTTTGGAATGGAATAATTTAAGTGGTTGGATTCGCCTTCTTTCCTTGTAAAGGAGTATTAAGTGGTTTTAATAGTTTTATCTTCGTAAACATATTCTTATTTTGAAATATACCAAGTACTGAAAAGGTAAGGCTCGAGGCTTCTATTCACCAGACACTTGTTGTTCTGACTCTCTCCTCATTACAACACATGTTAATGACGGAGTGATGACGGCGATGATGCTTAGAAATGAAGAAGATTGACTTAAGGAAGTATTTGTTATTATTACTTACTTTTGTGTATACCCATATATTTAGACAATTACTGTAACAGATATTATGTTACGAGCTTTATGGAGTTTTGTATTATGACATTTTTATGGCCATGAAATAAATGGATACACTTTGCTATTATGTTTTGTTTCCTCCGCTATGATTTTTGAAAGTTTAGTTATGACTCTGTACTACTATTTCTTAGTTCCACCAACAACTGACCTTAGAATAGACTTAAGTTAGATGGTCCTTTTCTGAATCGAAATTTAGATATGCTCCAGGGTGGGTTGTTACAACTGTATTAGGGTATTTTTATATGCACATGCCAAAAGATCTTAAAATATAATTTAAATTCATTTGCATTTCTTGACGGTTTGCAGAAGTACGTAAAACAAGCTTTAAGATCTAGGTTATGATTGATCGTTTGTATTTCATTTCGATCTAATTCTTAAAGTTCAAAAATCTCGGTTCTAATTTCGAAATCAGATTTTGTCAATTATTTTTCATATAGTTACACATGTATTTGTTTAATTTATTAAAACAGATGTATAATTTATCTTTAATTCAAAAGTAAGATATAGACGAAAAATGCTGATTAATTATAAATACTTATAATAATAAAAAAATGTTTATTCATTACTTCATTTTTTTACCTTTTTAGTTACATCATTTATATATTTCATGATTTTGTATGTTTGCCAAGCTAAAATTTCAAATTTTTAATTTATATTCATATATAAATTATTTTTAATTTCTTATGTATAATTTGAAATTCAGTAATATTTTTATTGATTTGGAGTTCCGATTTGGTTTTGCTTCGTTCCCACTGAAACCGAAACAAAACAATCAAAATCTTGGTGTTTCATTTGAAACCTCAAACCTTGCGTAAAACTCTAAAGTCTAAAGTTCGCATTACATAACGTAGCATGTTTGTGGAATACCTACTGATATGCAAACAATATTATTAGTTTTTAGTAGTTCTTTTCTTCAACTTTTAGCTTGATCAATCCATATTAATATTCTAGTCGGTCAAAAAAAAAAAGAAACCGAATGTTCAGAATTCAAGACTCCGGTTGCAGGTGAATATTCAAGAAACCTATTGTGGTACCTGTTCGTACTCTAATAGACAAGAAGATAGTCAGGTGAGATAAGTTGATGGCAAGGAATCATAAATGCAAGAATAGCGGACAATATCGGAAACCAATTTCAACAAAAACAAATTTATCAATGCAAACTCCATGGATCGAGCAGTTACCTGTCTGTCCATATGCAAAACAAGCGGCTTTCGTTCTTCCGAACATAGTTGGTATAATAGGCTTACAGTCTGACGATAAACCTGGTTACAGCATATGTTTAGCATCAAATATCAGACCAACATAATTCGGAAATTCTGATTAGTACAACAATCACAGAAATTAATAAATGACTGGAAATAAGGTACCTCATCAGTAGAAACGTTCTCATCCAAAATAGCATCAAAACATACCTCACGTTGCTCTAAATGATTAGTACATAACTAGTTAGCAATTAAAAGCGAATAAGAGAGTGCAACCTCTTAGAGATATGATTTATGTAAATTAATGAAAAACAGATAAACCGTATAAAGAATACAGAGGGTGGTCTAAGATGGTCTAAACTGCATAATGAAAAATGATCAACAAATGCATTGCGAAGTTACTTTCAAGATGGTTATGGTCAACAATGTAAAATGTATGTCAGATGTTTAAGATAATTTGTGTGTTCTTGAATGAAATGGAGTTTATCACGTTCAACACAAAAACCATGTAGACAAATCAGAGATTCATCAGCACCATCATAAAATTCAAACAATTCATGTTATGGTATGCAAAAATCGGTCTTAAAAGCCATTAAAGTTGCTTTGGTTCTTTCACTCTAATGGCTAAAATATCTTTTACTGTTACAGTTGCAGAAGACGTGAAACTAACCTATAAAGCGTGATTGTAATCTTATATAAGCATTAGGTGATCGGATATATAATGACTTATTCTGAGGACGCACCACACAAAAGTGAAACACTTGTGTTGAAAGGAAAAAAAATATTTCAGATCAGTCGATGGTTTGCTAGTTGCCCAAGAAAATAACTCTCTTGATCAAGTGAGACCATGACATTGACCAGTTCTAGTCGTAATTGTATCAGTTTTAATAGGAATAAACAAATTTCAAGACATTTTCATATTTTACCTTCGACGAGCAGGTATAAAGTCAAATAACACAATCGGCATAGAAGAATAGTACAAATCCAAGACAAAAAGGTTATCGTTCCTAGAAAGATGTAAAGCAGCATCCTAATATGAGTTGATTTCTTATACTGGAATATCTTAATCGGTGTTGTGATGGGTTGTTGGTAATATTATATACAACATACAACAACTAAAAAATTGATATGTAGGGTAATTTAAAAAACAACAACACTAAAATGGACATCATATTCAAAAAGTCACTGTTAAATGCACTACATAATCAAATAAGTGGTTTAAAAATAACCAGTAAGAATAAAATAAGATAATAAGTTTACAAACCTTTAACTTAGGTTCACTGACAATCAAATAAAACATCACGTACAATTACATCATCATGCAGTTGAATAAACAAAATTGAAGTTTAGTTATAACCAGTAAGAAATAAAAATAGAATGAGGGGAGATTCCATACCTTTAACTTAGGTTCATAGACTGTTAAACATGAGATATCATGCACAGTTACAATATCATCTTCCTTCCTCAACAACTCATTTTTGTTTAAAGACCTTTTACAAACCTGAAACAAATGTTTAACAAAATATCAATACAGAAACTGTGATGCATAAGAATTTGAAGCTAACAAGGTTCTTCCCGATCACCTAATCTCAGTATACACTGGAGAAAAAATAAAATGAGTAAATATTTTTGCGAAAATTCTAAGCAACACTTCAGTGAATAATATCAGGATAGTTCTAGCAAAAATATAATACACAACGGAAGGGTGTGACAAATAGTTAGAAGTATTGTGCTAGCTCTACTACAGAGTAGTAGAATTAGCACAAGACTTCAATGGAAAACACAATATAAGGATGGATTTTACTAGCTTAAGTATAATACAAATGAAAGGCCGTTATAAATACTTAGGAGTGTTATGCTAACTCTGCTACACAGTTATGCCTTATATTAGGCTGCAAAGAAACAAAAAAAAACATGGATAGAGAGACAAACACACACACATTAACTTCAATATCATATTCAAAATCTATTAAAATCCATAGCAGAATAAAAACAAATTTCAAAGTAGGTTAGCCTTCAAATAATTATCAAGAAATATTTAACAAAATGCATATATTAACTGTAACAATTAGTTCAGGGATTTAGAGCACGGTAGTTAGTGACCAACAATTATTGCATGCTGGTGCATTCATGTTTAATAGTTCCTGCAGCACACTTAATGAATTATAGAAATGCTGAATTTTTATAACCTTGGGTAATAGCGTTGAAGGTATATCACGAGTAAAGGGTCTAAAGAAATTCTTGATAAGCATTTTCCCAAAAGGATCAAACGCAAACACTTTCTAGTGTTATCCTAGTACATATATTTAGCAAATGAGAATGAAGCAACTGTAACTAAAAAACAGATAAAACTGAGGTTTAGCTTCTATTACGAGATATGGTCAAACCCAGCCCATCAACGACCAAAATGCATTGGAGTTTATCTGACTACATTATAAATTACATTGGCTAAGATTTAGCATTTTGCACTACATGTGCTGAAAAAAAATATAATAACAAAAATATTCCACAAAAAGATAACATCCCTAAATATACTAAATTATAAAGCACTTACCACGTACCGCAACTTTAATCTTTCTACGTTGCTCTTTTCTGCACCAATTTCTTTTTTAGTGACTGGTGCCCTTATACTACAATCCGTTGTAGCTTGTTGCCTGTTTGACATCAAGTCAAAGTCGTCGATCCCTGTTGGGCACAAAAGGTGATGGCTCAAATGGTTCTGACATGACATGCTTTTGAGAGAAAAGTAGGTGAAAACTTTAGGACGTTGAGGGAATTGTTAAACATGATTATGAATGACAAATTTGATAAACAATTAATTGAAAACTATTTTAAATCACAACTGTTAACAAAATTAGCAAAATGAAATGATTATGAATGAAAAATTTGACAAACAATTAATTGAAAACTATTTTAAATCACAACTGTTAACAAAATTAGCAAAATGAAATGATCATGGTATGAATGGGAGGAAATAACAATAATCTTTTGATAAAACCTTTAAGGAATTTTCTTCCAACTATTAGTGAAAAAATTCCAGAAATTGCAAAATCCATTTATAGATACTTCAAAAAAATTACAAAAAACTTTTGGATTGTGTTTCCTTCTTAAGCAACTTTTGAATTTTAGCAATTCAGCTATTTTTAGTACAGTTTTCCTAGTTACCAGAAAGTGGCAAAAACTACAATGACCAACGAAAAGTGTTTTCGTATTTCAAACGAGTGAAAATTTAAATCGAATGAAATTTTCAACATCGTGTTTTAGAACAAACAGCAGGTGGTAGTGGTGATATTGTATGCAATTCAGTGGAAAAGGTGGTTGTATAATAAATGATTTGAAAAGTGTTGAAGTACAATGGAGTGTCATTTTATCCATCTATAACCCAATACGATGCTGCAAAAAAGAACCTGTCAGTCTGTTGTTGCACACTTTCCTTAATGCTCAAGAAGATAAAGAAAATATCATGCATTCAAAACCAATTTAAGCTTTAAAAACCAATATATATGCGAAATTGATTTAACAGCACGTCAAACCTCAGTATATGCCTGACCTGCTTAATAACTGCCAAATCTTAATGGCACATACCTAAACTAGTGATATGTTATAAGGTTTGCATCGAACATGTTTGTAGAAACAGAATACGGAATGACACATCACATACCCAAAAAAAAAAGCAAGCACATACTGAGGTATGTGTCTGCTAACTAACAAGTTCAAAAATAAGGTACCTCCGAGAGAAGTTCGGTGTCATCTAAAGCATGAAGATCAAAATGCCCTGCTCCAAATTCCCCTCTTAGATCTGGTGAGTAATATCCATCTGAAGCACCAGATTGAACTGTAGGAGCATATGATTCAAATGCAGATTCGCCATTGAAATTCAAATTCATATTCCTCATAAGTCTGAAAGCCTTTTGTTTTTCCTCAACTGTCTGAGCTCCGTATCCCTAAACATAAAGCCAGAAAAAGGAATGTCCGACTTAAATAAATGTGACTTGTATTAGAAATTTAAGTGCATTCTGTCCCGAAAGAAAAATGATATTTAAATCCTTCGTAATAATACTGGAAACACAGTTATAACCATAACAAACTAATACTTGTGTAATTGAATTTGAGAGGCCAACAATTAATGATCAGTTTGAATTGCAAGTTAGGTAGGCAAATATAATTATCACAAAAGTATAGTGCCAGTACACTCATTAAACATATTAACACTCACAATCCAACCAGAACCTAAACTACGATGAAAAGACTAAAGATAAACTATTGATCACAAAGATGGAATAAATGTTCATTTGCAGTAAGGGTACTGGAAATTCCGAGGATAGTTTCCAATCAAAAGATCTATGCTTAATAACAACCAAGTGCTGATCAGAGAGAAAACTCCACACAGTTATGTAAATATATACACATCCTCGGTAACAAATGCCACGGCATGATCAGTGCAACACCATATGTTACAGTAATTCTAATACAGTAATCTAACTACTAGATTGTGGTGTATGTTATCCTTAAATGATACAGTTTCAACTTAAAAAAGGTAGGTCATGACAGATACAATGTAACACTAAAAAAAATATCCAAATCCTCCTTGACTGCATCATTATGATAGAGTAATCACGAACATAGCTGTGAATGCAAAGATGTCCTACCTGAAATATATTATCGCTGACCAACCTCGTATTCAATGGTTTCTTCACCATAAAATAGCTATAAAATTATATTGATTGGTCATCTGAGCATCTTATAAACAACATATTCGCTTCAAGCAATTCGCTTTTCATCAAAAATAGAATATGATTTTGGTTCAAGCACGGATCCCGGGGGTATCAGATCCAAATCCCACAAAAATTAAATAATATACCTGCATTGAAGGATTGGGAGAAGCCAGATGCTGCAACCCAGCCGACTGCAGCCACCGTGCCATGACAGCGTCGCCAGCGTCGTTGGACGGAGCTCCGCCACCATGATTCTCGAATAAGGTGTTGGCGGCGTTCCCCGGTTGTAATTGGGAGGAGCCACTTTTGAATCGTAGATTCTAGACCAAATGCAGCATTCAAGAAGTCTAATTCAAGGAATTTAAGTTTTCAGATCTCAAATGAAATCGATAGAAATAGTGATGTGATGTGTGTATTAGAACGCATTCTCCTTCTTTTTTTTCTTGGCTTTCAAGATTATTGCTACAGAATATACGGCCATAAAAAAGAAAGAGAAACAAAATATTTTATTCACCAAGCATATTGATCGTACATTGGTTTGTTTATATAAAGATTTAAGAGTTTGGGATAAAACTTATCTTACGATGTGAGACTAAAATACAAAAATAGTATATAGCATATTCACTATTTATATTTATATATATTATAACACTTCTCTTTTCTTTGAATATGCGTTTTCAAAATCTTGAATTCTCTGTTAGGAAAACCCAGTGGGAAAAAATCTTGAACGAGGAAAAAAGAGTGCAACTTGTAAAATCATATTAAAAATGATATTCTTTCTAAAGTGTTTGATACTTCGGGATCAAAACAATGCCTCATTAAAACTTTACTAAGAAAAACTCTATGGAAAAAATCTTAGTGAAGAAAAAGAGTACGATATAGTATGACATATTTCAATAATTTACAGCATCAAATAAAGTTTGATACTTCTGGATCAATATAATAGTTCATTAAAAACCATACAAAGGAAAAGTCGATGGGAAAAACCTTAGTCAAGAATAAACATACAATTTAACTTAAATAATACATTTGAGATATTATATCTTGAAAAGACATTTGATTCTTTTAGATCAGGATAATGCCTCGTTAAAACCTTAGTAAGAAAAACCCGGTGAGAAAAATCTTAAATAAGGAAAAAGAGTACATTATAACTTATTTTAAATGTTGTTGGGGAATGGATACTTCTAGATCAAGATAATGCCTCATTAAAACCTCACTAATAAAAACCAGTAGGAAAAATCTTGGTTAAGGAAAAAAAGTGCATTATAAAATTCTTATGGATGCTTTCCCTAATTTAAAATTTTCATCTGAATTGGCATTCGTCTTTTAAAAACTCAAATTGGTTATGAATACTTCTGCATCCATAAATATGTATCTCATTAATAATACAATTTATTAATAGTTTCCTTCAATAAAATCAAATTTTCCATGATTGTTTCTTCCAAATATGATTTGCATTTTATGCATTTTATATGCTACTTTTATCAAAAACACTTCATGTGCTTTCATTTTTGTGCTTCGAATCAGTTTGTGTATTGCAACTATACATCTTTGATGAATATTAGAAAAAAAAATTGTTACAACAATATTAAAAAGTAGGAAGTAGTCTACTCATCTTAAAGTATATCAAGATTTTCATTACAACAATACTTGAAGTAGATTGTAATTTGAACTTCATGTCTTTTGCATTCTTTGTAACCATAAAGTTATATAGGAACTTTTATGCTTTAATAAGTTTTTGTATATTGCAACTACCACTTCAATAGATATTAAGAGTTTCATTATATCAAGATTTTCATTACAACAACACATAAAAGTAGATTGTAATTTATGCTCTTTGTTCTTTTCATTCTTTATAACCATGAAAGTTATTTATACTCTTCAGGAATTTGTATACTTTCATCGTTAATATGATTTAAACCATATTTATACCTTCGGGTTATATGAAGCATTTCAAGCACTTTTGCTACTTTGCGGACTACATGTCAATATTCCTCTATTAGTAAATGATTCATGATGGCCAGTCACGTTTTACCCTAATTCAAGATCTTTAATCTATTTATAAGTGTTTTACTATTTGCTTATCATTGATTATTTCTTGTCAGCTCTAGACATGATTTATTGAGATCTCTTTAATTATCATGTTTTAGGTACCTAAACCATTTCTAGGGTTATTTGACAATCATGTCATGAATCTCAAAAGCACCCTTAAGTGTTTCTTCAAGAACACCCACCTTATTTATTTGGCATCTTTATTACTTACTCCAAAATATTTTTAACTGACTTTTGAACCACATTTCCGATGTGGTTTACACATTTTGATCCTTCAAGGATTCAAATCTATATTGAAGAAAGTCTTCTAGGGATGTTATTGATAATTTATTTAATATTTTGCATTATTGTATATTTTAACAAATATTTAACACCGATGATCAAAATGAACTTGTATCACTTTATCCTCCCCCTCAATGTTGACGAACATTGTCACATTAAATAATAATCATCTTTGGATTCTCATTTTGATCTATTATGATATTGCTACTAGCAAATACACCATACATATTAATAATAGGAGGATAATTTTTTATTATTATTTGATTAGATGCATTCAATTAATATTGCTTATTAGAGTTTGTTCTCATTCATTGATCTATTCAATTGGAGGAATTTAATTATTGTATAGATCATTTGAATACATATACGATTTTAGGTCATTTAACATTTATGTTGATTTAAATCACTAAATAATATCTATACATAATTATTAAGATGAACTCATAACAAACTTCAGGTTGTTGGCTGAATATTTACATATATGGATATATACGTGCGTCCACGTATTACATCTGTATTATAAATTTTCATATTCTTTCTCATTTGAATTAGTAATTTTCGGAACAAACTATTATAAGGATCCAAACTATTAATTTTCTTTTTATTTATGGATCAACGACAGTGTGAATCCTTCAAGACTGCATGATAATGTTCAAAACATCTAGTGTGGAATCATATTGAACTTTTGGTTCAAATAAATTGTATACACAACTTCAAGTTGGTAAATTTTATTCCTTGATTATATCTCTAATATTACCTTTGAACATTAATTATGATTGTTTATTAGAGAATATATACTTAATTATAATTATATATAAACATCTCTTCTAGAGAGTTTAGTAAAATAGATATAGTTACAACATAAATAAGAGTATCTTCTGGACCCTTAAAATGTTATAAAATAAGAAATTATATTGGTTGCACATACCGGTTTGTTCAAGACCGTATTTATATAGCTTTAGCGAAAATTATTATACGACGTATAGATTATCTCTTCAGGAGCATATCTAAAGATATTTCTTCAAGAATAATTGTGCATATAACATTTGATTCATCGTAAGTTCTGAAAAGTAAAAGGTTACATATCACTAGTTGCTTCTAAATTTGTCTAATGGAGCTACGGGTCCATGACAATAGACGATTGAATTTTAGATAATTTATTATCATATTTGACAATATTCTATAGGCAATTCTTTTATAGTGCTATACAATGATATAATATCACTTCTGAGGATATTTTATAAACACCTCTTCTAGAGTGGTACATATAGCTTCTAAAGATACTTTATATGCATTGTTTTTGGGATGTCATCAATACTCAATATCTTTTTCTACATAGTTGACATAATTCTATAACATCTCTTCTAGGATGTTTGGATTTTGCAATATAAAAATCATAAAACATCTCTTCAGGAGTATGTCATATGGGTTATCTCTTATAGAGATATTAAAATGTACTTCTTCAAATAGATAGTTTGACAAAACATCCAAAAACAATCAAAACTTGGGTTTTACCAACTTCAAACTGATTTACTAAACTAAAGTAAAGTAAAACAAAATCCATAAAAAATTTCTACATGCCAAATCTGTTGGAGTATATGTATACCATATATGCACATACTATATATAAATATATACATGCATATGCACCAATCATCAAGTTACATTCCACCTTGCTAATTGTAATCGCCTATTTTTACAATTCATTTGAACTTTGCTTATTAATAAAAATTGAAAATAATTCAATTTAAATTACATATATGCAGCCACATATCATAAAATACACAATTCAAAGTCAAATTATATATGACTACATACACTTGCAAAGTACTAATGTACATGAAGTTACAACAAAGTACTGATGCAACATGTAGAAGTTTATGTACATTGGTTTCTCTGTTGATAACATGCTATGCAATATGGAGAAGTTAAAATGACTACAATCAAGAAAATCAAGCGATTCTACTGGTTAATAAACATAATAAACATATGTATGAGAAAAAGTTACATACTGGATGTAATATTTGTGCTGCATAATTCCAAAATCTATACGTGTGTATTCATTTTAAGACTCGCTACACTGCAACACTCCAAGCAATATAGATTAACAGAAGTCATACCTAAATCCATTGTAGTTTAATGAAAATGGATAGATCCGATCTTCTAAATTATTATAGTTTTATATATATATTTTTTGATCGAAGATCGTGCTGATAACGTGTTATAGAATAAGTAGACATTAAAGAAAGAGGAAGAAAATATTTTATCCACTACTCAGATTGATCATACATTTTCATTACATATGCTCTTTTATATAAAGGCCTAGAAGTTTGGGATAAAACTAATCCCACGACGTGGGACTAAAATACAAAAATAGTATATAGCATATTCACTATTTATATTTACATATATTATAATAGTTATTGAAATTTAGGGATTTTTATTTCAAAATTTTCTCGTGTATAAAAGAGAGATGAAGAGGCCTTTGGACTCTAGATATGTTACTACTGCGGCTTGTAATTTGGCAGATTTTGTTTTTGATGTTTTTGTTTTAGCCGTTAGTTGCGTGTACTTTGGATCAAAATACTAGATTAGGTACAATTTGGTTTAAAAATAAACTTTGTGTTTTCAGTTTTCAATGGGTATGTCAAACATGAGAATGACGGAGGGGATCAAAGAAAGATGGATGGATGAATGAATGGGATAGAAGGACGACGAAAGAATGAATTGTTTCACGTCTTCATGTTATTTTCCAAAACACGAAAAATAAAAAAATTTGTTTTCTATTTTGTATGTTAACTTCGTTTTCTAAATTGATCGTTTACGACAATATACATACATCGTGTGCATTTTTGTATGGACGAAGACCCAAAACTAAAAATAACAAACCAAACACTACCTAAAATTCCAAAAAATAAGGAAAAGAAAAGCGAAATGAATGATTTTTGAGAAAAAAATTAATGATTTGGGTAATCAAATAAATATATTGGGTTAGTAAAAATTGCTACTAGACCCTTATGTATCGTTTGGAGGCAAAAAATGCCGCATGAACGTTGGCGATGCATCAGACGTCCAACGTTATATACGGATCATTTGGACTATTGGGAGAATTGGTGGCGGATAAAATGTTGGGGTCCGACACGTCAGACGCTTTATGTCGTTTTCCACGAATTGCTCATTCTACTTTCCCCCTTCCTTCTATTTATTTATTTCTCCTCCCTTCCGCCTCCACATCCAAAATCGAATTTTCTATCTACAAAACAATCCGCTTATCATCTCAGGTAGATTTTTACGTTTTTCTGTTTTCTTGTTTGATTATATAACATATATTATTTTGGGAATTTTTTAATTTTTATTATATTTTTCCATTTTTCAAAGTGTCGAACAGATCTGCTGTTTCTGTTTCCTCTCAGCCGATTGTTTTATGGATGCCAGAAAGAGAGGTATTTTTCATAGACTTGTGCCTGGATTTCTTACCGGGAACAAGAAGTTCTGTCAGCTCATTTTATGCGTCAGTGGTTTAGTTTGTTTTCCAAATGTATTTGGTTTTAAAATATATTCGTTTTTTTAATGAAATTGCACAATTTATTTCTTATTATTTGCAACTATTAAATATACATTACACAATAAAAACAAATAATTAATTAACTATAAATCGATTAAATTAAAAATCGTATTTAAAGTACTCTACTCAAGTACTCATTCGCATCACCAAATACATTCTTCTTTCAACCAATTTTCTAATGCAAATATCACATTCAAATTCCCACCTAAAATGCCATGTTTGCTAAATGGACCAGCGATTAAAATCCTAATATCTAGAAGGATGAATATTAAGGGCTAAATTCATGGTTTAACCCAAAACATTGCATCTATTAATTACCAGGGGCCAACAATTAATCATCAGTTTGAATCGCAAAGTTAGGTAGACCAAATATAATTGAATTCAAGAGGCTATATGCTGCAACGCAGCCGACTGCAGCCACCGTGCCATGACAGGATAGCCAGCGTCGTTGGATGGAGCTCCACCACCATGATTCTCGAATAAGGTGTTGGCGGCGTTCCCCGGTTGCATCTGAGAGAAGCCACCGGCAACATAGCACCGCGACCTCCTCTGCGGCGCCATTTCATCATAGACTCTAGACCAAATGCAGCGTTCAAGATTTCTAATTTAAGGAATTCAAGTTTTCAGATCTGAAATGAAATCAATAGAAATAGTGATTTGATGCGTGTATAACAACGTATGATGAATTAATGATGCTTTCTTTCTGTATTTTCTGCTTTTTTTTCTTTTAAGATTACTACTGACATTTGGGGTTTTTTATTTTAAAGTTTTCCTGTTTACAAAAGAGAATTGAAGAGGCATTTGGATTCTGGATACGTTACAATTCTAACGTGTGATTTGGAAGATTTCATTTTTGATGTGTTTGTTTTAACTGTTAGTTGTGTGCTTTTGAGCAAAACAGAAGATTAAAATCCAAAAAATAAGTAAATGAAAAGCACATCAAATGTTTTTCTTAGCAAAAAAAAAAATAAAGAAAGAATGACTTGGGTAAAAAAATAAACAAATTGGATTATAAAAAATTATTACTAGACCCTTAGGTACCCGTTCGTTGACAAAAAATTCTGTAAATGTTGGTGACGCGTCCGATGCTCCAACGTTATGTGCGGGCATTTTGACTATTGGAAGAATTGGTATAGAATGAAATGTTGGCGTCCGAACTTCGTGTCGTTTCTCACCAACGGCTCTTTCTTCTTCCTTTCTCCTTCCTTCTATTTGTTCTTTGCTCTTCTTTTCCAACTCCACGCCCCAAAACTGAATTTTCTACCATTTCTATATAACAATTCGTTTATCATCTAAGTTAGATTTATGTTTTTGTATTTATTTTGTTTGGTTCCATAACATAAATTTTTTGGGATTTTTTCATTTTTGTTGTATCTTTTCATTAACTACACGTTTGACTCTTAGACGCTTATTTAATAGGTATCTAAAAGGAAGCATCTATAGAACCTCATATGTGTCACAATTTTCATTGTTTACACTCTTCTTTTGTTCCAACATATATGTCACCACATCCAATAAAATTGCTAAATGAACTGTTCGGATGCAGACACAAGACGAAACTTGTTTGAATCAAGTTGGTTTGAGCCCTGATACGACGATTGGCGGTTAACAGAGTATACAGGTGTTTCCAATTGAACATGGTTATCGTGTATGTACTACATTAGATTCCATAGTGGTATATTTATATAGCCTTTCTACTCTTTACTTATAGTTGTCATCAAAAAATTGGCAATAAAATAATTGTCGACGTTAATTGAGTATTAAGCATCGTTATTTATTATATAGGCCAAGTATATCGGTTGTCGGAGTAGTTGATCCAAGTGCATTGTGTAGTATTACGACATACTCCCCCGAGCACTACTAAATAGGGTTTAGGGCCACAGGCTAGTCAATTTATCCAGTTCTTATAGATTAGGCTTATTGTAACGATCCGTCTTTTTTACCATCGAAAGTCAGCACCAAATACATCCACAATATTCTAATGCTGAACATTCAATCGTTAGAAAGGCGGTAGGATAAAATATAAGGAACAAACCGAGAAAAAAAAATCTCACAGTCAAATGACAACATACACTATAATAAAGACAATATAAATTGTCACTCCATGTTATAAAGTACATTAGAGTTAAATACAAACCTCGTCAACTAGAAAGTTGTAAATTTTGACCTTACAATAATACATAGGAAAATAAAAATATTACGGCAGGAGAACATCCAGCTTTACTCTAGGAGTTTCATGTCCCACCAACGTCAATCTGGAAAAATACTTGGTCTGACCTGAGCATTATAAGAAAATAACACCCGGATCATTCTGGAAAACCAGCATAAGAAAACTCAAATAATATGGTAAACATATAACAATTCTATGAGATCAGGCCGCTAAACGTGGAACGGGATATTGCCTCACAAGAGCAACATCCATAGATGAAGAAATGGAAGCAAATTAGAACAACAATCCAAATAAGAAAGGATGGACATGGACAAGATCAAAATCCAAACTTAGAGAACGGACAAAAATAATTAAACATCGAGAAGAGCTTCTGACACTTTTTCATGCAATTAAGAAAACAATTCAAAGGTTCAAATCAAATAACGAAATAATTTTTTTCCAACAATGACTATGAGAGTACATCACTCTTACCAAAAATCTACATCTAGAAATTACTTGAGAGGGTCATTTTCCCTTGTGACTCCTCTCTAGAATTCCAAGCCAGACTTCGTCAACCTTATCGACTATCTGATTAATTCACAACTTCGCAAGCATACAACCGGATCCCATTTAGAGTAGATGTGAGGATACACTAATGGGAGCAATCCCATATACCTTAGCCTCCACTCACTTTCTAGTTTTAGTCATTTTCGACAAAGGATATCAAAGCTCAAATGAGCAACAAACCATCTTGGATTGACGAGACACATAAGAAGGAGAGATTAATTTCAAAGTTCAAATCGAAACAAGAACAATGAATCTATCTAACATGACTAGGAGGATGTGCCCCCTACACCGAAAATATACCTCTAGATAAAATATACTTGAGAGCCCATGCCACACACATCACTGTTGGGAACTTCCAAATTGGACCTCTTTACAACAAATGGCATCCGAATATACTCATATCATCACATGCATGCTACTAACAACTTTCTAGATAAATATGAATATATCATAATAGGTGCAACCCACGTGGCTTGCCTCTTACTAGCTCTTTGGTTTTAGTTATCCACGGTATTAGATACCAACGCTCGAAATGAGCGACAAATCGTCTTAGACATATGAAGCACAATAAATGATATCAAAATCGATGGTTAATGAATCAACTGTCGAAAGTAAACGAATGACTATATATAGAATTAGATCTCATACACCTGTCACTAATAGACGAATCAAGATCTAAAACATTTAATTCTTACATGCACGTGATTTTCATATCATGGATATTTGTAAAACACTTTAAAAAAATTAAAGCGACAAATTATATTTCTAAGTGTATTAAAAAGTTATACTTAGCTTTATTTTTAAACATTCCTTTTTAAAGATTTTCACATTTATAAACTATCATTTATAAATTTAAAACCATATTAATTAAGACAATAAATCCAGTTATAATCTTTTAATGTATATTAAACAACATTTATGATCTCGAAAAATAAAAAATAAAATTTATAATCATTTATAAATTTAAAACAACATTGGTTATCCTGAAAGATAATAAATCAAATTTATAACTTCTTTTATAAATTCTAGTCATTACTTAGCCTCTATTTCCAAAATTATCAAATATTTGATAGTATAGTTTAAACAACTTTCAAAACGCGACCAAACATTTATTTTGTAAAAATACAAGCACAAGTTCAACACACACAAAGGTATAAGAAGAAGATATTTCATAAATGGCGGTATAGAAAAAATTGCTAAATGATGCTTACATAATTCAAACAGTATGTCACATGTACTTTAACCAAACATCAATATAAGCGATGTAAGAATGAAAGTAAGATGCATATAACATTAATAAATAATAACGAGAAACCCCTTTAGAGTCTCTCTATAAAAGTCCCCGGTAAATTTCATATATATATACACACATACACACACACACATACGAGTACTTTGGATCGCATGTGCACAGGAGTAACTGGTATTAAAAAACATCGTTTGTAAGTTTTTTGGATTTTACAACGTGAATTTGAAGTGTACGTAATCTCATGTGTGTGTGTACGTGTGTATGTGTGTGTATACACACACACAAATCAACTGTTTGTCGAAACATCAATGAGACTAAGTTATTTTAGAAAATAATGAAATAGGCAAAGAAAAAAATTAAAGTAATTAACTATTTTATCAATAACTTGGAAAATGTAACAAATATTGAAATTAGCATTACCTGTGGTTTGGAACCTAATAAACTTACATAATGCTCTTTTAAAAGTAATCAACAACCATATTAATATATAGAGAATTTGCCTTGTCCATCATAGTGATCACATTTCTCTTGGTATTCTCTTCCTCCCAAATTCTCATTTCTTACTGAAATATAAAACCACTCAATGCTAGTTTGTAAATTTTAAATTTTCCTTTACATTTACATCATTGTAACAATTTTTAAGAACTAATTTGATGTAATAGCTGTGCTTTCTGCTTTTTTCAAGGTTGATATCAACGGCGCCAACTTATAAAAGGTTTGTAAGAACTAAAATACAATTGGAGCAATAGTTTTCTCTCCTTCTTTTCTCGGACTTGAGACCAACATCGGTAATATGTAGATGTCAAAATTGAAGATGTTGTACAAAGGATAATTTTATATAACCACAATTTTTTGCGAGCAGTAAACCTAGTGTTTTTTCATATGTATATGATATATATACATGCATATATATACATACATGAATTATCTTATAGGAAAAATGACTGATCAGACGAAAAGGCTATATTTGCATTTTGAAAGTCAACCAATGCATGATAATAGTTTGGAATAAAAACCGAAGTTGGACTAATATTCGATTTAACATGTTTAGTTCCTCCTAATTAACTCAACATTTTCCTAATAGATCAAAAGTATCTTGTAAGTATCTTGCATCGTCCACATAAATTAAAGTATAACATTTCAAATATTACAATAAGTGCTTTCAATATATTGAAATCATATTCCTTACCTTATTGAACAAAGTTCATTAAATTGCATACGATTAAATCATTCAACTTAAACTGGCACCCTCAATAATCTCGTAGCGTTACTGTTCATTACTAAAGTAAATTATAATATTGTTTTGAACTAGATATAATAGAATCATACAACCAAAACTACGATGGAACAATCCACATCAAATTTCTAAATAATATTTACCCTTTTCTGAGCATTAACTACAATATTTTTTTCTCCCAGCTTCTAACAACGGTAAGGGAGGGTATAAGAATCCTAAAAGTGCGCTTTAATGTAGTAAAGCCAGTGATAGCATCCATTTGTTGCAAAATTTTCTCCATAGTACATAAGCGGTTATGAAGTAAACCAAACAAACTTAGAGTTGGTTTAGAGATATAGCTAGTTGAATTTCGTAATTATAAACATTCTTTGTCGTGACGGCATGCCTATTCAAAACAATTAAATTAGATATTGTTGAAATAATGCGATACAAAATGAAAGTAATAATAGAATATATATACAATCAAATCACGCTGCATTAGCTAAATGGTAGCCTTGTAGATCACTTATTAATATATTCAGAGTAAATTCTAAACTCATGCGACTATTTGTACCTACATTAGAAAATAAAGAAGCTCTAAAGTCCATTTGCAACTAGCAAGTTGTTAACAAATTCCTATAAAGAAAAATCTCTAGATTTTAAAAATAAATCAAAATACAACCGTTGATTACATTGTAATGCTAGTAGCTAGTTAACATGTTAATCAAACTTGTACAATGTAATCTAGATGCAATTTAATGAAATTTAGGTGCATTTGCTTGAAACTTATATGAATCATGTCATTATACGTAAAAATGTTTGAGAATTGGACATATAAAGATCATGGATATCTGTAAAAGAAAAGGAAAAAGAGAAAGATAAATTTAAAATGTACTACGTCTGCAATGAAGGAGCATTTTTGTAGCTTAAGAGCATCATTTGGATATTTATTGATAGGTGCATATATAGGAGACATATCAATAAGAACATATAAGAAATTAGTTATAGTTAGGCAACTAAATGAAATAAGAAAATTATAAAAGTTTGAAATGGAATAAATTATAATTAGTTAGAGTCATATTCATGTACATTTCTCCCCAAATGGTTCTTTTCTTTTTCATTCAACATTTTTTTCTGTTAGGTTTATCATTCCCCTTTTGTGATGCAGTAGCTACATCTTTTCCATATGCAAGTGTAAATGTATCTATAGGTGACTTTCTCATTAGCTTTGACAAATAATGTGAAGATGTTCTCTTAACTTTGACATCTTTGTATGTTGAGGTTAGCAAATTTGATGAAGTTTCTTGTGAGCTATGATCTACATTTGCACTATCAGTATGACCTGGATCTCACTACAGCAGAAGCGATGACACCAAAACATGAGAAATGATCCTTTACAGCATTAGTTTAGGAATAACAGAATAGACAATAAGACCTTGTTAAATTGTTATTTTATTTTAACATACAGAAAGACTTTGTTATTTTTTTTATTTATGGAAGTGGTAAATATGCAGCTTTATGTATGAAAATTTATGCTATAAGATGGCCTTGAATGGGGTCGCTAGGTAATTAGCCATACGTTAGATCTGAATAGTTAAGCAACAGAGAAAAAATTGATTTGTCGTACCGTACTAAAAGAAATTCAAGTTATCCTAACTATTCCAATTTTTAAAATTGACAATATTGACAATAAAATAAACTATACTGTAATATCCCGGAATTTCAAGGAATTTAAAATGTGATAATCTCTTAATTAAATTGTTTAAATTGATAAAATTGTTATTTTTCAAATATAAATAGCTAAACAATTAATAATGTGATGTTTTTAATTATGGGTTATAAATTGATTTTAAATAAGAATAATTATTTAAGTTTGTGTTAATGTATAAATAAATTTTAAATTGACTTAAAATTCAAATTTAATAAGTATGTAATAATAACTCGTGGTTCTCTTTTTGTTGGGGATCTATAAGCAATGCATAAAATATTTAAATCCAAATCTATGCAAAGAATGAAGTATGAGGCATGCTGTGATTGATTAGATAATGGAAAATTTTCAAAAAAAAGATATTTACATCTAACGTGTAGAATAGTGCATCTACATAACGTAAATGCTTATGCATGCTCTTGCTTGGCAGATCTGCATTCAAAATCCCAAAATAATGCATAAGAAACCAAATAAGAAACACATTGTGCAAATAAACTACTTAGAAGGTACAATAGAACCAATCGACATAATATATACTTTTCGAGTACCTAAAAAATTGAAACATTGAACATAATCCGACAAATTATATTATTTTATTAAATGAAAAAATGGAACAGTACTTACATTTGGTGAAAACTATACCTCTAAAAATGAAGAAGACCATATCTTTAAAACTAAAACTTCATTATCTAATAATCATCTCATATAATTGGCCCATGTACCCAATAAATGCACAACTTCTCATAAATTCAAAGGGAAAATAATAATAGAGCTAGGTCAAAATATTTGTCTCAGTGAGCATTGCTTCATTTATTTGTAGCTATCAACATTACAAAAATCATATAGCTATTCAGTTTTCATCAAAAAAATTGTCATGTTAATTCAAAATACACATATATTATACTCAACCGGCTAATTGGAAATCTTTCAAATAAAGTAGATTTCAGCAGATTAATTAAACCATTTTAGAATGGTAATATAATCAACTTTGCTGCATATGCTCCCTTAAAATTTTTGTTAGCCCTACTCTCTATAGTTACACATGTATCTATAAAAATATAGCAACGAAATCATAGTTCTTATTGTAGATTAAAGTGCATCTGCTCGTATAGTAAGAATGTAGTCAAATAAACCAACACCATCTAAAGTTTTACAGTACATTAGCCAAGCATGTATAAACCTTTAAGAATAGTTTTACTACATCAAACTTCAACTTCAAAAACCAAAAACAAAGTGGATGAAAAAGACTTATTACACACGATTAATCATGGAATCATTCAAGATAAAGAAACCATATAAAAACTAAAACTTAATACATATAATTAGTTCTTCAAACAACATTCGAAAAGCATAATAAACATGGTAAAACTGAAAGTTCTCTATAAGGAAAATAATATAAAAAAATTCTTTTAAATTTATGAATGAACTTAATAAGTTTATCATTGAGTTTTAACTTAGAACAAAATATAAGATAGAACATTTTTCTAGTCAGGGAGATGCAAACATGGCATACTCACAATTTGTAACCATTATTGTAGTACCAAATATAAATTTGGTTGCATCACACCCTATACATTTAAGTTTATATTGTAATATATTTGCTAAAAAGATGCCATATTTTATCATGGAAGTTGAATAACTGTTCTTTTTAATCTTCTTTTGGTTGGCATTTCATCAAACATGGCATCTACAATAGAAAAAAGGTAACAACACACTGACTAATACATTCTAATGTTTTACATAAATAAAAATGGCATGTGATGTACTTAACTTAGAAAATATATTTTAACGTACTACTTATTATTGAACTGATATGAAAATTATATAAGCTGGTAAATCAAATCATACCCGACGAATCACAAGTGCATCTAATATCACCAATGATTTGCTTACTGTCGGTACAACTGCATAACATATTACCTTTCCTATTAATCTTGATTTGGAAATCGAAATTGATGTTGATCAACTTTGATTAGGACAAAAAGGTTAATAAAAAGAGAAAGTCAAAGAAAATTAGAGTGTAGGTACTAAAATTAAGAAAATAGAATATTTTATAGACAATAAATAAAGGCAAGAGATAATCGCTCAATTACCTATGTTTCAGTTTTCAATTTTTGAATCAAAAATATTTGATCGCCATTATTGTTTGATGGCAATCTGAGGAATGGAAATGGGGACAGTGACGTGAGGAGGAAGTGGGTAATTGTTGAAATGTGGTGTGATAAATGACATCTTTTGGTGGTAAAGGACAGTTATACCCATATATTACGTTGGCAAGTCAGTTATACGAACATAAAGAATGGATAATTTTGGAAATTAAAAAAAGTCTTCACTTAGGAAAGTATTTGCTTTATATATAAGATATATGTGTGTATGTGTGTGTGGGCGCTCATTTGAAATATATGTGTGTGCATATATATGCACTTTGAAATGTCCCGTAGCGACCTTTCGCTATGAGAATACTTTGACTTCTACTTTTGTCCCCTGCAACAAAATGGTTATTTATGCCTTTAGCTATCAAGTGGTTATTCAAATCCAATTAAACCATCAAATAATAATATTCCTTTTTTACTTTGTAAGCACATAACTGTGACTTATTCTGTTTGGTAGATGCCTAAATAATCTATTCAATTTTGTAACAGTAGAATGAGGTTTTATTCTGCTAAATAGATATCTCGAACATATCACTAATTTAACTACGTTAAACATAACTAAATATAATCATTATAATCAAATCATTATACTTTAATCACTAATTTATACTTCGTTAAAATTATCAATTATAATCCAAGTGTTCAACAACAACATGTAACAACATAGAAATCATATAGTTTATTTAAAGGTGATTAATACACCGAAATTCTAGTTGCCGCTTTCGCGTTTCGATTCGATAGAATGAACGATGTTCTATTTTAGTTTGAAATCCAACTTGCTCCAAACTAAACAAAATGGGTTCCAATGCGCAGATATCGTCGACATGAGTCTGACGCAAAAGATTACCTCCAAATCCGACCTCGTATGGATGAGATATTGTTTTTATAAGATTTTTTAAATAATTAATACATACTAATTACATAACTTGATCCCCCTATTAATCCATCGCCCTCTGTCCTTAATTACCCACGCCATGCACGCTAATATACCGATACCCACTCGAGCGATCCTTCTTCCACTGATTTTTTCATATTCACTCAACAGTTCGACAAGCTGTCATCGCCATCGCATCACACGCTGAAATCTCTACGCTCCAGTCACCACTACGTCATGCTCTCCTCAAAGAAAACCAATTCACTGCACTAAAATGCCGTACACGAATGTCGCATACCATTATAGCCACTCATGGCCGCTCGGACAAGCGCCAATCAACATCACTTGCTCAGATGTACATAAATCATCCATATGCAATATCTGATCCAATCACTTGCTCGGATACATATAGTTTATTTTCAAACTAAAATATGCAATCATCCATAACCACGAATGACAGGGATAAAAATACAATCATGCATCAAATTACAACACGGTTGCAAACTAATAATAAAATACACAAATTATTTCATTTTGTAAAATTTCAAAAATACCACCATTTGTCGTAAAACAAATAAAATGATAATTTAAATATTTTCCAAACTAAAATTATGGAAAAGTCAATTAAATTGAACAAAAATATGTCATTGGTGCCGAATTTTTTTTACTAACAATTGATTTTCTTGTTATTTATTCGAACCATTCATTATCATAAATAAATTTACCAAAATAGATTCACCATTTTTTATATATCAATTAAAATGAGTTAGATATGGCTATTTAATCCATCTAATTAATATTTGATTCATAATTAACATATTTAAATAATCCCTATATTGGAATATAAGTTATTAAACTCCAAAGGCCAATTATATAAATTGTTAAAATTAATTAAATATTCAATGTGACGATTCGGATTTTCTGACATTTGTTATTGGGTGATTAATTATTTCAATTATTGAAATATTGATTTTATAAGTCGATTTTTTTTTATGTTTAAAATAGCTGAATATATATATATATATATAGGTTAAAAACTATGTTAATTTAAAATTTATAAATTTCTGGATATGATAAATTTTATTGAAATGTATATAAACTCCACCGTTTAAACTTAAGATAGAATATCCATAAATGTGTATATATATATATATATATATATATATATATATGTACAAACTTTATGATGTTTGATAATATATATATGACCATAGGAAAGTAATGTATATGAAAATATGTATAAATGTAAATGTATATGTATATATATGCTCTATAAAATAGCGAATAGGTAAATATGTTTATAAAAATATTGTATATGTAAGTAAATATATATACATAATGTATAACTTCAAAATGGTAAGATTTCAAAAACTTATGACTATGTATATATCTCATAAAAGAAATGCTTATGGAAATAATATATATATATATAAAATATATGACTAAGCATGTGTATATCTAAATATATAAAATAAAATGGGTATATCATGACAAAATGTATAAGGGTGAATGTATATGTACATATGTTACATAAGACAGTAAATAGGTATATATATGTTAATATAAATAGTGTATATGTAAAAATCCCTCTCTATATACATATGTATATGTAAGCATCTAAGGGAATACCATGATGGCAACCAAGTCAATTACACATGAAATTTCAAAATCAAGCACATAATAGATCATATCAACCCAAAACCTCAAATTTTGCAAAAAGGAAAAATTAAATCAAGCTACATATTTCAAATCAAAATAAATAAAAGAAAAGAAAGAAAAAATGAAATAAAATTTAGCATGTACATGAAGAATAGGCTTCAGCCTCAATAACTTGTCCCCTTCCTCTCTCTCTCGCTCTCTCTCTCTCTCTCTCTCTCTCTCTCTATATATATATATATATATATATATATATATATATATAGCACCTTGTTCCCGCATACCATCCTAGTTCCACACTAAAAAAAAGTAATAAAAGGAAAACTTCAAAGCTTGGAGCAGAGGAAGAAGCAAAGAAACATCTGCTTATCATTTTAACAAGTGAGTAAAATCCTTCAAAAAAAACTTTACCATAAACCACTACATGTTGGATAAACTCTTTATTTGCCAAGTATGAGTGTTTTATATCAGTTTTCATGTTTATATATATGTGTGTTAATTATGGAAGCATACTCTGTAAAACACAAAAGACCTGGTGCAGCATCTGTCCTCTTAAAAGTTATAGTCTTTGCAACTTAGAAATTTAAATTCTCACAATCTAGTCAATTTTAGATGATGATTCCAAAAGTAAAGTTGTGTGTTTATGAGTGAGGTTTATTTCAAAATTGTTCTGTTTGATATTATGAAGCATGTGGAAAATAAAAGGCATTTTAGAGGTAAACAACTCAAAATGTCAAATTTCCAAATACCATTTTTAATACCTTGTTTCTATGTTTGCGTTCGTCATCGAAAATGACGATTTTTGAACGTGATTGGGTAATTTTTAGTGAGGGGTTTGGTGAGTAATTGGGTAATGAACGATTTTGGGTTTTTGGTCGATTGCCGGTGAACTTATCGACTTCGAGACTTGGGTTTGAGTCAGAAGGGGGGGTGGGAAGATAGGAAGCACGACAAAAATGGTATGACATTTTATAGGGAGTGTGGCGTTTAGTTAGAGATGATTTAGGGTTTTAAGTGGGTTCTTAGAGAGGTTCGGTTTTGGTTGAACTGCGGCGGCGAGAGGTGGCTATAGGTGTGCGGTATGGGGGAAAAAGCAAGGGAAGGCGGGTGGCAAGCGTTGTGGCAAATGCTGGTGGCCGATGGTGGGGCGCGGCATCGTGGGAAGGCAATTTTGGAGGGGGCACGGTTGTTCCATTTTTGGGTTGAGTGTTTTTTTAAAATAACGTTGTGAGGTGGGTTTCGGGAGGTGGAACGGGGTCGCGTAGGCATGGGCGACTTGTGGCAGCAGTCGGTGGTGTAGGTGGGTGACACGCGGTGGTGTGTACGTGCATGGCTCCATGTTTTTCGAAAAAACGAGAAATAAGAAATGGGAAGAGGGAAGAAGGGAAGAAGGAATGGGTCGGTGGGGGAAGGAAATGGGACAAAGAGAGATATAAAAGGAAAAATAAAAATAAATAAAAAGAAAAGAGAAAAATGAGAATAAAAAATATACAAGGAAAGTAAAAGAAAGGAAAAGGGAATAGGAAATGGAAAGGAAAAGAAAAACGAAAAGAAAAGGAAAAAATAGAAAGTAAAAGAGGAATAGGAAAAAAAAGAAAGAAGGAAAAAAGAAATGAACCTATATATTTCTATATGATAACTTTAAAATTAAAAACTCTATTTTGATTAGCATTTTAAATCAAATCAATGTGGAATTCTTTGCCTTGTATTCATGGCTCCTAATATTTAATCGTAATTGATTTTGTATAAAGTAAACTTTAAATATTTATAATAATTAAAGTAAGAATTAATTTTATTCTTAATAAATTAAATGTTAGGTTAATAAAATAGGATTAGTTATTGCTTGGATTTTTAATTCTAATTAACTAGGAATAATTTGTTTTATAATTCCTTTTAATTTGAAGTTATTTTGGGTTAATAATATAAATGGTTTCGGTAATAAGAGTTAATAAAATCCCGATTTATGAATTGTTTAATATTAACTATTTATCGTTAAATTAAGTTAACGGTCTATTTTTTCCTTATTGTTCTTGATTTTTATTTCAAGTATTCTAGTATGTACATTTAACAGCCAAACGAATCGAAATGTTGGAATAAAACGTTGAAAAGTTTTGCTGAAAATAAACATTTGTAACAAACTCCGATTTGTGAACATTGTCACCTAAGTATAAAGTACTTATTTTAAAATAATCTACCCTTTAGAATTTACTGTCGGTTCGAAGAGACCGAAATTGGATATTAGTATTATCCGGAACCTCTTTGATTTGAGAATCACTACTAACCTTTATGGTTTTTGATTATAAAGTTTAATATGTTGAAATTGGATTAATTTAACAAATTTAATTATTTTTAATAAGTAACTGTACTTAGATATTATTATAATATCGATGGATTTCTATTAAAGTGTTTTTGGCTATGATTAGATAAAACTCGTCGCGTTGTACGATTTACCTTTGTTTAAAGGATTATTATAACTTAAGTATTTCAATTTAAGTGGGTTTTACTCACACTGGTTTCCAGCTTAACTCGGATGTTACTTTATTGTAATGCTCGGGTCAGACAGAGTATTATACAATTTCAAGTTAGGATGCTTTTGGAGCTCAGGAGACAAGTTGGGTGGCAGAGACGTACTGCACGTACTTGGTTATATTCCGCTGTGTATTGTACGCTGTATGGACAACAGTTGAGGACAAGTTATTATGAATGTCTAGATTTATTTGCTGATGTTTGTACTCTGATAACTTGTATGTATGTTAACAATTACAGTTTGTCTTTGTATAAAATTCTGTTATCATATATTATATTTTGTCCACTGCGATCGTGAGATTTTGTGCTGTTATTTCTGTTCTTGTTCTATCTTTTTTTCTTCTAAACCCTAACAGCCTGGTATTTCCGCACTCATTTGCTCGACACTCTATATAGTGAACTTATTAGTGTTGATTTTCGACAGTTGAAAAACCTCCCGACTGTTACATTCAAAATCAAGACGATAAAATTTCGGGATGTTACACTTATTTATTCATTTAATTGTCTAATCATATCGGTCCTAGTCAAATGTGATGGTCTAACAAACACACATTCTAGATTGACTTTTGAAACTGGAGTAACCTCTTTCGGGCATCTTGGGCTGGATACCGGATTCATTTGACTCGGACTGAGCATTTGCACGATGCACGTCTGCTGATGAATTATGTATCTTGTGTCCAAATCCAAGATAACTTTGAATACACTTTCAATTCTTTCCTATTTAGTAATTGGGAGAGAAATTTTTGTATCAAACTACTAGAGAGTTGCATATACAAGGGATCCTCACGTTTGGGAGGAATATGACAATAAGATCACAATATCTAGTGTTCTTTTGGTTGGTTTATACCTTATAGAGTTAGGAGTATATCCTAGAGGCAATTCTGTAATTTGTTACATGTATCTAATCTGATAACCAATCTTGTTTATAAAAAAGGTGTTTTTACTTTTATTATATACTTGACATATTGTGATATGTTGATTAGTTATTTAACTTAAATATATTAAATAGAAAATACTTAAAATATATGTTATGTGACAGTAACTATAATGTGTTGTAATCATGAAAAATATATCACATTAAAAATAACATGTTATTTTAACATTCATAATCAAGATGTTTCGAAAAATCTGTTGAGACCATAGTACATAATGCTCTCCAAACATTAAGCAGTGTATTATTCATTCTTTATTTATTTTAGAATCATAAGAAAACTCCACCAACCACGGTCACGATTGGTCACGTTTGTTAGGAGAAGAGGAAAATAAATCAACTCAAGCACAAAACCTTAAATTTTAAGGAAAGGGGAAGAGATTTTAATCAAGTTTTTATAATCTTTGTAGGTAATACTTACCTTAGTTACCTCCAAACCTGTTTTTATTCGAATTTAATATGGTTGGGATGTTTTGAATATTGATGAACTTGTTTTAATGAGAACGAATATTTTATATACTTATTTCGAAATAAAATGACATAATTTGAGATATGATTTAGAGTAAAACATGTATTAATCATCTCCAAATATTTAAAGTTTTAGTATAATGTTTTAACATTAAAAAAATGCGGGTTTTGACATTAACTGCAAAAAGACAATATTAGGTATAAACTAATGGTTAAATAAGTTAATTTTTATTATTTTTATCTAGTTTTTTATTAAAGGTTAATAAAGCTATCCTTTAATTTATGTGAATTTACTGAAATTTTCCTTTCATTTTTCGAATTACCAAGAATTAAATAGCGAGGAAGAAAATACTTAGTTAATGGAAATAATTAAGGAATGTAATTAACTAAGGCTAAATCAAGGAAACAAATTTCGACCACCTTACAAGAATCCTACTGTGCAAATAAAGTAACAAATAAGTAATTGAAATTACATGTGTAAAGAATTTGTCAAAAAGTAGTTACTTTGGTAAGGAAAATATTAGTTTTCCACTTAATTACAAATCCGCTACCAAATTCACGATAACTTTATAATGAGGCATACGATAGCTAAAATGAGACACATGATAGCTTTAAATCGAGGCATACGATAACTCAAACAAAACTTGTGATAATTAACATAGCTTATAAGTTACATTTATGAAAACCTAAAGTTAGACTTTTGATAGTTATATATTATGATTTACGATAGCCTTAAATCCTAGGTGCACGATAGCTCTAAATATGATTCAAGTTATCCCTTTGGATGACTCATTGTATCTTTGTACTGTGACTTTGAATAGCTTTACACCTGGAATGACGACAGCCGTTACATTTGTGACTTACGGTAGCTAAGCGTGCGGTTGCTTTAAATTCACGATAGTTAGGCAAATCTTTTTTTGGGCAAGGCCAGTAGGTTTTTATAGTGGACCGTCCACTTTTATTACAACAAAGTAGTAAATACATATAAGAACTAGGAGTAAGACCGATTGCCTAAACTACTAATGGGACTAATCTAGCTTATAGCACAGGAGTTAGGCAACACGCCTAAACTACATAAATAGTTTTTATAGTGGTACGACCACTGTCAACTCACTTAAGAGAAACTCACTAAATCAATATTATAACTCATGGCATCACCGCACAAGGTGAGCATAACACATGAGCAGACTCACATATAAACCAACAAACACACCGGTGTCGGGTGAAAACATGTCAACGACCGCAAAAGTCACCAATAAATAACAAAAAACATAACATTTGCAAACAATTAATGCAAATCCAGCAGCTCACAAGGAGGCAACAACCAAAATAGACACAGATGCTAACCAGAGCCAAACAAAACGCATGACCCCAAACCTAAGCAAAGACAAGCAATAACATTCCATCGCGCAACACGACAACCAATCGGCATAAAACTAACCACCGTTGCAAAGCAATTGCCGAGGCCAAGCATGAAGTGGTGAGAAAACAGCATGGAGAGCGGCTGCCAACAGTTCAAACGCGAAAGAAGCAGGCAATGATTAACAGCCAAACACCAGAACCCAAAGAGAATCCCAAACATCACCACCAGGAAAGCAGACAGCAAGACCACAGTGGAAGCTAGATAGCCTCATCACCAACACCAAAACTATCAACAAGCGAATTCCAGAACTTTCCACGCCAAGCTGATCCCAAAAAGCCACATGAAAACCTAGTCAAATTAGACTAGGCGACGAAGCATGCAAAGGGAACCACCACAACAGGGAAGCAAAAGGGTAAGACGCTCAGGATAAAATTAGACCGGGAGAGGAGATAAATGCGTCCAACCGGCGGCTACCACCAAAATCAAGGCGGATTTGAAGGAAAATAAATGAAAACGAAAAAGAGCTCTTGGTAAGTGGTGAAAGGAGAAAACTAACAACAACGAGGAAAGCTGGGGCCGGGGGAGAAAAGAACGATGAAAGAAAAAGGCGAGAATGGACGAGAAAAGGAAAGAGAGAAAGAAAGTGAGGTGGCTGGGAGTAAAGCCCTAGCCCCCATGATGGGAGAAAGCTCTCTAATAACAAATCTTAATATGACTTGAAGATACAATCAAACGGTTAAAATTCTTTTGCAAATTCAAAGTATCCATTTATAAATATTATCAAATCTTAGAATCACTTAAAAGTAGAATCTAAATAATAAAGTTCATTTACAAATTCAAAACGTCCGTCTACAAATAATACCAATTCTTAATGTCACTTAAAAATAAGTAACAAATAAACTTCTATACAAATTCAAATTGCACATCTACAAATACTACCAAATCTTAATATCACTTAAAAATAGGATCTAACAAATAAACTTTCTTTAAAGATTCATTCTTTATTAATTAATAATATAAATAAAACATCAAAATCAAAAAATTAGATGTTGCAACTTAGAAATAAAATTCAAACCATTAACAAACGATTTCAATACTAAAATAAGCTAGAATATTTCTATAAATTATTTTCGCTTGAATATGCTAAACACATAAAATTTGCAGAAAAACGATTCATGCGTACCATCATCATAGGTGAAGTGCGTGCTGTAACAGTAGTATATGTAAAAAAAATAAGTTTTATATGCTTTAAAACATGAATTCAAAAATTTGAAGAGTAACTTTAAATTAAGGATGTATAAAAATAGGTTTGTGATTCGCATAAAAATCCATCTATAAATTTTGAATCAAAAATACCTCTAAACATATGCAAACAATAGTCAAAATAATCTACACACAAAATCAGCAAACATATAAAACATTGAACCTATTTTGAAAGTGGTTTTAATACTTATATTTTAGTATGTAATAAATTATAAAATTATAATAATTATATAAAATTAGTTTCTAACCAAAATTTAATTATTTTCATAGACATCGATTTCTAACACAATAACAAAACTAAATCGAACAACTTAGGCATATATAAATTCATTAAAGATTGGGATCTGAACTATACAGACAAGGTGGCCAAATAATCAAAGCAGATATAGCATGTACAAGGTCTAGACTATATAAATATCATATATCTCCTAATCAGATAAAATTAGAGAATTACCTTACAGATGTGGCCAAATATCTCAACTTGAACAAATAATAAAACTTATGTATTTCATTAAATTGACCTTTTACAATGATCTAAAACACCACCTTTGTATTTGTTTACTTGATTTTATTTTAAATTCTTTATAGATATATTTTTCATCCATGAGCATATGATTTTCGTCCTTGAGGTAATAGAGAGGAGAGAAAGAAAAGTGAATTGTCAGGAGAGTAAAAGAAATGGATGAAGGAGAATTTGTATTAAATGAATTATTGAAACCTTTCGATTCCTTCTTTTAAACCTTCCCTATTTAATTCCTCATCAAATCATCTCCCCCTTCATCGTGGATCTCCAGCCATAAAAGGTTCCACATGGGCACCTCAAAAATTTCCAAAACCATCTAGCAATTAATCCATTTAAATCAAATTTAAATATTCTATCAATATCACATATCGATACACGCGTGTATAACCTTTATATATGCCCTTTGTTAAATACTAATTATATTCAAATAAAATTTAGTAATTAATATTTTCTAAATATTAATTAATTTACAATAATTATAAATTAATTGAATCGTGTAGTTTTTTAGAGTATTCATCATTACGATTGCACAGCTCAAAGGTGTAAATTCAGTCAGCGGTTGTATTAAATAATTTTAATATTAGCGTTCAAACATCACCTTAGCTAGTAGTGTAATATTTTGGCTTAGGTTATTGCTTACACATATTTCCAGTAAAATTCAATTTTACTATTATAAGCAGTGCCAAGTAGGAACGATTAGTTAGATCAATCCTCTTCGTCGTCACCATATCATATTTGGACTTATAGAATTTAGTTTTGGTCAAAATTCTAACATCATCCAACTTGAGTAGTCCAAATACAAAATTCTTGGTTCAATGATAAAAATTATTATTATGTGTATCCCTCTGGCTAGAGATTTTTACCTTAATTTGACTACACTCGACCGTGATAGTGTTTTCTTCTAATGATGGATTCTAATGTTGAGGAGATGGATTCTCTATTGAATAGTGTTTCGTTTCTAATGATTCAACTCGAGCCTAACTATAGTCGTTCAATGGACACCATGCCATGATTTAATTATAGTCAAAATGGAGCGTCCAAATTGAAGTTCAACAGTATTTTTAAGTTGAAATATTTTATCGCCTTTATGGTTCTTTCTCACAGACACATGTTTCCACTGAAGTTTGACTGAAATTCAAACTGTTTGATTTTTCTATCAAAATAATTTCCTGACTCCAATGCTTAGTGATTGATACATCCATATCTATTCTTGGATCATATTTAATAACCTAAAATCTTATAATTGATCCCACTAACTTCGAGACGCTTTGGTTATTAAGTGTAAACAATATATTCTAAATTGTTTTTCAGAATTTTTGTTTCAACATATACCAAAACTCCAAATCGTATCATCCGATATTTTTTTTAGTTAAATCCGAGTTATATTAAGTACGTCAAATGACGAATCTTTTACATTAATCTCAGTAATTGAAATTTACGATGGTATTCTATCAAAGTACCTGATCAAATTCCAACTACATTAGTCTTATTCTCGGAGACGCTTTTAAGACCAATAGATCATATCCCATTGGGTATAACTGTCTAAATTATATTTTAATACCATACTTGAAATCTACTAAGGATTTCCACATTGTACCATATGGAAGAGTTGATATCTTGATGGTTTTATTGATAATCAAAGGAATTCTATTCTCAACATTGATAAAAAATTCATAGCTCTCTTTAATATGCAAGAATTCTTATCAAACATTCTAAAGTATTGTGTCTATTTTGGTTTGGCTAATTTCATTTCATCTTATATAATCTGTATTATCTTTAGAATTTATCTATATTCATACTGTCAATAATTTCTCAAAGAATTTCTTTTGTTACGTAGTTGGTGTTTCTTGAAATAATAATTGTTTCTCGGTGTAGTGCAATATGTTTTCATAAACAATTTAATGAATTACCTGTATATATGTATAAAATTCATTTGTTTTTTTATTTCTACTCAACACACACACACATATATATGTGTGTGTATATATATATATATTCATAATATAAATTAGGCAATCGATATTAATTGGTCCTAAACTCTAGGGCGATGTACACAAGATCCATTTTGAATATTATGCAAAGTCTCTCGACTCCCACAACCCATCAACATCTGACTTAGGATATTTATGGGATTCTTATAAACGTTCATCTTATATAATCTTGTAATCTATTCTTTAGGTGAAATTAAATTTTAACCTTATGTGCTTACTCTTAAGTACATGACCTTATAGAAAGCAGTTAACTCAACTTCAGTCATCATCAATCGTACTTTGTACAACAAATTCCGATTACTCCTTATCGATACATCATTATGCCTCATATGGACGAGTGACTTTTCAAATTGAATCTTATTCATTTTTATGTAATTTTGGAACCCTTTCCAATATGTTCACATATTTAATCAAATCAAGTTTTTATTTTCTTTGCATGTTTTGTTTTTTTACTTCCGTTTTATATTTTATGTGTAACGACCCGTCATTTGAGCATCGAAAGTCGACACCGAACATTACCACCGTGTTCAAATGTCACGCATCTAATCGAAAAAAGGCACATTATTAGGATAAATAAAAAAAGAATAGAGGATAGAGAGAATTAAAATCTCACAGCGGAATCGATGACATATATAATGTAATAAGGATAGTAGAACCGTCCCTCCAAAAATACAGAGTATACAAGAGTTAAAATAAACCTAATCAGCTGGATATGTAAAAAATCTTGACCCAACAAATGCTGATAGGGATACTATATAATACCGTGGAATATAAAATACCACGATAGGTGAATCTCCAGCTTCCCTCCAAGATCTTCATAACACCAAGGAAAACTTAGGAAATTACTCGGCCCGACCCAAGCATTATAATAAAATAACACTTGGATCAGTCTAAATTACGAGCGTGAGACAACTTAAATAATGAGAAACATATAAAAATTCTGTAAGAGCACTCCGCTAATGCATAATGGATTTTCACCTCACAAGAATAACATCCATGTAGGCTAGTGTAGAAATAAATGATAGGAAACAATCTAAATAAGAATGGGCATAAATAACATTAAAACTAGACTTGATAGAATGGAAATAGTCTAAACAAAATCCAAACTGGACAGAATGGATAAATCAAGATAATAGTCCAGACATGATAGGATGGACAAAATAAAGTAACCGTCCAAACTTGATAGAATAACTACTTAAACATCGCGAAGAGTGGTTGAATTCTCATGTGGTAATTTAAAGATAAATAGATTCAAGGATTCGAATCAAAATAAGGTAACGAAAATTTCCAACAATTGACTAGAAAGGTGCACCCCCTTGAAGCATACCTCTAGTAACATACTTCTAAGCTCGGACACGTATTGTGTGACACTTCTCGGGGACCTTCAAGTTGGACCCCACCAAATCTTACCGAGAATTCGAATATTTTACATCTAAAAGTATTAACCGTTTTTCGCGTAATAGTACACAATAATCTAGATGAGATGTGAAATACCCTAATGGGAGCAACTCTACATAGCTTGGCCCCCCTTTCGAGCTTTTGGTTCAATCACTTTCGAAAAATGATAACAAAGCTCAAAAAGCATCAAATCATTTTTTAAGGTGTCGATGCACCATGCAGAAAGCTGAATTCGATCATTAATAAATCAACCATCTAGGATAATTAAAATGATCGTATATGGAAACTAAATATCATATGTTTATCACTACTCGTTGATTACAAATAAATGTTGTCCTCAATTGAAAATGAAGCCAGGCAAGCAGAGATAGTGTTACCTTTAGGAATTGCCTTGATGACTGTAACGACCCAGAATTTTCTAACCCGAAAATTCCAGATAGTTATGAAAAAGAAGAAAGAGATAGAAGAAGAAGAAGAACAGAAACACCAAACATCTCACATTCGCAGCGGATAAAATATAATAATAAATAATAACAGTTTACAAAAGAATTCTATATCTGTCGATTACATTTAATATACATCAAAGTTTCACATTAATACAGTCACTGAATGTTTACAATTATCATGTCTAAGATTTACAATAATATAAATACAACGGATATACCCTATACGATATTGCCATCCAGCTCGCCTCCTAAGCACCAGAACGTACTTACCTGAAAATCTGTAATACTCGGTCTGACCCGAGCATTACACCAAAGTAACACTCGGGTCAGGCTGGAAACCAGCGTGAGTAAACCCAACTAACATGGAATATCCAAGCAAACAACTTATATAGAACCCGGGTAACCCATATCAATTTAACAAATTCATAAATTTTCTATAGGTAACACTTATTTCACATATCAATTTCTAAATACCAAACTCCGATAAAATAAATCCAGTTTGCTTAAATCATTTCATTCCAACCTTTTATTACACAAATCAATTTACAAAGTCACACTTTTCCATAGTCATAACTTATTTTCAAAATAAGTATTCTATGTGCTAAAATTTAGATTAAATAATCCGATTCATTTAAATCCATTCATTCCAACCTATCAATTTCTCATATCAATTTATAACAGATTCGAAGTGGTTTCGGGTAACTTCCCAATACCCGATCCCGGCCTCTCTGAGTCTAATACCATCCTATCCCAAGTTATCCAAATGATAAACACAACACTTCATATCAGAGATATCAACTCATTCAAAGCGTCCAATACCAATAAATCATTCATAAGCAAATTTACTACTTCCAAATTAATTCAATTGATTCTAATTGAATTTCTAACCTCCAATCACTTAGATTCTTTACCCTATCAATTGCTTAATTCAAATCAAATAATTCAATCATCCCTGCAATATTCATCTTAATTAATCAACCCGAATTAATTTTCTTTCAATTCCATTCAAGCATCTATCTTTAATCAACTTCCCAATATTAATTATACTCAACCAAAATCGATAAGTAATCTCAATTTTCTTCATGAATTTATTAACTATATTAATTAAATTAATTCTTAAGTACTTATATTAATTAAGTCTTCATACATCACTTGTTATGGATTAACAAATTCCAATTTACCAATCTTTAATTACAACATAAATTTTATAAGCTTATGATTTCCAATTATATTTCGATCCATCCTCGGCTAAATTAATTATATCTAATCATTAATCATAAATTGAACTGCAAACATTAATTTTTCTTGATTTATCTCGACCTGTGATTATCTACCCTTTCATTTACTTCATTAAATGAGGCAATTCTCCTTAATTGAATTATCTTAATGTATCTCTCGTTTTATCACTCCAGTAGTTTTATTTTATTAATTACATTAAGTAATTACTTATTAAACCATCAAATGATCATTCCAAATTAATATAAACTTAATTAATTAACCCAAATCATTAATTAATTTAATTAGTTAATTTTCATTTAAATTATCTTACCTATTTAATGAATCATCGATCATTAAACCCTATTTGATTTTAAACAGAACCATTTTCCCATTTATGCTTTAAGTTTAAAACCATTTAAAGCCCAAATACCTCGAGTCAAACCACAATTAACTCGAGAAACAACCAAATCTAAAATCACTAGATCATAGGTACACATCCAAACAATTCAATCATTCATCCATTTATTTAAATTTAACCATTCAAATCTAAATAAATAAATAAAAATCAACCAGAGTGAGATGTACTCACCTTTGATTTTGCAATGCAAATCCGACCTCGATTTGTTTCCTTCAGATTTAAACCTTGTATAAACAGTTATAGGCTCTTATTAATATTTGAACAGGTTCAATTTCTATTTAATATATTTCATTTTACCTAATAAGTAAATTTCAAACTAATTTTCTGTTTACAAAATATGTTTTAGTTATCGAATAATTATATGAGTTAACTAAATAAATCGATTTCTATTTTATAAATTAAATTTAACTAAATCTTTATTAACAAATAGTTTACTTCTCCTAAACTAATCCACTTTTTTTATCCTTACATATAATTTGTTCTACAGATATATATAAAAATAATAATCAATTAGCTATTTAAATAGAACAGACGATAAACAAATATAAAATCTCACCCCAATCGCGACATCGTCCTTAACTCGAGTTCTTCCAGCAACGAAAACCACTCGAGATTCACCGAGCCTCCCTCCTCCTCACGCGGGTTCGAGCCGAGCTCGTATGCCCCTGATTCCAACTCGCGAACCCCACTGCGATCACTTCCAGTCGACAACGCGTCTCACCACAACCACACATGCCAATCGCCGAAACCAAGCATCGAGCATCATCATCATCGCGTCCCCAAAATTTGCAGCGAACCCTAGCTCAGCGCGAAACCCTAACCCTAGCTCGTGAACTACCCCACCCTTACGTCGCCTTCATCTCGATCGAACTTACCTCCAAATCCCCCCACGCGACGCCCTAATCCTCTTTGCTTAACAATTCGAAAATTTCCAGGCCGAACCCCCTTTTTCTTTATACACGAATTCGATTTTTGGAGATAGGGGAAAGAGGGAGGCTCGGTTTCCATTCTTTTTTGAATATGAACGAATGCGATTTTAATTCGAAAAAGAGGAAAAAAAGGAATCTCGGTTACAATTTTCTTTCTCCTGTATACTATTCGTGAGTTTTGACTGAAGGCGATGGAAGAGTGTAGATGAGATATAAGGTTAGGGAGGCATATTGGAGAAGATAAATGTTTATTTGATTTTACCTTTACTTTTATTTTCCTTCAAAATATCTCAACTCCTAATGACGCGTTTATATACCGTGCAACAACACGACAAATCCCAGCGTTACGAAAATTGAAATCCGACAATATTTCAATATTACGGATCCAATTGAACTAGTTTTCGTCGAATTCCGAGACTGTGCCTCGAAATGCTATTTTTAAATTAAATTTAAACGATATGATCTCAAAACTGAACAAATCACCTTTAAATTAAATTTTACCCATTCTATTATCTTCAGTATCGTCATTATAAATTTATAAGCTTTCAAATTATTTTAAACAGGCTTAGAATCTCAGATTCAACAATTTACCCAATTTCAATTATTAAATTCAATATTTAAACTATACAATTCAATGATTTCATTATCAAGTAAATATTGATACCTTGAATTCAAGTTAAAATTAACTTTTAAATATTTTAAAAACAATGAACTATTCAAATTTAAACTGTTAGAAATTCTGAGTCGTCACATTCCTCCCCCCTTAAAAGGATTTCGTCCCCAAAATTACTAATTAGGAAGAATGGACCAATACCCATTTACTTTTTCCAAAACTAACAGTTATATCAACATCCTACCCCCTATCATTTATTAAAGGCCCACTATCCCCTTAACCAACTTCCTAAAACTTCCTATAGTTTCAAACAATACCTTTTTGCTCAATCATCTAAATTTCAATTTAAAACAAATTTTGAATTATCAAAATTTTCTCAAAATTTTTCTAACTCTCTAAATTTCCGAATTTTTTTGCCAGTGTCTCCTTTGCGCGACTAGCTCGGTACAACTACAAAAGGCCTCTACGGGCTCCCAAATTCCAAAAGAAAACCAAAAGCCAAGTGGCTACATCAAAAACCCAATCCAATATCATCTAGAAATTTAAATACGTACCTTTTTGTCGGCCAATACAAATTTATCTTTTGAATCAAATCCAATTTTCTTTTCCCCTTTTTAATACCTGCATATCTTGTTTAGCAACAATATTCAATCGTAACTTTACAAATCATTTTATACATTCACTTATATAGGTTTTCATATTTACATCTATTCAAATTTGTTTTTCCCGTTTTAATATGAATTCAACTTATTCCAATTTTGAATATTAACTTTTTTTTTTTTTCATTTATAACTGAGTCTTATTAGTTCCATCTACTAATCCATTTCAGTTTCATATTTAAAATCGTTTAATTGCTTAACAAAAATTTTCTCAAAAATTTTCCGACTCCCAAAATTTTTAGAAAATTTTGGCAGAGTCTCCTTTGTACGGAGGAGCTTTTGCAATTTGACAAAAGATATAAATAAATATATATACATCGACCCACCCCGTCGGAAAAAGCAAAAACAGTTCATATTTCCTATTTTTATTGCGTAGGCGTACCTTATTAAGCATTTTAAGCATGCGGCTTACTTATTTTAGCAATTAGTGCATCCAAATCCAGCCAAAGGGCCTTCAGGTACCTGTGCTTACTCAATTTAAATATGTAAGTGCCATATAAGAAAATCTATTTGCATTTCACTTACTTTTAATGGCTAAACACAAGCATTTCAAAAGCAACAAACACCAAACGCTTACCATAAGCGATTTATATAATTTAAAGCTAATCCAATTGCTTCCAACCAAATTTATATGCTATTACATTCAATTTTAATGGATTACAACGCAATTGCTTACATTCAATTCATTTTTAAGCAAACAAACTCGTATTCATATCAATTGATTCAAAAATCAATTATATTTGTTTCCACTAATTCATAGAATTTAATTAAATCTCGTTTACGTTAAACGACAATCATTTCTACGCAAATTTGATAATATCCATGTGAATAAATAATTTCTTAAGTTTTATAACCAATTAAAATTGATTCCAACTCAATTTTATTTAATTCGATTACATTTTAATTTATTCACAATCATTTTATTTAGCTCGACACATTCCATGCTTGTGTACTACTAACCATTCCTAAATTAATTTAAACCGAGCTTTTATTTAATGGGGTTTTACCCTTATTCGAAGGCAAGCTTCCTTACAATTTAAACTCAAGTTACTTTGCTTTAATTTATTCCAACACCAAACTTAAGTTTACTTCTATTCAATTTGATTCTCATCAAATCAAATTCCAATTAATTCAGTTAGCCCATCTATTCATTTTAATTCACCTTCACAATTTATCAAATCCAAGCACATACTTAACTCATTTATACTTCAAATTAATATGCCATCAAACTTAAGTTCAGTCTAATAATCCGATTCCAATTACAACTTTGATTTAGTTTTTTTTCTTCTTTTTATTCAATCAGACTTCTTTCAATTATTATTTAATTCAATTAAACCATTTTAAAAAATTTAATTTACTTACTTAATTCGCTATCGAATTTATTTTATTAACATAAGGTCATTCTCAATTTATTTCTATTCACTTGGGTTTTGTTTTGCAACTCAAACCACTCTATCATAATCACTTTTCTCGTATCCAATTTACTTGCAAATTCATTAACTATTATTCAAATCACTCTTGAATTTTATTTTTAATTCAAACCATCACATTTCCAATCCAACTCAATTTTATTTTTATTTTACAACATCTCCTCTTTTTAATTCATTATCAAATCTAACTCGAATTCTATTTACAATTCTAATTCATTTCCAAACCCCATTATTAATTCACAATCAATTTTATTTAAACTAGTTAAATTTTGTTAACATACTCTATCAAATAATTATTTATTAGCTTATTTCCAACTTTTATTACAAAGAAAACTACTTCATTAAATTTTCCTGAGTTCAAATTTGTTTTTATAATTCCAGTTTGGAGTTTCTTTCATTTTTCAAAATTCCAACACTTTTATTTTAAAATTTTAGAAATGCCATTAAAATCTCATAATATTATTAAAATAGCTTTTATAAAATATTTCTTATAAATCGATGTCTCAACCAGTCCATCCTTGTTCTCACAGAAATTCAGTCATACGTTGATCAGGCGTAGGACTGAAAACCTATAAGTACTTGGTAAACCCGTTTTCAACACCTTGTGAAAATACTTGAAAAATAATTTTATTGAAATATAGAAAACAGTTTTTGAAAATAGAGGAAATATTTTTAGCGAGGATGCTCTGGAAATCATCACCCCCATCCATGGTCGCAGTTAACCCGATGGTTACGTTGCCATCCCGACAAAATCCACAGATAACTGTAGGCCTCTGCGCCCCACGATTACACCATGGAACCCACGACAGATCGCAGCTACAACTGGGGTTACGTAGCTACCACAGCAAAAACCCATATAACTGTAGGCATCAACGCCATCGAATTTCGCTGCCAAAAATGAAACTTCTCCACTCCACTTGACCATAGATCGCAGTCTACCGATGTTGCGTTGCCTTCCCGGCAAAATCAAGTGTAGACTGTTGACACTCATCCTCCACATGATTTTCGCTATGGTCCCCACAGTAGATCGCAGCGACATCGAGTTACACTATCGTCACAGCATAACCCAAATGCCTCTGTAGGCATCAACGCCATCGACTTACGCTACCCAATAATCCTCAGGAACTAGTTTTGTCCGGACTCCTCACAGGATCAACTTTAGAAACCCCTCTTGGGGCTCAAGGCAGCACCACCCGGTGGCACTCCTGAGAAGTTCATTTCAAGAGAGCGCCTTTTTCCCCAGAGCCATCATCAAAACATTTTATACTATACACATAGTATCTTCAAATCATACACCTAGTATGATCTCATACAAAGCTCATTTATACAAAATCGATTATTCCAAAATCGATAATTCCCAAACTAGGCTTTCCAAATTCTCATATTGATTTTACCCAAAAATCAAAAGCCTTTCCAAATCCAAAGGTTCTCAAAACCTTTTCCAAAATCCTCATAAGATCCTTTATATATATATATATATATATATATATATATATATATATATATATATATATATATATACAGATATATATAATTTAAAAACTTTGGATCTTTTCATACTTGTATAAAACTCCTTTTATACTTCAAACAAGGGGAGATTTATCTCATATAACAAAGATATACAACTTTGTTTATTCAAAACCAAATATCCTAATTTAATTTCTCTTTCCAATATCAACTTCATTCAAATCCGTACGATGTACATATACCATCTGTACGCTATATCAACCTGATCGCTCGCTCGATCACACAATTTCACTTCCGAACTAGTATCGTTCACCCGACTTCCTAGTGCGGACACAGATCTGGTTTCTTGATTAGAAACTGTCATTCTCCTTGCATAGCCATAACTATGATAGAGAATTTCCAGAACCAATCAATAATCCATATCCAGGTTCGCCGTCGAAAATCGAGTGAAAATCCCAACTCGGATCGATAAACTATCTCGAAATTCTGTGCTCGAATCTGGATCAAATCACTATGCGAACAGAATAATATACGTACATCCCACGTATTTATTTCATTGATTATCAGCCACATCAATTTCCTTTTTATTCTCATTTCCTTAAATTCCCCTTCACTTATTTACAATTGCCTTAATCCCCAATTGGATTATCACTTCAATCCTGATCTCGGTTGGGTATTAAATCCATAACAGTTTGAACTCCGACTAGTTTATATTTAGAAAATAGCTTGAAAATTTTAAAAAAATAAATAAGTAATTGAAAAATAATTATTAGTTTACCAAATAGCTATAAAATAGTTAACTAATTGTAAAATAGTTGAATAGTTTTCAGAGATTTTAAATAATTGTAAAATAGAAATTAGCTTGTAAAATAGTTGAAAAAATAGTAATTAGTTTATAAAACAGTTGAAAACTAGTTAAATAGCTTCAAAATAATTGTAAAACAAGTATAAATAATTTGGCTTTAAGAAAGAAAGGTTGTATATATTTAATAGCTTAGAAAAATAAGTTTATATGAAAACAATTTATTTAAAATAGTCTAGAGTTAAACCGTTCACTTCCCCAACAATTCAACATAAATTTCCACTTTCATTTAATTGACTCAATGCTAACTTGAACAACTTCAATTTCCATTAAAATTTATTCCCATTCATGTTGAATCAATCTTGATTCCTTCCCCAATTTAAATCAAATTCTAGTTGATTTTAATCCTGTTCGATTTAATTTTAATTTCATATTATTCCAATCAATTTGAATTATTATCAATTGAACCCATTTCAAATTCAAATCATTTCAATATAATCCAATTTAATTCCCCATTTAAATTTTAAACTTATACATCTTCAATCACCGTTCCAATTAATTCAAACCAAATTCAATTTTGAACTAATTCAATTTCAATCTTGAATTTAAACTATCTCAAATTATATCAATTCGAGTTAAATTCTCAAAGGTTGGTTTAACTTTTTAGACCAAATTAACCTTTATTAAAAGTTTTTAATCAATTTAATTTCTGAGCTCAATTCTCAAAATTCCATTTTAAATTATCTTTACTTATGTATTTCAAGGTTCAATACAATTTTATTTTAAAATTTTAATTTATTATTCAATTTAATTTTCCAGTTTGAAGCCAGTTCTTAAACAAATCTATTTTACAATTCAATTATTCAAACTTATTTTATTTTATATATACAATTCCATTCTCAATTTAAAGATTTTTATTTACAATAGGAAGATATCATCCAATTTATTTTAAAACGTCCATCCATTTTCAATTTTTAAATCTCAAACCCGTTCGAGATCACACACATTCCCAATTCAAATCAGCCATTTAACCTTCCAAGTTAAATTTCAATTTCATCTTGAAATTTCCAATTCTGGTTGCTTTTCTACACTTATTTAATTTTCCAAAGTTAAATTCCAATTTACTTAATCCAATCAACCTTACTCAAATTCGAATTCCCACTTCAAATTTCGAAATTCTTTCCCTCTTATAAGTTCAAAACTTATATCACTTTAGGTTTTTACATCACACTTAGGGAAAAATCAAAACTCAACCTCTTAGAATTTATTTCAAAATATCTTTGATATCATGTATATCCATACATATGTACATATTTATTTCTCGGCCCTCCCAGCCATGTTTTACAATTTTAAACCACCCTTGGTTCTTAAATTCAAATCAAATTTCAAACAACCCATTGTTTGCAATAAGTCTCATTTCAAACTTACCTTTATTTAAAGCTTTTAAATAATTTAATTCCTGAATTCTAATTTTAGAATTTCATTTTCAATTAATTAAATTTCGATTTGGTTGATTTTTCTTTTTTACTTCATTTAATTCTAATTCAAGACTTCAATTTGGTTGTATTATATTATTTCTCAATTTTAATTCAATAATTTAACAACCCATCACCATAATATTTTTTCTTTTAGAAGGAAATATTGCTTTATGTTTCAAAATATAAAATATATATAAAATCATTTAAAACCTTTATATAAGAAAATAACAAGTACGCTCTCATATATATATACACACTTAACTCATTCTAGGGTACTATTGACCCTATCCTTAATGAGTACACGGTCCAGAGCCAAGGTTCTCGCTTAACCTGGCTCTGATACCAACTGTAACGACCCGGAATTTTCTAACCCGAAAATTCCAGATAGTTATGAAAAAGAAGAAAGAGATAGAAGAAGAAGAACAGAAACACCAAACATCTCACATTCGCAGCGGATAAAATATAATCATAAATAATAACAGTTTACAAAAGAATTCTATATCTGTCGATTACATTTAATATACATCAGAGTTTCACATTAATACAATCACTGAATGTTTACAATTATCATGTCTAAGATTTACAATAATATAAATACAGCGGATATACCCTATACGATATTGCCATCCAGCTCGCCTCCTGAGCTCCAGAACGTACCTACCTGAAAATCTGTAATACTCGGTCTGACCCGAGCATTACACCAAAGTAACACCCGGGTCAGGCTGGAAACCAGCGTGAGTAAACCCAACTAACATGGAATATCCAAGCAAACAACTTATATAAAACCCGGGTAACCCATATCAATTTAACAAATTCATAAATTTTCTATAGGCAACACTTATTTCACATATCAATTTCTAAATACCAAACTCCGATAAAATAAATCCCATTTGCTTAAATCATTTCATTCCAACCTTTTATTACACAAATCAATTTACAAAGTCACACTTTGCCATAGTCATAACTTATTTTCAAAATAAGTATTCTATGTGCTAAAATTTAGATTAAATAATCCGATTCATTTAAATCCATTCGTTCCAACCTATCAATTTCTCATACCAATTTATAAGAGATTCGAAGTGGTTTCGGGTAACTTCCCAATACCCGATCCCGGCCTCTCCGAGTCTAATACCATCCTATCCCAAGTTATCCAAATGATAAACACAACACTTCATATCAGAGATATCAACTCATTCAAAGCGTCCAATACCAATAAATCATTCATAAGCAAATTTACCGCTTCCAAATTAATTCAATTGATTCTAATTGAATTTCTAACCTCCAATCACTTAGATTCTTTACCCTGTCAATTCCTTAATTCAAATCAAATAATTCAATCATTCATGCAATATTCATCTTAATTAATCAACCCGAATTAATTTTCTTTCAATTCCATTCAAGCATCTATCTTTAATCAACTTCCCAATATTAATTATACTTAACCAAAATCGATAAGTAATCTCAATTTTCTTCATGAATTTATTAACTATATTAATTAAATTAATTCTTAAGTACTTATATTAATTAAGTCTTCATACATCACTTGTTATGGATTAACAAATTCCAATTTACCAATCTTTAATTACAACATAAATTTTATAAGCTTATGATTCCCAATTATATTTCGATCCATCCTCGGCTAAATTAATTATATCTAATAATTAATCATAAATTGAACCGCAAACATTAATTTTTCTTGATTTATCTCGACCTGTGATTATCTACCCTTTCATTTACTTCATTAAATGAATCAATTCTCCTTAATTGAATTATCTTAATCTATCTCTCGTTTTATCACTCCAGTAGTTTTATTTTATTAATTACATTAAGTAATTACTTATTAAACCATCAAATGATCATTCCAAATTAATATAAACTTAATTAATTAACCCAAATCATTAATTAATTTAATTAGTTAATTTTCATTTAAATTATCTTACCTATTTAATGAATCATCGATCATTAAACCCTATTTGATTTTAAACAGAACCATTTTCCCATTTATGCTTTAAGTTTAAAACCATTTAAAGCCCAAATACCTCGAGTCAAACCACAATTAACTCGAGAAACAACCAAATCTAAAATCACTAGATCATAGGTACACATCCAAACAATTCAATCATTCATCCATTTATTTAAAGTTAACCATTCAAATCTAAATAAATAAATAAAAAATCAACCAGAGTGAGATGTACTCACCTTTGATTTTGCAATGCAAATCCGACCTCGATTTGTTTCCTTCAGATTTAAACCTTGTATAAACAGTTATAGGATCTTATTAATATTTGAACAGGTTCAATTTCTATTTAATAAATTTCATTTTACCTAATAAGTAAATTTCAAACTAATTTTCTGTTTACAAAATATGTTTTAGTTATCGTATAATTATATAAGTTAACTAAATAAATTGATTTCCATTTTATAAATTAAATTTAACTAAATCTTTATTAACAAATAGTTTACTTCTCCTAAACCAATCCACTTTTTTTATCCTTACATATAATTTGTTCTACATATATATATATAAAAAAAATTAATTAGCTATTTAAATAGAACAAACGATAAACGAATATAAAATCTCACCCCAATCGCGACATCGTCCTTAACTCGAGTTCTTCCAGCAACGAAAATCACTCGAGATTCACCGAGCCTCCCTCCTCCTCACACGGGTTCGAGCCGAGCTCGTATGCCCCTGATTCCAACTCGCGAACCCCACTGCGATCACTTCCAGTCGACAACGCATCTCACCACAACCACACATGCCAATCGCCGAAACCAAGCATCGAGCATCATCATCATCGCGTCCCTAAAATTTGCAGCGAACCCTAGCTCAGCGCGAAACCCTAACCCTAGCTCGCGAACTACCCCCCTCACGTCACCTTCATCTCGATCGAACTTACCTCCAGATCCCCCCACGCGACGCCCCAATCCTCTTTGCTTAACAATTCGAGAATTTATAGGCCGAACCCCCTTTTTCTTTATACACGAATTCGATTTTTGGAGATAGGGGAAAGAGGGAGGCTCGGTTTCCATTTTTTTTTAAAATATGAACGAATGTGATTTTAATTCGAAAAGGAGGAAGAAAAGGAATCTCGATTACAATTTTCTTTCTCCTGTATACTATTCGTGAGTTTTGACTGAAGGCGGTGGAAGAGTGTAGATGAGATATAAGGTTAGGGGAGGCATATTGGAGAAGATAAATGTTTATTTGATTTTACCTTTAATTTTATTTTCCTTCAAAATATCTCAACTCCTAATGACGCGTTTATATACCGTGCAACAACACGACAACTCCCAGCGTTACGAAAATTGAAATCCGACAATATTTCAATATTACGGATCCAATGGAACTAGTTTTCGTCGAATTCCGAGACTGTGCCTCGAAAGGCTATTTTTAAATTAAATTTAAACGATATAATCTCAAAACTGAACAAATCACCTTTAAATTAAATTTTACCCATTCTATTATCTTCAGTATCGTCATTATAAATTTATAAGCTTTCAAATTATTTTAAACAGGCTTAGAATCTCAGATTCAACAATTTACCCAATTTCAATTATTAAATTCAATATTTAAACTATACAATTCAATGATTTCATTATCAAGTAAATATTGATACCTTGAATTCAAGTTAAAATTAACTTTTAAATATTTTAAAAACAATGAACTATTCAAATTTAAACTGTTAGAAATTCTGGGTCGTCACAATGATATTTTTAACCTTTGAGATAGAAATAAGTGCAAGCATCAATATTCAACGTTAAAAGAATAACTAGATCCTTTTCATATAAGCGATATCGATCATGGAACTACTTTTCCATAACCAAAATCAAACTTTAACTTTTAAAATTGAACTTGTGCTTTATTTACATAGTGCAGTATTGGTAATACCCTTTTACAAATATCCTTTGAAAAAAACCTTTTATCAGACAAAATTTATAATACTAAGTGTATTAAAACAAGGATAAAAAATAAATGTCATTAAAACATTGGTCATTGTAAACACAAAACATTAATAAATAATTCCTTTTAAAAGAATTTTCTCGTTTATAAACCATTATTTATACATTTAAAACAATTTTTATTGTCCCAAATGATTATAAAGAAATATAAATATCTTTTAAATTTAAAAAATATTAGATAATTTATCACATTTATATTGTCATTTAAAATACGTTAATTTTAAATTGTTAATATTTCCAAACACCTTATAACATCGGTAATATTTAAAATCTTTATAAACTATTTAAGTTAATTTAATTTAATCATTTTTATTAAATCAATTAATTAACTTTAAAATATCATTATTTAAGAAGATTTATTTAATTTAAATAATCATTAGTTTAAATGAATCTCATCTCAAACCTCATTAATTAAAATGATAAGTAAATTTTAAATGCCATTAATTAAATAATTAATTAAGTTTGAATAATCATAAATTAATTGGATTACCTAAATTCCAACCTCATTTGTTAAAATGATTAACTAAAACATCATTTGCTAAAATGATTTATTTAACTATAAAACATCATTAATTAGAATAGTTTAACTGAATTCTGAATATCATCGGTTAAATTTTTTTTGAAAGATTTAAAAAAATCATTAGTTCCTTTCTAATATAATTAATGAAATTATTATTAATTTCAATTATCATTAACTAAAATAATTAATTAAACTCAAGTAATCAGTAGTTAAAATGATAAATTAAATCCAATCTCACTTAAATAAAAAGATAACCAATTTTAAACACCATAAATTAAATTGGTTAATTAATTTCAAAATCACTAGTTAAAATGATTAACTAATTTAAATTATCACCATCAAAATGATTAATAATTTCTAACATTCTATTTAGTGAAATCATAAGCTCAAGTTCAAAAACATATGATAGGGTTTTAGGATGAAATTTAACAAATGAGGATATAGTGAAATTGCTAAAACGACACTTAACTAATAAATGGAATATTATGGTTTATTTTAATCAACTATCAATATAACAACATAAGGATGTAAATAAATAATTATTAGCGAGAAACCCTATAACCTCCCCCACTTTGAGGCCCAAAACTAACGTCTACGGATGCTGTAGTTCTCCATAGTTAATAATTTTCGATGATCAAATGTGGTAATGTTGTTCAGAGAAATATAATTAATACAAAATACTCCAAGAGTAACATATGATGATGCCTCCTTACTTGATTCGAGCCTAAACATAGGCAATTTAACAAATTTGCAATTACATCCAAAACACAGCGAAATCAAACAGAAAGAACTCCTAATGGCTAGCTTGCCTTCTACACGTCTCCGAAAGTTTATTCGTCTAAAGGAGAACCTGAAAACCTTAACTCTCAAACTACTCAAAATCAATCGAGCACCTTATAGTTTAAGGGGAAACCATAAACATCAAGTCAGACAAAAAGCCTGACGTGAATAATAACCTACTGTCTCGAACCATATAGATATCTAGTGAGACTACGCCGCTTAGCGGAATAGGTTCCCCTCACTAATATCTTAACCCAATTTAACTAACTATATACTGTGCACCTGCATCCACAATGGTTAAAGCATAACATAACATAATATATCGTGATGATATGCAACTTACAATATGCTCTGGATTACCCATCCCCATTTAGCTGACTATCTGTCTCAGTTCACAGTTTCTAGGGTCACTATTAACCTATTAATTTTCATGGGCTGACTAATAACCTGTTCCAAGCTCACGAGATATTTGTCTGGTTTCATAGTTTTCATAGGATCACTAGGATCCTATTGGTATTTACCGACAGCTTTGTCCAATTATAGTTTTTATGGGTTCACTATGAACTTATTGGGCCCTCCAATAACTTCCTTCATGCCATAGTTTTCATGGGTTGACTATGAACCTATCGACCTCTTTCAATATCTTGTCCAAATATAGTTTTCATGAGATCATTAAGAACCTATTGGCTCTCTGCCAATAATTATCTTCATACATAGTTTTCATGGGCGTAATAAGAACCTGTCTAAACCAACAATCTTTAATCAGTCTTTGGGCATCCTGTATTCTAGTCAACCTGACCTCCTAGATGCAATTCTACTCACATAGGAATTAACTCATACATAAATGGGTTAACCTAGTTGGTTATTCTTCCCTTAATATCCTAAAATGTAGTTATGAGTTAACTATAAAGTGAATATGTTTAAATAAGAAGCACACATGATAACTGATCATAACATAATAATATAAATATTTATAGTTTCATATCCTTGTCATCATTTTTAAATGAAACATGGTTAATACCCTTAACCCATTACCTTCAGCAAGGAAAGCCTCTTCGAAAACTCTAAAGTTGAATGCCATTTCCAAAAGCTCTATCATATTGCCAAGGGTTTAGCTTTAAAAATGAGATTGGGTTCTTTGTTTTGAAAACTAAGTCTTTCGAAACCTTAGATCCTCTCTTTCGTAGCCATTGAAACATACCTTTCGTAAGTATTCAAAATTTCTTTTCAATACACTTAAATATACCTTTTGAAATACTTAAAACCTTCCTTTTGAAAGCATTGAAATCTTCTTTTCGAAACCATTAAGACATACCTTTCAAAAGTATTAAAGCTTGTCATTTGAAACCACTTAGTTCAAGCAGAAATTTATAGAAGTTTAGCTTCGAAACCATTTGAAAGTATCTCTTTCAAAATCATTGGGTTTAACCTTAATTACGACTTCTAGGTCAAAGTGAACATAAGCGAAAGTAACTCTTTCGAAAACATTAGTCTCCAAGTAAAAGAATTTGGGAAACAGATGCCTTCGAAACCACCCTTTTGAAATCAATGTTCTTTAAGTAAAATAATTAGAAAAAGGATAGCTTCAAAACAACCTTTCGAAACCATTGCCTTTGAAATATTTAATATAAATGACTATAGGGACCCTTTCAAAAGCATTTGTAAGTGATTTGAGTAGTAATAAAACAAAAGCTTCCCTTTCAAACTCATTGTTAGAAGGATATAATGAAAAAAGGCCTTTAACCAATTCAAAAGGAATGAAGATGGCAGCTTGGTTTTGACTAGGTTCAAAAGCACTACCATTTTAAAAGCTCCCTTTTCAAAACTTAATATGTAAATACTCGATCAAAAGCTACTTTTAAAACAAAGGCAAGCGCTAGTCCATGTGATAGCTATTTAAAAGTAACTTCAAACCTTACGAAAGCTTCTTGGAAAACAAGCGGCAACTCTTTTAAATGCTTCCTAAACAACACTTTCAAAAACTTCATTATAAACAAAGTAGTTGACATCTCTTTCAAAAACAAAACAAAGGCAAGTGGGTTAATTCAAAGGCTATTAAAAATGGCATCAACCTCATGCAAAGCCAGCTTTCGACATCATCCCCTTACTCGTTTCTCCAATACACTACATACCAACTATTTGATATCACATGTATTGGTTTTGAATGGGTTCTAAAGGCCTACTGGCCATGGTTTCGGAAGCGAGCAATTGGAAGTGGCATAAGGTAAATTATATAAAAAAAGATTTTATGCCTTATAAAATAACTTCTTTTCATATAACTTGCCAACTTATCAAAATATAATTGGTTGCTATTTCCTTTTTCAAAAATCCTTTTTCTAAAAAGGCTGCCAAATATATTAATTAATAATTAGAAATATTTTAGCAATGAAACCCTCCCAGTTAACAAAATAATTAAGACATTTAAGTCCTCAAACTTAATTAATTTAGTTTCCATAGTAAATTACCGAGCAAAAATCCCCAAAAATCATTTAATTCACCTTTAATGTGTTTACTAACACATGTAAATTTCAAAAGCAAGATACTTCATATAATTACCGTAATTAATTTTTAAACCCAAATTATCTATTTCTTCCATTCAAAATTCATAATAAATTATCCATAGCTTGGATTATTATAAAAATTTAAACGTATCTCAAAAATAATGTTTTACATTGTTAGTCACTATGCATTGGATAGATTATGGCCAAATATATGGATACACAGTTGACATGTAGAAATCGCAGCAGCAGCAATATAAATATAACAACAACGCGAATAAATAGAAAAGTAAAGCAAGACGCAATCGCAATAAAGTTTTTATACTGGTTCAGACCTCTAGTCCTACGTCTAGTCCAAGACTCCTTCTGGAATTTAATTATCACCCTCACTTCGCCCGGAGGAATAGGCACCTGAGAAGCAGAACAGAATTTTAGTACACTTTCCCAAGCAGCCGAACGAGACTTTAATATTTTATTTTACAAAGAAATAACTTGATTATATATTGTTTCTTTCATACATTGAGTAGTCGAACTGCGGTACAACTTCTATAACCAGTAAAAATGATGCAAAATAAGTGTACAGAGATTAGGAAGTGAATTAAGACAAAACTCAAATATTATGGAGTGAAAGAGCGTTGGTCTATGTTTGCTTTTGAAATAAATATTGAATTTGATCGTTTGGAAGCAATATGAGAATGGTATTAGAGAGTAGGATTGTGTTGTTGCTTTTGGGTTGGTGGGAGATTTATATAGAAGCGATCAGGAGTCATTAAATAGTTGCAATCCTTCATAATATCTGCATTAGAAAATGCACATCCGTTGAAAGTTTGCAATTTTTTGAAACAGCAATTAAATGGACACTTGAACTATTCATTTTGAAACGTTGTAAAACATAGGCACGACATTTAAATCAAACCGTCAACTAGTAAAGTTGGTAAGCAAGGAATCTCTTTGCTAGGTGACTAGGGATCAAATCCCAGCATATCCAATTTATTTCATTTATTCAATTTCATTCTGAATAATAAAGTAGGCTAACGAAAGTTGCTTGAAAGCTGTCATTACATAGTTGGTTAGTTGATGTGTTTTCTTTGCAAACGAGTTGGGTTCGAATCTTGTCTCTGTGATTTTTAACGAACATTCAGCCATACGTGTCATGTAAAGCTTCTACTCTTTTCTTCAAAACAAAATGTGTTTGGCATATTGGTAAAAGTGCATGCTTCCTTGATTGTTAACCTACGTTCAAACTCCATTACCCACTTTTTTCCCTTCATTTGTTCAAGCTTGTTTAAACTCCATCATCCGTCTTACGGCAACATGGCTTGAAATTACGTAACAAATGCATTAGTAGCATTATTTATCATCAAAACACTAAATCATGTTTTCAACATTCTCCCCCCTTTTGATGATGACAACTATATAACTTTCTAAAATAATATTATATCGCTCCCCCTTAATATTTGCTCCCGTTGAATTATATACTTTGTCCATCAACTTACCTAATTTTCTCCCCCATTAACAGAAAGGTTGAATCATTAGCATTTTCAAAAAAAATTAACAAAATGTACAGAGTATTGGCTACTTTTAGGTACAAAAAATTATTCAAAACAATATGAAGCGTAGTTGTACTTTTAAAAAAAAAATATTTATTGCTTCCAGAAAATAATTTTATTTTTCCTGAAATAATTTTTCACATTGTATTACTAGTACCTTTGAAATCAACGTGTTATATAAAAAGAGTACCTAATTTTTAATTTTCAAAAATATTCGTTTTGATACTCTACTAAAAATACGTGCCCTAAACTATTTAAAATTGAATTAGATATGCCGAACTGCTGTAGTTCCATTATCTATAAATTCTTGTTTTCCATCATATGTACGGAACGTTTGTTATCGAAATCTATTTCATTTTCTTTGGCACCCGCCAAAAAAAAAAATTCTTTGTTTTGGTACCCACTTTCTATATTAGGGTCCAGGGGTTAGAACAAAGGTAACCATACCCAAGAGGGTTTGGTGGACCATTTGAAAATAAAATTTTCATCATTAACCACTGTAACAAGATAATCATTAATGTATTTTTCTTCATTTTTCCGATTAATATGAACCCAAACACTTAGATAATTTTTATTCGTATTTCCTGTTAATGATTTTGTACTTCTAGAAATATTATAAACATTATTGGTCATATGAATTTCTATAAAAATTGGTTTTATACTTTACTCTGAATCTAGTTCTAGCACTAGCATTTTTACTATACATGAAAGTGTATATAGTGCTATTTCTATGATCAGCTTTATTATATCCTAAATCATTTTTATTATTCAAAGTTCTAGAATTTGATAAAATTGAATTTATACTATTTTGACCTTTGTTAAATTTTACGATTTTTTTATTAAGCTCATCGAATTTAATTTTATATCCACACTTTTCTTTTTTTAAAATTCATTGCTATTCTTTAAAGTATCAATTTCTACCCCCAATTCAAAATTCTTATCTTTTAAAGCATGGTTCTCTTTTACAAGAGATGAAATTTGAGTATTTGAGTCGTTTAAATAAATTTGCAATATATCATTTTGATTACTAAAATTGGCTACTTATAAATCTTTTTCATTTAAAACACCAATGAGTATCAACACATTATTTTTCAATTCAAAACTTTCATTTTCTAAACTACGTTTTTCATTTTCTAGTTTTGAAATCTTGATTTCACAAACTTTCATTTTTTCGAACATCATCAAATTAAGTTTTGATACTTTGTCTAAATTATCACATAATTCATCGTAATCACTAGACAATTGATCATATGAATAATAAAGTACCTTATTGTAGTTAGTAGTTGCTTTAGCAGTAGCGTTGCTTTTTTTCTTGCTGATAATGTCTCGATGGGTCTTGTTCTAGCCATTGTTCTTGGATGTTGTTACGATCAGTAGAACACCAAGCTCTGATACCACTTGTTAGTCGTTATGCAATGGATCGATGATGGCCAAATATATAGATACACAGTTGACATGCGGTAATCACAGTAGTAGCAACATAAATATAATAACAACGCGAATAAATAGAAAAGTAAAGCAAGAGGCAATCACAACAAAATTTTATACTAGTTCGGACCTCCAGTCCTACGTCCATTCCCAGATTCCTTCTGGAATTTAACTATTACCCTTACTTCGCCCGGAGGAATAGGCACCTGAGCAGTAGAACATGATGGCAGTACACTTGGCCAGCAATCGAACGAGATTTCTATATTTTTTTTACAAAGAAATAACTTGACTATATATTGTGTCTTCAATATACAGAGTAGTAAAACTAGAATACAACTTCTATAACCAGTAAAAATGATGCAGAATGAGTGTGCAGGGGTCAGGAAGTGAATTAAAACCAAACTCAAATATCGTGGAGTGAAAGAGCATTGGTCTAAATTTTCTTTTGAAATAAATATTGAATTTGGAGCATTTGGATGCAATATGAGAATGGTATTGGAGAGTAGGATTGTGTGTTTACTTTTAGGATGGTGGGAGGTCTATATAGAAGCAATAGGGAGCCATTAAATAATTACAATCCTTCATAATATTTTTATTAGAAAAGATTTATCCGTTGAAGTTTTACAGTTTGTTGAAAAGGCACTTGAATGGACACTTGAACTGTTCATTTTGAAAGGTTGTATAAAATTGTCGCAACATTTAAACCAAAATGTCGTCTAGCAGAGTTGGTAAGCAAGGGATCTCTTCATTGGGTGACCAGGGATCAATTCCCAGCATCTCCAATTTTTTTCATTTAGTGCTGTTCTATTCTAAACAATAAAGCAGGCTAACTAAAGTTGATTGAAAGCTATCACAGCGTGGTTGTTAGTTGATGTGCTTCTTTGCAGGGTTCGAACCTTGTCACTGTGATTTTTTGTGACCATTCGGTCATACATGTCATGTAAAGTTGCTACTCTTTTCTTTAAAACAAAATGTGTTTAGCATATTGGTAAAAGTGCATTCTTCCTTGATTTTTAAATTAGGTTCAAAGCCCGTTACCCTTATTTTTCCTTCCTTTCTTCATGTTTGTTTAAACACAATCATCTATCATATGGTAATGTGACCTGAAATTACTTAACAAATGAATTGGTAGCATTATCGTATAGTTGTTATCATTAAAACACTAAATCGTGTTTTCAACATACATAACGTATCAAATCCTCATGGCATTTGAACCCATTTACAAAATTTTAACCTTAAAATCGAATCAAATTTTTACAAACATATTTATTTAAATCAAACATGGCATATAATCAAAGAATATCATCATTCCAATCATCCAAATGGTTTTAAACTTAAATCCAAATCAAAATGTTTCCTAAGACATGTATGAGATGGTTTAGATTATTATTCACCTTGTTTGGATAAGGAACTTGAGATTTGATCTTGCTTAATTCTTCTTTGCTTGAATCCTTAACTTCTAGTCAATTTTGAATCCCATTTCTCCTAGGGTTAGGATCGACCTTGAAGCTCCTTGTTTATGTTTTTGTTTTGTGAAAAACGTGAATGAGAACGAGATAAGGGTTTGAGGTGAAATTCCATAGGGTGGATCGTGTAGTGTATATGCAAGTATATGTGACAAAATACATAATGCAACTAAAACAATATTAATTTACGTAAACATATAATAAGCATACCAGGAATTTATACTGGTTCGGACCTCCCGTCCTATGTCCAGTCCCGAAGCTCCCCTTCGGAATTCGAATATCGAACACCCTCGCTTTGCTTGGAGGAATAGGCTTGGTTAAAATAAATTGCTCTTGTCAAATGTGTGTTCTATAACACGGATATTGACTAATTAGTACAAATGCTTCCAATATATATATCTAGAGAGTATTGTCTACGAAGAACTGAATATTCGAAAGAGTAAAATACAAGTATAGATTGCTAAAGATGTAAGTAAGTGAGGTGATTTGTTCTCTTGATTCTTGATGATATATATAGTTGTAGAGAGGTTCCTTGAGTAGTTGCATCCATTAACAAGTGCTCTATAGTTGTTTCTGTTGATGATGAAAAGTTGCAGCGAAGAGAAGCAGATATGTCTATTCGAATGTGGCAGTTGAAGTTTAAATTTAAAATCCAAGTTCGAAATCAGACGTCTGGTTTTTGTATCAGATGTTTGATACTATATATTTTTTGTATATAGTAGATTTTAAGACATCTGAGTGCTACTACCAGACGTTTGGTTTAGTCTGTTTGTAGTTTCAGAGTACTTTTCCAGACGTTTGGCTTATGCACCCAGACGTCTGAAACTTACGCATGTCTGTTTTGTGCATCTTTTATGTTGCTTCTTTGTACATATCGACTTGTGGTCTCTTGCAGTGTTCTTTGAGCCTTGTTCTTGTCTTTCTAGTGATGTTATTTTAGCGAGTACCTGTATATATAGAAATATATATGCATATTTGATTTCCATTGCATAGTTGTTGTCATCGAAACTGTAGATTTGATTTCCTAACAATCTCCTCCTTTTTTATGATGACAACTATACAATGATATATAATTTTATAAATCTCCCCCTGAATATGTGTTTTCCATCATTTATTGTGATTTATATTATTTCTCCCCCTTTGGCATTATCAAAAAGGATTTATATCTTTTTAGTTGTAGACATTATTTCCATTCCATTAAGTATTTACCAATCAGAAAAATATAAAGAAATAACACACCAAAAAGGAAATTTCATTAATCACAATAATTGATTACATTCATTATATTTATACAAAAGATGGAATGCTAAGAAATCTAAAGATTTTTTGGAGAACTTTTGATCAATCATCTCCTTTATCTTCATCCTTGGAAGAACTTGCTTGTTTTTTAGGAGATGTTGGATTTTGTTTGAGAGGTTCATTCTCCTCGTCAAAAAGTTTGGAATGTTTCGAAGGAGGAGGAGAAGGCACTGGAGTTGGCCAATCTTCTAAAGGTGGTGTAGGACCATAAACCCTTTGAAGAACCTCTTTTAGAACAGATAATGTAGTTGAAAGCGACGTTTCAACTATGGCTAGGCGAGAAGCACAAGATGTTTCAAAACTATCAATGCGCTTAGCCAACAATTTTTGATTTCGAGACAAAATAAGCTGACTTTGGAGAGTTAGGTTGCGAATACTCTCATTTGGATTGGTCTCTGTGCGAGTCTCCAAAATATCATCTTGGCACGTATAATCAAATGGTGCAGGAATAGGAGGAGTAGTCTCATGACGTTCCTCCACCTCTTGTGATGGTTCAGGTTGTGTTTAAGGTGGAGGCCCAGCTTGTTTGGCTTGACGACGTTGCATCTAATTTTCAAAAGATAGAAAATCCGAAGGACTTTCCAACAAGTGCATTAGGGAGAAAATTTTGGCGGATGCATATTTCAGAGAAATCTTTTCAAAAGTAGATAAATGTGAGGGCATGTTGTGAGCTCGTACAAGTCTCATGATATATGTAGGATAGATGATGGATGGGCGTGATCGAGTCTAAAAGTGTTTGAACTCGTCAAATATAAATTTTGTCCAACTGACCCTTGTTTCACTGAATATAGCATATAGGGCCTTGTGCTCTAGTTGCTCATGACTACCAAGGCGAGGAATGATAGTATTGATAATCATTCTAGTGAGAAGTCTCTCTTTAGCTCGTAGGTATTTGGATGCAAATCTAGGCATTTCATTTTCCTACATTTGGTGTGTTATATTATCTCTCAGTTTTAGACGCATATCCAGAATATTATATAAATCTTCTCCGGTATCGGAACATCCAAGAGTTCGGCCTATGATCCCTGGAGTAAGCCTAATTGTGTTGTCGTAAACACTAGACCACAGCCAATTATCATCGTTGTCAGTGTTCCGAACTACTATGCTATCCAAATTAGCGTAGAAAAGAAATATGCCAACTGACCAATTTGGATGTTATTGGGATTAAAGGATATCAAAGTTTCCAAACCAACAGTTTCACACATTTCGTCTAAATCATACATTGGGAACTTTAGCAAATTATAATATGGACCTATATGGAGTTTCTTCTTTTGAATATCCTCATATCTCTTAAGTGAACGCGGTACACGATTCATCCATCGTTTAATTTTATCGTCTAAGAAAACATGGGGTTGGAGGAAGTTGCTTGGTCTTGTTTTCGCCTAGAGATCTTAGGATTTTTTGTTTTAGGAGCCCTTGAATTGATCAAATTTGAAAGTGTAAGTATTTTTGAGAAGTAAGAAATTGATTCTGTAGTAGAAATAAACTGAAACGAAGTGAGAGAAGTAAAAAAATAGATGTTATCTGGGGACATAAGAGTGTCGATTGAATTGACATAAGAGCGTCGATTGAATTTCAGATGTCTGGAAGGTAATTCAGACGTCTAATTTAACCTAGGTTGAAGGCAGCAAATAGAATCAGACGTCTGATTGTTTATGGTAGACGCCTGGATTTGATCGATTTGTAATTTTTGATAGTTAGAGAGAATTATCAGACGTCTGTTTGTAGAAACAAACGTTTAGAATAGGTCAAAAATTTATTTTTGTAGGACATATAGTTTTCTTAGACGTCTGGATATGATATCAGACATCTAAAAATGGTCTGAGTTTTTATCTTATGGAGATAGACACTTTGTTCAGACGTCTGGTCAATAGTTCAGACGTCTGAAATCGACTGGTTTTTATTTTTTATGAAGCAAAGATGATTTTCAGACGTCTGGAAGGTTATATCAAACGCCTGATATATGCACGATGGTTAAAAATTTGTGTGATACCAGAGTGTTAGACGTCTGATGGCAACGTTCAGACGTCTGAAAAGACCAATTTGTCTAAAAATAGCCTAATTTTGAAGGGTGATGCTTATCTTTTGAGAGTTTGAACACTGTATTATTATTTATGAAATATAATACAAATATATATAGTTAAAAATACAATGAGAATAATTAATTTTATTTAGATGACGCTGGAGCATTGCGATCTTCAGACTTGTCACTCCTCCATAGCTTGAGTGGAGACCATATATTTCCACGTTCATGGGTACTTGGGAAACCAGAGAATAGCCTAGGTAAAGGATCTAAAGGTGTACGATAAGATGCAGAGGGATCCAAAGAACTGCAAGGAATCGGAAGTGGTTCATGTACATCCTTCTTCCGTGAATTACAAAATTTAATCGCTACTTGCTCCATAAAACTTAGTCGTTGCGGCGTGACTTTTTTCTCAAAGTACAATTCTCATTGTAACTTTATTTGTTGCTTTTGATAGTGATGTATTTCATCAATTTTCTCCTTGGTGTTAGGAGAAACAAATAGGGATCATTTGGACTTCTTTTTATCGGGAATGAAACCCGTGTGGTAGAAGGACCACATATACGTTGGATCCTGATTTGGTGTAGGGGTAGGAAGGTGGTGAGGTGTATCCGTTGAGCTATCCGTTGTTGGTGTCAAGAAGGACAGATGAGAATTGTCGGAAGACATGATTATATTTTCTACTGTAAAAATATGAAATCTATATATCCTTTACCTTTTGTTTTGTAAAGATACTTATATATGATTTTAGAAATTATTTATAGCTAATTTCAAAAAACAACCACCTACAAAAAAATTTAAGATGAAGGAGTTATCAATTTTAATTAGTGGATAAAAACTTTTAGCTAATCATAGAATAACTAAAGATGTAGTATTAGTTTAGAAGATCATTAAGAGAGCATATTCCTAAATCGCGTTGTAGTTTAACAAATGTTTGTTCGTTTAGTAGTTTTGTGAAAATATCTGCTATTTAATTCTCAGTATTTACGTATTCTAATGTAATAATTCCTTTTTCTACATTTACAAAATATCTGCTTTGTTTTTAAATACCCATTTTGTTCCTATAACCGATTGATTTTCTGGTCTTGGTACTAATTCCCAAACATTATTACGTTCAAATTGATTTAATTCTTCTTGCATAGCTATTATCCAAAAGTTATCATTTGAAGCTTCTTTATAATTTTTCGGTTCAAAATTTAACACAAATGCTATATGACTTATTTGGTTAAGTTGATTTCTAGTTACTCTGGAGTTAAGAGGCCTAATGATGTTATCTTTTGGATGATCTTTTAAAATTTTAGAAGATGATACTAAAGTATTATTTTATGCGTTTGTTTCATTATTGAAAGAATTTGTTATATTTATTATTGGAATTATTTCTTCATCGTCAGTAGCATGATGGTGAAGAAACTTTTCATCAAACGAAACATGTAAACTTTCTTCAATTGTGTTATTTTGTATATTAAAAATTCTATATGCCTTGCTACGATCCGAATATCCAACAAAGATTCCTTCATCGGTCTTCGGGTCAAATTTTCCTAAATTATCTTTTGTATTTAACATTAAACATTTTGATACGAAAGTTTTAAAGTATGATACTTTAGGTTTTCTTCCATAAAATATTTCAAAACAAGTCCGTTTAGTCATAGGTCGTATGGTTACTCGATTCAAAATAACAAGCTATGGCAATAGCTTCAGCCCAAAAATGTTTTGGTAGACTAGTGTTCATGCACATTCTTGTAACATACACCATTTCATTAAGGTGTGCATGGAAAAGAAAAATTATGACTTATACCCTTTTTATTACAAAAAGTAGTAAGAAGATCATTTTCGAATTCCCCACCGTGGTCACTTCGAATATTCTTAATTTTCAAATCCATTTGAGTTTAAATTCTTTTAGAAAAAAATTTAAACATACCAAAGGTGTCACTTTTATGTTTTAAAAATAAAGTCCATGTAAGAAAAATCATCAACTATTACGAAACATATTTGTTGTGATATATAGATCATACTCAAGTTGGACCAAATAAATCTAAATGTTATAATTCTAATGGTTGTTTGGTAGAAATATTATTTTTAGATTTAAAAGAGCTTTTCTTTAATTTTCCAATTTGATAATCATCACATAAATTTTCTACTTTGTAATTTCTTTTAGGTAATCCTCTAACTTGATCATATTTTGCTAATTTATTAATATATTTAAAATTAATATGAAAAAATCGTTTATGCCACAACCATGGATCGTCATGTTTGGCGGTTAAACATAAATTTGAATTTTGATTTATATTCATATTTAAGACATAAATATTTTTGTTTCTAAAACACTCAAAGATAAGTTATTTGTTATTGTCGAAAATATTACATCTATCTTTTTCAAAATTGATTTGAAAACTTTTGTCGCATAATTGACTAATACTAAGTAGGTTGTGTTTTAAATTTTCTACTAACAAAACATTTGTAATAATAGGAGAGTCGGAAATGCCAGAGTTGATGACTTCTCCAATGCCAACAACGTATCCTTTTGAGTTATCTCCAAAAGTTACCGTTCCACCATCGATGTTTGTTATATTCGATAACATTTTTGAGTTTCTTGTCATATGCTTAGAGCATCCACTATCAAATATCCATTTCTTCTTATTTTATATTTTAGGTGCCTACAAAATAAAAGATGATTTAATTGGTACCCATATACTTCGTTAGAGTCCTAGATGTTAGGAGGAGCAGGTAGCTATACCCAAGAAGGTTTAGTACCTTTACGAACATAATCTTTATAATAGACTATATTATCTAAAAAATTATTAATATGTTTTTGTCTAATCAAATTGTTCTTTGTCTTAGGAATCCAAATTTTTATATTTTTGGTATTCGTAATAGACTTAGATGTTCCTTTAGTCTTTTGATAAATACAAGTATATTTCTTAACATTATTCCCCTTTTGTTTAGGAATATTTTTAAATCCTATTCCATTTCTATTACCTAATAGTTTTGAAGTTTTGATAAGATTTTCCAAATCTTGTTTTCCTTTATTAAATTTTGAAACATTATTTGTAATTTTATCTCATTTTTCTTTTAATTCTAAATTTTCAATTTTCATTGTTTCCACATTACTCTTCAAGTCGACATTTTCTTTTAACAAGTTATCCTTTTCTAGTTTAGTTCTATCAAAATCAGTAGTCATAGTCTTATTTTCAATCAAACTATTTTTAATTTTTTCTTGAGATAATTCTAGTTTCTCTTCTAAAATAATTTTTTCATCTTTTAATATTCCTACTTCAAGTTCTAATCTATTTATTTGGGCTATATGTTCTTTATTCAATTTTTTAATTTGTCTAAATTTATCATATAATTCCATGCTAAGTTCTAATAATTCATCAAAGCAAAGTTCGGGACATACCTCATCAGTTTGTGCCATAAAGCATACATTAGCTTGTTCTCCGTTACTATCATTGTCACTGTCTGATGATGATGAAGAATCTGAGTCAACCCATGTTACTTTAAAAGCTTTTTTCTTTTTGAATTTTTCAAATTTGTTCTTCTTTTTATCATTGTTGAGCTTGAGACAATCTTTCTTCATATGTTCAAATTGGTCACATTCATAGCATTTGATTGATGTTTGATTTTTTGAGCTTGATTTTCCTCCTTTCTGAAATCTAGTCATTCTCCTAAACTTCTTGAATTTGTTGTTGTTTTTGGCAATAAATACAATTTCTTCTTCGTCTAAGTCGGAGTCTTCATTTGTTGCTAGGAATGTTATGTTCTTCTTTTCTAAATTTTTTTCTTTTCGTGCCGCAAATTAGCTTTATAGGACATTAAATTTCCTATCAATTCTTCAACTAAGAGTGTTGAGAGATCATTAGCTTTTCGATAACTAATACTTTTCTTTCATACTCTGGAGTTAAAGAATTGAGTATTCTAGCTACCAAGTCAAAATTTATGAATTTGACTCCAAGTGCCATTAAATCATTTGAATGGTTTGGAATCTAGAGTAAATGTCTACTATAGATTCATTTTGTTTCATTTTAAATGATGAAAATTGATTTTGTAAAATTGAAATCTTAGTTTGTTTAACTTTGTTTGTGCCTTCGTGTGTAACTTCTAAGGTACGCCAAATATCATATGCAGTGTTACATAACATGACACGTGAAAATTCATTCTTATATAACGAACAAAATAAAACATTCATAGCTTTGGCATTATTAGAAGCTGCGGTTTTTTGTGAATCATTCCATGTGTTCATAGCAGTGTCAGGTGCTTCATATTTATTTTGAGTGGCTGACCAAATTTCTAATCCATTAGCTTCCATAAAAATTCTCATACGTGTTGAGCAATATGCACAGTTAAAACCATTAAAAAGTGGGGGTTGTGACCTTCTTGAAAAATACTTTCCATATTATAGTGATTCAAAAACATGTTACAGTACTTTGATCAACCTTGCTCCGATATCAATTGAAATTCTACAGGGTAGATCGTGTAGTGTATATGCAAGTATATGTGACAAAATATATAATGCAACTAAAACAATATTAATCTATGTAAATATAGAATAAGCACACCAGGATTTTATACTGGTTTGGACCTTCCATCCTACGTCTAGTCCTGAAGCACCCCTTTGGAATTCGACTATCAAACACCCTCGCTTCGCCCGGAGGAATAGGCTTGGTTAAAATAAATTGTTCTTGACAAATGTGTGTTCTATAACACGGATATTGAATAATTAGCACAAATGCTTCCAATATATATCTAAAGAGTATTGTCTATGAAGAATTGAATATCTGGAAGAGTAAAATACAAGTATAGATTGCTATAGATCAAGAATGTATGATAGAGTACGTAATTAGAGAGTATAAGTAAGTAGGTGATTTGTTCTCTTGGTTCTTGATGATATATATAGTTGTAGAGAGGTTGCTTCAGTAGTTGCATCCATTTACAAGTGCTCTATAATTGTTTCTGTTGAAGATGAAGAGTTGCAACGAACAGAAGCAGAGATGTCTATTCGAATGTGGCAGTTGAAGTTTAAATTTAAATCCGAGTTCGAAATCAGACGTCTGGTATTTGTATCAGACGTCTGATACTATATATATTTTGTATATAGTAGATTTTCAAACGTCTGAGTGCTACTACCGAACATCTGGTTTCGTCTGTTTGTAGTTCCAAAAGACTTTTTCAGACGTCTAACTTGTGCACCCAGACGTTTGAAACTAAATACTAATCATAACAATCATCTGCAACATCTCCTAATTACCATATTAGCCTATTAGACTAGAAAACAGTCTATATAAAGCAAATATAGATCATACCCTTACAGTAGATCATGGTGAGTTTCTCTAATCCCGTCTTCTGTCTCCCAAGTATAGTCCTTTTCATTGTCGCTCCACTAAAATTTCACAAACTTGACTGTTTTGTTTCTTAACTTCTTCCTATCTCTCGCTACAACCCAAACTGGTTGTTTAACAATAGTCAGATTCGGTTCTATCACTTAATTTTCCAATATAATCGAAGGAATAGTAATTTTAGGATCATGCACATACTTACGAAGAAGAGACACATGAAACACATTATGGACATCTGCCAAACATCTCGGTACCATACGCGAGCTTTTCGATCCTCTCTATAACTGGGGACAGTCTAATGTATCTAGTTTTCATGACTTTCCTAATCGTACCATATCCTTCATCGGTGATACTTTAATGAAAACTCTATCTCCAACTGAGAAATCTAGACCTTTACGCCTCTTCTATGTGTAACTCTTTTGTCTAGACCGAGCTTCATTCATCCTACATTGGATCAACTCAATCGTTTCCATTACCTTTCTTACCAAGTTTAGACCTAAGACTAATCTGTCTCCAGTTTCCAACCAACATGCCGGCTATTTACCTTTAATACAAAGCTTCGAAAGGCGTCATTCCCGTACGATTCTGATAACTATTATTATAGGAAAACTCAACTAAATGTAGGTGATCTTCCCAAGATCCACCAAAATCTAGCACACAAGATCTCAATAAATCCTCGAGTATCTTATTGACTTTCCCCATCTGCCCATCAGTCTGAGAGTGATACACCATAGTCATCTTGTGCTTGGTACCTAACACATCCTGTAGACTTTTCCAAAACTCAGTAGTAAATAAGGTATCTCTATCATTTATTATACTACTAGGAATTCTATGCTGTCTAACTATGTTCTTCATAAATAATTTAGCTAAAACATGTGTCATCTTGGCTAACTTAACTGGAATGCAATGGGTACTCTTGGTTAACTTGTCCACTATGACACATATACTTTCATTTCCTCGATTTGACCTTGGAAACTCATCTATAAAAACTCATGGATATCAAATCTCATTTCCAAACTAGTATCTCTAAAGGTTAAAGCAACCCACTTGACTTTTGATGTTTGGCTTTTACTTGTTGACAGTTTACACACTGCTTTGCCCATAAGCCAACATCCCTTCCCAACAGAACTCCTCTTCATATCTTGATACATCTTAGTTCCCCAGGATAAATCGTAAATTTGGCTCGATGACATTCACTAAGGACTTCTCTCCTTAAGTCTCCAATATTTAGAACATACAACCATCCCTTCTTTCTCTACCATCCTATCTAGTCAAGATTAAAATACCTTAGATCGTCAATCTCCAGACCAACCTCAAGCCTTCTAATCATCTCGGTTAACATGGATCTTCTTTCTGCTTAGAACCAATCCTTTCGATCACTGTTGATTGAATTTCCAAGTAAGATACCATGGCAATGCTCTGATTAGAACTAACAGTCGATCTTTACTGAACACTACAAGTAGTCAAAACCTCTAGATCCCTCCATTCCGTTAACATGGCTAACACCACATTTTGATATTTTCTGCTAAGGGCATCCGCCACTTTATTTCCCTTTTCAGGTGTATACTATGTACCAAAATCATAAGCTGCTAAAAACTCCAGCCATCTCTGTTGTCTCATATTCAACTCCTTCTGAGAGAATAAACACCTTAAGGACTTATGATATGTATATAACTCAAATCTCTCCCCTGAGAGATAATGTCTCCATATTTTCAATGTGAAGATTACTGCTATCAACTCTAGATCATGAGTAGGATATCTCACTTTATGCTAATCCCAGATTCCCTTTTGGAACTATAAACATAAGCTCTGTTTGCGTCAAAATTGACCACAAACACCCAATAATCGTGAAAGCACCCGATTACCAACACAGATCCGTAACAATTAACACAGAACTCAGATCTAAGAGATGATAAATGCAGCAAGTCACAAATAACAGTAAACAACACAAGATTTATAGTGGTTCGGCATTCGTGCCTACGTCCACTGTGAAGGTTCTCTCTTTATTGCTTCACTTGATGATATTAATTGATTACAACGGATTACAGCTGATGATAGCTTTGGAATCTGAATACAACAGCGATAAATGAAGTTTGGAATTCAATCCGGCAGGGTCTGGACGTTCAATGGTGGAAGCTCCCAAAAGATCCCCTTTTCTGAAGGCTTCAGGGTGCTATTTATAGGCGTTGGAGGCCCAGATCTCGCTCAAACCTCGGGAGACTTCTTCTGGCACGTGAGTGGGCCCACGCGACCGACCCCACCAAGTTTCGACTCGATCTGACATCGATTTGAAGCGATTTCGAACCCATCAAGAAATGATCCAATCGAGCTGAAACTTGGCAGGAACAATCTTTACCTTGTATGGAAGCTACTGTGAAAATTTCGTCGCATTTGGATCAGTGGTTTATGAGATATGATCGATTCGAATTGTGGTTTTTCGTGAGGGCTGTTGCATTCGAACCCATCACTTCGAATCCCTTCCCTTCGACTCGATCGGTCACGTGGATCTCTGGTGACGTGGCACGCACTCCTCGCATCGATCCTGTTTTATCTCCGAGTTGACCGCTTCGACTCCATGTATATCGGCGCGTTCGAACCGATGGATGACACGTCATAGTTGACTTGGTGGTTTCGAACGAGCGATTGTTCATGGATTCGAACCTAATGGATGCGAAGACGATCTATACGAAGCAGTGCTTGGGTGTGAGTCCGATCGATTCGAAGATACTGATGGTGATGGATTCGAAGTGCTCTAGCATGGACACGAACGATGCCCATCTGATGGATACGAACCGATCGACTCGAAGGGATCAATATGATTCGAATGTGATCGATTCGAACTACACGGAGCCTGATGGATTCGAACTTGTTGAGGTGACGCCTATCTGATGGATTCGAACCGATCGATTCGAAGCGATCAATATCATGCCTGATCGGTTCGAACTCGATCGACACGAAGCGTATGCAAACTGATGGATTCGAATGAGGGAGTTATTGATGGGTTCGAACTCCATCGGTTCGAAATGGGCATCCTCTCAGCAGGCCGATGGCTTCGAACTGTGAACTTTGGCTAACTTACATCGATCATATCTCGCTCATACGAACTCCGATTAACCTGAAATTTGAAACACTGGCTTTCATGGTCTTACTTGTCATGTCTTATCAATTGTAGCCTGATCCGGGCTCGGACAAAAATTCATTGATATCCATAACGAAGTGAAGTACAACCAATCTCTGAGACGAACTGTCTTTTGTTCTTGATCGATCTTTTGGTATCGCGGCTTTGCCAAAAAGCGGGATAACATTTGCCCCCCAAAACATGCCTTGCGGTAGGAAGGTGTGTTTTGTAATGCCTTGAGTTGGATGTTCATATCCTATCATCAACCTGTAAAGAACATGATAGTTCCATATGTCCTTAAATGACGATCGTTCGGGATCGAGTCATTCGAAGTGAAGTGCGACAGTGTGCGGTCAGGTGGCGGACCTCAAATGACGACCGTTCGCGATCGAGCCATTTGAGGTGAGGTGAGTTGTGACCGTTCACGGTCGGGTGCCGTTCGAGGCCGAAAGTGATCGTTCGCGATCAACTGTCATACAAGTGCATCGTGACCGTTCGCGGTCGGATGCCGTTCGAGGCGATTTGTGATCGTTCTCGATCGTGTGCCGTTCGAGGCTGATTGTGATCGTTCGCGATCGTTTGCCGTTCGAGGTGAATTGTGATCGTTCGCGATTGTTTGTCGTTCGAGGCGAATTAGGTGTGCCCGGGAGGGACTTAGTATTATCGATGTCGGAATTCATGTTCGGGGGAGTTTCTGAATCAAAGACTTTGGCGGTTCATCGCCATACAAAAGGTGCTCGTGGACCGTTCACGATCCAACGGGCATTAAGATAAATTCTTTCATGGAATTGCAAATATAAAAGCAATGATTATACGAATCTCACAACAGAAATGTCCATACAAACAAAGTCTAAATGTTCAAATCAAAATCAAAACAGAAAGCAAAGCAGGGATGTCAAAGTGTAAACTCACACTATGATGCGGTTGGTAGTTATTCAGAGCATGTCTATGGATCGTGCGCGATCGCTCACATGTGTAAATGATCTAACCGCATTAGTGAGAGGTTTACAACTTGTTCATCGTTATTTCAGTCAATCAACGGATAATCAGACGTTGTCCCGACTCAGGGCCACCTCTAGCTGAGGTAGACGGCGGGCGCTCTGGCTCCACTGCTGGAGTCCGATTCCTCACATATTGAAGGAGCATACCGTTCCTGATATGGCCTTCCACCTCGTCCTTCAAATGCCTGCAATCGTTAGTGTTATGACCGTTCAGTTCATGAAATATGCAATACTTATCTGATTTCCTATCGTCGGAAGTTGGGTCCCTTTGCATTGGTCTGTGATACGAGACCTGTTCTTTGGTATCCTGATAGATTCGCTCTAAATTCTCGTTCAGCTCTGAGTATGTGGTAAATCTTGGTTCCTTTCGTGGTCGCATCGACCTGTTATAGCCACTTTCAGCCTTTCGCTTCCCCTTGCTAGTTTCTGTACCTTTCTCAGGAGGATTTCCATCTTTGACCGTGTAAACATTGAGCTCATCTCCTTCTTCTCTTTCCGCACCCGCGTCTTCCAATCGTAAGAACTTTTCCGCCTCATGATAGAATTCTCCTAGATCCATAGGTGGATCTTTCGTCAATGAATTTTTGAAATCCGTGCCATCAGCTATTCCGAAAACGGCTGCCATCATAACCATGGATGGATCTGGCCGATCCACTGATGCTGCTGCCGCATTGAATCGCGTCAGAAAACTCCTCAAGGTCTCCCCAGCCTTCTGTTTTAAAGTTGCCAGAGTCATCACATTCTTGGGTCTTGTAATGTGAACCCTAAATTGTCTCATGAATCTTTCCGTCAAGTCTGCCCATGTTCCTATGGAGCCGCTCTCTAGTTGTCTAAACCATAATGTTGCGATATCTGTTAGATATAATGGAAAGTATCGGGCCATAACCTCCTGTGATGCCCCCAGCACCTCCATATGCCTCATGTACCTCGTCAAATGGACCGCGGGATCCGTCCTCCCATCATACATCTCTATTGATGGCAACTTAAACTCTGGTGGGTTCCTAGCCATCCAAATCGCAGGAGAAAATGGACTCCTGTTTACGTCTTCAAGATCTTTGTTTGTTAACCCGCCTCTCATGGCTCGCCTAACCATTTGTGCCAATTTATCTTCGTCTCCAAGATGCAATCCTCGTTCATTGCTCTCAACCTGCCCCCCGAGTTCACGAGGGAACTCTGGGATCTGCCCCCTTGACTGTGCATTCACTCCTCTACTACTACTGGGTTGCGCAGATGCTCCTCTTTCTCTCTCCGAAATTGGATCAACGTTTTCCATGTGTGTGCCCCCTACTCCAGGTGCCACGTCGGATGGTCCTGCTCCGTTATGAACTCCGGTTACTCCTTGATTCTGCGCTCCAAGTTGTCCTATTTGTTGAAATAAACCCTGGATCAACTCCTCTTGCTTCTTCATCATCGTTTCCATCTCGTCCCTAGTGATGAAGATCGAAGCTTGATTCGCTCCTGAGGAAGCCTCTTGACTTCCTTGGTGTTCGCTCCTCTCTGGCCTTTGTTTCTTACTTGTTTGTCTCATCATGGTTCTTAGATCTGAATTCCTAAGTCTCTAAATTCAACTTCTCCTGAATCAGCCTTCTCAGTGAAAGCACCAAAATGTTTGCGTCAAAATTGACCACAAACACCCAATAGTCGTGAAAGCACCCGATTACCAACACATATCCGTAACAATTAACACAGAACTCAGATCTAAGAGATGATAAATGCAGCAAGTCACAAATAACAGTAAACAACACAAGATTTATAGTGGTTCGGCGTTCGTGCCTACGTCCACTGTGAAGGTTCTCTCTTTATTGCTTCACTTGATGATATTAATTGATTACAACGGATTACAGCTGATGATAGCTTTGGAATCTGAATACAACAGCGATAAATGAAGTTTGGAATTCAATCCGGCAGGGTCTGGACGTTCAATGGTGGAAGCTCCCAAAAGATCCCCTTTTCTGAAGGCTTCAGGGTGCTATTTATAGGCGTTGGAGGCCCAGATCTCACTCAAACCTCGGGAGACTTCTTCTGGCACGTGAGTGGGCCCACGCGACCGACCCCACCAAGTTTCGACTCGATCTGACATCGATTCGAAGCGATTTCGAACCCATCAAGAAATGATCCAATCGAGCTGAAACTTGGCAGGAACAATCTTTACCTTGTATGGAAGCTACTGTGAAAATTTCGTCGCATTTGGATCAGTGGTTTATGAGATATGATCGATTCGAGTTGTGGTTTTTCGTGAGGGGGATCTCTGGTGACGTGGCGCGCACTCCTCGCATCGATCCTGTTTTATCTCCGAGTTGACCGCTTCGACTCCATGTATATCGGCGCGTTCGAACCGATGGATGACACGTCATAGTTGAATTAGTGGTTTCGAACGAGCGATTGTTCATGGATTCGAACCTGATGGATGCGAAGACGATCGATACGAAGCAGTGCTTGGGCGTGAGTCCGATCGATTCGAAGATACTGATGGTGATGGATTCGAAGTGCTCTGGCATGGACACGAATGATGCCCATCTGATGGATACGAACCGATCGATTCGAAGGGATCAATATGATTCGAATGTGATCGATTCGAACTACACGGAGCCTGATGGATTCGAACTTGTTGAGGTGACGCCTATCTGATGGATTCGAACCGATCGATTCGAAGCGATCAATATCATGCCTGATCGGTTCGAACTCGATCGACATGAAGCGTACGCAAACCGATGGATTCGAATGAGGGAGTTATTGATGGGTTCGAACTCCATCGGTTCGAAATGGGCATCCTCTCAGCAGGCCGATGGCTTCGAACTATGAACTTTGGCTAACTTGCATCGATCATATCTCGCTCATACGAACTCCGATTAACCTGAAATTTGAAACACTGGCTTTCATGGTCTTGCTTGTAGTGTCTTATCAATTGTAGCCTGATCCGGGCTCGAACAAAAATTCATTGATATCCATAACGAAGTGAAGTACAACCAATCTCTGAGACGAACTATCTTTTGTTCTTGATCGATCTTTTGGTATCGCGGCTTTGCCAAAAAGCGGGATAACAAGCGCGTTGGTTAACAAATGCTTTAACTTAAGGAACGCTTCCTTACATTTTTCAGACAAAATAAACCTCACGTCCTTTTTGGTTAGCTTTGTTAAGGCTCTACTATCTATGGAAAGTCTTTCATGAATCCCTGGTAATAGCCAGCGAGTCCAAGAAAACTTCTGATCTCGGTCACCGTCTCGAGTCTCTTCTATTTGTTGACAACCTCGATCTTATCCGAATCAACTGGTAGATCCTTTTCTGAAACCACATGTCCAAGAAACTTAACTTCTTCCAAAAATGATACTTTATCAACTTCTCTTTCAGTTGGTGCTACCTTAATGTCTCAAGTACCGCTCTAAGATGAACTTCATGCTCTCTTTCATTCTTAGAGTGTATTAAAATGTGATACATGAATACCAATACAAACTATCCAAGAGCTCTTGGAAAATATGATTCATCAAATCCACGAAGAAATATGGCGCATTCTTTAACCCAAATAGTATTCCTAACCATTCGTACGAACCATACCTGACCCAAAATGCCGTCAATGAAATATTGTCCTCTTCAACCCTTAATTGATGGAAATCTATCACTAAATCCAATTAGGAAAATACTCTAGCTCCACTCAGCTAGTCAAACAAAGGATACCTATTCTTGATAGTCTTCTTGTTCAACTTACGATAGTCAATACACATCTTTAACGACCCGTCCAGTTTCTTTACGAACACCATGGACGCTCCCCAAGGTAAACTGCTTGGTCTAGTGAAATTCTTCCCTTCTAAATCCACTAGCCGCACCTTCAATTCCTTCATCTCGGTAGGTATCATCCTAGTCTACTTAAAGGTTCAGCTCCTGGCATAAGATCTATCCGAAACTCAATTGCTCACTTTAGTGGTAGTCCTGTGACTGGCTAAAAAACATCTGCAAACTCTTTTGCTATCAAAACCCAACTCAACTCTTTCTCTACTTCCATAACTCCCAAAAAATAATAAGCATTCGGATATGAATTCTCCACTGAATATATAATCTGGTCATGACTATTGGGATGTCTAAGCGATATTTCCCTATCTTGACAAAATATCCTAACATCATATCTACCCAACCAATCCATACCCAGAACCATCTCGAAGCCTACAAAACATACAAACTACATGTAAATTTATGATATGACAATTCAAGTTCTAATTGGTCACATCTCATCCATAGATTTGCATATCCTCCTATCGGATTCACAACCCTTACGGAAATACAAAGTAATAACTTATCTACCAAACACTGAGATATAAATGAATGTGATGCACCGATATCAAATAGTACCCTAATTGGTATACTATGGATCAACAACGTATCTTCCATCACAGTATTTCTCTTCTCAGCAACGCTTGGTCTAGCAGATGATGGTCCTAAAGCAAAGGCTTTTCCTTTGTCCACTTTGACCAGTTCTGGACACCGATTCTTGTAATTCCCAATCTGGTCACAGTTGAAGCACTTCACTCCCTTCTTATCAGAAACCTTCTTTCTTTTTCCAGTTCAAAATTCATGAGCATAATGTCCCTTCTTATTAAGTGGAAGCCAACTAGATTAGCCTTCACCTTCTTGGCAACTATTCCTTTTGTGTTCCTTTCTTCCTAAAGAATTTCCTCTTCTAGCCCTAAAAAACCTGGGTTTCAACCTGCTTCTCCTTCCCATAAGTAGAAATCATCTTCTCTTTCTGGATTTCATATCTACTACAACTGTACTTGGATCACAGAGATGTGGCATAGTTGCCCTAGCAATCTCGAGCCTTAACCCTTGAATAAGTTTCTTGTTCCTTTTAGTGACGATGTCAATGATAGCATATCCGTATCTGGATAGCTCATCAAATTTCCTAGCACAGTCGATAGCCGACATCTCACCTTGCACTAAGTCCATGAACTTTCTGAGAAATACCGACTTGGAAACTTCAACAAAAACCTCTCTTCGAACCACCTACGAAATTTCGCCCAAGTCAACGCTTCCTCGGGAACTTCTATGGTAACACTATTCCACCATTGAAGTGCTGCAACTGTCTAGAGGCAAGTCTCCTCTTCTGCTCATCATCAAATCCCAAGTCAACGAAAAAAATTTCACAGTGCATTAGCCAGTTTTCTACTTCGACAACATCCTTTATTCCCAAAAACAGCTTCCTACCAAGACTGGGATAATCCCTGCTCAGCTTGGCATAGTTATTGCCAACTGGGGCCATGGGATTAATTCCTCCAACATTCCCAGCATCCCACCAGCTACACCTGTGGCCGCTCCAGCTTGCATTAGATAAATATAGAACTAATACATCATCTCCATATCTACTGGTAAGGCTCCGACACCTATGTTGGGTTAGCATTTGCTTGTCGACCCAAGTTTCTCTTGGTATTGGTCGAGCATTTCCATTAGCCATGGCACTTCCTCCTCCTAAATTTCCTCTTCCGTTTCCTGCCTCCATATCTTTCTTTCAAGTATATCTACATACAAGCCTTAGTGAGATACAGAAGAACGGTCTAAGAGAGAGAGAGAGAGAGAGAGGAATACATACATACATACATATATATAAATTACAAGTACATTAATATAGCGTTAACCTAAACCTCGATCTTATTTTTCGATTCATTGGATTATGTTTTGAAAATTTTATAGGTTTAAATTTCCTTTAAGTTTACATAAACATATGCTCTGACACCAACTTGTAACATTCTCGATTTGGAGGTCCAAAACTAATGACTACGAATGCTACAGTCATCCATAGTTATTACTTTTTAGCGATCAAATGTGGTAAAGTTAGATACATTGATATACTAGAAACACATGGATATGGAAAATTTTTAAAATCATAAAATATATTTCTCATTCCATTTCAAATCTCCAAATTCATTACATAATCCCAACATCATAAACCATGTGTAGAGAAATTTGACTATTAAAAAATGCTCCAAGAGAGAGATATGAAGATTGCCCCTTGGTTGATCAGAGCCTAAACATAGGCAATTAAACAACTTTTCCATTACATCCAAAACACAGTAGAATCAAATAGAAAGAACTTCTAATAACTAGCTTGCCTCCTGCACATCTCCGAAAGCTTATTCGTCTGAAGGAGAACCAGGAAACCTTAATGCTCAAACTACTCAAAATCAATTGAGTACCTAAGAGTTTAAGGGGAAAACATAAACTTTGAGTCAGATAAAATGCCTGATGTGAATAATAACCTACCATCTCAGACCATTAGATATCTATTGAGACCATGCCGCTTAGCGGGACGGGTTTTTCCCTCACTAGTCTCTTACCCAATTTATACCAACCATATACTATGCACCTGCATCCACAATGGTTAAAATATAACATAATATAATATGATGATATGCAAATATACAATGGTTCATAGTTTCAAGGGTGACTATTAACTTATTAGCTTTCATGGGTCGACTAATAACCTGTTATAAACTTGCAGACTATCTTTCCGGTTTCATAGTTTTCAAGGATCACTAGGAACCTATTGGTATTTACCAACAATTTTATCCAGTTATAGTTTTCATATGTTCACTACGAACCTATCAGACTCTCCAATAACATCCCACATGCCATAGTTTTTAATGGGTTGACTATGAACCTATTGGCCTATGTCAATATCCTGTCCGTACATAGTTTTCATGGGATCACTAAGAACCTATTGGCTCAAACAAAGTTTTCATGGGCTAACTAGAACCTATCTAAACCAACAATCTTTAATCAATCTTTGGGCATCCTGTATTCTGGTCTACCTGACCTCTTGGATGCAATTGTACTCATATAGGAGTTAACTCAATAGATATTCAATATTGGGTTAACCTAGCTGGTTATTCTGCCCTAACCTCAAAATGCAGTTATGGGTTAAATATAAAGTGAATATGTTTAAAGAAGAAGCATAATTGATAACTGATCATAGCATAATAATATAAACATTTATAGCTTCATATCCTTGTAATCGTTTTCAAATGAACCATGGTGTTAATACCTTTAGTCCTTTATCGTTAGTAGCTTCTTCAAAAACTCCAAGGTTAAATGCCATTTCCTAAAACTCTTGCATATTTCCATCGGTTTAGCTTTAAAAATGAGATTGAGTTCATTGTTTTGAAAAATAAGGCTTTCGAAACATTAAACCCTCTCTTTCGAAGCCATTGAAATATACCTTTCGAAAGTATTCAAACCTTCTTTTCAAAACACTTAAATATACCTTCTAAAAAACTTAGTACATTCCTTTCAAAAGCATTGAAATCTTCCTTTCAAAACCATTAAAACATACCCTTCAAAAGTATTATAGCTTATCATTCGAAACCACTTAGTTCATGTAGAAATTTATAGATGCATGGCTTCAAAAGCATTTGAAAAATCTCTTTCAAAATCGTTGGGTTTAACCTTAAATACAACTTCTGGGGGAAAATGAACATTGGCGAAAGTAACCCTTTCGAAAACATTAATCTCCAACTAAAAGAATTTGGGGAAAAGATGGCCTAGAAACCCCCCACTCTAAAGCAATGGTCTTTAGGTAAAATAATTGGGAAAATGATTGATTCAAAACAACCTTTCGAAACCATTTCCTTTGAAATCTTTTATATAAACGACTACACGGACCCTTCAAAAGCATTAGGCAGTGGCTTCAATATTAATAAAACAAAATCTTCCCTTTCGAACTCATTGTTATAAGACTATAAAGAAAATCGACATTCAACCAATTCGAAAGGTATGAAGATGGCATCTAGGCTTAGACAAGGTTCAAAAGCATTACCCTTTAGAAAGCTCCCTTTTCAAAACTTAATATGCGAAAACTCAATCGAAAGCTACTATAAAACAAAGGCAAACGGTGATCCATTCAGAAGCTATTTAAAAGTAACTTCAACCCTTTCGAAAGCTTCTTGTAAAAAAAGCAGTAACTCTTTCAGGTGCTTCCTAAACAACTCTACCGAAAACTTCTTTATAAGCAAAGTGGCATCTCTTTCGAAAGCAAAACAAAGGCAAGTGGGTTAGTTCAAAAGCTATTAAAAATGGCATCAACCCCTTCGAAATAAAGCTTTCAACACCATCCCCTTATGCCCTTCTCCAATACGCAACATACCAACTATTTGATATCATGTGTACTGATTTCAAATGGGTTCGAAAAGGCTATTGGGCATGGTTTTGGGAGCGAGCAATTGGAAGTGGTGAAGTGGTTAACTATATCAAAACTGATTTTGTGCCTTATAAAGGAACATCTTTTCATCTAACTTGCCAACTTGTCAAAATATAATTGGTTGTAATTTCTTTTTCGAAAGTCCTTTTTGCTAAAAAGACTGCTGATTTCATCAATTAATAATTCTAAATACATTAGCAATGAAGCCCCTTCCCTTAACAAAATAATTAAGATAATGATTTCCTCAAACTTTATTAATTTAATTTCCATGGTAAATTACTTAAAGAAAATCCCCAAAAATCATCTTAATTCACATTAATATGTTTTCCAACATATATAAATTTCGGATCCTAAATACTTCATATAATTGCCATAATTAATTTTTAAACCCAAACTATCTATTTCTTCCATTCAAAATTCATAATAATTTATCCATAGCTTGGATTATTATGGAAATTTAACACCATCTCCAAAATAATGTTTTGCATAACATATCAAATCCTCTTGGCATTTGATAAACATTTTTCATGATCTTATCCTTAAAATGAAATCAATTTTTTTAAAAACATACTTGTTTAAATCAAACAAGGCATATAATCAAATCATGTCATCATTCCAATTATCCAAATGGTTTCAACTTTAAATCCAAAATCAAAATGCTTCTTAAGACATATATCAGATAGTTTGGATTATTATTCATCTTGTTTGGATAAGGAACTTGAGATTTGATCTTGCTTAATTCGTCCTCGCTTAATTCTTAATTTCTAGTTGATTTTGATTCCCTTTTCTCCTAGGGTTATGTTCGGCATTGAAGCTCCTTTTCTTATGTTTTTATTTTGTGAAAAAACATGAATGGGAATGAGATAAGGATTTAGGGGGTATGGAGTTATGGTATATAGCTATTTCCCATAATACCCTTACCTTATTCTCTCGAATAGTTAACTTATAAAACCATTTTATATACCTATTCTTATGATTTCATTTAGTTAAGGCATGCCTCAATTTAGTTTTCAACTCTCAATCCCTTTATCATTCGAGCCTCTACATTATTTTATTTAATTTATCTATTTAAGTCTCCTGAATAATGTTATTTAAAATTAGGGTTGTTACAAACACCTCAGGGCCATTCTATAGATTTTTACCTACAAAATAATGGTTATGAATAATATATAGGTAATCATATGGGTTCATAACGATCAAATTGATACATCATTCATTTTCCAAACGAAAATTCAAGCAAACAATCAATCAAATAATTTAAATAATATCCAAGCAATCAATAAATGTTCATAACATCATAGATATGGTATAGTAAAATTAAATTTGAGTTAAACTCATATTGATTTTTGTTTTCGCCGCAACGTTCCGATTTGAGTTAAAACCAAAGGAGCGTTCGATTTTAGTATAAAATAATACAAGCACTAAACTCCACCAATCCAATGCCAAAGCTTAGCCATTGTCACTATGAGTACAACGCAAAAGATGACATTTAAATCCAACCTCGCAATAGCAAGATCTTCGAATTATAATAATTTGAGTTCAACAATATAATCAATTTTATAATTACATTCTTAACCATTAAATTAACCATAATCCATCTCCTTCTATCACCAACCCAGGCATGAATAAAAAACAACAGTTTCCTTCAAACCCTCGATGCCGCCGCAACGAAGCCCCTTCGAACGTCGCATACTGCCAGATGGTGGTCCTCGACATCCTCTACGCAATGCCGCTGGAGCCATTTCCTGTCATGGCCCCACGTCGAAGATCAAACAAAAAGCGAACATTTATCTTCTCGATTTTTCCAATGCCTTAAGCCATCATACGTACATCCAACCGTCCATCCACCTTGTCTCCCCTAGCCGAGCATTTTACAAGTTCGAGGCTTCACATAAAAAGTCTCAGGCATCGTAGATCGATCATGGCCGTCAGATGATGGCTACTTAAAAATGGTGGCTAGGTTAAAATTTGGGGTTTACAGTAAAATGAATGGGTATGGGGTCCTTATATAGATTTTCTAATTGGCATTATTCACGCCTTAAAATTAAGGAACTCCAATCGAGGTGTGCTCACTGGCATTTTATTCTAAATACCCCTAGTTCGAGCTCAATGGAACTATTTTCGAGAGATAATTCTTTGTTATACAGAAGATTGATTTTTAGATCAAATTATAATAATTTAATTCTCTAAAATTTAATCGCTATACGTTTCAAGCTCATGCGATCACAAAACACATCCGATTATCGCGAAACTCGTCGGTACACAACAATTCATTATTCCAGATTCAATGACACTAGTTTCATCAAAATCCGAGGCAGTGTACTGGAATGCTATTTTCACACATTTAAATATCACTTTATAATTTTCGATCCAAAATCGATATTTTTCTGATCTATTTATTTTTGTAGTTAGAGGAATTAAACTTATGAGTCATACAATGAAGCTTTGGGAGAGAGTCATTGAACATAGATTAAGAAGAATGACAAGTGTTTCAAAAAACCAATTTGGCTTCATGCGTGGGAGGTCAACCACAGAGGCGATTTTCTTGATAAGACAACTTATGGAGAGGTTTAGGGAGCAAAAGGAGGGTCTACACATGGTATTTATCGATTTAGAGAAAGCTTATGACAAGGTACCGTGAAAGGTGATGTGGTGGGCTCTGGAAAAGAAGAGAGTCCCAACAAAGAACATTACACTTATTAAGGATATGTACGATGATGTTGTGACTAGTGTCAGAGCATGCGATGGTGAAACTAGCGACTTTCCCATTAACATAGGATTACATCAAGGGTCAGCTTTGAGTCCCTACATTTTTGCTCTAGTGATGGATGAGGTTACGAAGGATATACAAGGCGAGATTCCTTGGTGTATGCTATTTGCTGATGATGTTGTGCTAATTGATGAAAGTAGGATTGAGGTTGATAGACAACTAGAGTTGTGGAGACAGACTTTAGAATCGAAGGGATTTAGACTTAGCAGAACTAAGACAGAGTATATGAAGTGCGGGTTCAGCGGTGTCAGGTCGGAGGATGGAGATGTCACTCTGGTCGGACAATTAGTTCCCAAGAAGGAATCATTTTGATATCTTGGATCAATGTTGCAGTATAATGGTGAGATTGATGAAGATGTTAGTTTTAGAATTCGAGCGGGATGGGTGAAATGGCGACAAGCGTCTGGAATTCTCTGTGACAGGAAGGTCCCACAAAAGCTTAAAGGAAAGTTCTACAAAACGGAAATCAGGCCTGCGATGTTTTATGGTGCAGAATGTTGGCCTACTAAAAGCCAACACGTCCAAAAGATAAACGTAGCAGAGATGCGTATGTTGCGATGGAGCTGCGTTCATACAAGAAGAGACCGAATTAGAAATGATGATATACGTGATAAACTTGGAGTAGCACCAATTGAGGAGAAGCTAATTCAACATCGCTTAAGATGGTTTGGACATCTTCAACGAAGGCCTCCCGAGGCACCTGTGAGTGTTGGAATTATAGGCCGCGTTGATTGCTCAAAGAGAGGTAGAGGTCGCCCAAGATTAACATGGGAGGAAGTAGTAAAAAGGGATTTGAAAGATTGAGGTATATCCGAAGAGCTGGTGACGGATCGGAGCGAGTGGAAGTTAGCGATTTACGTACCAGAGTCATGAGCATTGAGTTTTAGATTATAGGACTAGAGAACATGAGCCTAAGACGTAGGTTTTGTATTTGACCAATATTACTGCTAGTATCATTATTGCTGTTAGTATTATTATTATCTTTCCTCTTATATATACATATACATTTTTATTTTATCTTATTTTACTTAGTTATTATTATAAATTTACCTATTTGACTTTATTATTATTATTATTATTATTTGTTTTTGTTTTTGTTTTTTTTGTTTTTTTTATTTTTTTTATTTTTTTATTTTTTATTTTTTTAGGGTTCCATCTCTAGCCGACCCCAACTTGTTTGGGAATAATGGCTTTGTTGTTGTTGTTGTATTTATTTTTGTAGTTAAATTAACAAATTCAATTTACCAATATTGTTAATTAATTAAAAGTAGTTAAATAAGATTATTAATTCCACTTAATCAATATTTAATTCATAAATTCCAATATTTAAGTGATCGCTATACTTGAATTCAAGTTGTTAAATTCCAAAACCCAATTATTTAAATATTTAAAATTAGTTAAACATTTAAAATCAAATGGCCAAAATTTTAGGTTGTTGCACTATGAACTTATCATAGATATTGCATGTGGACTAAATATATATGTTTATTTTATGATAATTTATCAGTAAATTACGTAATACCGGAACAATTTTGGTATCATTAGACTTTTAGCTACACACATCTTTATGTATCAATCTGAATAGTTCACAAATCCTTATGTACTCCCACTAAATGTATGTTAATTTCAAAATAATTATATAAACTTCATATACTTATGTATTTCCTAATGCATCACCTTTGTTATAAAAAATACATATATTATAGTCTTATATCATATTGAATATTTATAATATTCATATTCAAATAAAACTATGTCTATTTTCAGTCAATATAGAAAACTGTTATTATTTCATAATTAATATTTGGTATATTTACAAAAACAATATTTTGTAACTTTGGTAATAATTTTCTGTACAAAAGTGCATTTGGATCCTTAAAGTTTATAGATATCGTATAAATTGCACTTCATATAAAATGATCAAAATAACATTTTAAAGATCAAGTCTCTAGGTCCGTCTTGTTACTCTTGGTTTGTGTTACTTATAACATAACAAAATTCTTGTTATATCCAATTGCACTAAATATATTACCTTGAATTATGGCTTACTTGCTCATTTCAAATGAAATAATTTCATCGAGATTTTGTACACTACGAATATGAATGTTCAGTATACAAATTTTTTATGTTATATAATATGGATCAAATATCCATATTTCATATTATTTTTATGGTTGGAAATAATACACACTAGTAGGATTTGCATGAACTGTGAATATATGTAAACTATTGTTAATTAGTAAAATAATTTTATAACATATTATATATAAATATAAGTAAACTATGAATATATATATATATATATATAATCGTTAATTTTTATAATTTCAAAATAAATTATGGACAACAAAGGGATATATAAAGCGTGAATTCGTTTATTGGCGTATGAATTCCAACACCTATAAATACACATTAACCGTCTACACTATTTATATGTTGCACGTACATTATACACATATGAGTGTATTTAATACACTGATTACAATTAATTTAATTTAAATTAAATTAAACTCTCTTCTTAGATGAATTAAATAATATAAGACTTTATTTAAAATAAATTTTAGGTTTTATCTAAAATCAATTAGGCTTCTTAAGCCTAACAAAGTTTTAAATTTAAAAGTTTTTTGGAACTTAACCCATTTAACCATCTTCCAACTGGTCTGTTTCCTTTAATTTATAATCTAGAGTTTTAGATAAAATATATTGAATTCAAAAAATAACTCTTATAGAAAATTACTTTTAATATAAAAATTAGGCGGCCCAGTTCCAACAATGGTATTGGAGCCCAATAGCCTATGCGATCTAAACTAGTCATGTTAGGGCAAACTTATTAAGCTTGCACACCCGGTACGGTGTCTAGAAAGGTAATGTCTATGATTTGAATTGGGTAATCAAGTACCCTATCCTACCTTGTTACCGGCCTGCCCTGAAAGGCGAAGTGAGCCCAAATGTTGCCCCTAACAGAAAAGGCCCAACTTAATTTGGGCCTTGGGCTAATTTTTAAATTGTCTTGAAAATTAAAGTAAAGATTTTAAATTTAATTGTTAAATTTAAAATAAAATATATGTTTATTACAATAGTTATAATGCAACATATTTTTCAAAATGTTTGAAAAACAAAATAACACAAGTTTCGAAATTATAAATTTTGTTAATAAGTTAATTAATAAAATATATGTGCATGTAGTAAATATATTATGAAATATATTATGATATTTTTAAAACAATTTAGATTGCATAAATATGCTTGCACACATATGAATAATGATTTTCAAAATCAAGATAATTTAATTATGCATGCACTCTGACTTGAAGCTAGGAAATTCAAGACGGACTTTATGTATGTAAACAAAATTTGGACTTTGTCGGATGTATCCGAAAAGATAAAAGTCTTCGGCTGCAAATGGATTTTTAAGAAAAAGCTAAATGTTGATGGAGAAGTGGAGACTAATAAGGCAAGGCTAGTTGTAAAAGCATTTCTTCAAATTCAAGTTGCTGATTACGATGAGACTTTCTTGCCCGTAGCTTAAATCTATTCGAATTATGTTAGCCATTGCCACATTCTATGACTATGAAATTTGACAAATGGATATAAAGAAGGCTTTTTTAAATGGTGATTTAGAAGAAATCGTTTATATGTCACAGGCAGAGGGTTTTGTAGTCAGTGGGAGTGAAGGCAGAGCTTGCAAGTTATTAAAGTCCATTTATGAACTCAAACAAGCTTCAAGGAGTTAGAACAAGTGTTTTGATAAAGTAATCATACAATTTGGTTTTTATCAGTACACAGAGGAAACGTACATATACAGAAAGGAACGTGAAAATCGTATTCTTAGTATTATATGTCGATGATTTATTAATGATTGGCAATGACACTTCATTGTTGCAATCAGTAAAAGCTTGGCTTTCCAAAAACTTCTACATGAAGGATTTGGAAGAAGCAACCAATATACTTCGTATAAAGATCTACAGAGATAAGTCTAAGAGGCTATTGGGATTGGCCAATCCTGGTACATAGACATTATACTAAAACGGTTTAGTATGGATTTGTCTATAAATACAACAAGTGGGGTTTCAGAAAAACGAGGATCTTCTTCTTCCGGCTCTCTGACTTTCTATTTTCTAAGTATAAGGCTACTCTACCAGTTTGTAACTGTAATTGATTCATATATCAATAGAAAGGAAATTTCTGGAGTGGACGTAGGCCGGAGTCAGCCGAACCACTATAAATTCTGTGTTTTTACTGCTCTCTTTTTTGTTTCTATTATTCTTCATATTTATACTATCTACATACATTCTATCTGTGATCCGTGACTGTGATTTGGTGCTTTCATCTAGACTTGGGTGTTAGTGACCAATTTTGGTACTAATATTTTGGTGCTTTCACTGAGAAGGCAAGCACTTGGGAATTTTGGAGCTAGGAACTTAGATTCTAGGAAGTAATGGCTAGGCCATCGACAAAGAAGCAAGTGGCAGAAAGAAGTCATCATAAAGGAAGTCAAGAGGCTTCCTCTGGAGCTAATCAGGCCTCAATCTATATCACAGGAGACGATATGGAGACGATGTGGAAAAGGCAGGAGGACGTGATACAGAACCTACTTCGACAGGTTGGGCAAGTTGAAACACAAAGTTAAGGGAATGGACCAACCGCGGCTGCTGGCAATGCAGAACTAGGAACCGGAGCTTTAGAAGTTTCTAGAGGTCAAAACCAGAACCAGAATGGAGGCTAGAGGAAATCAACCAAGGCGTGGGGGCAGACCTCTAGGATTGGATACTGAGAGAGTGGTGAATGAAGATCGACAAGCAGGGACCAACGTGAACATAAATGGCCAACATAAAGAGTACTACCCGGAGTACCCCCTAGGACACGGGGGGCAAGGTGGAGATGCAAACAAGGGACTGCCCCCAGATGGAGACGAGCGGATGGTTGGATTAATAAGAAGGATTATTAGAGGAGGACTACCGAGCAGAGGCTTGGAGGTGGTCAGTCGAAGTCCGTTCACTTTGGAAATCAAGAATGCAAGGAACCCTCCAGAATTCAAACTGCCAACACTGGAGGCCTATGATGGAAAATCAAATCCAACTATGCATGTAACCAGATACATCAGACATATGGAAGTGCTGGGGGCATCTGAGGAAGTGATGGCAAGATGTTTCCCTTTATACTTGATGGATTTGACTGTGCTTTGGTTTAGGCAGCTGGAGAACGGATCGATCAGGACATGGGGCAAGCTTGTGGAACGCTTCATGAGACAGTTCAGGGTCCATGTGACGCAACCCAAGAGTGTAATGACACTGGCATCAATGACGTAGAGGTCAGAAGAGTCCGTGAGAGGTTTTCTTATGCGATTTAATGTAGCTGTGGCCTCGGTAGATCGCTCAGATCCATTAATGATTTTGATGGTGGTGGTAGCAGGGATTGCGGAAGGCACGAAACTCAAGGATTCATTAGCATGGGATCCACCGTAGGATCTTGGAGGATTCTATCATGAGGCTGAGAGATTCATTCGGTTGGAAGATTCACGTGCCGAGAGGTAGGAAATAAATGCCGTGCAAGGCGAAGGAACCTCCAAGGAACAGTCTGAAATAGACAAAGGAAAGCAAAAGTAGGATGATAGATACGATGGTCCTGACAAACGGAAGAAATTTCAAGAACCCAAATTCAAACAATACGATGACTTGACGGCAAACCTGGAATGGATTTACACGGAGACTCGGGGGCAGCTTCCCTATCGGAAACCACCCAGGAGGGATCCCACTGAACGGGAACGTAGGAGCGGGAAAAATTGCCTATTCCATGAGCTGGAAGGACACTCCATGGATGAATGCCGCCACCTGAAGGATGTGGTGGAGGAGCATGCTAGAAGTGGCAGGTTGCCATAGTACGTTAGAAATCAGACAAGAGCAATGGAACATGAGCAACTACTGCTTGGATCAACCAGGAACGACACAGGGAGGGGGTCCCGACTCGTCATCAATTGATCATGATGGCATGGGCCAAGTTTAGGACTTCAACTTTTGTCGATTACACAAGATTCTTAGATTTTGATTTCAAAATAAAACGGCTATTCCACTTACGCATGTAAGGGAACCAGAGAGATCCCCAAGCATGCTCTGAGATTGTAATAGACTGCCCTGCCCAGAGTGGCAGTATCTAGATTTTTCCTTTGTTCGTGAATGAACGTTTGGAATTTTAATTTAGTAAATGAACTTGAATTTCGTAAAATAAACCTTTGATCGAAGAGTTAAAGGATGAATATTGGAAGTTAATTTGAAATTAATCGCTTTATGACCCTACCCGAAGAGACGGAGTCCGGAGTGCAAGAAGTGAGTTGCTCCGCCGGAAAGCAACAGGAACAACTCACTTAACGTCGTTCCCAATTCACCGGAGAGTAATTGGATCGAGGTTCGATAAGAGTCCGGAGTGGTTGCAATCGGCCTAGGATTTAGGCCATGACATCGCTTAATGTTCAGGGACACTGAACCAGAGTGCAGGGGGTGTTGCTGCTTTGTTGGAGAGCGACAAGATCGGCTCACTCGACGCTATTTCCACTTCACCTGAGAGTTACAGGATGGGATCCAACAAGAGTCCAGAGAGATTATGATCGGTCTAGGATGACCAAGACATCGTTGAATACCCTCGCTGGGGCCAGAGTGCAAGGGATAGAAAGCAGCACCGGAGCACGACGGGTTCTTTCTATTTGATCGTTATGTTTGGAATGGACTTAGCAAGGGTCCAAAGTGGCAGTCAATGGTCCAGAGAGGCCATAAGATTGGATTACTGATTTCCACAAGTTGAACTGATTCGGCTTCGAACAGCCACGGACCAGATTGAGAATACTATAGCTATGGATAAAACATGGATTTTGGACATTGGGTTTGAGACTATTCAAAACACACCTTCCAATAGTAAGGCATGTTTTGGGAGGCAAATGTTAACCTGCCTTTTTGGCAAGGCATTAAGCAGGCGGATTTTACTGAATCGACTATTCGTTTGTTGAGATTGAAATGCAATGGGTTTGAGCTGGTTGGATGGATGGATGGTCCGTCATGGGAGGTTAGGTGTGTGTCGTTCGGTCAACGTGGCTCGGTCTTTGAATGGATCGGTATTGGGTATGTCCCGACATTGGTGGTCGGCACGAAGCGACCCGGCATTGGTGACTCGGCATGGAGTGGTTCGGCACTGGAAGTCGCTCGGCACATGACACCGTTCGACACAGGACACTGCTCGACACAGGACACCGTTCGGCATAGGACGCCGCTCGACATAGAACACCATTCGGCATAGGATGCCGCTCGGCATAGGACCCCGTTCGTCATTTGGATGGCTCGGCATGGTGGTGCGGCCATGTGGCTCGGCAAGGTGGCTCAGTCTTTGAACGGATCGGTATTGGAGGTGGCTTGGAATGGTTTGGGCATGGTTCGGCGTACTGGAGTTCATGAGTGGGTCGATATAAGATAGTGGTCCGGCACGAAGGTCGTTCGGTCATAGTGGAGTGGATCAGAATCGACACTCATCTAACTCCGGGCTGGCAAGCAAGTTACTTCGAGTCGCTGAGCAATTTACTTCGAGTCAAGGTTAGGGACACTTCGGGACAGTACCCAGGCTACTTTGGTTCGGCTTACTAAGGAATGGGGATCTATGGATGCGGCTCAGCTTACCTGGCTCGGTCATAGTGCTGAGCCTGGGCCGGCAATGGCCTTGATGGGCCCGAGTTACTCAGGAGACCCTACTTCTTGGATTTGTCCATAAATACAGCATGTGGGGTTTCAGAAAAAAGGGGATCTTCATCTTCCAGCTCTCTGACTTTGTATTTTCTAAGTATAAGGCTACTCTACCAGTTTGTAACTGTATCAATAGAAAGGAAATTTCTAGAGGTGACGTAGGCCGAAGTCAGCCGAACCACTATAAATTCTATGTTTTTGCTGCTCTCTTATTTGTTTCTACCGTTCTTCATATATATACTCTCTGCATACATTCTATTTGTGATCTGTGACTGTGATTTGGTGCTTTCATCTGGATTTGGGTGTTAGCGATCAATTTTGGTACTAACAATGTTTATTGGTTGATTTGGATGATGGTTGTTTGATTGTCGACATTGGATGACTGAAGATTATATTTTATATATTATTAAAACACTACGACTTCCCTATGGGTTGAAATGATACATACCCGAATGATCTGATAGATTAGGGAGAAATCGTTATGAGATGAAATGATAGACTCAAGAAATTTCATGGATTTGAAATATAATTTTAGATTACGGGTTGAAATAATATATACCCATAAAATTTAAATTAATTGCTGATTGAAATGATAAATATCCGTATCACTTGACCATAGGGTAGAAAATTATATAGGGACGCCGGATTGGTTAAATTAAATGATTTTAAAACCCTTAAATCTTGAATTAGATTAAATGATATTTTGAGGAAATTGATTTATATAAGTTGAATTACTTTGAAAATCCAAGTTTGAAAGTTGGATTTGGAAATTGGTCTAAATCGAAATTCTAAAGTATTTTAATCTATTTTAAATCTATTTAAAGTATTTTAATCGTTATCCATTTTAGATCTAGTTAAAGCATTTTAATATATTTTTATCTATTTTAAATCTAGTTAAAGTATTTTAATCTGTTTTGATTTATTTTAGAACAATTTAAAGTATATTAACCTATTTTAATCTATTTTAAATCGATTTAGAGTATCTTAATCATATAATCTATTTAAATTCTATTTAATCTATTTTAAATCTGTTTTAAACTATCTTAAATCCATTTCAACCATTTTTATCTATTTTTAAACTATTAAAATATTTTTAATCTATTTTAAATTATTTGAAATTAAAACTAGGTAAAATGGGATTTAAATTAAACGAATATGGTTAAATGACATTGTAACAAAAGTTGGATTTAAATGACATATTTAAGTAAATATGATGATTTTAAAATGAATGTTTAACCAATTTGGTCGATATGACTTCGAAAGTGAATATATTTTCAATTTGGTCGAATATGGTTTGAATTGAGTATGATATTTTGATATATGAAATAGTTTTAGAAATTTAAAGAATCATCCGGTGTGAAATAAGCGTTCGGTTGTTAAAGAGACCAAGATCAGATATTGTCATACTCTCTGCCAATACTGAAATCCATTTTAATAACTATGTACGTGGTGGAGATTCTAGAATGAAGTATGATGGTTTGATGTACGATTATGCATGAGATATTTACGTAGCCTTAAGTCCCGTGAGTCCGCATAGATGTGACTAAAGCAGGAGCTATACCTGGGCCAAGTGAGGTCGCACCTCTGATCGGACATGCTTCTTCGATACCATATTTATTACTTTGTGATTGATTTGGTGACCACCCCTCGATTTTGATTATGGGAGTGTGTTCTAGGTGGGCGGTAGTGGCTGCTATGCGTTTCCAACAGCCAGGTTCTGCAAATGGTAGAATCCTACCCTGGCATTGCCTTGAGTGTCGTGTACGCATGCCCTATTGCGTCTTCTACGAGTTTGTTTTGTACCATACCTGTGGAGTGCCTTATGGGTAAACCTCCAGTTTACGGAGGAGCGTACAGTACTGCATAGACTATCAGAATATATATGTTAAGGGGGATATGGGTTTCGCCTTAACGCTATTTTAATACTTTACTTTACTATAGATACAACTATAATAGCGTATTGTACCATGTATGTAGATAGCTTAATGGATCTTTAAGAGATGGTAATCCCAGACATCTTTTAAGTTATTGCACTCACGTTAGACACTGGATATGAGATGTCAAAACCCATAAACATCTCCGAAGCCAATACACTTATTTTTGTTAACTATTGATTTATCTTACATAAGATCTTTTAGTTATGACTCGAGTATTTTGTCTTTTCAATTCGCTCGGGTAAGTACGAGCTTTTCAATATATCGAAGACTGCTTTTCTGGAGGACGAAGACGAAGATTTGTACTATATCTATTTATTATATTCATACCACTGCATCATGTTATTCCGCTGCATTTGTTATTTATTACTGCTGCGTGTACTTTGATTCTGTATGGTAAAAGTGTAATAAAATGTTATTTGTAAAACAGCTTCAAGAACTGTTTATTTGATTACTATATTTTGTCATTCCGTTGTGATATTTTGTATTTTATTTTCTTTCTTTCTCTGCTTTTTTTATTTATTCCATAAAAATCTGCCCTTTTTAATGGTTTGAGTCTAACGTATGTTGTTTATCTTCAATTTAAACTGTCCAGAAAGGTAGGTCGTTATAGGTTATGTACCGATAGTTATTGGATAGCTATAGAACAACTCACTTAGTTTTCTGTTGGTTAATAAAACTAATATCAAACAGAAAATATCGATGTGACTAATTTACACAATTGTTTCGACCTGGAAATACTGTCAACCTTCAATATGAAAAACTCTACTTTGATTATAGTCAAATCATGGAACGATATCCATCAACTGATTATAGTTTGGTCGAATGGAAGTATTGGAAGGAAGACACTATTCAAGAGAGGATTCGTCCCTTCAGTTATTTGAGGTTAGTATCATAGTCAACTCAAGTCAACCCAAAGTCAAAATCTATGGCCAGAGTAGTACGGTTAATAATAATTGTTATTATTGAACCAAGGATTTTGTTTGGACGATAGAGTTGAATATGGACAATGTTGGAATTTTGGCCATTACCAAATTCCATAAACCCAAAGTGGTACAGTTTTGATGAAGAGAATTGGTGTATATAAATATCACTAACGGGCAACGCTTATTAAATTAAATAAGATTTTACTAAAAATGAATAAGCACTAAATTTGGCCATAGTATCACACCAATCGCTAAATGACGTGTGAACGTTAACATTCAAAAAGTGCGGTGTTAATTGCTAACCAAATTTACACCCAAGAGTTACACAACTGAAATGATGAATTCCTTTAAGACCGAATGATTTAATTAGTTTATACTTATTATAAAGAAATTAAATTAGTTAATATTTATGAAATATTAATTATAAAATTTTAATATGGTTTGAGAAATATAAATTGTTATATATTTATGATATTTACAAATATATCGATCGATATACGATATCGATAAGCGATTAAATTAGATTTAGTTGCATAGCATTTTGGCTTGGGCTTAAATGGGTTTAAAGGCCATAATTAGGGCTGTAAATTTTGGTTTTGAAAAGTTAATGGAGGCGACTAAAACTTAGGATTAGACCTAGAGATGGATGACTAAGATTAAGAGAGAATATGTAGTGAGATTGTCCTAATATCTCTCTTGTACAATGCTATATATATGGATCTTTAAACCCTTAATCAAATACAATTTTTGGCTACCATAATTATCAAGTTTTCTAGCTAAAATTAATCCCCATATCAGTTCTAAGAATCTCAAATCAATTCAAGTTAAGTAAAAGCACTATTTGATAGAAAAGGTCAACGATTTCAAACTTGCAATCTAACGGATCGAGCATAACTAGATAAGGGAATTCGTTGATTCAAGTGGACTCAAAAGCATCATAAATTAGTGTTTTATTTATATATTATAGTAATTATATCATTTTTATGATTTAATATTGATTAATCCCAAATCTGTATATATATTAATGTTGCATATATAGTTAGGTGAGATTTTCATTGGTGTATGCAGTCGTCACAAATTAGTTTGGCTATGTGCATGGTTATATTATTATATGTTATAATATATGTATAAAAAATATATTTTTCTATAAAGAATAAATTTTATCATTATTAATTATTATTTATATATTTATATATTAATTTAAATATAGATTAATGTTTATTTTAAACATATAATTACATATATATTTATAAGTATAAACAGCTTAGAAATTTTCCTTTCACCTTATACACAAAATGAGTTACCAAATTCGAAAATAAATCATATATATATAATTTTAAATTATCTTTTATTGATTATTTGAATTGTTTATTATATTTAAAATAATTATTGTCTTGAAAATTCGATTTTATATTTTTTAAAATTACTACATCTATGTAGTTGTCTACGGAAAAAATTTCACAATTTTTTGTTAAAATTTGAAATTTTTAATAATTAAATTACTTTGGTTGAATATTTCCTTTATTTATTAAATATATTATTTTTTTCCAAAAATCACGAAGAAATTTTTTTAACCTGTATTTTATGATCCTAAATTTTTAGTATTTATTACTAATATTTTTAATTATTACCATCAAAACTATTTATTATATATATAATAATGATAAATTATAAAATTATTATTTTATGTTTGTTGTGCTGATTTCTATCTAAAAATAATTTTAAAATAAATATATATCTATTTTAAGTAATTGAATGTAATTAATTACTCATACGTATACATCTTATTTAACCTTATATATATGATTTTGATTATTATATATATGTATGTATGTATATGTTTAATTATGTATATATATATATATATTTAAAAAATGATTTAAATTATATGTATAGTTAATTTTGAGACTTTCAGTTTTATTTTAAATATATATATATATATATATACGCACACGTATTTATATAAATATACTTTACATTATTGATTTATGCACATATTTAGACAACATATGTTATCCTATTTTTTGGTCAAAACTGGAATATCAACGAATTGGCAAGGAATTATGGATATCAGGATTGGAGATCGGTTGGAATCAAGGCAACGATCGATATCGTCAAAATTTGGTTGAACTCCGATCGGGACGAAATTAATTGGAAATGATGATAAGGATTAGGGAAGGCTATGTTTCAAATTTCAGGTTAATCAGAGTTCATATGGAGGAGTTATGATCGATTCAAGGTAGGTGAGGCATGTTGTTCGAATCCATCAAGGTAGTGCTCGGTTCCAATCCATTGGATTCGAACCCATCAGGTTTGCATCGATCGAAGGCATGACACAGGGACGGTTCGAATCAATACGGTTCGTATCGATCAACATAGGCGCGGCTTGGTGAAGTTCGTATCGATGGTGGTTCGAATCGATGAAGTTCGTATCGATCAGGAGGGGAGTCGGCTTCGTGGATTCGAAGGAGGGGAGTCGGCTTCGTGGATTCGAAGGAGGGGAGTCAGCTTCGTGGATTCAAGGCGATGGACTCGCAGGGAGATGGATTCGAAGAGGACGGACTCGAAGGAGATGGATTCGAAGAAGATGGACTCGAGGGAGATGGATTCGAAGAAGATGGACTCGAGGGAGATGGATTCGAAGAAGATGGATTCGAGGGGGATGGATTCGAAGGAAGTGGGTTCGATGCATAGGTTCGAACCCAGGCAGAACACACGAGGCTTTGAATTTGAATCGATCATATCTTCCAAACCGTTGATCCAAATGCAATGAAATTTTTACAGGAGCTTACATACATGTTGAAGAATGTTCTCACCAAATTTCAGCTCAATTGGATGATTTCTTGATCGATTCGAACCTTACTTCGAATCGATCCCAAGGTGGGCCCGGACCTCCAGATTTCGGGCGTGTGGGCCCCCTCACGTGCCTGAAGCGGTCTTCCCGGATTTTAGGAGAAATATCAGCCTCCTACGCTTATAAATAGAGCCCCTGGTCATTCAGAAAAGGGGTCGGAGATTTTAGAGAGAAAGCACGCTCGGACGCTGCCAGAATCATTCCATACCATCATTGCTGCTATTTATTTCAAGTTTTGGACTTTGTAACTGCTGTAACCATCTGTAATCATTAAGGATAATCAATAAAAGGATAAAAACTTTGGAGTGGACGTAGGCCGGAGATAGCCGAACCACTATAAAACTTGTGTCTCTGTACTTTACTTTGGGATTACTGTTTATTATTTGCCGAGATCTGAGATTTGTGTTTGAATATTATTGATTTGTATTCATACACTGGTGCTTTCACGGTATTCGGGGTTTGTGACCAATTTTGGCGCAAACACTTTGGTGCTTTCACCGAGAACGACTAGCACCTGCTACATCGGATTTGAAAGTTGGATTTGAAGATTTTTTTTTTTTAAAAAAAGGGGTTTGTATTCAGGGACTATGACTAGGCAAAATAGTAGAAGGCAAAGGGCTGAGAGAAGCCAACAGGAAGAAAGTCAACAAGCATCCTCCGGAGCCGGGGAAGGACAGGCTTCAATCTACATAACCCAGGATGAAATGGAGGCTATGGCAAATTCTTTGCAAGAGAGATTATTGAAGAACCAACAGGAAATGATGCAGACTTTCTTTGAGCAAATGAGAGCTGCAGGGATGCAGAACTTAGGAACAACTACAGCCGCTGTGGATGCAGGACAGGGGACTAGGGTCGTGGAACCCAATGGAGGACAGGATACGGAGCCACAAAGCAATCAACAAGGGCATGGGGGCAGGCCTACAGGATCCAATACAGGAGGACCTTTGGAAGGAGTTCAACAGGCTAGAGCTAACGTTGCTGCTAGTGAACCACATGAAGAGTATGTACCGGAATTCCCTCGGGGGCAACCCCCAACAGACAATGCTGGATTAGTAGAAATCATTAGAAGAACTGTACGAGGTGGTTTGGCCAACAAAGACTTGGAAGGAGTGAATAGGAGTCCGTTCGCTCAGGAAATAAGGATGGCTCAGAATCCACCTAAGTTTAAGTTGCCTAGCGTGGAGGTATATGATGGCAAGGCAGATCCAACAGATCACTTGATGAGGTACACCAGACATATGGAGGTGCTGGGGGCATCGGAGGAAGTGATGGCTCGATGCTTCCCTTTGTATTTGACGGACTTAGCTGCGATGTGGTTTAGGCAGCTGGAAGAAGGATCTATCAGGACTTGGAGGGAATTAGTGGAAAGGTTTTTGGGGCAGTTTCGGGTTCATGTCAAGAGACCGAAGAACGTGATGACATTAACATCAGTGAAGCAAAGAATGGATGAATCGCTTAGAGCTTTTCTAACTCGATTCAGTGCGGCAGTCGCTTCGGTGGATCGGCCTGATCCATCGATGGTTTTAATGGCAGCAGTGTCAGGAGTCAGGGAGGACTCTGATTTCAAGGTATCTCTGATACGAGATCCCCCACAGGATCTCGACGAATTCTTTCACGAGGCAGAAAGGTTCCTTCGGCAAGAGGATGCGAGTACGGATTTAAAAGTGAAAAAAGTTAGTGCGATCGAGGTTGGAGCAATATCCAGCGGTGGTTCGGATAAAGACAAAGGAAAAAGGAAATTGGGTAACGATTCTGGAAACGCTAGGAAGCGATGGAAGGATCCAAAGTTTTCCACATACACAGGATTGAACGAGACGCTGGAGCAGATATACATGGATACTCGGAACCGCCTTCCCTACCGGAGGCCAGCCAGGAGAGAGCCTTCTGAACGAGAGAGGACATCAGGGAGGCATTGTCTCTTCCATGACTTAGACGGACATGACACCAACAGCTGTAGGCACTTGAAGGATATAATTGAGGAGCATGTAAGGAATGGACAGTTATAGCAGTATGTCGGAGCTCGGAATGCAACGGTGGAGCAGGAGCAACCACCGACAACCTCTCGCCGTGATGATGGGAGACCCAGGGATGGTGGTCGATTGATCATCCACTGATCGGGGTAATATGGAATAAGTAACGAACTATTGGAAAGCAACCAAGTCATTTACACATGTACGGGGACGGAGATAGCCCCTAGGCATGCTCTGAATGATGATAAACTGCAACGCTATGGTTTGTGAAATCTATCTTTTGCTTTTGGATTGGACACTACTTTCCTTTTCGGATTTTGGTTTTGGAGTTTGAATCAAGCTCCTGGTTTTGCTTTCTTTTGATTTGGATTTTTCTTTGGACGATTGTTTCCGGTTTTGAATGTTGGTTTGGTTTTCTGGATTTTTGGTTTATGATTTAGATTTTTTGGGTTTGGATGTTGGATTGGATTTTCATCTGGTTTCTGATAATTGGTCGTCGGGTATGGATTATGCCTGGCAAGGGGTGAGTAACTTTGTCCAAACGTGGTAGATTGACTCATTCAGGTCGCCGAGTATGGACTATGCTTGGCAAGGGTCCGGAGTGACCAGGATTCGGCCTAAGACTTAGGCCCTGTATTATCAATTGCTATTTTCAGGTCGTTGAGTATGGATTATGCTCAACAAGGGTCCGGAGAGACCAGGATTCAGCTTAGGACTTAAGCCATGGTATTGTACAGCGTCCAGGGACGCTGGACCAAGGTCGTCAAGTGCGGATTACGCTTGGCAAGAACCCGGAGAGGTTAGCTCAACGTCTAGGGACACTGGACCAAGGCCATCAAGTGTGGATGACGCTCAACAAGGACACGATGAGGCTAGCTTAGCATCCAGGGACACTGGATCACGACCGTCAGGTGTAGATTGCGCTTGGCAAGGACCCGGAGAGGTTATGGATTTGGATATCGACCCGGAGAGGTCCTGGATTCAGTTATTGGCTATTGGATAAGGATGGTTTAGGACTCGGCTGTCGAGTCCGAATGGATAATAGGATTGGCTATGACTTTTGTTATGGAATTTGGAATCAGGCATCGACTCGAAGCAGTCAAGGATGATACACTCTGGCAATGTGACTATGGAGTTCGGATATAGGATTCGGTACTATTCGAAACACGCCTTGTTATCACAAGGCATGTTTTGGGGGGCAAAATGTTATCCCATTTTTTGGTCAAAACTGGAATATCAACGAATTGGCAAGGAATTATGGATATCAGGATTGGAGATCGGTTGGAATCAAGGCAACGATCGATATTGTCAAAATCTGGTTGAACTCCGATCGGGACGAAATTAATTGGAAATGATGATAAGGATTAGGGAAGGCTATGTTTCAAATTTCAGGTTAATCAGAGTTCATATGGAGGAGTTATGATCGATTCAAGGTAGGTGAGGCATGTTGTTCGAATCCATCAAGGTAGTGCTCGGTTCCAATCCACTGGATTCGAACCCATCAGGTTTGCATCGATCGAAGGCATGACACAGGGACGGTTCGAATCGATACGGTTCGTATCGATCAACATAGGCGCAACTTGGTGAAGTTCGTATCGATGGTGGTTCGAATCGATGAAGTTCGTATCGATCAGGAGGGGAGTCGGCTTCGTGGATTCGAAGGAGGGGAGTCGGCTTCGTGGATTCGAAGGAGGGGAGTCGGCTTCGTGGATTCAAGGCGATGGACTCGAAGGGAGATGGATTCGAAGAGGACGGACTCAAGGGAGATGGATTCGAAGAAGATGGACTCGAGGGAGATGGATTCGAAGAAGATGGACTCGAGGGAGATGGATTCGAAGAAGATGGATTCGAGGGGGATGGATTCGAAGGAAGTGGGTTCGATGCATAGGTTCGAACCCAGGCAGAACACACGAGGCTTTGAATTTGAATCGATCATATCTTCCAAACCGTTGATCCAAATGCAATGAAATTTTTACAGGAGCTTACATACATGTTGAAGAATGTTCTCACCAAATTTTAGCTCAATTGGATGATTTCTTGATCGATTCGAACCTTACTTCGAATCGATCCCAACGTGGGCCCGGACCTCCAGATTTCGGGCGTGTGGGCCCCCTCACGTGCCTGAAGCGGTCTTCCCGGATTTTAGGAGAAATATCAGCCTCCTACGCTTATAAATAGAGCCCCTGGTCATTCAGAAAAGGGGTCGGAGATTTTAGAGAGAGAAAGCACGCTCGGACGCTGCCAGAATCATTCCATACCATCATTGCTGCTATTTATTTCAAGTTTTGGACTTTGTAACTGCTGTAACCATCTGTAATCATCAAGGATAATCAATAAAAGGATAAAAACTTTGGAGTGGACGTAGGCCGGAGATAGCCGAACCACTATAAAACTTGTGTCTCTGTTCTTTACTTTGGGATTACTGTTTATTATTTGCCGAGATATGAGATTTGTGTTTGAATATTATTGATTTGTATTCATACACTGGTGCTTTCACGGTATTCGGGGTTTGTGACCAATTTTGGCGCAAACAGCATACAATGCATACAAAAGGAGCTAATGTGTCCACTGCGTTGTAAATCCCAATATCTGTATACGGACATGTTATACCATTCACGGATTATTATGTTACACATGCACACACACGCATACATATGTATATGATACATGTATATATATATATATATAAATTAAATCATTCAAATTAACTTTACATTGCAAAATACTTAAATTTAAATGAAATACATGATTTTATTTAAAATAAATTTGGAATTGTTCTCATTAAATTAGACATAGGCCCAATAAAGATCCAATAGGATAATTTTTTTTAAAATACACCCACCACTACCCCTACGGGCTCGCCCATTTCTACAGTGGTATCGAAGCTCAATAACCAATGCGGTCTGAATTAGTAATGTTAGGGCTAACATAATAAGCTTGCCCACTCAGTATGATGTCTAGAAAGGTAATTTCTAGGATTGGAATTGGGTAATCAAGTACCATGTCCTACCTGGTTAGCAGCCTAGCCTGAAAGGTAAAGTGAGCCAAAAGGTTGCCCGTAATAGAAAAGGCCCAACTTAATTTGGGCCTTGGGCTAATTTTCAAAATTGTCTTGAAGGCTAAAGTAAAAGATTTTTAATTTAATTGTCAAATTTGAAATAAAATATATGTTTGTTATAATAGTTATAATGTAAAATATTTTTTAAAATGTTTGAAAAACAAAATAACATAATTTTTGAAAATTATAAAATTTTATTAATTAGTTAATTAATAAAATGTATGTGCATATGGTAAATATATTATGAAACATGTTATGATATTTTAAAAGGTTTAAGATATCATAAATATGAATGCATACATATGAATAATGATTTTCGAAATCAAGATAATTTAATTAATTTAATTAAAAGGTTAATTAATTGAAATTATAATTACACATGTATATGGTATATTTGTTATACTATAAAGGTTATAATACATAATAAATATAAATGTTTTATTAATATAAAATTAATTAAAATGTTAATTAATTAAAATTAATTAAATATGATTTAATTAATATAATATATACACAAGACTATTATATAAGTAATGTGAAATATAAAAACTGTATAAATAAAACTTATAGAACATGAATGTATGAAACCCATAATAAACTTAAGAAATAATCACATACGTAATCGTACGTATATCGTGATTTCTGATGTGTTAGACAGTTGAATCATGAGGGTAGTTCATAGGAATTACATTATTTCATAAGTTTGTATCACTCAATTTAATGTTGTCCTCTACCATTTATATGTTAATCATTTACTTGCATGCTCCTTAGTTGTTGAGCAAACTCAATCTAAGGATATTATGTGTAGTATTATTAATATGTTGAATAGATGAGGTAATATAACTATATGTATCTAGTGAGAAAACTCAAGGTACATATGCTATAATGGCCATCATGATATGGTAGGTACTAGTGAATAATTTCATTTCAATTTGTTGAGAAAACTCAAGGTCAATATGAAATCAGGACAAGGTTCCAAGGGTTAGGAGTTGTATGTGATACAACCGATAAAAGGTTCTCCATTGTTCGTGGAGCTATGACTTGTTGAGCAAACTCAAGGTCAGAATTCCAAGATGGACAAGTCCTAATGCATACTAGTGAAGTCATAAGACTTCTATGTTTTTTGACTTAAGGTTTGGCGAAACATAAAAGACTATTAGAAGATTATTAGTAAAATGAAACATAATATTTAACCTTACTAATATTATCAGAACATCTATTATGTTTTGTCCTAGTAATATACCATTTAAACTTGCAGAAAATGTCAACTCCAAAACTGTTTTCTGAAAGTGACAGATTCAACTGACCTAACTATACCGACTAGCTAATAGCAATTAAAATAGCATTGACTTACGAGCGCCTTTGGACTTCTGTTACATGTGAACCCAAAATAGAACCCGCTGATGGTGCAAACCCCAAAGAACTACTTGCTTATTTAAAGTGGCAATCTGACTTAGAGACCGCCCAAGTTTTCGTGTTGTCTACCTTAGACAAATCGTTGCAAAGGCAGCACGAGAACATGTATGCCCATGAGATTTTTAATAGTCTCAAAGCTCTTTTTAGTGAATAGCCCCATTCTACCAGGTATGAGCTTACGAAAAAACTGTTTAACACCAAAATGACCAAGGGACAGAAACTGGACGATTATGTTCTTATGATGAAAGGCTATACTGATAGACTTGCACAATTAGACATAGAGATAAGCAACGAAATGCAAATAGACTTGGTCCTTGGTTCTCTCACTCAACATGAACCATTCATTTTGAATTACAACATGAACCAATTAAATGTGAATCTTGTGGAGCTTCGTAATATGTTGAGGTCGGCCTAGTCAGCATCTGAAGATCAAGGTGCCATACTACTGTGAAGGGAAATGCATCATCTTCGGAAGGTTCGATGTGATGTCCCGGAAATTTAGGCAATAATTATTTAATAATTTCTTTAATAATTATTTTAAAATGTGAAATACTGATTTAATAATTTAATACAAACTGGAATTCTCTTTTGAAAATTTATAATTATTTAGTTTGTTAAATGATTTTCTTTTCAAATGTTAAAAATATTTAAGTAATAAATTTATCTTTCTATGCTGATTTAAAAATATTTTATTTATAATATATAAATGTTTATACGTTGTAAATAGAGGATTTGGTTTTAATTTTAATTTATATTTTATAAAGGATATTTTCTAATTTTATATATAAATGTATAATTTGTAAATTGATTAAATTGATTTGAATTAGTATTGTAAACTTTTCAAAGGGTTTGTTTTAAAAATCTTTCTTATATCTTTATAGAAATGTAAGTAAGTATTTTGTTTATAAAAATAAATATAGTTTATAATAAAAGTTTGTTTTGTTTTATTTTAAAATTTGTTTTTCTCCGAAATAAGATTTAATTCATTCTTGTTAAAGTATAACATTTGATTTAAAAACTCCTGAATAAAATCTAATTCAACATTTCTTTTTCTTCTTAAAATCTTTTCTTTTGAAATTTAGTTTCATAAAGAATATTATTTTGAAAAATAATTAAACAAGCATTAAAATGTAAGCGTATAGTTTTATAAAGAAGTTTATATGTATTTATTTAAAGGTTAATGTTAATAAAACATTTAAAACTTGCTAAAATAAGTTTGAAATAGTTTAAGATAAATTCAAATACATATATAAATTTAGGAATTGCTTTTAAATATTGAAATATACATGTGCTAGTCATTTAACTAATAAAATGGACACTTGTAATCACCTAACAAATTAATATAACAAGTGGCATTGATTTGAAAACCTTTTTATTTAAAATATATTAACAAGACAATAAAACATAGCTAAAGCATTTTGTTAAAAACACATTTTCTCATTTGAAAATCTGAAATCATATTTCAGTAAATCAAAAACCCCAATACAAACTACAAATCTGCAAATCAAAATACAAGATAAAAACAACTTCATATCTGCAAAGCCAATTCTATGCAAAATCTGCAAACCCAAATATGCAAAATGAAGATCAATTCAATTTCAAATCTAAGCAAGGAAGATGGATCTGCATGCAGTTCAAAAATCTTCAACAAATAAAATCAACTACACCTGATTCAACTAACAAATCTGCATACAAATTCAAATCAAAACAGCAAAAGGGGAGATCATATCTGTTCCAGGAATGTGAATATGCATCTGGGTTTGTTTCTGCTTCTTCAAATTAAAAGTGAGTAAGCTTCTTATTTTTAAAAACAGTTTCTTTAAAAAATCAAAATCAAACATAACTTACAGAACCTAAGTTTTTAATACACAGAAATCAAAACATGTTTGGGCAAAATTTGTTCTGTTCTCTGTTTTAAAAAAAAGAATAGAGTAACTTCATCATGCAAAAAGCCTTTGATCTTTGTGCATATAAATTAGTAGAAAAGAATATGTTGTGATGGTTGCTCTATGTGAACATATATGCATATGTTTGTGTGTTGCTGATTTCTTGAATCTGCAATTATAATTAGTTGTAACTAAAAATTTCTTTAATAGAAATTCTTTACCTCTAGAATTGATTTCAGTCAGCAAAGTTTGTTTAAGCAAATATGTTAGTTTGGTGTAAATTTAGATTTATAAATTTTATGATAGTTCAAATAAAACTGTTGCCTTTGAGGAAAAAAAATTTCTGTTACCACTGAACCAAATAGAACAGTATGTATTTTTTTATATATAAAACCAATCATCATTGTAAAGAAAACCAGTACCAGATAGCTTAAATCAATAAATCAGCATGTAACCTGAATGCATGATTGAATTTATGGAATTTAAAGAAATAGTACATATCTAAATAAACTGTTTGAGGGGGGGGGGATTTCTGTTTTTAAATAGAAGTGGAAATTTTGGGTTTGACTGTTAGGCTAGTTAATGTCAAGTGTTAAGATACCTACTGTAGTGGAGTTTTGGGATGTAAGAATGGGGGAATCTGGTGAAAGATGATCAAAATGGGAGGAGATGATATTGGGTTTTCCAGGTTTTGATAGGATTTGGGGTTGTGTCTCAGGTTGTTTGATCAACCTGAAATTTGGGAAGTTTGAGTTGCAGTGGATGTGGGGGATGATAAGTGACTTGTAGGAGTGGGTTAGCATGGCTGTAGTTCGTCGGAGCGACGGTGCATGTGCACCATTCATGTTGGAGTCTGGTGGTCTTTTGGATTTGTGCTGGGTTTTTTTGACTCAGGTATTCCTCGGGTATTTTTGTTTTTGACTTGGAGTAGATGGTTTGGGAACTCGAAGTAATAGGATGGGTTACTCGGGTATTTGGTTGTAGGTTTTAAGATCTGTAATTTTACAGTTTTTAAAATTTTGAATGAAGCTCATATTTTAAAGATTGTAAATTGATTCAAATGTAAGATTAAACTGAATTCAAATGTAGTTTTGAGTTTAAAAGTTTTTGAAAGTTAAATCTTAAATTTAAACAAGTTTTAAAATTCAGTTTTGAATCAAGTTTAAAAACTGTTTCAGGTTTACTTTTAAAACCTGACTTTTAATCCAAAACAGTTTTGTAAGATTTTAAATTATGAAAAAATTTAAATGTTTTAAGCAAGATTTAAATTGTTTTGAAATCAAGTTAAAACAGTTTTCAAGTTACTTTGAAAATCAGTTTTGATTTCAAAACCAGTTTGTAAAAAAATTAAAAAAAATTAAAATGAACATATTCAAATGTTTAAAAAGAATTTGATTTCAAGTAAGTTTTAAACTTGAAAGAATTTAGTCCCTTTAGTATTGAATTAAAATATGAAGTGTTTAATTTAAATTGGAAAGTTGAAATAATCAATTTATTTTCAAAGATTAATTTTAATCAAGTAATTTATTTTAAATCTTTCTTTATATTTAAGTAATGAATGTTCTTGAACATTCATTTTATTGTAAGGTTTATAATTATTTAAAATTTAGATTAATGTTTAATAGTTAAACATTTTAAATATTAAATTTTCAAATGGAACTTGAATTTAAATTTAGAAATGTATTGTTTTAATACGTTTTGAATATAAATGAGTCATTTGATAAGTGATTTAGTTATTTTGAAAATATTTAAGATAATTAAGGATTTACTTAATTATTTGATTTTAAATAATGATTTAGATTAATATTAATTAGAAATGATTTATTAATCTAATTTAAATTTTCTTAAGTATGTAATTGTTGAAATGTTGTTAATTAATAATTGGTGATAATTATCTAAGGATAATTTAATAATTAATTAATGTAATTAATGTATGTAATTAATTTTGATAATTAACTAGATTAATTAATTGAATATAATTAATTGTAATTGGTTAAGTATAATTAATTGTTAAAGTAATTAAGGAATTAATTACTTATTGTAATTAATTTTGATACGTGATTTATTTAAGTTAATTAATTTAGTTTAATTAATTTAAGTAAATCATTAGATGGTTTTAAAGAGTAATTACTTAATGTAATTAATGGAGCAGGATTACTTTATGAAGTAATAATGGATAATTACTGAAATGTAATTAGTGAAAGGTGATTTATTTTAATTAAGTAATTTGGATAATTACTTTGTTATTAATTAAGGAATTAATTAATGAAGATAATTAATTATTGGATAATTAATTTGTTAATAATTAAAAATAATAGTAAATTACTAAATTGAATTATTAATCAAGGTGATTAATAATTAGATTAATTACTAAATGTAATTAATTTTAATTAAGTAATTTATTTAAATATTAGAGATCATTAATTATTATAATTAATGATGTAATTAAGGATTGTTTAATTAAGTAATAATTAATTAAGTAATTAATTAATTGTGATTAATTAAGGATAAATATAATTAATTAATAAATGAGTAATTAAATGTTAATTACTTATGATTAAGATTAATTAATTTATAAGATTAATTAAAGACTAATTACTTATTGTAATTAGTGAATGATTAATCAAAGATATTTAATCAGGTTAGATACTTAGTCAATAATTAATTAATTAACTGGGTTAATTAATTAATGAATGTTAAGCAGAATTTAAATGAGAAATTAATTTAATTTATTTTAAATTAATTAGAGATGGTTGTAATTAATTCAATTCATTTTAAATTAATTGATGGTTAATAAATCATTGCTTGTGGATGCTATTGATTGAATGATTGTGATCTCAGTAATGAGATGAGTCGTATCTGTATGATATGAATGCTTGGTTTAAGTATGATGGTTTGTGATGGATTATTTGGTTGTGATGATTATCTGTTTATGGATGATAAAGATTATCTGTTTATGATATGAATGTGATTATCTATTGTGATATGTAGTTTATCTATCTATGTGAATTAGATAACAATGAAATGAGTTAATTATTTAAACCCTTAAGTACAACTTGGACATTAAGATGGCGTTTGGTTTCGGTGAGACCGGGATCGGGTTTCCATATTTGGATATCCGAAAACCACATCGATTCCAATTAAACGTTAGGTCGTTAATCCAAGTGGAGCAAGTGAAGACTCGAGGTGTAAGGGCTATACGTCAGTATAACTCTGTGGGTGATTCCGTAATGAGTTTGACGGAATAGTGCTTATAGGTTCGAGATGGTGATATAGAGTGCAAGGGTTATCGTCGTTAACTCTGAGGGTGATTCCAATACGAGTGTAACGAGATAATGCCTTCGGTTTCGTTCGAACCCGGAACGAACTTGTATGGATTGAATGCTTTCAGAACATCGTCAGGTGGACGATGAGCATTCTAAGATTTGATGTCCTATAAAGGTAATCGTAGCCTCAAGACTCATCAACCGGGAATGGCTAAAACAGGGGAGGTGCAGCAAAGCTTCGTGGGTAGCCCCCACTGGAGAGCAAGATTTATCCCTGTCTAGAGGTCCCTTTATATTCGGTTGTGTGGCAGTTGGTGACGACCAATCTGCGTGGTGGTCTTGTTCAGAACTATTCAGTAAGGAATGGTTCCGGCTTTGTGTTGCAGGGGAGCGGGCGTACTCCTCGGTACGGTGATCTAGGCCACGTACTGTGACGGTCGGTACCCCAGTAGCCCTGCCATTGATGGAATCCATAATCCAATAAGTGCATGTACGGTTTTGATTGTGTCCAACTATGTTGGAACGTGAGATGTAAGCATTCCAGCTATTTCTGTATTTTATTTTGAAAACCCTAGACACTATTATAATATCACTGGATTTCCTATCAAATGTTTTGGTTAGCGTAAGGTAAAAACTTTTCCATGTTTATGTGTGGGAAGTCTTACGTGATACCTTTTGTTTCAAAGGATTTTCTAAAGTTAAGCAACTTTTATCCCCGTTTACTCACACCAGACCCCTGTCTGACCCGAGTGTTTATTTTCTGTTTTATTAAACTCTTGGATACTCATATTATGTATGAGTAGTCAAGTGATTCAGGATTGCTTTGACAAGTTCTGGAGGAGATAATGGAGCAGGAGGCTTCAACGTGTAGATATATGTAGTGGTTCCGCTGTGTTTGAGTTGTATCTGTTTTTCTCTGATGTACTTGGATTGTAATTGCTAGACAGATGTTTATAACTGTCTAGTTCGTGTTGTATTAGCTGTTTAACTCTGATGTATATGATACTATGTAAAGTATTATGTGTTATATTATAATTTATTCGATTCCGCTGTGAGATTCTGATGTTGTCTATTCTTTCTTTCCTTTCTTTTCTCTTTTCTATCCCTTTCTTTCTTCTTAGCGATGCGACTTCCTGGTATTTGGAAGTTGGGTCGTTACATTGTGGTATCAGAGCTCTAGGTTGAGCGAATACCTAGACTCTGGAGTGGTGTCCTTCTTGAGAGAGCGTATTTGTAATTTTGAATATATATATATATATATATATATATATATATATATATATATATATATATATTTCTACCTATTAGATTGGGATTACCTGTTCGGGTTTTCCAATATAAGTAATAAAGGTAGATAGGGTAGTGGTGTGTGTAACATAACTACCAATGGTTGGAGTTTGAGTGTTTGAAGTTGGAAGTGGTCTGTTAGGGCAGTAGTGGGCATCTTGAATAGTTTGGCAGTTTGGTGCTAGGGATTGTACTGACCTCTGAAGGAAATCTTTTCAAGATTCGGAGTTTACTTTGGATTGTAAGCTTGGTTGCACTCGTGTGAGTGGTTTTTCTTGAGTTTGGATCAGTTGGAAGTTCTGAAGCCAGCAATGGTATCTTGGCAACCTTAGGAAGGAGTTCTGTCTCTATTTGAGTTTGAAACTCGGTTTGGCAGAGTGTTTTGAGATTGGTTTGGGAGCGAGTTTCCTGAAAGATATCTGTCTTTTGAAGGCTCTATTGTGAAGAGGCTGCTGTAGCTTTGAGGTTCGATGAGCTTTTTGGATAAGGAAGTTTTGGCAGCAGTAGCAGCTGTGAGTGGCCTGTTTCTTCGATGGTTCAGAAATCTCTGTGATTCTTCTGTCAGTAGTCCGAGCAGATGGTGGAGCTTGTCCATTTCTTCTGGATCCTAGCTGGGTGTGATGTTAGTGGTTAAGAGGTGGACCACTAGTTTCTTATTTTGATTTGAAGGATTTAGCTGTTCTGATTGTTGAAGTGAGAACGATTTCTTGGGATCTGAACTGAGTAGAATCGCAAAAGTGACTTGGGATGATTCGGAAGTTCTCTAAGTGTTCTTTGTTTGGATTGAAGCATCTCTAATGGATGTTTGAGTTATCGAAGTGGTTTGATTTTCCGGATATCTTCGAAGGAATCAATATTTGCATCCGCATCGAGGCATTGAGTTCTGTTTCGACCTGGTTCTTGGAGTTTTACCGGTAGATCAGATTAGTAGGAGATTCTTTGAGTGTAATCTGTTTAAGTTGGTAGGATTGATTGGATCTAGTTTTCTGGTTGGATTTATGCTGTGATGTTTGTGACTGAATCAGATAGGTCACTGAGATTCTATGGAATTTAATGAACAGTGTTTCCGGGATTAGTTGATCAAGTTTATACTTGTGTTCATCAACAGCATTCTTGAATCAGAGTTGCGCAGTGGAAGCATGGTGGCAGCTATTCCAGAATAGGAGCACCCGATTCTTTGGGAATTTGAGTTTTGTCTTGAATCAGAGGATTTCTACAGGAAATTTATTTTGGATCTGGAGGCTTGATTGTTTTCCGGATAGCGTAGTATGTTTGTAGTCTTCTGATATTTCTTTAGTAGAGTTTGAGTGGTGAATTTGATTGATCTAGAGGTTGAAGGCAACCCAGGATCGACAGGAGAGATTTGTAGATAGGAGATTGGATCTTTCTGTTTCTTTTAAGGATTAAGTATTTGATCTACATGATTGAATTGCCTGTTCAGATGGCTGGAATTCGTTATGTTTTTCACGTATCTCTGAGGGAGTACGTGTATGGTTTATCATTGGTTTTAGAATCAGTAGTTCTGGGAGATTTGAAAGTTGATCAGGACTTGTCTGTAGTCCTGTATTCTATTTAGATTTGTAGATCTAGATATATATATGAGCTCTAGATCTGTGTGGTGTTGCTAGTTTAGATTTTATAGGGCGAGTGTCCCGGTGTTTGTACCTGGGAAACTCTAGGAAATCTTATCCAGAATTTTGTATGGATAATTAGAATTGTTGTTTGAATTGGTTGCTATGATTTCTAGTATTTGGTTGATATCATATGTTTTCTATTTTTAAAATTTAAAATCTGTATGGGATTATTAAATTACCTTTGCTTTTAAATTTCGGGTACGAAATTCTTTTAAGGGGGGAGGAATGTGATGTCCCGGAAATTTAGGCAATAATTATTTAATTTTAATAATTATTTTAAAATGTGAAATACTGATTTAATAATTTAATACAAACTGGAATTCTCTTTTGAAAATTTATAATTATTTAGTTTGTTAAATGATTTTCTTTTCAAATGTTAAAAATATTTAAGTAATAAATTTATCTTTCTATGCTGATTTAAAAATATTTTATTTATAATATATAAATGTTTATACATTGTAAATAGAGGATTTGGTTTTAATTTTAATTTATATTTTATAAAGGATATTTTCTAATTTTATGTATAAATGTATAATTTGTAAATTCATTAAATTGATTTGAATTAGTATTGTAAACTTTTCAAAGGGTTTGTTTTAAAAATCTTTCTTATATCTTTATAGAAATGTAAGTAAGTATTTTGTTTATAAAAATAAATATAGTTTATAATAAAAGTTTGTTTTGTTTTATTTTAAAATTTGTTTTTCTCCGAAATAAGATTTAATTCATTCTTGTTAAAGTATAACATTTGATTTAAAAACTCTTGAATAAAATCTAATTCAACATTTCTTTTTCTTCTTAAAATCTTTTCTTTTGAAATTTAGTTTCATAAAGAATATTATTTTGAAAAATAATTAAACAAGCATTAAAATGTAAGCGTATAGTTTTATAAAGAAGTTTATATGTATTTATTTAAAGGTTAATGTTAATAAAACATTTAAAACTTGCTAAAATAAGTTTGAAATAGTTTAAGATAAATTCAAATACATATATAAATTTAGGAATTGCTTTTAAATATTGAAATATACATGTGCTAGTCATTTAACTAATAAAATGGACACTTGTAATCACCTAACAAATTAATATAACAAGTGGCATTGATTTAAAAACCTTTTTATTTAAAATATATTAACAAGACAATAAAACATAGCTAAAGCATTTTGTTAAAAACACATTTTCTCATTTGAAAATCTGAAATCATATTTCAGTAAATCAAAAACCCCAATACAAACTACAAATCTGCAAATCAAAATACAAGATAAAAACAACTTCATATCTGCAAAGCCAATTCTATGCAAAATCTGCAAACCCAAATATGCAAAATGAAGATCAATTCAATTTCAAATCTAAGCAAGGAAGATGGATCTGCATGCAGTTCAAAAATCTTCAACAAATAAAATCAACTACACCTGATTCAACTAACAAATCTGCATACAAATTCAAATCAAAACAGCAGAAAGGGAGATCATATCTGTTCCAGGAATGTGAATATGCATCTGGGTTTGTTTCTGCTTCTTCAAATTAAAAGTGAGTAAGCTTCTTATTTTTAAAAACAGTTTCTTCAAAAAATCAAAATCAAACATAACTTACAGAACCTAAGTTTTTAATACACAGAAATCAAAACATGTTTGGGCAAAATTTGTTATGTTCTCTGTTTTAAAAAAATGAATAGAGTAACTTCATCATGCAAAAAGCCTTTGATCTTTGTGCATATAAATTAGTAGAAAAGAATATGTTGTGATGGTTGCTCTATGTGAACATATATGCATATGTTTGTGTGTTGCTGATTTCTTGAATCTGCAATTATAATTAGTTGTAACTAAAATTTTCTTTAGTAGAAATTCTTTACCTCTAGAATTGATTTCAGTCAGCAAAGTTTGTGTAAGCAAATATGTTAGTTTGGTGTAAATTTAGATTTATAAATTTTAAGATAGTTCAAATAAAACTGTTGCCTTTGAGAAAAAAAAAATTTCTGTTACCACTGAACCAAATAGAACAGTATGTATTTTTTTTATATAAAACCAATCATCATTGTAAAGAAAACCAGTACCAGATAGCTTAAATCAATAAATCAGTATGTAACCTGAATGCATGATTGAATTTATGGAATTTAAACAAATAGTACATATCTAAATAAACTATTAGAGGGGGGGGGGAGGATTTCTATTTTTAAACAGAAGTGGAAATTTTTGGTTTGACTATTAGGCTAGTTAATGTCAAGTGTTAAGATAGCTACTGTAGTGGAGTTTTAGGATGTAAGAATGGGGGAATCTGGTGAAAGATGATCAAAAGGGGAGGAGATGATATTGGGTTTTCCAGGTTTTGATAGGATTTGGGGTTGTGTCTCAGGTTGTTTGATCAACCTGAAATTTTGGAAGTTTGAGTTGCAGTGGTTGTGGGGGATGATAAGTGACTTGTAGGAGTGGGTTAGCATGGCTGTAGTTCGCCGGAGCGACAGTGCATGTGCACCATTCATGTTGGAGTCTGGTGGTCTTTTGGATTTGTGCAGGGTTTTTTTGACTCGGGTATTCCTCGGGTATTTTTGTTTTTGATTCGGAGTAGATGGTTTGGGAACTCGAAGTAATAGGATGGGTTACTCGGGTATTTGGTTGTAGGTTTTATGTTCAGTAATTTTACAGTTTTTAAAATTTTGAATGAAGCTCATATTTTAAAGATTGTAAATTGATTCAAATGTAAGATTAAACTGAATTCAAATGTAGTTTTGAGTTCAAAAGTTTTTAAAAATTAAATCTTAAATTTAAACAAGTTTTAAAATTCAGCTTTGAATCAAGTTTAAAAACTGTTTCAGGTTTACTTTTAAAACCTGACTTTTAATCCAAAACAGTTTTGTAAGATTTTAAATTATGAACAAATTTAAATGTTTTAAGCAAGATTTAAATTGTTTTGAAATCAAGTTAAAACACTTTTCAAGTTACTTTGAAAATCAGTTTTGATTTCAAAACCAGTTTGTAAAAAAATTAAAAAAAATTAAAATGAACATATTCAAATGTTTAAAAAGAATTTGATTTCAAGTAAGTTTTAAACTTGAAAGAATTTAGTCCCTTTAGTATTGAATTAAAATATGAAGTGTTTAATTATAATTGGAAAGTTGAAATAATCAATTTATTTTCAAAGATTAATTTTAATCAAGTAATTTATTTTAAATCTTTCTTTATATTTAAGTAATGAATGTTCTTTAACATTCATTTTATTGTAAGGTTTATAATTATTTAAAATTTAGATTAATGTTTAATAGTTAAACATTTTAAATATTACATTTTTAAATGGAACTTGTATTTAAATTTAGAAATGTATTGTTTTAATACATTTTGAATAACAATGAGTCATTTGATAAGTGATTTAGTTATTTTGAAAATATTTAAGATAATTAAGGATTTACTTAATTATTTGATATTAAATAATGATTTAGATTAATATTAATTAGAAATGATTTATTAATCTAATTTAAATTTTCTTAAGTATGTAATTGTTGAAATGTTGTTAATTAATAATTGGTGATAATTATCTAAGGATAATTTAATAATTAATTAATGTAATTAATGCATGTAATTAATTTTGATAATTAACTAGATTAATTATTTGAATATAATTAATTGTAATTGGTTAAGTATAATTAATTGTTAAAGTAATTAAGGAATTAATTACTTATTGTAATTAATTTTGATATGTGATTTATTTAAGTTAATTAATTTAGTTTAATTAATTTAAGTAAATCATTTAATGGTTTTAAAGAGTAATTACTTAATGTAATTAATGGAGCAGGATTACTTTATGAAGTAATAATGGATAATTACTGAAATGTAATTAGTGAAAGGTGATTTATTTTAATTAAGTAATTTGGATAATTACTTTGTTATTAATTAAGGAATTAATTAATGAAGATAATTAATTATTGGATAATTAATTTGTTAATAATTAAAAATAATAGTTAATTACTAAATTGAATTATTAATCAAGGTGATTAATAATTAGATTAATTACTAAATGTAATTAATTTTAATTAAGTAATTTATTTAAATATTAGAGATCATTAATTATTATAAGTAATGATGTAATTAAGGATTGTTTAATTAAGTAATAATTAATTAAGTAATTAATTAATTGTAATTAATTAAGGATAAATATAATTAATTAATAAATGAGTAATTAAATGTTAATTACTTATGATTAAGATTAATTAATTTATAAGATTAATTAAAGACTAATTACTTATTGTAATTAGTGAATGATTAATCAAAGATATTTAATCAGGTTAGATACTTAGTCAATAATTAATTAATTAACTGGGTTAATTAATTAATGAATGTTAAGCAGAATTTAAATGAGAAATTAATTTAATTTATTTTAAATTAATTAGAGATGGTTGTAATTAATTCAACTCATTTTAAATTAATTGATGGTTAATAAATCATTGCTTGTGGATGCTATTGATTGAATGATTGTGATCTCAGTAATGAGATGAGTCGTATCTGTATGATATGAATGCTTGGTTTAAGTATGATGGTTTGTGATGGATTATTTGGTTGTGATGATTATCTGTTTATGGATGATACAGATTATCTGTTTATGATATGAATGTGATTATCTATTGTGATATGTAGTTTATCTATCTATGTGAATTAGATAACAATGAAATGAGTTAATTATTTAAACCCTTAAGTATAACTTGGACATTAAGATGGCGTTTGGTTTCGGTGAGACCGGGATCGGGTTTCCATATTTGGATATCCGAAAACCACATCGATTCCAATTAAACGTTAGGTCGTTAATCCAAGTGAAGACTCCAGGTGTAAGGGCTATACGTCAGTATAACTCTGTGGGTGATTCCGTAATGAGTTTGACGGAATAGTGCTTATAGGTTCGAGATGGTGATATAGAGTGCAAGGGTTATCGTCGTTAACTCTGAGGGTGATTCTAATACGAGTGTAACGAGATAATGCCTTCGGTTTCGTTCGAACCCGGAACGAACTTGTATGGATTGAATGCTTTCAAAACATCGTCAGGTGGACGATGAGCATTCTAAGATTTGATGTCCTATAAAGGTAATCATAGCCTCAAGCCTCATCAACCGGGAATGGCTAAAACAGGGGAGGTGCAGCAAAGCTTCGTGGGTAGCCCCCACTGGAGAGCAAGATTTATCCCTGTCTAGAGGTCCCTTTATATTCGGTTGTGTGGCAGTTGGTGACGACCAATCTGCGGGGTGGTCTTGTTCGGAACTGTTCAGTAAGGAATGGTTCCGGCTTTGTGTTGCAGGGGAGCGGGCATACTCCTCGGTACAGTGATCTAGGCCACGTACTGTGACGGTCGGTACCCCAGTAGCCCTGCCATTGATGGAATTCATAATCCAATAAGTGCCTGTACGGTTTTGATTGTGCCCAACTATGTTGGAACGTGAGATGTAAGCATTCCAGCTATTTCTGTATTTTATTTTGAAAACCCTAGACACTATTATAATATCACTGGATTTCCTATCAAATGTTTTGGTTAGCGTAAGGTAAAAACTTTTCCATGTTTATGTGTGGGAAGTCTTACGTGATACCTTTTGTTTCAAAGGATTTTCTAAAGTTAAGCAACTTTTATCCCCGTTTACTCACACCAGACCCCTGTCTGACCTGAGTGTTTATTTTCTGTTTTATTAAACTCTTGGGTACTCATACTATGTATGAGTAGTCAAGTGATTCAGGATTGCTTTGACAAGTTCTGGAGGAGATAATGGAGCAGGAGGCTTCAACGTGTAGATATATGTAGTTGTTCCGCTGTGTTTGAGTTGTATCTGTTTTTCTCTGATGTACTTGGATTGTAATTGCTAGACAGATGTTTATAACTGTCTAGTTTGTGTTGTATTAGCTGTTTAACTCTGATGTATATGATACTATGTAAAGTATTATGTGTTATATTATAATTTATTCGATTCCGCTATGAGATTCTGATGTTGTCTATTCTTTCTTTCCTTTCTTTTCTCTTTTCTATCCCTTTCTTTCTTCTTAGCGATGCGACTTCCTGGTATTTGGAAGTTGGGTCGCTACGTTCGAAGAAGTGGAAAAGAGATAGTAAGAAAAAGAAAAGTAAGAAGACCGATGACAAGGGTGAATGCACCATTGCCATAAGAAAGATCGCTGGAAGAGAAACTGGCCTGACTACTTGAAGATTGTCTAGGAAAGGAAGCAGAATGGTTCTGCGGCTCCATCAGGTATATTTATGATTCAAAAATGTTTTTTAATCAATAAAATGCCATGGGTGTTCGATACTGGATCCGATACTCGTATATGTAATTCGTTACAGGGTTTTAGGAACTGGCATCACATGGCAAAAGGAGAAATGAAGCTCCAAGTTGCCGATGAATCTATAGTAGATGCAAAGGCAGTAGGAGACTATCATTTAGATTTTCCAAGTGGATTAGTATTAGTATTAAATAATTTATATTATGTAAAAGACCTTTTTGTGGAATTTTCTCTGTTTCTAGATTGTCTAAGACTGGATATATTTTTCATTGTGAAAATAATGTTATGAACATTACTGGATGGAAATAAAGTCTGCAAAAGTGTCCTTGAAAATGGCATTTATGTGATGAGTACTAATTATATCTATTCTATGAATGAAGTTTCTAATAAATTAAACGACAATTATCTTTGGCATTGTAGGCTTGGTTATACTAGTGAGAAATGACTACACAAATTGAAACTGATTATTTTCTACCGTTAATTGATTCTGCATCATTTGAAACTTGTGAGGCATGTCTTAAGGTAAAATGACCAAGTACCCCTTAAGTGGGAGTAATGAAAGAGTTAATGAACTCTTAGGGTTAGTACATAGTGATGTATGTGGACTAATGCCTATATTAACCAAAGATGATACTTCTTACTTTGTTACTTGCACTGATGATTTTTCAAGACTAGGATATGTATATCTTATGAAGAACAAATCCGACGTTTATGAGAAATTTGTTGAGTACAAAAAGGTAGTGGAAAATCAAATGGGCCGTTAAATTAAAATTCTTCCATCAGACCGAGGAGGTGAGTATGTTGGACATGGTTTCCAACAATATTTAAAGGATAATGGGATTAACTCTTAGGTTACTCCACCCTATACTCCGCAACACAATGGTGTATCGGAGCGAAAGAATCGAAACCTATTAGATATGGTTCATTCCATGATGAGTAAGGCTTAGTTACCTCTGTCCTATTGGGGATATACGCTAGAAACTGCATCACATATGTTAAACTTGTTACAATTTGTACCCAAAACACCATTTGAGATGAGGTGTGGTAAAAACCCTAACTCAAATATTTGAAAATATAGGGTTGTACGACATATGTTAAGAACGTTGGTCCAAATAAACTAAAGGCAATATCGGTACTATGTAAGTTTATAGGATATCCCAAAAACAAGATGGGATATATGTTCTACAATACCGAGTAACAAAAGGTCATTGTTTCTCGGCTGCTATCTTTTTAGAAATGAATTTCTATAAAAAGAAATTAACAGCGAAGTTATAGACGTGGATAAGATCCGTGAAACTAACACTAAAGCCGAAACAGTAGGAGAAACAAAGTCATCTGTATACGAAAACACACAACCTATTAGAAGGTCTATTATGGAATTCCATGCATTAGAGAGATATTACGGTTTTCTCGAGGATGGCGAAAAGGAGGACTATGTCTTAGATGGCGACATTCCTCTGACTTTCCAACAAGCACTGCAAAGCAAAGACTCCGCACTCTGGCTTGAAGCTATGAAATCCAAGATAGACTACATGTACAGAAACAAAGTTTTGACTTTGTCGAAGGTACCTGAAGGGATTAAACCCATCGGATGCAAATAAATTTTTAAGAAAAAGCTAACTGTGGATGGAGAAGTGGTGACTTACAAGGCAAGGCTAGTTGCAAAAGGATTTTGTCAAATTCAAGGTGTTGATTATGATGAGACCTTTTCGCCCATAGTCATGCTTAAATCTATTCGAATTATGTTAGCCATTGCCGCATTCCATGACTACAAAATATGGTAAACGGATGTAAATACTGGATTTCTAAATGGTAAATTAGAAGAAATCGTTTATATGTCACAGCCAAAGGGTTTTATATTCAGTGTGAGTGAAGGTAGAGCTTGTAAGTTCTTAAAGTCCATTTATGGACTCAAACAAGCTTCAAGGAGTTGGAACAAGTGTTTTGATAAAGCAATCAAACAATTTGGTTTTTATCAGAACATAGGGGAAGCATGCGTATACAGAAAAGAAGAGGAAAATGCTATTGTTTTCTCAGTATTCTATGTTGATGATCTATTATTGATTGGCAGTGACACTTCATTATTGCAATCAGTAAAATCTTGGATTTCCAAAAACTTCTCCATGAAGGCTTCGGGTGAAGCAGCCTGTATGCTCGGTACAAAGATCTATAGAGATAGGTCTAAGAGACTATTGGGATTGTCCCAATTCCAGTATATAGACACTGTACTAAAACTGTTTAGTATGGAGACTTCAAAGCGTGGAAGCGTTCCAATGCAATCTTGAATTGTCCTTTATAAAAAGGAAGCTCCTCATACAGATGATGAGAAAGAGCGTATGAAGTGGATTCCCTATGCTTCAGCCATAAGATCCATAATGTATGCTATGTTATGTATTAGACTTGATGTAGCATATGCATTAGGATGCGTAAGCCGATACCAGTCTAATCCTAGAGAAAAACATTGGACGGTCGTAAAATGTATACTTCAGTATTTGAGAAGTACTGAGGTCCTTTTCCCTATTTTTAGGAATGGAGACCACCTTATGAAGGGGTATACCGATTCGAGCTTTCAAAGTGATATAGGTGATAGTAAATCAGTGTCCAGCTATGTCTTTACACTAATTGGTGGAGTTGTTAACTGAAAAAGTTCCAAGCAATAAACAGTTGCTAATTCCACGATGGAGGTTGGGTATATTGCCCTCAATGAAGTAGCAAAAGAAGCAGTATTGATGCACAAATTTTTGAGTGAGTTCGGTATGATTCCCGATACTGAGAATCCAAAGATATTTTTTTGTGACAATAATGCAGCGATACAGATCGCAAAGGAACCAAGAGCATATGAGAAGTCATGACATATTCTTCGAAAGTTCCATCTGATTGGAGAATTCGTTGAGAAGAAAGAAGTTGTGATTTAAATGGTAGATACGAAGGACAACATAGCAGATCCATTCACTAAGGCGTAATTCAGCCAGTTCTCGAGAAAGCGATTGAGAGTATGGGACTGAAATTCCATAATTTCCCCCAAGTGCAAGCGGGAGATCAATAGTGTTAGGGGTACGCCCTAAGGGTAATTCTATAATTTATTAACTCCAAAATTAATTCTTGTTCGAGATAAAGTGTTTATTCTTTCTGTTATATATTTGTTATAATGTGTTATAAGTAGTTAAATGTTTAATTAAAAATATATTTAACAGAAAATCCACAAATGACGTGTTTGCGATAGTAATTATAGTTAGTTGTAATCATGAATATTGGATCACATTGTTACAAAACACATCATTTTAAATGTTCCTAGTCAAGATGCATCGACATTAGATATCAATGTATCCGTTTAGACTAGAATACGCAATGCTCCAAATGTTGGTAGTTTTTTTTAGTTAATGTTACTAAGGTCAAATAGAAAATATCGATGTGACTAATTTACACAATTCTTTCGACTTGAGAAAACTGTCAACCTTCAATACGAAAAACTCTACTTTGATTATAGTCAAATTATGGAACAACATCCATTAAGCGATTATAGTTGATTCGAGTGGAAGTATTGGAAAGAATACACTATTTAAGAGAGGATCCATCACTTCAGTTATATGAGGTTACTATCATAATCAACTCAAGTCAACCCAAAGTCAAAATCTCTGGCCAAAGTAGTACGCTTAATAATAATTTTTATTATTGAACAAAGGATTTTGTGCTTGGACTATAGAGTTAAATATAGACAATATTGGAATTTTGACCATTATCTAATTCCATAAATCCAAAGTGATGCCGTTTTGATGAAGAGAATTGGTGTATATAAATGTCACTAACGGGTAATGCTTATTAAATTAAATAAGATTTTACCAAAAATAAATAAGCGATAATTTGGCTATAATGTCACACCACTCGCTAAGTGACGTGTGAATGTGAACATTCGAATAGTTCGGTGTTAATTGCTGACCAAATTTACACCCAAGAGTTCCATAACTGAAATGATGAATTCCCTTAAGACCAAATGATTTAATAAGTTAATAATTGTTTTAAATAAATTAAATTAATTAATATTTATGAAATATTAATTATAAAATTTGAAGATGGTTTGAGAAATAAAAATTGTTACATATTTATAATAGTCATAAGTATATCGATCAATATACGGTATCGATAAGCGATTAAATTACATTTAATTGTATATCATTTTGGCTTGGGTTTAAATAGGTTTAAGACCATCATTAGGGATTCAAATTTCGGTTTTGATAAGTTTTTGGAGGCCGCTAAAACTTAAGATTAGACCTAAAGATGGATGACTAAGATTAAGAGAGAATAGGTAATAAGATTGTCCTAATATATCTCTTGTACAAGGCTATATATATGGATCTATAAACCCTTAATCAATGACAACTTTTGGCTGCCATAATTATCAAGTTCTTCTCTAGCCGATATTAAACCCCATATCAGTTCTAAGAATCTCAAATCAATTCAAGTTAAGCAAAAGCACTATTTGGTAGAAAAGGTCGACAATTCCAGACTTGCAATCTGACAGATCGAGCATAACTAGAGAATGGAATCCATTAACTCAAGTGGACTCAAAGACATCATCAACTGGAATTTTATTTATATATTACAATAATCATATCATATTTTATGATTTAATATTGATTAATCCAAAATCTATATATATTAATGCTGTATATCTAGTTAGGTAAGATTTTCGTATATCTAGTTAGTAATATATTCAAGTGAATTCATTATGTATAAACAGATTTAATTTCCTGTAAAATTAAATTTTGTCATTACTAATTATTATGTACATTTATATATTAATTTAAATATAGATTAATGTACATTTTAAATATGTAATTACATATATGTATATTTATAATGTATAAATAGTTAGAATTTTTCCTTGCACCTATTTATACATAATTGAATTATAAAATTCAAAAATAATTTTTTTATATGTATAAGAAATTTTAAACTATCTTTTATTGATTATTTAAATCGTTTATTATATCTAAAATAATTATTGCTTTGAAAATTTGTTTATATATTTTTAAATTACAGCATCTATGCAGAAACCCATGGAATTTTTTTTAGAATTTTTGGTTAGCATTTAATATTTTTAATAATTATATTACTTCGATTGAATATTTCTTTTATTTATTAAAAATAATATTTTATTTCAAAAAATCATGAAAAAAAATTTGAACCCGTATTTTATGGTCCTAAATTTTCTTAAATTTTATAATTTGTTTTTTAATATTTATCACTAGTATTTCAATTATTAGGATCAAAACTATTTATTATATATATATATATTGATCAAAAATTATTATGCTATGTTTGTTATGCTGATTTCGTTTTGGAAACAATTTTAATATATATATATATATATTAAGTATTTAAATGTAATTAATTATTCATATATACATTTTATTTAACCTTGTATGTGTGTGTGTGTATAATTTTAATTATTATATATATATATATATATGTATGTATAATTGTATACGTTTAATTACGTATATATATTTGTAAAAATATTTTAAATTATATATATAACTTTTTTTTGAGACTTTTAATTATAATTATATTTTAAATATATGTTTACATATTTATATAAATATATTTTGCATTATAAATTTATGCACATATTTAGACAACATACAATACATAGGAAATGCGCTATTTTCTATTGCGATGTAAATCCCAACATCTATATACGAGCATGTTATACCCTTCATGGATTATTATGTTACACATGCACACACATATGTATATGTATGTGATACATGTATATATATAAATTAAATCATTCAAATTTACTTTAAATTACAAAATACTTGAATTTAAATAAAATACATGATTTTATTTAAGACAAATTTAGAATTGTTCTAAATGAACTAGACTTCATAGACCCAATAAAGATCCAATAAGATAAAATATTTGAAATACACCTAACATTACCGCTGCGGGTTGGCCCAATTCCAACAATTATTGTTGGAACCGGACCGGTTCATAGCGAAAGTTATGGGTGAATTTGATTTTTTACTCTATTAGATCTTTATTGGACCTATGAAGTCTAACTGAATTAGAACATTTCTAAATTTCATTAAAATAAAATCATTTATTTTATTTGAATTCAAATACATTAGATATGAAATTAATTTTATTTGATTTATTTTACACATATATGTGCGAGTGCACGTGTAACATAATAATCCATGAAGGTATAATATGCCCTTATGTAGATGTTGGGATTTACATCATAATAGACATATTAGCTCATTTTGTATGTCATGTATGTTGTCCAAATATGTGCATATACATGTGTTACAAAATACATACACATACACAAACACACACACACATGTATGTACAAATATATTATATATAATATATAAACACACACACACACACACACATATATATATATATATATAAAGAGAGAGAACAATTATCAAAATTTATTTATAATTCAAAAAGAAGTTGGTTTTGCAAACATAATAATTTTAGTATTTTAATTTGTATATAATATAAATAAAATAATGTTTTTATCCATGAATAATTAACATAAAATAATCTATTAATGAAAGTTAAAATTTTAGAATTTTTGAAAATCTAGGATCATAAAATAGAGCTTAGAAAAAATCTTAAGATTTTTCAAAGTTGAATTATTATTTTTTAAAACAAATACATTGATTTTGACAATAATTATTTGATATAAAATAATATATTATTAAAAATTCAAATTTAAAATTTCAGAACTTCTAAGATTATGAATGTAAGGCTAATAAAAATTTTGAAATTTTTTTCAATTGAATAATTATTCTTAACAAATCATAAACTATTTTCCAAAATAATATTAATTATTAGAAATAATAAACTTTATGAAAAATTATTAATTTTTTTCTATACATTTCTTAAATGATATAATATTTTTATAAAATATAAAATTTAATTTTCAATGTAATAATTATTTTACATATAATAAATAATTCAAAAATTCGATAAATGTTAATTTAAAAATATGAATGTATGTATCATAATTAATTTTTGAATTTGGAAACTCATATTATATATAAGTGTACTAAATTTTTTAAATCATATATATATATATATATATATATTATATGCTATTATGAGAGAGAAATATACACTAATGTGCACATCTATGTGTGTGTTTGAATTTATTAATAAATATATATAAAACAGTAAATGATGACAAAAACTGATTTTTTTACAGTAAAAAAACATTTGTCTATACATAAATCAAATAGTATAATAAAAAAATTATGCACATAACCAAACTGATTTGTGGCAAGTACATCTACATACAAAATCTCACATAATTAAATAGATAGTAGCAATATATTTAAACATATATAAAATCGCTTATTATAGGATCATAAAATATAATTTAATTACTGTAATATGAATTAAAATTATCAATTTATTGATGCCTTCGAATCCATGTTGAAGCAATGATTTCCCATCCTTTTACTGTTATAGATTCATCAAATTGCAAGTCCGGAATCATCGACCTCTAACTACCGAATAATATTATTTTAATTTGAAATACATTTGAGAATTTTGGAGTGGACTGAGAGCTATGTTTTAACCAGTAATGTAGAAGGTAATGGCGGCGTAAAAAAGTTAGTTGTTATTTTTAGAGATACATACATAAACACACACACACACACACACACACACACACACACACACACACACACACACACATGATCGTATTAAAGAGAAACAAGAAAAACCTATTTACCCGTTCTCACTTAATTTCAACCCATTATCTCAACCAATTCCCTATGTTTTAGCCACCTCTAGATCTTTCTAAAACCAAAATTTTTTAGCCCTAATGATAGGCCTTAAACCCATCTAAGCTCAAGCCAAAATACTATGCAATTATGTCTAATTTAATCGCTTGTCGATATTGTATATTGATCGATATATTTATAACTGTTACAAATATATATAAAATTATTTATTTCTCAAATCATATTCAAATTATGTAATTAATATTTCGTAAATATTAATTAATTTAATTAATATACAACAATTATAAACTAATTAAATCGTTCGGTCTTAAGGGAATTCACCATTTCAGCTGTGTAACTCATGGGTGTAAATTTGGTCAGCGATTAACATTGAACTATTATAATATTAACGTTCATACGTCACTTATCAGGTGATGTGAAATTATGGCAATATTTATTTCTTACTCATTTTCGGTAAAATCTAGTTTTATTTTAATAAGCGTTACTAGATTGTGACGTTTGTTTACACCAATTCTTTTCGTCAAAACTATATCACTTTGGGCTTATGAAATTTGGTAATGGTCAAAATTTCAACCTTATCCACATTCTACTTTATAGTCCAAACACAAATTCTTTGTTTCGATAACGATAATTATTATTAACCAAAATGATCTACCTAGAGACTTTTATTTTGAGCTGACTTGAGTTGACTGTGATACTAACCGCATATAACCAAGGAGATGAATCCTCTCTTGAATAATGCTTCACTTCCAATACTTCCACTCGACCCAACTATAGTCACTCGATGGATGTCATGCCATGCTTTGGCTATAATCAAAGCGAAGCTTTCATATTGAAGGTCCACAGTATTCTCAAGTTGGGAGAACCGTGTAAATCAATCACATCGATATTTTCTATTTGACCTTAGCTATATTAACCACTAGAAAACTATCGAGTGAGTCGTTCCATAATTATCCAATAACTATTAGTATGTAACCCCTAAGTGCCCTTAGCAGTCAAGAGTAATACACTACCCAACATTTGGAGAGCGTTACGTACTCTGGTCTCAACAGATACATTAATGTCCAGTCTTGATGCATCTTGACTAGGAACATTTAAAATGGTATATTTGTTTCGTTGTGATAAATTACTCATGGTTACAATACTTTGTAACTACTGTCACAAAATATATCATTTATGGATTTTTCTATTAAATATACTTTTAATTTAATTAATCAATATAATCACATTATGTTAAGTATATAATAGGAAGAAAATACCTTTCATTTCGAACAAGATTGGTCAACGAGTTAGATATATGTAAAAAATTGCATAATTGTCCCTAGGGCATACCTCTAACTCTATCAATCTCCCACTTGCACTTGGGGTCAATTATATAATCTAATTCCAACTTCTCCAATAATTTTTCTCAAAACCAACTAGGTTAGTCCCTTAGTGAATTGGTATGCTATTATGTTTAATTATCTACTTTGTCGATTAACTCCCTTTGACACTAGTAAACTGCCTTTATCATGTGGAACGATTCAAAGTATGTCTTTCGACTTCTTGTGAACTTTAAGTTCTATCATGATCAATTTCATGACATTGTTATCTTATAACAATATTATGAGATTCTCAACATTTGGAATCACCTTTGGCTCAATCATAAATTTGTGCATTTATATCTATATACATATGGTTTATTGTAGCGCTATTCAAGTTAATGTTCTCAACATTTCATTGAATTGACCACAATCACTTTTATTTTGGAACATTTTCAAATTAAAGATTTAAACCTGAATTTTATCAGTGACATGTTATACTCAATGTCACTTATAAAGGTTTGTGTCCAAATGTTCCATCTTAACGAGTTCATTGTTTTTCTATAAACAATTCTCTAGTATTTCATAAATACGCAAGAACCCCTCAAACAACCATTTAGTGATATCGATTTGGATTTATATTTGCTCCATGTATCAAATACACAAACAAAACACAATATCTTAGAAAACATTAATTGTACGATAATTCCTATTGTAATGCATAAGGAAACAACTTACATGTTCTCTTTTTAATAGGATGCTCTTGTATATAGTTTTATGACAATTCCTATATGTTTTAAACTCAGCAAAAAAGACATTATTTACAACCCAAAATTGAGTATTCAAACAACTAAAGTTGATTTTAATACAAGCATATTGTTAAAATCAACAACGTGTTGTTTACTTGTAGTTTAGAAATATTAATGTTCCTTTTAATGTTCTTTCTTATGAACACATGCTTCCTCTACACTTTGACTGAAAATTAGACTATTTGATATTTTTTATCAAAATACTTATTCAATCTTGATGCTTATAAAATGACACATTCGAATCATTTGTTGGATCATATCCAAAGACTCACAGCTAGTCCTTAACTAATACGATACCATGGTGGTTTAGGGCCATTTCAGAATAAATGCAATATACAAATAATATATATATATATATATATATATAAACAGTCATAGAATAGCAAACCCAGATCAGAGTATACATACAGCTCCATACATCATACATAATACAACATACATAGGTAGCATGAACTACAAAATATACATACACAACCATCCCACAAAATAATAGGTACAATTTCCAAGTCTGAACAAAGTGGTCCAAACAATAGCAAGCTAATAGATCCAAGAAGGGGTGAGCTAAATCCATACCTAACCCGCTACTCGGTCTGACCCGAGTAATAAATACATGGGTCAGGTAGGCTAGAACTTATCATTAGTAAAGATAACAGTAATAGGAGGAAAGGAGAACCATTCCGTTGTTGACAACGGAATGATATAAGTGTCATCAAATGACACCTAAGGTGAAACATATATGGGTTCATCGTGATTTCATAAGGGAATTCAATTGGTTATCTAACTATGGTTCATCTTCTATAGTTATATAAGTGAAATAGGCAAGGATTTGAACCATATAAATAATCATCATAAACAAGTCTAAAACCTTATAAATCCATCATAATAGAACTCAATGAGGGTACAAAAAATCATATTAGAAATCACCATAACCATCAATACATGTAAGCCATCATCTTACTCAAGGTTATAATAACATCCTCATAAAAAGGTGAAATCAAAACATCCGAAACTTCATGGAAAACTGCACGTGCTAACGTAGTGACTAGTACTAATATTTGGTACCATAAACATCATGATGACCGGAGTCAAATAACATCATAATGTCATGAACATCGTGATGACTATAGTCTATAATATCATAATGAATCCCAGTCACAAAGACCCGAGTTAATAACATCATGATGATCGGAGTCGTAACTACATCGTGATGACTCCAATTGAGAACTCGTGGTCTATAGTACTAGTAAACATCATGAATGTGTTTTAACTTCTCGGATAGGAACTCAATAGGCGTTAACGTACATCCCATACCATACGTTCGCACCTAACGTTTACTAGCCGTTAGTTGGTGCCACACTAGTAAAACATCATAAACATCATGAAAATATACTCTGCCTCATCTCATCAGCGAGTAAATACGACACCCTACTCGTCTCGTCTCATTGACGAGTACTAGTGCCATCGTGACTTGTCTCATCCCATCAACAAGTAAAAGCCATCATAATACATCTCAACACCGTAAAATCATCATAAAGAAGCTTACTTCATCTCAAATAGTTTATCGAAAGGGTTTCGATCGTATAAGTCCGATATTATGTGATAAAGCAAATGCATGTGTCCCATACCACATGTTTAACTTTACCGTTTAATTATCTTTCTCATACGTTCAGAATTCATAAAAAGAAATAATTTTATTTATAAAATAATTTTATTTATAAAATAATTTTATTTATAAAATAATTTTATTTATAAAATAATTTTATTAGAGAAAACAGGAATTTAAAATGATTTTTTGAAAACGATTATTAAAACCAATATCTGGAATTTCTTTACTATATAAAATAAACATATTTTTATTTAGAAAAAATAATAATTTTAAAACACTATACAATAATAATTCTAAATGTCCACATATTTCAACAATGGTTTAGTGAAAACTGTTCTCGAAAACAATGAAACCTATGAAGGATATATCAAAACCGATAACTTGAATTCAATATGAATTCAATTCAAATTTATCCCAAAATCAATTCAAATTTCATTTTAAATTTCAAATTCTCTCAATATAGCTAGCCTACTAATAGAAATCATAGCTCTCCAAATATCTCAAAACAACATCAAAATTGAAGGAGAATGAGAGCAAAAATGAGCTAATACGATTCTAAGGTCAATGATTGTTTTTGTTGTCATTTTGCACTCAAGATAGCAACATACAAACATTATTTCGACCAAGCAAACTTCAAAAATTCCAAAAACTCAAAACATAAAACTTGTGGTATATTATCTAGACTTTCTAGAACATCTAAAATTATTGAATTTGGATAAGCAATGAGAAACTCATGGCCAAAACAATTCTCATACCTGTGATTGATGTTGCTGTCGATTTGCTCTCAGGACAGCAACAAACAAGCATAATTTTGATCAAGCAAACATCAAAATTTTAGAAAACTCAGTATATTAAACTTCTATCTCTGTGTCTAAGATTTCTAGAACATCCAAAATTATTAAATTGCGATAAGAAACATGAGAGATATGGCCACTTAAATTGGCAACCAGAATAAGATATAAACAGAGAAATATGAACAGAGAAAACTTCCTATACAGTAAATGATTTAGCCAAATTTCTCACAGGAAATTAATTTTTCAAATAGCAATTTATGAGATTTAAACACACCTTATGATTTAGCAGCAAATTGGTAATCAAATTGTGATCTTTGGCAATGAATAGAGGCTCTAAGCACCTGTAGAAGCTGAAACAAGAATATGCAGTAGAAAAGAAATAGGTTACAGATAGTTTTATTTCAAACTCAAGATTTTTGATGAAATCTTCCTAATATTGGATGTGATTACCTTGTATATACTCTATTTTAAAGACTCTCTTCTTTAATTTGCAAAAGGTTTGGTGAAATTTGGTTTTAAATTGAGAAAGCCATGAAATATTCCTTTGTTCTTTTACTATCAGTATGTTTTAGGAAGAAGGAGATCCAAAATTACATGCAGCTCTTTTCTCACTAGAAGGACCTAGAGAATGGTCTTTGGATCTCACACAAACACTCTAAGCCCAAATAAAAGAAAAAAAACAAAGTTATGTGCATATTTCCACTTAATTTAAGACTATATGCATATAACAACTCATTTTCCAGCCAAATAAAATGCATACAATAATTTGTTTTGAAATAAAATTTTTATTACAACAAAATAAAATTTATTTTAACAACGAAAAGTTATTTTTGACAAATAAAACCATTTTTTGACAATATTTCACAATTTACACAATTTAATGTAAAAACACCATTTTAAAAGCATAATTTGTTCAACATTTATTCTCTTTGTCAAGTAAATTGCAATAAATCATTCTGACACTTTTAAATCATCAAAATAATATTTTCAAACAATATTTCATCTTTTATTTTAATAAAAGAGATGTTTTCTTCATGATTCTCCTTTTGTATTCAATAAAAGGCTAATATTCGCAATAATTGCCAATATTATAACATTAGCTCAAATAAAATACAATAATTCATTATTTTCACCCTAAATCTCTACTACTAATAAAGAAAATTCATTAAACTAATTTACTCGGTGTCTTTTTGAAATTTCAAAGATGCCCTTGCTTTCCATTTACATATTTACGCTCAAACAAAATATCAACGTATACAATAACACAAACAGCCGTGTGCGAAGCACGGGTCCATACTGGTATTCAAAATAAAGTTTTTGAAACTCTATTTTCGTCAATTTATATTTATTTCAACAATATAATGATAAAATATATCTCTTGATTAATTTATTAACTCAAATTAACAAAATTCCAATATTTTCATTTTATTTAACCAAATCTCCTAACAATCAAATTTCAAGCCCAATATTTATTCTCAAACACAATGTTTATGTAAAATAATATTTTTTACCCAATTTATCTCCTCCATTTTATTTAATTCTCAATATTAAACTATAACTACCATTATAATTTAATCCAATACCAGGGTTGTTACAGACTCCCCCTTATAAATATTGCGTCCTCGCAATTTCTAGAGGAAATCTGTATATAACACAATTTATTTCATCAAATAAAGAAAATTTGAATAGATTAAAATGGAAAATTCTTACCTTCGTCATGAGAAGATAAGAACCCAGGATATGATTGCTCGATGAATTCTCTAGTTTCCCTAGTGCAGTCATTGGGATTATCGTACTGTTGAATCTTCACGAGCAGAATACTCCTGTTGCGAAGGCATCTAACCTCCGAAGTAAGAACTCTCATAGGATGCTGCACGAATGATAGATCATGAGAGACTTCTAGCTTCTCTAAAGCATGAGAATTGAACACGGGATCTGAATCTCGTAGACACTTCCTCAACTAAGAGACGTGGAATACGTCGTGAACTCTAGAAAACTGATTGGGAAGTGCTATACGAGATGCAACAGGACCGAAATGCTTTGTAACAGGAAATGGCCCAATATAGCATGGGGCCAATTTTCCTGTCTGGCAGAAGCGTATCACCACCTTCAAAGGAGAAGCTTGAATATAAACAAGATCGCCCACTGAGAACTCAAGAGGCCTCCTACAGTTGTCTGCGTTGGATTTCTATCGACTTTGAGCCTCTCTCATTCTCTTTCGAATAAGATGGATCTTCTCAGATTATTCTCGAATAGACTCGGGGCTAAGAATGGCTTTTCCCCTGACTCAAGCCAACATGATGGAGAACGACACGGCCTTCAATATAAGACTTCGAAAGGAGCAATGCCAATTAAAAGATTGTTAGCTATTATTATAAGCAAACTCAACTAGAGGAACAGATCCTACAACTACCACCAAAATCCAAGATATAAGCACGAAGAAGATCTTCCAAGATACGATTCACCTGTTCATTCTGTCAATCAGACTGTGGGTGATAAGCTGTGCTAAGATTAAGGTTTGTGCCTAAATATTGCTTCGATAAGAGAGACGCCGTCCTGTTAGACTTAATAGGAATGAAATGTGCGGACTTGGTGAGATGGTCCACAATAACCCAAATATTGCTATGGCCTAAATTCAAATGAGGTAAGCCATCGATGAATCCATATAAACTTGGTCCTATTTCCATAATGTAACCTCCAAAGGCTAAAGAACACCACCGGGTTGCTGATGCTCGGCCTTAATAAGATGACAAGTCATGCAATTGCTTACATAACTTGCTATATCTCGTTTCATGCCTTCTTGGTAATAGAGACGACACATATCAGCATACATCTTGCTGCTGCCAAGATGAATAGTATACTTAGAACGGTGATACTCAGCTAGAATGTCTCGCCTAATTTTTGGAATAGAAGGCACAACTAGACGGATCTTCTTTCAAAGACACCCATGAAAATTGATGCTAAAATCCCTCACCCAATGTCATCGTGGAATTCAGAGTAATACTTCTAAATAAGAACAGATATATCAGAGTCTTGCCGCCGAACCTCGCAATCCGATCAAGAAAAGGAGGACGAGCTTCCATGTTATACAATAGAATAGGTGAATCTGAAGTGGACACAATGACGAATATCACACATGGAAAGAGTCTCAAGAACTTTCCACTCTACAATCATCATGGAAACAACAGCTGAATTCTTATGACTCAAAGCATCAGCCACTCGATTCCCCTTTCCAGGGGTATACTGAATGTCAAAATCATAAGAAGCTAGAAACTCGAGCCAATGCTATTATCGCATGTTGAGCTCCTTCCGAGTGAATAAGTACTTGAGAGACTTTTGATTGGTAAAGAGAGTAAAGTGCTCTCCCAATAAATGATGATGCCACGTATTCAAAGCAAAGACAATAGCGGCAAGCTCTAAATCATAGGTAGCGTACCGAACTTCGTTCGGATGCAATTGCCTTGAAGCGTAGGCAACTACCCTATCCTTCTGCATAAGAACAACACCGAGGCCACTATGACTGGAATCGGTATAGACAATAAGATCCTGATTCCCTTCAAGAACCACAAGAACAAGAGCATTAGTGTGAAGCTCCTTCCATCTCTGAAAGGAAGCCTCACACTTATCTGGCCATATATAGCGAACGCCTTTCTTCGTAAGGCTAGTCAAGGAAAGCACAATACGGGAAAAGTCTTTGATGAATCGACTGTAATAACCCACCAAACACAGAAAGCTATGAGTCTCATAAACATTCTCAGGCCTATTCCAATTCTGAATGGCTTCGATCTTAGAAGGATCGACCGAAATGCCTTCGGAAGAAACAAAATGGCCTAAGAACTTAATTTGATTTTCCCAGAAATGATACTTAGAAATCTTTGCTTTGAGTTGATGCCATCGAAGAGTACTCAAAACAATTTTAAGATGTCGAGTATGGTCCGTTTCGGACATAGAATATACAAGAATGTCGTCGATGAAAACAAGAACAAACTTATCGAGATATTCCCTGAATATTTGATTCATAAGGTTGACGAAATAAGCAGGGGCATTCGTCAAACCGAACGGCATGATGAGCCACTCATATGAACCATAGCAAGTGCGAAAAGCTGTAAGTGAAATGCTATCTTCTGCAACTCGAAGTTGGTGAAATCCCATGGCAAGGTCAAGCTGTGAGAAGACCTTAGCGCCACTCAACTAATCAAACATATCATCAATCCTAGGCAATGGATAGCGGTTCTTGATGGTCGACTCATTAAACTTACGATAGTCGATGCATAGCCTAAGATCCCCATTAGACTTCCTCACGAATACCACCGCGGCTCCCCACGGTGAAGAACTAGATCAAATGAAATGCTTGGCTTCAAGCTCTAGGAGTTACTTTTTGAGTTCCTCGTTCTCTTTAGTAGACTTCCTCGTGGGAGGATGACTAACTAGCTGTGCGCCTGGAATAATGTCGATGTGGAACTCAATGGCTCGCTTGGGTGGTAATCCCGAAACAGGCTCAAATAAGTCTAGAAAGTCATGAACAACAGGAATCTGAGACAAACTATCATCATCGTCTTGAGAATCAAGAGAAAATAAAGAAGCCATGGAATCATGATCAGACTCTTGAAGCAAAAGAGACAACAGAGTAGGAGAATCGAGATGATGAAGATATAAAACTCTATCCAAACAAAGAATCTTGCCATTATATCTAACTACCCAGTCCATATCAAGAATCGTATCAAATCCAAGAAAAGGAATCACGTGTAGATTCGCATGGAAAGAAAAACCACAAATGGTAATCTTAACATCATCACAAAGAAGACTAAGGGTTGTAGATCCCTCGATAGGATTCACAATCTGTAAAGAAGTAAGCATGCAAGAAACATTTAACTATAAAGCATCGATGAGTTCCTTTAATACGAATGGATGAGAAGCACCCGTATCGAAGAGCACTCGAATTTAGTGATCATGAAATAAAACAGAACCCTCTAAAATGGAAGAGAATATACCTCAAGATTGAGAAGCATCTCCAGAAGTGGTAGCTACATTAAGATGATCCCGATGAGAACTCTTCTCCCTCTTAGGACAAGCTAAAATCAAAATGTCCCTCCTTCTTACAATAGAGGCATCTCTTAGGCTTGGGACACTCTCTCACAGGATGGTCAGGCGAACCACAATTGAAACAAGCAAAAGGCTTAGCTGAAGGAGTAACTAGAGACTGAAAGGGAGAACCAAGCCTCTCTTGAATAGTTAGCTGAAGGAGTAGCTAGAACCACATATAACAGTAGAGACGAATCCTCTCTTGAATAGTGCTTCACTTCTAATACTTCCACTCAATCTAACTATTGTCACTCGATGGACGTCATTCCATGATTTGGCTATAACCAAAGCGGAGCTTTCATATTGAAGATCCACAATATTCTCGAGTATAGAGAACTGTGTAAATTAGTTACATCAATATTTCCTGTTTGACCTTAGCTATATTAACCAACAGAAAACTATCGAGTGAGTCGTTCCATAGTTATCTAATAACTATTAGTACGTAACCCTTAGGATCCCCCAACAGTTATAAGTAATACATTGCCCAACATTTGGAGAGCGTTACATACTCCAGTCTCAATGGATACATCGGTATCCAGTCTCGATGCATTTTGACTAGGAACATTTAAAATGGTATATTTGTTTCGTTATGATAAATTACTTACGATTACAACACTTTGTAACTACTATCACAAAATATACCATTTATTGATTTTTCTATTAAATATACTTTTAATTGAGCTAATTAATTAAGATAATCACATTATATCAAGTATATAATAGGAAGGAAATACTTTTTATTTCGAACAAGATTAGTCAACAAGTTAGATATATGTAACAAATTAAATATTTTCTCTTAGGGCATACCTCTAACCCTATCAATCTCCCACTTGCACTTGGGGTCAATTATGGAATCTAATTCCAACTTCTCTAATCAGTTTGCTCAAAACCAGTTAGGTTGGTCCCTTAGTGAATGGGTATGCTATCATGTTTTAATTATCTACTTTGTCGATGAATTCTCTCTGACACCAATAAACTGCCATTATCATGTGGAACGATTCGAAGTATGTTTTTTTGTCTTCTAGTGAGCTTTAAGTTCTCTCATGTCCAATTTCATGACATTGTTATCTTATAACAATATTATGGGATTCTCAACATTTGGAATCACCTTTGGCTCAATTATAACTTTGTGCATTTATAACTATATACGTTAGTTTATTATAGTGCTATTCAAGTTAATGTTTTCAACATTTCGTTGAATCGACCACAATCACTTTTATTTGTAACATTTTCAAATTAAAGATTTTAACTTGAATTTTGTCATTGACATGTTACACTCAATATCACTTACGAAAGTTTGTGTCCAAACAATCAATCATAATGAGTTCGTTATTTCTATAAACATTTCTCTTGTATTTCATAAATTCGTGAGAACAACTCAAACAACCATTTAGTGATATCAATTTGGATTTTGTATTTGCTCCATGTATCAAATACATAAACAAAACACAATATCATGCACAACATAACCTGTATGATAATTCCTATTGCTAATGCATAGGGAATCCAACTTATATGTTCTCTTTTTAATAGGTGCACTTGTATATCGTTTTGGGACAATCCCTATAACTTTTATACTCACCATAAAATACATCATTTATGATCCAGAATTGAGTATTAAAATAACCAAAGTTGATTTTAATACAAGCATATTGTTAAAATCAATAACATGTTGTTTACTTATAGTTTAGAAATACCAATGTACCTTTTAACGTTCTTTCTTATAACACATGCTTCCTCTGCACTTTGGTTGAAAATCAAACTATTTGATATTTCTATCAAAATACTTATTCAATCTTGATGCTTATAAAATGATACATTCGTAACATTTCTTGGATCATATCCAAAGACTCACAAACCCAACATCACTTCCACTGACTTCGAGGCATTTTCGATTAATATGTGTAAACGACTTACTCTGAATCATTATTTAGAATTTTCTGTTTCAATACATAAGTACCGAATACTAAGTATTATCGAGCGATAACTTTATGAGTAAATCTGAATTAACTTGAGTATGTTGAATACTGAATCTGTTATGCTAGTTTCAACAATTGAAATTTGCGATATTATTCTTATCAACATTGATCATTTAATTCCAACCACATTAGTCTTACCAAGAAAGACACAATCTCTGCCTATGGATCACATCTCTTTGGTTACGACCACCAAAATCATATTTTGATAGCGTACTTGGAATTATTTCAGATTTGCGGATCATACCATATACAGTCAACAATTTTAATGGTTTAATTGAACAACCGAGGGTAATGTATATTTTCGACATTAATAAGAAACTTAGAGTTTCTCTTCGATGTATGAGAATACTTTTAGACATTCCAATGCTATGTGTTCATTTAGGTTAGTTAACTTCACTTCATCTCGTATAATTAGTTCTAACAATGGATCAGATCCAGTTCCATTCAACTATCCAAAATTTCTCAAAGAAATTCCTTCACAATGAAGTTGATATATTTTGAAACAACTATTGTTTCTAAGTGCAAATAGAATAGGGATTCATGAATGTTTTATGAACCTTTTTATTTATGAAACAAATTTTAATTTACAAAAATTATGTTCAAAACATAAATATGTCAATTGATGATAGACCTTTCCAAAAAACTTTTTGCAGATTCATACAAGATCCCTCATGAACAATTATTATGTGCAATCTTTCAACTTGCACAACCTGCCAACTCCTTGGCCTAGGATATGTAACGACCTGGAAAATTTTAACAATTTTAATTGATTCTATAACGTATTTAATTTAATATTTGTGAAATCTTATAATAATTGAATTTTTAAATAAAATGTTTATATATTTAGAATACGTATATTTAAATATAGCACATTTTTAATTTTTAATTTATTTTAACAAAGTTTATTTCATTGGGAAATTCTATTAAATTCAAGCTAAAAATTGCGGATAATAAATTTATTATCAAGCAATAGCCCTATCCTTTACTTTAGTAATTATTTCATCAGTTGCTAAATTTTAGCCGTTGCCATCATTTCAAAAATTAAGCGTATAATTTTGTATACGTTGTATTTATCTTTTTGAACGGTTGATATGTTAATTGCCTTTATAGCTTTAATATTTGTCAGCTAAATAAATGGGTGACCGTTACTGCCAATATTTAATTTGATACGTTTCCCGGTTGCCTTTTTCATTCACTTGATTGATTGATTTGTTGCCGTCTCTGTTATTTTCTCTCTGTCTTCGTTGCTTTTTAAAGGTAAGAAACTGTTCCCTCAAAACATAAATATTTGATTGTAGCCAGCAGTAACTTGTTTTAATAACCTTTTCCTAAATCAAAGCTTTTGAGCGTTACAATTTCTTTTGATTGGATATATGTGTTTAGGAGAAAATATTGCAGGTGACCGTTACAATTGATTTCGGTGACTTTCTTTCTTCCCATACATCATTATATATTTGCTTTCCATTTTTCCTGAATTTATGTTTAGCAATTTCGAAAATCAAACGTATACATTTGTATACGTCGTAATTATTATTTTAAAACGATTCACTTTATTTTTCTTTCCCTTTTTAACTTCGTTTCTCTCTCTTTACTTTATATTGGGACTTTTGTTTCCTTTGCTTTTCAACCTGAGCCTTGCTTGCCAAGCAATAAATTTATTGCTTAAATAATTTTCAGCTGAAATCAAGAAATTAGACCGTTACCATTTTGGTTATATTGATTTCCCATTTATTTCTGGCTCGTATTGCTCTGACTTTTCCTTTTCCTTTTCTATACTTACGTTTCAAAAATAAATAGTACATATAATAACGTACATAATAAATTGCAGCCAGCTCATTTCTCACATATTTATTTCGTGCCTTAAAACCCCATCACTCAACGCATCGATGACTACCTTCAATTTCGCCGGTTTTGAAATGTAAATGTTGGATACGTTGCATCCATTGCCTTATTCCTATATATTTAGATCTGAACCATTTGCCTTTACCTTTTCACTTTCTTCCTCATTCATAAACCACTTCCTCCTCCTTCACGTAACCACTCACCAAACGTTACATCACTCCTTCTTCTTGCACTATCCACTCTCACGCCACCGAGGCCATCACCATCCACCTCTCCATTTGTCTCCCCTCCTCTTCCACGCCGAAGCATGAAGCAGTGCCGTGCTCCCCTCCGAGCTCCCCAACACCCCTGACTTCGGCCTTTCTCCTTCCTTTTTGGGTTAGTATATGTATCTTAAATATAAGTATAGTATTCTGTGTAAATTATTTATATACATTAAGTAATAGATTCATAACTGTTGTATATATATGTCTAGCTTCTGTTATAATATGAGTCTAGTATATAGGCAGATTGTATGGGTTGTCTGCGTAGTTGTATAAGTTTATAAATAGTTTATATAAGATATTTTAGTTATATAGTTTACATATATATTGGTATAACTTTTGTGTGGTGTGCGTATGTTTTGGGTTATAACTTTTGTATGGTGTGCGTATGTTATGGGTAGTATTTGCAGTGTATGGTTTCAGATATTATTATATTAAAGTGTACTAAGTATATTGGGTTCGAATTAAATGTAGTTTTAAATTTTTATGTTTTGAATTGATGTAAAAGCAAAAATATGAATAAGTTGTAAGATTTTGTTTCTGTTGGAGATAAAGTTGGACTTTAAATTTTATTTTATTTTACATGTCTAAATTAAATATAATATATGTATAAAGTTTTAACTGTTTAAGAAAAATATATAAAGTTTTAAGTGTTGTTAGAAGTATTGTTTTATTCGCTAGAAGGAAAGTATTTTGTTTTTATTACTTATATAAACGTTGTCAGTTTAAATACATAGGTTATGGAAATTTGGTATTGAGTCTTTTCATTTGGGTAAGGTTACAATAATTTACTTATACATATAGCTGCATGTTCACCCGTATATGAATTTACCTTTTTGATTTAGGCTGCAACTACATGAATTTTGAATTCCCACGTTTTCTATTCTAAATTTTTTCCAGATTATATTAATATGTATAGGCAATTGTTTATATTTAAGTTTACAAGATTTTTTTTAGTCTGTATAGTGAGTTAATATAAAAAGTATATTTTATTTATAAGCGGTTGTATACACATTAGTAGTTGTTATAGTTAACAGTAATAAAAACAAAATTTATATAGCCCGTGTTAATTTATACTTCTAAACTGTCAAGTTTATATGGGTATAAATGATTAGGTCAAAGTGCATATACAAGCTATAAAGATTTTATTGATTTTGGTTATATATATATATATATAAATTTATTTGAGATTTATTTCAAATGAATATGTATTTTAAAATAATGGGTTTAAGTGAAATATTAATATAATATGCGTCTCGTCCAAAACTTTATATCAAGCTATTTTGATCCGTTCCCGTCGTTTTTGTTACCAGATTTTGTTCATCAAATTCGTGCCAATTTTGCTTTGCTTGGATTTGTAAATCAAATTTCCATGTCCGTATCAGTGTGTGTTTCCGTATCACCTTCGGTACCCTCCAGCCACGAAAGGTGAGCAATCACTCACGACTAACGTTCTTTTATTTATTAAATTTGATTCCAATTGCAACGACAATTGAAATATGCTACTGTTAGTTATTTACATTGCTATATATTTTGTTGTTTGCAAATGTGTTCACCTGTGGGATATGACACCATATCCCATTGTTATATTATACTGTTATTGATGATATATGTCTGTTATTTTATTATTTGTTATCACTCTGCAAGTTCCCCGTAGTTTAGAATTCAATATGGGTTGAAATGATACATACCCGAACGGACTTTAGAATAGGAGAACTTCGTTATGGGTTGAAATGATAAACCCAAGCGATTTTCAATAAAAATTGAATTTGGGATTACGGGTCGAAGTGATATCTACCCGTATATTTAAATTTCGGATTGAAATCCGTATCCCTTGACCATAGGGTATGAAATTATATACAGACACCGTTGGTCCATATGTATAAATATTTTGAAAATAATTTCTATGGGTTGAAAATAAATATACGGTTTTAATAAATATTAATTCTTAAAATATTATATGAAAATAGAAATTTTATATATAGATTTAATAGTAATATTTTGGAGATCGATTTAATCCATATAATATGTTTAAGTATTTATTTAAATTTATATTTCAAAATTGATTGTTGTAATAATTTGGATAAGTTAAGGTTGAGAAGATAAAGTTGAATTAATTGAAATTGTATTTAGTTAAGTATTTTACTTAATTGGATTATTTGAACCAAAGAATTTGAAATTTAAGATTCGATTTATAACTTGATTTTGATTTAAATGATTAAATGGAGGTTTCAAGTTTAAACAAATCGAAAGGAATATTTAGTTTAAAGGTAAATTGGGTTATTAAATAAATATTGAATTTATTTAGTGAACATTTCAAGACTAAATAACAAGGTTAAATCGAGATCTATATGAAACTGTTAAATCAAACTTTGAGTTGTTGAATATTAAAGCGTTGAAATATAGTAGAATTTAAACGATAAAATTTTGATTTAGTTCTGTATTTGAAATGAATAAAATTTGAATTTGTTTGATCAAAAAACTGAATTGTATAAAAATTTATAAATTGAGATTGAATTAAATTTGAATGGGATGGTCGGGTTGATTTTGAAAACGATTTGTTAAGTTGAGGAAACTACAAATATTCTACTCTAAATATTTATGTATATATATATAATGAAAAGATATTTTTGTTGTGAAGTATAAATTAATTTGAAATGACCTCGGTATTATAGTGTATATTTCTACCTTATAGATAGTTCCATGGACCCTTAGAGGATGGTTATCCCAAACGTCCTTTAAGTTAATTATATTTCAGTTGATATTTCACTTGAGTTAGATTTATAGATATAAGAATGTTAATCCTGACTCGAGTGTTTTGTGTTTTTGCTTTACGCTCGGGTCAGACTGAGAGATACAGCATTTGAGACTCACCTTCGAAGTTGGAGCTTTGCTTGAAGATCCAGCTATCTATCCCTTCAGTCATCCAGTTGATTGGTTCAGAGAAGCCATCTGTTGCATTGGAGACTTCATGGCATTTGAACAATTCGGTTGTATTTTATTTCTAACTCTGAGGTATATAGTAGCTTCATGAACTACTATTCTTTATCTATTCCGCTGCATTGTATTACTCTCTGTAAGTGATCTATGATTGATTTATTTACTGTATATTTTAAGTTTTGCCAAATTTTATTAACAATTCGGTATTTTGAATTATTCAAGTCGGACATGTACGGTTTTATTGTCGATTTGAATGGTCCAAAATAGCGGGCTGTTACAGTTGGTATCAGAGCTTTGGCTCTAGGCAAAACTTAGCATATATGGTAAATTTATTTACAGAATCACTTTCGTTCGAGTTGAATCTCTTCCTTTTTGACTCAATTTCCTTTGAGTTTTGGAATGTCCCTCGGTTCCGAAATTCATTCTTGTCTCTTCCTATTTATATTCGTTTGATTCTGGAGTATCCCATATCTCCACCGATGTAAAGGGGGTGAAAACACCTTTACAATTGGCATCGATTCACCGAAGATTTTTGTATCCTCGGTTTACGATGCTGCTTTATCTTGATATGCCGAATTCCATCTCTGGCAATCGAATGTCGATTTGTTTTAGAATTCCGCATCGATCATATCCCTGAAGTCACGATTGACCCGGTTAAGGTCGCCCGCGATTTATAGAAGTATATCCATCTTCTATTTTGTAATTTAATTATCTCATCTTTGATCGAGTCTATCTTCGAATCAGAATTCTATTGATTGGAGTTCCTCTAATTCAAATCTCTATCTTTGTTTTGAAATCCATTCTTAAAATTATTCTTTGAAAATCGAGTATATTTGCATTTTTGAAATTGTTTTATATATCGAAATTATTATTTTGGTAATTATGATTTTATTCTATATAAAAAGTGAAAATGTTTTCGATAAGGATTATATACCTATATATAAAACGAATAAGAAATGTTATTCTATATATAAAAGTTTTGAAAGGATTGGAAATTTCGAAAATTTATAAGAAAGTGATTCATATAAAAATGATTTATAACTGAAGGGTTAAATTTGAAATTCGGGAATTGAATTCTGGTATTTTGAAATTGGTTTTAAGATTTTGGAAAATATATAAAAATAATATGATTTAAAAGTATTTTTCCAAATAAGAAATGTTTCAAATGAGTTCAAATGAATTCCAATAATTTTGAAGAAATTTCAAAGAAGTTTTCAAGAAAATAGAAATCCAGAACTCACTTATGTCGCTGGAAAATAATTTCGGTGATGAGTGCACGCATCATCGACATTGATTTTCGAGTTTTAGAGTGGGGGAGTGGCCACTTTAATAGCTTCGCTATGCAAGTGATTTTGTAAAACCGTTTTTGATTTCAACTTCCGAAGTATAATTTGATATTTTAGAAAGATATAAGTATATATTTGAAACAATTTAAAATGAGACCGGTGTTCAGTCCTCGAGTTTCGGATTTAATAATTGGTTTATTGATTTATTGTTGATTTTCAACTGTTGAATTGAAAATTTGATTTCCCTAACTATTTTGAATGTTCGAACACTTCCAAATCGAGATTAAATTTTCAAAGCTAAGAAATTTCGAGGAGTATAAAATGTTTGATAAAGAATATAAATTTAGTTTTGAAATGTTTTGAAAAAAATATGGTTTTGAATAATGGTTTTCAGAAAGGTAAATTGGATATTTCAAATAGAAATAGATAGTTTAAAAGTTTTAAAGGGATACTTATAAATTTGGAAACTAATTTTAGTATAATTGATTTTGAGAAAATATTTGGTTTTGAAATTTAATTGAAATTAAAACCAGTACTTATATGGTGATTTTGGAAATGAATTTGTTTGACTTGAATTATTTTAATTTGGAAACTGGGATTATTTTCTAAACCTATTATTATGGGAACTTTGAAATTGAGATATTTAATTTGGAAGAAAATTTGGTGAAATCATATATGATTTTGAAACTGATATTGAAATGATTTGAAATTTGAGAACCTTATATTATTAAGCACTTGATTTGGGAGTGGTCGAACCTATATAAAATGGATTGTATAAGTATGAAGTTGATTTGAAATCTATTGATTTGAAAGGTACTCAATTTGGAAAGAGATTTTATATAATCGAAGTCTATATAAGTATGATTTGATCTACTATTGATTTGGAAAGTATTCGATTTGGGAAAAATGAAATCCTATATATATGGACTTTATATAAGTACGATATTTGAAAGTGATTTGAAAAGGTACTATATGATATATATTTTCGAAGTAAAGATATGGAAAGTGCCTTCTGCTTGATATCCGCTTTGTGGCCACATCGTGGATTCATTCTATCGATATTATTCTCTCTGATTTTTGGTTTTCCGGATGTAATACTCGAGTGTTCCCACCGTGGCGTAACCCATGGTTTTTTTTTCTCTCGTGAATGCATAGCGCAATTGCCTGGCTGAGTCTTGCCTAGGGGTACGGATTGTTTCCTGGGGGATCCAGGCGTAACCATTGTGTATCCTGCAATCTGTGTAGGTCGTGAATAGTAGCACAAGTGCCTGGCTGAGTCTTGCCTAGGGGTACGGATTGTTTCCTGGGGGATCCAGGCGTAACCATTGTGTATCCTGCACTCTACTAGTCATCATGGCGTAACTCGCAGGGCTGAGAAAGCTTACGGATATGGATTGTTTCCTAGGGGACCCAGGCGTAACCATTGTGTATCTGCGAACCATGATCGGACAAAGGTTTTGGTTTGGTTGATTTGTTTGGATTGTACTTTCCATATCTGTTTTTAAAAGGTTTTTCAAATATTTTCACTGGGTGTTGAAACAGGTCTACTAAGTACTTGAAGAACTCTAGCTTTGCGCCTGATCAACGCATGGCCAGAGTCTGCAAGAACGAGGATAAACTTGTTAAAACATCGAGTTATAAAAGTATTTTCGAAAGAAAAATTGGTTTCGATATAAAAGTATTTTATTTATAAAGTATTTTATTACAAAAGTATTTTCAACAAAGAAATTTTGTATTAATATTTGAAATTTAAATTCTTATGGTTTGAAATAAATTATTCGTGCCCGATTCTATTCTTTTGAATCTACCTCATCTGCTCAGCTTTATTTTTCACCTATATTCCGTTTTCGGAATCTACCTTCCTTTCCTTTTTGAATAAATCTTTTAAATATTGCTTATTTGTATACTACATTGTTTTATATAAAATTTTAGCGTTATAAATATTTTTGAAGTTATAAATTAAATAAAACATCTTTAAAGAAAATGATTATTAATTTATTGATAATATTTGAAAGGTATCTTGAGAAAAATTAAAAATTTCATAAATTTTGGATTTAATATTTTCAATAGTCTTTGTAAATAGAAGTAATAATGTAAATAATTGTTTGCAAAGGAGTTTGAGAAGTATTAAATATTAAAGAAAATTTAGTTTCAAATGAAATTTTCAAATAAATATTTTAAATAAAATTTATATAGTTTTAAAATTTATTGTTTATCTTGACTTTCAATCTATTTTTTTTCTGGTTGTTTTATTCTCCTACCTCCTTCCTTTTCGGGGACGAAAAGTTTTGAGTGGGGGAGAGTGTAACGACCCGGAAAATTTTAACAATTTTAATTGATTCTATAACGTATTTAATTAAATATTTGTGAAATCTTATAATAATTGAATTTTTAAATAAAATGTTTATATATTTAGAATACGTATATTTAAATATAGCAGATTTTTAATTTTCAGTTTATTTTAACAAAGTTTATTTCATTGGGAAATTCTATTAAATTCAAGCTCAAAATTGCTGATAATAAATTTATTATCAAGCAATAGCCACTATCCTTTACTTTAGTATTTATTTCATCAGTTGCTAAATTTTAGCCGTTGCCATCATTTCAAAAATTAAGCGTATAATTTTGTATACGTTGTATTTATCTTTTTGAACGGTTGATATGTTAATTGCCTTTATAGCTTTAATATTTGTCAGCTAAATAAATGGGTGACCGTTACTGCCAATATTTAATTTGATACGTTTCCCGGTTGCCTTTTTCATTCACTTGATTGATTGATTTGTTGCCGTCTCTGTTATTTTCTCTCTGTCTTCATTGCTTTTTAAAGGTAAGAAACTGTTCTCTCAAAACATAAATATTTGATTGTAGCCAGCAGTAACTTGTTTTAATAACCTTTTCCTAAATCAAAGCTTTTGAGCGTTACAATTTCTTTTGATTGGATATATGTGTTTAGGAAAAAATATTGCAGGTGACCGTTACAATTGATTTCGATGACTTTCTTTCTTCCCATACATCATTATATATTTGCTTTCCATTTTTCCTGAATTTATGTTTAGCAGTTTCGAAAATCAAACGTATACATTTGTATACGTCGTAATTATTATTTTAAAACGATTAACTTTATTTTTCTTTCCCTTTTTAACTTCGTTTCTCTCTCTTTACTTTATATTGGGACTTTTGTTTCCTTTGCTTTTCAACCTGAGCCTTGCTTGCCAAGCAATAAATTTATTGCTTAAATAATTTTCAGCTGAAATCAAGAAATTAGACCGTTACCATTTTGGTTATATTGATTTCCCATTTATTTATGGCTCGTATTGCTCTGACTTTTCCTTTTCCTTTTCTATACTTACGTTTCAAAAATAAATAGTACATACAATAACGTACATAATAAATTGCAGCCAGCTCATTTCTCACATATTTATTTCGTGCCTTAAAACCCCGTCATTCAACGCATCGATGACTACCTTTAATTTCGCCAGTTTTGAAATGTAAATGTTGGATACGTTGCATCCATTGCCTTATTCCTATATATTTAGATCTGAACCATTTGCCTTTACCTTTTCACTTTCTTCCTCATTCATAAACCACTTCCTCCTCCTTCACGTAACCACTCACCAAACGTTACATCACTCCTTCTTCTTGCACTATCCACTCTCACGCCACCGAGGCCATCACCATCCACCTCTCCGTTTGTCTCCCCTCCTCTTCCACGCCGAAGCATGAAGCAGTGTCGTGCTCCCCTCCGAGCTCCCCACCACCCCTGACTTCGGCCCTTCTCCTTCCTTTTTGGGTTAGTATATGTATCTTAAATATAAGTATAGTATTCTGTGTAAATTATTTATATACATTAAGTAATAGATTCATAACTGTTGTATATATATGTCTAGCTTCTGTTATAATATGAGTCTACTATATAGGCAGATTGTATGGGTTGTCTGCATAGTTGTATAAGTTTATAAATAGTTTATATAAGATATTTTAGTTATATAGTTTACATATATATTGGTATAACTTTTGTGTGGTGTGCGTATGTTTTGGGTTATAACTTTTGTATGGTGTGCGTATGTTATGGGTAGTATTTGCAGTGTATGGTTTCAGATATTATTATATTAAAGTGTACTAAGTATATTGGGTTCGAATTAAATGTAGTTTTAAATTTTTATGTTTTGAATTGATGTAAAAGCAAAAATATGAATAAGTTGTAAGATTTTGTTTCTGTTGGAGATAAAGTTGGACTTTAAATTTTATTTTATTTTACATGTCTAAATTAAATATAATATATGTATAAAGTTTTATCTGTTTAAGAAAAATATATAAAGTTTTAAGTGTTGTTAGAAGTATTGTTTTATTCGCTAAAAGGAAAGTATTTTGTTTATATTACTGATATAAACGTTGTCAGTTTAAATACATAGGTTATGGAAATTTGGTATTGAGTCTTTTCATTTGGGTAAGGTTACAATAATTTACTTATACATATAGCTGCATGTTCACCCGTATATGAATTTACCTTTTTGATTTAGGCTGCAACTACATGAATTTTGAATTCCCACGTTTTCTATTCTAAATTTTTTCCAGATTATATTAATATGTATAGGCAATTGTTTATATTTAAGTTTACAAGATTTTTTTTGGTCTGCATAGTGAGTTAATATAAAAAGTATATTTTATTTATATGCGGTTGTATACACATTAGTAGCTGTTATAGTTAATAGTAATAAAAACAAAATTTATATAGCCTGTGTTAATTTATATATCTAAACTGTCAAGTTTATATGGGTATAAATGATTAGGTCAAAGTGCATATACAAGCTATAAAGATTTTATTGATTTTGGTTATATATATATAAAAAAAAATATTATTTGAGATTTATTTCAAATGAATATGTATATGCGTCTCGTCCAAAACTTTATTTCAAGCTATTTTGATCCGTTCTCGTCGTTTTTGTTACCAGATTCTGTTCATCAAATTCGTGCCAATTTTGCTTTGCTTGGATTTGTAAATCAAATTTCCATGTCCGTATCAGTGTGTGTTTCCGTATCACCTTCGGTACCCTCCAGCCACGAAAGGTGAGCAATCACTCACCACTAAGGTTCTTTTATTTATTAAATTTGATTCCAATTGCAACGACAATTGAAATATGCTACTGTTAGTTATTTACATTGCTATATATTTTGTTGTTTGCAAATGTGTTCACCTGTGGGATATGACACCATATCCCATTGTTATATTATACTGTTATTGATGATATATGTCTGTTATTTTATTATTTGTTATCACTCTGCAAGTTCCCCGTAGTTTAGAATTCAATATGGGTTGAAATGATACATACCCGAACGGACTTTAGAATAGGAGAACTTCGTTATGGGTTGAAATGATAAACCCAAGCGATTTTCAATAAAAATTGAATTTGGGATTACGGGTCGAAGTGATATCTACCTGTATATTTAAATTTCGGATTGAAATCCGTATCCCTTGACCACAGGGTATGAAATTATATACAGACACAGTTGGTCCATATGTATAAATATTTTGAAAATAATTTCTATGGGTTGAAAATAAATATACGGTTTTAATAAATATTAATTCTTAAAATATTATATGAAAATAGAAATTTTATATATAGATTTAATAGTAATATTTTGGAGATCGATTTAATCCATATAATATGTTTAAGTATTTATTTAAATTTATATTTCAAAATTGATTGTTGTAATAATTTGGATAAGTTAAGGTTGAGAAGATAAAGTTGAATTAATTGAAATTGTATTTAGTTAAGTATTTTACTTAATTGGATTATTTGAACCAAAGAATTTGAAATTTAAGATTCGATTTATAACTTGATTTTGATTTAAATGATTAAATGGAGGTTTCAAGTTTAAACAAATCGAAAGGAATATTTAGTTTAAAGGTAAATTGGGTTATTAAATAAATATTGAATTTATTTAGTGAACATTTCAAGACTAAATAACAAGGTTAAATCGAGATCTATATGAAACTGTTAAATCAAACTTTGAGTTGTTGAATATTAAAGCGTTGAAATATAGTAGAATTTAAACGGTAAAATTTTGATTTAGTTCTGTATTTGAAATGAATAAAATTTGAATTTGTTTGATCAAAAAACTGAATTGTATAAAAATTTATAAATTGAGATTGAATTAAATTTGAATGGGATGGTCGGGTTGATTTTGAAAACGATTTGTTAAGTTGAGGAAACTACAAATATTCTACTCTAAATATTTATGTATATATATATAATGAAAAGATATTTTTGTTGTGAAGTATAAATTAATTTGAAATGACCTCGGTATTATAGTGTATATTTCTACCTTATAGATAGTTCCATGGACCCTTAGAGGATGGTTATCCCAAACGTCCTTTAAGTTAATTATATTTCAGTTGATATTTCACTTGAGTTAGATTTATAGATATAAGAATGTTAATCCTGACTCGAGTGTTTTGTGTTTTTGCTTTATGCTCGGGTCAGACTGAGAGATACAGCATTTGAGACTCACCTTCGAAGTTGGAGCTTTGCTTGAAGATCCAGCTATCTATCCCTTCAGTCATCCAGTTGATTGGTTCAGAGAAGCCATCTGTTGCATTGGAGATTTCATGGCATTTGAACAATTCGGTTGTATTTTATTTCTAACTCTGAGGTATATAGTAGCTTCATGAACTACTATTCTTTATCTATTCCGCTGCATTGTATTACTCTGTGTAAGTGATCTATGATTGATTTATTTACTGTATATTTTAAGTTTTGCCAAATTTTATCAACAATTCGGTATTTTGAATTATTCAAGTCGGACATGTACGGTTTTATTGTCGATTTGAATGGTCCAAAATAGCGGGCTGTTACAGGATATGTTGGAATTGCGTACAAAATCTTATCTTGTATGAATTTCTAAACTGTTGTTTATATGAAATAATATCAACCCTGCGTACTACTCTTAAGTACATTACCTTATAGAATGAAACCAACTCAACTTCACTCACAACTACTCGTAAACTGTTCAACAATGTCTGATTACTCCTTGTCGATGCATCATTATGTATCACATGGTGGAGTGACTTTTGAGATTAGATCTATATTCATTTTTAGGTACATTTGGAACTCTTTCCAATGTATTCACTTATTCCACCAAGTCAAATCATTTTATTATGTTCCATGTTAACTTATTTACTTTTTTATTTTATTTTATGATTTTATCATAAACTTACTACACGTGTATTCAATACGCATGTTCATGTTGGTAATAAATCATCGATGAATATAACAAAGTATGTGAAACCCTTTTGGTATTAATAGACTTGTGATCGCATACATCAATACATAGTAACTCAAAGAGTTCATCAACTCTTATGATGCTCTCACTGAATAGGTGCATAGCCATTAATTGTTTGAGATATATTAACCTGTATCATATGATTCATAATCAATGTAGTAAAATTATTTCTCAAAACTACGGCTTAGTCTATAATTCCAAAAAAGCTGTAACTAATATAGTTATATTTCATAATGAATATTCATAATTCTCATATTGAAATATAGTTATATCTAATTTTCAGTCAATACCAAAAATAAACATTGTTTCACAAATAATATTCGGTACATTTTACGAAAATAATTTTTGTAATTTGATTCAATAATTAGGTGATATATGGCATGCTCCCACTATTTCCATAATTACTATAGTAGCGTACTAAATTTAGAGGTCCACCATTCACTTAATATTGTTAATATTGTTTACTTATTTTATATGCTGCAACTAGTTTATAGTGGAGAGTTCTTTGATCAAATATCTTTAACTCAAAGGAATAAATGTTATAGAAAACAATTTTCTTTATGAATATACATTTCTAAATAAAAATCATATTTCACATTCCAATATTAAGTATCTATTATTACCATGATTCTTGTTTCCAATGTTTCTCTATGAAGCATAAGTGACTATTCATTCTCTTATTCCAACTTTACCTTAAATTGTATCCATTCTTATACATTCGTTTTTCTTTCAAATGGCCAAACTATTCAAAAGCAAACCTTAATACAATATCATACCAAACTTTTTACAAGAGCGCATTCGATTATTCTTAACATTTAAGGCATCAAATATGTTGCAGTTTATGTAAACCGATCAAGATGACATTTCAACGATTGAGTTTTTGGATATATCTCGTAATTTATGGTCTCGTGTTACATTAACATAAAATGATCCTATTGAAATCATTCAAATTGAATAAATAAACTTAAAATATTGTTTATTAGCTTACTTCGAATGAACTAACTTCATCGAAATATTATATCCCATAAACTATGACTGTTCACCATATAACATTTATATGTGAAAATACATGAATCAAATATCCATAGTTTTGAATTGCATTTAGAGTTCAAAAACTCATAAAATGCAATACAAGGTCTAAACCAAATAAACATATAAGTGACCAACTTAGAATGTATTAAGTAATTAAAATTAGGCACTTGCATGGGTATAGAAACAATATATAACATGCAATTAGAATTATTAGTAAGTATATATATCATATTTCTATTTGTTAACTTTTAATTCAGTTTGTTTATATATGTTAATTGATAAACGTTTTATCAGTCATATTAAATGCACAATTTTATCATTGCAGATAATTAAAACATTATATAGCATATGTTCTTGCAATACTAGAAAGGTTAAATGTTACCATTTCATTTTTTTTAAACAAGTCTTCTACTAGTCTTTTATGTTTCTCCAAACCCTAAGATGAAACATAGAAGTCTTACAACTTCACTAGTGGGTGTTAGGACCGTTTGTTTTGGTATTCCGACCTTGAGTTTGCTCAACAAATCATAGCCCCGCAAACGTTTGATAACTCCTTATCGGTTGTATCATATACAACTCCTAACCCAATTTTCCTTGTTCTAATCTCATTTCGACCTTGAGTTTGCTCAACAAATCGAAATAGATTATTCACTCATATCTACCATATCGTGATAGCCTAAGTATAGTATATGTACCTTAAGTTTGCTCAAAAAATACATATAGTTATCTTACCTCATTTGTTCAATATTTTAATAATACTATGCATAACATCTCTAGCTTGAGTTTGTGCAATAACTAAGGAGTGTATAAGTAATTTATTTTTATACATACATACATACACACATACATACATACATACATACATACATACATACATACATACATACATACATATATGGTAGAGGACGACATTATATCAAAGATTCATAATCTTCAATATATATATTAAGTGATATCGACTTATAAAATAATATATTTCTTATGAAATACCTAGCGATTCAAGTGTCAGACACATCAGAAATCACGGTGTATGTATATTTACATATGTACTCATTTCTCAAATCTATTTTGGTTTCTTTAATGTTCCGCACTTAGTTTATATACATGTCATATAAGTTTTATTGTTATATAACTTTTACATTTCATATTACTTATATGATAGTCTTACGTATAATATATCATTACTTAAATTTCATCTAATTATTTTTAATTAATTAACTCTTTAATCAATTTTAAATTAGTATTCCGGTGTAACTTTTATATTAGACATATCTACTATAACATTTATAGTGTATATTATAACTTTTATAGTGTAACACACATGTATCATATATGTGTGTATTTTATTTAATTAATTAACCTTCAATTAATTTATTCAATTAAACAATTTTTATTAAAATTTATTAATTTCAGTATTTATCTTGTATACATAGATGTATACTATTAATTTTAAAATCTTTAACATTAATTTTCAAAACGATTTTGAAAATTAGCCTAAAGCCCAAATTAAGTTGGGCCTTTTCTATTAGGAGCAACCTTTGGGTTCACTTCATCATTCGGGCCAGGCCGGTAACCAGGTAGGACATGATACTTGATTACCCAATTCTAATCCTAGACATTACCTTTCTAGACACCATACTAAGTGGGCAAGCTTAATTAGTTAGGCCTAATATGAATAATTTAGAATGCATAGGGTATTGGGCTTTGAAACCATTGTTGGAACTTGACCAGCCCGCGGTGGAAGTTATCGGTAGATTTCAAAAATTTTACCCTATTGGATCTTTATTGGGCCTATGGAGTCTAACAGAATTATAACATTTCTAAATGTAAATAAAATCATTTATTCTATTTAAAATAAAATGTATTAAGAAATGAAATTAATTTTATTTGATTTAGTTTATGTATAAATGTATCATATACATATATGCGGGAGTGAATGTGTCACATAATAAACCATAAAAGGTATAATATGCCCATATGTGGATGTTGAGATTTACATTACAACAAAGTATTAGCTCATTTTGTATGTCATGCATATTGTCCAAATATGTACATGTATATGTGTTACAAAACACACACACACATGTATGTATAAATATATTATATATAATATATGAACATAAAACACACGCACACACATTATATATAAAGAGAGAGAGAACATCTATTAAAAATATTTATAATTCAAAATTAACTTAGTTTTGCAAACATAATAATTTTAATATTTTAATTTGAATATATTATGAATAAAATAATGTTTTCATCCATAAATAATTAACATAAAATAATCTATTGATGAAAATTCAAAATTTACAATTTTTAAAAATCTAATATCATAAAATAGAGCTTAGAAAAAATCTAGAGATTTTTCAAATTTGAAATATTATTTTTAAAAACAAATACATTGATTACGCCAATAATTATTTATATAAAATAATATATTATTAAAAAACTCAAATTTTAAAATTTCAAAATTCTAGGATCATGAATGAAAGGTTGCAAAAAATTTTGAATTTTTTTTCAAATAATTTTTTTTTTTAATTAATCATAAACGGTTTTTTCGAAATAATATGAATTGTTAGAAATAATAATTTAACTAAAAATTTCTAAATTTTTTCTATATGTTTCTAGAATGATATGATATTTTGAAAATATATAATTGAATTTTTAGTATAATAATTATTTTATATATAATAAACAATTCAAAATTCAATAAATTTTAATTAAAAATAAGATAACATGTATGATAATTAATTTTCGAATTTGTAAATTCATATTATATAAAATAAGTGTACTGAAATTTTTAAATCATATATATATATATATATATATATATATCTTATATATACATATATGCTATTATGAGAGAGAAATATACACTAATGTATATATACATATGAATTTATTAATAATATATATAAAATAATTATTAATGACAAAAATTGATTTTGTATAGTAAAAAACATTTTTATATACATAAATCATGTTGTATAACAAACAGATTATGCACATAACCAAACTGATTTGTGACAAGTATATCTACTTACAAAAATTTCACCTAACTAAACATATAGTAAGAATATATTTATATAGATATGAAATTTCTCATCATAGGATCATAGAATAAAATTTACTTATTGTAAAATGAATTAAAATTACCAATTTAATGATGCTTTTGAATCAAGGGTGAAGCAATGACTTCCCTTTCTTTTACTGTTTTTGATTCGTCAGATTGCAAGTCTGGAATCACCGACCTCTAACTATCGAATAATATTATTTTAATATTTATGGTGGATTGAGAGCTATGTTTTAACCAGAAAAGTAGAAGGTATTGGTGGCCAAATTTTTTTAGTCAATACTATATATATATAGTTGTATTAGAGAGGAACGAGGATAACCTTTTTATCCATTCTCACTTGATCTCAACCCATTATCTCCAAGCCAATTTCCTATGTTTTAGTCACCCCTAGACCTTCCCAAAACCGAAATTATGCAACCCTAACGTTGGGTCTTAAACCATTCTAAGCCCAAGCCAAAATATTATGTAATTAGACCTAATTTAATCACTTGTCGAAATTGGATATCGATCGATATATTTATAACTGTATAAGTATATATAACTCAATTTTTTTCTCAAATCATATTCATATTTTATAATTAATATTTCATAAATATTAATTATTTTAATTGATTTATAACAATTATAAACTAATTAAATCATTCGGTCTTAAGGGCATTCATCATTGCAGTTGTGTAACTCTTAGGTGTAAATTTGATCAGCGATTAACATCCAACTATTCTAATGTTAACGTTCACACGTCACTTAGCAGGTGGTATGACATTATAGCCAAATATACTGCTTACTCATTTTCGATAAAATCCAATTTTAATTTAATAAGCATTACCCGGTTGTGACATTTGTTTACACCAATTCTCTTTGTCAAAACTATATTACTTTGGACTTATGAAATTGGGCAATGGTCAAAATTCCAATCTCATCCACATTCAACTTTATAGTATGAATATAAAGTCCTTGGTTCAATAATAACGATTATTATTAACAGAAATTCTCTAGCCAAAGACTTTGACTTTGAGTTGACCGTGATACTAACTGCATATAACTGAGGAGACGAATTCTCTCTTGAATAACGCTTCACTTCCAATACTTTCACATAACAAAGGCAGTTTATCAGTGTCAAAGAGAGTTAATCAACAAATTAGATAATTGAACATAATAGTATAACCATTCACTAAGGGACTGGCTCAACTTGTTTTGAGAAAACTGATTGGAGAAGTTGGAAGTAGATTCCATAATTTACCCCAAGTACAAGTGGAAGATTGATAGAGTTAGGTGTATGCCCTGGGAGCAATTATGTGATTTGTTACATATATCTAACTTGTTGACCAATCTTGTTCAAAATAAAAGGTATTTTCTTCTTATTATATACATGATATAATGTGATTATATTAATTAATTAACTTAATTAAAAGTATATTTAATAGAAACATCCATAAATGGTCTATTTTATGGTAGTAGTTACAAAGTGTTATAACCGTGAGTAATTTATCACAACAAAACAAATATACCATTTTAAATGTTCCTAGTCAAGATGCATCAATATTGGATATCGATATATCCATTAGGACTGGAGAACGTAACGCTCTTCAAATATTGGGCAGTGTGTTACTCATGATTGTTGGGGAATCTAGGGGTTATGTATTAATAATTATTGGATAACCATGGAACGACTCACTCGATAGTTTTTTGTTGGTTAATATAACTAAGGTCAAGCAGAAAATATCAATGTGACCGATTTACATATTTCTCTCGACTTGAGAATATTGTGGATCTTCAATATGAAAGCTCCACTTTCATTATAGCCAAATCATGGCATGGCGTCCATCGAGTGACTATAGTTGGGTCGAGTGGAAGTATTGGAAGTGAAGCACTATTCAAGAGAGTATTCATCTCATCAGTTTTATGCGTTTAGTATCACAGTCAACTCAAGTCAACTCAAAGTCAAAGTCTTTGGCCAGAGCATTTCGGTTAATAAAAATTATTAATAGTGAAACAAATACTTTGTATTTGGACTGTAAAGATGAATGCGGATGAGGTCGGAATATTGACCGTTACCAAATTCCATAAGTCCAAAGTGATATGACGAAGAGAATTGGTGTAAACAAATGTCGTAACCGGGTAACGCTTATTAAACTAAAATTGGATTTTATCGAAAATGGGTAAGCGATAAATTTGGCCATAATATCACACCACCTGCTAAGTGACATATGAATGTTAACATTTGAATAGCTCGATGTTAATCGCTGACCAAATTTACACCCAAGTGTTAAACGGTCGAAATGATGAATTCCCTTAAGGCTGAACAATTTAATTAATTTATAATTGTTATAAATTAATCAAATTTATTAATATTTATAAAATTTTAATTACAAAATTTTAATACGATTTGAAAAATAAATAATGTTATGTGTATTTATAACAGTTATAAATATATCGATCGATATACATTATCGACAAGCGATTAGTTTAAATTTAATTGCATAGTATTTTGGCTTGGGCTTAGAGGGGTTTAAGGCCTATCATTAGGGCTACAAAATTTCGGTTTTGGGACGGTCTAGGTGTGACTAAAACATGGGGAATTGGTTTGGAGGTAATTACCTTTTTTGGCAATCATTACCTTCTGCATTGCTGGTTAAAACATAGCTCTCAGTCCACTCCAAAATTCTCAAATATATTTCAAATTAAAATAATACCATTTGATAGTTAGAGGTCGGTGATTTCAGACTTGCAATCTGATGAATCATGAATATTAAAAGGAAGGGAAGTCATTACTTCAACGTGGATTCAAAGACATCGTTAAATTGGTAATTTGAATTCATATTACAATAATTAAGTTATATTCTATGATCCTATAATGAGAAGTTCCATATATGTTTAAATATATTGGTACTATATGTTTAGTTAGGTGAGATTTTGTAAGTAGATGTAGTTGTCACAAATCAGTTTAGTTATGTGCATAATTTGGTTATTATACTATTGATGTATGTATAGACAGATGTTGTTTACTATAAAAAATCAATTTTTGTCATTAATAATTGTTTTATATGTTTATTAATAAATTCGTGTATATATATATATTAGTGTACATTTCTCTCTCATAATAACATATGCGCTTGTTTAAGATATATATATATATATATATATATATATATGATTAAAAAAATTTAGTACACATATTATATATAATATGAATTTTAAAATTTGAATATTAATTATCATACATATATTCATAATTTAAATTAACATTTATTTAATCATTGAATTGTTTATTATATATAAAATAGTTATTACATTTGAAATTGATTATTTTTTTTGGCAAGGCCAGCCAGGTAGTGGACCGTCCACTTTTTATTACGAACGTAATAAAAACTTGAAATACACGAGTAAGATAAAAACACCTTTACTACTAAGAAAAGGAAAAATAGAGCACATAAGTGTGGCAACATGCCACAGCTACAATAAAATACGACATGACTAAATCACCTCCTGAGAGGAAGAAAACCCAATATCCTCGATCACCTGGGAAGATGCCAATAGGACATTCCCAGAAAGACCAGCAAAGGGGCGAAAATGGATAGCAAGACAAGGATCATAAACCACAGCATCATATGTGTAAATAAAAGAATGATCCCAGGTAGTACCAGCAAGCATGTCAAAATTCGATCTCGCATACGGACCGACCAAATCAAGTACTAAGGAGTCACCAGAAGGCCTATAATAAAGGCATCGTAGGTCCAAATGATCATCAGAAACAAACCTGAACTAAGAGTTATTCAAGGGGTTAAATCGCATATTAGATCTATGATCAACCCAATATCTCTCGGAGTCATCCCAGACAACATGCAAAGGTGGCGGAGCAGGATCCGAAACAGCACTAGGAACAACCAAAACAACACAAGGGACCACTGAAGCAATAGAGGAAGCAGGACGAGCAACATAACATGGAGTCGGATCCGGGACAGAAAAAAAGGGACCTCAGGAGGAGGAGCAATCAGAGAGAAAGAGGAAGAACCCTTAGGAACCCATTTTCCGAGGGGAGGCCGAGGAAGAGGGATCTTAGGAGCAGCCGCAGAAACAGTAGAGTGCAAGCAGGAGATAGCCAGGTGGCCAAAGGAGTGACAGGTGGAACAAATATCTAGAACCCAACCGTATCGAACACGGACTTCCACTACATGCCCAACAGCTAGCTGAACAAGAATAGAGGAAGGGAGAGGCTTAAAAGGGGATATCTCAATCAAAGCCTTAGCGTACATTAATTTTTCACACGCAACTGTATTAGAGTTAAAACATTTCAATTTACCAATGTTACAAGCTAGCCAATTCAAACCAAGTAAAGGTTGAAGAGCAAATGGAATTTGCGAAAAGTAAACCCAAACGGGGATAGAGAGAACTTGCTCATGAGCACTAGCAACTGTTGGAGACCAAGAAGTAATAATAAAAGGTTTCCTACCAAAAAAGGATGGCTCAGCTTCAAGAACACGACAGCGATCATCGGCCGAGGAGAACAAAAAGAATTACATGGAGTCAACCAGCTTAACACGAAAATTACCACGAAGCTTCCAAGCCCTACGACAAACCGCAGCCGCATCTGGCAGGCGGAGATTAGGGTCTAAAAAGAAACCAACCAAGTATTCTGACCAATAGTCCACACCGGCTTGCATTACAATAGGAGGAGGAATCATCACTCCATTTTCCTCAACAATGTCAAATTCAATCGGTTTGTAATCTCCCGCATTACGGGGCAGCGAGGTAAAAAGAGATGACCAAGGTTTCGAACAGACCGGGGAAGGAGCAACATGACAATGGTTATAAGCTGAAAGACCAGGAGGCTCCACAACAATAGGATTACTAACAGAGGCAACTTGGAATGAAACATCAGGACACTTATCATTGATATTAGGAAAACATTCCTCACTGGCATAATGTCGAACAGCAGAGGAGCATTGAACATTTTTCGAACAAACAGCGACAGCAACAGGCGAAACACGGCCCAACATACAAATCGCCGCTCCATTAACGTCGGTGTCACCAAACTCGGAGACATGCGAAGGCAAACCACCAATCTTAGGTAAACAGATTTCACCAGCCAACTTATTTAAAACCAAGGGGGACGAGCTTGCGCAAACAGTGGGAAGAAGGTAAAGCGGGCAGGGGAGGGAAATCTGAGCCAAGAGAAAGGGAGGCGATGAAGGAGGCGGCTCCGAAGGCTGGTCCTTAAAAATCCTCCCAGATCTGGTGGAAGAAGGCATAGTGGAAGGTGGGAGGATTGGATGAGAAGCAAGCATGACGGGGACGAAAGAGAGGAGGGGAAATGCGAAGGAGGAGGCGGGACGCGATTAACAGGAGGAAGACGAAGACAAACGAGGCGAGGTCGAACAGGACGAAGACGAAGACAAGGTCGTACATGACGCCATTGACGAGATAATGATTTTTGATTAATTTTATTTGAAACTCAATTTTATATTAAAAAAAATATTATATCATTTTAGAAACATATAGAAAGATTAAGGAATTTTTCAATAAAGTCTATTATTTTTAATAATTAATATTATTTCGGAAAACCGTTTATGATTTATTAAAAATAATAATTTAATTGCATAATTCTTCAAAAAAATTCATATCGTTCCATTCATGATCCTAGAATTTGTTAAATTTTAAAATTTAAATTTTCAATAATCTATTATTTAAATTAAATAATTATTGATGAAATCAATGTATTTGTTTTTAAAAATAATATTTCAAATTTGAAAAATCTCTAAAATTTTTAAGCTCTATTTTATGATCCTAGATTTTTGAAAATTGTAAAATTTGAATTTTCATCAATAGATTATTTAATGTTAATTATATATGGATGAAAACATTATTTTATTCATAATATATACAAATTAAAATACTAAAATTCTTATGTTTGCAACACTAAGTTAATTTTGAATTATAAATATTTTTTAATAACTGTTCTCTCTCTTTCTGTATATTCATATATGTTTATCTATATACAAATGTTTTATGTTCACATATTATATATAATATATTTATACGTACTTATGTGTGTGCGTATTGTAACATATATACATGCACATATTTGGACAACATACAAAATGAGCTAATATATCCGTTGCGATGTAAATTTCAACATCTACATATGGACATATTATACCTTTCACGGATTATTATGTTGTACATGTACTCACATGTTTTTTTTTGAAAAGAAAAGGTTCTTTATTAATGAAAAATAGAACATATAATAGAAAGATTCGCTTCCTTAAAAAACCTTACCGTTGTGGTAAGGAAAAAGAGCATGACATCCCCTATACAATCGCCTCTAATATAATAGTTAATAATCATACAAACAAGAGACAAAATAAATACCAAAAAACATATGGCCTAATAAACAAAATAAACCAACAAAAAACCAACGGCATAAAATCTCGACGACTGAAAGAACTCATGCCCCCCAACTATCCAGTGAATGACCCGGTCCAGCCCAATAACACCATCATATATACAAAACTCAAACCCTAAACCTTTTACGCTGCTCTCATCCTACATATGATAACTCGATGCCCTAATGAAGCAATAAATTCCTCTCCAATAATGTCGTTCGCCATTGATTAAGCCGGCGATGAAGTTGCAGTCTGACATCTAACTCTACAAGTTTAAATGGAACCTCGCTTGACCATCTCTGGTGTTCAAAATGCCTCCTTACCCTTTCAACCCAAATGTGGTGAACAAGCGAAGCTACTGTGACAAACAATACATCACGAAGTGCCGATTTTGTGTGAAAGTGAATTTGGAGAGCTGACAAGTAATGTCCCAAAGACAAGGCAGTCGAAGATGGAACTTCAAGGTGATGCAGTATACAGCTCCAAAGATAAGTACTATAGTCGCAAGTAGTAAATAGTGACTATAGTTCTCTGCATACTTGTTACGTATAATATGTGTATCATCAGTGCCAATACCCCAGTTTGCAAGCTGGTCGGTGGTAGGCAGTCGCTGTAAATATGCTAAATAAGCAGCGTAGGAAAATTTTCTCGCTGTTTTACTATGCCAAATAAGTGTGAAATTATCGTCGCCATATGTTGCTATTCTTATGTCATTCCACACTTTAGAGAACACAAATGTTTTACCGTCAGAGATTGTCCAGTAGTCCATATTATTATCATGAATTATTTTCATATTCTGTATCTGTGTAGCTACTTCTCGAGTCTCTGTTAACATCAGAGGCTGAAGCTGGCCTTGTTGTATAATGTCATACACCTTGCTCTTTGCTATGTTGCTTAAATAAATTATGTTCCAACCTAGAATGTCAACAAGAGATTAGCGGTTTAACCATGGATCGAACCACACTCTGTGTTTTCTCCGGTAGTGATTACTCTAGTCATAATAGAAGCAGCGACTTCACATTGTCGTAGAATAGATTTCATAGTCGTAGAGTAATTATTATCAACGGGGAGTACCCAAAAAATTTCTCTAGCCAAGTATTTAGTCTTCATCTACCTCGACCACAAACAGCCGGAAGTTAGTAAGTTCTACAACATTTTAATTCTCGCAGTCTTATTCAAATTCTGAAAATCTGCATAGACCAACCCTGTAACAACCCGCATTTTATACGTTTTAAATCGAGAATAGACCACACACGTCAGACTCAAACCATACAAAATGGCGGATTGTTATGGGGTAAATAAGAAAAGCAGAGAAAGAAATAAAACAAAACAAAATCTCACAGCGGAATAACAAAATATAATAATCAAATAACAGTTCATGAAGCTATTTTACAAAACATTTGATTATACTTATACAACACAGAATCAGAGTTACACATAACAAAGAATAATATATAACAAAGCAGTGGAACAATGTAGCAAATAATAGTAATACAATCTTTGTCTTCGTCTTCCAAAGGTAAGGTCTCCAAATCCCGAAATGCTCAGGCTGACCCGAACGAATTGAAAAGATAAAACACTCGAGTCAGAACTAAAAGATCTTATGTAAGTTAAATCAACGGTAAAATATGAGTGGAACAGCATCAAAGATGTTTCCGGGTTTGACATCTACTATCTAGTGTCTAACATGAGCGCAGTAACTTAAGAGATGCTCGGGATTTACATCTTCTAAGGATCCGTTAAACGATTTACTATGTAGTAATATACGCCATTATAATAATGTCTAATAGTAAAATAAACTTACTTTAAAATAGCATTAAGGCTTTACATTTTCCACCTTAACACATAAATAATGCCAGTAGTCTATATAGTACCGTAATACCTCCTGATCGGGAGGCTACCAGAGGATACTCCATAGGTACGACACAAATCAAACTCGAACAAGGCGCGCTAGGGTAGGTGACACGGCACAACTAGGCAATGCCAGGGTAGATATACCAATTACGCTTCCGGACCGGTAGGAAGGCGTAGCAGCTACTACCGCCTACCTCGAATCATGCCTCTCCCCAATCAATCACAAAGTAACAAAATAGTATCGAAGGAGTGTGTCCGATAAAAGGTGCTACCTTCTTAGCCCATCAATCGCTCCTGTTTTAGCCACCTTATGCGAACTCATGGGAGTCGGGTCCACGTATGTACCTCAAAGGAAACGCCGCTGCCATCCTACTTCATTCTGGAATCTCCACCGCGTTGTTAAAGTGGTTTTCAAAGTTGGCAGAGAGTATGACAACTTTCGATCCTGGTCTCTTTAACAACCAAACGTTATTATTACACCACAGTCATTTCAAATAGTTATATTTTAAACCGAAATGTCATTGCCACTTCAAAACCATATATAAATATGATATCATTTCCATTTCAAACTAAATCAATACGATATCATTTTTATTTCAAATATATCCTTTTCCAAAAATCATAGCACTTTCAAAGTTATACACTTCTAAACCAAAACACTTGAAATTACAACACTTTCAAATCATAATACTTTGAAACTCGTAACTTTGAAACATAACTTCCACCACTTAAATGGTTTAAATATTAAAATACTTTATATAATAAAATAGCTTCTTCAATTTCACAAATCAATTCCAAAACAACTCGAATTTCTAAATTTTAATTTTAACCAAATCCCAAATCAATATGATTCAGTTTCCAATTAAACTATTCCAAATTTTATCGATTTCAAAACAAATTTGGTCCACAGAATAAACCATTTCAAATTCAATATATTTCAAACTTTAAGTATTCAACAATTTCAAAACTAAGTTTGGTAATTACGATCCAACAATTCAATTTTCTATTATTTAGTTTTGAAATATGTTACATAATAAATCCATTATCATTTAAATAAAACGCAATTTATAGATAACTAAATATTTCCTTCAATTTATTTATACTTGAAATATTCATTTAATTCACGTTAACAAAAGTCAAGTTATAAAAATCATACCTTCTAAAATTTCAAATTTAATAAATTTCACATCAAACTTATTTGAGTTTAATTCTTAAATAAATTTCAAATTTATCTTCCAACCTTAATTTATTTAAATCATTACAAACACTATAGTAAAATATAATTTAAATACTTAACCATATTGTCTTCAATAAAAAATCAAACTATTATTAAGCTTATTTTATATTAAAACAAATTATACATAGCTCAAAATCAAGGATAAAATAACATTTATATAATATCTAAAATCAATATTTATCTAAAACCATATATTTCTTTACAAAACCATAGAAATCAATTTAAAAAATATATATACAGACCACGGTGTCTGTATATAATTTTCTGTCCTTGTGTCAAGTGATACAGATATTTATCATTTCAATCCGCAATTTAAAATATAAATACGGTTATATATCATTTCAAACCGCAATCCCGAATGTAATAAAAATTCATAACAACTTGCAGTTTATAACAATATAAAATACAACATCGATTCATCCAATATCAATCATCAAACATTTATCACAATCATCATCCAATTCAATCAATAACATCAATATGTAGAACGAATAATGAATAACATGTATTTGCTGGCAGTTTATATTCAATAATAAATTAAATAACCATTTTATCCAAATAAATTCAAATAAACTGAGATGATGATTCAAAATATGCCAAACAGTCATAAATAAATTTCTAATCATATCATAAACAATTTATCAAACATAAGAAATTTTAGAAGTTGTGAGTGGGTTAAAACACTCACCTATTGAATTTAAATTCAATTTAAACCCAAAATTTGAATAGCCTCAGAATTTTTCTAAACTAGCATCAAAATGTCTGGAGTTTCAATACGATCTTAGCGGAGAAAACCAAGCGTGAATTGAACCTGTTATGAGAAAATTATACGCGTTAGAACATTGAACAATTTAATTTAAGAAAACAAATAAAATAACATCCAAATCCAACACGTCACTGCCTCTACTTCCCAGACAAAACACATGCTCACCATCAGCCTTTAACACGCGTAACCCTAGAGTCAACGAACCAACGCCGTACTTTGACCAAGCCCCAGCGTCGCCTGGTCCACCTTTACCCCGATCGAACCCCTGCTCTGCGTTCAATTCCCCGAGCCGACCACAACCATGGCCTCACGATGGTCGAACGTCCACCCCAACGACAACCGCTACCCCGAGTTTAAAACCCTAGTTGAATTTTTTGTGACCATCGAACCATTGATTAGACAAACCACCCACTCCGATGAACTCCCCTCGGTCCTCTCCACAGCTCGGTATAGTTGATTCACCGATCTATTGCTGTTGGTCGCGACGAAAAAGAACGGCCGAAAATAGATCAACAATTTCTGGCCACATCGTAATCCAGATTGAAAAAAAAATCATATATTTCACTTGAGCTTTTCGATAGCTTCAAATTCATATATAATTCGATATATATTGAGGAATTTGAAATTTTTGATTTAGTTTTGAATTGCAATTGGATTTAGAATTGAGGATCCGTCTGCCATTGAGGAAGAGGAGAAACAGAAAGAATTGTATGTGCAGCCAAATGAGAATAAGGAGTGGCTAGGGTTTATAACGAGATATTTATAGGTGGGTCAGAAAATAGAAATAACGGATCGGATTTTATTGGAGTTGGAACTTTAAATGACCCAAAAAGCCCGTTCTACCTCCGGAACGAAAATGGGTCAAGCCATATATCAAAATAGATGTTTTTAAATATTTTAAGCGCAATGAAACAGGTTTCAAGTCCAAATTCCATCATATGAAGAAGTTACGCTAAAATCAAGTTATTTCAAATTGATTTTTAGGCGTTTCGAGTCCGTATGATCAAACAACAAGTCCGATCATTATGAAACTTGAAATCCTACAATAATTCACCGTTACGGATCCGATTGAAACTGTTTCCATCAAAATCCAGTCAGCGGTCAAAATGGCTATTTTCTAGTTAATTAAATAAATTAATATTAAATTAAATCACTTTTCAATTCAAATTTAATTATTTACCATTTCTGTCATTTCTGATTACAAATAAACTTATAATTCATTAACCAAAATTTCCATGTCGATCAAATAAGGATTTATTGCAAAATTTATAGTATTTATTTTCAATTTAAGTGAATTCAAATAAATTATGCTTTTAATTTCAAATAAATTAATTCAGTTTGTTTTCAATCCCTTTATTCAATCAATCTTCATCTTATGGATAAATTTGACATTAGTATATATCCAGTTTCCCTAATATTTTTACAGTCATCAACTAAATTCATATTAACGTAGTTTTTAATTACATTTAATTGCAATGGATTTAAATCTAATTCAATAAATTAAATAGATGGGTAAACAAATAATGATTATCACCGTTTGCCTAATTTAATCCTATTCATACTTTATTATCAAGCAACAAGTATTATAATTACTTGTCTAACATTGATTTTATCAAATTATAGTTTATTGCGTATTATTTCATCAATTAATATAACTTTGAATTTATTTCCTAATTTACTATTTAAAATCAATTATAACCTTACAATTGTTTCAATCATTTATGATTGGACTAAATTAGTTATTTATTAACTTGCATTAACATTATTACCTTAATTTACATTCAATTACTATTAACAATGTGTTATTTCATTAGTCATTTAAATAATTACATTAGTTTTCCTATATTCACTTTGTAACTAAAGATAGCCTTTCAATCATCTTATTAAATTTGAATTCCATTAACTTATTAATAATCCACTTGAGTTAACTTTGTTACATTTCGTTTTAGTTATCATTTCGTTCTCAAATTACAAATTTTTATTTCTTCTAGATTTAATTACTAAAATCATATTAAATTAACAAATTTTAAAACATCGAAATTTATGGGTCGTTACACTCTCCCCCATTCAAAACTTTTCGTCCCCGAAAAGGAAAAAAGAAGGAAAAACATGAATTAAGTAAACAATACATCTTATTCAAAAATATTAACTTTATAAACAATTAAATTTACAAAATTAGTTAATTTAAATAAAATGTACCAATTTATAACTATTAAATCTTTTATACTCAAATTAATGAAGTGTGGAAAACATTTTTCAAATTTTTTCTAAGTTCAAAATTTACGGAAAATTTCGGTAGAGCTCCTTTGTACGGAGAGGCTCGGGAGAAAATATAACATTAAATATAACAATATATAACATATATTTTCCAAAATAATATATCCAAATTCGGGAAAAACAATATAATAACGCTATAAAACCGTAATCCGAGAACGCACCTATTTGTCGGGCAATTAACGCTTATTTTATGAAACCAAAAGCAGTAGCAATTGCTTCCATAACCTGTATTTCACTTATATAATCCTAAAAAGGTTAACAATTATATGAAATGAAATATTTAAAGTTCTTTCAACCACCAACAAACAAATCAATATAACTACAATCACTTGCAACCGATATACAATCATCATATAAATCAGCACAAATCAATTATCCATTCATATTAAGCAAAACAAATAGTTGTTTCGGGTTCAAAAACTTTAAATTATACAGAATGAAAAATAAACTACTAAGTGCACCATTTACTCAACAGTCTTAGATGGAACTAAATAGATTATTCATTCATCCAAACAATTTTAAAGTATCATTGCCCAGCAACCATAAACCAAACCAACAACAATTTCAAACAATAGGTCAACTTCATTTTTATTAATTTCATTTCATACATTTGTTGTTTGATTTCCTTTTCATTCACATAATGATTTATCTTTTAATTTACATTTATTTCTTGCAAATTTTCATTTCCATCCATTGATTCAGTGTTTATTCCACTTATTTGCACTTATACTTACATAAATTTGTTTTTATTTATTCAATCATGTAAATTTTCTTTTTATTGCGTTACATTCATTCATTTATCAATTTCATTTATTTTCATTTATTTATCCACAGTATTCATGTTCAATTCAGTTACTTGGCATATCAATTTCATTTACTTAAGTTTAAAATCATGTGCTTACAACATTTACCTTCTATCATATTTTACTATAGTAACATTTCAATTGTAACTTAAGTTTATAACTCTATAACATCAATACTTATTTATTAAAGATTTCATTGAATACTTTCAATATTTCAAGTTTTACTTGTATAATATCCTATTACATTTTCTTATTAAACATTACAACTTTTAATTAAGTTATATATATGCCTTTTAAGAAAATAATTGAAAAGTACTCTAGCTTATCTTATTTCTTTTAATTAATCTAATGTTCAATAATCACATCCTTTGTTTTTTTTATAGACTACAAATTTCAACTTTCTTGTTATTTCATTTATAACCTAGCATTTAATCTCTTATTTTAATTAGAAATTCCAATGATTAATTAGTTACATTCCATTTCACCATAATAATTGAAACTATTAATTAACTGGAACTTAAGAACTAAATACCAGGTTAAATTTCAAATCATTTTAAAAATAATAGATAAATATATATACTTACAACTTATATATCCAATTATATTTAAAACAATTAAATATTTATATTTGTTTATCCAAATAAATTTGCAATAAAACTACTACAGTAGCCTTCCCACTTAGAAACTCAAAAATGAATGTCGATGATGCGTGCACTCATCACCGAAATTATTTTCCAACGGTAGAGAGGGGAGCACAGAACTTATTTCCTTCCAAAATTTCCTTAAAAATAATTCTTTCAAATCTTATTGAAATATTTATACCAGAAAATACTTCCAAATAATATTATTATTATTATATTTCAAAATCATTCGAAAGAAATTTTCAAAAACCTGGGAACTTAAATTCTAAATTTCTAGTTTATTCTTATTTATTTTACTTTTCAAATCTTATTTCCAACCTATATTCATAAATTTCACTATCTAAAAACCATTATATTACAACCAAATATATATAATTTGTAAAAAAATTATTTTATATATAGAAAATATAATAGGCTAAATTATTTCATCCACCGATATTCAAAACAAACATTGTGTTAGTCTGTCCTATTAAGCGTTTAGAAATCCCTATTGATGTCATAGCATCCTATGCACCAACCAGAATCAATTAATACAAAAAGGATCAAATTAACATAATATCAAAACTTTTTATAACACTAACAAATGCGCTCTCTCATATATATACACTCAACGGCTCATCACAGGGTATTACTACCCTATTAATAAAGATTCAGACCCCAGAAAGCTAAGGTTTTTGCTAAACCAAAGCTCTGATACCAAATGTAACAACCCGCCTTTTTGTACGTTTTAAATCGAAGATAAACCACACATGTCACACTAAAACCATACAAAAGGGCGCACTGTTATGGGGTAAATAAGAAAAGCAGAGAAAGAAATAAAACAAAACCGAATCTCACAGCGGAATGAAAAAATATAATAATCAAATAACAGTTCATGAAGCTGTTTTACAAAACATTTGATTATACTTATAAAACACATACCAAAGAATAATAAATAATAATGCAGCAGAATAATGTAGCAAATAATTGTAATATAATCTTCATCTTCGTGTTCCAAAGGTAAGGTCTCCAAATCATGAAATGCTCAGGTTGACCCGAGCGAATTGAAAAGACAAAACACTTGAGTCAGAACTAAAAGATCTTATGTAAGTTAAATCAACGGTAAAATATGAGTGGAACGGTGTCAGAGATGTTTATGGGGTTCGACATCTCCTATCCAGTATCTAACGTGGGTGCAATAACTTAAGAGATGCTTGGGATTTACATCTCCAAAAGATCCGTCAAACTATTTACTATATAGTAATATACGCGATTATAATAATGTCTAATGGTAAAATAAACTTACTTTAAAATAGCGTTAAGGCTTTACATTTTTCACCTTAACACATAAATAGTGCCAGTAGTCTATACAGTACCGTAATACCTCCTGATCGGAAGGCTACCAGAGGATACTCCATAGGTACGACACAAATCAAACTCGTACAAGGCGCGCTAGGGTAGGTGACACGGCACAACTAGGAAATATCAGAGTAGATATACCAACTACGCTTCCGGACCGGTGGTAACGCGTAGCAGCTACTATCACCCACCTCGAATCACACCCGCAAAATCAAAGAGCCCCAATCAATCATAAAGTAATAGAATGGTATCGAAGGAGTGTGTCCGATAAAAGGTGCTACCTGCTTAGCCCGTCAATCGCTTTTGTTTTAGCCACCTTATGCCAACTCATGGGAGTCGGGTCTACATATATACCTCAAAGGAAACGCCGCCACCATCCTACTTCATTATGGATTCTCCACTACGTACATAGTTGCTAAAGTAGTTTTTGGAGTTGGCAGAGAGTATGACAACTTCCGATCCCGGACTCTTTAACAACCAAACGTTATTATTAGACCATGGTCATTTCAAATAGTTTATATTTTAAACCAAAATATCATTGCCATTTCAAAACCATATATAAATATGATATCATTTCCATTTCAAACTAAATCAATATGATATCATTTTTATTTCAAATATATCCTTTTCCAAAAATCATAGCACTTTCAAAGTTATACACTTCGAAACCAAAACACTTGAAATTACAACACTTTCTGTGACGACCCGGAATATTAGACAATTTAAATTGAGATATTTAATTGATTTTAATATTTAAAAGTTAGTTTGTAACTTCAATTTCAAATATTACCTTTATTTGGGAATTTAATTACTTGAAATTGGGTAAAAATGTTGAATCTGGAGTTTTAAGCCTACTAAAAATAATTTAAGGGTTTGTAAAATTTATTTTGATAATACCGAAGATAGTAAAAGTGTTAAAATTGAATTTAAAGGTGATTTGTTCGGTTTTGAAAATATATTGTTTAAATTGATATTTAAAAATAGCCTTCCGAGGCACGATCTCGGATTTCGACGAAACCAGTTCCACTGGATCCGTAATATTGTATTATTATCGGATTTCAATTTCCGTAGCATTCGGAATTGTCGTGTGATCGTACAGATAGCAAACGTGCTGAATTTTTTTATTGAAACTTAAAATAAACAACTCGTCCAAAAAGCTATCTTCTCCATACGATCGAGTTAGGATTCGAAACCTTTTCCATTGCGTTCGAAATAGGGGTATAACATTATAAACGCTTGGCGGCATACCTCAATAGGGGTTTGGGATTTTATGTTGCCATATGCGAGATATTTTTAATATTATAATATATATTCAAAGTCAAACGTCATTATCTCCTAGTCAGCCTATCTTCCTCTCGAAGACTCAACTCTTCAATTTTATAAAGCAAGGGCTTATCTTCTTTCAGATAACTGAAATTGAAGAACAAAAATGGCCGAACATAAACATTTTTTGAAATTGAAATCGCGGCCCTTCTTTATTCTTCTTCCTTACTAGTTCGAAGCCGAGGCTTCCTTCTCGTTCAATTCACATCAGCCGTGCCCTCTTCAATTTCAAAATCGAATTCAAAAGCAACCAAAAAAAAGAAATCATCTCATTCCAGATCTAAACGAAATCGAAAATCAATTCGATCAAATCGAAATCGTTCAAGGACAAAGGAAGGCCGTGAGTTCCTGGAGGAGTTCGGCGATGGCCAGGGGTATGCGGCTTGACTTGATGGATGGCCGCATGTGCCTTAGGGGTTCGCGCTCAATCTGCGACGTGGTGGAAGGCGTCTTGGCGGTAATTGGCGGCAAGATAGGGTCACGATTGGTTGAAGGCAAACGCGGACGGAGATGTTTGGAGTCGAGTCTGAGGCAGTGCTGCGGTGCGCGATGGTGAGGCATTGGCAAACTCGATGTTGCCGGCTGGTGGCGAGCAGAAGATGAATGAGGGCAGGACCTCGTGCGGTGACATCTCGACTAGGGTTCCATCCAATTTCGAATTAGGCTGAAAGGTATAAAAACAATTTATTCTTCGATTTAAATTTTTATGTATGTATAAGTATTTACAGAGAAAGAAAAATATATATATGATTGCCACAGTATTTGATTTACAGTAAAGTCTGGATGCAAATTTTATTTTTATACAGAAAACAAATTTTTAAATATATATTTGTACACATGCTTTTAATTTTAAATATTAAAGGCATTTATATAATTAGATTTTTGAAAATCTATAAAGGATATTTTTATAAGTATATTTATATATATATAAATGATTTCAAAGGAAAATAAAAATACAAATTCACATCTTTTAACCTACTAGGTATTTTAAAAATATGTATTTAGGGTTATTGATTTATTTAATAAGCTTATTTAGCTATTTAGTTGATAAAAATAATTCATCAAAAGGAAAATTAGTTTAAAACTAAAAATTTTGGTTGAATTAAAATAAATAAATAGTAATTGATTGATCGACCAATTAGAGTATTAATAAAACCTTATAATGTCTGTTACAATGTCGAAAAAATCATGAATCAAGTCAATTGGAGTGGATTGCATAATCAAAATCAAAGGTGAGTTAATCTCACTCATTTGGGTTTATTTAAATTTAAATAGTTAAATTTAAATAATTGGTTGAATGATTGAATTGATTTGATGTGCTATATTATATATATAGTATATATTGGAGTGATTGATTTCCTGCATTATATAGCGGATGAGACCCTATGCGCCGCATAATAACGGATGATATTATATTTAAAACCTATATACCGCGATATTCCACCTCGAAGTGGAATTGGTATTTTATTGTGCTAACATCTGTGAATGCAGGGAAACAGATTCGAGGGATCCAACTGGATTCCTAAAAAGTTTATAGATTGTTCTAATAATTCTGTGTCATGATTATTTGATATTCTGTGACGAATTATATTGATAATTAGAAATATTGGATGCTATGATTGAAATTAATATATTTTGGTATACTGAGTTATCAAAATCTATAGAATTGGATTTTTGAAAGGGAAAATAAAAGAGAAAAATCTTTAAGCAAAATAATTATAGAAGTTTGAATAAATGAAGGATAAATTGGAAAAGAGTAAAAGTGATTTTAAAATTCAAATAAATAAATTCTGAGTACGAAAAGGGGATTTTGAATAAACAGAGAAATAATGAATTTTAAAACTTAAGTGATATTATTTCAAGAAATAAAGAATTTACTCTAAAACTCAAGGTTTAAATTTATTTGAAAGAATAAAGAAGAAATTTGGGAAATATGAAATTGATATTTTCAGTTAAAAGATTTTAAATCATAATGAAGAAATAAAAATCTGAAGTCAATGGGTTTTGAAATAAATGAGTAAGTAAGGAAATTTATTTAAAGGTGAAGTAAATTGGAAATCAATTTGAAAATTGATTTAAGTGTTTAAAATTGGAGTTTTAAACGGGAAATGTGACTATGACATTTATAAACTGGGTTTATAAAAGTGAAGCAATATATCAGTAGATATTTGAAAGAATAAATTCACGATGGGAATTTATTAAAGGAATGAGAAAATTTATTTAAAAATAAATAGTGATTTATTTTTTAAAGGATGTGAAGAGAAGTATTTTTCCCTCGATAGCCAAGTACGTATCAAAGTAAATTTTTGAATATAAGTTAAAAAATTTAATGTTGTTTTGAAAAGCATGTTTTAGAAAATTTATTTTTTCTAAATGTTTAAATTCTAAAATAAATATTTTTCAAATCTATTATTGTAGTAATTATTTAAAGGTGACTTGGTATTTTGTTTTAAAAAGAGAAAATCTAATTTTATATTTTATAAAGTAACCTCATTTTCAAATATCCCTATAATATATATTTTTAATAAAGTATTGAAGTAGTGTTCAATTTAAATGTTAAAGTATATTTTAAAATAAAGTGTTTTAAAATTATTTTGAAATCTAAAGCTTTGTACTTGGTGTTTTCAGTGGAAATAAATATTCATTCCATGAGAAGAGTATGGTTTGAAAACTATTTTCAAAAAGGGTTGAAATGGAAATATATCTTGCGAAGATATTTTGAGGTTAATAAATAACACTACTACAAAACAGGTCATTTGCATCGGTTGTTTACCCCCCTTTTGCATCAGTTCAACAACCGATGCATATGCAACCGATGTAACAGGCTTAACACTTTTGCATCAGTTCTGAAACCGATGCAAATAGGTCCTTTTTGCATCGGTTGTTTACCCCTTTTTTGCATCAGTTCAACAACCGATGCATATGCAACCGATGCAACAGGCTTAACACTTTTGCATCAGTTCTGAAACCGATGCAAAAAGGTCCTTTTTGCATCGGTTGTTACTAACAACTGATGCAAAATATCATTATTACAGTACTCAAATAGACTATATATATATATGGATTATAACAAACAATTATTGCATGAAATATTACAATCATTCAAAATTAATTTGGTGGCAAATACAAACTGAATAACATAATACCAAAATAAGCATATATCAATTACAGTGTTAATAATCTATACAAAATAAGTGTGGATACATCAAACTGTGCAACCATCTAGTTACATTAAATAACCTGCTAGTTACCTCAAACATACTTCTGTGCAAAAAAAAAACCACTGCATACATACATAACTTGCACATCACCAAACCTCTCACTGCCTTGTTTCATCACCAATCCTTTGATCATCCTTCTTCATCACCAAAACTGCTGTGTCCATCCCTTCTTCATCACTGTCAATACCCTCAAACAAACATATAACCTCCACCACTACTCACTTTCCATCAATAGTGCCTTGCCTCCCTTTCTTCCCATGATCACAACATTCACTACAACATATAACCCACTTTCTCAGCTTCGACAATCTCACAACCTTGGTTCAAGCATCTCAACCCCCTCCATCAACTTATTGTCAACTGCATATAATAACCTCTCCAACATCTCCTACCAACATCATTACACCAACATCATCACACCACACCAACATTTCTGCAACAATACATCTCCACACCAACATCATCACAAACTTCTCCTACCATTTCATCCACCCTCTCTGTCCTTCACAGCTCACCACCTAGCAGCAAATCGCTGCCCTTCTGCCTTCTGCCTACATCATCAACTTACAACTCCAAACTGCAATACATCTATCAATACTCAAAACTTCAGCCACAAAAACTACCGCACATTTGAACACAAAGCGACAATTCATAATAAATAAATAAAACTCAAAGGATCTTCAGTCAAAATTGCACAAGAAAAAATAAATAAAACTCAAAGGATTCTCAGGTTGCATACCTGTATGCTAGCTAGATGTTGGCGATGTTCAGCTAGTGTTGCTGCTAAAGATTCAGCATGTCCACTTGTACCACTATCGGATGCACACCGTAGAAGTTCAGGGCCCTCTCCACCATTAGCCTTTGGCTGTTTCTCAAAAAGGAGTCCTGATGTCAAATGCTATGAAGGGTCCATATTGGCCCAAAATGACCAAATCCTGGAATCATGGCTTCAAATGTTTGGAGAATTTATAGATTAGTATATCTAATCTATGGATCTACATAAATCGATTAAAAAATCTTTACCTATTAGAAATATAATTCCCAACACAAGTGTGAAAGTTTAGATTTGCCATACCCATATTACATTAAACTTATTATTTATAGTAAAAGTATCTGTTCTATTTTATTTCCCTTATTATATACTATATGTATAAGGTTGCCATAATTAATATCCCGAAAAAATTTTATGTGTTAAATGGATGAAACGGGAACTTTACAAATTTAAAAAATTACCCAAATTTTGAGATAAGATATCAAAAGGTACAACAAAATAAAATATTTTATGTGCACAATTTTTTTTTCAGAAACAAAATTGCATAAACAGAACTTTATTAAACAATTTTTCAACAAAAAAAAACATTAAACATAAAAGTTAAACTCAATTAGACAGATAAGTTCATTGGTCCAAACATTTATCAAGAAACACTTTATTTCTACCATATTACATTACATTATAAGTTGATAATAAATCAATAAACTCTGTACTCATTTTCAAATGTTTTGCGGAAAAATATCAAACCAAAAATTATTTCTACTAGCTTAGTCGAAAGAAGAAAAGAGCATACCAGATGAAGTGATTGTTTGTGTATACGTTGTAAAGCATGGGTCCAACGTCTCAGTATCTCAGTTACATCAACTGTAGTTTGAGCTGTTCCACCTTGATCTTCTGCTCTGCTTATAGCTTCATTTTGATCCTTCTGTTCGTGGCTATCAATTTGTGCAGAAGAACTCGAGCTTAAATCCATTGCGGCAAGCAAAGATGTTCCAGATATGCGGTACCTGGGAGCAGAAGCACGTGACCATACAGAACAGGAATTAAACCAAGAACAAAAATATATATAGGTAGAGTACAACAGTAAACTTCCAACAACTGTGGGTTTTTTTTCCTACCTATGCTCTCGATGAGCTATAAGGTCTTCAATAGGACCAGAAGCAAGAACTTCATGTTGACCTGAATAAAATTTAGACTAGTGAGTTTATTAATTCAACAAATAAAATACATGAATGCAGTTATGTACAACATAGCATTAGAAAGGTGAAAAGTTGTTTGTTGAGCAATGATCATTGAGATAAAAATGAAACTGTCAAAGTTCGTATTCTAAATATTGAAGGAATAACAACCTGAAACTAGTAATTTGACTGTCAGAATAAAATGATCATACTAACTGCAGACTGAAAAGAGTATATAGACTATAGTAACTAAACTGCTCCTGCTGCTTACAAAATGACATGATAAAGACCCCAAAAAAATGTATACTGGATGGATGGTGAGTCACAGACCCAAGCAAGCCATGAATATCCTATATCTCAAATTCAGCACATCCATTAACTACTTTGTAAAAATCGTTATGCAGTAAGTATGGACTAGGGATTAATTGTTTAGACAGGAATAAATAGAGGATTAATTGGACTTTGATATCTCATGTATTTTGGATAAAAATTTATTGCTTTTTTAGTGTCAATTTATATAAATTCGGAATTTTGGATATGCATATGAGTAATTAATAAGGCAAAAACGCCTACAACTAGAACATTGATGCTTATGTGTGACATTGAACCTTAAATAAAGCCTACGCAATGCCTAAATACATGTTTAGATTCTTACATGAGGCGGTAAATCTTGTCTAGGCGGGTTTAGGCAAATCGCTAGACGGTAACCCTCGCCTAGCGCCTAAGCGGGGCCTACGCGGAGGCCTAGAAGGATTTTTACAAACAGTGCTTACGGTAAGTAATTTTAAGATCTTACCAAAACGGGGAGAACATCTTCAAACAGTGAATACACATTTCATAAAAGTCAGTGATAGCTACATAGTTAAACATACATACTCTTTCGAGCTAGCAAAGACTCCCAAAGTCGGGTTGCCTTGGATACAAGATGCGAATTATGAGCTGAAGAACCCGAGAATCGGTCATCCCATGATTCCCCTTCCATCTTTACTTTGTTTCTCATATCCTCAAGCTTTTCTAGTTCTTGTTGCAGATAGGCCTGAATATGATGTTGGAACATGTCAAAAAGAAAGTAACGAGCAACAGTAAGAGAAATTGAGTTAAACATCAAGGCTCACTAGCCTCATTTTACAACAGTGAATGATAAGATGCTGGAACTTGCCTCTTCAGCACAGAGACCATGGAATTCTGCAATCATTTCATTGGCTAAGTTTGACCATGCTGTCTGTCTCTGGACAGCAGCATGTGCATTTTTTTAGAAACTTTCTCCTCTCAAGTGCAATTCTAGCCCATTGCACACAAAGAATAGGAGGAAATTAAGGTGTGTGCGTGGGCGTGCATGTGTGCGAACAAGAGAATTGCATGAAACCCTTGGGAGCAAAAATGACGAAGTATAATTCAGTGAAAAACATATTATAATTTACTGTAAATGACACTGTTTTTTCACAGCCAGAGCGCAGCCATTACCAAAAAGTAAGTTTCCTTAGTTACAAGGAAAAAAAATATCAGCGCTATGTAGAAAGGGATTTTGATAAGAATATTACCTTAGTTACAGGAAGCAGAGAAGCAGCATGCAAATAAGAAACGTCTGTCAATGATGAAAGAAGTGGATTAGAAGCTACATCAGAAGCAAAAGTTCTTTTGTGAACCTCTCTTAAGGCATGCACTGAAAGTTGCCACAAAAGCTCAACAAATCTGCACTAAAGTGAGATATAATTTTGGAGCTACATATGAAGGATAATTATTTTAAGAAACATAACCCACTGAACATGTTATGCCAATTACAGTTTGCTCACTGAAGTTGACAACTAGATTAACATTTTTAGCAATCACTACAACTATTTACATTGAGCATGATAATAATTACTAGCACTTTTGGCATGCATGTGAGTAAATAAAAATATTTTTATGAGAATCATATAATGATATTTTGGCATGTATGATGCAGGTGGTGTACTAAAAAAATATTCTCGACAAAAACATATGATAAATTAAAAGAAACAACATCTAAGTTTGCATATGATATTGATTATTTTTAACTTGGCCAAAATTATGATATAAACAAAATGTAGAATAAATAATGATTTTAGAAATGTTGCATTCCAAATAAAAACTAAAAAAATAATGATTTTAGAAATGTTTGCAACCTCACTGCTGAAAATTACAACTACGAGCATTGAAAACAGTAACCTCAAAGCAGTTCTGCAACCAAATTCCCCTCATAGTTGAACTGCTCAACCCACAACTCACGACCTCCGCCAATCGCCTGCAACCAGTCGCAACTTGTGACAACCACGACTTTGACACCCTCAAATTTCTGAACCAGCAATCGGTCGCAGCACCAACCTCACCTGAAACTCGAACAACCCACCCCCGAACATCACCAAACCACCCTCCTCCAACTCCAGAATCCTCAAAGCGAACGCAATTTCACTTCAATTTTTGATAGCGACAACCATAACCTCAACAACGAACAACCTAAGCACCCACAGTAATCACCCAATTCGCGACAACCAACGACCACCTTTGCATCTCAACGTCAACCGAATCCAAAACACGAACCTAACTATCTGAAACTAACTTCACCACCTCGCCCACCTTAACAATCCCCAATTCGACCTGAATCCGCCTCCATCACCTAAATCGAATCAAGAAAATTGGCTGAATTGTGAAAGTTTGATTGAATTGTGAAATTGGGGCTAATCGTGAAAGTTGGATTTCGATTTTTTTTGTATAAGCTTTCTGATTATATAAACAAGTACGCGTGTAGATGTTTTTGAGGAGGAGATTTTTTTTTCTCGGAGTGGGTTATTGAGGATAAAGGAGTACATTTGTTCAAAATAGTTACTTTGGAGCCAATTTTTCATTATTTCCCTCCTAAATTTCATATTGCCATCAACATGTAGTTGCATCGGTTGACTTTAAAACCGATGCGACTAAAACTATTTGCATCGGTTGTTGTTGAGAACTGATGCAAATTTAATTTGTTTACTACCTATTGCTTTCCACGTATCAATTGTATCGGTTATTAAGATAGAACTGATGCAAATAGTTCTATTTGCATCAGTTTTTACTTCAGCAGATGCAAATGAGGCGAAGCAATATGCACTTTTTGTACTAGTGTAATTTGGAGAAATTATTTATATTGATGGTTGTTGTGAATGTTAATTGATAGTTAAATAACCGACTATCAATATTGGCCAATGCGTTGATCGTTTCGAAGAGACCGGTATCGGGATTAATTTCTCGAAAACCACTTCGATCCGGTTTGTATGTTTTTCGTGAAAAAACGAGTTCGGAGTCGAAGATGGAGCAGTGAAGTGCAAGGGCTAGTGTGATATCCCGGAAAATTGGCAATATAAATTTAATAACCTGTGTTAGAAATTAAATTGATTTGATAATTTTTGATAATAAAATTTTGAGTTGATTTAATAATCTTCTTTTAATAAATATTTAAATTGGTAGATTTTATCTTTTTAAAGCCAATAAATTCTTTTCTGTTTATAATAATATAATTGTATATATTGTAAATATAGAAGTTTTGGTTTGGAATTTAGTAAATGAATCAATTTTCTAATTCTAATTTATTTTTGGAAAATTTGAAATTTGATATAAATTTAACATTTAACTTTTCAAAGCAATTTAATAAATATCTATATGGTTTGTAAATATTAAAGGTAAATCTGATTTGTTTAAAATTTTATTTAATTAACTTAATATGAATTTAAATTAGATAAATATAAAAGCTTTGTTTTATTTTCTTTTAAAATATAGCTTGAAATTTATATATAGGAATTAAATTACAGTTTACAAATGATCTTAATTTATTGAGTAATAGAAGTAAATTATAATCTCTTTTATAAATCATTTAAAATTGTTTAATTTGTTATTTTCAAATAGTAATTATAATACTTGGTTTTTATAAACATAAATAGATTTTTAGAAATAGGATTTGTTATTTTTAAATTTAATAAGAGTTATATATGCATATATATAACTTGATTTTTAATTTAATTTAAATTTGAATTTGGGTTTAATGTTTTGAATTTAAAAGAATAAATACTTAATTTTTTTTTGAATAAGCTTTTATTTATAAATTGTTTTGTTTCATTTCTCTTTAAATAAAAAAGGAAATTTATTTATACATAAGAAATAAAATAAGATTTAAAAGCTTTTATAAACATTTTAAAATAAAATAAAATATTTAAAGAGACAAGTGTAAATCTCTTAACACCCTAATTGACATATGTTAAGCCATAAAGTTATCATTGTGACAAATGTTTAAAATTAGAACAAGTGTCCTCTTAAAATTTTCATTTTTCTTTTGTTTTATTTAAATCATTTTGTGCTTATATAAACATATTTATTCCCACCTCATTTTCTTTTTTCTATTATTCTTCAAAAAAAAAACATGAGAAATCTTCAGCCAACATTTAAACCAAGATCTAAAAATCTGAAAATCATCTTCTTCAAAAACAGAATTCCGTTCAAAACAAATCTGTAATTTCCCCTCAAAACCCAAACCTAAAAACTAATGTTTCCTCTAAACCGAAACCATCTAAATCATACTCAAACTTGAAATGAAAATCATAAACCTGTAGCCCTTCAAAACATCAACCTGAAGTGCAAATAAAAGTTTAACCTGAAGCTCTCTTCTATGTCCTTAACCTGAAATCAATTTGCAACATTAAAAACCTGCATGCAACTGCATCTTCATCCAAAAGCTTGCGTTTTCTTTTTTCTCTAGAAACATGCAAATTGTAGAATCAGGAAGCAAAGCATTGTACAAAAACAAGATGAAAGTTTTTAAAAAGCAAACTGAAGTTTAAATTCATAAGCAAAACAAAGGAGCAACTTGAAGTTTTCAGTTCAAAGCATTCAGGTTCAAGCTTTTCAAAAAACAAGGGCTCTGCTCATAAAATTACTGTGAGTAACATTTTTATTTAAATTAATTGAAGTAAATATATTTGTTGATTGTTTCCTGAGAAAATCATGATTTGTGTGTGGATGAATATGATGAAATTCTGTGTATATGCACGAGTTTTCTGAATATATGCTTGCTATTGAAAATACGTCCTTGCCTGTTCTAGCATTCCAGGTTTAAACTCTGGTCAAAATCATGACATTATAAGCTAATCTATGTTAAGAATTAAGATGTAAACAAAAAAATAGCTGTGAACATAAGTTAAAAGTTTGAAGTTTTATTTAATATGAAAAAAGTTCTGTACTGTCTCTGGAAACATAAAATAACAGAACAAATTATATGAAAGTAGAATTTAAATTTTCCAGATTCATTGATTTAAGATTTTAAACCAATTACATAAACTAAAACTTGAATTCTAAAACTAAAAATAGAAAATTTAGTTTAAAATTGGAAGAGCATTTCTGGTTTGTCTAGAAATGGTATTTTGGTGTGTAACTGTCAATCTAAGTGGCTGGGATGGCCAGTGGCTTCTCTGGTGATGGAGTGATGATCGAAGATGCAAGGAAAAATAGATGGAGGTGAATCTGAGCATTGAGGCAGTAATGATTTGGGATTGAAATTTATAACCCTAGTTTCTTAATTGATCAGTAATTTGATCGCCGCAATTTCTAGAGGCAACCGAGCTGTTCCAGATTTAGGGTGATGATTGATGGGGTGTGGAAGTGGTTGTGGCCGGAGGTGAAGCTCCCGTGGTGATCAGATTTTGGTGTTGAAGCGAATTACAGTTTTGACATTGCTTCCTGTTTTGAGCTCGAATGCTCGTTTTTGATTTTGAGCTTCTGCAAGTTGTTTGATGATCGGAATGCTATTGGGTGATGATCGACGACTTGCATGAATGGTCGCGAGAGGTCGAAGTTGACAGCGGGGTTGGTGCAGGTGCACGAAGTTCTTGGTGTCAGCTGATGGTTTAGGGAAGAATGGATGCTCGTGTTTGTATCAGGTTTATTCGTGAGTTGCTCAAAGCATTTGGATGTTGAACTCGAAGTCTGGGATGTGTGGACTCGGGTGTATATTTGTTACAGGTTTATGTGTAAACCTGTCTGTACCAAAAAGATTTGAATAAATGCAAATGGAATGTTACTTGAGTTTACTCGAGTTTATTTAGTGTTTTACTCGAGTTATTTTAGTGATTTGTTCGAGCTAGATTAGGATATGCTCGAATAATTTAATTGTGTGTTACTCGAGCTAGTTTTGTACAGGTTAGAAATCCTGTTATGTTTTTAAATTTAAACTGAAATTCAAAATATTAAACAAAGATTTAAAGTATTTTTTAAATCTAATTTTAAATTATGGATTCAAGTTTAATTTGAATCATAGTTAGAAATGAACAAGTTATTAAATTCAAATTTGTTTAAAATACTTTAAAGGGGTTTATTGTTTAAAAATGTTTTTAAAGAAATTTGAATTTAAATTGGAAACTGAAATATAAAGAAATGTTTTTAACAAAGTTTAAACTGGTTCAAATCTGAATTTGAATCTTTGGTTTAAAATAAATTTAAATTTTATAAATTTAAGTGCTTAACAATTTTGAATTTTTTTTTAAAAAAAAGAATTTGTTTTAAACTCTTGTGAAATTTCTTTTATAAGAAAAGTATTATTTATCATGTAAATTTAAAGGTTTTAAATTGATTTTAAAACTTGTTGAAGTTAAATTATAATTTAATGATTTGTATTTCATTTAATTATTAGGGTAATTAAACGGATAATTAATTTATTTAATAAATTAATGAAATAGATAATTACTTAACGTAATTAAGGGTTTAATCTTAAAAGTTTAAGATTAATTATTCTTAGAATAATTAACTTATAATTTAAGAATCATTAATTAAATAAGATTAGATTTTAATTAATGATTAGTAATTAATTAATCAAGTAATAAAGGATTAATTAAGTTACAGTTAACACTTAATTAATTAAATAATTAGGGGATAATTAATGGGCTATTAATGGATTATTAATTTGTAATCAATAATGATTAAAATAAGTTAATTACTTTAAATAATTAATGAACTGTTAATAGTTAATAAAGGTTATTAACTAAGGATTATTTCATAATTAATTAATGCGATTAATTTTTAATAGTTAATTAGATTAATTAATTTAAAGATAATCATTTATGTAAATTGTTAAGTATAATTACTTATGGAAGTAATTAGGGAATTAATTACTTATTGTAATTAATTGAGTTTAATTTGATTAGATTAAGTTAATTAATTCAGTTTAATTAATTTAGAATAATCATTTGATGATTTGTGAGGTATAATTACTTAATGTAATTTAATGAAGATAAATTACTTAGGAAAGTAATTAATGGGTAATTACTGGATGTAATTAATTGAAAGTGATTTGATGATGAAGTAATTTGAATATAATTACTTTATGAATTAATCAAGGGATTAATTAGAGATAATTAATTAATGAGTAATTAATTTTATTTTGTGAAGTAATTAAGTGTAGTTAATTACTGAATGGGGTTAATCAAGGGTGATTAACAATTATGGTTTAAATAAAGATTAATTTCTTAATTTTATTAATTTAAAAAGAAAATATAATTAGAAATCATTAATTATTATAATTTATGATGTAATTAAGAAGGGATTATTGGGAAATAATTAATAAATGAAGGGATTAATTAATGTAATTAATTAAGAAGTAATGTAATTAATTTATAATTAATTAATTAAGAAAGTAATTAAAGATTAATTACATTATTTGGTTAAGTATAAATAATTTGAGAAATTAATTAATGGATAATTACTTGAATGTAATTAAAGGTTAATTAATCAGGGATGATTAATTAAAATGAATAACTGATTGATGATTAATTAATTGATTGATAATTAATTAATGATAACGTAAGCAAGATTTATATTGATGAGGTAATTAATTTAATTTACTTTAAATTAATTAGAAATGATGTAATTAATTTAATTCATTTTAAATTAATTATATTTTGTGTGATTATTAATCATTGCTTATATATGAATTAATGATATGGATTGCCTTGAATGGTTTGAATCTCAGATATGAGATAAGTGATGTTAAGTGATATGGATGCATTGATTGCACTGTGATGTTGATATGGATTATCTTTGATAATGATAATGTGGATTATCTGTTGTGATGACTGTCTATTGTGGTATGTGTATTATCTATCTGTGTATGTAGATAATTGAATTCTTTTAAACCTTTAAAACAACTTGGCCTTAAAAGATACGCTTCGGATTTCGATGAGATCGGGATCGGGTTTCCAGATTTGGATATCCGAAAACCACATCGATCCAAATTAACGATAGGTCGTGAATCTCATGTGAAGAGTGAAGACTCGAGGTGTAAGAACTATTTGTTAGTATAACTCTGAAGGTGATTCCGAGATGAGTTTGACGGAGTAGTACTTTCAGATTTGAGATGAAGATTTAGAGTGCAAGGGTTATCGTTGTTAACTCTGAGGGTGATTCCAAAATGAGTGTAACGAGATAATGCCTTCGGTTTCGTTCGAACCCGGAACGAACTTGTATGGATTGAATGCTTTCAGAACATCATCAGGTGGACGATGAGCATTCTAAGAGATGTGTTCTTTAAAGGTAATCGTAGCCTCAAGCCTCATCAACCGGGAATGGCTAAAACAGGGGAGGTGCAGCAAGGCCAAGTGGGTCATGCCCAAGTAGGATGAGATTTTCCCCTGTCTAGAGGTCCCTTTTGTTTCGGCTGTGTGGGCGGTTGTAACGTGAGCCAACTGCGGGGTTGTCTTGTTCGGGACTGTCCAGTAAGGGATGGTTCTGGTCTTGTGTTGCAGAGGATTAGGAGTGATCCTCGGTACGTTGATCTAGGCCACGTACTGTGACGGGCGATACCCCGGTAGCCCTGCCATTGATGGAATCCAAAATCCAATAAGTGCCAACGGTTTTGGTTGTATTACCCACTTTTGTGGCTAGTAGCTGGAATTTAATAATGTAACAATTTCGACTATTTCATATTTACTTGAAAACCCTAGATCTATTATAATATCACTGGATTTCCTATCAAATATTTTGGTTAGCGTAAGGTAAAAACTTTTCCATTTTTATGTGTGGGAAGTCTTACGTGATACATTTTCTTTTAAAGATTTTTCAAAGTTAAGCAACTTTAACCTGTTATTCACACCAGACCCATGTCTGACCCAGAGTTTATCTTCCGTTTTCTTAAACTCTTGGGTACTCAAATTTTTACGAGTAGCCAAGGGATTCAGGTTATCTTTTGACGAATTAAGGAGGAGCAATGGAGCATGAGGCTTCGACGTTAGATATATAGTTCCGCTGTGTGTTTTGTATGTTGGTATCTCTTGTTTGAGTTGTATTGAATTGTAATAACTAGACAGGTGTTTATAACTGTCTAGTATATGATGTGTAATTCTGTGTAACTCTGATTAGTGTTGTAAACTATGTAATATTTATGTTATTAATATAATTTATTCATTCCGCTGTTGAGATTCTGATGTTGTTCTTCTTTCTTCTTTTTTTTCTCTTTTCTATCCCTTTCTTTCTTCAAGATGATGCGATTTTATGTGGTGGGAAAGTCGGGTCATCACAGTTGGTATCAGAGCGCTAGGTTGAGTGAATACCTAGGCTTTGAAGCGATTTCTTTCTTGAGAGAGCTTATTTGTAATTTTAAATATATATATATATATATATATATTTACTTCTACCTATTTGTTGGGTTACCCGTACAGGTTTTCCAATATAAGTTATAAAGATAGATAAGGTAGTGGGGTGTGTAACACGACTACTACCAATGGTTGGAGTTTGAGTGTTGAGGTTGGAAGTGTATCTGTCGAGACTGTAGACCTAATACCGTCTCGAGTGAGTTGTGTAGAGTGTAGAGGTTTCATAGATCTCTGAAGGTAACCTGTAAAGGTTCGGAGTCTATCTTTGAGTTGGATGGGTAGAGTTTGGATCTGTCGGTTGGGCGGAAGAAAATAATGGTATCTTGATACCTCAAGAATTAGTAGCTGTGTGATGAGACGCAGTGGCTATGGATGTCTTCGAAGATTTTCTTTGGAACAAGTTTAGGAAGTATAACTGCTTCGATGTTGTGGCTGGGTTCAGCAGGATGTTTCTGTCAGGTTTGACATCCGAGTTTCTCGAAGAGCTTTGGATTAGGAAGTCTTTGGCGTCGGTGTCAGCGGTGTAGCTCGGAGTGCTCTGTGCTGGCAAGGAGATCTTCTGGTTAGCAGTTTTTCTAGAGGTAGAATTCAGAAGCAGCAGAGTGGATCCATTTCTTCGATGGATTGGTTAGATATGCATAAGCTGTTCTGATTGGTAAAGAGAGAACAGTTTTCTTTGGATATTGGATTGGTTGATCGCAAAAGTGACTTGCGATAGTTGGAGTGTTCTCTTGAGTTATCAGGGGTTTGTCCGCTTCTGGAGGTTGAGTTTTCTTATCAACTGGATTCCCGGAGTGCTACCGGTGGTTCAGTTTAGGAGAAGGATGACTTCTAGAGCAAGGGTTTGGTGAAGCAGCTTAGAATCATGTGGGGACATCTGTGTTTTCTTTTATAGATCCGTTGAACCATATTTCTAAGATGTGTTGTCCAGTTTGTGCTCGAGTTTTTCTTCTATTCCAGATCAGAGTTGTGCAGCGAATGTAGTTTGGGAGTGCTTTTATTTTGTCTTTTCCGAGTAGGAGAAGTAGGTTAGTCTTCTGATGTTTGTGGAGTAGAGTTGGTGTTCTTAGTTTGGGATTGATCTTGAGGAGACCATTCTGTTGGGTTGTTTTGGTCCAGTTTGTTTCTAGAGACATCAGCAAAGGTTGAGCTGATCGGGAGAGATGAAGGTAGCCCAGGATCGTCAGATGTGTTCCGTGGATAAGAGACGAAGGAATTTGGATTTTAGAGTCGGAGATTTGATTTTGGGTAAGTTTTCTTCGATCTAAGAAGCTTTAAGATTGGGTAAGACTGGGTAAGTCAGCTCCGAGATGTTTTGGATCTTTTCTATGTTCTTGTGAGGATTGGTGTTTGATTTTCAAGGTTGAAATGTCAGTTTGGATAACTAGGATTCGATGTGTTTCATGTATCTCCGAGGGAGTACGTGTATGCTTTATATCTGGTTGTAGAACCAGTAGTTCAAGAGGATGTGATTGTTGAGTCAGACTTGTCTGTAGTTTGATATCCTATTTAGCTTTGTAGATCTAGATGAATAGGAGCTCTATAGCTTAGCAGTATAGATTGTTTGGATTCTATAGGGAGAGTATCCCAATATTTATACCGGGGAAATTCATGGAAGTTCTATCCATAATCTTGTCTGGATAGTTAGATTTATTTGTTTGAATGAATTGGTTGCTATGATTGTAAGCATATGATTGATATATGCTTGTGTTTTAAAATAAAATCTTAAGATAGATTATTAAATTACCTTTGCTTTTAAATTTCGAGGACGAAATTCTTTTAAGGGGGGAGGAATGTGATATCCCGGAAATTTGGCAATATAAATTTAATAATCTCTGTTAGAAATTAAATTGATTTGATAATTTTTGATAATAAAATTTTGAGTTGATTTAATAATCTTCTTTTAATAAATATTTAAATTGGTAGATTTTATCTTTTCAAAGCTAATAAATTGTTTTATGTTTATAATATATATAATTGTATATATTGTAAATATATAAGTTTTGGTTTGGAATTTAGTAAATGAATCAATTTTCTAATTCTAATTTATTTTTGAAAAATTTGAAATTTGATATAAATTTAACATTTAACTTTTCAAAGCAATTTAATAAATATCTATATGGTTTGTAAATATTAAAGGTAAATCTAATTTGTTTGAAATTTTATTTAATTAGCTTAATATGAATTTAAATTAGATAAAATAAAAGCTTTGTTTTATTTTCTTTTAAAATATTGCTTGAAATTTATATATAAGATTTAAATTACGATTTACAAATGATCTTAATTTATTGAGTAATAGAAGTAAATTCTAATCTCTTTTATAAATACTTTAAAATTGTTTAATTTGTTATTTTCAAATAGTAATTATAATACTTAGTTTTTATAAACATAAATAGATTTTTAGAAATAGGATTTGTTATTTTTAAATTTAATAAGAGTTATATATGCATATATATATATATATATAACTTGATTTTTAAATTGGATTTTATAATTTAATTTAAATTTGAATTTGGGTTTAATGTTTTGAATTTAAAAGAATAAATACTTAAAAAAATTTGAATAAGCTTTTATTTATAAATTGTTTTGTTTCATTTCTCTTTAAATAAAAAAGGAAATTTATTTATACATAAGAAATAAAATGAGATTTAAAAGCTTTTACAAACATTTTAAAATAAAATAAAATATTTAAAGAGACATGTGTAAATCTCTTAACACCCTAATTGACATATGTTAAGCCATAAAGTTATCATTGTGATAAATGTTTAAAATTAGAACAAGTGTCCTCTTAAATTTTTCATTTTTCTTTTGTTTTATTTAAATCATTTTGTACTTATATAAACATATTTATTCTCACCTCATTTTCTTTTTTCTATTCTTCTTCAAAAAAAAACATGAGAAATCTTCAGCCAACATTTAAACCAAGATCTAAAAAATCTGAAAATCATCTTCTTCAAAAACAGAATTCTGTTCAAAACAAATCTGTAATTTCCCCTCAAAACCCAAACCTAACAACTAATGTTTCCTCTAAACCAAAATCATCTGAATCATACTCAAACTTGAAATGAAAATAATAAACCTATAGCCCTTCAAAACATCAACCTGAAGTGCAAATCAAAGTTTAACCTGAAGCTCTCTTCTATATCCTTAACCTGAAATCAATTTGCAATAATAAAAACCTGCATGCAACTGCAACTTCATCCAAAAGCTTGCATTTTCTTTTTTTTCTAGAAACACGCAAATTGTAGAATCAGGAAGCAAAGCATTGTACAAAAACAAGATGAAAGTTTTTAAAAAGCAAACTGAAGTTTAAATCCATAAGCAAAACAAAGGAGCAACTTGAAGTTTTCAGTTCAAAGCATTCAGGTTCAAGCTTTTCAAAAAACAAGGGCTCTGCTCATAAAATTACTGTGAGTAACATTTTTATTTAAATTAATTGAAGTAAATATATTTGTTGATTGTTTCCTGAGAAAATCATGATTTGTGTGTGGATGAATATGATGAAATTCTGTGTATATGCACGAGTTTTCTGAATATATGCTTGCTATTGAAAATACGTCCTTGCCTGTTCTAGCATTCCAGGTTTAAACTCTGATCAAAATCATGACATTATAAGCTAATCTATGTTAAGAATTAAGATGTAAACAAAAAAATAGCTGTGAACATAAGTTAAAAGTTTAAAGTTTTATTTAATATGAAAAAAGTTCTGTACTGTCTCTGGAAACATAAAATAACAGAACAAATTATATGAAAGTAGAATTTAAATTTTCCAGATTCATTGATTTAAGATTTTAAACCAATTACATAAACTAAAACTTGAATTCTAAAACTAAAATCAGAAAATTTAGTTTTAAATTGGAAGAGCATTTCTGGTTTGTCTTGAAATGGTATTTTGGTGTGTAACTGTCAATCTAAGTGGCTGGGATGGCCAGCGGCTTCTCTGGTGATGGAGTGATGATCGAAGATGCAAGGAAAAATAGATGGAGGTGAATCTGAGCATTGAGGCAATAATGATTTGGGATTGAAATTTATAACCCTAGTTTCTTAATTGATCAGTAATTTGATCGCCGCAATTTCTAGAGGCAACCGAGCTGTTCCAGATTTAGGGTGATGATTGATGGGGTGTGGAAGTGGTTGTGGCCGGAGGTGAAGCTCCCGTGGTGATCAGATTTTGGTGTTGAAGCGAATTACAGTTTTGACATTGCTTCCTGTTTTGAGCTCGAATGCTCGTTTTTGATTTTGAGCTTCTGCAAGTTGTTTGATGATCGGAATGGTATTGGGTGATGATCGACGACTTGCGCGAATGGTCGCGAGAGGTCGGAGTTGACGGCAGGGTTGGTGCAGGTGCACGAAGTTCTTGGTGTCAGCTGATGGTTTGGGGAAGAATGGATGCTCGTGTTTGTATCGGGTTTTTTCTTGAGTTGCTCGAAGCATTTGGATGTTGAACTCGAAGTCAGGGATGTGTGGACTCGGGTTTATGTTTGTTACAGGTTTATGTGTAAACCTGTCTGTACCTAAAAGATTTAAATAAATGCAAATGGAATGTTACTCGAGTTTACTCGATTTTATTTAGTGTTTTACTCGAGTTATTTTAGTGATTTGTTCGAGCTAAATTAGGTTAGGCTCGAATAATTTAATTGTGTGTTGCTCGAGCTAGTTTTGTACAGGTTAGAAATCCTGTTATCTTTTCAAATTTAAACTGAAATTTAGTGTTAAACAAAGATTTAAAGTATGTTTTAAATCTAATTTTAAATTATGGATTCAAGTTTAATTTGAATCATAGTTGGAAATGAACAAGTTATTAAATTCAAATTTGTTTAAAATACTTTAAAGGGGTTTATTGTTTAAAAATGTTTTTAAAGAAATTTGAATTTAAATTGGAAAGTGAAATATAAAGAAATGTTTTAAACAAATTTTAAACTGATTCAAATCTGAATTTGAATCTTTGGTTTAAAATAAATTTAAGTTTTATAAATTTAAGTGTTTAACAATTTTGAATTTTTTTTAAAAAAGAAGAAATTGTTTTAAACTCTTGTGAAATTTCTTTTATAAGAAAAGTATTATTTATCATGTAAATTTAAAGGTTTTAAATTGATTTTAAAACTTGTTGAAATTAAATTATAATTTAATGATTTGTATTTCATTTAATTATTAGGGTAATTAAATGGACAATTAATTTATTTAATAAATTAATGAAATAGATAATTACTTAAAGTAATTAAGGGTTTAATCTTAAAAGTTTAAGATTGATTATTCTTAGAATAATTAACTTGTAATTCAAGAATCATTAATTAAATAAGATTAGATTTTAATTAATGATTAGTAATTAATTAATCAAGTAATAAAGGATTAATTAAGTTACAGTTAACACTTAATTAATTAAATAATTAGGGGTTAATTAATGGGCTATTAATGGATTATTAATTTGTAATCAATAATGATTAAAATAAGTTAATTACTTTAAATAATTAATGAATTGTTAATAGTTAATAAAGGTTATTAACTAAGGATTATTTAATAATTAATTAATGTGATTAATTTTTAATAGTTAATTAGATTAATTAATTTGAGGATAATCATTTGTGTAAATTGTTAAGTATAATTACTTATGGAAGTAATTAAGGAATTAATTACTTATTGTAATTAATTGAGTTTAATTTGATTAGATTAAGTTAATTAATTCAGTTTAATTAATTTAGAATAATCATTTGATGATTTGTGAGGTATAATTACTTAATGTAATTTAATGAAGAGAAATTACTTAGGAAAGTAATTAATGGGTAATTACTGGATGTAATTAATTGAAAGTGATTTGATGATGATGTATTTTGAATATAATTACTTTGTGAATTAATCAAGGGATTAATTAGAGATAATTAATTAATGAGTAATTAATTTTATTTTGTGAAGTAATTAAGTGTAGTTAATTACTGAATGGGGTTAATCATGGGTGATTAACAATTATGGTTTAAATAAGGATTAATTTCTTAATGTAATTAATTTAAAAAGAAAATATAATTAGAAATCATTAATTATTATAATTTGTGATGTAATTAAGAAGGGAGTATTTGGAAATAATTAATAAATGAAGGGATTAATTAATGTAATTAATTAAGAAGTAATGTAATTAATTTATAATTAATCAATTAAGAAAGTAATTAAAGATTAATTACATTATTTGGTTAAGTATAAATAATTTGAGAAATTAATTAGTGGATAATTACTTGAATGTAATTAAAGGTTAATTAATCATGGATGATTAATTAAAATGAATAATTGATTGATGATTAATTAATTGATTGATAATTAATTAATGATAATGTAAGCAAGATTTATATTGATGAGGTAATTAATTTAGTTTACTTTAAATTAATTAGATATGATGTAATTAATTTAATTCATTTTAAATTAGTTATATTTGGTGTAATTATTAATCATTGCTTATATATGAATGGATGGTATGGATTGCCTTGAATGGTTTGAATCTCAGATATGAGATAAGTGATGTTAAGTGATATGGATGCATTGATTGCATTGTGATGTTGATATGGATTATCTTTGATAATGATAATGTGGATTATCTGTTGTGATGACTATCTATTGTGGTATGTGTATTATCTATCTGTGTATACAGATAATTGAATTGTTTTAAACCTTTAAAACAACTTGGCCTTAAAAGACGCTTTGGATTTCGATGAGACCGGGATCGGGTTTCCAGATTTGGATATCCGAAAACCACATCGATCCAAATTAACGATAGGTTGTGAATCTCATGTGAAGAGTGAAGACTCGAGGTGTAAGAACTATTCGTCAGTTAACTCTGAGGGTGATTCCGAGATGAGTTTGACGGAGTAGTACTTTCAGATTCGAGATGAAGATTTATAATGCAAGGGTTATCCTCGCTAACTCTGAGGGTGATTCCAAAATGAGTGTAACGAGATAATGCCTTCGGTTTCGTTCGAACCCGGAATGAACTTGTATGGATTAAATGCTTTCAGAACATCATCAGGTGGACGATGAGCATTCTAAGAGATGTGTTCTCTAAAGGTAATCGTAGCCTCAAGCCTCATCAACCAGGAATGGCTAAAACAGGGGAGGTGCAGCTAGGCTAAGTGGATCATGCCCAAGTAGGATGAGATTTTCCCCTGTATAGAGGTCCCTTTTATTTCGGCTGTGTGGGCGGTTGGAACGTAAGACAACTGCGGGGTTGTCTTGTTCGGGACTGTCCAGTAAGGGATGGTTCCGGTCTTATGTTGCAGGGGATTGGGAGTGATCCTCGGTACGTTGATCTATGCCACGTACTGTGACGGGCGGTACCCCGGTAGCCCTGCCATTGATGGAATCCAAAATCCAATAAGTGCCAACGGTTTTGATCGTATTACCCACTTTTGTGGCTAGTAGCAGGAATTTAATAATGTGACAATTTCGGCTATTTCATATTTACTTGAAATCCCTAGACCTATTGTAATATCATCGGATTTCCTATCAAATGTTTTGGTTAGCGTAAGGTAAATTTTTTCCATGTTTATGTGTGGGAAGTCTTACGTGATACCTTTTCTTTCAAAGATTTTTCAAAGTTAAGCAACTTTAACCTGTTACTCACACAAGACCAATGTCTGACCCAAACTTTATCTTCTGTTTTCTTAAACTCTTGGGTACTCAAATTTTTACGAGTAGCCAAGGGATTCAGGTTAGCTTTTGACGAATTATGGAGGAGCAATGGAGCAGGAGGCTTCGGCGTTAGATATATAGTTCCGCTGCGTGTTCTCTATGTTGGTATCTCTTGTTTGAGTTGTATTGAATTGTAATAATTAGATAGGTGTTTATAACTGTCTAGTATGTGATGTGTAATTCTGTGTAACTCTGATTAGTGTTGTAAACTATGTAATATTTTTGTTATTAATATAATTTATTCGTTCCGCTGTTGAGATTCTGATGTTGTTCTTCTTTCTTCTTTTCTTTTCTCTTTTCTATCCCTTATTTCTTCAAGATGATGCGATTTTCTGTGGTGAGAAAGTCGGGTCGTCGCAGCTAGTCGCTACTAATCCTGAGGACGATTCCAAAATGGATGTAGTAAGGGTAGTGCCCTCGGTTCCGTTCGAATCCGAGACGGACTTGTATGGATGAATGCTTTCGGAACATCGTCAGGTGGATGATGGGCATTCAAAGTGACATGTTTTAAAAAGGTAATGCTTAGCCTCAAGCTTCATCAAGCAGGAATGACTGAAAATCAGGGGTTATACAGCAAGGCTAGGTGGGTAGCGCCCTTTAGGGTGAGGCCATCCCTGTCTAGATGTCTCTTTTATTCGGCTTAGTGGTGCGGTTGCTGATCCCAACCGTGGGGTGATCTTACTTGGGATTATCCAGTAAGGGGTAGTCCCGGTCTTGTGTTGCAGGGGATTTAAAGTAATCCTCAGTACGGTGATCTAGGCCACGTACTGTGACAAGTGGTACCCCAGTGCCTAGTCATTAGTTGGAAATCCATTCTCCCTACGCGCCTGTACGGTTTTGATTGTTCCCAACAATTGCTGAAATGTGAGATGCAAGCATTTCAGCTAGATTCTATTTTACTTTCTATAGACACTATTATAATATCAGAGGATTTTGATAAAAAGTGTTTTGGCTATCGTAAGGTAAAAACCCGACATGTTTATTTGTGGCGTGGTCTTACGAGATGTTTTTGATTTCAAAGGATTTTCGAAACTTTAATAATCAATTTGAGTGTGATTTTCTCACACTGGTATTCCAGAATGACTCGGGTGTTATTTAACTATAATGCTTAGGTCAGATCGAGTATTATAGAATACAGGAAAAAATGCCGTGGGGCTCAAGAGACGAGCTGGATGGCGATACGTACTTCAGTACTTGATTATTGTTCCGCTGTGTATTCAGTTTTGAGGATACGTTTATATGACTGTCCAGTTGTATGTTATTGACGTTGTTAAACTATGTTGATGTATTCTGATGAAATATATATATATATATATATAACAGATATAGTTTTCTTTTGTGCAAAGATCTGTTATTATCTATTATATTTTATTCCGCTGCGATGGTTAGATTATGATGTTGTGTGATGGCCGCCCATGACTCCTGCACTAAACAAGGAAATAGTGCGCTGTAAGGAGTGCCAGGAAGCCATGGATGATCATCAAGGTAAGGTAAAAAAAATCAGCGGAGTCTATCGTGTTACTCACATCGCAGGGATAAAATACAATAGAAAAGTATACATAGTGAAGCTACATAGAACAGAATCTCATCATACACTACAAACAATTTGATAAAAACATCTGAATAGTCAAGACATCAAGCCTCACTACATAACACTCAGAGAATCATACAAACAGCGGAACATCCAGTGCATATAGTAAGAAAAACAATATGCAAAAGCCTCCAGCTCGTCTTCGTCATCAACAACGTTGGTCACTAAGAACAGCGCCTGTCACCTGCTACCTAGTCTGCCCATCCCAAAACGGATGAACAGCCCAAGGTAATAAGAGTTGAACATAAAACCTTGAGTCAGACAACAGTCTTAGTGAGCGGTAAATCAACTATCAAACATACCAAAATAGCATAAAGGGTAAAAAGGAATAGGTACCCAACCATCCCACTCCACCTCTTTCTACAGTGATAGACCCCGGACCCACTAAGCAGAAATAAACATAGCAAAGCAGACATTTAAAGTAAAACAATTATCACTCGAGTCAAGGTCGATGTTTTCCAAGCACAAACCCCCATGGCCTAAACCAAGATCAGATAAGCACCCACAAAACATCGCACTTGAGACCGAGTGACGATACAACCAAAGCATCCAAACATCCATCACTCTGGCCATCACTGTTATCATTGCCCCGATATCACCGTTAATTGAATGACCGGCTCATTCTTTCATCCGTCCGTCAAGGGCTAATGGTAACCCCGGTTCTAGACAGAACTCCGCACGTCATCGTGACCCGTGCCTAGGACTATCAAATCTGCCCAGCGTACTCTTGCTTTGAGTCTGCTAGAACCTTCAACAACGATGAAATCTCAGCCTCCTAGTCATCCTCCTTGACGACTATTTCCATACTAGCTCAAGCGCCTCTCAAGCCAACCATTATCCACAAACTCGAACCATATCACCGAGTTATCAACATGCTTGGGATGATCCCGTCTGGATTAAACCAAGGCTATCTCACATCATGCTTTGCTTCATCGCATCATAGCAAAGTCCCTTCTCAACATCATCATCAAATCTATCCATATGAGCTTTATCATCCGCTTCATATGCCACAAGCAGCTTTCCTTATTCAAGAGCCTTTCCACTTAGCTTTCGAATCATCTTCGACCAACTTGTCCAAATCAAATCATCAATCGACTAATTTATAACAATCAATCAGATCAATCATTAATCCAAGTAATCAACCATTCAAACGAGATCTAAATAAACAGTTATAACAATAATGGCAATTTCGTGAATAAAGAGTCCAAATCTAACAAGCATGAAATCTAAGTAATATCTTGATGAATGAACTAGCATAGGTTAACATGTAGTAAAATGGATATCAAAACTTTATGAACGATGGATCTACATGCAGACTTAAGAAAATGCATGAAATCACTATCTTTAACACACAAACAAGCCACCGATCCAATATACTCCTTTGGGTCCGTGTGAGAGATAACCACCACTCACCGAATCACCTAAACACCTCAAAAGCAACTAACTTCAGATCTGGACAGCAAAGGATCTAGCTTGATCCGACAAGATTTCTCTTCAAACGATGAAATCTCCCTTCGATGGATGTAGATCTTCAACTTTGGCTCTTGGATCTTCGATTTGATCTTCGATCTTGGATGGATGGAAGTACTAGATTAGAGAAGAGAAAAGAAGTGAAGAAGTGTTGTAGTCGAGCCCTCAAAATAGCAGCACTTCGTCGCTTCAAAATCCGGATCCCAAAAAGTGAGATAAGGCCGTGTATTTATAGGCCAAACTCTTAAGTCGTTCGCCCCCCCCCTTAGGTCGGTCACGACTTAACAAGGCCCCACGACTTACGACTCAAGCCTCTACACATCCTAACTACACACACGGCTTAGCGACCTACGACTTAACACACATGCGACCTAACACTTAGGCGCGGGATACGACTTAGCGACCTAACACACTGCCGCATTTCTACCTAAGTCCTAAGTCGTTTGGACGACTTAATAACCTACCGACTCAACACAGGAGACGACTCAACGACGCAACACAGGAGACGACTCAACGACTTAACCTATTGCCTTAAGTCGCTCGAACGACCTAACTATAACACGACATAGCCGACCTAACCTTAACTCGTTCACGACCTAATCCAACACACGACCTAAGCCTCAACACGAGAATTCCTTAAGTCGCTTACTAACTTAAGCCGTTAACCCTTAAGTCGTTAGTTCCCTTAGGTCGGCCACCCTTATAAGTCGGTCACTCCTATAGGTCGTTCAAATCCTATAGGTCGCTCCATCCTCTAAGTCGCTCCATCGACTTATGCTACAACACGACCCAACCCTGGACGACTCAAACTCCAAACAACTTAAATTCTAAACGACTTAACAACACTAACAACCTAATGACAACAGTTCTACGATTCTTCGATCCGTAAAAATACGGGTCGTTACATTCCCTTCCCCTTAGGAATTTCGCCCCCGAAATTCCAAACAAACAAGTGCAACCAAAACTATTCTGCATGCCTACCATCCATAGCAATCAATAAACCATGTATCCAATTACTAGCCTAGCATGCAGAATTCTAAGACTAGAACAAGTTACAAATTCATGAGATGTCACGACACCTTAGGGCCATACCTCGAAGAGTTCAGGATGAGCTGCCTTCATTCTCTCTTCCTCCTCCCATGTACAGTCATTAACATCATCACTCCATTGTACCTTGAGCAACCTGACTGCCTTCCTCCTAAGCTGTTTCGTGTCCGTTTTCACAACACGAAGCGGCTTACGAGGTCTTCTAACAACTGGATCAACTTCTAAATCTTCACAACTATCAGTAGAACCCACTGTATTCGAGTCGTGCACATACTTCCGTAGATACGATACATGAAAAACATTGTGCACACTCGCCATCTTTTCCGGTAACTCCAATTTATATGCGAGCTTTCCAATTCGCTCGATGATCGGGAATGGTCCTACAAATCTCGGAGTCAATTTCCCTTTCTTCCCGAATCGAATAACATTCTTCAGGGGAGAAATCTTCACAAAAACCATATCACCTATGTCGAATTCCAAATCCTTACGACGCTTATCGGCATAACTTTTCTGACGGTCTTGGGCTGCCTTCATTCGTTGTCGAATGATCTCTATACAATCCGTAGTCTGTTGAATCATTTTTGGCCCGAGTATCAACTTTTCTCCTGTTTCCAACCAACATGTCGGAGAGTTACATGGTCTTCGATACAATGCTTCATATGGTGCCATACCAATACTTGACTAGTAACTGTTATTATACGCAAATTCCACCAAATGAAGATGATCTTCCCATGATCCTCCGAAGTCTAAAACACATGTTCGGAGGAGATCTTCCAAAACTCTGTTGACTCTCTCTGTCTGACCATCTGTTTGGGGGTGATAAGCTGTACTCAAACACAACTCGGTTCCCAAAACTTCCTGGAAGCTCTTCCAAAATCCACTAGTGAACAATGGGTCTCGATCGCTCACTATGCTTTTCGGAATACCATGGAATCGAACTATCCACTTAACATATAGCTCAGCCAATTTCGATGCAGTCCTGGTTGATCGAATAGGAATGAATCTTGCACTCTTAGTCAAACGATCTATGATGACCCAGATCCCTTCATTTCCTGCCCTTGTTCTAGGTAACCCATCAATAAAATCCATCGATATTTGCTCCCACTTCCATGTAGGAACTTCTAATGGCTGAAGCAATCCACTTGGCTTCTTCTGCTCGGCTTTTACCAACTGACAGTTCATACATTTGGAAATAAACTTCCCAACATCCTTCTTCATACCTTCCCAGTAATAGGTTCTCTTCATATCCCGGTACATCTTATTTCCACCTGGATGAATTGTCAACTTAGAGTGATGACTTTCCTTCAGAACTTCATCTCTCAATTCATCTATATCGGGAACAACTAATCATCCTTGTTTCCGAATCCAAACCTCTCGATCGACCTCGAATCCTTTATTCTTCTCTGGATCCAATCCAGATTCCAAATCATGGATAATCTTGACAAGCTTATCGTCTCGCTTTTGGCTCTCGCCAATTCTTTCCACAAGATTAGGTCTTATCGATAAGTTTGCCAACATCTCAGGTTCCAATTCACATCTAGGCCTGAAGTCAAATCCAGCCAAATACTCGAGACTCTTCCATTCTGAAAACATGGCTCCCAATCCTGCATGTCTTCGACTTAACGCATCTGCCACTGCGTTACCTTTTCCCGGAGTATAGGCTATACCAAAATCATATGATGCTAAAAACTCTAGCCATCGTTGCTGCCGGAGATTCAAATCTTTTTGGGAGAAAAGATACTTCAATGACTTATGATCTGTAAACAACTCGAATCGAACTCCCAATAGATAATGTCTCCACATCTTCAGAGCAAATACAATTGCCGCCAACTCCAAATCATGAGTCGGATAATTCCTTTCATGCGGCTTCAGTTGTCGACTTGCATATGCAACAACTTTATCCTTCTGCATTAGCACTGCTCCAAGTCCAGTACCACATGCATCGGTGTAAACCACCATCTCATCATTTCCACTTGGAATAGTCAAAACAGGAGCACTTGTTAGTCGCTCTTTCAAGATTCTGAAAGCTTTCTCACACTTAGCATCCCATCTGAACACTTGGTTCTTTTTCGTCAATCCTGCTAATGGTGCAGCTATCTTGGAAAAGTCTTTGATAAATCGACTATAATATCCTGCTAATCCAAGAAAACTTCTCACATCAGATTCATTCTTAGGTCTAACCCAATCCTGGACTGCTGCCACCTTGGCGGGATCAACCGCTATTCCACTTCCATAGATAACATGGCCTAAGAACCTCACTTCGCTCTTCCAGAAGTGACACTTCGAAAACTTAGCCCTCAGCTGTTGTTTCCGCAAGATTTCCAAAACAATACGCAAGTGCATCTTGTGCTCTTCTTCAGTTCTGGAATAAATCAAAATATCATCCACGAACACAAGTACAAACTTGTTCAACTGATCCCTGAACACTCTATTCATAAGATCCACAAAATATGCTGGTGCATTGGTCAATCCAAACGGCATTACCAGCCACTCATAGAAACCTGATAGTGTCCTAAAAGCAGTCTTCGGCACACTATCCTTTGCCACTCTCAACTAGTGAAATCCCGTTGCCAAATCCATCTGAGAAAACACCTTAGCTTCGTGAAGATGATCAAACAAGTCATCTATTCTCGGCAATGGATACTTGTTCTTCTTAGTCACTTTATTCAGCTCACGATAATCCACACACAACCTCAACGATCCACCCGCTTTGGTTTCAAACACAACTGGTGCACCCCATTCGGACACACTATGCCGAATGAATCCTTTTTGTAAAAGGTCATCAACTTGCACCTTCAACTCTTGCTGTTCCCTAGGCGTCATTCGCCTAAGAGGCATCACAACAGGTCTAGCTCCTTCAACTAGATCGATACGAAACTCGATCTCTCTATGCGGCGGTAACCCTTTGACCTCATCAAAGACATCCTCAAATCCATTCACAATAGGCACCGATGACAGTCCATCCCGTGGAACAACTAGCGAATACATGAAGCTCATTAAGACGCCTTCTTCATGCTTACATCGTATCACAACCTTTCGCCCCTCCACATTCTCGACTGTCACCTCCAGCCTCTTACAATCAACCCTTGCCGCATACTTCCTAAGCCAGTCCATACCCAAAATAATTCTGAACCCCGCAAAATTCAGAACAAAACAATCACAAACAAAAGAGCAATCATGACTTGACACAACCAGACCATGGCATACCATACACAAACAAGACGAACCCCCAACTGGATTAGTCACAACCAATGGTCTATCAATTATATCCGGTTCTAAAACCAACCGGCCTACAAGTTCACTACAAACAAAGGAGTGCGACGCCCCAGTATCAAATAACACTCTAACTGGAACACTACAAATGGAAAGAGTACCTTGTACCACCACACTCTTTCCTTTCTCTTCTGCCATAGGAGCTTTCGAAGACGATGGCACAGCCCCCAAAGCATAAGCTTGCACAATCTGCTTGTCCTTCCTCGGTTCTGGACAATTCTTCCTGATATGCCCCAATTTGTCACAGTTGTGGCACTTCACCGGCACTCTCGGATTCTTACAATCTCTGGAGAGATGGCCCTTCTGTTGACAATTATAGCAGGTCACCTTGCCCTTCGGCTTCTTCTGGCCATCCTTACCCTTCTGTTGCTGCTGCTTTCTCTTCTTGTTTCCACCCTGCTATGGTTTAGATTACTCCTTAGTCACAGCAACAACAGATCCTTCCTTAGGAAACAGATTCTCGTGCCTGAGAGCTTTCTCCACAAGCTTCTCAAATGGATCGTCCAGATGATCCACCAACCGTCTCCCAAGATAAGTGTCCAAGCTTGTCACAAACTTCTCATTCTTCTGATAAGGAGATTCAATATACGACCGAGCATACTTGGACAAGGCTTCAAACTCCGAAACATACTCAAGAACTGGTCTTCCACCTTGCTTGAGTTCCACAAATTTCTTAAACAGAACGGATTTCTGAGCTGTAGAAATGAACTTAGCCTCAAATCTAGCTTGGAATTGCTCCCAACTAATTTCTTCCTCTGGAGTATCAATAGTGATAGAGTTCCACCAATCAGAAGCTCTTCCCTGAAGCTGTCTTGATGCAAGCTTCCTTTTGGTTACATCCTCGATTCCCAAATCACCAAAGATCCTTCTACAAGCATCTATCCATCTCTGGACTTCTATGGTTAATTCTGTTCCCAAGAAAACCTTTCCTCCAAGAGCAGTATAGCCTTTACATAGCTTAGCAAAATCCACCTGTTTTGAAGTTTGAACTTGAACTCCAACATCTACCGTTGGCCCTGGAGCTGGCATCCTTCTCATAATCGAAGTCATCATAGCCTCGAACATAGCAACATAATCAGTAGCCCCCTCAGAACCACGGCCTTCCCTAGCAGCTGGTCTCCCTCTTCGACTCATTCTTAATATCTATAAAAGAATGATTAGTACACCTTGAGAAACAACTGCATAAGAGGTTCTAATCCTTCTAAACTACTATATTATATATAGTAACCATCCTTCAAAATACAATTACGTCTCTCATACGTGGTTACGTCAGCGAGCGTTGGCTAAAATCGATTAACCAAAGCTTTGATACTAAATGTGATGACCGTCCATGACTCCTGCACTAAACAAGGAAATAGTGCGCTGTAAGGAGTGCCAGGCAGCCATGGATGATCATCAAGGTAAGGTAAAAAAACAGTGGAGTCTATCGTGTTACTCACATCGCAGGGATAAAATACAATAGAAAAGTATACATAGTGAAGCTACATAGAACAGAATCTCATCATACACTACAAAACAATTTGATACAAATATCTGAATATTCAATACATCAAGCCTCACTACATAACACTCAGAGAATCATACAAACAGCGGAACATCCAGTACATATAGTAAGAAAAACAATATGCAAAAGCCTCCAGCTCGTCTTCGTCATCAACAGTGTTGGTCACTAAGAACAGCGCCTGTCACCTGCTACCTAGTCTGCCCATCCCAAAACGGATGAACATCCCAAGGTAATAAGAGTTGAACATAAAACCTTGAGTCAGACAACAGTCTTAGTGAGCGGTAAATCAACTATCAAACATACCAAAAGAGCATAAAGGGTAAAAAGGAATAGGTACCCAACCATCCCACTCCACCTCTTTCTACAGTGATAGCCCCCAGACCCACTAAGCAGAAATAAACATAGCAATGCATACATTTAAAGTAAAACAATTATCACTCGAGTCAAGGTCGATGTTTTCCAAGCACAAACCCTCAAGGCCTAAACCAAGATCAGATAAGCACCCACAAAACATCACACTTGAGACCAAGTGACGATACAACCAAAGCATCCAAACATCCATGACTCTGGCTATCACTGTTATCATTGCCTCGATATCACCGTTAATTGAATGACCGGCTCATTCTTTCATCCGTCCGTCAAGGGCTAATGGTAACCCCGGTTCTAGACAGAACTCCGCACGTCATCATGACCCATGCCTAGGACTATCGAATCTGCCCAGAGTACTAGACCATCAACTATTAGTCTTGGGACTATCGAATCTGCCCAGCGTACTCTTGCTTTGAGTCTGCTAGAACCTTCAACAACGATGAAATCTTAGTCTCCTAGTCATCCTAGTTGACGACTATTTCCATACTAGCTCAAGCGCCTCTCAAGCCAACCATTATCCACAAACTCGAACCATATCACCGAGTTATCAACATGCTTGGGATGATCCCGTTTGGATTAAACCAAGGCTATCTCACATCATGCTTTGCTTCATCGCATCATAGCAAAGTCCCATCTCAACATCATCATCAAATCTATCCATATGAGCTTTATCATCCGCTTCATATGCCACAAGCAGCTTTCCTTATTCAAGAGCCTTTCCACTTAGCTTTTGAATCATCTTCGACCAACTTGTCCAAATCAAATCATCAATCGATTAATTTATAACAATCAATCAGATCAATCATTAATCCAAGTAATCAACCATTCAAACGAGATCTAAATAAACAGTTATAACAATAATGGAAATTTCGTGAATAAAGAGTCCAAATTTAACAAGCATGAAATCTAAGTAATATCTTGATGAATGAACTAGCATAGGTTAACATGTAGTAAAATGGATATCAAAACTTTATGAACGATGGATCTACATGCAGACTTAAGAAAATGCATGAAATCACTATCTTTAACACACAAACAAGCCACCGTTCCAATATACTCCTTTTGGGTCCGTGTGAGAGATAACCACCACTCACCGAATCACCTAAACACCTCAAAAGCAACTAACTTCAGATCTGGACAGCAAAGGATCTAGCTTGATCCGACAAGATTTCTCTTCAAACGATGAAATCTCCCTTCGATGGATGTAGATCTTCAACTTTGGTTCTTAGATCTTCGATTTGATCTTCGATCTTGGATGGATGGAAGTACTAGATTAGAGAAGAGAAAAGAAGTGAAGAAGTGTTGTAGTCGAGCCCTCAAAATAGCAGCACTTCGTCGCTTCAAAATCCGGATCCCAAAAAGTGAGATAAGGCCGTGTATTTATAGGCCAAACTCTTAAGTCGTTCGCCCCCCCCCTTAAGTCGGTCACGACTTAACAAGGCCCCACGACTTACGACTCAAGCCTCTACACGTCCTAACTACACACACGGCTTAGCGACCTACGACTTAACACACATGCGACCTAACACTTAGGCGCGGGATACGACTTAGCGACCTAACACACTACCGCATTTCTACCTAAGTCCTAAGTCATTTGGACGACTTAACAACCTACCGACTCAACACAGGAGACGACTCAACACAGAAGACGACTCAACGACTTAACCTATTGCCTTAAGTCGCTCGAACGACCTAACTATAACACAGCATAGCCGACCTAACCTTAACTCGTTCACGACCTAATCCAACACACGACCTAAGCCTCAACATGAGAATTCCTTAAGTCGCTTACTAACTTAAGTCGTTAACCCTTAAGTCGTTAGTTCCCTTAGGTCGGCCACCCCTATAAGTCGGTCACTCCTATAGGTCGGTCAAATCCTATAGGTCGCTCCATCCTCTAAGTCGCTCCACCGACTTATGCTACAACACGACCCAACCCTGGACGACTCAAACTCCAAACAACTTAAATTCTAACCGACTTAACAACACTAACAACCTAATGACAACAGTTCTACGATTCTTCGATCCGTAAAAATACGGGTCGTTACATGTTGTTTTCTACTTTCTTCTTCTACCGCTTCTTCTTTAACCCAAATGGTTCATATTTCCGTTCATCTTGAGTTGAATGATGGAGAATAGTGTCGACTCAAGGGGTACGGATGTGCGGGTTGTCTCATTTGGTATCAGAGCAGGGTTGGTGATAACCTTGGCTCTAGTGGGGATTACCCATTGAAAATAGAGTCTGTAATACTCTAGAAATGAGTTTGAGCATATTAATAGATATGAATGCGTATTTGTTAGTGAATATAAATTGTTTTAATATTGTGTTGACATATTGGTTAAGTGGAATATGAATTCTGATCGAGTAAGTTGGACGCTATTCGAGAAGAGTTTATAAACACCTAGCACGATAAATTGACACAGTATTGGTTTAAAGGTAGGTGAATGAAATAATTTTACCCAAAATATATTTTGATATAAAGGAAATATTTTCTTAAATTGTTATATAACTTGGATGTTTAGATAATAATATTTTAAACAAATAAGATTATAAAAATGGGAATGACTTGGATAATCAAATAGGAATTTGTATGAGCATAAATTATACAAATGAATTATAATTAAAATTTGACTTAAATCAAATCTGCAAATTTAAAACCCCGGAGATTTTGGAAGTGTTTTTCGAAGTGTTTTGAAGACAAATAATAGCATTATTATTTTAAAAGTATTTCTGAAAGGAAATTATTCCAAATAAATTTTGGAAAGGGAAATAGCATTAAACTCACTTCGGTCGATGGAAAATAACTTCGGTGATGACTGCAGATGTTCATTTTCGAGTTTCTAAGTGACGGGTTGCTGCCAAATTGATTTATTCAAAAGAACTAGTTTGTTTTTGAAATTTCAAAGGAAATTCGTTGGGGATAAAAACCAGGATTGGTTTAAAAATTTGAGAAATGTGATTTTGGGATGATTTGAACTAAAAGCCGGGTGTTTGAAATCCTGAATCCTTATTTTAATTGAAAATCCTGATGACATAAGTTATAAACTTGTAAAGTTGAGATGATTTTTAAATAAGGAATGAAAATATGAGCTTTGAATGGTGGAATTAAAGTTTAAAGTGAAAATTTAAAAATGAAATTAACTTGGATTGAGGAAGAAAATTGAATCAAATTGAATTAAATAAATCTGAATTAAAATAGAATTGAATTGGAATAAAAATTCAGTTGAGTTATAGGTGATATTGAACGGAATTAGATCCTTACTTAAATAAATGGAAGTAAGTTGGATAAGAAATAAGTTGGATAAGAATTGGATTGGAATAAATGAATTAGAATAACTTATAAAAGAATTAAAAATTCATGGAATAAAAATATGCTTGGGTTATAAATAAGCGTAAATCTTGAGTTAAAAATAAAAGATGAATATATTCAAGCCTAGAATGAATGAAAATGTGTAAAATAATAAGTTGTGACTTATAAAATTGAAAAGTGGAATAGAAAACCAAAAATAAATATTGTTTGATGTTTTGGAAAATGAAACAAAAATCCAAAATTGAATTATAAAATAAATTGAACTTAAGAAATTTAAATGAAGTGATTTTTGAGCTTAAAAATCAAGTATTGAATTATATATAGATGGAGGAGAGTTGAATTGAAGTCAACTTAAACTAAGTTTAATGATATTGGGTTGGGTTTAATCAAGTGAAAATAAAATTTAACTTGGAATAAAGTGAAGAAATTAAAATTTTGAAACTTAAATGGATTGTGATTGAATGGGAAAAATAATAATAAATAAATTGGAATTGAATTGGATGGAGAAATTAAATTGTGGAAAATTTAGTTGATGGTGATTTGAAAGAAATAAAATTTAATTGACTTAAGCTAAATAAATTATTTGATAGAGTATGTTAATAAAATTTAACTCGGTTAAATGAAATGGATTGTACGTTAATAATGAAGTTTGGAAATAAACTCGAATTATAAATAGAATTCGACCTGGATTGATAATGAATTAAAATAGTGGAGATGTTGTAAAAATAAAATGGAATTGGATTAAAGTGGTAATGGTTTGTATTGCAAATAAAATTTAAGTAAGTAGAAATAAATTAGAAATGACCTTGTTATTAACAAAATAAATTCGGGATGAATTGAGTATGGAAATTAAAATTCATAATGGATTGAGTGAATAAACTAATTGTATTGAATAAATAAATGGATGGAATTTGATTAAATAAGAATCAAATGAAAGATGGAAATAGAACTTGTTGCAAAAAGAAATGGAGGTTGGTTGAATGAAATGAACATATGCTATAATGTTAAAAATGGAGTAGTTTTAGTCGCAACAAGTTAATAAGAAATGAAATTGTTAAGGAGTTGAAATAACTTAAAGACAATAAGAGATATGGAATGTTTTCAAGTTTAATAGAATGGTTTCAAATGAAATGAGTGCGGATAAGAAATGAAACGCAAATGAATGGATCGTGAATAAAATTGAAAAGGAAAAAAATTGAAATGGAATGTGTCGAGCTAAATAAAATGGTTGTGAATGAATTAAAATAGAAGGAATTAAATATAAATTGAGTTGGAATCAATTTAAAATGGTTATAAGCTTAAGTAATTATTTATTCATTTGAATATTGTTGAATTGCATAAGAAAATGCCGTTCGATGAAAACGAGATTAGATAAATTCCTATGAGTTATTAGAAGTGAAATAGGATAATTTTGAAATCAATTGGAATGAATATGAGTTTGTTTTCCTTAGAATGAATTAAATATAAGTGAGTAAGTTGTAAATCACTTAAACTGAATGGAATGGTTTGAGAATTGGTTGTAGGCAATTGTAATAAGTGTCGGAACCTTGTATGTGCTTATGGAAATTATATAACATGCATTATATGTGAAATTTATGTGTTAGCTATATTAAAATAAGTGAAATACTAGTAAATTGCATATATTTAGCACTTACATGTTTTAGTTGAGTAAGTACAGGTTCAGGGAAGCCATTGGGCTGGATTTGATCATGCAAAATGCTAACTAAAAAAGCCGCTTGCTTAAAAATGCTAAATAAAGGTACGCCTATGCAATAAAAATAGGAAATATGAACTGTTTTTGTTTTTCCGACCGGGTGGGTCGATGTATATATATTTATATCCCTTGTCAAATTGCAAAAGCTCCTCCGTACAAAGGAAACTCTACCAAAAAATTTCAAAAATTTAGGGAGCTAGAAATTTTTTTTGGAAAATTTTTTGTTAGCGACAAAATGATTTCAAAATCGGAATTGAATAAGGAATTTTGGAAATGGAAATTGGAACTAATTGTTTAGTTGAAACTTTTGAAAGGAAATGCACAAAATGATTTTAAATGTTGTAATTGGACATTATTGCTAAATAGGATATAGGTGTGTTAAGGCAAAGGATAAATGGATGTTTTTAATTTCAGAAGATAATTTGAATTGCCCGACTAAAAAGGTATGTATTTAAATTTCTGTATGAAATTTGATTGGGTTTTTGATCTAGCCACTTGGCCTTTTGTTTTCTTTTGGAATTTGGGAGCCCGTAGAGGCATTTTGTAGTTGTACCGAGCTAGCCGCGCAAAGGAGACGCTGACGAAATTTTTAAAAAATTTAGGGAGTTAGAAATTTTTTGAGAAATTTTAAAATTTTAAAACTTGGTTTTGAATTATAATTTGAATGGTTGAAAAAGTAAAGTTATTTGGGAACTATGGAAAAGTTTGGAAAGTTAGTAAGATGGATAGTGTGTCTTTAATAAAGATTGTTTGGTTGTTGCTAAAAGCTGTTTGGTTTTGGGAAAATAGTAAGCGGGTATTGGACCATTCTTCTTATGTAGTAATTTCGGCGACGAAATTATTTTAAGAGGGGAGGAATGCGACGACCCGGAATATTGGACAATTTAAATTGAGATATTTAATTGATTTTAATATTTAAAAGTTAGTTTGTAACTTCAATTTCTAATATCACCTTTATTTGGGAATTTAATTATTGGATTTAATTACTTGAAATTGGGTAAAAATGTTGAATCTAGAGTTTTAAGCCTATTAAAAATAATTTAAGGGTTTGTAAAATTTATATTGATAATACTGAAGATAAAATGTTAAAATTGAATTTAAAGGTGATTTGTTCGGTTTTGAAAAAATGTCGTTTAAATTAATATTTAAAAATAGCCATCCGAGGCACGTTCTCGGATTTCGACGAAACCAGTTCCATTGGATCTGTAATATTGTATTATTATCGGATTTCAATTTCCGTAGCATTCGGAGTTGTCGTGTGATCGTACGAATAGCAAACGTGCTGAATTTTTTTATCTAAATTTAAAATAAACAACTGGTCCATAAAGCTATCTTCTCCATACGATCAAGTTAGGATTTGAAATCTTTTCCATTGCGTTCGAAATAGGGGTATAACATTATAAATGCCTGGCGGCATACCTCGATAGGGGTTTGGGATTTTATGTTGCCATATATGAGATATTTTTAATATTATAATATATATATTCAAAGTCAAACGTCATTATCTCCTAGTCAGCCTATCTTCCTCTCGAAGACTCAACTCTTCAATTTTATAAAGCAAGGCTTATCTTCTTTCAGATAACTGAAATTGACGAACAAAAATGGCTGAACATAAACATTTTTTGAAATTGAAATCGCGGCCCCTCTTAATTCTTCTTCCTTACTAGTTCGAAGCCGAGGCTTCCTGCTCTTTCAATTCACATCAAAGCCATGCCGTCTTCAATTTCAAAATCGAATTCAAAAGCAACCAAAAAAAAAAAGAAATCATCTCGTTCCGGATCTAAATGAAATTGAAAATCAATTCGAACGTTTCGAAATCGTTCAAGGACAAGGGAAGGCCGTGAGTTCCTGAAGGAGTTCGGCGATGGCCAGGGGTATGGGGCTCGACTTGATCGATGGTCGCATGTGCCTTGGGGGTTCGCGCTCGATCCGCGACGTGGTGGAAGGCGTCTTGGCAGCAGTTGGCGACGAGATAAGGTCACGATTGGTTGAGGGCAAACGCGCACGGAGATGTTTGGAATCGAGTCCAAGGCAGTGCTGCGATGCGCGATGGTGAGGCGTTGGCAAACTCGATGTTGCCGCCTGGTGGCGAGAAGAAGATGAACGAGAGGAGGACCACATGCGGTGACGTCTCGACTAGGGTTCCATCCAATTTCGAATTAGGCTGAAAGGTATAAAAACAATTTATTCTTCGATTTAATTTTTTTTATGTTTGTCTAAGTAAATACAGAGAAAGAAAAAAAAATATATGATTGCCACAGTAGTTGATTTACAGTAAAGTCTGGATGTAGATTTTATTTTTATACAGAAAACAGATTTTTAAATATATATATTTGTACACACGCTTTTAATTTTAAATATTAAAGGCATTTCTATAATTAGATTTTTGAAAATCTATAAAGGATATTTTTATAAGTATATATATATATATATGTAAATGATTTCAAAGGAAAATAAAAACACAAATTCACATCTTTTAACGTACCAGGTATTTTAAAAATATGTATTTAGGGTTATTTATTTATTTAATAAGCTTATTTAGCTATTTAGTTGATAAAATAATTCATCAAAAGGAAAATTTGTTTAAAACTAAAATTTTTGGTTGAATTAAAATAAATAAATAATAATTGATTGATCGACCAATTAGAGTATTAATAAAACCTTATAATATTTGTTACAAGGTCAAAAAAATCATGAATCAAGTCAATTGGAGTGGATTGCAAAATCAAAATAAAAATCAAAGGTGAGTTAATCTCACTCATCTGGGTTTATTTAAATTTAAATGGTTAAATTTAAATGGTTAGATTTAAATGATAGAATTGAATTGATGTGCTATATTATACATATAGTATATATTGGAGTGATTGATTTCCTGCATTATATAGCGGATGAGACCCTTGCGCCGCATAACAGCGGATGATATTGTATTTAAAACCCATATACTACGATATTCCATCTCGAAGTGGAATTGGTATTTTATAGTGCTAACATTTGTGGATGCAAGGAAAGAGGTTGGAGGGAACTGGATTCCTCAAAATTTTATAGATTATTCTAATAATTTCGTATCATGATTATCTGATATTCTGTGATGAATTATATTGATAATTATAAATATTGGATGCTATGGTTGAAATTAATATATTTCGGTATACTGAGTTATCAAAATCTATAGAATTGGATTTTTGAAAGGGAAAATAAAAAGAAAAATCTTTAAGTAAAATAAATATAAAAGTTTGAATAAATTGAAGGATAAATTGAAAAAGAGTAAAAGTGATTTTAAAATTCAAATAAAAAAATTCCGAGTATGGAAAGGGGATTTTGAATAAACAGAGAAATAATGAATTTTAAAACTTAAGTGATATTATTTAAAGGAATAAAGAATTTACTCTAAAACTCAAGGTTTAAATTTATTTGAAATAATAAAGAAGAAATTTGGGATAAATGAAATTGATATTTTCAGTTAAAAGATTTTAAATCATAATAAAGAAATAAAAATCTAAAGTTAATGGGTTTTGAAATAAATGAGTAAGTAAATAAATTTATTTAAAGGTGAAGTAAATTGGAAATCAATTTGAAAATTGATTTAAGTGTTTAAAATTGGAGTTTTAAATGGGAAATGTGACTATGACATTTATAAACTGGGTTTATAAAAGCGAAGCAATATATCAGTAGATATTTGAAAGAATAAATTCACGATGGGAATTTATTAAAGGAATGAGAAATTTTGTTTAAAAATAAATAGTGATTTATTTTTTAAAGGATGTGAAGAGAAGTATTTTTCCCTGGATAGCCAAGTACGTTTCAAAGTAAATTTTTGAATATAAGTTGAAAGTTTTAATGTTTTTTGAAAAGCATGTTTTAGAAAATTTATTGTTTATAAATGTTTAAATTCTAAAGTAAATATTTTCAAATCTATTATTGTAGTAATTATTTAATGGTGAGTTGGTATTTTGATTTAAAAAGAGAAAATCTAATTTTATATTTTATAAAGTAACCTCATTTTCAAATATTATTATAATATATATTTTTAATAAAGTATTGAAGCAGTGTTTAATTTAAATGTTAAAGTATATTTTAAAATAAAGTGTTTTTAAATTATTTTGAAATCTAAAGTTTTGTACTTGGTGTTTCAGTGGAAATAAATATTGGGAATTCATTCCATGAGAAGAGTATGGTTTGAAAATTGTTTTCAAAAAGGGTTAAAATGGAAATATATCTTGCGAAGATATTTTGAGGTTATTAAATAATTTGGAGAAATTATTTATGTTGATGGTTGTCGTGAATGTTAATTGATAGTTAAATAACCGACTATCAATATTGGCCAATGCGCTGATCGTTTCGAAGAGACCGGGATCAGGATTAATTTCTTGAAAACCACTTCGATCCGGTTTGTAAGTTTTCCATGGAAAAACATGTTCGGAGTCCAAGATGGAGCAGTGAAGTGCAAGGGCTAGTCGCTACTAATCCTGAGGATGATTCCAAAATGGATGTAGTAGGAGTAGTGCCTTCGGTTCCGTTCGAACCCGAGACGGACTTGTATGGATGAATGCTTTCATAACATCGTCAGGTGGACAATGGGCATTCTAAGTGATATGTTCTAAAAAGGTAACGCTTAGCCTCAGGCCTCATCAAGAAGGAATGACTGAAAATAAGGGGTTATGCAGCAAGGCTAGGTGGGTAGCGCCCATTAGGGTGAGGTCATCCCTGTCTAGATATCCCTTTTATTCGGCTTAGTGGTGCGGTTGCTGATCCCAACCGTGGGGTGATCTTACTCGGTATTATCTAGTAAGGTGTAGTCCTGGTCTTGTGTTGCAGGAGATTAGGAGTAATCCTCGGTACGGTGATCTAGGCCACGTGCTGTGACAGGTGGCACCCCAGTGCCTAATCACTAGTTGGAAATTCATTCTCCCTACGCGCCTGCACGGTTTTGATTGTGCCCACCTATTGCTGAAACGTGAGATGCAAGCATTTAAGTTAGATTCTATTTTACTTTCTATAGACACTATTATAATATCAGAGGATTTTGATAAAAAGTGTTTTGGCTATCGTAAGGTAGAAACCCGACATGTTTATTTGTGGCATGGTCTTATGGCATGGTCTTACGAGATGTTTTTGATTTCAAAAGATTTTTGGAACTTTAATAATCAATTTGAGTGTAGTTTTCTTACGCTGGTATTGCAGAATGACTCGGGTGTTATTTAACTATAATGCTCGGGTCAGATCGAGTATTATAGAATACAAGAAAGAATGCTATGGGGCTCAGGAGACGAGCTGGATGTCGATACGTACTTTCGTACTTGATTATTGTTCCACTGTGTATTCAGTTTTGAGGATAAGTTTATATGACTGTCCAGTTGTATGTTATTGATGTTGTTGAACTCTGATGATGTATTCTGATGATATATATATAAAATAGATATAGTTTTCTTTCGTGTAATGATCTGTTATTATCTATTATATTTTATTCCGCTGCGATGGTTAGATTTTGATGTTGTTTTCTACTTTCTTCTTCTACCTCTTCTTCTTTAACCCAAATGGTTCGTATTTCCGTTCATCTTGAGTTGAATGATGGAGAATAGTGTCGACTCAAGGGGTACGGATTTGCGGGTTGTTTCACTTTCAAATCATAATACTTTGAAACTCGTAACTTTGAAACATAACTTCCACCACTTAAATGGTTTAAATATTAAAATACTTTATATAATGAAATAGCTTCTTCAATTTCACAAATCAATTCCAAAACAATTCGAATTTCTAAATTTTAATTTTAACCAAATCCTAGATCATAATTTTCAATACGATTCAGTTTCCAATTAAACTATTCCAAATTTTAAACAGAATTGATCCACAGAATAAACCATTTCAAATTCAGTATATTTCAAACTTTAAGTATTCAACAATTTCAAAACTAAGTTTGGTAATTATGATTCAACAATTCAATTTTCTATTATTTAGTTTTGAAATATGTTACATAATAAATCCATAACATTTAAATAAAACACAGTTTACAAATAACTAAATATTTCCTTCAATTTATTTATACTTGAAATATTCATTTAATTCACCTTAACAAAAGTCAAGTTATAAAAATCATACCTTCTAAAATTTCAAATTTAATAAATTTCCCATCAAACATATTTGAGTTTGATTCTTAAATAAATTCAATTTCAAATAAATCTCAAATTTATCTTCCAACCTTAATTTATTTAAATCATTATAAACTCTATATTAAAATATAATTTAAATACTTAATCATATTGTCTTCAATAAAAATCAAACTTATTAGTAAGCTTATTCTATATTAAAACAAATTATACATAGCTCAAAATCAAGGATAAAATAAATTTATATAATATCTAAAATCAATATTAATCTAAAACCATATATTTCTTTACAAAACCATAGAAATCAATTTAAAACATTTTTATATATAGTCCGTGGTGTTTGTATATAATTTTCTATCCTATGGTCAAGTGATACAGATATTTATCATTTCAATCCATAATTTAAAATATAAATACGGTTATATATCATTTCAAACCGTAATCCCGAATGAAATAAAAATCCATAACAACCTGCAGTTTATAACAATATAAAATACAACATCCATTCATCCAATATCAATCATCGAATATTTATCACAATCATCATCCAATTCAATCAATAACATCAATATAGAACAGATAATAAATAACAGGGATCTACTGGCAATTTATATTCAATAATAAATTAAATAACCATTTTATCCAAATAAATTCAAATAAAATGAGATGATGATTCAAAATATGCCAAACAGTCATAAATAAATTTCTAATCATATCATAAATCAATTTTACAAACATAAGAAATTTTAGAAGTTGTGAGTGGGTTAAAACACTCGCCTTTTGAATTTAAATTGAATTTAAATTCAATTTAAACCCAAAATTTGAACTCCCTCAGAATTTATCCAAACTAGCATCAAAACGTCCAGAGTTTCAATACGATCCTAGCAGAGAAAATCGTGCCTGAATTGGACCTCGTATGAGAAAATTATATGCGTTAGAACATTGAACAATTTAATTTAAGAAAATAAATAAAATAACGTCCAAATCCAACACGTCACTACCTCTTCTTCCCAGGAAAAACACGCACTCACCATCAGCCTTCAACATGCTAACCCAGGAGTCAACGAACCAACACCATACTTTGACCATGCCCCAGCGTCGCCTGGTCCGCCTTTACCTCGATCGAACCCCTGCTCTGCGTTCCACTCCCCTAGCCGACCACAACCATGGCTTCGCGATGGTCGAACGTCCACCCCAACGATAGCCGCCGCCCCGAATTTAAAACCCTAGTTGAATTTTTCGCGACCATCTAACCATCGATTAGACAAACCACCCACTCTGATGAACTCCCCTCAGTCCTCTCTGTAGCTTGGTATAGTTGATTCACTGATCGGTTTTTGTTGATCGCAACGAAAGAGAACGGCTAAAAATAGATCAACAATTTCTAGCCATATCGTAATCCAGATTGAAAAATGAATCATATATTTGACTTTCACTCGTCGAGAGCTTCAAATCCTTATATAATTCGATATATATTGAGGAATTTGAAATTTTTGATTTGGTTTTGAATTACAGTTGGATTTGGAATTAAGGATTTGTCTGCCATTGAGGAAGAGTAGCAACAGAAAGAATTGTACATACAGACAAATGAGAATAAGGATTGGCTACGAAATATAACGAGATATTTATAGGTGGGTCAGAAAATAGAAATAATGGATCGGATTTTATTTGAGTTGGAACGATAAACGACCCAAAAAGCTCGTTCTACCTTTGGAACGAAAATGGGTCAATCCATATATCAAAATAGATGTTTTTAAATATTTTAAACGCAATGGAACATGTTTCAAGTCCAAATTCCATTGTAAGTTATGCTAAAATCAAGTTATTTCAAATTGATTTCAATTAATTTAAATTAAAATGATTTCTAGGCATTTTGAGTCCGTATGATCAAACGACAAGTCTGATCGTTACGAAACTTGAAATCCTACAATAATTCACCGTTACAGATCTGATGAAACTGGTTTCGTCGAAATCCGAGTCAGTGGCCAAAATGGTTATTTTCTAATTAATTAATTAAATAAATAAATATTAAATTAAATTAAATCACTTTTCAATTCAAATTTAATTATTTACCATTTCTATCATTTTTGATTACAAATAAACTTATAATTCATTAACCAAGATTTCCATGTCAATCAAATAAGGATTTATTGCATAATTTATAGCATTTACCTTCAATTTAAGTGAATTCAAATAAATTATACTTTTAATTTCAAGTAAATTAATTCAGTTTGTTTTCAATCCCTTTATTCAATCAATCATCATCTTATGGATAATTTGACATTAGTATATATCCAATTACCCTAATATTTTTACAGTCATCAACTAAATTCATATTAACATAGTTTTTAATTACGTTTAATTGCAACGAATTTAAATCTAATTCGATAAATTAAATAAATTGGTAAACAAGTAATGATTATCACCATTTGCCTAATTTAATCCCATTCATACTTTGTTATCAAGCAACAAATATTATAATTACTTATATAATATTGATTTTATCAAATTACAGTTTACTGCGTATTATTTCATCAATTAATATAACTTTGAATTTACTTCCTAATTTACTATTTACAATCAATATAACCTTACAATTGTTTCAATCAATTGGGATTGCACTAAATTAGTTATTTATTAACTTGCATTAATTACCTTAATTTAAATTCAATTACTATTAACAATGTGTTATTTCATTAGTCATTTAAATAATTACATTTGTTTTCCTATATTCACTTTGTAACCAAAGATAGCCTTTCAATCATCTTATTAAATTTGAATTCCATTAACTTATTGATAATTCACTTGAGTTAACATTGTTACATTTCGTTTTAGTTATCATTTCATTATCAAATTACAAAATTTTATTTCTTCCAGATTTAGTTACCAAAATCATATTAAATTTACAACTTTTAAAACATCGGAATTTACAGGTCGTTACAAACCCCACCTTCAATTTTAGGTTTGCATAATGTCTTCCAAGCAATTTTATGAATTTTTCCTTTCCAAAAGAAATCGACACATAACTTTTCCACTTTATTCGACATTGATTGTGGCAAATTGTAAATTAGCACTCAATGCATAACAATCGGAGTTTTAGTACTGTGAATTAACTCCGCTCGCCCCATTATAGTTAAGAGATTGCAGTCCCTACCTTCTAATTTCATGCTTATTCTATGTAATAGGGGTAGACAGTGTGTTGCATGAATATAGTCAGCTAATAATAGGACATCAAGATACTTCATAGGTAATCATGTTCTAGAATCTGCAAAATTACAGCAATTTCAGTTTTACACGTTATACCGACACTGAAAAATATCTGAGACCAGGTTTGGTTTATCTTCAAACCCACAGTTTCTTCCATAGTAGTGAAAATCTTGTTCATGTAAGTAGCATTAATTGTGTTAGCCGATAAAAATATCATAACATCATCAACATATAAAAGATGTGAAATAACTGGTGGTATACTGGAAATATGTTGTAGATAACCATCATAAAATCCCTCTTCCATCGGCAGTGGAAAAATTCCATAGCGATGCAAAATAAATACGGGGAAAGTGGATCCTCCTGCCTGATTGAAAGGAATGAATCCTTTCAGTCTTCTGGAAATCATAATAGAGAATGTAGTCATAGATAAACATTCATAAATAAGCTCTGCTAAGGATGTTGGAAAACATGTAGTTGTAAGCATATGAATTACGAACTCCCGATTAACCATATCATATGCTTTTTGGAGATCAATTCTAGCGCACATTTTATGTTTTTTACCTCACTTATGAAAACTCGGATAAGTTCATGAGCTAATAAGATGTTTTCACCAATGTATCTCCCTGGTATAAAAGACGACTGATTTTCTGCAATTAAATAAGGAATAAACCATTTAATTTGATTACAAATGATTTTGGAAACTATTTTATAAAAGACATTAGCACAAGAAATAGGTCAATAATATGAAATTGTTTGAGGCTTATCCTTCTTAGGGACCGAAGTAATAAAATTATGATTAACCCCTTTTGGTATTTTACTGCTCTGAAAAATTTCTGACACGGTATTTCATATGATTTCCTGCAGGTCAGTCCAGTGCAATTTGTAAAATTTGGAAGAAAATCCATCAGGACCTAGACTTTTTGCATCATCAATCGAGAAGAGAGCTGCTTTAATTTCATCTACAGTTACTGGTGAAGATAAGTATTGCTTCCCACATCATTTACTTTCATTCTAGTGTTAATAGATGGGAAAAAATTGATAATTTCATCATCAAAGAGTTGGTGACTGTAATTCAATGCTTCAGACTTTATATTACTGCAATCATGTGTATAGTGACCTTCCGCATCCATTAAATCCTGAATCTTATTCCTATGTCTATGCATTGACATTTTAGCATAAAAATACTTAGTATTACTGTCACCTTAGCCACAAAACTTTACCGTGTTGTCGTAAAAATTCCTGTTGCTGCTTGAGTAACTCATTCAAATGCTGACCAATCAAAAATACATTAACATATGTACCACAATTTTCCAGATCCTGGTCCACAAGATAAAACATTGTATCAAACTCGGTTTTCGTATTATTTATGTTAACTTCCATAGCTCTTAACCGATACCAGGCCTTTAATTCATTTTTAACTTGTTTCAGTTTGAAAATCAACCTGTGAGCATATGAACCCCAAGTATCTTTTGACAAATCAGTGGAAATGCATTGATTATACCCCTCCCGATAGCACCAATTGTTTATGTATCGAAAAGAAGGATGCTTTTGGTGCTTTTGTTTTGATCTGAATATTACTAGTAGGGGAGTATGATCACTAAATGATGGTGGCAGAGCAATGGTAGTGAATTGTGGGAACAGAGAATAAAAACTGCATTAACTAAAACCTTATCTATGTTGGTCGTAATTCCTCTACGCCTCCATATAAATTCGCAGCCCTGTAAACTAGATTCAACCAATCCACAATTCAAAAGACAGTTCTTAAACAAATTTAAATAGGAGAAAAGGATTGGAAACTTCCTTTTTTGTCCTTTGTGTTAAGAGCATTATTAAAATCCTCGATCACAAGCCAAGGAGAATCTATAGATAAGGCGTTGTCCTGAAGCAAGTCCCACAGCTTTTGGCACTACGAAAAAGAATACTAGCATAAATACATGTACAATAAGATTGCAGACCTCCTTTGTTCGATAATAACATGGTAATATGTGTTAGAATTCTCTAAAATTGGTGAATGAGATATGTCCCACATCGTCAAAAATAAGTCCTTATTCTTGTTTGTATAGTGTATTCTCAATCCCTATATTGGCCCTTAGGGTCAGGTAATTTTGTACGAGGGGAGGACCTATATGGCCATGGACTAACACACACGCGCGCGCCACCGCCTGTCTGTCCGACTGAATCAGGCCGGGCCGGGTGCGGGTGTAATAAGAGTGGACCGTGTTATATTTTTGCTGTACAAAAGTGAACGATTTTCTGCCATTTAAATTCAAAAGAAGTGACTACTGGATTGGACACGACTTTCTGGCCATTGTAAACGAAGAGGCGCGACTGTTGCGAACAGCAACAGTTTTTAGCCGTTGCAAAACGAAGGGGCGCGACAGTTGCGAACAGCAATAGTTTTCAGCCATTGCAAAACAAAGAGGCGCGACTGTTGCAAACAACAACAGTTTTCGATCGTTTCAAAATAAAGAGGCGCGACTGTTGCGAACAGTAACGCTTTTTTTCGTTGCAAATGAAGGGATGCTACTTTTCTCAACAGGTGTAGCCATTGGAAATTCGGGTATAAATAAGGAGGAAACCTGATCACTTTCCTCACTCAATCAATTCCGAATTTTCTCTTCTTCCTCTTTGTTTCTTAATATCTACAATCCGTGCGCTTTTGCATATCACACAGAAGATCATCCACATCACTATCTCGAGCAGATCACGTCTTTTATATCTTAGGAGACTTTGAATAAAGTCGTACGAAATTTTTTACGACAAGCCTCAGACGTAATTTCCTTCTTCAACTGGTTAGATTTCTAGTTGATTTATATATTTATATATATAAATATCATTTTCTTTCTACGTTGTACTATTTCTTTAAATAGCATAACATTTGATTTAGCACTATAGTTATTATTGCTATAGTTGTTACTTTGTTGTTGTAATTAATTACAACATACTTAGTGTTAAAATAACTAATACAGAATTCCAGAGAAGTGGAAATCTAAGTTGTAAACTTATAAGACAAGTATATTATTGATTAGTCTCTGTTTTGGTATACTAGACGTATAACATCTTAAGACTTTCCTGTGTTCGCTAAAACAAAGATGGCAACAGTTGAACTATCAACAAATGCTACTACACACAACAGACCTGGTCCGTTCAAAGGAGATGGTGATGACTTTATAACATGGCAAAATCAAATGCTATTTTATCTCACTATACTCGGTCTTCAACAGTATCTCGAGGAGGAGGAACCGATTCCTGCACCAGGAAAGGAATCAGATGTTGATATGTGGAAGCATTCCGATTTCCTATGCAGAAACTATATTCTGAATTATCTCGATAAGGTGCTATACAAAGTATATTAGCCTCTAAAGATAGCAAAAGCACTTTGGAATGCACTTTCCACGAAGTACAAGACGCAGAATACCAGTCTTAAGAAATTCGTTGTAGATAAATTCATGGACTACAAGATGGTTGACTCCAAACCGGTGACTGCTCAACTGCATGGACTGCAAATCATTATTCATGAACTCGAAGCAGAAGGTCATAAGGTTGAAGAATCGTTTTTGGTTGAAGCCATCACGGGAAAACTGATGCCATCATGGAGAGATTACCGCAACGATCTAAAGCACAAGAAGAAGGAAATCTCTTTACAGTATCTCATAGTCCGACTGAAAATTGAGGCAAATAACCGTGGAGTCACAAAACCAAGCGAGGAGGCATTTGTGGCAAAAGGTTCAAAGATCAAAAACAAAATGAAGAATTTCCAGAAGAAAAGGAAAGCTCCAGACAACAAACCAAAAGACAACAAACGAACCAAAAAGTTTAATGGCGAGTGTTGGGTTTGTGGAAAAGTTGGACATGCCGCTAGAGATTGCAGACACAAAAAGAATGCAACAAAGAGGGAAATATAGTAGACAACATGGAAGTAAATGAGTCCAACTTCTCAGCAGTTGTATCTAAATGCAATTTGGTTCCGAATCCTAACCAATGGTGGGTAGACACAGGCGCTACTCATCATGTCTGCTCTGAAAAATCCATGTTTTCTACATATTAGAAATTCGATCACGAAGAAAAACTCTATATGGGTAATTCTGCAGTATCCATGATCGAAGGCAGTGGCACAGTAATCCTCAAGTTTACTTTTGGAAAAACTGTCAAGTTGAATGACGTGATCCACGTTCCAGGGATACTCAAGAATCTCATATTTGGTGCGGTACTATCAAAGAAAGGATTCAAAATGGTATTCGAGTCAAACGAGATGGTTTTGTCCAAAGATGGAATATATATCGGAAGGGGATATTTATATGATGGCCTATTTAAAGCAAATGTAGCTGTTATCTGCAATAAAACTATGTATTTTGATTGTGCTATTTATAAAATTGAAGTTTCTTACTTGCTTGAGTACGAAATTTTACCATGGCATGATAGATTGGGTGTAACGACCCATAATTTCGCTACTTCGAAAATAAGAGATTTCGTTCGTTTTAAATTTAAAACGAATTTAAATCTTGAATAAAAATGTTATATATAATTAAGAAATCAATTATTCTTATAGTTAATAAATTAAAAAGTATAAATTTGGATTTTAGAACAAATAGACAAAAGTTAAGTTTTGTTAATAATAAATAAAGGCTTAAATAAATGAATTTAAATATTTATTTAAAAAGGTAAATCTTATTTAAAACATCTAATAAAGATAATAAAAGTAAATTTATATATTTAAAAGTATGTTAATAATCATTTTACAAAAACAACCAAAATTTGTCGCATTTTGTCAGTTTTACATACACTGTAAATTAGAGATTTTGATATTATTTAATTATGATTTTAAAATATAAAGAGACGTGTTTTTATTTATTTAAAGAAGTAAAAAGTTCATTTTAAAGTTTGATTTAATCAATATATAGCTTAATAAAAACATCAAATTTCGACTGTAAAATTTGTCGTCAAAAACGCCGTTTTTAACCAAAATAAGTTGTCGACAAGTTGTTGCAACTTGATACATTTTCTAACTTATAAATACATGTTTACAAACTATTTAAATACTTTACATTTAGCACTAAAAGACAAAAGGAGTTTACTTTTGAAAAGTTTAAATAAATGTATAAAAAGTGAAAAGTATGATTTGACATATTTAAAAATAATTAAAGCTTTTATAAAACAACATCATTACCTTACTTCTCATCTCATTAATGTGATGTTATGCTTATGCATAGAAAAGGAGCAATTGGAAAAGTGAAAAGAAAGCTAACTTAAGGAATTAATGACACATACATCCATGCATTTAATGCAAATCAAATCAATACAAAGTATTCTCTTTAAAATGAAAAATTTAAGAAAGTAATCAATTCTATCTTTAATATCACCATTAATGCTTAAGTCACATCACTTATGGAAAAGGAGCAAATGTTATTTTAACATTTTAAAGTGTAAGAAAAAGAGGTAAATATCATTTCTTAAGTACAAATTCAAATCAAACCATTTCTTCTCCATTAAGCAAAGGTCAAATCAAAGGTAGAAAGGTAAATTAAAAAGTCAAAAAGTAGAGAAGGGTATTTTAGTCATTTGCCATCAAAGCTCAAATATAAATATGCATCCGTACCTTTCATTTTTCACACTTCATTCACTACCTTCTTATTTACTTTCTCCTTCTTCTTCACCTCCATTTCCATGGCTTCCCACCTCTTCATTTCTCTTCTACCTTCAAGCTGCCACCTCCATACTCTAAACCATCACCTTAGACCACCAAAACCAAGCCAAACTACCACCTACCCACCTCCTCCTCATCCTAAAACCCACGGCCAAGCTCCTACACCCACCTACCCCCTCCAAAAGCTTTCCGCCAAAATGAAAAAAAATAAAAAAAAAGAGAGAAGAAAAGAAAAGGAGAAGGAAAACAAAAGCATTCGGAAAGGAAACAGCAAAAAGGCGAGACGTTGGAAATAGCACGTTAGCGAGAGACGGAAATCTTACGTTAAAGTATGACGGAGTGGATATGAAGGTGAGAAATTCTCACCGCTTTTTGAGTTATATTGATTATCATGCTTAATTGTTATGTTAGATAATCACTATTGGATGATATGAACATTTGATTGATTGTTTGAATATGTTGGATAATCCGTAGTAATGTTATAACATTTACCGTATTGAATATGTTAGTGTTATATGATTGTTGTATGATTGTGATGATAATTTGGACATCAAATTTCTATTAGTTAAGTAATCCCTTTGTTTAATAAGACCATATTTTAGTAATATGAGATATTGTGGAAAAATAAGTCTCTTTTCATTTAGAAGTGAAATTAAAGTTAAAATGAAAGAGAATTTGAAATTTGAAGTGAAACGGATTTGAAAATGGTAGCTAAATGGAAATTGAAATCAATTTTGAAAAAGTGAAGCTTAGTTTGAGATTAAATTGAAGTTTAAATTGAAATAAGATTTGAAATCTAAGTTTTAAATGAGTTTAATTTGAGATTAGAATTGAAATTGAGTTAAAATTGGAATTTAAAATTTAATATTAAAATAATGGGAATATAATAATATTATAATATGGTAATAGTGAAAATATATTTTAAATACTTTAAAAAGCGAAAATATTGATTTAAAATGATTTGTAATGATTTTATAAGTATTGGATCCAATTGGAATAGATTATTTCAAATATTGAAAAATAAGTTAAAACTAGACGCGTCGTGCAACGGTAGTTCGCGATTTCACGCCGAAAAGTTCAAATGAGTGTGTAGAGTGGAATATGGCTCGGAATTCATCGAGATAAGAAAATTCCGGACTACTATACTCATATCTTCTAAACGAAGAAAGATAATCAAAGTTTCGATAAGTAGATTTTGAAATAACTCCAAATCAATTTTTCAGAAAAATCGCACTAGTGTAGTTAAGTGATCGTAACAGAAATTTTGTTTAAATGGATGTTTTTAATTATGAAAAAATATGGAATAAATTTGATAAATCTATTTAAATAATTTAAAAGATATTTGGATCGAAAAATATGAATTTTCAAATATTTAAAAGTTGTTTAAATTCAAATAAGCTTATATGGCACTTTCCGTAGGACTTTTTTGCTGTGAATTCTATAACTTTTGGAATATGAGTTTAAATATAACGACATTTCTCAAATAAATTGTGAATGTTTTAAAAAGTATAATTAAGCATTTTGAAAGATAATTTGGAATATTTATAAGCAATTCCAAAATAAAGTTGAAAATCTGAGTATGCGGAAACGAGTAGTACATTTGTCCCGCCTGTGAGATCTGAAAAGATAAAACAAGGTGTTTAACTAAGGTTAGAGATGGAGCAACCAGTGCCCTGAACTTACCTGACCTATGTTTTCTTTTCTTAGGCGAGGGGTGGAACAGATCGAATGGAAAGCCCAGATGCTCTTAAATAAAAGAAGATTGGTATTATCCAAAAGTTAAGCAATCTCCAAAAATGAATGATTTCTATGATCTTATTTACTTCAAAATGTTTGTTAAGATTGATTTAGGGTTTATCGTAAACGATGTCTTAAATAACATTGTTTTTGAACCGCTTAAAAATTAAAGAATTTGATCAAGAATTGAGTAAGGAAATTTGAGATATTTTCCAAACAAAAAGAATGAATTTCTTAGAAATTATCCTAAGTCAAAAGAAAGAGATTTTGAAATCATCCAAAAAGAATTAAAGTGAAAAGAGACTTAATAAATCCTGTATACTCATATTCACTTTCTATCGATAATTTGATTTCGAAGGAACCGGAGTCGGATTTGGTTAATTCCTATCCGAAAACCACTTCGAACCAATGTATACGTTCGAACGTGAAGACATGTTGAAGATGGTGATTGAAGACCGTGGATCTTCCTAGCGTGAAGACTGCTTGTTGAACATGCTCTGGTTGGCCCCCATTATAGAGTTATTTATAGAGTGGTCTCTTCGTGATGGAGATTTTGTGGATTGCAAGGGCTTCTCGCCTAGTAATGGCCGAGGAAAGCGCATATGGTTTGTCCTGTTCCTGGACAACTTGTATGGACGTTTGTGTGACATTGCATTTCTAAAGATTACGTACATTGGTTTTTACAAACGTACATCAGTGGTGGCGGAGAAGGCAACTTCTCTTAGCTTAACACCCTCTTTGAGACGTACGAGCTCAAGAGTTGTATTTTTGTAGAAGGCAATTAGTAGTTAAACGGAAATGACAATGTGGCATTCAAAGATGTGATATGTGCTTTGTGAAAAGGTAATCGTAGCCTTAAGCCTTATCAAACCGGAAATGACTGAAACAGGATTAGATACAGCAAGGCTAAGTGGGTCATTCCCAAGTAGGGTATGATCGTCCCCTTATAGATATATTTCTTCCTGCTATGACGTTCGGAATGTAAATTAATGTGGTGTATGGAAAATGAGCGCTCGGTTAAAGGTCAGTAACGACCGGGGGATGACATATTCGGTACTATCTAGTTACAGAGGTAGGCCGGTCTTGTGTTGGTAGAGGATCCTTTGTGATGGTCCTCGGGACATCCATCTAGAGGTGTACCCATTCGGAAGGTAGATCCTGCGTCTGGTCATTTGTATGGAAATCATTCTCCAATAAGAACCTACGGACTTGATTGTCAACCTATTATGCTGGAACTTAATCAATGTAACAATTTCAGTTAAGATTAATAAGTTTATTTGCAAATGTTTTCAAAGAATGTCATTAGAAATAATATCAAACGTTTTGATATAAAAGTGTTTTTTTATCATAAGGTAAAAACCCGTCCGTGTTTATGTGTGGGCGTGGTCTTATGAGATACTCTTTTTTTTCAAAGGATTTTATTCAAAGGCTGATATATGACACTGTCATTAATTATTGAGTTTTTATCACGCTGGTTTATCAAGCCTGATCCTGATATTTTCAATACTCGGGTCAGATCCGAGTAGTTTCAGGATAATCGAAGACGGTTGGAGTTTCCAGAGGAGAGCTGGAGATATTCATCGACGTATGAACATATTCTATTATCCGCTGTACTTAGTGTATTTTGTTTGATGTTTGTCAGCATTTGTAAGGGCAAGTTTTATAACTGTCCAAGCTGAATTTATGTTAGACTCTGATATATATATTTAAAAGTTTTCCGCTGTAAAAATATTTATTCAATATTATATGTTATCCCATTCGAGTGAGATTCTGTTCTGTCTATTTTTCTTTATTACCCTTAAAGATCCATCTTTTCGTGCAATTTGAGTTGGACATGTGCGGTTTATTGTCAATTCAGAGAGTACGAAAAAACGGGACTTTACATCGGGACACATAAATTTCCAAAAAATAAAAACATTATCAAACTTGGGATTAATTTCAAAATTACAAGTAGATAAGAACTACAAATGTGAGTCATGTGTAGAAGCAAAAATGGTTTAAAAAAACCATTTTAATATGTTGATAAAAGCACCGAACCACTAGGTTTGGTTCATACAGATTTATGTGATTTTAAATCATTACCTACAAGAGGTGGGAAAAAGTACTTTATCACGTTTATTGACGATTATACGCGATATTGCTATATATATCTTTTGAATAGAAAGATGAAGCAATTACATCATTTATAAAATACAAGGCTAAGGTAGAAAATCAGTTAAATAAAAAGATCAAGGTATTGAGATCTGATCGAGATGGATAATATGAATCACCATTTGAACAGTTATGTACCAAAAATGGTATAATTCATCAAACAATAGCTCCATATTCACCACAACAAAATGGTATAGCCGAGAGGAAGAACATAACATTAAAAGACATGATTAATGCCATGCTTTTAACCTCTGGTCTACCGACGAACTTGTGGGGAGAAGCCTTAAATATGTCTAATCGCGTATTAAACAAAGTCCCTCACAATAAAATAGGAACAATTCCATATGAGTTATGGAAAGGGCACAAACCAATTTTTAAATACCTCAAAGTGTGGAGGTGCTTGGCAAAAGTTCCAGTTCCGCCTCCCAAGAAAGTCAAACTTGGACCAAAAACAGTAGATTGTTACTATTTAGGGCCAGCCCAAAATAGTAGTGCCTACAGATTTTTGGTATTCAAGTCTGATATAGCTGATATTCATGTAAATACAATTATGGAATCTAGAGATGCCTCATTCTTTGAAGACATGTTTCCACACAAAAGGAATGAAGGGAATAATGTTCCTAAAAGGACAAGAGAAGAATCAAGCAATTCACATGAAGATGAAACTCATCATGAGATTGAGGAAGTTGAACCAAGAAGAAGCGTAAGGGATAGGACTTCCAAGTCAATTGGTTCATATTTTTTCACATATGTGTTAGAACACGAACCTCAAACGTACAAGGAAGCAATGTCATCTTCTGAATCTTCATATTGGAAAGAAGCAATCCAAAGTGAGATTGATTCAATTCTAAGCAATAAAATTTAGGAAATTGTTGATATTCCACCTGGAATTAAACCTATTGGCTATAAATGGATTTTCAAGAAGAAAATGAAGGCAGATTGCTCTATCGACAAGTATAAAGCCAGATTAGTAGCCAAAGGATATCGTTAAAAAGAAGGAGCAGACTTTTTTGATACATATTCGCCGGTAACACGAATAACCGCTAAAAGAATGATAATAGCAATTGCATCGATCACTAATCTGGAAATTCATCAAAAGGATGTAAAGACAACATTCTTAAATGGAGATCTTGATGAGGAGATCTACATGGAGCAACCTGAAGGTTTTGTTTCCAAAGGAAATGTAAACAAAGTCTATAGATTAGTAAAATCATTATACGGACTAAAACAAGCTCCAAAAAATGGCATACAAAATTTGATAGTGTCATGATGAGAAATGGTTTCCGTATAAATGAATGCGATAAGTGTGTTTATTATAAACAAATTGGACAATCATATGTGATGATTTGTTTATATGTAGACGTTATGTTAATATTTGGTCCAAATACTCAGGTAATAGAGACCATAAAGAAGGTGTTAATTAGCAATTTCGATATGAAAGACTTAGGAGTTGCAGACGTTATTTTGGGAATCAAAATAATAAGAACACCTAATGGAATTGAATTATTTCAATCACACTATGTAGACAAAGTGATTGAAAATTTTCAAAATTTTGGAATTAAAGGAGTAAGAACACCTTTTAATCCATCAGAAGTACTGTATAAAAATACTAATGAGAGTGTAATGCAACTGGAATACTCTCGTGTAATAGGATGTCTCATGCATCTCATGAATTGCACAAGACCAGACATAGCTTATGCAGTAAGTCGACTGAGCAGGGATACAAGCAATCCAGGAAAGGAATATTGGAAAGCACGAATGAGAGTGTTTGGATATTTAAAAAATATACAAATTATTCCTTACATTATGGAAAATATCCTGCTATCTTAGAAGAATATTGTGATGCAAACTAGATTGCTGATTTAGAGAAATCAAAATCAACGAGTGGTTATGTATTTACCTTAGCAGGGGCAGCAGTGTCATGAAAATCTACTAAACAAACATGCATAGCTCGATCCACTATGGAATCAGAGTTCGTCGCTTTAGATAAAGCTGGCGAAGAAGCAGATTGGCTTTGACATTTTTACAAGATATTCCATTTTGGCCTAAACTTGTACCGGCCATATGCATACACTGTTATAACAAAGCTGCGCTAAGTAGAGCGCACAACTTTATGTATAATGGTAAGTCATGAAACATTCGTCGATGCCATAACACAGTTAGGCAGTTACTCTCAAATGGAACTATTTCCATAGATTATGTGAGAACAAATGCTAACCTAGCGGATCCATTTACTAAAGGTTTGTCAAGAGAGAAAATTGACTGCGCATCGAGGGGAATGGGTTTAAAAGGCTAAACCACCAAGAGTTATCTTATACGGAAGCCTATCCTAGCGACTGGAGATCCAATGGACTAGGATCAATAGGCAAACCAGTTTTGAGTAACTCAAGACGTAATGCATTTGCTTGGACATAGTCCAACTTCATTCTTATGGTGCACAATATAAATGCAAGCCTTAGAAGTATTTAAAGGTTAAAACTTTGTTTTTTAATGATGACCATATCTTGAATATAACAAGTGGGGTATATATATGATATTCTTAATGATTGCGATCACCTATGTTAGTGTGAGTTGGGTCGACTCTATGAGAATATTAAAGGCTTTTATTCTCTAAAATCATTTGCAGAACCAAAAATTGTTCAGGACCAAAATAAACACAACCAAGAGATTGGATGTGAAGGTAAATAATGCTTTGTAAAGCTTATTGTCTGGTTATACAATAATGGCTGACGGTTCAAGATGAAATAATTCACCGATTAGCCAAGTATATCCGATAAGTTTTAACGAGGGAAAGTTCAAAGTGAAATATCTACTTATCCTCAATATAGCATTATTTGCATATGAATCGTGTGATATTACACGTTGTGTGGGGGAGAAATATATCTCATTCATGTGGGTGATTGTTATAATTCCTTAAAATTGGTGAATGAGATATGTCCCATATCGCCAAAAATAAGTCCTTATTCTTGTTTATATAGTGTATTCTCAATCCCTATATTGGCCCTTAGGGTCAGGTAATTTTGTACGAGGGGAGGACCTATATGACCATGGACTAACACACGCGCACACGCCACAGCCCGCTCGTTCGACCGACCACCTGAACCGGGCCGGGTCGGGTGCAGGTGCGGGTCCAATAAGAGTGGACCGTGTTATATTTTTGCTTTACAGAAGTGAACGGTTTTCTACTGTTTAAATTCAAAAGAAGCGACTATTGGATTGGACGCGACTGTTACGAACCGCAATAGTTTCTGGCCGTTGCAAACGAAGAGACGCGACTTGCGAACCGCAACATTTTCTGGCCGTTGCAAATGAAGAGGCGCGACTGTTGCAAACAGCAATAGTTTCTGGCCATTGCAAAACGAAGAGGCGCGACTGTTGCGAACAACAGCAGTTTTCGGCTGTTGCAAAACGAAGAGGCGCGACTGTCTCAAACAGCAACAGTTTTCGGCTGTTGCAAAACAAAAAGGTGCCACTATTGCGAACAGTAATGCTATTTGCCATTGTAAAACAAAGAGGCGCCACTATTGCGAACAGTAACGGTATTTGGCGTTGCAAATGAAGGGATGCTACTTTTGTAACGACCCAGAATTTTTAACAATGTAATTTGAAATTATTTAATTAATTTTAAATATTTGAATGATGGTTTGGCTTTAATTTCAAATTTTCAGAATAAATTTGGCGATTAAATTATAGAATTTAATCTATTGAGAGTTGAATAAAAATTTGAATTTTCTATTTTAAGATGATCTAAAATTATTTCAAAGGCTTATAAAATTATATTGATAATATTGAAGATTTTAGAAACTTCAGAATTGAATTTGAAAGTGATTTGATCAGTTTTGAAATTATATCGTTTAAATTGAATTTTAAAATAGCCTTCCGAGGCACAGTCTCGGATTTCGACGAAACCAGTTCCATTGGGTCCGTAATATTGAATTATTGTCGGATTTCAAATTTCGTATTTTTATGAGTTGATATGTGAGCACACGGTAAGTAAACGCGTTGAAATTTTCAACGAATTCAATTTAAATTTAATTTTAAATTTAGTCAACATCAGCACTCTTTTGCCTCAAATCAAAACACTTTAGAGGAAAGGTAGGCACGTTAATACCAACGACTCTTCCCTGCAAAATCACGTCGTTCCTTATTTTATATGCCGAGCCTCTCCTTTGTTTTCAAATAAAAATCGAACAGTTTGAAAATCATGGCCGATGGAAGAAAATGAAATTCTTCTCCTCGTTCAAAAATAAATGGCCGCTACTTATATAAAAAAAAAGGCCGTAGCCCTAAATCAAAATCGCAACCTCTCTTCCCCTTTAGGTATTCGAATTGGATTCAGTAAATAAAAAAAAAGGGGCCGGCTTTGATTTGGAATCGATGGAGAAGGCGCGGCCGCGTGTGCGCGCGCGATGGAGGCGGGGTCAAATTCGATCAATAGGGTTCGCACGTGGGCTTCAAGCGCGCGGCAGGAGGCGACATAGGGGAATTGACTTCGTGGTAGCTGAGGTGGCAATTGCTGTTCGATTGGGGGTTCGCGGCAGTGATGTTCGAGCGGCGATGCTAGGGCAACTCGCGATGTTGGTGGCGATTCAGGGCGTTGGGCTAGGGCACGAGGCGAATGAGGGTCGCGGTGACTCGAGCAGGGGGGGCGGCTGTGCTCTTTATTTCGCGTGAGGTATAAGTTTTTTTTTCTTCTGAAATTTGTTTTACAGTATGTATAAATAATAATAATAAAAAAAAAGTAAAGTTTTAAAGTTATAAACAGAAAATAAAATATGTATGTAAACATTTTACAGTAAGAAGAAAAAGAAAATTTATTTACAGTTGTTTTAATTTAAAATTTATAGATATGCAGTTTTAAGTTAAAATTGATTTAAATAAAAGAAAATTTTTGCAGTAAGAGAAATAATATATCACATTATAAGTAAATATGAGTAAGTTATATTAAAAGAAATAGAAATTCAAGTTTTAAGCTTAAAGAAGAAGGAACGAAAATTTAGAGGGTTTAAACAAGTTTTTAGATAATTTAAAACTATTAATGATTAAATTATAAAAGGAAGTTAGTTTGAAATTAAAAGGTTTAGTTAAATAAATTTATTTAAGTAAATTTAGTTTAAATTTAAATTTTATTAGATAAATTTATTAAGAGTAATCTGTTTAAAATTAAAAGGGAATTTGTTTGGAATGAGTGATTAAGCCCAAATTAAATTATAAACTAGTTAAATCAAATGAAAATTTATTATTCGATCTGTTCGAATATTAATAAATTGTGTAAATATTTATACAAGGTATAAATCAAGAAAATCGAGTCAAGATGGGAAATGGATTGCAAAATAAAAGCGAAGGTGAGAACTTCTCACTCAAAAATTTAAAGTTGGATTTGCAGTTATTTATTGATTGCTATTTGGTTGTGATATTAGATATAGTAGGATATATCTATATATATAGCAATATATATATATATATATATATATTGGCATATGTATATATTGCAGTTGATGATTTCCCGCATTGTGTAGCGGATGAGACCCTATTGCGCCGCCTATTAAGCGGATAATATTTTATAAACCCCATATACCGCGATATCCCGTCTTGAAACGGGATTGGTATTGTGCTAATGTCTGTGGATGCAGGGAAACAGGTCGGAGGGATCCAACTGGATTCCTCACAAATATTTATTTGATTCAGATATTGTGATATTTGATTGTTTATCATATCGATATATGATATTTAAAAGTCGTGATTGACTATTTGATGTGTTGCATCATCGGATCCAATTTTGAAGTTTAAAAATAACGATTTTGATTTTTAAGGGATTTCTAAAGTGATTTTTGAAAATATACGTTTATAAAATATTTTTGGAATTGATTCATCTTAAATAAATAAACGTTATATTTTTAATGTTATAAAAATTATGATTTTTGAGAAATACAGTTAAAAGTTGATTTTTGAAAATAGGGGATTAATGATTTTATAAAATAGTAAAAATTGGGATTTCTGAATTTATTATAAAAAGTTTAAAAATAGGATTTATGAAATTTGATTATTTTATAAATCAAAATGATGAAATTATAAAGGAGTTTAAAAACGTTTAAAAAGAATAATATAAAATGATTTATATAAAAGATTTATAAAATTAATATTTTATAAGTTAAAGTATTGGAATTATAAAACGGGTTTTTATAAGTGTTAGAATGAATTGTAAATGAATTTCGTAAATGAATGAAATTTATAGAATTATAAACGGTGAAGTTATAAATGGAATTTTATAAGCAGTACGTTTATAAAATTTGTAAAGTTACTAAAAGAATAGATTTGGGTAAATAAACGAATCTTATAAGTGTTTAACTTAAATTATAACTTTTACTATATATTTGAGTTATAAATCGAATAGGTTAATAAAGGAAATTTATAAGAGGAAGTGTTATAAAATAAATAGAAATGGAATTTATAAACATTGTTTTACAAATCCGCAACGACTTATTTTGATAAGTAAATTGTTGTAATTTGTTAATGGAGTTATATTCACGTTTTAGACAGTGAATAATCCTTTAAAATAAAAGGAATAGAAATGATGAAATTGGTTAATAAGTATATTCATGTTTTTGAATAGTGAATAATATATTAAAGAAAATGTTTTGGATGGGATGTTTTAAATAGAATTAAAACGATCTAAAGATGTTTTAAAATGTATTAACTATCGAAATCATAGATTTCAACATTCATTGTTGAAATAGACATTTTCGAGAAATAGAAGGAAATGGTAGACTAGAACACCGTTGTTATAGTAAATGATTTCCAAAAGGAAATGTTTTGTATAGTATTGGGATTTATATATCTATTTTAATTTCGAATCCCTATACTAGTGAATTTTGGGTTGTCGTAACGATGTTTTACGCAACATTCGTTTTGGCCCAAATAAATATGTTTAAGAGAATGATTTCCTTAAAGAATGAAATATATACTTAATTTCGATTAGAGTATATTGAATATTTTCCAAGTGTAGAAAATAAAAAGACTTGTGAATTACTTATAAATAAATAAGTATGGAAATGTTTTTCCAATATTAAGTGAATATTTTGAATTTATCTTTTTGAAGATAAATTGAAAATGAATATTAAAAATCGAATGGAAATCGTATATTCATAAATATTTTGGAATATAAATTCACTATGGAATTTATAAATGAAAAGGGGGAATTTGTTTAAAAATGAATATTGATTTATTTTTGAAGTTTTGAATATATATATCTTGTAAAGATATTTTTGGAAAATAAATAATTTGGAAAATTATTTGGAATCTGGTGATGTTGTGCATGTCCATTGATAGTTCAATAACCGACTATCAATATTTACCTTTGAATAGGTATTTGTTGTGATTTGCTTGAAATTGAGTGCCACACTTATTTTTTTAAAAATAAGCGCTCACTATTCGGGTTAACCGGGAAAGAACCTTGGGGTCGTATAACCCATTCCGAATATGTGATACGTCGTTATGAATTGCATTTGAAGACCGGTGTTGAAGACCGGATTTTTTCGAAAACGAAAGGGTTTCTTGTCGATTGTCTCTGCACTGGCTGATCCCCGGTATAGAGATCTCCATATGTGATGGGAAATCCGGACGTGATTAGAGATTATCCGGATTGCAAGGACTTCTTTGTAAGTGCCTTCGGTTCTGTTCGATCCCGGAACAGACTTGTATGGATTGTGTGTCTGACATTACAAATTGAGATATAAAGCTGATTTCTTTCAAATATATTTTTGTAGGTGGCGGAGAATTTATTCTCTTAGCTTAACACCCTTCTCTGAGACGTACGAGCTCAGAGGTTATGTAGTTGAAGGTTATCAGCAATATATTCCCAATTTGGTAATGTGACATGCTGAGTGTTGCTGTGAAATGATCATTGTTTGATCATTTGTGATATGATCATTTGTTTGATCATTTATCTTTGTGGTCATTTCTATGATCATTTGTTGACCCAAAGCACAGCTTTTGTATAAAGCGTGGCTTTGTGGACGAGACTTCGTCGAGCCTCACACCCCGGAATGGTCAAAACAGGAAAGATGCAGCAAGGTTATGAGGGGTAGCTCCCTTTAGGGTATGTGCATTTCCTTCTAGAAAAGGGTGGTATCATGGTATGGAGCCCAGATACTTACTCATGTTGAAACACTTTATTTATCATTGTGTGATGTTGGTTAGAGAGCTCTCGGATAAAGGTCCCAAAGGACGGGGGATGGCATACTCGTGTCAGTTGTTACCTAATTTGAAAGGTAACCCGGCCTTGTGTTGGCAGAGATCCGGTTAGGTTCTCGGGACGTCCTTCCAGAGGTGTTTCCATGTGGCAATGGGAATTTCCTTGGCCTGACCATTTGTTGGAAATCCAAAGAAACAATACGGTCTTGTACGGTTTTAGTTGTAGAACCTGCTTCCTCAGGAGGTAGCTATAGTAGGCATAATATAATGGTACCTATGCTGGCTAAGATTTATATTCTACTTTCGAAATGATTTGTTCTACACTATGCACTAATAATAATATCAAAATTGATTTGATTTTGCGTAGTAAGCATCTTTGACTAACATAAGAAGAAATCTCCTCCAAGTCTGCGTTTGCATTGTGTGTGTGGTGGGAGGTCTTATGGTAGTTACATTTTCAAAAACATTGCGAATCTATTTTAAAAATTATCCTGTTCTTGATTTTAAAGATAAATAAACTGTTTTGAGTTCTCGCACCAGTCACATGACTGACTCGGAGTTTATTGTTTTCCTTCCTAAACTCTGGGTGCCCACCAATTTACACACGGGCAGTCAAGAGTAAAGGTTTATCAGGATATTCTGGAATTCAGGAGTTGCTGGAGGCAAGCTGGATGACATGGCGTAGTACTAGTATTTCTTTTCCGCTGTTTGTTTGTTGTTGTACACTCTGATGATGTAATGTAATGTAATAACTGATATAGTTCTTTGTTTAAAGATTATTCATTTATCTATTATATGTTGTTCCGCTGCGAATTGTGAGATTCTGATGTTGCTCTGTTGTTTTCTATTCCGTTCTATTTTATATTTTCTTTTCTCTCTATTTTCTATCTTTTTCTCTCTTCTTCTGTCTTTTTCTTCTTTTTAAAACCCTAACTATTCGGTTTTTCGGCCACAAAAAATCGCGTACGTTACAACTTTTCTCAATGGGTGCAGCCATTGGGAATTCGGCTATAAATAAGGAGGAAACCTGATCACTTTCCTCACTCAATCAATTCCGAATTTTCTCTTCTTCCTCTTCGTTTCATAATATCTACAATCCGTGCACTTTTGCATATCGCATAGAAGATCATACACATCACTATCTCGAGCAGATCACGTCCGTTGTATCTTGGGAGACTTTGAATAAAGTCTTAAGAAAATTGTTATGACAAGCCTCGAACGTAATTTCCTTCTTCAACTGGCTAAATTTCTGGTTGATTTATATATTTATATAAATAAATATTGTTTTCTTTCTACGTTGTATTATTTCTTTAAATAGTATAACGTTTGATTTAGCACTATAGTTATTATTGCTATAGTTGTTACTTTGTTGCTGTAATTAATTACAACATACTTAGTGTTAAAATAACTATTACAGTATTTCAGAGTAGAGGAAATCTGAGTTGTAAACTTATGAGACAAGTTTATTATTGATTAGTCTCTATTTTGGTATACTAGACATATAACAATATGTTGTTGATATTTTCTAAATACATCTTGTCCCTACACAGTTGTATCTAATAAAGTCACAATGCAGCCTTTGCTTCCTTCGTCATTATTATGAATAAGGGTCCAATTAATAAGTTTTTGATGAAACTTATTTAAACTAGCAATTGATAATTTCGTCTCTACCAATCTTAGAATACTAATTCTATGAGATTTAAGAAGTGTGAATACCCGACTTACTTTGTCATCGGTATTCATACCTCTTATTTTCCATCATTATATTCATTTACCCGTCGAAGAGCTCCTTGTTGTTCTTTTAGGAGGAGCGTTACGCGTAGTTGTTGGATTTGCGCCTGTCGCACACCTTTGATCATACATAGGTTTCCTCAAAATCATGGGGGAGACGTTGATAGTAGGTGTGGATGAACTACCAGTTTCTCGAATTGTATTGGCTATTTCATGTATGAAATTCTGTATATCTTGCTTATTACTACTTGGTTTATCTTTCAGGTCTTGCTAACTACTACTTGGTTTATCTTTCAGGTCTGCACAGATTTTGTGGGGATTATTACTGGAAGTGTCCACTAATTGGACCGAGATATCATTGAGAATGGAGAAAGTATTATGTACATTTATATTTGCTGTGACACTGTCATAAGATCTGCTTGTATTTAAACATTCGAAACTGTTGTTTTGTAAAGGGACTGCATAATTCTCTTGTGGTACTGCATTATTCGTCTACTGTGGTATTTCTATGTCGGTGATGCACCTCATTTTATTTTTACATCTCCATTGTTTTGAAATAATTATAGAGCAGTTTGCATCATTATGACCTAATGTTTGACATTTTGAACAAGGCTTGATTTTGTGCACGTACTCAATTTGGATATAGTCACTATCTCCATTATATAACTCCATAAGAACTATCTGTGGATATGTAAAGTGTACATCCACTTCGATCAATACCCGAGCATAATTGAGTCTATTTTCCATAGCCGTGGGATTGCTAAGAACACTTTCTATTCTACTAATCCGTTCAGCATTCCAAATACTCTAATTTAAGGTCCATAAAACGTACCCATATAGGAATAGTAGAGAAAGATTCCTTAGTAAGAACAAGACCAGGTTTCTATTTTTTGATAATTAAAATTCTTGATCCAATAGTGTAAGGGCCCGAGCGCACTATTTTACCGCAATCATCCGTGTTTTAGAATTTAATAAAGATGAAACCATTCTTCTTATAGAAAAAATCGTACGTACCCATAGGCTTCATATCTTATCAATGATAGTTTTAAATTATTGTACATGAGCAGCATGCCCAAAATATAGACAATATGTGTGTTCCTCCATTTTTCTTCTGAAGCCGTGAATACCAAGTGTGGTAATATACCATTTATAACCACTCCCTCTATAGTAGGAGCAAAGTAGGACATATCAGTAATTACTTCATCACATTGTGCAAAGCAATCCTTCACAATAGAAGCCCAGGATTTACCTCGCATGATGTTTGGTTATGATGTTAAAGACGCGCTGCTGTTCTCCAGCCCTAGGAAATCTGGATCAGTAGTAGAATTATCTGGTGGATGTGGAGCATCGAAAGATGGGGATGGTGGCCGTCTAGGCTGAGGCGGTGGCTTGATATTGGATGGTTTTGGTGAAATAACCGTTCCCTCTATGGAGTCTCTATTCACCATGTTTATATATATATATATATACACACACACACACACACATATGATACATCTATGTATAAACTAAATCAAGTAAGATTAATTTCATATATTAATATATTTGAATTTAAATAAAATAAATGATTTTATTTAAATGAAATTTAGAAATATTCTAATTTAGTTGGACTTCGCAGGTCCAATAAAGATGCAATAGGGCAAAAAATTTCAAATTCACCCATAACTTCCGCTACGGGCTGATCCAGTTCCAACAATGGTATCGGAGCCCAATAGCTGATGCGGGCTAAATTAGTCATATTGGGGCTAACTAATTAAGCATGCCCACTTAGTACGATGTCTAGAAAGATAATGTCTAGGATTAGAATTGGATAATCACCTATCCTACTTGGTTACCGGCCTGGCCCGAAGGTAAAGTGAGCCCAAAGGTTGCTCCTAATAGAAGATGCCGAACTTAATTTGAGCCTTGGGCTAATTTTCAAAATCGCTTTGAAAATTAATGTTAAATATTTTAAATTTAATAGTAAAATTTAAAATAAAACATGTTTATTATAAAAATTATAATGCTGCATAAGTTTTCAAAATGTTTGAAAGGATAATGATATTTTCAAAATGTTTGAAAATATTTTTATAATAATTTCAAGTTTTAAATTTATTAATAAGATTAATAAAATAAATAAATGAAATATGTAACTAATTAATTCATATATGCATGTATTACGTATGTTGATATATGTTATGTTATTTTAAAATGTTTGAGATAACATAAGTATACATGTATGTATACAAGATAAATTTTGAAATTAATAAATTTTAATAAAAATTGTTTAATTGAAAATATTAATTAAAGGTTAGTTAATTAAATAAAATACACATATATACAATACATATATGTGTTACACCGAGTATACACTATAAATGTTATAGTTGATATGTCCAATATAAAAGTTATATTAGAATACTAATTTAAAATTAATTAAAGAGTTAATTGATTAAAAGTAAATAAATAAGATTTAATTAATGATATATTGTACGTAAGACTATCATATAAGTACAATAAAATATAAAAGTTATATAACAATAAAACTTATATAATATGTGCATAAACTAAATATGGAACATTAAAGAAACCCAAATATACTTGAGAAAAGAAATAAATATATATGTAAATACACATATACCGTGATTTTGATGTGTTTGGTACTTGAATCGCTGGGGTATTTCATAAGAAACATATTATTCTATAAGTCGATATCACTCAATACATATATTGGAAGGTTATGAATCTTCAATATAGTGTTGTCCTCTACTATATATATGTATATTAATAAATTACTTACATACTCCTTAGTAGTTGAGCAAACTCAAGCTAGGGATGTTAAGCGTAGTATTATTAATATATTGAACAGGTGAGGTAAGATAACTATATGCATTTGTTGAGCAAACTCAAGGTACATATACTATACTTAAGCCATCACGATATGGTAGGTATGAGTGAATAACCTTTTTCGATTTCTTGAGCAAACTCAAGGTTGAAACGAGATTAGAACAAGGAAAAAATGGGTTAGGAGTTGTATATGATACAACCGATAAGGAGTTATCCATCGTTTACGGGGCTATGATTTGCTGAGCAAACTCAAGGTTAGGATACCAAAACAAACAAGTCCTAACACCTACCAGTGAAGTTGTAAAACTTCTATGTATCATCTTAGGGTTTGAAGAAACATAAAAGATTAGTGGAAGCCTTATTAGAAAAATGAAACGGTAACATTTAACCTTTCTAATATTGTAAGAACATATGCTATATAATGTTATAGTTATCTGTAACGATAAATCTGCGCACTTAATATTATTGATAAAACTTTTGTCAATTAACATATATAAACAAACTAAATTGAAAGTTGACAAACAAAAATATAATATATACTTAATAATAATTCTAATTGCTTGTTATATAATGTTTTTATACCCATGCAAGTTCCTAATTTTAACTACTTTATATATTCGTAAGTTGGTCACTCATTTGTTTATTTGGTTTAGACCGTGTATTTCATTTTATGAATTTTTGAACTTTAAATGCAATTTAAGATTATGGATAGGTGTATAGTCATAGTTTATGGGGTACAATATTTTGATGAAGTTAGTTCATTCGAAGTAAGCCAGTAAACAGTATTTTAAGATCATGTATTCAACTTGAATGATTCAAAGGATCATATTGTATTAATGTAACACAAGACCTTAAAATACGAGATATATCTAAGAAATCGATCGTTGAAATTTGATCGGTTTACATAAAGTGCAAAATATTTGATGTCTTAAATGTTAAGAATAATCGAATGAGCTTTGTAAAAGATTCGTTATGATATTGTGGTAAGGTTTTCTTTTGAATAGTTTGACCATTTGAAAGAAAAACGAATGTATAAGAACAGATCTGATTTAAGGTAAAGTTGGAATCACCTTTTCTTCATAAAGAAACATTGGAAACAAGAATTGTAATAATAATTGATACCGAATATTGAAATATGAAATATGATTTTTATTTCGAAATGTATTTTCATGTAGAAAATTGTTTCTATAACATTTATTTCTTTGAGTTCAAGATATTTGATCAAAGAACTCTTCACTATAAAACTAGTTGCGGCATATGAAATCTACAATACTAACAATATTAAGTGAATGGTCACCTCTAAATTTAGCACGTTACTATAGTAATGGTGGTAACAGTAGGAGCATGCCATATAGCACCTAATGATTGCATCCAATTATGAAAATTGTTTCTGTAAAATGTACCGAACATTATTTGTGAAATAATGTTTATTTTTAGTATTGACTGAAAAATAGATATAACTATATTTCAATATGAGAATAACGAATATTCATTATGAAATAGAACTATATTATGGAATTTATTTTCATAGTAAAAGTGATGCTCCCACTGTTTTCGCCATTACTATATACAAAATTGAAATCAAATGTATACTGTAAAGCAGCTTCATAAATTTTTTATTTAATTATTACATTTTGTCATTTCACCGCGAGATTCTGTGATTCATTTTCACAATTTATCTTATTTTCTTATTAAACCCCATTGATAATTTGCCCTTTTGAATGGTTTGAGTTAGACTTATGTGATTTATTGTCGACTTAAATTGTCCAAAAAGGTGAGCCTTCATAGTTGGTATCAGAGCATAGGTTTAGAGATGCCTTAGCCTATTGGGGGTTAAACTCATTAAGAGAGAGGGTAATTGAATGCCCTACTATGAGCTGAGAGTATATCTACTAGAGTGCATATTTGTTAGTGCTATAAAAATGCTTTGCATTGTGTTAGTTTGTTTTATTTAGTATTTATGAAGTCTAGTCGGCACGTAGGACACTATGTCATCGATAGAGATTTCTAAACACTTTAACAGGGTAGACTGATACAATTTCTTTTTGAAAATAGGTAAGTGAAATAATTTTACCTGGTATTATATTTTGTATGTATATATATTGTAACCTCGCACATCCCTTAGTATACCCAAAAAGAGCACATTAAAGAAAATGGTGCGTTATAGGTATAGCTAAAAAATTATAGAGACTAAGATTTACAATATGGAATAAATAAAATAGAGGAATCATTTAAAACAGTAACTTATTAAAAATCAAACTTCGTAAATACTTCATTAAACCAAATACTAAATATCCATGTCTAGTGAAAAACATTATCTCAGTCATAACATCAGAGTACATAAAACAACCATCTCTCTCAAAGAAAAAGCACCAGTATATCAAATGAAACAAAAACTAAAAAGAAGAAGTAGAATACATGAAGAAAGTACTTCGCAACTGAACCTCCAAAGAAATCCGAAGTATACTGTCTCTGCCTCTGGTGACCTATGAGGAGAAAAAGGGAAATAGAGGAGTGGGTCAAACTAAAATTTTGGTGAATTCAAGTAATTACTATTCTTGAGTAAGATAAAGATCGTAGAATTTGCAATAGTTCTAGTATAAAAGGAAATAAAGGAAAGGATAAAGCTGGAATAAAATACAGTTTAACTGTTCACTTTTCTTTGATTGTTCGATTAGATTGCCTTGATTGTTTGCACTTGTCTTAGATAACTGCATTGATTAGGCTGAATTCCTAATCCCATTTTAATTAGGCTAAAGTCCTAATTCTACCCTTTGATCGGCCTTTTATCTCTATTTTGCCTATTGAAGATTAGACCCATCCTGTTTGTCCCTACGCAACTATGGACTAGACCCCGTTGGTTCATATGCAAAAGATACACTAGACCTATCCAGTTGGTCCCTACGCAAAAGATACCTACGCCTACTATGGACTAGACCCATCCTATTGGTCCCTACGCAATAGATGCGGACTAAACCCATTCTATTGGTCCCTACGCAGAAGATACCCACTATGCGCTTGGAACTCAATAACGACTTATCAGCCACCACTGAGGCCACACGCTCGACCACAATTAGGCTCGCGCTATCTGTTGCTCCCCTTATTTGCCTCTTATTTACCACTACTCCAGCATAAGCGTGCCCCTGCCTCGCCTGTACTATTGTGAGACCACCTCTGTCTAACTAAAGGAAATGCGGTTGGTACGGGTTCTATCAAACAAAAATCTAGTTGCTCCCTTTGTCGAAATCCCCATGATTTGGATTTCTATTTATTGACCTCTTATTTACCACTACTCCAGCATAAGTTTGCCCTTGCCTCACCTAATCTATTGTGATATAGGTATTACTACTATTTTTGCTTATTAACTTAGTATAAGTCTATTTAAATAAGTCTCTACTGTTATTTTTTCTTATTTGCTTATTAACTTATTCAAATTCTTAAAAATAAGCCTTTTCTATTCTGCCTCCAATCATAACCTGTGTGTTATAACTTTGTTTATTTACTTGACCCAAGGTCTAAGTTTAAAAAATAAGCTACTTCTGTCTTTTCTTCTGTTTTCTCTTTTTAGTTATAATTACATGTTATAACTATACTTGCAAATATCTTAGATTTTCCTATTTCAGTCTAAGTCCAGTTTATTACAGTTCTTCTTATTTTACATCCCATTTTCTATAAAATCAGTATTCTTATAATTTAGTCCATATTCACGATTTATTCTATTCTATGTATTCCATTTGCGTTAAAAGGAAATTAAAAAGCAAATGACAATTACAAAAGAAATCCCAAACATAGAATAGATGTAAGTAAAACGTAAATAACAGTAAATAACTATACATGCTGTAAATAACTGTAAATAATTTGAAAAGCTATACTTAATAGTAAATAATTTCAAATAACTGGAAAGGAATAAGTAAAAGAAAATAGACTGAAAAACAAATCTAAAATTGTAAATAAACTTGTATGAAGTTTATTCCAAAATTGTGGAAAAACTACAATATTGGGAACCCTATTATTTTAAATTACTTAAAAATCTAAATAATTACTTAAACACTCACCTATGGTCCTTAGCTCTTCCCTTGGCCTTCCTGGATCCACTAGAAGGGTATAAAATATTTTAATTTGAAAATATATTCTCCTTGGAAAAATATTCCTTTTAAGGTCCAACCTTAGGCAGCGAACCCAGATGGAGAAAATCTGAAGGAAAAAAATAGTTAGGCCTAGGGTCTTATTTATAGTGTCACTTGTGGATCTCAAACCATTGGATTTATAGATTAAATCTGGTGCAACTACGTCATAGGCTCGATAGGAACGTCGGATGAAAGCACAGACGTACAGGATTGAACAAAAGTTACACAATGACGTATTAAAATCGTTCTGGACGAAGCAATATAGAAGAATGCAATCTTAGGGTGGGCGGGTCGACCTATCTGTCGACCTTCACTAGCAAGGATCGACTTATAGGTCGACCTTGCCTATGTGAGGGTCGACCCCAGGGTTGACCTAGCCCCACATTTATTTATGTTTCTCTTTCTTTTTCTCGTTTCTTGTTTATTTCGTAACTTCTTCGTCTTAACTTGGATTTTGACGGTTTATTTATGGAAATTGACCAGTAAATTACCATGGACACAATGGTGAAACTCTCATGGCTCAATTACGATAATTTTATAAAGTTATTTTATCATTTAGTTAATTCGTTAATTAATTACTATAACTTAAATTTTGGGTTGTTACATTCTCCCCTCCTTAAGGGATTTCGTCATCGAAATCTTTAAGGATAGAAGAATGAAATAAAGGTTGTCATCCAAGTTTTACAACAAACTACTCGACCGTCATCCATCACATCCATTGTCCATAAGTTTTCAAATGCAATTTATGATACATATGCAATTAGTGTAGTGTTAATGTCCCTAGCTAATGCAAAAGATTAGGCGGTCTACCAATTCAGTCGAACTCCTTTTATGCAATCATACCTGTGCCATGTATCCAAATGAATGAAAATTCGCTAATGATAGCCGATAGTTCTATATACATGCTGCAATCTTGACCCAAATGCAACAATCTTGTGATAATCATCCATTTATAGCAATCATGGGAAGATAAAATGCAAACACATCCATATGCATATTCTCTAGTGTTTTAATTAGCTCGATCCCTAAGAGATAATAGTGCCTAGAGTAAGTATATGCGCCCATTAACATCCACTAGCAACCCCTTGCAACCACTATTATCCATCATACATAACATGTTTTAATAACTTGTTTACATTAAATACTACCATCCATAGGTTAAATCCTAAGTTCTACCCTCTCAAAGGATAATAAAGGAAAGAACCTATTCAATACTGAAGATGGAAATAGGAAATTCTAAAAATTACTATCGAAAAGATGTGGAAAAGAGGTACGAATCTTCTCTTCAACCTCCCATGTAGCATCTACAACATCTTCTTCCCACTGCACCTTTACTAACGGAACTTCTTTATTACTAAGTCTCTTGATGTCACGCCTAATGATCTTGGTAGGAATATGATGAATCGTTGCTTCCCTTTCTACTTCCACTTCCCCCAATTGACTACGCTCTACAACCTCCGTTGAGCCATGTAAGCACTTTCTCAAGTGTGAAACATGAAAAATATCATGTACTCCCGCGAGCCTCTCGAATAGCTTCACTCGATACGCCATCTTCCTTACTCTCTCTACAACCGGGAATGGTCCTACAAATCCAAAGGCTAACTTCCCACTCTATCCAAACCTTACCACCTTCCTTAGCGGGGATACCTAAATGAAAACTTAACTCCTATCTCAATCTCACTCCTATGCTTGTCTGTATAAGATTTCTGCCTATCTTATCCTTCTTGTAATCAATTCCACCTTCTTTGAAGTCTTAATAACCATGTAAGGACCAAGTAGCAACCTCTCTGTAGACTCCACCCAACATGAAGGTGATTTGCAAGGTCTCCTATAAAGAGCTTTGAATGGTGCCATCCCAATGCTAGCTTGAAAGCTACTATTATACACGAACTCTACCAAAGGAAGATGCTCTTTCCAAGTTCCTCCAAAGTCTAGAATGCATCCTTAACAAATCTTCAAGCACTCTATTAACTCTCTCTTTTGGCCATCCGTCTGAGGGTGATAGGTCGTACTCAATCTAAGATGCATCCCTAAAGCCTCTTATAAGCTTCTCCAAAACTCGCTATAAAAAATAGGGTCTCTATCGCTCACTATGTTAGAGGGAACTCCATGAAGTCGGACTATCTCACGAACTTATAAGGATGTCAAATAAGATGTCTTCCTCTTACTCTTGACCGTAATGAAGTGGGAGCTCTTTTTCAAACGATCTACAATCACCAAATGCTAGTATTCCACTTCCTAGATCGGGGTAAACCATCTATGAAGTCCACCGAAACACTGTCCCACTTCCATTCGGGTACATCCAATGGCTGAAGTAATCTACCGAGCTTCTGTTGCTTCGCCTTAACCCTTTGGTACACAAGACACTTAGCCACAAACTCCGCCACATCATTCTTCATTCCACTTCAATAAAACATCCTCTACATGTCCTAATACATCTTATCACCACCCCGATGAATAGTCATACGAGAGTGGTATGCTTCCTCTAGAACCGCTCTCAACAAATCACCAGCACGGGGGACACAAAGCCTTCCATCTCTCCTAAACCACCCTTTTCTATCAATGGAATAGCATTGGAGATGTCTAGAGACCTCTCCTCTACCAATCCTATCTATAATATCCATAAGCTCTGAATCCTCTTGCTTCCTAGAGCCAATCTGATGTATAATGGTAGGTCTCACCTCAAGTTCTGCTAACAATCCCGGCATAATGTCCGTAGAGGGCTTAAAATAAAAATTGGAAATAAAATCTAGGCTCTTTCACTCCATGAACATAGGATTAAGGTTTTCTTTCTTCCTACTCAATGCGCCCACAATCACGTTTCCCTTGCCAGGGGTATAAGCTATCTTAAAGTCGTACGATGACAAAAAATCCATCCATCGCTACTGCCTCAAGTTTAAATCCTTCTGTGAGAATAAGTATTTCAATGGCTTATGGTCAGTGAAAAGTTTGAACCACTCTCCTAGCAAGTAATGCCTCCAAGACTTGAGTTCGAAAACTATAGTAGTTAACTCCAAATCATGGGTAGTGTAGTTCTTCTCATGCGTTCTCAACTGTCTACTCCTATAACATACTACCCTTCCTTCTTGCATCAACACTGCTCCTAGACCTATCCCATATGCATCAGTGTATACTGTAAAAATCTTAGCTCTATTGGGTAAAACTAACACTGGTGCACTAGTAAGGGCTCTCTTCAGCATCGTGAGGGAATCCTCATAATCCATGTCCTACATGAATGCTTTATTCTTTTTAGTGAGGTGAGTAAGTGGTGATGAAATCTTGGCAAAATCTATGATGAACTTTCTATAATATCCAGCAAATCCTACGAAGCTCCTAACTTCGGTAACGTTTTTGGGGTCCTTCCAATCTAGCACTATAATTATCTTAACGGGGTCCATAACTAAAACCTCTCTTGAGACTACGTGCCCCAAGAAACGTACATCCTCCCGCCAAAAGTGACACTTCGAGAACTTTGCCCTCAACTGATGAACATAAAGCGTACGAAGAAACTCCTTTAGATGAGAAGCATGCTCCTCCATACTCTTGGAAAACACCAAAATGTCGTCCATAAACACCACTACGAACTTATTTCGAACACTCTAAAAACATGGCTCATCAAATCTATGGAATAGGCTGGAACATTGGTTAGCCCAAAAGGCATAATCAACCACTCAAAGAATCCATTAGATGTTCTAAATGCCATCTTATCAGTGCTATCGTCAACGACTCTAAGCTGATGAAATCCAGTGGCTAAATCAAGCTGAGAAAATACTGAAGAGCTAACTAACTGATTAAAAAGATCCTCCATCCTAGGAAGTGGATAATGGTTCTTCTTCATGAGCTTATTCAACTCTCTATAGTCTATGCGAAGTCGAAGGGAACCATCCACCTTAGTAGCAAAGACGACTGGCGCTCCCTACTTAGATATGCTCCTTCTAATGAAGCCTTTCTCCAATGGCCCATGAATCTGCTTGCTTAACTTCTTCCTCTCCCTAGGTGCCATGTGTCTCACGGGCAATGCCACTGGCTTAGCATTGTCAGTCAAATAGATCCCAAAGTCAATCTCTTTCTTAGAGGGTAGTCCCCTAACCTCCTCAAAGACGTCCAAAAAATCTCTGACGATCGGAACTGAATCTAACTCTAAGGATGATGAATCGAGGGAACAAAGAAAGCTCAACATGACCGACCCATGTGGGTTGCAAGAAACCTCGAGAGTCCTATCGTTGGATGTCTCTAGTCTAACGACTCTGCTATCTCAGTCTAATATTGCTTCACATATGGATAGTCAATCCATCCCCAAAATCATCCCATACCCCGAGAATTCCAATACATAGGCATCACGGTCAAACTCTACGCCTAGGATAAAAATTTTCAAACCCCTACAAATCATAGACAAGTGTGTCGATCCTCCTATGGGGTTTGAAACAACAATGTGGTCTACTACTAAAGAGATGACTAAGCGCAAACAATCCACCAAAGAACTAGAGATGAAAGAGTGTTTTTCTCCAGAATCGAAAAGAGTCCGAATGGGAAAATAATAATAGAAATCAAACCTTCCATGGTGACTTTCCTACCTCTCTCTGGTCCGTTGCTGGAAGGGACTACATCCAAAGGCTGAATTTGTGTTGCCGATGCACCTGCTCCCTGCCCTATATTCTGAGGACAAACTCTACTAATGTGACCGGGTAGTCCACAATTATAAAATTTTCCCTTCATCTTCTCTCTCTTGCAATCTTTCGCAAAATGACCATGCAATCCACAGTTATTGCACTTCACTCCTTTATTTATATGCTTCTAAGGGCCTTCCCCTTTCTTCTTATCTTTATCGTTCTTCCACCATTTCTTCATAGAACCTTCCGACTTAGAGACTTTCTTAGACTCTCGCTCCTTAGCTACATTAGAAATAAGTGTCATCTCCACCAGTGACTCATAAGTAGCTCCTGTCGTTACGTGAGTCAACAAAAACCCTTGAAGGGTTTGATTAAATCCCTTCGTGAACTTCAAGGCCTTCTTTTGCGGTGTATTCACTAACTCCATTCCAAACCACGATAACTCATTAAAGCTAATAAACCTTTCCATCTACACACTCTCTTCTACTTGTGACAATAACTTCCTCTCAAACCTCTCTCGGAATCCAAACCATCCAACATTTCTTTCTTCTAACTCAACAATCTCCCACCAATAAGAAGCCTTGCCTCTCAGTTGCCAATATGCAAGCTGAACCCTCTGCTGATCCTCCAGTACCAATAGCCCGAATATCCTCTCCGTACTTCTTAACCAAGCTAACCCTCAACAAAATTCTCCATACTAAAAAATTTCTTTCCTCCTCAATTGGTGAAATCCTTGCATAGCTTAGAGAAATCGGCTGTTGTGGGTGGATTGATGGGATTCCCACTTGTTGGTGCTGGATTGGGCACTTGCCCTTGCACCTCTTGAGTCTTAGCTTGTAGGTATTTTCGAAACCAGCCTGATGTGGACGCCCTCTGGAAGATTAGGGGCATCCACCATTCTATGCAAAGAAAAAGAAAATTTAGGCTCGAAAGAGTCGAAGGAAGATTTAACTAGAAGAGTTTCATTTTGAAAATACATTTAAAACAAATGAAAAATACTATACTTTTAAAACAATTTTTAGGAATCCTGTAACCTTAGGCTCCGATACCAAATGTAACTCCCCACATCTCTTAGTATACCCAAAAAGGTCATATTAAAGTATATGGTGCGTTATAGGTATAGCTAAAAACTTATAGAGACTAAGATTCACAAGACAGAATAAATAAAATAGCGGAAACATTTAAAACAACAACTTACTACAAATCAAACTTCATAATTACTTCATTAAACCGAATCCAAATATCCATGTTTAGTGAAAAACATTATCCCAGTCATAACATCAGAGTACATAAAACAACTGCCATCTCAAAGAAAAGCACCAGTACATCAAACGAAACAAAAACTGAAAAAGAAGAAGTAGAATACATGAAGAAAATACCCGCAGCTGAACATCCAAAGAAATTTGAAGTCTACTATCCCTTCCTCTAGTAGTCTATAGGGGGAAAGTGAAAACAGAAGAGTGCGTCATACTAAAAGTCTGTGAATGCAAGTAATTACTAGTATTCTTAAGCAAGATAAAGATAATAGACTTTGCAACAGTTCTAGTATAAAAGGAAATAAAGTAAAGTACAAAGCTGGAATGAAATACGGTTTAACTGTTCACTTTGCTTTGGTTGTTCGATTAGATTTCCTTGATTGTTTGCATTTGTCTTAGATAACTGCTTTAATTAGGTCGAATTCCTAATCCCACTTTAATTAGGCTGAAGTCCTAATTCTACCCTTTGATCGGCCTTCTAGCTCTACCGTGCCTATTGCAGACTAGACCCATCCTATTAGTTCATATGCAACTGCAGACTAGACCTTGTTGGTCCCTATGCAATTGATACGGACCAGACACATCCAGTTGGTTCCTATGCAAAAGACACCTACGCCTACTGCGGACTAGACCCATCCTATTGGTCCCTACGCAAAAGATGCGGACATGACCCATTCTATTGGTCCCTACGCAGAAGACACCTAATAAGCGCTTGAAACTCAATAACGAATTATAAGCTAGCATTGAGGCTGCACGCTCGACCACCATTAGGCTTGTGCTATTTGTTGCCCTCTATATCGACCTTTTATTTACCACTACTCCAACATAAGTTGTCCTTGCCTCACCTGTATTATTGTGAGACCACCTGTGTCTGAATAAAGGGAATGTTGTTGGTATGGGTCCTATCAAATAAAAATTTTGTTGCACCTATTTTCCAAATCCCCATGATTTAGACTTTTATTTATTGACTTCTTATTTACCACTACTCCAGCATAAGCATGCCATAGCCTCACCTAATCTACTGTGAGAGCTAATTGAAAAAGGGAATGCTGTTGATACGGGTCTTACTACTATTTTTGCTTATTAACTTTGTATAAGTCTATTTACATAAGCTCTACTGTTATTTTTGCTTTATTTGCTTATTAACTTATACCAAGTCTTAGAAATAACCCTTCTCTGTTCTGTCTCCAATTATAACCTTTGTATTATAACTTTGCTTATTTACTTAACCCAAGGTCTAAGTTAAAAAAAATAAGCTACTACTATCATTTCTTCTATTTTCTCTTTTTAGTTATAATTAAATGTTATAACAATACTTGCAAATATCTTAAACTTGTCTATTTCAGTCTAAGTCCAATTTATTACAGTTCTTCTTATTTTACATTCCATTTTCTGTAAAATTAGTGTTCTACTAATTTAGTCCATATTCGTGATTTATTCTATTCTATTTATTCCATTCGTGTAAAAAAGGAAATTAAAAAGAAACTGACAATTACATAAGAAATCCCAAACGTAGAATAGATGTAAATAAAGCGTAAATAACAGTAAATAACTATAGATACTGTAAATAATTGAAAACGCTATCTTAACATTAAATAATTGCAAATAACTAAAAAAGAATAGCTTAAAAAAATAAACTGAAAAGTCTAAAACTATAAATAAACTTGTATAAAGGTTATTCCAAAACTATAGAAAAACTACAACTATTACAAACCCTATTATTCTACATTACTTAAAAATCTAAAATAATTAATTAAACACTCACCTGCAGTCCTTAGCTCTTCCCTTAGCCTTCCTGGATCTACTTGAAGGGTATGAAATATTTTAATTTAAAAAGATCATCTCCTTAGAAAAATATTCCTTTTAGGGTCCAGCCTTAGGCAGTGAACCCAGATGGAGAAAATTTGAATGAGAAAAAGTGCTAGGCCTAGGGTCTTATTTATAGTGTCACTTATGGATCTTAGACCATTGGATTTGGAGATTAAATATGGTGCAATCATGACATAAGCTCGATAGGAACCGTTGGATGGAAGCGCGATGCACGGGATTGGACAAATGTTGCAAAATGATGTGTTAAAATCGTTTTGGATGAAGCAACGTAGAAGAATGCATTCTTAGGGTAGGCGAGTCGACCTACCTGTCGACCTTCACTGGCAAGGATCGACTTATAGGTCGACCTTTCCAATATGAGGGTCGACCTACACGCTGAATTCTCGGCTCACCAGTCACCATAACGTCATTCTCTCCTCAACCAAAAGAACATCGACTTGCTACCCTAAAATGCCGTATATGAATGTTGCATTCCATTATGGCCACTCACGACTACTCTAACAAGCACCAATCAACATCACTTGTTAGGATGTACATAAATCATCCATATGAAATATCCGATCCAATAACTTGCCCGGATACATATACTTTATTTTCAAACTAAAAATATGCAATCATCCATAACCATGAATGACAGAGATAAAAATACAATCATACATCAAATTACAACATGATTGCAAACTAATAATAAAATACAAAATTTACTTCATTTTGTAAAATTTCACAGATACCACCATTTGTCGTAAAATACATCAAATTATAATTTAAATATTTTCCAAACTAAAAATTATCGAAAAGTCAATTAAATTGAAATAAAAATATGCCATTGTTGTCGAACCATTTTACTACAATTGATTTTCTTGTTATTTATACGAACCATTTATCATTTTAAATAAATTTACCAAAATATGTTCACCTTTTTTTATTTATCAATTGAAATGAGTTAAATATGGCTATTTAATCCATTTAATTAATATTTATTCATAATTCAAATATTTAAATAATCCTTACATTGGAATATAAGTTATTGAACTCCAAAGACCAATTATTTAAATTGTTAAATTAATTAAATATTCAAAATCAAGATGATAAAATTTTGGGATGTTACACGTATTTAATCATTAGATACTCTAATCATATCGGTCCTAGTCAAATATGATGGTATGCTAAACACATATCCTAGATTGACTTTTGAAACAGGAGTAACCTCTTTTGGGCATCTTGGGCTGTATGCCGGATTAATTTGACTCAGGCTGAGCATTTGCACGATGCACATCCGTTAATGAATTATGTATCTTGTGTCCAGATGCAGGATAACTTTGAATACACTTTCAATTCTTTCCTATTTAGTATTTGGGAGAGAGATTTTAGTATCAAACTACTGGTGAGCTGCATATACCAAGGGATCCTCACATTTGGGAGGAATATAACAATAGGATCACAGTATCTCATGTTCTTTTGGTTGGCTTATACATGATAGAGTTAGGAGTACATCCTCGAGGAAATTATGTAATTTTTTACACATATCTAATTTGATAACCAATCTTTTTTATAATAAAGGTGTTTTTTCCTTTTATTATATACTTGACATATTATGGTATGTTGATTAATTATTTAATTTAGGTAAATTAAATAGAAAATTCTTAAAATATATGTTATGTGATAGTAATTACAATGTGTTATAATCATGAGAAATATATCATATTAAAAATAACGTGTTATGTTAAATATTCCTAGTCAAGATATTCGAGATAGGATACTGATACATCTATTGCCATAGTACATAATGCACTCCAAACGTTGAGCAGTGTATTACTCATTCTTTATTTATTTTAGAAACACAAGTAAACTCCACCAACCACGGCTGGTCACCTTTGTTAGGAAAAGAAGATAATAAATCAACTCAAGAACAAAATCTTAATTTTTAAGGAAAGAAGAAGAGACTTTAATCAAGTTTTTAAAATCTTTATAAGTAATACTTACCTTAGTTACCTCCTATTAGCATCAAAATTGGTCAGTAACAACCTTGGGTAAGACTGTGTAGAGAGATTAATGAAGAAGGTAAATTAAAATGGAGGAATATCGCAATAGAATGCAGTTAAAACAGTAAAAAACGAAAACACCAGAATTATAGTGGTTCAGCGTAACTGCCTACGTCCACTGTTAATGTAATCTTTATTGCTTTTCTCAAAGGCTTGAATACATATACAATCCGTAAACTTCCAACTCGAATACAAGTTTGAACTAAAAGAAAATTAGTGTAAAAAAATGGTAGAGTATCCTCAAAGTTCTTGAAAAAAAGTCTCTTTACACTGCGCCCATACCCCTCTATTTATAGATGAAGGTAGGCTGGACTCCCCACGCAGGCCTAAAGACAAGGTACCTCGACCCATAGCAGATAGCTTCTGTATACCGAACCGTGCATACCAAGCTAGATACACTGATCGGCAAATGCCGACCCAAGATGGTCGAACGGTGGTCACCGGGTAATTGACTCGAAGCGAACTCTTAGAGGACTCAGAGTAACTCACGATGGCACTTGAAGTGTGGCAATGTCGAACCCCTCACTTTGATGCCGACCTCCACGAATAAGTCAAATCCCTCATCTTGCTTTGAAACAGCTATACCAGACTAGGCGTACGGAACGGTGGTTGTGAGCGACTCTTGCCGAGTGAGGCCTTGCCGAGACGAAATGACCAAGGCATCCATGTCGAACGCCTCATGGCCTAGCCTCTTAATCTTCCCTTCAATGCTGGTCGAGGGGTTACCGACCCACGTAGCCTTTCCCACCAAGCCATATAACCATCCTTTTATGGCCGAGCGACATATGACTAAGGTATTCATGTCGAACGCTCCAATGCTGAGCCACCCTTGCCGAGCGATGATGGTCGAACGAAGGTTGCCGAGCGATCTCCCCTTGGACGCCTAGGCCGATCCACTTTGGTTTCCATTCCTGATCGAGCGGTGTTCACTGAGTTCCCAACAACACCTTTCTTTTAGCCGGACGACACACGCCATCCTACCTCAGTCGAACCACATATTGAGGCCGAACAATGTATCAGGCCGAACGATGTATCCAGGCCGAATGTAACTTATACATCGAGCTTCTCAATTCAAGTCAGTTTTTCACTATCTCAAGTTTCACTTAGATTCAACAGGGAAAATCAATAATTAGCATCTCATAGTCGGGCCAAGCAACGGAGTAACATTCCTCCCCAAAGTGTGTCGTGTGAAGTAACTTGACACGCTTTGAATCAGTAATCAGTTTCTGGTTCCAAAGTCCGAACGTATACGATTTCGTGAAGGTCGAAACATGACGGACCTTCCTAATTCCTTGCACAATTTGGATTTTTTATCTTTCTTTCTTCCTCTCTTCATCCTCTTCTCTTTTTTTATATAGATAGATAAGGGGCCGTTTGGCATATAGAGACCGACCCACATAATAGGTTTACTTGAACTGGGTCGCGCATATCTAACAACCGACTTCTCAAACCCAACCAACTGGTTCAACAGGAGGTAGCACGTTCACCTCCCCTCTCCCATATATAAGAGCTCTCTCTTTCTTCTCCTCCCCCATCTTTACTTTATTCCTTTGAGATCTTCTAACTTACCTTCCCCCGAACCTCAACTATTATTCCAACTTCCCTTCCTCCTCCTAACTTCAAAAACCTTTGTTTTGTAATTCCTTTAGTCAATAAACCTAAACGAGTTTCGACCCTAAATTTGTGACCCCTACAATCTTCAGTTCATTCATATAGGTCCGAGTCTCTTATTCGACCCATTTTCCCAAATTAGGGGTTTCGCATGAAGCTCGAGTTCGCGAGTATTTTTCAGTAGGAATTCTTGTAGACGAGGGAGGTCGAACTAGAAATAAGAACATGCAGTAGGCTAGGAGATTGGTAAGGTTTTAACACACATGATGTGGGGAGAGGAAAGAGAAAGGGATATCCGTGCTCACTTGGATATAGGTTCTTGTTAAGCCACCGAGTGAGGGAGAGTGGTTGTTAGGTTTGTGAAATAGGGCTAAATTTATGATTGAAATCGTTCGGTAATCAGGGAGCGAGAGAGAAGAGAGTGTGAATGGGTCGGTATTTGTATTTTGGGTAGAAGTCTGGTTCGTATCGATCACGGACTGAGAGTAATGCTTGGGAGGTAAAGGGATGGTGTGTCGTTCGGTCTAGGGAGTGAGAGTGCTGTCGGTCTAGAGAGTGGGAATGAGTGTCGTTTGGTGATGTTGTGCGTCGCCATGGGTCGGTCAAAGTCTGATGGAGTGGATTGGTATTTTGATTGAGGGAGTCGCTCGGTGCTGAGGGAGTGAGTGTCGTCGAGGAAAGTGAGTGGGTCGATGCGTCGGTTTAGGGGGTCGCTCGGTAGTTTGTAGGTGATTCGTTCGGTATATAGGCTTAGAGATACGATCGGCCTTAGGCCTTAGGTTTGAAAGTGATAATTCAAGAACATTTCCGCTTGAACACGGCATATGTTAAGATCACATACCTCCACACCTAACCGTAGAACAATGAACATTGACAAGAAATTAAGCATATGAGCATATATAGCCGATTTAGACTAACATCTTCACGGTTTTAAGAAAATGTAAACATGCATTCAACTTAGCCAAAGTAAATAACAGCTTTCAACGTATGATGTCAATGCCCAATTCCAAGATCCCTACTACCGATCATAGGACGAGCCCTCAGGGACAGTCAGCGATGATGGTCTTCGAAGATGATAGTTTATGGCTGAATCACACTTCACAACTCTTTAAATCTTTAACTCTTTCACACTTATACTCGAATGATTGCACTAGTACACACCACATGGGGGGAATGTTTCTATCGTTATATCTAATATTGATTGTCTTTCAAGTATAGTTAAAATAGGTGTTTATTCAAATTCGACGCTCGTTGATTGATGTCTAGAAAGTCGAGCTCCGCCACAGTTTCAGATAAACCTGAGCCGAGTTCTCAACAGGAAGTAGTGGGAACTTCGAATTCATCGACAACTCCTACATAGGATATCCAAACCCACTGGAGGCAACTATTGACCTTGCTCCTGACGTGATAGACGGAGCTGTTATTCTAGATAATCCTATTGATTCCCAAGCTTCAAAAATCAATGAAACCGCTCTTCGTCGACTATGTTCGATTCACGGAATCCCTTTTGATGACATATTAGTTCCATCGAGACGAGATCGTCCTCACCTGCCCCCAATTGGATACACCACTTGCAACAAATTCATGTGATGGGTCGGTAGCATGCCACCATTCAATTCCTTTCTCCGTGAAGTGCTACGGTATATCGGGATCGCCATATCACAGCTACATCCCAATAGTCATGCGTTCATCTATTGAACTTGTATTCTCTTTGTGGGCATTTTTATTTAGGCTCCCTACTCCCGATGACATCCGCTACATCTATTGCTTCAAGAGACAATCAGATAGCCCATCTTTCATATTCCTCGAGCCTCACTCCTAGTGTCAGATATTGATGGGGCATGGAGTAAATTCACCAAATATAAGAAGGAATGGTTTTATGTTTGCTGCCCCCAGGCTTTGCGAGAAGATGGCTGGAAGGCAGTAAGTTCCATTTCCGACGAATATTTTTCTAAGGCACGAAGTGGATTGTTTCTTAACTTCTTTTGATTTTTACATGTGTCAGGCCACATCCCAAAGGCACCTGGTATTCTGAGGCTGTCGAGGCCATTCAAGCTGTTCCCATGGGAGACTGGGAGATCAAGTATGTTATCACCAATGAATCTCTTTCAAAGTTCGGATTGTTGGCAGAGGGTCATCGAACAAATCTTTCTTACGGTGCCACTACAACCGGATCCACGTCGAAGAAGTGTAAAGAATAGGCCGGACCTTCAGTGCCTTCTATAAGTGGTGCCTTTGACACATCGGAGGAGGGTAAGATTAGAGAAACTGGGGTGCTAGAAGCGTCGGGCGAGAATATAAATCCTGATCTGAAACCGGCGGTTGAGGCACCTGACATTAATAAACCGCCTCCACCTTCAAAGGGGAAAAAGAAACTAGCTTACAAGCTGAGGAAGAAGATAGTGGGTGGAACCTCGAAAGTGTCAATTACCCCAGTCGAGAAAGAGTCCTCTCCCCAACATCTTGAGGGTTCACTTAAAGGTCTTTAAGTACTGACTATCCCCAATGATCTACTGAATTATGGTTTTAACGACCTGGGAGATATGAGGCATACTTCACCTACGAGAGGCGATGTTGGCTATTCAGCTGGTCGACATAGAGAGTCAATCCCAATTAGTAAAGCAAAGGAAACTAGTCCTTCGTGGGGAATCATTAGGACACACGTGGACACTTACACTTCACCCTACACTTAAACTTCAGCCATCATGCTATTCTTGCTAATTCGTCCTCATTCAATTTCTGTGCAGGTGATATGGGATGCTCTTATTGATTCAACCGCCTATGTGGGTCCTCTATTTTCGATCATTCCAGCCATGACTCGGGGTCTAGTAAACGCTGAGATAGAGATGACAACAGCGAGAGACTATCGTCCCCGAGATTCGTCGTTGTCTCGAAGGAAAACCTACAGCCATTCTTTGTACCCCAATAATCCTCCTCCTCAACCAGAAAAAAGCAGGAAGAAATCAGCTCAAATGGGATCTCAATCTGAAGCTCCTCATAACCAATACTCAGGTTCATCAAGCATTAGGCAAACTCGTAAGCCTCACAAAAAGTGCGTGGTCTCGGCTAAACAAACTTCTTCAACCCTTACACATGATCCATCGATAGCAGAAAAACTAGCCGAGCTTAAAGCCGCATCGACAAAAATCTGCTTCAATGGATTAAAATTTCTTCCTGCATCCATCCTATTCCAGGGCACGTTAAACAAAGTACCATTTCTTGCAATAACGATGTCTACGTCCAACATGACGCGTCCATTCACTTGGCCGAAAAAGTTTCTGAAGTTTCGATGGAGCACAAGCATGAAATTGATTGCCTGAAGCTTGAGGCCATTCATGATAAAGACATAATCAAAGCCCAAGATGAAGATATTTCCTCCTATAAATCTAAGCTTGAGGCCGCTCAAAAGAATGCTAAAGATACTGCTGAGGCAGTCAATTGCCTGGAGGCTACCCACAAAAAAGAAATTGATGAAGCGGTTCGACACTGTGGCACCTTAGCCTTAAAGAAAGACTCCATTCAAAAGGAGAAAGATGTCCTCGCTTAACGAATCGAAGAATTAGAGGAGCTATTTCTTAAAGAAAAGGAAGAAATGACTACCGCTCAAGAGAAGTCACAACGATATTGTGACGAGATTGTTGCCACACGACTCCTAAAAACAAAGTTCGATGAGGAGCTTTCCAAGGCTGAAGCGCTGAAGGACGAACCCCGTGAGGAAGGAAAAAGAATGGCGCTCTTGGAAATCGATTCTCACCTAGAAGCAGCTGCTGAGGCTGGTAGGGAGCAAATTAAGTGCATGTTTGATCCACTCATAGCCGAGTACAACGCTCGAGTTCTTATGCATCGCGAACTAACATTTCTTGGCGAGGGTTACCTCGAATCTTTGGCCGAAGCATGGGACATTTTTATAAAAATCAAAAAGGTTGAGTTGGGAACTGAAGAACTTGATGAGGAGTCACTTGTGAAGGAAGTGCTTCACGAGAATGAGGGCACTGACCTATCTGCGGCAAAGGCTCTTTACGGAAGGGACTCTTCCTCATCAAAAGGAAAAAAATGACACTACTGGTCCGTACGGAACCGAGTTCTCAGTTCTTCCTCATATTCAGTCGACTAGTCGCCCATCACTTGATCCCTTTGAGCAGCATATCAGCTATGACCCATAGGAGCCTGGACTTGATATTCACACTCTATCTCCTATTCCAGAGGGTGAAATTCCCCGAACTGTTGAGAGTCGGCCAGAAACTGGTACATAACTTTTTCTTCCTAGAGTTCAAAGGCCATCCTTTTTGGCGAGTAGTAAACGTATTCTAACATTTGTCTCTTACGTTTTCGTATAGGCCATTCCGATCCCGAGTCTACTCCAAGGAGCGACGTCGCCATGGAGAAGGAAGAGAAAGTGGGAGAGGCAATTCAAATGGGGAAGACTTCTGGACCTGACGGTCAAGTGATCGAGGCGCTTTACGAAGACAAATATGAAAACCCATCTCCCATCGAAGAACATGATGAAGTTGAAATTACAGGCGCCTCCGAACACACTTCAAAACTGAGCATGGAGGTACGAATCATCAAAGAGGGGAGGAAGAAAACTGAAATTTAGGCTGACCCCCTAGTGGTGGAACTTGATGACCCACTGAACAGGGATTTGAAGGTTATTCTTCCTGGTAGGGCCTCTCCACTGGAAGTTTCTCTCCCTTCCCGGGCACCACTTCCCTAGCAAGCAAGGCGTCTAAGAGAAAACGCCTAATAGATGAGTCTTCGAAGAAGTCTCGGAAAGAAACGAAGTCGAAAAGGTAGCTATCATGCCTCGTTCAACGCGAATGGACCTGGATCATGTAATTATTTATATTTATTTTCATAGTCGTTGTAAATAGACTTTTTGCTCCAAGTTCAAGAGAAGTTGTAGTGGAACTTCAGTTTGGATTAGTGAATAAAACTTTGTTTCTTTTCTTTCGATGATTTTTGTTGTTCAGCTTACTGTATAACTTATAGCCAAAATTCAAAATCTTGTAAGCTACACAAACTCCAGTTCACTTCCATATGACTTAGAATACTTTTAGTCCACACTCTGGGTACTTAGAGATTTTTAAGTCGTTTACACTTTAGTCCACGCTCTAGGGACTCAAACTACTCCTGTTCGCAATCTGGGGACTTAGAGATTTTTAAGTCGTTTACACTTAGTCCGCACTCTGGGGACTCAGAGTACTCTCGTTTGCAATCTGTGGACTTAGACATTTTTAGGTCGTTTATACTCTAGTCCACACTCTAGGGACTGAGAGTACTCTAGTCTGCACTCTGGAGACTCAGAGTACTCCAGTCCACACTCTGGGGACTTAGAGATTTTTAAGTCGTTTATACTTTAGTCCACACTCTGGGGACTCAAAGTACTCCAGTCCACACTCTGGGGTCTTAGAGTACTCCAGTCTGCACTTTGGGGACTTAGATATTTTTAGATCGTTTATACCTATAGTTAGAGATTTTTAAGTCGTTTATACTCTAGTCCGCACTTTGAGGACTCAGAGTACTCCAGTCCGCACTCTGGGGACTTAGAGATTTTAAGTCATTTATACTCTAGTCCGCACTCTGGGGACTCAGAGTACTCCAGTCCATACTCTAGGGACTTAGAGACTTTTAAGTTTGTGTGCACGTTCATATGCTAGACAAAATAATGTAATTTAATTTTTGCCATGGAATTACAACATACGGAAACATCATTAGTTCATGGAAAAATGGCTTCAAGCCTTTACTAATGAAAACAAACCGATTTGTCTTACTACATGCCAAAAACTAAGAATGAAAAAATAAAGATACACTGGAAATAATTGCAACTAAAATGCAAAAGAGAAAACTAAGTGTAATAACATCGTAGATGCTCGCTATTCCATGCTCGGGGGAGTGTTGCGCCATCAACAATCGCTAGCTTGAAAGTTCCCTTTCCAATCTTCCGTTCAATGACATATGGACCTTCTCATGTGGGATTCATATGCGATGGGATGGAAACACTCACTCAAAATGAGATCGCCCATATCAAAGATTCTCGATCGGACTTTTTTACTATAATATCGAGCGAGTCGATGCCTATATGCAACGGCCCTTAAATCCGCTTCTTTACGTTTTTCGTCAACAAAGTCCAGTGATTCCAGTAGGAGATTATGATTCGTCTTAGGATCATAATGAGTAACCAGATGAGAAGGTTCCATGGGTACCACAGCTTCAGTGTCATATGTCGATGTGAATAAAGTGTGGCCAGTCGCGGACTTGTGGGTGGTTCTGTAAGCCCAGAGCGCTGTAGGAAGCTCATCCACTCAGCTGCTCTAGCCTTCTCCAAACATTTCTTTAATATTGACTTGATTATTTTATTTTTGGCTTCAACTTTTCCATTCGCTTTAGGGTGAGCGACTGTTGCAAATCTTTTCTCGATGCAATACTTTTGGCAGAATTCTTCAAACTTCTTACTCTCAAATTGAGTTCCATTATCCGTGATGATAGTTCATGGGAGACCAAAATGGCATATAATGTTTCGTACAACGAAATTAATGACCTTTTTGGTGGTGATTGTAGCTAAGGTATCTGCATCCACCCACTTGGTAAAATAATCAACTGCAACAATTGCATATTTTGCACCACCTTTGAAAATGGGCAAGGAGCCGATTATATCGATCCTCCATATTGCAAACGGCCAGGGACTCACCATTTATGTGAGTTTTGTTAGCGGAGCTCTTGGAATTTCGCATATTTTCTACATTTGTCGCATCTTCGCACATAGTCTACAGCGTCCCGATTCACGGTTGGCCAATGGTATCCATAGCGGAGGATCATTTTTGCTAATATCTGCCCCTAGTATGGTCACTACATTCTCCTTCATGAACTTCTTTTAAGACCCATTTTATCTCACCATGGGCAATGCACCAAAGTAAGGGGACCAAGAATCCTTTCCGATGCATTATTCCTTCCTGCATTACATATCGCAAAGCTTTGCGAATGACCTGTTGTCTTTCGTTCTTTCTTTTGGGCAAAATCCCATGTAGCAGATATTGCTTGAATGGGGTTATCCATGACTCCTTCTTGATTTCTGTTTCTAACACAAAATCTATTTCCACCTCACTTATACTCGGAGCATGTAAGATTTCGACGGGAACCAATCCCATTTGTTGTGCGTTGCCAGTACTAGCGAATTTCGCCAATGAATCGGCTTCTCCGTTTTATTCATGCGGGACATGCGAAATATCGAAACATTCAAGGTCTGCCAATAGTTCTTAAACCCATGCGAGGTACGGAGAAAGCCTCTGCCCCTTTTCTTGATAATCTCCCCGCACCTAGTACACCACCAATTATGAGTCACAAAATATTTCAACCGATTTCACTCCAAGTTCCCTTATAAGTTTCAAGCCAGCAATCAATGCTTCATACTCGGCTTTGTTTTTTGTAGCTAGGAAATCAAGCTTCAAAGCATAACAAATTGATCGATTTTCGGGAGTCACAAGAATTACACCAGCCCCGGAATAATGGTCGTTGGATGCCCCATCGGTGTATAGTTTCCATTGAATGAAGGGAATAACATCATCACTGTTTGGTTCGTCTGATATGGTAAATTCAGCGATGAAGTCCGTTAGCGCTTGACCTTGTATGGTCCTTCATAGCAGGTAGGTGATATCGAACTGACTCAACTCAATATTCCATTTTAATAACCTTCTGGAGGTTTTTGGTCATTGGAGTACCTGTCGCAAGGGTAGATCGGTGTAAACACTGATATGGTGTGCCCGAAATACAGACGAAGCTTGTGTGATGCAATCACCAAGCAGTAGGCTAGCTTCTCAATTTTTGGATAATTTCTTTCTGCCCCTTTAAACATTTACTGACATAGTACACCGGCTTTTGAACACGGTCCTCCTCGCGAACCAGGGTTGTACTTATGGCATGATGAGATACGGCCAAGTATACATACAACACTTCATGGTTTATAGGCTTTGACGGCACCGGAGGACTTTCCAAATGTCTTACCCGAGCTTGGAATGCATCATCGTAGTTGGGGGTCCATTCAAAATTTCTCTTCCCTTTCTTTATCACGTCGAAGAAAGGAATACACTTGTCTGTCGCTCTGGATATGAATCGACTCGGCGCGACCACTTTTCCGTTCAGGCTTCGTACTTGCTTTATAGATCTGGGCACTTGTTTGTCTCGAATAGCCTGAATTATTTTTGGGTTAGCTTCAATTCCCCATGCATTAACAATGAAACCCAAAACTTTCCCGATGCAATGCCAAATGAACACTTCAAAGGATTGATTTTCATTTCGTAATACCTAAGTATATCAAACATTTCTGCCAAGTCTCGAATGTGGTCGTTTAACTACCGTGACTTCACAAGAATGTCATCCATATAGACTTCCATTTTCCTACCAATTTTGTCTTTAAACATTCGATTCACTAGATGTTGATAAGTTTCTCCCGTATTTTTCAATCCAAAAGGCATCACTACATAACGGTACAGTCCAACATCTACGACAAAACTAGTGTGTTCCTGATCTGGAATGTGTTGGATCTGATTGTATCTCGAATACGCATCCATAAATGACAATAACTCGTGTCCTACCGTTGAGTCGACCAGCTGGTCAATTCTGACCAAAGGGAAGCTATCCTTGGGGCATGCCATGTTTAGGTCTGAGCAGTTAACACAGGTTCTCCATTTTCCATTCCCTTTTCTCACTGGTATGGGGTTAGAGACTCATTCTGGATAGAGGGCGTCGCGGACGAACCCATTGGCTTTGAGTTTGTCCACCTCCTCTCTAAAACCAGCGAACCTCTTCGGGTCCATGCCTCTCCTTTTTTGCTTCACCGACACGTATTTCGGGTCTATGTTCAACATATGACTCGCAATGGCAGGAGAAATCCCACACATATCGGAATGTATCCAAGCGAAAACATCTAGATTTTCTCGGAGGAAATCGGTAAGATTCTCGATCATCGAGGGGTTGAGTTGTGATCCAATCTTAAGTACCCATGATGGGTCATCACGACTGACTGGAATGTTAATCGTTAGTTCAGCCTGTGCTCCTTTGCCTCCTTGGATTCCTCATCATCATCCCTCTGATCTATGTCTCTATAGATCCGATCATGTTGCCCGAGCTAAGGCTCGGGCATTACTTGTCAATCTTCAGTAACTCGGCTGCGGACGGAGTTGTTCGTAACCTTTCCTTTCTTTCTTCGCAGGGCCTCTCTTAGCTCAGCCACATAACACGCACAACCAGTTGCCTGATCGCCATGCACAACACTAACTCCTTTATCCGTCGAAAACTTCAAGGTTAAACACCATGGGGCCAAAGCTGCCCTAAACTCTTCTAGGGTCTGTCGACCTAGAAACACATTATACGGAGAATCGACATCCAAAACAACGAATGGTAGGATCCGCACCCTTCTACGTTCACCTTCTCCAAGTTCAACTGGCAATTCAACAAAACCAACTGCATCAGTAGCCGCACCATTAAAGCCATGAATACAGGCTTTAGATGGTTTTAGATCCTTTGTCTCCGTCTTCATCTGGTTATATGCTTTTTTGAAGATGATGTTAACAGAACTTCCACAATCAATCAATATCCTTCTCACAAACACTGGCCCAATCATTGCCGAGATGATTATCGGGTCAATGGTAGGTGCCTCCACCCGATCAGCATCTCTACTTCTAAACACTATATCATCAGTCATCATTTGCTGCTGCTTAGCTGGGGTCCCAACTTCCATGCTTGAACAACATTCAAAGTATGCATGCTTTAGGGAATTAGCATACCGCTTCATTTCTTGCCAATTCTTGTCCGCAGGGTGAGATCCACCAACTATCATGTTTATGACTAGTCTACCTACAGTCTGAGCAGGTTCCTCAAGATGGCGTGGAGCTTACCCGCGACCGGAGTCTAATGTTCCTTGTCTGCCTTCCTATGGATTCTTGAAAAACTCTTATAACTTTTTCTATCGAATCAGCTTTTCTATAGCATCGTGGAGGTGCCTATAATCCTCAATATTATGTCCGTAAGTCTCATGGAAGCAGCAACCAGTCCTCTTTTGTTCCTCAGTGGACTCTTTTGGGCGTGGCTTTCGATATTGAAAAGCATTAGTAGTCGACAAGTAAATATTTTCCAAAGATGCATTCAGAGGAGTGTATTCGTTGTAAGTTGGGATCCTTGGTTTCTACTTTATTACTTCCCTTTTCTTTCCGGGATTTCCTCTTCCGGATCCTTTAGATTGCTCTGGCTTATTCTGAACATTGACCTGGACCTTCCCAGATTTATCACCAGATTGTTTTACAACAATGTTTCTCTTCACGGTCTCCTTTCCAGGCCCTAGTGCATTGTCTTGCCTCGTCCACCTGGCTTCCTCTCTTCTTATGAATTGATGCGCCTTTGAATACAAACGTTCCAGTGTAGTTAGAGGTTTCCTGCCAACCAATTACCAAACTCCGAATCTGGATCTACTCCTCGCGTCATGGACATTAGAATAACATGGTCATTCGTGTTGCTGACTTCAGTAGCAGCAATGTTAAATCTTTGTAAGTACTCCTTTGATGACCCCTTGGAGCCTGGATCACATTGGACAAGGACATGACGTCCTTGGGACGTGTGGCATGAATCCTGAACCGTTCCATAAATTTCATCGCTAACTCATCAAAGTTGGATATAAACCATGGAGGAAGGTGGGTGAACCACATGGTAGCAATTCCAGATAAAGTTATTGGGAAGCATCTACATTTAGTTGCATCGTTTGCCCTAGTTGAATCCATCATCCACTCATATCTCATTACATGATGTTAGGGATTAGTGTTCCCCTTGTAGGCCGGGATAGTCGGCATGTTGAACTTCGTGGGCTACTCAGCTTGGAGGATAGCATCTGTGAATGGAGTATGGCTCCTAGATACGCCCCAATCATCATTAGATAAACTTTGATTTTCCCTCATCAGCTGTATGACCATTGCTGATAGGTCTAGGGTTTGTATGGAAGGTGGATAGTTGGAATCTGTTCTACAGGACCATTTCGGTTGGTGTCTCTTCGGTTGGCGATCTGCCAAATACATGTCCTGTGGACCTGCTTCATTATGGCCTTGGTGAACCAGTCGTCCAACTTCCATTCGTGCCCCAGATCCTAAGTTTCCTGTTCTAAATATAGTACGATTACCCTGGTGTATATGAGGGGCCATGGCTCCAAGTAGGGAACCTGGACCATCCCTGGTGGATTGTTCAGCTACACCTGCTTGCATTGTTTCAGTTCTGCGGCATCTATGCTTGGGTGGTTTACAGATGAAGCTGAGCTGTTAGACGAGGAGTAGGCAGCAGGACTTCCTCCAGCATTCTGATGTTGTTGTTGAGTAAGTAGAGTCATAAGGTTGGTGTTCGCTTGAATTTGCTCATCAAGCTACCTCCTGCTTTCCATGAGTTCTCTCATCAGCTCGTTGAACTCCGTTCTTGTGACAACATCTGTTTGGTTTAGGGCGGTAGCGGTCCCTACACCAGGATTAGCTTGTTGATTGCTGGGTCCTACTTGTTGGACGCCAGTGGTCTCGTTGACATCCACATTGTGAGAGGCTGATCTGGTATGCGGTCTTCCCATTGTAGATTTATTGGTAGGAACTTTGAGTAGAAGCTATAAACTTCTTGTGAACAAACTTGGATCTTCCTTGGGGATTTCTTCAATCCAGTAGCGAAAAAGTAGATGCTAACAGCCTGAGAATTATATTCACGGTGAAAGCACCAAAATGTTAACACCAAAATTGGTCACTAACACCCTTGAGTAAGATTGTGTAGAGATATTAATGAAGAAGGTAGATTGAAACAAAGGAATATCGCAATAGAATGCAGCTAAAACAGTAAAAAAACGAGAACATCAGAATTATAGTGGTTCGGCGTAACTGCCTACGTCCACTGTTAATGTAATCTTTATTGCTTTTCTCAAAGGCTTGAATATAGATACAATCCGTAAACTTCCAACTCGAAAACAAGTTTGAACTGAAAGAAAACTAGTGCAAAAAAAGGGCAGAGTATCCTTGTAGTTCTCGAAAAAAAGTCCCTTTACACTGCGCCCCTGCCCCTCTATTTATAGACAAAGATAGGCTGGACTCCCCACGCAGGCCTAAAGATAAGGCATCTCGGCCCATAGCAGACAGCTTCTGTATACCAAACCGTGCATACCGAGCGAGATACACCTATCGGCAAATGCCGAACCAGGATGGCCAAACGGTGGTCACTGAGTAATTGACTCAAAGCGAACTCTTAGAGGACTCGAGTAACTCGCGGTGGTACGTGAAGTGAGGCAATGCCGTACCCCTCACTTTGATGCCGACCTCCACGAATAAGTCAAATCCCTCATCTTGCTCTGAAACGACTATATCGGACCAAGCATACCAAACCGTGGTTGCCGAGCGACTCTTGCCGAGCGAGGCCTTGCCGAGCCGAAATGACCAAGGCATCTATTCCAAATGCCCCACGACCGAGCCGCTTAATCTTCCCTTCAATGCTGGTTGAGGGGTCACCGACCCACGTAGATTTTCCCACCAAGTCACATAACTGTCCCTTTATGGCCGAGCGGCATATGACTAAGGCATTCATGTCGAACACTCCAATGCCGAGTCACCCTTACCGAGCGATGTTGGTCGAACGAACGTTGCCGAGCGATCTCCCCTTGGACGCCCAAACCGATCCACTTTGTTTTCCATTCCCGGCCGAGCGATGTTCACTGAGTTCCCAACAAAACCTTTCTTTTAGTCAGGCGACACACGCCGTCCTTCCTCGGTCGAACCATATATTGAAACCGAACAATGTATTCAGGCTGGACGAAACTTATACGTCGAGCTTGTCAATTCAAGTCAGTCTTTCGCTTACTCAAGTTTCACTTAGATTCAACCAAGAAACTCAATAATTAGCACCTCGTAGCTGGGCCAAGCAATCAAGTAACACCTTCAAGCCTGTTTTTATTGGAATTCAATATGGTTTTATGTTTTGAATATGGATGAACTTGTTTTCATGAGAACGAATATTTAATATACCCGTTTCGAAATTAAATGACATAATTTGAGATAAAATTTAGAGTAAAACATGTATTAATCATCTCCAAATACTTTAAAGTTTTAATATAATGTTTTAACAATAGAAAAAATGCATGTTTTAATTCTTGTTATTTCTGGATGAAGGAATAATTTATTATGAATTTTCTAAGTGCAAAAGGACAATATTATGTATAAATTAATAATTCATAATTAAATAAGTTAAATTTTATTATTTTTATCTAATTTATTTATTAATGGTAAATAAAGCTGTTTTTTAATTTATGTGAGTTTACCGAAATTTTCCTATCATTTTTTGAATTACCAAGAATTAAGTGGCGAGGAAGAAAAAACTTAGTTAATGAAAATAATTAAGGAATGTAATTAATTAAGGATTAATCAAGGAAACAAATTCCGTCCACCTTCCAAGAATCCTATTGTGCAAATAAGTAACTTACATGCATAAAGAATTGGTCAAAAAGTAGTCACTTTGGTAAGGAAAATATCAGTTTTCCACTCAACTACAAATCCGCTACCAAATTCACGATAACTTTAAAATGAGGCATACGATAGCTTAAAATGAGACACATGATAGCTTTGAATCTAGGTATACAATAACTTAAAACAAAACTTGTGATAATTAAGATAGCCATCTATGAAAACTCGAAGTTTAACTTTTGATAGTTATATATTATGATTTACGATAGCCTTAAATCCTAGGTGCACGATAGCTCTAAAACAAGATTCAAGCTATCCCTTTGGATGACTCACTATATCTTTATATTGTGAGTTTGAATAGCTTTGGATGTTAAATGATGATAGCCGTTACATTTGTGACTTACGGTAGCTAAGCATGGGGTAGCTTTAGATGCACGATAGTTTGAAAGACACGATAACCTTAAAGAAGTGATAGCGTGAAAGGAACGATAGCTGTAGGTATGTGAAGAAACCGGGCTAGTAGGAAACGAATTAAATGGGTATATTTCAAAAAATTCCATTTTGATGGCCTATGATATCCAAATAGATTTTAGTGTAGAATACAATAGTCTATGATTTTTGTTTGATGATGATAAACATATATATATATATATATATATATATTCGTTTAAATGTATTTGTTATTGTATTATTTTATTTTTCCACATAACTAATTAAATATTTGCTGAATAAAATAAATAACTAAGAATTCATATTCAAACTAATATTTTTTTTCAAACTAATATTTTATTACAAATTCAAATAGTATAAATTTGAGCTCTCACCACATTTATACATTTTTCAATTACAATACAATTTAAAATTACAACACAATTCTCACTATACAATTTTTACATACATTTCACCTCACTACATTCACTCATCACTCGTATTTCATCTTCAACTCTGTTCTAGCTTGTATTCCGCATTTGAATTATTGGCAAAATAAAGCAATAAAATTGAAAATGAAATATTTTTGCAGTGTACTCTGAAGTGTGTGTTTGAAAATATTATTTTCCCTAGTTATTTGGGTTGTTAGTCATCGTATTCTTTCAAATCATAATACACGAACAACTTATGACATGCATAGTGTATCACTGTGCATGCTCAAGGCCATGCACACCGATATACACTTACTTCTTTAAATCGCAGGGACAGGTGGGCACAAGGTCAAACCCGAGCTATGGCTGGATTCAACTCAAGTGGAAATGCAAATAAAACAAAACAGCCTCGACCAAAAACTGAACATGAATAGAAAACAACAAAGTCGAGATAAAAATACTGCAGTCAAGTCTTTCATAGGCTAACAAGTCAAGCTTATGACAAATAATTCAAGTGCAATCTTTACTCAAAATGGAATCAGACAATATGCACAGATAGATGCAAGCAAGCAGTCGAAGTAACCAAAACAACACAAACCAGAGGGAAAAAAGCATAGTAGCAGAGCATGTGTACATGACCACACCAGACATGTTCAAGACCACATGCATACAACATGAAGATCAGATCAATTCAAATGGAACCAGACTACAACATCAAAGGCAAAAAGAACATAAATACAATGCATATGACATAATGACAACAACTCCATATGAAGTATACAAGACATGTACAAGTTCATATGCACAGACTCGAAGCAATGGAATTCAACATGAATGCAAATCCACATATGCAACCAGTCAAAGACCAAAATGAAATGCCAGACCACAATGCACCAGATCAATGAAGAAATAAACAAATAGCAAACTTCAAAACTAAGTTCAGTTATAATTTGAACTTGAACGTATACAAAGTCCCCAAGCAAATAGAGATTAAAAAACAACATGAATGCAGACTTTAAAATGCAAGGCTAACAAGGATAGGAACCAACCAGACCAGAGAAATGAAATGATGATTAACTCAATATGTCAACAAGCCAATAGGTCAAGACTTAAGTGAACACACTGGAACCAAACTTCAGTGCATATTTACATGAGTATAAAGCACAATGCACCAGGCCACATACCAACACGACCACACCAGTACCAGATCAGTGAAACAAATTCAGACTTGATTGCAACTAGAAATGAAGCCAGTGGAAAAGATTTCCAAGACCACAAATGTGCACAGCAACTCAATATAAAGAACAACCTGACTCAACCAACGTTCATTCGAATGTACACATGACTCGAAGCAAGTTTCAGTTTTAACAAGACAACAGCCTAATGGCATGAACACAGTCTCAACAAACCAGTGTAATCAAGTCAATCACACACATGTATACATACGTATATGTATGTATATATGTATGGAGACATCACATTAAAACTCAAGCATTGGTGAATAGAGAAATGAAATGTCGGTAAAACTGCGGTGTTTAAAGGAAGAAAATCAAATATGTCAGCAGCAGTTCAAAAATTACACTGAAGTCAATCAACATGATGAACAAGTAGCATTGGTCAAGAAATAAAGAAAATTAAGCCATGGAACATTATCAAATGCAAGATGAAAGAATACGAATTGAACAAGTCAAAGTCCAGTTCATCATAGAATTTTAAATGCCAAAGTCAAATGCAAAAACAATGGAGAAATTCAAATTCATAGATTAATTCGTATACGGTGGAATAAGTCATCAAATAACAACAACCATTCGATTAGAAATCAATGCAAGCACGAAAATCAATTGAAGAATTCAAACTCAAAAATACAAACGAGATTATAGGGGATCGAACCCTATAAATTCTACCCACTATCATCATCGGCTAATGCATTCGATTTCAAGAAAATACTAGAGCAGTCAAAATCACGAGTATTTATAACTCGAATCGAAGTCGAGCATAATCGAAATCGAAAAAGAAAATCACATACCAATTTTCATACAAGTTGAGCTCGAGACAATTGGAGCAATCATAACCCAATCAAAGCAAGGAATCAATTTTCGAAGAAATTCAAAGTAAAATCATCACGCCAAATTGATTTATTTAATAGGCAGCTTCAATTGAGAAGGAACCCTAAATTTTAGATAGAAGAGAAAGAGAAACAAACGGCCGAAGTACTGAACAAAAATAAAAGGGGAGAAGTCCCTATTTTAATTACTAAATGGACCGGCCTTATTTTTGCACTACAATTTTAGTTAGGGTTTTGTTTTTTGTTTTAATTTGTATTTTATCTATAATTTGCTTTTTAAATTGTGTAATTTTTAGTCGTGTGACTTGGTACAAACTACGAGACGTAGTTTGAGAATTCGTAACTCGGTGGCTGAAATGTGATAGGATTTTGAGCGTAAAGTTAGGTTAGTAAAGTAGAGGGTGTCTCAAGTTTACGTGTGTAAGCGTCTGACTACTTAATTTCTAGTAGAAACCTTGGGCTATCACGTAGGCAGAGTTTTGCCGAAGCTGTGTAAATTTGTGTGTGGTCTCTTCTGCATTACTTTCTGTTATTATTTTTATTTCTGCATGTATTTTTATTATTATTAGCATCACCCTATTAACCCACCCTCTAAGGTGAAAATGATCCTACAAGTGGTATCAGAGCTAGGAACAAAAAACATTTTTTATTAAAAATTTGATTTTTTTTCTTTCAATTAAAAATTTGATTTTTTGAATGGCTTCTTTTAATAATGCTTTTTCTGAGGGTCGGTATATAGTTAGACCATCCATGTTCAATGGTGAATATGCTTATTGGAAAAATAGAATGAAAATTTTTCTGAAAACCATAGATGCATGGAATATTGTTGAGACTGGATATAGGACATCAACTATAGTTGTATATAATCAAGAAGTTGAAAAACCGATGGATCAATGGACAGATCTTGAAAATAAACTGCCATTTGAAAATGCTAAAGCTATGAATTCTATTATTTGTACATTAGATCAAATTGAATTTAATCATATTTCACATGGTCTAACTGCATAGGAAATTTGGCACACACTCGAAGTGGCTCAAGAAGGAACCTCCAAAGTCAAAGAATCTCGCCTTGACATGCTTAATAGCTAATATAAAAACTTCACAATGGAAAAGGATGAAAGTGTCAAAGAAATGTATGGACGACTTCCTAATCTAGTATATAATCAAAATCACTTGGAAAGCCATACACAAAGCTGGAAATAGTTCGAAAAATCCTCAGAATTCTTCCATGAAATTTGGAAGCAAAAGTGACTGCTATTCAAGAATAGAAGGATTTGAAATAGGTTAAAGTCGAAGAACTCATTGGAAATCTCACCACTTATGAGCTAGAAATCAAATTCATGGAAAAACGTGAAGGAGGTGATACGCGAAAGAAAATAGCTCTCAAAGGAACAATGGAAATTGAAGATGATGATGATGGAGCAGTTGAACTGGCATGATAATAAAGAGATTCAAAAGGTGGAACCAAAAATATGGACATTCTGCCTTAAATCAACAACAGAAACGCAGAATCGTCAAATTTTTAGATAACTCAGAAGAGCAAGAGATCATTTGTCACAAGTGCAATAAACCTAGTCATATCAAGCCCGATTGTCCTTAAAATTAACTCAGCAAAGGAAAGAAACCGAAAAGGAGAAGTTTTTCAGCAACTTTGGATAAAAGTGATGAAGATGATAATGAAAGCATGTGAAAAAGCATATATGTGTCTTCGAGGATAAACAAGTGACACCAATGATGACGAGCCGAGCGAGGTATCAAAACTGACTCACTCATAATTACTTATATATTTTCACAAAATAAATCATTGTTTTGAAAAACTTATGGAAAAGTATGCTAAACTTGAATCACAAAAAGATAGTTTTATAGAACTAAATAGAATAGGGATTCATAACACTTTACGAACCTTTTATTTACAAAACTAATTTTAGTACACAAAAATTATGTACAAAACATAAATATATCATTTGATGACAGACGTTTTTAAATTTTTTTTTTTGGAGATTCATACAAGATCCCTCATGAACAATTACTACGAGCAATCTTTCGACTCGCACAACCTGCGCACTCCTTGGCCTATGATATGTTGGGATTTCATACAAATTCTTGTCTTATATGATTTTGTAAACTGTTGTTTGGAAGAAATAATATCAACGTCGTGTATGAAACATAAGTACATGATCTTATGGAAAGAAACTAACTCGACTTCACTCACAATTAATCGCAAATTGTCCAAGAATGTTTGATTACTCCTTGTTAATGCATCATTATGTATCACATGAAGGAGTAACTTTTGCGATTGAATCTATATTTATTTTTAGGTACATTTGGAACTCTTTACAATATACTCACTTATTCTACCAAATCAAATCATTTTATTCTATTGCATGTTATTTTATTTTCTTTTCTTTTATATTCTCTGATTTTATCATAAACTTACTATATGTATCTAATACACATGTTCAAGTTTGTAATAAATCATCGATCAATATAACAAAATATGTGGAACCTTTTGGTATTAATAGACTTGTAATTGCATAGATCAATATGTATTAACTCAAAGAGTTCATCAACTCTTGTGATGCTCCCGCTAAATGGGTGCATAGCCATAAATTACTTGAGATATAATTAACCTGTATCATATGACTCATAATCATGTAGCAAAATTATTTCTCAAAACTACGGCTTCGTCTATAATTCCAAAACAATAGTAAATAATGTTAGATACATATGTATTCCTGTTGCATCACTTTTACTACGAAAACAAATTCCATAATATAGTTCTATTTCATAATGAATATTCATAATACTCATACTGTAATACAGTTATATTTATTTTTCAGTCAATACTAAAACAAACATTATTTCACAAATAATGTCCAGTACATTTTACGAAAACAATTTTGGTACTTTGGTACAATCATTAGGTGCTATATGGCATGCTCCCACTATTTCTACCATTACTATAATAGCGTACTAAATTTAGAGGTCCACCATTCATTTAATATTGTTAATATTGTTTACTTATTTCATATGTGCAACTAATTTACAGTGGAGAGTTCCTTGATAAAATATCTTGTACTCAAAGAAATAAATGTTACAGAAAATAACTTTCTATATGAAAATACATTTCGGAATAAAAATCTTATTTCTTATTCCAATATTAAGTATCAATTGTTACTACAATCCTTGTTTCTAATATTTCTCTATGAAGCAGAAGTGACTATTCATTCTTTTCATTCCAACTTTACCTTAAATTACATCTATTCTTATACATTCGTTTTTATTTCAAATGATCAAACTATTCAAAATAAAACCTTACTACAATATCATAACAAACTTTTTACAAAAGCGCATTCGATTATTCTTAACATTTAAGACATCAAACATGTTGCACTTTATGTAAACCGATCAAGATGATATTTCAACGATCGAGTTCATAGATGTATCTCGTAGTTTATGGTCTTGTGTTATATTAACACAATATGATCCTTCTGAAATCATTCAAGTTGAATACATGATCTTAAAATACTGTTTATTGGCTTGCTTTAAATGAACCAATTTCGTCAAAATATTGTACCCACAAACGATGACTGTTCACCATATAACATTTATATGTGAAAGTACGTGGATCAAATATCCATAGTCTTGAATTGCATTTAGAGTTCAAAAACTCGTAATATGCACTACATGGTCTAAACCAAATAAACATATAAGTAATTCACTTACGAATATGTTAAGTAGTTAAAATAGGCACTTTCATGTGTATAGAAAGCATTATATAACATGCAATTAGAATTATTGGCAAGTATATATTATATTTTTATTTGTCAACTTTCAATTCAGTTTGTATACATATGTTAATTGAAAAACATTTTATCAATCATATTAAATGCACAAATTTATCATTGTAGATAATAAGAACATTACATAGCATATGTTCTTACAATATTAGAAAGGTTAAATGTTACCATTTTTCTAATAAGGCTTCTACTAGTCTTTTATGTTTCTCCAAACCCTAAGATGAAACATATAAGTCTTACAACTTCACTATTGTGTGTTAGGACTCATTTGTTAAGGTATTCTGATCCTCGGTTTTCTCAACAAATCATAGCCCAACAAATGATGGATAATTTCTTATCAGTTGTACCATGTACAACTCCTAACCCATTTTTCCTTATTCTAATCTCATTTCGACCTTGAGTTTGCTCAACAAATCGAAAGAGATTATTCATTAATACCTACCATATCTTGATGTCCTAAGTATATTATGCATACCTCGAGTTTACTCAACAAATACATATAGTTATCTTACTCATTTATTCAATATATCAATAATACCATGCATAACATCCCTAGCTTGAGTTTGCTCGACAGCTAAGGAGTATGTAAGTAATTTATTAATATACATACATATGGTAGAGGACGATATTATATTGAAGATTCATAATCTTCAATATACATATTGAGTGATATCGACTTATAGAATAATATATTTCTTATGAAATACCTTACGAATCGTGTCAGACACACCAGAAATCACGACATATGTACATTTGTATACATATTTATTTCTCAAGTCTATTTGGGTTTCTTTAATGTTCCGCACTTAAGTTTTCTTGTTATATAACTTTTATACTTCATATTATTTATATGATAGTCTTAAGTATAATATATCACTAATTAAATCTTATCTAATTAATTTTAATCAATTAACTCTTTAATTAATTTTAAATTAGTATTCCAATATAACTTTTATATTGGACATATATACTATAACATTTATAGTGTATACTATAACCTTTATAGTGTAACACACATATATCATATATATGTGCATTTATTTAATTAATTAACCTTTAATTTATTTATTTAATTAAATAATCTTTATTAAAATTTATTAATTTCAAAATTTATCCTGTATACATACATGTATACTTATGTTATCTTATGTTATCTTAAACATTTTAAAATAACATAACGTATATCAACATATATAATACATGCATATATGCGTCAAATAATTAAATATTTAATTTATTTATTTTATTAATCTTATTAACAATTTTAGATTTTGAAATTATTATATAAATATTTTCAAACATTTTGAAAATATCATCATCCTTTCAAACATTTTGAAAACTTATATGGTATTATAATTTTTATAATAAACATGTTTTATTTTAAATTTAAAATCTTTAACATTAATTTTCAAAACGATTTTGAAAATTTTCCCAAGGCCTAAATTAAGTTGGGCCTTTTCTATTAGGAGCAACCTTTGGGCTCACTTCACCTTTCGAGCCTGGCCGGTAACCAGGTAGGACATGATACTTGATTACCCAATTTCAATCCTAGACATTAGCTTTCTAGACACCGTACTAAGTGGGAAAACTTAATTTGTTATACCTAATATGACTAATTTAGACCGCATATGCTATTAGGCTCTGATATCACTGTTGGAACTGGACCAGCCTATAGCAGAAGTTATGGGTGAATTTCAAATTTTTTACTCTATTGGATCTTTATTTGACCTACGAAGTCTAATTGAGTTAGAACATTCATAAATTTCATTTAAATAAAATCATTTATTTTATTTAAATTCAAATATATTAAGATGTAAAATTAATTTTATTTGATTTAGTTTATACATAAAATGTATCATGTACATATATGTATGAGTGCATGTGTAACATAATAATCCATGAAAGGTATAATATGCCCATATGTAGATATTGGGATTTACATCGCAACATACATATTAGCTCATTTTGTATGTCATGTATGTTGTCTAAATATATGCATGTATATGTGTTACAATACACATGCACACACATACGTATGTATAAATATTCTTTCAAAATAATGTATGTATAAATATGTTATATATAACATATGAATATAAAACATTTATATATAGATAAATATATATAAAGAAAGAGAGAGAGAGATTATTAAAAATTAATTACAATTCCAAATTAACTTAGTTTTGCAAATATAATAATTTTAATATTTTAATTTGTATATATTATGAATAAAAAAATGTTTTCATCCATAAATAGTTAACATGAAATAATTTATTGATGAAAACTAAAATTTTAAATTTTTGAAAATCTAGGATCATAAAATAGTACTTAGGAAAAATCTAGATATTTTCAAAGTTGAAATATTATTTTTAAAAACAAATACATTTATTTTGGAATAATTATTTAATACAAAATAATATATTATTAAAAATTAAAATTTTAAAATTTTATAAATTCTAGGATCATGAATGAAAGGTTACAAAAATTTTAAAGAAATTTTCAATTGAATTATTATAACTAATAAATCATAAACAAGTTTTTTGAAATAATATTAATTACTAAAAATAATAAAATTTATTGAAAAATTCCTAGATGTTTTATATATGTTTCTAAAATGATATAATATCTAAAAAATATATATAATTGAATTTATAATGTAATAATTATTTTATATATAATAAAAAATTCAAAAATTCAATAAATGTTAATTTAAAAATATGAATATATGTATGATAATTAATTTTTGAATTTGCAAATTCATATTACATATAAATAAGTGTACTAAATTTTTTAAATCATATATATATATATATGCATATATGCTATTATGAGAGAGAAATATACACGAAATATATATATGAATTTATTATAAAACAATTATTAATGACAAAAATTGATTTTGTACGGTAAAAGCATTTTTCTATACATAAATCAAGTAGTATAACAAACAAATTATGCACATAACCAAAATGATTTGTGATAACTAAATCTACTTACAAAAATATCGCCTAACTAAACATATAATAGCAATATATTTATACATATATGAAATTACTCATTATAGGATCATAGTAATTTGATTACTGTAATATGAATTCCTTTCCTTTTAGTGTTCTTGAACCGTCAGATTGCAAGTTAGAAATCAATCGCCTCTAAATATCGAATAACATTATTTTAATTTGAAATATATTTTGGAATGGATTGAGAGCTATGTTTTAACCAGCAATGTAGAAGGTAATGGCATCCAAAAAAGTTAGTCATTATTTTATATATATATGGGTGTATGTGTGTGTATGTGTGTGTATGTATGTATATGTATATGTGTGTGTATAGGGTTATATTAGAGAGGAACGAGGAAAACCTTTTTACCCATTCTCACTCAATCTCAACCATTATCTTCTAGCCAATTCCCTATGTTCTAGCCACCCCTAGACCTTCCCAGAACCGAAATTTTGCTGCCTCAATGATGGACCTTAAACACATCTAAGCCGAACCCAAAGTACTATGCCATTGAATCTAATTTAATTGCTTGTCGATATATAATATCGATCGATATATTTATTACCGTTATAAATATATATAACATAATTTATTTCTCAAATCATATTCAAATTTTATAATTAATATTTCGTAAATATTAATTAGTTTAATTAATTTATAACAATTATAAACTAATTAAATCGTTCGGTTTTATGGGTATTCATCATTTCGGTTATGTAACTCTTATGTGTAAATTGGTCAACGATTAACATCGAACTATTCTAATGTTAACGTTCACACGTCACGAAGCAGGTGGTGTGACATTATGGCCAAATTTATCGCTTACTCATTTTCGGTAAAACCCAATTTTAGTTTATTAAGCGTTACCCGATTGTGACATTTGTTTACGCCAATTCTCTTTGTCAAAACTATATCACTTTGAACTTATGGGATTTGGTAATTGTCAAAATTCCAACCTCATCCACATTCAACTTTATAGTCCAAATATAAAGTCTTTGGTTCAACAATAACAATCATTATTAACTGAAATGCTCTAGCCAGAGACTTTGACTTTGAGTTGATTTGAGTTTCATGTGATACTAACCGCATATAACTGAGAGAGAATCCTTTCTTGAATAGTGCTTCACTTTCAATACTTTCATGTGAAAAAGACAGTTTATCAGTGTCAGAGAGAATTAATTGACAAAGTAGATGATTAAACATAATAGCATACCCATTCACTAGGGGACTGACGTAATTGGTTTTGAGAAAACTGATTGGAGAAGTTGGAATTAGATTCCATAATTGACCCCAAATTCAAGTGGGAGACTGGTAGAGTTAGGGTGGCCTAAGGGCAATTATGTAATTTGTTACATATATCGAACTCGTTGACCAATCTTGTTCGAAATAAACGATATTTTCTTCCTGTTACATACTTGATATAATGTGATTATATTAATTAATTAGCTTAATTAAAAGTATATTCAATAGAAATATCCGTAAACGGTGTATTTTATGATAGTAGTTACAAAGTGCTGTAAACGTGAGTAATTTATCACAACAAAATAAATATACCATTTTTAAATGTTCCTAGTCAAGATGCATCGAGACTAGATATCGGTGTATACGTTGAGTACGTAACACTCTCCAAATGTTGGGCACTATATTACTCATGACTGCCGGGGATACCTATGGGTTACGTACAAATATTTATTGGATAACTATGGAACGACTCACTCGATGGTTTTTTGTTGGTTAATATAGCTAAGTTCAAAAGGAAAATATCGATGTGACTGATTTACACAGTTCTCTATACTTGAGAATACTGTCGATCTTCAATATGAAAGCTCTGCTTTGATTATTGCCAAATCATGGCATGATGTCCATTGAGTGACTATAGTTGGATCGAGTGGAAGTATTGGAAGTGAAGCACTATTCAAGAGAGGATTCGTCTCCTCGGTTGTATGCGGTTAGTATCACAGTCAACTCAAAGTCTCTGGCCAGAGCATCTCGGTTAAAAATAATTGTTATTATTGAACCAAGGACTTTGAATTTTGGATTATAAAGTTGAATGTGGATGAGGTTGGAATTTTGACCATTACCAAATTCCATAAGTCCAAAATGAAATAGTTTTGACGAAGAGAATTGGTGTTAATTGATGTCACAACCAGGTAACGCTTATTAAACTAAAATTGGATTTTACCAAAAACGGGTAGGCGGTAAATTTGGCCATAATGACACACAACCTCCTAACTGACGTGTGAACGTTAACATTAGAATAGTTTGATGTTAATCGCTGACCAAATTTACACCCAAGAGTTACACGGCGGAACTGATGAATTCTCTTAAGACTGAATGATTTAGTTATTTTATAATTATTATAAATTAATTAAAATAATATTTATGAAATATTAATTATAAATTCTGAATATGATTTGGGAAACAAATAAAGATATATATTTATAACAGTTATAAATATATCGATCGATATAATATCGATAAGCGATTAAATTAGATTTGATTGCATAGTATTTTGGCTTGGGCTTAGATGGGTTTAAGGCCCATTATTAGGGCTACAAAATTTCGGTTTTTGAAAGGTATAGGGTTGGCTAAAACAAGGGGAATTGGCTTGTAGATAATGGGTTGAGATCAAGTGAGAATGGGTAAAAAGGTTTTCTTCGTTACTCTTTAATACAACCATATATATATGTATCTTTAAAAATAATTACTAATCTTTTTTGCTGCCGTTACCTTCTACATTGCTGGTTAAAACATAGCTCTCAATCCACTCCAAATTATTAATTCCATTTCAGATTAAAAGTATACTATTCGATAGTTAGAGGTCGGTGATTTCGGACTTGCAATCCGACAAATCAAGAACAGTAAAAAGGAAGGAAAGTCATTGCTTCAACGTGAATTCTAAGGCATTATTAAATTAGTAATTTTAATTCAAATTACGGTAATTAAATTAAATTCTATGATCCTATAATGAGCAATTTTATATCTGTTTAAATATATTGCTACTATATGTTCAGTTAGGTGAGATTTTGTAAGTGGATGTAATTGTCACAAATCAGTTTGGTTATGTGCATAATTTGTTTATTATATTATTTGATTTATGTATAGAAAAATGTTGTTTACTGTACAAAATCTAATTTTTCCATTAACAATTATTTTATATGTTTATATTAATAAATTCATATATATTATTAATGTATATTTTTCACTCATAATAGCATATATACATATATAAGATATACATTTGATTTAAAAATTTTAGTACACTTATTTATATATAATATGAATTTAAATTTTTTAAAATTAATTATCATGCATATTTTCATATTTTTAAATTAACATTTATTTACTTTTTAATTGTTTATTATATATAAAATAATTATTACATTAACAATTCAATTTTATATTTTTTCAAAATATTATATCTTTCAGAAACATATAGAAAAAAATTAGGATTTTTTTAATAATTTTTAATAATTAATATTTTTTTAAAAAAACTATTTATGATTTACTGAAAATAATAGTTTAACTGAAAAAAGTTTCAAAATTTTTCATAACCTTTCATTCATGATCCTAGAATTTCAAAAATATTATAATTTGGATTTTCAATAATATATTATTTAATATTAAATAATTATTGTCGAAATTAATGTATTTGTTTATAAAAATAATGTTTCAACTTTGAAATATCTTCAGATTTTTTAAAGCTCTATTTTATGATCCTAGATTTTCGAAAATTGAAAAATTTGAATTTTCATCAATAGATTATTTTATGTTAATTATTTATGGATGAAAACATTTTTTATTCATAATATACAAATTAAAATACTAAAATTATTATGCTTGCAAAACTAAGTTAATTTTGAATTATAAATATTTTTAATAATTATTCTCTCTTCCTCCATATATATATATATATATATATATATATATATATATATATATCCATATATAAATATTTTGTGTTCATATATTACTTATAATATATATATATGTGTGTGTGTGTGTTTTGTAACAAATATACATGCACATATTTGGACAACATACATGATATACAAAATGAGCTAATATGTCTGTTGCGATGTAAATCCCAACATCTACATATGGACATATTTCACGAAATATTTTGTTACAAATGCACTCACACATATATGTGTATGATACATTTATGTATAAACTAAATCAAATTAATTTCATATCTTAATACATTTGAATTTAAATTAAATAAATGATTTTATTTAAATGAAATTTAGAAATGTTCTAATTCTATTAGACTTCATAGGCCCAATAACGATCCAATAGGGTAATTTTTTTGAAATTTACCGATAACTTTCGCTGCGGACTAGTCTAGTTGCAACAATGGTGTCCTAGCCTAATGGCGTATGCGATCTAAATTGGTCATATTAGGGCTAATTAATTAAGCTTGCCCGCTTAGTACGGTGTCTAGAAATGTAATGTCTAGGATTGGAATTGGGTAATCAAGTACCATGTCCAACCTGGTTACCGGCCTGGCCCGAAAGGTGAAGTGAGCCCAACGGTTGCTCCTAATAGAAAAGACCCAACTTAATTTGGGCCTTGGGCTAATTTTCAAAGTCGTTTTGAAAATTAATGTTAAGTAGTTTAAATTTAATTGTTAAATTTAAAACAAAATATGTTTATTGTAAAAATTATAATACTAAATAAGTTTTCAAAATGTTTGAAAGGATAATTATATTTTTGAAATGTTTGAAAATATTTATATGATAATTTATTAATTTTTTTAATATGATAAATAAAATAAATAAATTAAATATGTTAATTAATTAACGCATATATGCATGTATTATATATGTTGATATATATTATGTTATTTTAAAATGTTTAAGATAACAAATATATACATGTATGTATACAAAATAAATTTTAATAAATTTTTTTAATCGAACAAATTAATTAAAGGATAATTAATTAAATAAAATACACATATATATGATATATGTGTGTTACACTGTAAAGGTCATAGGATACACTATAAGTATTGCAATAGATATGTCCAATATAAAAGTTATATCGGAATACTAATTTAAAATTAAATAAAGAGTTAATTGATTAAAATTAATTAGCTAAGATTAAATTAATGATATATTATATGTAAGACTATCATGTAAGCAATATGAAATATAAAAGTTATACAACAATAAAACTTATATGATATGTGTATAAACTAAATTTGGAAGATTAAAAAAACTCAAATAGACTTGAGAAATAAATGCATATGTAAATGTACATATATCGTGGTTTCTGATGTGTCTGACACTTGAATCGCTAGGGTATTTCATAAGAAATATATTATTCTATAATTCGATATCACTCAAAATGTATGTTGAAGATCATGAATATTCAATATAATGTTGTCCTCTACCATACAAATATATATATATATTAATAAATTACTTACATAATACTTAGTTGTCGAGCAAGCTAAAGCTAGGGATGTTATGCGTAGTATTATTAATATACTGAACAGATGAGGTAAGATAATTATATGTATTTGTTAAGAAAACTCATATCTATACTTAGGCCATCACGATATTGTAGGTATGAGTGAATAATTTTTTTCGATTTGCTGAGAAAACTCAAGGTTGAAATGAGATTAAAACAAGAAAAAACGGGTTAGGAGTTGTATGTGATACAACCGATAAGGAGTTATCCATTGTTTGTGGGTATATGATTTGTTGAGCAAACTCAAGGTCCAAATACCAAAACAAACGAGTTCTAAGACCCACTAGTGAAGTTGTAAGACTTGTATGTTTCATCTTAGCGTTTCGAGAAACATAAAAGAATAGTTTGACCATTTGAAAGAAAAACGAATGTATAAGAATAGATGTAATTTAAGATAAAGTTGGAATGAAGAGAATGAATAGTCACTTCTGCTTCATAAAGAAACTTTGGAAACAAGAATTGTAATAATAATTGATACTTAATATTGGAATATGAAATATGACTTTTATTTCGAAATGTATTTTTGTACAAAAAATTGTTTTCTATAACATTTATTTCTTTGAGTTCAAGATATTTGATCAAAAAACTCTCCACTGTAAACTAGTTGCAACATATGAAATAAGCAAACAATATTAACAATATTTTGAACAGTGGACCTATAAATTTAGTATGCTATTATAGTAATGGCGGAAATAGTGGAAGCATGTCATATAGCACCTAATGATTGCATCAAATTATGAAATTATTTTCGTAAAATGTACCGAACATTATTTATGAAATAATGTTTATTTTTGATATTGACTGAAAAATAGATATAACTATATTTCAATATGAGTATTATGAATATTCAGTATGAAATAGAACTATATTATGGAATTTTTTTCATAGTAAAAGTGATGCAACATAAATACATATGTATCTAATATAATTTATAGTTGTTTTGGAATTATGGACTAACCCGTAGTTTTGAGAAATAATTTTACTATATGATTATGAACCATATGATACAGGTTAATTATATCTCAAACAATTAATGGCTATTTACCCATTCAGTGAGAACATCATAAGAGCCGATGAACTCTTTGAATTAATACATATTGATGTATGCAATCATAAATTTATAATTGAGCCAAAGGTGATGCCAAATGTTGAGAATCCTATAATATTGTTATAAGATAACATGAAATTGGTAATGATAAAACTTAATGCTTAGTAGAAGTCGAAAGACATATTTTGAATCGTTCCACATGATAAAGACAGTTTACCTGTGTCAGAGAGAGTTAATCGATAAAGTAGATAATTAAAACATAATAACATACACATTCACTAAGGGACTGACCTAATTGGTTTTGAGAAAATCGATTGGAGAATTTGGATTTAGACTCCATAATTGACCCTAAATGCAAGTAGGAGATTGATAGAGTTATGGGTATGCCCTAGGAGCAATTATGTAATTTGTTACATATATCTAACTCGTTAATCAATCTTGTTCGAAACAAAAGGTATTTTCTTCCTATTATATACTTGATATAGTGTGATTATATTGTTATGTTTGTTGATTGTACTTTGATTTTGCTGTAAAATTGAAATCAAACGTATATTGTAAAGAAGCTTTATGAAATTTTATTTGATTGCATTTGTCATTCCACGGCGAGATTATGTGTTTTGCTGTCCTTCTTTTATCTTATTTTCTTACTAAACCCTATTGATAATCTTCCCTTTTGAATGGTTTGAGTCAGACATGTGTGATTTATTATTGACTTAAATTGCCCCAAAAGATGGGCCTTCATAGTTGGTATTAGAGCATAGGTTAGAGATACCTTAGCCTATTCGGGGTCAAACTCATTAAGAGATAGGGTAATTGAATTCCCTATTATGAGTTGAGAGTATATCTATGAGAGTGCATATTTGTTAGTGCTATAAAAATGTTTTGTATTGTGTTAGTTTGTTCCATTTAGTATTTACGAATTCCGGTCGGTACGTTGGACACTATGTCGTTGATAAGGATTTCTAAACATTTTAACAGGGTAGACCGACATATTATTATTTTTTAAAATAAGTAAGTGAAATAATTTTACCTAGTATTATATTTTGTGTTTATATATATAATCTATAATAAATTGATATAGTTATTTTTTGGTGTGTTGTTGTTAGGAAATGATAACATTCGATTATTGTCGTTTATGGTTGATTAGTTAAGGTTCTTAAAACTATTAACTATTTAAGTTATAAGGAAATGTAATTTTATAAATATGGTTTATAAATTATGATTTAAAAATGAAATGAATGTAAAATGGAAATTAGAGAACTTAAGCTCTGGTATTTGAATTTGGTTTTCAAAGTTTTTTTGGGAAAATAATATTAGTATTATTTGAAATATTTTTGGATAGAAATATTTTCAATGAGATTTGAAAGAAATATTTTTAGAATAATTTTTAAAAAAATAAGTTATGCACTCCTCTCTTCTATCGCAGGAAAATAATTTTGGTAATGATCGTGACATCATCGACATTCATTTTCGAGTTTCAAAGTGAGAAGAACATTACAGTAGCTTTGCTGCACAGTTGTTTTGGTGAAAAAAATTAATTTTAATTTTTTAAGTATGATTTGATATAAAAAAGATATAAATATATATTATTTCAAGATGATTTGAACTGAAACCCGGTATTTAAATCTTAAGTTTTCTGGTAATTAGTGATTTTTAATTATTGTAATGGGATGGAATCTTTGACTATTTTAATAGTTGTATACTTCCAAATTGAAATCTGAAATTAAAATAAGTGTTTAATAAAAGTATAAAAATTGAAGTTTTGTAACTTGTAAACCAAAAGATAATGGAATATCATACAGATGATTTATGTACAGAATTGATATTATGTATAAACGATATATGTACATTGAACAGATTTAAATAATATACAAATTCTATGTTGTTTGGTTGATGAGAAGTTTGGGAAATAATACTCTGAATCGTTTAAGGTTGTATGAATGATCTATTGATTAATTTCCTAAGGCTTTTCAACGAAAGGTACACATGCTAGTTTATTTATCACCCTTGTACGATGAAAAGTTTCTGAACCTTGACAAACTATTAGTTTTGGTTGTCATGGATGTGTGTGGATTCTTTGTTATATATAATGGTCGTACTGCTTTTGTTTGCATATGATTTTTATATATGTTATGTTGCTTGTGCTATTGATTGGAGCAACTAGTACATTGATCTTCTACATAATTTTAACTCTTTTGGATTATGTAAGTAATATACAGATTTATGGAAGCAATAATTGTTGCTTTTGGTTTCATGAATAGAGCTTTGTTTGCCCGACAAATATGTATGCTTTTGGATTACAGTTTCGTAGTGGTATTTTATTGTTTTTTCCATGGTTGAGACACTTTATTATTAAAATAAGACATACACCATGAAATTACTGATATATTTTTTAGACCTAGCCGTGCAACGGAGATGCTGCCGAAATTTTGCACAAATTTTGGATTTAGAAATTTTTTCGTGCAAGTTTAGTTATTTCCAAATTTATATTAACTTAAAGGGGATTTTAGCCTCAAGGAAAAAGTTAGAAAAAAATTTAATTTCAGGGACAAGAAGTTTGTTTTTTAGGCTGAAGGACACTTTTTAGTGTAAATCACAGAATGATAGTTGTAACTATCATTTTCAGTTTACACTAAAAAATGTCCTTCAGACTAAAAAGCAAACTTGTTGTCCTTAAGACTAATTTTTTTTTCAACTTCTTCCTTGTGCCTATTTACCTGTAACTTAAATATGTAAGTTAATTGTTTATAAATCGACTATTTGCATAAAATATATCAAATTTCTTGATTCTTTCTTGTTCCTTTTCGGGGACAAAAAGTTTTAAATGAGGGAGATTATAATGACCTGTATATTTGTCAATTAAACATATTAATTAAATAAGACTTTTGAATTTAATATAGTTAGAAAGCAAAACTTATGATTTATTAATGTAAAGATTTGTTAGAATATAAAACATGATTTTAGGTAAATTCTAAAACAACAAATTTCAATGAGATAAAAGATGGTAATGCATATTAAAATATAACTTAATGATATTGATTTGAATATAATTGTAACAGCCCACAAACCCGTACCCCTTGAGTCGACACTATTCTCCATCATATCAACTCAAGGTGAATGGAAATACGAACCATTAGGGTTAAAGAAGAAGGAGGTAGAAGAAGAAAATAAAAAACAATATCAGAATCTCACCATCGCAGCGGAACAATATATAATAGTTAAATGACTGATCTTTATACAAAAAGAACTATATATTTTTATACATTACATTATTAGAGTACAACAAATTCATAGCACTCAACTGGACAGTTATCATAACCTGTCCTGACAAACTAACTATGCAGTTAATCAAACACAGCGGAATATTCATCAAATACGTGTGATACGTCTCGCCATCCAGCTTGTCCCTTGAACTGCACAACATCCTATCATGTGTCTATAATACTCGGTCTGACCTGAGCATTATAGTTAAATAACACCCGAGTCAGTCAAGAAAACTAGAGTGGTAAAACACACTCAATTGGATTATTAAAGCTTCGAAAATCCTTTGAAAACAAAGGTATCTCGTAAGACCACGCCACAAATAAACATGCCGGTTTTTTACCTTACGATAATCAAAACATTTCTTATAAAATCCTCTAATATTATAGAAGTGTCTATATATAAATACTTACTCAAATAGCCGAAATTGTTACATTATTAAATTCCAGCAATACTAGGCTCTACAAACAAAACCGTAAAGGCACGTAGGGAGAATGGATTTCCAACTAATGACTAGGCACTGTATGATATCCCGGAAATTTTGACAATAACAATTTAATAATTTATGTCAAAATTTAATTGATGTGACAATATTGTTAATAATAAAGTTGAATTAAATTTAATAATCTTCTTTAAAATAAATATTTAAACTGATAATCTATCTTTATAGGCTAATAAATTGTTTTATATTTGTAATGTATACATATCTGTATATATTATAAATAGATAATCTTCGTTTTAAATTTAATATATATAGGCATGTTTTCTTATTCTAATATTTTTGATAAATTAAAAATTGGATTTAATTTGATATTAAGCTATTAAATAAATAACCATATGACTTTAAAATACTCAAGATAAAAACTTAATTGTTTAAAATTGATTTTAGCTTAAGTTTAAATTTAAATAAAAAGGTTTGTTTTGTTTTTTATATAGTTGATAAAATAAGTAATTATTAAATAAGAGGCAAATTCTTTTATGAATTATTTTAATTTAATCGTGAGTTATATTTAAACAATATTAATGATGTAATGTTTTACAAATGGATTTTTAATATAAATAGAAATCGTTATCTTAAATTTATGTATGTGTATTTGATAGGAAAGCTATGATTTGTAAATTTAAAATAGCATCTTTCAAATATGTTTAAAATAAAACAAGTCTTAAATATATTAAACTTAAGTATAAATAAAATGTATGATATTAACATAAGTATGAAAATAAATTAATAATCAGCAAATTAAGTATTTGATAGTTAAAGTTTAAAAATAAAAGAGAAAATAAAAATAAGCAATAGAACTAAATACTTAAGTTAAAATTTATAACAATGATTAAAACAACTTTATAATATGTACATAAAATAAATGATGCCAGGTAAGTGAAATATGCCTGTAGAATAGATGCTAGACAAGAACAAAGTAATAAATAAAAATGACTTAAACAACTTCATGTGAAATAAAGCACAACCAGAAAAAAATAAAATATGTATATAACATGTAGAATAAATAAGCAAAAGAAAAATCTACCAACATCAAAATAAACATCTAGTATATATGCAGGTACAAGTAAAAGATACAAACCTGACATTGTAATATTTGTTGCCTGCAAAATAACATACAAGGCAAGTACAAGTAAGAAAGGATACAAACCAGGCAAGCAAAAAGGAAACATCAACATAAAAGAAAATAAGTCATAACCAGACAAGTAATACAAAAGTGTATTAGTACATGAGGTAAACACAAACCAGGCAAAAATAAACAAGATAGACAAAAGACAAATTAGATAAAGAGTAAACAAAAAGTACATAGGCATTTAATACTTTCATTTCAGCATACAAATAAAGTCAATTCGAAATCTAAATAAGCATTTCAGCCTCCTTTTGAAAAACATATGCCTGATAAAAACAAAAATAAAATCTATGAACAAAGATAATATTGTTCCAGCAAAGAGTTTACCCAGTAAACACCTACCTTTGCATATTCTTTTCTTCATATATATATACATCTCCTTGTTTCATTTGTTCACCACAACAGCAAACCAGTAAGTTAGCATTTTCCATTTTACAAATTTTATAAACAATCAAAACTGAAAACATTATTCAACAATAAACAAAAACAAGATACTAATCAAGGAAGATCAAGCCTGCTGCTTTTCAAAACAATGGGCTCTGTTATCTTCTCAGGAGCAAAGGTGAGTAACTTCACTTTTAAAAAAAAGTAAAAGTTAGTTGCTTGCTAGTACGTGAAGGTGATATGTATTGCATAAATGAAACCTGATGTGAATATTATTTTTGTATGCTGTATATATTTACTCTGCTCTGTTCTGTTAACCTTTCCAGGCTCAAATTTCTAGTTAAACACATTATCACTTAATCTAGTTTTTATTAGGATTCAACTTACAAATCAAAAGATGTTTGATTTAACCTGAATAAATGTTTAAACATTTAAGTAAGCCACAAATGAAGCTTGTTGCCTCTGGAAATATAATAAACATCTGGGCATGTTAAATAAATCAAAAACTCAAACCTTTTAAAATGTAAATCCAGTATTATAAATTGAATATTAAAATCAAAATATGATTTTTAAAACAAAAACTATAAATTTTAGTAAAGGGGTTAAAGTGCAATTCTGGTTTGAACATATTATGGAAATTCGTGATCCTCGGGTTGGTAGAGTTTGGGATCTCGTCTGGTGATGGAGGGATGAGTGTAGATGCTCGGAAAAATATGGCGGTGGTGGGAAGTTCATCAGGAAATTGCGGCTGGTGATTTTCGTTTGGAACCCTAGTTTTAGTTAGGCTTGGGAAATCGATCGCTACGGCTCGTATGGACGATCGAGTGTTTCGGGGCTTCTGGTGATGGTAGCTTGGACGTGGATAAGGTCGTAGCCGGAGTTGCAGCGTTTACGGTGGCCGGAGGATCGAAGGTGAGGCGATGACAGGTTTCCAGTGGGTGATGCTTTTGTATTTTCAGGTTTGGGACGAGGTCTCGTTTTTTATTTTTGTGAGTGGAAGTTCGATTTGAGGGTTGAGGTGGGTTGCTGAGTTGTCCTCTAACAGGGTGCGATCACCGTAGGCGATCAATGGTGGCTGGAACCACCGTGCATATGCACGGTGTTCATAAAGAGGAGCTGTGTTTTCAGGAGTAAGGTCTCGAGTGGTACGCGAGTTGTTAAGGGTTTTTACTCGAGCATGACCGTATTTGACTCGAAGTAAAATGTAGGGGCCTGGGTAAGTTAGTAACAGGTTTTAAAAACCTGTAAGGTTTAAAATTTCTTTAAACCTGGGTTTTAAAAAAATGAGAAATGGATATTTAAAATAGGTATTTAAATCAAAGATGAGTTTGGATTCAAATGAAGATTGAATCTCAGTTAAAATAGAATAAAGTTCTAAAATTTTAAATTATTTGTAACCACTTTAAAAAAGGGGATTGTTGCTCGAGTTTCACTCGAGTGATTCGAGTGTTGGACTCGAAGAAATTTGGGGTTTTGCTCGAAGAATTTTATTTTTATCTCGGGTATTTTAGTTACAGGGTTAGAACCTGTAAGTTTTATAAAAATTTTAAAACTGGGTTTTTAAATGAAAAATAGATATTTAAACAAGGTTTAAATCAAGTTAAGTTTGTTTCAAAAGTAGTTAGAATCCCAATTTTTAAATAAATAAAGTTTTTTAAATTTAAAATTGTTTTAAACAAATTTGAATGATAAAGTGAATTTTTAAATTTGATTTGAATTCAAAATGAAACCGTGTTTAAATTCTTTTAATCTTCTATTTTAAGATAATTACTCTTTAAGTTGTAAAATAAAAAGGAGTTTGGAATTGTTAAGATTAATTTGATTTCATTTTAGATCTTAAATTTAAAATGAATTTTAAAGTAAATTTAAATTAAATTGATTAAATAGCTTATTAATGATAAATTGATCATTAAATAGAAAAAAGTTTTAAAGACTTAAGGATTTGTAATTATTAAGTTAACTAAGTGGATAATTAATGACTAGAATTAATTAACTTAGAACTTAAGAGTTTAAATTTATTTAAAAGAGATATAAGTTAATTAATTTAAGGTAAATCAATTGGTAATTAAGAAATCATTGATTAATAAGGTTAAATTTTTAATTAATGATTAGCAATCAATTAATGAATTAAGTGAGGAATAATTAATGAGTTGTTAAGATTAATAAAAATGTAATTGATAATAAATCTTAGTTAATTACTTTAGGAAAAGTAATTTAGGAATTACAATTAGTTAATCAAGGTCATTAACTAAGACTATGAAATAATCAATTAATGGGATTAATTTTAGTGATTAATTAAATTATTATTTAAAATAATCAAATTTTGGATTGTTAAGTATAATTACTAAATGGAAGTAATTAAGGAATTAATTACTCATTGTAATTAATTCAGTTTCATATGAATTGTTTAAGTTAGTAAATTAAGTTTAATTAATTTAAATAATTCATATGATGATGAGATAAGTATAATTACTTAGGGAAGTAATTAATGATAATTACTGGATGTAATTAACCGAGGGTGATTTAATAATGAAAGTAATTGGAATATAATTACTTTGTATAATTAATCAGGGGATTAATTAGAGAAAATTAATTAAGGAGTAATTAATTTATTTGATGGAGTAATTAAAGGAAGTTAATTACTGAATGGTATTAATCAGAGGTGATTAATAAATGTGGTTTAATTAAAGATTAATTACTTAAGGTAATTAATTTTAAACAGGGAATTAATTAAAATGTAATTAATTAAATCATCATTAATATAATTAATGATGTAATTAAGGGATGATCAATTTAGATCAATTAACCAATAATAAGTAATTAAAAAGAAATTAATTAGTTTAATTAAAGATTTAAGTAAACTAATTATAGTTAATCAATTTAGTAAGTAATTAGAGGTTAATTTCTGTTTTTAGTCAAGGTTAATTAATTTGTGAAAATAAATTAAAGATTAATTACTTGGGTGTAACTAAAGTTAATTAATCAAGAGTGATTAATTAAATTGAATAATTGGATGATGATAAATTAATTGATGGACAATTAATTATAGATATATATGCAAGATTTATGATTATGAACTATTAATTTAATTCACTTTAAATTAATTAGAGATGCAAGTAATTAATTTAATTCATTTTAAATTAATTATAGCTGATATGATTGCTTATGTATGGATGATGATATCATTTACCTCGAATGATTTAAGATCTCAGATATGAGAAATTGATGCCATGTGATATAGATGCTTTGATTTAAGTATGATGATAATATGGATTATCTGTTATGATGATAATATGCATTATCTGTTTGTAGTGATAATATTGATTATCTTTTTATGATGATAATGTTGATTATCTATTGTGATATTGTGAATTATCTATCTATGTGTATATGGATAAATTGAACTGAATTGTTTTAAACCTTAAAACAACTTGGCCTTAAAAGACACGTTTTGGATTTCGATGAGACCGGGATCGGGTTTTCCATATTTGAAAGTCCGAAAACCACATCGATCCAAAATAAACGTTAGGTCGTGAATTCTCAAGTGAAGATCCAGAATGCAAGCGTTATCGTCGTTAAATCTGAGGGTGATTCCAAAATGAGTGTAACGAGATAATGCCTTCGGTTTCGTTCGAACCCGGAACGAACTTGTATGGATTGAATGCTTTCAGAACATCGTCAGGTGGGCGATGAGCATTCTAAGAAATGTGTTCTCTAAAGGTAATCATAGCCTCAAGCCTCATCAACCGGGAATGGCTAAAACAGGAGAGGTGCAGCAAGGTTAGGTGGGTCATGCCCAAGCAGGACAAGATTTTCCCCCTGTCTAGATGTCCCCTTTTATTCGGCTGTGTGGACAGTTGTGAGCTGCAACTGTCGGGGTTGTCTTGTTCGGGACTGTTCAGTAAGGAACGGTTCCGGCCTTGTGTTGTAGGAGGTCGGGAGTGATCCTCGGTACGTTGATCTTGGCCACGTACTGTGACGGACGGTACCCCAGTAGCCCTGCCATTGTATGGAATCCACAATCCAATAAGTGCCAACGGTTTTGATTGTATTACCCACTTTTGTGGCTAGTAGCTGGAATTTAATCATGTAACAATTTCAGCTATTTTCTAGTTACTTGAAAACCCTAGACCTATTATAATATCACTGAATTTCCTATCAAATGTTTTGGTTAGCGTAAGGTAAAAACTTACCCATGTTTATTTGTGGGGAGTCTTACGTGATACCCTTTGTTTCAAAAATATTTTCAAAAGTTAAGCAACTTTAACCTGTTACTCATACCAGACCCATGTCTGACCCGGAGTTTATTTTTGTTTTTCATAAACTCTCGGGTACCCAAATTTTTACGGGTAGCCAAGGGATTCAGGTTAGCTTTGACGAATTCTGGAGGAGCAATGGAGCAGGAGGCTTCAGCGTTATAGATATAAATATAGTTCCGCTATGTTGGTATCTTTGGGTTATTTGTTTGAGTTGTGTTGTATTAACTAGATAGGTGTTTATAACTGTCTAGTATGTGATGTATTATCTGTATAACTCTGATGGATGTTGTATATTATGTAAATACTTATGTGATTTTTATAATTTATTCGTTCCGCTGTGAGATTCTGATGTTGTTGTTCTTTCTTCTTTATCTTTTCTATTTTCTCACCCTTTTCTTTCTTCAAGACGAAACGGTTTTCTGGGGTCAGAAACTCGGGTCGTCACACACAGGGTACCACCTGTCACGGTACCTAGTCTAGATCAGCATATCGAGGATCCCCCCTGAATCCCGTGCAACACAAGACCAAAGCTACCCCTTACTGGATAGTCCGAATAAGACACCCCATGGTTGGGATCAGCAACCGCCCACAAGCCGAATAAAAAGGGACCTCTAGACAGGGATGACCTTATCCTAATTGGGTGCTACCCACTTAGCCTTGCCGCACAACCCCTGATTTTCAGTCATTCCCGGTTGATGAGGTTCGAGGCTCCGCGTTACCTCTATAGAACATTTTCACTTAGAATGCTCACCGTACTCCTGACGATGTTATGAAAGCATTCATCCATACAAATTCATTCCGGGTTCGAACGGAGCCGAAGGCACTATTCCTACTACATCCATTTTGGAATCACCCTCAGGATTAGTAGCGATTAGCCCTTGCACTTCACTGCTCCACCTTCGACTCCAAACTCTTGTCTTTCTCATGAAAACGTTCAAACCGGATCGAAGTGGTTTTCGAAAAAGTAATCCCGATCCCGGACTCTTCGAAACGATCAGCATTGGCCAATATTGATAGTCGGTTGTTTAACTGTCAAATAACATTCACAAACAATCATTAGACCTTAATAATTTTTCCAAATTATTTATCTCAAAATATCTATACAAGATATTTCTCCACCCTTCAATCCTTCGAAAATAGTTTCAAATTACTTTTCTCTTGTGGAAATAAATTTCCACCCAATTGTTTATTTCCACTGAAAAATCACCAAGCCTTAATATTTAAATTTTAAAATGATTTTAAAACACTTTATCCAAAAATATAATTTAAACATTTAAATTAAAAACTGCTTAAAACACTTTATTCAAAAATACTAGTTATGAAATTTATAATAATTTCTCATGTAAAACTTAAGCCAAAACAAATCTTAAAATAAAAGTTTTGAAATTCTATACAAGTTTTTCAAATAAAAACTTTAGCCAAACTATCTTTAAAATAAAACTAGTTTATAAAATATAAATATTAATAATTACCTTTTTAAATCATAATACCAATTAAACCTTTAAAATTATTACTACTATAACTAATTTAATAAATATTCACCTTTGAAATTTTAAACAACTTAAATAGCAATTTCTCATAAACATTCTTTTAAAACAACTCTAAAACTTTTAACTTATACTTAAAAATTTGCTTTGAAAACGTACTTGGCTTTTTAGGGAAATACACTTTTCTTTCAAACCTTTAACAATAAACCACTATTTATATTGAAAACAAATTACCCATTCCTTTATAAATTCCCACCGTGAATTTATACTTCCAAATATTCACTGATACCTTATTTCACTTTATAAACCCAATTTATAAAATCCATAGTCCCAATCTCCTTTTAAATCTCTGTTTCAACACTTAATCAGTTTCCAAATCGATTTTCAAATCTAACTCCATTTTTAAAATAAATTCCTTTATTTATTTTAAAATCCATAAATTTCCAGATTTCACTCCTTTATTATGGTTTAAAATCTTATTTAAATTGTAAATACCAATCCCATACTTTATTTCAAAGTTCTACTTTTATTTTTTTCCTAAAACATCCTGAATTTAAAAATAAATCTTTTATTCCTTTAAATAATATCACTTAAGTTTAAAAAATCATTTATTCTAAAATCCCCTTTCCCCTACTCGGAATTATTTATTTGAATTTAAAATCAACTTTTATCTTTTTTTCAAATTCATTCTTTAATTATCCAAATTCTCTAAAGTTATTTTACTTAAAATTTTCTCTTTTATTTCCCTTTAAAAATCCAATCTTTATATTTTGATAACTCAATATACCCAAATATATTCAATCCCACCATAGCATCCAATATTTTAATTTCCAATAATAATCAATAACCTATCACAGATTATCAAATAAAACATAGACTATAAAAATAAATTATATTACTTTAAAGAATCCAGTTGGAACCCTCCAACATGTTTTCGTGCATCCATAGATGTTAGTCAACAAATAAAATACCAATTCCACTTCGAGGTGGAATATCGCAGTATAAAGGGTCATCCACTATTATGTGGGTCGCATAGGGTCTCATCCGCTATATAATGCGAGAAATCAATCATTCCAATATATATATATATATATATATATATATATATATATATATTATGTAATATCACATCCAGAAAATTTAAACAATCAACCAATAATTTAAATTCAAACTATTCAAATTAACAGTAATCCAGATGAGTGAGATTAACTCACCTTGATTTTAATTTGCAATCCCAATCCAATCTCGACTTGGTTTCACGATTCTTGACCTTGCATAAACAATAGATGTTTTGTTAATATTTGAACTAGTTGAACCATTAATTCCATTTGATTTAAATAACTAATTATTTTTTTAAACTAATTCACCTTAGGTAAATTACTTTTAGTAACTAAAATAAATAAATAGGTTAATTAACCAAATTATCCAAATTAATCTCCATAATTTTAAAATTAAACTTTAAATAAAAATAGGTCCATATGTATATTCATTCTATTTTATTATTATTATTATTATTACTACTATTATTATTATTATTTTTGAAACAACCTATATACTTTAATAATCTGCTTATTAATAAACTCCATATAACATTTCTTTAAAATTCCTATATTTTCCCAAATATTATATATATATATATATTATGCCCAAATATTATATATATATATTATTTATCTCAGTATTTTAAACATGCATGTATATATATATATATATATTACTAAACTGCTACTGTATATATAATTTTTGGTAAAAAATTCTATTTTTACCGCATTCTCATATATTTATTCAATCGAAATTGACTGGAAAGAAAAGAAAAAGAAGAAGATCGAAACTTACTGAAGACCGACACCCCATCCGTCTCGAAAACGAACTAACCAAGCCCTACATCCTATAGTGACTCGCCGCCGATCGATTTCCCCAATCCTAAACGTTCGCCCTATGCGACACCCAAAACGACAACCATCAAGCTTTCAGCCGAGAATCGCCGCACCTAGGAACCACCTCTGCGACGAAGTCGCGAATCCAGCCTCGACCCTCCTAAGCAATCGACAGTCCAAGCACAACTGGATTCGCCAAACGCTCCTCCGCCCTCGAAAATTGCGACTTGTTCAGACCCCTAATCCACACGCGCATCGATTCAAGCATGAGCTCCCTCTACGAGGCCTCGCTCGCGATCCCGAGCTGCTCCTCGATCTGGTCATAAGATAGGGAAATGGAAGTCGCGGTTGAACGTCTTCGCGATTTGAAAAGATGAGAAGGGGAAATTCGATTTGAATCTCATGCTTATAGTGGCCAATTTTTTTGAATTCGATTTTCTCCTTTCTGATTTTCTTAACGAAGACTAGGTTTTATATTCTTTTATTTTTCTTTTTAAAAGACGAAGAGAAAACACCTGTATGTGATTTAAAATGGGAGCAGAACACGTGGTTATTAGGTGAACACGTGTGGTAAATCGTAAAAACAATATTCAGTTTATAAAATATATATCCAATTTTAAATTCAAATTTTAAATCATCTCGATAAATGCAAGTCAAAATCTTGGCATCCCATAGAAGCTTGCCGCTAGGCATTTATAATGTTATACCCCTATTCCGAACGCAATGGAAAAAGTTTCGAGTCCTAATTCGATCATATGGAGAAGATAGCTTTTTGGACCTTACTATTATACTTCGATTTAAATTTCAGCGCGTTTACTTATCGTACGATCACACGACAACTCCAAACCCTACGAAAATTAAAATCCGATAATAATGCACTATTACAGATCCAATGGAATTGGTTTCGTCGAATTCTGAGACAGTGCCTCGAAAGGCTATTTTAAAATATCGATTTACACGGTATACTTTTAAAACTGAACAAAACACTTTCAAATTCAAATTTAAAACTTCCATTGTCTCCGGTATTATAAATATAAACTTTCTAAGCCTTTGAAATATTTTTAACAAGCTTAAAACCAAGATTCACTATTTTAACAAATTCTCAATTATTAAATTCAATGATTTAATTGCCAAATAAACAGTGGTATTTGAAATTCAAGTTAAACTAACTTTCAAACATTTAAAATCAATTAAATATTTCAATTTCAAATATCCAAAAATTCAGGGTCGTCACAATAATTAATAACCGTTTGAATGTAAATTCCATCAATTGTAACAATAAATGTTAATAAAGAATGGGATAAAACAATATTCTAAGTATTTTAGCATATAATAAGAAATCAATTATTAGGTTTGTTTATAGACAACAAATTTATAGATATTCAAATTATTAAGATGTAACAATTGTTTTATTTCCCATTCATTATTAAATCCATATTGATATTAATTAGTTAATCAATTGGAATTAGTGTAATTAAATATTTCAATTAATACGAGCAAAGACGTTAACTGTAAATTGATGGGTGTGATAAATGGAAATTCATGATTTGTGATAAATGGAAATTCATGATTTTTAAATACATAAGGTATTTTTGATTTGATATAACAGACATTTAAATCAAAATAAAAGAATTTGTTTGGAATTGGAATATAATGAATTAGGATTTTATTACGGTGTAATTAAATGTTGAAATTAAATTAATATTTAAATCTTGGATTTAACATGGAAAATTTAATTTAAAAAGATTATTAAATTCCTACTTAATCAAGAATAATGATAGGAAAATTTTAATTTAGAATTTAGAAGTGATTAAATCAGTTTAATAACAATTCGTTTGATTAACATACAGAAATAAAGATAATTTGATCTTTAAAGCTAACTTTTATGTACAATAGATTTAGGGTTTGAAATTAGTTTCATTATGTTTAAAAATATTAAAAACCTACATTTTGATATATAGGATGACCTATTTTCCTTTCGCGAACGAAACGGGCTTTTCAGACCATTGTTATCATTTTAGCCCAATCGAAATCCGTTCCATCTGGTCTTGTTTTATCTTTGTCTATATATATGTTGTTATGATCAAATCTAATCTGCTCCTTTTCAATGGTGAATATTCCAAAACCCTAAATTCCCAATTTCCAATCTAATTCAAAAATTCAAAATGCTCAAATTCTATCAAATAATATGTCATCGCGAAACTCTTGATGAATGGAATCGGCGTCTTCAATTCGTTTCTACGATCAAGTTTTTGTTTGAAAAAAATTGATGAAACAGTCTCAACCATTCGTTATAGGGCTTTAATTTATGTGGATCTTCAACCATTCGATGATCGGTGGCTACTAGGGGGTAGAAGACGATGGGGCGAGTTCATCTGTTGGATCAGATCGAGGTGGAGCGCCTTGAGATGGCCAGTAAAAGAGGATCAAGAGAATGGGCGTGGATCTCGGTCGATGGCGTTTCAAGGCCGTGCGTGGGGGGTCCAATAGGTGTGGCTCGGTCAGCTACATGGCGATGAGGTCCGATGTTTGAACATCGATGTGTAGGTGCAACGGTGGACGGTCAAAGTTCGGTGGCTGTTGGTTGAATGATACGGTAGGTTTTGGGATGATGATGATAATTTACATTTTCGACTTTCTGATATTTTAATTTAATTTTAGTTTTAAAACTTCTAACATTCATAGCTTTTGCATACGTACTTCAATCGACGTGATGTTTTTTTACCTTATGACTCGTATTGAAATTCTGGACAATACGAAACTGATATGGTTGATTTTGGAGACCATTAAGATTTTGGGCTTTTGTTGGACTTCTAATGTGCTTGAATCAAAGATGAGTGATTAAACCCACTCATGTAATACTAAGTTTTTTATTGTTAGCTAAACTGAAATCACGAAGTGATAAAAATTTATCGATTGTTGTTTGAAAATTTAAATTTAACAGTTAATTTGAATTAAGGATATTTATTTTGTTGAAACTGAGTGATGTATTTGGATTAAGCTATATATAGCCTGATTATACATGGTGATATCTCCTTTATAGTTGTTCATAGGAGTTAGATGACGATTCGTGGATATGGATGATTCACCCTTTTGATGTTATTAAATGATTTGTGACTTGAAGAGTTTGTATATAGATGATGACATTTTTATGCAGGGTTTTTTGAAATTTCACATAATGTGATATTTGGAATTGTTGTGTTAACATTATTATATCTATACCATGTACATATAGAGTTCTATACATTTACTGACATTGGATTTAGATATAGTCTGACCCATTTATTATTTATATAATACTCGAGTCAGTCCGAGATATTTCAGGTTTAGGGACGATGAGATATGCTTTTGTTTTCTGGGCATAGAGGAGACTAGATATTTGGTATTGTAGATTATCGTTCGATATTGTATAGTCTCATATGTGTATGTCATTATGATGTGTATTGGATATATATTGCATATTATATGTTATCGTGCAATTGACTATTTGATCTCCAATATTTACTATATATTGGATATTGTTCTATCTTGGAGGCACACGTGTTTATTACTTTATGCCAAAACTGTAAACATATAGGTGAATTATTCATTTGATGTTTAAATAAGTATCAATGTTAGTCCAAAGGAGTATTTTCATGTGTACCACATTTTGCCTTATCCTACATACTAGCCGACAGTATTACTTTGTAGTACACTTTAATAATATGGGTATATAGGTGGGGTTGTTACAACATATTGTAGAGAGTTTATGTATTTTTTCTTTTTGCATTGATATCTATTTACTAATAATTTTCACCACCGTAGTCTTATATATAATATTTATCCCGTTTTGTTTATGATACGTTATCGGCTCATCATGAGATCCCATCGATATGTTTGGATTTGGTGTTTGATTTTAATTTTTCTCCTATAAACAGTCTTTTGTGGTATCTGTGAGTCGAACTTTGTCATTAGACATTGATTCAAAGTATTAGAAGTGACGGGTTGCTACAGTTGTCGTAATGTAATCAAAAGGGGTGGGGTTGGCATTTAGTGTGGCATATATATCTTAAATATTTTGATCTCATGAGATGACACTATTGCATGTAGCATTTGCTTTGCAATAGGAATAACCTTCATTACAGTATAAATTAGGATGTGGTGAATCATTCGGAGTATATGTTATTAGCTTAACCGTAATTTGGTTAATGTTCATATTCAATATTCAAAATACTATCTCTTTGATCTAAGTTGCCCTTCACACCTCTTTTTTGCATAGACTATAGTGAGTTTGTGCAAATCACCACCATCACTAGAACCAATACCATAATTACTTATTAAACAACCACGACTACCACCAACAATACCATGATCATCATGAGATATTACCGTTTTCATTGTTTAAATCCTTATTGTTAGTGCATATATATGATCAACAACAATAGCATCATTGTATTAACCATCTAAGGATCATTGTCAAGCACTGCGGTTATAACTTTAGTGATCCATTATACTATCTATCCTCATGAAATATAAAGTTCAAACAAATTGATTTCTTTTATCATGCAAGCTTAACATCTTTTCCTATGACGACACACATTTCGGAGGGTTTAAATTGACAATAATCTACACATGTCTAACTTAAACAATTTGGAATATAGATAATCGATGGGGTTAATTAATAAAATTTTAAAAAAGAAAAAGAAAACAAACACAGAATCTCGCAGCAGAATGACAAAATATAATAACCAAATAAACAGTTCATGAAGTTGTTTATACAATACATTTGATTATAATCTATACAACATTTATCAGAGTTATATATATACATCGAGGATAAATAAATAATGAAGCAGACAACATGATGCATGAATACCAATAGTAATAATATACCAAACCTTCATCTTCGTCCTCTAGAATAAATCTTCAGTAAGTTGAAAAACTCAGGACTAACCCGACCATAACGAAAATGACAAAACACTCGTGTTAGGACTAAAATATCCTTATGTAAGTCAAATCAGTATTGCATATAACATGAGAGTCATTGCGTCGGCGATCTTTATGGGTTTTCACATCTCCTATCCGATGTATAGCGTGCGTGCAATAAATCAAGAGATATTATGGGATTTTCCATCTCTCAAGGATTTGTCAAAATATTTATATGTAGTAGAATACACTATATATATAATGTCTAATCAGTAAAATAAATATCAAAATAGCGTTTAAGGCTTTACATTAATCCCCTTTAACAAATTTTTAAGCATTGTCGTACAGTTTTCATTTGACACCACCAGTACGTCGGTACTCAGGGATGCGTCGTGGTATGACAATACTAAACCAAAATCATATGTACGAAAGTATGACAAGGCACATGAGGCATTGCCCAAGGTAGGATACTACCATTTCGAGTTGTAGAGCTGGTAGTGACGCATCATAGCTATGACCGCCCACCGCGTCCAACACTCCCATAATTCGAAGAGTGATCACAAATAACAATCAAAATAGTATATTCAAACAAAGAAGTGTGTCCGCTTGAGGTAGCTAGCACCCTTGGCCCTGTCAAGCAGTCATGTTTTAGTCATTTCATATTGGTGCAAGTGTTGGGATCTATCCATCATCGTTCTCTTTCTTCAAATCCAGCAGTCGTCGCCAAATCCAACCACTTCGTTCGAGAGTCTCGTCCACGTACATAATTGTTAAAGTGGTTTCGGTATTGGCAGAGAGTATACCCATATCCGGCTTCGGTCTCTTTAACAACCAAACGTTGTTTTACACACCGGTTGGTACTTTTACATTTCGAAAATAGTTCATACTTGATATCAAAATATCATATTTGCTTCAAAATCAAATCCATTTCAAAATCATCATATTAACTCAAAATATACCATTTCATTTCGAAATCCATTTCGTCTTAATATCTCGATTTCAGTTCCAAAATTGTTTCAAGTTTCAGTTTGGGTTATAACTTCATTTGACCTAATTCGTATTTAAATCCATAATTTAAAAATATACATTCCACCCTTGACCGGTTCGAATTTTATTGAAAAATAGTTTGAATACATTTTAAATAGTTTAATAACATTAAAATAGTTAAAAATGGTTTAAATGGACAAATAGTTAAAAAATAGTTTAAATGGTTAAAATAGTTTAAAATATTAAAATGTTTTATATAGTAAAATAATTTGGAAAACCAAAATGATATGTATATTTAAGAAGATAGATTTTAAACAGTTTATATTAAAATAATTTTATTGAAAATAGCTTCAAAGTCAAACAAATTCAATTTCCATTTCCCAATTCAAATCAATTCAAATCTCCATTCAATAGATTCAATTTCGATTTCAATTCAAATCGGTTTCAATTTTGATTTCAAATTAATTCAATTTCACTTTCAAATCCAATTAATTCAATTTCAATTTCAATTTAAATCCATTCGAATTCCAAACTAAAACCATTTCGATTTATCCACTCCAAGTTTGACTTTCAAACATTGATCCAAAAACTTAAATCAAATTTGCCTTCAACGCCCAATTTGAAATCTAATTTTTCAAATACTTTTACTTATTAAAATTCAAAGTTTGAATAAAAGTCCCATTCTTTAAATCAAATCGATTTCTGAAAATTTAAATAATAATTCGATTATAACTTAAAAATCCCTATTTCAATTATTTAAAACATTTCGTTTAACACAGTTTAATCCCACAGTTTGAGCTCAAGTTCGAAAAGAATTCAATTTCCATAAAACCAATTTTGTTTCTTTAAATCCAAATCATATTAATATTTCAAATAAAAAATTTAAAAACATTTAATTTAACCAATCTAGTGTCTGTATATAATTTTCTATCATATGGCCAAGTGTCAGTTATTTCAATTTAATTTTTCTGGGATGGATATATATCATTTCAATCCAAATCAAAATGTCATAGGTATATATATATCATTTCAACCTATTTTTTCATTTATTATAAATAATTCAATTTTCAGTTTTACACACTATAAATAATATATAGGGTGATAACATGATGTATATATATATATGAATAAATAAGCATCCGATTATCCAAGTATCAATCAATTGACATCCATTACAATCAATCATCCATACAGACAATATAATTCACAACAATTTCATGGATATCAATACCGGGTATTGTACTGGTAATTAATTCCAATTTCAAAATAACTGTTAATTTTAATTTTTAATGGTTAATTCAAATGATAATTAAATTTATCAAACAACGATCAATAAATTTGTATCACTTCATAATTTAAAATTTAACTAGCAAAAAAATATTTTAATACATTGTGAGCGTTATAAAACACTCAGCTTGAGTTTTCAGTTTTAAATCAAATCGAATGATGTTCGATTTAACCTAAAATTTTAACTAACACCAATTGACTCCAAATCAGTTCTAGAATGTAGTGTTTGTCGCCACGATCCCATCGCGCTTGTTTCATCCAATTTCAACATCGTATGGAAGAGTTGAATAATATTTAAGTTCATCGATTAAAATATGGATAAAGTAAAACATTAGTTTATTTTCATATAAACCCACTACCAATATGCTAACAGACCCGGCCCACATCAAAACCCTTTCTTCCCAAAAGCTTCTCCTCCCTGAGCACGCTCAACACCGCCAGGCCGTGCACGCTATAACAATGATACGGAGCGCTACTTGTCGAAAACAAATTCCGACTTTGCAATCGTTCTTCTCACCGAAATTTCCACCTCCAGACTCAACGCCACCTCGCCATGCTCCTCCACTTGAAACGTGACAAACACTGCTTCCCATCAACACACTACAGTTCACGACCATCAAAATGTGACCGAACTTCATCATTCTCTGCGCCCCGCCTCACCATCACCACACAACCACGCTTCTAACATCCAATTCGAAGAATCTAGCCTCAAATTCATCAAAATCGTAACCCTAGTTCGAGCATCAGCTCGACTTCACAATCAATCATCCCAATTCGAAATCGCACCCCACAAAATTTATGTTAAATTGAAGCTTGTGGTGAAATAGGATTTTTAAAATTAGTTTCATAATTTTTAAACGAGTAGAATTGAAGAATTTTTTTTTTAAGTTTCCCTTTTCATATTTTTCTCTTCTGTGTTGCGTGCTGTGGCATTTAAAAGGAGAAAAGAGGGAAATGTGCTATAGAAGGAACGACCACATTTGATTGGACAGAATATAACTGACTTAAAACAATTTTAAATATTTTTTACTTTCAAATAACTCGTTTAAAAGCAGCTTAAAATTTCAAACCCTTATCGGGGCGTGCCACTAGGTATTGATAATGTTGTACCCCTATGCCGAACATAATAGAACAAGTTTCAAGTCCTAATTCGCTCGTATGGAGAAGATAGCTTTTTGGATCCAATTATTATATTGAACTAGTGTGAACCCGCATACGGACTTCGACCCACTTGTAATTTGGAAGGAATTGTACCGATTTCTACAGTAAAGTACACAAATAACGTTTCTACCTACTGTTAAAAATGCATTTATTGATCTAAATTTTGTTGTAAAAGAAACTGAAAATATCACTGCAGATTATATTGCAATTTGATTATGGTTGGTAACTGAGTAGGGAATCTCATATCATAGACTTTTACTAATAATAGCTCGTTGGTTGAAAAAAAGTTAAATATTTAGAGAGGTAACCATGAATAATGTAATGTACAACTTATCAAATATGTAAGCAAAAAAAAATGAACCATCGAAAAAAAATTAGTAAATTTATCAAGACGCAGCTCGGAAACCGTACTAATAAATAGACTTGAATTTGAAGTAAGGAACAATGGGGAAAAACATTCATGGTTAGTTTCAACAAATAACATAGGTCAATCTGAAAAAAATTTAATGGGATTTGAGAGTAATGGAACATAGAGTTGAAACATCACAGGATAATCCCAAAATTAAGAATACGATTAAGGTACATCCAAAGGAACTGTTCAAATAGTACCACTACTATAAGAAGCATATAAAATTTGTAATCTTCTGGAGATTTAGTACCGTTGTTTGCATCATCATCAAATGACGCTGCTATATTCACTTAATTTTTTTCTTCCCAACAAGTACTTCAATTTTTCATAGCTGAAATGGAGTCAGTATCTTGTTAGTCTAACTAAATCGTAGAATTCAAAAATGAGGCTAAAAGTAGTAGTTATCAAAGGCCAAAAGATGATGTAGGGACAGTTGTTATAAATGGGGAAAACGGTTCGAATTTGAAATAATATGAATTTTAATACCAAGCTCATTTTTTGGGTAGATAAATCTTTATTTTATTATAAGTAGAGTTAATATTCATGCTACTATCATTTGTTTTTTCGGGTGATTAAATACCCTGTCAAATTTACGCTTTTAAGACATGTAAAAAAAAGGGTAATACACCTATCTAAACTTGCAGTATCTCTAGCTTAAAAAATTTTGTTGTCTTAACCATTTTGATTCAGATAGTGGAATCAAAATCCATTGTAAGTAAAAGCTGAATATTCTTGATTAAACTAAGATATGAAAATAAGAAAATACACTATTTCTGAACATGAGCGCGGTTAAATTTTAATATGGTATTGTGAGGTTAGCATTAACTATTTATACATTGTAGTTGATTATTTAACGGTATGGTTTCTTTATGATGTGGGAAAAACAGATATGTAGCAATTCAGTGTTTATAGAGAAAGTCAAGTAGTGTACCTAATTAACTCAGACCGTACTGATGAAAATAGTTATGCGCGTGTATGGAATAGTATAGTGAATATGAGTATAAAAGGGGGAAAAGACATTATAATAATTATGCAATAGTAAAGCACTCACGCTGGATCGGATAACATGATAGCTTCGGTTGCCTTTAGTTTTGTAAGTTCTTAACTTTGCAGACGGACATCACGTGCGGAAAAAAATTCTTGCAAACAACCTATGTATGATAATATTGATTATGATAAACATATGCATCATGTACGATTGAGTAAAAAGACCAAAACAAATGGTTACGATTTTAATTAGGACGGTGGAAAATTAGCGTTATAAAATAAAATTTATTTCTTGCATTTGAAATGAAAGTGAACAGGAGAAAATATTATAGCCAATTTATGTAATAGGAGAGGAAAATTATATTTGTTAATTATAATTTCAAGGACATCTCGTATTGTGAAATATGCAATTGTTAAAGTAAACAGGATATCCAAATGTACCTATGTTTGGAACTGAATGAATGTGTACTTTGGTTATTATAGGAAGGTTATTTATTGAAGTTATATGCGCTCAGGACAGTCAGCAAGTCTTCGTTGGTAATGCACACACTACCAATTGAGTTGTTTATTCGTACGTTTACTTGTTAAGAGATAAAGAAACTGTATTTAATTACATTGCTCGGCAGATATGTGTTACCTTCTTACTAGCATTACCTTACTGAAGCAGTTATTTGTTGGATTGGTGTGAAATGAAATATAGTTTTCAACCTTGTTTATTTTTGTTTCCGATTCAAACAACAACATCATTGGTAATGATTAGTCACTATTAATGAAAACTAGAAACATACAACATAAAAAAAATCGATGAAAAAATCAAAGGAAAAAAAACAATTTTACATAATGAGCATGAGCAAAATCGTAAAATTAAAAGGTAAAATAGTAATAAAGGGTGAAACCCCAATTGGGCAAGTGATTCTTCTGACTTATCTGACTTTGAAGCTCTACTCATCCTCCATTAACATCACCCAACGAATGCATCAAAAGTATTAAGGATGCAAGCACTTACCAGTGTTCTTCAATTTTCATCACTTTTTTTAAAAGCTAGATTAATATATCCACTTTTGAATGTTCTGATCCTTCAGTCTGCATCGTAAGTGCCATGGAAATTCATTCAAGTTTCGAAACATCTTTAGCTACACATATTTATAGGAAAAGACGATGTGTAGTGAAGTAATAATTTATACTAGAAAAAAAAAATTAAAACAACACAAAATTTTTGAAAGGTAAAACAAACAGATGAATTCATTCGAGCCTTAGAAGTCTCCAGGGTTTAATTACACTATAGATATATTTGACAATAAATGTTGAATATTCCATGCATCAACTTACCGACTTTACATCCGTGTATGTTTGATTAATTTGAGAACATTACGCAAATGGTCCTGGACTTCAAATTCTTTGGAAGCATTATAAAGCGAAGATAAACTTCCCTAAGTTGAAACCAGTGTTATTGCTTAATGGAAACTAAGGTAGCAGCCACACTAACATTATGGATATCTTCACACGCTTTTGCTGTAGGGAGTAATCTGGGTCTCTCTGAAGCAAATATCTTTGGACCTGGTAATAAATGCTAAAACATCAACATTAAATACAAACCACCGATGGTGCTCTCAAAGCTTGCAAGCTGTCCAATTCAATGAATAAAGCGACAGCCTAAATGATAGTGTTGTAATTTCCTTGGAAGTGCAAAATATATAATGAACGTAATAACAACAATTGAATTTTATACCAAAAAATATTCTACAAAAATTTAAACCAAGGAATATAAATTGACAATTTATAGTTTGCTACTCTCATTTTTCCAAAAAGAGAAATAAGAAGAGAAGGAAAAAAATAACATAAATGAAAAAACCCATTAATTGCTAATAATATATTACTATATGGCCACAAAATTACGTCATTTAGGGTCCTAATACAAACATGAATGTAATTAATTAGCGGAGTTCATTTGCAGACTTAAAGTGTCAGCAAGAGAAAATAGCAATATACTATCCTCCTAGTACAACATTAAAAAATTTGTTTCATTTTATTCTATTTACTAAGCAAAATATGATCAGAAACTAACGTGACTCTAGACAGTTCATCACTTTATCAAAATCTGAAAACATATATTGGGTAGTTACTAAATTAGTATGTAGCTCAAGACATTTAGAATCTGAAATCTAAATAAAGGAGTGTGAATAATGGTAAAACATGGTAATACTTGATTTGCTCATTCATGATGGGTACCGATGATACATGGAAATGCGTGATTTGTTCATACTATTACCTGATTATTTATATCAAAAATTTGTCTCTTAAAACACCCTTTTCCCATATGGAAATTACACGTGATTCTAGCTGAAATACTATTTGAATACACTTTTTAGGGAAATAGTATTTACTTCTTTACCATAATCTCTTCTAAGAGAAAGATGATGACTTGATTAAGTTATTTAATGAACCATACACGGTAATAGTTGATTCGGTCATGCTTGATAATACCTGGCTCTTTTCGAGAAATGGGTCATTAAGAATTAAGATTTTTCTTTTATATTAATGAATATCTAAAAAGGAATCTTTTCAATATCTAGGATCAATGTTGCAGTGTAATGGTGAAATTGATGAAGATATTATTTTTTGAATTCGGGCGAGATGGGTGAAGTGACGAAAAGCGTCTGGCGTTCTCTATGACAAGAAAGTCCCACAGAAGCTTAAAGGAAAGTTTTATAGAACGACAATTAGGCCTGCGATGTTGTACGGTGTAGAATGTTGTCCTACTAAAAACCAACACGTCCAGAAGATAAGCGTAGCAGAGATGCATATGCTGTGATGGAGTTGCGGTCATACAAGAAGAGACCGAATTAGAAATGATGATATACGCGAAAAACTTGAAGTAGCACCAATTGAGGAGAAACTAATTCAACATCGCTTAAGATGGTCTGGATATCTCCAACGAAGGCCGCCCGAGGCGCCTATGCACGTTGGAATTATAGGTCGTGTCATTTTCTCAAAGAGAGGTAGAAGTTGACCAAAGTTGACATGGAAGGAAGTTGTTAAAAGAGACTTGAAAGGTTGGAATATAGCCAAAGAGCTGGTAACAGATAGGAGTGCGTGGAAGTTAGCGATCCACGTACTAGAATCATGAGCTATGAGTCTTATAAGTTTTAGATTATAGGACCATTATTACTATTTGTACTGTTATCATCATTTTTATTTTATATTTTATTTTATTGTATTTTTTATTTTATTATTATTATTATTATTTATTGTTATTATTATTATTATTATTATTATTTACATACATATGTATTTCTGTCTTTATTTTACTTAGTTACTATTATTATTAATTTACCTATTTGACTTAATTTTATGATTGCTATTGTTATTGTTGTTGTTATAACCTTTTAATTACTTTTGTCATTTAGTTTCGAGTTCCATCTCTAGCCAACCCCAACTTGTTTGGAAATAATGGCTCTATTGTTGTATTAATGAATATCTAAAATAAAAGTTATTGTTAATTTAAAATCCCATATCAGTAAGAAAATATGTAACATATTAAATTCAAACATATTGTCGTAACTTTTCGATTGGTAACTCAATTACTTCTGTAATATCCAAAATTAAATTCTTAAGTATGCGTGCTACACATATGGATGCATCACACATATAAAGATAATTAGACAAAGCTATTTGTATAAAACTATATTGATAAAACCTTGGTGACTTTTCGTTTGGAAGGGAGTGTGACATCAGCTTGTCTTCACCAATGGCTAGGAATAAAAATGTTTAAAAATACATTAACTATGACCAAAAGGTTATAAATTATGCATAAATTTTTCTTCTAAAATAACATGTATATTTGAAAATTTGGCATGATAATAAATTCACATAATCTGTCCCAATTTTTTATTATTGTTAAATCTAAAAATATTTCTCTTCTAAAGTATCATCAGAATAGAATACATGAACAATCCTTAAAAAGTAAATACTATGGAGTTATCAAACATATCATGCCCCTCACTAAATAATATAGTACACGGTTACTATATTTGGCAATAATCAACGTGTATATAAACCAAATGAAACATCTCTAGAATGAAAATGACATGTAACAATCCGCTATTTCGTACCATTCAAATCGACAATAATCCACACATGTCGGACTTGAATGATGCGAAATAACAGATTGTAAATAAATTTGGAGCAAATGAAATCAAATACACAGAATAACAGACACAGAACAATCAGAATAACTCGCAGCGGAATATAAAAATAACATAGTAGTTCATGAAGCTACTATAACAGAGTCTCAAAACAAATACATAATATCAGTCTGAAAACAACATAATAGAAATCCCAAATACATAGAAGTTCACTAATACATGAGATAAACTAGAACAGCTGAAACGGAAATAGATATAAATGTAGATAGGCAGAAACTCCAGCAAAGACCAGCTCCAGAAGAGAATCCAAAGCTGTGAATACTCGGGCTGACCCGAGCGTAAAGCAAAACACAAAACACTCGAGTCGGGACAATATATACTTATATAATGTAAACCAACTCAAGTGAACTGTAATAAAGATACAAGTAACTTAAAAGATGCCTGAGACCGCCCATCCTCTAAGGATCCATCAAACTATTTACTATATAGTAATATTGCGCTATTATAATGATGTCTACAGTAAAATAAACATACTTTTAAATAGCGTTCTGGGCTACCCATATCACCCTTCACACATAATAGTCCCAGTAGTCCATCTAGTATCAACATATCTTCAGATCGGGAGACTACCCTAAATACTCCATGGGCTACGGGAGAAAAACAAACTCGTAGTAAAGACTCGGTATGGTAGGCGACATGGCACACAAGGCAATGCTAGGGTAGATATACCAATTACGCACACGGGCTGGTGGTAACGCAGCAGCCACATACGCCCACCCCGAACAACACTCCAAAATCAAGGGGTGCACCCAATCGATCACAACAGTAATAGAATGGTATCGAAGAAGTGTGTCCAGCCAGAGGTGCTACCTCCTTAGGCCCAAGATCGCTCCTGTTTTAGCCACCTCAAGCTAACTCACGGGAGTTAGGTCCACGTAATGTACCTCAGGAATGTCGTCACCATCCTACTTCATTCTAGAATCTCCATCGCATACACAGTTATTAAAGTGGTTTTCGGTATCCACAAAGAGTATGTCCATATCCGATCCCGATCTCTTTAACAACCATTCGTTATTATAACCCGTAGTTATAATTTTAAAAATGGTATTTATTTCAAAAATCAAATATCATTCACAATTCAATATCATTTCAATTCCATTTCAAAATATCCAACTTATCATATCATTTCAAAACCACATTCATTTTATTCAAATTTAAAATACCATTTCAATACACATTTTAAAATAGTTTATATTTCAAGTCGAATTACTTCATTTAAATCATTAAAAATGAAGTTATTATATTTAATAATTGAATTATTAAATTTCCAAAATTTTAAACTTTTCAAAGTTCATTCATTCACTTAAGTTTATCAAAACAGTGAAAAATCACCTTTCGCAGCATTTAGAAAATGATACAGAAAGTCACATTCAAAACAGTTCAATTTAACAAAAGACAGCATTTAAAAATGTTGTAATAGGGTTACATTAGTTTCAAATAAAAATTAGTTAAATTCAACAAATATAGCACTTACAAAATGCTACAATAGCCTTTAATTAAATTTAGCCATTTGGTTCATTTATATCAAATACAACATTTACAAATGATGTATTATCATTTACATTAGAAATAATATCATTTCAAAAATGCAGTTAATTAACTTCAAATATTTAATATAATTTCACAAACAATTATATTTTTATTTAAATCATTTTTAACTTATAAGATCACATATTTTCACTTTTAAAACAATCATTCAAATACCCTTATATACAAGATTTTATAAAGTTAAATTTCCGTTCAAAAATCAATATTTAATAATAATTCACTTATTAAATTCCAACATTCAATTTTAAATTCATTAAATTAAATTTTAACTTAACACTTAAGTTTAAATTTTCGAATATAACTTATTTTCATTTTATTAACTTAACTTCAGAATTCACTTTTTAAACAAAATCATAAATTCCAATTTAAGTTATATTTCCAAATTTCAACCTAAATATCCATTCATTTCACATTTTAACTTTATTCAAAAATCATTAATATATTATAAAATCATTTTAAATTCATTTTACTCTCAATTATCATAAATTTATCATATTTTCATATTTAGTTTAAATTCCAATTATCACCAAATTAAAATTTCCAAAATAACTTATATTTCAAATTTTCTAACTTTTTCATAATTTATTTCACTTATAAATTTTCAGAAAATCAATAATACTTTACAAAAATCATTTTTAACTAAGTTTAAATCAAAATATTATAATATTTACATTTCTAAAATATTTAAAAAAAATTTAAAAACATATTTTAACTATGGGTCTGTATTCCATTTTCTAGCCTAGGTAAAGCGATACAGGTAATATATAATTTCAACCCGTAATTTACAAAGAAAATCCAGGTTTTATCATTTAAACCCGCAGTCCCAAGTAAATGAAATAATTTGAAAATCGTTCAAGCCTATCATTTCAGCCCATAACGATTTTCCCTTATTCTAAAGTATGTTCGGGTATGTATCATTTCAACCTATAGTGATTCTAATCTAAAGGGAACTTGCAGTGATAAACTGATATAAATAACAGAACAGCATAATATAACAGTAACAAATGATATAACAGGTGTTTAAGCATGGGTGAACATCATATAATCATAGCATAGAAGATATAATATGGTGATGCATTTTACAGATTCAAATGTGGTCGATTTACTAGTTATATAGGTACAAAACTGTCTGGTGAGAATAACTCACTAGTATAAGCTGGAGATGACAACAAACGAATGCATAACTGAGATCCACAAAAGCACGATAGCACGACAAAGATTCGAGTGGGAGAGCTAAAGATTAATTTCCATGAATACAATTCAAACAAAACAATATAACAAACATAAGTTTTCAACCCAAAATACGATTAAACAATGTTAGAATTAACTGCATAAAACAAAGCCAAAATCTTTGCACTTGCTTCCAACAACTTGTGTTTCAGTTATAGATTGGAAAGGCACGGCTAAGGAGTGTGTTTGGATCTGGTTGTGGGTTCAGTTGGGTCGGCCAAACATGTATGGTGATGGGACAAAAGTGATGCAAAGAGATATGTGCATGGACTACAACTACAAGGCAATATAACATGAATTCAATGCAACTAAGGTCACGGCCTAAGGAAGGACAGACATGGCCAGGTCAGCAGTGGGGTCGAGGATGACATGGCAATGGGTTTCAGGTCGTCTATGGGTGGTGGAGGTGGAGTAGGTGTCAGCCAAGGGAAGGTTGAAGGTGATGGAAGATCATGGTGATTGGCTATGGCAATTTAAGTGGAATTTGTGCAAATAAATGATGGATCTGGTCACATGGGTGCAGGGCCAGGCTTTGGGGCTGGACTGGAGGAGGTGGTGGTTGGTTCAGGTGGTGGTGGAGGCAGCCATGGTGATGGAGGAGCAAGGGCTGAGCAAAATAGGTGAAGGCAAGTGCATAAAATCATAAGAAACAAGAAGAAAAGGAGAAAAAGAATTGAAAATTTACCAAAGCTTTTCGCTTCAGGAATGGAGGCCGAATATTTTGGAGATGCGAAACATTTTGATGCATGAAAACTGAAGAAAAGAAGCGGCTGACGTAATGATAAGGAACGGCCAAAGAAATGAATGCAAGGGTTAGGAAATGAAAAGGTGAGAATACAAAGAGGCTTAAGCAAATAAAGAGTCACAAAACCTTTCAAATTTCTCTTATTTATTTTGAAATTTTAAATACATATAAAATGCTGATAAATAAAGATAAAAAATCAGAAATAAAAATAGATATATAAAATAAATAAAATTTTAATTAAATACAATTAAATTAAGAAAATAGCTTAAAAATGCAAACTAATCTTTAAAAATTTAAAACAAATTCAATGAACTTTGGAAAAAATTTATTATCACTTTAAAAATGTTAAAAAATGAAATATAAAATAAAAACAAATTTCAAATAATTTCAAAATAAAATGCAAAAATGTAGGTTTGTTACACTCTCGCCCACTCAAATCTTTTCGTCCTCGAAAAGAACGGAAAAGAAAAAAAATAAAGAGAAACGAGATAGAAAACAAAATAGTACCTGAAACGAGTAATTCTGGATTCGAAGCACGAACGCTCTCCTCTGTTCCCAGGTACAATCTCGATCGTCAGTACTCCACTGTACTTTGACCAGATTAACAGATTTTCTTCTAAGCTGCTTCGTACCTCTGTCGACAATACGAAGTGGCTTACTCTCAACAGTCAGATTAGGCTCAATATCCAAACTATCAAGAGCAGAAGGCTGGACAATAAGAGATGGATTATGAAGATGACGGCGAAGATGCGAGACATGGAATACATCATGCACTCCAGAAAGCTTCTCGGGCAAATCCAGACGATAAGCCAAAGAACAAACTCTTTCCACAATGCGGAAAGGACCAATGAACCTAGGAGAAAGCATCCCTCTACGACCAAAGCAAATGACATTCCTCAAGGGAGAAACCTTAAGGAACACCTGATCACTAACAGTAAGTTCCAAATTCCGCCTACGCCTATCAGCATGTTTCTTCTGCCTATCCTGAGCGGCTCTCAACCTCTTCTTAATCTCCTCAACTCTCTCAGAAGCTTCCAAAATCACATCAGGACCAAGAACCAGACGATTACCGGATTCAATCCAGCAAGATGGAGATCTACAAGGTCGTCCATATAGAGCAGCAAACGGAGACATTTTGAGACTGGACTGAATGCAAAGATGGGATGAGATAGATAAAAGATCAAGAATATACTGAAAAACAGAAGATAAGATTATATCTGGTAACTATTATTGCAGGTGAATTCGGCAAGATGGAGATAATCTTCCCAAGATCCTCCATAATCAAGCACGCAAGCATGAAGAAGATCATCGAGAATCTGATTCACTATTTCCGTTTGACCATCGGTCTGTGGATGGTAAGCAGTGCTCAGATTCAAACGAGTACCCAAAGATTTCTAAAAAGCTTTCCAAAACTGACTGGTGAAGATAGGGTCACGATCACAAAAAATACTGAGAGGAACTCCATGGAGACGAACGGTCTCCCTCATGTAGATCTCAGATAAGCTAGAAGCAGAACGAGTAGACTTGACCGGAATAAAATGAGCGGACTTGGTCAGTCTATCCACAATAACCCAGATACTCTCATTACCCCCTCCGAGTCCTCGGTAAACCATCGATGAAATCCATGGAAACCTGTTCCCACTTCCAGTTGGGAATCTCAAGGGGCTCAACAAACCAGGGGTCTTCTCGTGATCAGCTTTGACTTGTTGACAAGTCGCACACCGACTAACAAAGATAGAGATACCCCTCTTCATCCTCTTCCACCAATAAAGCTTCTTCATATCCTGATACATCTTCGACACACCAGGATGAATAGAAAGCCTGGATTGGTGATTCTCCTGAAGCAACTCCTGCCTCAAACCATCAACATTCGGAACACAAATCCTGCCATTAATCCTTAAAATCCCTCTATCATCAATCTGAGCTCCATTACAATTACCACTACCCCCACTAACCCTGCTACGAACACTCTTCTTCATCAATTTAAGCATCTCATCCTCATCTTGCGTAGCCATGATAAGATCTAGAAGAGGAGAAGAAGAAACAACAAGCTGACACAACAAAGCCTTCTTCCGACTCAGAGCATCGGCCACAACATTAGCTTTACCGGGAGTATAGCTAATATCGAGGTCGTAAGAAGCCAGAAACTCAAGCTAACGAACTTGCCTCTGATTCAAATCCTTCTGGAAGAAGATATATCTCAGATCGGTGAAAAGCTCAAACTTGGTTCTAAGAAGATGATGCCTCCAAAGTTTCAGAGCAAAGACAACAACAAGCAAGTCTAAATCATGAGCAGCATAATTTGCCTCGTGGGTTTTCAACTGACGGCTGACATAGGCAATGACCCTACCATCCTGCATGAGAACAACACCCAAACCTCACGACAAGCATCAGTATATACCGTAAATCCATCACTTCTGTTTGGAATGGTAAGAACTGGTGCGGAAGTTAGCTTGCTCTTTAACTCATTGAATGCAGCCTTACACTGATCATCCCAGACAAACTTGGCATTTTTACGAGTCAAAACTGTGAGAGGTGCAGCAATCCGAGCAAAATTCTCAATGAATCTCCGGTAGTAACCGGCAAGACCCAGAAAACTACGAATATCAGATGGAGTAATTCGAGTTTCCCAAACCTGAAACAGAATAGGAAGAAATATGGACAACAGGAAAGATAGAATTATTAAATGATAAAGAAAAGAGAAGAAAGAAAGACTTACATTGATCGCAGCGACCTTGACTGGATCAACTGAAACTCCATTACTAGAAACAATATGCCCGAGATATCGGACTTCATCCTTCCAGAAATGGCATTTGAAAATTTTAGCCTTCAACTGATGATTTCTGAGAGTCTCTAGAACATATTTCAAATGCGACTCATGCTCTTCCTTGGCCTTGGAGAAGACAAGGATATCATCAACAAAGACTAGCACAATTTATTAAGCACATCACGGAAAACACGATTCATCAAATCAACAAAGAAAGCAGGAGCATTAGTCAAACCGAAAGGCATGACTAACCATTCATAAAAACCATTCTCAGTGCGGAAAGCAGTCTTGGGAATGCTATCCTCGGCAACCCTGAGCTGATGAAAACCAGTGGTAAGATCAAGCTGAGAGAAAACAGTGGCACCATAAAGCTGATCAAATATGTCACTGATACGAGGCATTGAATATCTGTTTTTCATAGTGAGCTTGTTCAGCTCCCTATTATCAACACACATCCGAAGAGAACCATCAGATTTGGTGACAAAAACAACCGCGGCTCTCCATTCAGAAAAACTAGGCCTAATCAGACCCTTGGAAGACAAGTCTTCAATTTGCTTTTCCAACTCAACCTTCTCGCGGGGTGCCATTCTTCTAGGAGGAAGAACAACAGGTCGAGCAACAGGAATAAGATCAATCCGAAAATCAATTTTCCACTTCGGAGGTAAAGAAGTGACTTCACCAAATACATCGGGATATAATCTAACCACAGGAGTTGAATCAAGATCACTGGGAGAAGAATCCAGAGAACAAATAAAGTTGCCAGCAAAATCCTGTGGCATGCGGCACTGAATAATCAAGGAATTCCCTTGGTCATCAACAAGATGAATAGTCCGGGCTTTACAAGAGATATGAGTATCATGATGCACTAACCAATCCTGACCAAGCAATAAATTAAAAGCATCGAAGCCCAAAACATAAAAATCACCACAAAAGCGATGATCGGAATGGAGAAGTTTCACTCGCATACAAATCCGATTAAGGTTAGCGGGACCCCCAATAGGATTTGAAACACATAATGGAACAGAAGCATACTCAGAAGATAGGAGATGCTCAAACTTATCACACAAATCAACAGAAATAAAACTGTGTGAAGCTCCAGTATCAAATAAAACACGAACAAGATGATGGAATAAAGTAAATGAACCCTGGAGAGTACCTTGGTCATCACTAGGAGCAGTAGCAGGTGGAGGAACTGGAGATGATGCAGAAGCGACAGCGAATATACCAGAAGGAGTACCCCTCTGCTGGATAAGGCAGTCCTTCTTAAAATGACCAAGCTGGAGACAGATATGGCAAAGATCACGCCTAACCAACTGAGCAGGTGGAGGAACAGCAGCACCAGCTAATGTAGGACAGCTATTGGCTTAGTGTCCCTTCTGATCACACCTAAAGCAAGTGGTGGAGGAGAGATCAACTGGTTGCCTTTGAGCAGGAGCAGATGATGAAGATCCCGAACCAGGACGCTTTTGCCAATTCTTCTTCTGCTGATGGAAATTAGGCTTACGCTTCTTGGAATTAGCAGATGAAGACTGAGCACCAGAAACAGCAGAACCTTTGGATGTGGGGTTCTCATAGCGAATAGCCATATCCATAAGCTGGGTGAAAGAACCATGAACATGAGAAATGAGGTGACTATAATACTCTGGACGAGCACCAGCAATGAATTTCTCATTCTTCTTGAGAGGAGTATCAATCAGACTAGGACCGAACTTGTAAAGTTCATTGAACTTCCTCTCATACTCAGCAAAAGACATGCTACCCTGCTTAAGATCCATAAACTCACGATAAAGCTGAGATTTACCGGCTTCTGGCATTCATTTTTCCACAAAAGCCTCCCTGGAAAAGAAATACAGAAACAAGCTTAAGATAGATTCAAAGGAAAAGGATAAATAGGAACAAAATTCAAGATAACACAAAGGATACCTAAACTGCTCCCAAGTAATATCAGCTTCGACGGTGTTAGCCGTAACGGACTCCCACCAATCTAAAGCAAAATCACGCAACTGCCAAGCTGCTAACTGACGCTTCTGGGCATCAGTAATATCAAGACCAGTAAATATCCTCTCAAGACTCCGCAACCACTGCTGAGCCTCAATGATGCTCTCTGAACCGGTGAATGGGGTTCCACCAAGTTGAGAGAATTCCTTACAAAGAACAGTGAATCGAACAGGAGCAACAGGCTGAGGAGCTGGGGCAATACCACGACCCCTACCTCTGGCATTTCCTCGATTCATCCTGAAACATCAAGAATGAATTTAGGACAAGGTAAAGAAAAGACAAAGATAAATTAAGATAAGACAAGAGAATATACTTGGATGAATATCCTAAAGAAAGAAAAATCTAACAAGGTAGATACGAAAGAAAGAAAGTTAGAAAACATTTGTAAATCCTTTAAAATAAGAAAAGCTTATATATCAAAGTAATCTTTGAAAAATCTTTTGAAAACATTTTGAAAAATCATTTTATACTTCGAAAATACGTCTCTCACAAAGATATAATTCTGAGAATGATTTCACTCATTCTAGGGTAGAAATACCCTATCTCTAATGAGTTTTTGCTCCGCAGAGGCAATGGTTTGCCAAAAAACCAAAGCTCTGATACCAACTGTCACAACCAGCCATTTCGTACCATTCAAATCGACAATAATCAACACATCTCGGACTTGAATGTTGTGAAATAACATATTGTAAATAAATTTGGAGCAAATGAAATCAAATACACAGAATAACAGATACGGAACAATCAGAATAACTCACAGCGGAATATAAAAATAACATAGTAGTTCATGAAGCTACTATAACAAAGTCTCAAAAAAAAATACATAATATCAGTCTGAAAACAACATAATAGAAATCCCAAATACATAGAAGTTCACTAATACATGACATAAACTAGAACGACTGAAACAGAAATAGATATAAATGTAGATAGGTAGAAACTCCAGCAAAGACCAGCTCCAGAAGAGAATCCAAAGCTGTGAATACTCAGGCTGACCCGAGCGTAAAGCAAAACACAAAACACTCGAGTCAGGACAATATATACTTATATAATGTAAACCAACTCAAGTGAACTGTAATAAAGATACAAGTAACTTAAAGGATGTCTGTGACCGCCCATCCTCTAAGGATCCATCAAACTATTTACTATATAGTAATATTGCGCTATTATAATAATGTCTACAGTAAAATAAACATACTTTTAAATAGCGTTCTGGGCTACCCATATCACCCTTCACACATAATAGTCCCAGTAGTCCATCTAGTATCAACATATCTTCAGATCGGGAGACTACCCTAAATACTCCATGGGCTACGGGAGAAAAACAAACTCGTAGTAAAGACTCGGTATGGTAGGCGACACGGCACACAAGGCAATGCCAGGGTAGATATACCAATTACGCATATGGGCTGGTCGTAACGCAGCAGCCACATACGCTCATCCCGAACAACACTCCAAAATCAAGGGGTGCACCCAATCGATCGCAACAGTAATAGAATGGTATCGAAGAAGTGTGTCCAGCCAGAGGTGCTACCTCCTTTGGTCCGAGATCGCTCCTGTTTTAGCCACCTTAAGCTAACTCACGGGAGTTAGGTCCACGTAATGTACCTCAGGAACGTCATCACCATCCTACGTCATTCTGGAATCTCCACCGCGTACACAGTTGTTAAAGTGGTTTTTGGTATCGACAGAGAGTATGTCCATATCCGATCCCGATCTCTTTAACAACCAATCGTTATTATAAGCCGTAGTTATAATTTTAAAAATGGTACTTATTTCAAAAATCAAATATCATTCACAATTCAATATCATTTCAAATCCATTTCAAAATATCCAACTTATCATATCATTTCAAAACCACATTCATTTTATTCAAATTTAAAATACCATTTCAATACACATTTTAAAATAGTTTATATTTCAAGTCAAATTACTTCATTTAAATCATTAAAAATGAAGTTATTATATTTAATAATTAAAGTTTAAAATTTTCAAAATTTTAAACTTTTCAAAGTTCATTCATTCACTTAAGTTTATCAAAACAGCGAAAAATCACCTTTCGCGGCATTTAGAAAATGCTACGGAAAGTCACATTCAAAACAGTTCAATTTAACAAAAGACAGCATTTAAAAATGCTGTAATAGGGTTACATTAGTTTCAAATAAAAATTAGTTAAATTCAACAATTATAGCACTTACAAAATGCTATAATAACGTTTAATTAAATTTAGCTATTTGATTCATTTATATCAACTACAACATTTACAAATGATGTATTATCATTTACATTAGAAATAATATCATTTCAAAAATGCAGTTAATTAGCTTCAAATATTCAATATAATTTCACAAACAATTATATTTTTATTTAAATCATTTTTAACTTATAAGATCACAAATTTTCATTTTTAAAACAATCATTCAAATACCCTTATATACATGATTTTATAAAGTTAAATTTCCGTTCAAAAATCAATATTTAATAATAATTCACTTATTAAATTCCAATATTCAATTCTAAATTCATAAAATTAAATTTTAACTTAACACTTAAGTTTAAATTTTCGAATATAACTTATTTTCATTTTATTTACTTAACTTCAAAATTCACTTTTTAAACAAAATCATAAACTCCAATTTAAGTTATATTTTCAAATTTCAACTTAAATATTCATTCATTTCACATTTTAACTTTATTCAAAAATCATTAATATATTATAAAATCATTTTAAATTCATTTTAATCCCAATTATCATAAATTTACTATATTTTCATATTTAATTTAAATTCCAATTATCACCAAATTAAAATTTCCAAAATAACTTATATTTCAAATTTTCTAACTTTTCCATAATTTATTTCACTTATAAATTTTCAGAAAATCAATAATACTTTACAAAAATCATTTTTAACTAAGTTTAAATCAAACTATTATAATATTTACATTTCTAAAATATTTTAAAAAATTTAGAAAATATATTTCAACTATGGGTCTGTATTCCATTTTCTAGCCTAGGTAAAGCGTTACATGTAATATATCATTTCAACCCGTAATTTACAAAGTAAACCCGAGTTTTATCATTTCAAACCCACAGTCCCAAGTAAATGAAATAATTTGAAAATCGTTCAGGCCTATCATTTCAGTCCATAACGATTTTCCCTTATTCTAAAGTCCGTTCGGGTATGTATCATTTCAACCCATAGTGATTCTAATCTAATGGGAACTTGCAGTGATAAACCGATATACATAACAGTACATCATAATATAACAGTAACAAATGATATAACAGGTGTTTAAGCATGGGTGAACATCATATAATCATAGCATAGCAGATATAATATGGTGATGCATTTTACAGATTCAAATGTGGTCGATTTACTAGTTATATAGGTATAAAACTGTCTTGTGAGAATAACTCACTGGTATAAGCTGGCGATGACAACAAACCAATGCACAACTGAGATCCACAAAAGCACGATAGCACGACAAAGATTCGAGTGGGAGAGCCAAAGATTAATTTCCTTGAATACAATTCAAACAAAACAATATAACAAACATAAGTTTTCAACCCAAAATACGATTAAACAATGTTAGAATTAACTGCATAAAACAAAGCCAAAATCTTTGCACTTGCTTCCAACAACTTGTGTTTCAGTTATAGATTGGAAAGGCACGGCTAAGGAGTGTGTTTGGATCTGGTTGTGGGTTCAGTTGGGTCGGCCAAACATGTATGGTGATGGGACAAAAGTGATGCAAAGAGATATGTGCATGGACTACAACTACAAGGCAATATAACATGAATTCAATGCAACTAAGGTCACGGCCTAAGGAAGGACAGACATGGCCAGGTCAGCAGTGGGGTCGGGGATGACATGGCAGTGGGTTTCAGGTCGTCTATGGGTGGTGGAGGTGGAGTAGGTGGCGGCCAAGGGAAGGTTGAAGGTGATGGAAGATCATGGTGATTGGCTATGGCGATTCAAGTGGAGTTTGTGCAAATAAGTGATGGATCTGGTCACATGGGTGCACGGCCAGGCTTTGGGGCTGGACTGGAGGAGGTGGTGGTTGGTTCAGGTGGTGGTGGAGGCAGCCATGATGATGGAGGAGCAAGGGCTGAGCAAAATAGGTGAAGGCAAGTGCATAAAATCATAAGAAACAAGAAGAAAAAGAGAAAAAGAATTGAAAATTTACCAAAGCTTTTTGCTTCAGGAATGAAGGCCGAATATTTTGCAGATGAGAAACTTTTTGATGCGTGAAAACTGAAGAAAAGAAGCGGCTGAAGTAATGATAAGGAACGGCCAAAGAAATGAATGCAAGAGTTAGGAAATGAAAAGGTGAGAATACAAAGAGGCTTAAGCAAATAAAGAGTCACAAAACCTTTCAAATTTCTCTTATTTCTTTTGAAATTTTAACTATATATAAAATGCTGGTAAATAAAGATAAAAACTCAGAAATAAAAATAAATAAATAAATTTTAATTGAATACAATTAAATTAAGAAAATAGCTTAAAAATGCAAACTAGTCTTTAAAAATTTAAAACAAATTCAATAAACTTTGGAAAAAATTTATTATCACTTTAAAAATGTTAAAAAATGAAATATTAAAATAAAAACAAATTTCAAATAATTTCAAAATAAAGTGCAAAAATCTAGGATTGTTACATGACTCGTCTCACAGAGTAAAAAAATGTGCGTAACATACTTTGAAAAGTTTATTTCCTTGTTTACCAAAACAAATTAAGTTCAAGCCATAAAAACAAATGTTGCGGTAACAATCTACATAACCATTTGCAAACACAAGTACATCTAAAATAAAAATACAACATACAATCACCAAACTATATTTCAATAAATTCCAATAAATTAAATAAATTAGTACTGTATTTCAATAAAGTCAATAACAGTAGAAGCACAAAATATAAATAGCATCTAGCATCCAGATAACACGAATAATTTATCCTCATATAAGCTACAAGTAGAGAATGAAATTTATTAGCATACAACAAATAAGGCTGTTGAAACATTCATATAAAGGAAAAAAATATTATATGTCATGAAATCAAGCTTTTGTTGTATAAGTGGGTGTGGTAAGTCTGACGACAACACTAAACATAAGAAAATATGTAATAATATATTAAATTCAAACGTACGGCCGTAACTTTTCAATTGGCAACACAATTACTTCTATAATGTCAAAAGTTAAATTCTTAAGTATGCTTGTTACATGCATCACACATATAAAGATAATTGGACAAAGCTATTTGTATAAAAATATATTGATAAAACGTTAACGACTTTTCGTTTGGAAGGGAATGTGACATGTGCTTGTCTTTGCCTTTGGCTAGGAATAAAAATGTTTAAAATTTACATTACCTAGGACCAAAAGGTTATCAATTATGCATAAATTTTTTCCAGAATAACATGTATATTTGAAAATTTGACATGATAATAAATTTTTACATCATCTATTTGATGTAAGTTCAGTTATCCACTCAAATATGCAGTGAAAATATATTTATAGAAAGCTTGCTATAAAAACTGAACATGAGTTAATTTCAGGTTTTAGTTTTAAATTTAATATAGTTACATTTTTTTAAAATGGATTAAGGAGGAAATACTTAACTTTTGTGTGGTACATTAATCATTTATAATGCTCTGAGCACAAAATTTAATCTTATAACTTAAAAAAAAGCATGTTAGGTTGCATTTCCAATTCGTGGAATGTTTAAATGTCCATGTAAAAGTAAACCGCTATGTTCTAGAAAAAAATGAGCATTTAATATGATAGGAAATTTTCCTTAAGGACAATTTTTAGAGATTTTTTTGAATGTAGGACGGTCCGCTTGTAATTTTATCCAAGGGACAAATTATCGTATTTTCCTTCAGGCCCACTTTCGCACGCTTCTTCTTCTTCTTTCTTTCAATCAAATTTTCTATCGCGATCCAATATCTCTTTTGCAATCAAAATATCGATTAACCTCGTTCGGACATTTCAATTTCGTTCTTCTGAAAATTGTGTTTCATCGATCAAATTTTTCTCACGTGCGTTTGTCGATTTCGTTCTTTTCATATTTCTACTGTGATCTCGTTTTTTTTTTCAAATTGTATCAATTAGGTATGCTCATATTATTCTATTTTTTGTTTTTCTTACAGTTTAAAAAAATTTGATTGTGATTTCTAATTGTGTTCGTTTTTACAAATTATGTGCAGTGTTGTTTTTCTGATTGCTTGTTCGTTCTTCTATAGAAACTTTAGAAATCAGTGGCAGGTTTTGGGCTTTATTTATTCATTTCTTTATGCAGTGTTGTATTCTAATATGCTTTATATTTAATTTATATAATCTTGCATTAATGTTGGTATGATTAGAAAAGTATGATTGCATGGGTTGTATATAAAGTAGTGATAGAGTGTAAAGTATCATAGTTTAGATTCAGTTTCTCGGTATCATTTTTATCTTATTCTTAGTATCATTTTTTTTACCAGTAAGTAGGTATCAGTTTTGTAGATGGTAGGTATTAGTTTTGTGAAATGAAAAAACTACTGTTCTAAACTGAATATGTTTTTACTAATGTTTTTATTTTTATTTTTTTGGCAGTGGTGATAACACTCTTCTTTGTCTGTTTGTGTTGAATAATAACACTTTTAGCACTCGATTACCTATCGATTGCTCTTTGTATGACTTGAAGAATGAGATATGTCGATGTTGGTCTCAATTAACTCCTTCTCTAATTCAGATTTCTTATGTACTTGAGGACAAAGTTATTATGTTTGATACTGATTCTGATATCCATAGTATGATTTGTTTTCAGTTATACAAGAAAAGTTCTTTCTTCAGTTTTACCGTTAAGGTTAAGGGTTCTGAATTGGAATTTGTTGATGGTAATTCTATTTCAAGTTCATCTAATGTTCGTGCTTCTTCATCTTCTATTGTATCTGTCTGTTCAAATATTGTCGTTAATGGTAAAAGTTATTTAAAATATATGTTGAGGAGATGGTCGATATTATGCATTTCCGATTTTGCTGGTTTTTGTTTTGGAGGAGCTAAGCATTTTAGAGAATTTTTGATGGCATATCAAATTCAAAAAGGATATGAATTAGTATTTTTAAAGAATTGTGCTACAAGAGTTACTGTAATTTGCTCTTCATATAAGGATGGCTGTCGACTTCTTGTGATTCTAGAGATTTGAAGAAATTTTTTATGAGAAATATGGTTGTTGATCATTCTTGTGGAGATGGTGTTAGAAATGTGAATAATCCACATATATCTAGTTCATTTGTTAAATCATTGATTGTTGATGAGATCCGTGATTGTCCTAGTAAAAAGCCTAACGATATTATAGTTGATTTCAGAAGAGAATACCATGTTCAGTTGTCTTACGGTTATGCTTATCATCGGAAACAACTTGCATTAGTGGAGTTGCATGGCAATGATGCTTTGTCTTATAATGATTCGAGTTGGTATCTGGAAATAGTGAAGAAGTCTAATCCAAATAGTTTTGTTGAAATGGATGTTGATCCTTGTAGTAATGAATTTGAGAGGGTGGTTATTGCTTTTGGTGCTTGTTGGATTTAAGCATTATCGTCCTATTATATTCTTAGATGCCACTCCCTTGAAGGGACGTCCTGCTGTGTTGATGGGCACTATTGCAAAAAATGGTGATCTAGGTATGCCTTTGTTTTCAGTTTTGATTTATTTGTATTGAGATCATAATAGTTGGTATTAGCATTAATATTAATTTGTTATCATAATTTGCATTATATTGGTATCAGTTTTAAGATATGTAGTTTACAGTTAGCAAGTTCGTAGTATCAGAATTTACACTGTAATGAATTGTAAGTTTGTATTTGGTATCATAATTTTATATTGGTTAGCATGAGATTAGTATCAACTTGTGTATAAAGTTAGTATCAGTTTCAAGTATGTTAATATATGATATCAAATATAGTTGTGTAGTATTGGAATTTCCTTTGTATCATAATATATGTCAATGTTCGTTACTTTGTTGTGTTAGAATGAAAATTAATATGCATAATGTCGCGGCCATCAATATTTTAATAACGGTTGTATCAGGTTTTCGATATCAGTTTCATGAATTGTTTTAGATTTATGGTCATTCTTAGTTTTAGTTTTTTTTTTACAAATTATTTTTGCATTTGCAGGTTTCTTTCCTTTAGCTATGAGTGTAGTTTCTATAGAAAATGTAGACATGGTTTTTGAACCATTTAAAACAAATGCTTCAAGAAATCGTACTTTAGTTTTTATGTCAGATCGCCACCAAGGTTTGCTTTCAGGTGTTCGTGATGTTTTTCCTTCAGCTTATCACAGTTATTGCTATTTGCATATGGAACAAAATCTTCTTTCAACGGTAAAAGCGAAAAATACAAATGTGTCTATTGTTGATGTTTTCAAAATGTGTTCTAAAGCTTCTAATTTATATTACTTTGAAGGTGCACGTTCTAAGTTCTGTCAAATTGGTGGTGTTGCTGGTGTGAATTTTTTAAAGGATAAGTCATTTGATAAGTGGGTGGATTTATTTTTTCCAGGGGAACGTTATGGTGAATATAGTTCCAATGTTGCAGAAAGTTTTAATAATTGGATTTTAGACGAACGAGCATTGCCTATTACTTTGTGTTTAGATGGTATTCGTGTTAAGGTTATGAAACAAATGGCTAAAAGGAGAGAAGAGTGTCGTTTGTGGAAAACAACTCTTTGTCCTTCTATGGAGTTGCATTTAGGTGAATTGATTGAAGAAGGATTTGGATGGGAAGTATATAAATCTTCTGATTTTTGTTTTGAGGTGAAATATCCAAACTCTCATTGTGTTGATTTGAAGGAACGGGTTTGTAGTTGCAACCAATGGAAAATTACAGGATTTCCTTGTGCTCATGCTATAAAGTGTATGAACAAGTCTAAGTTGTCTGTATATGATTTTGTTGAGTATTATTTCACTGTTGATGCTTATCGATATTCTTATGCCAATGCTATAAATCCTATTCCAAATTATGTTGATGTTAGCATTCAAGATGTAATCAAGCCACCAAAGGAGAAACGTGGCGCTGGTAGACCATCAATTAAGCGCAAAGGAGGATTTTCATATTTTCAGAACAAGTAAAATAGATGTGGCGAGTGCAAGCAGTTTTGTCATAATAAACGGAATTGTCAAACTTTGAAGAGGATATGATTTGATTTTACATTTTGAATTTGTTCAGATTAATAAGTGGATGTGTGACTTGTTTTGATGGTTTACTGTAATTGAACCTTGTTATTAATTTGTATTTAGTATAGCATATTATCAAATTGATTTTAATTTCAGCTATTTAGTATAAATGATAGTATCGGTTTTAGTATTAGTTATATGTTTTTACAGTATCAGTCCTGTTGTTTATTTATTTATTTATTTCAAACATTTGTTTTGATATTTTTTGCATACTGTTTGTATTAGCTGTTTAGTATCATTTTACACATTCTGTTGGTATAAAATATGGTATCATTTTTCCATTGTGTGATATCAGTTTTGTTCAATTTTGCATATTTCACTTATTTAGAACAAAGTTGATAGCATAGTATATGAGATCTGATAATCATTGTGTAATTGATTGAAGAAAATAATTGAATTGATATATGCTTTCTATTGGTTGGAGATAATGTTCGTTTGATTGGGTATAAAGGACTTTAGTATCAGTTTTGGTTAGTTTTTAGTATCAGTTTCGTGCATTATCATACGTGCTACAACTGACACTAGTACTAATAAATAATCATAGTGATATGTTGTGTTAGCAAAAACTGATATTGGCACTAATTGTTGTTTCATAAAGTATGTTGAGTTTCAGTTTTGGATACTATTAGTTATTAGAACTGATACCCAGTTACTGTTTTGTATTGATATATGATATAAAATCTTATAATATTATTATACAACTGGTAACTGCATCATAAAACTGATAATATTATGTAGGATCAATAGTTGCAACATAGAACATTCAATATATAATCTTGTTATAATATAAAAAACAGGTAAAGAAAAGAATATCAATTACAACAAATCATTCCAGCAGATTATCATTGTTTTTACAAGTAAGATCGGCATTGTTTTAAGAACAAAACATCATTACTTCACAAGTACATCAGTTCATGTGAAAATAGCAGCACATTTTGCAAATTGTTTGATTTGTTCATTTATCTTTCTTCTTCCAAACTTGACATGAATTTGGCTAAGCTCCAGCAGTGCTCTTTGTCAGTCAATATCTCATGTGCAATTCTTGCTCTAGATTTCAATATTTGTTCAGGGGCTATGTTGAGTGGTATTTGACTTTTGTTCATTGATATGATGAATATCATCACGTATGTCCAACAGTCAAGCCTGTTTAAAAAAATATTTGCAGTATCAGTTTTGTGTATGTAGGTATTCATTTTTGTCTGTAATTTGCAGTATCAGTTTAGCAGTCACTAAGCATTTTGAGTATCTAGGTATTACTTTTGTTCTGTAATTTTTAGTTTCTAGGTACCAGTTTAACAGTCAGTGGTTTTTGTCAGTAGCTTGAGTATCAGTTTTTGTCTGTAATTTACAGTATCTTGGTATTACTTTAAAAGAAAATTTACAGTTTCAGTTTAACTGTCAGTAAGTATCATTTTGAACAATATAAACAATTTATGTGTCTGATCCTTGTTGTGCACATGGTATCTGATGCATTTCATTTGCCTTCACTTCCTTATCATGTACATTTTTCTTTTTCCAAATTTCTTTCAGTATTTCTTCAATTTTATTTCTCTATTGAAAACAAAACAATACAAAGTAAGCTAATGTTCGATTTTTTTATTAAATTATTTTGCTTCATAACAAAAATAAATCATACCAATATCATTGCCTGCTTTAGACTTGTTTCTTTCATTAGAATTTCTTCTAGGGGGTCTAGAATCTAGATGACTCCATTGCATTGTTGGATATGTCAAAGTTACTAGTGTCCAATGATATTCACAATGCAATGGGAAATATATAGCATCTGTGCATTCGTCATCCACAATTTGTTCAAGGAAAGGCAGCACTAAAGATTTTATAATTCCATGTATATTGAAACTATAGATTGCTATTAAATAAAAAATAAGTTAGAATTCAATATATATGTAGCATTTATGATATTATTGCAAATTAAAATTTTATTTACCGTCATTATTGTTGTGAACGCATAGTTGTGCTCTTTCAGCCCACATTTAGATATATACAAGTCAATTAACTATATTAACAACAAGAAAATATAAGTTTTTGTTATTGGTGAAACAACATTCAATAATAATTAGTATCTTTTATTTTAATAGTGGTAATATATATTACAATTACAAGAATAAATAAGCATGTAACATGATTAAACAGCTTCTGAGTATCATTTTTGCACTGACTTAGTATCATTTTTGAACATGTTGTTAAACCAATTGCTAGTAGAAAACAAAAGTATGAATTGATATCAACTGCTACTACGAATTATTTTTGCACTATTTTGGAATTTATTTTGTCATACATGACAGTTAATACATAATTCAACTAATAGACCAACACTTTGTAATAAATAGTAATTAGCTATCATTTTTGGTTATAAGTAGGTATCAGTTTTGGTATAAATAGCATTGGAAATAGCTATGACACATTATTTTTTGTAATTATTTTTATTGGTAGTAGTATTATTAAGCAAAAAAAAGTGTGTACCGATCCATGTGTGATATTTTCTTCAAGAAGTTGTCGTAGTACTTTTTTTGTTATTGTACATCCTCCTATAATTGTGTCTTTATCTGTTCATGTTATATCTCTGTTTTAAGAAAATAAGGCACATATCAATTGTACAATGTTATTTAACCAGCAAAATTAGTATATATGTTTATAAACTTACTCATTTGATGATGTCATAGCAAAGAAAGTTTTGATTGTATTTTGTTGTTCTATATTCAAGCATGCCAAAGTTTTGCTGCAGTGTCCTAGTCCTAAATTTGATAACGTTGGCTCTATTACTTGAATTGGCATTGGGATTGACTCTTTTGCACTTTCTTTTTCATCATTTTCATTTTCTTCCGATTTTTCTTCATTTTCATTTTCTTCAGATTTTTGTTTTTTCGCTGTTTTTTTCATTCTCTGACCATATTCAAAGCTCGGGCTTTCTTTTTTCTTCCTTTCTCTTGTTTTTATTCTTTTCACATACGAAGATGGCTTATGAACTGTTTGTTTCCTTTTTCGACCAGGAGGTTTTGCTGGTTTATTTTCTTTGTCATTTTTTGTTATTCCCTCTTGTAACTGTTGTGTGATATTGAGATTGAAAGATGGAGGTGTTAGGTCTAATACTACATCACTGTATCGTGCAACTTTGCTCTCTTTACTGGCATCTTCTTCCAATTTTTGAGATTTTTTTTTGCACTGTTTTATCTTCATTTGTTTGCAACACTGTTTCATTTGTTTTGTTCAACATGTCTTCACTTCTTTTTTTTGTGTCCATATCTTTATCTTCATTTGGTTGGAGCACATTTTCATCCATTTGATTTTCTGTTTCAGTCTTCATGCATGTACTTTCTTTTTCACTTGTTTAGTGCACTTGTTCTGTATTGGTGTCAGCAGTTGTGTCTTCAACTTCTATATTTTTTTCAGTTGAGAATCTATATTAATAATAAAAGGCTATCAGTTTTTTGTTATTGGTGAAAGAATATAATATTATTAGTATCAATAATCAATAATGTTAATAGTGGCAGTTTATGGGTATCATTTTTGCATTGATATCAGTTTTTCATACAGAAAGCAAGTTCAATTTTTCATACACATAGGTATCAATTTTGATTTATTTAATAGTTAAAATTGTTTGTAAAATAACCAACTATCAGTTCTAATCATAGAATTGATACATATAAATTCTGCATTATTTTGGTATTAGTTTTCTACTAAATGATGGTCAACATAAATAGTTCAATTTACATACCATCAAGTTATAAGAAATGGAACGTAGGTATCATTTTTTAATACATTTAGGCATCGGTTTATTTAAACTTATACTTAGAATTATTTATAATATAAGCAAGCATGAATTCGAATCAAACAGTGTTATTTTCAATAATAAAAAATCATGTACGTGTCCATTTCTGTTATTTTTGCTTGTTATTTTCAATAATAAAAAATCATGTACGTGTCCATTTCTGTTATTTTTGCTTGACACTTTGTAGTTCTTGTTGACAATCTGGATTTTCTTCTTCAAACAGTGTTGATTTCTTTTCTCTGTTTTCTATTTATGTTTCTTCATGTGCATGTTCATTTAGAATGTTGTCATGTTCATCTTCCATGTGCTTGCTCTCTAGTTCAACTTTTGAATTTTTCTTTTCATTTTCTTCCAGTCTTGATTTGAGTTCTTTCAGTTGTTCTTTCAATTTCAAATTTTCTTTTTTTACTTCTATCCTCAACTTCTTTTCTTTGTCTAATTGTTTCTTTGTTTTCTTACCTCCTTCTTTCAAATCTTGAATATGCATTTGCAAAACATTAAGGCTTACAAAATGTTCAAAACATTGAGTACTCTATTCAACTTCTTCGTTTTTTCTTTTTTTCCCGTTGGTTCTCTTTTCTTTTATCGCTTGATTCTTCTTCAGTGATGCTGTTTGGAATAGCTTGTGTTGATGTGGAAGAATAGTGCATATTTCTTTTACCTGTGTAATTGAAATAGTAATTTTGTTTCAAAATTTAAATGCAAATGTTTTATGATAGTATTTTGTAACTTATTAAGTTATAACTGACATTAATAAGTTATTAGTTTAATAGAAGAAAATAGAATAGTAATGAAATTGATATTATATACACTTACTAATTGATTGTGTGCAGTGTTAAAAATGATACCAAGTATTATTGTATATTATAGCTCAAAGTATACAAAGTGACAAGATGTACTATGTCGAGGACAAATTGATACTATGGAAACAAAAATTTAAAGCTACACATTGAAACTGATACTAATCAGAAGCTAAAATGATACTGCAAAGAGCCATATGTGATATATGCAGATACAAAAAATTATTCTAAGTGTTGAAACTGATACTATAGACAGAGAGAACATAAAATGTAAACTGATACTCATTAGTGTAAATAAGAATTAATTTTAACTTACATTGCCAACTTTTGTATCATTCAAAAATTGTTTCACAACAATGTCTTTAAGATTTCTTACATCCCATCATGCAAATCTGGGTAAATCCTCAGCAAGTTGCCTTTTAGGTTGTATGAGGTTCATTTTCTCACAAATGCAATACTATAAACATTTAAAGATATGATTAGATAGAAATGTCGAATATATTAATTTTTTTCAATTAATAATATTTTGCATAGCACATCTTACCAATGAAAGCATGTAACATCCAGACATGTTTTTTGGCTTGAAGATAAACTTTTTAACAAATTTGCTGAAAATTTCTCTATTGTTTCTGGCCATGAGACAGTTTGCATTGTTTCACTATCAATCAAATAGGGTAGAATTCCTCATCTTAGTTTTTGTTGGTTGTTGGAAAAGAAAAATGTCAATAGTATTTGCATTATTATCAACAAAGGCAGATCTTCTTCATTTTCTTTTTTCCTTTTTGATATTTCTTATTTTATTCTTCTTTCCACTACATTTCTTGTTATGTAAGTAAATGTGCCAAAGTTTCTAGTTGCAAACTCTTTGCAGTCTGGTGGTGATTTTGCCCGTCAATATTTTTGTTGATCCTATGTTTATTCCTTTTAATGGCAGCCCAAAAAGCAAACTTATATCTTTGGCAGTGACCTTGATTTTGTCTTCTACTAAGACGAAGGTATCAGTTTTCACACAGTAGCAGCTGTATAAAGCGTCCAAGTTTTGTTGATGCTTTTTCCATTCTTTCATTGTTATTTTTTCTTCATAGATGACTTTGAAGAAGTTGTAAAAAGATGTCTTCTTTAAAATGTCAAATTGCTTTTTGGTCAGTCCATTTTTTTCTTTGATCAGTTTTAATATCGGTTTTGTTATAAGTAATGAAAAATTATTTATAAAATTACAAAGTTGTGTCTTCAACAAAACAAACAATAGGTTCATTTTATGAAATATATGTATCAATTTGTTATACAGTGGCATCATTTTGTGAAATATATGTATCATTTTATTGAAAAATTACAACATTGACATAAGAACTAAAACATTTTATACAGTGGGTACCATTTTGTAAGAATTTAGTATCTGTTTTCCTAGAAAAAAGATGGTGAAATAATTTGTAAACTAAAATCAATCAGCTACACACAATCAGACAATAGATATCACTATTGCAGGTTGTTGGTATCGGTTTTTATGTGTGCTGAAATTAATTTTTCTAAATACAAGTTATCACGTTAATTCTAATAGATGTTTGGTATCATATTTTCAATATATTAGTATCAGTTTTGTAACAAATGGCAATTGTCTTCTAAGCTTTTTAACCAACTATTAGTATCAATATATTAGTAAAAGTTTTGCAGCAAATCTATTTTTTAACCAACTAAGGTTTGTCTTCTACCAAACAAACTATAGGTATCACTTTTTGACCATGAAAATCTTTAAAACCAATATGGCTTGTACTTTTACCATGTTGGCTTGATCATCTTTATATTGCTCAGCTGTTATTTGGTTCTCCTTATTTGTTTGTGTTTTTTTCCTGTTAAACATATTAACACTATTAAACACATCTAATGATTTAATAGTATCGGTTTAATAACTTAATGGTATTAGTTACATGTTAAAGTTGCTGCTGAATTATTTACTCATTTTTCATCTTCGATCTTAATTCTCTTTTTGGCATTTGTTGTACAGTTGATTTATCACCAGGTGTTTTTTCCTGCATTGTTTCTTCATTTTTCTGTAAAAGAAGTTCAATAGTATCATAATCAATCTACAATGGTTTTGTTAAGCTTCATTTCAAAATATCATTTACCTTTTCTTCTGTTCTTTTTCTTCATGTTTCCTTTTTGTTCTTCTTTTCCTTTTTTGCTGTATATCTTCTTCCATTGTTCTTTTTAATAATCTTAATTTTTCATATTCCTGCTGCGTCTCTACTGCAGGTAGGATATTTGCTTCATGAAGATTATCAAATACAGCTACTATGGTATCAAATTCACGTTCAGAGTTTTCAATTTCGGTTCGATTCTCAGATTGAGGTTCTTTGTTGCCAGGTTCGAGCGGAAAATCAGAATTAGACGCTAAGGTATTAGGTTTTTGTCGAATATCGGATTGAGGGGATAAGGTATCAGATTCGTGCTCAAACTCTGCTTGTTTTTTATTTCCTGACGAATGCGATTGAGATGGAGGTAGCGATTTTGTTGTGATTTCGTTTGCCTTTTTTTCTTAATTTTAATTTTCTGTCGTGAAGATGAGAGGATTTGAAAGTCGACAGGAAGACGAAAGAAGGAAATGGAGAAAATTCTTAACGCACGAATGGGATTTGGGTCTGTCTTTATGAAGAAATTTATTTGTGCGTGTCCTTATGAATAAAAAATTTAAATTATTTCTCCTTTAAAAAAAGTTCCCTTAACATAATTAATGTACGATACCTTCAAATTGTTCAGAAGTTACTTTTTTTTTCTTTTCTTTTTTTAACTATATGGTAAGTATTTTTTCTTTTAGCCAAGTGGGAAGCTCTAATGCTTGTAAGTACCTAGATATAATGTTTTTTTAAATACCCGACGATAACATTTACAATACCTTTGTAGAAAAAATAAAAAAATGATCTCTAGTTGATGATATCTGTTGATAAAAGGCCAGGAACTAAAAACTCTATGTCATGCATATTTTTATTTGTACTCAATACAACATCACTGAAAATAAATTCATGATTCGCTAAGTAAAAAACAACATCAAAATCATATGCACCTACCTTTTATTAAGTTTGTGTACTTATTAAATTTTGGTCGTGTTCAAAAGTTTGTTTACATCTAAGTTCATCGTCATTGCTATGAGAGTTCCTACACCAAAAATTATCCATCATGATGGGAATCATTGATAAAGGAGAAAATCAATGAACATTACAGATCAAATTTTTGGTATAAGCTTGTAAAATACACGTACACACAAATATGTTAGAAATGCACTTGGGACACGTGTTTACTTAAAATTCTTTATGTTACAATCAGGTATAATTTCATAAGTTAAAGATTAGTCAAACAAAAAGCTAGAAAAGATACCATCTGGTATCCTTTTTTGGAAACAAATGTCATCTAGTGTTTGATAAAAAAATAAAGAATTAATATAAATCTCCTTGCTTTATTTAGACTTAAGAGTCACTGAGTTGCATATAAATGAAAGTCTATTAGGTAGGTAATAAAGGTAGTTATAAAGATGCTACTTGGTCATGTTTCAAAATTTTGTATACCATTTATTTTACTTTTCACTTCCAAGTGGGAAAGAACATCTACACATTATCTTTGTGATATCTTTAACTGTCAAAAGAATTTGCAACCTATGAGCTTTTGCTACTTTAATCTTGAGCCTAAAATTGGATAAGGCGGATGTACATCCATGTTTTACACGTTATGCCACAAATAGTGTATTATTGAAGCTTCTAATGTCATGCATAATAGCTCAGAATAATGGAAACGATTTTGATGTGATTCCCAATTTTACTTGCATATACTATACATAAATAGAATACATTCAATTGTGTACATAGAACCATTAATGATCTATGGCTCATAGTTTAGCATAATTTTTCTCCAATCATGTATGTACAAATAGCAACCAAAGAATGGCAGTTTGTATTCACATGTTACTTACATAGAGCATACTGTAAGTTTCAAGATTTCAGCTTAAGGAATTATTGTCATTTGGGTTTATCAAGATATTAAAGGTTCAATTTTGATCGCTAGCCAAAGTGTACAAAAAGCGATACCACAATAGGCTGGACGCTTGTAGCGGTCGTGCCATTGTGGGTGATAGAAGCAATGGTCGAATAGGCTTGCTGCTCTACAGTATATCCATTAGGTAGCTTGATATCGATAATCAATGAGTAAAAATGTCATCTTTCGTTAGTAGTTCCAACAAAACAAAGTAAACAAATGTAAATTGCGCAAATAAAAATGTATGCTTTTGCACGTAGCAGAACAAAATGAACCATGTGCATAAGCCTTTTCACTTCTAAAACTAAAAGGGTACCCATCTTATCCAGCTTTGCATATAAATTTTATCAGAGTCCACGGTACAGCCATATTCAATTTCGCCAAACCACTTAATGCATACTTTTACTGTGCAAATACTCCAATATATGATTAGCCTTTTTCCTTTAAACTTAAGCACATAATTAGTTTCAAAAACCAACTGCAATAGCAAAAGTTAAAGCAACGGATCAAAGATTCAAATTAACATATGTGAAACATAGGAATTTTAAATATTAATTTTTTTTAGATAAACTGGTCAGATATATATGAAAAAAAAGTAGTCGGGCTGTAATATTTCAAAAATTATACTCATTTCATAGTAGATATGAAATTAAAGTCGTTAGACCATGATATTTTAGAAATTACACTCATGTCAAATATCACACAAAAAAAGAAATTAGCAGCAAAACTTTCATCATCACAAAACAGAAAGCCCAAATAATGAGTATCAAAAAAAAAATATTTGGGAAAACATAATTAACTGTAAAATTAAAGTAGTAGTTGATTTAAAAAGGAAATTCAAAATGGTGTACATAAATTATATTACACTTCTTTGCAATCACTGTGTGCTATTAAATGGAGGTAAATGTTGGTTTTCCAACTTTTTTAATTTGCATCAGTAAATTTATATCTAACTACTATAAGTCAAGCTATTCTAATTTTTTAGTAGGCATGCTTCTGTGTATTAGTATATGCTACAATAATTATTGTAAAAGACTGCAATTTATAGGTAATATATATAGTACGATACTTCAAATAAATGTTTTGAAATAGTAATAATAACTTCAAATACTAATGTTTCCTATAGAAAATAAGGTAAAAGGATGAAATAAATGTGAATGTAAAGAAACAATACTTAATAAGCTATCCGTTAATTGCCCTATTGCGTTCACCGTGGAATGGTTTGTTTGAGTCTAATCAGTGCGTTATCCAAAATCATGTAATAAAAATAAGGATTTAAATCACAAATCAAACTATGAAGTACCATAGAATAAAAATTCATTTCATCAACAGTGGAAAAAAATGGTAGAAAGGACATAATATACTATTGGCCGTTATTACATAACATTAACAATTTAGGGGGAAAATAAGAACAAAAAGTGGGCAAGGCTTGTGAAGGGAAGATGTAAAAGTTCCAAACTCGGTAGGAAGAAAATATGATAAACATTGTTATAAACTGTAGAAATAGTACTGGGACCATGTCACATGCAGCATTAGATCTAATTTGGCATGTAGTAAACCTTTGTGAAAACATGAATATGTAGTATGCAAATAAATTTAAAACGATTTCTTTGAATCTCATGTTCTTCCTAGCTTAAAACCTTTGCAATGGAGTAAAAAACGGTGCAGTTAAATTACAAATTAAATCTAAAGCTTTAATGTGAATATAATTCAATATCTGGTTTGAAAATAGGGTACTCAAATGAAAATAATTTAAGAAATCACCAACTTTTCTACTGCAGTGGTGGAAACCCTAAAACTGTACAGCAAATCAAGAAAAACAGGGGTAGAGAAATTGCAGGGAAAGTCATACACCAATGTAAAACTAAATATCCAGGCAGTAACAGCTACCAAATCAGTAGCAGGAAACAACATAATAGCAAAAATTGCATTCAGAAAACGATTAAAATCAACGCCAAGCATCAGTTGAGAATTTTGTTTTGCATTCACTATCTCGCTCTACCCAGGTATAGATCCTCTAACACTTAAACCAAACTGAAGGTGCTTGGCCGACAGGTTGAATCCTATGTCACATGTTGAGCTCGTTGCAAAGAAATATTACTATTATACAATACAATTAACAAAAGTTGAAATTTAGGTAGTTTACAAAAATAATTTAAATTTAAATTGCTAGATAAGCCACAACTTGGAGTAGGGAAAAAGAGTTTCTCGCGTTATATAATAAAATGTGTATTGTTCAGCAAGAGTAAATTTGCTAATTAATATTATCAAACTATCAATTTGTTACATTTGTTATCATCACGGACATAGTGTAGTGTTGTACTAAAAAGTAATTGCAAATAGCCAATATGCACATGCACTGATTTATTACCTTTATCCACACTCCAGCCTAGTCCATTTTCCACGTGCCCACAAAGGAGATTTAAAATCCTCATCCAGGGTATACAATTTGCACAGCTATGTCACTTTCTAGAAATACCGTAGGGCTTGAAACATCGATTCCAATTTGTGCATGACCATCAAATTCAAAAACCTAAGTAAATCGTTGTCGTTTATAGCCTCCCGAGTGCAATTTCATAGCCTAAACTCAGGACTTGTAGGAGTAGCCATCACTATGTGTTTTGCTTAGGGCTACACAACTTTTTTGTTGTATTAGTGTTTTACGAACGGACAAAAAAAATCGAATTATGTTCAGAATTTCAGATATCGGTGGGTTTGCTAACAATCGGCGGATTCTTGACCAAATAGAGGATGGGTGACGCCAACTAAAATTCAAGCTGAAGTCAATACCTCAAGCTAAGCACTGCCAAAAAACAATGAATTAAAGACTGTAAATTTGAGCCTCTAGTCAATGAATGTTGGATACACTTGCAAATATTTTACTTCTTTATATTGTGTTTATTTAGTGAACGAACTTAGATTTGCTGGATGAGGATATTAATTATTTTTTTACTTGGCAGACATCCAAGTATTAAGGTATAAATACAAAGCTTGGTACTTTTTTAAAGCAAAAAAATGATACTTTATTCTGCAGTGCTGCTTATCCTCCCTTGTAACCGTAGCCCTCGGTGGTTCACATGGACGTTTTTATCCATGGTAGTTTTGATGATTACTTCATCTTTCGAAAGCAACGAAGGACTGTGGGAGACGACCGTGCAGGAATAATTTGACATGTTTACTATGAATTATTTTAGTTTGTAATTCGCCTAATAAGGCTTTGTTTAAATTGTCATTATGTATATGTATCGTGTTTGATTTGGACTGCTAAGAACCTTAGATGTATTGTAGAGCACGTGCTTGTGTAAATTATTTTGCAAGTTAATAAAATATAAAGTTGCAAAGGAATTATACTGCAAGATCTCGATAATTTTTCAGAATTGGTATTGTAATCCAAATATACTTATGTGTTTGTACGCGTACATAAGTGTCGACATGCTTAAATGTACATACAATACACACATACATGAAAAAGGTAAATTAAAATTAAGTTATTTTTGTGATTTGATACCGATTGCAGACCAAATGTCAATCTTTATAAATTTTAACGATTAACTTATGGTCTTTAAATTTTAAGATCGAAAATTTCGGTTTTAAATGTTTTAGGACTTGTGAATTCAAGCTTTATGCGTCGCTGTCTTGCGCGAATCTTCATGTGAACTCGGGGCTTTACACTTTTGTGCACTCAAATGGACGATGGCTTTCCACGCAGGCGGTGCTTCAAGGATGGGCGTCCTCCACAGCTTTCGAAAAATGAAGCAATTAACAAAAGTACCATGGATAAAAACATCCATGTGAACTACCGAGGGCTACGGTTCCAAGGACGGATAAGCAGCAACGCAGAATAAAGTATCATTTTTATGCTTTAAAAAAGTACTGAAGCGTTGTATTTATACCTTAATATTTGGATGTCTACCAAGTAAAAAAAACAATCAACATCCACACCCAGCAAATCTGTAACAACCCTGTATTTTGTGATTTATTTTAATTGTATATTTTAATTATTTTAATTGAATTTTGATTTAAAAACTTATTTTATTTATTTTGAATGATTAATTTTGTTCTTTTAAATATAAATTTTAGTTTTGATATGAATTATCATTCCAAAGCATGACTAAAAAGAATATTTTCCAAAAAGTGAATTTTTGGTCAAAATAGTCAAACTTTGACTTTTAATTTAAAATTTTAAAAGTTTGAAATTTTAAATTTTATGTTTTATTATGAAAGTACATAAAATTTTAAGAGCACTGCTTTTTGTTTCGTTGGAAATGGATTTAAATTGTGAAAGTTATGTATATTTCAATATTGGGTGCAATTTGTTTATTCTGCAATTTTGTTATTTTAAATAGTATAAATTTTATTTTCTTTGTCATATTTTATTGTAATATGTATTAATATGTTATTTTATGTATATTTTTGTCTTTTAATATTTTTGAAGTGAGGTAGGTATTTTTCTAGAGCTAGTAGTATTTTTCTTGTAATTTTCATACCCTGTTTTCAATTTTTAAACATTTTCTTTAGTTCTTTTTCTGTTTTTCTCCAATATAATTATTTATTTTATTTTGAAAATGATAACTAAATTATTTTATTTCAAATTTTCACTTCATAATATTATTAAAATGAAGTGGATATTTTCCTAAGACTAGTAGTGATTTGTTTGTAATTTCTGGACACTGTTTTGTATTTTTAATCAATTTCTTTCATCCTTTTTATATTTTCTTTAAAATTAATTATTTATTTTCATATTATTTCACTTGATTTCGGTTTTTTAAGGTATTTGCTGATTTATTGTTGTTTTTATTTGATCTTTAGAAAACGGAAATGCGTTTCATTTCTAGACGTTTCATTTCTACACGTTACATTGTCCAAAATCGTTTCATTTGTCATAACCTCTCCATTACTCCTCTAGGCCGTGCATTTTTTTCATTTGTTGTGTATTTCCTTCAATTTTCACGTGAAAAACAACTCAGCACTTCTCATTCTCATGGCTTCTTCAAACTTCCTTGGTAATGGCCTCCTCTCTTCTCTCTTTTCTTCTTACTTTTTCTATTGTTTTGCTTGATTTTTGCCTTGCTTCTCTTGCTTTGTTTGGCCTAACAGCTCCACCATCTCCTCCACCGACCACCACCACTTCCTTCCCCACATCATACACGACCAAAACCCTTCCTCCACCGACCAGCAAGTGCCATGACCATCCCATGATGCAAAATCCACAAAAACTATGTTAAAACTCCTTAAAAAGCATGTCTAGCCAACTAGTCTTCATCACCATCACCTTAGATGACCTTGGCCACCTCCTATTGCTCCACCACCACCTTGACACACCCCTAACCATCACCTTCATCCTCTGTCCAGATCTGAAACATGCCATAGCCGAGCCATAGATCCATGTAGCCTAGCCCAAAACGAACCAAAAACCCACTATTTGCATAAGCCTCTTCATATTCATGCATAGTAACTCCTCTACCACTTCAATACCTTGTAGTCATGCCTTATAGGACCCAAACCTGAACCAAAGTATGTCCAAACCTGATCCAAAACATTCCCCAAGCCGTGCTAGCAAGTGTAAAAGGCAAGGCAAAAGACTGTGTATTCGTATCTCTTTTTATTTCAAAGTTATTCCTATTCAATGTTGTATTGAATTGTAATTTTATTTTGTTTTGAGTTGTAACACAAGTTCTAAGCTTAGATCTCTTCCCACTTGAGCCTATTGTTGTGTCATCGTGCCTTCTGAAATCCGTTGTGTCATTTGTACTGCAATCTCCAGCACAAAAAGGTGAGTAAAGCTCACACGACATTTATACTTATGCAGTTGTGAAACAACAACAACTGAATGTGTAGAATTAAATATGATGTTATAACTACCATGTGATTTTTTTTATATATGATGTTAAACCTGTTAAATTTCATGTCATATCATCTGTTATTTATATATTTTGTTAACTGTTCATTTATATCTGTTTATCACACTGCAAGTTCCTTATAGATTAGAAATCACTATGGGTTGAAATGATACATACCCGAACGGACTTTAGAATAGGGAAAAATCGTTATGGGCTGAATGATAGGCTTGAATGGTTTTTATTTAATTTATTTTAACTTGGAATTGCGGGTTTGAAATGATAAAACCCGGATTTTCTTTGTAAATTACAGGTTGAAATGATATATTACCCGTATCACTTTACTTAGCGTAGAAAATTATATACAGGCCCGTAGTTAAAATATGTTTTTCTAAAAATTTTAAAATATTTTAGAAATTTAATTATTATAATATTTGATTTGAAATTTAATAAAAATATAACTTTTGTAAAGTATTATTTATTTTCTGGAAATCTATAAGTTAAATAAATTATGGAAAAGTTAGAAAATATGAATGTAAGTTATTTTGGAAATTTTGATTTAATTTTTAATGGGATTTAAATTAACTTTGAAAATATGATAAATTTATGATATTTGGAATTTAAATTAATTTAAAGTGATTTTATATCATATTAATGATTTTTGATAAAGTTGAATGTGAAATGAATGAATATTTAAGTTGAAATTTTGAAATATAACTAAAATTGAAAATTTATGAAATTGACTTAAAAGTGAACTTTTAGTTAAGCAAATAAAAATAAAACTAAGTTATATTTGATAATTTGAACTTAAGTGTTAAGTTGAAATTTAATGCAATGAATTTAAAATTAAACATTGCAATTTAATAAGTGAATTATTATTAAATCTTGATTTTTGAATGGAAATTTAACTTTATAAAATCATGAACTTGAGGAAAATTAAATGATGTTTATAAATGTGAAAATGTATGATTTTATGAGCTAAAAATGTTTTAAATAAAAAAATATAATTGGTTGAGAAATTATATTGAATATTTGAAGTTAATTGACTGCATTTTTGAAATGCTATTAATTACAATGTAAATGATATTACAGTATTTGTAAATGTTGTAGTTGATGATAATGAACTAAAAAGCTAAATTGAATTAAAAGCTATTATAGCAATTTTTGTAAGTGCTATAATTTTTGAATTTAACTAAGTTTATTTGAAATTTAAGTAAACCCTATTACAACATTTTAAAATGTTGTCTTTTGTTAAATTGAATTGTTTTGAATGCATCTTTCCGTAGCGTTTTCTAAATGCCACGAAAAGTGAATTTTCACTGTTTTGATAAACTTAAGTGAATAAATGAACTTTGGAAGTTGAAAATTTTGGAAATTTAATAATTTAATTTTTAACATAATAACTTCATTTTTATGATTAAAAATGATTTTTTTTGGAATATAAACTGTTTTGAAATATGAATTGAAATGGTATTTTAAATTGAATAAAATGAATAATGATTTGAAATGTGGTTTCGAAAAGATATGATATTTTGATATATTAAAATGATTTGAAACAAAGTTTTGAAAGATATGATATTTTGATATTAAATGATTTGAAAAATGAAGCTTTGAAAGGTTATGATATTTTGATGTATTAAAATGATTTGAAAGAAAGTTTGTAAAGGATATGATAATTTAAAATATTAAAATGGTTAGAAATGACTTGATATTTATTTTGATAAATATTTGAATTGAAAGATATGGTATGATGATATATTGAAATGGTTTGAAAATGATTTAATCTTTACTTTGATAAAGATTTGGGTTGAAATAACATTTTATTTTTGAAGTATAAAATATTGTTTTAAAGTTATAACTACGGGTTATAATAACGATTGGTTGTTAAAAAGACCGGGATCGGATATTGTCTTATAGCCGGCCAATACCGAAAACCACTTTAACAACTGTGTACGCGGTGGAGATTCCAGAATGAAGTAGGATGGTGGCGACGTTCTCGAGGTATATTACGTGGACCCAACTCCCGTGAGTTGGCATAAATGACTAAACAGGAGCTATACCGGGCTACACAAAGGGTCGCACCCTTTCATCGAGCATGCTCCATCGAAAACCATTCTATTACTTTTGTGATACGATATGTGGCGCCACTTTGATTCGAGGGTATTGTTCGAGGTGGGCGGAAGCTGCTGGCTTGCCGTCACCACCGGTCCGGAAGTGCAAACAGTGTATCCACTCTGGCATTGCCTCGCGTGCCGTGTCATCTCCTTATAGGGAGCCCACTACGATTTTGGTTTTTAAGATCCGACCACGTTAAGGTTCACCATCCCCTTAACGCTATTTTCTATATGATTATACTTTACTGATTAGACACTACTGTATATAGCGTATATTACTACATAGTATATAGTTTAACGGATCCTTAGAGGATGGGCGGTCCCAAGCATCTTCTAAGTTACTTGTACATTTACTACAGTTCACTTGAGTTGGTTTACATTGTATAAGTATGTATGTCCTGACTCGAGTGTTTGTATTTTTATTTACGCTCTGGTCAGCCTGAGTATTCACAGATTTGGATTCCACTTTCTGAAGATTTGCATCGCTGGAGATTATCTGCTTATCTAGTATTATCTATTCCAGTTCTGTTGTTCTATCCAGCTTGTACTTGGTTGTCATCTTGAGACTTCTGTTGTACTTTATCTTCTTCTATTGTATTTTATTTAACTCTGATATATTTATATAGTAGCTTCATGAACTACTATTTCTTTTACTTCCGCTGCATTATTAAATACTCTGTGTCTGTGATCTGTGATTATTATTTACTGTATATTCTGAGATTTGCCAAATTTTTATTTACAACGAGGTATTTTGAGCAATTCAATTCCGGCATGAGTGTCTACCTATACACTTATAACGGATGCGAATGGTTGAAAATATCGGGTCGTTACAGTTGGTATCAAAGCTTTGGTAGCTCTAGGCAAAACTCAGCATATGGAGTAATGTATTTACAGAATCACTTTCATTCGAGTTTGAATCTCTCCCTTTTGACTCGATTCCTTTGAATTTTGGAACGTTCCCTACGGTTCCAAAATCCATTCGTATCCCTCGCTATTCATCTTCTTTTGACTCTGGAGTATTCCATAACTCCGCGTCGAATGTTCTTTTTAGTGAGTCGGCGGTAATGCCATTTTCAAAATTGAATTGTAAAAGGGTGAAACTCCTTTACAATTAGCATCGATTCACCAGAGATTTATATCTATCCTTGGTTTAGATGCTAATATATTTTGTTATTCCAAACTTTAACTCTTGAGATCGAATGTAGATTTACCCTAAAAATCCACATCGATCTTATTATTTAAGTCACGGTTGACCCAGTTAAGGTTGCCCGCGATTTATTTAAGCTTATCCACCTCTCTACTCTGTTATTTAATCATCTTGTCTTTTGTTTCCAATCTATTCTTCCAAACATTTTGAATTGTACTTGTATATCTATGTTTTGTTTTATATATTGTGTTGTTTGGGTTGTTGATGTTGATTTGGGTTTCCGATCGATTCGTTTGATCAACGCTATCGATAAGATTTCCAAAACACTTTGACAGAACAAACTGACACGATATTATTTTAAAATTTGGTTAATGAAATAAATTTTGATATAAGTAAATTTATGGAACTTAATAAAATGATTTAAATTGGTAATTTGAAATGATAATACTTGATTTATCATTTATTGTTCTACAAATGAATCTATAAATAGTTGTTTATAAATTTATTTGGGAACTGAAATGAATTTAAAACAAGAATTTGAGAATTTAAATTCCGATTATTTCAAGCTTTGGTTTAATGTTTTAAAAGGTTATATTATTTAAAGTATTTTCAAATAGAATTTGTTTCCAAAGAATTTTAAAGTGCTCTTCTCTTTGTCGCTGGAAAATAACTTCGGTGATGATCGCGACATCATCGACGTTCATTTTCGAGTTTCAAAGTTAAGAGACTGTTCTGTAGTCTTGCTACATCTTTGTTTTGGGGAATTTAGTTGATTTGAATTTCCAAAATATGACTTGATTTATAATATATATATATATATAGATATATAGATATATGATTGAAATTTGATTTGACATATTATGTATATATTATTACTTATCTCTAAATGGTTTGAATGTAATCGGAAATTTAGTTCTTAAATTTTATTTTAAAGAATAATTTCAATTATAAAAAAAAATCAATCAAAACTTTAGATGAATATCAAGCATGAAATGATTTAATTGGAAAGTTTATTTGTATAATACAATTGCATTCAAATATAACTTACCTTAATTTCAGAAGTTAACAATGTAATTGGATAATATACAATATAAAAAGATTTTATAAATAAAATTTGAGTGGTTATAATAAATGTTATACACTTAAATTTTAAAACGATTAACAGAGATAAATATAATAAAGGGTAATTGAATAACTTACAATAAATTAATGTTAGAAGAACTAAGAATAAAATAAAGCAGTTATAATAAGTGTAAGCATATTTAACATGAGTGATAAATATATTGAGAGGAATAAATTTAATTTTAATTAGGAATAAAGAAGAATAAAATTTATTAAGTACATTGTGAGTGTAATACATGATTATTTTTCAAACCAATGGTTTTATAAATTGTTAATTTTAGATGATTGGATAATAAGATAATGAAATTTGAGATAGTTAAGATTTATTTAACTTGTGTAAAGATTTATTCTCTATTTAAGATGAAATTTCCATGCTTTCAAATTTATGTCCTTATTTTGTTTTTCAAACTATTTTTTTGTTGTCTTCATCATCCTTACCTTGCTATAGACTGGTGTAGGCATCTTTCTATATTCTTTTTATTAGAAATCTTTCTATAATCTTTGATAATCTTTGGTACTCATTTTGAATCTATTTTTGCGTGCTTGTGTTCTTGATTTTGGAGAATCTTAGAAAGATCATCTCCACCTTGTTAAACTTACCTATAACAACAGTTATCGGGTATAATTTCAATTTTCTTGTCACCTTGTCTTAATCTTATTTCATTTCTATTCTTTTCTGTGCTTTCCCGTACCTCGTTCCTTTTCGGAGACGAAAAGTTTTGAGTGGGGAGAGTGTAACAACCCTGTATTTTGTGATTTATTTTAATTGTATATTTTAATTATTTTAATTTTATTTTGATTTAAAAACTTATTTTATTTATTTTGAATGATTAATTTTCTTCTTTTAAATATAAACTTTAGTTTTGATATGAATTATCATTCCAAAGCATGACTAAAAAGAATATTTTCCAAAAAGTGAATTTTTCGTCAAAATAGTCAAACTTTGACTTTTGATTTAAAATTTTAAAAGTTTGAAATTTTAAATTTTATCTTTTATTATGGAAGTACATAAAATTTTAAGAACACTGCATTTTGGTTCGTTGGAAACGGATTTAAATTGTGAAAGTTATGTATATTTCAATATTGAGTGCAATTTGTTTATTCTGCAATTTTGTTATTTTAAATAGTATAAATTTTATTTTCTTTGTCATATTTTATTGTAATATATATTAATATGTTATTTTATGTATATTTTTGTCTTTTAATATTTTTGAAGTGAGGTGGGTATTTTTCTAGAGCTAGTGGTATTTTTCTTGTAATTTTCATGCCCTGTTTTCAATTTTTAAACATTTTCTTTAGTTCTTTTTCTGTTTTTCTCCAATATAATTATTTATTTTATTTTGAAAATGATAACTAAATTATTTTATTTCAAATTTTCACTTCATAATATTTTTAAAATGAAGTGGATATTTTTCTAAGACTAGTAGTGATTTGTTTGTAATTTCTGGACACTATTTTGTATTTTTAAGCAATTTCTTTCATCCTTTTTATATTTTCTTTAAAATTAATTATTTATTTTCATATTATTTCACTTGGTTTCGGTTTTATAAGGTATTTGCTGATTTATTGTTGTTTTTATTTGATCTTTAGAAAACGGAAATGCGTTTCATTTCTAGACGTTTCATTGTCCAAAGTCGTTTCATTTGTCATAACCTCTCCATTACTCCTCTAGGCCGTGCATTTTCTTCATTTGATGTGTATTCCCTTCAATTTTCACGTGAAAAACAACTCAGCACTTCTCATTCTCATGGCTTCTTCAAACTTCCTTGGTAATGGTCTCCTCTCTTCTCTCTTTTCTTCTTCCTTTTTCTATTGTTTTGCTTGATTTTTGTCTTGCTTCTCTTCCTTTGTTTGGCCTAACACCTCCACCATCTCCTCCACCGACCACCAACACTTCCTTCCCCACATCATACACGACCAAAACCCTTCCTCCACCGACCAGCAAGTGCCATGACCATCCCATGATGCAAAATCCACAAAAACTATGTTAAAACTCCTTAAAAAGCATGTCTAGCCAACTAGTCTTCATCACCATCACCTTAGATGACCTTGGCCACCTCCTATTGCTCCACCACCACCTTGACACACCCCTAACCATCACCTTCATCCTCTGTCCAGATTTAAAACATGCCATAACCGAGCCATAGATCCATGTAGCCTAGCCCAAAACGAACCAAAAACCCACTATTTGCATAAGCCTCTTCATATTCATGCATAGTAACTCCTCTACCACTTCAATACCTTGTAGCCATGCCTTATAGGACCCAAACCTGAACCAAAGTATGTCCAAACCTGATCCAAAACATTCCCTAAGCCGTGCTAGCAAGTGTAGAAGGCAAGGCAAAAGACTGTGTATTCGTATCTCTTTTTATTTCAAAATTATTCCTATTCAATGTTGTACTGAATTGTAATTTTATTTTGTTTTGTTTTGAGTTGTAACACAAGTTCTAAGCTTAGATCTCTTCCCACTTGAGCCTATTGTTGTGTCATCGTGCCTTCTGAAATCCGTTGTGTCATTTGTATTGCAATCTCCAGCACAAAAAGGTGAGTAAAGCCCACACGACATTTATACTTATGCAGTTGTGAAACAACAACAACTGAATGTGTAGAATTAAATATGATGTTATAACTACTATGTGATTTTTTTTATATATGATGTTAAACCTGTTAAATTTCATGTCATATCATCTGTTATTTATATATTTTGTTAACTGTTCATTTATATCTGTTTATCACACTGCAAGTTCCTTGTAGATTAGAAATCACTATGGGTTGAAATGATACATACCCGAACGGACTTTAGAATAGGGAAAAATCGTTGTGGGCTGAAATGATAGGCTTGAATGGTTTTATTTAATTTACTTTAACTTGAGATTGCGGGTTTGAAATGATAAAACCTGGATTTTCTTTGTAAATTACGGGTTGAAATGATATATTACCCGTATCACTTTACCTAGCGTAGAAAATTATATACAGGCCCGTAGTTAAAATATGTTTTTCTAAAAAATTTAAAATATTTTAGAAATTTAATTATTATAATATTTGATTTGAAATTTAATAAAAATATAACTTTTGTAAAGTATTATTTATTTTTCGGAAATCTATAAGTTAAATAAATTATGGAAAAGTTAGAAAATATGAATGTAAGTTATTTTGTAAATTTTGATTTAATTTTTAATGGAATTTAAATTAACTTTGAAAATATGATAAATTTATGATATTTGGAATTTAAATTAATTTAAAGTGATTTTATATCATATTAATGATTTTTGATAAAGTTGAATGTGAAATGAATGAATATTTAAGTTGAAATTTTGAAATATAACTAAAATTGGAAATTTATGAAATTGACTTAAAAGTGAACTTTTAGTTAAGCAAATAAAAATAAAACTAAGTTATATTTGATAATTTGAACTTAAGTGTTAAGTTGAAATTTAATGCAATGAATTTAAAATTGAACATTGCAATTTAATAAGTGAATTATTATTAAATCTTGATTTTTGAATGGAAATTTAACTTTATAAAATCATGATCTTGAGGAAAATTAAATGATGTTTATAAATGTGAAAATGTATGATTTTATGAGCTAAAAATGTTTTAAATAAAAAAATATAATTGGTTGAAAATTATATTGAATATTTGAAGTTAATTGACTGCATTTTTGAAATGCTATTAATTACAATGTAAATGATATTACAGTATTTGTAAATGTTGTAGTTGATGATAATGAACTAAAAAGCTAAATTGAATTAAAAGCTATTATAGCAATTTTTGTAAGTGCTATAATTTTTGAATTTAACTAAGTTTATTAGAAATTTAAGTAAACCCTATTACAACATTTTAAAATGTTGTCTTTTGTTAAATTGAATTGTTTTGAGTGTCTCTTTCCGTAGCGTTTTCTAAATGCCACGAAAAGTGAATTTTCACTATTTTGATAAACTTAAGTGAATAAATGAACTTTGGAAGTTGAAAATTTTGGAAATTTAATAATTTAATTTTTAACATAATAACTTCATTTTTATGATTAAAATTATTTTTTTTGGAATATAAACTATTTTGAAATATGAATTGAAATGGTATTTTAAATTGAATAAAATGAATAATGATTTGAAATATGGTTTCGAAAAGATATGTTATTTTGATATATTAAAATGATTTGAAATATGGTACTGAAAGATATGATATTTTGATATATTAAAATGATTTGAAACGTAGTTTTGAAAGATATGATATTTTGATATTAAATGATTTGAAAAATGAAGCTTTGAAAGGTTATGATATTTTGATGTATTAAAATGATTTGAAAGGAAATTTTTAAAGGATATGATAATTTAAAATATTAAAATGGTTAGAAATGACTTGATATTTATTTTGATAAATATTTGAATTGAAAGATATGGTATGATGATGTATTGAAATGGTTTGGAAATGATTTAATCTTTATTTTGATAAAGATTTGGGTTGAAATGACATTTTATTTTTGAAGTATAAAATATTGTTTTAAAGTTATAACTACGGGTTATAATAACGATTGGTTGTTAAAAAGACCGGGATCGGATATTGTCTTATAGCCGGCCAATACCGAAAACCACTTTAACAATTGTGTACGCGGTGGAGATTCCAGAATGAAGTAGGATGGTGGCGACGTTATCGAGGTATATTACATGGACTCAACTCCCGTGAGTTGGCATAAATGACTAAACAGGAGCTATACCGGGCTACACAAAGGGTCGCACCCTTTCATCGAGCATGCTCCATCGAAAACCATTCTATTACTTTTGTGATTCGATATGTGGCGCCACTTTGATTCGGGGGTATTGTTCGAGGTGGGCGGAAGCTGCTGGCTTGCCGTCACCACCGGTCCGAGAGTGCAAATGGTGTATCCACCCTGGCATTGCCTCGCGTGCCGTGTCATTTCCTTATAGCGAGCCCACTACGATTTTGGTTTTTAAGATCTGACCGCGTTAAGGTTCACCATCCCCTTAACGCTATTTTCTATATGATTATACTTTACTGATTAGACACTACTGTATATAGCGTATATTACTACATAGTATATAGTTTAACGGATCCTTAGAGGATGGGCGGTCCCAAGCATCTTCTAAGTTACTTGTACATTTACTACAGTTCACTTGAGTTGGTTTACATTGTATAAGTATGTATGTCCTGACTCGAGTGTTTGTATTTTTATTTACGCTCGGGTCAGCCTGAGTATTCACAGATTTGGATTCCACTTTCTGGAGATTTGCATCGCTGGAGATTATCTGCTTATCTAGTCTTATCTATTCCAGTTCTGTTGTTCTATCCAGCTTGTACTTGGTTGTCATCTTGAGACTTCTGTTGTACTTTATCTTCTTCTGTTGTATTTTATTTAACTCTGATATATTTATATAGTAGCTTCATGAATTACTATTTCTTTTACTTCCGCTGCATTATTAGATACTCTGTGTCTGTGATCTGTGATTATTATTTACTGTATATTCTGAGATTTGCCAAATTTTTATTTACAACGCGGTATTTTGAGCAATTCAATTCCGACATGAGTGTCCACCTATACACTTATAATGGACGCGAATGGTTGAAAATATCGGGTCGTTACAAAATCTAAGTTTATTCACCAAATAAACACGATATAAAGAAGCAAATATTTGCAAGTGTATCCAGCATTCATTGACAAAGATCTATTATTTTGTTCTGAGAAATTTTCAATCAAAAATGAATAATATATAAAAATATGTAAAACTATGATGTACTGATAGATTTTAGTGCATTATCAGTAGTTACTTCTCCCTTTTAAAATGAATGTATTTTTATATCACAACAAGCCACAAATCAAGAGGATGTTTTCTAAAACAACATAATTATTGCAATAACCTTGATAAGATGGATGCCTTAACATATAGATATCGTTGTTTCATTGACACAAAGAGAAGTAACTGAATCAAAATACATTTTTGTTTAAGACTCCATTGAGATGCAAAATGTGTGATAACTAATTCATCCTTTCATATAATCATAATTACAAATCTTTTATTCAATTTGTAGCAAATCGCATAAAATACGATGGATACACAAATCGCATAACATAAAAAAGATACTAACCATTTTAGAAAATCGTTAAGTTCACGATGAGTAAACATAACCTAGACTAATTATTTTAGAGAGTATACGACATAATAATCAGCATAAGAAGTTTTGTGTATCCCACCTATATTTATATACAACATTAATTAATAAAGACCTAACTTGAGTTGAAATAACCGATAAGCTATAGGGGACTTAAAACAAACACTTAAAACAAACGACTTGTCTACATTATTTCCGGTAGTAGAAAACAAGCAAAAGATAACCAAAATTAAACCCTGTACACATGTATCTAATCTAAAAGAACAATTTGCCTACATTATCTAATCTCTCAAACAATATTTCGACAAAACTAATTGCAAAAGGAAAGAGGGAAACGACTGCATAATTAGCAGCAAAAAAAAGCACTAATGAAAGGTAAATTGGAACTATCGATGGAAGGTAACACACTGATGCGGTTGATGGTCATGACCAAGGGATGCAACAGTTAAATGCAGTGGCATCGCGGCTGGTTGAAGGTGGAGATGAATTATAAAACGATTAGATTTATGGTTTTAGCAAACTTCTTTTTTCTTTTTTAACGCATTGGTTCCCTTATGTGGGGGTTGCCCTAGGCATGTGCCTACTGGGCCTAGCCCGTCAGCCGGCCCTGACAATGGATGTCCCCTCACATGCACAAACACAAGGTTTGACAGTCTCGATCCGTCAACAAATTTAAACCCTTTGATCATTTTGACATTTTTTTGACTTCGATAAAAATTTTAAATTGGTTTAAAACTATTTGCTCTTTATAACTTCTAACAACAACAACAACAAAGACATTATTCTCAAAATCGAGCAGTATTTTTTTGACATTTTCTTTTGCAAGCCATTCTTCTTCTCCACGGAACTTTTTTTTCTCAAAATCGAGCAGTATTTTGTAAGTGCAACTGAGTCGAATCCTTTTGTGTAGACGGATCGATAACACAAAACCAATCAAACGGAGGCTATTTTATCCAAGAAGCGGCAGCGTTTGTTCGACTGTTAGCACCCTTGAGCAGAACGTCGAAACGTCTTAAAGATGGTGACGAAGTACACGACTCGGGCGAAATTCATCCGTTTCCAACAAATTAAAGACGACACCGGCAACGATGGCTTCTGCTGCAGATTTGGACGTTGCCGCCTCGCTTCGCTGTTCCAGGTCCCCATGGTCTCTGTTGCGCCCTTCAGGTTTGAAGGCCTCCATTTCAAGCGTTGGAGACAGAAGATGGTGTTTTTCTGACGATGAGAAAGGTGGCCACTGTGCTAACAATAGATAAACTGCAGCTGCCGGACAGACCCGACGAAGCAGAGGCAAATCCATTGAAAGCATGGACAGAGAAATCGAAGGAGTAACAGATCTGGACAGAGCAAGATTATCTTTGCAAGAACTTCATCCTCAACGGACTCATCAACGATCTCTACGATTACAACTCTGATAAAACAACAAGGGAAATCTATGAAGCGTTGTAGAAAAAGTACAATTTATAGAATAATATTAGATGAACAGTTTCAAGTGGCAGTTTTGATTGATAACTTACCTCCCAGTTAGAAGGATTTTAAGAATAACCTTAGATATAAACCTAAGGAATATTCATTAGAAAGTCTAATAATCCGTCCCCGTATTGAGGAGGAATCTCGTAAACAGAATATGAAGGAAGAAGTGCTTGTTGTTTCAGGCAACACTAAGAAAGCTGCAGTTCTAAAACCAAATATCAAAACTTTAAGAATCAAAACCGCAAGCTTAATCAAAACCGCAACAAACAAAATTTGAATAGAGATCAACAGAAACCACCCCAAAAGAATGACTCTGGACGGTTGCTTATTTGTTACAACCGTGTAAAACCAGGTCATATGGCATGTATCGGAATAGGCCAAGTCTTGCACCATAGGCTAACATGACAGAGGAGCCTCTTACGGCTATGATTTCTGATGAGATTCACCTTGTTGGCGGATCAGAGGGTTGGTGGATAGATAATGACGATAAACGTCATGTCTGCTATGACTGTGCTCTGTTCAAAACATACAAGGAGACTAAGAATAAGAAAGTGTCGTTAGGAGACTCTCACGCCACTATTGTTGCTGGAACTGAAACCGTAGAGTTGAAGTTTACCTCTGGAAATACCATCATTCTGAAAGACCTCATGCACACTCCAGAGCTGAGAAAGAATCTTGTTTAGGATTATCTTCTTAGTAAGGTTAAGTTTACACAGACTATGAGGCTGATATGTACACCATCACTATGAATGGTATGTTTGTGGGTAGGTTATGCAACTGATGGAATGTTTAAACTGAATGTTGAATGTAATAAAATGTCTAATTCTACTTATATGTTGTGGTTTTAATACCTGGCACTGTAAACTATGTGATGTTAATAAACGAATGGTAAACATAAGTAACTTAGGTATAATCCCTAATATGTCACTAAATGATTTTGAAAAATGTGATTTTTGTAGTCAAGCAAATATAACAAAAACCCCACATAAATTCGTAATTAGAGAATCAGAACCCTTAGACTTGATTCCTTATGATATATGTGAGCTTGATGGCACACTGACTGAAACAATCAAGTATTTTGTTAAAGGCTAAATTGGGCCTTTTTGGACGCCCAATGATGCTCTTTTGCGAGGAGGAAGACCATATTTAACGACCACATACGCGCGCGCCGACCGACCGAACCAACTCGACCCGACTCGCCTTCTACAAGGGTTCGCTTCTGGAAGAAGATCTTAAATGATGAGGTCTACCTTAATTAAGGTTTTAAATGACCAGAGTCTGCCTATTTTCCTCATGGAAGTATTAAGTGATTTATGAGATTTTATATGATTTCAGCTAGATAATATCATCGAGGAGCATGCTTATGAAAATAGGATTTAAATGATGGGGCCTGCCTTATTTAAGGTCTTAAATGACCAGAGTCTGTCTATTCTCCACTCGGAAGTATTAAGTGGCTTAGGTACCGTCCTTTACATTATTAGCTATTTATGACTTATGACTAGGATATGAGATTTTAGAAACCTGGTTTTGGAATGGAATATTTTAAGTGGTTGGACTCGCCTTCTTTCCTTATAAAAAGTATTAAGTGGTTTTAATAATTTTATGTTCGTAAACATATTCTTATTTTGAAATTGTAACATCCCGCCTTTTTGCACACTTTAAACCGACACACGTGCCAATTCAAAGCATACGCAAGGGCGGATTGTTATGGGGTAAATAAGAAAAACAGAGAAGAAATAAAACAAAAACAGAATCTCACAGCGGAAGGATAAAATATAATAACAAATATACAGTTCATAAACAGTTTACAAAAGCTTGATTCTTCTTTTACAATAAATATCAGAGTTACACATACCAATACAAGCAATGCAGCGGAATAGAAAGAGTGTGGTGTAATACTATATATAACATAATACTTATTCTTCGTCTTCGTCCTCCAAAGCTAAAATCTGCTATCCTGAAATGCTCGGACTGACCCGAGCGAATTTGAATAGACAAAAACACCCGAGTCAGACTAGAATATCTTATGTGAGTTAAATAAACAGAATATAAATATGAGTACAGTAACTCAAGAGATGTTCGGGATTTACATCTCCTAAGGATCCGTTAAACTATTTACTATGTAGTATATTGCGCTATTATAATAGTGTCTATTTATAAAATAAACTTACTTTTAAATAGCGTTAAGGCTTTACATTTTCCACCTTAACACGTAATAGTCCCAGTAGTCCGTCCAATATCATAGCCCCTCCTGATCGGGAAGCCACTAGAGGATACCACACGGGCTACGGGAGAAAACCAAACTCGTACAAGGCGCGATATGGTAGGTGACACGGCACACTAGGCAATGCCAGGGTAGATATACCAATTGCTATCCAGGATGGTGGAAACGCGTAGCCGCAGTTACCGCCCACCTCGGACTAACTCCCCAAAATCAAAATATAGAAGTGGCCACTGAATCAAATCCAAGTCAAATTATAATATCGAAGAGGAGCGTCCGATCAGAGGAATGACCTCATTGGCCTGAGAATCGCTCCTGTTTTAGCCACCTTATGCCAACTCACGGGAGTTGGGTCCACGTATTTACCTTACAGGAAACGTCGCCACCACCTACTTCATTCTGGAATCTCCACCGCGTACACGGTTAGTCAAAGTGGTTTTCGGTATCGACAGAGAGTATGTCCATATCCGATCCCGGTCTCTTTGCCAACCAATCGTTATTATAACACCGCGGTCATTTAAAAATAGTTTATACTTTTAAAACCAGAATATAATCCATTTCAAACCGTAATATTACGATATCATTTCTTCTTTTAAAACCCAAAACAATATGATATCGTTTATCCCAAATAAAATTATTCCTTTCCAAAAAATTATGTCACTTTTTATTATTTAATATCCCATGTAACCAATATTCTGTTTGTAACTTTCAACATAATTCTTCGAAAATCCATAGCATTTTAAAACCATTATTTTCAAAACTAAATGGTTTGGATATTCAACGGTATGCGAATTAAAAAAAAGTTTAACTTTACTGTTGCTTTATAAAGAAATAAATTACATGGCTTTCCAAATATTTCTTCTTTTAAAGTTAAACCAAAATCCAAAATATTACTTCAAGTCGCAAAACCATTTCAATTTTATATATATTTATATCCATTTTGGAGCATTAATATTTCAACTAAAGTTGGATTTTTATCCTTTCAAAAATCAATATTCTATTAATTAATCTTGACCATTCACATAAAATCCATAATTAATAAGACTTCAATTTCTAGTAAAATATATATATATATATATATATATATATATATATATATATTTCCAAATTCAATTTTTACTAGAATATTCATTTCAAAATATTTTGGGAAAAAAATCCAATTATAAATATCATATCTTTAAAATTTCCAACTTAATATTTAAACATAGGATATAATCATCAAACTCCATTTTCTTAATTTTCTTCCATTTTTAATAAAGAAATTTATTCACCTTTTAATTTCAAAATTTCAACTTCATATGCATATAACTATGGAAGAAAACATTTATTCAGTATAAAATTTAAGATTTTTATAAACCGTATTCCATCCAAACCATAGAAATCACATTAAAAATAGTTATATATAGACCACGGTGTCTGTATATAGTTTTCTATCCTATGGTCAAGTGATACGGATATTTATCATTTCAATCCGCAATTTAAAAAATAAAACTGCGGTTGTATATCATTTCAAACCGCCATCCCGAATGAAATGAAAAATGCATACTAACTTGCAGTTTAATGATATCAAATAAAACATCCCTTCAATAACACATCCATCATCCAATCACAAACATCAAGCAATATCAATCAATAACAATTATATATATGATCATATATAACAGGTGATAACTGGCAGTTTATTCAAATTAAATTTTTCAACTATTAATCTAACAATTTATATTCAGTGATAATTGACATAACTGTTAACTAGCAGTTCATATGCAACCAAAAATTTCTAACAGCCAATTAACACGCAATAAATCAATTAAATTAACAGTTACATTCAATAAAATGCAATTCAACAGATATGAATGAAATAACATGCCAAAAGCTCATAAATAAATTTCTATTCATTTCTAAAATTTATTTAACAAACATAAAAGCTTCTAGTAGTTGTGAGTGGGTTAAAACACTCACCTTTTGAATTTAAATTGAATTCAAATCCAATTTAAACCCAAAAATTGGACAGTCTCCAAATTCATCCAAACCAGTGCCAAAACGTCAGAAATTCCGATACGATCCCAGCAAAACAAACCGCGCGTGAATCCGAGCTCGTATGCAAAAGTTATGAAAATTTGAAAAATGAAAAATTCTGGTCCTGGGTCAACTTCGGGTTCGACTTCGGGGCGCCGCCTCATTTCCCCGATGCTTGCTTGGAGTTTTCGCCAAAACAACCCGGAGCGACCCGAGTCATTTTCTTCCTGACCCGAAGTTGCTCTAGGGTTTTCTCCTCTGAAACCCGAAGCGCGACCAGAAGCTGCTGCAGATCCACAAAAATTTTTTTTTTTTTTTTTTTTTTTTGAAATAAAATTTTGGAATTTGGGAATTAGGTTTTCTGCCATTGGAATGAGGAGTTGAGAAGGAGATGTACGTATAGAAAAATGAAAATAAGGAGTGGCTAGGGTTTATAATCGCAAATATATAGACAGATAAAAGAAGGCTAGGTGGGTACGGATAACGAACGTGCTAAACGATAGTTGGCCCAAAAAGCCCGTTCTGCCTCCGGAGTCGAATTTGTTAAAACTATATATCCAAATAGGTGTTTCAAAATATTCTGAACGCGATGGAAAAAGTTTCGCGACCAAATTCGATCGTATGAAGAAGTTATGCTAAAAAAATAAAAATTTCAAATTGATTTCAAAATGCGTAAATTTCAAGGCGTTTCGAGTCCGTACGATCAAACGACAAGTCCGATCGCAACGAAACTTGAAACATTATTATAATTCACCGTTACGGATCCGATGAAACTAGTTTCGTCGAAATCCGAGTCCGTGACAAAAATGGCTATTTTTAATATTTATTAAATAAATTAAAATAAATCATAAAATCCAAATTTTCTTTCAACTTTAAATATTGGCCAAATTTCATTACTTATATAATCCAATCAATTCCAAATAATTTAGCAAGCTTGGATGTGAATTAAAATTTATAAGTATATAAATTTCGCAGTGTTAACCTCTGCGTTTTCTTATTATTTGGGAATTATAAATTTTATTCGCAAAACCCAATTATTTAATCATATACTTATACTCTCATCTTAAATCTAATTATATAAATAACTTGATTTCTATTATCCAACTCAAAATATATCAATTATTCTCCAACTACATAGTTAACGTTTCTTTTATATATCACTGTGGTAATATTTCAAAATGTTCATCTTTTGTTTGCATAAATTACTGTATTTAGATAAAATTATAATTTTGGTAACTTATCACATAAATAACTTAAAACCTCAACTAATACATTCCACCTTTGTTTCATCTTATTCATTCACTCATCAATATTCCGTACTAACTATAAAATTTAGTGTATTCCTTTAAATTGATCAAAATAAGACTTATCAACTAATAGAAAGATTTACGTACAAAATTTATTGTCATACATCTAATTTACAAGCCTATACTTAATTATTATCCTACAATACGTTTTACGTTACTATAATGTTCATTCTTCCGTTCCTACGTTTCTATAAATTTATTCCTTTATAATTTATTTAACGCAACACTTAATCTACACCTATTGCGATGTTTCAAATTTACTTGAATGAACAATTTCTTTACTTAAAATAGTTGTTGTAAACTCTTAATTCCACATTTATAAGTGTATTATTATTTTCACTCAAATATTATACATATATATAGAGTATTGGGTTTTTATTTAATCATCATTTATCATATATATTAATTAATTAAATTCAATACTTAAGTCTGACTAAATTTATTCCCCAAATACACATTTACATTTCTCAACCAATAAATATAACCAATCAAATTCTCATTTTATTGAACCTTGGTCAATTCCACACGTTAATTTTACTTAAAGTCTCAATTAATTAATTTACCTCGGTTTCATTACCTTATTACCTTATATGCATAATTGACATGGTTATATCTTCCATTACATCAATAATTTATCATTTCATTTCTATGCAATATATACTCATCTTATTCCATTTATTTGGTTACTGCATTGAAATCTATTTATTAACCAATACTAACGTTATTATCATAAAAAAAAAATTTGATTCCCAATTTTATTCAATACTTAGAACAAAAATTTTCACATTAAATCAAATCCTTCTATTCAAACCAAGTATTATGCTATGATAATATTTTACGTTGGTTACACTGAAAAAAATCAACTTTTTATCGTTATCAATTAAACATACATTAATTGCACAAATTAAAGGAATTAATTGCCATTTATCAAATTAAATTTTTCATACATCAATCTATTTCATCTAAATCCTTACCTATGAATATTGCAACCTTTAATTCCATTAAATACCAATTAGCCCAAATTATTTCATTTATCCTAAGTCATATCACTAAAATAATTCATCATAATAAACTTAAAATCTATACGTTTATTGATTTATTTCTATTTGTCTTATGTTAAATTCTAAATTTAGTAAGACAACCTAAAGTACTCCACTCAATCGACAGTCCCTTTCAATTGTTAATACGTACTTAAATTTCTACAGTTGCCTTCCATCTGCACTTCCGTTACTATGATAAAAACTAGTAACGTTTATGCCATCAATCCATCATAATTACTTACCCTTAATTGAGTTTGATTTCCAAATAAATTTGCTGACCCTTAATTAGACAATTTATAAAAGTTTGTCATCATACCTATAGTTCTACGCTTATGCTATGTCTTAAATTTCAATAAATTTATAAATTTTGAGATGTTCATTAGGGTTTACAAATTTATTGACTTGCAATAACAGGGTTTCTTAATCTATTCAATTTATCGTTCACAATCTTTTATTGCATTAAATTGGTTTAATATTCCCATATTAAATTTTATGTACAGGTAAGAATTTTTCTTTCTTTCTCTACTTAATTCATTTGAATTTTATTCAAATGTCTTTAAATAGGTTTCTAAGTCACTTCTATATAATTTATTCTAGCCTTCATTTTAATACTTATCTACCACCTTTATTCTTTCAACTAAAATAAATTACAAAATCCTATTAAACAAACAATTTTAAATGGTCGAACTTAACGGGTCGTTACACTCTCCCCCACTCAAAACTTTTCGTCCCCGAAAAGGGAAAGGAAGGGAGAAGGAAGAATAAAACAGTATATCTAATTTCAAATATTAACTTATAACAATAATTTACTAAATTAATTTCCTTTAATGAAATACACTTGTTTTATAATCATTATGTCTTTTAATACTTGAACTATTAAAGTTGGAAAAATATCTTTAACCAAATTCTAAGTCCAAAATTTACGAAAATTTTTGGCAGAGTCTCCTTTGTACGGAGGGACTCTGGAGAAAATATAATATCCAAATATACAAATATATTACATATATTATCCAAAATAAAATATCCCAACACGGGAAAATATATAAAATAGCGCTTTATACGTAATCCGGAAACGTACCTATTTGTCGGGCAATACGCTTATTATTTTGGAACCAAAAGCAGTAGCAGTTGCTTCCAACCCCTGTATTCACTTATAAAATCTAAAAGTTAAATATCTATATTACAGTGAAATGTTTGGGTAGATTCAATCATTCATATCCAAATCAAATGCAACAACCATACATTTTAACAAACGGCACACACCACAAACCACAATCATTCAATCAACAACCGTTAGTTGTTCGGGTTCAAATTATGAAATTTTACGGAGTGAGAAATAACTATCAAGTGCATCCGTTACTCAACAGTCTTAGATGGAATAGAGATAGATTATTGTTCCTCCAACAACTCCAAAATTCCTTACCCCACAACCATACATCAACCAAACAATTCAAATCAACACCACAATAGCTTATTATACATTTATTTCATGCTTCAGTGGTTTTATTTTCTTTCTTTCATTTATGGAGGGATTTCTTTGTTTCTTACAATTTTCATTTTCCATTTGTTACAAAATTCATTATATTGTATTCCAATTTATTGACTAAGGTTTATATCATCTATTTATACTACTTACCCTTTCTTATATAGTAAAATTTCCAATTTAACTTAAGTTTATACAATTAATTCTCATTTATAACAGCAAATTTATTGAATACCTTAATTACCTCAAGCTTCACTTGTAAGATTTCCCCTTACATTTCCTTACTAACATTGCAACTTTTATTATATGGTAAGTTATGTATGTTTAAGAATGCAAGTGAAAATTTACAAGTTTCTTCTCAATTCCTTTTTATTTATTAATGGTTCAATAAATATATATTCGTTTTATAAATTACAATTTCAACTTACCCTTAATTTCATTCCTTTATTTAATGTTTACGTTTTATTATATTTAATTACAGTAACCTTCTACTTACACTTAAATTATTAACCTTAAAACCTCCATTTTTATAAATAAAGGATCTTATTAATTCATTATCTAGGGTTTACAGACATTTATTTATATTACCTACTTTTTATTATATTACTAGTAGCATTTTAAAACATACTTAAGTTTATAACCGTACACATCAATCTTTATTTATTAAAGAATTTCATTTTATTTACTTAAGTTAAAATCACCTATTAATAATACTCACCTTTAATTTGGGTAAAATTTCAATTATCACTTAAGTTTATACCAATAAATTCTTATTATAACAGTAATTTATTGAATACTTCATTTTTCCTAAATTCCTACTTGTAAAATATTCAATTCCAGTTTCTCATTTAACACTTCAACTTTTATATTTGGGTAAGTTATTTATGTTAAGGAAATTGCAATTGAACTTATACAAGTTTAATCTCCATTCTTTTAATTAAATTTAATGTTTATTCATATTACCCTTTGTCTCATATGTATGCAAATTCCTCTTTATAGCTTTGCAGTTATTCTCTTATTTCAATTAGAGGTTTCAATTCATTCATTCTTCAATAAATCTTTTCCATTATTTATCAGTTAAAAACTTTTACTTCCCTTATCCCTAGCATTAACTTTCTTACTTAATATTTCACTAACAAAGTTTAAACAATTAATTAACGGAAAAATTTAGAATTAAATACCGGGTCAAATTTTAATCTATTTCAAAATAATAGATAAATAAGTTCTTACAACTTTTATATCTCTAATTATATTTAGAACAATAAAAGAAATTTTTTAGAAAATTTCAAAAATAAATCTGCAGTAGAATTTACTACAGTGGCCTTTCCCCTTCGAAACTCGAAAATGAAAGTCGATGATGCGGCCGTCATCACCGAATTTATTTTCCAGCGACAGAGAGGAAAGTACAGAATTTAATTCTTTTCCAAAATCTTCTTTAAAACAATTCTTCCAATTTATACGAAATATTTATATAAGAAAATACTTATAAACCAAATCAATAAATTTCACAAATTCTTTGAAAGCAAATTTTCAAAAATCCCGGACTTAAGTTCTAAATCTCCAAATTTGGTTTATTATAATTTCACTTAGCTTCAGTTATTATAAATATTTTTATTGCCTAACATCCAATCTATAGTAACCAAATATATATATATCTTTATAAAACTATTTTTATATATAGAAATATAATAGGCAAATTATTTCATTCACCTATATTAAAAACAAATATTATGTCGGTCTGTCCTATTAAGTGTTTAGAAATCCCTATTGATGACATAGCGTCCCATGCATCAACCAGAATTTATAAATACAAAGCGGAACAGATTAACACAATATTAAAATCTTTTTATTAATACTAACAAGTACGCTCTCTCTTATATATACACTCAGCGACTCCCATAGGATATTTCTACCCTATTAACAAAGAGTCAAACCCCACAAAGCCAAGGTTTATCGCTAAACCTGGCTCTGATACCAACTGTAACATCCCGCCTTTTTGCACACTTTAAACCGACACACGTGCCAATTCAAAGCATACGCAAGGGCGGATTGTTATGGGGTAAATAAGAAAAACAGAGAAGAAATAAAACAAAAACAGAATCTCACAGCGGAAGGATAAAATATAATAACAAATATACAGTTCATAAACAGTTTACAAAAGCTTGATTCTTCTTTTACAATAAATATCAGAGTTACACATACCAATACAAGCAATGCAGCGGAATAGAAAGAGTGTGGTGTAATACTATATATAACATAATACTTATTCTTCGTCTTCGTCCTCCAAAGCTAAAATCTGCTATCCTGAAATGCTCGGACTGACCCGAGCGAATTTGAATAGACAAAAACACCCGAGTCAGACTAGAATATCTTATGTGAGTTAAATAAACAGAATATAAATATGAGTACAGTAACTCAAGAGATGTTCGGGATTTACATCTCCTAAGGATCCGTTAAACTATTTACTATGTAGTATATTGCGCTATTATAATAGTGTCTATTTATAAAATAAACTTACTTTTAAATAGCGTTAAGGCTTTACATTTTCCACCTTAACACGTAATAGTCCCAGTAGTCCGTCCAATATCATAGCCCCTCCTGATCGGGAAGCCACTAGAGGATACCACACGGGCTACGGGAGAAAACCAAACTCGTACAAGGCGCGATATGGTAGGTGACACGGCACACTAGGCAATGCCAGGGTAGATATACCAATTGCTATCCAGGCTGGTGGAAACGCGTAGCCGCAGTTACCGCCCACCTCGGACTAACTCCCCAAAATCAAAATATAGAAGTGGCCACTGAATCAAATCCAAGTCAAATTATAATATCGAAGAGGAGCGTCCGATCAGAGGAATGACCTCATTGGCCTGAGAATCGCTCCTGTTTTAGCCACCTTATGCCAACTCACGGGAGTTGGGTCCACGTATTTACCTTACAGGAAACGTCGCCACCACCTACTTCATTCTGGAATCTCCACCGCGTACACGGTTAGTCAAAGTGGTTTTCGGTATCGACAGAGAGTATGTCCATATCCGATCCCGGTCTCTTTGCCAACCAATCGTTATTATAACACCGCGGTCATTTAAAAATAGTTTATACTTTTAAAACCAGAATATAATCCATTTCAAACCGTAATATTACGATATCATTTCTTCTTTTAAAACCCAAAACAATATGATATCGTTTATCCCAAATAAAATTATTCCTTTCCAAAAAATTATGTCACTTTTTATTATTTAATATCCCATGTAACCAATATTCTGTTTGTAACTTTCAACATAATTCTTCGAAAATCCATAGCATTTTAAAACCATTATTTTCAAAACTAAATGGTTTGGATATTCAACGGTATGCGAATTAAAAAAAAGTTTAACTTTACTGTTGCTTTATAAAGAAATAAATTACATGGCTTTCCAAATATTTCTTCTTTTAAAGTTAAACCAAAATCCAAAATATTACTTCAAGTCGCAAAACCATTTCAATTTTATATATATTTATATCCATTTTGGAGCATTAATATTTCAACTAAAGTTGGATTTTTATCCTTTCAAAAATCAATATTCTATTAATTAATCTTGACCATTCACATAAAATCCATAATTAATAAGACTTCAATTTCTAGTAAAATATATATATATATATATATATATATATATATATATATTTCCAAATTCAATTTTTACTAGAATATTCATTTCAAAATATTTTGGGAAAAAAATCCAATTATAAATATCATATCTTTAAAATTTCCAACTTAATATTTAAACATAGGATATAATCATCAAACTCCATTTTCTTAATTTTCTTCCATTTTTAATAAAGAAATTTATTCACCTTTTAATTTCAAAATTTCAACTTCATATGCATATAACTATGGAAGAAAACATTTATTCAGTATAAAATTTAAGATTTTTATAAACCGTATTCCATCCAAACCATAGAAATCACATTAAAAATAGTTATATATAGACCACGGTGTCTGTATATAGTTTTCTATCCTATGGTCAAGTGATACGGATATTTATCATTTCAATCCGCAATTTAAAAAATAAAACTGCGGTTGTATATCATTTCAAACCGCCATCCCGAATGAAATGAAAAATGCATACTAACTTGCAGTTTAATGATATCAAATAAAACATCCCTTCAATAACACATCCATCATCCAATCACAAACATCAAGCAATATCAATCAATAACAATTATATATATGATCATATATAACAGGTGATAACTGGCAGTTTATTCAAATTAAATTTTTCAACTATTAATCTAACAATTTATATTCAGTGATAATTGACATAACTGTTAACTAGCAGTTCATATGCAACCAAAAATTTCTAACAGCCAATTAACACGCAATAAATCAATTAAATTAACAGTTACATTCAATAAAATGCAATTCAACAGATATGAATGAAATAACATGCCAAAAGCTCATAAATAAATTTCTATTCATTTCTAAAATTTATTTAACAAACATAAAAGCTTCTAGTAGTTGTGAGTGGGTTAAAACACTCACCTTTTGAATTTAAATTGAATTCAAATCCAATTTAAACCCAAAAATTGGACAGTCTCCAAATTCATCCAAACCAGTGCCAAAACGTCAGAAATTCCGATACGATCCCAGCAAAACAAACCGCGCGTGAATCCGAGCTCGTATGCAAAAGTTATGAAAATTTGAAAAATGAAAAATTCTGGTCCTGGGTCAACTTCGGGTTCGACTTCGGGGCGCCGCCTCATTTCCCCGATGCTTGCTTGGAGTTTTCGCCAAAACAACCCGGAGCGACCCGAGTCATTTTCTTCCTGACCCGAAGTTGCTCTAGGGTTTTCTCCTCTGAAACCCGAAGCGCGACCAGAAGCTGCTGCAGATCCACAAAAATTTTTTTTTTTTTTTTTTTTTTTTTTGAAATAAAATTTTGGAATTTGGGAATTAGGTTTTCTGCCATTGGAATGAGGAGTTGAGAAGGAGATGTACGTATAGAAAAATGAAAATAAGGAGTGGCTAGGGTTTATAATCGCAAATATATAGACAGATAAAAGAAGGCTAGGTGGGTACGGATAACGAACGTGCTAAACGATAGTTGGCCCAAAAAGCCCGTTCTGCCTCCGGAGTCGAATTTGTTAAAACTATATATCCAAATAGGTGTTTCAAAATATTCTGAACGCGATGGAAAAAGTTTCGCGACCAAATTCGATCGTATGAAGAAGTTATGCTAAAAAAATAAAAATTTCAAATTGATTTCAAAATGCGTAAATTTCAAGGCGTTTCGAGTCCGTACGATCAAACGACAAGTCCGATCGCAACGAAACTTGAAACATTATTATAATTCACCGTTACGGATCCGATGAAACTAGTTTCGTCGAAATCCGAGTCCGTGACAAAAATGGCTATTTTTAATATTTATTAAATAAATTAAAATAAATCATAAAATCCAAATTTTCTTTCAACTTTAAATATTGGCCAAATTTCATTACTTATATAATCCAATCAATTCCAAATAATTTAGCAAGCTTGGATGTGAATTAAAATTTATAAGTATATAAATTTCGCAGTGTTAACCTCTGCGTTTTCTTATTATTTGGGAATTATAAATTTTATTCGCAAAACCCAATTATTTAATCATATACTTATACTCTCATCTTAAATCTAATTATATAAATAACTTGATTTCTATTATCCAACTCAAAATATATCAATTATTCTCCAACTACATAGTTAACGTTTCTTTTATATATCACTGTGGTAATATTTCAAAATGTTCATCTTTTGTTTGCATAAATTACTGTATTTAGATAAAATTATAATTTTGGTAACTTATCACATAAATAACTTAAAACCTCAACTAATACATTCCACCTTTGTTTCATCTTATTCATTCACTCATCAATATTCCGTACTAACTATAAAATTTAGTGTATTCCTTTAAATTGATCAAAATAAGACTTATCAACTAATAGAAAGATTTACGTACAAAATTTATTGTCATACATCTAATTTACAAGCCTATACTTAATTATTATCCTACAATACGTTTTACGTTACTATAATGTTCATTCTTCCGTTCCTACGTTTCTATAAATTTATTCCTTTATAATTTATTTAACGCAACACTTAATCTACACCTATTGCGATGTTTCAAATTTACTTGAATGAACAATTTCTTTACTTAAAATAGTTGTTGTAAACTCTTAATTCCACATTTATAAGTGTATTATTATTTTCACTCAAATATTATACATATATATAGAGTATTGGGTTTTTATTTAATCATCATTTATCATATATATTAATTAATTAAATTCAATACTTAAGTCTGACTAAATTTATTCCCCAAATACACATTTACATTTCTCAACCAATAAATATAACCAATCAAATTCTCATTTTATTGAACCTTGGTCAATTCCACACGTTAATTTTACTTAAAGTCTCAATTAATTAATTTACCTCGGTTTCATTACCTTATTACCTTATATGCATAATTGACATGGTTATATCTTCCATTACATCAATAATTTATCATTTCATTTCTATGCAATATATACTCATCTTATTCCATTTATTTGGTTACTGCATTGAAATCTATTTATTAACCAATACTAACGTTATTATCATAAAAAAAAAAATTTGATTCCCAATTTTATTCAATACTTAGAACAAAAATTTTCACATTAAATCAAATCCTTCTATTCAAACCAAGTATTATGCTATGATAATATTTTACGTTGGTTACACTGAAAAAAATCAACTTTTTATCGTTATCAATTAAACATACATTAATTGCACAAATTAAAGGAATTAATTGCCATTTATCAAATTAAATTTTTCATACATCAATCTATTTCATCTAAATCCTTACCTATGAATATTGCAACCTTTAATTCCATTAAATACCAATTAGCCCAAATTATTTCATTTATTCTAAGTCATATCACTAAAATAATTCATCATAATAAACTTAAAATCTATACGTTTATTGATTTATTTCTATTTGTCTTATGTTAAATTCTAAATTTAGTAAGACAACCTAAAGTACTCCACTCAATCGACAGTCCCTTTCAATTGTTAATACGTACTTAAATTTCTACAGTTGCCTTCCATCTGCACTTCCGTTACTATGATAAAAACTAGTAACGTTTATGCCATCAATCCATCATAATTACTTACCCTTAATTGAGTTTGATTTCCAAATAAATTTGCTGACCCTTAATTAGACAATTTATAAAAGTTTGTCATCATACCTATAGTTCTACGCTTATGCTATGTCTTAAATTTCAATAAATTTATAAATTTTGAGATGTTCATTAGGGTTTACAAATTTATTGACTTGCAATAACAGGGTTTCTTAATCTATTCAATTTATCGTTCACAATCTTTTATTGCATTAAATTGGTTTAATATTCCCATATTAAATTTTATGTACAGGTAAGAATTTTTCTTTCTTTCTCTACTTAATTCATTTGAATTTTATTCAAATGTCTTTAAATAGGTTTCTAAGTCACTTCTATATAATTTATTCTAGCCTTCATTTTAATACTTATCTACCACCTTTATTCTTTCAACTAAAATAAATTACAAAATCCTATTAAACAAACAATTTTAAATGGTCGAACTTAACGGGTCGTTACAGAAATATACCGCCAAGTACTGAAAATGTAAGACTCGAGGCTTTTATTCACCAAACACTTGTTGTTCTGACTCTCTTCATTACAACAGAGATTAATGACAGAGTGATGATGACGATGATGCTTAGAGATGAAGAAGATTGATTTGAGGAAGTATTTGTTATTATTACTTGCTTTTATATATACCCATATATTTAGACAATTATTGTAACAGATATTATGTTACGGGCTTTATGGAGTTTTGTGTTATGACATTTTTATGGCCATGAAATAAATGGATACACTTTGCTATCATGTTTTGTTTCCTCCGCTATGATTTTTGAAAGTTTAGTTATGACTCTATACTACTATTTCTTAGTTCTACCAACAACTGACCTTAGAATGGACTTAAGTTTGAATGGTCCTTTTCTGAATCGAAATTTAGATAGGCTCCAGGGTGGGTTGTTACAACTGTATTAGGGTAATTTTATATGCACATGCCAAAAGATCTTAAAATATAATTTAAATTCATTTGCATTTCTTGACGGTTTGCAGAAGTACGTAAAACAAGCTTTAAGATCTAGGTTACGATTTTCATCGTTTGTATTTCATTTCGATCTAATTCGTAAAGTTCAAAAATCTCAGTTCTAATTTCGAAATCAGATTTTGTCAATTATTTTTCATATAGTTACACGTGTATTTGTTTATTTATTAAAACAGATGTATAATTGATCTTTAATTCAAAAGTAAGATATATACGAAAAATGCTGATGAATTATAAATACTTATAATATTAAAAAAATGTTTATTCATTACTTCATTTTTTACTTTTTTAGTTACATCATTTATATATTTCATGATTTTCTATGTTTGCCAAGCTAAAATTTCAAATTTTGAATATATATTCATATATAAATTATTTTTAATTTCTTATGTATAATTTGAAATTCAGTAACATTTTTATTGATTTGGAGTTCCGATTTGGTTTTGCTTCGTTCCCACTGAAACCGAAACAAAACAATCAGAATCTCGGTGTTTCATTTGAAACCTCAGGCCTTGCATAAAACTCTAAAGTTCGCATTACATAACGTAGCATGTTTGTGGAATCCCTACTGATATGCAAACAATATTATTAGTTTTTTAGAAGTTCTTTTCTCTAACTTTTAGCTTGATCAATCCATATTAATATTCTAGTCGGTCAAGAAAGAAGAGAAACCGAATGTTCAGAATTCAAGACTCCGGTTGCAGGTGAATATTCAAGAAACCTATTGGTACCTGTTCATACTCTAATAGGCAAGAAGATAGTCAGGTGAGAAAAGTTGATGGCAAGGAATCATAAATGCAAGAATAGCGGACAATATCGGAAACCAATTTCAACAAAAACAAATTTATCAATGCAAACTCCATGGATCGAGTAGTTACCTGTCTGTCCAAATGCAAAACAAGCGGCTTTCGTTCTTCCGAACATAGTTGGTATAATAGGCTTACAGTCTGACGATAAACCTGGTTACAGCATATGTTTAGCATCAAATATCAGACCAACATAATTCGGAAATTCTGATTAGTACATTGATCACAGAAATTAATAAATGACTGAAAATAAGGTACCTCATCATTAGAAACGTTCTTATCCAAAATAGCATCAAAACAGACCTCACGTTGCTCTAAATGATTAGTACATAACTAGTTAGAAATTAAAAGCGAATAAGAGAGTGCAACCTCTTAGAGATATGATTTATGTAAATTAATGAAAAACAGATAAACCGTATAAAGAATACAGAGGGTGGTCTAAGATGGTCTAAACTGCATAATGAAAAATGATCAACAAATGCATTGCGAAGTTACTTTCAAGATGGTTATGGTCAACAATGTAAAATGTATGTTAGATGTTTAAGAATAATTTGTGTGTTCTTGAATGAAATGGAGTTTATCACGTTCAACACAAAAACCATGTAGACAAATCAGAGATTCATCAGCACCATCATAAAATCCAAACAATTCATGTTATGGTATGCAATGATCGGTCTTAAAAGCCATTAAAGTTGCTTTGGTTCTTTCACTGTAATGGCTAAATATCTTTTACTGTTACTGTTGCAGAAGACATAGAAACTAACCTATAAAGCATGATTGTAATCTTATATAAGCATTAGGTGATCGGATATATAATGACTTACTCTGAGGACGCACCATACAAAAGTGAAACACTTGTGTTGAAAGGAAAAAAATATATTTCAGATCAGTCGATGGTTTGCTAGTTGCCCAAGAAAATAACTCTCTTGATCAAGTGAGACCATGACATTGACCAGTTCTAGTCATAATTGTATCAGTTTTAATAGGAATAAACAAATTTCAAGACATTGTCATATTTTACCTTCGGCGAGCAGGTATAAAGTCAAATAACACAATCAGCATAGAAGTTTAGTACAAATCCGAGACAAAAAGGTTATCGTTCCTAGAAAGATGTAAAGCAGCATCCTAATATGAGTTGATTTCTTATACTGGAATATCTTAACCGGTGCTGTGATGGGTTGTTGGTAATATTATATACAACATACAACAACTAAAAAATTGATATGTAGGGTAATTTAAAAAAAAAAAAAACACTAAAATGGACATCATATTCAAAAAGTCACTGTTAAATGCACTACATAATCAAATAAGTGGTTTAAAAATAACCAGTAAGAATAAAATTAGATAATACAAACCTTTAACTTAGGTTCATTGACAATCAAATAAAACATCACGTACAATTACATCATCATGCGGTTGAATAAACAAAATTGAAGTTTAGTTATAACCAGTAAGAAATAAAAATAGAATGAGGGGAGATTCCATACCTTTAACTTAGGTTCATAGACTGTTAAACATGAGATATCATGCACAGTTACAATATCATCTTCCTTCCTCAACAACTCATTTTTGTTTAAAGACCTTTTACAAACCTGAAACAAATGTTTAACAAAATATCAATACAGAAACTGTGATGCATAAGAATTTGAAGCTAACAAGGTTCTTCCCTATCACCTAATCTCAGTATACACTGGGGAAAAAAGTAAAATGAGTAAATATTTTTGCAAAAATTCTAGGCAACACTTCAGTGAATAATATCAGGATAGTTCTAGCAAAAGTATAATACACAACGGAAGGGTGTGACAAATAGTTAGAAGTATAGTGCTAGCTCTGCTACAGAGTAGTAGAATTAGCAGAAGACTTCAATGGAAGACACAATATAAGGATGGATTTTACTAGCTTAAGTATAATACAAATGAAAGGCCGTAATAAATACTTAGGAGTGTTATGCTAACTCTGCTACACAGTTATGCCTTATATTAGGCTGCAAAGAAACAAAAAAAACATGGATAGAGAGACAAATACACACACAGTAACTTCAATATCATATTCAAAATCTATTAAATTCCATAGCAGAATAAAAAAAAATTTCAAAGTAGGTTAACCTTCAAATAATTATCAAGAAATATTTAACAAAATGCATATATTAACTGTAACAATTAGTTCAGGGATTTAGAGCATGGTAGTTAGTGACCAACAATTATTGCATACTGGTGCATTCATGTTTAATAGTTCCAGCAGCACACTTAATGAATTATAGAGAATACTGAATTTTTATAACCTTAGGTAATAGTGTTGAAGGTATATCACGAGTAAAGGGGTCTAAAGAAATTCTTGATAAGCATTTTCCGAAAAGGATCAAACGCAAACACTTTCTAGTGTTATCCTAGTACATGTATTTAGCAAATGATAATGAAGCAACTGTAACTAAAAAACAGATAAAACTGAGGTTTAGCTTCTATTACGAGATATGGTCAAACCCAGCTCATCAACGACCAAAATGCATTGGAGTTTATCTGACTACATTATAAATTACATTGGCTAAGATTTAGCATTTTGCACTACATGTGCTGGAAAAAAAATTAACAAAAATAATCCACAAAAAGATAACATCCCTAAATATACCAAATTATAAAGCACTTACCAAGTACCACAAGTTTAATCTTTCTACGTTGCTCTCTTTTGCACCAATTTCTTTTTTAGTGACTGGTGCCCTCATACTACAATCCGTTGTAGCTTGTTGCATGTTTGACATCAAGTCAAAGTCGTCGATCCCTGTTGGGCCCAAATGGGCTCAAATGGTTCTGACATGACATGCTGTTGAGAGAAAAGTAGGTGAAAACTTTAGGACATTGAGGGAATTATTAAACATGATTATGAATGACAAATTTGATAAACAATTAATTGAAAACTATTTTAAATCACAACTGTTAACAAAATTAGCAAAATGAAATGATTATGAATGACAAATTTGATAAACAATTAATTGAAAACTATTTTAAATCACAACTGTTAACAAGATTAGCAAAATGAAATGATCATGGTATGAATGGGAGGAAATAACAATAATCTTTTGATAAAACCTTTAAGGAATTTTTCTTCCAACTATTAGTAAAAAAATTCCAGAAATTGCAAAATCCAATTATAGATACTTCAAAAAAATTACAAAAAACTTTTGCATTGCGTTTCCTTCTTAACCAACTTTTGAATTTTAGCAATTCAGCAATTTTTAGTACAGTTTTCCTTGTTACCATAAAGTGGCAAAAACTACAATGACCAACGAAAAGTGTTTTCGTATTTCAAACGAATGAAAATTTAAATCGAATGAAATTTTCAACAGCATGTTTTAGAACAAACAGCAGGTGGTAGTGGTGACATTGTATCCAATTCAGTGGAAAAGGTGGCTGTATAATAAATGATTTGAAAAGTGTTGAAGTACAATGGCGTGTCATTTTATCCATCTATAACCCAATACGATGCTGCAAAAAAGAACCTGTCAGTCTGTTGTTGCACACTTTCCTTAATGCTCGAGAAGATAAAGAAAATATTATGCATTCAAAACCAATTTAAGCTTTAAAAACCAATATATATGCAAAATTGATTTAACAGCATGTCAAACCTCAGTATAACCTCAGTACATACCTAAACTAGTGCTATGTTATAAGGTTTGCATCGAACATGTTTGTAGAAACAGAATACGGAATGACACATCCCATACCCAAAAAAAAAAAAGCAAGCATATACTGAGGTATGTGTCTGCTAACTAACAAGTTCAAAAATAAGGTACCTCCGAGAGAAGTTCGGTGTCATCTAAAGCATGAAGATCAAAAAGTCCTGCTCCAAATTCCCCCCTTAGATCTGGTGAGTAATATCCATCTGAAGCACCAGATTGAACTGTAGGAGTATATGATTCAAATGCAGATTCGCCATTGAAATTCAAACTCATATTCCTCATAAGTCTGAAAGCCTTTTGCTTTTCCTCAACTGTCTGAGCTCCGTATCCCTAAACATAAAGCCAGAAAAAGGAATGTCCAACTTAAATAAATGTGACTTGTATTAGAAATTTAAGTGCGTTCTGTCCCGAAAGAAAAATGATATTTAAATCCTTCGTAATAATACTGGAAACACAGTTATAACCATAACAAACTAATACTTGTGTAATTGAATTTGAGAGGCCAACAACTAATGATCAGTTTGAATTGCAAGTTAGGTAGGCAAATATAATTATCACAAAAGTATAGTGACAGTACACTCATTAAACATATTAACACTCACAATCCAACCAGAACCTAAACTACGATGAAAAGACTAAAGATAAACTATTGATCACAAAGATGGAATAAATTGCAGTAAGGGTACTGGAAATTCCGAGGATAGTTTCCAATCAAAAGATGTATGCTTAATAACAAACAAGTGCTGATCAGAGAGAAAACTCCACACAGTTATGTAAATATATATACATCCTCGGTAACAAATGCCACGGCATGATCAGTGCAACACCATATGTTACAGTAACTTTAATACAGTAATCTAACTACTAGATTGTGGTGTATGTTATCCTTAAATGATACAGTTTCAACTTAAAAAAGGTAGGTCATGACAGATACAATGTAACACTAAAAAAAAATCCAAATCCTCCTTGACTGCATCATTATGATGAGAGTAATCACGAACATAGCTGTGAATGCAAAGATGTCCTACCTGAAATATCTTACCGCTGACCAACCTCGTATTCAATGGTTTCTTCACCATAAAATAGCTATAATATTATATTGATTGGTCATCTGAGCATCTTACAAACAACATATTCACTTCAAGCAACTCGCTTTTCATCAAAAATAGAATATGATTTTGGTTCAAGCACAGATCCCGGGAGTATCAGATCCAAACCCCACAAAAATTAAATAATATACCTGCATTGAAGGATTAGGAGAAGCCAGATGCTGCAACCCAGCCGACTACAGCCACCGTGCCATGACAACGTCGCCAGCGTCGTTGGACGGAGCTCCGCCAAATAAGGTGTTGGCGGCGTTCCCCGGTTGCAACTGGGAGGAGCCACCGCCAACATAGCGCTGCGACCTCCTCTGCGGCGCCACTTTTGAATCGTAGATTCTAGACCAAATGCAGCATTCAAGAAGTCTAATTCAAGGAATTCAAGTTTTCAGATCTGAAATGAAATCGATAGAAATAGTGATGTGATGTGTGTATAACAACGGATTCTCTCTTTGTTTTTCGTTGGCTTTCAAGATTATTGTTATACAATAAGCATATTGATCGTACAATTACCTTACGTTAGTTTTTGTTTATACAAAGGCGGAGTGGGACATATTGATGTGGGACTAAAATACAAAAATAGCATATAGCATATTCACTATTTATATTTACATATATTATAACACTCCCTTTTGAATATGCGTCTTCAAAATCTTGAATTGTCTCTTAGGAGAATCCAGTGGGAAAAAACGTTGAACGAGGAAAAAGAGTGCAACTTGTAAAATCACGTTAAAAATGATATTCTTTTTAAAGTGTTTGATACTTCGGGATCAAAACAATGCATCATTAAAACCCTACTAAGAAAAACCCTAGGGAAAAAATCCTAGTGAAGAAAAAAAGTACAACATAGTATGACATATTTCAATAATCTACAGCACCAAATAGAGTTTGATACTTCTGAATCAATATAATAGTTCATTAAAAACCATACAAAGGAAAACCCGATGGGAAAACCTTAGTCAAGAATAAACATACAATTTAACTTAAATAACATATTTGAGATATTATATCTTGAAAAGACATTTGATTCTTTTAGATTAGAATAATGTCTCGATAAAACTTTAGTAAGAAAAACCCGGTGGGAAAATCTTAAATAAGGAGAAAGAGTACATTATAACTTATTTTAAATGTTGTTGGGGAATGGATACTTTTAGATCAAGATAGTGCCTCATTAAAACCTTGCTAATAAAAACCCGGTGGGAAAAATCTTAATTAAGGAAAAAAATGCATTATAAAATTCTTATGGATCCTCCCCCTATCTGAATTCGTATTCGTCTTTTAAAAACTCAAATTGGTTATAAATACTTCTGGATCCATAAATATGTATCTCATTAATAATACAATTTATTAATAGTTTCCTTCAATTAAATCAAAATTTCTAGGATTATTTTTTCCAATTATGATTTGCATTTTATGCATTTTATATGCTACTTTTATAAAAAAACACTTCATGTGCTTTCATTTTTGTGCTTCGAATCAGTTTGCGTATTGCAACTATACATCTTTGATGAATATTAGAAAAAATATTCGTTACAACAATATTAAAAAGCAGGAAGTAGTCTACTCATATTAAAGTATATCAAGATTTTCATTACAACAATACTTAAAGTAGGTTGTAATTTGAACTTCATGGCTTCTGCATTCTTTATAACCATAAAGTTATATAGGAACTTTAATGCTTTAATAAGTTTTTGTATATTGCAACTACCACTTCAATAGATATTAAGAGTTTCATTATATCAAGATTTTCATTACAACAATACTTAAAAGTAGATTGTAATTTACGCTCTTTTCATTCTTTATAATCATGAAAGTTATTTATACTCTTCAGGAATTTGTATACTTTCATCGTTATACATTCGGGGTATATTAAGCATTTCAAGCATTTTTGCTACTTTGCGGACTACATGTCCATATTTCTCTATTAGTAAATGACTCATGATGGCCAGTCATGTTTTCCCCTAATTCAAGATCTTTAATCTATATATAAGCGTTTTTACTATTTGCTTATCATTGATTATTTCTTGTCAGTTCTAGACATGATTTATTGATATCTCTTTAATTATCATGTTTTAGGTACCTAAACCATTTCTAGGGTTATTTGACAATCATGTCATGAATCTCTTTCAGAACACCCTTAAATATTTGTTCAAGAACACTCACCTCATTTATTTGGTATCTTTATTACTTACTCCAAAAATATTTTTAACTGGTTTTTGAACCACATTTCCGATGTGGTTTACATATTTTGACCCTTCAAGGATTCAAATCTATATTGAAGAAAGTCTTTTAGGGATGTTATTGATAATTTATTTAATATTTTGCATTATTGTATATTTTAACAAATATTTAACACTGATGATCAAAATGAACTTGTACCACTTTATCCCCCCCTCAATGTTGACGAACATTGTCACATTAAATAATAATCATCTTTGGATTCTCATCTTGATCTGTTATGATATTGCTACTAGCAAATACACCATACATATTAATAATAGGACGATAATTTTTTATTATTAATTGATTAGATGCATTCAATTAATATTGCTTATTAGAGTTTGTTCTCATTCATTGATCTAATCAATTGGAGAAATTTAATTATTGTATAGATCATTTGAATACATACACGACTTCAGGTCATTCAATATTTATGTTGATTTAAATCACTAAATAATATCTATACGTAATTATTAAGATGAGCTCATAACAAACTTCAGGTTTGTGGCTGAATATTTACATATATGGTTATATACGTGCGTCCACGTATTACATCTATATTATAAATGTTCATATTCTTTCTCATTTGAATTAGTGGTTTTTAGAACAAACTATTATAAGGATCCAAACTATTAATTTTCATTTTATTTATGGATCAACGTCGGTGTGAATCCTTCAAGACCGCATGATAATGTTCAAAACATCTAGTTTGGAATCATATTGAACTTTTGGTTCAAATAAATTGTATACACAACTTCAAGCTGATAAATTTTATTCCTTGATTATATCTCTAATATTACTTTTGAACATTAATTATGATTATTTATTAGAGAATATATACTTAATTATAATTATATATAAACATCTCTTCTAGAGAGTTTAGTAAAATAGATATAGTTACAACATAAATAAGAGTATCTTCTGGACCCTTGAAATGTTATAAAAATAAGAAATTATATTGGTTGCACATACCGGTTTGTTCAAGATCGTATTTATATAGCTTTAGCGAAAATTATGATATGACATATAGATTATCTCTTCAGGAGCATATCTAAAGATATTTCTTCAAGAATAGTTGTGCATATAACATTTGAATCATCATGAGTTCTGAAAAGTAAAAGGTTACATATCACTAGTTGCTTCTAAATTTGTCTAATGGAGCTACGGGTTCATGACAATAGACGATTGAATTTTAGATAATTTACCATCACATTTGACAATATTCTATAAGAAATTCTTTTATAGTGCTATACGATGATATAATGTCACTTCTGGGAATATTTTATAAACACCGCTTCTAGAGTGGTACATATCACTTCTAAAGATACTTTATATGCACTGTTTTGGGGATGTCATCAATACTCAATATCTTTTTCTACATAATTGACATAATTCTATAACATCTCTTCTAGGATGTTTGGATTTTGCAATATAAAAATCATAAAACATCTCTTCAAGAGTATGTCATATGGCTTATCTCTTCTGGAGAATATTAAAATGTACTTCTTCGAATATATAGTTTGACAAACACATCCAAAAATAATCAAAACTTGGGTTTTACCAACTTCAAACCGATTTACTAAACTAAAGTAAAATAAAACAAAGTCCACGTAAAATTTCTACATGCCAAATATGTTGGAGAATATGTATACCATGTATACACATACTATATATAAATATATACATGCATATGCACCATTCATCAAGTTACATTCCACCTTGCTAATTGTAATCGCCTAATTTTACAATTCATTTCAACTTTGCTTATTAACTATAAACTGAAAATAATTCAATTTAAATTACGTATATGCAGCCATATCATAAAATACACATTTCAAAGTCAAATTACATATGACTACATACACTTGCAAAGTACTGACGTAAATGAAGTTATAGCAAAGTACTGATGCAACATGTAGAAGTTTATGTACATTGGTTTCTCTGTTGATAACATGCTATGCAATATGGAGAAGTTAAAATGACTATAATCAAGAAAATCAAGCGATGCTACTGGTTAATAAACATGATAAACATTTGTATGAGAAAAAGTTACATATTGGATGTAATATTTGTGCTGCATAATTCCAAAATCTATACGTGTGTATTCATTTTAAGACTCGCTGCACTGCAAAACTCCAACCAATATAGATTAGTGGAAGTCATACCTAAATCCATTGCAGTTTAATGAAAAAGGATGGATCCGATCTTCTAAATTATTATAGTTTTATATATATAATTTTTGATCGAAGATCGTGCTGATAACGTGTTATATAATAAGTAGACATTAAAGAAAGAGGAAGAAAATATTTTATCCACTACTCAGATTGATCATACATTTTCATTACATTAGCTCCTATATATAAAGGCCTAGGGGCTTGAGATAAAACTAATCCCACGGTGTGGGACTAAAGTACAAAAATAGTATATAACATATACACTATTTATATTTACATTTATTATAACAGTTATTGGAATTTAGAGATTTTTATTTCAAAGTTTTCTCGTATATAAAAGAGAAATGAAGAGGCCTTTGGACTCTGGATATGTTACTACTGCGGCTTGCAATTTGGCAGATTTTGTTTTTGATGTTTTTGTTTTAACCATTAGTTGCGTGTACTTTGGATCAAAATACTAGATTAGGTACAATTTGGTTTAAAAATAAATTTTGTGTTTTCGGTTTTCAATAGGTACGTCAAACATGAGAATGACGGAGTTGGATCAAAGAAAAACGGATGGATGAATGAATGGGATAGAAGGACGACGAAAGAATGAATTGTTTCACGTCTTCATGTTATTTTCCAAAATATGGAAAATAAAAAAAGTTGTTTTCTATTTTGTATGTTAACTTCGTTTTCTAAATTGATCGTTTACGACAATGTACATACATCGTGTGCATTTTTGTATGAACGAAGACCCAAAACTAAAAATAACAAACCAAACACTACCTACAATTTCAGAAAATAAGGAAAAGAAAAGCGAAGTGAATGATTTTTGAAAGAAAAAAAGTTAATGATTTGGGTAATCAAATAAATAAATTGGGTTAGTAAAAATTGCTACTAGACCCTTATGTATCGTTTGGAGGCAGAAAATGTCGCATGAACGTTGGCGATGCATCGGACGTCCAACGTTACATACGGATCATTTGGACTGTTGGGAGAATTGGTGGCGAATAAAATGTTGGCGTCTGACATGTCAGACGCTTTGTATTGTTTTCCACAAATTGCTCATTCTACTTTCCTCCTTCCTTCTATTTATTTATTTCTCCTCCCTTCCACCTCCACATCCAAAATCGAATTTTCTATCTACAAAACAATCCGCTTATCATCTCAGGTAGATTTTTACGTTTTTCTTTTTTTTTTGTTTGATTATATAACACATATTATTTTGGGAATTTTTTAATTTCTATTATAATTTTCCATTTTTCAAAGTGTCGAACAGATCTGCTATTTCTGTTTTCACTCAGCCGATTGTTTTATGGATGCCAGAAAGAGAGGGACTTTTCATAGATTTATGCCTGGATTTCTTACCGGGAACAAGAAGTTCCGTCGGCTCATTTTATGCGTCAGTGGTTTAGTTTGTTTTTCGAATGTATTTGGTTTTAAAATATTTTAGTTTATTTTAATGAAATTGCACAATTTATTTTTTATTATTTGTGACTATTAAATGTATATTACACAATAGAAACAAATAATTAATTAGCTATAAATCGATTAAATTAAAAACCATATTTAAAGTATTCTACTCAAGTACTCATTCGCATCACCAAATACATTCTTCTTTCAACCAATTTTCTAACGCAAATATCCAATTCAAATTCCCACCTCAAATGCCACGTTTGCTAAACGGACCAGCGATTAAAATCCTAATATCTAGGAGGATGAATATTAAGGGCTAAATTCACGGTTTAACCCAAAAATCTTGCATCTATTAATTACCAGGGGCCAACAATTAATGATCAGTTTGAATTGCAAAGTTAGGTAGACCAAATATAATTGAATTCAAGAGGCCAGATGCTGCAACACAGCCGACTGCAGCCACCGTGCCATGACAGGATAGCCAACATCGTTGGACGGAGCTCCACCACCATGATTCTCGAATAAGGTGTTGGCGTCGTTCCCCGGTTACATCTGAGAGGAGCCACCGGCAACATAGCACCGCGACCTCCTCTATGGCGCCATTTTATCGTAGATTCTAGACCAAATACAACATTCAGCATTTCTAATTTAAGGAATTCAAGTTTCCAGATCTGTAAGGAAATCAATAGAAATAGTGATTTGATGTGTATGCAACAACATATGATGAATTAATGATACTTTCTCTCTGTATTTTTTGCTTTTTTTTTGCTTTCAAGATTACTACTAGCATTTGGGGTTTTTTATTTTAAAGTTTTCCTGTTTACAAAAGAGAAATGAAGAGGCATTTGGATTCTGGATACGTTAAAATTCTAACGTGCGATTTGGAAGATTTCATTTTTGATGTGTTTGTTTTAACTGTTAGTTGTGTGCTTTTGAGCAAAATAGAAGACAAAAATCCAAAAAATAAGTAAATGAAAAGCACAATGAATGTTTTTCTTAGCAAAAAAAACAAAGAAAGAATGACTTGGGTAAACAAATAAACAAATTGGATTATAAAAAATTATTACTAGATCCTTAGGTACCCGTTCGTTGACAAAAAATTCGGTAAATGTTGGCGACGCGTCCGATGCTCCAACGTTATGTGCAGGCATTTTGTCTGTTGGAAGAATTGGAATAGAATGAAACGTTGGCGTCCGAACTTCGTGTCGTTTCTCACCAACGGCTCTTTCTTCTTCCTTCCTCCTTCTATTTGTTCTTTGCTCTTCTTTTCCACCTCCACACCCAAAACTGAATTTTCTACGATTTCTATGTAACAATTCATTTATCATCTAAGTTAGATTTATGTTTTTGTATTTATTTCGTTTGGTTCTATAATATAAAATTTTTTTGGGGTTTTTTACTTTTGTTGTATTTTTTCATTAACTAGAAGTTTGACACTTAGACACTTATTTAATAGGTATCTAAAAGGAAGCATCCACGGAACATCATATGTGTCACAATTTTCATTGTTTACACTCTTCTTTTGTTCCAACATATATGTCACCACATCCAATAAAATTGATAAATGAACTGTTCGGATGCAGACACAAGACGAAACTTGTTTGAATCAAGTTGGTTTGAGCCCTGATACGACGATTGACGGTTAACAGAGTATACAGGTGTTTCCAATTAAACACGGTTATCGTGTATATACTGCATTAGATTCCATAGTGGTATATTTATATAGCCTTTCTACTCTTTACTTTGTCATCAAAAAATTGGCAATAAAATAATTGTCAACGTTAATTGAGTATTAAGCATCATTATTTATTATATAGGCCAAGTATATCGGTTGTCGGAGGAGTTGATCCAAGTGCATTGTGTAGTATTACGACACACTCCCTCGAGCACTAGTAAATAGGGTTCAGGGCCACAGGCTAGTCGTATTATCAAGTTCTTATAGATTAGGCTTATTGTAATGATCTGTCTTTTTACCATCGAAAGTCAGCACCATATACATCCACAATATTCTAATGCCGAACATTAATCGTTAGAAAGGCGGTAGGATAAAATAAAAGGAACAAACCAGGAAAACAAAATCTCACAGTCAAATGACAACATACAATATAATAAAGACAATATAAATTGTCACTCCAAGTTATTAAGTACATTAGAGTTAAATACAAACCTTGTCAACTAGACAGTTGTAAATTTTGACCTTATAATAATACATAGGAAAATAAAAATATTACGCCCGGAGAACATCCGGCTTTACTCTAGGAGTTTCATGTCCCACCAACGTCAATCTGGAAAAATACTTGGTCTGACCTGAGCATTATAATAAAATAATACCCAGATCATTCTGAAAAACCAGCATGAGAAAACTCAAATAATATGGTAAACAACAACAATTCTGTGAGATCAGGCCGCTAAATATGGAACGGGTTATTGCCTTACAAGAGCAACATCCATAGATGAAGAAATGGAAACAAATTAGAACAACAATTCAAATAAGAAAGAATGGACATGGACAAGATCAAAATCCAAACTTAAAGAACGGACAAAAATAATTAAACATCGAGAAGAGCTTCTGACACTTTTTCATGCAATTAAGAAAACAATTCAAATGTTCAAATCAAATAACGAAATAAAAAATTTCCAACAGTGACTACGAGAGTACATCACTCTTACCAAAAATCTACATCTAGAAATTACTTGAGAGTGTCATTTTCCATTGTGACTCCTCTCTGGAATTCCAAGCCAGACTTCGTCAACCTTATCGAGTATCCGATTAATTCACATCTTCGCAAGCATACAACTAAATCCCATTTATAGTAGATGTGAGGATACCCTAATGGGAGCAATCCCATATAACTTACCCTCTACTCACTTTCTAGGTTTAGTCATTTTCGACAAAGAATATCAAAGCTCAAATGAGCAATAAATCGTCTTGGATTGACGAGACACACAAGAAGGAGACATTAATTCCAAAGTTCGAATCGGAACAAGGAGAATGAATCTATCTAACATGACTAGGAGGATGTGCCCCCATACACCGAAAATATACCTCTAGATAAAATATACTTGAGAGCCCGCGCCATACACATCACTATTGGGAACTTCCAAATTGGACCTCTTTACATCAACTAGCATCCGAATATACTCATATCAGCACATGCATGCTATTAACAACTTTTTAGATAAATATGAATATATCATAATAGGTATGACCCATGTGGCTTGCCTCTTACTAGCTCTTTGGTTTTAGTTATCCACGGTATTAGATACCAACGCTCGAAATGAGCGACAAATCGTCTTAGACATATGAAGCACAATGAATGATATCAAAATTGATGGTTAAGAGATCAACTGTCGAAAGTAAATGAATGACTATATATGGAATTAGATCTCATGCACTTGTTACCAATAGACGAATCAAGATCTAAAACAATTAATTCTTACATGCACGTGATTTTCATATCATGGATATTTGTAAAACACTTTAAAATATTTTTTTAAAGTGACATATTATATTTCTAAGTGTATTAAAAAGTTATACTTAGCGTTATTTTTAAACATTCCTTTTAAAGATTTCCACATTTATAAACTATCATTTATAAATTTAAAACCATATTAGTTAAGACAATAATCCAGTTATAATCTTTTCATGTATATTAGACAACATTTATGATCTCGAAAAATAAAAAATAAAATTTATAATAATTTATAAATTTAAAACAACATTGATTATCCTGAAAGATAATAAATCAAATTTATAACTTTTATAAATTCTAGTCATCACTTAGCCTCTATTTCCAAAATTCTCAAATATTTGATAGTATAGTTTAAACAGCTTTCAAAACGCGACCAAACATTTATTTTGTAAAAATACAAGCACAAGCTCAACACACACAAAGGTATAAGAAGATATTTCATAAATGGCGGCATAGCAAAAATTGCTAAATGGTGCTTACATAATTCGAACAGTATGTCACATGTACTTTAACCAAACATCAATATAAGCGATATAAGAATGAAAGTAAGATGCATGCAACATTAATAAATAATAGTGAGAAACCCCTTAGGGTCTCTCTATGAAAGTCCCTGGTAAATTTCATACACACATACACATACATACACACACACACACATGAGTACTTTGGATCGCATGTGCACAGGAGTAACTGGTATTAAAAAACATCGTTTGTAAGTTTTTTGAATTTTACAACGTGAATTTAAAGTGTACGTAATCTTGTGTGTGTGTGTGTGTACGTGTGTGTGTGTGTGTACACACACACAAATCAACTGTTTGTCGAAACATCAACGAGACTAAGTTATTTTGGAAAATAATAAAATAGGCAAAGAAAAAAATAAAGTAATTAACTATTTTATCAATAACTTGAAAAATGTAACAAATATTGAAATTAGCATTACCTGTGGTTTGGAACCTAATAAACTTACATACTGCTCTTTTAAAAGTAATCAACAACCATATGAATATATAGAGAATTTTCCTTGTCCATCATAGTGGTCACATTTCTCTTGGTATTCACTTCCTCCCAAATCCTCAATTCTTGCTGAAATATAAAACTACTCAATGCTAGTTTGTAAATTTTGAATTTTCCTTTAGATTAACATCATTGTAACAATTTTTAAGAACTAATTTGATGTAATAACTGTGCTCTCTGCTTTTTTCAAGGTTGATATCAACGGCGCCAACTTATAAAAGGTTTGTAAGAACTAAAATACGGTTGTAGCAATAGTTTTCTCTCCTTCTTTTCTCGGACTTGAGACCGACATCAGTAATATGTAGGTGTCGAAATTGAAGATGTTGTACAAGGGATAATTTTATATAACCACAATTTTTTGTGAGTAGTAAACCTAATGTTTTTTCGTATGTATACGATATATATATATATATATATATATGCATATATATATATATATGAATTATCTTATAGGAAAAATGACTGATTAGACGAAAAACTATATTTGCATTTTGAAAGTCAACCAATGCATGATAATAGTTTGGAATAAAAACCGAAGTTGGACTAATATTCGATTTAACATGTTTAGTTCCTCCTAATTAACTCAACATTTTTCCTAATAGATCCAAAGTATCTTGTAAGTATCTTGCACCGTCCACGTAAATTAAAGTATAACATTTCAAATATTACAATAAGTGCTTGCATTGAAAAACATAAATATATTGAAATCATATTCTTACCTTATTGAACAAAGTTCATTAAATTGCATACGATTAAATCATTCAACTTAAACTTGCATCCTCAATAATCTTGTAGCGTTACTATTCATTACTAAAGTAAATTATAATATTGTTTTGAATTAAATACAACAGAATCATACAACCAAAACTACGATGGAACAACCCACATCAAATTTCTAAACAATATTTATCCTTTTCTGAGCATTAACTGTAATATTTTTTCTTCCGGCTTCTAACAACGGTAAGGGAGGGTATAAGAATCCCAAAAGTTTGCTTTAATGTAGTAAAGCCAGTGATAGCATCCATTTGTTGCAAAATTATCTCCATAGTACATAAGCGGTTATGAAGTAAACCAAACAAACTTAGAGCTGGCTTACGGATATAGGCAGTTGACGTTCGTAATTATAAACATTCTTTGTCATGACGGCATGCCTATTCAAAACAATCAAATTAGATATTGTTGAAATAATGTGATATAAAATGAAAAAATAATAATAGAATATATACACAATCAAACCACGCTGGCATTAGCTAAATGGAAGCCTTGTAGATCACTTACTAATATATTAACAGTAAATTCTAAACTCATGCGACTATTTGTACCTGCATTAGAAAATAGTAAAGCTCTAAAGTCCATTTGCAGCTAGCAAGCTGTCAACAAATTCCTATAAAGAAAAATCTTTAGATCTTGATAAATTCAATCAAAATACAACCATTGATTACATTGTAATGCTAGTAGCTAGTTAACATGCTAATCAAACTTGTACAATGTAATCTAGATGCGATTTAATGAAATTTAGGTGCATGTGCTTGAAACTTATATGAATCATGTCATTATACGTAAAAACATTTGCCAATTTGACATATAAAGATCATGGATATTTGTAAAAGAAAAGAAAAAAGAGAAAGATAAACCTAAAATGTACTATATCTGCAATGAAGGAGCATTTTTGTAGCTTAAGAGCATCATTTGGATATTTATTGATAGGTGCATATGTAGGAGACATATCAATAAGAATAAGAACATATTAGAAATTAGTTATAGTTAGGCAACTAAATGAAAGAAGAAAATTATAAAAGCTTGAAATAGAATAAACTATAATTAGTTAGAGTCATATTCATGTACATTTCTCCCCCAAATGGTTCTTTTCTTTTTCATTCAACATTTTCTGTTAGGTTTATCATTCCCCTTTTGTGACGCAGTAGCTACTTCTTTTCCATATGCAAGTGTAAATGTATCTATAGGTGACTTTCTCATTAGCTCGTTGAGTTTCTCATTAGCCCTGACAAATAATGTGAAGATGTTTTCTTAACTTTGACATTTTCGTATGTTGAGGTTGGCAAGTTTGATGAAGTTTCTTGCGAGCTATGATCTAGATTTGCACTATCAGTATGACCTGGATCTCACTATAGCAGAAGCGATGACACCAAAACATGAGAAATGATCCTTTACAGCAATAGTTTGGGAATAACAGAACAGACAATAAGACCTTGTTAAATTGTTATTTTATTTTAACATACAGAAAGACTTTGTTAATATATTTTATTTATGGAAGTGGTAACTATGCATCTTTATGTATGAAAATTTATGCTATAAGATGGCCTTGAATGGGGTCGCTAGGTAATTAGCCATACGTTGGATCTGAATAGTTAAGCAATAGAGAAAAAATTGATTTGTCGTACCTACTAAAAGAAATTCAAGTTACCCTAACTATTCCAATTTTTAAAATTGACAATATTGACAACAAAATAAACCATGCAATAGTAAACTAGTTCAACTCTAACTGATTTGAAAGCAGGAGAAGCATATCTAAATTAGATTACATAATAATTTTACAAAACAATCAAACCATAAAATATATCTCATGGAAAAGTAGCTTTCGAATTTCCTAGCTGAGTAAGATCATTATAAGTATATATTTGTGTAAGATCTAAATAGCAATAGTAATTGTTCTCTCTGTTTCTTTCATGGTTGAGATATCAATAGCTCATAAATAATTTGTAAGAATTAAAGTACGGTTGTAGTAATCGTTTCCTCTTCTTTTCCAGGGCTTGAGGCTGGCATCAAAAAATATACGAATCAACGAATTTCGAATATCTAAGGAGGTTGCAGAACATTTGCATTAAAATTTGTGTGGTGAGTGAAATTGAATGATTTATAATTAGATGAAACTCACCATATGATTGTTAAATTTCCTATTTATGTATTGGTCCAATGCACGCCTTTATTCTATTCTTTGTTGTTTTATTATAGTAGCTTGTGATTAAGCTATGCATGTATGACTATTGAGTGTGCTACTATTTATTTTATACTTCTTATTGGACAATTACATAGTTGTATAAAATTTTACCTCCTCGCTTACATTCTTGCATGAGAAATCATGCTTTTATAGAAGTTTATGATTAAACTATGATTGTATAAGACTATTATCAATACTATTTTTTATTTTATCCCTCTTAATGGAGTATTATATGTTATTATTGTGTACAGTAATACTGTACCTATGATTAGTGATTATATTCTAGCATGAGACTACGTTATTTTTTGTATATTCCAACCATGTGCCAAACTTTTAACCACAGTTCAAAATTATAACAACATAGTATACTTCAATCATATTTTACATACCAAGCTTAACCTTATTCACTTTATATAGTCATGAATGCAACAACCATATATACATTAGTTGTGCAGTAACAGACGATAAAAAATTATTTCACTATTATTTACTATTTGTACAACACAAATCCCTAATCCATTACTATAATCAAAGAGCATAATACTAATGTTTAACATTATATCCCAATAATTTTCTGTGTGTAAAGCATGGGTTTCATCCTAGTTGTTTGTAATATATCAATGCAGAGGTAATAAAGCAATAGATATACTTTTACTACTATAATAGTAATAAATTAAATATGTTAGCCACTTTTATTTTTACTCCATTCGGGTGAAGCCATTAAAGCATATATTTAACCAACTAATCATGTATAAAGGTTATAATGTGAACAATCTATCCAAAACTTCATAATGAGAATATACATCTACGTATAAAAGTTAAGACCATTTAAATCTTTACTATTATGCCTATTATATACCAATGACACAATTTTGAATATAGTAGATGAAAATTACAATAATATTATATAGAAAATAATTCAAAAATGACATATTGACAAAACATTACCTCATGGTTAACTTGAAATACTCATTCATCATCTTTCCCTTCATAAAAGTTATACCTAAACCACTTGTCCAACTATTATCCACTTTGTCCTAACAAAGCTCTGTGTTAAAAATAGAAAATAAAAAAGAATACATTAAAAACACCCTTTGCTAGTCTGATATACAAAAACAAATAGGTAAATGATAAGTGAAGTAAGAAAATGCAAGCTTGAGATAATGAATTAGGTAATATTCAAAAAAACAATCATCACTTTGATTTAGGACATAAATGAGATACATAATTATTCTTGGCAAGAGAATTAGATAAATTTCGACATAACTAAAATTAAACCAAATGTAGTTATTTATTCATCTAAACACTACAGCAAGGTATAAAAATAACAACTTTGTCCTATTAAAGTAATGGTTTAATATTAATTTAGCAACAAATATAACAAATATGGGAATTGCTTTGAGCATGTTAACTTAATAAGTGTAAAACAATCTAATTCTTATATACATTCTATATTAAATAACCATCAACCTCAAATTATTGGTATTAGGATAAACATAAATCAACGGTACAAACAGGGTAAACGATGGACACAAAGATTACACATCAATTTCTACATATGATATTTCCATAAAATTAATAAAAACCAACAACCTTCATTAAAAAGATTGTAATAATAACTCGTGGTTCTCTTTTTGCTGGGGCTCTATAAGTAATGCATAAATTGTTTAAATCCAAATCTATGCAAAGAATGAAGTATGAGGCATGTTGTGATTGATTAGATAATGGACAATTTTCAAAAAAAAAAAAAGATATTTACATATAACGTGTAGAATAGTGTATCAATATAACGTAAATGCTTATGCATGCTCTTGCTTGGCAAACCTTCATTCAAAATCCCTAAATAACGCATAAGAAACCAAATAAGAAACGCGTTGTGCAAATAAACAACTTAGAAGGTACAATAGGACCAATCGACATAATATATACTTTTCGAGTACTTAAAAAATTGAAACATTGAACATAATCCGACAAATTATATTATTTTATTAAATGAAAAAATGGAACAGTACTTACATTTAGTGAAAACTATACCTCTAAAAATGAAGAAGACCATATCTTTAAAACTAAAACTTCATTATCTAATAATCGTTTCATATAATTGGCCCGTGTACCCAATAAATGCACAACTTCTCATAAATTCAAAGGGAAAATAATAATAGAGCTAGGTCAAAATATTAGTCTTAGTGAGCATTGCTTCATTTATTTGTATCTATCAACATTAGAAAAATCATATAGTTATTCAGTTTTCATCAAGAAATTTGTCATGTTAATTCAAAATATACATATATTATACTCATAAAGTAGTACAGTAACACACCAAACCGGCTAATTGGAAATCTTTCAAATAAAGTAGATTTCAACAGATTAATCAAACCATTTTAGAATGGTAACATAATCAACTTTGCTGCATATGCTCCCTTAAAATTTTGTTAGCCCTACTCTCTTTAGTTACACATGTATCTATAAAAATATAGCAATAAAATCATAGTTCTTATTGTAAATTAAAGCGCATCTGCTCGTATAGTAAGAATCTGTCAAATAAGCCAACACCATCTAAGTTTTACAGTACATTAGCCAAGCATGTATAAATCTTTAAGAATAGTTTTACTACATCAACTTCAACTTCAAAAACCAAGAAAAAAGTGGATGAAAAAGGCTTATTACACACGATTAATCATGGAATCATTCAAGATAAAGAAACCATATAAAAACTAAAACTTGTATATAATTAGTTCTTCAAACAGCATTCGAAAAGCATAGTAAACATGGTAAAACTGAAAGTTCTCTATAAGGAAAATAATATAAAAAAATTCTTTCAAAATTATGAATGAACTTAATAAGTTTATCATTGGATTTGAACTTAGAACAAAATGTAAGATAGAACATTTTTCTGGCCAGGGAGATGCAAACATGGTATACTCACAATTTGTAACCATTATTGTAGCACCAAATAAAAATTTGGTTTCATCACACCCTATACATTTAAGTTTCCATTGTAATACATTTGCTAAAAAGATGCCATATTTTATCATGGAAGTTGAATAAGTATTCTTCTTAATCTTCTTTTGGTTGGCATTTCATCAAACACAGCATCTACAATAGAAAAAAAGGTAACAACACACTGACTAATACATTCTAATGGTTTACAGAAATAAAAATGGCATGTGATGTACTTAACTTAGAAAATATATTTGAACGTACTACTTATTATTGAACTGATATGAAAATTATATAAGCTGGTAAATCAAATCATACCCGATGAATCACAAGTGCATCTAATATCACCAATGATTTGCTTACTGTCGGTACAACTGCATAACGTATTACCTTTTCTATTAATCTTGATTTTGGAAACCGAAATTGAAGTTGATCAACTTTGATTAGGACAAAAAGGTTAATAAAAAGAGAAAGTCAAAGCAAGTTAGAGTGTAGGTACTAAAATTAAGAAAATAGAATATTTTATAGACAATAAATAAAGGCAAGAGATAATCGATCAATTACCTATGTTTCAGTTTTCAGTTTTTGAATCAAATATATTTGATCGCCATTATTGTTTGATGGCAATATGAAGGAATGGAAATGGGGACAGTGACTTGAGGAGGAAGTGGGTAATTGTTGAAACGTGGTGTGATAAATGACATCTTTTGGTGGTAAAGGACAATTATACCCATATATTACATTGGCAAATCAGTTATACGAACATAAAGAATGGATAATTTTGGAAATTTAAAAAGGCTTCACTTAGGAAACTATTTGCTTTATATATAAGATATATATGTGTATGTGTGCGCGCGTGCTCATTTTAAATACATGTGTGTGTGTGTGTATGCACTTTGAAATGTCCCGTAGCGACCTATTTGCTATGAGAATACTTTGACTTCTACTTTTGTCCCCTACAACAAAATGGTTATTTATGCCTTTAGCTATCAAGTGGTTATTCAAATCCAATTAAACCATCAAATAATAATATTCCTTTTTACTTTGCAAGCACATAACTATGACTTATTCTGTTTGGTAGATGTCTAAATAATCTATTCAATTTTATTACAGTAGAACGAGGTTTTATTCTGCTAAATAGATGTCTCGAACGAAGTATAACTAATTTAACTACGTTGAACGTAACTAAATATAATCATTATAATTAAATATAATCATTATAATTTAATTATTATAATTTAATCACTAATTTATACTTCGTTAAAATTATCAATTATCATCCAATCATTCAACAACAATATGTAACAACACAGAAATCATATAGTTTATTTAAAGGTGAGTTAATACACCGAAATTCTAGTTGCCGCTTTCACGTTTCAATTTGATAGATTGAACGACATTCGATTTTAGTTTGAAATCCAACTTGCTCCAAACTAAACAACGTTGGTTCCAATGCGCAGATATCGTCGACATGAGTCTGAGTCAAAAGATTACGTCCAAATCCGACCTCTATGGATGAGATATTATTTTTATAAGATTTTTTTTAAATAATTAATACATATTAATTACATAACTTGATCCCCCTCTTAATCCGTCACCCTCTGTCCTTAATTACCAAAGCCATGCACGCTGATATACTGATACCCACTCGAGCGATCCTTCTTCCACTGATTTTTTCATATTCACTCAACAGTTCGACAAGATGTCATCGCCATCGCGTCACACGCTGAAATCTCTACTCTCCGGTCACCACTACGTCATGCTCACCTCAACCAAAAGAAAACCGATTCACTGCCCTGAAATGCCATACACGAATGTCGCATACCATTATGGCCACTTATGGCTGCTTCGACAAGCACCAATCAACGTCACTTGCTCGGATGTACATAAGTCATCCATATGCAATATCTGATCCAATCACTTGCTCGGATACATATACTTTATTTTCAAACTAAAAATATGCAATCATCCATAACCACGAATGACAGGGATAAAAATACAATCATGCATCAAATTACAACACGATTGCAAAATAATAACAAAGTACACAGATTATTTCATTTTGTAAAATTTCAAAAATACCACCATTTGTCGTAAAATACATTAAATGATAATTTAAATATTTTCCAAACTAAAAATTATGGAAAAGTCAATTAAATTGAAACAAAAATATGTCATTGGTGCCGAACAATTTTACTAACAATTGATTTTCTTGTTATTTATTCGAACCATTTATCATCGTAAATAAATTTACAAAAATAGGTTCACCATTTTTTATATATCAATTAAAATGAGTTAAATATGGCTATTTAATCCATCTAATTAATATTTGATTCATAATTAAAATATTTAAATAATCCCTATATTGGAATATAAGTTATTAAACTCCAAAGGCCAGTTATATAAATGGTTAAAATTAATTAAATATTCAACGTGACGATCCAGATTTTCTGACATTCGTTATTGGGTGATTAATTATTTTCAATTGTTGAAATATTTATTTTATAAGTCGAAAAAAAATTCTGATGTTTAAAGTAGCTGAATATACATATATATATAGGTTAAAAACTATGTTAATTTTAAATTTATAAATTCTTGGATATGATAAATTTTATTGAAATGTATATAAACTCCACCATTTGAACTTAAGATTGAAATCCATAAACGTATATATATAGATATGTACAAACTGTATGATGTTTGGTAATATATATATGACCATAGGAAAGTAATGTATATGAAATTATGTATAAATGTAAATGTATATGTATATGTATATATATGCTCTATAAAATAGTGAATAGGGTTTATAAAAATATTGTATATGTAAGTAAATATATATACATGAATGTATAACTTCAAAATGGTAAGATTTCAAAACTTATGACTATGTATATAGTCATAAAAGAAATGCTTATGGAAATAACATATATATATATATATATATATATATATATATGAGTAAGCATGTGTGTATCTAAATATATAAAATAAAATGGGTATAACATGATGTATAAGGGTGAATGTATAAGTACATATGTTACATAAGACAGTAAATAGGTATATATATGTTAATATAAATAGTGTATATGTAAAAATCTCTATCTATATACATATGTATATGTAAGCATCTAATGGAATATCATGATGGCAACCAAGTCAATCACACATAGAATTTCAAAATCAAGCACATAATAGATCATATCAACCCAAAAGCTCAAATCATGCAAAAAGGAAAAATCAAATCAAGCTACATATTTCAAATCAAAATAAATAAACGAAAAGAAAGAAAAAATGAAATAACATTTAGCATGTACATGAAGAATAGGCTTCAGCCTCAACAACATGTCCCCTTCCTTTATATATATGTATATGCAGCACCTTGTTCCCGCATACTATCCTAGTTCCACACTAAAAAAAAGTAATAAAAGGAAACCTTCAAAGCTTGGAGCAGAGGAAGAAGCAAAGCAACAATTGCTTGTCATTTTAACAAATGAGTAAAATCCTTCAAAAAAAAACTTTACCGTGAACCATTACATGTTGGATAAACTCTTTATTTGCCAAGCATGAGTGTTTTATATCACTTTTCATGTTTATGTATGTGTGTTAATTATGGGAGCATACTCTGTAAAACAAAAAAGACCTGGTGCAGCCTCTGTCCTCTTAAAACTTATAGTCTTTGCAACTTAGAAATTTAAATTCTCACAATTTATTAAGTTTTGGATGATGTTCCAAAAGTAAAGTTGTGTGTTTCTGAATGAGGTTTATTTCAAAATTATTCTGTTTGATATTATGAAGCACGTGGAAAATAAGAGGCATTTTACAGGTAAACAACTCAAAATGTTAAATTTCCAAATACCATTTTTTAATACCTTGTTTATATGTTTGCATTCGTCATCGAAAATGACGATTTTTAAAGGTGATTGGGTAATTTTTAGCGAGGGTTTGGTGAGGAATTGAGTAATGAACAATTTTGGTTTTTTGCTCGATTGTCGGTGAACTTATCAACTTCGAGACTTGGGTTTGGGTCAGAAGGGAGCTGGGAAGATAGGAAGCGCGATAAAAATGGTATGATATTTTATAGGGAGTGTGGCGTTTGGTTGGAGGTTATTTAGGCTTTTAAGTGGGTTCTTGGAGAGGTTCGGTTTTGGTTGAACTGCGGGGGCGAGAGGTGGCTATAGGTGTGCGGTATGGGTAAAAAAGTAAGGGAAGATGCTGGCGAGCGTTGTGGCAAATTCTGGTGGCCGATGGTGGGGCACGGTGTCGTGGGGAGGCAATTTTAGAGGGGACACGGTTATTCCATTTTTGGGTTAAGTGTGTTTTTTTAAAATAAGGTTGTGTGGTGGGCTTCAGGAGGTGGAACGAGGTCGCGTAGGCATAGGCGACTTGTGGCAGCAGTCGGTGGCGTAGGTGGGTGACACGTGGTGGTGTGTACGTGCATGGCTCCATGTTTATAAGGAAAGGAAAAGAAAGGAAAAGGGAATAGGAAATGGAAAGGAAAAGGACAACAAAAAGGAAAGTAAGAAAAAATAGAATGTAAAAGAGGAATAGGAAAAAAAGAAAGAAGGAAAAAAGAAATGAACCTGTATATTTCTATGTGATAACTTTAAAATTAAAAACTCTATTTTGATTAGCATTTTAAATTAAATCAATATGGAATTCTTTGCCTTGTAGTCATATCTCCTAATATTTAATCTTAATTGATTTTGTATAAAGTAAACTTTAATTATCTATAATAATTAAAGTAAGAATTAATTTAATTCTTAATAAATTAAATTTTAGGTTAATAAAATAGGATTAATTATTGCTTGGATTTTTAATTCTAATTAACTACGAATAATTTGTTTTATAATTCCTTTAATTTATAGTTATTTTGGGTTAATAATATAAATGGTTTCAGTAATTAGAGTTAATAAAATCTTGATTTATGAATTATTTAATATTAACTATTTATCATTAAATTAAGTTAACGATCTATTTTTTTCCTTATTGTTCTTGATCTTTATTTCAAGTATTCTGGTATGTACATTTAACAACCAAACGAATCGAAATGTTGGAATAAAACGTTGAAAAGTTTTACTGAAAATAGACGTCTATAACAAACTCCCATTTGTGAATATTGTCACCTAATTATAAATTTCTTATTTTAAAACAATCTACCCTTTAGAATTTATTGTCGGTTCGAAGAGACCGAAATTGGATATTAGTATTATCCGAAACCTCTTCGATTTGAGAATCACTAATAACGTTTATGGTTTTTGATTATAAAGTTTAATATGTTGGAATTGGATTAATTTAACAAATTCAATTATTTTTAATAAGTAACTGTACTTAGATATTATTATAATATTTATGGATTTCTGTTAAAGTGTTTTTGGCTATGATTAGATAAAACTCGTCGTGTTGTACGAGTTACCTTTGTTTAAATGATTATTATAACTTAAGTATTTCAATTTTAAGTGGGTTTTACTCACACTAGTTTTACCCACCATGCCGAACGATCCACCATGCCGAACGACCACCATGCCGAACGACCACCATGCCGAACGACCCATCATGTCGAACGACCCATTATGCCAAACCATACTTTCAGAATCAAAACACCTCACCAATGTCGAGCGGCATGATCTTATCATAATGCCGAACGACTTCTAACTTTCCAGACCGAACCAAATTTCCTAAACCCAAATTATAGTCGATCCATCTTTATCCAATCCAATTTCCATTTTCCAAGCGCGTTGCGTCATCCATCCATCCTGTCGACTAACTCCGTCGTACACCAGCCTCGAAGACCGAGCAGTTGATAATGTTAAATCTGCCTGTCCATGGCCTTGCTAAAAGGCGAGTTAACACTTGTGCCCTAAAACATGCCTTGCTGTTGGAAGGTGTATTTTGAATAGCCTCAAATTCAACATCTGAAGTACATATTCCTTTCGTAACCATATTATCAAATCCACGATCTCTTTGGGCTTAACCTTGAATCTATAGACCTTGTCGGGTCGTGTTATCCTATTCCAGCCTTGACCTTCCTGTCAAGGGCATTTATGTTTTTCGACCTCAACACTCTGGCCAAGGAATTTTTCGTTTACCGGTCTCGACACTCCGGCCAAGGACTTTTATATTCACCGGCCTCGGCACTCCGGCCAAGGACTTTTTTATTCACCGGCCTCGGCACTCCGGCCAAGGACTTTTATATTCACCGGCCTCGGCACTCCGGCCAAGGACTTTTTTATTCACCGGCCAAGGACTTTTATATTCACCGGCCTCGGCACTCCGGCCAAGGACTTTGATATTCTGTCCGAGTCCATTCCCTCGCTCTCCGGTGAAAGGACTCGTAACTCACGATCACTTCCCTGTCTCTTCGATCTGGGCAGTAATCACTAATCCCAAATTGTTTCAATACAGTGATCCACATCCAATTAGAAAACCAGAAAATCCATATCAAAAATCAAACATCCAAACCAAAACGGCAAACCAAAAAACCAACCAAACCGGGAGTTCAATCCAAACTCCAAAACCATACCAAAGAGAAGTAAATGCCCAAAGTACGAAAGAGAAAACCAAAGTTGTAGAAAAACAGAGAGAAAGTAGGATTTCATAGACTCAAGTAGCACGGTTTTTCGTCATCTCAGAGCACGCCTAGGGACCGTCCTTGATCCCGTACGTGTAAGTGACCTAGCCGCATTACTTTGAGTTCTATTACTTATTCAAAACCATAAACTTGTTTAGTGGATAATGAGCTGATGTTGCCCAGATCCAGTGCCATCCCCGTTCGAGGTAGGTGGTGGTCGCTCCTGTCTCACTGGCACAGCTCGATTCCTGACATACTGTTGTAGATGACCATTCCTAACATGCTCCTCAATGATATCCCTCAAATGCCTGCAGTCGTTTGTGTTGTGCCCATCCAGCTCATGGAATAGGCAATACTTCCCCGATGCCCGCTCGTATTCAGAAGGCTCTCTCTTTGCCGGCCTTCGATATTGGAGTTGCCCCCAAGTGTCCAAATAAATCCTTTCTAGAGTCTCAGTTAAATCTGTGTAAGAAGAAACTTTGACTTCCTTCGAGGTTTCTTCGAAGTGCCACCATTGCCATTTATTTTCCTTTTTCCTTTATCATCTTTACTTGGATCCTCGAAGGGTGAACCTCCACCCCTCACTACATAAGCTTCAGCCTCTCTCCTTACTCTCTCAGCCTGTGCATCTTCCTGTCTTAGGAACCTTTATGCCTCATGGTAAAATTCCCTGAGATCCCTCGGTGGGTCCCTTTCCAATGATATCTTGAAGTCTGAATTATCCGCGATTCCCGAGACTGCTGCCATCAAAACCATTGACGGATTGGGCCAATCCACTGAGGGTACTGCTGCGTTAAACCTGGTTAAAAAGTTCCTGAGCGACTCTCCCTTCCATTGCTTCATCGATGTCAAGGTCATTACATTCTTGGGTCTGACTATATAGACCCGAAACTGTCTCATAAAATTTTCAATCAGCTCCGTCCATGTGCCGATAGAACCACTCTCCAACTGTCTGAACCACATAGCTACGATATCCATCAAAAACAATGGAAAGCATCGAGCCATGACCTTGTCCAATGCCCCTAATACCTCCACATGCCTCATGTACCTCGTCAGGTGAATGGTGGGATCCGTTCTCCCATCATACATATCCAACATTGGTAGCTTAAAGTCCGGTGGATTCCTAGCTCGCCGGATTGCAGGAGTAAAGGGACTCTTACTCACATCCTCTAAGTCTCTATTTACCAATCCACCTCTCATAGCCCGTCTAACCATTTCCGCTAGTCTGTTGTTGTCGTCAAGCTGAATTCCTTGTCCGTTACCTCTGGTCTGCCCCCCGAGTTGATGAGGAAATTCTGGTACATACTCCTCATCTTGTAGTCCTGCATTCCTGCTGATGTCGGGTTGCACTGCATCGTCTGGTACCCCTCGATGGATTGGTCTAGCATTTCCTGGTGGCATGCCCCCTAGTCAAGATCCATCTAGGTTGGTAGCCGTCTGTTGATTGGGGGCGGCCCCCTGCTGGGCCATTCCCTCTGCTTTCTGGTTGAATGCTTCTGATCCAGCTCCACGGACCTGAGCTCCTCTGTTTTCTGCTTGTGCAAATTGCCTGAGAAGAGCCTGCATAATTTCCTCTTGTCTCTTCAACATCGCTTCCATTTCGTCTCTGGTGATGTAGATGGATGCTTGACCTGCTCCAGCTCCAGAGGAAGCCTCTTGACTTTCCTCCTGATTACTCCTTTCTATCACTTACTTCCTTGCTGATGGCCTAGCCATTGCTCCTTAGAATCCAAGTTTCCAGCTCCAAAATTCCTAAGTGCTTGCGTTCTCGATGAAAGCACCAAAATGTTAGAACCAAAATTGGTCACTAATACCCAAATGTAAATGAAAGCACCAACTAACAGTCACAGGTAACAGATAGAATATATGTAGAGAATAATAATATGAAGAACGGTCGAAATTAAAATGAAAGCAGTAAAGAACACAGATTTTATAGTGGTTTGGCTAACTCCGGCCTATGTCCACTCTAGAAGTTTCCTTTTTATTGATGTTCGAATCAATTACATTTACAAACTGATAGAGTAACCTTTTGCTTTAGAAAATAGAAAGTTAGAGAGCGGAGTCCCGAAGATCCCTTTTCTGAACCCTCATGTGCTGTATTTATAGGCGAATACTGAGTTGCTGGGCCTCCTGAATAGCAATGGCCGAACAAGGTCATTGCCGAGCCATGTATGTCCTTTGTCCCTGACCGAGCGGCATTTGCCGAGCCACCCTGGCAGAGCCGTATCCCATCAATGCCAAGCCACTTGATGCCGATTTATGCATACCGAACGAGGTTGGTTGAAACAAAGAATGCCGAACGAGGTGGTCGTGCCGAACGCACTCATATGCCGAACGAGGTAGCCATGCCAAACGGCATTCGTATGCCGAACGGGTTGCTCATGTCGAACGACCCATTATGCCGAACGATCCATCATGCCGAACGATCCACCATGCCGAACGATCCATCATGCCGAACGTTCCATCATGCCGAACGACCCACCATGCCGAACGACCCACCATGCCGAACGACCCACCATGCCGAACGACCCATTATGCCGAACCGTACTTTCTGAACCAAAACACCTCACCAATGTCGAGCGGCATGATCTTATCATAATGCCGAACGACTTCTAACTTTCCTGACCGAACCAAATTTCCTAGACCTAAATTATAGTCGATCCATCTTTATCCAATCCAATTTCCATTTTCCAAGAGCGTTGCGTCATCCATCCATCCAGTCGACAAACTCCATCGTACACAAGCCTCGACGACCGAGCAGTTGATAATGTTAAATCCGCTTGTCCGTGGCCTTGCTAAAAGGTAGGTTAACAATTGAATTTCAAGTTAGGATGCTTTTAGAGCTCAGGAGACGAGTTGGGTGGCAGAGACGTATTGCACGTACTTGGTTATATTCCGCTGTGTATTGTATGCTTTATGGACAACAGTTGAGGACAAGTTATTATAACTGTTTAGATTTATTTGTTGATGTTTGTACTCTGATAACTTGTATGTATGTTAACAATTACAGTTTTTCTTTCATAAAATTCTGTTATTATATATTATATTTTGTCTACTGCGATTGTGAGATTCTGTGCTGTTATTTTTGTTTCTTATTCTATCTTTTTTCTTCTAAACCCTAAAAGCCTGGTATTCCAGCACTCGTTTGCTCGACACTCTATATAGTGAACGTATTAGTGTCAATTTTCGGCAGTCGAAAAATCACCCGACTGTTACATTCAAAATCAAGACAATAAAATTTCGGGATGTTACACTTATTTATTCATTTAACTGTCTAATAATATCGGTCCTAGTCAAATGTGGTGGTCTAACAAACACATATTCTAGATTGACTTTTGAAACTGGAGTAACCTCTTTCAAGCATCTTGGGTTGGATGCCAGATTCATTTGACTCGGACCGAGCATTTGCACGATGCACGTCTACTAATGAATTATCTTGTGTCCAAATCCAGGATAACTTTGGATACACTTTCAATTCTTTCCTATTTAGTACTTAGGAGAGAAATTTTTGTATCAAACCACTGGAGAGCTTCATATACCAAGGGATCCTCACGTTTGGGAGGAATATGACAATAGGATCACAATATCTCATGTTCTTTTGGTTGGTTTATACCTTATAGAGTTAGGAGTATATCCTAGAGGCAATTCTGTAATTTCTTACATGTATCTAATTTGATAACCAATCTTGTTTATAATAAATGTGTTTTTCCTTTTATTATATACTTGACATATTGTGATATGTTGATTAATTATTTAATTTAAATATATTAAATAGAAAATACTTAGAATATATGTTATGTGACAATAATTATAATGTGTTGTAATCATGAAACATATATCACATTAAAAATAACATGTTATTTTAAACATTCCTAGTCAAGGTGTTTCGAAAAATCTATTGAGACCATAGTACATAATGCTCTCCAAACGTTGAGTAGTGTATTATTCATTCTTTATTTATTTTAGAAACACAAGAAAACTCCACCAACCACGGTAGTGGTTGGTCACCTTTGTTAGGAAAAGAGGAAAATAAATCAACTCAAGAACAAAACCTTAAATTTTAAGTAAAGAAGAAGATATTTTAATCAAGTTTTTATAATCTTTGTAGGTAATACTTACCTTAGTTACCTCCAAACATGTTTTTATTCGAATTTAATATGGTTGGGATGTTTTGAATATTGATGAACTTGTTTTAATGAGAACGAATATTTTATATACTTGTTTCGAAATAAAATGACATAATTAAAGATATGATTTAGAGTAAAACATTTATTAATCATCTCCAAATATTTAAAGTTTTAATATAATGTTTTAACATTTAAAAAAACGTGGGTTTTAACATTAAGTGCAAAAAGACAATATTAGGTATAAACTAATAGTTAAATAAGTTAATTTTTATTATTTGTATCTAGTTTTTTTTATTAAAGGTTAGTAAAGCTATCCTTTAATTTATGTGAATTTACTGAAATTTTCCTATCATTTTTCGAATTACCAAGAATTAAATAGTGAGGAAGAAAATACTTAGCTAATGGAAATAACTAACGAATGTAATTAATTAAGGCTAAATCAAGGAAACAAATTTTGACCACCTTACAAGAATCCTACCATGCAAATAAAGTAACAAATAAGTAATTGAAATTACACGCGTAGAGACTTTGTTAAAAAGTAGTTACTTTGGTAAGGAAAATATCAGTTTTCCACTTAATTACAAATCCGCTGCCAAATTCACGATAACTTTATAATGACGCATACGATAGCTAAAATAAGACACATGATAGCTTTAAATCGAGGCATACGATAACTTAAACAAAACTTGCGATAGTTAACATAGCCTATAAGTTACATCTATGAAAACCCGAAGTTAGACTTTTGATAGTTATATATTATGATTTACGATAGCCTTAAATCCTAGGTGCACGATAGCTCTAAATGTGATTCAAGTTATCCCCTTGGATGACTCGCTGTATCTTTGTACTGTGACTTTGAATAGCTTTACACCTGGAATGACGATAGCCGTTGCATTTGAGACTTACGGTAGCTAAGCGTGCAGTTGCTTTAAATTCACGATAGTTAGGCAAATCTTTTTTTTCGGGCAAATCTTTTTTTTCGGGCAAATCTTTTTTTTGGGCAAGGCCAGCAGGTTTTTATAGTGGACCGTCCACTTTTATTATAACAAAGTAATAAATACATATAAGAACTAGGAGTAAGACCGATTACCTAAACTACTAATTAGGACTAATCTAGCTTATAGCACAAGAGTTAGGCAACATGCCTAAACTATAGAAACAGTTTTTATAGTGGTATGACCACTATCGACTCACCTAAGAGAAACTCCCTAAATCAATATTATAACTCATGGCATCACCACACAAGGTGAGCATAACACATGAGCAGACTCACATACAAACCAACAAACACACCATGCCGGGTGAAATCATGTCAACGGCCGCAAAAGTCACCAATAACTAACAAAAAATATAACATTTGCAAACAACTGATGCAAATCCAGCAGCTCACAAGGAGGCAACAACCAAAATAGACATAGATGCTAACCAGAGCAACTAGAGTCAAACAAAACGCATGACCCCAAACCCAAGCAAAGACAAGCAATAACATTCCATCGCACAACACGACAACCAATCGGTATAAAACTAACCACCGTTGCAAAGAAATTGCAGAGGCCAAGAATGAAGTGGTGAGAAAACGACATGGAGAGCGGCTGCCAACAGTTCAAACGCGAAAGGAGCAGGCAATGATTAACAGCCAAACACCAGAACCCAAAGAGAATCCCAAACATCACCACTAGGAAAGCAGACAACAAGACCACAGTGGAAGCTAGATAGCCTCATCACCAACACCAAAACTATCAACAAGCGAATTCCAGAACTTTCCACGCCAAGCCGATCCCAAAAAGCCACGTGAAAACCTAGTCAAATTAGACTAGGCGACGAAGCAGGCAAAGGGAACCACCACAACAGGGAAGCAAAAGGGTAAGACGCTCAGGATAAAATTAGACCGGGAGAAGAGATAAATGCGTCCAACAGGTGGCTACCACCAAAATCAAGGTGGATTTGAAGGAAAATAAATGGAAAGGAAAAAGGGCTTTTGGTAAGTGGTGAAAGGAGAAAACTAACAACGGCGAGGAAAGCTGGGGCCGGGGGAGAGAAGAACGATGAAAGCAAAAGGAGAGAATGGATGAGAAAAGGAAAGAGAGAAAAAAAGTGAGGTGGCTGGGAGTGCATCCCTAGCCCCTATGATGGGAGAAAGCTCTCTAATAACAAATCTTAATATCACTTGAAGATACAATCAAACAATTGAAATTCTTTTGCAAATTCAAAGTATCCATTTATAAAAATTATCAAATCTTAGAATCACTTAAAATTAGAATCTAAATAATAAAGTTCATTTACAAATTTGAAACGTCCGTCTACAAATAATACCAAATCTTAATGTCACTTAAAAATAGGTAACAAATAAACTTGTATACAAATTCAAAACGCACATCTACAAATACTACCAAATCTTAGTATCACTTAAAAATAGGCTCTAACAAATAAACTTTCTTTAAAGATTCATTCTTTATTAATTAATAATATAAATAAAACATCAAAATCAAAAAAATTAGATGTTGCAACTTAGAAATAAAATTCAAACCATTAACAAATGATTTCGACACTAAAATATGCTAGAATATTTCTATAAATTATTTTCGCTTGAATATGCTAAACACATAAAATTTGCAGAAAAACGATTCATGCGTATCATCATCATAGGTGAAGTGTGTGCTGTAACAGTAGTATATGTAAAAAAAAATAGGTTTTATATGTTTTAAAACATGAATTCAAAATTTTGAAGAGTAACTTTAAATTAAGGATATATAAAAATAGGTTTGTGATTCGCCTTAAAATCCATCTATAAATTTTGAATCAAAAATACATCTAAACATATGCAAGCAATAGTCAAAATAATTTACACACAAAATCAACAAACATATAAAACATTGAACCTATTTTGAAAGTGGTTTTAATACTTATATTTTTGTATGTAATAAATTGTAAAATTATAATAATTATATAAAATTAGTTGCCTATCAATTTTTTTCTTCATAAACATCGATTTCTAACACAATAACAAAACTAAATCGAACAACTTAGGCATATATAAATTCGTTAAAGATTGGGATCTGAACTATACAGACAAGGTGACCAAATAATCAAAGCAGATATAGCATGTACATGATCTAGACTGTATAAATATCATATATCTCCTAATCGGATAAAATTAGAGAATTACCTTACAGATGTAGCCAAATATCTCAACTTGAACAAATAATAAAGTATTTCATTAAATTGACCTTTTACAATGATCTAAAACACCACCTTTGTATTTGTTTACTTGATTTTATTTTAAATTATTTCTAGATATATTTTTCATCCATGAGGATATGATTTTCGTCCTTGAGGGTAATGGAGAGGAGAGAAAGAAAAGTGAATTGCCAGGAGAGTAAAAGAAATGGATGAAAGAGAATTTGTATTAAATGAATTATTGAAACCTTTCAATTCCTTCTTTTAAACCTTCCCTATTTAATTCCTCATCTAATCATCTCCCCCTTCATCGTGGATCTCCAACCATAAAAGTTCCACATGGGCACCTCAAAAATTTCCAAAACCATCTAGCAATTAATCCATTTAAATCAAATTTAAATATTCTATCAATATCACATATCGATACACGAGTGTATAACCTTTATATATGCGCTTTGTTAAATACTAATAATATTCAAATAAAATTTAGTAATTAATATTTTCTAAATATTAATTAATTTACAATAATTATAAATTAATTGAATCATGTAGTTTTTTAGAGTATTCATCATTACGATTGCACAACTCAAAGGTGTAAATTCAGTCAGCGGTTGTATTAAATAATTTTAATATTAGCATTCAAATATCACCTGCTAGTAGTGTGACATTTTGGCTAAGGTTATTGCTTACACATCTTTCCAATAAAATTCAATTTTACTATTATAAGCAGTGCCGAGTAGTAACGATTAGTTAGATTAATCCTCTTCGTCGTCACCATATCATATTTGGACTTATAGAATTTAGTTTTGGTCAAAATTCTAACATCATCCAACTTGAGTAGTCCAAATACAAAATTCTTGGTTCAATAATAAAAATTATTATTATGTGTATCGCTTTGGCTAGAGATTTTTACTTTGATTTGACTACACTCGACCGTGATAGTGTTTTCTTCTAATGATGGATTCTAATGCTGAGGAGATGGATTCTCTATTGAATAGTGTTTCGCTTCTAATGATTCAACTCAAACCCAACTATAGTCGTTCAATGGACACCATGCCATGATTTAATTGTAGTCAAAGTGGAGTGTCCAAATTGAAGTTCAATAGTATTTTTAAGTTGAAATATTTTATCGCCTTTATGGTTCTTTCTCACAGACACATGTTTCCACTGAAGTTTGACTGAAATTCAAACTGTTTGATTTTTCTATCAAAATAATTTCCTGACTCCAATGCTTAGTGACTGATACATCCATATCATTTCTTGGATCATATTTAATAACCTAAAAACTTATAATCGATCCCACTAACTTCGAGATGCTTTGGTTATTGAGTGTAAACAAGATATTCTAAATTGTTTTTTAGAATTTTTGTTTCAACATATACCAAAACTCCAAGTCGTATCATCCGATTTTTTTTTGAGTAAAATCCAAGTTATATTAAGTATGTCAAATGATGAATCTTTTACATTAATCTCAGCAATTGAAATTTAGGATGGTATTCTATCAAAGTACCTGATCAAATTCCAACTACATTAGTCTTATTCTCGGAGACACTTTTAAGACCAATAGATCGTATCCCATTGGGTATAACTACCTAAAATATGTTTCAATACCATACTTGAAATCTACTAAGGATTTCACATTGTACCATATGGAAGAGTTGATACTCTTGATGGTTTTATTGACAATCGAAGGAATTCTATTCTTAACATTGCTAAAAAAAATCATAGTCTCTCTTTAATATGCAAGAATTCTTATCAAACATTCTAACGCATTGTGTCTATTTTGGTTTGGCTAATTTCATTTCATCTTATATGATCTGTATTATCTTTAGATTTTATCTAAATTCATACTGCCAATAATTTCTCAAAGAATTTCTTTTGTTACGTAGTTGGTGTTTCTTGAAATAATAATTGTTTCTCGGTGTAGTGCAATATGTTTTCATAAATAATTTAATGAATTACCTGCATATATGTATAAAATTCATTTGTTTTTTTATTTCTACTCAACCTATATATTCATAACATAAATTAGGCAATCGATATTAATTGGTCCTAAACTCTGGGGTGATCTACACAAGATCCATTTTGAATATTATGCAAAGTCTCTTAACTCCCACAACCCATCAACATCTGACTTAGGATATTTATGGGATTCTTATAAACGTTCATCTTATATGATCTTGTAATCTATTCTTTAGGTGAAATTAAATTTTAACCTTATGTACTTACTCTTAAGTACATGACCTTATAGAAAGCAGTTAACTCAACTTCAGTCATCATCAATCGTACTTTGTACAACAAAGTCCGATTACTCCTTATCGATACATCATTATGCATCATAGGGACGAGTGACTTTTTAAATTGAATCTTATTCAATTTTATGTAATCTTGGAACCCTTTCCAATATGTTCACATATTTAATCAAATCATGTGTTTATTTTCTTTGCATGTTTTGTTTTTCTACTTCCGTTTTAATTTTATGTGTAACGACCCGTCATTTTGACCATTGAAAGTCGACACCGAACATTACCACTATGTTCAATTATCACGCATCTAATCGAAAAAAGGGCACATTATTAGGATAAATAAAAAAAGAATAGAGGATAGAGAGAATCAAAATCTCACAGCGGAATCGATGACATATATAATGTAATAAGGATAGTAGAACCGTCCCTACAAAAATACAGAGTATACAAGAGTTAAAATAAACCTTATCAGCTGGATATGTAAAAAATCTTGACCCAACAAATGCTGATAAGGATACTATATAATATAGTGGAATATAAAATACCACGATAGGTGAATCTCCAGCTTCCCTCCAAGATCTTCATAACACCAAGGAAAACTTAGGAAATTACTCGGTCCGACCCAAGCATTATAATAAAATAACACTTGGATCAGTCTAAATTACGAGCGTGAGACAACTTAAATAATGATAAACATATAAAAATTCTGTAAGAGCACTCCGCTAATGCAGAATGGATTTTCATCTCACAAGAATAACATCCATGCAGGCTAGTGTAGAAATAAATGACAGGAAACAATCTAAATAAGAATGGGCATAAATAATATTAAAACTAGACTCGATAGAATGGAAATAGTCTAAACAAAATCCAAACTGGACAGAATGGATAAATCAAGATAATAGTCCAAACATGATAGGATGGACAAAATAAAGTAACCGTCCAAACTTGATAGAATAACTACCTAAACATCGCGAAGAGTGGTTGACTTCTCTTGTGGTAATTTAAAGATAAATAGATTCAAGGATTCGAATCAAAATAAGGTAATGAAAATTTCTAGCAAATGACTAGAAAGGTGCACCCTCTTGAAGTATACCTCTAGTAATATACTTCTGAGCTCGGACACGTATTGTGTGACATTTCTCGGGAACCTTCAAGCTGGACCCCACTAAATATTACCGAGAATTCGAATATTTTACATCTAAATGTTAACCGTTTTTGCGTAACAGTACACAATAATCTAGAGAGATGTGAAATACCCTAATGGGAGCAACTCTACATAGCTTGGCCCCCCTTTCGAGCTTTTGGTTCAATCACTTTCGAAAAAAGATAACAAAGCTCAAAAAGCATCAAATCATTTTTTAAGGTGTCGATGCACCATGCAGAAAGCTGAATTCGATCATTAATAAATCAACTATCTAGGATAATTAAAATGATCATATATGGAAACTAAATATCATATGTTTATCACTACTCGTTGATTACAAATAAATGTTGTCCTCAATTGAAAATGAAGCCAGGCAAGCTGAGATAGTGTTACCTCTATTAATTGCCTTGATGATATTTTTAACCTTTGAGATAGAAATAAGTGCAACCATCAATATTCAGCGTTAAAAGAATAACTAGATCCTTTTCATATAAGCGATATCGATCACGGAACTACTTTTCCATAACCAAAATCAAACTTTAACTTTTTAAAATTGAACTTGTGCTTTATTTACATATTGCAGTATTGGTAACACCCTTTTACAAATATCCTTTCAAAAAATTCTTTTATGAGACAAAATTTATAATACTAAGTGTATTAAAACAAGGATAAAAAATAAATGTCGTTAAAACATTGGTTATTGTAAACAAAAAACATTTATAAATAATTCCTTTTAAAAGAATTTTCTCATTTATAAACAATTATTTATACATTTAAAACAATTTTTATTGTCCCAAATGATTATAAAGAAATATAAATACCTTTTAAATTTAAAAAGTATTAGATAATAAATCACATTTATATTCTCATTTAAAATACGTTAATTTTAAATTGTTAATATTTCCAAACACCTTATAACATCGGTAAATTATCTTTAAAATCTTTATAAACTATTTAAGTTAATTTAATTTAATCATTTTTATTAAATCAATTAATTAACTTTAAATATCATTATTTAATAAGATTTATTTAATTTAAATAATCATTAGTTGAAATGAATCTCATCTCAAACCTCATTAATTAAAATGATAAGTAAATTTTAAATGCCATTAATTAAACAATTAATAAAGTTTGAATAATCATAAATTAATTGGATTAACTAAATTCCAACCTCATTTGTTAAAATGATAACTAAAACATCATTTGTTAAAATGATTTATTTAACTATAAAACATCATTAATTAGAATAGTTTACTGAATTCCGAATACCATCGGTTAAAACAATTTGATAAATTTAAAAAAAATCATTAGTTACTTTTAAATACAATTAATGAAATTATTATTAATTTCAATTATCATTAACTAAAATAATTAATTAAACTCATGTAATCATTGGTTAAAATGATAAATTAAATCCAATCTCACTCAAATAAAAAGATAACCAATTTTAAACACCATAAATTAAATTGGTTAATTAATTTCAAAATCATTAGTTAAAATGATTAACTAATTTAAATTATCACCATCAAAATGATTAATAAATTCTAACATTCTATTTAGTGAAATCATAAGCTCAAGTTCAAAAACATATGATAGGGTTTCGGGATGAAATTTAACAAATGAGGATATAGTGAAATTGCTAAAACGACACTTAACAAATAGATGGAATATTATGATTTATTTTATTAACTATCAATAAGGATGTATATAAATAATTATTAGTGAGAAACCCCATAACATCCCCCACTTTGAGGCCCAAAACTAACGTCTACGGATGCTGTAGTTCTCTATAGTTAATAATTTTCGGTGACCAAATGTGGTAATGTTGTTCAGAGAAATATAATTAATACAAAATACTCCAAGAGTGACATATGATGATGCCCCCTTACTTGATTCGAGTCTAAACATAGGCAATTTAACAAATTTTCAATTACATCCAAAACACAACAAAATCAAACAAAAAGAACTCCTAATAGCTAGCTTGCCTTCTGCACGTCTCCGAAAGTTTATTCGTCTAAAGGAGAACCTGAAAACCTTAACTCTCAAACTACTCAAAATCAATCGAGCACCTTAGAGTTTAAGGGGAAACCATAAACATCAAGTCAGACAAAAATCCTGATGTGAATAATAACCTATTGTCTCGAACCATATAGATATCTAGTGAGACTACGCCGCTTAGCGGAATAGGTTCCCCTCACGAATATCTCAACCCAATTTAACTAACTATATACTGTGCACCTGCATCCACAATGGTTAAAGCATAACATAATATAATATATCGTGATGATATGTAACTTACAATATGCTCTGGATTACCCATCCCCATTTAGCTGACTATTTGTCTCAGTTCACAGTTTCTAGGTTCATTATTAACCTATTAATTTTCATGGCTGACTAATAACCTGTTCCAAGCTCACGAGATATCTGTCTGGTTTCATAGTTTTCATAGAATCACTAGGAACCTATTGGTATTTACCGACAACTTTGTCCAATTATAGTTTTTATGGGTTCACTATGAACTTATTGGGCCCTTCAATAACTTCCTTCATGCTATAGTTTTCATGGGTTGACTATGAACCTATTGACCTCTTTCAATATCTTGTCCAAGTATAGTTTTCATGAGATCATTAAGAACCTATTGGCTCTCTGCCAATAATTATCTCCATACATAGTTTTCATGGGCTTAATAAGAACCTGTCTAAACCAACAACCTTTAATCAGTCTTTGGACATTCCATATTCTGGTCAACCTGACCTCCTAGATGCAATTCTACTCACATAGGAATTAACTCATACATAACCGGGTTAACCTATTTGGTTATTCTTCCCTTAATATCCTAAAATGTAGTTATGAGTTAACAATAAAGTGAATATGTTTAAAGAAGAAGCACACATGATAACTGATCATAACATAATAATATAAATATTTATAGTTTCATATCTTTGTCATCATTTTTAAACGAAACATGGTTAACACCCTTAACTCATTACCTTCAGCAAGGAAAGCCTCTTCGAAAACTCTAAAGTTGAATGCCATTTCCAAAAGCTCTATCATATTGCTAAGGGTTTAGCTTTAAAAATGAGATTGGGTTCTTTGTTTTGAAAACTAAGTCTTTCGAAATCTTATATCCTCTCTTTCGTAGCCATTGAAACATACCTTTCGTAAGTATTCAAAATTTCTTTTCAATACACTTTAATATACCTTTTGAAATACTTAAAACCTTCCTTTTGAAAGCATTGAAATCTTCTTTTCGAAACTATTAAGACATACCCTTCGAAAGTATTAAAGCTTATCATTTGAAACCACTTAGTTCAAGCAGAAATTTATAGAAGTTTAGCTTCGAAACCATTTGAAAGTATCTCTTTCAAAATCATTGGGTTTAACCTTAGTTACGACTTCTAGGTCAAAGTGAACATAAGCGAAAGTAACTCTTTCAAAAACATTAGTCTCCAAGTAAAAGAATTTGAGAAACCGATGCCTTCGAAACCACCCTTTCGAAATCAATGTTCTTTAAGTAAAATAATTAGAAAAAGGATAGCTTCAAAACAACCTTTCGAAACCATTGCCTTTGAAATATTCAATATAAATGACTATAGGGACCCTTTCAAAAGCATTTGGAAGTGATTTGAGTAGTAATAAAACAAAAGCTTCCCTTTCAAACTCATTGTTAGAAGGATATAATGAAAAACGGCCTTTAACCAATTCAAAAGGAATGAAGATGGCAGCTTGGTTTTGACTAGGTTCAAAAGCACTACCCTTTTAAAAGCTCCCTTTTCAAAACTTAATATGTGAATACTCGATCGAAAGCTACTTTTAAAACAAAGGCAAGCGCTAGTCCATGCAATAGCTATTTAAAAGTAACTTCAAACCTTACCAAAGCTTCTTGGAAAACAAGCGACAACTCTTTTAAATGCTTCCTAAACAACACTTTCAAAAACTTCATAATAAACAAAGTAGTTGGCATCTTTCCCATGGAAAGCCAGCTTTCGACATCATCCCCTTACTCGTTTCTCCAATACACTACATACCAACTATTTGATATTATGTGTATTGGTTTTGAATGGGTTCTAAAGGCCTACTGGCCATGGTTTCGGAAGCGAGCAATTGGAAGTGGCGTAAGGTAAATTATATAAAAAAAGATTTTATGCCTTATAAAATAACTTCTTTTCATATAACTTGCCAACTTATCAAAATATAATTGGTTGCTATTTCCTTTTTCAAAAATCCTTTTTTCTAAAAAAGCTACCAAATATATCAACTAATAATTAGAAATATTTTAGCAATGAAACCCTTCCAGTTAACAAAATAATTAAGACATTTAAGTCCTCAAACTTAATTAATTTAATTTCCATAGTAAATTACCGAGCAAAAATCCCCAAAAATCATTTAATTCACCTTTAATGTGTTTACTAACACATATAAATTTCAAACGCAAGATACTTTATATAATTACCGTAATTAATTTTTAAACCCAAATTATCTATTTTTTCCATTCAAAATTCATAATAAATTATCCGTAGCTTGGATTATTATGAAAATTTACACGTATCTCAGAAATAATGTTTTACGTTGTTAGTCACTATGCATTGGATATATTATGGCCAAATATATAGATACATAGTTGACGTGCAAAAATCGCAGCAACAGCAATATAAATATAACAACAACGCGAATAAATAGAAAAGTAAAGCAAGAAGCAATCTGTGACGACCCAAACTCGATGTCCGATAAACGACATCAAATTCGCATCGCCGGAGCTTATAACAACAATTAGATGAATATAAAACAGCGGAACAAAATCAATATCATCATAGTTACAACATCAACATAATATCCATACTACAACAGAGTATATAATACATACACCACAACTCCAAATACAACATCATGATAATACAACAGTGATCATATGTCCAAAAGTCCTCAAATGAGAGAGGTGATAACGAACTCCCAAAAGCTAAACACCTGAAATCTCCAAAAGCTCCTAAGATATCTCCAAGATAAGAGCTCCAAAATACAGCTTACTCCAAAATACAGAAACCTGCTACTAGGCTGCCCGTGTGGAAATAATGGGCACCCAGAGTTTAGGAAAGAAAACAATAAACTCCGGATCAGTCATGGGACTGGTATGAGTAAACAAAAAAAACAACAGTTACTTTTAAAGAACAAGATTTATAAAAGAATTTTCGGTATGCTTTTAAAAATGGGGCTACCATAAGACCTCCCACCACACACACAATGCAAACGCAGAATTGGGGGAGATTTCTTCATATGATAGTCAAATATGCTTGATACGAGAAAAGAAAAGAATTCTTTGATATTATTACTAGTGCATAGTGATATAAATCATTTCGAAAATAGAATATTAATCTTAGTCAACATAAGACCATTATCGCATGCCTACTATGGCTACCATGTTTTGTGGCAGGTTACCACCACGCTGCATGACAGGTTTTACAACTAAAACCATACAGGGCTCGTATTGTTTCTTTGGATTTCCAGCGAATGGTCAGGCCAAGGAACTTCCCATTGCCACATGGAAACGCCTCTGGAAAGACGCCCCGAGAACCTAACCGGATCTCTGCCAACACAAGGCCGGGTTACCCTTCAAACTGGGTAACAACTGACACGAGTATGCTATCTCCCGGTTGTAACCAACCTTTAACCGGGGCCCCAGCAACAAATCAGAAAGTAACACACATATATATCTGCGATATCAACATAAGTTAAGTATCTGGGCTCCATACCATGATACCACTTCTATCCAGAAGGAAATGCACATACCCTAAGGGGTGCTACCCCCAATAACCTTGCTGCATCTTTCCTGTTTCGACCATTTCGGGGTGTGAGGCTCGACGAAGTCTCGTCCACAAAGCCACGCTTTGGTACAAAGCCATGCTTTGGGTCAACAAATGATCAAAGTAATGATCACAAAGATAAATGGTCAAACAAATGATCATATCACAAATGATCAAACAATGATCATTTCACAGCAACACTCAGCATGTCACATTACCAAATTGGGAATATATCGCTGATAACAATCAAATACATAACCTCTGAGCTCGTACGTCTCAGAGAAGGGTGTTAAGCTAAGAGAATAAATTCTCCGCCGCCAACGGAAATATATTTGAAAGAAATCTGTTTTATATCTCAATTTGTAATGTTAGACATACAATCCATACAAGTCTGTTCTGGGTTCGAATAGAACCGAAGGCACTTCCAAAGAAGTCCTTGCAATCCGGATATCCACAATCCCGATCGGACTTTCTATCACTTAGGAAATCTCTATACCGTAGCTACTCGGTGCAGAGACAATCGATAGGTCAACCTATCGCTCTCGCAAATACCCGGTCTTCAACACCGGTCTTCAACACCGGTCTTCAAATGCTATCCATAACGTCGAATCATATATTCGAAATGGGTTATACGACACAAAGGTCCTTTCCCGACTAATTCGAATAGTGAGTGTCAAATTTTAAAACATGTGGATGTCATTCACGAATATTCACAGATTCGATGTGGGTTTCGGATAACCAACTGAAATCCGATTCCCTGTCGCATCGAAGTTTAAATGCCATTTTACGGGCAACAGGGTTTTCACATCAATACAGAACGAATCACAATCACAATGCAGTACTTGGCAATTTATATAACACAGCATCACAATCATAAAAGAAATATCAATACAGCGCACAACAATAGTTAATTTATCTTCAAATGCGGTTTAAATAAATTTACCACAAAAATTATTTTTAAACCAATGATAAGAATTTGAATAAATAATTTAAATCTAAATTAACTCGATTAATTGTTTCCAAATTAACAAATTCTTACTTACTTAAATTTATTTAAATACTTGATTGTTTATAAATCCATTTAATTAAAAGTTTGTAAATCATTCTTAATTTCTTTTCAAAACCATTGATTAATAACAATTATCTACCTTAACTATCATTTTAAATCTTCTTTATACCTTAAAAATCAATTTATTGTTACATTGGAATTTTAAATGTAAATTAGATTTATCTGTTTAACTTAAGTTAATTTCTTAATTTATTACTTAACCCATTAGTTAATATTTCTTAATTACAAACTATTAACCATTTAATTATAAATAAAAAATTTAACCGCTAATTTATTTGGTTTCCAATTTCAAATTTTAAACTACTTTACAGATTTTCAACCATCTTGCCATTTATTCAAATCAAAGCGGGTATCTTGTATTTTGAACAAAACTGTTTATATTCAAAAACGTTAACCTTCAGCATTAACTAAAACTCGAGTAAACCATGCTTCCTACTCGAGCCAACTCGCGTCCTCTTCTCTTCCTCCCCCGTGTTCTCTTCTCTTCCCAGTTTCTTTTTTTCTTTTTTTCGTTTAAAAAAAAACAGTTTGGGTAAAAATTTAAAGTGTTAACTAACAATTCACTCGAGTCTCTCGTGCACAACATCAAGATTAACTCGAGCCCATCCTCTTTTCTTCCCGTCCCAGTTTTCTTCTTCTTCCTTTTTTTCCCCAAGCTACAAACTACTAAAGCATTTTATTTAAACAAAGCACCCTGACACGCGATCCTCTGTGCAAGTGTACACCACCGCGCCTCCGCTCCAGTGGTCGCCGCGACCTCCAACACGTCACAATTCTTCCCCACACTCGAGTGCGATCTCCAATTCGACGCAAAATTCACGAAATCAAAAAAAACCTGTAGCTCGAAAAGAAACTGGAACGAACCCCCTGTGCAAAAACGCCTCGCCACCCCCAACGACGACCACCTGACACCATGAAACTCCGGCCACACGTCGACCACACCCTCCCCTACCCTCACCTGGAATCGTGTGCTACTCGGTCACTCGTAGGTGATGAAATCACCTTGCTTTCGACCCACTGCAGAACTCCTTCTTAAACCCTACTTTGGGTTCGAACGACAAATCCATCCATTCGAAAAATTATTGAGTATTTTTCTCGTCATTATAGAAGTTCAAACTAGGTTCGATTCAAATTTCAACATTTATCATTAACTCAATCACTGGTAATTCGAAAAATGTGATTTTTGTTCAAAAACTAACTACTCTGTGTATATTAAACTAAAAATCTAAAATTTTGTTTTAAAAATCATAGATTGAAGTATAGATTCAGATTATAATCTTGAATTAATATTTTACAACATTTTATTTTTATCAAATTTTTACCTGGAACCTGTAAAACATGTTTCCAGTGGAAAATTATTTACTGTAGGTTCAAACAACTTTACAAAAACTTGTTTGAGGATTAAAACAACTTGATTTATTTGAAAACCCAAGCTTGTCAGTGATTAAAGCAAATAGACTTCAGTTTTTAAAAACAGATGTAATCCCTGCATGAATGTTTACAGAGAACACAGAGCATCACTGGGATATTATCATACTGAAATATGAACAAAGCAGTTATAATTGAAGTTTAAACTATTTTAAATAAACTTAATATCCTTTAAAAAATCATGTTTACTCACTTGGAAATCTTTGAAAACAGTGACTATATTTTTGTTTTGTTTGGAAATCTGCAGTTGAAACTTCCTTCAGTAAATTGCCTTTCAACTTGTAAGTATAAGGTGATGTCTTCTTTTCTTTTTAACTTCCTGTTCTTTGCTATTTTGTTTTCCTTTTTAAATTTCTGTTCTTTCTCAGTTTGTTGAACGAAATAAAGCAGGGACTATGATGTTTATATATATACGAAGATGGTGTACATACTGCATTGTATAGGTAGGTAGAATACTGCTTTTAATATTGACTAGCCCATGCTGGAGAGTAACAGCATTAATTGCATGCATTAATTGAAGCATGTTACCTTGTAAATCTACAGCATGCCGTGTTTCATGCTTTATGTTTTGATAAGTACTAAATCTTTTTTCATTGATTTGTTTTATTTTTTTATTGAGGCTTGCATACTTTAGTTACCTGGTTTGTATATTCCTTCATTTGTTTACATTGCTATGGTTTACAGCAACTTGTTTTATTCTTTTTTTGCAAGTATTATTTTATTTTTGTTTTTCTAAATGAAAGTGTTTGTTTTAACTATTGTTTTGTTATGTCTATATTTGAATGGAATAAAATTGAGTTCTTATTTAAAGTTTTTAACTATTATTATTTGAATTTCAACTTACTTTTTATTTTATTGTTTAATACAAAATCTTGTTTGTTACTTAATTTATTCATTATTTATTTAAAAACTCAAACTATCAATTATTTATTTATATTAACTTTAACAACATTTTTATTTCTCTTGAAATTCAGTTAATTTAAATTCAAAAGTTCAAATTATTTATCGAAATTAAATTAACTAAATTCTGGAATGTTACATTATCCCCTCCTTAAGAAAATTTCGTCCTCGAAATTGAAAGAGAGAGAAATGCAAACAAATAATATACGAATTCAGAAATAAGGAAATGACTTACAATTTAAGGCGAGATGTCTATTCTGCAATTAGGATATGACTTCTTCATATTATCTTCAGTCTCCTAAGTACAGTCCTTTGGATCGCCACTCCACTGAACTTTGACCAATTTCACAACTTTGTTCCTCAATCGCTTCTCATCACGATCAACAATTTTTATCGGTTCCCTCTTTACTGCTAAGTTAGGAGTGATCTCTAGATCCTGCTGAGCAGCTTCTTCAACAATATCTTCTGGATCGTGCACATATTTTCGAAGATTAGAAATGTGGAATACATCATGTACGCCAAACAACCAGCTGGGTAGCTGCACTCGATATGCTAGAGGACCAATCCTTTCCAGAATAGGAAAATGACCAATATAACGTGGTGCTAGTTTTCCAGTTTTCCCGAATCTCAATACTCCCCGCATCGGAGATACTTTCAGAAATACAGAATCTCCAACTTGAAATTCCAAATTTCTCCTTCGGCGGTCATAATAGCTCTTTTGACGGCTTTGGGCAGTTAATAACTTCTTTCTAATAAAGTCTACCTTCTCAGTGGCTTCTTTTATCATATCCGGTCCAAGAACAAGTCTATCACCTGATTCGATCCAGCATGTAGGTGATCGACATGGACGACCATATAAAGCTTCGAAAGGAGCCATTTCTACACTGGCCTGATAACTGTTATCATATGAGAATTAAACCAGATGCAAATGGTCCTCCCAAGAACCACCAAAATCATGAACACAAGCACGTAGTAGGTCTTCCAGAATTCGGTTGACCCTCTCAGTCTGTCCATCAGATTGTGGGTGATAAGTAGTATTGAAATTTAATTTCGTTCCTAATGCGTCCTGAAATGCTTCCCAAAATCAACTAGTGAAGATCGGATCACGATCACTCACTATACTGCTGGTAATACCATGGAGGCGAACAATTTCCTTTATATATATACCTGCCAAGCTTGCCGCAGTCCGAGTGGACTTAACTGGAATGAAGTGAGCAGTTTTGGTCAAATGGTCCACAATAACCCAAATTGCTTCATTGCCTTTCTTGGTTCGTGGCAATCCGTCGATGAAATCCATCGATACCTGATCCAATTTCCATTTCGGTACTTCCAAAGGTTGAAGTAGAACGGCCACTTTCATTTGATCGCTTTTGATTTGCTGACAAGTAGCACAGCGACTCACATAAATAGATATGTATCTCTTCATCGTTTTCCACCAGAACGTTCTTTTAATATCTCGATACATTTTGTTGAATCCTGGATGGATACTGAGTTTGGACTTGTGGCATTCGTCCAATACTTCACGTTTCAGTTCTGGGATGTCAGGGACACAAATTCTGCCCTTCATCCTTATAACTTCTCTATTATCTGTCTCAAAAGTAGTATCCTCTCCTCGATCTATTCTTCTACGCATTTCTCGAAGAAACTTGTCTTCAGTTTGCTTGTTGGCGGTCTTCTCAAGGAGAGTAGGAGTGATAACAAGATATGCAAGAACAGCATGTCTCCTACTTAAAGCATCGGCAACCACATTGGCTTTTCCCGGCGTATATTGGCTATCTAGGTCATATGATGCCAGAAATTCCAACCAACGTTGTTGTCGCAAATTCAGATCTTTCTGGGTAAAGAGAAACTTCAAAGATTTATGGTCGGTGAATAATTCAAATTTTTCATCTAAAACAAAGAGAGTTTATTAGGTATATTTCTTTAGTTAAGCTAGTTCATAAATTGTTAGGAAAGCTGAAAAGATTCTTACCCAGAAGATAGTGTCGCCAGATTTTTAAGGTGAAAACAACTGCCAGAAGTTCCAAATCGTGCATTGGGTAGTTTTTCTCATGCGGACGTAATTGTCTACTCGCGTAGGCAACTACCTTTCCATTTTGCATTAATACTGCACCTACCCCTTCACCACATGCATCAGTATAGACAGATAAGCCTTGGTTCCCGTTAACGATAGTGAGAACAGGAGCAGTGGTCAATCTCCTTTTCAACTCCTGAAAAACTTCTTCACATTCTGGAGCCCAAATGAACTTTGCATTTTTCATTGTTAGCTTAGTCAATGGGCTAGCCAACTTAGAAAAATCTTGAACGAATTTCCGGTAATAGCATGCTAAACCCAAAAAGCTTCGAACTTCTCTTAGAGTAGTGGGTTGTTTCCAATCAAGAATAGCGAAAATTTTGCTAGGATCTACCGAAATTCCTTCTTCATTAACAATATGGCCAAGGAATTTGACTTCATTGACCCAGAAGTGACATTTGGAAAATTTTGCATATAGAACATTTCTCCTCAATATTTCCAATACGATTTTAAGATGTTCGGCATGCTCTTCTTTAGTCTTGGAATAGATCAAAATATCATCAATGAATACGAGCACAAATTTATTCAAAACTTCCCGAAACACACGAGTCATAAGATCTACGAAGTATGCTGGAGCATTGGTTAACCCGAAAGGCATAACTAACCATTCGTTGAACATATCAGGACCTCTGAAAGCGGTCAAATGGACAAAATCTTGGCAATTCGTAGTTGATGGAATCCTTAGGCTAGATCCATCTTTGAAAAGAAACGAGCGTCGTGCAACTGATCAAATAGATCATCAATTCTGGGCAGTGGAAATTTATTCTTGAGAGTCTGCTTATTGAGATCGCGGTAATCTACACACGATCTCAAAGATCCGTCTGATTTAGCAACAAATACGACGGCTGTGCCCCATTCAGAAACACTGGGTCGAATTAATCCGTTTGTTCGTAGTTCATCAGTTTGATGAACCAATTCAATCTTTTCCCTGGGTGCCATCCTGCGACTTGCGTGAACAACAGGACGAGCATTGGGTACAAGATCAATTCAGAATTCTATTTCTCGGTGAGGAGGTAAAGATTTCACTTCTTCAAATACGTCGGAAAATCCCGAACAACAGGTATAGACTGCAAAGTGGGTTCAAGATATCCCAAGGTGTACATCAATCTATCTCTCCTTGGACTTGGATCCTCACAAGAGATTTCAATAAAATTTCCAAGGTTCGTTTGGACTAAAACTGTCCGATTATTACAATCCAATATAGCCTCGTACCTCGATAACCAGTTCATACCGAGTAAGATTTCAAATTCATTAAATTCGAGGACAAAACGGTTGATAGGAAATCGATAGCTAGCATATGAAATAGGAACTCTCTTACAATATGAACAAAGATTTGCGGGACCTCCAACCGCATTTTTCACGCAAATAGGATCGTCAACAAAATTAGTTTTAAGTCCCAATTCATTTACTGTTTGTTGAGAGATAAAGCTATGTGAAGCTTCTGTGTCAAATAAAACTCTAACAGTTCTATTATTAATAGTAAGGTTACCTTCCAAAACCCTTTTTCCTTTATTAGCTTTTGAAGTTGAGGGGTCCTTCTTTATCTTATAAACTTTTGCCACCTGCGCTGGCTTCATTACTGGGCAATCTTTAACAAAATGTCCCGGCTTGTGACAATTGTAGCATTCTTTAACTCCTCTAACAGTTTCTTGCTTCTTCGGTTTTGGGCAGTTATTTGAATAATGGCCCTTCTCTTTGCAGTTGTAACAAGTGACATTTTCTGCCGCGCTTCCCTGAATGCTCTTCTTCTTCTCGTTGCCTTGCCAAGGTTTCTTGCCTCCAAATTTCCGCTTTTTCCAATTTTGATTGCCTGAATTACCTTTCTCTTCCGGGGCTTCTTGCACATCAAGGGTAGCGTATCTATACCCCATATCTACTAAATCTGAAAAAGATTCCTTTACGTGGCCCGTCATTCTTTCATGGAATTTCTGGTTCATTCCACGGATAAACCTTTCATTTTTCTTACGAGGTGTGTTTAACAATTCCGGACCAAACCGAGATAGTTCGCTGAATTTATTTAAGTATTCTTCAAACGACAAACTTCCTTGTTTCAAATCCAGAAATTCTTGATACATTCTGGAAATTCCCGCCGACGGCATGTAACGTTTCTCAAACACTTCCTTAAAACGATCCCAAGTAAATACTTCCTCGGGTTCATCTATAATGATGGTTTCCCACCAAGCTGAAGCTTCTCCTTGGAGTTGCCAAGAAGCTATAAGTCTCTACTGCTCGTCCTGCAGTTTTAGCCCTTTAAAAATCTTCTCACACGATCTTACCCAAGCTTGAGCCTCAATAATTGACTCCTTACCGGTGAACGGTTTGCCACCAAGCCTTTCGAACTTCTTATATAAATCAGCCAAGTCCGGCTGCTGCTGAATATCTATTACTGCTTCTGCAGCTGGGGGAATTTGATTAGGTGTTGCGGCATTCCCTTGACCCCTAGCTCTTCCTCTGCGTCCACTCATTTTCACTATCTGAGATTAGTAAGAAAATTGATTTAGATATACAGACGAGATATCTTAAGGAATACCAGCAGTAAAAAGAAATAGACTAAGAAAATTTAAAGTTTCAGTATTGGTTATACTCATTCTAGGGTATACTTCACCCTATCTCTAATGAGCCATCTAATGTGTTATACTCCGTAGCTAAAGTTCTTACTCAACCAACAGCTTTGATACCACTTGTGATGACCCAAACTCGATGTCCGATACACGACATCAAATTCGCATCGCCGGAGCTTATAACAACAATTAGATGAATATAAAATAGCAGAACAGAATCAATATCATCATAGTTACAACATCAACATAATATCCATACTACAACAGAGTATATAATACATACACCACAACTCCAAATACAACATCATGATAATACAACAGTGATCATATATCTAAAAGTCCTCAAATGAGAGAGGTGATAAAGAACTCCCAAAAGCTAAACACCTGAAATCTCCAAAAGCTCCTAAGATATCTCCAAGATAAGAGCTCCAAAATACAGCTTACTCCAAAATACAGAAACCTGCTACTAGGCTGCCCGTGTGGAAATAATGGGCACCCAGAGTTTAGGAAAGAAAACAATAAACTCCGGATCAGTCATGAAACTGGTATGAGTAAACAAAAAAAAACAACATTTACTTTTAAAGAACATGTTTTATAAAAGAATTTTCGGTATGCTTTTAAAAATGGGGCTACCATAAGACCTCCCGCCACACACACAATGCAAACGCAGAATTGGGCGAGATTTCTTCTTATGATAGTCAAATATGCTTGATACGAGAAAAGAAAAGAATTCTTTGATATTATTACTAGTGCATAGTGATATAAATCATTTCGAAAATAGAATATTAATCTTAGCCAACGTAAGACCATTATCGTATGCCCACTATAGCTACCATGTTTTATGGCAGGTTACCGCCATGCTGCATGATAGGTTTTACAACTAAAACCGTACAGGGCTCGTATTGTTTCTTTGGATTTCCAACGAGTGGTCAGGCCAAGGAACTTCCCATTGCCACATGGAAACGCCTCTGGAAAGACGCCCCGAGAACCTGACCGGATCTCTGCCAACACAAGGCCGGGTTACCCTTCAAACTGGGTAACAACTGACACAAGTATGCCATCTCCCGGTTGTAACCAACCTTTAACCGGGGCCCCAGCAGCAAATCACAAAGTAATACATATATATATCTGCGATATCAACATAAGTTAAGTATCTGGGCTCCATACCATGATACCACTTCTATCCAGAAGGAAATGCACATACCCTAAGGGGTGCTACCCCCAATAACCTTGCTGCATCTTTCCTGTTTCGACCATTTCGGGGTGTGAGGCTCGACGAAGTCTCGTCCACAAAGCCACGCTTTGGTACAAAGCCATGCTTTGGGTCAACAAATGATCAAAGTAATGATCACAAAGATAAATGATCAAACAAATGATCATATCACAAATGATCAAACAATGATCATTTCACAGCAACACTCAGCATGTCACATTACCAAATTGGGAATATATCGCTGATAACCATCAAATACATAACCTCTGAGCTCGTACGTCTCAGAGAAGGGTGTTAAGCTAAGAGAATAAATTCTCCGCCACCAACGGAAATATATTTGAAAGAAATCTGTTTTATATCTCAATTTGTAATGCCAGACATACAATCCATACAAGTCTGTTCTGGGTTCGAACAGAACCGAAGGCACTTCCAAAGAAGTCCTTGCAATCCGGATATCCACAATCCTGATCGGACTTCCTATCACTTAGGAAATCTCTATACCGTAGCTACTCGGTGCAGAGACAATCGATAGGTCATCCTATCGCTCTTGCAAATACCCGGTCTTCAACACCGGTCTTCAAATGCTATCCATAACGTCGAATCATATATTCGAAATGGGTTATACGACACAAAGGTCCTTTACCGGCTAATTCGAATAGCGAGTGTCAAATTTTAAAACATGTGGATGTCATTCACAAATATTCACAGGTTCGATGTGGGTTTCAGATAACCAACTGAAATCCGATTCCCTGTCGCATCGAAGTTTAAATGCCGTTTTACGGGCAATAGGGTTTCACATCAATACAGAACGAATCACAATCACAATGCAGTACTTGGCAATTTATATAACACAGCATCACAATCATAACAGAAATATCAATACAGTGCACAGCAATAGTTAATTTATTTTCAAATGCGGTTTAAATAAATTTACCACAAAAATTATTTTTAAACCAATGATAAGAATTTGAATAAATAATTTAAATCTAAATTAACTCGATTAATTGTTTCCAAATTAACAAATTCTTACTTACTTAAATTTATTTAAATACTTGATTGTTTATAAATCCATTTAATTAAAAGTTTGTAAATCATTCTTAATTTCTTTTCAAAACCATTGATTAATAACAATTATCTACCTTAACTATCATTTTAAATCTTCTTGATACCTTAAAAATCAATTTATTGTTACATTGGAATTTTAAATGTAAATCAGATTTATTTGTTTAACTTAAGTTAATTTCTTAATTTATTACTTAACCCATTAGTTAATATTTCTTAATTACAAACTATTAACCATTTAATTATAAATAAAAAATTTAACCGCTAATTTATTTGGTTTCCAATTTCAAATTTTAAACTACTTTACAGATTTTCAACCATCTTGCCATTTATTCAAATCAAAGCGGGTATCTTGTATTTTGAACAAAACTGTTTATATTCAAAAACGTTAACCTTCAGCATTAACTAAAACTCGAGTAAACCATGCTTACTACTCGAGCCAACTCGCATCCTCTTCTCTTCCTCCCCCGTGCTCTCTTCTCTTCCCAGTTTCTTTTTTTCTTTTTTTAAAAAAAAAAACAGTTTGGGTAAAAATTTAAACTGTTAACTAACAATTCACTCGAGTGTCTCGTGCACAACATCAGGATTAACTCGAGCCTATCCTCTTTTCTTCCCGTCCCAGTTTTCTTCTTCTTTTTTTCCCCCAAGTTACAGACTACTGAAGCATTTTATTTAAACATGAGCACCCTGACACGCGATCCCCTGTGCACGTGTACACCACCGCGCCTCCGCTCCAGTGGCCGCCGCGACCTCCAACACGTCACGATTCTTCCCCACACTCGAGTGCGATCTCCAATTTGACGCAAAATTCACGAAATCAAAAAAAACCTGTAGCTCGAAAAGAAACTGGAACGAACCCCCTGTGCAAAAACGCCTCGCCACCCCCAACGACGACCACCTAACACCATGAAACTCCGACCACACGTCGACCACACCCTCCCCTACCCTCACCTGGAATCGCGTGCTACTCGGTCACTCGTAGGTGATGAAATCACCTTTCTTTCGACCCACTGCAGAACTCCATCTTAAACCCTACTTTGGGTTCGAACGGCAAATCCATCCATTCGAAAAATTATTGAGTATTTTTCTCGCCATTATAGAAGTTCAAACTAGCTTCGATTCAAATTTCAACATTTATCATTAACTCAATCACTGGTAATTCGAAAAATGTGATTTTTTGTTCAAAAACTAACTACTCTGTGTATATTAAACTAAAAATCTAAAATTTTGTTTTAAAAATCATAGATTGAAGTATAGATTCAGATTATAATCTTGAATTAATATTTTACAACATTTTATTTTTATCAAATTTTTACCTGGAACCTGTAAAACATGTTTCCAGTGGAAAATTATTTACTGTAGGTTCAAACAACTTTACAAAAACTTGTTTGAGGATTAAAACAACTTGATTTATTTGAAAACCCAAGCTTGTCAGTGATTAAAGCAAATAGACTTCAGTTTTTAAAAACAAATGTAATCCCTGCATGAATGTTTACAGAGAACACAGAGCATCACTGGGATATTATCATACTGAAATATGAACAAAGCAGTTATAATTGAAGTTTAAACTATTTTAAATAAACTTAATATCCTTTACAAAATCATGTTTACTCACCTGGAAATCTTTGAAAACAGAGACTATATTTTTGTTTTGTTTAGAAATCTGCAGTTGAAACTTCCTTCAGTAAATTGCCTTTCAACTTGTAAGTATAAGGTGATGTCTTCTTTTCTTTTTAACTTCTTGTTCTTTGCTATTTTGTTTTCCTTTTTAAATTTCTGTTCTTTCTCAGTTTGTTGAACGAAATAAAGCAGGGACTATGATGTTTATATATATACGAAGATGGTGTACATACTGTATTGTATAGGTAGGTAGAATACTGCTTTTAATATTGACTAACCCATGCTGGAGAGTAACAGCATTAATTGCAAGCATTAATTGAAGCATGTTACCTTGTAAATCTACAACATGCCGTGTTTCATGCTTTATGTTTTGATAAGTACTAAATCTTTTTTCATTGATTTGTTTTATTTTTTTATTGAGGCTTGCATACTTTAGTTCCCTGGTTTGTATATTCCTTCATTTGTTTACATTGCTGTGGTTTACATCAACTTGTTTTATTCTTTTTTTGCAAGTATTATTTTATTTTTGTTTTTCTAAATGAAAGTGTTTATTTTAACTACTGTTTTCTTATGTCTATATTTGAATGGAATAAAATTGAGTTCTTATTTAAAGTTTTTAACTATTATTATTTAAATTTCAACTTACTTTTTATTTTATTGTTTAATACAAAATCTTGTTTGTTACTTAATTTATTCATTATTTATTTAAAACTCAAACTATCAATTATTTATTTATATTAACTTTAACAACATTTTTATTTCTCTTGAAATTCAGTTAATTTAAATTCAAAAGTTCAAATTATTTATCGAAATTAAATTAACTAAATTCTGGAATGTTACACAATCGCAATAAAGTTTTTATACTGGTTCAGACCTCTAGTCCTACGTCTAGTCCCAGACTCCTTATGGAATTTAATTATCACTCTCACTTCTCCCGGAGGAATATGCACCTGAGCAGTAGAACAAGATTTCAGTACACTTTCCCAAGCAGCCAAACGAGACTTTAATATTTTCTTTTACAAAGAAATAACTTGACTATATATTGTGTCCTTTATACACTGAGTAGTCGAACTGCAGTACAACTTCTATAAGCAGTAAAAATGATGCAAAATGAGTGTGCAGAGATTAGGAAGTGAATTAAGACAAAACTCAAATATTATGGAGTGAAAGAGCGTTGGTCTAAGTTTGCTTTTGAAATAAATATTCAATTTGATCGTTTGGAAGCAATATGAGAATGGTATTAGAGAGTAGGATTGTGTTGTTGCTTTTGGGATGGTGGGAGATTTATATAGAAGCGATAAGGAGCCATTAAATAGTTGTAATCCTTCATAATATCTACATTCGAAAATGCATATCTGTTCAAAGTTTTCAATTTTTTGGAAAGGCACTTAAATGGACACTTGAACTATTCATTTTGAAACGTTGTAAAAAATAGGCACGACATTTAAATCAAAACGTCAACTAGTAAAGTCGGTAAGCAAGGCATCTCTTCGCTAGGTGACCAGGGATCAAATCTCAGCATATCCAATTTATTTCATTTATTCTATTTCATTCTGAATAATGAAGTAGGCTAACGAAAGTTGCTTGAAAGCTGTCATTGCAAAGTTGGTTAGTTGATGTGTTTTCTTTGCAAATGAGTTGGGTTCGAATTTTGTCTCTGTGATTTTTAACGAACATTCAGTCATACGTGTCATGTAAAGCTTCTACTCTTTTCTTTAAAACAGAATGTGTTTGGCATATTGGTAAAAGTGCATGCTTCCTTGATTGTTAACCTAGGTTCAAATTCCATTACCCACTTTTTTCCCTTCATTCGTTCAAGCTTGTTTAAACTCCATCATCCGTCGTGCGGCAACGTTTCATCAAATTACATAACAAATGCATTAGTAGCATTATTTATCATCAAAACACTAAATCATGTTTTCAACATTCTCCCCCTTTTTGACGATGACAACTATATAACTTTCTAAATAATATTATATTGCTCCCCCTTAATATTTGCTCCCGTCGAATTATATACTTTGTCTATCAACTTACCTAATTTTCTCCCCCATTAACAAAAAGGTTGAATCATTATCATTTTCAAAAATAATTAACAAAATGTACAGAGTATTGGCTACTGTTAGGTACAAAAAATGATTCAAAACAATATGAAGCGTAGTTGTAGTTTTTTTTAAAAAATATTTGTTGCTTCCAGAAAATAATTTTATTTTTCTTAAAATAATTTTTCACATTGTATTTCTAGTACCTTTGAAATCAACGTGTTATATAAAAAGAGTACCTAATTTTTAATTTTCAAAAATATTCGTTTTTGATACTCTACTAAAAATACGTGCCCTAAACTATTTAAAATTGAATTAGATTGCTGAACCGCCGCAGTTCCATTATCTATAAATTCTCATTTTCCATCATATGTACGGAACATTTGTTATCGAAATCTATTTCATTTTCTTTGGTACCTGCCAAAGAAAAATTCTTTGTTTTGGTACCCACTTTCTATATTAGGGTCTAGGGGTTAGAACAAAGGTAACCATACCCAAGAGGGTTTGGTGGACCATTTGAAAATAAAATTTTCATCATTAACCACTGTAACAAGATAATCATTAATGTATTTTTCTTCATTTTTTCGATTAATATGAACCCAAATACTTAGATAATTTTTATTCGTATTTCCTGTTAATGATTTTGTACTTCTAGAAATATTATAAACATTATTGGTCATATGAATTTCTATAAAAATTGGTTTTATACTTTACTCTGAATCTAATTCTAGCACTGGCATTTTTACTATACATGAAAGTGTATATCGTGCTATTTCTATGATCATCTTTATTATAAACCATTTTTATTATTCAAAGTTCTAGAATTTGATAAAATTGAATTTATACTATTTTGACCTTTGTTAAATTTTACGATTTTTTTATTAAGCTCGTCGAATTTAATTTTATATCCACACTTTTCTTTTTTTAAAAATCATTGCTATTCTTTAAAGTATCAATTTCTACCCCCAATTCAAAATTCTTATCTCTTAAAGCGTGGTTCTCTTTTACAAGCGATGAAATTTGAGTATTTGAATCGTTTAAATAAATTTGCAATATATCATTTTGATTACTGAAATTGGCTACTTATAAATCTTTTTCATTTAAAACACCAATGAGTATCAACACATTATTTTTCAATTTAGAACTTTCATTTTCTAAACTACGTTTTTCATTTTCTAGTTTTGAAATCTTGATTTCACAAACTTTAATTTTTTCTAACATGATCAAATTAAGTTTTGATACTTTGTCAAAATTATCACATAATTCATCGTAATCACTAGAAAATTGATCATATGAACAGTAAAGTACCTTATTGTAGTTAGTAGTTGCTTTAGCAATAGCGTTGCTTTTTTTTCTTGCTGATAATGTCTCGACTGGGTCTTGTTTTAGCTATTGTTCTTGGATGTTGTTACAATCAGTAGAACACCAGGCTCTAATACCACTTGTTAGTCTCTATGCAATGGATCGATGATGGCCAAATATATAGATACATAGTTGACATGCGGTAATCACAGTAGTAGCAACATAAATATAATAACAACGCGAATAAATAGAAAAGTAAAGCAAGAGGCAATCATAACAAAGTTTTTATACTAGTTCGGACCTCCAGTCCTACATCCATTCCCAGATTCCTTCTGGAATTTAACTATTACCCTTACTTCGCCTAGAGGAATAGGCACCTGAGCAGTAGAACATGATGTCAGTACACTTGCCCAGCAATCGAACGAGATTTCAACATTTTTTTACAAAGAAATAACAACTTATATATTGTGTCTTCAATATACCGAGTAGTCGAACTAGAGTACAACTTCTATAACAAGTAAAAATGATGCAGAATGAGTGTGCAGAGGTTAGGAAGTGAATTAAAACCAAACTCAAATATTGTGGAGTGAAAGAGCATTGGTCTAAATTTGCTTTTGATATACATATTGAATTTGGAGCGTTTGGATGCAATATGAGAATGGCATTAGAGAGTAGGATTGTGTGTTTGCTTTTAGGATGGTGGGAGGTTTATATAGAAGTAATAGGGAGCCATTAAATAATTACAATCCTTAAAATATTTTCATTAGAAAAGATGCATCCGTTGAAAGTTTGCAATTTGTTGAAAAGGCACTTGAATGGACATTTGAACTGTTCATTTTGAAAGTGTAACAGCCCGCAAATCGTACCCCTTGAGTTAATATTATTCTACCTAAATCAACTCAAGATGTATAGAAATACGAACCATTTAGGTTAAAGAAAAAGAGGTAGAAGAATAAAATAGAAATCAACAACAGAATCTAACCATCACAGCGGAATAAAATATAATAGTTAATAAATAATCTTTACTCAAAATCAAATATATTTGTTTATATATTACATCATCATAGTACAACAATCACAGCTCAACATCAATACCATAAAATGGATATACAGCAACTCAACACAGCGGAATATATATATAAACAAGTACGAGAGTACGTCTCGTCATCCAGCTCGTCTCCTGAGCTTCACAGCATCATATCCTGTATCCTATAATACTCGGTCTGACCCGAGCATTATAGTTAAATAACACCCGAGTCAGTCTGGAATACCAGCGTGAGAAAATCACACTCAATTGATTATTAAGTTTCAAAAAATCCTTTGAAAAAAAAAGCATCTCGTAAGACCGCGCCACAAATAAACATGTCGGGTTTTTACCTTACGATAACTAAAACACTTTTATAGAAATCCTCTGATATTATAATAGGGTCTATATACAAATACTTATAAAATAGCCGAAATTGTTACATTCATTAAATTCCAGCTACTAGCCACAGAGTGGGTAATACAAACAAAACTCGTACAAGGCTCGTAGGGAGAATGGATTTCCAACTAATGACTAGGCACTGGGGTACCACCTGTCAAAGTACGGGGCCTAGATCACCGTACTGAGGAGTACGCCCGCTCCCCTGCAACACAATACCGGGACTACCCCTTACTGGATAATCCCGAGTAAGATCACCCCGCGGTTGGGATCAGCAACCGCCCACTAAGCCGAAATAAAAAGGGACATCTAGACAGGGATGACCTCACCCTGCTTGGGTGCTACCCACCTAGCCTTGCTGCATAACCCCTGATTTTCAGTCATTCCCATTTGATGAGGCTTGAGGCTAAGCGTTACCTTCTAGAACATATCCCTTAGAATGCCCATCGTCCACCTGACGATGTTTCACAAGCATTCATCCATACAAGTCCGTCCCGGGTTCGAACGGAACCGAAGGCACTATTCCTACCACATCCATTTTGGAAATATCCTCAGGATTAGTAGCGACTAGCCCTTGCACTTCACTGCTCCATCTTCGAATCCAAACTCGTTTTCACGATACATATAAACCGGATCGAAGTGGTTTTTGAGAAATAAATCTCGATCCCGGTCTCTTCGAAACGATCAACGTATTTGGCCAATATTGATAGTCGGTTATTTAACTATCAATTAATATTCACAAATAACCATCCAACAATAAATAATTTTCCAAATTATTTATTAACCTCAAAAATATCTTTACAAGACATATTTTCACTTTTCAAACCCTTTTGAAAGCAGTTTTCAAAACTATCTTCCTTTTCTGAATAAATTTCCCAAATATTTTCTATTTCTTCTGAAATTACCAAGCACAAAACTAGATTTTTAAAATAATTTAAAACACTTTTCTGTGAAATGTACTTTAAAACATTTAAGTTAAAAACTACTTCAATAATTTGTTAAAAATACATACTATATGAATATTTGAAAATAATGTTACTTTATAAATATAAAACTAGGTTTTCACTTTTTAAAACAACATACTAAGGCACCTTTAAATAATTATTACAATAATATATTTGAAAAAAAATATTTACTTTAGAATTTTAAACATTCAGAAATAATAAATTTTCTAAAATATGCTTTTTAAGAACAACGTTAAACTTTTATCTTATATTTAAAAAATTTCTTAAAACGTACTTGGCTATCCAGAGAAATATACTTCTCTTCACCGCCTTTAAAAATAAATCACTATTTATTTTTAAACAATTTTTCTCATTCCTTTAATAAATTCCCACCTTGAATTTATTCATCCAAATATCCAATTTCAAACACTTAAATCAATTTCCAAATTGATTTCCAATTTACTTCATTTATTCAAAAATCCTTTGATTTCAGATTTTATTCCTTAATTATGATTTAAAATACTTTTAATTGAAATACCAATTTAGATTTCTCAGTTTACTTCTTATTCCTTTAGATAAATTTAAAACCTTAAGTTTTAAAATAATTCTTTATTCATTTAAATTAATATCACATAATTTTACAATTCATTAATTACTGTTTATTCAAGCCCCTTTCTTTTCATACTCGAAGTTATTTATTAATATTTAACATACTTCCATTTCTTTTTTCAATTCATTCTTAATTTATTAAATTTTCTAAGATTATTTCGTTTACAAATTTACTTCTTTTATTTTCTTTCCAAAACCCAATTTATATATTTTTGGTAATTCATTATACCCAAATATATCCAATCAAATCATAACATTCAATATTACAATATATTCATCGTAGAATATCAAGTAATCACAATAGAGAATATTAAATAATAAATGTTGAGGGATCCAGTTGGATCCCTCGAACCTATTTTCCCTGCATCCACAAATGTTAGCACAATATAATATGCCAATTCCAAAATATACCATACTATAGCTCATCAATCAATTCAACCATTCAAACAATTATTTAAATTTAATCATTTAAATTTAAATTTAAATTAACTGAGTGAGATTAACTCACCTTTGATTTAATTGTTGCTATCCTTCCCAATACCGACTCGTTTCCACATTTTTGACCTTGAATAACAATTGCATGGATTTTATTAATATTTGAAATAATCAGTCAATTCATTACCATTTAATAAATTAACAATTTATTTTAAACAAATTCTCCTTTAATAAATTAGTCTTGGCAAATGAAAAATTAAATAAGTTTTATTGACCAAAATTACTTTATGCCTTATTGTAAAAATATTTTTCCCTTCTGTTTTCTATGTATATAAAAATCTGCATATTTCTCTGACTATTAAAAATCCTATTTTTAAACTTTAATGATTTGTTTCATTTAAATTTTAATGATAAATACATTTGCAAAATAAACAGATATGGATTTAAAATTCTGCATGTATACAGATGTCCCTTTCTCTGTTAATTATATATATTAAATTTTAAATGTTGAAAATAGATGATAATTATACCTCACTGCAATCAGGCTCGAGACCACTGCATCTCCATAGCAACGACGCGACCAACATCTTTAATCACGAACGCAAGCTCGAGCTCTTCCAATTCGAGCGCACGCGTCCCCTAAACCCTCGACCGCACCGATGCAGAGCCACCGCCGCCTTAGGTTGCGCGCGTAGCCGCGCCTTCCCAAATCGCGAACGGCGCCCCCCCTCGCGCGACTCGACGCCGAACATCCACGAAATCACGACATCCTCAAGCCAGCTACTGACTTCGTTCGCGACCATCGTTCCTCGACAAAGCCGCCTCTAGCCGTCCTCCTGAAGCCTCACGCGAGCATCACCTTTTCGTTGTCGTTCCTTCACGCGAGAACCTCAATCGCCGATTCCCTTTTTTTTAAGTTTGAACGAACTGATTTCTGAAGAGAGAAGGAAATGTCGTGAGATATAAGAAAGGGGCAGGATCGATTTAGGGTGGCTCATATCAGACTAGGTCGGCCGAGGGAAAAGATTTGACAGATGAAAAGACGAAAGATATTTAAATTTAAAACGATTAATTATTGTCTAGACGTTTCTATCTCGTACGGTCATACGGTAGCTCCAAAAATTACGAAATTTGAAATCCGGCAATAATACAATATTACAGATCCAAGGAACTGGTTTCGACAAATTCCGAGATTGTGTCTCAAATGGCTATTTTAAACGTCAACTTAAACGATGAAATTTTAAAATCGGACAAACCACTGTTAAATTTCAATTTTAACTCATCTATTATTTTCAGTATTATTAATATAAATTCTATAAGCCTTTAAAATATCTTAAATAAGCTTACTACCCCAGATTTAATATTTTACCCAATATTCAATCACTATTTTAATAATTAATTAATTCAACAGGTCGTTATATTTAAATTCTGAATCCTTTCTATCCTATAAAACCAAACTATTCATATTAAAATCAAATTAAAGTTCAAATTAATTATTTAAATCCAATTTAAATATTGCAAATTAGCCGTTCAAAAAATTCGGATGGTTACATTCCTCCCCCCTTAAAAGAATTTCGTCCCCGAAATCACTAGTTAGGAAGAACGGTCCAATACCCGTTACTATTTCTCCACAACCAACAATTCAACATCCTACCAACTTTCTTTTGAATAAAAGACGCATTACCCTTCTTATTAACTTTCCAAACTTTTCCCTAGTTTCAAACTATACTATTTGTTTAACCATTCAAGTTTCAATTTAAAACCAAATTTGAATTATCAAATTTTTCTCAAAGTTTTTCTATCTCCCTAAATTCCCGAAAAATTTCGCCAGCGTCTCCTTTGCACGGCTAGCTCGGTACAACTACAAAATGGTCCTACGGCCTCCCAAATCCAAAAGAAAACAAAAAGCCAAGTGGCTCAATCCAAAATCCCAATCAAATTTCATATAGAAACTTAAACACATATCTTTTTGTTGAGCATTTCAAATTTACCTTCTGAAATCAAAATCAATTCTCTTTTCTCTTTATATTACTTGCATATTTTACTTAGCAATAATATCCAATCACAACTTTCAAACATTTTATTGACTTCCTTACCAATGTCAATATCTATCCATCCAAATATTAACTTGGATTATATTTGTAATATCAATTTCCAATTGAGAATTCACCATTCCTTACTTAAGTTTAGTATAAGCATTTTATATGCTTCTTTATTTATTCCCATTTTACCACTTTAATTTATGTCAAATTTTATTCAAATTGATTCTTTCATTTTCATATGCACTCAATTTATCTTTAACTCTGAATGTTTAAATTTTATTCTTCATTTATAACTAATTCATGTCATTATTTTAAAGTAGTTTCATTTACTAATTTATTTCAATTTTCAGTTTGAAATCGTTTTGTCGTTAACAAAAAATTTCCCAAAAATTTTCTAACTCCCAAAATTTTCGGAAAATTTTGGCAGAGTCCCCTTTGTACGGAGGAGCTTTTGCAATTTGACAATAGATATAAATATATATACATCGACCCACACGGTCGGAAAAACCAAAAACAATTCATATTTCCTAGTTTGTATTGCGTAGGCATACCTTATTTAGCATTTTAAGCAAGCGGCGTAATTATTTAAGCATTTGTGTGCCCAAACTCTCGCTAAACGGTCTTCTGGTACTTGTACTTACTCAATTTAAACACATAAGCAACATATTTATGAAATTTGTAACATTTCATTCATTTAACAGGCACAACACATCAATAACATAAGAAATACAATACAAATACTTCCACAAGCCGTTTGCGAAGTTTTCAAACTAATTCAATTTGTTTTTCGCCGATTCATATATCATTTACATTCAACTTAGGTGATTTACAACCCTTTTACTTATTTCCAGTTCATTTTTATGTCCAAACTAACCCATTTTCAATTTAATTGATTTAAAAAATCAGTATTTGTTACTTATCAACTTATAGTAACAACAAAGCCGTATTTTAAAAATATATGCAAATTTAAGCAATTCGACGATATTCATTTACACAAACAATTTCTTTAGTTTTATAATCATTTTAAAATTGATTCCAACTCAATTATATTTAATTTCTTTCCAATTTATTTCCAAACTATATATTTGCATTTTATTTCACATTCAATTTGGTTTTATTCAAAACCATTTCATTAATAAGCTCAACAACCTCCATGCTTAAAATTTAATAATCATTTCCCCAATTTCATGTAAGCCATGCTTCATTCAATTCTATATTTAAGTTAATTACTTCAAATCATTCCAGTTTCATAACTTAAGTTCACTCTCATTTGTCCATAAATTCTCTTCCAATTTAATTTGATTCTATTTAAATCAGATCTCTTCCATTTACTACTTAGCTCAATTAATTAATTTATTCAATTCATTTAAAAATTTCAATTTCCATGTTCGATTCATTCTCGAACTTATTTAATTAATTACAAGACCATTTTCACTTTATTTATACTCAGTTAGATTTCGTTTGCACTTCAAACCATTTCATTTTAATCCAATTTCATTTTATTTGCTAACCAATCCAAGATGAATTTCATATTTATAACTCAAGGTCTCCTTCTCCCATTCACTTTAATTCACCATCAAAATTTATTAATTCACCATTCAACTTCTATTTAACCAATTCAAATTTTATCTACATATTTAAGTTACTAATTTATTCCAAATTAGTTTACTCCAAATTTATAATTCAACACTTGATTTTTAGCTTCAAAAATCTCTTCAATTAAATTTTCTTGGGTTCAATTCTATTTTGTAATTCAGGTTTGGATTTTTTTTATTCACTTCCCAAAATATCAAACAATTTTATTTGACTTATATCTCCCTTTCAAATTTTATAAGCCACACATTCATTTGTTTTTCCCCGCTTACATCCGTTCACCCTTAATCACATTCACTTTTCAGTTTTTACTCAGGATCTTATCTTTATTAAGCCAAGCATACCTGTATTTCAAACATTTAAATTCTTTTGATAAACCATCGAAGTTTATTTATTCAATTTACTCTTTATCCAGCTTATTTCTATTCGAATAACGATTTTATTCCATTCAATTTAAATTATTCAAGCTTTATTAAATAAACTTTCACTTTCCTCGAAGCTATACTTCTATAAAGTTTAATCTTTAGTTGATTTACTTATTTTAATTTCATACTTAATTCATTTCCATTATTATTTGATTCTTATCTAAATCAAATTTCATTTAATTAATTTAGCCATTCACATAACTCCATTCTCATTTTGTTAAAATAATATCCAAGGCCAATTTAATTCATCCATACTTGAATTGGACTTTATTTGCACTTCAAATTACCTTTATTTTAAGTCAATTCCATAATAATTTAATTCATGTTTGATTCACTACAATTTCAATTGAATTTCTATTTAAAAATTTGGCTTCTTTTCGAAATTCCACCATTAATTCAAATTTCAACTTAATTCAATACAACTGGATTTTTTTTTCAGTTCAATTTTATTTTAACTCAGATTTATTTAACTCAATTCGATTTCAACTTAATTCGAATACAACTGTATATTATTTTCAGCTTATTCAATTTATGTCAATCCAGTTAAATTTTTATTTTCCAATCCAAGTTAATTTCATTTTTAACTTTTCACCTTAAATTTAAATTTCAACATTCAAAGCTTATATTTCTTCCTGATTTAAAAATCATCTCAATTTACAAGCTTACAGCTTATCTCAACAGGATTTTAAACACTCGACCTTTGGTTTCAAATTATTTTGAAATCTTCAACATCACAAATCACACTTCTCAAAAGTCAAACCAATCCTGGTTTTATTTCTGTCAAATTGCCTTTGAAATTTCAGAAACAAACAGGTTTTCCTGAACAATCAATTTGGCAGCAATCTGTCACTTAGAAACTCGAAAATGAACATCGATGATGCTGCAGCCATCGCCGAAGTTATTTTCCTGCGACTGAAGTGAATTTAATGCTATATCCTTTCCCAAAATTTATTTGAAACAATTTCCTTTAAGAAATACCCCAAAATAACAATGCTATTATTTATCTTCAAAATACTTCCAAATCTCTGGAATTCTAAATTTCCAAATCCTGCTTAAATCAATTTAACTATAATTCATTTGTATAAATTCCCATTTGATCATATTTCAATTTATAAATCACGTTACTAATTTATATTTATAGATTTTTTTTTTAATATGAAATTATTTTTCCTTAATCTTTAGTTATATTTTCAATTTCTAGTTAAATTTTTACACAACGATGATAATAATTTAATATTATCATTTCAAACATCCAAGCAACCATATATTAGCTAAAATAGTTTAAAAAACTTTTCTTTATATCAAAATATATTTTTGGGTAAAATTATTGCATTCACCCACGTTTAAAACAATACCGTGTCAATTGTTCTATTCAAGTGTTTAGAAACCCCTTCGATACAGTTGTGCAGACTGTGTCGACGAAGGTTCATATGCCACGCAATAAACCAATCAACACAATATTAAAACAATTTATATTCACTAAAAAATACGCGCTCATATCTATTAATACGCTCAAACTCATTCTAGAGTACTACGGACTCTAATTTAAATGAGTAATTCCCACCGGAGCCAAGGTTATCACCAACCTAAGCTCTGATACCAACTGTAACAGCCCGCAAATCCGTACCCCTTGAGTTAACATTATTCTACCTAAATCAACTCAAGATGTACAAAAATACGAACCATTTGGGTTAAAGAAGAAGAGGTAGAAGAAGAAAATAGAAATCAACAACAGAATCTAACCATCGCAGCGGAATAAAATATAATAGTTAATAAATGATCTTTACTCAAAATCAAATATCTCTGTTTATATATTACATCATCAGAGTACAACAATCACAACTCAACATCAATACCATACAAATGGATGTACATCAACTCAACACAGCGGAATATATATATATATAAACAAGTACGAGAGTACGTCTCGTCATCCAGCTCGTCTCCTGAGCTTCACAGCAACATATCCTATATCCTAAAATACATGGTCTGACCCGAGCATTATAGTTAAATAACACCCGAGTCAGTCTGGAATACCAGCGTGAGAAAATCACACTCAATTGATTATTAAGTTTCAAAAAATCCTTTGAAAACAAAAGCATCTCGTAAGACCACGCCATAAATAAACATGTCGGGTTTTTACCTTACGATAGCTAAAACACTTTTATAGAAATCCTCTGATATTATAATAGGGTCTATATACAAATACTTATAAAATAGCCGAAATTGCTACATTCATTAAATTCTAGCTACTAGCCGCGGAGTGGGTAATACAAACAAAACTCGTACAAGGCTCGTAGGGAGAATGGATTTCCAACTAAGGACTAGGCACTGGGGTACCACCTGTCACAGTACGGGGCCTAGATCACCGTACTGAGGAGTACGCCCTCTCCCCTATAACACAAGACCGGGACTACCCCTTACTGGATAATCCAGAGTGAGATCACCCCGCGGTTGGGATCAACAACCGACCACTAAGCCGAAATAAAAAGGGACATCTAGACAGGGATGACCTCACCCTGCTTGGGTGCTACCCACCCAGCCTTGCTGCATAACCCCTGATTTTCAGTCATTCCCATTTGATGAGGCTTGAGGCTAAGCGTTACCTTTTAGAACATATCCCTTAGAATGCCCATTGTCCACCTGACGATGTTTCGCAAGCATTCATCCATACAAGTCCGTCCCGGGTTCTAACGGAACCGAAGGCACTATTCCTACCACATCCATTTTGGAAATATCCTCAGGATTAGTAGCGACTAGCCCTTGCACTTCACTGCTCCATCTTCGAATTCAAACTCATTTTCATGATACGTATAAACCGGATAGAAGTGGTTTTCGAGAAATAAATCTCGATCTCGGTCTCTTCGAAACGATCAACGTATTTGGCCAATATTGATAGTCGGTTATTTAACTATCAATTAATATTCACAAACAACCATCCAACAATAAATAATTTTCCAAATTATTTATTAACCTCAAAAATATGTTTACAAGATATATTTTCTCTTTTCAAACCCTTTTGAAAACAGTTTTCAAAACTATCTTCCTTTTCTGAATGAATTTCCCAAATATTTTCTATTTCTTCTGAAATTACCAAGCACAAAACTAGATTTTTAAAATAATTTAGAACACTTTTCTTTGAAATGTACTTTAAAACATTTAAGTTAAAAACTACTTCAATAATTTGTTAAAAATACATACTATATGCATATTTGAAAATAATGTTACTTTATAAATATAAAACTAGGTTTTCACTTTTTAAAACAACATACTAAGGCACCTTTAAATAATTATTACAATAATAGATTTGAAAAAAAATATTTACTTTAGAATTTTAAACATTCAGAAATAATAATTTTCTAAAATATGCTTTTTAAGAACAACTTTAAACTTTTATCTTATATTTAAAAATTTACTTAAAACGTACTTGGCTATCCAGAGAAATATACTTCTCTTCACCGCCTTTAAAAATAAATCACTACTTATTTTTAAACAATTTTTCTCATTCCTTTAATAAATTCCGACCTTGAATTTATTCTTCCAAATATCCAATTTCAAACACTTAAATCAATTTCCAAATTGATTTCCAATTTACTTCATTTATTCAAAAATCCTTTAATTTCAGATTTTATTCCTTAATTATGACTTAAAATACTTTTAATTGAAATACCAATTTAGATTTCTCAGTTTACTTCTTATTCCTTTAGATAAATTTAAAACTTTAAGTTTAAAAATAATTCTTTATTCATTTAAATTAATATCACATAATTTTACAATTCATTAATTACTATTTATTCGAACCCCTTTCTTTTCATACTCGAAGTTATTTATTAGTATTTAACATACTTCCATTTCTTTTTTCAATTCATTCTTAATTTATTAAATTTTCTAAGATTATTTAGTTTACAAATTTACTTCTTTTATTTTCTTTCCAAAACCCAATTTATATATTTTTGGTAATTCATTATACCCAAAAATATCCAATTAAATCATAACATTCAATATTCCAATATATTCATCCTAGAATATCAAGTAATCACAACAGAGAATATCAAATAATAAATGTTGAGGGATCCAGTTGGATCCCTCCAACCTGTTTTCCCTGCATCCACAGATATTAGCATAATATAATATGCCAATTCCAAAATATACCATACTATAGCACATCAATCAATTCAACCATTCAAACAATTATTTAAATTTAATCATTTAAATTTAAATTTAAATTAACCGAGTGAGATTAACCCACCTTTGATTTAATTGTTTCTATCCTTCCCAATCCCGACTCGTTTCCATATTTTTGACCTTGAATAACAATTGCATGGATTTTGTTAATATTTGAAATAATAAGTCAATTCATTACCATTTAATAAATTAACAATTTATTTTAAACAAATTCTCCTTTAATAAATTAGTCTCGGCAAATGAAAAATTAAATAAGTTTTATTGACCAAAATTACTTTATGCCTTGTTGTAAAAATATTTTTCCCTTCTGTTTTCTATGTATATAAAAAACTGCACATTTCTCTGACTATTAAAAATCCTATTTTTAAACTTTACTGATTTGTTTCATTTAAATTTTAATAATAAATACATTTGCAAAATAAACAGATCTGGATTTAAAATTCTGTATGTATACAGATGTCCCTTTCTCTGTTAATTATATATAATAAATTTTAAATGTTGAAAATAGATTATAATTATACCTCACTGCAATCAGGCTCGAGACCACTGCATCTCCATAGCAACGACGCAACCAACATCATTAATCACGAACGCAAGCTCGAGCTCTTCCAATTCGAGCGCGCGCGTCCCCTAAACCCTCGACTGCACCGATGCAGAGCCACCGCCGCCTTAGGTTGCGCGCGTAGCCGCGCCTTTCCAAATCGCGAACGACGCCCCCCTCGCGCGACTCGACGTGAACATCCACAAAATCACGACATCCTCAAGCCAGCTACTGACTTCGTTCGCGACCTTCGTTCCTCGACAAAGCTGCGTCTAGCCATCCTCCTGAAGCCTCACGCGAGCATCACCTTTTCGTTGTCGTTCCTTCACGCGAGAACCTCAATCGTCGATTCCTTTTTTTTTTTTTAAGTTTGAACGAACTGATTTCTGAAGAGAGAAGGAAATGTCATGAGATATAAGAAAGGGGCAGGATCGATTTAGGGTGGTTCATATCAGACTAGGTTGGCTGAGGGAAAAGATTTGATAGATGAAAAGACGAAAGATATTTAAATTTGAAACGATTAATTATTGTCTAGACGTTTCTATCTCGTACGGTCACACGGTAGCTCCAAAAGTTACAAAATTTGAAATCCGGCAATAATACAATATTACGGATCCAACGGAACTTGTTTCGACAAATTCCGAGACTGTGCCTCAGATGGCTATTTTAAACGTCAACTTAAACGATGAAATTTTAAGATCGGACAAACCACTGTTAAATTCCAATTTTAACTTATCTATTATTTTCAGAATTATTAATATAAATTCTATAAGCCTTTAAAATATCTTAAACAAGCTTACTACCCCATATTTAATGTTTTACCCGATATTCAATTACTATTTTAATAATTAATTAATTCAATTGGTCGTTATATTTAAATTCTGAATCCTTTCTATCCTATAAAACCAAACTGTTCTTATTAAAATAAAATTAAAGTTCAAATTAATTATTTAAATCCAATTTAAACATTGCAAATTAGCCGTTCAAAAAATTCGGGAAGTTACAGAAAGGTTGTATAAAATTGCCGCAACATTTAAACCAAAATGTCGTCTAGCAGAGTTTGTAAGCAAGGGATCTCTTCATTGGGTGACCAGGGATTAATTCCCAGCATCTCCAATTTTTTTCCATTTAATACTGTTCTATTCTAAACAATAAAGCAGGCTAACTAAAGTTGACTGGAAGCTGTCACAGCATGGTTGGTTAGTTGATGTGTTTCTTTGCAGGGTTTCGAACCTTGTCACTGTGATTTTTTTGTGACCATTCAGTCATACATGTCATGTAAAGTTGCTACTCTTTTCTTTAAAACAAAATGTGTTTAGCATATTGGTAAAAGTGCATTCTTCCTTGATTTTTGAATTAGGTTCAAAGCCCATTACCCTTATTTTTCCTTCCTTTCTTCACGTTTGTTTAAACACAATCATCTATCATATGGTAATGTGACCTGAAATTACTTAACAAATGAATTGGTAGCATTATCGTACAGTTGTTATCATCAAAACACTAAATCATGTTTTCAACATACATAACATATCAAATCCTCATGGCATTTGAACCCATTTACAAAATTTTAACCTTAAAATCGAATCAAACTTTTTACAGACATATTTATTTAAATCAAACATGGCATATAATCAAAGAATATCATCATTCCAATCATCCAAATGGTTTTAAACTTAAATCCAAATCAAAATGTTTCCTAAGACATGTATGAGATGGTTTAGATTATTATTCACCTTGTTTGGATAAGGAACTTGAGATTTGATCTTGCTTAATTCTTCTTTGCTTGAATCCTTAACTTCTAGTTGATTTTGATTCCCATTTATCCTAGGGTTAGGATCGACCTTGAAGCTCCTTGTTTTTGTTTTTGTTTTGTGAAAAACGTGCATGAGAACGAGACAAGGGTTTAAGGTGAAATTCCATAGGGTGGATCGTGTAGTGTATATGCAAGTATATGTGACAAAATACATAATGCGACTAAAACAATATTAATCTACGTAAATATAGAATAAGCACACCAGGATTTTATACTGGTTCGGACCTCCCGTCCTACGTTCAGTCCCGAAGCTCCCCTTCGGAATTCGACTATCGAACACCCTCTCTTTGCTTGGAGGAATAGGCTTGGTTAAAATAAATTGCTCTTGCCATATGTGTGTTCTATAACACGGATATTGACTAATTATTACAAATGCTTCCAATATATATCTAGAGAGTATTGTCTATGAAGAACTAAATATTTGGAAGAGTAAAATATAAGTATAGATTGCTAAAGATGTAAGTAAGTAAGGTGATTTGATCTCTTGATTCTTGATGATATATATAGTTGTAGAGAGGTTCCTTGAGTAGTTGCATCCATTAACAAGTGCTCTATAGTTGTTTCTGTTGATGATGAAAAGTTGCAGCGAAGAGAAGCATATATGTCTATTCGAATGTGGCAGTTGAAGTTTAAATCTAAAATCCAAGTTCGAAATTAGACGTACGGTTTTTGTACCAGATGTCTGATACTATATATTTTTTGTATATAGTAGATTTTCATACGTCTGAGTGCTACTACTAGACGTTTAGTTTAGTCTGTTTGTAGTTTCACAGTACTTTTCCAGACGTTTGGCTTATGCACCCAGATGTCTGAAACTTACGCATGTCTGTTTTGTGCATCTTTTATGTTGCTTCTTTGTACATATCGACTTGTAGTCTCTTGTAGTGTTCTTTGAGCCTTGTTCTTGTCTTTCTAGTGTTTTATTTTAGCAAGTACCTGTATATATAGAAATATATATATGCATATTTGATTTCCATTGTATAATTATTGTCATCGTAACTGTAGATTTGATTTCCTAACAATCTCCCCCTTTTTGATGATGACAACTATACAATGGACTTATATATAATTTTATAAATCTCCCCCTGAATATGTGTTTTCCATCATTTATTGTGATTTATATTATTTCTCCCCCTTTAGTTGTAGACATTATTTCCATTCCATTAAGTATTTATCAATCAGAAATATATAAAGAAATAACACACCAAAAAGGAAATTTCATTAACCACATTAATTGATTACATTCATCATATTTATACAAAAGATGGAATGCTAAGAAATCTAAATACTTTTTGGAGAAGCTTTTGCTTAATCATCTCCTTTATCTTCATCCTTGGAAGAACTTGCTTGTTTTTAGAAGATGTCGGATTTTGTTTGAGTGGTTCGTTCTCCTCGTCAAAAAGTTTGGAATGTTTCGAAGTTGGAGGAGAAGGCACTAGAGTTGGCCAATCTTCTGAAGGTGGTATAGGACCATGAACCCTTTGAAGAATCTCTTTTAGAACAGATAATGTAGTTAAAAGTGACGTTTCAACTATGGCTAGGCAAGAAGCACAAGATGTCTAAAAACTATCAATGCGCTTAGCCAACAATTTTTGATTTTGAGACAAAATAAGCTGATTTTGGAGAGTTAGGCTGCGAATATTCTCATTTGGATTGGTCTCTGTGCGAGTCTCCAAAATATCATCTTGGCACGTATAATCAAATGGTACAGGAGGAGGAGGAGTAGTCTCATGATGTTCCTCCACCTCTTGTGATGGTTCAGGTTGTGTTTGAGGTGGAGGCCCAGCTTATTTGGCTTGACGACGTTGTATCTAATTTTCAAAAGATAGAAAATCCGAAGAACTTTCCAGCAAGTGCATTAGGGAGAAAAATTTGGTGGATGCATATTTTAGAGAAATCTCTTCAAAAGTAGATAAATGTGAGGGGATGTTGTGAGCTCGTAGAAGTCTCATGATATATGTAGGATAGATGAGGGATGGGTGTGATCGAGTCTAAAAGTGTTTGAAGTCATCAAATATAAATTTTGTCTAATTGACCCTTGTTTCACTGAATATAGCATATAGGGCCTTGTGCTCTAGTTGCTCATGACTACCAAGGCGAGGAATGATAGTATTGATAATCATTCTAGTGAGAAGTCTCGCCTTAGCTCGTAGGTATTTGGATGCGAATCTAGGCATTTCATTTTCCTACATTTGGTGTGTTATATTATCTCTCGGTTTTAGATGCATATCCAGAATATTATATAAATCTTCTCCGGTATCGGAACATCCAAGAGTTCGGCCTATGATCCATGGAGTAAGCCTAATTGTGTTGTCGTAAACACTAGACCACAGCCAATTATCATCGTTGTCAGTGTTTCGAACTGCTATGCTATCCAAATTAGCGTGGAAAAGAAATATGGCCAACCGATCAATCTGGATGTTATTGGGATTAAAGGTTATCAAAGTTTCCAAACCAGCAGTTTCACACATTTCGTCTAAATCATACATTGGGAACTTTAGCAAATTATAAAATGACCTGTATGGAGTTTCTTCTTTTGAATATCCTCATATCTCTTAAGTGAACGCGGTACACGATTCATCCATCGTTTAATTTAATCGTCTGAGAAAACTTGGGGGTTGGAGGAAGTTGCCTGGTCTTGTTTTCGCCTAGAGATCTTAGGATTTTTTGTTTTAGGAACCATTGAATTATCAAATTTGAAAGTGGACGTATTTTTGAGAAGTAAGAAATTGATTCTGTAGTAGAAATAAATTGAAACGAAGTGAGAGAAGTAAAAAAATAGACGTTATCTGGGGACATAAGAGTGTCGATTGAATTGACATAAGAGTGTCGATCGAATTTCAGACGTCCGGAAGGTAATTCAGACGTCTAATTTAACCTAGGCTGAAGGCAGCAAATAGAATCAGACGTCTGATTATTTATGGTAGATGCCTGGATTTGATCGATTTGTAATTTTTGATAGTTAGAGAGAATTATCAAACGTTTGTTTGTAGAAACAAACGTCTGGAATAGGTCGAAAATTTATTTTTGTAGGACAGATAGTTTTCTTAGATGTTTGGATATGATATCAGACGTCTAAAAATGGTCCGAGTTTTTATCTTATGGAGACAGACACTTTGTTCAGACGTCTGGTCAATAGTTCAGACGTCTGAAATCGACTGGTTTCTAGTTTTTGTGAAGCAGAGATGATTTTCAGATGTCTGGAAGGTTATATCAAACGCCTGATATATGCATGATGGCTAAAAATTTGTGTGATACCAGAGTGTTAGACGTCTGATGGCAACGTTCAGACGTCTGAAATGACCAATTTGTCTAAAAATAGCCTAATTTTGAAGGGTGATGCTTATTTTTCGAGAGTTTGAACATAGTATTATTATTTGTGAAATATAATACAAATATATATAGATAAAAATACAATGAGAATAATTAATTTTATTTAGATGACGCTGTAGCATTTTGCGATCTTTAGACTTGTCATCCCTCCATGGCTTGAGTGGAGACCATATATTTCCATGTTCGTGGGTACTTGGGAAACCAGAGAATAGCCTAGGTAAAGGATCTAAAGGTGTACGATAAGATTCAGAGGGATCCAAAGAACTGCAAGAAATCGGAAGTGGTTCGTGTACATCCTTCTTCCGTGAATTACAAAATTTAATCGCTACTTGCTCCAAAAAACTTAGTCGTTGCGGCGTGACTTTTTGCTCAAAGTACAATTCTCGTTGTAACTCTATTTGTTTCTTTTGATAGTGATGTATTTCATCAATTTTCTCCTTGGTGTTAGGAGAAACAAATAGGGATCATTTGGACTTCTTTTTATCGGGAATGAATCCCGTGTGGTAGGAGGACCACATATACGTTGGATCCTAATTTGGTGTAGGGGTAGGAAGGCGGTGAGGTGTATCCGCTGAGCTATCCGTTGTTGGTGTCGAGAAGGACAGATGAGAATTGTCGGAAGACATGATTATATTTTCTGTTGTAAAAATATGAAATCTATATATCCTTTACCTTTTGTTTTGTAAAGATATTTATATGTGATTTTAAAAATTATTTATAGGTAATTTCAGAAAACAACCATCTACAAAAAAAATTTAAGATGAAGGAGTTATCAATTTCAATTAGTGGATAAAAACTTTTAGCTAATCATAGAATAACTAAAGATGTAGTATTAGTTTAGAAGATCATTAAGAGAGCATATTCCTAAATCGCGCTGTAGTTTAACAAATGTTTGTTCGTTTAGTGGTTTTGTGAAAATATCTGCTATTTATTTCTTAGTATTTACGTATTCTAATGTAATAATTCCTTTTTCTACATTGTCACGTAAAAAATGGTGTGGTATATCTATATGTTTAGTACGCGAGTGATTTATAGGGTTTTTTGACAGATTTATTACGCTCGTGTTATCGCAATATATTGGTGATTTATTGATAACTTTGCCGAAATCCGTAAGTGTTTGTTGCATGTATATCACTTGCGCACATGCTAGGGTTGCTGAAATATATTCGGTTTCGCAAGTAGATAAGGAGACACAATTTTGCTTTTTACTAAACCGTGAAACTAATGATTATCCGGTAAAGTAACATGTTCCGCTAGTACTCTTACGATCTGTTTTACATCCATCGAAATCCGCATCACTATATGAAACTAGTTCAAACGATGATCCCTTAGGGTAAAACAAACCGTAATCTCTAGTACTAGATAGATATCGTAAGATGGGTTTAACAGCTCTTTGATGAGATTCTTTTGGTTTTGGTTGAAATCGGACACAAAAGCATGCACTCACTATAATGTCGGGTCGACTAGCCGTCAAATAAAGTAAGGAGCCAATCATACTACGATATATTTTTCATCAAAATCTTTTCCGTTATCATCTTTTTCCAAGTGAACACTAGTACTCATCGCTGTTGGTTTACTAGAAGTTTTATCCATTTCAAAACGACGTAATAGATCGTTAAAATATTTTTCTTGATGAATAAAGATACCATTTTTAAGTTTTTTTACTTGTTAACCTAAAAAGAAATTTAGTTCTCCCATATGAGGCATTTCAAATTCGTTTTTCATAATATTTAAAAATTGATTACAATGATTTTCATTAGTTGAACCAAAAATCATACCGTTTACGTAAATTTATATAACTAAAATGTCATTATTTTCTCGTTTAATAAATAAAGTTGTATCGATTTTGCTTATTTGAAAACCAGATGTAACTAAAAGATTTTTAAGACGTTCGTATCAGGCACAGGGGGATTGTTTTAAACCATATATGGCTTTTTGTAATTGAAACCATGATCGGGATATTTTCCGTGAACAAACAAAGGAGGTTATTCAACATATACGTTTTCTTTAATAAAACCATTTAAAAAGCACTTTTGACATCCATTTGAAATAGTTTAAAATTGTGATGAGTTGCAAAAGTGAGTAATGTACGTATGGCCTCGAGTCTTGCTACTGGAGGAAAGGTTTCGTCATAGTCGATACCTTCTTTGATTATAACCTTGAGCAACTAGACGTGCTTTATTTCTAACTATATTTCCATTTTCATCTGCTTTGTTTTTAAATACCCATTTTGTTCCTATAACCGATTGACTTTTTGGTCTTGGTACTAATTCCCAAACATTATTACGTTCAAGTTGACTTAATTCTTCTTGCATAGCTATTATCCAAAAGTTATCATTTGAAGCTTCTTTATAATTTTTCGGTTCAAAATTTAACACAAATGCTATAAGACTTATTTGGTTAAGTTGATTTCTAGTTACTTTGGAGTTAAGAGGTCCAATGATGTTATCTTTTGGACGATCTTTTAAAATTTTAGAAGATGATACTAAAGTATTATTTTGTGCATCTGTTTCATTACTGAAAGAATTTGTTATATTTATTATTGGAATTATTTCTTCATCGTCAGTAGTATGATGGTTAAAAAAAATTTCATCAAAAGAAACATGTAAACTTTCTTCGATTGTGTTATTTCATATATTAAAAATTCTATATGCCTTGCTACGATCCAAATATCCAACAAAGATTCCTTCATCGGTCTTCGGGTCAAATTTTCCTAAATTGTCTTTTGTATTTAATATTAAACATTTTGATACGAAAGTTTAAAGTATGATACTTTAGGTTTTCTGCCATAAAATATTTCAAAACAAGTCTGTTTAGTCATAGGTCGTATGGTTACTCGATCCAAAATAACAAGCTATGGCAATAGCTTCAGCCCAAAAATGTTTTGGTAGACTAGTGTTCATGCACATTCTTGTAACATATGATTTTTTTTCTTTCTAATACACCATTTTATTGAGGTGTGCGTGGAAAAGAAAAATTATGACTTATACCCTTTTTATTACAAAAATTAAAAGATCATTTTCGAATTCCCCACCGTGGTCACTTTGAATATTCTTAATTTTCAAATCCATTTGAGTTTAAATTCTTTTAGAAAAAAAATTTAAACATACCAAAGGTGTCACTTTTATGTTTTAAAAATAAAGTCCATGTAAGAAAAATCATCAACTATTACGAAACATATTTGTTGTGATATATAGATCATACTTAAGTTGGACCAAATAAATCTAAATGTTATAATTCTTATGGTTGTTTTGTAGAAATATAATTTTTTGATTTAAAAGAGCTTTTCTTTAATTTTCCAATTTGATAATCATCACATAAATTTTCTACTTTGTAATTTATTTTAGGTAATCCTCTAACTTGCTCATATTTTGCTAATTTATTAATATATATATAATTAATATGAAAAAATCGTTTATGCTACAACCACGGATCGTCATGTTTGGCGGTTAAACATAAATTTGAATTTTGATTTATATTCATATTTAAGACATAAATATTTTTGTTTCTAAAACACTCAAAGATAAGTTATTTGTTATTATCGAAAATATTATATCTATCTTTTTCAAAATTGGTTTGAAAACTTTTGTCGCATAATTGACTAATACTAAGTAGGTTGTGTTTTAAATTTTCTACCAACAAAACATTTGTAATAATAGGAGAGTCGGAAATGCCAGAGTTGATGACTTCTCCAATGCCAACAACGTATCCTTTTGAGTTATCTCCAAAAGTTACCGTTCCACCATCGATGTATGTTATATTTGATAACATTTTTGAGTTTCCGCTCATATGCTTAGAGCATCCACTATAAAATATCAATTTCTTCTTATTTTATATTTTAGGTACCTACAAAATAAAAGATGATTTAATTGGTACCCATATACTTCGTTAGAGTCCTAGATGTTAGGAGGAGCAGGTAGCTATACCCAAGAAGGTTTGGTACCTTTACGAACATAATCTTTATTATAGACTATATTATCCAAAAAAATTATTAATATGTTTTTGTCTAATCAAATTGTTCTTTGTCTTAGGAATCCAAATTTTTTTATTTTTGGTATTCGTATTAGACTTAGATGATCCTTTAGTCTTTTTATAAATACAAGTATATTTCTTAACATTTTTGTTTAGGAATATTTTTAAACCCTGTTCCATTCTATTACCTAATAGTTTTGAAGTTTTGATAAAATTTTCCAAATCTTGTTTTCCTTTATTAAATTTTGAAACATTATTTGTAATTTTATCTAATTTTTCTTTTAATTCTAAATTTTCAATTTTCAATGTTTCCACATTACTCTTCAAGTCGAAATTTCCTTTTAACAAGTTTTCCTTTTCTAGTTTAGTTTTATCAAAATCAGTAGTCATAGTCTTATTTTCAATCAAACTATTTTTAATTTTTTCTTGAGATAATTCTAGTTTCTCTTCTAAAATAATTTTTTCATCTTTTAACATTCCTACTTCAAGTTCTAGTCTATTTATTTAGGCTATATGTTCTTTATTCAATTTTTTTAATTTGTCTAAATTTATCATCTAATTCCATGCTAAGTTCTAATAATTCATCACAGCAAAGTTCGGGACATACCTCATCAGTTTGTGCCATAAAGCATACATTAACTTGTTCTCCGTCACTATCATTGTCACTGTCTGATGATGATGAAGAATCCGAGTCAACCCATGTTACTTTAAAAGCTTTTTTCTTTTTGAATTTTTCCAATTTGTTCTTCTTTTTATCATTGTTGAGCTCGGGACAATCTTTCTTCATATGTTCAAATTGGTCACATTCATAGCATTTGATTGATGTTTGATTTTTTGAGCTTGATTTTCCTCCTTTCTGAAATCTGGTCATTCTCCTAAACTTCTTGAATTTGTTGTAGTTTTTGGCAATAAATACAATTTCTTCTTCATCTAAGTCGGAGTCTTCACTTATTGCTAGGAATGCTATGTTCTTCTTTTCTAAATTTTGTTCTTTTCGTGCCGCAATTTAGCTTCATAGGACATTAAATTTCCTATCAATTCTTCAACTAAGAGTGTTGAGAGATCATTAGCTTTTCGATAACTAATACTTTTCTTTCATACTCTGGAGTTAAAGAATTGAGTATTCTATCTACCAAGTCAAAATTTATGAATTTGACTCCAAGTGCCATTAAATCATTTGAATGGTTTGGAATCTAGAGTACATGTCTACTATAGATTCATTTTGTTTCATTTTAAATGATGAAAATTGATTTTATAAAATTGAAATCTTAGTTTGTTTAACTTTGTTTGTGCCTTCGTGTGTAACTTGTAAGGTACGCCAAATATCATATGCAGCGTTACATAACATGACACGTGAAAATTCATTCTTATATAACGAACAAAATAAAACATTCATAGGTTTGGCATTATTAGATGCTGCGGGTTTTTGTGCATCATTGAATGTGTTCATAGCAGTGTCAGGTGCTTCATATTTATTTTGAGTGGCTGACCAAATTTCTAATCCATTAGCTTCCATAAAAATTCTCATACGCGTTGAGCAATATGCACAGTTAAAACCATTAAAAAGTGGGGGTCGTGACCTTCTTGAAAAATACTTGCCATATTATAGTGATTCAAAACATGTTACAGTACTTTGATCAACCTTGCTCCGATATCAATTGAAATTCTACAGGGTGGATCGTGTAGTGTATATGCAAGTATATGTGACAAAATATATAATGCAACTAAAACAATATTAATCTACGTAAATATAGAATAAGCACACCAGGATTTTATACTGGTTCGGACCTTCCGTCCTACGTCTAGTCCTGAAGCACCCCTTTGGAATTCGACTATCAAACACCCTCGCTTCGCCCGGAGGAATAGGCTTGGTTAAAATAAATTGTTCTTGACAAATGTGTGTTTTATAACATGGATATTGAATAATTAGTACAAATGCTTCCAATATATATCTAGAGAGTATTGTCTATGAAGAACTGAATATCTGGAAGAGTAAAATACAAGTATAGATTGCTATAGATCAAGAATGTATGATAGAGTATGTAATTAGAGAGTATAAGTAAGTAAGGTGATTTGTTCTCTTGGTTCTTGATGATTTATATAGTTGTAGAGAGGTTGCTTCAGTAGTTGCATCCATTAACAAGTGCTCTATAATTGTTTCTGTTGATGATGAAGAGTTGCAACGAATAGAAGCAGAGATGTCTATTCGAATGTGGCAGTTGAAGTTTAAATTTAAATCCGAGTTCGAAATCGGACGTCTGGTATTTGTATCAGACGTCTGATACTATATTTTTTTGTATACAGTAGATTTTCATACGTCTGAGTGCTACTACCGAACGTCTAGTTTCATCTGTTTGTAGTTCCAAAAGACTTTTCCAGACGTCTGACTTGTGCACCCAGACGTTTGAAACTTATGCATGTCTGTTTTGTGCAACTTTTATGTTGTTTCTTTGTACCTATCGACTTGTAGTCTCTTATAGTGTTCTTTGAGCCTTGTTCTTGTCTTTCTAGTGATGTTATTCTAGCAATTACCTATATATATATATATATATATAGAAATATATATGCATATTTAATTTCCATTGTATAGTTGTTGTCATCGAAAATGTAAATTTGATTTCCTAACATAGGGGTTATGAGTTTATGATATATCACTATTTCCCACAATACCCTTATCTTATCCTCTTAAAATAATTAACTTATAAAACCATTTTATAAACCCATTCTTTTGATTTCATTTAGTTATGGCATGACCTCTATTTAGTTTTCAAATCTCAATCCCCTTATCATTCTATTCTCTACATTATTTTATTTAATTCGTCTAATTAAGTCTGTTGAATAATGTTATTTAAAATTAGGATTGTCACAGGCTCCCACTTAAAAGAATTTCATCCTCGAAATTCAGTAAGGACTAAATACTAATCATAACAATCGTCTGCAACTTCTCCTAATTACCATATTAGCCTATTAGACTAGAAAACAGTCTATATAAAGCAAATGTAGATCATATCCTTACAGTAGATCATGGTAAGTTTCTCTAATCCCGTCTTCTGTCTCCTAAGTATAGTCCTTCTCATTGTCGCTCCACTAAATTTCACAAACTTGATTGTTTTGTTTCTTAACTTCTTTCTATCTCTCGCTACAACCCAAACTAGTTGTTTAACAATAGTCAGATTCGGTTCTATCACTAAATTTTCCAATATAGTCGAAGGAATAGTAATTTTAGGATCATGCACATACTTACAAGGAAGAGACACATGAAACACATTATGGACACCTGCCAAACATCTCGGTACCATACGCGAGCTTTTCGATCCTCTCTATAACTGGGGACAGTCTAATGTATCTAGTTTTCGTGACTTTCCTAATCGTACCATATCCTTCATCGGTGATACTTTAATGAAAATTCTATCTCCAACTGAGAAATATAGACCTTTACGCCTCTTATATGTGTAACTCTTTTATCTAGACCGAGCTTCATTCATCCTACATTGGATCAACTCAATCTTTTCCATTGCCTTTTTTACCAAGTTTAGACCTAAGACTAATCTGTCTCCAGTTTCCAACCAACATGCTGGCTATTTACATGGCCTTTGATACAAATCTTCGAAAGGCGTCATTCCCGTATGATTCTGATAGCTATTATTATAGGAAAACTCAACTAAATGTAGGTGATCTTCCTAAGATCCACTAAAATCTAGCACACAAGCTCTCAATAAATCCTCAAGTATCTTATTGACTTTCTCCATCTGCCCATCAGTCTGAGGGTGATACACCATAGTCATCTTGTGCTTGGTACCTAACACATCCCGTAGACTTTTCCAGAACTCAGTAGTAAATAAGGTATCTCTATCACTTATTATACTACTAGGAATTCTATGATGTCTAACTATGTTCTTCATAAACAATTTAGCTAAAACATGTGTCATCTATGAAAGACTTCGAATATGGCCTATTGATAAGCTATCACAAGCAGGAAGGCTTACTATCATTCAATCCATTGCTGTAGCTATGACCAATTACTGGACAAGACATTACATACTCCCTGTAAAGTTGATAAACATGATTTCTAGTGCTCTAAACAAATTTCTCTGGCATGGTGATCCTTTTTCTAGAAAACTCATCCCAATTTCATTTTATAAACTGTTTGAATCTGAGAAGAATGGTGGTCTTGGTATAACTAATATTTTTCTTTGGAACAAGGCAGCCATGTCAGTTTACTTTAATAAGATTTTTGAATCTGATGAAAATTTTAAGATTTTTGAATCTGATGGAAATTTATTTACACAATGGGTTAATCATAATTTGATTGGTCATAAAATTTTTTGGACTATGCAAATTCCACAGAACTGCAGTTGGAGTTGGAGAAGTATTCTTAAGCTTAGGCAAACTTTTATCCCTCTCATACAATGTAACTATACTCTAATTAAAGGTTTATCATTTTGGCATTCTCCATGGGCTAGACAAGGTTTGATTTTAAGTTCTGTTGTTGATTATAATCTCAGAAACAACTCTGGTATACCTGATTTGGCTACTGTTGATGAATTTATACAGGGTGATAGTATTGTTTTACCATATTCTAGTTCTTTTCAGCTTAGGAATCTTTGGAATGTTATTAGCAGTAATCCCATCAAGAACAATGGAAATGTTTTGATCTGGTCAGACAAAGGTAAGCCTCATTCTATTAGGTATGTGTATAAATCACTCTGTGGAGTTGGTTCATATTTTCCATGGCATTCAAGAATTTGGAATATTGGTGGAAGTGCTAAAGAAAATTTACTGCTGTGGAAAGTGATGGCAAATGCATTAAATACTAAAGATAAGCTATGTAGATTGGGTGTTATATCAGAGGATATTTGTGTTTTCTGCATACACATTTATTTTTTGAATGCACGTTTGTATATCAGATTTGGTATAGGATTTTGTTAAATGGTGGATTCTATAAGCCTTCACCAGTTAGTGCTATTGAATGGTTTAATGTGTTTAAAGCAACTAGATGGAAGACCAGAATGACTAAACTGCTCCTTAAGCTACTGAAGAGGTTGATATATGCAGTTTGGACAGAAAGAAATAATAGAGTGTTTGGTATTGCTACTAAAAATTCTTCATAACTCTATAATTTGATTCATGGTAGTATTCTTAAAGATTTGAAAACAGACAGTAATTGAAGCTTGCTTGTATTTCTTAGTAGAGCTGCAGATGGTTATACTCTTAGATTGTATATTATTAACTGCCTGGATACTCACTTGTCAATATGCTGTCATTACTTGAAGTATGAATTATCTATCACTGCTGGCATGAGAGCAACTGGATAGCCTGTTACTGAGCATGAATCTGTATAACAGATTGTTGTATCACTATTTTGTTTCAGTTCATTTTGAGTTAGTTGTCACTTTGTGTATTTTGTGTCTGCATTATTGTTATTGAATGTAGTCAAGTGCGGGTTTGTAACTGATTGTATCTTGTAGCATTGTAATGGTGTGTTGTAATTCTGATTAAGTCAATAAAATGGGCTCAATGCTCTTTGCTGTTCAAAAAAAAAAGAAAAAAAAACATGTGTCATCTTGGCTAACTTAACTGGAATGCAATGGGCACTCTTTGGTTAACTTGTCCACTATGACCCATATACTTTCATTTCCTCGATTTGACCTTGGAAACTCATCTATAAAAACTCATGGATATCAAATCCCATTTCCAAACTAGTATCTCTAAAGGTTAAAGCAACCTATTTGACTTTTGATGTTTGGCTTTTACTTGTTGATAGTTTACACACTGCTTTGCCCATAAGCCAACATCCCTTCCCAAAAGAACTCCTCTTCATATCTTGATACATCTTGGTTCCCCAGGATGAATCGTAAATTTGGCTCGATGACATTCCCTAAGGACTTCTCTCCTTAAGTCTCCAATATTTGGAAGATACAACCATCCCTTCTTTCTCAACCATCCTCTCTAGTCAAGATTAAAATCCCTTAGATCGTCAATCTCCAGCCCAACCTCAAGCCTTCTAATCATCCCGGTTAACGTGGATCTTCTTTCTGCTTAGAACCAATCTTTTCGATCAGTGCTGATTGAACTTCCAAGTAAGATACCATGGCAATGCTCTGATTAGAACTAACAGTCGATCTTTACTGAACACTACAAGTAGTCAAAGCCTGTAGATCCCTCCATTCCATTAACATAGCTAACACCACATTTTAATATTTTCTGCTAAGGGCATCCGCCACTTTATTTCCCTTTACAGGTGTATACTATATACCAAAATCATAAGCTGCTAAAAACTCCAGTCATCTCTTTTGTCTCATATTCAATTCCTTCTGAGAGAATAAACACTTTAAGGACTTATGATATGTATATAACTCAAATCTCTCCCCTAAGAGATAATGTCTCCATATTTTCAATGTGAAGATTACTGCTATTAACTCTAGATCATGAGTAGGATATCTCACTTCATGCTAATCCCAGATTCCCTTTTGGAACTACAAACACAGGCACGTTGGTTAACAAATGCTTTAACTTAAGGAATGCTTCCTTACATTTTTCAGACAAAATAAACCTCACGTTCTTTTTGGTTAGCTTTGTTAAGGCTCTACTATCTATGAGAAGTCTTTCATGAATCCCTGGAAGTAGCCAGCGAGTCCAAGAAAACTTCTGATCTCGGTCACCGTCTTGGGTCTCTTCTATTTGTTGACAACCTCGATCTTATCCGAATCAACTGATAGATCCTTCTCCGAAACCACATGTCCAAGAAACTTAACTTCTTCTAAAAATGATACTTTATAAACTTCTCTTTCAATTGGTGCTACCTTAGTGTCTCAAGTACTGCTCTAAGATGAACTTCATGCTCTCTTTCATTCTTAGAGTGTATTAAAATGTGATATATGAATACCAATACAAACCTATCCAAGAGCTCTTGGAAAATATGATTCATCAATTCCACGAAGAAATCTGGCGCATTCTTTAACCCAAATAGTATTCCTAACCATTCGTACGAACCATACCTGACCCGAAATTCCATCAATGAAATACTGTCCTCTTCAACCCTTAATTGATGGAAACCTGTCACTAAATCCAATTAGGAAAATACTCTAGCTCCACTCAGCTAATCAAACAAAGGATACCTATTCTTGATAGTCTTCTTGTTAAACTTACGATAGTCAATACACATCCTTAACGACTCGTCCGGTTTCTCTACGAACACCATGGCCGCTCCCCCAGGTGAACTGCTTGGTCTAATGAAATTCTTCCTTTCTAAATCCACCAGCTGCACCTTCAATTCCTTCATCTCGGTAGGTATCATCCTAGCCTACTTAAAGGTTCAGCTCCTGGCATAAGATCTATCTGAAACTCAGTGGCTCACTTTAGTGGTAGTCCTATGACTGGCTAAAAAAACGTCTGCAAACTCTTTTGCTATCAAAACCCAACTCAACTCTTTCTCTACTCCCATAACTCCCAAAAAATAATAAGCACTCGGATATGAATTCTCCACTGAATATATAATCCGATCATGACTATTGGGATGTCTAAGCGATATTTCCCTATCTTGGCAAAATATCCTAACATCATATCTACCCAACCAATCCATACCCAGAATGATCTCGGAGCCTACAAAACATACAAACTGCATGTAAATTTATGATATGACAATTCAAGTTCTAATTGATCACATGTCATCCTTAGATTTTCATATCCTCCTATCGGATTTGCAACCCTTAAGGAAATACAAAGTAATAACTTATCTACCAAACACTGAGATATAAATGAATGTGATGCACCGATATCAAATAGTACCCTAATTGGTATACTATGGATCAACAGCGTATCTTCCATCATAGTATTTCTCTTCTCAGCAGTGGTCGGTCTAGCAGATGATGGTCCTAAAGCAAAGGCTTTTCCTTTGTCCACTTCGACCAGTTCTGGACACTGATTCTTGTAATTCCCAATCTGGTCACAGTTGAAGCACTTCACTCCCTTCTTATCAGCAACCTTCTTCCTTTTTCCAGTTCAAAATTCATGAGCATAATGTCCCTTCTTATTAAGTGGAAGCAAACTAGATTAGCCTTCACCTTCTTGGCAACTATTCCCTTTTGGGTCCTTTCTTCTTAAAGAATTTCCTCTTCTTGCCTTAAAAAAACTTAGGTTTCAACCTGCTTCTCCTTCCCATAAGTAGAAAGCATCTCCTCTTTCTGGATTTCCATATCTACTACAACTGTACATGGATCACAGAGATGTGGCATAGTTGCCCTAGCAATCTCGAGCCTTAACCCTTGAATAAATTTCTTGTTCCTTTTAATGACGATGTCAATGATAGCATATCCATATCTGGATAGCTCATCAAATTTCCTAGCACAGTCGATAGCCGACATCTCACCTTGCACTAAGTCCATGAACTTTCTGAGAAATACCGACTTGGAAACTTCAACAAAAACCTCCCTTCGAACCACCTCCGAAATTTCGCCCAAGTCAACGCTTCCTCGGGAACTTCTACGGTAACACTATTCCACCATTGAAGTGCTGCTCTCTGCAACTGTCTAGAGGCAAGTCACCTCTTCTGCTCATCATCAAATCCCAAGTCCACGAAAAAACTTTCACATTGCATTAGCCAGTTTTCTACTTCGACAACATCATTTATTCCCAAAAAGGGCTTCCTACCAAGATTGGGTTAATCCCTGCTTAGCTTGGCATAGTTATTGCCAACTGGGGCCATGGGATTAATTCCTTCAACATTCCCAGCATCCCACCAGCTACACCTGTGGCCGCTCCAGCTTGCATTAGATTAATATAGAACTGATACATCATCTCCATATCTACTGGTAGGGCTCCGACACCTATGTTGGGTTAGCATTTGCTTGTCGACCCAAGTTTCTCTTGGTATTGGTTGAGCATTTCCATTAGCCATGGTACTTCCTCCCCTAAATTTCCTCTTCCGTTTCCTGCCTCCATATCTTTCTTTCAAGTATATCTACATACGAGCCTTAGTGAGATACAAAAGAACGGTCTAAGAGAGAGAGAGGAATACATACATACATACATACATACATACATACATACATACATACATACATACATACATACATACATATATATATATATATATATATATATATATATATATATAAATTACAAGTACATTAATATAGCATTAACCTAAACCTCGGTCTTATTCTTCGATTAATTGGATTATGTTCTGAAAATTTTATAGGTTTAAATTTCCTTTAAGTTTACATAAACATATGCTCTGATACCAACTTGTAACATTCCCCACTTGGAGGTCCAAAACTAATGACTACGAATGCTACAGTCATCCATAGTTATTACTTTTTAGCGATCAAATGTGGTAAAGTTAGATACATTGATATAATAGAAACACATGGATATGGAAATTTTTTAAAATCATAAAACATATTTCTCATTCCATTTCAAATCATATTCCAAATTCATTACATAATCCCAACATCATAAACCACGTGTAGAGAAATTTAACTATTAAAAAATGCTCCAAGAGAGAGATATGAAGATTGCCCCTTGGTTGATCAGAGCCTAAACATAGGTAATTAAACAACTTTTCCATTACATCCAAAACACAATGGAATCAAACAGAAAGAACTTATAATAACTAGCTTGCCTCCTGCATATCTCCGAAAGCTTATTCGTCTGAAGGAGGACCTAAAAACCTTAATGCTCAAACCACTCAAAATCAATTGAGTACCTAAGAGTTTAAGGGGAAGACATAAAATTTGAGTCAGACAAAATGCCCGATGTGAATAATAACCTACTATCTCAGACCATTAGATATCTATTGAGACCATACCGCTTAGCGGGATGGGTTTTCCCCTCACTAGTCTCTTACCCAATTTATACCAACCATATACTATGCACCTGCATCCACAATGGTTAAAATATAACATAATATAATATGATGATATGAAAATATACAACGGTTCATAGTTTCAAGGGTGACTATTAGCTTTCATGGGTCGACTAATAACCTGTTATAAGCTTACAGGCTATCTTTCTGGTTTCATAGTTTTCAAGGATCACTAGGAACCTGTTGGTATTTACCAATGACTTTATCCAATTATAGTTTTCATATGTTCACTATGAACCTACCGGACCCTCCAATAACATCCCACATGCCATAGTTTTTAATGGGTTGACTATGAACCTATTGGCCTCTGTCAATATCTTGTCCGGACATAGTTTTCATAGGATCACTAAGAACCTATTGGCTCCCGACCAATAATTATCTCCAAACAAAGTTTTCATGGGCTAACTAGAACCTATCTAAACCAACAATCTTTAATCAATCTTTGGGCATCATGTATTCTAGTCTACCTGACCTCTTGGATGCAATTGTACTTACATAGGAGTTAACTCAATAGATATTCAATATTGGGTTAACCTAGCTGGTTATTCTGCCCTAACCTCAAAATGCAGTTATGGGTTAACTATAAAGTGAATATGTTTAAAGAAGAAGCATAGATGATAACTGATCATAGCATAATAATATAAACATTTATAGATTCATATCCTTGTAATCGTTTTCAAATGAACCATGGTGTTAATACCTTTAATCCTTTATCGTTAGTAGCTTCTTTAAAAACTCCAAAGTTAAATGCCATTTCCAAAAACTCTTTCATATTTCCATCGGTTTAGCTTTAAAAATGAGATTGAGTTCATTGTTTTGAAAAAATAAAGCTTTTGAAACATTAAACCCTCCCTTTCGAAGCCATTGAAATATACCTTTCGAAAGTATTCATACTTTCTTTTCAAAACACTTAAATATACCTTCTAAAAAACTTAGTACATTCCTTTCAAAAGCATTGAAATCTTCCTTTCAAAACCATTAAAACATAACCTTCAAAAGTATTATAGCTTATCATTCGAAACCACTTAGTTCATGTAGAAATTTATAGAAGCATGGCTTCAAAAGCATTTGAAAAATCTCTTTCAAAATCATTGGGTTTAACCTTAAATACAACTTCTGGGGGGAAAATGTACATCGGTGAAAGTAACCCTTTCGAAAACATTAATCTCCAACTAAAAGAATTTGGGGAACAGATGGCTTAGAAACCCCCAACTCTAAAGCAATGGTCTTTAGGTAAAATAATTGGGAAAATGATTGATTCAAAACAACCTTTCGAAACCATTTCCTTTGAAATCTTTTATATAAACGACTACGTGGACCCTTCAAAAGTATTAGGCAGTGGCCTCAATATTAATAAAACAAAATCTTCCTTTTCGAACTCGTTGTTATAAGACTATAAAGAAAACCGACATTTAACCAATTTGAAAGGTATGTAGATGGCATCTAGGCTTTGACAAGGTTCAAAAGCATTACCCTTTAGAAATCTCCCTTTTGAAAACTTAATATGCGAAAACTCAATCGAAAGCTACTATAAAACAAAGGCAAGCGGTGATCCATTTAGAAGCTATTTAAAAGTAACTTCAACCCTTTCGAAAGCTTCTTCTAAAACAAGCAGCAACTCTTTCAGGTGATTCCTAAACAACTCTACCGAAAAATTCTTTATAAGCAAAGTGGCATCTCTTTCGAAAGCAAAACAAAGGCAAGTGGGTTAATTCAAAAGCTATTAAAAATGGCATCAACCCCTTCGAAAGAAAGCTTTCGACACCATCCCCTTGTGCCCTTCTCCAATACGCAACATACCAACTATTTGATATCATGTGTACTGATTTCAAATGGGTTCGAAAAGGGTATTGGGCATGGTTTTAGGAGCAAGCAATTGGAAGTGGTGAAGTGGTTAACTATATCAAGACTGATTTTGTGCCTTATAAAGTAACATCTTTTCATCTAACTTGCCAACTTGTCAAAATATAATTAAGTTGTAATTATTTTTTCGAAAGTCCTTTTTGCTAAAAAGACTGCCGAATTCATCAATTAATAATTCTAAATACATTAGCAATGAAGCCCCTCCCCTTAACAAAATAATTAAGACAATGATGTCCTCAAACTTAATTAATTTAATTTCCATAGTTACTTAAAAAATCCCCAAAAACCATCTTAATTCACATTAATATGTTTTACAACATATATAAATTTAGGATCCTAAATACTTCATATAATTGCCATAATTAATTTTTAAACCCAAACTATCTATTTCTTCCACTCAAAATTCATAATAATTTATCCATAGCTTGGATTATTATGGAAATTTAACACCATCTCCAAAATAATGTTTTACATAACATATCAAATCCTCTTGGCATTTGATAAACATTTTTCATGATCTTATCCTTAAAATGAAATCAATTTTTTTACAAACATACTTGTTTAAATCAAACAAGGCATACAATCAAATCATGTCACCATTCCAATTATACAAATGGTTTCAACTTTAAATCCAAAATCAAAATGCTTCTTAAGACATATATCAGATAGTTTAGATTATTGTTCATCTTGTTTGGATAAGGAACTTGAGATTTGATCTTGCTCAATCCTTCCTCGCTTGATCCTTAATTTCTAGTTGATTTTGATTCCCTTTTCTCTTAGAGTTATGGTCGGCATTGAAGCTCCTTTTATTATGTTTTTATTTTGTGAAAAAACGTGAATGAGAATGAGATAAGGATTTAGAGGGTATGGAGTTATGATATATGGCTATTTCCCATAATACCCTTACCTTATTCTCTCGAGTAGTTAACTTATAAAACCATTTTATATACCTATTCTTATGATTTCATTTAGTTAAGGCATGCCTCAATTTAGTTTTCAGATCTCAATCCGCTTATCATTCTAGCCTCTACATTATTTTATTTAATTTGTCTAGTTAAGTCTCCTGAATAATATTATTTAAAATTAGGATTGTTACAAACCCCTCAGGGCCTTTCTATAGATTTTCCCTACAAAATAATGGTTATGAATAATATATAGATAACCATATGGGTTCATAACGATCAAATTAATACATCATTCATTTTCCAAACGAAAATTCAAGCAAACAATCAATCAAATAATTTAACTAATATCCAAGCAATCAATAAATGTTCATAACATCATATATATGGTATTGTAAAATTAAATTTGAGTTAAACTCATATTGATTTTTGTTTTCGCCGTAACGTTCCGATTTGAGTTAAAACCAAAGGAGCATTCAATTTTAGTATAAAATAATACATGCACTAAACTCCACCAATCCAATGCCAAAGCTTAGCCATTGTCACTATGAGTGCAACGCAAAAGACAACATTTAAATCCGACCTCGCAATAGCAAGATATTCGAATTATAATAATTTGAGTTCAATAATATAATCAATTTTATAATTACATTATTAACCATTAAATTAACCATAATCCATCTCCTTCTATCACCAACCCAGGCATGAATGAACAACAACGGTTTCCTTCAAACCCTCGATGCCGCCGCAATGAAGCCCCTTCGACCGTCGCATACTGCCAGATGGTAGTCCTCGACATCCTCTACCCAATGCCGCTGGAGCCATTGCCTGTCATAGCCCCACGTCGAAGATCAAACAAAAAACGAATGTTTATCTTCTCGATTTTTCCATTGCCTTAAGCCATCGTACATACATCCAACCGTCCATCCACCTTGTCTCCCCTAGCCGAGCATTTTACAAGTTGGAGGTTTCACCTAAAAATGTCTCAAGCATCGTAGATCGATCATGGCCGTCAGATGATGGCTACTTAAAAATGATGGCTAGGTTAAGATTTAGGGTTTACAGTAAAATGAATGGGTATGGGGTCCTTATATAGATTTTCTAACCGACACTATTCACGCCTTAAAATTAACGAACTCCAATCGAGGTGTGCTCACTGGCGTTTTATACTAAATACCCCTATTTCGAGCTCAATGGAACTATTTTCGAGAGATAATTCTATGCTATACAGAAGATTGATTTTTAGATCAAATTATAATAATTTAATTCTCTAAAATTTAAGCGCTATACGTTTCAAGCTCACGCGATCACGAGACACATCCGATTATCACGAAACTCTTCGATACACAACAATTCATTATTCCAGATTCAATGACACTAGTTTCATCAAAATCCAAGGCAGTGTCCTGGAATGCTATTTTCACACATTTAAATATCACTTTATAATTTTCGATCCAAAATCGATATTTTTCTGATCTATTTATTTTTATAATTAAATTAACAAATTCAATTTACCAATATTGTTTATTAATTAAAAGTAGTTAAATAAGATTATTAAATCCATTTAATCAATATTTAATTCATAAATTCCAATATTAGGGTGATCACTATACTTGTAACAACCCTGTATTTTCTGATTATTGTAATTGTATATTTTAATTATTTTAATTTAAATTCCTAATTTAAAAACTTTATTTTATTTATTAAAATGAATATATTTTGTTAATTGAAATATAAATGTTGATTTTGATGTGGATTAGAATTTCAATCATGCATAAATTGAATATTTCCAGAAAAGTGAATTTTGGTCAAAATGGTCAAACTTTGACTTTTAAATTTAAAAATTTGAAAGTTTGAAAATTTTAATTTTATATTTTATTATGAAAGTAAATAAAATTTTAAGAACGCTGCTTTTCGTTTCGTTGAAATCTGATTTATAATGTGAAAGTTATGCCTTTTTAACTATTGTGTGAAATTTGCTGTATTTAACAATATTGTTTATTTTAAATTATATAAATAATTTTTATTTATCATATCTTATTATAAATTGTATTATATGTTATGTTACATATATTTTTACCTTTTAAATATTTTTAAAGTGATGTTTGAATTTTTCCAAAGCTCATTGAATTTATTTTCTATTTTTAAAGGTTAGTTTCCATTTTTCTGTTATTTTCTTTATTTAAATTATATTTAATTAAAATTTATTTATTCATTTTTATATATGCATTTTATTTTTATGTTTTTATCTTTATTTATAAATATGTTTCATGTACATACAATTTTTTCAAAGTTCATTTCATTTATTTTCAAATTTTCAAGCCTAGTTTACATTTTCTTTGCAATTTTCTTAATTTAATTATATTTAATTAATATTTATTTATTTATTTTTGTTTATTTACTATATTTTCATGTTTTATCTGTATTTATACATATTTTATGTGTATTTAAAATTTTAAAAGAAATTAGAAATTCAAAGAGACTAGACCTTTCATTTTCTAGTCTTTTCATCTCCTTGTCTCTTCATTTTCTTTTGGCTTTTACTCTCCTTTCTTTTGGCCGTACACTACTTACCTATAGCCATGTATTGTCTCCAGAAATTCATGTGAAAATATTCTTCCCACCATGAAAAAACTCACGGCATTTCAATTTGTGAAAAAAAATGGCAAGTTCATGGTCTTCTTCTTCTACTTTTCCTTCTTCTTTTCATTGTTTTGCCTAGATCTCTACCTAACTTTGCTTGGCCTCTACCACCCACCATCACCACCATACTCTCCACCATCACCAGCAGCAGCAACCACCACCTATCCCCTCCTCCAGATCAGGCCGTGACCATTGGATGAAGCCATAACCACAAAATTCCACAAAACATTGCAACACTCCTTGAAAACATTGCCTTGCCAAGCCTATCTTCACTATCTCCTCCATATCTTGCCTTGGCCACCCCTACATCCACCACCACCTTCCTACATCACCTCTGACCATCAGCCACTCCACTGACCTGACCTAAAACAATGCATGGCCGAGCCAAATATTGACATAGGTCGAGTCTATGTTGCTCCAAAACCTTCCATCCATTGACCCTTTGCTTACCTTTGCCTCTCCATGCCTTTGCCTTCCATTTTCATGTACATAACCATATCTCATGACTCATGGCCGAGCACACATGACTTAGGCCGAGCCTAGGTGTGATGAGATCAAGCCCTTTTGCATTTAGGCCAAGCCTATGTGTCTTGTGCAAGTCTGTTGCTTCTAAGGTTCGATTATCTTTCATATTTTGTCATTGTTTTGCAAACTTAAGTTGTTGATTATATTTGTTTGTAAAATATTTATATTTTGCACTTATGTATGTTATATTTTGTGTATTGTTTACAAGTCTCTCCATCCATTCAAATTAAATCATGCTTTTCGTGTCTTTGGAACCGCTCTTGTGTGTGTTGTTTGTCTCTAGCTTCATAAAAGGTGAGTCTTTCTCACTCTGACATTTATACTTATGAAATAGTGAATTGATGACAAGTGTTTAGTAATATAAAATGTTATGCAAGTTAATGTTGATCATATGATATGCTATACCATGTTATTACCATGTAAAACTGTTAATTATCACCTGACATCTGATATATGACATTATATTGTGACATTGACATTGTTTATATTGTTTATACATATATTCACACTGCAAGTTCCCTGTTAGAATAGAATCACTATGGGTTGAAATGATACATACCCGAACGGACTTTAGAATAGGGAAAAATCGTTATGGGCTGAAATGATAGGCCTGAGCGATTTTTATTGTATTTTATTTGACTTGGGATTGCGGGTTTGAAATGATAGAACCCAGATTTTCTTTGTAAACTGCGGATTGAAATGATATATATCTGTATCACTTGACCTAGGTTAGAAAATTATATACAGACCCCGTGGTATATTTTTAAATGATTTTTATTAAAAATATGTATTTTCAAAAGTATGAAATTGTGATTTAAAAATATATATATTACGGTTTTAAGAAAGTTAAATATTAAATCTTGAAATTGTGAATTTAAGTGAATTCAAGTATGTAAATTTGGAGTAAATATGATTTTAGACTTTAAATTTTATTTTAAAATGTAAATAAATAATGGAAATTAAATTTAAAGTTTTGAAATTGTATTTGCATTAAAATTTTAAGTTTTATTTAATTTATATGTTAATAAACTGTGAATTTTGACTAAATAAATGAATGGAGTTTTTAAATTGAATATTTGATCTAAAAATTTTGTTGTGTTAAATCATATGTTAAAATGATTTTAAATGTGAAATTTTGAAGTCTAGAAATATGATTTTTAAGTTATAATAAAAATTTGGAGTTTTATTTTTATTTTTGAAAAGCTAAAATGAAATCTGGAATTTTATAGCATTTTCAAAATGTTGTAGTCTTTTGACAGCATTTCTAAATGCTATTGTTTTGAATCTAACAATGTTTGAAATAACTAAATATCTATTACGGCATTTTATAAATGCCATTATTCTTGATCTAAACCATTTTTGGAAGCTATAAGCTACGATAGCACTTTATAAATGCTGTCGTTGCTATAATTTGACAATGTTTGAAATGTTATAGATTTTAACACTGTTTGAGTTATATTTTAAAGTGTTAAATGATTTAACTTTTGGAAATTGATTAATTGTGAACTTTAAGAAGTTTTGAATATATTTTAATATTTAAATTTGAATTTTTAAGGAATTTAAATTTGAATTTGAATTTTAAATAAAGTTTACTTGGTTATATGTTAAACGGAATGAGATGTAATGAGATAAATGAATTTTTGAATGGAATTTTGAAATGTATTTTGTAATGATGTTTGAAATAATAAATGAATGAAATATTTGATTTTTAAATGATATTTAAATTTGAATATTTGGATGTGAATTCAAATAATGATTTGATTATGAAGTTTTGAAAGGATCTAATATTTCAATGATTTTGAAATGATTGGAAATGATTTGATCTTTATTTTAGCAAAGAATATGAATGTGGAATGATATTTGATTTTGATTTATTTGATAAAGGAATATTGAAGTTTATATTTGTATGAAAAGATATTTGGTTTAATTGTAATGTAAGTTTATTTAAATAATAGTGGATTTATGAAATGAATATTTCAAAACTAAGTAATAATGAAACTAGATTTGAGATATATGAAATTATAAAAAAAAAATTAGTTTTTGAAATGCGGGATATGAAAGCTTTGAAATATATTAAAAATTGAATAGTTTAATTTATGGATCAAATCTATATTTGAAATTGATATGATTTGAAATAGTTATTGGCAAATTTAAGTGAAACCGATGGTTTGAATTGAATTAAGTTGGAAATTGAAAATTTTGGTTTCATGGAATAAATTTGTAAAGTGTAAAGAATTAAAAGATTGATTTCAAATGAATGATTTCGGAATGTTATGATTTTCAAAGTGTAATGATTTCAAGTATTTTGGTTTCAGAAAAGTTACACTTTGAAAGTATTATGAATTTTTTTAAAGGTGAATATATGTTTGAAATGGAAATGATAAGCTATTTGATTTGAAAATAGTTTTGAAATAAAAATGGTTTTGGTTTCGAGGCGTAAACTATTTTGAAAGGAATATAGTTTTGAAATGAAATGATTTGATCCTTTTGAAATATAAACTATTTTGAAATGACCATGGCGTTATAATAACGTTTGGTTGTTGAAGAGACCGGGATCGGAAGTTGCCATACTCTCTGCCAACTCCGAAAACCACTTTAACAACCGTGTACGCGGTGGAGATTCCAGAATGAAGTAGGATGGTGGCGACGTTCTTGAGGTATATTACGTGGACCCAACTCCCGTGAGTTGGCATAAGGTGGCTAAAACAGGAGCGATCTCGGACCAAAGGAGGTAGCACCTTTGGTCGGACACATTCCTTCGATACTATACTCTTACTGGTGATTGATTAGATGGCCATCCTCCGATTTTGATTGGGAGTGTGTTCCGAGGTGGGCGTATGTGGCTGCTGCGTTACCACCAGCCCATGTGCGTAATTGGTATATCTACCCTGGCATTGCCTTGTGTGTCGTGTCACCTACCATACCGAGCCTTTACTACGAGTTTGTTTTTCTCCCGTAGCCCGTGTGGTATCCTCTGACAGTCACCCAGAGTGGAGATGACATGATATTGGATGGACCACTGGGACTATTATGTGTGAAGGGTGATATGGGTTGCCCGGAACGCTATTTAAAAGTATGTTTATTTTATTGTAGACATTATTATAGTAGCGCAATATTACTACATAGTAAATAGTTTAACGGATCCTTAAAGGATGGGCGATCCCAAGCATCCTTTAAGTTACTGATGCATTTTTGTTACTGTTCACTTGAGTTTATTTACAGTTCATAAGTATTTATGTCCTGACTCGAGTGTTTTGTATTTTGCTTTACGCTCGAGTCAGATTGAGTGAGTTAGCATTCAAGATTCACCTTCGGAGTTGGAGCTTTCCTTGAAGATCCAGCCATCTATTTTGCTTTATGTATCCAGTGATTTCAGTGATGTATTCTGATTTGTACCTGATGTATCTTGTTACTTTTTGTTGTATCATGTTTAACTCTGATGTATCTTATTTTTATATAGTAGCTTCATGAACTACTATTTCTTTAAATTCCGCTGCATTATTAAATACTCTGTATCTGTAATCTGTGATTATATATTTACTGTATATTCTGAGATTTGCCAAATTTTGTTTACAACGCGGTATTTTGAGCAATTCAAGTCCGACGTGTGCGGATGCGAATGGTTGAAAATATCGGGTTGTTACAATACTTGAATTCAAGTTATTAAATTCCAATACCCAATTATTTAAATATTTAAAATTAGTTAAACATTAAAATCAAATGGCCAAAATTTTGGGTTGTTGCACTATGAACTTATCATAGATATTACATGTGGACTAAATATATATGTTTTTTTATGATAATTTATCTGTGAATTACGTAATACCGGAACAATTTTGGTATCATTAGACTTTTGGCTACACACATCTTTATGTATCAATCTGAATAGTTCACAAATCCTTATGTAGCTCCCACTAAATATATGTTAATTTCAAAATAATTATATAAACTTCATATACTTATGTATTTCCTAATGCATCACCTTTGTTATAAAAAATACATATATTATAGTCTTGTATCATATTGAATATTTATAATATTCATATTCAAATAAAACTGTCTATTTTCAGTCAATACAGAAAACTGTTATTATTTCATAATTAATATTTGGTATATTTACAAAAACATTTTTGCAACTTTGTTAATAATTTTCTGTACAAAAGTGCATTGGATCCTTAAAGTTTATAGATATCGAATAAATTGCACTTCATATAAAATGGTCAAAATAACATTTTAAAGATCAAGTCTCTAGGTCTGTCTTGCTACTCTTGGTTTGTGTTACTTATAACATAACAAAATTCTTGTTATATCCAATCGAATCGCACTAAATATATTACCTTGAATTATGGCTTACTTGCTCATTTCAAATGAAACAATTTCATCGAGATTTTGTACACTACGAATATGAATGTTCAGTATATAAATTTTTTATGTTATATAATATGGATCAAATATCCATATTTCATATTTTTTTATGGTTGAAAACAATACACTACTCACTCTTAGGTAAATAAATAATTAAGGAACCAAGTTATAAATATATTAGTAGGATTTGCATGAACTGTGAATATATGTAAACTATTGTTAATTAGTAAAATAATTTTATAACATATTATATATAAATATAAGTAAACTATGAATATATATATATAATTGTTAATTTTTATAATTTCAAAATAAATTATGGACAACAAAGGGATATATAAAGCGTGAATTCGTTTGTTGGCGTATGAATTCCAACACCTATAAATACACATTAACCGTCTACACTATTTATATGTTGCACGTACATTATACACATATGAGTGTATTTAATACACTGATTATAATTAAATTAAATTAAATTAAATTAAACTCTCTTCTTAGATGAATTAAATAATATAAGACTTTATTTAAAATAAATTTCAAGTTTTATCTAAAATCAATTAGGCTTCTTAAGCCTAACAAAGTCTTAGATTTAGAAGTTTTTTGGAACTGAACCCATTTAACCATCTTCCAACTGGTCTGTTTCCTTTAATTTATAATCTAGAGTTTAGATAAAATATATTGAATTCAAAAAATAACTCTTATAGAAAATTACTTTTAATATGAAAATTAGGCGGCCCAATTCCAACAATGGTATTGGAGCCCAATAGCCTATGCGATCTAAATAAGTCATGTTAGGGCTAACTTATTAAGCTTGCACACTTGGTATGGTGTCTAGAAAGGTAATGTCTATGATTTGAATTGGGTAATCAAGTACCCTGTCCTACCTGGTTACCGGCCTGGTCTGAAAGGTGAAGTGAGCCCAAATGTTGCCCCTAATAGAAAAGGCCCAACTTAATTTGGGCCTTGGGCTAATTTTTAAATTGTCTTGAAAACGAAAGTAAAAGATTTTAAATTTAATTGTTAAATTTAAAATAAAATATATGTTTATTATAATAGTTATAACGTAACATATTTTTCAAATTGTTTGAAAAACAAAACAACACAAGTTTTGAAATTATAAATTTTATTAATAGGTTAATTAATAAAATATATGTGCATGAATATATTATGAAATATATTATGATATTTTTAAAACATTTTAGATTGCAAAAATATGCTTGCACGCATATGAATAATGATTTTCGAAATCAAGATAATTTAATTATGCATGCACTCGGACTAGAAGCTAGGAAATTCAAGATGGACTCCATGTATGTAAACAAAATTTAGACTTTGTCGGATGTATCCGAAAAGATAAAACTCATCGGCTGCAACTGGAATTTTAAGAAAAAGCTAAATGTTGATGGAGAAGTGGAGACTAATAAGGCAAGTCTAGTTGCAAAAGCATTTCTTCAAATTCAAGGTGCTGATTACGATGAGACTTTCTCGTCCGTAACTTAAATCTATTCGAATTATGTTAGCCATTGCCGCATTATATGACTATGAAATATGACAAATGGATATAAAGATGGCTTTTTTAAATGGTGATTTAGGAGAAATCGTTTATATGTCACAGGCAGAGGGTTTTGTAGTCAGTGGGAGTGAAGGTAGAGCTTGCAAGTTGTTAAAGTCCATTTATGGACTCAAACAAGCTTCAAGGAGTTGGAAAAAGTGTTTTGATAAAGTAATCATATAATTTGGTTTTTATCAGTACACAGAGGAAATGTACATATACAGAAAGGAACGTGAAAATTGTATTCTTAGTATTCTATGTTGATGATCTATTAATGATTGGCAATGACACTTCATTATTGCAATCAGTAAAAGCTTAGCTTTCCAAACACTTCTACATGAAGGATTTGGAAGAAGCAGCCAATATACTTCGTATAAAGATCTACAGAGGTAAATCTAAGAGGCTAGTGGGATTGTCCAATCCTGGTACATAGACATTATACTAAAAACGGTTTAGTATGGATTTGTCTATAAATGCAACAAGTGGAGGTTTCAGAAAAAACAGGGATCTTCTCCTTTCGGCTCTCCGATTTTCTATTTTCTAAGTATAAGGCTACTCTACCAGTTTGTAACTGTAATTGATTCATATATCAAAAGAAAGGAAATTTCTGGAGGGGCCGTAGGCCGTAGTCAGCCGAACCACTATAAATTCTGTGTTTTTACTGCTCTTTTTTTCTCTATTATTCTTCATATTTATACTCTCTACATACATTCTATCTGTGACCTGTGACTGTGATTTGGTGCTTTCATCTGGACTTGGGTGTTAGTGACCAATTTTGGTACTAATATTTTGGTGCTTTCACTGAGAAGGCAAGCACTTGGGAATTTTGGAGCTAGGAACTTAGATTCTAGGAAGTAATGGCTAGGCCATCGGCAAAGAAGCAAGTGGCAGAAAGAAGTCAGCACAAAGAAAGTCAATAGGCTTCCTCTGGAGCTAATCAGGCCTCAATCTATATCACAAGAAACGAGATGGAGACGATGCTGAAAAGACAGGAGGACATGATACAGAACCTACTTCGAGAGGTTGGGCAAGTTGGAACACAAAGTTAAGGGAATGGACCAACCGCGGCTACTGGCAACGCAGAACTAGGAACCGGAGCTTTAGAAGTTTCTAGAGGTCAAAACCAGAACCAGAATGGAGAGGCTAGAGGAAATCAACCAAGGCGTGGGGGCAGACCTCAAGGATTGGATACAGGGAGAGCGGTGAATGAAGATCGGCAAGTAGGGACCAACGTGAACATAAATGGCCAACATATAGAGTACTACCCGGAGTATCCCCTAGGACACAGGAGGCAAGGTGGAGATGCAAACAAGGGACTGCCCCTAGATGGAGACGAGTAGATGGCTGGATTAATAAGAAGGATTATGAGAGGAGGACTACCGAGCAGAGGCTTGGAGGTGGTCAGTCGAAGTCCATTCACTTTGGAAATCAAGAATGCAAGGAACCCTCCAGAACTCAAACTGCCAACATTGGAGGCCTATGATGGAAAATCAAATCCAACTATGCATGTAACCAGATACATCAGACATATGGAAGTGCTGGGGGCATCTGAGGAAGTTATGGCAAGATGTTTCCTTTTATACTTGATGGATTTGACTGCACTTTGGTTTAGGCAGCTGGAGAATGGATCGAGCAGGACATGGGGCAAGCTAGTGGAATGCTTCATGAGACAGTTCAGGGTCCATGTGACGCAACCGAAGAGTGTAATTACACTGGCATCAATGACGCAGAGGTCAGGAGAGTCCGTGAGAGGTTTTCTTATGCGATTTAATGTAGCTGTGGCCTCGGTAGATCGCTCGGATCCATCAATGATTTTGATGGCGGTGGTAGCAGGGATTGCGGAATGCACGAAACTCAAGGATTCATTAGCACGGGATCCACCATAGGATCTTGGAGGATTCTATCATGAGGCTGAGAGATTCATTTGGTTGGAAGATTCATGGGCCGAGAGGCAGGAAATAAACGCCGTGCAAGGCGAAGGAACCTCCAAGGAACAGTCTGGAATAGACAAAGGAAAGCGAAAGTAGGATGATAGATACGATGGTCCTGACAAACGGAAGAAATTTCAAGAACCATAATTCAAACAATATGCTGACTTGACGACAAACCTGGAATGGATTTACATGGAGACTCGCGGGCAGCTCCCCTATCGGAAACCACCCAGGAAGGATCCCACTGAACGGGAACGTAGGAGCGGGAAAAATTGCCTATTCCATGAGCTGGAAGGACACTCCATGGATGAATGCCGCCACCTGAAGGATGTGGTGGAGGAGCTTGCTAGAAGTGGCAGGTTGCCATAGTACGTAAGAAATCAGACAAGAGCAATGAAACACGAGCAACTACTGCTTGGATCAACTAGGAGCGACACTGGGAGGGGGTCTCGACTCGTCATCAATTGATCAGGATGGCATAGGCCAAGTTTAGGACTTCAACTTTTGTCGATTACATAAGATTCTTAGATCTTGATTTTGAAATAAAATGGCTATTCAACTTACGCATGTAAGGGAACCAGAGAGATTCCCAAGCATGCTCTGAGATGGTAATAGACCGCCCTGCCCAGAGTAGCAGTATCCAGATTTTTCCTTTGTTCGTGACTGAACGTTTGGAATTTTAATTTGATAAATGAACTTGAATTTTGTAAAATAAACCTTTGACCGAAGATTTAAAGGATGAATATTGGAAGTCAATTTGAAATTAATCGCTTTATGACCCTACCCAGAGAGACGGAGTCTGGAGTGCAAGAAGTGAGTTGCTCCATCGGAAAGCAACAGGAACAACTCACTTAACATCGTTCCCCATTCACCGAAGAGTAATTGGATCGAGGTTCGATAATAGTCCAGAGTGGCTGCAATTGGCCTAGGTTTTAGGCCATGACATCGCTTAAGTTCAGGGACACTGAACCGGAGTGCAGGAGGTGTTGCTGCTTTGTCGGAGAGCGACAAGATCGGCTCACTCGACGCTATTTCCCCTTCACCGAAGAGTGACGGGATGGGATCCAGCAAGAGCCCAGAGAGATTATGATCGGTCTAGGATGACCAAGACAGCGGTGAATGCTCTCGCTGGGGCCAGAGTGCAAGGGATAGAAAGCAGCACCGGAGCACGACAGGTTCTTTCTATTTGATCGTTAAGTTTGGAATGGACTTAGCAAGGGTCCAAAGTGGCCGTCAATAGTCCAGTGAGGCCATAGAATTGGATTACTGATTTCCACAAGTTGAACTAATTCGGCTTCGAATAGCCACGAACCTGATTAAGAATATTATAGCAATGGATAAAACATGGACTTTGGACATTGGGTTTGAGACTATCCAAACACACCTTCCGATAGTAAGGCATGTTTTGGGAGGCAAATGTTAACCTGCCTTTTTGGCAAGGCCTTGAGCAGGCAGATTTTACTGAATCGATTATTCGTTTGTCGAGATTGAAATGCAATGGGTTTGATCTGGTTGGATGGATAAATGGTTCATCATGGGAGGTTAGGTGTGTGTCGTTAGGTCAAGGTGGCTCGGTCTTTGAACGGATCGGTATTGGGTATGTCCCGACATTAGTGGTCGGCATGAAGCGGCCCGGCATTGGTGACTCGGCATGGAGTGGTTCGGCACTGGAAGTCGCTCGGCACATGACACCGTTCGGCATAGGACGCTGCTCGGCACAGGACACCGTTCAGCATAGGACGCCGCTCGACATAGAACACCATCCGGCATAGGATGCTGCTTGGCATTGGACCCCGTTCGTCATTTGGATGGCTCGGCATGGTGGTGATGCCATGTCGCTCGGCAAGGTGGCTCAGTCTTTGAACGGGTTGGTATTGGAGGTGGCTTGGAATGGTTTGGGCATGGTTCAACATACTGGAGTTCATGAGTGGGTCGGCATAAGACAGTGGTCCGGCACGAAGGTCGTTCGGTCATAGTGGAGTGGATCGGGATCGACACTCATCTAACTCCGGGCTGGCAAGCAAGTTACTTCGAGTCGCTGAGCACTTTACTTCGAGTCAAGGTTAGGGACACTTTAGGACAGTACCAAGGCTACTTCGGTCTGGCTTACTAAGGAATGGGGATCGGTGGATGCGGCTTGGCCTACCTGGCTCGGTCATAGTGTTGAGCCTGGGTCGGCAATGGCCTTGATGGGCCCGAGTTACTCAGGAGATCCTACTTCCTAGATTTGTCCATAAATACAACATGTGGGGTTTCAGAAAAAAAGGGATCTTCATCTTCCGGCTCTTTGACTTTCTATTTTCTAATATAAGGCTACTCTACCATTTTGTAACTGTATCAATAGAAAGGAAATTTCTGGAGTGGAAGTAGGCCGGAGTCAGCCGAACCACTATAAATTCTATGTTTTTACCGCTCTCTTTTTTGTTTCTATTGTTCTTCATATATATACTCTCTGCATACATTCTATCTGTGACTGTGATTTGGTGCTTTCATCTGGATTTGGGTGTTAATGATCAATTTTGATACTAACAATGTTTATTGGTTGATTTGGATGATGGTTGTTTGATTATCGACATTGGATGACTGAAGGTTATATTTTATATTATTAAAACACTACAAGTTCCCTATGGGTTGAAATGATACATACCCGAATGATCTGATAGATTAGGGAGAAATCGTTATGAGATGAAATGATAGACTCAAGCAATTTCATGGATTTGAAATATAATTATGGATTACGGGTTGAAATAATATATACCCGTAAAATTTAAATTAATTGCTGATTGAAATGATAAATATCCGTATCACTTGACCATAGGGTAGAAAATTATATAGGGACACCGGATTGGTTAAATTAAATGATTTTAAAACCCTTAAATCTTGAATTAGATTAAATGATATTTTGAGGAAATTGATTTATATAAGTTGAATTACTTTGAAAATCCAAGTTTGAAGGTTGGAATTGGAAATTTGTCTAAATCGAAATTCTAAAGTATTTTAATCGATTTTAATCTGTTTTAGACCTAGTTAAAGCATTTTAATATATTTTTATCTATTTTAAATCTAGTTAAAGTATTTTAATTTATTTTAGAACTATTTAAAGTATATTAACCTATTTTAATCTATTTTAAATCTATTTAGAGTATCCTAATCTATATAATCTATTTAAATTCTATTTAAACTATTTTAAATCTGTTTTAAACTATCTTAAATCCATTTCAACCATTTTATCTATTTTTAAACTATTAAAATATTTTTAATCTATTTTAAATTATTTGAAATTAAAACTGGGTAAAATGGGATGATTTAAATTATACGAATATGGTTGAATGATATTATAACAAAAGTTGGATTTAAATGACATATTTAAGTAAATATGATGATTTTAAAATAAATGTTTAACCAATTTGGTCGATATGTTCGAAAGTGAATATATTTTCAAAAGTAATATGGTTTGAATTGAGTATGATATTTTGATATATGAAATGGTTTTGGAAATTTAAAGAATCATCTGGTGTGAAATAATCATTTGGTTGTTAAAGAGACCAAGATCAGATATTATCATACTCTCTGCCAATGCTGAAAACCATTTTAATGACTGTGTACGTGGTGGAGATTCTAGAATGAAGTAGGATGGTTTGGTGTACGATTATGCATGAGATATTTACGTAGCCTCAAGTCCCGTGAGTTCGCTTAGATGTGACTAAAGTAGGAGCTATACCTGGGCTAAGTGAAGTCGCACCTCTGATCGGACATGCTTCTTCGATACCATATTTATTACTTTGTGATTGATTTGGTGACCACCCCTCGATTTTGGTTATGGGAGTGTGTTCTAGGTGGGCGGTAGTGGCTGTTATGCATTTCCACTAGCCAGGTTCTGCAAATGGTAGAATCCTACCCTGGCATTGCCTCAAGTGTTGTGTATGCATGCCCTATTGCATCTTCTATGAGTTTGTTTTGTACCATACCTGTGGAGCACCTTATGGGTAAACCTCCAGTTTACGGAGGAGCATACAGTACTGCATAGATTATCGGAATATATAAAATGTGTTAAGGGGGATATGAGTTTCGCCTTAACGCTATTTTAATACTTTACTTTACTATAGACACAATTATAATAGCGTATTGTACTATATATGTAGATAGTTTAATGGATCTTTAAGAGATGGTAATCCCAGACATCTTTTAAGTTATTGCACTCACGTTAGACACTGGATAGGAGATGTCAAAACCCATAAACATCTCCGAAGCCATTACTCTTATATTTATTAATTGTTGATTTATCTTACATAAGATCTTTTAGTTATGACTCGAGTATTTTCTCTTTTCATTTCGCTCGGGTAAGTCTGAGCTTTTCAATATGTCGAAGACTGCTTTTCTAGAGGACGAAGATGAAGATTTTGTACTATATCTATTTATTATATTCATATCACTGCATCATGTTATTCCGCTGCATTTGTTATTTATTATTGCTGCGTGTACTCTGATTCTGTATGGTAAAAGTATAATAAAATGTTATTTGTAAACAGCTTCAAGAACTGTTTATTTGATTGCTATATTTTGTCATCCCGTTGTGAGATTTTGTGTTTTGTTTTCTTTTTTTCTCTTCTTTTTCTTATTTATTCCATAGCAATCTGCCCTTTTGAATGGTTTGAGTCTAACGTATGTGTTTTATCGTCAATTTAAACTATCCAGAAAGGTAGGTCGTTATAGGTTATGCACCGATAGTTATTGGATAACTATAGAACAACTCACTTAGTTTTCTGTTGGTTAATATAACTAAGATCGAAAAGAAAATATCGATGTGACTTATTTACACAATTGTTTCGACCTGGAAATATTGTCAACCTTCAATATGAAAAACTCTACTTTGATTATAGTCAAATCATGGAACGATATCCATCAAGTGATTATAGTTGGGTCGAATGGAAGTATTGGAAGGAAGACACTATTCAAGAGAGGATTCGTCCCTTCAGTTATATGAGGTTAGTATCATAGTCAACTCAAGTCAACCCAGAGTCAAAATCTATAGCCAAAGTAGTACGGTTAATAATAATTGTTATTATCGAACCAAGGATTTTTTTTGGACAATAGAGTTGAATATGGACAATGTTGGAATTTTGGCCATTATCAAATTCCATAAACCCAAAGTGATACAGTTTTGATGAAGAGAATTGGTATATATAAATATCACTAACGGGCAATGCTTATTAAATTAAATAATATTTTACTAAATATGAATAAGCGATAAATTTGGCCATAGTATCACACCAATTGCTAAGTGACGTGTGAACGTGAACATTCAAAAAGTGCGGTGTTAATTGCTGACCAAATTTACACTCAAGAGTTACACAACTGAAATGATCAATTCCTTTGAGACCGAATGATTTAATTAGTTTATAATTGTTATAAACAAATTAAATTAGTTAATATTTATGAAATATTAATTTTAAAATTTTAGTATGGTTTGAGAAATATAAATTGTTATATATTTATGATATTTATAAATATATCGGTCGATATACGATATCGATAAGCGATTAAATTAGATTTAGTTGCGTAGCATTTTGGCTTGGGCTTAAATGGGTTTAAAGCCCATAACTAAGGCTGCAAATTTTGGTTTTAAAAAGTTATTGGAGGCGACTAAAACTTAGGATTAGACCTAGAGATGGATGACTAGGATTAAGAGAGAATAGGTAGTGAGATTGTCCTAATATCTCTCTTGTACAATGCTATATATATGGATCTTTAAACCCTTAATCAAATACAATTTTTGGATGCCATAATTATCAAGTTTTCTAGCTAAAATTAATCCCCATATTAGTTCTAAGAATCTCAAATCAATTCAAGTTAAGTAAAAGCACTATTTGATAGAAAAGGTCAACGATTTCAAACTTGCAATCTAACGGATCGAGCTAACTAGATTAGGGAATTCATTGATTTAAGTGGACTCAAAGGCATCATCAATTAGTATTTTATTTATATATTATAGTAATTATATCATATTTTATGATTTAATATTGAGTAATCCCAAATCTGCATATATATTAATGTTGCATATATAGTTAGGTGAGATTTTCATAGGTGTATGCAGTCGTCACAAATTAGTTTGGTTATGTGCATGGTTATATTATTATATGTTATAATATATGTACAAAAAATCTATTTTTCTATAAAAAATAAATTTTATCATTATTAATTATTTTATATATATCTATATATTAGTTTAAATATGGATTAATGTTTATTTTAAACATATAATTACATATATAGTTATAAGTATAAATAGCTTAGAAATTTTCCTTTCACTTTATACACAAAATGAGTTACCAAATTCGAAAATAGATCATATATATATATAATTTTAAATTATCTTTTATTGATTATTTGAATTGTTTATTATATTTAAAATAATTATTGCCTTGAAAATTCGATTTTATATTTTTTTAAATTACTACATCTATGTAGTTGTCCATGGAAAAAATTTCACAATTTTTTGTTAAAATTTAAAATTTTTAATAATTAAATTACTTTGGTTGAATATTTCCTTTATTTATTAAAAATATTAATTTATTTCAAAAATCATGAAGAAAATTTTTTAACCTGTATTTTATGATCCTAAATTTTTATTATTTGTTACTAATATTTTTAATTATTACCATCAAAACTATTTACTATATATATAATAGTGATAAATTATAAAATTATTATTTTATGTTTGTTGTGCTAACTTCTATCTAGAAATAATTTTAAAATAAATATATTTCTATTTTAAGTAGTTGAATGTAATTAATTGCTCGTACATATACATCTTATTTAACCATATATATATATGATTTTGATTATTATATATATGTATGTATGTATGTATGTATGTATAATTGTATATGTTTAATTATGTGTGTGTGTATATATATATATATATATATATATATATATTTAAAAAATGATTTAAATTATATATAGTTAATTTTGAGACTGTCAGTCTTAAAATATATTTTAAATATACAGACGTATTTGTATAATATACTTTGCATTATTGATTTATGCACATATTTAGACAACATACAATACATATAAAAGGAGCTAATGTGTCCATTGCGTTGTAAATCCCTATATCTGTATACGGACATGTTATACCATTCACGGATTATTATGTTACATATGCACACACACGCATACATATGTATATGATACATGTATATATATATATATATAAATTAAATCATTCAAATTAACTTTACATTGCAAAATACTTAAATTTAAATGAAATACATGATTTTATTTAAAATAAATTTGGAATTGTTCTCATTAAATTAGACATAGGCCCAATAAAGATCCAATAGCATAAATTGTTTTAAAATACACCCAACACTACCCATACGGGCTCGCCCATTTCTACAGTGGTATCGAAGCTCAATAACCTATGCGGTCTGAATTAGTGATGTTAGGGCTAACATAATAAGCTTGCCCACTCAGTATGATGTTTAGAAAGGTTATTTCTAGGATTGGAATTGGATAATCAAGTACCATGTCCTATCTTGTTACCAGCCTAGCCTGAAAGGTAAAGTGAGCCAAAAGGTTGCCCATAATAGAAAAGGCCCAACTTAATTTGGGCCTTGGGCTAATTTTCAAAATTGTCTTGAAAACTAAAGTAAAAGATTTTTAATTTAGTTGTCAAATTTGAAATAAATTATATGTTTGTTATAATAGTTATAATGTAAAATGTTTTTTAAAATGTTTGAAAAACAAAATATTCGAAAATTATAAATTTTATTAACAAGTTAATTAATAAAATGTATGTTCATATGGTAAATATATTATGAAACTGTTGTGATATTTTAAAACGTTTAAGATATCATAAATATGCATGCATACATATGAATAATGATTTTCGAAATCAAGATAATTTAATTAATTAATTTAAAAGGTTAATGAATTGAAATTATAATTACACGTATATATGATATATGTGTTATACTATAAAGGTTATAATACATAATAAATATAAATGTCTTATCAATATAAAATTAATTAAAATGTTAATTAATTAAAATAAATTAAATATTATTTAATTAAAATAATATATACACAAGACTATTATATAAGTAATGTGAAATATAAAAACTGTATAAATAAAATTTATATAATATGAATGTATGAAACCCATAATAAACTTAAGAAATAATCACATACGTAATCGTACGTATATCGTGATTTCTGATGTGTTCGATAGTTGAACCACGAGGGTAGTTAATAGGAATTACATTATTTCATAAGTTTATATCACTCAGTTTAATGTTGTCCTCTACCATATATATGTTAATCATTTACTTGCATACTCCTTAGTTATTGAGCAAACTCAAGCTAAGGTTATTATTTGTAGTATTATTAATATGTTGAATAGATGAGGTAATATAACTATATGTATCTGGTGAGAAAACTCAAGGTACATATGCTATAATGACCATCATGATATGGTAGGTACTAGTGAATAATTTCATTTCAATTTGTTGAGAAAACTCAAGGTCAATATGAAATCAGGACAAGGTTCCAAGGGTTAGAAGTTGTATGTGATACAACCGATAAAAGGTTCTCCATTGTTCGTGGAGCTATGACTTGTTGAGCAAACTCAAGGTCAGAATTCTAAGATGGATAAGTCCTAACGCATACTAGTGAAGTCATAAGACTTCTATGTTTTTTGACTTAAGGTTTGGCGAAACATAAAAGACTATTAGAAGCTTATTAGTAAAATGAAACATAATGTTTAACCTTACAAATATTATCAGAACATCTATTATGTTTTGTCCTAGTAATCTACCATTTAAACTTGTAGAAAATGTCAACTCCAAAACTGTTTTCTGAAAGTGACAGATTCAACTGACCTAACTATACCGACTAGCTAATAGCAATTAAAATAGCATTGACTTACGAGCGCCTTTGGACTTTTGTTACATGAGAACCCAAATAGAATCCGCTGATGGTGCAAACCCCAAAGAACTACTGGCTTATTTAAAGTGGCAATCTGACTTAGAGATCGTCCAAGTTTTCGTGTTGTCTACCTTAGACAAATCGTTGCAAAGGTAGCACGAGAACATGTATGCCCATGATATTTTTAATAATCTCAAAGCTCTTTTTAGTGAACAGCCCCATTCCACAAGGTATGAGCTTACGAAAAAACCGTTTAACACCAAAATGACCAAGGGATAGAAACTGGCTGATTATGTTCTTCTGATGAAAGGCTATACTGATAGACTTGCACAATTAGACATAGAGATAAGCAACGAAATGCCAATAGACTCGGTCCTTGGTTCTCTCACTCAGCATGAACCATTCATTTTGAATTACAACATGAACTAATTAAATGTGAATCTTATGGAGCTTTGCAATATGTTGAGATCAGCCTAGTCAGTATCTAAAGATCAAGGTGCCATACTGCTGTGAAGGGAAATGCATCATCTTCGGAAGGTTCGAAGAAGTGGAAAAGAGAGAGTAAGAAAAAGAAAAGTAAGAAGACCGATGACAAGGGTGAATGCACCATTGCCACAAGAAAGATCGCTGGAAGAGAAACTGGCCTGACTACTTGAAGATTGTCTAGGAAAGGAAGAAGAATGGTTCTGCGGCTCCATCAGGTATATTTATGACTCAAAAATGTTTTTTAATCAATAAAATGTCATGGGTTTTCGATACTGGATCCGAAACTCATATATGTAATTCGTTACAGGGTTTTAGGAACTAGCATCACATGGCAAAAGGAGAAATGAAGTTCCAAGTTGCCGATGAATCTATAGTAGATGCAAAGGCAGTAGAAGACTATCATTTAGATTTTCCAAGTGGATTAGTATTAGTATTAAATTATATAATGTAAAAGACCTTTTTGTGGAATTTTCTCTGTTTCTAGATTGTCTAAGACAGGATATATTTTCATTGTGAAAATAATGTTATGAACATTACTGGATGGAAATAAAGTCTGCAAAAGTGTCCTTGAAAATGGCATTTATGCGATGAGTACTAATTATATCTATTCTATGAATGAAGTTTCTAATAAATTAAACGAAAATTATCTTTGGCATTGTAGGCTTGGTTATACTAGTGAGAAATGACTACACAAATTGAAACCGATTATTTTCTACCGTTAATTGATTCTGAATCATTTGAAACTTGTGAGGCATGTCTTAAGGTAAAATGACCAAGTACCCTTTAAGTGGGAGCAATGAAAGAGTTAATGAACTCTTAGGGTTAGTACATAGTGATGTATGTGTACCAATGCCTATATTAACCAAAGATGATACTTCTTACTTTGTTACTTGCACTGATGATTTCTCAAGACTAGGATATGTATATCTTATGAAGAACAAATCCAATGTTTATGAGAAATTTGTTGAGTACAAAAAGGTAGTAGAAAATCAAATGGGCCGTAAAATTAAAATTCTTCCATCAGATCGAGGAGATGAGTATGTTGGACATGGTTTCCAACAATATTTAAAGGATAATGGGATTAACTCTTAGATTACTCCACCCTGTACTCCGCAACACAATGGTGTGTCGGAGCGAAAGAATCGAAACCTATTAGATATGGTTCGTTCCATGATGAGTAAAGCTTAGTTACCTCTGTCCTATTGGGGATATACCCTAGAAACTGCAGCACATATGTTAAACTTGTTACAATCTGTGCCCAAAACACCATTTGAGATGAGGTGTGGTAAGAAACCCTAACTCAAATATTTGAAAATATAGGGTTGTCCGGCATATGTTAAGAACGTTGGTCCAAATAAACTAAAGGCAATATCGGTACTATGTAAGTTTATAGGATATCCCAAAAACAAGATGGGATATATGTTCTACAATACCGAGTAACAAAAGGTCATTGCCTCTCGGCCGCTGTATTTTTAGAAAATGAATTTCTATTAAAAGAAATTAACAGTTAAGTTGTAGACGTGGATAAGATCTGTGAAACTAATACTAAAGCCAAAACAGTAGGAGAAACAAGGTCATCCGTATATGAAAACACACAACTTATTAGAAGGTCTAGTATGGAATTCCATGCATTAGAGGATATTACGGTTTTCTCGAGGATGGCAAAAAGGAGGACTATGTCTTAGACGGCGACATTCCTCTGACTTTCCAACAAGCACTGCAAAGTAAAGACTCCGCACTCTGTCTTGAAGCTATGAAATCCAAGATGGACTACATGTACAGAAACAAAGTTTTGACTTTGTCGAAGGTACCCGAAGGGATAAAACCCATCGGATGCAAATAAATTTTTAAGAAAAAGCTAACTGTGGATGGAGAAGTGGTGACTTATAAGGCAAGGCTAGTTGCAAAAGGATTTTGTCAAATTCAAGGTGTTAATTATGATGAGACCTTTTCGCCCGTAGTCATGCTTAAATCTATTCGAATTATGTTAGCCATTGCCGCATTCCATGACTACAAAATATGGCAAATGGATGTAAATACTGGATTTTAAATGGTAATTTAGAAGAAATCTTTTATATGTCACAGCCAAAGGGTTTTATATTCAGTGGGAGTGAAGGCAGAGCTTGTAAGTTCTTAAAGTCCATTTATGGACTCAAACAAGCTTCAAGGAGTTGGAACAAGTGTTTTGATAAAGTAATCAAACAATTTGGTTTTTATCGGAACATAGGGAAATCATGCGTATATAGAAAAGAAGAGGAAAATGCTATCGTATTCTCTGTATTCTATATTGATGATCTATTATTGATGGGCAGTGACACTTCATTATTGCAATCAGTAAAAGCTTGGATTTCCAAAAATTTCTCCATGAAAGCTTCGGGTGAAGCAGCCTGTATGCTTGGTACAAAGATCTATAGAGATAGGTCTAAGAGGCTATTGGGATTGTCCCAATTCCAGTACATAGACACTATACTAAAACTGTTTAGTATGGAGAATTCAAAGCGTGGAAGTGTTCCAATGCAATCTTGAATTGTCCTTTATAAAAAGGAAGCTCCTCATACAGATGATGAGAAAGAGCATATGAAGTGGATTCCCTATGCTTCAGCCATAAGATCCATAATGTATGCCATGTTATGTATTAGACTTGATGTAGCATATGCATTAGGATGCGTAAGCCAATACCAGTCTAATCCTAGAGAAAAACATTGGACGGTCGTAAAATGTGTACTTAAGTATTTGAGAACTACCGAGGACCTTTTCCCTGTTTTTAGGAATGGAGACCACCTTATGAAGGGGTATACCGATTCGAGCTTTCAAAGTGATATAGGTGATAGTAAATCAGTGTCCGGCTATGTCTTTACACTAACTGGTGGAGTTGTTAACTGAAAAAGTTCCAAGCAATAAACAGTTTCTAATTCCACGATGGAGGCTGGGTATATTGCCCTCAGTGAAGTAGCAAAAGAAGCAGTATGGATGCGCAAGTTTTTGAGTGAGTTCGGTATGATTCCCGATACTGAGAATCTAAAGAAATTGTTTTGTGACAATAATGCATTGATATAGATCGCAAAGGAACCAAGAGCATATGAGAAGTCATGACATATTCTTCGAAAGTTCCACCTGATTAGAGAATTCCTTGAGAGGAAAGAAGTTGTGATTTAAAGGGTAGATACGAAGGACAACATAACATATCCATTCATTATGGCGTAATTCAGCCAGTTATCGAGAAAGCGATTGAGAGTATGGGACTGAGATTCCATAATTGCCCCCAAGTGCAAGTGGGAGATCAATAGTGTTAGGGGTATGCCCTAAGGGCAATTTTGAAATTTATTAACTCCAAAATTAATTCCTGTTCGAAATAAAGGTGTTTATTCTTTCTGTTATATATTTGTTATAATGTGTTATAAATAGTTAAATGTTTAATTAAAAATATATTTAACAGAAAATCAACAAATGACGTGTTTGTGATAGTAATTATAGTTAGTTGTAATCATTAATATTGGATCACATTGTTACAAAAAACATCATTTTAAATGTTCCTAGTCAAGATGCATCGGCATTAGATATCAATTTATCCGTTCAGACTAGAATACGCAATGCTCCAAATGTTGGTATTTTTTTAGTTAATGTTACTAGGGTCAAATAGAAAATATCGACGTGACTAATTTACACAATTATTTCGACTTGAGAAAACATTCAACCTTCAATATGAAAAAAATCTACTTTGATTATAGTCAAATTATGGAATAACATCCATCAAGCGATTATAGTTGAGTCGAGTGGAAGTATTGGAAAGAATACACTATTCAAGAGAGGATTCATCACTTCAGTTATATGTGGTTAGTATCATGATTAACTCAAGTCAACCCAAAGTCAAAATCTCTGACCAAAGTAGTTCGCTTAATAATAATTTTTATTATTGGACAAAGGATTTTGTGCTTGGACTATAGAGTTGAATATAGACAATACTGGAATTTTGACCATTATCTAATTCCATAAATCCAAAGTGATACAGTTTTGACGAAGAGAATTGGTGTATATAAATGTCACTAACGGGTAATGCTTATTAAATTAAATAAGATTTTACTGAAAATAAATAAGCGATAAATTTGGCTATAATGTCACACCACTTGCTAAGTGACGTGTGAATGTGAACATTCGAATAGTTCGGTGTTAATTGCTGACCAAATTTACACCCAAGAGTACCACAACTGAAATGATGAATTCCCTTAAGACCAAATGATTTAATAAGTTAATAATTGTTTTAAATAAATTAAATTAATTAATATTTATGAAATATTAATTATAAAATTTGAATATGGTTTGAGAAATAAAAATTGTTATATATTTATAATAGTCATAAGTATATCGATCAATATACGATATCGATAAGCGATTAAATTACATTTAATTGTATATCATTTTGGCTTGGGCTTAAATAGATTTAAGCCCATCATCAGGGATTCAAATTTCGGTTTTGACAAGTTTTTGGAGGCGGCTAAAACTTAAGATTAGACCTAAAGATGGATGACTAAGATTAAGAGAGAACAGGTAATAAGATTGTCCTAGTATATCTCTTGTACAAGGCTATATATATGGATCTATAAACCCTTAATCAATGACAACTTTTGGCTGTCATAATTATCAAGTTCTTCGCTAGCCGATATTAATCCCCATATCAGTTCTAAGAATATCAAATCAATTCAAGTTAAGTAAAAGCACTATTTGGTAGAAAAGGTCGACGATTCCAGACTTGCAATCTGATAGATCGAGCATAACTTGAGAATGGAATCCATTAACTCAAGTGGACTCAAAGACATCATCAACTGGAATTATATTTGTATATTACAGTAATCATATCATATTTTATGATTTAATATTGACTAATCCAAAATCTATATATATATATATATATATATATATATATATATATATATTAATGCTGTATATCTAGTTAGGTAAGATTTTCGTATATCTAGTTAGTAATATAATCAAGTGAATTCATTATGTATATACAAATTTAATTTCCTGTAAAATTAAATTTTGTCATTACTAATTATTATGTACATTTATATATTTATTTAAATATATATTAATGTATATTTTAAGTATGTAATTACATATATGTATATTTATAATGTATAAATAGTTAGAATTTTTCCTTGCACCTATTTATACATAATTGAATTATAAAATTCAAATAATTTTTTTATATATATAAGAAATTTTAAATTATCTTTTGTTGATTATTTAAATCGTTTATTATGTCTAAAATAATTATTGCTCTGAAAATTTGTTTATATTTTTTTAAATAACAACATCTATGCAAAAACCCATGGAAATTTTTTTAGAATTTTTTGTTAGCATTTAATATTTTTAATAATTATATTACTTCGGTTGAATATTTCTTTTATCTATTAAAAATAATAATTTATTTCAAAAATTCATGAAAAAAAAATTTGAACCTGTATTTTATGGTCCTAAGTTTTTTAAAATTCTATAATTTGTTTTTTAATATTTATCACTAGTATTTCTAATTATTAGGATCAAAACTATTTATTATATATATATATATATATATATAATAATGATAAAAAATTATTATGTTATGTTTGTTATGCTGATTTCGTTTTGGAAACAATTTTAATATATACATATATATTTATTTTTTAAGTATTTAAATGTAACTAATTATTCATATATACATTTTATTTAACCTTATATGTGTGTGTGTATAATTTTAATCATTATATATATATATATATATATATTTATGTATAATTGTATATGTTTAATTATGTATATATATTTGTAAAAATGTTTTAAATTATATATATAGTTTTTTTGAGACTTTTAATTTTAATTATATTTTAAATATATGTTTACATATTTATATAAATATATTTTGCATTATAAATTTATGCACATATTTAGACAACATATTATACATAGGAAATGCGCTATTATCTATTGCGATATAAATCCCAACATCTATATACGAGCATGTTATACCCATCATGGATTATTATGTTCCACATGCACAAACATATGTATATGTATGTGAACATGTATATATATAAATTAAATCATTCAAATTAACTTTAAATTACAAAATACTTAAATTTAAATAAAATACATGATTTTATTTAAGACAAATTTAGAATTGTTCTAAATGAACTAGACTTCATAGACCCAATAAAGATCCAATAAGATAAAATATTTGAAATACACCCACCATTACCGCTGCGGGCTGGCCCAATTCCAACAATTATTGTTGGAACTGGACCGGTTCGTAGCGAAAGTTATGAGTGAATTTAAATTTTTACTCTATTGGATCTTTATTGGACCTATGAAGTCTAACTGAATTAGAACATTTCTAAATTTCACTAAAATAAAATCATTTATTTTATTTGAATTCAAATATATTAGATATGAAATTAATTTTATTTGATTTATTTTATACATAAATGTATCATACACATATATGTGCGAGTGCATGTGTAACATAATAATCCATGAAGGTATAACATGCCCTTATGTAGATGTTGGGATTTACATCACAATAGACACATTAGCGCATTTTGTATGTCATGTATGTTGTCCAAATATGTGCATATACATGTGTTACAAAATACATATACACACACAAACACACACACACACATGTATGTACAAATATATTATATATAATATATAAACATAAAACATTTATATATATATATAAAGAGATAGAACAATTATCAAAATTTATTTATAATTCAAAATTAACTTGGTTTTGCAAACATAATAATTTTAGTATTTTAATTTGTATATAATATGAATAAAATAATGTTTTTATCCATGAATAATTAACATAAAATAATCTATTAATGAAAATTAAAATTTTACAATTTTTGAAAATCTAGGATCATAAAATAGAGCTTAGAAAAAATCTTAAGATTTTTCAAAGTTGAAATATTATTTTTGAAAAAAAATACATTGATTTCAACAATAATTATTTGATATAAAATAATATATTATTAAAAATTCAAATTTAAAATTTCAGAACTTCTAAGATCATGAATGTAAGGCTACCAAAAATTTTGAAATTTTTTTCAATTGAATAATTATTTTTAACAAATCATAAACTATTTTCCAAAATAATATTAATTATTAGAAATAATAAAATTTATGAAAAATTATTGAATTTTTTCTATACATTTCTTAAATGATACAGTATTTTTATAAAATATAAAATTTAATTTTTAATGTAATAATTATTTTACATATAATAAATAATTCAAAAATTTGATAAATGTTAATTTAAAAATATGAATATATGTATCATACTTAATTTTCGAATTTGGAAACTTATATTATATATAAGTGTACTAAAATTTTTAAATCATATATGTATACTTTATATATGCTATTATAAGAGAGAAATATACACTAATGTGTATATATGTGTGTGTATGAATTTATTAATAAATATATATAAAACAGTAATTAATTACAAAAACTGATTTTTCTACAGTAAAAAAACATTTGTCTATACATAAATCAAATAGTATAATAAAAAAATTATGCACATAACCAAACTGATTTGTGGCAAGTACATCTACATACAAAATCTCACATAATTAAACAGATAGTAGCAATATATTTAAACATATATAAAATCGCTTGTCGATATTGTATATTGATCGATATATTTATAACTGTTACAAATATATATAAAATTATTTATTTCTCAAATCATATTCAAATTATGTAATTAATATTTCATAAATGTTAATTAATTTAATTAATATACAACAATTATAAACTAATTAAATCGTTCGGTCTTAAGGGAATTCACCATTTTGGGTGTGTAACTCATGGGTGTAAATTTGGTCAGCGATTAACATTGAACTATTATAATATTAACGTTCACACGTCACTTATTAGGTGATGTGAAATTATGGCAATATTTATTGCTTACTCATTTTCGGTAAAATCCAGTTTTATTTTAATAAGCGTTATCCGATTGTGACGTTTGTTTACACCAATTCTCTTCTTGAAAACTATATCACTTTGGGCTTATGGAATTTGGTAATGGTCAAAATTTCAACCTTATCCACATTCAACTTCATAGTCCAAACACAAATTCTTTTTTCAATAATAATAATTATTATTAACCAAAATTCTCTGCCTAGAGACTTTTATTTTGAGCTGACTTGAGTTGACTGTGATACTAACCGCATATAACCGAGGAGATGAATCCTCTCTTGAATAGTGATTCACTTCCAATACTTCCACTCGACCCAACTATAGTCACTCGATGGATGTCATGCCATGATTTGGCTATAATCAAAGCGAAGCTTTCATATTGAAGATCCACAGTATTCTCAAGTTGAGAGAATCGTGTAAATCAGTCACATCGATATTTTCTATTTGATCTTAGCTATATTAACCAATAGAAAACTATCGAGTGAGTTGTTCCATAATTATCCAATAACTATTAGTATGTAACCCCTAGGTGCCCCTAGCAGTCAAGATTAATACACTGCCCAACATTTGGAGAGCGTTACGTACTCCGGTCTCAACGGATACATTAATGTCCAGTCTCGATGCATCTTGACTAGGAACATTTAAAATGGTATATTTGTTTCGTTGTGATAAATTACTCATGGTTACAATACTTTGTAACTACTATCACAAAATATATCATTTATGGATTTTTATATTAAATATACTTTTAATTTAATTAATCAATATAATCACATTATGTCAAGTATATAATAGGAAGAAAATACCTTTTATTTCGAACAAGATTGGTCAACGAGTTAGATATATGTAAAAAATTGCATAATTGCCCCTAGGGCATACCTCTAACTCTATCAATTTCCCACTTGCACTTGGGGTCAATTATATAATCTAATTCCAACTTCTCCAATAATTTTTCTCAAAATCAACTATGTTAGTCCCTTAGTGAATTGGTATTCTATTATGTTTAATTATCTACTTTGTCGATTAACTCTCTTTGACACTAGTAAACTGCCTTTATCATGTGGAACGATTCAAAGTATGTCTTTCGACTTCTAGTGAGCTTTAAGTTCTATCATGACCAATTTCATAACATTGTTATCTTATAACAATATTATGAGATTCTCAACATTTGGAATCACCTTTGGCTCAATCATAAATTTGTGCATTTATATCTATTACATTGGTTTATTGTAGCGCTATTCAAGTTAATGTTCGCAACATTTTATTGAATTGACCACAATCACTTTTATTTTGGAACATTTTCAAATTAAAGATTTAAACCTGAATTTTATCAGTGACATATTATACACAATATCACTTATAAAGGTTTGTGTCCAAATGTTCCATCTTAACGAGTTCATTGTTTTTCTATAAACAATTCTCTAGTATTTCATAAATACGCAAGAACCCCTCAAACAACCATTTAGTGATATCAATTTGGATTTATATTTGCTCTTTGTATCAAATACACAAACAAAACACAATATCATAGAAAACATTAACCGTACGATAATTCCTATTGTTATGCATAAGGAAACAACTTACATGTTCTCTTTTTAATAGGATGCTCTTGTATATCGTTTTATGACAATTCTTATATCTTTTATACTCAGCAAAAAAGACATTATTTACAGTCCAAAATTGAGTATTCAAATAACTAAAGTTGATTTTAATACAAGCATATTGTTAAAATCAACAACGTGTTGTTTACTTATAGTTTAGAAATATTAATGTACCTTTTAATGTTCTTTCTTATGAACACACGCTTCCTCTACACTTTGACTGAAAATTAGACTATTTGATATTTTTATCAAAATACTTATTCAATCTTGATGCTTATAAAATGACACATTCGAGTCATTTCTTGGATCATATCCAAAGACTCACAGCTAGTCCTTAACTAATACGATACCATGGTGGTTTAGGGCCGTTTCAGAATAAATGCAATATACAAATATATATATATATATATATATATATATATATATATATATAAACAGTCATAGAATAGCAAACCCAGATCAGAGTATACATACAGCTCCACACATCATACATAATACAACATACATAGGTAGCATGAACTACAAAATATACATACACAACCATCCCACAAAATAATAGGTACAATTTCCAAGTCTGAACGAAGTGGTCCAAACAATAGCAAGCTAACAGATCCAAGATGGGGTGAGCTAAATCCATACCTAATCTGCAACTCGGTCTGACCCGAGTAATAAATACATGGGTCAGGTAGGCTAGAACTTATCATTAGTAAAGATAACAGTAATAGGAGGAAAGGAGAACCATTCCGTTATTGACAACGGAATGATATAAGTGTCATCAAATCACTTCTAAGGTGAAACGTCTATGGGTTCATCGTGACTTCATAAGGGAATTCAATTGGTTATCTAATTATGGTTCATCTTTTATAGTTATATAAGTGAAGTTGGCAAGGATTTGAACCATATAAATAATCATCATAAACAAGTCTCAAACCTTATAAATCCATCATAATAGAACTCAACGAGGGTACAAAAAATCATATTAGAAATCACTATAACCATCAATACATGTAAGCCATCATCTTACTCAAGGTTATAATAACATCCTCACAAAAAGGTGAAATCAAAACATCCGAAACTTCATGGAAAACTGCACGTGCTAACATAGTGACTAGTACTAATATTTGGTACCATAAACATCATGATGACCGGAGTCAAGTAACATCATAATGTCGCGAACATCGTGATGACTACAGTCTATAATATCATAATGACTCCCAGTCACAAAGACCCGAGTTAATAACATCATGATGATCGGAGTCGCAACTACATCGTGATGACTCCAATTGAGTGCTCGTGGTCTATAGTACTAGTAAACATCATGAATGTGTTTCAACTTCTCGGATAGGAACTCAATAGGCGTTAATGTACATCCCATACAATACGTTCGCACCTAACGCTTACTAGACATTAGTTGGTGCCACACTAGTAAAACATCATAAACATCATGAAAATATACTCTGCCTCATCTCATCGGCGAGTAAATCCGACACCATACTCGTCTCGTCTCATTGACGAGTACTAGTGGCATCGTGACTTGTCTCATCCCAACAACAAGTAAAAGCCATCATAATACATCTCAACACCGTAAAATCATCATAAAGAAGCTTACCTAAGCTCAAATAGTTTATTGAAAGGGTTTCGATTGTATAAGTCCGATATTATGTGATAAAGCAAATGCATATGTCCCATACCACATATTTAACTTTACCATTTAATTATCTTTCTCATACGTTCAGAATTCATAAAAAGAAATAATTTTATTTATAAAATAATTTTATTAGAGAAAATAGGAATTTAAAACGATTTTCTGAAAACGATTATTAAAACCAATATCAGGAATTTTTTTACTATATAAAATAAATATATTTTTATATAGAAAAAATAATAATTTTAAAACACTATAAAATAATAATTCTAAATGTCCACATATTTCAACAATGGTTTAGTGAAAACCGTTCTCGAAAACAATGAAACCTATGATGGATATATCAAAATCGATAACTTGAATTCAATATGAATTCAATCCAAATTTATCCCAAAATCAATTTGAATTCCATTTAAATTTAAATTTCAAATTCTCTCAATATAGCTAGCCTACTGATAGAAATCATAGCTCTCCAAATATGTCAAAAACAACCTCAAAACTGAAGGAGAATGATAGAAAAATTAGCTAATACGATTCTAAGGTAAATGATTGTTTGTTGTCATTTTGCACTCAAGATAGCAACATACAAACATTATTTCGACTAAGCGAACTTCAAAAATTCCAAAAACTCAAAACATAAAACTTGTAGTACATTATCTAGATTTTCCATAACATCTAAAATTATTGAATTTGGATAAGAAATGAGAAACTTATGGCCAAAACAATTCTCATACCTGTGATTGATGTTGCCGTCGATTTGCTCTCAGGACAGCAACAAACAAGCACAATTTTGATCAAGCAAACATCAAAATTTTATAAAACTCAGTACATGAAACTTCTATCTACGTGTCTAAGATTTCTAGAACATCCAAAATTATTAAATTACGATAAGAAACATGAGAGATATGGCCACTTAAAGTGGCAAACAGAATAAGATATAAACAGAGAAATATGAACAGAGAAAACTTCCTATATAGTAAATGATTTAGCCAAATTTCTCATAGGAAATTAATTTTTCAAATAGGAATTTGTGAGATTTAAACTCACCTTATTATTTAGCAGCAAATTGGTAATCAAGTTGTGATCTTTGGCAATGAATAGAGGCTCTAAGCACCTATAGAAGCTGAAACAAAAATATGCAGTAGAAAAGAAATAGGTTACAGATAGTTTTATTTCAAACTCAAGATTTTTGGTGAAATATTCCTAATATTGGATGTGATTACCTTGTATATACTCTAGTTTAAAGACTCTCTTTTTTAATTTGCAAAAGTTTTGGTGAAATTTGGTTTTAAATTGAGAAAGCCATGAAATATTCCTTTGTTCTTTTACTATCGGTATGTTTTAGGAAGAAGGAGATCCAAATTACGTACAGCTCTTTTCTCACTAGAAGGATCAAGAGAATGGTCTTTGGATCTCATTCAAACACTCTAAGCCCAAATAAAACACATAGAGAAAAAAACAAAGTTATGTGCATATTTCCACTTAATTTAACACTATATGCATATAACAACTCATTTTCCAGCCAAATAAAATGCATACAACAATTTGTTTTGAAATAAAATTGTTATTACAAAAAAATAAAATTTATTTTAACAACGTAAAGTTATTTTTGACAAACAAAACCATATTTTTGACAATATTTCACAATTTACACAATTTAATGTAAAAACACCATTTTAAAAGCATAATTTGTTCAACATTTATTCTCTTTGTCAAGTAAATTGCAATAAATCATTCTAACACTTTTAAATCATCAAAATAATATTTTCAAACAATATTTCATCTTTTATTTTAATAAAAGACATGTTTTCTTCATGATTTTCCTTTTGTATTCAATAAAAGGCTAATATTCGCAATAATTGCCAATATTATAACATTAGCTCAAATAAAATACAATAATTGATTATTTTCACCCTAAATATATACCGCCTAATAAAGAAAATTCATTGAACTAATTTACTCGGTGTCTTTTTGAAATTTCAAAAATTCCCTTGCTTTCCATTTACATATTTACGCTCAAACAAAATATCAACGTATACAATAACACAAACAGCCGTGTGCGAAGCACGGGTCCATACTAGTATTCAAAATAAAGTTTTTGAAACTCTATTTTCATCAATTTATATTTATTTCAACAATTTAATGATAGAATATATTTCTTGATTAATTTATTAACTCAAATTAACTAAATTCCAATATTTTCATCTTATTTAACCAGATCTCCTAACAATCAAATTTCAAGCCCAATATTTATTCTGAAACACAATGTTTATTTAAAATAATTCTTTTTACCCAATTTATCTCCTCCATTTTATTTTATTCTCAATATTAAACTATAACTATCATTATAATTTAATCCAATACCAGGGTTGTTACAGACTCCCCTTTATAAATATTGCGTCCTCGCAATTTCTAGAGGAAATCTGTATATAACACAATTTATTTCATCAAACAAAGAAAATTTGAATATATCAAAATGGAAAATTCTTACCTTCATCATGAGAAGATAAGAACCCAGGATACGATCGCTCGATGAATTCTCTGGTTTCCCTAGTGCAGTCATTGGGATTATCGTACCGTTGAATCTTCACGAGCAGAATACTCCTGTTGTGAAGGCATCTAACCTCCGAAGTAAGAACTCTCATAGGATGCTGCAAGAATGATAGATCATGAGAGACTTCTAGCTTCTCTAAAGCATGAGAATCGAACACAGAATCTGAATCTCATAGACACTTCCTCAACTGAGAGACGTGGAATACGTCGTGAACTCCAAAAAACTGATCGGGAAGTGCTATACAATATGCAATAGCACCAAAATGCTTTGTAATAGGAAATGGCCCAATATAGCATAGGGCCAATTTTCCTGTCTGGCAGAAGCGTATCACCACCTTCAGAGGAGAAGCTTGAATATAAACAAGATCGCCCATTGAGAACTCAAGAGGCTTCCTACAGTTGTCTGCGTTGGATTTCTATCGACTTTGAGCCTCTCTCATTCTCTCTCGAATAAGATGGATCTTCTCAGATGATTCTCAAATAGACTCGGGGCTAAGAATGGCTTTTCCCCTGACTCAAGCCAACATGATGGAGAATGACACGGCCTTCAATATAAGACTTCGAAAGGAGCAATGCCAATTAGAAGATTGGTAGCTATTATTATAAGCAAACTCAACTAGAGGAACATGATCCTACCAACTACCACCAATATCCAAGATATAAGCACGAAGCAGATCTTCCAAGATACGATTCACCTGTTCAGTCTGTCTATCAGACTGTGGGTGATAAGCTATGCTAAGATTAAGGTTTGTGCCTAAATATTGCTTCGCTAAGAGAGATGTCGTCCTGTTAGACTTAATAGGAATGAAATGTGCGGACTTGGTGAGATGGTCCACAATAACCCAAATATTGCTATGGCCTAACTTCAAATGAGGTAAGCCATTGATAAACTTGGTCCCATTTCCATAATGTACCTCCTAAGGCTAAAGAACACCACTAGGTTGCTGATGCTCGACCTTAATAAGATGACAAGTCATGCAATTGCTTACATTACTTGCTATATCTCATTTCATGCCTTCTCGGTAATAGAGATGACACATATCAGCATACATCTTGCTGCTGCCAAGATGAATAGTATACTTAGAACGGTGATACTCAGCTAGAATGTCTCGCCTAATTTTTGGAATAGAAGGCATAACTAGATGGTTCTTCTTTCGAAGACTCCCATGAAAATTGATGCTAAAATCCCGCATCCCAATGTCGTCGTGGAATTCAGAATAATACTTCTAAATAAGAACAGATATATCAGAGTCTTGTCGTCGAGCCTCGACAATCTGATCAAGAAAAGGAGGACGATCTTCCATGTTATACAATATAATAGGTGAATCTGAAGTGGAAGCACAATGATGAATATCACACATGGAAAGAGTCTCAAGAACTTTCCACTCTGCAATCATCATGGAAACAATAGCTGAATTCTTACGACTCAAAGCATCAGCCACTCGATTCCCCTTTCCAGGGGTATACTGAATGTCAAAATCATACGAAGCTAGAAACTCGAGCCAATGCTATTATCGCATGTTGAGCTCCTTCTGAGTGAATAAATACTTGAGAGACTTGTGATCGGTAAAGAGAGTAAGTGCTCTCCCAATAAATGATGATGCCATGTAATCAAAGCAAAGACAATGACGGTAAGCTCTAAATCATATGTAGTGTACCAAACTTCGTTCGGATGCAATTGCCTTGAAGCGTAGGCAACTACCCTATCCTTCTGCATAAGAACAACACCGAGGCCACTATGACTGGCATCAGTATAGACAATAAGATCCTGATTCCCTTCAAGAACCACAAGAACATGAGCATTAGTGTGAAGCTCCTTCAATCTCTGAAAGGAAGCCTCACACTTATTTGGCCATATATAGCGAATGTCTTTCTTCGTAAGGATAGTCAAGGGAAGCACAATAAGGGAATAGTCTTTGATGAATCGACTGTAATAACCCACCAAACATAGAAAGCTACGAATATCATGAACATCCTCAAGCCTGTTCCTATTCTAAATGGCGTCGATCTTAGAAGGATCGACTGAAATGCCTTCGGGCGTCGATCTTAGAAGGATCGACTGAAATGCCTTCGAAAGAAACAACATGGCCTAAGAACTTAATTTGCTTTTCCCAGAAATGATACTTAGAAAGCTTTGCTTTGAGTTGATGCTATCGAAGAGCACTCAAAACAATTTTAAGATGTCGAGTATGGTCCGTTTCGGACTTAGAATATACAAGAATGTGGTCGATGAAAACAAGAACAAACTTATCGAGATATTCCCTGAATACTTGATTCATAAGTTTGACGAAATAAGCAGTGGCATTCGTCAAACCGAACGGCATAACGAGTCACTCATATGAACCATAGCAAGTGCGAAAAGCTGTAAGTGGAATGCTATCTTCTGCAACTCGAAGCTGGTGAAATCCCATGGCAAGGTCAAGTTGTGAGAACACCTTAGCGCCACTCAACTAATCGAACATATCATCAATCCTAGGCAATGGATAACGGTTCTTGATGGTCGACTCATTAAACTTACGATAATCGATGCATAGCCTAAGAGTCTCATTGGACTTCCTCACGAATACCACTGCGGCTCCCCACGGTAAAGAACTAGATCAAATGAAATGCTTGGCTTCAAGCTCTAAGAGTTACTTCTTGAGTTCCTCATTCTCTTTAGTAGACTTCCTCGTGGGAGGATGACTAACTGGCTATGCGCCTGGAATAAGGTTGATGTGGAACTCAATGGCCCGCTTGGGTGGTAATCCCAAAACAGGCTAAAATAAGTCTAGAAAGTCATGAACAACAGGAATCTGAGACAAACTATCATCATTGTCTTGAGAATCAAGAGCAAATAAAGAAGCCACGGAATCATGATCAGACTCTTGAAGCAAAAGAGACAACCGAGTAGGAGAATCGAGATGATGAAGATATAAAACTCTATCCAAACAAAGAATCCTGCCATTATATCTAACTAGCCGGTCCATACCAAGAATCATATCAAATCCAAGAAAAGGAATCACATGTAGATTCGCATAGAAAGAAAAACCACAAATGGTAATCTCAACATCATCACAAAGAAGACTAAGGGTTGTAGATCCCTCGATAGGATTCGCAATCTGTAAAGAAGTAAGCATGCAAGAAACATTTAACTATAAAGCATCGACGAGTTCCTTTAATACGAATGAATGAGAAGCACCCGTATCGAAGAGCACTCGAATTTAACGATCATGAAATAAAACAGAACCCTCTAAAATGGAAGAGAATATACCTCAAGATTGAGAAGCATCTCCAGAAGTGGTAGCTACATTAAGATGATCCCGACGAGAACTCTTCTCCCTATTAGGAAAAGCTGAAATCAAAATGTCCCTCTCTCTTACAATAGAGGCATCTCTTAGGCTTGGGACACTCTCTCACAGGTTGGTCAGGCGAACCACAATTGAAACAAGCAAAAGGCTTAGCTGAAGGAGTAGCTAGAGACTGAGAGGGAGAACCAAGCCTGTCTTGAATAGTTAGCTGAAGGAGTAGCTAGAACCACATATAACAGTAGAGATGAATCCTCTCTTGAATAGTGCTTCACTTCTAATACTTCCACTCAATCCAACTATTGTCACTCGATGGACGTCATGCCATGATTTGGCTATAATCAAAGCGAAGCTTTCCTATTGAAGATCCACGGTATTCTCGAGTATAGAGAACTGTGTAAATTAGTCACATCAATATTTCCTATTTGACCTTAGCTATATTAACCAACAGAAAACTATCGAGTGAGTCGTTCCATAGTTATCCAATAATTATTAGTACGTAACCCTTAGGATCCCCCAGTAGTTATAAGTAATACATTGCCCAACATTTGGATAGCGTTACGTACTCCAGTCTCAATGGATACATCGATATCCAGTCTCGATGCATTTTCACTGGGAACATTTAAAATGGTATATTTGTTTCGTTATGATAAATTACTCACTATTACAACACTTTGTAACTAATATCACAAAATATACCATTTATTGATTTTTCTATTGAATATACTTTTAATTGAGCTAATTAATTAAGATAATCACATTATATCAAGTATATAATAGGAAGGGAATACTTTTTATTTCGAACAAGATTGGTCAACAAGTTAGATATATGTAACAAATTAAATATTTTCCCTAAGGGACATGCCTCTAACTCTATCAATCTCCCACTTGCACTTGGGGTTAATTATGGAATCAAATTCCAACTTCTCTAATCAGTTTGCTCAAAACCAGTTAGGTTAGTCCCTTAGTGAATGGGTATGCTATTATGTTTTAATTATCTACTTTGTCGATGAATTCTCTCTGACTCTAATAAACTGCCATTATCATGTGGAACGATTCGAAGAATGTCTTTTGTCTTCTAGTGGGCTTTAAGTTCTCTCATGGCCAATTTCATGACATTGTTATCTTATAACAATATTATGGGATTCTCAACACTTGGAATCACCTTTGGCTCAATTATAACTTTGTGCATTTATAACTATATATGTTGGTTTATTGTAGTGCTATTCAAGTTAATGTTTTCAATGTTTCGTTGAATCGACCACAATCACTTTTATTTTGTAACATTTTCAAATTAAAGATTTTAACTTGAATTTTGTCATTGACATGTTACACTCAATATCACTTACGAAAGTTTGTGTCCAAACATTCAATCATAATGAGTTCGTTATTTCCATAAATAATTCTCTTGTATTTCATAAATTCGTGAGAACAACTCAAACAACCATTTAGTGATATCAATTTGGATTTTATATTTTCTCCATGTATCAAATACGTAAACAAAACATAATATCATACACAACATAACCTGTATGATAATTCATATTGCTAATGCATAGGGAATCCAACTTACATGTTCTCTTTTTAATAGGTGCACTTGTATATCGTTTTGGAACAATCCCTATAACTTTTATACTCACCATAAAATAATCATTTATAATCCAGAATTGAGTATTAAAATAATCAAATTTGATTTTAAAACAAGCATATTGTTAAAATCAACAACGTGTTGTTTACTTATAGTTTAGAAATGCCAATGTACCTTTTAACGTTCTTTCTTATAACACATGCTTCCCCTGCACTTTGGTTGGAAATCAAACTATTTGATAGATGCTTATAAAATGATACATTCGTATCATTTCTTGTATCATATCCAAAGACTCACAAACCCAACATCACTCCCACTGACTTCGAGGCATTTTCGATTAATATGTGTAAACGACTTACTCTAAATCATTATTTAGAATTTTCTGTTTCAATACATAAGTACCGAATACTAAGTATTATCGAGCGATAACTTTATGAGTAAATCTGAATTAACTTGAGTATGTTGAATACCGAATCTGTTATGCTAGTTTCAACAATTGAAATTTGCGATATTATTCTTATCTACATTGATTATTTAATTCCAACCGCATTAGTCTTACCAAGAAAGACACAATCTCGGCCGATGGATCACATCTCTTTGGTTACGACCACCAAAATCATATTTTGATAGCGTACTTTGAATTCTTTCAAATTTGCGGATCATACCATATACAGTCAACAATTTTAATGGTTTAATTGAACAACCGAGGGTAATGTATATTTTCAACATTAATAAGAAACTCAAAGTTTCTCTTCGATGTACGAGAATACTTTTAGACATTCCAATGCTATGTGTTCATTTTGGTTAGTTAACTTCACTTCATCTCGTATAATTAGTTCTATCAATGGATCAGATCCAGTTCCATTTAACTACCCAAAATTTCTCAAAGAAATTCCTTCACAATGAAGTTGATATATTTTGAAACAACAATTGTTTCTTAGTGCAAATAGAATAGGGATTCATGAACGCTTTATGAACCTTTTTATTTATGAAACAAATTTTAATTTACAAAAATTATGTTCAAAACATAAATATGTCAATTGATGATAGACCTTTCTAAAAAACTTTTTGCAGATTCATACAAGATCCCTCATGAACAATTATTATGTGCAATCTTTCAACTTGCACAACCTGCCAACTCCTTGGCATAGGATATGTTGGAATTTCATACAAAATCTTATCTTGTATGATTTTGTAAACTGTTGTTTAAATGAAATAATATCAACCCTGCGTACTACTCTTAAGTACATTACCTTATAGAATGAAACCAACTCGACTTCACTCACAACTACTCGTAAACTGTTAAACAATGTCTGATTACTCCTTGTTGATGCATCATTATGTATCACATGGTGGAGTGACTTTTAAGATTAAATCTATATTCATTTTTAAGTACATTTGGAACCCTTTCCAATGTACTCACTTATTCCACCAAGTCAAATCATTTTATTCTGTTCTATGTTAACTTATTTACTTTTCTTTTATATTCTATGATTTTATCATAAACTTACTACATGTGTATTCAATACGCATGTTCATGTTGGTAATAAATCATCGATGAATATAACAAAGTATGTGAAACCCTTTTGGTATTAATAGACTTGCGATCGCATACATCAATATATAGTAACTTATAGAGTTCATCAACTCTTATGATGCTCTCACTGAATGGGTGCATAGCCATTAATTGTTTGAGATATAATTAACTTGTATCATATTTCAATATAATTGTTATAGAAACAATTTTCTATATGACTATACATTTCTAAATAAAAATCATATTTCACATTCCAATACTAAGTATCAATTATTATCACAATTCTTGTTTCCAATGTTTCTCTATGAAGCGTAAGTGACTATTCATTCTCTTTATTCCAATTTTACCTTAAATTATATCCGTTCTTATACATTCATTTTTCTTTCAAATGGCCAAACTATTCAAAAGAAAACCTTAATACAATATCATAACAAACTGTTTACAATAGCGCATTCGATTATTCTTAACATATAAGACATCAAATATGTTGCACTTTATGTAAACCGATCAAGATGACATTTCAACGATCGAGTTTTTAGATATATCTCGTTATTTATGGTCTCGTGTTACATTAACACAAAATGATCCTATTGAAATCATTCAAATTGAATAAATAAACTTAAAATATTGTTTATTAGCTTACTTCGAATGAACTAACTTCATCGAAATATTGTATCCTATAAACTATGACTGTTCACCATATAACATTTATATGTGAAAATACATGGATCAAATATCCATAGTTCTGAATTGCATTTAGAGTTCAAAAACTCATAAAATGTAATACACGGTTTAAACCAAATAAATATATAAGTGACCAACTTAGAATGTATTAAGTAGTTAAAATTAGGCACTTGCATGGGTATAGAAACAATATATAACATGTAATTAGAATTATTAGTAAGTATATATCATATTTCTATTTGTTAACTTTCAATTCAGTTTGTTTATATATGTTAATTGATAAACATTTTATCAGTCATATTAAATGCACAATTTTATCATTGCAGATAATTAAAACATTATATAGCATATGTTCTTGCAATACTAGAAAACTTAAATGTCACCATTTCATTTTTTTTAAACAAGTCTTCCATTAGTCTTTTATGTTTCTCCAAACCCTAAGATGAAACATAGAAGTCTTACAACTTCACCAGTGGGTGTTAGGACCGTTTGTTTTGGTATTCCGACCTTGAGTTTGCTAAATAAATCATACCCTCGCAAACGTTTGATAACTCCTTATCGGTCGTATCATATACAACTCCTAACCAAATTTTCCTTGTTCTAATCTCATTTCGACCTTGAATTTGCTCAACAAATCGAAAGAGATTATTCACTCACATCTACCATATCGTGATAGCCTAAGTATAGTATATGTATCGTAAGTTTGCTCAAAAAATACATTTAGTTACCTTACCTCATCTGTTCAATATTTTAATAATATGCATAACATCTCTAGCTTGAGTTTGCGCAATAACTAAGGAGTATATAAGTAATTTATATACATACGTACATACATACATACATACATACATACATACATACATACATATATATATATATATGGTAGAGGACAACATTATATCGAAGATTCATAATCTTCAATATATATATTAAGTGATATCGATTTATAAAATAATATATTTCTTATGAAATACCCAGCGATTCAAGTGTCAGACACATCAGAAATCATGGTGTATGTACATTTGCATATGGACTCATTTCTCAAATCTATTTTGGTTTCTTTAATGTTCTTCATTTAGTTTATATACATGTCATATAAGTTTTATTGTTATATAACTTTTATATTTCATATTACTTATATGATAGTCTTACGTATAATATATCATTACTTAAATTTTATTATTTTTAATCAATTAACTCTTTAATCAATTTTAAATTAGTATTCCGGTGTAACTTTTATATTAGACATATCTCCTATAACATTTATAGTGTATACTATAACCTTTATAGTGTAACACACATGTATCATATATATGTGTATTTTATTTAATTAATTAACCTTTAATTAACTTATTTAATTAAACAATTTTTATTAAAATTTATTAATTTTAAAATTTATCTTGTATACATAGATGTATAATATTAAATTTAAAATCTTTAATATTAATTTTCAAAACGATTTTGAAAATTAGCCCAAGGCCCAAATTAAGTTGGGCCTTTTCTATTAGGAGCAACCTTTGGGTTCACTTCATCATTCGGGCCAGGCCGATAACTAGGTAGGACAGGGTACTTGATTACCCAATTCTAATCCTAGATGTTACCTTCTAGACATCATACTAAGTGGGCAAGCTTAATTAGTTAGCCCTAATATGAATAATTTAGAACGTACAGGGTATTGGGCTTTGAAACCATTGTTGGAACTTGACCAGCCCGCGGTGGAAGTTATCAGTGAATTTTTTTTACCCTATTGGATCTTTATTGGGCCTATGGAGTCTAACAGAATTAGAATATTTCTAAATTTAATTTAAATAAAATCATTTATTCTGTTTAAAATAAAATACATTAAGAAATGAAATTAATTTTATTCGATTTAGTTTATGTATAAATGTATCATATACATATATGTAGGAGTGAATGTGTCACATAATAAACCGTAAAAGGTATAATATGCCCATATGTGGATGTTGAGATTTACATCACAACAGAATATTAGCTCATTTTGTATGTCATGCATGTTGTCCAAATATGTACATGTATATGTGTTACAAAACACACACACATGTATGTATAAATATATTATATATAATATATGAACATAAAACACACACACACACACACACACACACACACACACACATATATATAGAGAGAGAGAACATCTATTAAAAATATTTATAATTCAATATTAACTTAGTTTTGCAAACATAATAATTTTAATATTTTAATTTGTATATATTATGAATAAAATAACGTTTTCATCCATAAATAATTAACATAAAATAATCTATTGATGAAAATTCAAATTTTACAATTTTCAAAAATCTAGTATCATAAAATAGAGCTTAGAAAAAATCTGGAGATTTTTCAAATTTGAAATATTATTTTTAAAAATAAATACATTGATTACGACAATAATTATTTATATAAAATAATATATTATTAAAAAACTCAAATATTAAAATTTCAAAATTCTACGAACATGAATGAAAGGTTGCAAAATATTTTGAATTTTTTTTTCAAATAAATTATTGTTTTTAATAAATCATAAACGGTTTTTTCAAAATAATATGAATTGTTAGAAATAACAAAATTTAACTAAAAGTTTCTAAATTTTTTCTATATGTTTCTAGAATGATACAATATTTTGAAAAATATATAATTGAAATTTTAGTATAATAATTCTTTTATATATAATAAACAATTCAAAATTCAATAAATTTTAATTAAAAATAAGATAATATGTATGATAATTAACTTTCGAATTTGTAAATTCATATTATATATAAATAAGTGTACTGAAATTTTTAAATCATATATATATATATATATCTTATATATACATATATGCTATTATGAGAGAGAAATATACACTAATGTGTATATACATATATATGAATTTATTAATAAATATATATAAAATAATTATTAATGACAAAAATTGATTTTGTAAAGTAAAAAACATTTTTATATACATAAATCAAGTTGTATAACAAACAGATTATGCACATAACCAAACTGATTTGTGACAACTATATCTACTTACAAAAATTTCACCTAACTAAACATATAGTAGCAATATATTTATATAGATATGAAATTTCTCATCATAGGATAATAGAATAAAATTTACTTATTGTAAAATGAATTAAAATTACCAATTTAACGATGCTTTTGAATCAAGGGTGAAGCAATGACTTCCCTTTCTTTTACTGTTTTTGATTCGTCAGATTGCAAGACTACAATCACCGACCTATAACTATCGAATAATATTATTTTAATATTTTTATCGTGGATTAAGAGCTGTGTTTTAACCAGCAATGTAGAAGGTAATGGTGGCCACAAAAATTTAGTCAATACTATAAATAAATATATATAATATATATATATATATATATATAGTTGTATTAGAGAGGAACGAGGATAACCTTTTTACCCATTCTCACTTGATCTCAACCCATTATCTCCAAGCTAATTTCCTATGTTTTAGTCACCCCTAGACCTTCCCAAAACCAAAATTATGCAGCCCTAATAATGGGACTTAAACCATTCTAAGTCCAAGCCAAAATATTATGTAATTAGACCTAATTTAATCACTTGTCGAAGTTGGATATCGATCGATATATTTATAACTGTATAAATATATTTAACTCAATTTTTCTCTCAAATCATATTCAGATTTTATAATTAATATTTCATAAATATTAATTAGTTTAATTTATTTATAACAATTATAAACTAATTAAATCGTTCGGTTTTAAGGGCATTCATCATTTCAGTTGTGTAACTCTTAGGTGTAAATTTGATCAGCGATTAACATCCAACTATTCTAATGTTAACGTTCACACGTTACTTAGCAGGTGGTATGACATTATGGCCAAATATACCGTTTTATCATTTTCGATAAAATCCAATTTTAAGCATTACCCGGTTGTGACATTTGTTTACACCAATTCTCTTTGTCGAAACTATATCACTTTTGTAAAGACCCGCAAATCCGTACCCCTTGAATAGACACTAATCTCCAGTGATTTACTCAAGATGAACGAAAATACGAACCCTTAGGGTTTTAAGAAAGAGAAAAGAGGAAGAAAGAGGTAGAAGAGGATAGAAAATAGGGAAAAGAAGATAATAAAAATAGAGAGGAAAGAAAATAGAAAATAGAACGGAACAGAAAACATCAGAACAATAACAGAATCTCACAATCGCAGCGGAACAACATATAATAATAAATGAATAATCTTTAAACAAAGAACTATATCAGTTATTACATTTTATCATATTACATTACCTCATATCATCAGAGTGTACAACAACAAACAACATCAAACAGCGGAAAAAGAACCACTATATACTAGTAATACGCCATGCCATCCAGCTTGCCTCCAGCAACTCCAGAATATCCAGAATATCCTGATAAACCTAACTCTTGACTGCCCGTGTAGAAATTGGTGGGCACCCAGAGTTTATGAAGGAAAACAATAAACTCCGAGTCAGTCATGTGACTGGTGTGAGAACTCAAAACAGTTTATTTATCTTTAAAATCAAAATAGAGGAATATTTTTAAAGTCAATTCGCAATGCTTTTAAAAATGAGACTACCATAAGGCCTCCCGCACACACACACAATGCAAACGCAGAATCGGAGGAGATTTCTCCTTATGATAGTCAAAGATGCTTGATACGCATTTAAAACAACATTTGATATTATTACTAGTGCATAGTGTAGGAAAAATTTATTTCGTAAGTAGAATATAAATCTTAGCCAACATACGACCATTATCGTATGCCTACTATAGCTAACTATGTTCAATAGCAGGTTACCGCCACATTCCATAGCAGGTTATACAACTAAAACCGTACAAGTCTCGTATTGTTTCTTTGGATTTCCAACGAATGATCAGGCCAAGGAACTTCCCATTGCCACATGAGAATGCCTCTGGATGGACATCCCCGAGAACCAAACCGGATCTCTACCAACACAAGGCCGGGTTACCCCTAACTGAGTAACAACTGACCGAATATGCCATCCCCCGGTCCTTTGGGACCTTTCACCGAGCGCTCGCAATCAATTCACACAATCATAAAGTGTTTTCAATATGAGTAAGTATTTGGGCTCCATACCATGATACCACCCTTTTCCAAAAGGAAATGCACACATCCTAAAGGGCGCTACCCCTCATAACCTTGCTGCTTCTTTCCTGTTTTGACCATTCACGGGGTGTGAGGCTCGACGAAGTCACGTCCACAAAAACATACTTTATACAAAAGCCATGCTTTGGGTCAACAAATGATCATAGAAATGATCACCAGGATAGACGATCAAATAAACGACCCTATCACAAATAATCAACACAATGATCATTTTCAGCAACACTCAGCATGTCACATTACCAAATTGGGAATATATCGTTGATAACCTTCAACTACATAACCTCTGAGCTCGTACGTCTCAGAGAAGGGTGTTAAGCTAAAAGAATAAATTCTCCGCCACCAACAGAAATATATTTGAAAGAAATCTGCTTTATATCTCAATTTGTAACGTCAAACATACAATCCATACAAGTCTGTTCCAGGCTCGAACAAAACCGAAGGCACTTCTTACGAAGCCCTTGCAATCCGGGTATTCACAATCCCGATCGAATTTCCCATCACTTAAGGAAATCTCTATACCAGGAGCTACCCAGTGCAGAGACAATCGATAGGTCATCCTATCACTTTCGCAAATACTCGGTCTTCAACACCGGTCATCAATGCAATTCACAACGACGAATCACATATTCGGAATGGGTTATACGACCCCATGGTCCTTTCCCGGTTAACCCGAATAGTGAGCGCTTATTCAAAAATAAGTGTGACATTCAAATTCAAACAAATCACATCAATTACCCATTCAAAGGGAAATATTGATAGTCGGTTATTGAACTATCAATGGATATGCACACATCACCAGTTCCCAAATAATTTTCCAAATTATTTATTTTCCAAAAATATCTTTACAAGATATATAATTTCATACTTCAAAAATAAATCAATATTTATTTTTAAAAAAATTCCCCTTTCTTTTATAAATTCCATAGTGAATTTATATTTCAAAACATCTATGAATATACGATTTCAATTATTCATTTCAATTTATCTTCAAAAAGATAAATTCTCAAAATATTCCCTTTATATCGGAAAACATTTCCATACTTATTTAATAAGTAATTCACAAATTTTATTTATTTTCAACACTTGGAAAATATTCAATATACTTAAATCGAGATTAAGTATATATTTCATTCTTTAAGGAAATCATTCTCTTAAACATATTTATTTGGGCCAAAACGAATGTTGCGTAAAACATCGTTACGACAACCCAAAATCACTAGTATAGGGATCCGAAATTAAAATAGATATATAAATCCCAATACTATACAAAACATTTCCTTTCGGAAATCATTTACTATAACAACAGTGTTATAGTCCACTATTTCCTTCTATTTCTCGAAAACGTCTATTTCAACAATAAATGTTGAAATCTATGGTTTCGAATCTCAATGCATTTAAAACATCGTTAGATCGTTTTAATTCTGTTTAAAATATCACATTCAAAACAATTTCTTTAACATATTATTCACTATTCAAAAACGTGAATATACTACGTTAATCAATTTCATCATTTCTATACATTTCATTTTAAAGGATTATTCACAGTCAAAAATGTGAATATAACTCCATAAATAAGTTATAACAATTTTCTTATCAAAATAAGTCATTTGCGAATTTATAAAACAACGTTTATAAATTCCATTTCTATTTATTTTATAACTTCTTTCTTTATAAATTTTATTTATTTACCTATTCACTTTATATCTCAATTATGAACCAAAAGTCCATATTATAAGTTAAATACTTATAAAATGATTATTTACAAAATCGTTCTTTTAAACTTCATAATTATAAATCTTATAACTTATAAGATTCAATGATTTATTCAAAACTATTCTTTTAATAACTTCACAAATTTATAAATCCTACTATTTATAAATCTCATTTATAACTTCTCCATTTATAATTCTATAAATTTCATTCATTTATGAAATTCATTTACACTTCATTCAAACACTTATAAAAACTCGTTTTATAATGTCAATATTTCGATTTATAAATCTCTTAATATAATTCAATTTATATTATTCTTTTAAAACGTCTTTAATCTCCTTTATTATTTCACCTTTTTGATTCATAAAATAATTAAATTTTATAAATCCTATATTTAAACTTTTCACAATAAATTCTAAAATCCCGATTAAACTATTTTATAAAATCAATAGCATCATATTCTCAAAAATCAGTTTTTAACTATTTTTCTCAAAAATCATAATTTTTATAACTTTAAAAATTATAACGTTTATTTATTTAAAATGGATAAATTCCCAAAAATATTTTATAACATATACTTTCAAAAATCACTTTAAAAACATTTTAAAATTCCAAAACTTGGTCCAATGATGCTACATACCAAATAGTCAATCACGACTACAACGATATCATATATCGTATATGATAATCAACGAATATCAAAATATCCATAATCAAATAAATACTGTTGAGGAATCCAGTTGGATCCCTCCAACCTGTTTTCCTGCATCCAAAAACATTAGCACAATACCAATTTCGCTCCAGTACGAAATTATCGCGGTATATGGGATTTAAAATATTATCCGCTTAATAGACGGCGCAATAGAGTCTCATCTGCTAAACAAATAATGCGGGAAATCAATAACTCCAATATATACATATGCCAATATATATATATATATATATTGCTATTATATATATAATACCAATTTCACTGTTTATGAAATATTCGCGGTATATGTTTTTATTAAATAACATCCGCTTACTAACGGCGCATAATGTCTATTTTAACAGTCAATAGATAACAATCATCATTCAAACATGCATTCAAATATTTTAAATCTAACTATTTAAAATAAAATCGAAACTGATTCGATTGAGTGAGAAGTTCTCACCTTGATTTTATTTTTGTTTTAGCGATTTATTTCGAATAAAATTAAACGGACGTTTAATTTTACCCAAAATTCTCACTAACTCCAAACGACTCCAATCCATTTTCATCGCGTAGTGCTCGTCCATACGATTCCAACGCAACTGGTTTCGCGCGTTTTCGACCTCGTATGAAAAAGATATGCATTTAACAAGTTTACACGATTTTAACTTAATAAATTTACAAATTTTATTTTAAAATTTTATACCCTAACTCATCGCAGCCGCACGTTCCTTCCCCTTAGATCCAGGCCGCCCATGTTCTTCTTCCTCCTTTCACGTTTCATTCGTGAAAATTAAACCCAACCGCCGCCCTCTATCATCCAATTAACGCGACCATCTCAATGCTTTCCACCACGATCAGGCACCACCACGTCGCGTGCCTCCACGAACACCACCCTCGGCGTGAATATCTACGAGCTCGGTTGTGCCATCACCTCGCAGTCATGCTCGAAACGCACGTGCTTTGATCCCCCATTGCCGACGATCCACTACACTAATTACGATCTTAACCGTTGATCTTAAAGATCTCATCGGCCTCTTCAAATTTGCAGTTGGAACTTTTTAATGAAAGCGAGTGGATTTGATGAAATCGAGGAGGGAAGAAACGTGCATTCTCGGCCATCCATCAGATTGGAGGCGGCATCTCTGATAAAAACCCTAGTTTTTATATATTTTTTTTATTTGTGTGAATTTAGGTGTATTTATAGGAAAAAAATCGAACACTATTCATCCGGAAATTCCCAACTCCGATTTACGCGCCGAAACTGACGTTCCTAGGGTTTATCCTGCGTTCCGGACTCAATGGAACAGGTTTCAAAAGCTAATTCGGACATCTGTGCGAGTTATGGCAATAAACGTTCAATTTAAATTAAACCGATTTAAGCGATTTTCTAGGCGTTTTAATTTGTACCGGACAAACGGTAAATCCAATTGACACGAAATTTGAAACCTTACAATAATATCGCATTACGGATCCGATGAAACTAGTTTCGTCGAAATCCGAGACTTTTTGAAAAATGGCTATTTTAACTCGCCAAATTAAAATTAAAAATAATTCGATGCGTTTCGAGCTGCCACGCTCAAACGATAGCTCCGATTGATACGAAAATTGAAATCCGGTAATAACTAACTATTACGGATCCAATGGAACTGGTTTCGTTCAATTCTGAGACTGTTCAAAAATTGACTATTTTCACTAGTCGATTTAAATATTAAAATATTCAATTTTCACAAATTAACTTTAAATTCAATTTTAAAAGTTCTAAAATATCATTCTAACTTCAATATGATAAAATAAAATTTTACAAATCATTTTCAATCATATTTAACCCAATTTTCAATTATTTTCATAATTTAACATATTAAATTATTGATTTAGTTATCCAATTAAATCCAATAATTCAAATTAAATTTATTTGACTTATAAATTCACTTATTAATATTTAAAATAAATTAAATATTCAAATTTTAATTATCAAAAATTCTGGGTCGTTACAATCTTCCCCCCTTAAAAGAATTTCGTCCTCGAAATTATTAAGTAAGAAAAGTTACAGAATCTATTAATTTTCCAAAATCCATAGTTTAACTTCTTATAATCTTTACTAAGTTTTCAAATCATACTTAGTTATCTTTTCAAAAACAACTACTATTGTTTAACTTTCAATTCCAAATCAAAGTTAAAGTTTTCAAAAATTTTCCAATTTTCTCAAATTTTTTCTAACGCCCTAAATTTTCGGAAAAATTCGCCATAGTCTCCTTTGCGCGGCTCGATCCGAAAAAAAAATGACAGTATATATATCACAAATATACATCTCATCAAGTAATGAGGCATCCCGAAGGGAAAAAGTATAAAAGTACGGTATGTAATCCGAGATATGTACCTTATATTTTATTAGCGAGCATATACGGCTAATATAGCGCGAAAGCGAGCTCCAAATGCGAAGCAAACGCAATCCGCACCTACTAATCACTCAACAAATAACATGAGAACATGCATGTATGAAAATAGTATCAATATACAACATATAGCAACATAATAACTATATATGTCAACATATCAAATGTAGTAAAAGCAACAAATGCAAACATCAACCAACTAAATATTCATTCATATTCTCATTAATATTCAATGAAATAGGTTTTCAAGTTAATCACATTTGATTCATTTACAGTGGATGTTCTTACTAACATTCATGTTCAATTAGTTTATATTCACTAATTCATATTCGAGTTGGTTCACTTCCAATTCAAATTCAATTCTATTCAAGATTCACTTAACTTCCAATTGAATTTCTATTACTTTAGCTTTAAATTTCATTAACTCATTTTCATTAACACTTAATGAATTATATACAATCAAATAACAACCAATGTATATCAATTACAACCAAATTCCTTTGCTTATATTCATTCTATTTGGTTTAACACCATCACTTTCAATTGGTTTAATTAAATTGATTTTCATTCAATCTTTCAGCTTCTAATAACATTAGATTTTAATGAATTAACACTTATATTCATTATTTCATACCAATTATTCACATTTAATTGATTATTATCCAATCCATTCATTCAATTCAATTTACCAAAAGTTGAATTTCATTTATATAACTCAAGTTCACATTTATCACTTAACTTTATTAATTTACTTTGATACTAATATCAACTTCAGTCAACATCTCTTAAGTTATATTCATTTTTACAAACATTACTTGGTTTTACTTAACTTAAATTCCTATTTATAAATCAATTCAGCTTCCAATTTCAAAGTAAATTTCCATTTAACCTTAAATTCATTTTTATTTATAACTCATATTCATAAATATTTTCATATAGTTTCACTTCTTATATATATAAGTTTATTTCACAATTGTAAATCACTTTAATTATAATTCAATTCTTATAATTCTTTTGCTTATACAATTATTCTTTAATTTAGATTATTCAAACAACTAAACAATCCACTTATATACACTTTAATAATTCTGAAAAATTATTCTTTATATATAAAAATATAATCAAGGTAAAATTATTTCATTTACCCAATTTAAAACAATATCGTGTCGGTTTATCTTGTTTAAGAGTTTAGAAACCCCGTTCTACGATAGTTAGCTAGACTACATCGACCGAAGTCTATAAACAATCAACCGATAAGTCAACACAATACAAAACAATTTTTATATTCACTAACAAATACGCTCTCATAGCTATTATTACACTCAAACTCATTCTAGAGTACTACTGACTCTATCTCTAATGAGTAATACCCAACAGAACCATGGTTGTCGCTTAACCATAAGCTCTGATACCAACTGTAAAGACCCGCAAATCCGTACCCTTGAATAGACACTAATCTCCAGTGATTTACTCAAGATGAACGAAAATACGAACCCTTAGGGTTTTAAGAAAGAGAAAAGAGGAAGAAAGAGGTAGAAGAGGATAGAAAATAGGGAAAAGAAGATAATAAAAATAGAGAGGAAAGAAAATAGAAAATAGAACGGAACAGAAAACATCAGAACAATAACAGAATCTCACAATCGCAGCGGAACAACATATAATAATAAATGAATAATCTTTAAACAAAGAACTATATCAGTTATTACATTTTATCATATTACATTACCTCATATCATCAGAGTGTAAACAACAAACAACATCAAACAGCGGAAAAAGAACTACTATATACTAGTAATACGCCATGCCATCCAGCTTGCCTCCAGCAACTCCAGAATATCCAGAATATCCTGATAAACCTAACTCTTGTCTGCCCGTGTAGAAATTGGTGGGCACCCAGAGTTTAGGAAGGAAAACAATAAACTCCGAGTCAGTCATGTGACTGGTGTGAGAACTCAAAACAGTTTATTTACCTTTAAAATCAAAATAGAGGAATATTTTTAAAGTCAATTCGCAATGCTTTTAAAAATGAGACTACCATAAGGCCTCCCGCACACACACAATGCAAACGCAGAATCAGAGGAGATTTCTCCTTATGATAGTCAAAGATGCTTGATACGCATTTAAAACAACATTTGATATTATTACTAGTGCATAGTGTAGGAAAAATTTATTTCATAAGTAGAATATAAATCTTAGCCAACATACGACCGTTATCGTATGCCTACTATAGCTAACTATGTTCAATAGCAGGTTACCGCCACATTCCATAGCAGGTTATACAACTAAAAGCGTACAAGTCTCGTATTGTTTCTTTGGATTTCCAACGAATGATCAGGCCAAGGAACTTCCCATTGCCACATGAGAATGCCTCTGGATGGACATCCCCGAGAACCAAACCGGATCTCTACCAACACAAGGCCGGGTTACCCCTAACTGAGTAACAACTGACCGAATATGCCATCCCCCGGTCCTTTGGGACCTTTCACCGAGCGCTCGCAATCAATTCACACAATCATAAAGTGTTTTCAACATGAGTAAGTATCTGGGCTCCATACCATGATACCACCCTTTTCCAGAAGGAAATGCACACATCCTAAAGGGCGCTACTCCTCATAACCTTGCTGCTTCTTTCCTGTTTTGACCATTCATGGGGTGTGAGGCTCGACGAAGTCACGTCCATAAAAACATACTTTATACAAAAGCCATGCTTTGGGTCAACAAATGATCATAGAAATGATCACCAGGATAGACGATCAAATAAACGATCCTATCACAAATAATCAACACAATGATCATTTTCAGCAACATTCAGCATGTCACATTACCAAATTGGGAATATATCGCTGATAACCTTCAACTACATAACCTCTGAGCTCGTACGTCTCAGAGAAGGGTGTTAAGCTAAAAGAATAAATTCTCCGCCACCAACAGAAATATATTTGAAAGAAATCTGCTTTATATCTCAATTTGTAACGTCAGACATACAATCCATACAAGTCTGTTCCGGGCTCGAACAAAACCGAAGGCACTTCTTACGAAGCCCTTGCAATCCGGGTATTCACAATCCCGATCGAATTTCCCATCACTTAAGGAAATCTCTATACCAGGAGCTACCCAGTGCAGAGACAATCGATAGGTCATCCTATCGCTTTCGCAAATACTCGGTCTTCAACACCGGTCATCAATGCAATTCACAACGACGTATCACATATTCGGAATGGGTTATACGACCCCATGGTCCTTTCCCGGTTAACCCGAATAGTGAGCGCTTATTCAAAAATAAGTGTGACATTCAAATTCAAACAAATCACATCAATTACCCATTCAAAGGGAAATATTGATAGTCGGTTATTGAACTATCAATGGATATGCACACATCACCAGTTCCCAAATAATTTTCCAAATTATTTATTTTCCAAAAATATCTTTACAAGATATATAATTTCATACTTCAAAAATAAATCAATATTTATTTTTAAAAAAATTCCCCTTTCTTTTATAAATTCCATAGTGAATTTATATTTCAAAACATCTATGAATATACGATTTCAATTATTCATTTCAATTTATCTTCAAAAAGATAAATTCTCAAAATATTCCCTTTATATCGGAAAACATTTCCATACTTATTTAATAAGTAATTCACAAATTTTATTTATTTTCAACACTTGGAAAATATTCAATATACTTAAATCGAGATTAAGTATATATTTCATTCTTTAAGGAAATCATTCTCTTAAACATATTTATTTGGGCCAAAACGAATGTTGCGTAAAACATCGTTACGACAACCCAAAATCACTAGTATAGGGATCCGAAATTAAAATAGATATATAAATCCTAATACTATACAAAACATTTCCTTTCGGAAATCATTTACTATAACAACAGTGTTATAGTCCACTATTTCCTTCTATTTCTCGAAAACGTCTATTTCAACAATAAATGTTGAAATCTATGGTTTCGAATCTCAATGCATTTAAAACATCGTTAGATCGTTTTAATTCTGTTTAAAATATCACATTCAAAACAATTTCTTTAACATATTATTCACTATTCAAAAACGTGAATATACTACGTTAATCAATTTCATCATTTCTATACATTTCATTTTAAAGGATTATTCACAGTCAAAAATGTGAATATAACTCCATAAATAAGTTATAACAATTTTCTTATCAAAATAAGTCATTTGCGAATTTATAAAACAACGTTTATAAATTCCATTTCTATTTATTTTATAACTTCTTTCTTTATAAATTTTCTTTATTAACCTATTCACTTTATATCTCAATTATGAACCAAAAGTCCATATTATAAGTTAAATACTTATAAAACGATTATTTACAAAATCGTTCTTTTAAACTTCATAATTATAAATCTTTTAACTTATAAGATTCAATGATTTATTCAAAACTATTCTTTTAATAACTTCACAAATTTATAAATCCTACTATTTATAAATCTCATTTATAACTTCTCCATTTATAATTCTATAAATTTCATTCATTTATGAAATTCATTTACACTTCATTCAAACACTTATAAAAACTCGTTTTATAATGTCAATATTTCAATTTATAAATCTCTTAATATAATTCAATTTATATTATTCTTTTAAAACGTCTTTAATCTCCTTTATTATTTCACCTTTTTGATTCATAAAATAATTAAATTTTATAAATCCTATATTTAAACTTTTCACAATAAATTCTAAAATCCCGATTAAACTATTTTATAAAATCAATAGCATCATATTCTCAAAAATCAGTTTTTAACTATTTTTCTCAAAAATCATAATTTTTATAACTTTAAAAATTATAACGTTTATTTATTTAAAATGGATAAATTCCCAAAAATATTTTATAACATATACTTTCAAAAATCACTTTAAAAACATTTAAAATTCCAAAACTTGGTCCAATGATGCTACATACCAAATAGTCAATCACGACTACAACGATATCATATATCGTATATGATAATCAACGAATATCAAAATATCCATAATCAAATAAATACTGTTGAGGAATCCAGTTGGATCCCTCCAACCTGTTTTCCTGCATCCAAAAACATTAGCACAATACCAATTTCGCTCCAGTACGAAATTATCGCGGTATATGGGATTTAAAATATTATCCGCTTAATAGACGGCGCAATAGGGTCTCATCTGCTAAACAAATAATGCGGGAAATCAATAACTCCAATATATACATATGCCAATATATATATATATATATATTGCTATTATATATATAATACCAATTTCACTGTTTATGAAATATTCGCGGTATATGTTTTTATTAAATAACATCCGCTTACTAACGGCGCATAATGTCTATTTTAACAGTCAATAGATAACAATCATCATTCAAACATGCATTCAAATATTTTAAATCTAACTATTTAAAATAAAATCGAAACTGATTCGATTGAGTGAGAAGTTCTCACCTTGATTTTATTTTTGTTTTAGCGATTTATTTCGAATAAAATTAAACGGACGTTTAATTTTACCCAAAATTCTCACTAACTCCAAACGACTCCAATCCATTTTCATCGCGTAGTGCTCGTCCATACGATTCCAACGCAACTGGTTTCGCGCGTTTTCGACCTCGTATGAAAAAGATATGCATTTAACAAGTTTACACGATTTTAACTTAATAAATTTACAAATTTTATTTTAAAATTTTATACCCTAACTCATCGCAGCCGCACGTTCCTTCCCCTTAGATCCAGGCCGCCCATGTTCTTCTTCCTCCTTTCACGTTTCATTCGTGAAAATTAAACCCAACCGCCGCCCTCTATCATCCAATTAACGCGACCATCTCAATGCTTTCCACCACGATCAGGCACCACCACGTCGCGTGCCTCCACGAACACCACCCTCGGCGTGAATATCTACGAGCTCGGTTGTGCCATCACCTCGCAGTCATGCTCGAAACGCACGTGCTTTGATCCCCCATTGCCGACGATCCACTACACTAATTACGATCTTAACCGTTGATCTTAAAGATCTCATCGGCCTCTTCAAATTTGCAGTTGGAACTTTTTAATGAAAGCGAGTGGATTTGATGAAATCGAGGAGGGAAGAAACGTGCATTCTCGGCCATCCATCAGATTGGAGGCGGCATCTCTGATAAAAACCCTAGTTTTTATATATATTTTTTATTTGTGTGAATTTAGGTGTATTTATAGGAAAAAAATCGAACACTATTCATCCGGAAATTCCCAACTCCGATTTACGCGCCGAAACTGACGTTCCTAGGGTTTATCCTGCGTTCCGGACTCAATGGAACAGGTTTCAAAAGCTAATTCGGACATCTGTGCGAGTTATGGCAATAAACGTTCAATTTAAATTAAACCGATTTAAGCGATTTTCTAGGCGTTTTAATTTGTACCGGACAAACGGTAAATCCAATTGACACGAAATTTGAAACCTTACAATAATATCGCATTACGGATCCGATGAAACTAGTTTCGTCGAAATCCGAGACTTTTTGAAAAATGGCTATTTTAACTCGCCAAATTAAAATTAAAAATAATTCGATGCGTTTCGAGCTGCCACGCTCAAACGATAGCTCCGATTGATACGAAAATTGAAATCCGGTAATAACTAACTATTACGGATCCAATGGAACTGGTTTCGTTCAATTCTGAGACTGTTCAAAAATTGACTATTTTCACTAGTCGATTTAAATATTAAAATATTCAATTTTCACAAATTAACTTTAAATTCAATTTTAAAAGTTCTAAAATATCATTCTAACTTCAATATGATAAAATAAAATTTTACAAATCATTTTCAATCATATTTAACCCAATTTTCAATTATTTTCATAATTTAACATATTAAATTATTGATTTAATTATCCAATTAAATCCAATAATTCAAATTAAATTTATTTGACTTATAAATTCACTTATTAATATTTAAAATAAATTAAATATTCAAATTTTAATTATCAAAAATTCTGGGTCGTTACAACTTTGGACTTATGAAATTGGACAAGGGTCAAAATTCCAATCTCATCCACATTCAACTTTATAGTATGAATATAAAGTCCTTGGTTCAATAATAATGATTATTATTAACAGAAATGCTCTAGCCAAAGACTTTGACTTTGAGTTGACTGTGATACTAACCGCATATAACTGAGGAGACGAATCCTCTCTTGAATAACGCTTCACTTCCAATACTTCCACATAACAAAGGCAGTTTATCAGTGTCAAAGAGAGTTAATCAACAAATTAGATAATTAAACATAATAGCATAACCATTCACTAAGGGACTGGCTCAATTGGTTTTGAGAAAACTGATTGGAAAAGTTGGAAGTAGATTCCATTATTGACCCCAAGTGCAAGTGGAAGATTGATAGAGTTAGGTGTATGCCTTGAGAGCAATTATGTAATTTATTACATATATCTAACTTGTTGACCAATCTTGTTCAAAATAAAATGTATTTTCTTCTTTTTACATACATGATATAATGCGATTATAATAATTAAATTAACTTAATTAAAAGTATATTTAATAGAAACATCCATAAATGGTCTATTTTATGGTAGTAGTTACAAAGTATTGTAACCGTGAGTAATTTATCACAACAAAACAAATATACCATTTTAAATGTTCCTAGTCAAGATGCATCAAGATTAGATATCGATGTATCCATTAAGACTGGAGAACGTAACGCTTTTCAAATATTGGGCAGTGTATTTCGCATGACTGTTGGGGAATTTAAGGGTTATGTACTAATAATTATTGAATAACCATGGAACGACTCATTCGATAGTTTTCTGTTGGTTAATATAACTAAGGTCAAGCAGAAAATATCAATGAGACCGATTTACATATTTCTCTCGACTTGAGAATACTGTGGACCTTTAATGTGAAAGCTCTGCTTTGATTATAGCCAAATATGGCATGACGTCCATCGAGTGACTATAGTTGGGTCGAGTGGAAGTATTAGAAGTGAAGCACTATTCAAGAGAGTATTCGTCTCATCATTTTTATGCGTTTAGTATCACAGTCAACTTAAGTCAACTCAAAGTCAAAGCCTTTGGTCAGAGCATTTCGGTTAATAAAAATTGTTAATATTGAAACAAAGACTTTGTATTTGGACTATAAATATGAATGCGGATGAGGTCGGAATTTTGACCGTTACCAAATTCCATAAGTCCAAAGTGATACAACGAAGAGAATTGGTGTAAACAAATGTCACAATCGGGTAACGCTTATTAAACTAAAATTGGATTTTATCAAAAATGAGTAAGCGATAAATTTGGCCATAATATCACACCATCTGCTAAGTGACATGTGAATGTTAACATTTGAATATCTCGATGTTAATAGCTGACAAAATTTACACCCAAGTGTTAAACAGTCGAAATGATGAATTCCCTTGAGGCCGAACGATCTAATTAGTTTATAATTGTTATAAATTAATCAAATTTATTAATATTTATAAAATTTTAATTATAAAATTTTAATACGATTTGAAAAATAAATAATGTTATATGTATTTATAACAGTTATAAATATATCTATCGATATACGATATCGACAAGCGATTAATTTAAATTTAATTGTATAGTATTTTGGCTTAGGCTTAGAGGGGTTAAAGGCCCATCATTAGGGCTACAAAATTTCGGTTTTGGGATGGTCTAAGTGTGACTAAAACATGGGGAATTGGTTTGGAGGTAATTACCTTTTTTGGCAATCATTATCTTCTGCATTGCTGGTTAAAACATAGCTCTCAATCCACTCCAAAATTCTCAAATATATTTCAAATTAAAATAATACCATTCGATAGTTAGAGGTCGGTGATTTCAGACTTGCAATCTGATGAATCATGAACAGTAAAATGAAGGGAATTCATTACTTCAATGTGGATTCAAAGACACCATTAAGTTGGTAATTTGAATTCATATTACAATAATTAAGTTATATTGTATGATCCTATAATGAGCAGTTCCATATATGTTTAAATATATTGCTACTATATGTTTAGTTAGGTGAAATTCTGTAAGTAGATGTAGTTGTCACAAATCAATTTAGATATGTGCATAATTTGGTTATTATACTATTAATGTATGTATAGACAAATGTTGTTTACTAAAAAAAACAATTTTTGTCATTAATAATTGTTTTATATGTTTATTAATAAATTCCTGTGTGTGTGTATATATATTAGTGTATGTTTCTCTCTCATAATAACATATGTGCATATTTAAGATATATATATATATATATGTGTGTGTGTGATTAAAAAAAATTAGTACACATATTATATATAATATGAATTTTAAAATTTGAATATTAATTATCATACATATATTCATATTTTAAATTAACATTTATTGAATCGTTGAATTGTTTATTATATATAAAATAATTATTACATTTGAAATTCAATTATTTTTTTAGCAAGGCCAGCCGGTTTTATAGTGGACCGTCCACTTTTTATTACGAACGTAATAAAAACTTGAAATACATGAGTAAGGTAAAAACACCTTAACTACTATGAAAAGGAAAAATAGAGCACAGGAGTGTGGCAACATGCCACAACTACAATAAAATACGATATGACTAAATCTCCTCCTGAGAGGAAGAAAACCCAATATCCTTAATCACCTGGGAAGATGCCAATAGGACATTCCCAAAAAGACCAGCAAAGGGGCGGAAACGGATAGCAAGACAAGGATTATAAACCATAGCATCAGATGTGTAAATAAAAGAACGATCCCAGGCAGTATCAGCAAGCATGTCAGAATTCGATCCCACATACGGACCGACCAAATCAAGTACTAAGGAGTCACCAGAAGGCCTATAATAAAGGCATCGAAGGTCTAAATGATCATCGGAAACAAACCTGAAATAAGAGTTATTCAAGGGGTTAAATTGCATATCATATCTATGATCAACCTAACATCTCTCGGAGTCATCCCAAACAATAGGCAAAAGAGGCGGAGCAGGATCCGAAACAGCACTAGGAACAACCGAAACAACACTTGGAACAACCGAAACAACACTAGGGACCACTGAAGCAATAGAGGAAGCAGGACGAGCAACAGAACATAGAGTCGGATCCGGACAGAAAAAAGGGACCTCAGGAGGAGGAGCAATCAGAGAAAGAGAGGAAGAACCCTTAGGAACCCATTCTCTGAGGGGAGGCCGCGGAAATAGCAGAGTGCAAGCAGAAGATAGCCAGGTGACCAAAGGAGTGATAGGTGGAACAAATATCTGGAACCCAACCGTATCGAACACGGACTTCCACTACATGCTCAATATCTAGCTGAACAGGAATAGAGGAAAGGAGAGGCTTAAAAGGGGAAATCTCAATCAAAGCCTTAGCGTACATCAATTTTTCACGCGCCACTGTATTAGAGTCAAAACATTTCAATTTACCAACGTTACAAGCTAGCCAATTCAAACCAAGTAAAGGTTGAAGAGCAAATGGAATTTGCGAAAAGTAAATCCAAATGGGGATAGAGAGAACTTGCTCACGAGCACTAGCAACTGTTGGAGACCAAGAAGTAATAATAAAAGGTTTCCCACAAAAAAAGGATGGCTCAGCTTTAAGAACACAACAGCGATCATGGCCGAGGAGAACAAAAAGAAATACATGGAGTCAACCAGCTTAACATGAAGATCACCACGAAGCTTCCAAGCCCTACGACAAACCGCAGCCGCATCTGGCAGGCGAAGATTAGGGTCTAAAAAGAAACCAACCAAGTATTCTGACCAATAGTCCACACCGGCTTGCATTACAATAGGAGGAGGAATCATCACTCCATTTTCCTCAACAATATCAAATTCAATCGGTTTGTAATCTCCCGCATTATGGGGCAGCGAGGTAAATAGAGATGACCAAGGTTTCGAACAGACCAGGGAAAGAGCAGCGTGACAATGGTTATGAGCTGAAAGACCAGGAGGCTCCACAACAACGGGATCACTAACAGAGGCAGCTTGGAAGGAAACATCAAGACACTTATCATTGATATTGGGAAAACATTCCTTACTGGCATAATGTCGAACAACAGAGGAGCATTGAACATTGTTCGAACAAACAGCAGTAGCAACAGGCGAAACACAGCCCAATAGATAAATCATCGCTTCATCAACACCGGTGTCACCAAACTCGGAGACATGCGAAGGCAAACCACCAATCTCAGGTAAACAGATTTCACCAGCCAACTTATTTAAAACCAAGGGGCACGAGCTTGCACAAACAGCCTGGGAAGAAGGTAAAGCGGGCAGGGGAGGGAAATCTGAGCCAGAAAGAAGGAGAGGCGATGAACGAGGTGGCTCCGAAGGCTGGTCCTTAAAAATCCTCCCAGATCTGGTGGAAGAAGGAGTAGTGGAAGGACGGAGGAGTGGATGAGAAGCAGGCATGCCACAGACGAAAGAGAGGAGACGAAACGCGAAGGAGGAGGTGGGACGCGATTAACAGGAGGAAGACGAAGACAAACGAGGCGAGGTCGAACAGGACGAAGACGAAGTCAAGGTCATACAGGACGCCATTGATGAGATAATGATTTTTGATTAATTTGATTTGAAATTCAATTTTATATTTAAAAAAATATTATATCATTTTAGAAACATATAGAAAGATTAAGGAATTTTTCAATAAAGTCTATTATTTTTAATAATTAATACTATTTCGGAAAAACCGTTTATGATTTATTAAAAATAATAATTTAATTGCATGATTCTTCAAAAAAATTCATATCGTTCCATTCATGATCCTAGAATTTGTTAAATTTTAAAATTTAAATTTTCAATAATCTATTATTTAAATTAAATAATTATTGCTGAAATGAATGTATTTGTTTTTAAAAATAATATTTCAAATTGTGGAAATTAGGAAGGCATCCCTGTCGTACTTTCATATTGTAAAGCTGGTCCCTATCAAAGTTCATTGTAAATCATGTCCCTGTTTTCTGAAAATGAAGAAAAATTATTGCTGAAATGTCAGCAACTTTTATAAATAAGTGCTGATATTTCAACAACTTTCCCTGTCAAAGTTTCATTGTTAAGCGGGTCCTTGTTTTCTGGAAACGAAGAAAACTTATTACTAAAATGTCAGCAACTTTTATAAATAAGTGCTAATATTTCAGCAACTTTCATAATCTGTGTTTACAGTGTACATAAATATAGCTGAAATGTCAGCAACTTTTATAAATAAGTGCTGATATTTCAGCAACTTTCATACACTATATTCACAGTGTACAGAAAAGTTGCAGAAATGTCAGCAACTTTTATGAAAAGTTGCATCATGCTCTACAATAATCGTGAATATAAAACATGGACTTAATTTACACTAAAATTTAGTGAATGCCTTTTGTGAATTTTGAAACTTAATAAGGACCTGTGCCAAAAGTACCCTTTCAAATATGAAAAATCTCTAAATTTTTTACGCTCTATTTTATGATCTTAGATTTTCGAAAATTGTAAAATTTGAATTTTCATCAATAGATTATTTAATGTTAATTATATATGGATGAAAACATTATTTTATTCATAATATATACAAATTAAAATACTAAAATTATTATGTTTGCAACACTAAGTTAATTTTGAATTATAAATATTTTTTAACAACTATTCTCTCTCTTTCTATATATTCATATATGTTTATCTATATACAAATGTTTTATGTTCACATATTATATAGAATATATTTATACGTACTTATGTGTGTGTGTGTGTATTGTAACATATATACATGCACATATTTGGACGACATACATGACATACAAAATGAGCTAATATATCCGTTGTGATGTAAATTTCAACATCTACATATGGACATATTATACCTTTCACGGATTATTATGTTGTACATGCGCTCACACGTTTTTTTTTTGAAAATAAAAGGTTCTTTATAAGCGAAAATAGAACCTATAATAGAAAGATTCGCTTTCTTAAAAAACCTTACCGTTGTGGTAAGGAAAAAGAGCATGACATCCCCCATACATTCGCCTCTAATATAATAGTTAATAATCATACAAACAAGAGACAAAATAAATACCAAAAAAACATATGGCTTAATAAACAAAAAAAAAAACCAACAAAAAAACCAACGGCATAAAATCTCGACGACTGAAAGAACTCATACCCCCCAACTATCCAGTGAATGACCTGGTCCAACCCAATAACACCATCACATATACAAAACTCAAACCCTAAACCTTTTACGCCGCTCTCATCCTGCATATGATAACTCGACGCCCCAATAAAGCAATAAATTCCTCTCCACTAATGTCGTTCGCCATTGATTAAGCCGGTGATGAAGTTGCAGTCTGACATCTAACTCTACAAGTTTAAATGGAACCTCGCTTGAGCATCCCCGGTGTTCAAAATGCCTCCTTACCCTTTCAACCCAAATGTGGTGAACAAGCGAAGCTACTGTGACAAACACCACATCACAAAGTGCCGATTTTGTGTGAAAGTGAATTCGGAGAGCTGACAAGTAATGTCCCAAAGACAGGGCAGTCAAAGATGGAACTTCAAGGCGATGCAGTATACAGCTCCACAGATAAGTACTATAGTCACAAGTAGTAAATAGTGATTATGGTTCTCTGCATATTTGTTACATAGAACACATGTATCATCAGTGCTAATACCCCAGTTTGCAAGCCGGTCGGTGGTAGGCAGTTGCTGTAAATATGCTAAATAAGTAGCGTAGGAAAATTTTCTCGCTGTTTTACTATGCCAAATAATCATCTCCATTTGTTGCTATTCTTATGTCATTCCACACTTTAGAGAACACAAATGTTTTACCGTCAGAGATTGTCCATATTATTATCATGAATTATTTACATATTCTATATCTGCGTAGCTACTTCTCGAGTCTCTGTTAACATTAGAGGCTGAAGCTGGCCTTGTTGTATAATGTCACACACTTTGTTCTTTGCTATGTTGCTTAAATAAATTATGTTCCAACCTAGAATGTCCACAAGAGATTAGCGGTTTATCCATGGATCGAACCACACTCTATGTTTTCTCCAGTGGTGATTACTCTAGTCATAATAGAAGCATCGACTTCATGTTGTCGTAGAATAGATTTCATATTCGTAGAGTAATTATTATCAACGAGGAGTACCCAAAAAATTTCTCTAGCCAAGTATTTAGTCTTCATCTACCTCGACCATAAACACCTAGAAGTTAGTAAGTTCTACAACATTTTAATTCTCGCAGTCTTATTCAAATCTGAAAATCTACATAAACCAACCCTGTAACAACCCGCCTTTTATACGTTTTAAATCAACGATAAACCACACACGTCAGACTCAAACCATACAAAAGGGCGGATTGTTATGGGGTAAATAAGAAAAGCAGAGAAAGAAACAAAACAAAACAGAATCTTCACAGCGGAATAACAAAATAAAATAATCAAATAACAGTTCATGAAGCTGTTTTACAAAACATTTGATTATACTTATACAACACAGAATCAGAGTTACACATAACAAAGAATAATAAATAACAATGCAGTGGAACAGTGTAGCCAATAATAGTAATACAATCTTTGTCTTCGTCTTCCAGAGGTAAGGTCTCCAATCCTGAAATGCTCAGGCTGACTCGAGCGAATTGAAAAGACAAAACACTCGAGTCAGAACTAAAAGATCTTATGTAAGCTAAATCAATGGTAAAATATGAGTGGAACGACATCAGAGATGTTTACCGGGTTTGACGTCTCCTATCCAGTGTCTAACATGAGTGCAGTAACTTAAGTGATGTTCGGGATTTACATCTTCTAAGAATCCGTTAAACGATTTACTATGTAGTAATATATGCAATTATAATAATGTCTAATAGTAAAATAAACTTACTTTAAAATAGCATTAAGGCTTTACATTTTCCACCTTAACACATAAATAGTGCCGGTAGTTTATACAGTACCGTAATACCTCCCGATCGGGAGGCTACCAGAGAATACTCCATAGGTACGACACAAATCAAACTCGTACAAGGCGCGCTAGAGTAGGTGACACGGCACAACTATGCAGTACCAGGATAGATATACCAATTACGCTTCCGGACCGGTAGCAAGACGTAGCAGCTACTAACGCCCACCTCGAATCATGCCCCAAAAATAAAAGGGCCCAATCAATCACAAAGAAATAGAATGGTATCGAAGGAGTGTGTCCGATAAAAGGTGCTAACTTCTTAGCCCGTCAATCGCTCCTGTTTTAGCCACCTTATGCCAACTCATGGGAGTCGGGTCCACGTATATACCTTAAAGGAAATGTCGCCGCCATCCTACTTCATTCTGGAATCTCCACCGCGTACACAGTTGTTAAAGTGGTTTTCGAAGTTGGCAGAGAGTATGGCAACTTTCGATCCCGGTCTCTTTAACAACCAAACGTTATCATTACACCGCGGTCATTTCAAATAGTTTATATTTTAAACCGAAATATCATTGCCACTTCAAAACCATATATAAATATGATATCATTTCCATTTCAAACTAAATCAATACGATACCATTTTTATTTCAAATATATCCTTTTCCAAAAATTATAGCACTTTCAAAGTTATACACTTCGAAACCAAAACACTTGAAATTACAACACTTTCAAATCATAATACTTTGAAACTCGTAATTTTGAAACATAACTTCCACCACTTAAATGGTTTAAATATTAAAATACTTTATTTAATAAAATAGCTTCTTCAATTTCACAAATCAATTCCAAAACAACTCGAATTTCTAAATTTTAATTTTAACCAAATCCCAGTCATAAATTTCAATACGATTCAGTTTCCAATTAAACTATTCCAAATTTTATCGATTTCAAAATAAATTTGATCCACAGAATTAACCATTTCAAATTCAATATATTACAAACTTTAAGTATTCAACAATTTCAAAACTAAGTTTGGTAATTACGATTCAACAATTCAATTTTCTATTATTTAGTTTTAAAATATGTTACATAATAAATCCATTATCATTTAAATAAAACTCAATTTACAAATAACTAAATATTTCCTTCAATTTATTTATACTTGAAATATTCATTTAATTCACCTTAACAAAAGTCAAGTTATAAAAATCACACCTTCTAAAATTTCAAATTTAATAAATTTCACATCAAACTTATTTGAGTTTAATTCTTAAATAAATTCAATTTCAAATAAATTTCAAATTTATCTCCCAATCTTAATTTATTTAAATCATTATAAACACTATATTAAAATATAATTTAAATACTTATCCATATTGTCTTCAATAAAAATCAAACTTATTATTAAGCTTATTCTATATTAAAACAAATTATACATAGCTCAAAATCAAGGATAAAATAACATTTATATAATATCTAAAATCAATATTTATCTAAAATCATATATTTCTTTACAAAACCATAGAAATCAATTTAAAATATCTATATATACAGACCACGGTGTCTGTATATAATTTTCTATCCTTGTGTCAAGTGATACAGATATTTATCATTTCAATCCGTAATTTAAAATATAAATACGGTTATATATCATTTCAAACCGCAATCCCGAATGTAATAAAAATCCATAACAACTTGCAGTTTATAACAATATAAAATACAACATCTATTCATCCAATATCAATCATCAAACATTTATCACAATCATCATCCAATTCAATCAATAACATCAATATAGAACGGATAATAAATAATAGGTATTTACTGGCAGTTTATATTCAATAATAAATTAAATAACCATTTTATCCAAATAAATTCAAATAAACCGAGGCGATGATTCAAAATATGCCAAACGGTCATAAATAAATTTCTAATCATATCATAAATGAATTTAACAAACATAACAAATTTTAGAAGTTGTGAGTGGGTTAAAGCACTCACCTATTGAATTTAAATTCAATTCAAACCCAAAATTTGAACAGCCTCAGAATTTGTCCAAACTAGCGTCAAAATATCTGGAGTTTCAATATGATCTTTGCAGAGAAAACCGTGCATGAATTGAACCTCGTATGAGAAAATTATACGTGATAGAACATTGAATAATTTAATTTAAGAAAATAAATAAAATAACATCCAAATCCAACACGTCACTGCTTCTTCTTCCCAGACAAAACACGCGCTCACCATCAGCCTTCAACATGCGTAACCCTGGAGTCAATGAACCAACGCTGTACTTTGACCAAGCCCCAGTGTCGCCTGGTCCACCTTTACCCCAATCGAACCCCTGCTCTGCGTTCAATTCCCCGAGCCGACCACAACCATGGCCTCACGATGGTCGAACGCCCACCCCAACGACAATCGTCGCCCCAAGTTTAAAACCCTAGTTGAATTTTTCGCGACCATCCAACCATTGATTAGAAAAACCACCCATTCCGATGAACTCCCCTTAGTCCTCTCCACAGCCCAGTATAGTTGATTCGACGATCTGTTGCCGTTGATCGCGACGAAAAAGAACGACCGAAAATAGATCAACAATTTCTGGCCACGTCATAATCCAGATTGAAAAACAAATCATATATTTGACTTGCGCTTTTCGAGAGCTTCAAATCCATATATAATTCGATATATATTGAGGAATTTGAAATTTTTGATTTGGTTTTGAATTGCAATTGAATTTGGAATTAAGGATTTGTCTGCATTGAGGAAGAGGAGAAACAGAAAGAATTGTACGTACCGATAAATGAGAATAAGGAGTGGCTAGGGTTTAAAACGAGATATTTATAGGTGGGTCAGAAAATAGAAATAACGGATCGGATTTTATTTGAGTTGGAACTTTAAATGACCCAAAAAGCTCGTTCTGCCTCCGGAACGAAAATGGGTCAAACCATATATCAAAATAGATGTTTTTAAATATTTTAAACGCAATGGAACATGTTTCAAGTCCAAATTCCATCATATGAAGAAGTTACGCTAAAATCAAGTTATTTCAAATTGTTTCAATTAATTTCAATCAAATTGATTTTTAGGCGTTTCGAGTCCCTATGATCAAACGACAAGTCCGATCACTACGAAACTTGAAATCCTACAATAATTCACCGTTACAGATCCAATTGAAACTGGTTTCATTGAAATCCGAGTCAGTGGACAAAATGACTATTTTCTAGTTAATTAAATAAATTAATATTAAATTAAATTAAATCACTTTTCAATTCAAATTTAATTATTTACCATTTCCATCATTTTTGATTACAAATAAACTTATAATTCATTAACCAAAATTTCCGTGTCAATCAAATAAGGATTTATTGCAAAATTTATAGTATTTACCTTCAGTTTAAGTGAATTCAAATAAATTATGCTTTTAATTTCAAATAAATTAATTCAGTTTGTTTTCAATCCTTTTATTTAATCAATCTTCATCTTATGGATAAATTTGACATTTGTATATATCCAATTACCCTAATATTTTTACAGTCATCAACTAAATTCATATTAACGTAGTTTTTAATTACGTTTAATTGCAATGGATTTAAATCTAATTCAATATATTAAATAGATGGGTAAACAAGTAATGAATATCACCGTTTGCCTAATTTAATCTCATTCATACTTTATTATCAAGCATATTATAATTACTTGTCTAACATTGATTTTATCAAATTATAGTTTATTGCGTATTATTTCATCGATTAATATAACTTTGAATTTATTTCCTAATTTACTATTTACAATCAATTATAACCTTACAATTGTTTCAATCATTTAGGATTGCACTAAATTAGTTATTTATTAACTTGCATTAACATTATTACCTTAATTTACATTCAATTACTATTAACAGTGTGTTATTTCATTAGTCATTTAATTAATTACATCAGTTTTCCTATATTCACTTTGTAACCAAAGAAAGCCTTTCAATCATCTTATTAAATTTGAATTCCATTAACTTATTAATAATTCACTTGAGTTAACATTGTTACATTTCGTTTTAGTTATCATTTCATTCTCAAATTACAAATTTTTATTTTTTCTAGATTTAATTACTAAAATCATATTAAATTAACAAATTTTAAAACATCGAAATTTATGGGTCGTTACACTCTCCACCATTCAAAACTTTTCGTCTCCGAAAAGGAAAAAAGAAAGGAAAAGATGAATAAGTAAACAATACATCTTATTCAAAAATATTAACTTTATAAATAATTAATTTACAAAATTAATTAATTTAAATAAAATATACCAATTTATAACTATTAAATCTTTTTTTTCTCAAATTAATAAAGTTTGGAAAACATTTTTCAAAATTTTTCTAAGTTCAAAATTTACGGAAAATTTCGACAGAGTCTCCTTTGTATGGAGAGGCTCAGGAGAAAATATAATATTAAATATAACAATATATAACATATATTTTCCAAAATAATATATCCAAATTCGGAAAAAACAATATAATAACGCTATAAAACCGTAATCCAAGAATGTACCTATTTGTTGGGCAATTAACGCTTATTTTATGAAACCAAAAGTAGTAGCAATTGCTTCCATAACCTGTATTTCACTTATATCCCAAAATGGTTAACGATTATATAAAATGAAATATTTAAAGTTCTTTCAATCACCAGCAAACAAATCAATATAACTACAATCACTTACAACCGATATACAATCATCATATAAATCAGCACAAATCAATTATCCATTCATATTAAACAAAACAAATAGTTGTTTCGGGTTCAAAAACTTTAAATTATACAGAATGAAAAATAAACTACTAAGTGCACCATTTACTTAACAATCTTAGATGGAACTAAATAGATTATTCATTCATCCAAACAATTTTAAAGTATCCTTGCCCAACAACCATAAACCAAACCAACAACAATTTCAAACAATAGATCAACTTCATTTTTATTAATTTCATTTCATACATTTGTTGTTTGATTTCCTTTTCATTCACATAATGATTTATCATTTAATTTACATTTATTTCTTGCAAATTTTCATTTCCATCCATTGATTCACTGTTTATTCCACTTATTTGCACTTATACTTACATAAATTCATTTTTATTTATTCATATCATGAATTTTTTTTCTTTTTATTTCATTACATTCATTCATTTATCAATTTCATTTATTTTCATTCATTTATCCACAGTATTCATGTTCAATTCAGTTACTTGGCATATCAATTTCATTTACTTAAGTTTAAAATCATCTGCTTACAACATTTACCTTCTATCATATTTTACTATAGTAACATTTCAATTGTAACTTAAGTTTATAAATCTATAACATCAATACTTATTTATTAAAGAGTTTCATTGAATACTTTCAATATTTCAAGTTTTATTTGTATAATATCCTATTACATTTTCTTATTAAACATTTAACTTTTAATTAAGTTATATATATGCCTTTTAAGAAAATAATTGAAAATTACTCAAGCTTATCTTATTTCTTCTAATTAATCTAATGTTCAATAATCACATCCTTTGTTTTTTTATAGATTACGCATTTCAACTTTCTTGTTATTTCATTTATAACCTAGCATTTAATCTCTTATTTTAATTAGAGGTTCCAATGATTAATTAGTTACATTCCATTTCACCACAATAATTGAAAGTATTAATTAACTGGAACTTAAGAACTAAATACCGGGTTAAATTTCAAATCATTTTTAAAATAATAGATAAATATATATACTTACAACTTATATATCCAATTATATTTAAAACAATTAAATATTTATATTTGTTTATCCAAATAAATCTGTAGTAAAACTACTATAGTGGCCTTCCCACTTAGAAACTCAAAAATGAATGTCGATGAAGCGTGCACTATCACTGAAATTATTTTCCAGCGATAGAGAGGAGAGTACAGAACTTATTTCCTTCCAAAATTTCCTTAAAAATAATTCTTTCAAATCTTATTGAAATATTTATACCAGAAAATGCTTCCAAATAATAATATTATTATTATATTTTAAAATCATTCGAAAGAAATTTTCAAAAACCCCGGAACTTAAGTTCTAAATTTCCAGTTTATTCTTATTTATTTTACTTTTCAAATCTTATTTCCAACCTATATTCATAAATTTCACTATCTAAAAACCATTATATATAGAAAATATAATAGGCAAAATTATTTGATCCACCGATATTCAAAACAAACATTGTGTCAGTCTGTCCTATTAAGTGTTTAGAAATCCCTATTGATGTCATAACATCCTATGCACCAACAAGAATATATAAATATAAAACGGAAAAAATTAACACAATATCAAAACTTTTTATAACACTAATAAATACGCTCTCTCATATATATACACTCAACGGCTCATCATAGGGTATTACTGCCCTATTAATAAAGAGGCAGACCCCACAAAGATAAGGTTTTCGCTAAACCAAAGCTCTGATACCAAATGTAACAACCCACCTTTTTGTACGTTTTAAATCGACGATAAACCACACATGTCAGACTCAAACCATACAAAAGGACGGACTGTTATGGGGTAAATAAGAAAAGCAGAGAAAAAAATAAAACAAAACAGAATCTCACAGCGAAATGAAAAATATAATAATCAAATAACAGTTCATGATGCTGCTTTATAAAACATTTGATTATACTTATACAACACAGAATTAGAGTTACATATACCAAAGAATAATAAATAACAATGCAGCAGAATAATGTAGCAAATAATTGTAATATAATCTTCATCTTCGTCTTCCAAAGGTAAGGTCTCCAAATCATGAAATGCTCAAGTTGACCCGAGCGAATTGAAAAGACAAAACACTCGAGTCAGAACTAAAAGATCTTATGTAAGTTAAATCAATAGTAAAATATGAGTGGAACGGCATCGGAGATGTTTACGGGGTTTGACATCTCCTATTAAGTGTCTAACGTGGGTGCAGTAACTTAAAAGATGCTTGGGATTTACATCTCCAAAGGATCCGTCAAACTATTTACTATGTAGTAATATACGCTATTATAATATTGTCTAATAGTAAAATAAACTTACTTTAAAATAGCGTTAAGGCTTTACATTTTCCACCTTAACACATAAATAGTTCCAGTAGTCTATACAGTACCGTAATACCTCCTGATCGGAAGGCTACCAGAGGATACTCCATAGGTACGACACAAATCAACCTCGTACAAGGCACGCCAGGGTAGGTGACACGACACAACTAGGTAATATCAGAGTAGATATACCAACCACGCTTCCGGACCGATAGTAACGCGTAGCAGCTACTATCACCCACCTCGAATCACACCCTCAAAATCAAAGAGCCCCAATCAATCACAAAGTAATAGAATGGTATCGAAGGAGTGTGTCCGATAAAAGGTGTTGCTTTCTTAGCCCGTCAATCGCTTCTGTTTTAGCCACCTTATGCCAACTCACGGGAGTCGGGTCTACCTATTTACATCAAAGGAAACGCCGTCGCCATCCTACTTCATTCTGGATTCTCCACTTCGTACACAGTTGTTAAAGTAGTTTTTGAAGTTGGCAGAGAGTATGGCAACTTCCGATCCCGGTCTCTATAACAACCAAACGCTATTATTACGCCACAGTCATTTCAAATAGTTTATATTTTAAACCAATATATCATTGCCATTTCAAAACCATATATAAATATGATATCATTTCCATTTCAAACTAAGTCAATATGACATCATTTGTATTTCAAATATATCCTTTTCTAAAAATCATAGCACTTTCAAAGTTATACACTTCGAAACCAAAACACTTGAAATTACAACACTTTCTGTGACGACCCGGAATATTAGACAATTTAAATTTAGATATTTAATTGATTTTAATATGTAAAAGTTAGTTTGTAACTTCAGTTTCAAATATTACCTTTATTTGGGAATTTAATTATCGGAAATTGGGTAAAAATGTTGATTCTGGAGTTTTAAGCCTATTAAAATAATTTAAGGGTTTGTAAAATTTATTTTGATAATACTAAAGATAGTAAAAGTGTTAAAATTGAATTTAAAGGTGATTTGTTCGGTTTTGAAAATATATTGTTTAAATTGATATTTAAAAATAGCCTTCCGAGGCATGATCTCGAATTTCGACGAAACCAGTTCCATTGGATCCGTAATATTGTATTATTATCAGATTTCAATTTCCGTAGCATTCGAAGTTGTCGTATGATCATACGGATAGCAAACGTGCCAATTTTTTTTATCGAAATTTAAAATAAACAACTGGTCCAAAAAGCTATCTTCTCCATACGATCGAGTTAGGATTCAAAACCTTTTCTGTTGCGTTCGGAATAGGGATATAACATTATAAACGCCCGACGGCATACATCGATAGGGGTTTGGGATTTTATGTTGCCATATACGAGATATTTTTAATATTATAATATATATTCAAAGTCAAACGTCATTATCTCCTAGTCAGCCTATCTTCCTCTCGAAGACTCAACTCTTCAATTTTATAAAGGAAGGGCTTATCTTCTTTCAGATAACTAAAATTGAAGAACAAAAATGGCCGATCATAAACATTTTTTGAAATTGAAATCGCGGCCCCTCTTTATTCTTCATCCTTCCTAGTTCGAAGCCGAGGCTTCCTTCTCTTTCAATTCACATCAAAGCCGTGTCCTCTTCAATTTCAAAATCGAATTCAAAAGCAACCAAAAAAAAGAAATCATCTCATTCCAGAGCTAAACGAAATCGAAAATCAATTCGAACGAATCGAAATCGTTCAAGGACAAAGGAAGGTTGTGAGTTCCTGGAGGAGTTCGGCGATGGCTAGGGGTATGCGGCTCGACTTGATGGATGGTCGCATGCGCCTTAGAGGTTCGCGCTCGATCCGCGGCGTGGTGAAAGGCGTCTTGGAGGCAGTTGGCGGCGAGATAGGGTCACGATTGGTTGAAGGCAAACACGCACGGAGATGTTTGGAATAGAGTCCGAGGCAGTGCTGCGATGCGCGATGGTGAGGCGTTGCCAAACTCGATGTTGCCGACTGGTGGCGGGCAGAAGATGAACGAGGGCAGGACCTCGTGCGGTGGCGTCTCGACTAGGGTTCCATCCAATTTCGAATTAGGCTGAAAGGTATAAAAATAATTTATTCTTCAATTTAAATTTTTATGTATGTATAAGTATATACAGAGAAAGAAAAATATATATATGATTGCCACAATATTTGAATTACAGTAAAGTCTGGATGCAGATTTTATTTTTATACAGAAAACAGATTTTTAAATATATATATTTCTACACATGCTTTTAATTTTAAATATTAAAGGCATTTATATAATTAGATTTTTGAAAATCTATAAAGGATGTTTTTATAAGTATATTTATATATATATATATATAAATGATTTCAAAGGAAAATAAAAATAAAAATTCACATCTTTTAACCTACTAGGTATTTTAAAAATATGTATTTAGGGTTATTGATTTATTTATAAGCTTATTTAGCTATTTAGTTGGTAAAAATAATTCATCAAAAGGAAAATTAGTTTAAAACTAAATTTTTTGGTTGAATTAAAATAAATAAATACTAATTGATTGATCGACCAATTAGAGTATTAATAAAACCTTATAATGTTTGTTACAAGGTTAAAAAAATCATGAATCAAGTCAATTGGAGTGGACTGCATAATCAAAATCAAAGGTGAGTTAATCTCACTCATCTGGGTTTATTTAAATTTAAATGGTTAAATTTAAATAATTGGTTGAATGATTGAATTGACTTGATGTGCTATATTATATATACATAGTGTATATATATAGTATATATTGGAGTGATTGATTTCCCGCATTATATAGCGGATCAGACCCTATGCGCCGCACAATAGCGGATGATATTATATTTAAAACCCATATACCGCGATATTCCATCTCGAATGGAATTGGTATTTTATTGTGCTAACATCTGTGGATGCAGGGAAACGGGCTGGAGGGATCCAACTGGATTCCTCAAAATTTTATAGATTGTTCTAATAATTCTGTATCATGATTATCTGATATTCTATGATGAATTATATTGATAATTAGAAATATTGGATGCTATGGTTGAAATTAATATATTTCGGTATACTGAGTTATCAAAATCTATAGAATTAGATTTTTGAAAGGGAAAATAAAAGAGAAAAATCTTTAAGTAAAGTAATTATAGAAGTTTGAATAAATTGAAGGATGAATTGGAAAAGAGTAAAAGTGATTTTAAAATTCAAATAAAAAATTCCGAGCATAGAAAGGGGATTTTGAATAAACAGAGAAATAATGAATTTTAAAACTTAAGTGATACTATTTAAAGGAATAAAGAATTTACTCTAAAACTCAAGGTTTAAATTTATTTGAAAGAATAAAGAAGAAATTTGGGAAATATGAAATTGATATTTTCAGTTAAAAGATTTTAAATCATAACGAAGAAATGAAAATCTGAAGTCAATGGGTTTTGAAATAAATGAGTAAGTAAGGAAATTTATTTAATGGTGAAGTAAATTGGAAATCAATTTGAAAATTGATTTAAGTGTTAAAATTGGAGTTTTAAACGGGAAATGTGACTATGACATTTATAAACTGGGTTTATAAAAGTAAAGCAATATATCAGTAGATATTTAAAAGAATAATTTCACGATGGTATTTATTAAAGGAATGAGAAAATTTGTTTAAAAATAAATAATGATTTATATTTTAATGGATGTGAAGAGAAGTATTTTTCCCTGGATAGCCAAGTAGGTTTCAAAGTAAATTTTTGAATATAAGTTAAAAGTTTTAATGTTGTTTTGAAAAGCATGTTTTAGAAAATTTATTTTTTTCTAAATGTTTAAATTCTAAAATAAATATTTTTCAAATCTATTATTGTAGTAATTATTTAAAGTGACTTGGTATTTTGTTTTAAAAAGAGAAAATCTAATTTTATATTTTATAAAGTAACCTCATTTTCAAATATTCTTATAATATATATTTTTAATAAAGTATTGAAGTAGTGTTCAATTTAAATGTTAAAGTATATTTTAAAATAAAGTGTTTTTAAATTATTTTGAAATCTAAAGCTTTGTACTAGGTGTTTTCAGTGGAAATAAATATTGGGAATTTATTCCATAAGAAGAGTATGGTTTGAAAACTGTTTTCAAAAAGGGTTGAAATGGAAATATATCTTGCGAAGATATTTTGAGGTTAATAAATAATTTGGAGAAATTATTTATGTTGATGGTTTTTATGAATGTTAATTGATAGTTAAACAACCGACTATCAATATTGGCCAATGCGCTAATCGTTTCGAAGAGACCGGGATCGGGATTAATTTCTCGAAAACCACTTCGATTCGGTTTGTATGTTTTTCATGGAAAAACGAGTTCGGAGTCGAAGATGGAGCAGTGAAGTGCAAGGGCTAGTCGCTACTAATCCTGAGGACGATTCCAAAATGGATGTAGTAGAAGTAGTGCCTTCGGTTCCGTTCGAACCTGAGACAGACTTGTATAGATGAATGCTTTCGGAACATCGTCAGGTGGACGATTGGCATTCTAAGTGTTATGTTCTAAAAAGGTAACGCTTAGCCTCAAGCCTCATCAACCAGGAACCCTGAAAATCAGGGGTTATGCAGCAAGGCTAGGTGGGTAGCACCCATTTGGGTGAGGTCATCCCTGTCTAGATGTCCCTTTTATTCGGCTTAGTGGTGCGGTTGTTGATCCCAACCGTTGGTTGATCTTACTCGGGATTATCCAGTAAGGGGTTGTCCCGGTCTTGTGTTGTAGGGGATTGGGAGTAATCCTCGGTATGGTGATCTAGGCCACGTACTATGACAGGTGGTACCCCAGTGCCTAGTCATTAGTCGGAAATCCATTCTCCCTACGTGCCTGTACGGTTTTGATTGTGCCCAACTATTGCTAAAACGTGAGATGCAAGCATTTCAGCTAGATTCTATTTTAACAACCCAGGATTTCGCAATTATTTTATTATCGTCATTGACGATTTAATTTGGTTGCTAATTGCTTTTGGCATTTAACCAATCGAAATTCGTTTGAAAATTTAATTAAGTGTTGTTGGGCTTTAAAAATTTATCTTGGCCCACACTCCTTTCATTAGACTTGATGCCGTTTATAGTGAAGCAAACCTGACCCTTCATTCTCACGTTTCAAAAAAAAATCCCTAAACCTAAAAATTTAAAACTCACGAACGAGATTAAAAATGGCGGCCTCCTCTTGTTCGTCCCCCTTTTCCAAATTAGGGCTTGTGAAATTTTGTGAAGTCGCCGACCTTTGGTTGCTCGATCGAAAGCTTTGTCGATCGACTATCCCCTGGTGTTGCTCACGGCCGCTTCTTCTTGCGTCAAGTTCGTCGTCGCTTCGTTTTAAGGTGAGTAATTCTTATTTACTCACATCTAATTCAATACTTTGTTACAGCAGTTCGACTTTGTCTCGATGTTGATGTTTTTACTTGACTTTGATTTTCGTTCAGCTGGAATTGATTTTGTTCTTGTTGTCTTTCGATGTTGAATTCTTTGGTATTTCTTTCTTTTTCTCCAGTTGTTATCATTGCCTGACTTTGCGAAGTACTTGCTGTACTTGGGTAATTCTAGTTTTGTTTTCGTGTAGTCTAGTTCTCGTTGCCAGTTGCCATTCCCTGTGTTGAATTCTTTTTGTTCGATTCTGGTCATTTGTGTTCATACCTGTAGTTTGCCATTTGGCCTTGAATGTTGTTGCCATTAATATTGGTCTTGTTGATGATGGGGCTTGCTGGTTCGATGTACTTAAATGATGTCTGCACTGTGACTTGAGTCTTGTGGTCTTCATATTTGTGCATACATACAATTATCCTTGTGTCTGGGTAGTTTGTTTTCATGTTGTAGCTGTACACTTGCTTACATGTAGCTTTGTGGGGTCTGGTTGCATTAAGCTCATATGGTCTTCACTTATGTGTGGTCTGCCCTTGTATATGTTTAGTTTCTAGCATTGTTGTTATGTTGCTCCATATTGCTTTTGCACAGGCCGTGCCTTATGTTGGATTGTATATCCAGATTTTACATTTAGGCGTTTAATGTTGTTAAGTTACAGGCTTTTACAGTTCTGTTTTGCGTAAAGTTGCATTTGAAACCTGGGACTTCTATATTTGACTAAGAATCCTTGTTCCTCTGACCAGTTTGCATTTTTGGATTTTTTCATGGCCTTGATTGCAGTCCACCTGAGTGCATATGTATTGTTTCTTGCATACATTTATATAAGTGTGCATGTTTTTACTGCACTGTTTAATTGCTTATAAACTTGGATTTTTGTGTACTTGCCTCTGTTTCGAGTCTGATACTTTTTGAGGTTTCCATTTGTTAGCTTGTAGTTCATGTACACTCTGGTTTATCACTTGCTGTTGCATGTTGTACCTGTTAGCACTTGGGTATTGTACCATGCTGTGTTGTCTGGTTTGGATTTTGTTCTTTTAGGCATTGATGCATCCCTTACCTGTTACTCTTGCAGTGCATTGATATTCATGTCTGCTCTTTGATCATATATGTTGTTTTCATTTCAAGTTTCATTTAGTTGACTCTGTTTTAACTTCACTTCATGTATATACTACTTGGTTGTCATCGTATATGATGGATATTCACTTGGTTGAAAATGGTCACTCATGTTGTAAGTAGGCATGATTGTTAGATGTCGAGTTGTAGTATTGCAGTCTTGGGTCTCATATATGCCCGGTGTAGCCATTGCCAGAATATCTTCTGTCTGCACTTGTTCATTCTAGTATGTGCTCACTGCTTTAACCATTCACTGTTGCCACCTCTGTTTGCATATTTAGCTCGGTTTTTTTGATCACAATTGTATATATGATGTCTTGATTGTTGAGACGGTGGCATCGATATTTGATTCCTCATATGATTTTGGTTCTTTGATCTTTTGGGTACATCATCACTGTAGTGGCAAGGCAGTGCACGCAAGCGTGAACTGCAGCCACACGGTATTGAGCTTTTGTGTACATCATCACTGTAGTGGCAAGGCAGTGCACGCAAGCGTGAACTGTAGCCACACGTATAGTTTTTATTGATATATTATTTTGTTTTGATTTATTGATCTTTGGCGTATTCCATATGCTATAGTGGCGAGGCAGTGCACGTGTGCGTGTACTGCAGCCCTACCGTATAGTTATTTTAATTGATATTTCAATTGTTTGAACTGTTTCCTTTATTCAATTCAATATGATTTGAATTGTATTTTAATTGGTTTAGTTTGATGATTTTGTTGTTAATTGCCGATTAGGCAATTTTGATGTTTTCCAAATTATCTTCATTGATATTCTTTTCACTTATCTTTGTTGATAATTTGAATCTTCTAATTTGTAGTTTAAACACTGTTACGTGTTATATTTACCGTTATCCGATTTCCTTGTTAAAGGATTGGATAGACGAGATTTATTTTGACTGCCGTCTAATTGTTATTTATTATTATTGCTTCTGTGCATTAATAACTGAGTTTGAATTAGACTGACCCGTGTATTATTTTCTTTTGAATGTAATACTCGGGTCAGACCGAGTATTTACAGGTTGTAGATATCTTACTTCGGGTTGCTGCTAGAGCTATGAAGTCTTTTCATACTTTTTGGAGTAGTCGTTGCCTTAGTATAGGATGTTGTGTATTCATGTATATTATTTACGATAATGTACTTGTATATGTAACTTACAGAGTCGACGGTTGTAGTTGTATCATATGTATTGTATCACATGTATTGTAACTGACATCAGTTATTATATATATGAGACTTTCTGATTTATCTGTGCTCCGCATTTATATTATCCGTGTTATTATTATATTTATTGTCCTAAACTATTATGAACCATCGTAGTTTGTTTTATACTGGAATTGGGTATGTCGATGAGAGTAAATAAATAAGAGATGAAAAACAAAAATATATACCACTCCTATCGAGATAACCAATACTAGTGTAAGGCCTAACTACGGATGGCCGCTCCTATCCAGCCTTATTCTTCGTAACTGATAGTATTTCTTTTAATACTCTTTGTTATTGTGAGCATAGAGGTGGGGCGCCACAACTTTCTATAGACACTATTATAATATCAGAGGATTTTGATAAAAAGTGTTTTGGCTATCGTAAGGTAAAAACCGACATTTTTATTTGTGGCGTGGTCTTACGAGATGTTTTTGATTTCAAAGGATTTTTGGAACTTTAATAATCAATTGGAGTGTGGTTTTCTCATGCTGGTATTCCACAGTGACTCGGGTCTTATTTAACTATAATGCTCGGGTCAGACCGAGTATTATAGAATTTAGGAAAGAATGCTGTGGGGATCAAGTGACGAGCTGGATGGCGACACATACTTCCGTACTTGATTATTGTTCCGCTGTGTATTCAATTTCGAGGATAAGTTTATATGACTGTCCAGTTGTATGTTATTGATGTTGTTGAACTATGATGATGTATTCTGATGATATATATATATATATATATAAAATAGATATAGTTTCTTTTGTGTAAAGATCTGTTATTATCTATTATATTTTCTTCCGCTGCGATGGTTAGATTCTGATGTTGTTCTCTACTTTCTTCTTCTACCTCTTCTTCTTTAACCCAAACGGTTCGTATTCCCATTCATCTTGAGTTGAATGATGGAGAATAGTGTCGACTCAAGGGGTACGGATTTATGGGTTGTTCCATTTGGTATCAGAGCAGGGTTGGTGATAACCTTGGCTCTTGTGGGGATTACTCATTGAAAATATAGTCCTTAGTACTCTAGAAATGAGTTTGAGCATATTAATAGATATGAGTGCGTATTTGTTAGTGAATATAAATTGTTTTAATATTGTGTTGACTTATTTGTTGAGTGGAATATGAATTTTGATCGAGTAAGTTGGACACTATTCGAGAAGAGTTTATAAACACCTAACACGATAAATGGACACGGTATTGTTTTAAAGGTGGGTGAATGAAATAATTTTACCCAAAATATATTTTGATATAAAGAAAATATTTTCTTAAATTGTTATATAACTTGGATGTTTGGATAATAATATTTTAAACAAATAAGATTATAAAAATGGGAATGACTTGGATAATCAAATAGGAATTTGTATGAGTATAAATTATACAAATGAATTATAATTAAAATTTGACTTAAATCAAAATCTGTAAATTTAAAACCCCGGAGATTTTGGAAGTGTTTTTTGAAGTGTTTTGAAGACAAATAATATCATTATTATTTTAAAAGTATTTCTGAAAGGAAATTGTTTCAAATAAATTTTGGAAAGGGAAATAGCATTAAACTCACTTCAGTCGCTGGAAAATAACTTCGGTGATGACTATAGCATCATCGATGTTCATTTTCGAGTTTCTAAGTGACGGGTTGCTGCCAAATTGATTTATTCAAAAGATCAAGTTTGTTTCTGAAATTTCGAAGGAAATTTCATGGGGATAAAAACCAGGATTGGTTTAAAAATTTGAGAAATGTGATTTTGGGATGATTTGAACCAAAAGCCGGGTGTTTGAAATCCTGAATCCTTATTTGAATTGAAAATCCTGATGAGATAAGTTATAAACTTGTAAAGTTGAGATGATTTTTAAATAAGGAAGGAAAATATGAGCTTTGAATGTTGGAATTAAAATTTAAAGTGAAAAGTTAAAAATGAAATTAACTTGGATTGAGGAAGAAAATTGAATTGAATTGAATTAAATAAATCTGAGTTAAAATAGAATTGAATTGGAATAAAAATTCAGTTGAGTTATAGATGATATTGAACGGAATTAGATCCTTACTTAAATAAATGGAAGTAAGTTGGATAAGAAATAAGTTGGATAAGAATTGAATTGGAATAAATGAATCAGAATAACTTATAAAAGAATTAAAAATCCATGGAATAAAAATATGCTTGGGTTATAAATAAGCGTAAATCTTAAGTTAAAAATAAAAGATGAATATATTCAAGCCTAGAATGAATGGAAATGTGTAAAATAATAAGTTGTGACTTATTTGAAAAGTGGAATAGAAAACCCAAAATAAATATTGTTTGATGTTTTGGAAAATGAACAAAAATCCAAACTTGAATTATAAAATAAATTGAACTTAAGAAATTTAAATGAAGTGATTTTTGAGATTAAAAATCATGTATTGAATTATAAATAGATGGAGGAGAGTTGAATTGAAGTCAACTTAAACTAAGTTTAATGATATTGGGTTGGGTTTAATCAAGTGAAAATAAAATTCAACTTGGAATAAAGTGAAGAAATTAAAATTTTGAAACTTAAATGGATTGTGATTGAATGGAAAAAAAATAAAATGGAATTGAATTGGATGGAGAAATTAAATTGTGGAAAATTTAGTTGATGGTGATTTGAAAGAAATAAAATTTAATTGACTTAAGCTAATAAATTATTTGATAGAGTATGTTAATAAAATTTAACTCGGTTAAATGAAATGGATTGTACATTAATAATGAAGTTTGGAAATAAAATCGAAATATAAATAGAATTCGACCTGGATTGATAATGAATTAAAATAGTGGAGATGTTGTAAAAATAAAATGGAATTGGATTAAAGTGGTAATGGTTTGTATTGCAAATAAAATTCAAGTTAGTAGAAATAAATTGGAAATGGCCTTGCTATTAATAAAATAAATTCGGGATGAATTGAGTATGGAAATTAAAATTCATAATGGATTGAGTGAATAAACTAATTGTATTGAATAAATAAATGGATGGAATTTGATTAAATAAGAATAAAATGAAAGATGGAAATAGAACTTGTTGCAAAAAGAAATGGAGGTTGGTTGAATGAAATGAACATATGCTATAATGTTAAAAATGGAGTAGTTTTAGTCGCAACAAGTTAAGAAGAAATGAAATTGTCAAGGAGTTGAAATAACTTAAAGACAATAAGAGATATGGAATGTTTTCAAGTTTAATAGAATGTTTCATATGAAATGAACACGGATAAGAAATGAAACGCAAGTGAATGGATCGCGAATAAAATTGAAAAGGAATAAAATTGAAATGGAATGTGTCGAGCTAAATAAAATGGTTGTGAATGAATTAAAATAGAAGGAATTAAATACAAATTGAGTTGGAATCAATTTTAAATGGTTATAAGCTTAAGTAATTATTTATTCACACGAATATTGTCGAATTGCATAAGAAAATGGGTCGTTCGATGTAAACGAGATTAGATAAAATCCTATGAGTTATTAGAAGTGAAATAGGATAATTTTGAAATCTATTGGAATGAATATGAGTTTGTTTTGCTTAAAATGAATTAAATATAAGCGAGTAAGTTGTAAATCACTTAAACTGAATGGAATGGTTTGAGAATTGGTCGTAGGCAATTGTAATAAGTGTCGGAACCTTGTATGTGCTTATGGAAATTATATAACATGCATTATGTGTGAAATTTATGTTTTAGCTATATTAAAATAAGTGAAATACTAGTAAATTGCATATATTTAGCACTTACATGTTTTAGTTGAGTAAGTACAGGTTCAGGGAAGCCGTTGGGCTGGATTTGATCGTGCAAAATGCTAATTAAATAAGCCGTTTGCTTAAAAATGCTGAATAAAGGTACGCCTACGCAATAAAAATAGGAAACATGAACTGTTTTTGTTTTTCCGACCGGGTCGGTCGATGTATATATATTTATATCTCTTGTCAAATTGCAAAAGCACCTCCGCACAAAGGAGACTTTGCCCAAAATTTTCAAAAATTTAGGGAGTTAGAAAATTTTTGTTAGCGACAAAATGATTTCAAAATTGGAATTGAATAAGGAATTTTGGAAATGGAAATTGGAACTAATTGTTTAGTTGAAACTTTTGCACAAAATGATTTTAAATGTTGTAATTGGACATTATTGCTAAATAGGATATATAGGTGTGTTAAGGCAAAGGATAAATGGATGTTTTTAATTTCAGAAGATAATTTGAATTTCCCGCTAAAAAGGTATGTATTTAAATTTCTGTATGAAATTTGATTGGGTTTTTGATCTAGCCATTTGGCGTTTTGTTTTCTTTTGGAATTTGGGAGCCCATAGAGGCATTTTGTAGTTATACCGAGCTAGCCGCGCAAAGGAGACCCTGGCGAAATTTTTCAAAAATTTAGCGAGTTAGAAAATTTTGAGAAATTTTAAAAATTTAAAACTTGGTTTTGAATTATAATTTGAATGGTTGAAAAAGTAAAGTTATTTGGAACTATGGAAAAGTTTGGAAAGTTAGTAAGATGGATAGTGTGTCTTTAATAAAGATTGTTTGGTTGTTGTTGAAAGCTGTTTGGTTTTGGGAAACTAGTAAGCGGGTATTGGACCATTCTTCTTATCTAGTAAATTCGGGGATGAAATTCTTTTAGGGGGGGAGGAATGTGATGACCCGGAATATTGGACAATTTAAATTGAGATCCTTAATTGATTTTAATCTTTAAAAGTTAGTTTGTAACTTCAATTTCTAATATCACCTTTATTTGGGAATTTAATTACTGGATTTAATGACTAGAAATTGGGTAAAAATGTTGAATCTGGAGTTTTAAGCCTATTAAAAATAATTTCAGGGTTTGTAAAATTTATATTGATAATACTGAAGATAGTAAAAGTGTTAAAATTGAATTTAAAGGTGATTTGTTCGGTTTTGAAAATATATCGTTTAAATTGATATTTAAAAATAGCCTTCCGAGGCACGGTCTCGGATTCCAACGAAACCAGTTTCATTGGATCTGTAATATTGTATTATTATCGGATTTCAATTTTCGTAGCATTCGAAGTTGTCATGTGATCGTACGAATAGCAAACGTGCTGAATTTTTTTATCGAAATTTAAAATAAACAACGGGTCCAAAAAGCTATCTTCTCCATACGATCGGGTTAGGATTCGAAATCTTTTCCATTGCGTTCGAAATATGTGTATAACATTATAAACGCCTGGCGGCATACCTCGATAGGAGTTTGGGATTTTATGTTGCCATATATAAGATATTTTTAATATTATAATATATATTCAAAGTCAAACGTCATTATCTCCTAGTCAGCCTATCTTCCTCTCGAAGACTCGGCTCTTCAATTTTATAAAGCAAGGGCTTATCTTCTTTTAGATAACTGAAATTGAAGAACAAAAATGGCCGAACATAAACATTTTTTGAAATTGAAATCGAGGCCCCTTTTTATTCTTCTTCCTTACTAGTTCGAAGCCGAGGCTTCCTTCTCATTCAATTCACATTAAAGCCGTGCCCTCTTCAATTTCAAAATCGAATTCAAAAGCAACCAAAGAAAAAGAAATCACGTTGTTCCAGATCTAAACGAAATCGAAAATCAATTCGAACGAATCGAAATCGTTCAAGGACAAGGGAAGGCCGTGAGTTCCTGGAGGAGTTCGTCGATGGCCAGGGGTAAGCGGCTCGACTTTATGGATGGTCGCATGTGCCTTGGGGGTTCGCGCTCGATCCACGACGTTGTGGAAGGCGTCTTGGCGGCAGTTGGCGGCGAGATAGGGTCACGATTGGTTGAAGGCAAACGCGCACGGAGATGTTTGGAATCGAGTTCGAGGCAGTGCTGCGATGCGCGATGGTGAGGCGTTGGCAAACTCGATGTTGCCGGCTGGTGGCGAGCAGAAGATGAACGAGGGCAGGATCTCGTGCGGTGACGTCTCGACTAGGGTTCCATCCAATTTCGAGTTAGGCTGAAAGGTATAAAAACAATTTATTCTTCGATTTAAATTTTTACGTATGTATAAGTAAATAGAGAGAAAGAAAAATATATATATGATTGCCATAGTATTTGATTTACAGTAAAGTCTGGATGTAGATTTTATTTTTATACAGAAAACAGATTTTTAAATATATATATTTGTACACACGCTTTTAATTTTAAATAATAAAGGCATTTATATAATTAGATTTTTGAAAGTCTATAAAGGATATTTTTATAAGTGTATATATATATAAATGATTTCAAAGGAAAATAAAAATACAAATTCACGTCTTTTAACCTACTAGGTATTTTAAAAATATGTATTTAGGGTTATTGGTTTATTTAATAAGCTTATTTAGCTATTTAGTTGATAATCATCAAAAGGAAATTAAAACTAAAATTTTTGGTTGAATTAAAATAAATAAATATTAATTGATTGATCGACCAATTAGAGTATTAATAAAACCATATAATGTTTGTTACAAGGTCAAAAAAATCATAAATCAAGTCAACTGGAGTGGATTGCATAATCAAAATCAAAGGTGAGTTAATCTCACTCATCTGGGTTTATTTAAATTTAAATGGTTAAATTTAAATAATTGGTTGAATGATTGAATTGAATTAATGTGCTATATTATATATATAGCACATATATTATATATATTGGAGTGATTGATTTCCCGCATTATATAGCGGATCAGACCTATGCGCCGCAGAATAGCGGATGATATTGTATTTAAAACCCATATACCACGATATTCCACCTCGAAGTGGAATTGGTATTTTATTGTGCTAACATTTTTGGATGTAGGGAAACCGGTTGGAGGGATCCAACTGGATTCCTCAAAATTTTATAGATTGTTCTAATAATTCTGTATCATGATTATCTGATATTCTGTGATGAATTATATTGATAATTAGAAATATTGGATGCTATGGTTGAAATTAATATATTTCGGTATACTGAGTTATCAAAATCTATAGAATTGGATTTTTTAAGGGGAAAATAAAAGAGAAAAATCTTTAAGTAAAATAATTATAGAAGTTTGAATAAATTGAAGGATAAATTGGAAAAGAGTAAAAGTGATTTTAAAATTCAAATAAAAAAATTCCGAGTATGGAAAGGGGATTTTGAATAAACAGAGAAATAATGAATTTTAAAACTTAAGTGATACTATTTAAAGGAATAAAGAATTTACTCTAAAACTCAAGGTTTAAATTTATTTGGAAGAATAAAGAAGAAATTTAGGAAATATGAAATTCATATTTTCAGTTAAAAGATTTTAAATCATAATGAAGAAATGAAAATCTGAAGTCAATGGGTTTTGAAATAAATGAGTAAGTAAGGAAATTTATTTAATGGTGAAGTAAATTGGAAATAAATTTAAAAATTGATTTAAGTGTTTAAAATTGGAGTTTTAAACGGGAAATGTGGCTATGACATTTATAAACTAGGTTTATAAAAGTGAAGCAATATGTCAGTAGATATTTGAAAGAATAAATTCATGTTGGGAATTTATTAAAGGAATGAGAAAATTTGATTAAAAATAAATAGTGATTTATTTTTTAAAGGATGTGAAGAGAAGTATTTTTCTCTGAATAGCCAAGTAGGTTTCAAACTAAATTTTTGAATATAAGTTAAAAGTTTTAATGTTGTTTTGAAAAGCATATTTTAGAAAATTTATTTTTTCGAAATGTTTAAATTCTAAAGTAAATATTTTTCAAATCTATTATTACAGTAATTATTTAAAGGTGACTTGGTATTTTGTTTTAAAAAGAGAAAATCTAATTTTATATTTTATAAAATAACCTCGTTTTCAAATATTATTATAATATATATTTTTAATAAAGTATTGAAGTAGTGTTTAATTTAAATGTTAAAAGTATATTTTAAAATAAAGTGTTTTTAAATCATTTTGAAATCTAAAAATTTTTACTTGGTGTTTTCAATGGAAATAAATATTTGAGAATTCATTCCATGAGAAGAGCATGGTTTGAAAACTGTTTTCAAAAAGGGTTGATGGAAATATATCTTGCAAAGATATTTTGAGGCTAATAAATAATTTGGAGAAATTATTTATGTTGATGGTTGTTGTGAATGTTAATTGATAGTTAAATAACCGACTATCAATATTGGCCAATGCGCTGATCGTTTCGAAGAGACCAGGATCGGGATTAATTTCTCGAAAACCACTTCGATCCGGTTTGTACGTTTTTCATGGAAAAACGAGTTTGGAGTCGAAGATGGAGCAGTGAATTGCAAGGGCTAGTCGCTACTAATCCTGAGGATGATTCCAAAATGGATGTAGTAGGAGTAGTGCCTTTGGTTCCGTTCGAACCCGAGACGGACTTGTATGGATGAATGCTTCTGGAACATCGTCAGGTGGACGATGGGCATTCTAAGTGATATGTTCTTAAAAGGTAACGCTTAGCCTCAAGTCTCATCAACCAGGAATGACTGAAAATCAGGTGTTATGCAGCAAGGCTAGGTGGGTAGCGCCCATTAGGGTGAGGTCATCCCTGTCTAGATGTCCTATTTATTCGGTTTAGTGGTGCAGTTGCTGATCCCAACCGTGGGGTGATCTTACTCGGGATTATCCAGTAAGGGGTAGTCCCGGTCTTGTGTTGCAGGGGATTGGGAGTAATCCTCGGTACGGTGATCTAGGCTACGTACTGTGATAGTTGGTACCCCTGTGCCTAGTCATTAGTTGGAAATCCATTCTCCCTACGCGCCTGTACGGTTTTGATTGTGCCCAACTATTGCTGAAACGTGAGATGCAATTATTTCAGCTAGATTCTATTTTACTTTCTATAAACACTATTATAATATCAGAGGATTTTGATAAAAAATGTTTTGGCTATCGTAAGGTAAAAACCCGACATGTTTATTTATGGCGTGGTCTCACGAGATGTTTTTGATTTCAAAGGATTTTTGGAACTTTAATAATCAATTTGCGTGTGGTTTTCTCACGCTGGTATTCTAGAATGACTCGGGTGTTATTTAACTATAATGCTTGGGTCAGAACGAGTATTACAGAATACAGGAAAGAATGCTGTGGGGCTCAAGAGACGAGCTGGATGTCGATACGTACTTTCGTACTTGATTATTGTTCCGTTGTGTATTCAGTTTTGATGATAAGTTTATATGACTGTCCAGTTATATGTTATTGATGTTGTTGAACTATGATGATGTATTCTGATGATATATATATATATATAAACAAATATAGTTTTCTTTTGTGTAATGATCTGTTATTATCTATTATATTTTATTCCGCTGCGATGGTTAGATTTTTATGTTGTTTTCTACTTTCTTCTTCTACCTCTTCTTCTTTAACCCAAATGGTTCGCATTTCCGTTCATCTTGAGTTGAATGATGGAGAATAGTGTCGACTCAAGGGATACAGATTTGTGGGTTGTTTCACTTTCAAATCATAATACTTAAATGGTTTAAATATTAAAATACTTTATATAATGAAATAGCTACTTCAATTTCACAAATCAATTCCAAAAAAACTCGAATTTCTAAATTTTAATTTTAACCAAATCCCAAATCATAAATTTCAGTACGATTCAGTTTCCAATTAAACTATTCCAAATTTTAAGCAGAATTGGTCCGCAGAATAAACCATTTCAAATTCAATATATTTCAAACTTTAAGTATTCAACAATTTCGAAACTATGTTTGGTAATTACGATTCAACAATTCAATTTTCTATTATTTACTTTTGAAATATGTTACATAATAAATCCATTATCATTTAAATAAAACTCAATTTACAAATAACTAATTATTTCCTTCAATTTATTTATACTTGAAATATTCATTTAATTCACCTTAACAAAAGTCAAGTTATAAAAATCATACCTTCTAAAATTTCAAATTTAATAAATTTCACATGAAACTTATTTGAGTTTAATTCTTAAATAAATTCAATTTCAAATAAATCTCAAATTTATCTTCCAACCTTAATTTATTTAAATCATTATAAACTTTATATTAAAATATAATTTAAAAACTTAATCATATTGTCTTCAATAAAAATCAAACTTATTATTAAGCTTATTCTATATTTAAACAAATTATACATAGCTCAAAATCAAGGATAAAATAAAATTTATATGATATCTAAAACCAATATTTATCTAAAACCATATATTTCTTTATAAAACCATAGAAATCAATTTAAATATTTTATATATAGACCATGGTGTTTGTATATAATTTTCTATCCTATAATCAAGTGATACAGATATTTATCATTTCAATCCATAATTTAAAATATAAATACGGTTATATATCATTTCAAACCGCAATCCCGAATGAAATAAAAATCCATAACAACTTGCAGTTTATAACAATATAAAATACAACATCCATTCATCCATTATCAATCATCAAATATTTATCACAATCATCATCCAATTCAATCAATAACATCAATATGGAACAGATAATAAATAATAGGGATCTACTGGCAGTTTATATTCAATAATAAATTAAATAACCATTTTATCCAAATAAATTCAAATAAATTGAGATGATGATTCAAAATATGCCAAACAGTCATAAATAAATTTCTAATCACATCATAAATCAATTTAACAAACACAAGAAATTTTAGAAGTTGTGAGTGAGTTAAAACATTCGCCTTTTGAATTTAAATTCAATTTAAACTCAAAATTTGAATAGCCTCAGAATTTATCCAAACTAGCATCAAAACATCCGGAGTTTCAATACGATCCCAGCAGAGAAAATCGTGCGTGAAGTGGACCTCGTATGAGAAAATTATATGCGTTAGAACATTGAACAATTTAATTTAAGAAAATAAATAAAATAACATCCAAATCCAACACGTCACTGCCTCTTCTTACCAGGAAAAACACGCCCTCACCATCAGCCTTCAACACGCATAATCCAGGAGTCAACGAACCAACGCCATACTTTGACCAAGCCCCAGCGTCGCCTGGTCCACTTTACCCCGATCGAACCCCTGCTCTGCGTTCCACTCCCTTAGCCGACTACAACCATGGCTTCACGATGGTCGAACGTCCACCCCAACGACAGTCGCGGCCCCGAATTTAAAATCCTAGTTGAATTTTTCGCGACCATCCAACCATCGATTAGACAAACCACCCACTCCGATGAACTCCCCTCAGTCCTCTCTATAGCTTGGTATAGTTGATTCGCCGATCGGTTTTCGTTGATCGCGACGAAAGAGAATAACTGAAAATAGATCAATAATTTCAAGCCATATCGTAATCCAGATTGAAAAATGAATCATATATTTGAGTTGCACTCGTCGAGAGCTTCAAATCATTATATAATTCGATATATATTGAGGAATTTGAAAATTTTGATTTGGTTTTGAATTACAATTGGATTTGGAATTAAGGATTTGTCTGCAATTGAGGATACGCAAATGAGAATAAGGAGTTGCTAGGGTTTATAACGAGATATTTATAGGTGGGTTAGAAAATAGAAATAACAGATCAGATTTTATTTAAGTTGGAACGATAAACGACCCAAAAAGCCCGTTCTACCTCTTGAACGAAAATGGGTCAATCCATATACCAAAATAGATGTTTTTAAATATTTTAAACGCAACGGAATAGGTTTCAAGTCCAAATTCCATCGTATAAAGAATTTACGCTAAAATCAAGTTATTTCAAATTGATTTCAATTAAATTGATTTCTAGGCATTTCAAGTCCGTATGATTAAACGACAAGTCTGATCGTTACGAAACTTGAAATCCTACAATAATTCACCGTTACGGATTTGATGAAACTGGTTTCATCGAAACCCGAGTCAGTGGCCAAAATGGCTATTTTCTAATTAATTAAATAAATTAATATTAAATTAAATTAAATCGGTTTTCAATGCAAATTTAATTATTTACCATTTCTATCATTTTTATTACAAATAAACTTATAATTCATTAACCAAAATTTCCATGTCAATCAAATAAGGATTTACTGCAAAATTTATAGCATTTACCTTCAATTTATGTGAATTCAAATAAATTATATTTTTAATTTCAAATAAATTAATTCAGTTTGTTTTCAATCCCTTTATTCAATCAATCATCATCTTATGGATAATTTGACATTAGTATATATCCAATTACCCTAAATTTTTACAGTCATCAACTAAATTCATATTAACGTAGTTTTTAATTACGTTTAATTGCAATGGATTTAAATCTAATTCAATAAATTAAATAAATGGGTAAACAAGTAATGATTACCACCATTTGCCTAATTTAGTCCCATTCATACTTTATTATCAAGCAACAAATATTATAATTACTTATCTAACATTGATTTTATCAAATTACAATTTACTGCGTATTATTTCATCAATTAATATAACTTTGAATTTACTTCCTAATTTACTATTTACAATCAATTATAACCTTACAATTGTTTCAATCAATTGGGATTGCACTAAATTAGTTATTTATTAACTTGCATTAACATTATTACCTTAATTTACATTCAATTACTATTAACAATGTGTTATTTCATTAGTCATTTAGATAATTACATTTGTTTTCCTATATTCACTTTGTAACCAAAGATAGCCTTTCAATCATCTTATTAAATTTGAATTCCATTAACTTATTAATAGTTCACTTGAGTTAACTTTGTTACATTTCATTTTAGTTATCATTTCATTCTCAAATTACAAATTTTTATTTCTTCCAAATTTAATTACCAAAATCATATTAAATTAACAACTTTTAAAACATCAGAATTTACGGGTCGTTACAAACCCCACCTTCAATTTTAAGTTTGCATAATGTCTTCCGATCAATTTTATGAAGTTTTCCTTTCCAAAAGAAATCGACACATAACTTTTCCACTTTATTCAACATTGGTTGTGGCAAATTGTAAATTAGCACCCAATACATAACAATCAGAGTTTAAGTACTATGAATTAACTCCGCTCGCCCCACTACAGTTAAGAGATTGCAGTCCCAACCTTTTAATTTCATGCTTATTCTATATAATAGGGGTAGACAGTGTGTTGCATGAATATCGTCAGCTAATAATGGGACATCAAGATACTTCATAGGTTATCATGTTCTGGAATTTGCAAAATTGCAGCAATTTCAGTTTTACACGTTAAACCGACACCGAAAAATTTCCGAGACCAGGTTTGGTTTATCTTCAAACCCACAGTTTCTTCCATAGTAGTGAAAATCTTGTTCATGTAAGTAGCATTAGTTGTGTTACCCGATAAAAATATCATAACATCATCAACATATAAAAGATGTGAAATAACTGGTGGTATACTGGAAATATGTTGTATATAACCATCATAAAATCCCTCTTCCATCAGCAGTGGAAAAATTCCATAGCGATGCAAAATAAATACGGGGAAAGTGGATCCCCCTGCCGAAGTCCCTGATTGGAAGGAATGAATCCTTTTCGATCTTCTGGCAATCATAATAGAGAATGTAGGCATAGATAAACATTCATAAATAAGCTTTGCTAAGGATGTTGGAAAACACGTAGTTGTAAGCATATGAATTACGAACTCCCGATTAACCATATAGTATGCTTTTTGGAGAAAATTCTAGCGCAAATTTTCTGTTTACCTCACTTACGAAAATCTCGGATAAGTTCATGAGCTAATAAGACGTTTTCACCAATGTATCTCCTTGGTATAAAAGACGACTGATTTTCTGCAATTAAATAAGGAAGAAACCATTTAATTTGATTACAAATGATTTTGGAAACTATTTTATAAAAGACATTAGCACAAGAAATAGGTCAATAATCTGAAATTATTTGAGGCTTATCCTTCTTAGGGACTGAAGTAATAAAATTATGATTAACCCCCTTTGGTACTGCTCTGAAAAATTTCTGACACGGCATTTCATATGATTTCCTGCAGGTCAGTCCAGTGCAGTTTGTAAAATTTGGAAGAAAATCCATCAGGACCTAGACTTTTTTGCATCATCTATCGAGAAGAGAGCTGCTTTAATTTCATCTACAGTTACCGGTGAAGATAAGTATTGCTTTCCCACATCATTTACTTTCATTCTAGTGTTAATAGATGAGAAAAAATTGATAATTTCATCATCAAAGAGTTGGTGACTGTAATTCAATGCTTCAGACTTTATACTACTGCAATCATGTGTATAGTGACCTTCTGCATCCATTAAATCCTGAATCTTATTCCTATGTCTATGCATTGACATTTTAGCATAAAAATACTTAGTATTACTATCACCTTAGCCACAAAACTTTACCGTGTTGTCGTAAAAATTCCTATTGCTACTTGAGTAACTCATTCAAATGCTGACCAATCAAAAATAAATTGTCATATGTACCACAGTTTTCCAGATCCTGATCCACAAGATAAAACATTGTATCAAACTTAGTTTTCCTATTATTTATGTTAACTTCCATAGCTCCTAACCGATACCGGGCCTTTAATTCATTTTTAACTTGCTTCAATTTGAAAATCAACATGTGAGCATATGAACCCCAAGTATCTTTTGACAAATCAGTGGAAATGCATTGATTATACCCCTCCCGATAGCACCAATTGTTTATTTATCGAAAAGTAGGATGCTTTTGGTGCTTTTGTTTTGATCTGAATATTACTAGTAGGGGAGTATGATCACTAAATGATGATGGCAAAGAAATGGTAGTGAATTATGGGAACATAGAATAAAAACTGCATTAACTAAAACCTTATCTATGTTGGTCGTAATTCCTCTACGCCTCCATATAAATTCGCAGCCCTGTGAACTAGATTTAACCAATCCACAATTCAAAAGACAGTTCTTAAACGAATTTAAGTTAGAGAAAAGGATTGGCAAACTTCCCTTTTTGTTCTTTGGGTTAAGAGCATTATTAAAATCCTCGATCACAAGCCAAGGAGAATCTATAGATGAGGCATTGTCCTAAAGCAAATCCCATAGCTTTTGGCGCTACGAAAAAGAATTACTAGCATAAATACATGTACAATAAGATTGCAAACCTCCTTTGTTCGATAATAACATGGTAATATGTGTTAGAATTCTCTAAAATTGGTGAATGAGATATGTCCCACATTGTCAAAAATAAGTCCTTATTCTTGTTTATATAGTGTATTCTCAATCCCTATATTGGCCCTTAGGGTCAGGTAATTTTGTACGAGGTGGAGGACCTATATGGTTATGGACTAACATAACGCGCGCGCCGCCGCCCGTCCGTCCGACTGGATCGGGCCGGGTGTGGGTGTAATAAGAGTGGACCGTGTTATATTTTTGCTGTACAGAAGTGAACGGTTTTCTACCGTTTAAATTCAAAAGAAGTGACTACTGGATTGGACATGACTTTCTGGTCACTGCAAACGAAGAGACGCGACTGTTGCGAGCAGCAGCAGTTTCTGGCCGTTGCAAAACGAAGAGGCGCGACTGTTACGAACATCGACAGTTTTCGACCGTTGCAAAACGAAGAGGCGCGACTGTTTCAAACAGCAACAGTTTTCGGCCGTTGCAAAACGAAGAGGCGTGACTGTTGCAAACAGAAACAGTTTTCGATCGTTGCAAAACAAAGAGGCGCGACTGTTGCGAACAGTAACGCTTTTTGTCGTTGCAAATGAAAGGATGCTACTTTTCTCAAGGGGTGTAGCCATTTGGAATTCGGCTATAAATAAGGAGGAAACCTGATCACTTTCCTCACTCAATCAATTCCGAATTTTCTCTTCTTCCTCTTCGTTTCTTAATATCTACAATCCGTGCGCTTTTGCATATCACACAGAAGATCATCTACATCACTATCTCGAGTAGATCACGTCTGTTATATCTTGGGAGATTTTGAATAAAGTCTTAAGAAAATTGTTCGACAAGCCTCGGAGGTTATTTCCTTCTTCAACTGGTTGGATTTCTAGTAGATTTATATATTTATATATATAAATATCATTTTCTGTCTACGTTGTACTATTTCTTTAAATAGTATAACGTTTGATTTAGCACTATAGTTATTATTGCTATAGTTGTTACTTGTAGGATCGATTTCACCCTAGAGGGGGGGTGAATAGGGTGATAGTGTAAATTATAAAAATTAATCGCGGAAGCTTATTAATTAATTTCACTTCAGATCACAGAATAGCAGCACAGATATCGCAGAATATAAATAACAGAATAAAACAGAACAACACAGAATTTACCCAGCTTCGACAAAAACCTGCCTACGTGCTGCCCCCAAGGTTTCTACTAGAAATTAGATAGTCCCTCGCTTACACACGTAAACTCGCTATACCCGCTATTGACTAATCTAACTCTACGCTCAAAACCCTGACCACAACTCAACCACCGAGTTGCGAATTCCCAAACTACACACCGTAGTTTGTCCCCTAGTCACAAGACTAGAAAATTAAAAATGGTTTAAAAAAAAACAAATTAAAAACAATTCAAAATTAAAATAACCCTAATTTAAAATAAAAACCTTCTTATAATTTTTAAAACCCCTTTTAACATAAACAAGGCCGACCCTTTATTCACTTCTTCAACCCGTTCCTTTTATTATTATTTTTTTCTTCGTGAAAGAAAATGGCCGCTCCTCAGATTTTAAGGCTTCGTCCCTGATTTCAAAATTAGGGTTTGTTCAAATTGAAGTCGCCGCTTAATACAGATAGTTGTAGACTTCGTTTCTTCTTCTATTAGCTCACGGCTCTTCGATTTGGATCGAGTTCGTATGTGATTTTCTAGTATGTGTTTTATTCCTTTGCTCTGCTGATTTTGGCTTTCTCGAACTGGATACTTTATGCCGATGATGATTTTGGGTATTTATAGGATTCGAAATCCTATTTTTGCGTTCGTATTTTCGTGTTTGAATTTGTCTACTGATTTGCTTTGGCCATTCGATTATACTTGGATGATTGAGATAAAATCTGACTAATTCAATTTCGTATACTTGATGCTTGATCCCCACGGCTTGGTTGACACGGTTTTGATTATTGACTCGTTCAACATTGACTGTGACGATTTTTGGCTTTGTTATGCTTCCACGGCTTCGACATTTTGTAAATTTGCTTCGGCCACTGTCTGCATTCCTGTAGCTTTGTTCTAGCAATCTTGAGCATTTTTGTATCCATTGCAGTTGCACTTCTAGTCTGCATTTCATATGCTCTGGGTTTCACTGCCTTCTGTCCATGTTGGTGCTGACTGTTGTTATGTAGTAATTGACTTGTGCTTATTGTACTCGATACTGTTTCATTATTCCATGTACACTTTGAGTTCCTGCAGTTGATTTGGTTGTTCTGTTGCTTCATCATGTATATCATGTGTCACTGCATTGCCACTGTTGCACTTTCACCTGTTTACTGCACTGACTCATGTATGCATTGTATATTACGGCTCTGACCATCTTTTTCTTTGATCTTTTGTTCATACTGTTGCACTTGGTGTTTGTTCTCGGCTTGCTTTGAGTTTGTTTGCATTTTGTGGTTGCCACTGTGTATTCTGGTTTAAATGTTCATGTTGCATATATTAGTGGTCTTCATTGAGCTCATGATGGTTGCTGTGCACTTTTGTGCTTTGAGTCAGTTGTAATGTGTTAGCTTGTAGTCATTGACTTGTTCATGCTGTTCTTGAATACATCTGTGCATGTCACTGTGTTTATGACCACAAGTTCATCGTGAAGCATGGTTTACTGGTGCATACATGTGAGTTGTATTTCATTTGCGGTCTTGACTTTTGTTGATGCATTGAGTTGAGTATTTGGTGATGCTTCACCTGTTATGTCTGCTCTGAACTTTTGATCATGTTGCCTTCGTGTTGTTGTTTGCTTCATGTACCTTACTGCTTTGAACTTCTGGTTGGTTTGGCCTGGACTTCACTGTTATTTGATTGCCGAGTTGTTTGCATTCACTTCATCACTTCAGTCGTGTATTGCTTTCACCTCTGGCCTGTTGTAGTTTGCATATCACCTTGTTGCAGTTAATGGTTGCTGTGTTGGCTTGATCATGGCCTTTGCACTTTGTAGCTGCCGTGTGCATGCAGTTTTGTAGGCTTGGAGTCTTTGTTCATTGATGATTTTGGTCGTTGCATTTTGATGCAGTCTTGTTTCATGTTGGCTTGAGTCTGGGCATGTGTACTCCCGACCATTTTATTGCATTCGAATTTATTTTTGAATTTGCACCTGTGTTGAATCCAGTTTCACAACTCGGGTTTGACCTTGTGCTCGTGTCGTGATTTTCAATGTTATTGCACGTGAGTTGAACCCGGTTTTTCATTTGGGTTTGACCTGTGCGTTGCTGTCCCTGTAAAACAATCAAGTGTATATATCGGCGAGCACGGCCTTGTGGCATATACAGTAATACACTGTGTATGTCACAAGTTGTTCGTGTATGATGAATTCAAATTTAAATTATGACGAACAACCCAAATAACTGAGGCAAATATTATTTTCAAAATTCATCTTTTATTTTATATTGCAAAAATATTTTATTTTCAATTTTACTGCGTTAGTTTATATTTTTGCAGATTGCTCAGATGCTGGATTCAAACTGGAATGAAGTTGAAGATAAATACGAGTGTGAGTGATATGTAGTGAGGTGATGATATGTAAAATAGCGATGTAATTGAATTTATATCAAAGTTGTATAGTGAATAGTGAGAGCTTGAATTTGTATACTATTCAAAATTGTAATAAATATTTGTTTGAATAAAATATTCGTTTGAATTCAAATTCCGTGTTATTTATTTTATTCAGCAAATATTTAATCTGTGAAAAATAAAATAGTATATTATCAAATACATTTAAACGAATGTATATATGTTTATTATCATCAAACAAAAATCATATAAGCGCATATTCAACAATCTTCCCCTTTTGATGATAACAAACATATATTTAAGATTTTGAATATGTTAAATGTATTTGATCATTGATATATCCTAATTGCTCCCCCTATTTAAATGCTTCCTCTCTATACGATGCTCCCCCTACATATATGCATACAAATAAAAATATGCAAATGATCCTAGATGCAAATAGAAAATTATTTGACCTTTGCTTGATTTTATTTGACAAAATCTTAACTTTTCTCTCCCCCTTTTGTTATCAGCAAAAGAATAATAGTGTTAGAGAAAATAGAGATAAAATAAATGATATCAATTCAACATTAAAACTCAATTGAATATAAATATTAAATTTCAATAAAAAATCAAACAAAAATCATAAATATTTGTTAGGCGCATATTCCACTTTTAGAATGATGGAAATGATGTCATCATATAAAACCATACAGTTGTGTCTTATTTGTGGTATATTTATATCAGGAATTTGAATATCTACTAACCATGCATAACCGTTAGGACTTTTAAATGAGATTAGTAGTATTCCAATTTTATTTTAAAAAAAAAATGAATTCAAGTATCTTCTAACCACGCATAACCGTGAGGACTTTTAAATGGGATTAGAATCAACTTGTTTATTTTAAGAAAAAAAATCAACTTTTGATATGCGTTCCATACATGCATAACCATAAGGACTTTTAAATGAGCATGGAAGCACATAACAAATTCCAAGTAATTCACCCATGCATAACCGTGAGGACTTTTAAATGAGAGTGAATACTTTGGTATTTATTTTTTTTATTTTTTTATTTTATTTTTATTTTTTTTTAAAAAATGTGAAAATGAAAAACGAACGATTCCTGTTTAAAGTACCACATATCGACAAACTATATAGAATTTTGATAAGTGATGGTTGATAGAAATATGATAGGTATAGAGATGATCATGGAATTTTTACCAACAAAAAGTTTTATAACTCTTGTTTAAATTTCTAAAGAAATTTTCTAATTATACTTTCTCGAGTTATAATATATAATCAATATCAACACTCATCACTTTTTCAATCTCTATTTTTCTTTTCGATAATCATTTGGGAGTCAGATTAGTCATAATAGTCATTTAAAATCAAATTCAAAAATAATTATGAAATTAATTTTTCAAAAATGAATAATCTGAAAATATGGTCAAAAATGATTTTCTCCAGGGGGTTTTTAAAAGAAAATTTTCTGCTATTTGAAAATTATTTGAAATGAAAAATATGCAGATATTTTCTTTGAAAAACGATGCAGTTACTAAATGTCTCAAAAAATCACGTTTCACTAGTAATTTTTCTATCAACTAGATTACCAGTGTAATCTGCATCTGAATTTCTCTTTCACTCAAAAATTATCATCAATTGAATTTTATAGACCAAAACATGAAGTGTGCATCAAAAATTTCAAACTCAATTTTTTCAGCAATTTAAATGACATTCTTTTGAATTTGAAATGAGGCCGTGTAAATAATCGAAAAACCGTGAATATAGAGTTAGCCGAATTATAACCAATTGTATAATTATCCAACAAAACACTATTTTTAATCCAAAATGATATATATGAAGTAATTCAAAGAATCTAGAGATTTTTATAGTGTTTTTGGCATAAGAATATAATTGGCCAACAATTTTGATTAAATCAGAATCAAAAGATCATCTTTTCATCAATCTCAATATTGGCTGAATTAATTCAAAATACGGTGCAGATTATCACATTTAATATATCATTTAAAACATACCATACCTGTTTTACCTTTACGATATTTTTCATTGTTGTCCGTTGTGATTCTGTCACCTTTATACTAGGCTAAGGAACTTAGCTTTGTCGCCCATTGTGTTTCTGGAACAGCCAAAATCCAGAGAACACTATTGTTGTTCCTTAGCCTGCGACCACACCTACACGGGAAAAGATTTATGTGACCTATTTGTTTTTATAGGTCCATGGTTGTTAGTGGCAGAAAATTTTGAAACATAATTTTGTGTAGACCCAAAACTGTTTATAATTGTTCCCTTCGGCACCCAAATTTGTTTAACTTTGAGAGATTTTATATTTGTGCCTTTTGGAACCCAAATCGGTATAGTTTTCACATGTTTGGGCCTATACCAACAGTTATTGTGATTGTGTCCAAATTTTCTACAAATTGTGCACATAGAATTTACTTGATTAATCGTGTTTTCACCAATTTTCGAATTATTATATCCAAGTCCTTGTCTAACTGTATTAACAGTTTGTTTTCCTAATAGCATATTTAATGTTTTCTCACTTTTGGAAAATTTTTCTAAAGTAGTAGACAGTTGTTGGACTTGTGATTTGAGAGATTCATTTTCGTTTAACAATTGTGTGCACTTTTTAATAGAATTCTCTCTCCTAGTATTTTCATTCTCCTTTAAAATCAGAATTTCATTTTCAAGTGTTTTTATATTGATTTCTGATTTTTTAATTTCCTTTTCAAATGTTGGACACTTATCACACTTAGGGATCCTACTTTGATAGGTTTTAACTAATTGATCAAGTTGTTTATTACATTCTATCAAAGTATCTTTTTAAGATTCAAGTTTGGCGTATTTTTCCCTAAGTCGTTCAAAACAACCGTTTACTTCATGAAAATATATAAGCAACTCAGAATGGGTAAGTTTTGATACCTCACTTGGCTCGTCATCGTCACTGTCAGTTGTATCACCTCGAAGACACAATTCTGCCTTTTCGCTTTCACTGCCAGTGCTTTGATCATTCTCGTCTATTTCATCCCAAGTGGCTGCAAAACTTTTCTTTTTCTGTTTCTTTCCGTGGCTGGATTTAATTTGTGGACAATCGGATAACAAATAAACTTTTGTTCTTCCGAGTAGTCTAGTGCTTTGGCTATTCTGCTTTTTGCTTTTTGAATTCGAGCTGAGTTACCATGTTTTTGATTCCATTTTTTGAATTTCCTTATCAACAGCTCCAATTCTGATGCTCCATCATCTTCATCGTTATCATCATCACTTTTGGTTGTTCCTTTGAGAGCTATTGATTTCTTTTGAGTGTCACCTCCTTCACGCTCTTCTTTGAATTTCATTTCTAGCTCATAAGTGGTGAGATTTCCGATGAGTTCCTCAACTTTAAGTTGTTTTAAATCTTTCGATTCTTGTATGGCAGTTACTTTTGCTTCAAAACTTCGTGGAAGGACTCTGAGGATTTTCCGGACTATTTCTAATTCGGTGTATGTTTTTCCGAGAGCTTTTGATTTGTATACGATATTGGAGAGTCGTCCGTACATCTCTTTGACATTTTCTTCCTTCGCCATTTTGAAGTTCTCGTATTCGCTGCTTAGCATTGCAAGGCGAGATTTTTTGACTTGAGATGTTCCTTCGTGAGTCACTTCTAGTATGTGCCATATTTCCTGCGCAGTTAGACAATGTGAGACACGATTAAATTCAAATTGATCCAATGAACAGATAATAGAATTCATAGCTTTGGCATTAGTATTTTGTAATTTATTTTCTAGTTCTGTCCATTGTTCCTTTGGTTTCTCTATTTCCTGATTATCTACAGTTATAGTTGGTATTCTATAACCTGTCTCAACAATATTCCAAGCGTCAATGGTTTTCAGAAAAATTTGCATTCTATTTTTCCAATAAGCATATTCACCATTGAACATTGGTGGTCAAACTATGGATTGACCTTCTGCAAAAGCATTATTAAAAGAAGCCATTTTAAAAATTCAAATTTTTAAAACAAAAACCGATTTTTTTTTTTTGAAACACGAATTTTTTTTAAAAAAAAAAATTGATTTTTGAAACACGAATTTTTAAAACAAAAATTGGTTTTTGTAAAATCAAATTTTTAAAACAAAAATGGCTTTTGTTCCTAGCTCTGATACCACTTGTAGGATCGATTTCACCCTAGAGGGGGGGTGAATAGGGTGATAGTGTAAATTATAAAAATTAATCGCGGAAGCTTATTAATTAATTTCACTTCAGATCACAGAATAGCAGCACAGATATCGCAGAATATAAATAACAGAATAAAACAGAACAACACAGAATTTACCCAGCTTCGGCAAAAACCTACCTACGTGCTGCCCCCAAGGTTTCTACTAGAAATTAGATAGTCCCTCGCTTACACACGTAAACTCGCTATACCCGCTATTGACTAATCTAACTCTACGCTCAAAACCCTGACCACAACTCAACCACCGAGTTGCGAATTCCCAAACTACACACCGTAGTTTGTCCCCTAGTCACAAGACTAGAAAATTAAAAACGGTTTAAAAACAAAACAAATTAAAAACAATTCAAAATTAAAATAACCCTAATTTAAAATAAAACCCTTCTTATAATTTTTAAAACCCCTTTTAACATAAACAAGGCCGGCCCTTTATTCACTTCTTCAACCCGTTCCTTTTATTATTATTTTTTCTTCGTGAAAGAAAATGGCCGCTCCTCAGATTTTAAGGCTTCGTCCCTGATTTCAAAATTAGGGTTTGTTCAAATTGAAGTCGCCGCTTGATACAGATAGTTGTAGACTTCGTTTCTTCTTCTATTAGCTCACGGCTCTTCGATTTGGATCGAGTTCGTATGTGATTTTCTGGTATGTGTTTTATTCCTTTTGCTCTGCTGATTTTGGCTTTCTCGAACTGGATACTTTATGCCGATGATGATTTTGGGTATTTATAGGATTCGAAATCCTATTTTTGCGTTCGTATTTTCGTGTTTGAATTTGTCTACTGATTTGCTTTGGCCATTCGATTATACTTGGATGATTGAGATAAAATCTGACTAATTCAATTTCGTATACTTGATGCTTGATCCCCACGGCTTGGTTGACACGGTTTTGATTATTGACTCGTTCAACATTGACTGTGACGATTTTTGGCTTTGTTATGCTTCCACGGCTTCGACATTTTGTAAATTTGCTTCGGCCACTGTCTGCATTCCTGTAGCTTTGTTCTAGCAATCTTGAGCATTTTTGTATCCATTGCAGTTGCACTTCTAGTCTGCATTTCATATGCTCTGGGTTTCACTGCCTTCTGTCCATGTTGGTACCGACTGTTGTTATGTAGTAATTGACTTGTGCTTATTGTACTCGATACTGTTTCATTATTCCATGTACACTTTGAGTTCCTGCAGTTGATTTGGTTGTTCTGTTGCTTCATCATGTATATCATGTGTCACTGCATTGCCACTGTTGCACTTTCACCTGTTTACTGCACTGACTCATGTATGCATTGTATATTACGGCTCTGACCATCTTTTTCTTTGATCTTTTGTTCATACTGTTGCACTTGGTGTTTGTTCTCGGCTTGCTTTGAGTTTGTCTGCATTTTGTGGTTGCCACTGTGTATTCTGGTTTAAATGTTCATGTTGCATATATTAGTGGTCTTCATTGAGCTCATGATGGTTGCTGTGCACTTTTGTGCTTTGAGTCAGTTGTAATGTGTTAGCTTGTAGTCATTGACTTGTTCATGCTGTTCTTGAATACATCTGTGCATGTCACTGTGTTTATGACCACAAGTTCATCGTGAAGCATGGTTTACTGGTGCATACATGTGAGTTGTATTTCATTTGCGGTCTTGACTTTTGTTGATGCATTGAGTTGAGTATTTGGTGATGCTTCACCTGTTATGGCTGCTCTGAACTTTTGATCATGTTGCCTTCGTGTTGTTGTTTGCTTCATGTACCTTACTGCTTTGAACTTCTGGTTGGTTTGGCCTGGACTTCACTGTTATTTGATTGCCGAGTTGTTTGCATTCACTTCATCACTTCAGTCGTGTATTGCTTTCACCTCTGGCCTGTTGTAGTTTGCATATCACCTTGTTGCAGTTAATGGTTGCTGTGTTGGCTTGATCATGGCCTTTGCACTTTGTAGCTGCCGTGTGCATGCAGTTTTGTAGGCTTGGAGTCTTTGTTCATTGATGATTTTGGTCGTTGCATTTTGATGCAGTCTTGTTTCATGTTGGCTTGAGTCTGGGCATGTGTACTCCCGACCATTTTATTGCATTCGAATTTATTTTTGAATTTGCACCTGTGTTGAATCCAGTTTCACAACTCGGGTTTGACCTTGTGCTCGTGTCGTGATTTTCAATGTTATTGCACGTGAGTTGAACCCGGTTTTTCATTTGGGTTTGACCTGTGCGTTGCTGTCCCTGTAAAACAATCAAGTTTATATATCGGCGAGCACGGCCTTGTGGCATATACAGTAATACACTGTGTATGTCACAAGTTGTTCGTGTATGATGAATTCAAATTTAAATTATGACGAACAACCCAAATAACTGAGGCAAATATTATTTTCAAAATTCATCTTTTATTTTATATTGCAAAAATATTTTATTTTCAATTTTACTGCATTAGTTTATATTTTTGCAGATTGCTCAGATGCTGGATTCAAACTGGAATGAAGTTGAAGATAAATACGAGTGTGAGTGATATGTAGTGAGGTGATGATATGTAAAATAGCGATGTAATTGAATTTATATCAAAGTTGTATAGTGAATAGTGAGAGCTTGAATTTGTATACTATTCAAAATTGTAATAAATATTTGTTTGAATAAAATATTCGTTTGAATTCAAATTCCGTGTTATTTATTTTATTCAGCAAATATTTAATCTGTGAAAAATAAAATAGTATATTATCAAATACATTTAAACGAATGTATATATGTTTATTATCATCAAACAAAAATCATATAAGCGCATATTCAACATTACTTTGTTGTTGTAATTAATTACAACATACTTAGTGTTAAAATAACTAATACAGAATTCCAAAGAAGTGAAAATCTGAGTTCTAAACTTGTGAGACAAGTTTATTATTGATTAGTCTCTGTTTTGGTATACTAGACGTATAACATCTTAAGACTTTCCTGTGTTCGCTAAAACAAAGATGGCAACAGTTGAACTATCAACAAAGTCTACTACACACAACAGACCTGATTCGTTCAAAGGAGATGGTGATGACTTTATAACATGGAAAAATCAAATGCTATTTTATCTCACTACACTCGGTCTGCAATAGTATCTCGAGAAGGAGGAACCGATTTCTGTACCAGGCAAGGAATCATATGTTGATATGTGGAAGCATTCCGATTTCCTATGTAGAAACTATATTCTGAATTGTCTCGATAAGGTGCTATGCAAAGTATATTAGCCTCTAAAGATAGAAAAAGCACTCTACAATGCACTTGCCACGAAGTACAAGACGCAGAATATCAGTCTTAAGAAATTCGTTGTAGACAAATTCATAGACTACAAGATGGTTGACTCCAAACCGGTGACTGCTCAACTGCATGAACTGCAAATCATTATTCATGAACTCGAAGCAGAAGGTCATAAGGTTAAAGAATTGTTTTTGGTTGAAACCATCACGGGAAAACTGCCGCCTCATGGAGAGATTACAACAACTATCTAAAGCACAAGAAGAAGGAAATCTCTTTACAGTATTTCATAATCCGACTGAAAATTGAGGCAGATAACCGTGGAGTCACAAAACCAAGCGAGGAGGCTTTGTGGAAAAAGGTTCAAAGACCAAAGACAAAAAGAAAAATTTCCAAAAGAAAAGGAAGCTCCAGACAACAAACCAAAAGACAACAAACGAACCAAAAAGTTTAATGGCGAGTGTTGGATTTATGGAAAAGTTGGACATGCCGCTTGAGATTGCAGACATAAAAAGAACGCAACAAAGAGGCAAATATAGTAGACAACATGGAAGTAGATGAGTCCAACTTCTCAACAGTTGTATCTGAATGCAATTTGGTTCAGAAACCAATGGTGGATAGACACAGGCGCTACTCATCATGTCTGCTCTAACAAATCCATGTTTTCTACATACCAGAAATTCGATCACGAAGAAAAACTCTATATGGGTAATTCTGTAGTATCCATGATCGAAGGCAGTGGCACGGTAATCCTCAAGTTTACTTTTGGAAAAACTGTCAAGTTGAATGACATGCTTCACGTTCCAGACATATGCAAGAATCTCATCTCTGGTGCGGTACTATTAAAGAAAGGATTCAAAATGGTATTCGAGTCAAACGAGATGGTTCTGTCCAAAGCTGGAATATATATCGGAAGGGGGTATTTATGTGATGGCCTATTTAAGGCAAATGTAGCTGTTATCCGTAATAAAACTATGTATTCTAATTGTGCTATTAATAAAATTGAAGTTTCTTACTTGCTTGAGCACGAAATTTTACTATGGCATGATAGATTGGGTGTAACAACCTGTAATTTCGCTACTTCGAAAATAAGAGATTTCGTTCGTTTTAAATTTAAAACCAAATTAAGTCTTAAATAAAAATATTGTATATAATTAAGAAATCTAGTTAATAAATTAAAAAGTATAAATTTGGATTTTAGAACAAATCGACAAAAGTTAAGTTTTGTTAATAATAAATAAAGGCTTAAATAAATGAATTTAAATTTTTATTTAAAAAGGTATATCTTATTTAAAACATATAATAAAGATAACAAAAGTAAATTTATATATTTAAAAGTATGTTATAATCATTTTACAGAAATAACCAAAATTTGTCGCATTTTGTCAGTTTTACATACACTGTAAAACTAGAGATTTTGATATTATTTAAATATGATTTTAAAATATAAAGAGACATGTTTTTATTTATTTAAAGAAGTAAAAAAGTTCATTTTAAAGTTTGATTTACTTCAATATATAGCTTAATAAAAAGGTCAAATTTTGACGGTAAAATTTGTCGTCAAAAACGCCGTTTTTAACCAAAACAAGTTGTCGACAAGTTGTTGCAACTTGATACATTTTCTAACTTATAAATACAAGTTTACAAACTATTTAAACACTTTACATTTAGCACTAAAAGACAAAAGGTCTTTACTTTTGAAAAGTTTAAATATATAAAAAGTGAAAAGTATGATTTGACATATTTAAAAATAATTAAAGCTTTTATAAAATAACATCATTACCTTACTTTTCATCTCATTAATGAGATGTTATGCTTATGAATAGAAAAGGAGCAAATGGAAAAGTGAAAAGAAAGCTAATTTAAGGAATTAATGACACATACATCCATGCATTTAATGCAAATCAAATCAATACAAAGTCTTCTCTTTAAAATGCAAAATTTAAGAAAGTATTCATTTCTATCTTTAACATCACCATTAATGCTTAAGTCACATCACTTATGGAAAAGGAGCAAATATTATTTTAACATTTTAAAGTGTAAGAAAAAGAGGTAAACATCATTTCTTAAGTACAAATTCAAATTGAATCATTTCTTCTCCATTAAGCAAAGGTCAAATCAAGGGTAGAAAGGTAAATTAAAAAGTCAAAAAGTAGAGAAGGGTATTTTAGTCATTTGCCATTCAAAGCTCAAATATAAATATGCATCCATACCTTTCATTTTTCACACTTCATTCACTACCTTCTTATTTACTTTCTCCTTCTTCTTCACCTCCATTTCTATGGCTTTCCACCTCTTCATTTCTCTTCTACCTTCAAGCTGCCACCTCCATACTCCAAACCATCACCTTACACCACCAAAACCAAGCCAAGCTACCACCTATCCTCCTCCTCCTCACCCTAAAACCCACGGCCAAGCTCCTACACCCACCTACCCCCTCCAAAAGCTTTCGGTCAAAATAAAAAAAAAAAAGAGAAGAAAAGAAAACGAAAAACAAAAGCGTTCGGAAAGGAAACGGCAAAAAGGCGAGACGTTGGAAATAACACGTTAGCGAGAGACGGAAATCTTACGTTAAAGTTTGACGGAGTGGATATGAAGGTAAGAAATTCTCACCGCCTTTTGAATTATATTGATTATCATGCTTAATTGTTATGTTAGATAATCACTATTTGATGATATGAATGTTTGATTGATTGTTTGAATATGTTGGATAATCCGTAGCAATGTTATGACATTTACCGTATTGAACATGTTAGTGTTATATGATTGTTGTATGGTTGTGATGATAATTTGGACATCAAATTTCTATTAGTTAAGTAATCCTTTTGTTTAATAAGAGCATATTTTTGTAATATGAGATATTGTGGGAAAATAAGTCTCTTTTCATTTAAAAGTGAAATTAAAGTTAAAATGAAAGAGAATTTGAAATTTGAAGTGAAACGGATTTGAAAATGATAGCTAAATGGAAATTGAAATTGAGATGAACAGTGACATTGAAATTGAAATCAATTTTGAAAAAGTGAAGTTTAGTTTGAGATTAAATTGAAGTTTAGTTTGAGATTAAATTGAAGTTTAAATTGAAATAAGATTTAAAATCTAAGTTTTAAATGAGTTTAATTTGAGATTAGAATTGAAATTGAGTTAAAATTGTAATTTAAAATTTAATATTAAAATAATGAAAATATAATAATATTATAATATGGTAATAGTGAAAATATATTTTAAATACTTTAAAAAGTGAAAATAGTGATTTAACATGATTTGTAATGATTTTATAAGTGTTGAAATCCAATTTGAATTGATTATTTCAAATATTGAAAAATAAGTTAAGACTAGACGTGTCGCGCAACGGTAGTTCACGATTTCGCGTCGAAAAGTTCAAATGAGTGTATAGAGTGGAATATGGCTCGGAAGTCATCGAGATAAGAAAATTCCGGACTACTATACCCAATCAAAGTTTCGATAAGTAGATTTTGAAAAAAGTCCAAATCAATTTTCCAAAAAGATCGCGCTAGTGCAGTTAAGTGACCGTAACAGAAATTTTGTTTAAATGGATGTTTTTAGTTATGGAAAAATATGGAATAAATTTGATAAATCTATTTAAATAATTTAAAAGAGATTTGGATCGAAAAATATGAATTTTCAAATATTTAAAAGTTGTTTAAATTCAAATAAGCTTATATGGCACTTTTCGTAGCACTTTTCTGCTATGAATTATATAACTTTTGGAATATGAGTTTAAATGTAATGACATTTACCATAATAAATTGTGAATGTTTTAAACAGGACCATTAAGCATTTTGAAAGATAATTTGGAATATTTATGAGCAATTCCAAAATAAAGTTGAAAATCTAAGTATGCGGAAACGACTAGTACATTTGTCCCGCCTGTGAGATCTGGGAAGATAAAACAAGGTATTTAATTAAGGTCAGGGATGGAGCAACCAGTGCCCTGAACTTACCTAGCCTATGTTTTCTTTTCTTAGGCGAGGTGTGGAACAGATCGAAAGGAAAGCCCGGATACTCTTAAATAAAAAAGATTCTGTTAAGTTTTCCAAAATAAAAGAGGATTGGTATTATCCAAAAGTTAAGCAATCTCCAAAAATGAATGATTTCTACGATTCTATTTACTTCAAAATGTTTGTTATGATTGATTTAGGGTTTATCATAAACAATGTCTTAAATAACTTTGTTTTTGACCCGCCTAGAAGTTAAAGAATTTGATCAAGGATTGAGTAAGGAAATTTGAGATATTTTCCAAAGAAAAAGAATGAATATCTTAGAAATTATCCTAAGTCAAAAGAAAGAGATTTCGAAATCATCCGAAAAGAATTAAAGTGAAAAGAGACTTAATAAATCCTGTATACTCATATTCACTTTCTATCCATAATTGGATTTCGAAGGAACCAGAGTCGGATTTGGTTAATTCCTATCCAAAAACCACTTCGAACCAATGTATACGTTCGAACGTGAAGACAAGTTGAAGGTGGTGATTGAAGACCGTGGATCTTCCTAGCGTGAAGACTACTTGTTGAAATACTCTGGTTGGCCCCCATTATAGAGTTATTTATAGCAGTGGTCTCTTCGTGATGGAGATTTTGTGGATTGCAAGGGCTTCTCGCCTAGTAATGGCCGAGGAAAGCGCCTTTGGTTTGTCCTGTTCCTGGACAACTTGTATGGACGTTTGTCTGACATTGCATTTCTAAAGATTACGTACATTGGTTTTTACAAACGTACATCAGTGGCGGCGGAGAAGGCAACTTCTCTTAGCTTAACACCCTCCTTGAGACGTACGAGCTCAAGGATTGTATTTTTATGGAAGGCAATTAGTAGTTAAACGGAAATGGCGATGTGGCATTCAAAGATGTGATATGTGCTTTGTGAAAAGGTAATCGCAGCCTTAAGTCTCATCAAACCGGAAAAGACCGAAACAGGATTAGATGCAGCAAGGCTAAGTGGGTCATTTCCATGTAGGATATGATCATCCCCTTCTAGATATATTTCTTCCTGCTATGACATTCGGGATGTTAATTAATGTGGTGTATGAAAAACGAGCGCTCGGTTAAAGGTCGGTAATGACCGGGGGATGACATATTCGATACTATCTAGTTACAAAGGTGGGTCGGTCTTGTGTTGGTAGAGGATCCTTTGTGATGGTCCTCGGGACATCCATCTAGAGGTGTACCTATTCGGAAGGTAGATCCTGCGTCTGTTCATTTGTATGGAAATCCATTCTCCAATAAGAACCTATGGACTTGATTGTAAACCTATTATGCTGGAATTTAATCAATGTAACAATTTCGGCTAAGATTAATAAGTTTATTTGCAAATGTTTTCAAAGAATGCCGTTAGAAATAATATCAAACGTTTTGATATAAAAGTGTTTTAGTTATCATAAGGTAAAAATCCGTCTGTGTTTATGTGTGGGCGTGGTCTTATGAGATACTCTTTGTTTTCAAAGAATTTTATTCAAAGGCTGATATATGACACTGTCATTAATTATTGAGTTTTTCTCACACTGGTTTATCAAGCCTGATCTGGGTATTTTCAATACTTGGGTCAGATCCGAATGGTTTCAGGATAGTCGCGGTTGGAGTTTCCAGAGGAAAGCTGGAGATATTCATCGACGTATGAACATATTCTATTATCCGCTGTACTTAGTGTACTTTGTTTGATGTTTGTCAGCATTTGTAAGGGCAAGTTTTATAACTGTCCAAGCTGAATTTGGGTTAGACTCTGATATATGTATTTAAAAGTTTTTCGTTGTAAAAATATTTGTTCAATATTATATGTTATCCCAGTCGAGTGAGATTCTGTTCTGTCTATTTTTCTTTATTACCCTTAAAGTTCCGTCTTTTCATGCAATTTGAGTTGGACATATGCGGTTTATTGTCAATTCAAAGAGTATGGAAAAACGGACTTTACATTGGGATACATAAATTTCCAAAAAATAAAAACATTATCAAACTTGGGATTAATTCTGAAATTACAAGTAGATAAGAACTACAATTGTGAGTCATGTGTAGAAGCAAAAATGGTTAAAAAACCATTTTAATCTGTTGATAGAAGCACCGAACCACTAGGTTTGGTTCATACAGATTTATGTGATTTTAAATCATTACCTACAAGAGGTGGGAAAAAGTACTTTATCACGTTTATTGACGATTATACGCGATATTGCTATGTATATCTTTTGAATAGTAAAGATGAAGCAATTACATCATTTATAAAATACAAGGCTGAGGTAGAAAATCAGTTAAATAAAAAGATCAAGATATTGAGATCTGATCGAGATGGATAATATGAATCACCATTTGAATAGTTCTGTGCCGAAAATGGTATAATTCATCAAACAAAAGCTCCATATTCACCACAACAAAATGGTGTAGCCAAGTGGAAGAACAGAACGTTAAAAGACATGATTAATGCCATGCTTTTAACCTCTGGTCTACCGACGAACTTGTGGGGAGAAGCCTTAAATTGTCTAATCACATATTAAACAATGTCCCTCACAATAAAACAGGAACAATTCCATATGAGTTATGGAAAGGACACAAACCAAGTTTTAAATACCTCAAAGTGTAGGGGTGCTTGGCAAAAGTTCCAGTTCCGCCTCCCAAGAAAGTCAAACTTGGACCAAAAACAGTAGATTGTTGCTATTTAGGGCCAGCCCAAAATAGTAGTGCCTACAGATTTTTGGTATTCAAGTCTGATATAGGTGATATTCATGTAAATACAATCATGGAATCTAGAGATGCCTCATTCTTTGAAGACATGTTTCTGCACAAAAGGAATGAAGGGAATAATGTCCCTAAAAGGACAAGAGAAGAATCAAGCAATTCACATGAAGATGAAACTCATCATGCGATTGAGGAAGTTGAACCAAAAAGAAGCGTAAGGGCTAGGACTTCCAAGACAATTGGTTCATATTTTTTCACATATGTGTTAGAACACGAACCTCAAACGTACAAGGAAGCAATGTCATCTTCTGAATCTTCATATTGGAAAGAAGCAATCCAAAGTGAGATCGATTCAATTCTAAGTAATAAAACTTAGGAAATTGTTGATATTCTGCCTGGAATTAAACCTATTGGCTGTAAATGGATTTTCAAGAAGAAAAATGAAAGCAGACGGCTCTATCGACAAGTATAACGCCAGATTAGTAGCCAAAGGATATCGTCAAAAAGAAGGAGTAGACTTCTTTGATACATATTCGCCGGTAACACGAATAACCTCTATAAGAACGCTAATAGCAATTGCATCAATCTCTAATCTGGAAATTCATCAAATGGATGTAAAGATAACATTCTTAAAAGGAGATCTTGATGAGGAGATCTACATGGAGCAACATGAAGGTTTTGTTTCCAAACGAAATGAAAACAAAGTGTGTAGATAAGTAAAATCATTATACGAACTAAAACAAGCTCCAAAACAATAGCACACAAAATTTGATAGTGACATGATGAGAAATGGTTTCCGTATAAATGAATGCGATAAGTGTGTTTATTATAAACAAATTGGACAATCATATGTGATGATTTGTTTATATGTAGACGATATGTTAATATTTGGTCCAAATACTCAGGTAATGGAGACCATAAAGAAGATGTTAACTAGCAATTTCGATATGAAAGACCTAGGAGTTGCAGACATTATTTTAGGAATCAAAATAATAAGAACACCTAATGGAATTGAATTATCTCAATCACACTATGTAGACGAAGTGATTGAAAAATTTCAAAATTTTGGAATTAAAGGAGTAAGATAACCTTTTAATCCATCAGAAGTACTGTAATGAAAGTGTAATGCAACTGGAATACTCTTGTGTAATAGGATGTCTCATGTATCTCATGAATTGCATAAGACCATACATAGCTTATGCAGTAAGTCGACTGAAATGGTATACAAGCAATCCAGGAAAGGAATACTGGAAAGCACTAATGAGAGTGCTTGGATATTTCAAAAAATACTATAAATTATTCCTCACAGTATGGAAAATATCCTGCTGTCTTAGAAGGATATTGTGATGCAAACTGGATTGCTGATTCAGAGAAATCAAAATCAACGAGTGGTTATGTATTTACCTTAGCAGGGACAGCAGTGTCATGGAAATCTACTAAACAAACATGCATAGCTCGATCCACTATGGAATCAGAGTTCATCGCTTTAGATAAAGCAGGCGAAGAAGCCGAATGGCTTCGACATTTTTAGAATATATTCCATTTCGGCCTAAACCTGTACCGACCATATGCATACACTGTAATAATCAAACTGCGTTAAGCAGAGCGCACAACTTTATGTATAATGGTAAGTCATGAAACATTCGTCGATGCCATAACAAAATTAGGCAGTTACTCTCAAATGGGATTATTTCCATAGATTATGTGAGAACAAATGATAACCTAGCGGATCCATTTACTAAAGGTTTATCAAGAGAGAAAATTGTTTGCGCATCGAGGGGAATGGGTTTAAAAGCCTAAACCACCAAGAGTTATCTTATACGGAAAGCTATCCTAGCGACTGGAGATCCCATGGACTAGGATCAATAGGCAAACCAGTTCTGAGTAACTCAAGACGTAATGCATTTGCTTGGACATAGTCCAACTTCATTCCTATGGTGCACAATATAAATGCAAGCCTATAGGAGTATTTAAAGGTTAAAACTATGTTTTTTAATGATGATCATATCTTGAATATAACAAGTGGGGTATATGTAGGATACTCTTAATGATTGCGATCACCTATGTTAGTGTGAGTTGGGTCAGCTCTATGAGAATATTAAAGGATTTTATTCTCTAAAATCACTCGCAGAACCAAAAATTGTTCAGGACCAAAATAAACACAACCAAGAGACTGGATGTGAAGCGAAATAATGCTTTGTAAAGCTTATTGTCTGGTTATACAATAACGACTGACGGTTCAAGATGAAATAATTCTCTGATTAGCCAAGTATATCCGATAAGTTTTAACGAGGGAAAGTTCAAAGTGAAATATCTACTTATCCTTGATATAGAATTATTTGCATATGAATTGTGTGATATTACACTTTGTGTGGGGGAGAAATATATCGTCATTCATGTGGGTGATTGTTAGAATTCCTTAAAATTGGTGAATGAGATATGTCCCACATCGCCAAAAATAAGTCCTTATTCTTGTTTATATAGTGTATTCTCAATCCCTATATTGGCCCTTTAGGGTCAGGTAATTTTCTACGAGGGGAGGACCTATATGGCCATGGACTAACACACGCACGCACGCCACCGCCCGCTTGTCCGACCGACCGACCGAACCGGGACGGGTCGGGAGGGGGTGCGGGTCCAATAAGAGTGGACCGTGTTATATTTTTGCTGTATAGAAGTGAATGGTTTTCTACCGTTTAAATTCAAAAGAAGCGACTATTGGATTGGACGCGACTGTTGCGAATCGCAACAGTTTCTGGCTGTTGCAAACGAAGAGACCCGACTGTTGCGAACCGCAACAGTTTCTGGCCGTTGCAAATGAAGAGGCGCGACTGTTGCGAACAGCAATAGTTTCTGGCCTTTGCAAAACGAAGAGGCGCGACTGTTACGAACATCGATAGTTTTCGACCGCTGTAAAACGAAGAGGCGCGACTGTTTCAAACAGCAACAGTTTTCGGCCGTTGCAAAACAAAGATGCGCCACTATTGCTAACAGTAATGCTATTTGTCGTTGCAAAACAAAGAGGCTCCACTATTGCGGACAGTAACGCTATTTGGCGTTGCAAATGAAGGGATGCTACTTTTCTCAACGGGTGTAGCCATTGAGAATTCGGCTATAAATAAGAAGGAACCTGATCACTTTTCTCACTCAATCAGTTTCGAATTTTCTCTTCTTCCTCTTCGTTTCTTAATATCTACAATCCGTGCACTTTTGCATATCACATAGAAGATCATACACATCACTATCTCGAGCAGATCACGTCTGTTGTATCTTGAGAGACTTTGAATAAAGTCTTAAGGAAATTGTTACGACAAGCCTTAGACGTAATTTCCTTCTTCAACTGGTTAGATTTCTAGTTGATTTATATATTTTTATATATAAATATTGTTTTCTTTCTACGTTGTACTATTTCTTTAAATAGTATAACGTTTGATTTAGCACTACAGTTATTATTGCTATAGTTGTTACTTTGTTGTAATTAATTACAACATACTTAGTGTTAAAATAACTAATACAGAATTCCAAAGTAGTGGAAATCTGAGTTGTAAACTTGTGAGACGTGTTTATTATTGATTAGTCTCTGTTTTGGTATACTAGACGTATAAAAATATGTTGTTGATATTTTCTAAATACATCTTGTCCCTACACAGTTGTATCTAATAAAGTCATAATGCATCCTTTGCTTCCTTCGTCATTATTATGAATAAGGGTCTAATTAATAAATTTTTGATGAAACTTATTTAAACTAGCAATTGATAATTTCCATCATTATATTCATTTACCCGTCGAAGAGCTCCTTGTTGTTCTTTTAGGAGGAGCGTTACGCGTAGTTGTTGGATTTGCGCCTGTCGCACACCTTTGATCATACATAGGATTCCTCGAAATCATGGGGAGACGTTGATAGTAGGTGTGGATGAACTACCAGTTTCTCGAATTGTATTGGCTATTTCATATATGAAATTCTGTATATCTTGCTGATTACTACTTGGTTTATCTTTCAGGTCTTCCTAACTACTACTTGGTTTATCTTTCAGGTCTGCACAGATTTTGTGGGGATTATTACTGGAAGTGTCCACTGATTGGACCGAGATATCATTGAGAATAGAGAAAGTATTATATGCATTTATATTTGCTGTAACACTGTCATAAGATCTGCTTGTATTTAAACATTCAAAACTGTTGTTTTGTAAAGGGACTGCATAATTCTCTTGTGGTACTGCATTATTCGTCTGCTATGGTATTTCTATGTCGGTGCTGCACCTCACTTTATCATTACGTCTCCATTGTTTTAAAATAATTGTAGAGCAGTTTGCATCTTTATGACCTAACGTTTGACATTTTGAACAAGGCTTGACTTTGTGCACGTACTCAATTTGGATATAGTACTATCGCCATTATATAACTCCATAAGAACTATCTGTGGATATGTAAAGTGTACATCCACTTCGATCAATACCCAAGCATAATTGAGTCTATTTTCCGTAGCCGTGGAATTGCCAAGAACACTTGCTATTCTACTAATCCCTTCAGCATTCGAAATACTCTAATTTAAGGTCCATAAAACGTACCCATATAGGAATAGTAGAGAAATATTCCTTAGTAAGAACAAGACCAGGTTTCTATTTTTTGATAATTAAAATTATTGATCCAATAGTATAAAGGCCCAAGCGCACTATTTTACCGCAATCGTCCGTGTTTTAGAATTTAATAAGGATGAAACCATTCTTCTTATAGAAAAAATCGTACATACCCATAGGCTGCCATATCTTATCAATGATAGTTTTAAATTATTGTACATGAGCTGCATGCCCAAAATATAGACAATAAGTTGTTCCTCCATTTTTCTTCTAAAGCCGTGAATACCAAATGTGGTAATATACCATTTATAACCACTCCCTCTGTAGTAGGAGCAAAGTAGGACATATCAGTAATTACTTCGTCACGTTGTGCAGAGCAATCCTTCACAATAGAAGCCCAGATTTCCCTCGCGTGATGTTTGGTTATGATGTTAAAGACGTGTTGTTGTTCTCCATCCCTAGGAAATCTGGCTCGGACGTAGAATTATCTGGTGGATGTGGAGCACCGGAAGATGGGGATGGTGGCCGTCTAGGCTGAGGCAGTGGCTTGATATCGGATGGTTTTTGGTGAAATAACCGTTCCCTCTATGGAGTCTCTATTCACCATGTTTATATATATATACATATGATACATCTATGTATAAACTAAATCAAGTAAGATTAATTTCATATCTTAATATATTTGAATTTAAATAAAATAAATGATTTTATTTAAATGAAATTTAGAAATGTTCTAATTTATTTAGACTTCATAGGTCCAATAAAGATGCAATAGGGCAAAAAATTTCAAATTCACCCACAACTTCCGCTGCGGGCTGGTCCAGTTCCAACAATGGTATCGGAGCCCAATAGCTGATGCGGGCTAAATTAGTCATATTGGGGCTAAATAATTAAGCATGCCCACTTGGTACGATGTCTAGAAAGATAATGTCTAGGATTAGAATTGGATAATCACCTATCCTACTTGGTTACCGGCCTGGCCCGAAGGTAAAGTGAGCCCAAAGGTTGCTCCTAAAAGAAGAGGTCGAACTTAATTTGAGCCTTGGGCTAATTTTCAAAATCGTTTTGAAAATTGATGTTAAATATTTTAAATTTAATAGTAAAATTTAAAATAAAACATGTTTATTATAAAAATTATAATGCTGCATAAGTTTTCAAAATGTTTGAAAGGATAATGATATTTTCAAAACGTTTGAAAATATTTATATAATAATTTCAAGTTTTAAATTTATTAATAAGATTAATAAAATAAATTAATTAAATATGTAACTAATTAATTCATATATGCATGTATTACATATGTTGATATATGTTATGTTATTTTAAAATGTTTGAGATAACATAAGTATACATGTATGTATACAAGATAAATTTTGAAATTAATAAATTTTAATAAAAATTGTTTAATTTAATAAATTAATTAAAGGTTAGTTGATTAAATAAAATACACATATATATAATACATATGTGTTGCGCCTAGTATACACTATAAATGTTATAGTTGATATGTCCAATATAAAAGTTATATTGGAATACTAATTTAAAATTAATTAAAGAGTTAATTGATTAAAAGTAAATAAATAAGATTTAATTAATGATATATTGTACGTAAGGCTATCATATAAGTATTATGAAATATAAAAGTTATATAACAATAAAACTTATATGATATGTGTATAACCTAAATATGGAACATTAAAGAAACCCAAATATACTTGAGAAAAGAAGTAAATATATATGCATATACCGTAATTTTTGATGCGTCTGGCACTTGAATCGCTGGGGTATTTCATAAGAAATATATTATTCCATAAGTCGATATCACTCAATATGTATATTGGAAGATTATGAATCTTCAATATAGTGTTGTCCTCTACTACATATACGTATATTAATAAATTACTTACATACTCCTTAGTAGTTGAGCAAACTCAAGCTAGGGATGTTAAGCGTAGTATTATTAATATATTGAAAAGGTGAGGTAAGATAACTATATGCATTTGTTGAGCAAACTCAAGGTTGAAACGAGATTAGAACAAGGAAAAAATGGGTTAGGAGTTGTATATGATACGACCGATAAGGAGTTATCCATCGTTTACGGGGCTATGATTTGTTGAGCAAACTCAAGGCCAGAATACCAAAACAAACGAGTCCTAACACCCACCAGTGAAGTTGTAAGACTTATATGTATCATCTTAAGGTTTGGAGAAACATAAAAGATTAGTGGAAGCCTTAATAGAAAAATGAAATGGTTAACATTTAACCTTTCTAATATTGTAAGAATATATGCTATATAATGTTATAGTTATCTATAATGTAAATTTGTGCATTTAATACGATTGATAAAACTTTTTTCAATTAACATATATAAACAAACTAAATTGAAAGTTGACAAATAGAAATATAATATATACTTACTAATAATTCTAATTGCTTGTTATATAATGTTTTTATACCCATGCAAGTTCCTAATTTTAACTACTTTATATATTCGTAAGTTGGTCACTCATTTGTTTATTTGGTTAAGACCGTGTATTTCATTTTATGAATTTTTGAACTTTAAATGCAATTCAAGATTATGGATATTTTATATGGTGAATAGTCATAGTTTATGGGGTACAATATTTCGATGAAGTTGGTTCATTCGAAGTAAGCCAATAAATAGTATTTTAAGATCATGTATTCAACCTGTATGATTCAAAGGATCATATTGTATTAATGTAACACAAGACCTTAAAATACGAGATATATTTAAGAAATCGATCGTTGAAATTTGATTGGTTTACATAAAGTGAAAAATATTTGATGTCTTAAATGTTGAGAATAATCGAATGAGCTTTGTAAAAGATTCGTTATGATGTTGTAGTAAGGTTTTCTTTTGAATAGTTTGACCATTTGAAAGAAAAACGAATGTATAAGAATAGATGTGATTTAAGGTAAAGTTGGAATCACTTTTTCTTCATAAAGAAACATTGGAAACAAGAATTGTAATAATAATTGATACCGAATATTGAAATATGAAATATGATTTTTATTCCGAAATGTATTTTCATGTAGAAAATTGTTCCTATAACATTTATTTCTTTGAGTTCAAGATATTTGATCAAAGAACTCTTCACTATAAAACTAGTTGCAGCATATGAATCTACAATACTAACAATATTAAGTGAATGGTGACCTCTAAATTTAGTACGTTACTATAGTAATGGTGGTAACAGTAGGAGCATGTCATATAGCACCTAATGATTGCATCAAATTATGAAAATTGTTTTTGTAAAATGTATCGAACATAATTTGTGAAATAATGTTTATTTTTAGTATTGACTGAAAAATAGATATAACTATATTTCAATACGAGAATCACGAATATTCATTATGAAATAGAACTATATTATGGAATTTGTTTTCATAGTAAAAGTGATGCTCCCACTATTTTTGCCATTACTATATATAAAATTGAAAACAAATGTATACTGTAAAGCAGCTTCATAATTTTTTTATTTAATTGTTACATTTTGTCATTTCACCGCGAGATACTGTGATTCATTCTCATATTTTCTCTTATTTTCTTATTAAACCCCATTGAATAATTTTCCCTTTTGAATGGTTTGAGTTAGACTTATGTGATTTATTGTCGATTTAAATTGTCCAAAAAGGTGAGCCTTCACAGTTGGTATCAGAGCATAGGTTTAGAGATACCTTAGCCTATTGGAGGTTAAACTCATTAAGAGATAGGGTAATTGAATGCCCTACTATGAGCTTAGAGTATATCTACTAGAGTGCATATTTGTTAGTGCTATAAAAATGCTTTCCATTGTGTTAGTTTGTTTTGTTTAGTATTTATGAAGTCTAGTCGGTACGTAGGATGCTATGTCATCGATAGGAATTTCTAAACACTTTAACAGGGTAGACTGACACAATTTTTTTTTGAAAATAGGTAAGTGGAATAATTTTACCCGGTATTATATTTTGTGTGTATATATATTATAACACCGCACATCCCTTAGTATACCCAAAAAGGGCACATTAAAGAATATGGTACGTTATAGGTATAACTAAAAACTTATAGAGATTAAGATTTACAATATAGGATAAATAAAATAGCGGAATCATTTAAAACAGTAACTTATTAAAAATCAAACTTCGTAAATACTTCATTAAACCAAATACTAAATATCCATGTCTAGTGAAAAACATTATCTCAGTCATAACATTAGAGTACATAAAACAACTATCTCTCTCAAAGAAAAGCACCAGTATATCGAATGAAACAAAAAATAAAAAGAAGAAGTAGAATACATGAAGAAAGTACTTCACAACTGAACCTACAAAGAAATCCAAAGTCTATTGTCTCTGCCTCTGGTGACCTATGAGGAGAAAAAGGGAAATAGAGGAGTGGGTCAAACTAAAATTTTGGTGAATTCAAGTAATTAGTATTCTTAAGTAAGATAAAGAAGTAGACTTTGCAATAGTTCTAGTATAAAAGGAAATAAAGGAAAGGATAAAGCTGGAATAAACTACAGTTTAACTGCTCACTTTTCTTTGATTGTTCGATTAGATTGCCTTGATTGTTTTCACTTGTCTTAGATAACTGCATTGATTAGGCTGAATTCCTAATCCCATTTTAATTAGGCTAAAGTCCTAATTCTACCCTTTGATCGGCCTTCTATCTCTTCTGTGCCTATTGCAGATTAGACCCATCCTGTTTGTCCCTATGTAACTATGGACTAGACCCCATTGGTTCATATGCAAAAGATACACTAGACCTATCCAGTTGGTCCCTACGCAAAAGATACCTACTCCTACTGCAGACTAGACCCATCCTATTGGTCCCTACGCAAAAGATGCGGACTATACCCATTTTATTGGTCCCTATGCAGAAGACACCCATTAAGCGCTTCGAACTCAATAACGACTTATCAACCAGCACTGAGACCGCACGCTCGACCACAATTAGGCTCGCGCTATTTGTTGCTCCCCTTATTTGCCTCTTATTTACCACTACTCCAGCATAAGCGTGCCCTTGCCTTGCCTGTACTATTGTGAGACCACCTCTGTCTAACTAAAGGAAATGCGGTTGGTACGGGATCTATCAAACAAAAATCTAGTTGCTCCCTTTGTCGAAATCCCCATGATTTGGATTTCTATTTATTGACCTCTTATTTACCACTACTCCAGCATAAGTTTGCCCTAGCCTCACCTAATCTATTGTGATATCAGCATAAGTTTGCCCTAGCCTCACCTAATCTATTGTGATATAGGTATTACTACTATTTTTGCTTATTAACTTAGTATAAGTCTATTTAAATAAGTCTCTACTGTTATTTATTCTTTATTTGCTTATTAACTTATTCAAAGCCTTAAAAATAAGCCTTTTCTATTTTGCCATCAATCATAACCTGGATGTGTTGTAACTTTGTTTATTTACTTGACCCAAGGTCTAAGTTTAAAAAATAAGCTACTTCTGTCTTTTCTTCTATTTTCTCTTTTTAGTTATAATTACATGTTATAACTATACTTGCAAATATCTTAGATTTTCCTATTTCAGTCTAAGTCCAGTTTATTACAGTTCTTCTTATGTTACATCCCATTTTCTGAAAAATCGGTATTCTTATAATTTAGTCCATATTCACGATTTATTCTATTCTATTTATTCCATTCGCGTAAAAAGGAAATTAAAAAGCAAATGACAATTACAAAAGAAATCCCAAACATAGAATTGATGTAAATAAAACGTAAATAACAGTAAATAACTATAAATGCTGTAAATAACTGTAAATAATTTGAAAAGCTATACTTAATAGTAAATAATTTCAAATAACTGGAAAGGAATAGCTAAAAGAAAATAGACTGAAAAACAAATCTAAAATTGTAAATAAACTTGTATGAAGTTTATTCCAAAATTAAAGAAAAACTACAACTATTGGGAACCCTATACTTAAAAATCTAAAATAATTACTTAAACACTCACCTATGGTCCTTAGCTCTTCCCTTGGTCTTCTTGGATCCACTAGAAGGGTATAAAATATTTTAATTTGAAAATATCTTCTCCTTGGAAAAATATTCCTTTAAAGGTCCAACCTTAGGTAGCGAACCCAGATGGAGAAAATCTGAAGGAAAAAAATAGTTAGGCCTAAGGTCTTATTTATAGTGTCACTAGTGGATCTCAGACCATTGGATTTGTAGATTAAATCTGGTGCAACTACGTCATAGGCTCGATAGGAACGTCGGATGGAAGAACGGACGTACAGGATTGAACAAAAGTTGCAAAATGACGTATTAAAATCGTTCTGGACGAAGCAATATAGAAGAATGCAATATTGGGGTAGGTGGGTCGACCTATCTGTCGACCTTCACTAGCAAAGGTCGACTTATAGGTCGACCTTGCCTATGTGAGGGTCGACCCTAGGGTTGACCTAGCCCCACATTTATTTATGTTTCTCTTTCTTTTTCTCGTTTCTTGTTTATTTCGTAATTTCTTCGTTACAACTTGGATTTTGACGGTTTATATATGGAAATTGACCAGTAAATTACATGGACACAATGGTGAAACTCTCATGGATCAATTATGATAATTTTATAAAGTTATTTTTATCATTTAGTTAATTCGTTAATTAATTACTATAGCTTAAATTTGGGTTGTTACATTCTCCCCTCCTTAAGGGATTTCGTCCTCGAAATCTCTAAGGATAGAAGAATGAAATAAAGGTTGTCATCCAAGTTTTACAACTAACTACTTGACCATCATCCATTACATCCATTGTCCATAAGTTTTCAAATGCAATTTATGATACATATGCAATTAGTGTAGTGTTAATGTCCCTAGCTAATGCAAAAGATTAGGCGGTCTACAAATTCAGTCGAACTCCTTTTATGCAATCATGCCTGTGCCATGTATCCAAATGAATGAAAATTCGCTAATGATAACTGATAGTTCTATATACGTGCTGCAACCTTGACCCAAATGCAACAATCTTGTGATAATCATCCATTTATAGGAACCATGGGAAGATAAAGTTCAAACACATCCATATGCATATGCTCTAGTGTTTTAATTTGCTCGATCCCTAAGAGATAATAGTGCCTAGAGTAAGTATATGCGCCCATTAGCATCCACTAGCAACCCTTTGCAACCACTATTATCCATCATATATAACAAGTTTCAATAACACGTTTACATTAAATACTACCATTCATAGGTTAAATCCTAAGTTCTACCCTCCCAAAGGATAATAAAGGAAAGAACCTATTCAATATTGAAGATGGAAATAGGAAATTCTAAAACTTACTATTGAAAAGATGTGGATAAGAGGTACGAATCTTCTCTTCAGCCTCCCATGTAGCGTCTACAACATCTTCTCCCCACTGCACCTTTACTAACGGAACTTCTTTATTATTAAGCCTCTTGATGTCACGCCTAATGATCTTGGTACAAATATGATGAATCGTTGCTTCCCTTTCTACTTCCACTTCCCCCAATTGACTAGGCTCTACAACCTCCTTTGAGTCATGTAAGCACTTTCTCAATTGTGAAACATGAAGAATATCGTGTACTCCCGCGAGCCTCTCCAATAGCTTCACTCGATATGCCATCTTCCTTACTCTCTCTACAATGGGGAATGGTTCTACAAATCCGAGGGCTAACTTCCCACTCGATCCAAACCTCACCACCTTCCTTACCGGGGATACCTTAATGAAAACTTAACTCCTATCTCAATCTCACTCCTCGGCTTGTCCATATAAGATTTCTGCCTATCGTATCCTTCTTGTAATCAAATCCACCTTCTTTGAAGTCTTCATAACCATGTCAGGACCAAGTAGCAACCTCTCTGTAGACTCCACCCAACATGAAGGTGACTTGCAAGGTCTCCTATAAAGAGCTCAGAATGGTGCCATCCCAATGTTAGCTTGAAAGTTACTATTATACACGAACTCCACCAAAGGAAAATGCTCTTCCCAAGTTCCTCCAATATCTAGAATGCACATCCTCAACAAATCTTCAACCACTCTATCTAAGTTGCATCCCTAAAGCCTCTTATAAGCTTCTCCAAAACTCGCTATTAAAAATAGGGTCTCTATCGCTCACTATGTTAGAGGGAACTCCATGAAGTCGGACTATCTCACGAACTTATAAGGATGCCAATCAAGATGTCTTCCTCTTACTCTTGAGCGTAATGAAGTGGGCGCTCTTAGTCAAACGATCTACAATCACCCAAATGCTAGTATTCCACTTCCTAGATCGGGGTAAACCATCTATATGAAGTCCATCGAAACATTGTCCCACTTCCATTCAGGTACATCCAATGGCTGAAGTAATCTACCGGGCTTCTGCTGCTTCGCCTTAACCCTTTGGTACACAAGACACTTAGCCACAAACTCCGCCACATCATTCTTCATTCCACTTCAATAAAACATCCTCTTCATGTCCTAATACATCTTACACCACCCCGATGAATTGTCATACGAGTGTGGTGTGCTTCCTCTAGAACCGCTCTCAACAAATCACTAGCACGGGGAACACAAAGCCTTCCATCTCTCCTAAGCCACCCTTTGCTATCAATGGAATAGAATTGGAGATGTCTAGAGACCTATCCTCTACCAATCCTATCCATAATATCCATAATCTCCGAATCCTCTTGCTTCCTAGAGCCAATCTGGTCTATAATGGTAGGCCTCACCTCAAGTGCTGCTAACAATCCCGACGTAATGTCCGTAGAGGGCTTAAAATAAAAATTGGAAATAAAATCTAGGCTCTTTTACTCCATGAACATAGGACTAAGGTTTGCTTTCTTCCTACTTAATGCGTCCACAATCACGTTTCCTTTGCCAGGGGTATAAGCTATCTTAAAGTCATATGATGACAAAAAATCCATCCACCGCTACTGCCTCAAGTTTAAATCCTTCTGTGAGAATACGTATTTCAATGGCTTATGGTCAGTGAAAAGCTTGAACCACTCTCCTAGCAAGTAATGTCTCCAAGATTTGAGTTCAAAAACTACAGTTTAACTCCAAATCATGGGTAGTGTAGTTCTTCTCATGCGTTCTCAACTGTCTACTCCTATTACATACTACCCTCCCTTCTTGCATCAGCACTGCTCCTAGACCTGTCCTGCATGCATCGGTGTATACTTTAAAAATCTTAGCTCTATTGGGTAAAACTAACACTGGTGCATTAGTAAGGGCTCTCTTTAGCATCGTGAGGGAATCCTCATAATCCATGTCCTACACGAATGCTTTATTCTTTTTAGTGAGGTGAGTAGGTGGTGTTGAAATCTTGGCAAAATCTCTGATGAACTTTCTATAATATCCAGCAAATCCAACGAAGCTCCTAACTTCGGTAACGTTCTTGGGGTCCTTCCAATCTAGCACTATAATTACCTTAACGGGGTCCACAACTAAAACCTCTCTTGAGACTACGTGCCTCAAGAAACGTACATCCTCCCGCTAAAAGTGGCACTTCGAGAACTTTGCTCTCAACTGATGAACATAAAGGGTACGAAGAAACTCCTTTAGATGAGCAACATGCTCCTCCATACTCTTGGAAAACACCAAAATGTCGTCCATAAACACCACTACGAACTTATTTAGAACACTCTAAAAACACGGCTCATCAAATCAATGAAATAGGCTGGAACATTGGTTAGCCTAAAAGGCATAATCAACCACTCAAAGAATCCATCAGATGTCCTAAATGCCATCTTATCAGTGCCATCGTCAACGACACTAAGCTGATGAAATCCAGTGGCTAAATCCAGCTGAGAAAACACCGAAGAGCCAACTAACATATTAAAAAGATCCTCCATCCTAGGAAGTGGATAATGGTTCTTCTTCATGGGCTTATTCAACTCTCTGTAGTCTATGCAAAGTTGAAGAACCATCCACCTTAGTAGCAAAGACGACTGGCGCTCCCTACTCAAATATGCTCCTTCTAATGAAGCCTTTCTCCAATAGCCCACGAATCTGCTTGCTTAACTCCTTCCTCTCCCTAGGTTACATGTGTCTCATGGGCAATGCTACTGGCTTAGCATTGTCAGTCAAATAGATCCCGAAGTCGATCTCTTTCTTAGAGGGTAGTCCCCTAACTTCCTCAAAGACGTCCGAAAAATCTTTGATGATCAAAACTGAATCTAACTCTGTGGATGATGATTCGAGCGGATAAAGAAAGCTCAACATGACCGACCCCTGTGGGTTGCTAGAAACCTCGAGAGTCCTATTGTTGGATGTCTCTAGTCTAACGACTCTCCTCTCTCAGTCTAATATTGCTTCACATATGGATAGCCAATCCATCCCCAAAATCATCCCATACCCCGAGAATCCTAAAACATAGGCGTCATAGTCAAACTCTACGCCTAGGATCAAATTTTCAAACCCCTGCAAATCATAGACAAGTGTGTCGATCCTCCTATGGGGTTTGAAACAACAATGTGGTCTACTACTAAAGAGATGTCTAAGTGCAAACAATCCACCAAAGAACTAGAGATGAAAGAGTGTTTTTCTCCAGAATCGAAAAGAGTCCGAATGGGAAAATCAAAAATAGAAATAAAACCTTCCACAGTGACTTTCCTACCTCTCTCTGGTCCGTTGCTGGAAGGGATTACATCCAAAGCCTGAATCTGTGTTGCCGATGCACCCGCTCCCTACCCTATATTCTGAGGAAAAACTCTACTAATGTGACTGGGCTATCCACGATTATAAAACTTTCCCTACATCTTCTCTCTCTTGCAATCTTTCACAAAATGACCAAGCAATCCACAGTTATTGCACTTCACTCCTTTATTTATATGCTTCTGAGGGCCTTCCCCTTTCTTCTTATCTTTATCGTTCTTCCACCATTTCTTCATAGAACCTTCTGACTTAGAGACTTTCTTAGACTCTCGCTCCTTAGCTACATTAGAAATAAGCGTCAACTCCACCAGTGACTCATAAGTAGCTCCTGTCGGTACGTGAGTCAACAACAACCCTTGAAGGGTTTGATTAAATCCCTTAGTGAACTTCAAGGCCTTCTTTTGCGGTGTATTCACTAACTCCATTCCAAACCACGACAACTCATTAAAGCTAATAAACCTTTCCATATGCACACTCTCTTCTTCTTGTGACAATAACTTCCTTTCAAACCTCTCTCGGAATCCAAACCATCCAACATTTCTTTCTTCTAAGTCAAAAATCTCCCACCAATAAGAAGCCTCGCCTCTCAGTTGCCAATATGCAAGCTGAACCCTCTGTTGATCCTCCAGTACCAATATCCCGAATATCCTCTCCGTACTTCTTAACCAAGCTAGCACCTCAACAAAATTCTCCGTATTGAAAATTTTCTTTCCTCCTCAATTGGTGAAATCCTTGCATAGCTTAGAGAAATCGACTGCTGTGGGTGGGTTGATGGGATTCCTACTCGTTGGTGCTGGATTGGGCACTTGCCCTTGCACCTTTTGAGTCTTAGCTTATAGGTATTTTCGAAACCAGCCTGATGTGGACGCCCTCTGGAAGATTAGGGGCATCCACCATTCTATGCAAAGAAAAAGAAAATTTAGGCTCAAAAGAGTCGAAGGAAGATTGAACTAGAAGAGTCTCTTTTTGAAAATACATTTAAAATAAATTATTTTGAAAAATACTGTACTTTTAAAACAATTTTTGGTAACCTTAGGCTCCGATACCAAATGTAACTCTCCACGTCTCTTAGTATACCCAAAAAGGGCATATTAAAGTATATGGTGTGTTATAGGTATAGCTAAAAACTGATAGAGACCAAGATTCACAAGACAGAATAAATAAAATAGCGGAAACATTTAAAGCAACAACTTATTAAAATTCAAACTTCATAAATACTTCATTAAACCAAATCCAAATATCCATGTCTAGTGAAAAACATTATCCCAGTCATAACATCAGAGTACATAAAACAACTACCATCTCAAAGAAAAGCACCAGTACATCAAACGAAACAAAAACTAAAAAAGAAGAAGTAGAATACATGAACAAAATCTCCGCAGCTGAACGTCCAAAGAAATTTGAAGTCTACTATCCCTTTCTCTAGTAGTCTATGGGGGGAAAGGGAAAACAGAAGAGTGGGTCAGACTAAAAGTCTGTGAATGCAAGTAATTACTAGTATTCTTAAGCAAGATAAAGATAATAGACTTTGCAATAGTTCTAGTATAAAAGGAAATAAAGGAAAGTACAAAGCTGGAATGAAATACAGTTTAACTGTTCACTCTGCTTTGGTTGTTCGATTAGATTTCCTTGATTGTTTGCATTTATCTTAGATAACTGCTTTAATTAGGTCGAATTCCTAATCCCACTTTAATTAGGCTGAAGTCCTAATTCTACCTTTTGATCGGCCTTCTATCTCTACCATGCCTATTGCAGACTAGACCCATCCTATTAGTCCATATGCAACTGCAGACTAGGCCCTGTTGGTCCCTACGCAATTGATACGGACTAGACACATCCAGATGGTTTCTATGCAAAAGCCACCTACGCCTACTGTGGACTAGACCCATCCTATTGGTCCCTATGCAAAAGATGCGGACTTGACCCGTTCTATTGGTCCCTACACAGAAGACACCTAATAAGTGCTTGAAACTCAATGACGACTTATAAGCTAGCATTGAGGCTGCACGCTCGACCACCATTAGGCTTGTGCTATCTGTTGCCCTCCATATCGACCTCTTATTTACCAGTACTCCAACATAAGCTGTCCTTGCCTCACCTGTATTATTGTGAGACCACCTGTGTCTGAATGAAGGTAATGTTGTTGGTATGGGTCCTATCAAACAAAAATCTAGTTGCACCTCTTGTCCAAATCCCCATGCTTTAGACTTTTATTTATTGACCTCTTATTTACCACTACTCTAGCATAAGCATGCCCTAGCCTCACCTAATCTATTGTGAGACCTAATTGAAAAAGGTAATGCTGTTGATACGGGTCTTACTACTATTTTTGCTTATTAACTTTGTATAAGTCTATTTACATAAGCTATACTGTTATTTCTGCTTTATTTGCTTATACCAAGTCTTAGAAATAAGTCTTTTCTATTCTGTCTCCAATTATAACCTTTGTATTATAACTTTGGTTATTTACTTAACCCAAGGTCTAAGTTTAAAAAATAAGCTACTGCTATCTTTTCTTCTATTTTCTCTTTTTAGTTATAATTAAATGTTATAACAATACTTGTAAATATCTTAGACTTGTCTATTTCAGTCTAAGTCCAATTTATTACAGTTCTTCTTATTTTACATTCCATTTTCTGTAAAAGTAGTGTTCTAATAATTTAGTCCATATTTGTAATTTATTCTATTTATTCCAATCGCATAAAAAAGGAAATTAAAAAGAAACTGACAATTACATAAGAAATCCCAAATGTAGAATAGATGTAAATAAAACGTAAATAACAGTAAATAACTATAGATACTGTAAATAATTGGAAAAGCTATCTTAACATTAAATAATTGAAAATAACTAAAAAAGAATAGCTTAAAAAAAAGACGGAAAAGTCTAAAACTGTAAAATAAACTTGTGTAAAGGTTATTCCAAAACTGTAGAAAAACTACAACTATTGCAAACCTTGTTATTTTGCATTACTTAAAAATCTAAAATAATTACTTAAACACTCACCTGTAGTCCTTAGCTCTTCCCTTAGCCTTCCTGGAACTACTTGAAGGGTATGAAATATTTTAATTTAAAAAGATCTTCACCTCGAAAAAATATCCCTTTTAGGTTCCATCCTTAGGCAGTGAACCCAGATGGAGAAAATCTAAATGAGAAAAAGAGCTAGGCCTAGGGTCTTATTTATAGTTTCACTTATGGATCTTAGATCGTTGGATTTGGAGATTAAATAAGGTGCACTCACGTCATAAGCTCGATAGGAACCGTTGGATGGAATTGCGGACATACGAGATTGGACAAATGTTGCAAAACGATGTGTTAAAATCGTTTTGGATGAAGCAACGTAGAAGAATGCATTCTTGGGGTAGGCGAGTCGACCTACCTGTCGACCTTCATTGGCAAGGATCGACCTATAGGTCGACCTTGCTAATATGAGGGTCGACCTACACGCTGAAATCTCGGCTCACCAGTCACCATAACGTCATGCTCTCCTCAACCAAAAGAACATCGACTTGCTACCCTGAAATACCGTATATGAATGTCGCATTCCATTATGGCCACTCATGACTACTCTGACAAGCACCAATCAACATCACTTGCTAGGATGTACATAAGTCATCCATATGCAATATCTGATCCAATCACTTGCTTGGATACATATACTTTAATTTCAAACTAAAAACGCAATCATCCATAACCATGAATGACAGAGATAAAAATACAATCACGCATCAAATTACAACACGATTGCAAACTAATAGTAAAATACAAAAATTATTTCATTTTGTAAAATTTCAAAGATACCACCATTTGTCGTAAAATACATCAAATTATAATTTAAATATTTTCCAAACTAAAAAAAATCAAAAAGTCAATTAAATTGAAATAAAAATATGTCATTGGTGTCGAACCATTTTACTAACAATTGATTTTCTTGTTATTTATACGAACCATTTATCATTTTAAATAAATTTACCAAAATAGGTTCACCTTTTTATTTATCAATTGAAATGAGTTAAGTATGGCTATTTAATCCATTTAATTAATATTTATTCATAATTCAAATATTTAAATAATCCTTACATTGGAATGTAAGTTATTGAACTTCAAAGACCAATTATTTAAATTGTTAAAATTAATTAAATATTAAAAATCAAGATGATAAAATTTTGGGATGTTACACGTATTTAATCATTAGATACTCTAATCATATCGGTCCTAGTCAAATGTGAAGGTCTGCTAAACATATATCCTAGATTGACTTTTGAAACAGGTGTAACCTCTTTCGGGCATCTTGGGCTGGATGTCGGATTAATTTGACTCAGGCTGAGCATTTGCACGATGCACATCCGTTAATGAATTATGTATCTTGTGTCCAGATGCAGGATAACTTTGAATACACTTTCACTTCTTTCCTATTTAGTATTTAGGAGAGAGATTTTAGTATCAAACTACTGGTGAGCTGCATATACAAGGGATCCTCACGTTTGGGAGGAATATAACAATAGGATCACAGTATCTCATGTTCTTTTGGTTGGCTTATACATGATAGAGTTAGGGGTACATCCTCGAGGAAATTATGTAATTTTTTACACATATCTAATTTGATAACCAATCTTGTTTATAATAAAGGTGTTTTTCCTTTTTTTATATACTTGACATATTGTGGTATGTTAATTAATTATTTAATTTAGGTAAATTAAATAGAAAATACTTAAAATATATGTTATGTGATAGTAATTACAATGTGTTATAATCATGAGAAATATATCATACTAAAAATAACGTGTTATGTTAAATATTCCTAGTCAGGATATTCGAGATAGGATACTGATACATATATTGCCATAGTACATAATGCACTCCAAACGTTGAGCAGTGTATTATTCATTCTTTATTTATTTTAGAAACACAAGAAAACTCCACTAACCACGGTTGGTCACCTTTGTTAGGAAAAGAGGAAAATAAATCAACTCAAGAACAAAATCTTAATTTTTAAGGAAAGAAGAAGAGACTTTAATCAAGTTTTTAAAATCTTTGTAAGTAATACTTACCTTAGTTACCTCCTATTAGCATCAAAATTGGTCAGTAACAACCTTGAGTAAGACTGTGTAGAGAGATTAATGAAGAAGGTAAATTAAAATGGAGGAATATCGTAATAGAATGCAGTTAAAACAGTAAAAAACGAAAACGCCGGAATTATAGTGGTTCGGCGTAACTGCCTACGCCCACTGTTAATGTAATCTTTATTGCTTTTCTCAAAGGCTTGAATACAGATACAATCTGTAAACTTCCAACTCGAATACAAGTTTGAACTGAAAGAAAACTAGTGTAAAAAATGGTAGAGTATCCTCGGAGTTCTTGAAAAAAGTCTCTTTACACTGTGCCCCTACCCCTCTATATATAGACGAAGGTAGGCTGGACTCCCCACGCAGGCCTAAAGACAAGGTACCTCGACCCATAGCAGATAGCTTCTGTATACCGAACCGTGCATACCGAGCTAGATACACTGATCGGCAAATGCCGACCCAAGATGGTCAAACGGTGGTCACCGGGTAATTGACTTGAAGTGAACTCTTAGAGGACTCAGAGTAACTCACGATGGTACTTGAAGTGTGGCAATGTCGAACCCCTCACTTTGATGCCAACCTCCACGAATAGGTCAAATCCCTCATCTTGCTTTGAAACAGCTACACGACCAGGCGTATCGAACGGTGGTTGTGAGCTACTCTTGCCGAGTGAGGCCTTGCCGAGCCGAAATGACCAAGGCATCCATGTTGAACTCCCCACGGCCGAGCCGCTTAATCTTCCCTTCAATGCTGGTCGAGGGGTCACTGACCCATGTAGCCTTCCCTACCAAGCCATATAACCATCCCTTTATGGCCGAGCGGCATATGTCTAAGGCATTCATGTCGAATGCTCCAATGCCAAGCCACCCTTGCCGAGCGATGATGGTCGAACGAAGGTTGCCGAGCGATCTCCCCTTGGACGCCCAGGCCGATCCACTTTGGTTTCCATTCCTGACCGAGCGGTGTTCACTGAGTTCCCAACAAAACCTTTCTTTTAGCCGGGCGACACACGCCATCCTTCCTCGGTCGAACAACATATTGAGGCCGAACGATGTATCGGGTCGAACGATGTATCCAGGCCGAATGAAACTTATACATCGAGCTTCTCAATTCAAGTCAGTTTTTCACTGTCTCAAGTTTCACTTAGATTCAACAGAGAAAATCAATAATTAGCATCTCATAGTCGGGCCAAGAAACCGAGTAACATTCCTCTCCAAAATGTGTCGTGTGAAATAACACGACACACTTTGAATCAATAATTAGTTTCTGGTTCCAAAGTCCGAACGTATACGATTTCGCGAAGGTCGAAACATGACGGACCTTCCTAATTCCTTGCACAGTTTGGATTTTTTATCTTGCTTTCTTCCTATCTTTATCCTCTTCTCTTTTTTTATATAGATAGACAAGGGGCCGTTTGGCATACAGAGACTGACCCACATGATAGGTTTACTTGAACTGGGTCGCGCATATCTAACAACTGACTTCTCAAACCCAACCAACGGTTCAACAGGAGGTAGCCTGTTCACCTCCCCTCTCCCATATATATGAGCTCTCTCTTTCTTCTTCTCCCCCATCTTCACTTTATTCCTTTGAGATCTTCTAACTTACCTTCCCCCGAACCTCAACTATTATTCCAACTGCCCTTCCTCCTCCCGACTTCAAAAACTTTTGTTTTATAATTCCTTTAGTCAATAAACCTAAACGAGTTTCGACCCCAAATTTGCTACCCCTACAATCTTCAATTCATTCCTATAGGTTCGAGTCTCTTATTCGATCCAATTTCCCAAATTAGGGGTTTTGCATGAAGCTCGAGTTCGCGAGTATTTTTCAGTAGGAATTGTTGTAGACGAGGGAGGTCGAACTAGAAATAAGAACATGCAGTAGGCTAGGAGATTGGTAAGGTTTTAACATACATGATGTGGGGAGAGGAAAGAGAAAGGGAGGTGCTCACTTGGATATAGGTTCTTGTTAAGCCACCGAGTGAGAGAGAGTGGTTGCTAGGTTTGTGAAATAGGGTAAAATTTGTGATTGAAATCGTTCGGTAATATGGAAGCGAGAGAGAAGAGAGTGTGAATGGGTCAGTATTTGTATTTTGGGTAGAAGTCTAGTTCGTATCGATCATGGACTGGGAGTAACGCTAGGGAGGTAAAGGGATGGGGTGTCGTTCGGTCTAGGGAGAGAGAGTGCTGTCGGTCTAGAGAGTGGGAATGAGTGTCGTTTGGTGATGTTATGCGTCGCCATGGGTCGGTCAAAGTCTGATGGAGTGGATCGGTATTTTGAATGAGGGAGTCGCTCGGTGCTGAGGGAGTGAGTTTCATCAAGGAAAGTGAGTGGCTCGGTGCATCGGTTTAGGAGGCCGCTCGGTAGTTTGTAGGTGAGTCGTTCGGTATGTAGGCTTAGAGATACGATCGGCCTTAGGCCTTTGGTTCGACAGTGTTAATTCAAGAACATTTTTGCTTGAACACAGCATATGTCAAGATCGCATACCTCCACACCTAACCGTATAACATTGAACATTGACAAGAACTTAAGCATATGAGCATATATAGCCGATTTAGACTAACAACTTCACGGTTTTAAGAAAATGTAAACATGCATTCAACTTAGCCAAAGTAAATAACAGCTTTCAACATATGACGTCAATGCCCAATTCCAGGATCCCTACTACCGATCATAGGACGAGCTCTCAGGGACGGTCAGCGATGATGGTCTTCGAAGATGATAGTTTATGGCTGAATCACACTTTATAGCTCTTTAAATCTTTAACTCTTTCACACTTATGCTCGAATGATTGCACTAGTACACATCATACGGGGGGAAGGTTTCTGTCGTTATATCTAATATTGATTGTCTTTCAAGTATAGTTCAAACAGGTGTTTATTCAAATTCGACGCTCGTTGATGATGTCTAGAAAGTCGAGCTCCGCCACAGTTTCAGATAAACCTGAGCCGAGTTCTCAACAGGAAGTAGTGGGAACTTCGAATCCATCGACAACTCCTACACAGGATATCCCAAACCCACCGGAGGCAACTATTGACCTTGCTCCTGATGTGATAGACGGAGCTGTTATTCTAGATAATCCTATTGATTCCCAAGCTTCAAAAATCAATGAAACTGCTCTTCGCGGACTATGCTCGATTCACGGAATCCCTTTTGATGGCATATTAGTTCCATCGAGACGAGATCGTCCTCGCCTGCCCCAGCTGGATATACAGCTTGCAACAAATTCATGTGCTGGGTCGATAGCATGCCACCATTCAATTCCTTTCTCCGTGAAGTGCTACAATATATCGGGATCGCCACATCACAGCTCCATCCCAATAGTCATGCGTTCATCTATGGAACTTGTATTCTCTTTATGGGCATTTTATTTAGGCTCTCTACTCCCGATGACATCCGCTACATCTATCGCTTCAAGAGACAATCAGATAGCCATCTTTCATATTCCTCGAGCCTCACTCCTAGTGTCAGATATTGATGGGGGGCATGGAGTATATTCACCAAATATAAGAAGGAATGGTTATATGTTCGCTGCCCCCGGGCTTTGCAAGAAGATGGCTGGAAGGGAGTAAGTTCCATTTCCGACCAATATTTTTCTAAGGCACGAAGTGGATTGTTTCTTAACTTCTTTTGATTTTTACATGTGTCAGCCCACGTCCCAAAGGCACCGGGTATTCTGAGGCCGTCGAGGCCATTCAAGCTGTTCCCATAGGAGACTGGGAGATCAAGTATGTTATCTCCAATGAATCGCTTTCAAAGTTCTGATTGTTGGCGTAGGGTCATTGAACAAATCTTTCTTTCGGTGCCACTATAATCGGATCCACGTCGAAGAAGTGTAAAGAATAGGCCGGACCTTCAGTGCCTCCTATAAGTGGTGCCTCTGACACATCCAAGGAGGGTAAGATTAGAGAAACGGGGGTGCTAGAAGCGCCGGGTGAGAATATAAATCCTGATCCGAAACCGGCGGTTGAGGCACCTGACATTAATTAACTGCCTCCACCTTCAAAGGGGAAAAAGAAACTAGCTTACAAGCTGAGGAAGAAGATAGTGGGTGGAACCTTGAAAGTGTCAATTACCCCAGTCGAGAAAGAGTCCTCTCCCCAACATCTTGAGGGTTCACTTAAAGGTCTTTCAGACCTGACTATCCCCAATGATCTATTGAATTATGGTTTTAACGACCTGGGAGATATGAGGCATAATTCACCTACGAGAGGCGATGTAGGTGATTCAGCTGGTCGACATGGAGAGTCAATCCCAATTAGTAAAGCAAAGGAAAGTGGTCCTTCGTGGGGAATCACTAGGACACTTACACTTTACCCTGCACTTAAACTTCTGCCATCATGTTATTCTTGCTAATTCGTCCTCATTCAATTTCCGTGCAGGTGATATGGGATGCACTTGCGGATTCGGCCGCCTATGTGGGTCCTCTATTTTCGATCATTCCAACCGAGACTCGGGGTCTGGTAAACGCTGAGATAGAGATGACAACAGCGATAGAGACTATCGTCCCCGAGATTCGTCGTCGTCTCAAAGGAAAACTTACAACCATTCTTCGTACCCCAATAATCCTCCTCCTCAACCAGAACAAAGCAGGAAGAAATCAGCTCAAAGGGGATCTCAATCTGAAGCTCCTCACAACCAATACTTAGGTTCATCAAGCATTAGGCAAACTCGTGAGCCTCATAGATAGTCCGTGGTCTTGGCTAAACAAACTTTTTCAACCCTTACACACGATCCATCGATAGCAGAAAAACTAGCTGAGCTTAAAGCCGCATTCACAAAAATATGCTTTGATGGATTAAAATTTCTTCCTACGATCCATCCTATTCCAGTGCATGTTAAACAAAGTACCATTGCTTGCAATAACGATGTCTACGTCCAATATGATGCGTTTATTCACTTGGCCGAAAAGTTTTTGAAGTTTCGACGGAGCACAAGCATGAAATTGATTTCTTGAAGCTTGAGGCCATTCATGATAAAGACATAATCAAAGCCCAAGATGAAGAGCTTTCCTCGTATAATTCTCAGCTTGAGGCCGCTCAAAAGAGTGCTGATGATACCGCTGAGGAAGTCAATCGCCTGGAGGCTACCCACAAAAAAGAAATTGATGAAGTTGTTCAACGCTGTGGCACCTTAGCCTTAAAGAAAGACTCCATTCATAAGGATAAAGATGTCCTCGCTTAACGAATCGAAGAACTGGAGGAGCTACTTCTTAAAGAAAAGGAAGAAAAGACTACCGCTCAAGAGAAGTCACAACGATATTGTGACGAGATTATTGCTACACGACTCCTAAAAACAAAGTTCGATGAGGAGCTTTCCAAGGCTGAAGCGCTGAAGGACGAAGCCCGTAAGGAGGGAAAAAGAATGGCACTCTCGGAAATCGATTCTCACCTTGAGGCAGCTGTTGAGGCTGGTAAGGAGGAAATTAAGTGCATGTTTGATCCACTCATAGCCGAGTACAACGCTCGAGTTCTTATGCATCGCGATCTAACATTTCTTGGCGAGGGTTACCTCGAATCTTTGGCCGAAGCATGGGACACTTTAATAAAAATCAAAAAGGTTGAGTTGGGAACTGAAGAACTTGATGAGGAGTCACTTGTGAAGGAATGCTTCATGAGAATGAGGGCACTGACCTATCGGCGGCAAAGGCTCTTCACGGAAGGGACTCTTCCTCATCAAAAGGAAAGAAATGACACTACCAGTCCGTCCAGAACCGAGTCCTCGGTTCCTCCTCCTATTCAGCCGACTAGTTTCCCATCACTTGATCCCTTTGTGTAGCATATCGACTATGACCCATAGGAGCCGGGACTTGATATTCACATTCTATCTCCTATTCCAGAGGGTGAAATTCCCTGAACTGTTGAGAGTCGGCCACAAATTGGTACATAACTTTTTCTTCCTAGAGTTTAAAGGCCATCGTTTTTGGCGAGTAGTAAACGTATTCTAACATTTGTTTCTTACGTTTTCGCATAGCCATTCCGATCCCGAGTCTACTCCAACGAGCGATGTCGCTACGGAGAAGGAGGAGAAAGTGGGAGAGGCAATTCAAATGTGGAAGACTCCTGGACCTGACGGTCAAGTGATCGAGGCGCTCGACGAAGACAAACCTGAAAACCCATCGCCCATCGAAGAGCATGATGAAGTTGAAATTACAGGCGCCTTCGAACACACTTCAAAACTGAGATGGGGGAACGAATCATCAAAGAGGAGAAGAAGAAAACTGAAATTTAGGCTGAGCCCCAAGTGAACTTGATGACCCACTGAAAAGGGATTTGAAGGTTATTCTTCCTGGTAGGGCCTCTCCACTGGAAGTTTCTCTCCCTTCCCTGGGCACCATTTCCCTACCAAGCAAGGCGTCTAACAGAAAATGCCTAATGGATGAATCTTCGAAGAAGTCGAGGAAAGAAATGAAGTCGAAAAGGTAGCTATTATGCCTCGTTCAACGCGAATGGACCTGGATTATGTAACTGTTTCTATTTATTTTCATAGTCGTTGTAAATAGACTTTTTGCTCCGAGTTTAAGAGAAGTTGTAGTGGAACTTTAGTTTGGATTAGTGAATAAAACTTTGTTTCTTTGCTTTCGATGATTTTCGTTGTTCAGCTTACTGTATAACCTGTAGCCAAAATTCAAAATCTTGTAAGCTACACAAACTCCAGTTCACTTCCATATGACTTAGAATACTTTTAGTCCACACTCTAGGTACTTAAAGATTTTACAGTCATTTACACTTTAGTCCATGCTTTAGGGACTCAGAGTACTCCCGTTCGCAATCTGGGGACTTAGAGATTTTTAAGTCGTTTACACTTTAGTCCGCACTCTGGGGACTCAGAGTACTCCTGTTCGCAATCTGGGGACTTAGATATTTTTGGTCGTTTATAATCTAGTCCGCACTCTAGGGACTCAGAGTACTCTGGTCCGCACTCTGGGGACTCAGAGTACTCCAGTACGCACTCTGGGGACTTAGAAATTTTTAAGTCGTTTATACTTTAGTCCGCACTCTGGGGACTCAGAGTACTCCAGTCCACCCTCTGGGGTCTTAGAGTACTCCAGTCCGCACTTTGGAGACTTAGATATTTTTAGATCGTTTATACTATAGTTAGAGATTTTTAAGCCATTTATACTCTAGTCCGCACTTTGGGGACTCAGAGTACTCCAGTCCGCACTTTGGGGACTTAGAGATTTTTAAGTCGTTTAAACTCTAGTCTGCACTCTGGGGACTCAGTACTCTAGTCCATACTCTAGGGACTTAGAGACTTTTAAGTTTGTGTGCACATTCATATGCTAGACAAAATAATGTAATTTAATTTTTTCCATGGAATTACAACATACGGAAACATCATTAGTTCATGGAAAAATGGCTTCAAGCCTTTACTAATGAAAACAAACCGATTTGTCTTATTACATGCCAAAAACTAAGAACGGAAAAATAAAAATACACTGGAAATAATTGCAACTAAAATGCAAAAGAGAAAACTAAGTGTAATAACATCGCAGATGCTTGCTATTCCATGCTCGGGGGAGTGTTGCGCCATCGACAGTCGCTAGCTTGAAAGTTCTCTTTCCAAGCTTCCGTTCAATGACGTATGGACCTTCTCATGTGGGATTCATATGCGATGGGATGGAAACACTCGCTTAAAATGAGATCGCCCATATCAAAGATTCTCGATCGGAATTTTTCATTATAATATCGAGCGAGTCGGTGCCTATATGCAATAGCCCATAAATCCACTTCTTTACGTTTTTCGTCAACAAAGCCCAGTGATTCCAGTAGAAGATTATGATTCGTCCTACGATCATAATGAGTAACCAGATGAGGAGGAACTACAAGTTCCACGGGTATCACAACTTCAGTGTCATAGGCCGATGTGAATGAAGTGTGGCCAGTCGCAGACTTGTGGGTGGTTCTGTAAGCCCAGAGCGCTGTAGGAAGCTCATCCACTCACATGCTTTAGCCTTCTCCAAACGTTTCTTTAATATTGGCTTGATTATTTTACTTACGGCTTCAACTTTTCCATTCGCTTTAAGGTGAGCGACTGCTGTAAATCTTTTCTCGATGCAATACTTTTGGCAGAATTCTTTGAACTTCTTACTCTCAAATTGAGTTTCATTATCCGTGATGATAGTTCGTGGGAGACCAAAATGGCATATGATGTTTCGTACAACGAAATTAATGACCTTTTTGGTGGTGATTGTAGCTAAGGTATCTGCTTCCACCCACTTGGTAAAATAATCAACTGCAACAATTGCATATTTTGCACCACCTTTGAAAATTGGCAAGGAGCCGATTATATCGATCCTCCATATTGCAAACGGCCAGGGACTCACCATTTATGTGAGTTCTGTTGGCGGAGCTCTTGGAATTTTCGCATATTTTTTTACATTTGTCGCATCTTCGCACATAGTCTACGACGTCCCGATTCACGGTTGGCCAATGGTATCCATAGCGGGGTATCTTTTTTGCTAATGTCTGCCCCTAGTATGGTCACTACATTCTCCTTCATGAACTTCTTTTAAGACCCATTTTATCTCGCCATGGGCAATGCACCGAAGTAAGGGGAGCGAGAATCCCTTCCGATGCATTATTCCTTCCTGCATTACATATCGCAAAGCTTTGCGAATGACCTATTGTCTTTCGTTCTTTCTTTCGGGCAAAATCCCGTATAGCAGATATTGCTTGAATGGGGTTATCCATGACTCCTTCTCGATTTCTGTTTCAAACACAAAATCTATTTCTATCTCACTTATACTCTGAGCATGTAAGATTTTGAGGGGAACCAATCCCATTTGTTGTGCATTGTCAGTACTTACGAATTTCGCCAATGAATCAGTTTCTCTGTTTTGTTCATGCGGGACATGCGAAATATCAAAATATTCAAGGTCCGCCAATAGTTCATGAACCCAGGCGAGGTACGGAGAAAGCCTCTGCCCCTTTTCTTGATAATCTCCCCACACCTAGTACACCACCAATTATGAGTCACAAAAGATTTCAATCGATTTCAGTCCAAGTTCCTTTATAAGTTTCAAGCCAGCAATCAATGCTTCATACTTGGCTTCATTATTTGTAGCTAGGAAATCAAGCTTCAAAGCATAACAAATTTATTGGTTTTCGGGAGTCACAAGAATTACTCCAGCCCCGGAACAACGGTCGTTGGATGCCCCATCGGTGTATAGTTTCCATTGAATGAAAGGAATTACATCATCACTGTTTGGTTCGTCTGATATGGTAAATTCGACGATGAAGCCTGTTAGCGCTTGACCTTGTGTGGTCCTTCGTAGTAGGTAGGTGATATCGAACAGACTCAACTCAATATTCCATTTTAATAGCCTTCTAGAGGTTTCTGGTCGTCAGAGTACCTGTTGCAAGGGTAGATCGGTATAAACACTGATAGGGTGTGCCCGAAAGTACAAACGAAGCTTGTGTGATGCAATCACCAAGCAGTTGGCTAGCTTCTCAATTTTTGGATATTTTCTGCCCTCTTAAACATTTACTGACATAGTACACCAGCTTTTGAACTCGGTCCTCCTCGCGAACCAGGGCTGTACTGATGGCATGACGAGATACGACCAAGTATACATACAACACTTCATGGTTTATAGGCTTTGACGTCACCGAAGGACTTTCCAAATGTCTTACCAGAGCTCGGAATGCATCATCGCAATTGGGGGTCCATTCAAAATTCCTCTTCCCTTTCTTTATCACATCGAAGAAAGGAATACACTTGTCTGTCGCTCTGGATATGAATCGACTCAGCGCGACCACTTTTCCGTTCAGGCTTCGTACTTGCTTTATAGTTCTGGGCACTTATTTGTCTCGAATAGCCTGAATCATTTTTGGGTTAGCTTCAATTCCCCGTGCATTAACAATGAAACCCAAAAACTTTCCCGATGCAACGCCAAATGAACACTTCAAAGGATTGATTTTCATTCCGTAATACCTAACTATATCAAACATTTCTGCCAAGTCTCGAATGTGGTCGTTTAACTGCCATGATTTCACAAGCATGTCATCCATATAGACTTCCATTATCCTACCAATTTGGTCTTTAAACATTCGATTCACCAGACGTTGATAACTTGCTCCCGTATTTTTCAATCCGAAAGGCATCACTACATAACAGTACAGTCCAACATCTACGACAAAACTAGTGTGTTCCTGATCTAGAATGTGCATTTGGATCTGATTGTATCTCGAATACGCATCCATGAATGACAATAACTCGTGTCCTACCATTGAATCGACTAGCTGGTCAATTCTGACCAAAAGGAAGCTATCCTTGGGGCATGCCTTGTTTAGGTCTGAGCAGTCAACACAGGTTCTCCATTTTCCATTCCCTTTTCTCACTGGTACGGGGTTAGAGACCCATTCTGGGTAGAGGGCGTCATGGACGAACCCATTGGCTTTGAATTTGTCCACCTCCTCTCTAAAACCAGCGAACCTCTTCGAGTCCATGCCTCTCCTTTTTTGCTTCACCGACACGTATTTCGGGTCTTTGTTCAACATATGACTCACATTGGCAGGAGAAATCCCGCACATATCGGAATATATCCAAGTGAAAACATCCATATTTTCTCGGAGGAAATCAGTAAGATTCTCGATCATCGAGGGGTTGAGTTGTGATCCAATCTTAAGTACTCATGATGGGTCATCGCGGCTGACTGGAATGTTAATCGTTAGTTCAACCTGTGTTGCTTTTGCCTCCTTGGATTCCTCATCATCATCCCTCTGATCTATGTCTCTATAGATCCGATCATGTTGCCCGAGCCAAGGCTCGGGCATTACTTGTCAATCTTCAGTAACTCGGCTGCGGACGGAGTTGTTCATAACCTTTCCTTTCTTTCTTCGTTGGGCCTCTCTCAGCTCAGCCACATAACATGCACAACCAGATGCCTGATCGCCATGCACAACACCAACTCCTTTATCCGTCGAAAACTTCAAGGTTAAACACCACGGGGTCAAAGCTGCCCTAAACTCTTCCAGGGTCGTTCGACCTAGAAACACATTATATGGAGAATCGACATCCAAAACGACGAATGGTAGGATCCGCACCCTCCTACATTCACCTTCTCCAAGTTCAACTGGCAATTCAACAAAATCAACTGCATCAGTAGCCGCACCATTGAAGCCATGAATACGGGCTTTAGATGGTTTTAGATCCTTTGTCTCCGTCTTCATCTGGTCATATGCTTTTTTGAAGATGATGTTAATAGAACTTACACAGTCAATCAATATCCTTCTAACAAATGCTGGCCCAATCGTTGCCGAGATGAATATCGGGTCAATGGTAGGTGCCTCCACCTGATCAGCATCTCTACTTCTGAACACTATATCATCAGTCATCATTCGCTCCTGCTTAGCTGGGGTCCCATCTTCCATGCTTGAACAACATTCAAAGTCTGCATGCTTTAGGGAATTAGCATACCGCTTCATTTCTTGCCAATTCTTGTCCGTAGGGTGAGATCCACCAACTATCATGTTTATGGCTAGTCTACCTACAGTCTGAGCAGGTTCCTCAAGATGGCGTGGAGCTTACCCACGACCGGGGTTTAATGTTCCTTGTCTGCCTTCCTACGGATTCTTGACAAACTCTTATAACTTTTTCTATCGAATCAGCTTTTCTATAGCATCGTGGAGGTGCCTACAAACCTTAGTATTATACCCGTAAGTCTCATGGAAGCGGAAACCAATCCGCTTTTGTTCCTTAGTGGACTCTTTTGGGCGTGGCTTTCGATATTGAAAAGCATTAGTAGTCGACAAGTAAATATTTTCCAAAGATGCATTCAGAGGAGTGTATTTGTTGTAAGTTGGGATCCTTGGTTTCCACTTTCTTGCTTCCCTTTTCTTTCTGGGATTTCCTCTTCCAGATCCTTTAGATTGCTCTGTCTTATTCTGAACATTGACTTGGACCTTCCCAAATTTATCACCAGATTGTTTTACAGCAATGTTGCTCTTCACGGTCTCATTGCCAGGCCCTAATGCATTGTCTTGCCTCGTCCACCTAGCTTCCTCTCTTCTTATGAATTGATGCGCCTTTGAATACAAACGTTCCGGTGTAGTTGGACGTTTTCCTGCCAACCAATTACCAAACTCTGAATCTGGATCTACTCCTCGCGTCATGGACATTAGAATAACACGGTCATTCGTGTTGCTGACTTCAGTAGCAGCAGCTTGAAATCTTTATAAGTACTCCTTTTACAACCCCCCGGAGCCTGGATCACATGACGTCCTTGGGACGAGTGGCATGAATCCTGAACTGTTCCACAAATTTCATCGCTAACTCATCAAAGTTGAATATAAACCATGGAGGAAGGTGGGTGAACCACATGATAGCGATTCCAGATAAAGTTATTGGGAAGCATCTACATTTAGTTGCATCGTTTGCCCTAGTTGAATCCATCATCCACTCATATCTCATTACATGCTTTCGGGGATTAGTGTTCCCCTTGTAGGCCGGGATAGTCAGCATGTTGAACTTCGTGGGGTACTCAACTTGTAGGATAGCATCTGTGAATGGAGTATGGCTCCTAGATATGCCCCAATCATTATTAGATAAATCTTGATTTTCCCTCATCAGCTGTCTGACCATAGCTGATAGGTCTAGGGTTTGTATGGAAGGTGAATAGTTGGAATCTGTCCTACAGGACCGTTCTGGTTGGTGTCTCTTCGGTTGGCGATCTGCTAAATGCATGTCCTGTGGACCTGCTTCATTGTGGCCTTGGTGAACTGGTCGTCCAACTTCGACTCATGCCCCAGATCCTAAGTTTCCTGTTCCAAATATAGTACGGTTACCCTGGTGTATATGAGGGGCCATGGCTCAAGGTAGGGAACCTGGACCATCCCTGGTGGATTGTTCAGCTACACCTGCTTGCATTGTTTCAGTTCTGCGGCATCTGTGCTTGGGTGGTTTGCAGACGAAGCGGAGCTGTTGGACGAGGAGTAGGCAGCAGGACTTCCTCCAGCATTCTGATGTTGTTGTTGAGTAAGTAGAGTCATGAGGTTGGTGTTCGCTTGAATTTGCTCATCAAGCTACCTCCTGCTTTCCATGAGTTCTCTCATCAGCTCGTTGAACTCCGTTCTGGTGACAACATCTATTTGGTTTAGGGCGGTAGCGGTCCCTACACCTGGATTAGCTTGTTGATTATTGGGTCCTACTTGTTGGACGCTAGTGGTCTCGTTGACATCTGCATTGTGAGAGGCTGATCTGGTATGCGGTCTTCCCATTGTAGAGTTATTGGTAGGAACTTTGAGTAGAATCTATGAACTTCTTTTGAACAAGCTTGGATCTTCCTTGGGGATTTCTTCAATCCAGTATCGACAAAGTAGATCCTAACAGCTTGAGAATTATGTTCTCAGTGAAAGCACCAAAATGTTAGCGCCAAAATTGGTCACTAACACCCTTGGGTAAGATTGTGTAGAGATATTAATGAAGAAGGTAGATTAAAACAAAGGAATATCCCAATAGAATGCGGTTAAAACAGTAACATACGAGAACACCAGAATTATAGTGGTTCGGCGTAACTGCCTACGTCCACTGTTAATGTAATCTTTATTGCTTTTCTCAAAGGCTTGAATACAGATACAATCCATAAACTTCCAACTCGAATAGAAGTTTAAACTGAAAGAAAATTAGTGCAAAAAATGGCAGAGTATCCTTGTAGTTCTCGAAAAAAGTCCCTTTACACTGCGTCTTTGCCCCTCTATTTATAGACAAAGATAGGCTGGACTCCCTACGTAGGCCTAAAGATAAGGCACCTCGGCCCATAGCAGACAGCTTCTATATACCGAACCGTGCATACCGAGCGAGATACACCGGTCGGCAAATGCCGAACCAGGATGGCCAAATGTGGTCACTGAGTAATTGACTCGAAGCGAACTCTTAAAGAACTTGGAGTAACTCGTGGTGGTACTTGAAGTGAGGCAATGTCGTACCCCTCACTTTGATGTCGACCTCCACGAATAAGTCAAATCCCTCATCTTGCTTTGAAACAGCTACGTCGGACCAAGCGTATCAAACGGTGGTTGCCGAGCGACTCTTGCCGAGCCAAAATAAACAAGGCATCCATACCGAACGCCCCACGGCTGAGCCGCTTAATCTTCCCTTCAATGTTGGTCGAGGGGTCACCGACCAACGTAGCCTTTCCCACCAAGTCACATAACCGTCCCTTTATTGTCGAGCGACATGTGACAAAGGCATTCATGTCGAACACTCCATTGCCGAGTCACCCTTTTCGAGCGATGTTGTTTGAACGAAAGTTGCCAAGCGATCTCCCCTTGGACGCCCAGACCGATCCATCTTGGTTTCCATTACCGGCCGAGCGATGTTCACTGAGTTTCCAACAAAACCTTTCTTTTAGCCAGGCGACACACGCCATACTTCCTCGGCCGAACCACATATTGAAGCCGAACAATGTATTCAGGCTGAACGAAACTTATACGTCGAGCTTGTCAATTCAAGTCAGTCTTTCGCTTGCTCAAGTTTCACTTAGATTCAACCAAGAAACTCAATAATTAGCACCTCGTAGTTGGGCCAAGCAATCAAGTAACACCTTCAAGCCTGTTTTTATTTGAATTCAATATGGTTTTATGTTTTGGATATGGATGAACTTGTTTTCATGAGAACGAATATTTAATATACCCGTTTCAAAATTAAATGACATAATTTGAGATATAATTTAGAGTAAAACATGTATTAATCATCTCCAAATACTTTAAAGTTTTAATATAATGTTTTAACAATAGAAAAAATGCGTGTTTTAATTCTTGTTATTTCTGGATGAAGGAATAATTTATTATGAATTTTCTAAGTGCAAAAAGACAATAGTATGTATAAATTAATAATTAAATAAGTTAAATTTTATTATTTTTATCTAATTTATTTATTAATGGTAAATAAAGCTGTTTTTTTAATTTATGCGAGTTTACCGAAATTTTCCTATCATTTTTTGAATTACCAAGAATTAAATGGCGAGGAAGAAAAATCTTAGTTAATGAAAATAACTAAGGAATGCAATTAATTAAGGCTTAATCAAGGAAACAAATTTCAGCCACCTTCCAAGAATCCTATTGTGCAAATAAAGTAACAAATAAGTAACTGACATGCGTAAAGAATTGGTTAAAAAGTAGGCACTTTGGTAAGGAAAATATCAGTTTTCCACTTAACTACAAACCCGCTACCAAATTCACGATAACTTTAAAATGAGGCATACGATAGCTTAAAATGAGATACATGATAGCTTTGAATCGAGGTATACAATAACTTAAAAAAAAACTTGTGATAATTAAGATAGCCATCTTTGAAAACTCAAAGTTTGACTTTTGATAGTTATATATTATGATTTACGATAGCCTTAAATCCTAGGTGCATGATAGCTCTAAAACAAGATTCAAGCTACCCTTTGGATGACTCACTATATCTTTATATTGTGAGTTTGAATAGCTTTGGATGTTAAATGATGATAGCCGTTACATTTGTGACTTATGGTAGCTAAGCGTGCGGTAGCTTTAGATGCTAGATAGTTTGGAAGACACAATAACCTTAAAGAAGTGATAGCGTGAAAGGAACGATGGCTGTGAAGATGCGATGGCCTTATAGAGGCGATAACCTTGGAGGCACATAGGTATGTGAAGAAACCGGGCTAGTTGGAAGCGAATTAAATGGGTATATTTCAAAAAAATTCCATTTTGGATGGCCTATGATATCCAAATAGATTTTAGTGTAGAATGCAATAGCCTATGATTTTTGTTTGATGATAATAAACATATATATATATATATATATATATATATATTCGTTTAAATGTATTTGTTATTGTATTATTTTATTTTTCCACATAACTAATTAAATATTTGCTGAATAAAATAAATAACTAAGAATTCATATTCAAACTAATATTTTTTCAAACAAATATTTTATCACAAATTCAAATAGTATAAATTTGAGCTCTCACTACATTTATACATTTTTCAGTTACAATACAATTTAAAATTACAACACAATTCTCACTATACAATTTTTACATACATTCCATCTCACTACATTCACTCATCACTCGTATTTGATCTTCAACTCTGTTCCATCTTGTATTCCGCATTTGAATTATTGGCAAAATAAAGCAGTAAAATTGAAAAAGAAATATTTTTGCAGTGTACTATGAAGTGTGTGTTTGAAAATATTATTTTCCCCAGTTATTTGGGTTGCTGGTCATCATATTCTTTCAAATCATAATACACGAACAACTTATGACATGCATAGTGTATCACTGTACATGCTCAAGGCCATGCACACCAATATACACTTACTTCTTTAAATCACAGGGACAGGCGGGCACAAGGTCAAACACGAGCCTTGGCTGGATTCAACTCAAGTGGAAATGTAAATAAAAACAAAACAGCCTCGACCAAAAATTGAACATGAATAGAAAACAACAAAGTCGAGATAAAAATACTACAGTCAAGTCTTTCATAGGCTAACAAGTCAAGCTTATCACAAATAATTCAAGTGCAATCTTTACTCAAAATGGAATCAGACAATATGCACAAATAGATGCAAGCAAGCAGTCGAAGTAACTGAGACCAGAACAACACAAACCAGAGGGGAAAAAGCATAGTAGCAGAGCATGTGTACATGACCACACCAGATATGTTCAAGACCACATGCATACAACATGAAGATCAGATCAATTCAAATGGAACCAAACTACAACATCAAAGGCAAAAAGAACATAAATACAATGCATATGACATAATGACAACAACTCCATATGAAGTATACAAGACATGTACAAGTTCATATGCACAGACTAGAAGTAATGGAATTCAACATGAATGCAAATCCACATATGCAACCAGTCAAAGACCAAAATGAAATGCCATACCACAATGCACCAGACCAATGAAGAAATAAACAAATAGCAGACTTCAAAACTAAGTTCAGTTATAATTTGAACTTGAACATATACAAAGTCCCCAAGCAAATAGAGATTAAAAAACAACATGAATGCAGACTCTAAAATGCAAGGCTAACAAGGATAGGAACCAACCAGACCAGAGAAATGAAATGGTGATTAACTCAATATGTCAACAAGCCAATAGGTCAAGACTTAAGTGAACACACTGGAACCAAACTTCAGTGCATATTTACATGAGTATAAAGCACAATGCACCAGGCTACATACCAACATGACCACACCAGTACCAGATAAGTGAAACAAATTCAGACTTGATTGCAACTAGAAATGAAGCCAGTGGAAAAGATTTCCAAGACCACAAATGTGCACAGCAACTCAATATAAAGAACAACCTGACTCAACGAACGTTCATTCGAATGTACACATGACTCGAAGCAAGTTTCAGTTTTAACAAGACAACAGCCTAATGGCATGAACACAGTCTCAACAAACCAGTGCAATCAAGTCAATCACACACATGCATACATACGTATATGTATGTATATATGTATGGAGACATCACATTAAAACTCAAGCATTGGTGAATAGAGAAATGAAATGTCGGTAAAACTGCAGTGTTTAAAGGAAGAAAATCAAATATGTCAGCAGCAGTTCAAAAATTACACTGAAGTCAATCAACATGATGAAAAAGTAGCATTGGTCAAGAAATAAAGAAAATTAAGCCATGGAACATTATCAAATGCAAGATGAAAGAATACGAATTGAACAAGTCAAAGTCCAGTTCATTAAAGAATTTTAAATGCCAAAGTCAAATGCAAAAACAATGGAGAAATTCAAATTCATAGATTAATTCGTATACGGTGGAACAAGTCATCAAATAACAACAAACATTTGATTGGAAATCAACGCAAGCATGAAACTCAATTGAAGAATTCAAACTCAATAATACGAACGAGATTATAGGGGATCGAACCCTATAAATTCAACCCACTATCATCATCGGCTAATGCATTCGATTTCAAGAAAATACTTGAGAGGTCAATATCACGAGTATTTATAACTCCAATGGATGTCAAGCATAATCGAAATCGAAAATGAAAATCACATACCAATTTTCATACAAGTTGAGCTCGAGACAATTGGAGCAGTCATAACCCAATCAAAGCAAGGAATCAATTGTCGAAGCAATTCAAAGTAAAATCATCACGCCAAATTGATTTATTAAATCGGCAGCTTCAATTGAGAAGGAACCCTAAATTTCAGATAGAAGAGAAAGAGAAACAAACGACCGAAGTACTGAACAAAAATAAAAGGGGAGAAGTCCGTATTTTAATTACTAAATGGACCGGCCTTATTTTTGCAGTACAATTTTAATTAGCGTTTTGTTTTAATTTGTATTTTATCTGTAATTTTCTTTTTAAATTGTGTAATTTTTAGTCGTGTGACTAGGTACAAACTACGAGGTGTAGTTTGAGAATTCGTAACTCGGTGGCTGAAATGTGATAGGATTTTGAGCGTAGAGTTAGGTTAGTAAAGTAGAGGGTGTTGCAAGTTTACGTGTATAAGCGTCTGACTACTTAATTTCTAGTAGAAACCTTGGGCCATCACGTAGGTAGAGTTTAGCCGAAGCTGTGTAAATTTGTGTGTGATCTCTTCTGCATTACTTTCTATTATTATTTTTATTTCTGCATTAATTTTTATTATTATTAGCATCACCCTATTCACCCACCCTCTAAGGTGAAAATGATCCTACAAGTGGTATCAGAGCTAGGAACAAAAACCATTTTTTTATTAAAAATTTGATTTTTTTTCTTTCAATCAAAAATTTGATTTTTTAAATGGCTTCTTTTAATAATGCTTTTGCTGAGGGTTGGTCTATAGTTAGACCATCCATGTTCAATGGTGAATATGCTTATTGGGAAAATAAAATGAAATTTTTTCTGAAAAACATAGATGCATGGAATTTTATCGAGACGGGATATAGGACATCAACTATAGTTGTATATAATCAAGAAGTTGAAAAACCGATGGATCAATGGACAGATATTGAAAATAAACTGCAATTTGAAAATGCTAAAGCTATGAATTCTATTATTTGTACAGTAGATCAAATTGAATTTAATCGTATTTCACATGGCCTAACTGCATAGGAAATTTAGCACACACTCGAAGTGGCTCAAGAAGGAACCTCTAAAGTCAAAGAATCTCGCCTTGCCATGCTTAATAGCTAATATGAAAACTTCACAATGGAAAAGGATGAAAGTGTCAAAGAAATGTATGGACGACTTCCTAATCTAGTATACAAATCAAAATCACTTGGAAAGCCATACACAAAGCTGGAAATAGTTCGAAAAATCCTTAGAATTCTTCCATGAAATTTGGAAGCAGAAGTGACTGCTATTCAAGAATAGAAGGATTTGAAATAGGTTAAAGTCGAAGAACTCATTGGAAATCTCACCACTTATGAGCTAGAAATCAAATTCATGGAAAAACATGAAGGAGGTGATACGCGAAAGAAAATAGCTCTCAAAGGAACAATGGAAATTGAAGATGATGATGATGATGGAGCAGTTGAACTGGCATGATAATAAAGAGATTCAAAAGGTGGAACCAAAAATATGGACATTCTGCCCTAAATCAACAACTGAAATGCAGAATTGTCAAAGTTTTAGACAATGCAGAAGAGCAAGAGATCATTTGTCACAAGTGCAATAAACCTAGTCATATCAAGCCCGATTGTCCTTAAAATTAACTCGGCAAAGGAAAGAAACTGAAGAGGAGAAGACTTTCAGCAACTTCGGATAAAAGTGATGAAGAAGATAATGAAAGCATGTGAAAAAGCATATATGTGTCTTCGAGGATAAACAAGTGACACCAATGATGACGAGCCGAGCGAGGTATCAAAACCGACTCACTCATAATTACTTATATATTTTCACAAAATAAATGAATGTTTTGAAAAACTTAGGGAAAAGTATGGTAAACTTGAATCACAAAAAGATAGTTTGATAGAACTAAATAAGCAGCTTGATAATTTGGTTAAAAACTATCGAAATAAGAGCCCTAAGTGTGTTAATTGTCGACATTTGAAGAGGAAATAAGAAAAATCGAAAATTAAAAATGAATCACTGGAAAATGAAATTTTGATTTTGAAAGAAAGTGAAAATACTAGGAGAGAAAATTCTATTAAAAAGTGCACTCTCTTATTGAATGAAAATGAATCTCTCAAAACACAAGTCCAACAATTGTCCACAACTTTAGGAAAATTCTCCAAAGGAGAAAAATCATTAAATATGCTATTTGGGAAATAAACTATTAATACTGTTAGACGAGGATTTGGGTATACTCAATCTGAAAAAGGTAGAAGAGAAATTAATCAAGTCAACTCCAAGTGCACAATTTGTGGAAAAATTGGACACAATCACAATAATTGTAAATATAGACCAAAACACGTGAAAACCATGCCAATTTGGGTTACCAAAGCCACGAATGTAAAGTTCCTTAAAGTCAAACAAATCTGGGTGCCGAAAGGAACAAATTTAAACTGCTTTGGTTCTACACAAACTTGTTTTTCAAAATCTTTTGTCACTAAAAATATGGACCTATAAAAAAAATTGGTCACAGAAATATTCTCTCGCATAGGTGTGGTAGCTGGAAAAGGAACAACAAAAGTGATACCTGGATTCTGGCTGTTCCAGGCACACGATGGGCGACAAATCAAAGTTCCTTAGCCTAGAGAAATACAAAGGTGGCAGAGTCACAATGGAGAAAAACGATGGATTATCTGCACCATTATCTAATTTCAATCAGCCAGTGATCAAATGGGAAAATTTAAAAAATTATTTTGTCATGCACTGTGGTAAGACATATTATTCTGTGTTGGTTGATGATTACTCTGGATACACGTGGGTATACTTCTTTATATTACTTCTTGTAAACCAGACACTACGTTCTCTGCTTATTTGTGTGCACGATTTTAATCAAATCCAAAAGAAACTCATTTTAAGAGCGATGAAGGGATTATAAGGTATCTATTACACACATCACGGTTTGGTCTTTGGTATTCAACTTATAACTTTGAGTTAAAGGGGTATTTAGATGTAGATTATGCTGGTAGTATAGTTGATAGAAAAAGTACTGGTAGAATGTGTTTTATGTAGAAACATTCATTAGTTGCATAACATTTTTCAAAGAAAATATCTGGATAATTTTCATTTCAACTAATTTTCAATTGGAAGACCTTTTTTACAAAACCCCTTCCACAAAATAATATTTGAGTTGAATGCATCTCAGTTTAGACATTTTAGAAATTTGTTTTTATATTTTTGGATTTGATCTTAAATGTCTATGTTAACTAATCCAACTCCCCACAAATTATCAAAAAGGAAAATAGTGACCGAAAAAATGCGATAAGTGTTGATATTAATCATATATTATGACTTGAGATAGTGTATTTGGTAAATTTCTTCAAAAATTTAAACAAAATTTATAATAACTTCGATTGGTAAAAAAAATTCCATGGCCATCTCTATTTCTATCATATTTCTAATGACCATCACTCATCAAAATTCAATATAGTATGTCAAAATGTGGTATTTAAACAGGAAATTATTCATTTAAAAAAACAAATTTAATTATCAGTAAAATTATCCAAAGTACCCACTCTCTTTTAAAAGTCCTTGCGGTTATGCATGGGTGAACTACTTGGAATCTTCGATTATGTGCTTTCATGCTCATTTAAAAGTCCTCGCGGTTATGCATGTATGGAACACATATCAAAATTGATTTTTAAATAGATGAGTTGATTCTAATCACATTTAAAAGTCCTCATGGTTATGTGTGGTTAGAAGATACTTGAATTTTTTTTTAAAAAAAACTAGAAACACTACTAATCTCATTTAAAAGCCCTGACGGTTATGCATGGTTCGTAAGTATTCAAATTCCTGTCATAAATATACCACAAATAGATACAACTATATGATTTTATACATCGACATCACCCTTATCACTCTAGAGTGGAATATACGCCTAATAGAGTATTTATGATTTTTGTGTTATTTTTTATAGAAATTTAGTATTTATACTCGATTAGGTATTAATGTTGTATTAATGTCTATCACTTTTTCTCTATTTTCTAACACCATTTCTCTTCTGTTGATAATAAAAGGGGGAGAGAAGTTAAGATTTTTAGCAAGCATATTCTTATATAGGCTCATTCATTTGTTTTTTTTATTTTATTTGCATATATTTTTCATGCATATATGAAGAGGGAGCCTTGTTGTAGGGGGAGCATTCAAGTAAGGGGAGTAAATGGAGTTCATCAAAATCAAATACATATAATAGAGTCAAAATCTTAATGTATGTTTATTATCATCAAAAGGGGGAGATTGTAGAATACCATTGCCTATATTTTTGTTTGACGATAACAAACATATATATACATATATTCGTTTAAATGTATTTGTCATTATACTATTTTATTTTTTCACATAATTAAATAAATATTTGTTGGATAAAATAAACAACTCAGAATTCATATTTAAACAAATATTTTATTCAAACAAATATTTTATTACAAATTTAAATAATATAAATTTGAGCTTTCACTATATTTATACATTTTTCAATTACAATACAATTTCAAATTACAACACAATTCTCACTATACAATTTTTACTTACATTTTCACCTCACTGCATTCACTCATCACTCGTATTTGATCTTCAACTCTGTTCCAACTTGTATCCCGCATTTGAATTATCTGCAAAATAAACACTAACGCGGTAAAATTGAAAAAGAAATATTTTTGCAGTGTACAATGAAGTATGTGTTTGAAAATATTGTTTGCCTCGGTTATTTGGGTTGTTCATCATCATATTCTTTTGAATCATAGTACACGAACAACTTGTGATATGCACAGTGTATCACTATACATGCCATAAGGCCGTGAACACCGATGTACGCTTGCTTGTTAAAATTGTAGGGACATATGAGCACAAGTCAAACCCGAGCCATGGCTGGATTCAACTCAAGTAGAAATGCAAATAACAACAAAACAACCTCAACCAAAAATTGAACAAGAATAGAAAACAACAAAGTCGAGATAAAAATATTGCAGTCAAGTCTTTCAGAGGCTAATAAGTCAAGTTCATCACAAATACTTCAAGTGCAACCTTCATTCAAAATGGAATCAGATAATATGCACACATGGATGCAAGCAAGCAGTCGAAGTAATAGAGACTAGAACAACACAAACTAGAGGGGACAAAGCATAGTAGTGGAGCATGTGTACATGACCACACCAGACATGCTCAAGACCACATGCATACAACATGAAGACTAGATCAATTCAAATGGAACCGGACTACAACATCAAAGGCAAAACAAACACAAAAATGATAATGCATATGACATAGTGACAGCAATTCAACATGAAGTATACAAGACATGTACAAGTTCATATGCACAGACTCGAAGCAATGGAATTCAACATGAATGCAAATCCACATATGCAACCAGTCAAAGATCAAAATGAAATGCCAGACCACAATGCACCGGATTAGTGAAGAACAAACAAAAAATAAACTTCAAAACCAAGTTCAGCTACAATTTGGACTTGAACATATACAAAATTCCCAAGCAAATAGAGATTACAAAACAACATGAATGCAGACTCTAAAATGCAAGGCTAAGACAAGGATTGGAGCCAGCCAGACCAAAGAAATGAAATGATGATTAACTCAACATGTCAAGAAGCTAATAGGTCAAGACTCAAGCGAACACACTAGAACCAAACTTCAGTGCATATTTACATGAGTACAAAGCACACTGCACTAGACCACATAACAATAAGACCACTCCAATACCAGATAAGTGAAACAAATTCAGACTTAATTGCAACTGGAAATGAAACCAGTGGAAAAGACTTTCAAGACCACAAACGTGTATCACAACTCAATATGAAGAACTACCAGACTCAACCAGCATTCATTCAAATGTGCACAATGAATCAAAATAGGTTTCAATTTTAACAAGACAATAGTCTAATGGCATGAACACAGTCTCAACAAACCAGTGCTATCAAGTCAATCACACACATGTATACATGCATATATTTATGTATATATGTATGGAGGCATAACATTAAAACTCAAGCATTAGTGAATAGAGAAATGAAATGTCAATAAAGCAGCAGTGTTTAAAGGAAGAAATTAAATATGTCATTAGCAGTTCGAAAACTGCTATGCAGTCAGTCAACATGATGAACAAGTAGCATTGGTCAAGAAATAAGAAAATAAAGCCAGTGAAAATTATTAGATGTAAGGTGGATGAACACAAATTGAACAAGTCATAGTTCAGCTCATCTTAGAATTTTAAATGCCAAAGTCAAATGCAAAAAAGAACAGAGAATTCGAATTCATGGATTAATTTGTAAACGATTGAACAAGTCAGCAAATAACAACAACCATTCGATTAGAAATCAATGCAAGCACCAAAATCAATTGAAGAATTCAAACTCAAAAATATGAATGAGATTATAGGGGTTGGAACCCTATAAATTCTACCCATTACCATCATCGGCTAATGCATTCGAGTTCAAGCAAATACCAGAGCAATCAAAATCATGAATTAATTTATAAATCGAGTCAAAGTCGAGCATAATCGAAATCGAAAAAGAAAATCACATACCAATTTTCATACAAGTCAAGCTCGAGACAATTAGAGCAGCCGCAACCCAATCAAAGCAAGGAATAAATTGTCGAAGCAATTCAAAGTAATATCATCACGCCAAATTGATTTATTGAATTGGCAGCTTCAATTGAGAAGGAACCCTAAATTTTAGATTAAAGAGAAATAGGAATGAATGGCCGAAGTATTATACAAAAACAAAAGGTGAGAAGTCCCTATTTTAGTTACTAAGTAGGCCGGCCTTATTTTTAGCTAAAATTTTAATTTGGGTTTTGTTTTTTTTGTTTTAATTTGTATTTTATTTGTAATTTACTTTTTAAATTGTGTAATTTCTAGTCGTGTGATTAGGTACAAACTATGAGGCGTAGTTCGAAATTCGCAACTCAATGGCTGAGTTGTGAGAGGGCTTTGAGCATAAAGTTAGGTTAGTCAAGTAGCGGGTGTCACAAGTTTATTGTGTAAGCGTCTAATTACTTAATTTCTAGTAGAAACCATGGGGGCAGCATGTAGGCATGGTTTTGCCGAAGCTGGGTAAATTTGTGTGTGATCTCTTCTACATTACTTTTCTATTATTATTTTTATTTTCCGCATTAATTTTTATTATTACTAGTATCACCCTATTCACCTCCCTCTAGGGTGAAAACAATCCAACATTAGATCCAATTAAAAATATTTTAAATAAAATCTTTATTTTATTCACTTTATTTATGCTTGTTTAAATTTAAATGTATATTGAAATGAGTGTATCAAATACAGCCATGTGTGTAAAGTGCAAAATATAAGTAGTGTACATTGCTAATGTGGATGTTTATAAGTGCTGGGATTTACATCACAACGAACTCATTTATACCTTTATATATGCCTTTAGTTTCTATTGGTTACTTATGAAAAATATATAAAACAATAATCAATGTATGTATATAGTTTACTGATGTCTACATACATATTATGTTATTGAGTTTTTTTAACTAATTAAAAGTTTAATTATATTCAAAATGACAATTAATGTGTTTAAGTAGAAAGTTAATAAGAAGAGGAAGGTGTATGGGTTATCTCCTTTCATTTATTCATCTTTTAATGACATTTAAAAACAATTTCGAACACTCAGACACATCCTAAATACTATTATGTTTCCTACTTTCTTGATTGTAAAAATGACACACACACACACACACATATATATATATATGCACATGCACAATAAGTTTGAATTTTATCAATTGATGTTTTTTCAAAATCAAAGAAGAAAAAAGAATTTAAACCTAGTTTCAACTTAGAAAAGACTTAAAAGTAGATTAAAGATTTTACACATTAGTCCTTTGACAAGGTGTAAAATGAAATGACTTGCACTCAAAAACATATACATACATACACGCATACACACATACACGCATACATACATACATACATACATATATATTGTAACAACCCGGGATTTTGGAGATTACTAGTAGTATTAAATTATGAAGAAAATTATAATTTAATATTGTTTTTAAAAATGAACTGGATAATAAAATAGGGGATTATATTGTTTATTTTATATAAACAATATCTTGATGAATATAATATGGGATTTGAAATTTAAATAAGTCATATTATTTTATTTGACGCTTATTTGAACATTTGATGGTTGAAATAAGTGCAAATGAATGAAAATAAAGTTTGGAAAACTTTATTTATGGATTTGTGTTGTAAATAAATAATTGTGATGGTTTAATTTGAGTTAATTAGTAATATCGAAAATTTATTCCAATATTAGCCTTTTATTGTAAAATAAAGGAATAATATGAAGAAAACAAAATTTAGAAGTGTAAATAGGCTTGGAACGATGTTTTAATGTTATAAAAATGTCAAAACATTATAATACGTTAGACTTAAAAATAAATTTTATTTGGTTGAAATAGATGAAAATAGTGATTTTTCACTAAAAATGAGAATATTGAAAAATATTGATAAAAATGGATGAAAAATATACATTACTTAGAATTTCACTAAGTATAATTGCCTTTGCTCTTATTGGGTAAGGTTTTAGATCCAAAACCCTAAATCTAGAAGCATCTAGTGAGAAGGAATTGCTTCTATTCCTCTATTCATTCCTTCTTCTCAAAAAAAAAAAAAATACAACTTACAATAAACCTAAAACAATGGCCTCCATATGAGGAAAAATCAAATTCACTCATTATCTTGCAAATTCAAGGTTCAATTCAAGTTACACACATAAGATAAGGTAATCTCCTACCTATTTAATCTCAAATTCATATCAATTCTCAGATTTGATTCACTATAATTGAGTTTTGATATTTTTCCATGCTTGCATGTTGTTTCTATAGCTTTTATAGGTTTCTAATTACTAATTCATGGCTAAAGCTCCTTTCTTTGCAAGCACAATCATTTAATTCGCTGCAAACAAACCCTAAGGTGAGTAACCTCACTCACGCTTGCTGTATACAATATTGTTTATTCATATTTAGTGTAAAATTGAATGCTTGGAGCTATAAAAATCAAGTTTTGATCAAATTTTGTGCTCAATCCAAAAACTGAATTCTGTCCATCTTTGAAGCTGAAACGAATTTGACTATAACTTTTTTGTTTCTTAATCGATTTTGATAATTTCAGATGTTTCGGAAAGCTTAATTCTTTTGCTACAACTTTCATGTTTTGTGTTATCTGTAATTTTGAAGTTAGTTGTGTCAAAATTGAATTTTTCTACTGTAATCCCGAGAGCAAAACCAATATTTGCTCTGTGCTTAAGGCTGAAACTAAATTGGCCATAAATTCTTTGTTTCTTAACCAGTTTCGATAATTTTAGATGTTCTGGAAATCTTAGAAACTAATCTACAACTTTTGTTTTATTCATTTTTCCAGATTTTGAAGTTATCTATGATATAATTGCAATTGTTTGTCGCTGCCCAGCAAATACATAGATTCAGGCTGAAATTGATGTTTTGTGTAAAATGATCATAACTTTTGAACCAATGATCGGAATTTGAAGATTTTGGTCATTCTAAAAATTGTAGAAGGTAAACTACAACTTTATTTTTATTTATTTTGCCTGATTTTGAGGTTACTTGTGCTATAATTGCAATTGTTTGTCGCTGTCCTGCAAATACATAAGTTCAGGTCGAATTTTATGTTTTGAGTAAAACGATCATAACTTTTGAATCATTGATCCGAATTGATTGACCTTGGTCATTCTGGAAAGTTTGAATCCTATGCAACAACTTTCATTCGGAATGTTTTTAAATATTTCAATGTTTGCTAGCTCAAAACAGCGGATTTTATCTGTTGTCCTGTGTTTTGTTCCATGTTATTAGTGCACTTATTATTTTCAAACCACTTGAAAATTGTTTTGCATCCATGAACATGTGTATGCATGTTCCATCTTGGTAATTATGGTGTTAAATAATTCATTTTAAATATTTTTAAGAGTATTTCTAAATAATAAAAGTAGATATACTATATTTATTTTATATAAAAAAGTAGAATTTTAATAAAAGGATTTCTTTGGGTTTCGAAAAATTTATTTTAAAACCCGGCTACCATAGTAAATTATTACGCAAAGATCATAAACTATTATTTTTCCCTTTCGGATGTATAAGAATGAGAATTAAACGATTTAGTAAGGATATATGGTATGAGACATGTGTTCTTGCTTTATCGCTTAATATCGGACTTCTACGACCGAAACTAATTTGAATTATTATTTTGAGATGATTTAGAAGTTGCCAAATTTTAACGAACATTATTGGTTGGAGAATTACTCTTTTTGAGTACGTTTGATGAAGAACCAATCTAGATGTTTTTACAATCGCTGATGAGATGAGGCGACCAAGACGAAAATTTTCCGTTTGGAGAATTATGATTAGAAATAACCGTCATGATGTTGTTTTACTTACCGATGGGACGAGGTAAGTCTATTTATGAAGTATTCATGAAGTTAAGATGTTTATGATGATTTAAGAAGTTAAGATGGTTATGATGACTTTTACTTGTCGATGAAATGAGACAAGTCACGATGGAACCATTACTCGTCGATGAGAAGAGATGAGTATGGTATTATATTAACTTGCCGATGAAATGAGGCAATATTGGTGTTAAGTTTTAATTTGAAACTATGGTTAGAAATAACCATCGCGAGTTCTTTTACTTGCCTAGGAGATGAGGCAGGTTGTTATGATGGATTGATGATGATTTCGATATTTATGATGAATTTTTACTTGTCAATGAAATGAGACAAGTCTCGATGTCACTTAAAACTCGTCCAAGTAAGAGATAAGACGAGTTAGGTATCTTACACTCGCCGATGAGATGAGGCAGTGTTTATTTGATGATGTTTTATGATGGTTTTCTAATGTGGCGTCGACTAACGATTAGTAAACCAATAGGTACGAACGTATGGTATGGGACGTACGTTGACGCCTATTGGGTTCCTATTCGAGAAGTTGAGACACATTTACGATGTTACTAGTGCTACAGACCGTGTACTCGATTGGAGTCATCACGATGTTCATGAAGTTATTACTCGACTCCAATCATCACGATGTTATTACTCGAGTTTTTGTGACTGGGTGTCATCAAGATGTTTCCGACTATAGTCAATCAAGATGATCATGATGTTATGATGTTATGTGACCCCAAGTCGTCACGATGAATGGTACCAAATAATGGTAGTACTTGTCAAGATGTAAATGCACGTGCTGCTTTCCATGAGGTTTTAGGTGTTTCGATTTCACTATTTTTATGATGATGCTTTAGTATAGCCTTATGTATGAAAAAGGCTTATTGACATACATGGTTTTATTTGTGATTTCGAATATGATGTTTTGGATTCTTTCTGGGCTCTATCAAGATGGATTTGAGACATTATATATATTTATACCAATGAGTTGAGATATAAATTATGGTAATGCTTTTATGATGAGTGTTGATAATAGATTTATGATATATTTATATTTATACCAATGAGATAAGGCATAAATGATTATGGAGATTCCTTTATAATGAGTTTAATGATGGATTTGAGTTGTATTTATATTTATACCGATGAGATGAGGTATAATAATTAAGAAGTTTCTATTAGATGAGTTTTATTTATGATGGATTCTTGAAGTTTTAATTATCTTATGAAGATTTACTCTTTGGTCCATATCCTCATCCATTTTATTCGGTTATATATATAATTAGGTGAACCATGTCAATATAATATACATATTGTATTCCTCTATGCAATCATGACGAACCATTGATGTATCACTCTAGAGATAACTTGATGACTTATATCATTCCATTGGTAACGATGGAATGTTTTCCCTTATCTCTTATCATCACATGTACTAATGATAAGTTGTAGCTAGCCTGACCCGTGTGTTTTCACTTGGGTCAGACCGAGTTGTTTCAGGTATCATCTATTGGACTTAGCTTGAAGTTGATGTTGGATATCAGCTCTTCTTTCTCTTGAGTAGTTTTTGTTCTTTCGCATACTCTGATGTAGTTATATTTGATTCGATATTCATGGTGTGGTCGAGTACCACCTTTATTGTATTCATATTGTATTGTACTAAACATGTATCAGTGTATATGCATATATATGACGTTGGTTACTGTTCTGTGATGTGATTTACATTCAGTTATTGTATTTTGTTCTGATAGATCCGTTAACCACCTATTGTTTTGGACTAAGCATTTACTGGGTATGTCGATCCACTTGAGTTGAAAAAAAATGTTATATTGCATTTATCGACGTATTCAATAGATGTTTAAGACAAAATTATAGATGGTCGCCCTTAACCAGCCCTATTCTCCGCTTTAGTAGACGGAATTACTTGTTAATTCTCTTTACTAAGGTGGGTCTCGGGGTGGGGCGTCACAGCTTCGTATCAGAGCTATGGTCAGAACAAAGTAGGATAAACACAGAATAGTATGTATATCATGATACATCGAAGTACAATACGGGTGAAACATTGTCCTTTATTCAAGCTTGTTTTTGAATCGAGCCTTGATTCTTTTTTTGAGTTTTGGGATTGTTGAGATGGAATATGTTTAGGAATATAGATGTATTGTATTCCGTAGTATTCCATAATAGAGTTTGATGTCATCTTGTCTTATATAAAACCTTATTTAGGATTATTCTATTCTTTTTTTCCTTTTTTCGTCGATACGAGTGAGTTCGTATCGATGGAGCTAATTGATTTCTTTGAGCATTCTTGTTGCGTTCCTTTGAGAGTTGTGAATCCTATTGAATGGATCCAGGAATTCTAATTTTATTTGATGTTGCTTTAGTGAGTATTTGATTATTACTCACTAACTTGAGATGTATTTGGTATGAGATATATTGACTTATTGAATGTAAAGTCTGGCCCTTTTTTTATAGGATCCTATATTTATTTAGGCATCCTAATTTGATTGGTTTATTATTTCTATCACTTTGGAATGTTAATGATGATTCTGAAGTTTCTGTATTCACTCTTGAGTATCGATATGTTGATGATATATCTCAAATTCCAGTCATGGTGACTTTGTTGATTTTTTTTTGAGTCCGTTTGGATTTGACATCCAGTCGGGCAATCGAGTGTTGAGGTAACCTTATTCCTGGCTCTTCGGTTATCCTTCCACGAGGATATCCACTAAGGAATGAGGTGAGTTTCTAGATTGTTCGAGTTTGATTGAGTTTATCATTCTGCTTCGTTTGCATGTTCTTTTCATATACTCAATTAATGTTATCCTTAGCATTACTCCGACTGAAGAAGTGATTCGTGGATTGTTTCTTCTTCTTCTTTGAGATGAATATATTGCTTATCTTATATCTTGATGATTTTTGGGAGTGGCTCGTGACATCGTAAGATTGACGAACACTCTATCTCCTTCTATTGATTTTGAGAATCGAGTATTCTGGGAATATCTCGATGCATGCTCTTAATGTTCTTTGGTTTGAGTTTTGTAGCTGCATAAATATGAGTTTTAAAGAGAAATTTGAGCTTTGAGATATAAAAAAATATCAAAGAATATTTTGAGAATATATTTACATGAGTAGTATTTCTTTTATAGAAATAATTTGGGAGTGTTGGGTTGTCCATCGGGTAGTTAAGAGTTCTAGTCGATACGCCTGATCAACGTTATCAATAGGAATCTCCTAAATGCTATGATGAGATAATCAGACACGATGATTTGTGTTTTAAAAATTGAGATTTGGAAAATAATATTTGAGATTAAATATTAAATTTATTTTTGAATGGTAATTGCAGCCATTGATTTTAGAGACGAGTATCAGAGTGGCGAGGCAGTTTTGATCGTTCGATCGACTCTGCAGCCAACGAACATATCTATTTATTAGAGATTCAGTGGCAAGGCAATGCCATTTATTTATATATTTATTTTGAAATTATAAAAATGAGAACATGTGAGAAAATTATTGAGCTATACTTTATTTAAAGTATATTTTGAGATTTTAGAATTATATTATATACATTGGATGTTTTAAGAGAAGAGTTATAAGGGGATCTGAAGATCGTTTTAAACTATTTAAGTGGTTTAATAAAAAGACTAAAGAGAATTTAAAATCTTAATTTATTTTAAGGAATATTATTATGGATTTACAAAATCTTTTGAAAATTAATTTTGAAGTATGAGAAGAAATTTGGACTTTTAATTTGAGTTTTAAATTACTTGCAAAGTAATATAGTAAAGATTTTGAAAATTTTCAAATGTTGAAAATTGAGATTTAAAATTTAAAAGATGTTGAGATTTATCAATTTTTCATATCTTGAATTGAAAAGTAATTTGAGCTTATATCCTTGTTTCTTGAGTATATTCTATCCCTGAGCTGATAGCAATGATGTGCATTTTTCGCAGTCATTTGAGTTTGGCGGTCTTGTGAGAAGCCATTTTATGCGATTTATCTATCTTGTCTATTGAGTCTATCCTTGGTATGAGGGCGTTCTTTCCGTATTATTATGCGGAAAATTGTGTTGTTGGTCATTTTTGTTGCTTAAAGTTCGGGTTTGAATGAGTTTGATCCCGACTCTATACATAGAGTTTTGAGAAATCTATCTTATTTGATAGATAATTTGTTGAGCTTTTTATTGAGTATTGATTCGAAGACGGGATATCTTCGAAATCCTTTCGAGTTACTTGGAAAAATTCGATGATTTGCTAGTCGCTATATTAGCATATGATGGACTATTAGATTAACCAAGAAAGTTTTTCCTTATCTCTCTCTACCATTCTATGTTGGGAGAATGAATGGTTTGAGTTTTGAGCTTGTCTATCACCTTTGTTGATTGAATTTTTATGTTTTTTACAGCCTTTTCCTTTAGAAATTACGAGGACGCAATTTTGTTAAGTGGGAGAGTCTGTAACAACCCGGGATTTTGGAGATTACTATTAATATTAAATTATGAAGAAAATTATAATTTAATATTGTTTTTAAAAATGAACTGGATAATAAAATAGGGTATTATATTGTTTAATTTATATAAACAATATCTTGATGAATATAATATGGGATTTGAAATTTAAATAAGTCATATTATTTTATTTGACGCTTATTTGAACATTTGATGGTTGAAATAAGTGCAAATGAATGAAAATAAAGTTTGGAAAACTTTATTTATGGATTTGTGTTGTAAATAAATAATTGTGATGGTTTAATTTGAGTTAATTAGTAATATCGAAAATTTATTCCAATGTTAGCCTTTTATTGTAAAATAAAGGAATAATATGAAGAAAATAAAATTTAGAAGTGTAAATAGGCTTGGAATGATGTTTTAATGTTATAAAAATGTTAAAACATTATAATACACTTAGTTAGACTTAAAAATAAATTTTATTTGGTTGAAATAGATGAAAATAGTGATTTTTCACTAAAAATGAGAATATTGAAAAATATTGATAAAAATGGATGAAAAATAACATTACTTAGAATTTCACTAAGTATAATTGCCTTTGCTCTTATTGGGTAAGGTTTTAGATCCAAAACCCTAAATCTAGAAGCATATAGTGAGAAGGAATTGCTTCTATTCCTCTATTCATTCCTTCTTCTAAAAAAAAATACAACTTACAATAAACCTAAAACAATGGCCTCCATATAAGGAAAAATCAAAATTCACTCATTCTCTTGCAAATTCAAGGTTCAATTCAAGTTACACACATAAGATAAGGTAATCTCCTACCTATTTAATCTCAAATTCATATGAATTCTCAGATTTGATTCACTATAATTGAGTTTTGATATTTTTCCATGCTTGCATGTTGTTTCTATAGCTTCTATAGGTTTCTAATTACTAATCCAAGGCTAAAGCTCCTTTCTTTGCAAGAAAAATCATTTAATTCGCTGCAAATAAACCCTAAGGTGAGTAACCTCACTCACGCTTGCTGTATACAATCTTGTTTATTCATATTTAGTGTAAAATTGAATGCTTGGAGCTAAAAAAATCAAGTTTTGATCATATTTTGTGCTCAATCCAAAAACTGAATTCTGTCCATCTTTGAAGCTGAAACGAATTTGACTATAACTTTTCGTTTCTTAACCGATTTTGATAATTTTAGATGTTTCGAAAAGCTTAATTCTTGTGCTACAACTTTCATGTTTTGTGTTTTCTGTAATTTTGAAGTTAGGTATGTCAAAATTGAATTTTTCTACAGTAATCCCGAGAGCAAAACCTATTGCTCTGTGCTTAAGGCTGAAACTAAATTGGCGATAACTTCTTTATTTCTTAACCAATTTCGATAATTTTAGATGTTCTGGAAAGGTTAGAAACTAAGCTACAACTTTTTTTTATTCATTTTTCCAGATTTTGAAGTTATCTATGATATAATTGCAATTGTTTGTCGCTGTCCAGCAAATACATAGATTCAGGCTGAATTTGATGTTTTGTGTAAAATGATCATAACTTTTGAACCAATGATCGGAATTTGAAGATCTTGGTCATTCTAGAAATCTTAGAAGCTAAATTACAACTTTCTTTTTATTTATTTTGCCTGATTTTGAGGTTACCTATGCTATAATTGCAATTGTTTGTCGCTGTCCTGCAAATACATAAGTTCAGGTCGAATTTTATGTTTTGAGTAAAACGATCATAACTTTTGAATCATTGATACGAATTGGTTGACCTTGGTCATTCTGGAAATCTTGAATCATATGCAACAACTTTCATTCAGAATGTTTATAAATATTTCAATGTTTGCTAGCTCAAAACAGCGGATTTTATCCGCTGTCCTGTGTTTTGTTCTATGTTGTTAATGCACTTATTGTTTTCAAACCACTTGAAAATTGTTTTGCATCCATGAAAATGTATATGCATGTTCCGTCTTGGTAATTATGGTGTTAAATATTTTAATTTAAATATTTTTAAGAGTATTTCTAAATAATAAAAGTAGATATACTATATTTATTTTATATAAAAAAGTAGAATTTTAATAAAAGGATTTCTTTGGGTTTCGAAAAATTTATTTTAAAACCCGGCTACGTTAGTAAATTATTGCGCAAAGATCATAAACTATTATTTTTCCCTTTCGGATGTTTAAGAATGAGAATTAAACGATTTAGTAAGGATATATGGTATGAGACATGTGTTCTTGCTTTATCGCTTAATATCGGACTTCTACGACCGAAACTAATTTGAGTTATTATTTTGAGATGATTTAGAAGTTGCCAAATTTTAACGAACATTATTGGTTGGAGAATTACTCTTTTTGAGTACGTTTGATGACGAACCAACCTAGATGTTTTTACAATCGCTGATGAGATGAGGCGACCAAGACGAAAGTTTTCCGTTTGGAGAATTATGATTAGAAATAACCGTCATGATGTTGTTTTACTTACCGATGAGACGAGGTAAATCTATTTACGAAGTATTCATGAAGTTAAGATGTTTATGATGATTTAAGAAGTTAAGATGGCTATGATGACTTTTACTTGTCGATGAAATGAGACAAGTCACGATGGAACCATTACTCGTCGATGAGAAGAGATGAGTATGGTATTATATTAACTTGCCGATGAAATGAGGCAATATTGGTGTTAAGTTTTAATTTGAAACTATGGTTAGAAATAACCATCACGAGTTCTTTTACTTGCCTAGGAGATGAGGCAGGTTGTTATGATGGATTGATGATGATTTCGATATTTATGATGAATTTTTACTTGTCAATGAAATGAGACAAGTCTCGATGTCACTTAAAACTCGTCCAAGTAAGAGATAAGACGAGTTAGGTATCTTACACTCGCCGATGAGATGAGGTAGTGTTTATTTGATGATGTTTTATGATGGTTTTCTAATGTGGCATCGACTAACGATTAGTAAACCAATAGGTACGAATGTATGGTATGGGACGTACGTTGACGCCTATTGGGTTCCTATTCGAGAAGTTGAGACACATTCACGATGTTACTAGTGCTACGGACCGAGTACTCGATTGGAGTCATCACGATGTTCATGAAGTTATTACTCGACTCCAATCATCACGATGTTATTACTCGGGTTTTTGTGACTGGGTGTCATCAAGATGTTTCCGACTATAGTCAATCAAGATGATCATGATGTTATGATGTTATGTGACCCCAAGTCATCACGATGAATGGTACCAAATAATGGTAGTACTAGTCAAGATGTAAATGCACGTGCTGCTTTCCATGAGGTTTTAGGTGTTTCGATTTCACTATTTTTATGATGATGCTTTAGTATAGCCTTATGTATGAAAAAGGCTTATTGACATACATGGTTTTATTTGTGATTTCGAATATGATGTTTTGGATTCTTTCTGGGCTCTATCAAGATGGATTTGAGACATTATATATATTTATACCAATGAGTTGAGGTATAAATTATGGTAATGCTTTTATGATGAGTGTTGATAATAGATTTATGATATATTTATATTTATACCAATGAGATAAGGTATAAATGATTATAGAGATTCCTTTATAATGAGTTTAATGATGGATTTGAGATGTATTTATATTTATACCGATGAGATGAGGTATAATAATTAAGAATTTTCTATTAGATGAGTTTTATTTATGATGGATTCTTGAAGTTTTAATTATCTTATGAAGATTTACTCTATGGTCCATATCCTCATCCATTTTATTCGGTTATATATATAATTAGGTGAACCATGTCAATATAATATACATATTGTATTCCTCTATGTAATCATGACGAACCATTGATGTATCACTCTAGAGATAACTTGATGACTTATATCATTCCATTGGTAACGATGGAATGTTTTTCCCTTATCTCTTATCATCACTTGTACTAATGATAAGTTGTAGCTAGCCTCACCCATGTGTTTTCACTCGGGTCAGACCGAGTTGTTTCAGGTATCATCTATTGGACTTAGCTTGAAGTTGATGTTGGATATCAGCTCTTCTTTCTCTTGAGTAGTTTTTGTTCTTTCGCATACTCTGATGTAGTTATATTTGATTCGAAATTTATGGTGTGGTCGAGTACCACCTTTATTGTGTTCATATTGTATTGTACTAAACATGTATCGGTGTATATGCATATATATGATGTTGGTTACTGTTCTGTGATGTGATTTACATTCAGTTATTGTATTTTGTTCTGATAGATCCGTTAACCACCTATAGTTTTGGACTAAGCATTTACTGGGTATGTCGATCCACTTGAGTTGAAAAAAAAGTTATATTGCATTTATCGACGTATTCAATAGTTGTTTAAGACAAAATTATAGATGGTCGCCCTTAATCAGCCCTATTCTCCGCTTTAGTAGACGGAATTACTTGTTAATTCTCTTTACTAAGGTGGGTCTCGGGATGGGGCGTCACATATATATATATATATTAAATGATAGTTGTAATACCTTTGGTGTTCCAATTTTTTTATGTCAACATGAATTTTCAGAAAAATGTTACTAGTACCAAATCTTAATATCACTTGAAAATATGACGAAACAATTAAATTCTTTTGCAAATTCAAAATAACCATCTATAAATTTTATCAAATCTTAGAATCACTTAAAAATGGAATCTAAACAATAAAGTTCCCTTACATACTAAAAACGCCTGTCTACAAATATTACCAAATCTTAATATCACTTAAAAATAGGTAACAAATAAAATTTCTTTAAAAATTCAAAAATCACATCTACAAATACTGATAAATTTAATATCACTTAAAAATAGGATCTAACAGATAAACTTTCTTTAAAGATTCATTCTTTATTAATTAATAATATAAATAAAATATCAAAATTAAAAAAATTAGATGTTACAACTTAGAAATAAAATTCAAACCAATAACAAATGATTTTAACACTAAAATATGCTGGAATATTTCTATAAATCATTTTCGCTTGAATATGCTAAACATATAAAACTTGCAGAAAAATGATTCATGCACGAAGCACGTACCATCATCATAAGTTAAGTGCGTGTTGTAACGGTAGTATATGTAAAAAAAATAAGTTTTATATGTTTTGAAACCTGGATTCAAAAATTTAAAGAGTTACTTTAAATTAAGGATGAATCAAAATTGGTTTGTGATTTGCATAAAAATCCATTTATAAATTTTGAATCAAAAATACCTCTAAAAATATGCAAACAATAGTCAAAATAATTTGCACACAAAATCAAAAAACATGTAAAACTTTGAACCAACTTTCAAAGTGGTTTTAATAATTATATTTGTGTATGTAATAAATTATAAAATTATAACAATTATATAAAAATTAGTTTCCAATCAAAATTTTATTTTTCCATAAACATCAATTTTTAACATAACAACAAGACTAAATCGGACAACTTAGGCATATATAAATTCGTTAAAGATTGGGATCTGAAATACATACATGATGACCAAATAATCAAAGCAGATATAATATGTATAAGGTTTGGACTGCATAAATATCATATATCTCCTAGTCAAATAAAATTAGAGAATTACCTTACGGATGTAGCCAAAAATCTACTCTTGAACAAAGAATAGAACTTCTGTATTTCATTAAATCGACCTTTTGCAATGATCTAAAACACCACCTTTGTATTTGTTTACTTGATTTTATTTTAAAAATTTTCTGGAAATTTTTTTCATCTATGAAGATATGATTTTCATCCTTGAGAGTAATAAGGAGGAGAGAATTAAAAATGAATTGCCAAGAGAGTAAATGTGATGACCTGGAATTTTGAGCAATATCAATTTAATAATCCTTATTAAAAAAAATTCATCTGATCATTTTATATTATAAATTGACAAGTTAAAATTCAATTAAAGGCTAATAATAATTAATTTGACAATATCTATTAATATCTTTTCCTAACAACATAAAATTGGTAAGATTTATCTTTTAAAAGATAATCAAAATGTTTTCTATTTATAATGTATATATATATATAGGTATATATTATATATAGGAAGTATTTAATGTAATAAAAGCTATGTTTTCAAATTGTAATATATATATATATATATATATATATATGTATGTATGTGTGTGTGTGTGTGTATTTATATATTGTGATTTGAAATTGTGTTTCAAAATTTAATATGATAATTTTCAAAACTAATGTTAAAATGTTTTCCCTTTAAAATGTATATATTTATATATAGTGGAAATGGAAAAATATTGTTTTGAATTTAAATAAAGTATTTTCAAACTTTAAAATATATATAGTTTGTAATTTGGAAATTATAATTTAACTTAATACTTTTCAAGTGATATTTGAAATTTAAATTTTAACAACAAGGATAATTTCTTATTTATTATAAATATATATTTTAAACTTGAGTTTTAAATAATATTTAAATTAAAAAGTTCATTTTTTTTAATATTCTTTCATTTTAAAATTCTAACATAAGATAAATTTGGTTTGGAAATTTTATATATAGAGTTATAACAAATTTCTCAAGCTTACGAACATATGATGCATTTAATTTGATAAAAGCATAAGTTATTTATAAATAAATGTTTACATGAATTCACATTGTATATTTATATGAAATCTAAAAGCTTAAATTACAAAAAGATAAATACACATTACATACATGTAGATATTACATAATTATATATACATAGTTTAAATAAATTAATAAAAAAGAAAGTAACATTTGTAAACATAAGAAATTAATTAAAAAGAAGATTTTAACATTTGTCATTCACCTAATATTATTTAGAGACATTTGTAAGCTTATGAACAATTCAAGCTAACAAGTGGCTTTACTTGTTTCCTTTAATAATTAAAATTTAAAAATTTGTAAAATATGAAGAAAGATCTGATTTTACTCTTTAGCTCAGATCTCCTCTATTCTCTAGTTCTTCATCTTTTTAATAAAAATTAAAACAAATCAAAAGGATAATGAAACCTGACAACCAGATCTGGGAAAGAAAACGAAACCTGGAAACTAAATCAAGAAAAGAAAAATCAAAAGAAGATCAAAGACAAATGCAATCTGATATCAGGCAAGGCAAATTTAACAACAAGCAACTAAATTCAAAATTCAAGCAACAAGATTTTAATTTCAACAACAAAAAAAAGATATTCAAGAGCAAAGGAACAAGTCTGGAAAAAATCAAGCCTGGAAACAAATATGTGTTCTCTATCCTCTGCATATCTGGTGAGTAAACATAAATTTTAAAAACAGTTTTTAATCCTTGATTTCACTTTGATATGTGTATGAAATCATGTGTTGGCCTGAATATCTGAATGGAAATTGGATGCATGTATGTATATCAGTGTTTATTTCCTGGGTATTGCCTTGATATAGTCTCTGTTGTGATTACAGGCTGATTATTTCTAATTAAATTCAATATCTCATTATTTAATCACTGTTAGTTTTTGATTTATAAATGAAAAGTGATGGAAATTATGCATAATCACTACTAAAAATAAGTTCTGGAATTTATATTAAGTATTTGTCTCAAAATTTTATAAATAACAGTAAAGATATAAATTGGGTCAAAAATTTATAAATTCAATTTTAAGTTTTGATTGCATGATTGAAATACTAATAGAAAACCATGAATTTTAATATGTATATCACGATTTTTAGTTTGGAAATCAGTGGGTATTCTTGAATTGATCGTTTTGGACATATTGGTCGATTGCCGTTGATCGACGACAAGAAGAAGGTCCAGATTCAGGCTGGAGGAGGATGGGGAGTAGGGGAACTCAGGAAAATTGGGTAGGAATTTTCAAATGGCCATGGTGGCCATGCATAGGAGAAATAGGGTTAGTGATGGGTTTTTATTGAGGAAAATGTCGAGCTTCGTTCATTGACAATGGTGCTCCAAGCTCGATCACGAGGGGTGTAGCCGCGACATGGTGATGAGAAGTTGCTCTGGCAGAAGCGCAATGTGTTCCAGATGACGAGATCGAAGTCGGCGGGCTGTTTTGGGTTGATCGATTGTTGTTCCTGTTGGATGAGGTTGCTCAATTTTGATTTACGGGAAGATTGGTCGATCTGATGTTTCGTGAGGGACGGTAGGGAGGACAATGACCTGTCGAAGCCACGACGGTGATCGATAATGGACGGAGGGCGGTGCATGGTGCACTCGCGCATAATGTATCAGGAGAAGAAGAGTTTGGGATGGTAGCTGTTTCGCTTGGGTTTTGGCTCGGAATTGTTCGAGTTTTTTTTCTCGAAGCAGAATGAAATGGAATGTGTCATTTTTCATTTGAGTGATTGGAAGTTTTGTTTGGGTTTTAGTGGTGAGCAGGTTTTAGAATTAAATAGAAAGTGTTTAAGAATTTGAAAACAAAAGGGATTTTGATTTTTGTAATGGTTTTAAATTTTAACGCAAAGTAAACCAAGTTTTACTTATGAAAATAATTTGTTTCAAGAAAAATTTGTTTTAACAAGTTTTAAATATATTGAAATGTAGATAAGTCTTTAAAGGATAAAAAATAGATTTTCAAAATGATTTTTATATCAAAATTTATTCAACAACTTAGAAAAGTTTTAAAGATTTAAAAGTTAAATTTGAATGTTTAAATTGTTTTAATTTTAATTGATTTCTAAAGTGTTTTATTTTAAATAAAGTTTAATGACAAGAATTTAGTAAATCAATTATAGTAAGGAGTTTTCTTTAAATAATTAAGAGATTTTGATTAATTAAAGATATTTAATATGTGAAATTAATAAGGGTAATTCAATTATTGTAAATGATTTAAGAGTAAATAAGAATTAAATTAAGATAATGATTTTTCTTAATTAAGGGTATTTTTAAAATATAATAAGTTAAAGAATTATTTAATTAAATTTAAATGATTAGTTAAATAATTAACTAAGTAATTAATTAGTGATTAAGTAAAGATAATCACTTATGATTTAATTAATTAAGTGTAATTACTTGGTGAAGTAATTAGTGAATAATTACTAAATGTAATTAAGGAAAGAGAAATTATTTAATAAAGTAATTAGAGGTTAATTACTTTATGAAAGTGATTAGGTGGAAGTGATTAAGGGTTAATCACTTAGTGTTATTAATTAAAGAATTAATTCATAAAATTAATTAAAGGTTTAATTAATTAATTGAAGAATGATTAATTAATTAAGGGACTAAGGTTAATTAATAAGGTGATTAATTACTTGTTAAGGTAATTAATAGAAAAAGAGTTTAATTAGTGAAAGTAATCATTAGTTAATGAAAATAATTAATTAATAATAAATGATTAAAGGATAATTAATCTATAATTAAGATTTAATTACTAAATGTAATTAAAGAGTAATTAAACAAGTGTGATTAATTAAAGAATAATTAATCAATCTGATTAATTTAAAAGAGATAATTAAGGAATAATTAATTGGTGTAATTAAAAAGAATAATTAATCAAGATGATTAATTAAAATGGTAATTAAGGAATAATTACTTGAAGTAATTAAGAAATAATTAATCAAGGGAGATTAATTAAAGTGGAAAATTAAGTGATGATTAATTAATTAATTTGTAATTAATTAATGGTAAGTTGGATTAATGATAATCCAAGTGATTAAGTAAGGAGTTAATTTAGTTAAGGATTAATTAAATTAATTTAGTTTGGGTCAAACTTTGTGTATGAATGGGTTAATGATATTGGATGTCATTGGGTGATATGGATGACATGATTGTGATATATCTGAGATGTGATATATATGCTGCTATGTGATATGTGTGGATGAATTAGATAATAATGGATTATCTATCTATGTGTTATGAATCATACATTTATGTTAAGTGATATTCTGAAGAACTATACTGTTTAAACCCTTAAGTACAACTTAGACATTAAAATGGCGTTTTGGATTCGATGAGACCGAGATCGGATTTTATATCCGAAAACCACATCGATCCAAATTAACGACATGTCGTGAATCTCAAGTAAAGTGAAGTGAAGACTCGAAGTGTAAGAACTATATATCATTATAACTCCGAAGGTGATTCCAGGATGAGTTTAACGAAGATAGTACTTTCAGATTCGAGATGAAGATTCCGAGTGCAAGGGCTATTGTCGTTAACTCTGAGTGTGATTCCAAAATGAGTGTAACGAGATAGTGCCTTCGGTTCCGTTCGAACCCGGAACGGACTTGTATGGATTGAATGCTTACAGAACATCATCAGGTGGATGATGATCATTCTAAGATAGATGTGTCCTACAAAGGTAATCGCAGCCTCAAGCCTCATTAACCGGGAATGGCTAAAAAAAGGGAGGTGCATCAAGGCTAAGTGAGTCGCGCTCAAGTAGGACGAGATTGACCCCTGTCTAGATGTCCCTTTTTATTCGGCTATGTGGGCAGTTGGATCTGCAGCCAACTACGGGGTTGTCTTGTTCGGGACTGTGCAGTAAGGGATGGTTCCGGCCTTGTATTGCAGGGGATTTAGGGTGGATCGTACTCTGATCTAGACCAGGTACTATGACGGGCGGTACCCCAGTAGCCCTGCCATTGATGAAAACCCATTTTCCCGACGAGACCTTACGGTTTTGTTTGTATACCTATGTATGCTGGCATTTAATAAATGTAACAATTTCGGCTATTTTCAATTTTACTTGAAAACACTAGACACTATTATAATATCACTGGATTTCCTATCAAATGTTTTGGTTAGCGTAAGGTAAAAACTTTCCTATGTTTATGTGTGGGGAGTCTTACGTGGTACTTTTCTTTTCAAAGGATTTTCAAAAGTTAAGCAACTTTAAACCGTTTACTCACACCAGACCCATGTCTGACCCAAGTGTTTATTTTCTGTTTTATTAAACTCTTGGGTACTCATATTATGTATGAGTAGTCAAGTGATTCAGGTTAGCATTGACGAATTCTGAAGGAGCTTTGGAGCAGGAGGCTTCAGCGTATTGATATTTAGAGTTTCTGCTGTGATACTGTATTGATGTTCTTGTGTTGTATATTAGATAGAAATGTTATAACTGTCTAATTTGAGTTGTATAAGTTGTGTACTCTGATGTATATGATACTTTGTGTATGTTATGTATTATATTTCATTCGTTCCGCTGTGAGATTCTGATGTGTTGTTGTTCTTTCTTCTCTTTCTTTTCTTCTTCTATCCCTTTCTTTCTTAAATAATGATGTGTCTTTCTGGTGATAGAAAGGCGGGTCGTTAAAGTAAAAGAAAAGAATGAAGAAGAATTTATTTTTCAAGAATTATTGGAACCTTTCAATTCCCTCTTTTAAACTTTCCCTATTTTATACCTCATCAATTCATCTCATGTAGCGACCCGCCGTTCTGTACCATTTATGTCGACCATAATTCACTCTTGTTCAACCCAAATGGTATGAAAGAGCGAATAACTAGGGTAAAGAAGAAGAAAGAGATAGAAGAAAATAGAACAACATCACAGAATCTCACAATTGTAGTGAAACGAATTATAATATATAATAATAGAATTTTACACCAAAGAATCTATAACTATTTTATACTTACACTCATCAGAGTACAACAATCAATACATCAATCTGGACTGTTTAATAAGTTGTCCTCACATAGCGGAAATACAAATCAAGTATGAAAATACGTCCATGTCATCTAGCTCGTCTCCTGAGCTCTATAGCATCTTATCTTGAATCTGTAATACTTGTTTGACCCAAGAATTATAATAAAATAACACCCGAGTCAGTCTGCAAAACCAGCGTTAGAAAACACACTCAATTTGAATTATTTAAAGTTGTGAAAATCCTTTGAAAAAAAGATATCTCATAAGACCATGTCACACATAAACACGGCGGGTTTTTACCTTACAATAACCAAAATATTTTATCAAAATCATATAATATTATAATAGTGTCTACAGAAAGTAAATAGAAAATAGCTAAAATGCTTGCATCTCACACTTCAACATAGTTGGGCACAATCAAAACCGTACAGCGCTTATTGGGGAATTGATTCCATATAATGGCTACGCACTAGGGTACCACCTATCAAAGTACACATCTAGAAATATGTACCGAGGACCTCGCCGGGTCCCCTACAACACAAGACTGGCCCTGTCCCTAACCTGGATAGAACCGGATATGTTATCACCCCGGTGTTCCCACCCTTATCAAGAGCCCTTTTGCATGCATCACTGTATCCATAATTTATATTATATCCGAGGGTATCTAGAAAGGTGATTACATACCCTAATAGGGTGCAACACACTTAGCCTTGCTGCATCTCCCCTGATTTTCAGTCATTTCGGTTGATGAGGCTTGAGGTTACAATTACCTTTTAAGAACAATTTTCACTTAGAATGCTCATCGTCCTCCAAAGACAATGTTCTAATAGCATTCGTCCATGCAAGTTGTCTTGGGTCTGGATAACCGAATCACCATATTCACGATATCCATTCGTAATGTTCAAACCGGATCGAAGTGGTTTTAGGATAATTAAATCCGATCCTGGTCTCTTTGAAACAATTAACGAAATTGGCTAATATTGATAGTCAGTTATTTATACTTGTCTATAATCTAACTACCCATTTCTAACTCCCTTTTTATGAATTCAATTCATTCCCGAAGTTTCTATATTTAAATATTTTGGAAATTTCCTTAAGTTACCAGAGTTTCACTATAAGATTTCTCTTATAAAAGTCATGTCCGCTAATGAACTCCATTTACAAATCTCGAGAGGATTCATAAATAAATTCCAATCAATTCAAAACTAAATATATATGTAATAAGTACTTAAAAGAATAATAATTTGTTTTTAAGAAATGTTTAAGTAATTATTTTAGAAATACCGAAACTCTTTTTATAAACACCAATAACTTATTTTTAGGTAAACAAATCAATTTTCAAAGCTGATTTAAGAAAATAGGATTTATTAAAATAAATATTAAGTATTTGAAAAATTCACTTTTTGATGTATTTTAATTCTTCTAGTTCAAAATTAATATAGTTTGATAAATAACTTCCCTTTTAAAAAAACAACTTAATTTCTTAGTGATAAAATATATTTTAAAAATCTCAATAACCAATTCGTTTATAGATTCCTCTAGATTCACGACCCATCGATTTCATCCCCATTTTCCTAACCACTTCCATTTCAAAAATAGTGTCCACTATTTTCGTCAATCCTATTTCCATATTTTAATATAAATTCACCCTATAAATTATATTCCCAATAAATCAACTGATATCTCTTACCTTATTCATAAACATAGTTTATAAATTTTTACACTCCTTCGAGTTTACTTGTTTACAAAAAAACAATCTTATTTATAAAATTCTATTTTATAAATCCATTTCTTTATAAATTCCATTTATAACTTCCAATCTATTTTTAGTATCGACTTCAACCCCTTTTTATATTTCTAGAATATCATTTATAAATTATTATATAATTCATTTTTAAAATCTCCATTTAAACAATTCATAAATAGTTACGTAAATCAAATATATTTTTTCTCTAACTCAGGTTCTTTAAAATACCCCAATTCCAATATAAATATTTTTATATACAACATTCTATTTTATTCGTTTAATTCTAAAGAAAAAATATTTATTGTATTTAAAATACGAAAATTCAGACAGTGCTACCATAGCATCCAGTAATTCCAATTACTACAATAATCTATAATAGATTATTTTACACAAATCATATATCACAATATATGAAATTAAATTTAACATTTTGAGAAATCCAGTTGGATCCATCCAACCTGTTTTTCTGCTTCCACAAATGTTAATACAACATAAAAATACTAATCCCACTTCAAAGGGGATATCACGGTATATAGGGCCATCCGCTATTATGCGGGGTGGATAGGGTCTATGCGGGAATATCTATCCAACTTCTAATATATGTACTACTATATAAATACACAATATAACACTCAATTGATAATAAAATATCAATTCATCCAAACATCCAATAATTAATTTTAATTATTTGAAATTAAATCTAGTAATCCAAATGAGCGAGATAAACTCACCTTGATTTTATTTGCAATCCGTTATCTCGACTTGTTTCATGATTTTTTTAGACCTCGTACGAATGAGATATATATATATATATATATATATATATTATAAGCATTCAACATTTATAAGAATTTAGATTCGGTAATTAATTTAATTAACTCTCTAAAAGGAAAATATACCTAATTAAACTCACTGCGCACTGCCCCTTGCTTGCGCACTGCCCCTTGCTCGCGTGCACCATCTGCACATATGCTTCGATCACCACCAAGCCCTAGGCTCGCGACTTCCCCAAATTCTTCACACTTCCGATACTCAAACTGCCACCTGCAATACGATTCCTACGACTCTTCCTCACATCGACAAACCCGACGCATCCACCAATGACCAAAACTGCCGCTACCTACTAATGACCACGTTTCTGCTTCCATTCACTATCAATCGTCCATTCCTTGACAATATGACCACCCCGACGAACTCATGGGTAGATCCACAACAAGGCTTTATTCTGACGAAATCCGCATGGACCTTCCTAGACAGCAGCAAATCCAAACTACAGCTATTATAACTTACTTCAACCCTAGGCAATGATGCGAACACGGTTTCTCGATTCAAAGTGACGTAAGTCGATCTCTGCTTGGACTAGATCTAAAAAACCAACGCCAAAACCCATGGTCGATCCAAGCATCGACGGTGGTCGTTTAGCCTTAGATCATAAGCGCTTCATTGGGTGGCGGACGCGAGTTGATTCGATTCAATGGCCTGATGTTTTTTTTCTTTTTAAAAATCGATTTCGTTTCTTTTTTTGCTGCTTCGAACCTAGAAGAAAGGTAGTGGTAACTCGATTTTAAAAGAAGAGAGTGGCTTCGGGTATAAGCTGGGTTATCTAAGTTGGCTTTTCAATTTCATTATAATATAAAATTTTCAAAACATCTCGTTATATATATATACCTTTAAATTCTGGTCTCCAATCGAGGCGTGCAGATTGGCGTCTATAATGTTTATCACTATTTCGAACCCAATGGAAAATGTTTCGAGTCCTCATTCGATCGTATGGAGAAGATAGATTTTTGGACTCAATTATTATATTGAATTTTCGATTTTAATTCAACGCGTTTCTATCCCGTACCACCAAACATTAAATCCAAGTGCTACAAAATTTAAAATTCGATAGTAATATACTATTACAGATCTAATGGAATTGGCTTCATCCAATTCCAAGACTGTGCCCCGAATCGCTATTTTAACATGTCGATTTAAATCGAAAATTTCAAAAATTGACGAAATCACTTGAAATTTCAGTTTTAAAATCTTAGTAACTAAATTATAATTCAAAATCCAATATTTAAACCATTTAAATACTCCAAATTAATCATCGAAAAATCTAGATCGTTACATCTCCCCCCTTCATCATGGATCGCCAACCATAAAAGGTGCCACATGGGCCACTCAAAAATTTCCAAAACCATCTGAAAATTAATCCATCAAAATCTAATTTAAATATTCTATTGATATCACATATCGATGTGCACGTGTACAGCTTATATATATACATTTTATTAAATACTGATTGTACTCAAACAAATCAAACAAAGTTTAATAATCAATATTTTCTAAATATTAATTATCTAAATTATTTTACAAAAATTATAAATTAATTGAATCATGTTGTTCTTTAGAGCATTCATCATTACGATTGTGCAACTCAAAGGTATAAATTCAGTCAGCGGTTATATCAAATAATTTGAATATTAACGTGTTTCAGTTCAAATGATGGATTCTAATGCTGAGGAGATGGATTCTCTATTGAATAGTGTTTCGCTTCTAATGATTAAACTCTGACCAACCTATAGTCATTCAATGGACACCATGCCATGATTTAACTATAGTCAAAGTGGAGTGTCGAAATTGAATTCAACAGTATTTTTAAGTTGAAATATTTTATCGCCTTTATGGTTCTTTCTCACAGGCACATGCTTCCACTGCAGTTTGACTAAAATTCAACCTACTCGAGTTTTCTATCAAAATAATTTCTTGACTCTAATGCTTAGTGGCTGGTACATTCATATCAGTTCTTAGATTATATTCAGTAACCTAAAAACTTATAATCGATCCCACTAGCTTCAAGATGCTTTGGTTTTTAAGTGTAAACAAGATATTCTAAATCGTTTTTTAGATATTTTGTTTCAACATATACCAAAAATCCAAATCGTACCATGCGATAATTTTTTGAGTAAAGTCCGAGTTAGATTAATTACGTTGAATGACGAATCATTTACATTTATCTCAACAATTGAAATTTACGATGTTATTCTATCAAAGTAGCTTATCAAATTCCAACCACATTAGTCTTATTCTGGAAGATACTTTTGCGACCGAAAGATCGTATCCCTTCGGGTATAACTATCAAAATCATATTTTAATACCGTATTTGAAATTTATTTTGGATTTCCACATCATACCATATGGAAGAGTCGATACTCTTGTTGGTTTTTTTGACAATCAAAGGAATTCTATTCTCGACATTGATAAAAAATTCATAGTCTCTCTTTCATACGTGAGAACTCTTATCAAACATTCTAATGCATTGTGTCTATTTGGTTTGGCTAATTTCATTTCAACTTATATAATCTGTATTATCTTTAGATTTTATCTAAATTCATGCTACCAATAATTTCTCGAAGCAATTCTTTTGTTATGTAGTTGGTGTTACTTGAAATAATAGTTGATTCTCGGTGTAGTGCAATATCTTTTCATAAACAATTCAATGAATTACCTATATATATATATGTATGTATAAAATTCATTTTTTTATCTGTACTCAACATATATATTCATAATACAAATTGGCAATCGATGTTAATTGGTCCTAAACTCAGGGGTGGTTTACACGAGATCCCTTTTGAATATTATGCAAAGTCTCTCGACTCCCACAACCCATCAAATATGACTTAGGATATGTGTGGGATTCTTATAAACATTCATCTTATATGATCTCGTTATTTTTTCTTTAGGTGAAATTAAATTTTAACCTTATGCACTTACCCTTAAGTACATGACCTTATAGAAAGAAGTTAACTCAACTTAACTCATCATCAATCATACTTTGTACAACAAAGTCTGATTATTCCTTATCGATAAATCATTATGCATTGTAAGGACGAGTGACTTTTTAAATTGAATTTTATTCATTTTTATGTAATTTTGGAACCCTTTCCAATATGTTCACATATCTGATCAAATTAAGTATTTATTTTCTTTGCATGTTCCATTTTTCTACTTTTGTTTTATATTTTATGTGTAACGACCCTTCATTTTAGCCATCAAAAATCGACACCAAACATTACCACTGTGTTCAAATATCGCGCATCCAATCAACTAAAGGGCAAATTGTTAGGATAAAATAGCAAAAAGAATAGAGAATAAAGAGAATTAAAATCTCACAGTAAAATCGATGACATATAATATAACAAGGATAATAGAACCATCCCTCCAAAAATACAAAATATACCAGAGTTAAAATAAACCTTTTCAGCTAGACATGTATAAAACCCTAACCTTACAAATGCTGATAGGGATACTATATAATACAGCAAAATATAAGATACCACGATAGGTGAATCACCAGCTTCCCTCCAAGATCTCCTTAACACCAAGGACGACCTAAAAAATTACTCGGTCTGACCTAAGCAATATAATAAAATAACACCTAGATCAGTTTGAAAATACCAGCATGAGATAACTTAAATAGTGAGAAAACATATAAAAGTTCTGTAAGAGCACTTGGCTAATGCAGAATAGAATTCCACCCCACAAGAATAACACCCATACAGGCTAGAGTAGAAATGAATGGGCATAAATAACATTAAAAATATACTTGATAGAATGGAAATAGTCTACATAAAATCCAAACTGGAAAGAATGGATAAATCAAGATAACAGTCCAAACCTGATAGGATGGACAAAATAAAGTAACCGTCCATACTTGGTAGAATGGATAGAATAAATACTTAAACATCGCGAAGAGTGGTTGACTGCTCTTGTGGCGATTTAAAGATAAATAAACTCAAGGATTCGAATCAAAATAAGGAAAGGAAAATTTCCAACAAATGACTATGAAGGTGCACCCTCTTGAAATATACCTCTAGTAATATACTTCAGAGCTCGGTGGCATATTGTGTGTCACTTCTCAGGAACCTTCAAGCCAGACCCTACCAAACCTTACCGAGAATTCAAATATTTCACATCTAAAAATCTTTACCATTTTTCGCGTGACGGTACACAATAATCTAGGTGAGATGTGAAATACCCTAATAGGAGCAACTCCACATAGGTTAGCCTATTTTCGTGCTTTTGGTTCAGTCATTTCCGACAAAGGATAACAAAGCTTTAAAAAGCAGCAAATCATTTTTTTAGGGTGTCGATGCACCATGCAGAAAAGCTGAATTCTATCGTTAATAAATCAACTATCGAGGATAATTAAAATGATCGTATATGGAAACTAAATATTATATATTTATCACGACTCATTGATTAAAAACAAATGTTACCCTACGATTGAAAACGAAGCCAGGAAAGCTGAGATAGTTTTACCTCTAGGCATTGCCATGATGCTATTTTTAAACTTCGAGATAGAAACAAGTCCAAGCGTTAACATTCAACATTAAAAGAATGACTATATCCTTTTCATATAGTCGATATCGATTACAGAACTACTTCTCCATAATCGAAATCGAACTTTTAAAACTAAACTTGTACTTGATTTACATATTACAGTATTGGTAATACCCTTTCACAAATATTCTTTTAAAAAATTCTTTTATGAGACCAAATATAATACTAAGTGCACTAAACAAGGATAAAAATAATGTTGTTGAAACATTGTTTATTGTAAACACAAAAACATTTATAAATAATTCCTTTTAAAGGATTTTTCTCATTTACAAACCATTATTTATAAATTTAAAACAATGTTTATTATCCCAAAGGATAATAAAGAAATTTAAATACCTTTTTAAATTTAAAAAATATTAATTATTTGAAAGATAATAAATCACATTTATATTCTCTTTTAAAATCCATTAATTTTAAACAGTTGGTATTTCCAAACACTTATAACATCCGTAAATTATCTTTAAAATCTTTATATACTATTTAAGCTAATTTACTTTGATCACCTTTATTAAATCAATTAATTAACTTTTAAATATTATTATCTAAGAAGATTTATTTAATTTAAATAATCATTAGTTGAAATGAATAATTCATCTCAAACCTTATTAATTAAAATGATAAATAAATTTTAAATGCCATCGATTAAATAATTAATTAAGTTTAATTGTAACGATCCTGAATTTTGAACAATTTAATTTGTAAATATTTAATTAATTTTAAATATTTGAATGATGGTTTGGTTTGAATTCCCAATATAACTATGAATTTGGCGATTAAATTTTAGAATTTAATCTATTGGAAGTTGAATAAAAAAATTTGAATCTTCAATTTTAAGCTAATTAAAAGAAAAAATATATAATTTTCGACTGTAACGATTCCGAATTTTAATTTATTTTAAATTGATAACTGATTTAATTCTTGATTTAAAATTGTGAGATTCATTGGTTAATCGATTTGAGTTTTTCCAAATTCAAATAAATTATGTTGTTTATTTATAAAGAGATAGTCTCTTTTATAAATTGTTTTGAGTTAATATCTAGATAATGAAGGAATGACAATTATAAATTGTGCCTAATTGCTGTTGGACAATTATAAATTGTGCCTAATTGCTGTTGGAATTTTAAACGGTTGAATTCCTCTAAAATTGAGTTATAATTCTTTAATAATTTGATTAAGGAATTAGGTGGGCTTTACAATTTTCTTAGCCCATGGTTTTGCTTAGTGCTGTAATATTATCTAAGGCTATACTCGATCCCCTCTCTATTTTCATTCGTAACCCTAAATTTTAACACACGAAAGAGGAAAAAAAAATGGCGGCCACGATCGTTCGTTCCTCTTCGCCTCCAAATTAGGGCTTTCGTCTCTGCTTCGATTTCTTCGCTCGCGTGCTCCTCGGTTGGTCGAGTTCGTTGTTGCTTGGCTCGCTCGTTCTCTGATGATTGATTTGCGTTGACTTCGAGATTTGCGAATCGTTCTCCACTGCTCCAATTCGCTTCGACAGAGGTGAGTTTTTCTCACGATTAATCTTATTCAAGTTTTTTTTATTTGTTTGAATTGGGTGCTTGGTTACATGCTATGATTTGTGTTGCTATGGTCTGTTGTTTTGTAAGTGATTCACATACATATCTGACGAGAACAGACACTGCATGTATGGTTGTTGGGTGTTATTTGCTATCATTTGCTCTGTTAATTTGATTTAAACTGATAAGAACAGATAAGAACAGATAAGACACTACATGTATGGTTGTTGGGTGTTATTTGCTATCATTTGCTCTGTTAATTTGATTTAAACTGATAAGAACAGATAAGAACAGATAAGACACTGGATGTATAGTTGTTGGGTGTTGTTTGCTTCCATTTTCTCTGTAAATAAATTTAAACTGATGAGAACAGATGCTATCAAAACTTTGCTTGTTTTGTTTTGCTGCATGTGATGGATTTTTGAATCTGGTTGTGGAAAACTTTGTTTACATGTGTTTGTTTGAACTTCAGTTCATATGTGATGTATATATGTGTCTGTAAACCTCCCCTATTCTCGTTCTCAGTTGCAAGCTAATTCAAAACCCCAAATCATTTCCTCTTTTACCTGTCAGTCTTAAGTTGTCTTAAGGAAAATGTAGTAAGAAAAATAAATACTTTAGTTCTGAAATTACTAGTGAGCAAACCTTTTCAACCTTTGATTTATTTCTATGATGCTTGTGAGTAAACCCCTGTTTATTCAATCATTTGCTGCTGTTTCAAATGCTTTAATGACTGTTTGAAAGACACTTGCATGTGAATAAATGGTTGTGCTTGTGTTTTCTTTTGCCTGGGGATGTATCGCCTTCCCTGTTTTCTCTGAGTCATGATTTACAGTGTTCGTATACCAAACTCAAACCCCCTCTCTATTTGTTATTGGATTTGAAAAAAAAAAAAAATAAACATGATTGAGTTGTTCAAATTTGTACTGTGTTTTCCAGTAATAAAATCAAGGCAAGTTTTGAAATTTTCTTTTATTGGAAACTTTAGAGAACACAGTTATCTATAAATCTTGGTTTACGTTGTAAACCATGTCAAAAACCAGATTTCTCTGCTTCTTTGACCAGTGAGCAAACTTGACCTATTACATTTTGATGTTGTGGTTGGCACTTGATAATGGGTGATGAAATGTTATTTATCTTGCCTGCATGTCTGAATACATAAGTTGATATGTAGGTCTATATGTTTATGTATATCCTATTATAAGTACAGGTTCTCAAACATAATTTGAAAATCTAAATCATACAATAGAATGATTTTTAGGCTACCACCTCTTAATGAAAAAAAAATGTTTGTATGTATGTGACATCATTTTTTTTTTTAAAATTAAATTCAAGCATTTGAAGTTAAGTAATTCACTTTAAAGATAGTTAATTGCAGAGATGATTTTTTTTAAACCAGGGTTCTTTGTTTCTTTACCTGTGAGTAACCTCATTTTTAAGAGTTTAAGTATGAAAAGTTGGTTGCATGCTAATAAAATTTAAAATGAATATGTATTGCATGACATCTGCTGTGTATATATTCATGTATGGTACTCTCTGTTGCACTATTCAGTTTGCGAGTACTAATTTAAAATTCAAAACCTTTTTGATTAGTTTAAGGTTAAGATTCAAATAAAACTTGTTGCGTAATCACAAACTTTAGTTTAGAAATTTCACTTAAGTTAGGGTAACTTGTATTATCTCTGGAAACCAGTTTTTCTGATCAAGTTTTAACATAAGTAAAAATTTAAACATCTCAATCCATTGTTTCAGGGTTAGGATCTGAAACATTATGTTAAAACATGAATTTTAAAACAAACAAAAAAATCAATAACCTTCCTTCTTTCTGAACAATGTGAGCAAACTATCCCAAATTTAGTTAGATTTGTGTTATACTTTGTTATGCGTGTTAGTTGGTTCCCTTGCTCCTTTTGCTTGCCAGTTCTATTTTGTGCCAATATTTGTGATTTCTTTTTAAGGATTGTATTTCAACCCAGTTGCCTTTATTAACCATGCTGCTGCCTATATTTGCATACTCTGCTAGTTTAAATTTTTGGTCATATTCATTCACTCGGCCTATTCTGTGGTTGCTGCCTTGTCCTTATGTTTCAGTTGCCTTGTTCTTCTCCTATTCACTTGTGTTGAATTTACATATGTACAAAACCCTATTCATTCATACTGTTATTAACACATATGTGTATGTGTTTGTTTGTGTGTGTGGCATCCATGCACACCCACTGGTGTATGTCCCTTGCTATGCATATGAGCTACCCTGGCCTGCGACCTGCTCCTTTGCTTTAATTGCTGACCTTGTTTGCCTCATTTACTTATTGCCATGACTTTTGTAAATTATATGGTTGTATGAAATTGTGTTCACTCGAGTTGCTCATGTATTTTGCTGCCTCACACTTATGTTCTCAAACTGTCTTGGGCACATTTGTTTCACTTGATTTGGGTTAAGTTGCTATCCACTGCCATGCTAGCCTATGAGTTGCTGCCCAGATTTGTGCTCACTGGGTTGATATATTTGTACTCATGTACACTTCATATGCTCATTTGTGGGCATTTATATTATTTACTTGGTTATCTCTGCTGCCTGTATTGCACTATTAACCCTGTTGGGCTGTTACCATTATATTTCGGTTCATTGCAAATTTATTTACTTGAATTAAGATTAATCCTGACTCGAGTGTTTTTGTGTTTTGCATAAAACGCTCGGGTCAGACCGAGTATTTTACAGCTTGAAGATTATCTGGCAGCGAAGTTAGAGAGAGAGGGGATTAACGCTTCACTTTAGCTTGATCTTTTGTACTTTAGAGATATATATATGTTCCGCTGTATAAAATCAAATTCATTGTATAAACTCTGATATTTGTATATAAAAGAAAAATTCATTTATGTGAAATGTTATTATTATTCTGTGATTCTGTGGATGATTCTGTTTAAATTCTATAAACTAAATAACAATCCGTCATTTTGAACGTTTCTAGTTGGTTTAATTACCGACTGGAGGCGGTCAGAACGGGGGATCGTTACAAAAGTGGTATCAGAGCTTTGGTTTACACAAAGCTTAGTTTATGGTGTTTAATATGAATAGTTACTAGAATCACTGTAAAGAAAACGTTTTCCAAAACTAAAGAATGTATAAAATTGTTTTCTTTGAAAAATAAAAGGTATTTTGAAAATTCAAATCTTTTTCGGACAATCCCCCTCTCTTTTGTGGCTCTCTAAATTTAGGTTGGCAATAGTTTCTTTTCGGTAAGGTCTCCTTAGATTTGAGTCCCGATCATTCGAAAACCCATTATCGAATTGCTGAGATTTATGAAAAATAAAAAAATTAAAGAAAATAATCCCAAGTAATTTTTCAAAATATTTTTGAAAATAATAAAATAAAATAATTTTTTTTGTGTGTTTCAAGTAAGGTTTGATACGTAAGTATATATATATATATATATATATATATATATACATACATATATGTATATTTCAACTATTTGAAATAAAAAAAATCCGGAGTTGAATCTCAAGTTTGGTTGAATAATAATCCTATATATCAGAATAATGTAAATTTGTAAATTGTCTTTGGGAAATGATTGAAAATCCAACTTCTGCTAATAAGAATTTCAAATTTTGATAGGAAACTTCGTAAACATCTTGTTAATTATAATGGCGAAAACTGAAGCACAAAAAGCCGCACGCCGTGAATAAAGAGCAATTGCTCGTAGAGAAGCAGAAGTAGCACGTGCGGAAATTGAAAGGAAAATCAATGAAAGGCAAGGACCTGGTCCCTATGATGATGTTATCTGTTATCGATGTCATAAAAAGGGACATTATGCCGTTACGTGCAGAGAGAAGAGAAAGAAAAGAAATGTGAATGACCGGTTCGCTCGTCCTGAGATTGTGTGTTTTAAGTGTCAACGGAAAGGGCATTTTCTTAGTCATTGCCCTGAAGTGAAAAAGAAGAAGCGCACACTCGGTTTACCAGTCGACAGATCGACAATCTGTTATCATTGTCGCCAGACTAGACATATAGCTAGAAACTGCACTGAAAGGCAGCATGGAAAGCAAGCTATAGCCCGATCAGCTAGAGCGAAAAGTGTAAGGATGATAGATAAGGATGGGAACATCTCATATTTTTGCGGAAACTGTAAGAATTGGGGACATGTTGACTTTGAATGTGTTCATCCTCCTTTAATACAACCTGAAGTAGTGCAAACCGAAGAGGGAAGTTTGGCAAAGATGCGTAATACCAGACCGTAAGTCGATAGTCCTCAATAATTCTGAATCTTAAACCAATCAATGTATTTGAAGAAATCAGTGTATTTTGTAATACTATCTTTTGTAATCCAAAAATCTTCTATGTACGTATTATAAAAATATTAAACTATGAATGGTTTTGTACGGAAAGAAGTATTTTAGTGAAATAGCGTTTTGGGAAGGAAATTTATTTGTCGACTTAACTGTATGAATCAAACTAGTTTTGATGTAAAGCTTCCATTTTAAGTTTAGACTAATGCCTAAAATAGTTAATGTAAAGAACGATTGAGTAAATAAATAGATTATAAGCATTTAACTTATAATATGGACTTTTGGTATATAATTGAGTTATATAAATTGAATTAAATTAATAAAGGAGATTTATAAATCGAAGTTTTATAAATAGAAATGGAATTTGTAAAGAATGTTTATAAATTCCGCAACCGACTTATTTTGATAAGAAAATTGTTATAACTTATTAAAGGAGTTATATCTACTATTTTGGACAGTGAATAAGATATAAAAGGAATGCTTTTGGGAGAGCAATATTATGAGAATGAAGTTAATCGTTTTAAAGATGTTTAAAATGCATTAAGTATCGAATCATAGATTTCAACATTCGTTATTGAAATAGACGTTTTCGAGAGAAATAAAAGGAAATGTTTTGTATAGTATTGGGATTTATATATCTATCTTAAATTCGAATCCCTATACTAGTGATTTTGGGTCGTCGTAACGATGTTTTACGCAACATTCGTTTTGACTCAAATAAATGTGTTTAAAAAGATCGCTTTCCTTAAAGAATGAAATATATACTTGATTATGATTTAAGTATATTAAATATTTTCAAAGTGTTGAAAATGAATGGATTTGTGAATTACTTGTTATTAAATAAGTATGGAAATGTTTTTCCAATATGAAGTGAATGTTTTGAAATTTTATCTTTTAAAGATAAATTGATAATGAATATTAGAAATCGATTTGAAAATCGTATATTCATAGATATTTTGGAAATATAAATTCACTATGGAATTTATAAAAGAAAAGGGAAGTGTTTCCGTTTAAGGAAATTGCTTTGAAATTTGTTTTCAAAGATTGAAAGGTGAAAAATGATTTGAAATTTGTTTTCAAATGGTTAAGTGTGGAAAATTATATATATCTTATAAAGATATTTTTGGGAAATTGGAACAATTAGTTCAACTTGAAATTGGATGGTTGATATGGATTGTATGTTTAACATTGTGAATTGACGACATAGCAATTGATCTCTATTAAATATATATCTGTTTGGTCGGAGAATTTATTCTCTTAGCTTAACACCCTTCTCTGAGACATACGAGCTCAGAGGTTATATATCGGTAGACATCAACTATGTGTTTAGAATTTACGATGTCACGTGAAATCCAAATCGAGTGTGAAGTCAATAATAAATTGAATTTTGAATGTGAATTAGGTTTGAGATAACCTTAAAATTCTAAATCGACTTAGAGGAAAATTTTAAATCGGTAATGAGATAGAAAACTCATGAATCCTCTATTTGTTATGGGTATGAGATATTGAGGTTTTTGGAACTTATATATGAGAATGTAGTAAATTCGAAAACCGTCAGTTTGGAAAGAAATTGTTATGGAAAACTTGTGTAAGTTTACATAGGTAGGATATGTACGAAATGTGAAATGAAGTACTATCTATGTATGATATTATGTTTTCTAAACTGAGGATATGGAAAAGTACCTTCCATTTAAAATTTGTGAAGGTTGTTGGAACTCGAGATGAGTGTCCATTTGAAAATCGTAGCTACGTAGAATTCCATCAGTTGGATTGATTGACCATTTGAATTCCATTAGTTGGATTGGCCATTTGATTTCCATTAGTTGGAATGGCCATTTGTTTTCCATTAGTTGGAGTGGCTAGCGTAATTTGAGGGACGAGATGCCTACAGTTACAAGCGATTCCACTGGGATAGTGGCGCAACCGCCGGGTAAACTGCAATCTAGAAGCCAAAGCGAAATTCGAGGGGCGAGATGCCTACGGTCACAAGCGATTCTACTGGGATAGTAGCGTAACCGCCGTGTGGACCGCGATCTATGGCAACAACCATGGCGAAATTCAAGAGAGATGAGAAATCTACGGTTACAAGCGATTCTACTGGGATAGTAGCGTAACCGCCGTGTGGACCGCGATCTATGGCAACAACCATGGCGAAATTCAAGAGAGATGAGAAATCTACGGTTACAAGCGATTCTACTGGGATAGTAGCGTAACCGCCGGGTAACTGTGATCCATGGGGGAACGTGCTTTCCATATCCATTTTTAAAAGAATTTTTTTAAAGTATTTTCACTGGAAATTGAAGCAAGTATATTTAGTACTTGGAGATTTTTAGACTTGCGCCTGGCCAACGTATGCCTAATGTCATTAAGAACGACAATAGATTTGTTAAATTTCGAGTTAGCAAGTATTTTCAAACTTTAAATAGAAAATCAATAATCTAAAATTAAAGTAACATAAACTCCAACCTAATGAACTAAGGAAGAGGATTTTTGAAATGTTTTGAAAGTTCACAGCTTTGGAAAGGTTATACTATGTAAATTTCTTAAATGAAGAATTGCGAATTTAAAATTTGGGTTTTGTAAGTTGAAAACTTTAGTAAAAGACTTTTGCGTCTTGATTGTAGAAAATGATGAGCAAATGAGTTAATTAACAAAGCTAATGAGACAAAACAAATAGAATGAATCCTATACTTATTTATTTATTTTTGATAAGTTTCAAACTTGATAAAATTGAGTAGGGTATAAATATTAGTGAAATTTTAATAATCATTTTTTTTTCCTTACTTGTAATTTCGGGACGAAATTCTTTTAAGGAGGGGAGATTGTAACGATCCTGAATTTTGAACAATTTAATTTGTAAATATTTAATTAATTTTAAATATTTGAATGATGGTTTGGTTTGAATTCCCAATATAACTATGAATTTGGCGATTAAATTTTAGAATTTAATCTATTGGAAGTTGAATAAAAAAATTTGAATCTTCAATTTTAAGCTAATTAAAAGAAAAAAATATAATTTTCGACTGTAACGATTCCGAATTTTAATTTATTTTAAATTGATAACTGATTTAATTCTTGATTTAAAATTGTGAGATTCATTGGTTAATCGATTTGAGTTTTTCCAAATTCAAATAAATTATGTTGTTTATTTATAAAGAGATAGTCTCTTTTATAAATTGTTTTGAGTTAATATCTAGATAATGAAGGAATGACAATTATAAATTGTGCCTAATTGCTGTTGGAATTTTAAACGGTTGAATTCCACTAAAATTGAGTTATAATTCTTTAATAATTTGATTAAGGAATTAGGTGGGCTTTACAATTTTCTTAGCCCATGGTTTTGCTTAGTGCTGTAATATTATCTAAGGCTATACTCGATCCCCTCTCTATTTTCATTCGTAACCCTAAATTTTAAACACACGAAAGAGAAGAAAAAAAAATGGCGGCCACGATCGTTCGTTCCTCTTCGCCTCCAAATTAGGGCTTTCGTCTCTGCTTCGATTTCTTCGCTCGCGTGCTCCTCGGTTGGTCGAGTTCGTTGTTGCTTGGCTCGCTCGTTCTCTGATGATTGATTTGCGTTGACTTCGAGATTTGCGAATCGTTCTCCACTGCTCCAATTCGCTTCGACAGAGGTGAGTTTTTCTCACGATTAATCTTATTCAAGTTTTTTTTTATTTGTTTGAATTGGGTGCTTGGTTACATGCTATGATTTGTGTTGCTATGGTCTGTTGTTTTGTAAGTGATTCACATACATATCTGACGAGAACAGACACTGCATGTATGGTTGTTGGGTGTTATTTGCTATCATTTGCTCTGTTAATTTGATTTAAACTGATAAGAACAGATAAGAACAGATAAGACACTGCATGTATGGTTGTTGGGTGTTATTTGCTATCATTTGCTCTGTTAATTTGATTTAAACTGATAAGAACAGATAAGACACTACATGTATAGTTGTTGGGTGTTGTTTGCTTCCATTTGCTCTGTAAATAAATTTAAACTGATGAGAACAGATGCTATCAAAACTTTGCTTGTTTTGTTTTGCTGCATGTGATGGATTTTTGAATCTGGTTGTGGAAAACTTTGTTTACATGTGTTTGTTTGAACTTCAGTTCATATGTGATGTATATATGTGTCTGTAAACCTCCCCTATTCTCGTTCTCAGTTGCAAGCTAATTCAAAACCCCAAATCATTTCCTCTTTTACCTGTCAGTCTTAAGTTGTCTTAAGGAAAATGTAGTAAGAAAAATAAATACTTTAGTTCTGAAATTACTTGTGAGCAAACCTTTTCAACCTTTGATTTATTTCTATGATGCTTGTGAGTAAACCCCTGTTTATTCAATCATTTGCTGCTGTTTCAAATGCTTTAATGACTGTTTGAAAGACACTTGCATGTGAATAAATGGTTGTGCTTGTGTTTTCTTTTGCCTGGGGATGTATCGCCTTCCCTGTTTTCTCTGAGTCATGATTTACAGTGTTCGTATACCAAACTCAAACCCCCTCTCTATTTGTTATTGGATTTGAAAAAAAAAACATGATTGAGTTGTTCAAATTTGTACTGTGTTTTCCAGTAATAAAATCAAGGCAAGTTTTGAAATTTCTTTTATTGGAAACTTTAGAGAACACAGTTATCTATAAATCTTGGTTTACGGTGTAAATCATGCCAAAAACCAGATTTCTTTGCTTCTTTGACCAGTGAGCAAACTTGACCTATTACATTTTGATGTTGTGGTTGGCACTTGATAATGGGTGATGAAATGTTATTTATCTTGCCTGCATGTCTGAATACATAAGTTGATATGTAGGTCTATATGTTTATGTATATCCTGTTATAAGTACAGGTTTTCAAACATAATTTGAAAATCTAAATCATACAACAGAATGATTTTTAGGCTACCACCTCTTAATGAAAAAAAAATGTTTGTATGTATGTGACATCATTTTTTTTAAAAAATTAAATTCAAGCATTTGAAGTTAAGTAATTCACTTTAAAGATAGTTAATTGCAGAGATGATTTTTTTTAAACCAGGATTCTTTGTTTCTTTACCTGTGAGTAACCTCATTTTTAAGAGTTTAAGTATGAAAAGTTGGTTGCATTCTAATAAAATTTAAAATGAATGTGTATTGCATGACATCTGCTGTGTATATATTCATGTATGGTACTCTCTGTTGCACTATTCAGTTTGCGAGTACTAATTTAAAATTCAAAACCTTTTTGATTAGTTTAAGGTTAAGATTCAAATAAAACTTGTTGCGTAATCACAAACTTTAGTTTAGAAATTTCACTTAAGTTAGGGTAACTTGTATTATCTCTGGAAACCAGTTTTTCTGATCAAGTTTTAACATAAGTAAAAATTTAAACATCTCAATCCATTGTTTCAGGGTTAGGATCTGAAACATTATGTTAAAACATGAATTTTGAGACAAACAAAAAAAATCAATAACCTTCCTTCTTTCTGAACAATGTGAGCAAACTATCCCAAATTTAGTTAGATTTGTGTTATACTTTGTTATGCGTGTTAGTTGGTTCCCTTGCTCCTTTTGTTTGCCAGTTCTATTTTGTGCCAATATTTGTGATTTCTCTTTAAGGATTGTATTTCAACCCAGTTGCCTTTGTTAACCATGTTGCTGCCTATATTTGCATACTCTGCTAGTTTAAATTTTTGGTCATATTCATTCACTCGGCCTATTCTGTGGTTGCTGCCTTGTCCTTATGTTTCAGTTGCCTTGTTCTTCTCCTATTCACTTGTGTTGAATTTACATATGTACAAAACCCTATTCGTTCATACTGTTATTCACACATATGTGTATGTGTTTGTTTGTGTGTGTAGCATCCATGCACACCCACTGGTGTATGTCCCTTGCTATGCATATGAGCTACCCTGGCCTGCGCCATCATGACCTGCTCCTTTGCTTTAATTGCTGACCTTGTTTGCCTCATTTACTTATTGCCATGACTTTTGTAAATTATATGGTTGTATGAAATTGTGTTCACTCGAGTTGCTCATGTATTTTGCTGCCTCACACTTATGTTCTCAAACTGTCTTGGGCACATTTGTTTCACTTGATTTGGGTTAAGTTGTTATCCACTACCATGCTAGCCTATGAGTTGCTGCCTAGATTTGTGCTCACTGGGTTGATATATTTGTACTCCTGTACACTTCATATGCTCATTTGTGGGCATTTATATTATTTACTTGGTTATCTCTGCTGCCTGTATTGCACTATTAACCCTGTTGGGCTGTTACCATTATATTTCAGTTCATTGCAAATTTATTTACTTGAATTAAGACTAATCCTGACTCGAGTGTTTTTGTGTTTTGCATAAAACGCTCGGGTCAGACCGAGTATTTTACAGCTTGAAGATTATCTGGCAGCGAAGTTAGAGAGAGAGGGGATTAACGCTTCACTTTAGCTTGATCTTTTGTACTTTAGAGATATATATATGTTCCACTGTATAAAATCAAATTCATTGTATAAACTCTGATATTTGTATATAAAAGAAAAATTCATTTATGTGAAATGTTATTATTATTCTGTGATTCTGTGGCTGATTCTGTTTAAATTCTATAAACTAAATAACAATCCGTCATTTTGAACGTTTCTTGTTGGTTTAATTACCGACTGGAGGCGATCAGAACGGGGGATCGTTGCATTAAATAATCATAAATTAGTCGGATTAATTAAATTCCAACCTAATTTGTTAAAATGATTAATAAAAATCATTATTAAAATAATTTATAAAACATCATTAGTTAGAATAGTTTAACTAAATTCTGAATATCATTAGTTAAAATAATTTGATAAATTTAAAAAATCATTAATTAAAATGATTAATTCCTTTTAAACATAATTAATGAATGACTATTAATTTCAAGTATCATTAACTATAATAATTATTAAACTCAAGTAACCAGTAGTTAAAATGATTGATTAAATCTAGTCTCGCTTAAATCGAAAGATAACCAATTTTAAACACCATAAATTAAATTGGTTAATTAATTTCAAAATCACTAAAATGATTAATTAATTTAAATTATCATCAATCAAAATGATTAATAAATTATAATATTCCGTTTAATGAAATCATAAGTTTAAGTTCAAAAACATACGACGTGTATTTGAGGATGAAATTTAACAAATGACGATATAGCGAAATCACTATATCGACGCTTAACAAATAAACAGAATATTAGGATTTATTTTAATTAACCATCAATATAACAACATAAGGATGTAAATATATAATTATTGGTGAGAAACCCTATAACATCCCCCACTTAGAGGCCCAAACCTAACGTCTACGGATGTTGTATTTATCCATAAATGATACTTTTCCATGACCAAATGTGGTAACGTTATATACATTGATATAACAGAAACATATGGATATGGAAAAATTTTAAAATCATAAAACATATTTCTTGTTGCATTTCAAATTCATTACATAATCCCACTATCTTAAACCACATTCATAGAAATCAAACAGAAAGAACTCTTAATAGTAGCTTGCCTCTTGCACATCTCCGGAAGTTTATTCGTCTAAAGGAGAACCTGAAAACCTTAACTCTCAAAATACCCAAAATAAATTGAGCACCTGAGAGTTTAAGGAGAAACCATAAACATCAAGTCAGGCAAAAAGCCTGGTCTGAATAATTACCTACCATCTCAAACCATATAGCTAACTAGTGTGACTACGTCGCTAAACGAATAGGTTCTCCTCACTAATATCTTAACCCAATTTAACTAACCATATACTGCGTATCTGCATCCATAATGGTTAAAGCATAACACAATATAATATATCATGATGATGTGCAAACGTACAATATGCTCTGGATTACCCATCCCCATTATTTGACTATCCGTCTCAGTTCACAGTTTCTAGGGCCACTATTAATCTATTAGTTTTCATGGATGACTAGTAACCTGTTTCAAGCTCACGGGCTATCTGTCCGGTTTTATAGTTTTCGTACGATTATTAGGAACCTATTGGTATTTACCAACAACTTTGTAAATTATAGTTTTATAGATTCACTATGAACCTATTCGGCCCTCCAATAACTTCCTTCATGTCATATTTTTCATGGGTTGGCTATAAACCTATTGATCTCTTTCAATATCCTGTTCGGACATAGTTTTCATGAGATCATTAAGAACCTATTGTCTCCCTACCAATAACTATCTCCATACATAGTTTTCATGTGCTTAATAAGAACCTATCTAAACAACGAACCTTTAATCAGTCTTTGGCATCCTGTATTCTGGTCTACCTGACCTCCTAGATGCAATTATACTCACACAGGAGTTAACTCATATATATTCACTACTGGGTCAACCTAGTTGGTTATTCTATCCTTAATATCTCCAAATGCAATTATGGGTTAACTATAAAGTGAATATCTTTAAAGAAGAAGCACACATGATAACTGATCATAGCATAATAATATAAATATCTATAGCTTCATATCCTTGTGATCATTTTCAAACGAAACATAATTAATACCCTTAATCCATTACCTTTAGCAAGGAAATCCTCTTCGAAAACTCTAAAGTTAAATGCCATTTCCAAAATCTCTATCATATTTCCATAGGTTTAGCTTTAAAAATGAGATTGGGTTCTTTGTTTTGAAAACTAAGTCTTTCGAAACCATAGACCCTCTCTTTCGAAGCCATTGAAACATACCTTGCGAAAGTATTAAAACCCTCTATTTCTTCCATTCAAATTTCACAATAAATTATTCGTAGCTTGGATTATTATGAAAATTTAAATGTATCTCAAAAATAATGTTTTACATTGTTAGTCGCTATGCACTGGATCGACGACGGCCAAATATATAGATACATAGTTGACGTGCTGCAATCATATCAGTAGCAATATAAGTATAATAGCAGCGCGAATAAATAGAAAAGTAAAACTATCACTCTCACTTCACCTAGAGAAATAGGCATCTGAGCAGCAGAACAGGACTTCAATACACTTTCCAGAGTAGCCGAACGGGACTTTGATTTTTTCTTGTATAAAGAAATAACTTGACTATTTTGTCTTCAATACACTGAGTAGTCGAATTGGAGTACAACTTCTATAACCAGTGAAAATGATACAGAATGAGTGCGCAGAGGTTAGGAAGTGAATCAAGACAAAACTCAAATATTGTGGAGTGAAAGAGCATTGGTCTAAATTTGCTTTTGAAATAAATAATGAAATTGGAGCATTTGGAAGCAATATGAGAATGGTATTAAAGAGTGTGATTGTGTATTTTCTTTTGGGATGGTGGGAGGTTTATATAGAAGCGATAGGGAACCATTAAATAGTTGCAATCCTTTAGAATATCTGCATTAGAAAAGAAGCCCATTCAAAGTTGGCAATTTGTTGAAAAGGAACTTAAATGGACACTTAAATAGATCAAATCATAGTCATAAATTCAAAAGTAAGGTTTTATTCATCAAAACAGACGTGTATTAAAACTACTACAACAGTCTCCACACTTTGAAACTTGAAAATGAACGTCGATGATGCGTGCATCACTGAAATTATTTTCCAGCGGCTTAGAGGGGAGTACAGAACTTATTTCCTTTAAAAGTTCCCTTTAAAACTTTCTTTCAAATCATCTTGAAATATTCATATCAAAAATACTTCTAAATACTACTAATATTATATTCCAAAATCCTTTGAAAGAAATTTCAAAAATCTCGAAACTTTAGTTCTAAACTTTCAATTTATATTTACTTGACTTGTAAATCCTATTTTACAATCAATGTTTATAAAATTTTCTACCTAACAAACAACATATTACATTCAACTATATCATTATAAAATCTATTATTTTATATCAAAAATATATAATAGGCAAAATTATTTCATTTACCTATATTTCAAAATAAATATTGTGTCGGTCTATCCTATTGAGTGTTCAGAAATTCCTATCGATGCCATAGCATCCTATGTACCGACCAGAATTTATAAATACTGAACAAAACAAATTAACACAATACAAAATCTTTTATAACACTAACAAATATGCTCTCTCATATATATACTTAGCGACTCATTCTAGGGTATTACTACCCTATTTTACATGAGTCAGACCCCACAAAGTTAAGGTTATTGCTAAACCAAAGCTCTGATACCAACTGTAGCGACCTGCCTTTTTGGACGGTTTAAATCGATGATAAATCACATACGTCAGACTCAAATCATTCAAAAGGGCAGACTATTATGAGGTAAATAAGAAAAGCAGAGTAAGAAAGAAAACAAATATAGAATCTTGCAGCGGAATGACAAAATATAATAATCAAATAAACAGTTCATGAAGCTGTTTACAATAACATTGATTTAACCTTTATAATACAGATCAGAGTTAAATAAAACAAGAATAATTAATAAATAAATGCAGCAGAACAATATGACATGGTGGAATACAATAATAAGTAATAATAGTATGAAATCTTCGTCTTCATCCTCCAGAAAGCAGTCTTCGATAAAATAAAAAGCTCAAACTGACTCAAGCGAGTTGAAAAGACAATACACTCGAGTCAGCACTAAACGGTAAATAGATACGAGTGTGATGGCGTTAGAGATGTTTACAGAGTTTGACATCTCCTATCCAGTGTTTAATCGTGAATGCATTAACTTAAGAGATGTTCAGGATTTCCATCTTCTAAGGATCCGTTAAACTATCTACTATGTGGTACAATACGCTATCATAATAGTGTCTACAGTAAAGTATTAAAATAGTGTTAAGGCGTTATCCGGATCCTCCTTAACACATTTTTATATATTCCCATAGCCTATACAGTACCGTGATTCCTCCGAAACTGGAGGGCTATCAGAGAGCACCTCATAGGTATGGTATAAACCAACCTCGTAGAAGGCGCGACAAGGCATGTGAACATGGCACTCAAGGCAATGCCAGGGTAGATATACCAATTGCACTAGCGGACTAGTGGTAATGCATAACACTTACTACCGCCCATCTCGGACACACTCCCATAATCAAAATTGAGGGGTGTTTACCAAATCAATCACAAAGTCAAAGTATAGTATCGAATAAATGTGCCCGATAGGAGGAATAACCTCACTTGGCCCGATATAGCTCATGTTTTAGTCACATCTAAGCCCACTCACGGGAGTCAGGGTCACGTAAATACCTCATACAGAATCGTTCGCCAAACCATCCTACTTAATTTCTGGAATCTCCACCACGTATGTAGTTGTTAAAGTGGTTTTCGGCATTGGCAGAGAGTATGACAATATCCGATCCCGATCTCTTTAACAACCAAATGCTTATTACACACCTGATGGTTCCTTTACATTTCCAAACCAATTCATAGTTGATATCAAAATATCATATTCTCAAAAACATATCACTTTTAAATCATATTCTCTTTCATAACCATATTCACTTTTGAATTTATCGATAAGATAGGTTAATTAATCCTCGTTCCAAAATCATCATATTTACTCAAATATGTTATTTCACCAAAAAGGTTTCAATTCCAAATTCCAACTTAGGTTATATCATCATCAAGGATTTAAATATAAATACTTCAACTTTACGTAGTTTGAAATCTTAGAAAATAATTTAGATAGTCATAAATAGTTTTAATAGTTTTAAAATAGTTTAAATAGAAAAAATATTTTAAATAGATTTAAATTTGATTTAATTTAGATTTAAATAGATTTAAAATATATTAAACAGATTTAAAATGATCTAAATAGATTTAAATAGATTAAATAGATTTAAAGTATACTAAACAGATTTTTAAATAGATTAAATAAATTTAAATTATGTTAAATAGATTTTTAAATAGATTAAAATAGGTAAAATAGATTAAATTGGATTAAATAGGTTATAATAGATTCAAATAAATTAAATTAGTTTAAATTGATTTAAATAATTTAATTTATTCAAATAGTTTAACTTAGTTTAAAATAGATTTCAAAGTTATATCCAAACATTTTCGATAATTCAATTCTAATAAATTCATTTATATTTGACCCTTCAACTTTGAGATTCCAATTTAAATCCTTTTAATAATTCATTAAATCAATTCTAATATCAGCATGAACGCTTGGATTATCGAAAACAATTCGGTTTATATATATAAATTTCTATTACAAAATGCCAGTTAACTGAATTCAAAATTTAAAGAATTTAAAAATCATTTAATTTAACCAATCCATTGTCCGTATAAAATTTTCTACTCTATGGTCCAGTGATACGGATGTTTATCATTTCAACCTGTAATTTAAAATTTTACGGTTATATATCATTTCAAAACTACAATCCTGAATTCGTTAAAAATCCATAAAATCGCTCGGGTCTATCATTTCAACCCATAACGATTTTTTCCTAATCTATAGATCATTCGGGTATGTATCATTTCAACCCATAGGGAACTTAGCAGCGTTATAACCATTTAAAATACAACATTCAGTCATCCAATATCAACAATAAAAAATCCAACACAATCATCATCCAAATCAACTAATAAATAGATAATTGATTATCATTAACAGGTATTAAATTGACAAATAAATTCAATATTAAATTAAACGATGATCAAATGCAATAAAAGTCAAATTTAACTAGAATGACGATTTAAATATACCAAACATCAATCTATTAATTTTTAATCACATCATAAATTTAACTTAACTAACATAAGACAATTTAGTAGTCGTTAATGGGTTAAAACACTCACCATCGATTTTAAATCGAATTAAAATCCAATTTATGACCAAAATTCAAACAGCCTCAGAATTCATCCAAACCCATTCCATGTTGTCCAAAATTTCAATACGATCGCAACAAAAGAAACCGCATCCAAATCTGAATTCGTAAGCAAAAGTCGTGATCGTTAGAAGATTATATGATTTATAATATAAATAAAATAATTAAAATAATTAACATGTCACCTGCCAATCACACACGTCCAGAACCCTAGTGCCACACTATTCATCGCAACTTAACTCTAATATCGAACGAAACCTTCCCAGCCGCCAGCCTTTGGCCAAATTTCGATGCCCATTCACATGTCTACGACATGATCAGGGGCCACCGTTGGCCTCACCATCCAAGGTCGCTCCCAACCTTAGCCGCGGCTCAACTTGCGATCACCCCCACGTCCATCGACCACTGCAACCAATAACGTCAATTTTTGGTGAAGTCGAGCATCTTTGAGATGAGCGGCTACTTCCTCGAGACCTGTTTTGCGTCCTCTTCCCAACGACGCCTCCAGATCGTCGATTGGACGAATCGGACGACGATCCTTCGTTGGATCGTCACAATTTCATACGGACGGCCGAAATAAATTCGACAATTTCACGAAAAACGGTGATTTGACTCGAGAATCGAATTGCACCAATAGATTACGCTCATCGAAAGCTTCGAAACGGTATATAATTTGATATGGTTTGGAGGAGTTGAAATTTTGAAATTAATTTGGAGATTGAAATTTAGGGTTTGAATGTAAATTGGGTTTCTGCCATTTGAGAAAGAGAGAAGGAACAAGCAGATAGAACTGTATGTATAGGAATAAGAAATAGAGAGGCTGCTAGGGCTAGAACAGAACAATATATATTGAAGAAACCCGATAAGAATTGAATAATACCTGAATTGATTTGAAACGACAAATACGACCCAAAAAGCCCATTCTACTTCCGGAATAAAACAGGTCATCCCATATATCAAAATAGATGTTTTCGATATTTTTAAATTCAATGAAATAGGTTTCAAGTCCTAATTCCATCGTATGAAGAAGTTAGCTATAAAATCACCTTATTTCAAATTGATTTCAATTAAATTGATTTCTAGGCGTTTCGAGTCCGTACGATCGAACGACAAGTCCGATCGCTACGAAACATAAAACCTTACAATAATTCACCGTTACGGATCCAATGAAATTATTTTCGTCGAAATCCAAGCCGGTGTCCAAAATGGCTATTTTCACGTTAATTAAATAAATTATTATTAAATTGATCAAATCACTTTTTAATTCCACTTTTAATAACTAACAATTTTTATCATTTTTGATTACTCAGACATTTACCATGATATAAAACAAATTCACATATCAATTCTATGTTAACTATTACACCGACTTCAGTATTCAATTTCAACTGTAATTGAATCCAATTAATTATGATTTAATTCCAATTAGTTGATTTAATTTGATTTGAATCTTTTTATTCGATCAATTTATTACTTTATAGACATAGTTAACATTTGTTCACATCTTTTTACACGAATATTACATTAATATTCTACAATTACCATCTTTTACCATATTGGTTGCAATATCTCAATCACATTGAGTTTTTGTAAATTTTATTATGATTTAAATCCCAATAATAATTTATCCTTGTTTCACCCTTTTGTTACATTAATTACTGCCTTGTGAATATAATTAACATTTCTATACATTTTATTGCATTTACCTTTACAACTATCATCTTAACTCATTTTACATAACATTTAATTTCATTTAATTTTAATTGACTAAATTAATTGGTAATAAATAACAATTGTAACCATTTCTACATTTAATAACATTTGTAAGTTTATTATTTATAAACAAATGCTATAACAACTTACACTATACTAATTCTATCCAATTTCAATTTATTACACATTATTTCATTAATTAATCAACATTTAAATTATCAATTAGTCATTATATCCGATTATCAATTAATGCACACATTATTGCAATCAATTTACAATCTATAACCAATTATAACTTTTTAATCAATTTAAAGAGTTATCAATTACCTTAAAATAATACTATAACATTTCATTCCAGTTATATTCTTGTTATTAAATCACAAATTTTTATTTCTTCCTACATTAAATCACAAAACCTTATTAAATTAACTATTTTTAATTATCGAAAATTACGGGTCGTTACACTCTCCCCCACTCAAAACTTTTCGTCCTCAAAAAGGAAAAAGAAGGGAAAAGATGGAATTAAGTAATCCATATATCTTATATAAAATATTAAATTTATAACAATTAATTTACATAATTAAATTATTTTAAATAAATTATATCAGTCTAAAATAATTAAATCCTTTTATATTCAAGTTAACAAGATTTGAAAAAATTTCAAAAAAAATTCTAAGTCCAAAATTCACAGAAAATTCCGGTAGAGTCTCCTTTGTAGGAAGAGGTCCGGGAGAAATAATAATATCAATAATAACAATATATATCATATATTTTAGAATAAAATATCCCAAACTATGGAAAAACAACATAATATCCCTATAAAACCGTAATCCGGGAAAGTAACCATTTGTCGGGCAAACAACGTTTATTTATGAAGGCAAAAGCAGTAGCTATTGCATCCATATAACTGTATTTCACTTATATAATCCAAAATGTTAATAATAGTATAAAAGAAATAATTAGGTTGTTCCAATTAGTCACAACTAAATCAACGCAACATAACAACAATTACTTATAAACAAATCATACAATCATCACTTACAGTCAAAAATATCAACTTTACATCCATAGTAACCAACAATTGATTTGTTCGAGTTTAGAAACCTCTAATCATATAAAATGATAAATAATGAAGTGAACCATGCACTCAATAGTCGTAGATAAAACTTTATAGATTATTTATACATCTCTATAAAAAATAGAAGTATCCTTTCCCAACAAATCCATAAGCCAAACAAACAAAGAATTCAACACATTTTTAAATTTACTCTATTTATCTTTTTCACATCATTTATTGTTCATTTTTTCTCTCTTTCATACAATGATTTTATTTAATTCACATTCATCACTTCAAAATTTTAATTCTCATTTATCTTTACTACTAATGATGAAAATGCAATGAACTGATTTCATTCTTGTCTTTTTGAAATACCAATAATATCCTTCGCTCCCCGTAATTTTCGTTAGTTTCCACAAAACCCTAAATAAAATCTATTATCGGATCCAGACTCCTCCATCATCTCCTTACCCTCTCTCCAACATCGCCTTCTAATACCTAGATCGAATCAGCAATGCCACGAACCCTTTATCATTGTGATAAAGCAAAAATCTCACCTTCATCCTCTTCCGCACGCGATTAACCTGTGCGCCCAATCAACAACAAAATACAGTGCAATCGTCTCAAAACTATCGCGACTATTGTCAACCCCATCCAAACAACAACCTCCTTTTCAAACTCGGTGCTCCATCTATCCACTGTTTTTTGATAAGATACAGGTATACTATGTATTAATTCATTCTTTTTTTGCCAATTCTGCATAAGATTTATGTAACAAAAATCGGCTCTAATAATTTTTAGATAGTAATGATTTTGATTGCTATCTACACTCATTTTTTCTTCACACGAAATACATATTAGATTTCTATACCAAATTTATAAAGTGTCACTAATGACATTGTTATTATTTTCATTTTAAAATTATGATTATGTTTTTTACCAATTCATAAAGTGATAATACAATCTGTTATTATAGTGTGCATTTTTAACATGATATTTCCATCCACAGTTTATTGTTATTACACATTAGGATTTAGGAATGTACGTTTTGTTGGTTAAAATTATTTCCAAAACCTGTTTAATTGATTACTTGATGCATTTTAATTAACCTGAATATTTTATTATTTTAGATGGATCAATGATGATTAAGGCCCGACATATGCAGATAGCTTAAGCTATGTGGAACCAGAGATCAAGCCAACCATGAAAGTTAAATTTTGAAGTAAGACCGGTCAAGCAATTGATTCGCATGTGATTAAATGAATCTTTTAACATTAGAACTATATATTCTTTTTTATGCTTATTTTTTTTTATTCCTTTACTATATCATGACTAATACCTTAAAGTCTATAGATTTTGTTGTTTTAAACTGATAAGTTAATTTTATCCATGTCATAATGAGTTATAACTATATACAAGTGTGTGAAACATGTATATGAATTAAATTCTGCCATTATAATAGGATGGATGAAATAACAAAGATAAACTCATAATGAGTGAGGGAACATGAGCTTATTTTGGTCATGAAGATAAAAAGTGGGTTGATGGTTAAGGTGAATGAGAGGAAGTGATAGTGAACAGATTTCTATTTCTGTAGATGCTTAATACATGAAGTAGCTATGCTGTGCTATCGAACATTTCATCCAATTATAGGTATAGTTCGTTCATATCGTCTTCATTTCACTAGATTGTTTTATGGAATTAAATTTATGGTCTTTAATTACCCTCAATTATTGGCATGGCAGAAGGTTTTATAGATTATATTTTACGGATATTTCTTTCCATTGCTCATTTGGTCATTTAGTCTTTTGCTAAATAGATTATGTTGCATGGATTTCATTTTAGCTTATGATCTTTGATTACTCCCAGTAGTTGGCAAGGCTGAAACTATTGTAGATTATATTAAAGTCCAACAGACTTTGATCAGGTACTTCACTTTAAACTATTTCAATTTTATATCTTCATTTTTTATGGAATTAAATAACATGTTATATCCAAATTTTATAATTATGATGATTATAAATAAAATACAAACAAATTTCTGATTCGTATATATGAATTTCAATATCGGGTGTATATTCCTTTATGTTTCATAACAAATATACTAAAGTGCTTCCATATATAAATATTTTTGGGTCGTGTATTTGTTGGCACTAATTGATATTCGATTGTATTTATGGGTTTATTGGTATGTTTATATGCATGAATAAACTATACTTTGATGGGCACAAACACTACAGAGTTTGTACGTGCTAACTTAAGCTCCTTTCAATAACATGTGAACACGAACAAAGCCCCTAGCTAATTAGTTCAAACACCAGGTTGATTAACAGCAAAATAAAAAATTGTAAAAAACATGAGGCTCTAAAGCTGTTCATTATGCCTAAAAACCCCTTTCATTCGATTCACCAACTATTTTCACGTTGCTATATCTTACGCTTAGATGTTCAATTTATTTTTATTAGTAATAATGGACCGGACAAGCAAATGTTTACTCTTAGGGTAAACCATAAAGCTTAACTTGGCGAGTTGTTAATGTTTTATTAGTATCAAATTGTCGCTCATGGGTTTTCTTTTAGGCCCTTTCTGATATAATTTTTTCACATTGTCGTACATTATTTTATGTAATCAAAACTTGAGTGTTTCTTTGATGTTTTTGTTTAGCTGCTTCTGAAACAAGTTCAAATTAGACATTTGAACATTGTTAAAAATTAGCAATACTAGATTTATCTTCAAACAAGTTCAATAGTGTAGTTATATGGCACAATGTACCTGCAGCTAAACTCCCGTTGCTTAAATCTACTATATTTCCTGTTATATAACATCAAAGGATTCGTATACAAGATTTTTCTATAATCCTACCACTATATAACATTCAAAATGAAAATCCACTGCTTTGTTTTTTTATTCCCTTCTCATTGATGATAAATATATATGCATTGGTTGGATATATTTTATGAAACTGATCCCAGTATTTTTTGAACAGAGAGTATTCCATATGCTTGATCCTCTACCTCCTTCTTTAGCAGGACCTTCAGTCTAGCACAAAATAATTTATACATCAATTTTTGTAGTTATTTAGACAATGGTTTAAATGAAAAACGATTAAGAAAAAAATAAAACTAGATAAGCTGAAGTGGCAGCCCTAAAGATAAATCAGCTGGAAAACTATCCCGAGCAACTGAGTTTGGACTGAGTTGGCATATTGCAAAGGAACAAAAACAAAAACATTATCCGCAACAGATTTATAACTTATGATTTATGAGTTTTGACCGAGTTTGGATTGAATTTTGGAGCATGCATTGGCTGGTAGTGCTGATAAAACCGCACAAAGCAGGTACTATGATATACATATAGTAGTGTGTAATTGTCACTTTATTCTTGAATATAGTTCTTTGATTGATTCAGTTATCAACTAGACTTGGATAACGTGTAGTACGAAAAATTCACTTTGTATAAAGTATGTCAGGTATCAAGTGGTTCGGATCATGCATTACATCAGATTCGAAACTATGACCTAATGGATCACAACCAGAACGCCTAACTGTTAGGATAGTGGCACTTGAAAATTTCAATAATCATGACACACAGATCTATGTATTATTTGTTATATTGTGAAGTATTTTTGTGTTACTACATTAATTTTTTGTTTTCGAGTCTTTATATATCTTCTCCCATACCGTTGATGATTATTTTGAATATAAAGTTGATAAAAGTTTTACAAAAAAAAGCATGCAATGGTGTAAATATTTTATCTAAATCTTTTTTTATGTAATGTTTTTTCCTTAATTGCATAATTTTTAGTTACCAAATTAAGCTAGCTATAGGTAATCAATACTTTTTTAAGTCAAAGTTGATGAGGAAAGGTTTAGATATACTTTAAAACCTAATGATAAAAATCTACAATTCTTTGTACTTATTATTAAAATTGAATATGTATATGTGTGTGTGTGTATGTATGTAACGACCCGAAATTTTGGTCGTTAGTTTTTGAATATTTAATTTATTTTAAATGTTGAATGTGGATTGTTAATTGATTTCGAATACGAAAATTTTGGTTGAATCAATAAAATGAGTTATAATTTCAAATATGGCAATTTAATTGGATTTGGATAAATAGTAATTTAATATTTGAAATTAGGATAATATGTGAATCTAAAAATAAATGTATATAAAAATCGTTTTTAAAATTGATTTAAATCTTATTTTGATCTGAACTATAATATTGGACTTTTGGAGGGAGTCAAAAGTCGATGAGTTAAAACTGGAATTTATATTGATTTAATAATGGAATTTAATATATATAGTAATAATATAAATAATCAAATTTTGATTTAAATTGAATCGGAATTATTTTTAATGTGAATATAAATTCTATATGATTTATAATTAAGTTAGTAAAGTTTTAAAAGTGAATTTTTAAATGATTTCAACAATTTGAAATCGCTCGATTTACAATCGACGAGTTAAAATAGCCTTCCGGAGCACACACTCGAAATTCGATGAAACAAGTTTCATTGGATCCATAATAGTGAATTGTTATCGGATTTTAAGTTTCGTAGCTTTTGGAGATACCGTTTGTTCGTACGGGTGAGAAACACATTGAAATTAAAATCGAAAATTTAATATTTTAAATCGATTTAAAAAGCTAAATTCCACATACGATCAAATTAGCCTCTGAAACATGTTCCATTGTGTTCAAAATACGGGTAAAACATTATAAATGTCTAGTGGCACTGGTAGTTTGGAGTTCGTTTGAAAAAGCTCGTTAAAATTGGAAGTAATATTAAAATAATATTAATAAACGTTACATAAGCTCGTTTTCTACGAACCCTGGTTCTTCTTCTACCCCCGGTGAAAATATTTCAATGGCCGAAAAGCATTGAATTTCATCTTTAATTTTTGATCAACCCATCGCGTAATGGCGAAATCTTCCAACTATGAAGATGAAGAGCTCATCGAATTCTACAAATTGAACGGCTATGATCGGAATTCGAGCTCTGGTTTGTTGGCAAATCGTGGTTAAAGGGTGCGCGTTCGTGCTTAGATTCTGGAGCCTGGTGATTACCGAGCCATGCATGGTCATAGGCATAGGTGGAGCTTGAGTTGGCGCTTGTCTGGGCATGGGTGGATCGACTTCTAGTCGCTAATAGAGGACGCGGCCATCAGGGTTGTCGCGAGTTTTGGGTTGGATGAGCGCATACGAAATCGCATGAGGAAGATGTTTTATCGGCCTGATTTCTTTTGAACGATCGGCAGATTTTGTTTTGGTAAATAAAAAAAGAAAAAGAATTTTGTTTTAAATTATATTCAAACTTCATAAAACCATAACTTTTGAATGCATGGTCAGATTCCAACGAAACTGGTGGCACCGGAATCGCAGTGCCGGGATCTACGCTGCAGTGCAGATCTGAAGGCGTTTGGAGAAAGCAAGAATTTTAGATTAAATCAAACAGGCACGATTCAATTTAAAATTGGAATGCTCGGCGTTTTAAACTCAAGGTGAGTTAATCTCACTCACATCTGGATTCCCATAATTAATTTAAATAGTTAAAATTTAAATTATTGATTGATTGATTGAATGTGCTTATTAATATCAGTTTGGATGTGATATTATACATTATATAATGGATGAGACCCTATGCGCCCCGCAAAATAGCGGATGACCCTTTATTCATCGATGTCTCCCTCGAAGTGGGATTTGGCGTTTTATTTTTTGTGCTAACATCTGTGGATGCAGGAAAACAGTTTGGAGGGATCCAAATGGATTACTTAAATTGTTGGAATTATTTTCATAGCGATATGTTATTTGATATCCTGTGATAGATTACATAGGAATCTAAGTTATTCGGTGCTGTGGTTTGGATCAATATATTTTGGTATTTTAAAATATAGAAGTACAATGAATTGGGTTCTTAAAGGAAATGAAAAGAGAATTTTCGGAATAAAGAATGAAATTGATGTTTCAGATTTAAATAAGGATTTTAAATTATAATAAAGGGTGAATTTGGTGATAATGGATTTTGGAATTGATTTTGGATAAATCAAGAGATAAATTTCAAAGGGAATTTAACTCAGAAAATTGGTTTGAAATCGATTAAGTGTTTTGAAAACTGTGATTTAAAGGATAATGAGGAATGGAAATTTATAACTGGGTTTATAAATAAAGAGAAATATTTATCAGTGGATAAATTGGAAAGTATAAATTCACGGTGGGAATTTATAAGGAGATGGGAAATGTGTTTTAAAAATAAAAAGTGGTATTATTTTAAAGTGTTGAAAGAAATTTACGGGATTGGGACGTAAATTAAATTGTAATAAATAGAGCAGGATTTTTGAAGGATTAGATGGGTTATATTAAAATGGAAAGTGTATTTTCCCTGTAAAGCCAAGTATATTTTCAAGGGAGATTTTTGTATATAAGTTGGAAGTTTTAAAGTTGTTTTAAAAAGAATGTTTTAGAGAAATTATTATTTAATCATTTTAATATTTTTAAATAAATATTTATTATGTTAATTATAGAAGTGATTACTTTAGAGGTTTAACTAGTATTATGATTTAAAAGAGATAATTATTAAATATTTTACTTTATATAATAATTTTATTTTTAAGTGGTTTTGGCTAAAGTTTTACTTAGAAATTATTATAGAATTTCATAACTATTGTTTGAATAAGGTGACTTAAGTAGTTTTATTTAAAATGTTTTAAGTATATATTTCTGGGGAAAGTGATTTAAATTATTAAAATCTAATTTTTATAAGACTTGGTGTTTTTTAGTAGAAATAAAATAATAGGTTGAATTGATTGTTTATTTGATAGTTAAATAACCGACTATCAAATTTGGAACCAAATATGACTTTGGAAATATCTAAGAGGAGTACGGGAATTATATGGTACAGTTACTGTTCGAGGTGATATACTGTACGTATAAACTCATTCGTTCTTCTAGGACGTTTATAAGGAAATCCGTCCTCTAACGGTTAGGAGATGAACTCTGATCTTATTTTCATCTGTGTATTTCCTAAGAACTGGGGTTGAGTTTACTGGAAAATAGCGAACGTTGTTTCGAAGAGATCGGGATCAGGTTTGTAATCCGAAAACCACTTCGATCCAATGAGTACGTTTTTGTGATGTAGATAGGAGCTTGGAGCCGAACATGGAGCAGTGAAGTGCAAGGGCTAGTCGCTACAAATCTTGAGGGTGATTCCAAAATGGACATAGTAGGATTAGTGCCTTCGGTTCCGTTCGGACTCGGAATGGACTTGTATGGATGAATGCTATCAAAACATCGTCAGGAGGACGGTAAGAATTCTAAGTGAATGTGTTTCTAAAAGGGTAATTCTTAGCCTCGAGCCTCATCAACCGGGAATGACTGAAAATCCGAAGATACGCAGCAAGGCTAAGTAGGTAGCACCTAATTAGGGTAAGGTCATCCCTGTCTAGATGTCTCTTATTCGGCTGCGTGGGCGGTTGTTGATCCCAACCGCGGGGTGATTTTATTCGAACAATCCAGTATGGGTAGCTCCGGTCTTGTGTTGCAGAGGATCGGAAGCGGTCCTCGGTATGCTGATCTAGACCAGGTACCGTGACAGGTGGTACCCTAGTGCCTAATCATTAGTTGGAAATCCATTCTCCTTACGTGCCCTTTACGGTTTTGATTGTAGAGCCTAGTATTTCTGGAATCTAATGAATGTAACAATTTTGGCTATTTGAATAAGTATTTGTACTTAGACACTATTATAATATCAGAGGATTTTGATAAGAAATGTTTTGGTTATCGTAAGGTAAAAACCCGACATGTTTATTTGTGGCGTGGTCTTACTAGATACCTTTGATTTTCAAAGGATTTTGAAACTTTAATAATTCAATTGAGTGTATTTTCTCAAGCTGTTTTTCCAAATTGACTCGAGTGTTATTTTATTATAATGCTCGGTTCAGACTGGGTATTATAAAATACAGGATTGGATGCTGTGGAGCTCAAGAGACGAGCTAGATGGCGAGACGTATTACACATACTTGAAGTATATTTCGTTGTGCAATATAAACTGTATAGTCAGCTTTTGTGGGGACAAGTTAATATGACTGTCCAGTATTTTGCTATTGAGTGTGTTGTACTCTGATGATGTAAATGTATAAACTGATATAGTTCTTTTTGTGTAAAGATCAATCATTATCAATTATATATTGTTGCACTGCGATTGTGAGATTCTGTTATTGTTTACTTCCTTCTTTCTTCTATCTTCTTTCTTTTCCCTCAGCAATCTATCTTTTCCAGCACTCGATTGTTCGACATATTATACGGTGTCGTATTTGTGTCGATTTTTCGAGGGTCGTGAAGGGCGGGTCGTCACATGTGGTATCAGAACTTAGGTTGGCGATAACCTAGGCTTTGGTGGAGGAATTACTCATTAGAGATAGATTCAGTAGTACTTTAGAATGAGTTTAGGTGTAATAATAGATATGAGAGCGTAATTTTTAGTGAATTTAAAACCGTTTTTATATTGTGTTGACTTATCGGTTGAGTGTTTATGAATTCTGGTCAGTACGGGAAGTACAGCCGTATTATAGGGGTTTCTAAACATTTAAATAGGATAAACCAACATAGTACTATTTTAAAATGGGTGAATGAAATAATTTTATCCAAAATTGTATTTGATATAAAGAAATAATGAAATTATTATATTTATTTGATGTTTGGTTGTTAATATTATAATGAAATAAGAATTTAAAATTTGAAATGGTCTATATTTATAACCAAATAAAATTGTATCAGTGTGAAATAATATGATGGAACCTAACCAAAATTTGATTTAAACCAGAATTTAAATCCTTGAAATTTTGGGAAATGTTTTTAAATGAATTTGAACAAAAGTTTGGGAATTTTAAATCTTGGAAATTTTTGAAATGTTTTCCAAAGTGTTTGAAGGAAATAATGGATTATTATTTTAGGAAATATTTTTTAATAGTAACTTTTTTTGAAATAAATTTGGGAAGTAAGGAAGCACTGAACTCACTTCAGTCGTTGGAAAATAATTCTAGTGATGATGGCTACATCATCAGTATTCATTTTCGAGTTTCTAGGTGATGGATGCCGCCCTGATGATTGGTTATGATGTTCGTTTGGACTTGTTTGATAAACAAGTTTGTTTTTGAAATTTCAAAAGGAAAATTGTTTGGTAAAGCCAAGTTGTTTCGGAAATCCAGAGGTTTGGTTTAATATACCAAGTGGGTATGTGTTATTTATGATTCAAAGTAATTTGGAATACCGGGTAGCTGAATTCTGGAAATTCTATTTAAATAATGTGAAAGGTTATGACGAATCAACTATTGAACATATAATGTGAAGTTGATATAAATAAGAAAGGAAAATGGAAATTTTAACCCTGGAATTTAAATTTAACTTGAGTAGACCAAAGTGAATAAGATACATTGAAATTTAACATAAGATAAGTTAAATTAAATTAAATTTGGATTTGGATTAAATTGGATGTTAAATGGGAAGGTAGGATAAGTGAATAAGCATAAATATAATTATGGAATGGGAGATTGAATAATAAATCAAGATGAAGATGGTTTGGTAGTATGGCAGAAAGGATTGGGAAATTTATATTTAAAATCGTACATGGACTCAAGTGAGCAATATAAGATTTTAAGTAAATAAGTTTTTGAACTTATAAATGGGGAAATAAAAGTTTAAATTGGATTGAAAAATAAAATTGGATCGAATTGAATTTAACTTAAATTAAATGAAATTGAGTTGAATTTGGTTTGAATTGAAATCAAAACAGTTGAATTATAAGTAATATTGAATTAAATTAAATTCTTATTTAAATTAGTAAAAGAAGAAATGGTATGAATTTAAGTTGGTTAAATAAAATTTAGCGGAGCTTGAGTAAAATTGAAAAGTAAAATAAAACCCAAAATAAATTTGTTTGATATTTTGGCAAATGAAATAAAAATCAAATGTTGATTTAAGATTTGGAAGTGAACTAATTAGATAACTAACTAGTTAATGAAATCTGAAATGGAACCTAATGAGATTAAATAGAAGTTGAATTACGAGTTAATGGTGGAGTTTGGAATTAAAGCTTGGGTTATAAATAGAATTCGACATATATTGTAAACGAATTAAATATGATGGAAATATTGTCGAATGATATGAAGTTGGATTAAAATAGAAATGGTTTGAGCTACAAATAAATCCAGTTTGGGTATAAATAATTGAAATGGCAAGGTTATTAATAAAATAAATTCAGAATTGAATTGAGAAGGTGAATTAAAATTTAAAATGGATTGAGTGAGTAAACTAATTGAATTAAAATTAGTAAACGGATTGGAATTTGATTGGATGAGAATCAAATTAAATAGAAATAGAATTGATACAAGAAGAAATGGAATTGTTATGGAGTTGAAATAACTTAAGCAAATTGTGAAATGATTATTGTCGAGCTTTATGAAATGGTCTTGAATGAAACCTGTTTGGATAATGAAATTGAAATGCAAGTGAATAAATTCAAAATTATTAATATAATGAAAATGAGAATGTATGGGTTGTGAATAATTTAGAATGGAATGAAATTAATATAAAATTGAGTTGGAATTAATTTAAAATGGTTATAAGCTTAAGTAATTGTTATTTGCATGAATAACATCAAATTTGCATAGAAAGTTAGTCATTTTGTCATAAACAAAGTAAATGAATTAAAAGAAGTGAATAAAATTGGTTTTTGAATCAATTGGAATAAGCATTGGTTTGTTTAAAATTAAAAATGAATTGAATATAGTGAACTTGGTTGTAAACCATTTCGAGTGGAATAAAATGATATGAAAAATCCATAGAAAGGAATTAAATTAGTGTTGAAGCTTTTTAATTGTCGTGAATATGTAATTGACATTTGGGTGTGAAGTTTATATCTTTGGCCAGATGAGTAAGTGAAATGTTGTTAAAATTTCATGGTTTTGGAAACTTATATGTTTGTTTGAGTAAGTACAGGAGCATGAGGCTATTGGATAGAGTTTGGTTTGTGTAGATGCATAATAAATAAGCCGCTCGCTTAAAAATCCTAAATAAAAGGTACGCTTACGCAATAAATAAAGAAATGATAATATATCGCTATATATTTGTTTTCCGACCATGTGGGTCGATGTATATATTTTTATCATATTTGTGATATTGTAAAACGCTCTCCGTACAAAGGAGACGCTGTCAAAAAATTTCGAAAATTTTGGGTGTTAGAAAATTTTTAGAAATTTTGGATAACTAGAAAATTGATTTTTGGAACAATGTTAGAAATCAAAGTTTTGAGTTAGAAATGAAAGCTAATGGTTTTGGATTAAACTAAAGGGTTTTGAGAAGTGAATGTAAGTTTTAATTAAGTGGATTGTGGGTAAGGTAATGGGTTTTGGGAGAGTATTTTTCCTACCTTAGAAAATTTCTAGGACGAAATTTTTATAAGGGGAGAGGAATGTAACGACCCGAAATTTTGGTCGTTAGATTTTGAACATTTAATTTATTTTAAATTTTGAATGTGGATTGTTTATTGATTTCGAGTACGAAGATTATGGTTGAATCAAAAAAATTAGTTATAATTTCAAATACGGCAATTTAATAGGATTTGGATAAATAGTGATTTGATATTTGAAATTAGGATAATATGTGAATCCAAAAATAGATGTATATGAAAATGATTCCTAAAATTGATTTAAATCTTATTTTGATCTCAATTATAATATTGGACTTTTGGAGGGAATCAAAAGTCGACAAATTAAAACTGGAATTTATATTAATTTAATAATGGAATTTAGTATATAGTAAAAATGTAAATAACCAGATTTTGATTTAAATTGAATCGGGATGATTTCTAATGTGAATTTAAATTCTATATGATTTATAATTAAGTTAGTAGTTTAAAAGTGAATTTTTAAACGATTTCGACAATTTTGAAATCGCTTGATTTACAATCGACGAGTTAAAATAGCCTTCCGGAGTACAGTCTCGAAATTCGACGAAACCAGTTCCATTGGATCTGTAATAGTGTGCTATTATCGGATTTCAAGTTTCGTATCTTTTGGAAATACTATTTGTTTGTACGGGTGAGAAACACATTGAAATTAAAATCAAAATTTAATATTTTAAATCGATTTAAAAGCTAACTTCCATATACGTGCAAATTAGCCTCCGAAACATGTTCCATTGTGTTCGGAATACGGGTAAACATTATAAACGCCTGGCGGCACGGGTGCTTTGGAGTTCGTTTGAAAAAGCTTATTAAAATTGAAATAATATTAATAAACGTTTATATAAGCTCGTTTTCTGCGAACCCTAGTTCTTGTTCTAGGCGCCAGCGAAAATATTTCAATGGCCGAAAAGCATTGAATTTCATCTCCAATTTTGATCAACCCATCACCTAATGGCGATATCTTCCAACTACAAAGATGAAGAGCTCATCGATTTCTTCAAGTTGAACGGCTATGATCGATATTTGAGCTCCGGTTTGTCGGCAAATCGAGTTTGAAGGGTACACGTCCGTGCTTAGATTCTGGAGCCTAGGAATAACCGAGCCTCGTGTGGTCCTAGGCGTTGGTGGAGCTCGAGTTTTGGCGCTTTTCTGGGCATGGGTGGATCGACTTCTAGTCGTTGATAGGGGACACGGCCATTAGGGTTGTCGTGAGTTTTGGGTTGGATGAGCGCATACGAAATCGCGTGAGGAAGATATTTTATCTGCCTGATTTCTTTTGATTGATCGACAGATTTTATTTTGGTAAATAAAAAAAGAAAAAAAGAATTTGTTTTAAATTATATTCAAACTTCATAAAACCATAACTTTTGCATGCATGGTCAAATTCCAACGAAACTGGCAGCACCAGAATCACAGCGACGGGATCTACGCTACAATGTAGATTTGGAGGCGTTTGGAGCAAGCACGAATTTTAGAATAAACCAAACGGGCTCGATTCAATTTAAAATTGGAACGCTCGGCGTTTTAAACTCAAGGTGGGTTGATCTCACTCACATCTGGATTTCCATAATTAAATAGTTAAAATTTAAATGATTGATTGATTGATTGAATGTGCTTATTATTATCAGTCTAGATGTGATATTATATACAGTAGTATATATATACACATATTGGAGTGATTGATATTCTCGTATTATATAGCGGATGAGACCCTATGCACCCCGCATAATAGCGGATGACCCTTTATAACGCGATGTCCCCCTCGAAGTGGGATTTGGTATTTTATTTGTTGTGCTAACATCTTTGAATGCTGGAAAATAGGTTGGAGGGATCCAACTGGATTCCTTAAATGTTAGAATTATTTTCATAATCAGCGATATGTTATTTGATATCCTGTGATAGATTACATGGGAATCTAAGTTAGTCTGTGCTATGGTTTGGATGAATATATTTTGGTATTTTAAAATATAGAAATATAATGAATTGGGTTCTTAAAGGAAATGAAAAGAGAATTTTTGGAACAAAGAATGAAATTGATGTTTCAGTTTTAAATAAGGACTTTAAATCATAGTAAAGGGTGAATTTGGTGTTAATGGATTTTGGAATTGATTTTGGATAAATCAAGAGATAAATTTTAAAGGGAATTTAACTCAGGAAATCGGTTTGAAATCGATTAAGTTTTTTGGAAACTATGATTTAAAGGATAATGAAAATGGAAATTTATAACTAGGTTTATAAATAAAGAGAAATATTTATCAGTGGATAAACTTGAAAGTATAAATTCACGGTGGGAATTTATAAGGAGATGGGAAATGTGTTTTAAAAATAAAAAGTGGTATTATTTTTAAAATGTTGAAAGAAATTTATGGGATTGGGATGTAAATTAAATTGTGATAATCGAGCAGGCTTTATGATGGATTAGATGGGCTATATTGAAATGGAAAGTGTATTTTCCCTGTAAAGCCAAGTATATTTTCAACAGAGATTTTTATGTATAAGTTGGAAGTTTTAAAGTTGTTTTAAAAAGAATGTTTTAGAGAAATTATTATTTAATTATTTTAATATTTTCAAATAAATATTTACTATGTTAATTATAGAAGTGATTATTTTAAAGGTTTAACTAGTATTATTATTTAAAAGAGATAAAATATTACTTTATATAATAATTTTATTTTTAAGTGGTTTTGGCTAAAGTTTTACTTGGAAATTATTATAGAATTTCAAAACTATTGTTTGAATAAGGTGACTTAAGTAGTTTTATTTAAAATGATTTAAGTATATATTTTTGGGTAAAGTGATTTAAATTATCGTAATCTAATTTTTATAAGACTTGGTGTTTTTTAGTGAAAATAAAACAATTGATTGAATTGATTGTTTATTTGATAGTTAAATAACTGACAATCAAATCTGGACCCAAATATGACTTTGGAAATATCTAGGAGGAGTACGAGAATTATATGGTACAGTTAATGTTTGAGGTGCTATACTGTAGGTTTAAACTTATTCATTCTTCTAGGACGTTTATAAGGAAATCTGTCAACTAACGGTTAGGAGATGAACTCAAATCTTATTTTCGTCTATGTATTTCCTAAAGAACCGGGGTTGATTTTTTTGGGAAATAGCGAACGTTGTTTCGAAGAGACTGGGATCGGATTTGTCATCCGAAAACCACTTCGATCCAATGAGTACGTTTTCGTGATGAAGACAAGAGCTCGGATTCGAAGATGGAGCAGTGAAGTGCAAGGGCTTATCGCTACTAATCCTGAGCGTGATTCCAAAATGAATGTAGTAGGAGTAGTGCCTTCAGTTTCGTTCGGACCCGGAATGGACTTGTATGGATGAATGCTATCAGAACATCGTTAGGAGCACGATGAGCATTCTTAGTGAATGTGTTTCTAAAAAGGTAACACTTAGCCTCGAGCCTCATCAACCGGGAATGACTGAAAAGCAGGGGATATGCGGCAAGGCTAAGTGGGTTGCACCCAATTAGGATAAGGTCATCCTTGTCTAGATGTCCCTTTATTTGGATGTGTGGGCGGTTGCTGATCCCAACCGCGAGATGATCTTATTTGGATTATCCAGTAAGGGGTAGCTCCGGTCTTGTGTTGTAGAGGATCAAGAGGGGTCCTTTGTATGCTGAGCTAGGCCAGGTACCGTGAAAAGTGGTACCCCGGTGCCTAGTCATTAGCTGGATATCCATTCTCCCTACGCGCCCTTTACGGTTTTGATTGTAGTGCCTAGTATTGCTGGATTTAATGAATGTAACCATTTCGGCTATTTGAATAAGTATTTGTACTTATACACTATTATAATATTAGAGGATTTTGATAAGAAATGTTTTGTTTATCGTAAGTTAAAACCCGACATGTTTATTTTTGGCGTGGTCTTATGAGATACCTTTGAATTTCAAAGGATTTGAAACTTTATTAATTCAATTAAGTGTATTTTCTCACGCTGGTTTTCCAGACTGACTCGGGTGTTATTTTATTATAATGCTCGAGCAGATCGAGTATTATAAAATACAGCATAGGATGCTGTGGAACTCAAAAGACGAGCTAGATGGAGAGACGTATCACACGTACTTGAAGTATATTACGCTGTGTATTATAAGCTGTATAGTCAGCTTTTGTGGGGACAAGTTAATATAACTTTCCAGTATTTTTCTATTGAGTGTGTTGTACTCTGATGATGTAAATGTATAAACTGATACAGTTCTTTTTGTGTAAAGACCCGTCATTATCTATTATATATTGTTCCGCTGCGATTGTGAGATTCTGTTATTGTTTAGTTCCTTCTTTCTTCTATCTTCTTTCTTTTTCCTCGACAATCTGTCTTTTCTAGCACTCGATCGTTCGACATATTATAAAGTGGCGTATTTGTGTCGATTTTTTGAGGGTCGTGAAGGGCGGCTCATCACAATATATATATAATGTTTTGTTCAGTTATATTCAAATATGTATCACAGGGAAACTTTGGACATTCCCACTTATTAGTTGTATCTTCTTACTACTGTATAAGATGCAATGCCAATCAATCTTATCTATACTACTTCATATAATGCACTAAAAATGCTTTTATACTTCAAATATTTCAAGCGGTTGACACTAATTCAAGCTAAAACTTTAGCACCTAGCAAGTACATAAGACCAGGAAAATATAGTTGGACATTATGCCTCATGTTTAGTAGCTTTATATTCATATGAAACTTTGCAGCAGTTACCTATCTACTAATTTAGGTCATACAACTGAAGGGAAAGTACATCAATTCCTATATCAAGTTTCATACACACATCTTTGTACTTTTTATTGCTGTGGTATCTTATGGGATAGGAAAAAATTTGCTACTAATTATTTGACCTGTGTGGTCTCAGATGGGTTGACCTACATATAGAACAGTAATATTTTTCTGTATTTTATTAATATATCAATATTTTTCTTTTTCGAGAAGAACTTACATTTTTACAATAAAGTTTGTTTGAATTTTAGGCTAACTTTGGAACTAAGTCTATCATTCTACTTTCAAATTCCTTTGCTATTGCTTTTCTTGGTATCCAGTATTGTGAAAACTATTGACTTTACACCTTATGTTTGACATCCATATCGACTATTGTATCCAATATTCAATTTTGGACAGAAATTGTCAGCATAGTATTATTTAGATTTATACATGATCTCTAGCTTATTATGATATATACACACACATAGATCAAAGTACTTTTCTCCCCTCTTTTGAGCTTATTTTGCATGTTTTTGAATTTCCCCCTTTACTTACATTTATACACATGGTAAACTAAACAAATATTGTTCTTCAATAAAACTAACTCATATTTTACAACATTCATTTTTGATCCTCTTTAATTCTCATTTCATTCATTGATTGTTTGCAATGATCTAAGAATGATTTTCATAGATTGAACATCAGTTGGTCGACACTGAGTAGCAATAGGATCATATGACTTTTATTTCTCGATCAATTTTAAGAATGGGAATTTAATAATTCAAACAATTATATTCCTCATTTCTTTCCAGGTGGTTTATTCTTTCATTTTCTCCCATTATATCCAAATCTAATTTTGTTCATAGAACTAAACAAATGGTAAACTAAAGGGTATGCAGCGGCCAGAAATGGGTCTGAAGCATTATAGCGGGACCGAGTGATGATTGAATGGTCGAAGTATGGCTGAGGACTGGAGCATTGTTAAGTTACTGAGGTGTGTATAAATTGTAAGCTGATGATGATGAGTTGGATCCAAAGTTTGGTGGTGACAGAAGCTATTGAGTTGCTATGCAGACTGAACTACTGGTGCGCAAGCTAAACCGGTAATGCAATTGCTGCTGCAGAAGAGGTGAGGTAGTGATGACAAGTTCGCAGCCGGAAGGAGTCATCACTGGAAATATAAAGACATGCACACTGAGAGAAGGCAAGATGCCACAGCTTAATAAATGAATAATAGAATTATTGTTCCTAGAGAAGGACACATGCTGCTGGCCTGAGGATGCTTCGTCAATGAATAATTATTGATTTTTGTAAGGAAGTGATGTTAAATTTTCATTTGTGAACTCAAAACTTTCCAGAATAAATTATTAAGCATGTGAATATTATTATGAGTGCAAGTAAATGTATTTTGTTTTTGGCTTGCATTGTTTCTATATTTTCCACTTTGTATTTGTGAATATGAATATAATTAAAGTGTTCTTACTCATCTTTACATCAACTTTATATTCAAGGTTGGGTTAAACTGGTCAAGATAGTCTAAGTTTGCGCCATGACCATAACATATTAACAGTGAAGGGGTACGCAAAATATAGGTTGAGCAATTTCTTATTGTCATTAGGCACAACACACATCTGCTGCTATACATTAAAGGGATAATTTATCTTTGACTGCCCTGTTGTTAGTCAAAACTTTGTTGGCACATATAGCCATTTTTGAACTATTGATTTTGTCCCGTGCTAGTCTAAACCCAACCTTTGTGTACATAATTTGACTGCCATATTGTTAGTCTTATTGGCCGTTTTCATTTGTAGCTTGAAAGTTTGAGTCCTTGCAACACAGGAGTAAATAAAATTGTAGATAGAGGAAGAAACGTTGGAAAAGGTAAAATTATTCAACACTCTCAAGTAAAATATTTACAACAATATGTTTTGAAAGAACATAAACTTCGTCAGACAATTCCTAAGACTTTATGATTGTAATCAAATGCTCTCTCTAAGCAATTCCAAAAATCTTAGTCTAAATCAAAACACAGAAAATAACTGCAAAACATTACAGCAAACTTAAAACACATAAAAGAATAATTACATACTTAAACTCTTTCTTCAGTACCTATATGAGATTTCTTGCAGTATTCAATTGCTCACTGTATAGATTTCTCCATTTCAAAGTTCCCACTACCGCTCTTATTAATCATAAATATCCCATTGGAAAGCACTACTTGAAACTGAAGAAGAGGACGACGAAGAACTAGATGATATTTCAGATGAAGATTTCTTCTTGCATCCTCTCCCTTTTAATCACTTTTATGGGAAAATTTTATAATTTTGCAATTGAAAAAAAATGCAAGCGGCAAATGATACCACATATTCAAAATTTCTAATTCAAATTGGAGATGGTACCGAACCTTCAAGCAGTGAAGAAATGATTCAAGTATGGTCATAACATCAAAAAATGATGTTAATCCACTATCAAAGTTGATAGATACAAATTTTCCCAACTTAACAAAAAATGCATTCGACAAAGAGTACATAGTTAATAGAGCATTAATTACTAAAAAATACCAAATATATCTTGCAAGTCAAGTTTTTATCATTAGTGGAGGTATATTTTTTACATTTATCTTTTATGCACTAAAAACTTGACATGCAAGATAAACAATATGATTCCATTAATGATTAATAGCTTAGAACAGAATAAAAGCAGCACTGCTGATTTACATGGTTAAAGAACGCTAAAATACATTGACAAATAATGATGGAAACAATGTCAGATTAAGTCACGAACACTTCATTGCTTTAAAAGTTTCCACTTGGATCTTTCATAGACATTTGTAGTCATAAACACTACCAACGACTCCAATGGGATCTTTAAGTGATCGTCCCAAACTGGCTATAATTATAATTTAGTTGAAGCCACTTTTCAAATTCCAAAATATAAACATGGTTGTATATTAGAGTCAATTTTCAAATTTGAAATTTCCAAAAATCACGGTGGAAATCCTGCTCATTAATTTCTCGCTATTAATAGAATTGTGAAGTGATGATGTATTTAAATACATTTTTTCTCATATCCTACATTAGCTAAAAGAACATATGCATGTAAAAGTTCAAGTATTATTTCCATTTCTAGTAGTATAAAATAAACTAAAATAAAAGAAAAGAATGCTAAAATTATTAATGCTTACAAGTTATTGGCTCTATGAATGTTCTTCAGTTGTCTCACTCTTCTTGATCGTTGCTTTAGGTTTTATACTGGCAGTGGTACTATCAAATCTAATTCATTAGGTGCAAATATAAATGAATGCTCGTTGTGGTTAAATGCAAGCCCAACTGGGCGTGCATATATACTCGTTCATATAAGGCTTATTTCATTAATTTACATTCTTTACTTACATAAGTTATATCCATTTCAATTATTTGGATCATAAATAAATTCATTATTTAAGTATTGTACACATTTTATTTCAGTTTACTTCACATCTACTATTTAGTTTGATTTCCCTTTTTTTCATTTCCCATCATTTACTGTTCTTCTTCATTTGTTCACATAATGCTTGTTTAATACTTGGCATTTATAACTTACAAAAAAATTCATTTTCCATTCATTTTTACAATACCAATTTCTTTTCATTACCTTACATTCATTGCTTACATAAGTTATTTTCATTTCAATTATTTAAAGTATTCATTACCATTTAAGTCTCTTTACAAATTTAATTCTCCATTAATAGATTATTTCCTTTTCACATTTATTCTTCCATATATAGTATTGCTGAATATAAATCCATTTCTAAATCATTTAATGTTTTCTAAAGTTATAATCATTCAATTAATATAATACTCATTTTAATTATGAATGGCTTCAATATTAATTTATGTTTATAATTATTTACTTACAGTATTCATCTTTTACTATTCGGTCTGATTATAAATAGCTTAAAATGTTAATTTAAGTTAATAATCGTTACATTATTTACTTCCATTACATTTAATTAGTAGCATTTCAAACTCTTAACTTTAGTTTATAACAATTTATAATATCAGAATTCTTAATTACAGAAGAATTTCCACTGAACACCTTCATTACCTAAGTTTTACATGTATAATATTATATTACATATCCTATTCAACATTAAAACTTTTTTTACATTTTGGTAAATTATGTATATATCTTTTTAGAATACAATAGAATGTTACACAAGTTATCATATATGTGTGTGTGTGTGTGTGTCATTTCCATTTCTTAATTTATAACTGATAACCTTCAATTTCTTTATATTTCATTAATCTCTTAACATCTGATTTCTTATTTCACATCTTAGCAGCTTCCAAACATTCAAGTAGTTAAGATTTTATTTTATTACATTAACTGAAAACTACTAATTATCAAAAGGTTTAAGAACTAACTCCGGGTTATATTTCTAAATCATTTTAAAATTATATATATATATATATATATATATTAATCATTTATAGATCAAATCATATTTAGAAATTTAAAATTAAGGTTTTATTCATCAAAACAGATGTGTAGTAAAACTACTACAGCAGTCTCCCCACTTTGAAACTCGAAAATGAATGTCGATGATGCGTGCACTCATCATCAAAATTATTTTCCAATGGCTGAGAGAGGAGTGCAGAACTTATTTCCTTTAAAAGTTCCCTTTAAAACTTTCTTTCAAATCATCTTGAAATATTCATATCAGAAAATACTTCTAAATATTACTAATATTATATTCCAAAACCCTTTGAAAGAAATTTTAAAAATCTCGAAACTTTAGTTCTAAACTTTCAATTTATATTTACTTTACTTGTAAAATCCTATTTTACAATCAATGTTTATAAAATTTTCTACCTAACAAACAACATATTAGATCCGACTATATCCTTTATAGGAAAAATTATTTCATTACCTTTATTTCAAAATCAATATTGTGTCGGTCTATCCTATTAACTGTTTAGAAATTCCCATCGATGCCATAGCATCGTATGTATCGACCAGAATTTATAAATACTAAACGGAACAAATTAACACAATAAAAAAACTTATATAACACTAACAAATACGCTCTCTCATATATTTATATACACTCAGCGACTCATTCTAGGGTATTACTACCCTATTTAATACGAGTCAGACTCCACAATGCGAAGGTTATCGCTAAACCAAAGCTCCGATACCAACTGTAACGACCTGCTTTTTGGACGGTTTAAACCGACGATAAACCACATACGTTCGACTCAAACCATTCAAAAGGGTAGATTGTTATGGGATAAATAAGAAAAGCAGAGAAAGAAAGAAAACAAATATAGAATCTCACAGCGGAACGATAAATATAATAATTAAATAAACAGTTTATGAAGTTGTTTACAATAACATTAATTAAACCTTTATTATACAGATCAAAGTTACATTAAATAAAAATAATTAATAAATAAATGCAATGGAACAATATGATGGTGTGGAATACATATAATAAGTAATAATAGTACAAAATCTTCGTCTTCATCCTCAATAAAGCAGTCTTCGGTAAACTGAAAAGCTCAGACTAACCTGAGCAAGTTGAAAGGACAAAACAATCGAGTCAGAGCTAAAAGATCTTATGTAAATTAAATCAACGGTAAATGGATATGAGTGTGACAGCGTCAGAGATATTTACGGGGATTGACATCTTCTATCCAGTGTCTAATCGTGAGTGCAATAACTTAAGAGATGCTCAGGATTTTCATCTTCTAAGGATCCATTAAACTATCTTCTATGTAGTACAACACGCTATTATAACGGTGTCTACAGTAAAGTAAAGTTTTAATAGTTTTAAAATAGTTTAAAATAGATTAAAATAGTTTAAGTAGTAAAAATATTTGAAATAAATTAAAATTTGATTTAATTTAGATTTAAAATGATTTAAATAGTTTTAAAATATATTGAATAGATTTAAAATGATTTAAATAGATTTAAAATAGATTAAATAGATTTAAATTATATTAAATAGATTTTTAAATAGATTAAATAAATTTAAATTATGTTAAATAGATTTTTAAATAGATTAAATAAATTTAAAATAGATTAAAATAGGTAAAATAGATTAAATTGGATTAAATAGGCTATAATAGATTCAAATAAATTAAATTAGTATAAATTCATTAAAATAGTTTAATTATTTAAATAGTTTAAATTAGTTTAAAATAGATTTTATCAAACATTTTCAATATCAATTCCAATAAGTACATTTATATTCGACCCTTCAACTTTGAGATTCCAATTTAAATCCTTTGAACAATTCATTAAATCAATTCCAATTTCTGCAAGAATCCTTGGATTATATAAATTTATTCAATTTATATAAATAACTTTCTATTTCAAAATGCCAGTTAACAGAATTCAAAATTTAAAGAATTTAAAAATCATTTAATTTAACCAATCAGGTGTTCATATAAAATTTTCTACCCTATGATCAAGTGATACAGATATTTATCATTTCAATCCGCAATTTAAAATTTTACGGTTATATATCATTTCAAACCGCAATCCCGAATAAATTAAAATCCATAAAATCGCTCTAGTCTATCATTTCAATTCATTACGGTTTTTTTCCTAATCTATAGATCGTTCGGGTATGTGTCATTTCGACCCATAGGGAACTTGCAGTGTTATAACCATATAAAAATACAACATCCAGTCATCCAATATCAATAATCAAACATCCATCACAATCATCATCCAAATCAACCAATAAACATCGATAGATAACCGATTATCATTAACAGGTATTAAATTGACAAATAAATTCAATATTAGATTAAACGATGATTAAATGCAATAAAATTCAAATTTAACTAGAACGACAAAAACGTACCAAATGTCAATCCATTAATTTCTAATCACATCATAAATTTAGTTTAACTAACATAAGATAGTTTAGTAGTCGTGAGTGGGTTAAAACACTCACCTTTGATTTTAAATCGAATTAAAATCCAAGTCAGGCCCAAAATTCAGACAACCTCAAAATTCGTACAAAGCTATTTCATGTTGTTCGAAATTTCAGTACGATTGCAACCGTAGAAACATCGTCCAAATCTGAGCTCGTATGCAATAGTTACGATCATTAGAAGACTATACGATTTATAATATAAATAAATAAAATAATAAAAATAATTAACACGTCACCTGCCAATCACACACGTCTAGAACCCTAGCGCTACACTGTTCATCGCAATTCAACTCTAATACCAAACGAAACCTTCCCAGCTACTGGCCTTTGGCCAAATTTCGACGCCCATCCACGTGTCTACGACATGATCAGGGGCCACCGTTGGCCTCACCATACAAGGCCGCTCCCAACCTTGGCCGCGGCTCCACCTGTGATCATTCCCACGTCCATCGACCACCGCCGCTAATAGCATCAATTTCTGGTGAAGTTGAGCATCTCTGAGATGAGTGGCTACTTCCCCGAGACCTGTTTCACATCTCTTCCCAACGTTGCCTCCCGATCGTCGATCGGACGACGATTCACTGTTAGATCGCCCAAACTTCATACCGACGGTAGAAATAAATTCAATGATTTTAGGACAAAAAAGTGATTCGATTCGAGAAATGAATTGTACCATTGGATTATCGAGAGCTTCGAAACGGTATATAACTTGATATGGTTTGAAGGAGTTGAAATTTTGAATTTGATTTGGTGGTTGAAATTTAGGGTTTGAATATAAATTGGGTTTCTGACATTTGAGATAGAGAGAAGGAATAGCCAGATAGAACTGTATGTATAGGAATAAGAAATAGAGAGGTTGCTAGGGTTAGAACAGAACAATATATACTAATGAAGCCCGATAAGAAATGAATGATACCCGAATTGATTTGAAACGACAAATACGACCCGAAAAGCCCGTTCTGCTTCCAGAACGAAAACAAGTCATCTCATATATCAAAATAGATGTTTTTCGATATTTTTAAATCCAATGAGATAGGCTTCAAGTCCTAATTCAATCGTATGAAAATGTTAGCTATAAAATCAGCTTATTTCAAATTGATTTCTAAGCGTTTTAAGTCCGTATAATCGAACGACAAGTTTGATCGCTACGAAACTTGAAACCTTACAATAATTCACCGTTACAGATCCGATGAAACTGGTTTCGTCGAAATCCGAGTCAGTGGCCAAATGGCTATTTTCATGTTAATTGAATAAATTATTATTAAATTGATTAAATCACTTTTTAATTTCACTTTTAATAACTAACACTTTTTATCATTACTTGGACATTTACCATGTTTTAAACAAATTCACATATCAATTTTGTGTTAACTATTACACTAACTTTATCCAATTTTAACTATAATTAAATCTAATTAATTATGATTTAATTCCAATTAATTGATTTAATTTTGATTAATTGATTTAATTTGATTTAAATCTTTTTATTCAATCAATTTATTATTTATAGACATAATCAACATTTGTTCATATTTTTTTGCACTCATATTCTACAATTACCATCTTTTACCATATTAGTAGCCATATTTCAATTACATTGAGTTTTTTTAAATTTCATTATGATTTAAATCCCAATAAATAATTTATCCTTGTTTCACCCTTTTATTACATCAATTATTTCTTTGTGAATGTAATTAACATTTCTATACATTTTATTACATTTACCTTTTACAGTTATCGTCTTAACTCATTTTACGTAACATTTTTAATTTCATTTAATTTTAACTAATTAAATAAATTGGTAACAAATAAAAATTATCAGCATTTCCACATTAAATAACATCGTAAGTTTATTATTTACAAACAAATGGTATAACAACTTACACTATAATAATTCTATCCAATTCAAATTTTTACACATTATTTCATTAATTAATCAACATTTAAATTATCAATTACTCTTTATATCCAATTATCAATTAATACACACATTATTACAATCAATTTACAATCTATAGCTAATTATAACTTTATAACCAATTTAAAGCAGTTATTGATTACCTTAAATTAATACTATTACATTTCATTCCAGTTATATTCTTATTATTAAATCAAATTTTTTTATTTCTTCCTAAATTAAATCAAAAATCTTATTAAATTAACTATTTTTAATTATCGAAAATTACGAGTCGTCATGTTTAAAACTCCATCATCCATCGTACGGTAACGTGACTTGAAATTACTTGACAAATGCATTAGTAGCATTGTCGTACAGTTGTTATCATCAAAACACTAAGTCATGCTTTCTAATATTCTCCCCTTTTTTGATGATGACAGTTATATAACTTTTTAAAATAATATTATATACTTTCTCTCCATGAATTATATATTTTCTCCATCAACATGCCTAATTTTCTCCCTTTTGTCGTTAACAAAAAGGTTGAAAATCTGTAATTATTAGCCATTTTTTTAAAACAGTAACAAAATGTAAAGAGTATTGGCTACAGTTTGGTTACAAAAAATGATTCAAAACAATATGAAACGTAGTTGTACCTTTTAAAAAAAATTGTTGCCTTCCAAAAAACAATTTTATTTTCCTTGAAATAATTTTACACATTGTATTTTAGTACCTTTGAAATCAATGTGTTATATAAAAAGAGTACCTTATTTGTAATTTTCAAAAATATTCCTTTTTGATACTCTAATAAAAATACCTGCCCCAAACTATTAAAAAAATGAATTAGATATGCAGAATTGCTGCAGTCCCATTATCTATAAATTCTCGTTCTCCATCATATGTACGGATCGAAATCCATTTCATTTTCTTTGGTACCTTAAAAAAATTCTAAGTTTTGGTACCCATTTCCTATGTTAGGGTTCGGGGTTAGATCAAAGGTAACCATAACCAAGAGCGTTTGAGTGGACCGTTGAAAATAAAATTTTCATTATTAACTACTATTTCAAAATAACCATTAATGTACTTTTCTTCGTTTTTGTGATTGGAACTTAAATACTTAGATAATTTTTATTCATATTTCCTGTCAATAATTTTGTACTTCGAGAAATATTATAAACATATTGGTCATATTAGTACTTGAATTTCTATAGAAACTGGTTTTAGACTTTACTCTAAATCTAGTTCTAGAACTAGCATTTTTACTATACATGAAAGCGTATCTAATGTTATTCCTATGATCAGCTTTATTATATTCTAAACTATTTTTATTATTCAAAATTCTAGAATTTGATAAAATTGAATTTATACTATTTTGACCTTTGTTAAATTTTATGATTTTTTTCATTAAGCTCGTCGAATTTAATTTTATATTCACACTTATCTTTTTTTAAAACTCAATTCTCTTCTTTGAAGTATCAGTTTCTTTAACCAATTCAAAATTCACATCTTTTAAAGCGCGGTTCTTTTTTACAAGAGATGAAATTTGAGTATTTGAATCGTTTAAATAAATTTGCAATATGTAATTTTGATTACATAAATTAGCTACTTATAAATCCTTTTCATTTAAAAAACCAATGAGTGTCAAAACACTAATTTTTTTTAATTTAGAATTTTTAGTTTCTAAACTATGTTTTTCATTTTCTGGTTTTGAAATCTTGATTTCACAAGCTTTCATTTTTTCTAACATGACCAAATTAAGTTTTGATACTTTGTCAAAATTATCACATAATTCATCGTTATTACTAGATAATTGATCATATGAATCATAACGTACCTTATTGTAGTTAATAGTTGCTTTAGCAATAGCGTTGCTCTTTTCTTGCTGATAGTGTTTCGACTGGATCTTGTTCTGGCCATTGTTCTTGGATGTTGTTACGATCATTAGAACACCATGCTCTGATACCACTTGTTAGTCGCTATGCACTGGATCGTTGATAGCCAAAAATATAGATACAAAATTGACGTGCAGTAATCACGCAGTAGTAGTATAAATATAATAGCAGCGCGAATAAATCGAAAAGTAAAGCAAGAAGCAATCACAACAAAGTTTTCATACTGGTTAGGACCTCCAGTCCTACGTCCAGTCTTAGACTTCTTGAATTTAACTATCACCCTTACTTCGTTCGAAGGAATAGGCACCTGAGCAGTAGAACATGATTTCAGTACACTTACCCGAGCAGCCGAACGGGACTTTAGTATTTTTCTTTTATAAAGAAATAACTTGACTATATATTGTGCCAATACATTGAGTAGTCAAACTGGAGTACAAATTCTATAACCGGTAAAAATGATGCAGAACGAGTGTGCAGAGGTTAGGAGGTGAATTAAGACCATACTTAAATATTGAGAAGTGAAAGAGTGTTGGTCTAAATTTTCTTTTGAAATAAATATTGAATTTTGAGTGTTTGTAAGCAATATGAGAATAGTATTAGAGAGTAGGATTGTGTGTTTTCTTTGGGTATGGTGGGAGGTTCATATAGAAGCGATAGGGAGCCATTAAATAGTTGCAATCCTGTAGAATATTTTCATTAGAAAAGATGCATCCGTTGAAAGTTTGCAATTTGTTGAAAAGGCACTTAAATGGACACTTGAACAGTTCATTTGAAATGTTGTACTAAATAGCCGTAAAATTTTAATCAAAATGTCGTCTAGCAGAGTTAGTAAGCAAGGCATCTCTTCGCTGGGTGACCAGGGATCATATCCTAGCATATCCAATTTTTATCATTTAATTCTGTTCTATTCTGAATAATAAAGCAGGACAACTAAAGTTTCTTGAAAGTTGTCATAGCGTGGTTGGTTAGTTGATGCGTTTCTTTGCAAACAAGTAGGGTTTGAATCTTATCTCTATGGTTTTTTGTGAACATTCAGTCATACGTGTCATGTAAAGCTTCCTTTAAAACAAAACGTGTTTGGCATGTTGGTAAAAGTGCATCCTTCCTTGATTGTTAACTTAGGCTCAAATCCCATTACCCATTTTTTTTCCTTTCTTTCTTCAAGCTTGTTTAAACTCCATCATCCATCGTATGGTAACGTGACCTAAAATTACTTAACAAATGCATTAGCAGCATTGTCGTACAGTTGTTAGTATCAAAACACTAAATCGTGTTTCAACATATATAACATATCAAATCCTCATGGCATTTGAACCCATTTACACTTTTTTAACCTTAAAATAGAATCAAACTATTTACAAACATACTTGTTTAAATCAAACATGGCATATAATCAAAGCATATCATCATTCCAATCACTTAGACGGTTTTAAACTTGATATCCTAATCAAAATGTTTCTTAAGACATATATGAGATGGTGTAGATTATTATTCACCTTGTTTGGATAAGGAACTTGAGCTTTGATCTTTCTTAATTCTTAATCCTTAACTTCTAGTTGATTTTGATTCCCATTTCTCCAAGGGTTATGGCCGGCCTTGAAGCTCCTTGTTTATGTTTTTATTTTGTGGAAAACATGAATGAGAATGAGATAGGGGTTTAGGGTTATGGGGTTATGGTATACGGCTATTTTCCATTATACCCTTGCCTTATCCTCTTGAGTGGTTAACTTATAATACCATTTTATAAACCCATTCTTTTGATTTCATTTAGTTCAAATCTCAATCCCCTTATCATTTTATTCTCTGTATTATTCTATTTAGTTTATCTAATTAAATCTCTCGAATAATAATATTTAAAATTAGGATTGTTATAGGCTCCCCCTTAAAAGAATTTCATCCTCGAAATTCAGTAAGGACTAAATACTAATCATAGCAATCATCTACAACATCTCCTAATTAACATACTAGCCTACTAGATGAGAAAACAATCTATATAAAGAAAATATAGATATTACGCTTACAGTAGATCATGATAAGTATCTCTAGTCCCTTCTTCTGTCTCCCAAGTATGGTCCTTCTCATTGTCACTCCATTGAACTTTCACCAACTTGACATTTTTGTTTCTTAACTTCTTCTTATCTCTCGCAATAACCCGAACTGGTTGTTTAACAATAGTTGAATTCGGTTCTACCACCAAATCTTCCAATGCAGTCGAAGGAATAGTAAGTTCAGGATCATGCACATACATACAAAGATGAGATACATGACACATTATGGACACCTACCAAACTTATCGGTACTACTCTGTACGCGAGCTTTTCGATCCACTCTATAACTGGGGACAGTCTAACGTATCCAGTTTCTTTGACTTTTCGAATCGTACCATGTCCTTCATCGGTGATACTTTAATGAAAACTCTATCTTCAACTGAGAACTCTAGACCTTTACGCTTCTTATATGTGTAACTCTTGTAACGAGCCAGATTTTTCGACGGTCAATCTGAAATATTTAAATGGTTTTAAATATTGAATTTGAATTATAGATTGACTTTGAATATGAAGATTTGGGCTCATTTATAAAATATATTCAGAGTTTAAATATAGCAATTTATTGGATAATTTAATTATTGAATTCAATAAATGAATATTGGTTAAATTATTATATCTTGAGTTCTAAGCTCGAAAAAATAATTTAAGGGCTTATAAATTTATATTTATCATAAGGAAGACAATAAAACCTTTTAAATGAAATTTAAAAGTGTTTTTTTCTGTTTTAAAAATATATCGTTTAATTTGACGTTTAAAAATAACCTTCTGAGGCACAGTCTCAAAATTCAATCGGAATTCGACGAAACCAGTTTCATTGAATCCGTAAAAGTATATTATTATCGAATTTCAAATTTTGTAGCATTTGAGATTATCGTTTGGTCAAACACAATATAAATGCATTGAATTTAATATCGAAAATTTAATATAATCATTGGGTCCAAAAAGCTATCTTCTCCAAACGATCGAGTTAGGACTCGAAACCTTTTCCATTCCATTCAAAATGGGGGTATAACATTATAAACACCTAGTGGCTTGTCTCAATAGGGATTCGAAGTTTTGGTTTGCGTAAAACGTGACGTTTTGCAATTTAATAATATAGATTTACTAGTCAAAATTAGGGATGTCATCCTCAAATTGAAACGTACCTGTTTCCTATATCTTCTCAAGCACGCGACCTTTCTTCCTTCTTTTTTTAAAAAGGACCCAACCTTGTCTCCCTGACAAAAAATCGAAAGCCAAAATTAGAAAAAAATGGGAGCAAGTTAAATCGCATCCTCCCTCTTCATCCTCTAGAGAAAAAAAGAAAAGAACCAATGCGTACCTTCTTCTTCTGTTCGATCGAGCTTGGCTTGTTCGCGTCGCTCATGGATTCGACTGTAGGGAAGCATGCACCTATATGATGGAGCTTGAGGCACGATCGAAGAAAATCGTGAGCAAAGGGAAGCATGCATGTGATTTAGGGTTTGCGGTGGCTGGTGGTGTTCATATGCGAGGGATAGGGTGTCATTATTTTTCCTAGCTCGAGGTGGTGACCTGGAAGTTCGAAGGTGGGGTAATGGTATGGGTTCTCGGCAGTGGAAGTCGCGAGCTTGCTCACGTGGGATAAAAGGGATTCGAGTGTAGGGAGAAGCCAGACGCGAGTTGCTTCTAGTTGGCGAGCGACGGTCGTTGGTGAAGCCTAGGGCAGTGGGCAATGTCAAGGCAGTGAAGGTGAGGGTATATTAATTAGTTGTTAAAATACAAATTTAAAATTCCAATAACCTATAGATTTACCAATCAGTGGCATTGGATTCGAAATGACATAGGATACAAAATAAATTTCTTTGCGCTCGTAGCCGGTTTGGATTTTAGAAAGTCAAAATTTTGGGTGTTCGGCAAATAGAAATCAAGGTGAGTAAAAACTCACTCATTTGGATTACTGCTGTAATATTAGAAATGTTAAAATCATTTATTGATTTATTAGATGAATGGATAATTATTATTATCACTTGATGTAATATATATATATATATATATATATATATATTAGTATTTGGATTGGTACTCCCGCATACTATAGCGGATGAGACACTATGCACCCCACATAATAGTGGATGACCATATATACCGCGATATCCCCATCGAAGTGGGATTTGTATTATTTTATGTTGTATTAACATCTGTAGATGCAGGAAAAACAAGTTGGAGGGATCCAACTGGATTCCTCAAATATATTGTTTATTTTGCATGTATAATGATATATGATTTGTGCAGGATAATCTATTATAGATTATTGTAATGATTTGGAATTATTGGATGCTATTGTGGCACTGGCCTGAAATTCGTTAATTTAAAAACTATAAATTTATATTTTAAAATTTGTGGAATTGAAGTGAATTTGATAATAAAAATATAAATATTGGAATTGGAGTTATTTTAAAGAAATTGAATTAGAGAAAATTATATTTGTGTTGGTTATACTTAACTATTGTGAATTAGTAAATGGAGATTTTTTTTAAACAAAATTTATAAAGGAATTTGTAAATGATATTCGAGAAAATAAAATAAAAAGGAGTTGAAATTGGTATTAAAAATGGATTGGAAAATATAAATTAGATTATAAAGAAATGGACTTGTAAAAAATAAAATTTTATGAATAAGACCATTTTTATGGACAAGAAACATTTAAAGGGGTTATAAACAAATTTATAAACGGTGTTTATAAATAAAGGAAATCGAGATCAAGATGATAAATTGGAAGTATTAAATTCATAGGTCAAATTATATTAGAATATGAAAATAGGGTGAGTAAGATGGTTGATTACTATTTCTGAAAGGTGGAAATTGTTAAGGAAATAGGAATGGAAGCGATGTGATGGAAATCGAGAGAAATTTATAAGTCGGATTGGTTCTTGAGATTTTAAAATATATTTTTGAATTTTAAAAAGTGAGTTAGTTTTAAAGGGAAAATTATATTATTTAAACGGAAAAATAGACACAAGGAAGAAGTTGCAAAAAAAGTAGTCTCAGGGATAAGAAATTTGTTTTTTAGTCTGAGGACACTTTTTAGTGTAAATAGAAAATGATAGTTACATCTATCGTTCTGTGATTTACACTAGAAAGTGTTCTTCATCCTAAAAAGTAAACTTCTTGTCCCTGATACTAAATTTTTCTTCAACTTTTTCCTTGAGCCTAAAACCCTTATTTTAAAACTATGAAGTATTAAACTAGTTAGGTTGAAATACTTGGTAAGTAGATTTTTCAATATGAAGTATTTATTTTAATAAATTCTAACATGAACATATTTTTGAAATAAATTATTAATCTTTAAATACTCATTATATATATATATAAAGTTTTTATAGTAATTGAAAAATCAATTTTTTTTCAAAATTCTCTCAAGATTCGAAAAAGGGGCTTATAAAAGGATATTGAGGAGAGGAAATTATTTGTAATTCTGGAGATTTTTGGGATAAATTACGGAATAATTCTCTGGAACGCTAATATTGAAAGGATTTTGAAAAATAAGACTTGTAATATTTTCCTAATTATAGAAAATAGAAATTTGGAAATATTTCTAAGTGTTGAGATGTTGGAAGTATCCTGTTACGGATTTAAATATTTGAAAAATTGTTTTCAAATGTTGGAAGGAATTGATATATCTTTTAGAGATATTTTGAAAGTAAATATTTTGGGAAAAAATTATATTAAGGCCAGATGATTGCTTATGATGTTTAATTTGATGGTTAGACAATCGACTATCAACAATTGGCCAATTTGGCTAATTATTTCGAAGAGACCGAGATCAGATTTAATTATCTGAAAACTACTTTGATCCGATTTGAACGTTACGAATGAATACCGTAAAAATGATGAAGACGGTGATTCGGTTTGTCTAGACCCAGGACAACTTGTATGGACGAATGCTATCAGAATATCATCATTGGAGGACAATGAGCATTCTAACTAATATTTGTTCTTGAAAGGTAACGCTTAGCCTCGAACCTCATCAACCGGGAATGGCTAAAACAAGGGAAATGCAGCAAGGCTAAGTGGGTAGCACCCAAGTAGGGTATGTTATCATCTTTCTAGATGTCCTCGGAAAACCTATTATTTATGGATATGGTAGTGCATGGAAGGAGCGCTTGATAGTAAGGGTGGAAACACCCGAGGTGATAACATATTCGGTCTATCCAGGTAATGTGTAGGCCGGCCTTTTGTAGCAAGGAGTCCCGGCGTGGTCCTCGGTACATTGTTCTAGAGGAGTACTGTGGTGGGTGGTAACCCAGTGGCCCAATCATTCATTAGAATCATTCTGCAATATGAGCTTACGGTTTTGTTTGTAGAGCCTAGTATGCCGGAATTTAATTAATGTAAAATTTTCAACTATTTGAATAAGTATTTGTATTTAGACACTATTATAATATCATTGGATTTTCGATAAAAAATGTTTTGGTATCGTAAGGTAAAAAGCCATCGTGTTTATGTGTGACGAGGTCTTATGAGGTGCCTTTGTTTTCAAAGGATTTTAAAAAGTTTATAATTAAAATTGAGTGTGTTTTTCTCATGCTGGTTTTCCATACTGACTCGGGTGTTATTTTATTATAATGCTCGGTTCGGACCGAGTATTACAGATTCATGATAGGGTGCGATGAGCTCAGGAGATGAGCTGGATGACAAGATGTGTTTCCATAGATTTATATTTCCGCTGTATGAGGACAATTCACTATAACTGTCTAGACTGATGTATTGAATGTTGTACTATGATGATTGTAAGTATAAACAGTTACAGATTCTTTTGTGTACAAAAATCTGTTATTATATATCATATTTTGTTTTGCTGTCCATCTTCTTTATTCTAGTTATTCGCTCTTTCGCGCAACTTAGGTTTGAACAACAGTGATTTATTATCAACTCAAAGGGTATGAAACTGCGGATCGCTACAACTCTTTTGTCTAGACCGAGCTTTATTCATCCTACCTCGAATCAACTCAATCTTTTCCATTGCCTCACTTACCAGATCTGGACCTAAGTCTAATCTGTCTCCAGTTTCCAACCAACATGCTGGCGATTTACATGGCTTTTCATACAAAGCTTCGAAAAGCATCATTCCTATACGATTTTGATAACTATTATTATAGGAAAACTCAAATAAATATAGGTGATCTTTCCAAGATCCACTAAAATTTAGCACACAAGCTCTTAATAAATCCTCGAGTACCTTATTGACTCCCTCTGTATGCTCATCTATCTGAGGGTGATACGCCGTAGTCATCTTGTGCTTGGTATCTGACCCATCCTGTAGACTCTTCCAGAACTCACTAGTAAACAAGGTATCTCTATCACTTATTATACTACTGGGAATTCCATGCAGTCTAACTATGTTCTTCATAAAAAATTTAGCTAAAACACGTGTCGTCTTGGCTGACTTAACTAGAATGAAATGGGCACTCTGGGTTAATTTGTCCAATATGATCTATATACTTTCATTTCCTCGATTCGACCTTGGTAACCCATCTATAAAATCCATGAATATCGAAACCCATTTCCAAACTAGTGTCTCTAAATGTTGAAGTAATCCACTTGGCTTTTGATGTTCGGCTTTTACTTATTGGCAGCTCACGCACTGATTTATCCATAATACAACATCCCTTTTCATACCTTCCCAATAGAACTCCTCTTTATATGTTGATACATCTTGGTTCCCCAAGGATGAATCGTAAATTTGGCTCGATGACATTTCCTAAGGACTTCTCTCCTTAAGTCTTCAATATTTGGAACACATAACCATCCCTTCTCTCTTAACCATCCCCTCTGGTCAAGAATAAAATCCCTTAGATCATCAATCTCCGGCTCAACCTCAAGCCTTCCAATCATCTTAGTTAATTATGAGTCTTCTTTCTACTTAGAAGAAACTACTATTTCAAAATAACCATTAATGTACTTTTCTTCGTTTTTGTGATTGGAACTTAAATACTTAGATAATTTTTATTCATATTTCCTGTCAATAATTTTGTACTTCGAGAAATATTATAAACATATTGGTCATATTAGTACTTGAATTTCTATAGAAACTGGTTTTAGACTTTACTCTAAATCTAGTTCTAGAACTAGCATTTTTACTATACATGAAAGCGTATCTAATGTTATTCCTATGATCAGCTTTATTATATTCTAAACTATTTTTATTATTCAAAATTCTAGAATTTGATAAAATTGAATTTATACTATTTTGACCTTTGTTAAATTTTATGATTTTTTTCATTAAGCTCGTCGAATTTAATTTTATATTCACACTTATCTTTTTTTAAAACTCAATTCTCTTCTTTGAAGTATCAGTTTCTTTAACCAATTCAAAATTCACATCTTTTAAAGCGCGGTTCTTTTTTACAAGAGATGAAATTTGAGTATTTGAATCGTTTAAATAAATTTGCAATATGTAATTTTGATTACATAAATTAGCTACTTATAAATCCTTTTCATTTAAAAAACCAATGAGTGTCAAAACACTAATTTTTTTTAATTTAGAATTTTTAGTTTCTAAACTATGTTTTTCATTTTCTGGTTTTGAAATCTTGATTTCACAAGCTTTCATTTTTTCTAACATGACCAAATTAAGTTTTGATACTTTGTCAAAATTATCACATAATTCATCGTTATTACTAGATAATTGATCATATGAATCATAACGTACCTTATTGTAGTTAATAGTTGCTTTAGCAATAGCGTTGCTCTTTTCTTGCTGATAGTGTTTCGACTGGATCTTGTTCTGGCCATTGTTCTTGGATGTTGTTACGATCATTAGAACACCATGCTCTGATACCACTTGTTAGTCGCTATGCACTGGATCGTTGATAGCCAAAAATATAGATACAAAATTGACGTGCAGTAATCACGCAGTAGTAGTATAAATATAATAGCAGCGCGAATAAATCGAAAAGTAAAGCAAGAAGCAATCACAACAAAGTTTTCATACTGGTTAGGACCTCCAGTCCTACGTCCAGTCTTAGACTTCTTGAATTTAACTATCACCCTTACTTCGTTCGAAGGAATAGGCACCTGAGCAGTAGAACATGATTTCAGTACACTTACCCGAGCAGCCGAACGGGACTTTAGTATTTTTCTTTTATAAAGAAATAACTTGACTATATATTGTGCCAATACATTGAGTAGTCAAACTGGAGTACAAATTCTATAACCGGTAAAAATGATGCAGAACGAGTGTGCAGAGGTTAGGAGGTGAATTAAGACCATACTTAAATATTGAGAAGTGAAAGAGTGTTGGTCTAAATTTTCTTTTGAAATAAATATTGAATTTTGAGTGTTTGTAAGCAATATGAGAATAGTATTAGAGAGTAGGATTGTGTGTTTTCTTTGGGTATGGTGGGAGGTTCATATAGAAGCGATAGGGAGCCATTAAATAGTTGCAATCCTGTAGAATATTTTCATTAGAAAAGATGCATCCGTTGAAAGTTTGCAATTTGTTGAAAAGGCACTTAAATGGACACTTGAACAGTTCATTTGAAATGTTGTACTAAATAGCCGTAAAATTTTAATCAAAATGTCGTCTAGCAGAGTTAGTAAGCAAGGCATCTCTTCGCTGGGTGACCAGGGATCATATCCTAGCATATCCAATTTTTATCATTTAATTCTGTTCTATTCTGAATAATAAAGCAGGACAACTAAAGTTTCTTGAAAGTTGTCATAGCGTGGTTGGTTAGTTGATGCGTTTCTTTGCAAACAAGTAGGGTTTGAATCTTATCTCTATGGTTTTTTGTGAACATTCAGTCATACGTGTCATGTAAAGCTTCCTTTAAAACAAAACGTGTTTGGCATGTTGGTAAAAGTGCATCCTTCCTTGATTGTTAACTTAGGCTCAAATCCCATTACCCATTTTTTTTCCTTTCTTTCTTCAAGCTTGTTTAAACTCCATCATCCATCGTATGGTAACGTGACCTAAAATTACTTAACAAATGCATTAGCAGCATTGTCGTACAGTTGTTAGTATCAAAACACTAAATCGTGTTTCAACATATATAACATATCAAATCCTCATGGCATTTGAACCCATTTACACTTTTTTAACCTTAAAATAGAATCAAACTATTTACAAACATACTTGTTTAAATCAAACATGGCATATAATCAAAGCATATCATCATTCCAATCACTTAGACGGTTTTAAACTTGATATCCTAATCAAAATGTTTCTTAAGACATATATGAGATGGTGTAGATTATTATTCACCTTGTTTGGATAAGGAACTTGAGCTTTGATCTTTCTTAATTCTTAATCCTTAACTTCTAGTTGATTTTGATTCCCATTTCTCCAAGGGTTATGGCCGGCCTTGAAGCTCCTTGTTTATGTTTTTATTTTGTGGAAAACATGAATGAGAATGAGATAGGGGTTTAGGGTTATGGGGTTATGGTATACGGCTATTTTCCATTATACCCTTGCCTTATCCTCTTGAGTGGTTAACTTATAATACCATTTTATAAACCCATTCTTTTGATTTCATTTAGTTCAAATCTCAATCCCCTTATCATTTTATTCTCTGTATTATTCTATTTAGTTTATCTAATTAAATCTCTCGAATAATAATATTTAAAATTAGGATTGTTATAGGCTCCCCCTTAAAAGAATTTCATCCTCGAAATTCAGTAAGGACTAAATACTAATCATAGCAATCATCTACAACATCTCCTAATTAACATACTAGCCTACTAGATGAGAAAACAATCTATATAAAGAAAATATAGATCTTACGCTTACAGTAGATCATGATAAGTATCTCTAGTCCCTTCTTCTGTCTCCCAAGTATGGTCCTTCTCATTGTCACTCCATTGAACTTTCACCAACTTGACATTTTTGTTTCTTAACTTCTTCTTATCTCTCGCAATAACCCGAACTGGTTGTTTAACAATAGTTGAATTCGGTTCTACCACCAAATCTTCCAATGCAGTCGAAGGAATAGTAAGTTCAGGATCATGCACATACATACAAAGATGAGATACATGACACATTATGGACACCTACCAAACTTATCGGTACTACTCTGTACGCGAGCTTTTCGATCCACTCTATAACTGGGGACAGTCTAACGTATCCAGTTTCTTTGACTTTTCGAATCGTACCATGTCCTTCATCGGTGATACTTTAATGAAAACTCTATCTTCAACTGAGAACTCTAGACCTTTACGCTTCTTATATGTGTAACTCTTGTAACGAGCCAGATTTTTCGACGGTCAATCTGAAATATTTAAATGGTTTTAAATATTGAATTTGAATTATAGATTGACTTTGAATATGAAGATTTGGGCTCATTTATAAAATATATTCAGAGTTTAAATATAGCAATTTATTGGATAATTTAATTATTGAATTCAATAAATGAATATTGGTTAAATTATTATATCTTGAGTTCTAAGCTCGAAAAAATAATTTAAGGGCTTATAAATTTATATTTATCATAAGGAAGACAATAAAACCTTTTAAATGAAATTTAAAAGTGTTTTTTTCTGTTTTAAAAATATATCGTTTAATTTGACGTTTAAAAATAACCTTCTGAGGCACAGTCTCAAAATTCAATCGGAATTCGACGAAACCAGTTTCATTGAATCCGTAAAAGTATATTATTATCGAATTTCAAATTTTGTAGCATTTGAGATTATCGTTTGGTCAAACACAATATAAATGCATTGAATTTAATATCGAAAATTTAATATAATCATTGGGTCCAAAAAGCTATCTTCTCCAAACGATCGAGTTAGGACTCGAAACCTTTTCCATTCCATTCAAAATGGGGGTATAACATTATAAACACCTAGTGGCTTGTCTCAATAGGGATTCGAAGTTTTGGTTTGCGTAAAACGTGACGTTTTGCAATTTAATAATATAGATTTACTAGTCAAAATTAGGGATGTCATCCTCAAATTGAAACGTACCTGTTTCCTATATCTTCTCAAGCACGCGACCTTTCTTCCTTCTTTTTTTAAAAAGGACCCAACCTTGTCTCCCTGACAAAAAATCGAAAGCCAAAATTAGAAAAAAATGGGAGCAAGTTAAATCGCATCCTCCCTCTTCATCCTCTAGAGAAAAAAAGAAAAGAACCAATGCGTACCTTCTTCTTCTGTTCGATCGAGCTTGGCTTGTTCGCGTCGCTCATGGATTCGACTGTAGGGAAGCATGCACCTATATGATGGAGCTTGAGGCACGATCGAAGAAAATCGTGAGCAAAGGGAAGCATGCATGTGATTTAGGGTTTGCGGTGGCTGGTGGTGTTCATATGCGAGGGATAGGGTGTCATTATTTTTCCTAGCTCGAGGCGGTGACCTGGAAGTTCGAAGGTGGGGTAATGGTATGGGTTCTCGGCAGTGGAAGTCGCGAGCTTGCTCACGTGGGATAAAAGGGATTCGAGTGTAGGGAGAAGCCAGACGCGAGTTGCTTCTAGTTGGCGAGCGACGGTCGTTGGTGAAGCCTAGGGCAGTGGGCAATGTCAAGGCAGTGAAGGTGAGGGTATATTAATTAGTTGTTAAAATACAAATTTAAAATTCCAATAACCTATAGATTTACCAATCAGTGGCATTGGATTCGAAATGACATAGGATACAAAATAAATTTCTTTGCGCTCGTAGCCGGTTTGGATTTTAGAAAGTCAAAATTTTGGGTGTTCGGCAAATAGAAATCAAGGTGAGTAAAAACTCACTCATTTGGATTACTGCTGTAATATTAGAAATGTTAAAATCATTTATTGATTTATTAGATGAATGGATAATTATTATTATCACTTGATGTAATATATATATATATATATATATATATATATATATTAGTATTTGGATTGGTACTCCCGCATACTATAGCGGATGAGACACTATGCACCCCACATAATAGTGGATGACCATATATACCGCGATATCCCCATCGAAGTGGGATTTGTATTATTTTATGTTGTATTAACATCTGTAGATGCAGGAAAAACAAGTTGGAGGGATCCAACTGGATTCCTCAAATATATTGTTTATTTTGCATGTATAATGATATATGATTTGTGCAGGATAATCTATTATAGATTATTGTAATGATTTGGAATTATTTGATGCTATTGTGGCACTGGCCTGAAATTCGTTAATTTAAAAACTATAAATTTATATTTTAAAATTTGTGGAATTGAAGTGAATTTGATAATAAAAATATAAATATTGGAATTGGAGTTATTTTAAAGAAATTGAATTAGAGAAAATTATATTTGTGTTGGTTATACTTAACTATTGTGAATTAGTAAATGGAGATTTTTTTTAAACAAAATTTATAAAGGAATTTATAAATGATATTCGAGAAAATAAAATAAAAAGGAGTTGAAATTGGTATTAAAAATGGATTGGAAAATATAAATTAGATTATAAAGAAATGGACTTGTAAAAAATAAAATTTTATGAATAAGACCATTTTTATGGACAAGAAACATTTAAAGGGGTTATAAACAAATTTATAAACGATGTTTATAAATAAAGGAAATCGAGATCAAGATGATAAATTGGAAGTATTAAATTCATAGGTCAAATTATATTAGAATATGAAAATAGGGTGAGTAAGATGGTTGATTACTATTTCTGAAAGGTGGAAATTGTTAAGGAAATAGGAATGGAAGCGATGTGATGGAAATCGAGAGAAATTTATAAGTCGGATTGGTTCTTGAGATTTTAAAATATATTTTTGAATTTTAAAAAGTGAGTTAGTTTTAAAGGGAAAATTATATTATTTAAATGGAAAAATAGACACAAGGAAGAAGTTGCAAAAAAAGTAGTCTCAGGGATAAGAAATTTGTTTTTTAGTCTGAGGACACTTTTTAGTGTAAATAGAAAATGATAGTTACATCTATCATTCTGTGATTTACACTAGAAAGTGTTCTTCATCCTAAAAAGTAAACTTCTTGTCCCTGATACTAAATTTTTCTTCAACTTTTTCCTTGAGCCTAAAACCCTTATTTTAAAACTATGAAGTATTAAACTAGTTAGGTTGAAATACTTGGTAAGTAGATTTTTCAATATGAAGTATTTATTTTAATAAATTCTAACATGAACATATTTTTGAAATAAATTATTAATCTTTAAATACTCATTATATATATATATATAAAGTTTTTATAGTAATTGAAAAATCAATTTTTTTTCAAAATTCTCTCAAGATTCGAAAAAGGGGCTTATAAAAGGATATTGAGGAGAGGAAATTATTTGTAATTCTGGAGATTTTTGGGATAAATTACGGAATAATTCTCTGGAACGCTAATATTGAAAGGATTTTGAAAAATAAGACTTGTAATATTTTCCTAATTATAGAAAATAGAAATTTGGAAATATTTCTAAGTGTTGAGATGTTGGAAGTATCCTGTTACGGATTTAAATATTTGAAAAATTGTTTTCAAATGTTGGAAGGAATTGATATATCTTTTAGAGATATTTTGAAAGTAAATATTTTGGGAAAAAATTATATTAAGGCCAGATGATTGCTTATGATGTTTAATTTGATGGTTAGACAATCGACTATCAACAATTGGCCAATTTGGCTAATTATTTCGAAGAGACCGAGATCAGATTTAATTATCTGAAAACTACTTTGATCCGATTTGAACGTTACGAATGAATACCGTAAAAATGATGAAGACGGTGATTCGGTTTGTCTAGACCCAGGACAACTTGTATGGACGAATGCTATCAGAATATCATCATTGGAGGACAATGAGCATTCTAACTAATATTTGTTCTTGAAAGGTAACGCTTAGCCTCGAACCTCATCAACCGGGAATGGCTAAAACAAGGGAAATGCAGCAAGGCTAAGTGGGTAGCACCCAAGTAGGGTATGTTATCATCTTTCTAGATGTCCTCGGAAAACCTATTATTTATGGATATGGTAGTGCATGGAAGGAGCGCTTGATAGTAAGGGTGGAAACACCCGAGGTGATAACATATTCGGTCTATCCAGGTAATGTGTAGGCCGGCCTTTTGTAGCAAGGAGTCCCGGCGTGGTCCTCGGTACATTGTTCTAGAGGAGTACTGTGGTGGGTGGTAACCCAGTGGCCCAATCATTCATTAGAATCATTCTGCAATATGAGCTTACGGTTTTGTTTGTAGAGCCTAGTATGCCGGAATTTAATTAATGTAAAATTTTCAACTATTTGAATAAGTATTTGTATTTAGACACTATTATAATATCATTGGATTTTCGATAAAAAATGTTTTGGTATCGTAAGGTAAAAAGCCATCGTGTTTATGTGTGACGAGGTCTTATGAGGTGCCTTTGTTTTCAAAGGATTTTAAAAAGTTTATAATTAAAATTGAGTGTGTTTTTCTCATGCTGGTTTTCCATACTGACTCGGGTGTTATTTTATTATAATGCTCGGTTCGGACCGAGTATTACAGATTCATGATAGGGTGCGATGAGCTCAGGAGATGAGCTGGATGACAAGATGTGTTTCCATAGATTTATATTTCCGCTGTATGAGGACAATTCACTATAACTGTCTAGACTGATGTATTGAATGTTGTACTATGATGATTGTAAGTATAAACAGTTACAGATTCTTTTGTGTACAAAAATCTGTTATTATATATCATATTTTGTTTTGCTGTCCATCTTCTTTATTCTAGTTATTCGCTCTTTCGCGCAACTTAGGTTTGAACAACAGTGATTTATTATCAACTCAAAGGGTATGAAACTGCGGATCGCTACAACTCTTTTGTCTAGACCGAGCTTTATTCATCCTACCTCGAATCAACTCAATCTTTTCCATTGCCTCTCTTACCAGATCTGGACCTAAGTCTAATCTGTCTCCAGTTTCCAACCAACATGCTGGCGATTTACATGGCTTTTCATACAAAGCTTCGAAAAGCATCATTCCTATACGATTTTGATAACTATTATTATAGGAAAACTCAAATAAATATAGGTGATCTTTCCAAGATCCACTAAAATTTAGCACACAAGCTCTTAATAAATCCTCGAGTACCTTATTGACTCCCTCTGTATGCTCATCTATCTGAGGGTGATACGCCGTAGTCATCTTGTGCTTGGTATCTGACCCATCCTGTAGACTCTTCCAGAACTCACTAGTAAACAAGGTATCTCTATCACTTATTATACTACTGGGAATTCCATGCAGTCTAACTATGTTCTTCATAAAAAATTTAGCTAAAACACGTGTCGTCTTGGCTGACTTAACTAGAATGAAATGGGCACTCTGGGTTAATTTGTCCAATATGATCTATATACTTTCATTTCCTCGATTCGACCTTGGTAACCCATCTATAAAATCCATGAATATCGAAACCCATTTCCAAACTAGTGTCTCTAAATGTTGAAGTAATCCACTTGGCTTTTGATGTTCGGCTTTTACTTATTGGCAGCTCACGCACTGATTTATCCATAATACAACATCCCTTTTCATACCTTCCCAATAGAACTCCTCTTTATATGTTGATACATCTTGGTTCCCCAAGGATGAATCGTAAATTTGGCTCGATGACATTTCCTAAGGACTTCTCTCCTTAAGTCTTCAATATTTGGAACACATAACCATCCCTTCTCTCTTAACCATCCCCTCTGGTCAAGAATAAAATCCCTTAGATCGTCAATCTCCGGCTCAACCTCAAGCCTTCCAATCATCTTAGTTAATTATGAGTCTTCTTTCTACTTAGAAGCAATCCTTTCGATCAGTGCTAGTCAAACTTCCAAGCAAGATACCATGGCAGTGCTCTGGCTAGAACTAGCAGTCGATCTTAATTGCACACTGCAAGTAGCAAAGCCTCTAGGTCCCTCAATTTCGTTAATATAGCCAACACCACATTCTGATGTTTTATACTAAGGGCATCCTCCACTTTATTTCCCTTTTCAGGTGTATACTATATACCAAAATCATAAGCTGCTAAAAACTTCAACCATCTCTGCTATCTCATATTCAACTCCTTCCGAGAGAATAAATAATTTAAGGACCTAAGATCTGCATATAACTCAAATCTCTCCCATAAGAGATAATGTCTTCGTATTTTCAATGCAAAGATTACTGCTGCCAACTATAGATCATGAGTAAGATATCCCACTTCATGCGGCCTAAGCTATCGTGAAGCATCGGTAATAACATTACCCTTCTGCATCAACACAGCTCCTAACCTCGTTCCACATGCATCTATATAGACCGCTAATCCCTGATTCCCCTTTGGAATTACTAACATAAGCGCGCTGTTTAATAAATGCTTTAACTTAAGGAATTCTTCCTTACATTTTTCAGACCAAATAATATTCACATCCTTTTTGGTTAGCTCTGTTAAAGACGCTGCTATCTGCAAGAAGCCTTTAATGAATCCCTGGTAATAGCCAGCGAGTCCAAGAAAACTTCTGACCTCGGTCACCATCTCGGGTCTCTTCTTTTTGTTAACAGCCTCGATCTTATCTGGATCAACTGATAGACCCTACTCTGAAACCACATGTCTAAGAAACTTAACTTCTTCCAAAAATGATACTTTATAAAATTCGCTTTCAGCTGGTGCTGCCTTAGTGTCTTAAGTACCACTCTAAGACGGACTTCATGCACTATTTCATTCTTAGAGCGTATTAAAATGTCATCTACGAATACCAATACAAACCTATCCAAGAGCTCTTGGAAAATCCGGTTCACCAAATCCATGGAGAAATCCGACGCATTCTTTAACGCGTATAGCATTCCTAACCACTCGTATGAACCATACATATCCTGAAATGCCATCAACGAAATACTATCCTCTTCAACCCTTAATTGATGGAAACCTATCACCAAATGCATTGGGATAACACTTTAGCTCCACTCAACTGATCAAACAAAGGATACCTATTGTTGATAGTCTTCTTGTTCAACTTATAATAGTCAATGCACATTCTTAACAACCCGTCCGGTTTCTTCACGAACACCACAGCAGCTCCCCAAGACGAACTGTTTGGTCCAACGAAATTCTTCCCTTCTAGACCCACTAGCTGCACCTTCAATTCCTTTACATCAGTAGGTACCATTCTAGTCTACTTATGGTTCTGCTCTTGGCACAAGTTCTATCCGAAACTCAAAGGCTCGCTTCAGTGGTAGTCATGTGACTGACCCAAAAACATCTGCAAACTCTTTTGCTATCAAAACCCAACTCAACTCTTTCTCTAATCCCATAACTCCCAACAAAGCATAAGTACTCGGATCTAAATTCTCTACTAAATATGTATGACTATTAATATGACTAAGCAATATTTCCCAATCTTGGCAAAAGATCCAAACATCATATCTACCCAATCAATCCATACCCATAATGATCCCGAAGCCTACAAAACATACAAACTACATACAAATTTATGATCTGACAATTCAGGTTCTAATTGGTCACATCTCATCCCCAGATTTGCATATCCTCCTATCGGATTTGCAACCCTTAAGGAAGTGGCAAGGTATGAGGATTCTAAACATAACTTATCTACCAAACACTGAGATATGAATGAATCTGATGCACTAGTATCAAATAGTACCATAATTGATATACTATGGATCAAAAGTGAACTTTCCATCACAGTATTTCTCTTTTTAGCAATGGTTGGTCAAGCAGATGATGGTCCTAAAGCAAAGGCTTTTCCTTTGCCACTTTGACCAGTTCTGGACACTGATTCTTTATTGCCCAATCTGGTCATAGTTGAACACCTTCACCCCTTCTTATCTACAACCTTCTTCCCTATTCCAGTTCGACATTCATAAGCATAATGTCCCTTCTTATCACACTTAAAGAAAACTAGATTAGCCTTCGCCTTCTTGGAAGATTTTCCCTTTTGGGTTTCTTTCTTGTTAAAGAATTTCCTCTTCTTGCCCTAAAAATCCTGGGTTTCAACCTGCTTCTCCTTTGCATAAGTAGAAAGCATCTCCTTATTCTGGATTTCCATCTCCACTACAACTGTACTTGGATCACAGAGATGTGGCATAGTCCTTTCTAAAAAGGACAGTTCTCATGTCGATGATGAGAAAGAGCATATAAATAGGATTCCCTATGCTTCATCCATAAGATCCATAATGTATGCTATGTTATGTACTAGATCATGTAGCATACACATTAGGATGTGTAAGCCGATATCGGTCTAATCCTAAAGAAAACATTGGATGACCGTAAAATGTATACTCAAGTGTTTGAGAAATACTAAGGACTTATTCCTCATTTTTAGGAATGGAGACCTCCTTATGAAGGGGAATACGGATTCGAGCTTTCAAAGCGATATAGATGATGGTAAATCAATGTTCGGCTATGTCTTTACACTTAATGGTAGAACTGTTAGTTCGAAAATTTCTAAGCAAGAACGGTTGTTGATTCCATGATGTAGGACGAGCATATCTCCCTCAATGAAGCAGCAAAAAAGTAAGAATGGATGCGCAAGTTTTTGAGTGACCTCGGAGTGATTTTTGATATTGCATATCCAATGATGTTATTTTTTGACAACAATGCAACAATGCAAATAGTAAAGAAAACGAGAGCACATAAGAAGTCACTACACATTCTTCGAAAGTCCCACCCGATTGTAGAATTCTTTGAGAAGAAAGAAGTTGTGATTCAAATGGTAGATACCAAGGAAAACATAGCAGATACATTCACTAAAGGTTTAAGTCGGTCGGTTCTCGAGAAATCGATTGAGAGTATGGGTCTGAAATTCCATAATTACCTCAAGTGCAAGCGGGGGATCAGTAATGTTAGCGGCATGCCCTAGGGGCAATTCTGTAATTTATTAACTCCGAAATCAATTCTTGATCGAAATAAATGTGTTTCTTCTTTCTGTTATATATTTGTTATAGTGTGTTATAAATAATTAAATGTTTAATTAAAAATATATTTAACAGAAAATCCATAAATGTCGTGTTTGTGATAGTAATTACAAATAGTTGTAATCATGAGTATTGGATCACATTGTTACAAAACACGTCATTTTAAATGTTCCTAATCAAGATGCATCGGCATTAGATATCGATGTATCCGTTGAGACTAGAGTACGCAATGCTCTCCAAATGTTGGACAGTTTATTACTCATGACTACTGTGAGCACTTAGAGATTATGCACCGATAATCGTTGGATGCTATAGAACAACTCACTCGGTAGTTTTCTGTTGGTTAATATAACTAAGATCAAATAGAAAAAATCGACGTGACTAATTTACACAATTATTTCGACCTGAGAATACCGTCAACCTTTTATATGAAAATTTATGCTTTGATTATATTCATTCATGGAAAGACATCCATCAAGTGATGATAGTTGAGTCGAATGGAATTATTGGAAGGAAGACACTATACAAGAGAGGATTCGTCACTTTAGTTATATGAGATTAGTATCATGGTCAACTCAAGTCAACCCAAAGTCAAAATCTTTTGCCAGAATAGTACAGTTAATAATAATTGTTATCATTGAACTAAGGATTTTGTGTTTGGAATATAGAGTTGAATATGGACAATACTGGAATTTTGACCATTACTAAATTCCATATATCCATAGTGATACAATTTTGATGAAGAGAATTAGTGTATATAAATGTCATTACGGGTAACACTTATTAAATTAAATAAGATTTTACTACAAATTAATAACGATAAATTTAGCCATAATATCACACCACTTGCGAAGTGACATGTGAACGTCAACATTTGAATAGTTCGGTGTTAATTGCTGACTGAATTTACACCCAAGAGTTACACAACTAAAATGACGAATTCCATTAAGGCTAAATGAATTAATTTGTTTATAATTTTTATAAATAAATTAAATGAATTAATATTTATGATTATAAAATTTGAATATGGTTTGAGAAATAAAAATTGTTATATATTTATAATAGATATAACTATATCGATCGATATACGATATTGAAAAGCGATTAAATTAGATTTAATTGCATAGCGTTTTGGCTTGAGTTTAAATGGTTTAAAGCCCATCATTAGGGCTGCAAATTTTGGTTTTGGCTAGTTATTAGAGGTGGCTAAAACTTGGGATTGGAATTAGAGATGGATGGCTAAGATTAAGAGATAATAGGTAACGAGATTGTCCTAATATCTCTCTTGTACAAGGCTATATATATGGTTCTCTAAACCATGAATCAAATACAACTTTTGGCTACCATAATTATTAGTTTTGCTGAACAAAACTAATCCCCGTATCAGTTTTAAGAATCTCAAATCAATTCAAGTTAAGTAAAAGCACCGTTTGATTAGAAAAGGTCGACGATTTCAGACTTGCAATTTGACGGATCGAGCATAACTAAAGAAGGAAATTCATTGAATCAAGTGGACTCAAAGGCATCATCAATTGGTATTTTATTTATATATTACAGTAATTATATCATATTTTATGATTTAATATTGATTAATCTTTAATCTGTGTATATATTAATGTTTTATATCTAGTTAGGTGAGATTTTCGTAGGTATATGTAGTTGTCTCAAATTAGTTTGGTTATGTGCATTGCTATACTATTATCTGTTATAATTTATGTATAAAAAATATAATTCGCTGTAAAAAATAAATTTTATCATGATTAATTATTTTATGTATATTTGTATATTAATTTAAATATAGATTAATGTATATTTTAAACATATAATTACATATATATATATATATTTATAATGTATAAACTGCTTAGAATTTTTCCTTTCACCTATTTATACATAAAATGAATTATAAAATTCGAAAATAATTTTTTTATATATATAAATAATTTTAAATTATCTTTTATTTATTATTTGAATCGTTTATTATATCTAAAATAATCAATGATCTAAAAATTCGATTTTATATTTTTTAAAATTACTGCATCTATGTAGAAACCAATGGAAAAAATTTCAGAATTTTTTGATAAAATTTAACATTTCAATAATTAAATTACTATGGTTGAATACTTCTTTTATTTATTAAAAATAATATTATATTTCAAAAAATCATGAAAAAGTTTTGAATCTTTATTTTATGATCCTAAATTTTCATAAATTATTAAATTTTATATTTTAATATTTATTACTAATATTTTTAGTTATTATGATCAAAACTATTTATTATATATATATATATATAATAATGATAAAATTATAAAATTATTATTTTCTATTTGTTATGCTAATTTTGGTCTGGTGATTCATATATATACATTTTATATAACCTTATATATAATTTTAATTATTATATATTTGTATGTATTATTGTATATGTTTAATTATGTATATATATTTATACAAATGTTTTAAATTATATATTTAGTTAATTTTGAGACTTTTAGTTATAAAATATATTTTTAATATATGTATACGTATTTATATAAATATACTTTGCATTATAGGTTTATGCATATATTTAAGCAACATACGCTATATGCGAAATGAGCTAATGTGTCCGTTGCGATTTAAATCCCAATATCTATATACAGGCATGTTATACACTTCATGGATTATTATGTTACATATGCACACACATATGTATATGTATATAATACATGTGTGTGTATTATGTGTATATATATATATATATATTAAATCATTCAAATTAACTTTACATTACAAAATACTTGAATTTAAATAAAATACATGATTTTATTTAAAACAAATTTAGAATTGTTCTAAATGAATTAGACTTCGTAGGTCCAATAAAAATCCAATAGGATAAAAAATTTGAAATACATCCACTACTACCATTGTGGGCTAGCCCAGTTCCAACAATGATATCAGAATCCAATAGCCTATGCGGTTTATATTTGTCATATTAGGGCTAACATATTTAGCTTGCCCGCTAAGTATGGTATCTAGAAAGGTAATGTCTAGGATTGAAATTAGGTAATCAAGTACTCTGTCCTACCTAGTTACCGCTCTAACCTGAAAGGTGAAGTGAGCCCAAAGGTTGCTCGTAATAGAAAAGGCCCAAATTAATTTGGGCCTTGAGCTAATTATCAAAATTGTCTTGAAAACTAAAGTAAACAATTTTTAATTTAATCGTTAAATTTAAAATAAAATGTTGGAACCTCGTATTTACAATATTTCGTAATTACGATATTTTGACTATATCAACTATATAAGTCACTATAATATATATATACTAACATATTTTTTACAGGAATTAATCAAAGACCAGATTCAAATGAGCTTCAACTCTTAAGTATGTATCGTGTCTGTGTCTAGAAGTAATAATATGTTAAAATATCTCCTATATGATATATATTGCATTATCATCTCATTCATTTCCTTCAAGAATAAACAAACCAAATTTTGTTACATTCAGACGTCTGAATACCCCATTTCAGACGTCTGAATCTGTAAGTTGGAATATTGTATACTACAATATTCAGACGTCTGAAATGAAGATTTCAGACGTCTGAATATAACTAAAAGTGCCTATTTCCTTTCTGTTTCAAATCTCGTTGCATTTCATAAGTCTGAATTTTTATTTTCAGACGTCTGAATGTTTTACAACGGCTATTTTTTTGAAAAGGCATTTCCATTCATGAAGAGTTGCGACCTTTAATTCAACAGTTTTTGATGATAACTCTTCATGAACAATTACAACCATTTATTACCTATATAAACACATTAGAATCAAGTTTTAAATTTACCAATTTCTATTAATTATTATTCTATTATTGAAATTCTTGATTCTAACTCATTTGTGCTAAAAATATCATTCAAATTCAAATTCTACTTTCTTAATCTTCACGCATTCATACATATATCATAAAGGAGAAAGATTATAGGAAGTATGTACTATCAAGAGACAAATTCGTGTTATTAAAAACACATTGTGTCAAATATACTTTTATATAAGTTGAAGTCCTCTTCGGCTGTTGAGGAAATCCTGTTCTGCTGCTCAGGTCCCTTGTTCGGCTGTTCAAGGGTTGTTGTAAACCTGTTCCTCCGGGTTAAGTGAGGATTGTTGTTAGTGAAATTCCAGAAGGAGTCTGGGACTGGACGTAGAACGGGAAGTTCGAACCAGTATAAAAATTCCTGGTGTGCTTGTTTGATTTTTACTTATTTACATTGCTCTAGTATTTTAGTTTATTTCCGCACTAGTATAGTATAATTCCATATAGCACTAGTATAAAAATTTGGTTTGTTTATTCTTGAAGGAAATGAATGAGATGATAATGCAATATATATCATATAGGAGAGATTTTAACATATTATTACTTCTAGACACAGACACGATACATACTTAAGAGTTGAAGCTCATTTGAATCTGGTCTTTGATTAATTCCTGTAAAAAATATGTTAGTATATATATATTATAGTGACTTATATAGTTGATATAGTCAAAATATCGTAATTACGAAATATTGTAAATACGAGGTTCCAACATTCTCCACCTTTTTGACGATGGCAACTATATAAGTAAATACACTATGTAAACAAATAGATAAGAGAAATTTAAAGTTTATATCTACTCTCCCTGCAAATCACTCCCCCTTACTATAAGCTCCCCTTCAGTAAAAACTTACCGTGTAATTTGAAACAGAAAGGAAATAGGCACTTTTTAGTTATATTCAGACGTCTGAAATCTTCATTTCAGACGTCTGAATATTGTAGTATACAATATTCCAACTTACAGATTCAGACGTCTGAAATGGAGTATTCAGACGTCTGAATGTAACAAAATTTGGTTTGTTTATTCTTGAAGGAAATGAATGAGATGATAATGCAATATATATCATATAGGAGATATTTTAACATATTATTACTTCTAGACACAGACACGATACATACTTAAGAGTTGAAGCTCATTTGAATCTGGTCTTTGATTAATTCCTGTAAAAAATATGTTAGTATATATATATTATAGTGACTTATATAGTTGATATAGTCAAAATATCGTAATTACGAAATATTGTAAATACGAGGTTCCAACATTCTCCCCCTTTTTGACGATGGCAACTATATAAGTAAATACACTATGTAAACAAATAGATAAGAGAAATTTAAAGTTTATATCTACTCTCCCTGCAAATCACTCCCCCTTACTATAAGCTCCCCTTCGGTAAAAACTTACCGTGTAATTCTCCCCCTTTGACATCGACAAAAAAACAATAAACAAGAAGCAGTAGTAGCAACTAACATAATTATGTCTGGATACAAAGCAGTAGTAGCAAAATGTTTTAAGGATACATACCAAAAGAAAAACAGTTGCAAAAAGTTACAGACCATAGTAGAAATGAACAAGTAGGTAAAAAGATAGAATATGATAAGATTTAACAGAAAGATTTATGTCGTCATGAATTCAGAAAGAAGAACTAGGCTGATCATTGCCTTCTTCATCATCGTCATCGTCATCCTCATCGTTATCATCATTATCATTATCAGAGCCAGAAGACCATTGAAAGGGGGCGGGATTAAATACCTCGGTAGAAGTGGAAGAAGAGCAACCAATACGTTCCCAAATTTTATTTAGGAAGCCTCGGATAGAATTAAACTTCTTGTTTGTTTGCTTTTCTAATCTCTTAATCTTGGTGTTGAGTTTAGACCGATTCCGAGAAAGTGTAACTAAGGCTTGTTTTGGTGTTGATTCAAAAGAAACCACTTCGATATCATCATCATCATGCTCGGTAGCTTGTGGAGCAGTTTGTTGAAGAGGTTGATGAGGTTGGTGAGGTTGAGGTATATTTTGATCCCGATTTGAGATCCATTCTTGAAAAGAGATAAAGTTAAGATTTTGAGGACGTTTAGGCAAGTTCATCAGCCCTAATGTTTTGGAGTCTATTCTTTTATGGGTGAAATTTCAGATTCTGGAAAAGTTACCCCATAGTTTCTAAGAATTTTCATAATATATGCTCCGTAATGAAATGTTTTATAACGACGGCGTTGATTTACTTCCATAAACTCCTCAAGAATATCTTGCCCCCAATTTATAGATTGTTTGGAATATATGGCATATAAAGCTTGGAAGTTCCGTTTGTTTATGACTTCATAACTTTCGGTTCTTGGTAAAACGGAACGAATCAAGGCGCGATGAAGGATACGAGCTTGAGGCCTGAGGTTGACAGAGGTTAACCTAGTGATATCATCGGATAGAAATCTATGGGAGACTTCATCTCTATGTTCCAAAGAGAGTGAAGCATCAATGTCATCCAAATCAGTTCCGGATGAAGGACATTGCAAAATATCTCCAAGACGGACTAAGGGAAGATAAATTTTTACACCACATACTCAAGTCCAAATACAATTCTCTCTATTATGTGGATGATGATGATCTAAGTTCATATTGGCATAGAATAATTTAACTAAGAGATTATTTATCTTAACATTATTCGTGGAATAGGATAATAGAGATTCTAACCCACTTGAATTAGCAATTTGTTGAATCCTATAAGGTTGAAATTCATCAAACTTGACAAAAGCTCCTGGGAAGAAACCAGATCTATCCATCTGAGCAAATCTTTTCTTAGCTTCATCATTCCATAGCCATTGATCTATATTGGGTGTAGATGAAGAACTAGAAGCCCTTGGATGCTTTGTTTTTGGAGGCATTGGAGATGAGGGGTAAAATTTTTGAACAGTGGCGTAAAAAAGAAGTTTTGAAAGGTGGGAATGGTGCTGGTTCGGTTGTTGTGGGAGATGAAGTAGTAGATGGGAGTAATAAAGATGGTTGGTAGAAGGAAAAATGTTAAAAAACCCCTTGAATTTTTAGGTACCAGTTGAATTCAGACGTCTGAAATTTAAATTTCAGACGTCTGAAAATGTGAAATTTCAAACAGAAGGAAAATAGTGTATTTTCGGCCACTTTCAGACGTCTGATTATATTGTTTCAGACGTCTGAAACTGTAGAAAATTTTCATTTTTCTACAATATTCAGACATCTGAAACTTTAGAATTTCAGACATTTGCAATGTAAAATAAATTAAAAGAAAAAAATAAATGAAGAAAAAAAAAATATAATATTATATGACAGATTTTAAAAAAATAAAATTATTTCAACCAATATACAAGAAATTAATTGTCCGATTCGTTTGGAGTTTTACACTCTTCCGGTTCGATCTTTGTAATTTCTGTGTATGGTTGTAAAGGAGACCAGTATGAGTTAGTTCTCCCATATGAGACATTTCAAATTCTTTGGTCATTATTTTAGAAAAATCCTGACACAGTTTGTTATTTGTAGAACCAAAAATGATATCATCAACATAAATTTGAACTATTAAAATATCCCTTTTTGAATGTTTAATAAAAAGTGTTTGATCAACTTTCCCAATTAGAAATCCCGAAGAAATTAGATAAGTCTTTAATCGTTCATACCAAGCACGTGGTGCTTGTTTTAAACCGTAAAGAGCTTTCTTAAGTTTATAAACGTGATTAGGAAATTTCTCGTGAATAAATAAGGGAGGTTGTTCAACATATACTTTTTCTTTTATATAACCATTTATTAAAGCACTTTTAACATCCATTTGAAAAAGTTTGAAATTGTGAAAACATGCATAGGCCAAAAGAATTCGTATTGCTTCTAGTCTTGCAACTGGAGCAAATGTTTCTTCATAGTCAATTCCTTCTTCTTGATTGTATCCTTGTGCAACAAGTCTTGCTTTATTTTTAGTGATGTTACCTTGTTCATCTGCTTTATTTTTGTAGATCCATTTCGTTCCAATAACAGTTTGATCGGTTGGTCTAGGAACTAATTCCCAAACTTCATTGCGTTCGAACTGGTTTAGCTCTTCTTGCATTGCCATTATCTAGTATTCATTTGTGGAAGCTTCTTTTGGATTCTTTGGCTCGATATTAGAAAGGAATGCTATGTGGCCCATTTGATTTAGTTGACTTCTAGTTCGAATATTTGAATTAATTTCTCCAATAATATTTTGGACAGGATGATCCCGTAATATTTTTGGTGAAGATCTTAATTCAACATTATTGCCAACAATGTTTTCAATATTTTCAAGATTTATAGTTTCTGTATTTGTAATGTTATCTGGAAAATCATCATCATCTTGTATACTTGGTTTTTGTGGCAAATTTTCATTGAAAGATACATGTAATGTTTCTTCAACAGTATTTGATCTTTTATTAAATACACGATAAGCTTTGCTACGATCTGAATATCCTAGAAAGATTCCTTCGTCGGATTTCGCATCGAATTTTCCAAGCTGATCCTTTGTATTTAATATAAAACATTTTGAACCAAACACTTTAAAATAAGAAATTTTTGGTTTTCTTCCAGTAAAAAGTTCATAAGAAGTATTTTTTGTTAGAGGTCGAATAGAAACACGATTCAAAACATAACAGGCAGTTGCAACAGCTTCTGCCCAGAAATGTTTTGGAAGATCACTTCCATTTAACAAAGTTCGTGCGCATTCTTGTAAAGTTCTATTTTTACGTTCTACAACCCCATTTTGTTGTGGAGTTCTAGGAAATGAAAAATTATGAAAAATACCTTTCTTTTTACAAAAATGATCAAAAGCTTCATTTTCAAATTCTCCTCCATGATCACTTCTTATATTGTAAATACGAGGTTCAAACATTCTCCCCCTTTTTGACGATGGCAACTATATAAGTAAATACACTATGTAAACAAATAGATAAGAGAAATTTAAAGTTTATATCTACTCTCCCTGCAAATCACTCCCCCTTACTATAAGCTCCCCTTCAGTAAAAACTTACCATGTAATTCTCCCCCTTTGACATCGACAAAAAAACAATGAACAAGAAGCAGTAGTAGCAACTAACATAATCATGTCTGGATACAAAGAAGTAGTAGCAAAATGTTTTAAGGATACAAACCAAAAGAAAATCTTTATGCAATTGAATTCAACCTAATTGTCTTACTTCTCTCCATGACTTCTCATTCTGACAATTCTCCATCGTCTTATTCTACATCGTCGTTTGAGATTTTAGCAACTCCAACACCTCATGAAAAGGAAAGACCCCGTTCCTTCTTATGAACATTCCAGTTTTACTCCTGAGAAGAAGAAATCTCGTCGATTTCTTTTCTTTGGTTCTCCATCAACCAAAGAGAAAATATCTGAGATTCATCACTACCAAAGAGAACAATTGGATTTGCAACGAGAGATGTATTATGAACAGAAATTAAATGCAAAACAACTTAGCTTCATTGAAAAAGTAGCATTTTAGTTTTGTGGTACATCTCCGAAGAAAGATGTGGTCGAACCCTCAACATCTCCTCAAATAACTTCATCAGGATTGAATCTATGGGAGCCAAGTCCACAACGTCCTCCGGTTTCTCCGAACTCTTGGGAACATCCATCATACTGGTCTCCTTTACAACCATACACATAAATTACAAAGATCGGACCGGAAGAGTGTAAAACTCCAAACGAATCGGACAATTAATTTCTTGTATATTGGTTGAAATAATTTTAATTTTTTAAAATCTGTCATATAATATTATATTTATTTTTTTTCTTTTAATTTATTTTACATTGCAAATGTCTGAAATTCTAAAGTTTCAGACGTCTGAAACTATTGTTTCAGACGTCTGAATATTGTAGAAAAATGAAAATTTTCTACAGTTTTAGACGTCTGAAACAATATAATCAGACGTCTGAAAGTGGCCGAAAATACACTATTTTCCTTCTGTTTGAAATTTCACATTTTCAGACGTCTGAAATTTAAATTTCAGACGTCTGAATTCAACTGGTGCCTAAAAATTCAAGGGGTTTTTTTACATTTTTCCTTCTACCAACCATCTCTATTACTCCCATCTACTTCTTCATCTCCCACAACAACCGAACCAGCACCATTCCCACCTTTCGAAACTTCTTTTTTACACCTCTACTCTTCAAAAATTTTACCCCTCATCTCCAATGCCTCCAAAAACAAAGCGTCCAAGGGCTTCTAGTTCTTCATCTACACCCAATATAGATTAATGGCTATGGAATGATGAAGCTAAGAAAAGATTTGCTCAGATGGATAGATCTGGTTTCTTCCCAGGAGCTTTTGTCAAGTTTGATGAATTTCAACCTTATAGGATTCAACAAATTGCTAATTCAAGTGGGTTAGAATCTCTATTATCATATTCTGTGAATAATGTTAAGATAAATCATCTCTTAGTTAAATTATTCTATGCCAATATGAACTTAGATCATCATCATCCACATAATAGAGAGAATTGTATTTGGACTTGGGTATGTGGTGTAAAAATTTATCTTCCCTTAGTACGTATTGGAGATATTTTGCAATGTCCTTCATCCGGAACTGATTTGGATGACATTGACGCTTCACTCTCTTTGGAAAATAGAGATGAAGTCTCCCATAGATTTCTATCCGATGATATCACTAGGTTAACCTCTGTCAACCTCAGGCCTCAAGCCCGTATCCTTCATCGCGCCTTGATTCGTTCCGTTTTACCAAGAACCGGAAGTTATGAAGTCATAAACAAACTGAACTTCCAAGCTTTATATGCCATATATTCCGAACAATCTATAAATTGGGGGCAAGTTATTCTTGAGGAGTTTATGGATGTAAATCGACGCCGTCGTTATAAAACATTTCACTACGGAGCATATATTATGAAAATTCTTAGAAACTATGGGGTAACTTTTCCAGAATCTGAAATTTCACCCATAAAAGAACTAGGCTCCAAAACATTAGGGCTGATGAACTTGCCTAAACGTCCTCAAAATCTTAACTTTATCTCTTTTCAAGAATGGATCTCAAATCGGGATCAAAATATACCTCAACCTCACCAACCTCATCAACCTCTCCAACAAACTGCTCCACAAGCTACCGAGCATGATGATGATGATATAGAAGTGGTTTCTTTTGAATCAACACCAAAACAAGCCTTTGTTACACTTTCTCGGAATCAGTCTAAACTCAACACCAAGATTAAGAGATTAGAAAAGCAAACAAACAAGAAGTTTAATTCTATCTGAGGCTTCCTAAATAAAATTTGGGAACGTATTGGTTGCTCTTCTTCCACTTCTACCGAGGTATTTAATCCCGCCCCCTTTCAATGGTCTTCTGGCTCTGATAATGATAATGATGATAACGATGAGGATGACGATGACGATGATGAAGAAGGCAATGATCAGCCTAGTTCTTCTTTCTGAATTCATGACGACATAAATCTTTCTGTTAAATCTTATCATATTCTATCTTTTTACCTACTTGTTCATTTCTACTGTGGTCTGTAACTTTTTGCAACTGTTTTTATTTTGGTATGTATCCTTAAAACATTTTGCTGCTACTGCTTTGTATCCAGACATAATTATGGTAGTTGCTACTACTGCTTCTTGTTCATTGTTTTTTTGTCGATGTCAAAGGGGGAGAATTACACGGTAAGTTTTTACTAAAGGGGAGCTTATAGTAAGGGGGAGTGATTTGCAGGGAGAGTAGATATAAACTTTAAATTTCTCTTATCTATTTGTTTACATAGTGTATTTACTTATATAGTTGCCATCGTCAAAAAGGGGGAGAATGTTGGAACCTCGTATTTACAATATTTCGTAATTACGATATTTTGACTATATCAACTATATAAGTCACTATAATATATATATATATATATATATATATATTAACATATTTTTTACAGGAATTAATCAAAGACCAGATTCAAATGAGCTTCAACTCTTAAGTATGTATCGTGTCTGTGTCTAGAAGTAATAATATGTTAAAATCTCTCCTATATGATATATATTGCATTATCATCTCATTCATTTCCTTCAAGAATAAACAAACCAAATTTTGTTACATTCAGACGTCTGAATACCCCATTTCAGACGTCTGAATCTGTAAGTTGGAATATTGTATACTACAATATTCAGACGTCTGAAATGAAGATTTCAGACGTCTGAATATAACTAAAAAGTGCCTATTTCCTTTCTGTTTCAAATCTCGTTGCATTTCAGAAGTCTGAATTTTTATTTTCAGACGTCTGAATTTTTTACAACGGCTATTTTTTTGAAAAGGCGTTTCCATTCATGAAGAGTTACGACCTTTAATTCAACAGTTTTTTATGATAACTCTTCATGAACAATTACAACCATTTATTACCTATATAAACACATTAGAATCAAGTTTTAAATTTACCAATTTCTATTAATTATTATTCTATTATTGAAATTCTTGATTCTAACTCATTTGTGCTAAAAATATCATTCAAATTCAAATTCTACTTTCTTAATCTTCACGCATTCATACATATATCATAAAGGAGAAAGATTATAGGAAGTTTGTACTATCAAGGGACAAATTCGTGTTATTAAGAACACATTGTGTCAAATATACTTTTATATAAGTTGAAGTCCTCTTCGGCTGTTGAGGCGAAATCCTGTTCTGCTGCTCAGGTCTCTTGTTCGGCTGTTCAAGGGTTGTTGTAAACCTGTTCCTCCGGGTTAAGTGAGGATTGTTGTTAGTGAAATTCCAGAAGGAGTCTGGGACTGGACGTAGAACGGGAAGTTCGAACCAGTATAAAAATTCCTGGTGTGCTTTTTTGATTTTTACTTATTTACATTGCTCTAGTATTTTAGTTTATTTCCGCACTAGTATAGTATAATTCCATATAGCACGATCCGCACAGTAACTTTCATAAAATATGTTCATTATAGCAGTTATAATGTAACATATTTTTCAAAAATTTTGAAAAACAAAACAAAATAATTTTTGAAAATTATAAATTTTATTAACAAGTTAAATAATAAAATGTATGTGCATGTAGTTAATATATTATGAAATATGTTATGATATTTTAAAACGTCTAAGATATCATAAATATGCATGCATGCATATGAATAATGATTTTCGAAATCAAGATAATTTAATTAATTTAATAAAAAGGTTAATTTATTGAAATTATAATTACACATGTATATGATATATGTGTTATACTATAAAGGTTATAATACATAATAAACATAAATGTTATATCAATATAAAATTAAAATGTTAATTAATTAAAATGAATTAAATATGATTTAATTAATATAATATTATACACAAAAATATTATATAAGTAATGTGAAATATAAAAACTTTATAAATAAAACTTATATAATATGAATGTATAAAACCCTTAATAGACTTAAGAAATAAACACTTACGTAATCGTATATATATCGTGATTTCTGATGTGTTCGACACTTGAATCACAAGGGTAGTTCATAAGAATTACATCATTTCATAAGTCGATATCACTCAATTTAATGTTGTCCTCTACCATATATATGTACTTGCATACTCCTTAGTTGTTGAGCAACTCAAGCTAAGGATATTATGTATAGTAATATTAATATATTGAATAGATGAGGTATGATAACTATATGTATTTGTTGAGCAATCTCAAGGTAGATATGCCATACTTAGGCCATCACGATATTATAGGTACGAGTGAATAATTTCATTTCGATTTGTTGAGCAAACTCAAGGTCAATATGAAATTAGGACAAGGTTCCAAGGGTTAGGAGTAGCATGTGATACAATTGATAAAAGGTTCTCCATTGTTCATGAAGCTATGAGTTGTTGAGAAAACTCAAGGTCAGAATTCCAAGATGGATAAGTACTAACATCTACAACTAAAGTCATAAGACTTCTATGTTTTGACTTAAGGTTTGGCGAACCATAAAAGACTAGTGGGAGCTTATTAGTAAAATGAAACATAATGTTTAACCTTAATAATATTATAAGAACATCTATTATGTTTTGTCCTAGTAATCTACCATTTAAACTTGCCTAAAATGTCAAATCCAAAACTATTTTCTAAAAGTGACAAACTCATCAGACCTAACTGTACCGACTGCTAAGAGCAATTAAAATAGCATTGACTTATGAGCGCCTTTGGACTTCGGTTACATGTGAACCCAAAACAGAACCCATTAATGGTGCAGACCCTGAAGAACGACTTGCTTATTTAAAGTGGCAATCTGACTTAGAGATCGTCGAAGTTTTCTTGTTGTCAACCTTAGACAAACCGTTGCAAAGGCAACATAAGAACATGTATGTCCATCAGATTTTTAATAGTCTCAAAGCTCTTTTTGGTGAACAATCCCGATCCGCAAGGTATGAGCTTCCGAAAAAACTGTTTAACACCAAAATGACCAAGGGATGGAAAGTGGATGATTAGTTCTCATGATGAAAGGCTATATTGGTAGAATTGCACAATTAGACATAAAGATAAGCAACGAAATGCAAGTAGACTTGGTACTTCATTCTCTCACTCCTCAGTATGAAACGTTCATACTGAATTACAACATGAACCAATTAAATGTGAATCTCGTGGAGCAACTCAATATGTTGAGGTCAGCCGAGTCAACATCTAAAAATCAAGATGTCGTTCTTGTTGTGAAGGGAAATGCATCATCTTCGAAAGGTTCAAAGAAGCGAAAAAGAGATAGTAAGAAAAAGAAAAGTAAGAAGACCGATGACAAGGGTGAATGTCACCATTGCCACAAGAAAGGTCATTGAAAGAGAAACTGTTCCGACTACATGAAGAATGTCAAGGAAAGGAAGCAGAATCATTTTGCAGCTCTATCAGGTACATTTATGATTCAAAAATGTTTTGTAATCAATAAAATATCATGGGCTTTAGATACTGGATCCGATACTCATATATGTAATCCGTTGGAGGGGCTTAGGAACTGGCATAGCGTGGCAAAAGAAGAAATGAAGCTTCAAGTTGCTCATAGATCTATAGTAGATGCATGTACGGCAGTAAGAGACTATTATTTAGATTTTCCAAGTGGATTAGTATTAGTATTAAATAATTGCTATTATGTAAAAGACTTTATTTGTGGAATTATTTCTGTTTCTAGATTGTCTAAGACTGGATATATTCTTCATTGTGCAAATAATGTTATGAACATTTGTTTGGATGGAAATAAAGTCTGCAAAGGTGTCCATTAAAATGGAATTTATGTAATTAATACTAATTATGCCTATTCTATGAAAGAATTTTATAATAAGTTAAACGACAATTATCTTTGGCATTGCAGGCTTGGTCATATTGGTGAGAAACGACTACACAAAATAAAAAATGATGGTTTTCTACCTTCAATTGATTCTGAATAATTTGAAATTTATGATGCATGTCTTAAAGGTAAAATGACCAAGAACCCCTTCAGTTGGAGCAATGAAAGAGTTAATGAACTCTTAGAATTAGTACATAATGATGTGTGCGGGCCAATGCCTATATTAACCAAAGATAATAGTTCTTACTTTGTTACTTTCACTGATGATTTTTCAAGACTAGGATATGTATATCTTATGAAGAACAAATCCGACATTTATGAGAAACTTTTTGAGTGTAAAAAGGTAGTAGAAAATCAAACGGGCCGTAAAAATAAAATTCTTCAATCAGATCAAGGAGGTGAGTATGTTGGACAGGATTTCCAACAATACTTAAAAGATAATGAGATTATTTCTCAGGTTACCCCATCCTATACTTCGCAACATAATGGTGTGTTCGGAGCGAAGGAATCAAATCCTATTAGATATGGTTCGTTCCATGATGAGTGAGGCTGAGTTACCTCTATCCTATTAGGGATATGAGCTAGAAACTACAACACATATGTTAAACTTGTTACCCACTAAATCTGTGCCCAAAACACTATATGAGATGGGGTGTGGTAAGAAATCCCAACTCAAATATCTGAAAGTATGGGGTTGTCTGGAGTACGTTAAGAATGTTGGTCTAAATAAACTAGAGGCAAGGTCGGTACTATGTAAGTTTATAGGATATCCCAAAAACTCGATGGGATATATATTCTACAATACCAAGGAATAAAAGGTCACTGTGTCTCTACACGCTGTCCTTTTAGAAAAGGAATTTCTGTTAAAAGAAATTTACAATGAAGTTGTAGATTTGGATGAGATCTGAGAAACTAACACTAAAGCCGAAACAGCGGGAGAAGTAAGGTCACCCGTATATGAAAATATGCAACCTATTAGATGGTCTAGTAGGGAATCCCATGCACCAGAAAGACTATGGTTTTCTCGTGGATAGAGAAAAGGAGGACTGTGTCTTAGATGGTGACACTCCTCTGTCTTTCCAACAACCACTACAAAGTAAAGAATCTGCACTCTGGCTTGAAACTATGAAATCCGAGATAATCCATGTACGAAAACAAAGTTTGGACTTTGTCGGATGTACCCAAAGGGATAACCCATCGACTGCAAATATATTTTTAAGAAAAAGCTAAATGCGGATGGAGAAGTGGAGACATATAAGACAAGGCTAGTTTCAAAAGGATTTCGCTCAATTTAAAGTGTTGATTATGACGAGACCTTTTCGCCGTAGTCATGCTTACATCTATTCGGATTATATTACCCATTGCCGCATCTATGACTATGAAATATGGAAAATGGATGTAAAGATGGCTTTTCTAAATGGTGATTTAGAAGAAATCATTTATATGTCAAGCTGAAGGGTTTTGTACTCAGTGGGAGTGAAGGCAGAGCTTGCTAGTTGTTAAAGTCCATTTATGGGCTCAAACGAGCTTCAAGGAGTTGGAACAAGTGCTTTGATAAAGTAATCAAATAGTTTGGTTTTTATCAGAACACAGAGGAAGCGTGCATATACAGAAAGGAATAGGGAAATGCTATCGTATTATTAGTACTCTATGTTGATGATCTATTATTGATTGGCAATGACACGTCATTATTGCAATCCGTGAAAGCTTGGCTTCCTAAAAACTTCTCCATGAAGGATTTGGGAGAAGCAGCATATATACTTGGTATAAAGATCTATAGAGATAGGTCTAAGAGGCTGCTGGGATTGTCTCAATCCCCGTACATAGACACTATAATAAAACGGTATAGTGTGGAGAATTCTAAGCGTGGAAATGTTCCAACGCAATCTGGAATTGTCCTTACTAAAATGGACGCTCCTCATACCGATTATGAGAAAGAGCGGATGAAGAGGATTCCCTATGCTTCAGCCAAAGGATCCTTAATGTATGCTATGTTATGTAGTAGACCAGATGTAGCATACACATTAGGATGTGTAAGCCGGTACCGGTCTAATCCTGGACAAAAACATTGGATGGCCGTAAAATGAATACTTAAGCATTTGAGAAATACTATGGACCCATTCCTCATTTTTGGGAATGGAGACCTCCTTATGAAGGGGAATACAGATTTAAGCTTTCAAAGTGATATAGATGATATTAAATCTATGTCCGGCTATGTCTTTACACTAAATGGCGGAGCTTTAGCTCGAAAATTTCTAAGCAAGAAACAGTTGTTGATTTCGCGATGGAGGCCGAATATATCGTCCTCAATGAAGCAGTAAAAGTGGCAATATGGATGTGCAAGTTTTTGAGTGAGTCCAGAGTGATTCCTGATGCTGAAAATCCAATGACATTGTTTTGTGACAACAATGCATCGATACAGATTGCAATGGAACCAAGAGCACGTAAGAAGTCACGACACATTCTTCAAAAGTTCTACCTGATTAGAGAATTCGTTAAGAAGAAAAATGTTGTGATTCAAAAGGTAGATACTAAGGACAACATAGCAGATCCATTCACTGAGGTCTAACTTGGCCAATTATCAAGAAACCATTGAGAGGATGGGATTGAGATTCCATAATTGTCCTTGCAAGTGGGAGATTGATAGTGTTAGGGGTATGCCCTAGGGGCAATTCTGTAACTTATTAATTATAAAATCAATTCTTGTTTGAAATAAAGGCGTTTCTTCTTTCTGTTATATATTTTTTATAATGTGTTATAAATAATTAAATGTTTGATTAAAAATATATTTATCAGGAAGTCCATAAATGACGTGTTTGTGATAGTAATAACAATTAGGTATAATCATGAGTATTGGACCACGTTGTTATAAAACACATCATTTTAAATGTTCTTAGTCAAGATGCATACTGGATATCGATGTATACATTGAGACTAGAGTATGTAATGCTCTCCAAATGTTGGATAATGTATTACTCATGACTGCTGGGGGAACCTAGAGGTTATGTACTGATAGTTATTGGACAGCTATAGAACAACTCACTTGGTAGTTTTCCGTTGGTTAATATAATTGAGATCAAATTGAAAATATCGATGTGACTAATTTACACGACTTGGTAATATCGTCAAACTTCAATATAAAAATCTCTACTTTGATTATAGTCAAATCATGAAAAAACATCCATTAAGTGATTATAGCTGGGTCGAGTGGAAGTATTGGAAAGAAGACATATTCAAGAGAGGATTCATCACTTCAGTTATATGAGGTTACTATCATGGTCAACCCAAAGTCAAAATCTCTGGCTAGAGTAGTACGGTTAATAATGGTTTTTATTATCAAACCAAGGATTTTGTATTTGGACTGTAGAGTTGAATATGGACAATATTGTAATTTTGTCCATTACCAAATTCCGTTAATCCAAAGTGATACAGTTTTGACGAAGAGAATTGGCATATATAAATGTCACTAACGGGTAACGCTTATTAAATTAAACAAGATTTTATTGAAAATGAATAATCAATAAATTTGGCTGTAATGTCATACCACTTGTTAAATGACGGGTCAACGTTAACATTCGAATAGTTTGGTGTTAATTGCTGACCAAATTTACACTCAAGAGCTACACAAAATGATGAAATTCCTTAAGACCGAATGATTTAATTAGTTTATAATTGTTATAAATAAATTAAAGTAATCAATATTTATCAAATATTGATTATAAAATACGAATATGGTTTGAGAAATAATTTTTTTATATATTTATAATAGTCATAAATATATCGATCGATATACGATATCAATAAGCGATTAAGTTAGATTTAATTGCATAGCATTTTGGCTTGGGCTTAAATGGGTTTAAAGCCCATCATTAGGGCTGCAAATTTTTGTTTTGAAAAGTTATTGGAGGTGGCTAAAACTTAGGATTAGACCTAGAGATGGATGGCTAAGATTAAGAGATAATAGGTGATAAGATTGTCCTAATTCTCTTGTATACAAGGCTATATATATGGATCTCTAAACCCTTAATCAATGACAACTTTTGGATGCCATAAATATTAAGTTTGCTGGCCAAAATTAATCCCTATATAAGTTCTAAGAATATCAAATCAATTCAAGTTAAGTAAAAGCACTATTTGATAGAAAAGTTTGACGATTCCAGACTTGCAATCTGATAGATCGAGCATAACTAGAGAAGAGAATTCATTAATTCTAGTGGACTCAAATGCATCATCAATTGGTATTTTATTTATATATTATAGTAATCATATCATATTTTATGATTTAATATTGATTAATCCTAAATCTATATATATATTAATATTGTATGTCTAGTTATGTGAGATTTTCGTAGATATATGTTGTCGTCACAAATTAGTTTGGTTATATGCATGGTTATATTATTATGTGCGATAATTTATGGACAAACAAGATTAATTTGCTATAAAAATTCAATTGTTTCATTATCAATTATTTTATGTATTTATATATTAATTTAGATACAGATTAATGTATATTATAAACATATAATTACATATATGTATATTTATAACGTATAAATAGCTTAGAATTTTTCCTTACACCTATTTATACATAATATGAATTATCAAATTCGAAAATAAATTTCTTTATATATAAATAATTTAAAATTATCTTTTATTGATTATTTGATTTGTTTATTATATCTAAAATAATTATTGCTGTGAAAATTCGATTTTATATTTTTTAAATTACAACATCTATGCAGTTACCCATGGAAAGATTTTCAGAATTTTTGTAGTATTTTAATATTTTTAACAATTATATTACTTTGGTTGAATATTTCTTTTATTTATTAAAAATAATATTTTATTTCAAAAAATCATGAATAAATTTTTGAACCTGCATTTTATGATCCTATGTTTTCTTAAATTTTAGAATTTGTTTTTTAAATATTCATTACTAATATTTTTAATTATTATGATCAAAACTATTTATTATATATATATAATAATGATAAATTATAAAATTATTATTTTATGTTTGTTATGCTAATTTCAATTTGGATATAATCTTAAAATATATATATTTACATTTTAAATATGTGAATGTAATTAGTTATTCATATATACATTTTATTTAACCTTATATATATAATTTTAATTATTATATATATGTGTGTATATAATTGTATATGTTTAATTATGTATATATATCTTGCAATGACCTAGTATTTCGAACTGTTCAAATTGACAATCGTCCACACATATCAGACTTGAATTGCTCAAAATAACAGAATGTTAATTTATATTTGGCAAAACTTAGTGATGTGCGTGTAAATATGCATATTTTTACCATCATATTTAATCTATTTAAAGTGAATAAATGATCATATTGGGTATTTTAATTTGTTTAAACCAAAATCCATATTATTTTAAATTGTCACATATTCATCTGCATCTAAGGGTAAAATGGTCATTTTTGTGCATGTGTTAAATTGAGAAAATTTAGTGGGAAATTTCTATATTATTTTATAGGAAATTAAACTCAATTACAAGTGGTTTCATGAAGGAATATGCATGCACAAAGAAGATACAAAAGATTGAAGATGAAAATAATTCAAAGTGAAGAACATGGAGGACCCCACCTACTTATCTTGATTTTCAATTAGGAGCTAATGCACATGTTATAAGGCCATTAAAGCTTCATGTAAATTTAAGTGGGGGATTATTGAAGCTAATGATAACTTGACCACCACACTTCCTACAAGGGCATTTTGGGCGTTCCCCAAAAATATGAATTAGGGTTTAACACATGTATATATACTCCTTATGTTTCATGTAACCCTCTTCTTCCTTAGTCTCTCTTAGGCATTCTTCCTCTTAGTTAGTTTTTAATTTAGATCAAACGAAAGAACGCTCTCTTTCTCTTTTTCATGGCTACTTAGCCATTTTTATTTTCATGTAACTTTCATTTTTTATGCAATTTTAATTAGTGCTCTTTCTTTTACCTGCTTCTTTTCTTCATTTACTTTCATGTTAGTAGTGTAGATTTATTTTTCAAGCAAGTAGAATAGTTTTTATTATTTACTTTGGTCTCTTTTTCATTTTCTTTTTCTTTCATGTTGCAAGCTATATTTGTTGATTTGATAACAAATATGAGAGGCTAAACCCCTTTAATTTAGGGGTAGTGAAGCTCTCTAATTATATAGCTTCAACATTTTGATAATTGTTGCTCTCTTTTTATGCTTAATGGAAGTGAATGTTGATGTGATTTATTGTTTTATATTGAATTTGATAGTCTATGTTATTCATAACAAATAGGCTATGCTTAAACAATAACAAACAAAAATTACCTCTTCGTTTACATATGATTATGGTAATGAAGTGATTTTGAAATTAAAATTTGATGGCCTATATTTCTAAACAATAGTTAATAGGTCATGCTTAAAATAGATCTCATTTTCAACTTGTTGTCATTTTCCATGAGAGTAAATAGTTGTTTAAGGGGTGTGTTATAGTTTGATGGCTTATGTTGGCTAATTAATAGCACAAAGAAGCCATACTTATAATAAACACTCAATTAAACTAACTAATGACCAAAAAAGTGAGATCATAATTTCATGTTTTGTTGAACTATATGATCTAGAGAGTGGATTTATCTCTAAATTGCCCTCAAACTCTCATATATTTATCAATTTTCTATTACTCATTTTTCTACATTTTTAGCTAATCACACTTTCAACTTTGGTTAATTTGATTGAACTGATTTTTAAAATCAACAATTCCCGGCGGATCGACCCGTACTCGCCACGTACTTCAATAGTACGTCGTGTGCTTGTGGTACAAATTTTATTATAAATTTTTTGATGATTTTGTAATTCGATAGAATTTCCATCATTGGACACTTAGCATATACAATAAATAAATCAATTATAGAATCACAGACATAGAGTAATGTAACAATAAGCAGTGGAATAGATAAATAGTAGTTCATGAAGCAACCATATAAACATCAAAGTTTAAAGTAAATATAACAAATTTCTTGAATACACAGAAGTTACTAATACAAATGCCAATAACAAGTATGAACAAAACAACTGGAATAAACTAAAGTAGCTGGAAATCTGAATAGACAAATACAGATCTTCAAGCAAAGCTCCAAACTCCAAAGGTGGGTCTTAATTGTCGTCACACTCAGTCTAACCCGAGCATAAAGAAAAACACAAAAACACTCAAGTCAGGATTAACATTCTTATATCAATAAATTTATCTCAAGTGAAATGTCAACTGAATTACAAGTAACTTAAATGATAGGTGGGATTTCCATCCTCTAAGGATACATGGAACTATCTACCATGTAGTAGTATACGCTATTATAATATGTCTATCAGTAAAGTAAAGTATTAAAGTAACATTAAGGCGTTACACATATCCCTCTTAACACATTTTATATATTCCCATAGTCTATACAGTACCGTAAGCTCCTCCGTGAGGTTTACTCGGAGGGCACTCCACATGTATGGTATAAAACAAACTCATAGAAGGCGCGATAAGGCATGTGACAAGGCACGCGAGGCAAATCCACGGTAGATATACTGTTTGCGGATCCGGACTAGTGGTAACGCATAGTAGCTACTACCGCCTACCTTGAGACAAACTCCAAAATCAAAGGTGCACCCAATCAAATCACAAAGTAAAAGAATGGTATCGAAGAAATGTCCCCGACCGGAGGAATGACCTCACTTGGCCCGGTATAGCTCCTGTTTTAGCCACATCAAGCTGACTCGCGGGAGTCAGGGCTGCGTTAATACCTCATATAGAATCGTAGACAAACCATCCTACTTCGTTTGGAATCTCCACCACGTACACAATTGTTAAAGTGGTTTCGGTATTGGCAGAGAGTATGACAATATCCAATCCCGCTCTCTTTAACAACCGAACACTTATTTCACATTATGGTAATTTCATTTCAAATAATTCATACTTCATATTAAAATAACATATTCATTTCAAAACCATTTCAATTCGATATTAGTATTCACTTTAAATAATATTCGTTTTCAGAATTGTAACACTTTCAAATTTATAACACTTTCAAAAACATAACAGTTCCAACTTAAACAGTTTCAACTTAAACAGTTTAGATATTAAAATTAGTATATATATTACAATTGTTATAAATTAAAACAGTTTATATATTAAAATAATTTATATATATTAAAATAATTGTAAATTAATATAGTTTATATTTATTTAAAGAGATTATACTGAAATACTTTCCAAATTAGAATTGTTTCATCCAATTCCACAAATTGATTCAAATCAACTTGAATTCAAAAAATTCAATTTAAATCAATTCCTGTTCAACACTTTCAATTGAATAGGTTAACGATTTAATTCAAATTCTCAATAAATCATTTCAATTTTTATCGATTTCAAATCCACGTTTGAACTACCATTAGAATTGATGGTGCAGTTCTGAATTGCACTGATTTTGGGTTTTTGGGAAATTCAAGTGATCCCAGTGGTCGGAGAGGCCAGGGTTGTTTCTGGAGGTAGAGGAGTGATCGTTGTTGATGGCAAAAATACTGGATGATGTTGCTTTTCATCGAGGAACCTACAGCAGAGGGTTTTCTTCCGGAACCCTATTTTTAACTAGGTTAGTTGATTGGGTCGGCACGGCCTGTAGGAGTGATCGAGTTCAACTAGGTTTTGGGAGATGGAAGGTTGGTCGTAGGCGAAGTCTTGGCCGGAGTAGCAGATTTTCTGGCGATCATATGTGTGTGGTCGAGGCGTTGACAGGTTTTGGTGTTTTTGTTCAGCTTGTCTCCAGGTTTGAGATGAAGAATAGAATTCAATTTCGAGCTTTGGAAGAATGATCTGTTGATTGTGTTTGGATGTGGGGTTGATCGCCGTCGTGAGGAAGCAGTCGTCGATGGCTGGAGTTGATCGGAGGCACGGTGCATGTGTACCGTGCACTTTTGATTTCTGATGATACTCTGGGTGGAAGCAGTAGAGTGGACTCGAGATTTACTCGAGTAGTTCTGAGTATGGCTTGAAGTTTTTAGCTTGTGGACTCGAAGCAAAACTGCATTGGCTCGGGTGATGTTTGGTGACCGGTTCCAAACCTATTTTAGTTTTAAAATTTTAAAATGAAATTTAAATTGTAAAGAAATGATTTAAACAAAGTTTAGACCTAAGTTTAAAAATCTGGAATCCAAGTTCAAGTTTAAATCTAAGTTTTTTTAAAACAAATAAAGTTTTTAAACTTGAATTGTTAAACTACTTTAAAATGTTTAAGTAGTTTGAATTTTAAAAATAAAGTTTTAAAATGTAAGTAGAGTTTTGAAATCTAAAGATTAATCTGAATTCAAATTTAAATATGTATTCCAATTTTGAAATGAAGGAAGGTTTTTAAATTTAAAATGATTTAAACAATTTTGAATGTTAAAAGTGTAATTTAAATGGATTTGAATTTAAAAATGAATTTGGTTTTAAATTCTTTTAAACTTCTTTATTAAATGAGTATTTCTTTAATTTGTGAAATGAAAAGGTTTTAGAAATGTGTTTAAAACTTTGTTAAAGATAATTTGTATTCATTTTAAATCTTAAATTTAAAATGATATTTCATAGTAAATTTAAAGTAAATTGTTTTAAAATGCTTTGTAAATGACAACTTGATCCTTAATAAGAACAAAGTTTGATCTTAAAGTAAATTAGAATTTAATGATTTGTAATTCATTAAATTTTTAAGGAAATTAAATGGATAATTAATTAATTTAATTAATTAATGATTTGGATTAATTAAATAAGTAATTAAAGGTTTTAATTAATTAATTAATTAATGATTGGGATTAATTAATTAAGGATAATTAATTTGTAATTAAGGAATATTAATTAGAATGTTAATTAATAATTAGAGATTAATTAATCAAGTAATTATGAATTAATTAAGTTACAGTTAACACTTAATTAATTAAATAATTAAAGGTTAATTAATTAGATATTAAAGATTAATTAATTTGAAATTTAATAATTAATGTAAGTTTAATTACTTAAGGAAAGTAATTGAAGAATTAATAATAGTTAATGATGGTCATTAACTTGAGATTATTTAATAACGAATTAATGTGATTAATTTTAATTATTAATTAGATTAATTAATTTAATGATAATCATTTGGAATTGTTTAAGTATAATTACTTAATGGAAGTAATTATGGATATTATTAGTTAATGTAATTAAATAAGTATAAGTATAATTTGTTTAAATTAATTAATTAAGTTTAATTAAGATAAACACTGGATGCTTTGATAAATAATTACTTAATGTAATTAATGGATTGAAATTACTCGGTGAAGTAATTAATTGATAATTATTGGATGTAATTAATGAAATGATTTAAGAATGAAAGTAATTTGGATTAAATTACTTTATAATTAATCAAGGGATTAATTAAAGGAATTAATTAAGGAGTAACCAATTTATTTAATGGAATAATTAAGGGTAGTTAATTACAGCATGTGATTAATCAAAGGTGATTAATAATTATGGTTTAAATTGAGATTAGTTACTTAATGTAATTAATTTAAATAAGTAATTAATTTAAATAAGTAATTAATTTAAATTTAATTAAGGATCATTAATTAATATAATTAATGATGTAATTAAGGATTGATTAGTTAAGATTAATTAATCAATAATAAGTGATTAAAGGTAATTAATTAAGGATTAATGTAATTAATTATAGTTAATTTATTAATGAAGTAATTAACGGTTAATTACTGTTTTTGGTTAAGAGTAATTAATTTGTGAAATTAACAAAAGGATGATTACTTGAATGTAATTAAAGAATAATTAATCAAGGGTGATTAATTAAGGTGGATAATTAGAGAATAATTAATTGATTGATTTGTAATTAATTAATGGTTATGTAAGCAAAGTTTTAATGATGAAAGTAATTAATTTAAATCACTTTAAATTAATTAGAGATGGAAGTAATTAATTTAATTCATTATAGATGGTGTGATTATAGATCATTGCTTATGTATGGATGGATGATATTGGTTGCCTTGAATGGTTTGAAATCTCAGAAATGAGATAAGTAAGGTGTGTGATATGGATGCATTGTGATGATAATATGGATTATCTTTTGATAATGATAATATGGATTATCTGTTGTGATGATAATGATGATTATCTATTATGGTATGTGAATTATCTATCTGTGTGTATATAGATAATGAAATTGAATTGTATTAAGCTTTAAAACAACTTGGCCTTAAAAGATACGCTTTGGATTTCGATGAGACCGGGATTGGGTTTCCAGATTTGGATATCCGAAAACCACATCGATCCAAATTAACGATAGGTCGTTACAGTGGTATCAGAGCGCTAGGTTGAGTGAATACCTAGGCTTTGGAGTGATTTCTTTCTTGAGAGAGCATATTTGTAATTTTGATATATGTATGTATGTATATGTATATATATATATATATATATATATATATATTTCTACTTATCTGTGGGTTACTTGTTCGGGTTTTCCAATATAGGTTATATAGGTAGATAAGGTAGTGGTGTGTGTAACACGACAACTACCATTGGTTGGAGTTTGATGTTTGAGGTTGGAAGTGTATCTGTCTAGACTGTAGACCTAATACCGTCTCGAGTGAGTTGTGCAGTGGTGTAAAGATTTCATCGATCTCTGAAGGAAACCTATTGAGGTTCGGAGTTCATCTTTGAAGTTGGATGAGTTGAGTTTGGATCTGTCGGTTGTGCAGAAGCAAGTGATGGTATCTTGATACCTAAGGAAGTAGTAGCTGCGTGATGAGATGCAGTGACAATGGATTGTGTCCGAAGATGTTTCTTTGGAACAAGTTTAGGGTAGTGTGTCTGCTTCGGTGTTCTGACTGGGTTCAGTAGGATGTGGTGGTTAGCTTTGAGGTCTAAGTTTCTCGAAGAGCTTTGGATTAGAAAGTCTTTGGCATCTGTGTCAGCGATGCAGCTCGGAGTGTTCTGTGTGCCGACAGGAAGGTCTTTAGCTGAGTGGTTCTTTTGGAGGTGGAGTTCAGAAGCAGCAGAGTGGATCCGTTTCTTCGATGGATTGGCTAGGCTAGCGTAAGCTATTCTATTTGGTAAAGAGAGAACAGTTTTCTTTGGAATTGGGCTGGGTTGATCGCAAAAGTGACTTGCGATAGTTGAGTGTTCTCTTGAGTTATCTTTTGTTTGAGGCATCTGGAGATTGAGTTTTCTTATCGACTAGAATTCCAGAAGTGATTCCGGTGGTTCAGTTTAGTAGAAGGAAGATTCCTAGAGTTAGAGGTTGGTGAAGCAACTTAGGTTTCAGAGGAATTTCTAAGTTTTTCCTTTATGGATCTGATGAACCATATTTCTGGGATGTGTTGTCCAGTTTGTGCTCGTGTTCTTCATCAGCATTCCAGATCAGAGTTGTGCAGCGAAAGCAGTTTGGAAATTTTTCTGTTTGTCTTTTCCGGATATGTGGGAGTATGATTCAGTCTTCTAATGTTTGAGGAGTGGAGTTTGTGTTCTTGATTTTGGATTGATCGTGAGAGGATCATATTGTTGAGTTGAGTGGTTTTGTTTGTTTTAGAGGCATCGGCATAGGGTTAAGCTGATCAGGAAGGATGTAGGCAGCCCAGGATCATCCGAAGACTTTTGTGGATAAGAGACGAAAGAATTTGAATTCTGGAGTTGGAGATTTGGTTTTGGTTAAGTTTTCTCCGATCCAAGGAGCTATAAATTTTGGTAAATCTGGAAAGCTAGCTCCGTGGTGTTTTGGATCTTTCTGTGTTCTTGTAAGGATAAGTGTTTGGTTTTCAGGATTGAATTTCCAGTTTGGATAACTGGGATTCGATATGTTTCACGTATCTCTAAGGGAGCACGTGTATGGTCTGTCTCTGGTTGTGCAACCAGCAGTTCAGGAGGTTTGATTGTTGGATCAGACTCGTCTGTAGTCTGATATCCTGTTTAGTTTTGTAGATCTAGATGAGTAGGAGCTCTGAAGCTTCGTAGTTTTGATTGTTTGGATTCTGTAGAGCGAGTATCTCGGTATATATACTTGGAAAACTCGAGGAAACTCTATCCAGAATTTTGTCTGGATAGTTAGATTGTTTGATTTGATAAATTGATTGATATGGTTGTTAGCATATGTTTGATATATGCTTGTGTTTTAAAATTAAAATCTTTAATGAGATTATTAAATTACCTTTGTTTTAAATTTCGGGGACGAAATTCTTTTAAAGGGGGAGGAATGTGATGACCCGAAATTTTTGGCAATATCAATTTAATAATCTGAATTAAAAATTGGATAATCATTGTTGATAAGATTGGAATTAATTTAATAATCCAATTAAATAAATATTTAATTGATAGATTTTATCTTTTAAAAGCTAATAAATTATTTTCTATTTATAATGTATATAGAATATGTATATATTGTAAATAGATAAGCCTTATTTTAAATTTAATAAATAAATAAATCTTATTTTCTAAATATATATATCTTTGGTAAATTGGGAATTATGATTTTATTTAAAGTTAAACTTTTAAAAGCTATTGAATAAATAATATATGGTTTTAAATTGTTAAGATAAAAGTTTAATTTGTTTAAATTGATTTTGAGTTTAAATTTAAATAAACTAACATTAAGGTTTATTTTGATTTCCTTTTTAAACATAGTGTGATAAAATAAGCAATTTATTAATAAAGAAACAATTTCTTTTATAAATTATTTAAAGTTATCAAATTTGTTATTTTCAAAATATAATAATGTATTGTTTTTAATAAAAATAGTTTGTTATTTCAAATTGAATTTTTGAATTTGATTGAATTTGAATTTAGAGTTTTGAAATTCAAAGTATAGATGCTTAAATTGTTTTGGATTTTAAATTATTTGTATAAACTTTTATCTATATATATAATTGTTTCATTTCTTTTAAAATTATTTATACATATATAAATACTTATTAACTAATTACTTAAACATCATCTTTTATTAACATTTATAATAAAAAGAAAATAAAACAAAAACAAGTGTTAATTCTTTAAGGCCTTATAATAACATGTGTTAGGTGATTAACAACTAAGATGACAAATGTTAAAATTGAAGACAAGTGGCATTTGTAATTTAGTTTTTCTTTTGTTTTAATTTTTAAATAATTTCAGCCTTTATATTTACAAATCTTCTTCCCTTCCCTTTCTTTTTCTATTTTTCTAAATCTTAAGCCAAGTTCAAATCTGATCAAAAACCAGAAATCCACCTATAGTTCCTGAACCCCTCTAACAAACCAAAATCAAAATCAAAATCTCTGTTCAAAAACAATAACCTGTCACCATCTCAAAAAAATCAAATGCCTGCATTATTTCAATCTGGAATTCAAGCCAGCATGCATGTAGATTTTATTTAAAAATAAGTTTTAAAGCTCCAGCAACTCAAGTTTTCATCAAGCAATTCAAGTTTAAAATAAAGAAGTAATTTTCAAGTTTTAATTCAAGCAAATCAGCAATTCAAGTTTGTCTGTCAAAAGCTTTTCAAAATAGGCTCTGTTCATCTTGTTTACAGGTGAGTAACATCACTTCTAAAAGTTTAAGTTTATGAATATAGTTGCATGATTAAATATCTGAAATATGTATGTTTGTGTATATATATTGTTGTATTTCTGGATGTATTGTATGCATGTTGTTTTCATCAGAAGTACACTCTGTTTATAGGTTCAGTTTACAAGTTTTGATTTAATTCAAAACCCTTTGATTTTGATTCTGTTTAAACTTAAGATTTAGATGAAACTTGTTTGTTTTGTCATAGAGAGGATTTTAAAATTTTGTTTAAGTTAAATTAAATTTAAAATCTCGTTGGAAATTTAAAACATTAGTGCAATGCTCTAAATAAATAAAAATTCAAACTGTGAAATTTATAGATTCAGTATTATGAAATGGATACATAAACCAAATCATGATTTTTAACATTAAAATCACAATTTTTAAATTAGAATTGATGGTGCAGTTCTGAATTGCACTGTTTTTGGGTTTTTGGGAACTTCTAGTGATCCCAGTGCTCGGAGAGGCCAGGGTTGTTTTTGGAGGTAGAGGAGTGATCGTTATTGATGGCAAAAATACTGGATGATGTTGCTTTTCATCGAGGAACCTACAGCAGAGGGTTTTCTTTTGGAACCCTAGTTTTAACTAGGTTAGTTGATTGGGTCGGCACGGCCTGTAGGAGTGATCGAGTTCAACTAGGTTTTGGGAGATGGAAGGTTGGTCATATGCGAGTCTTGGCCGGAGTAGCAGATTTTATGGTGATCATATGTGTGTGGTCGAGGCGTGATAGGTTTTGGTGTTTTTGTTCAGCTTGTTTCCAGGTTTGAGATGAAGACTCGAATTCAATTTCGAGCTTTGGAAGAATGATCTGTTGATTGTGTTTGGATGTGGGGTTGATCGCCGACGTGAGGAAGCAGTCGTTGATGGCTAGAGTTGATCGGAGGCACGGTGCATGTGCACCGTGCACTTTTGATTTCTGATGATACTCTGGGTGGAAGCAGTGGAGTGGACTCAAGATTTATTCGAGTAGTTCTGAGTATGGCTCGAAGTTTTTAGCTTGTGGACTCGAAGCAAAATGCATTGGCTCTGGTGATGTTTGGTGACAGGTTCCAAACCTGTTTTAGTTTTAAAATTTTAAACTGAAATTTAAATTGTAAAGCAATGATTTAAACAAAGTTTAGACCTAAGTTTAAAAATCTGGAATTCAAGTTTAAGTTTAAATCTTAGTTTTTTTAAAACAAATAAAGTTTTTAAACTTGAATTGTTAAACTACTTTAAAGTGTTTAAGTAGTTTGAATTTTAAAAATAAAGTTTTAAAATGTAAGTAGAGTTTTGAAATCTAAAGATTAATCTGAATTCAAATTTAAATATGTATTCCAATTTTGAAATGAAGGAAAGTTTTTAAATTTAAAATGATTTAAACAATTTTGAATGTTTAAAGTGTAATTTAAATTGATTTGAATTTAAAAATGAATTTGGTTTTAAATTCTTTTAAACTTCTTTATTAAATGAGTATTTCTTTAACTTGTGAAATGAAAAGGTTTTAGAAATGTATTTAAAACTTTGTTAAAGATAATTTGTATTCATTTTAAATCTTAGATTTAAAATGATATTTGAAAGTAAATTTAAAGTAAATTGTTTTAAAATGCTTTGTAAATGATGACTTGATCCTTAATAAGAACAAAGTTTGATCTTAAAGTAAATTAGAATTTAATGATTTTTAACTCATTAAATTTTTAAGGAAATTAAATAGACAATTTATTTATTTAATTAATTAATGATTTGGATTAATTAAATAAGTAATTAAAGGTTTAAATTAATTAATTAATGATTGAGATTAATTAATTAAGGATAATTAATTTGTAATTAAGGATTATTAATTAGAATATTAATTAATAATTAGAGACTAATTAATCAAGTAATTATGAATTAATTAAGTTATAGTTAACACTTAATTAATTAAATAATTAAATGTTAATTAATTAGATATTAAAGATTAATTAATTTGAAATTTAATAATTAATGTAAGTTTAATTACTTAAGGAAAGTAATTAAAGAATTAATAATAGTTAATAATGGTCATTAACTTGAGATTATTTAATAATTAATTAATGTGATTAATTTTAATGATTAATAAGATTAATTAAGTTAATGATAATCATTTGGAATTGTTTAAGTATAATTACTTAATGGAAGTAATTAAGGAATTTATTACTTAATGTAATTAATTAAGTTTAAATATAATTTTTTTAAATTAATTAATTAAGTTTAATTAAGATAAACACTGGATGCTTTGATAAATAATTACTTAATGTAATTAATGGATGCAATTACTCGGTGAAGTAATTAATTGATAATTACTGGATGTAATTAATGAAATGATTTAAGAATGAAAGTAATTTGGATTAAATTACTTTATAATTAATCAATGGATTAATTAAAGGAATTAATTAAGGAGTAATCAATTTATTTAATGGAGTAATTAAGGGTAGTTAATTACAGAATGTGATTGGTCAAAGGTGATTAATAATTATGGTTTAAATTGAGATTAATTGCTTAATGTAATTAATTTAAATAAGTAATGAATTTAAATATAATTAAGGATCATTAATTAATATAATTAATGATGTAATTAAGGATTGATTAGTTAAGATTAATTAATCAATAATAAGTGACTAAAGGTAATTAATTAATGTAATTAATTAAGGATTAATGTAATTAATTATAGTTAATTAATTAATGAAGTAATTAAAGTTTAATTACGGTTTTTGGTTAAGAGTAATTAATTTGTGAAATTTATTAAAGGATAATTACTTGAATGTGATTAAAGAATAATTAATCAAGGATGATTAATTAAGGTGGATAATTAGAGAATAATTAATTGATTGATTTGTAATTAATTAATGGTTATGTAAGCAAAGTTTTAATGATGAAAGTAATTAATTTAAATCACTTTAAATTAATTGGAGATGGAAGTAATTAATTTAATTCATTATAGATGGTGTGATTATAGATCATTGCTTATGTATGGATGGATGATATTGGTTGCCTTGAATGGTTTGAAATCTCAGAAATGAGATAAGTAAGTTGTGTGATATGGATGCATTGGTTGCATTGTGATGATAATATGGATTATCTTTTGATAATGCTAATATGGATTATCTGTTGTGATGATAATGATGATTATCTATTATGGTATGTGAGTTATCTAACTGTGTGTATATAGATAATAAAATTGAACAAACAACTTGGCCTTAAAAGATAGGCTTTGGATTTCGATAAGACCGGGATCGGGTTTCCAGATTTGGATATCCGAAAACCACATCGATCCAAATTAACGATAGGTCGTTACACACACTTTGTTGATCATACCGCGGTTGAGTTATATTAGACAACTTGAGTGAGTTCTATGATTTATAGGTGAGTAATATTAAAACACTCTATGTACTCTATGTGTCTGTAAGTATGTCATGTTTTTCTATAAATTGTGCTTGTTCCTGCATCAATGTTCTATGAGTCGTATTAGTTCAATGTATTTCTACATATATTAATATAAGCTTTGTATGTTCTATGTATTTTAGGGATTGTACTATGTATTTCTTGAAAAAACAACATACTTAAACTAATAACATAGCTAAATATCCACATACTTAAACTTATGATACACTTAAACATACAACATACTTAAACATACAACATAGCCAAACTTTCACATACTTATACGACATACTTAAACATACAACATGATTAAACATACAATATAGCTAAACATCCACATACTTAAACATACAACATACTTGAACAAAAACATAGCTAAACATCCATATGCTTTAACATACATTCGGTAAATAAAGCTTAGTTTTGTCCACCACCACGATGAAATTCCAGTGAACTTAGTATGTTGCAAAGCATGACCATTTCTTATTTTAGTTCAATTGCATATTCCACTGCTCGGTGAGGGAATGGATCGTCAATCCATTTCTATAAACCCATGATCATTTGGAAAATTTTGGCATATATAGTGGCATCGTCCAATGTCATTTATGCTACGTAACCAAAAGTCCGCCAACACAAATTGGCCGAGAGTCAACCTCCTGCACTCTCTCAATCCATTGATTATGGAATTCCCGACATCCTTGTCTCTTTCTATGTTGGAGTCTACGTTTATTTGCAAGTCTTCTTCTCTCCTCTCTCAGCTGTCACTCCTGCTCCTCTTTTTCATGCTCCCTTAGATCCTGGTAGTGCCTTTCTACATTTCCACATACCATTCCACCGGGGGTTGTGGAGAAGAAAGGTTTGATCGGAGTTCATGACTCAACGGAGATGGAAGGAAATGTGGTTGTAGTCCATCATTATGATATACTATATGGAAAATTGGAGGATGAGTTTGTGTATATATCAATGGTAGGAGAATGTTATCTATAATGGAAGAAAAGCGTGTGCAGTAAATAGATTTTACCATTGCACAGGAATTTCATAAGGCATTTTACATAACAGTACGTGGCAACAATATTAAAGACTTGTTAATGAATGATATCTAAAAAGAAATACATAGTCATGTGTTGATAAAGGAGTAAATAGATTTTACCATTGTATAAAAAATACATAAGAACAACATGGATACAGTAACTGTACATCAAGTAATTGAATGAAACTGATGAAGAAAATGCAGACCATTAACCATGTTGAGCAGAAAAGTTAAAAGCAAGTGTACAGAAGAACAGTTCACTACACTAGCGATAATTCAATTGACATATACAAAAGAATAACAAGCATAAATTATCAATATAACATGAAATGATATTAGTTACAGTACATAAATAGTGAATACAGTGAATATAGTATACACGCAAGTCCATAACAATATATGAACATCAATCCATACATGGATGGGGATTATAGAAGGGGCGTATCTAATCGTCATCACGATTAGTAGATAAGTGCTGATAGTACATGCTAAAGTCACTGAATCCCTTCCTCTCTACCTCTACCTTGGCCTAAAACATGGCATGATCTCGAGCCGCCTTCTTCGCCTATCGTCTCATCTCAGCCTCGTAAAATCAACGCTATGTTGGTGCTTGACATATGCAATATGGCGCAGTCCTATCTGCATGTCGAATAAATCAACATATGACATCTGCGTGGGATTCAGATACTAGTCATGTGTAAGAGGATGATACATGTCAACATAATAGTTATCTTCAAAAGATGTGGGTAACGCCATGGTCCAACCAAAGTGGCTTAGCAGGCATGTGATCTGGTGCACGACAGCCCTGATTAGGCTAGGTAAGAACATTGACTACCGGAGGTGCTATATCGTGATGTATAGCAGCTGTCCCTACCAAATATATCAATGCTACATGAGTAATGGTATCGCCACATGCACTGTAAAATCTCTGCCAAAAGTGACTGTATGACTGATCAGGAATAAGAAATCTCTCTGCTAAGTACCAACCTGTTGCTCTAGCCTCAGCTAGCCGATCCACGTCATAAATTATATAGCTATGATATTTGGGTGTGGATCATCAGGAACTGTATCAATGTCATGAAACTGTTTCCAACGCCTCTCACCAAGGTATCAATATGCACCAAGAACCAGGGATATGATATAAGTAGAATTCTTCGCACGCTAAGCATTCGAGGTATCTGAATATAATCAAAACCGATATACTCATTATCATCAAATGGATACCATATAATCCGTCCTTTGTACATTCTTGTGTCGATCTAGTTATTAGCAAACAAATATATATGGTAGGATTCATTATCCATGGTCCTCATGTTGATCTCACACTAGAATAATAAACAAGGGAAAAAACTAGATGTATCAAGACTCACTGTTACTCACTGTTACGAAATGAAATTTCCTATAGTACTCAAAATATCGGTACTATAATAACTCCTAGAAACCATACAAAGAAACCTATGAATCAGATACGATGCATTGTGAGTCAAGATATCTGTATAGGTACGCAAGAATAGGAGTACCATAATCCTACCGAATAGCTAGTCAAAATCCAAACCAGATACGATCTCAATAAAGTTGACCAATGAATTATTGCTACTGGTGCTAAAGAACAAATTCCCCATAAGGTATAAAACGAATAGTCTCGCAAGCTCAAAAACATGATTTGGAGATTGGTACGATAGTATGCTTTCCATGGGAGCTGTAATAGCATCGACTCTCATTAGTGGTCTTATAGGATGCATATGAAGTGTCTAAATAGGGAAAAATATTTTGTACAAGTGCGGTATCATGCCATCGACTATCGCATGGGACAAAAGGGTAAGACATCGCTCCTATGCTATTGCCAGTGAGCATAGTAAAGTCAAACAGTGTAATTCTTAACACATCGTAAGGAACATAAAATCTATGGGTGGTTATATATCACCATTGAGCAATAGCAGCAAACAATTAATAACATTTTTTATGTCTGTAATATTAAACTACATAACAGGTTAAAACTAAACTGTAATAAATTAATGAGTATTCTTAATTTAAAAGATTCATTAAATTACCTAAGAAACGATGGAATCCTAGCTAATGGAAATTCTATGACTCTAGTAATATGTGTAAGTTCTTATGAAAATACTTAAGGGTGTTCGCTAACTAACCACGGGAATGAATATTCTATGACTGTTTAGGTTAAAGAAAATTGGTAAATATGCGTTCTAAATGATAATGTACTTTAACTATGCCGTGAAAAAAAAAATACTTACAGCCAAAATCGTCAAAATGGTCGTTGAAAAACTCACTTTAGGGTTGACTCGATGTTGCACTCTGGTAATCGACTATTTGGCTCGAAGAATATTCTGTAAATCCTGACTCGAAGTCAAACTCGGGTAATCACCCAACTGACCCGAAGTAAACCTAGGAAATTCTGGTCCGAAATTAGACTCAGGTAAAACCAGGATTTTGTTTATGCAAACGGGAAAATGGCTCTAAGAAACATTTGTCACTAACCCAATGCTTCAAATTCTGTGACTCCAAGCAAACCATGTGATGACTTCAAGCAAATGACAAACTTTCTTGGGATGGACTCCAAGTAAATTACCACCAATCCATTAATGCCGACCCGTCTTCTTTTGCCCATAGCTCGAACGTGTAAACTTCGAATACCTTGAAATTTGGCATGCGGCCTTCTAGGCCTTCTTTGTCACCCCTGACCGATCTCACCTAGTTTCAAAAAATTTCAGATCATCACTAATCTATGACCCCATCATAAGCGATTTGTCATTCATCGGTGTTTCCAATCATTTAAGCGTAGACAAGTATGCATATATCATTCTCAAGCATTATAAATAGCCACAACTTGAAAACAGACCGGTCTGATAACGATTAGAGCATCTTCCCCAATCAAAACCCATTCACCGAAGCCGTTCATCATGCAGAATATCCAAAGAAGTTTTATCATGCCAATTGTACCTTTTATACAACTATACAACTGATTTGAAATAGCTTCTTTATAGGTATGACTAGCATATGTACGAAGTAAGAGCGATGGATGCGGTCTGCTACAAAGCTCTCGGGAATCATTAAAGGATGAAACAATCTGGTACCCTGGAAGAATTCTATGGGAAGGCAAACCAGTTCTAGAGACTAGAAGCAGTGCAGCTGGAAGAAGGTGAACCTGGCAATTTTCCAAATAACATACTAAATGGTGAAGGAGCTGCAGGACCACAGGGAACTTGTAACGACCCAGGAATTTTAATTTATTAAAATTTGAATATTTAATTAATTTTAAATATTAAAAAGTGAATTTATAAGTCAAATAAATTTTATTTCGAATAATTGGATTTAATTGGATAATTAAATCAATAATTTAATATGTTAAATTATGGAAATAATTGAAAATTGGGTTAAATATGATTGAAAATGATATGTAAAATTTTATTTTATCATATTGAAGTTAGAACGATATTTCAGAACTTTTAAAATCGAATTAAGAGTTAATTTGTGAAAATTGAATATTTTAATATCTAATCGACTAGTCAAAATAGTCAATTTTTGAACAGTCTCAGAATTGGACGAAACTAGTTTCATTGGATCCGTAATAGTTAGTTATTACCGGATTTCAATTTTCGTGTCAATCGGAGTTATCGTTTGATCGTAGCAGCTCGAAACGCATCGAATTATTTTTAATATTAATTTGGCGAGTTAAAATAGCCATTTTTCAAAAAGTCTCGGATTTCGACGAAACCAGTTTCATCGGATCCGTAATGTGAGATTATTGTAAGGTTTCAAATTTCGTGTTAATTGGATTTACCGTTTGTCCGGTACAAATTAAAACGCCTAGAAAATCGATTAAATCGGTTTAATTTAAATTGAACGTTTATTGCCATAACTCGCACAGATGTCCGAATTAGCTTTCGAAACCTGTTCCATTGTGTCCGAAACGTGGGATAAACCATAGGAACGTCAGTTTCGGCGCGTAAATCGGAGTTCGGAATTCCCGGATGAATAGTGTCGATCGATTTTCCTACAAATAGCCCACTATCACAAAAATAAATAGAAAAAGAAAAAGAAAACCCTAATCTAAACGCAGCCGCCTCCCTCATATGAACGGCCAGAAACTTCCTGTTTTCTTTCTCGATTATCTCTCGATCCATTCACTTTCAAGCTTCGTGTTCAACTGCAAAGTTATAGAACTCCTCGAGATCTTTAAAACCAACGGCTATGATCGCAAATGGGTTAGTAGATTGATGGCAAATCTCGTATTAGTGTCGCACGTTCATTCTCGAACTGCGTGCGCATATGGTGGCCGAGCTCAGGGAGGTTGTAGCCGTGGGTAGGGGAGGCGAAGAGCTTTGCTGTGGTGCCGATATGATGGAGTTTCGAGCGAGTAATTGGATCGAAAAAATTAACCATAGATATCAAGATGGGTTCGGCTACAACAGAGTCAACGCGCGTGAAGAGGAAGATGCTTTGCACGGTTCAGATTGCGTGGGGGTGAGATCTACGGCTGTTAATAGTTTAGGTTTGAAATTAATTTAAAAGTTGTAAATTTAGTTATATAAAAATCGTGTAACTTCATAAAATCATAACTTTTTCATACGAGGTCGAAAACGCGCGAAACAAGAAGCGTTGGAATCGTATGGACGAGCACTACGCGATGAAATTGGATTGGAGTCGTTTGGAGTTAGTGGAAATTTCGTGTAAAATTAAACGTCCGTTTAATTTTATTCGAAATAAATCGCTAAAACGAAATTGAAATCAAGGTGAGAACTTCTCACTCAATCGAATCAGTTTCGATTTTAATTTTAAATAGTTAGATTTAAAATACTTGAATGCATGTTTGAATGATGATTGTTATCTATTGATTGTTAAAATAGACATTATGCGCCGTTAGTAAGCGGATGTTATTTATTAAAAACATATACCGCAAATATTTCATAAACAGTGAAATTGGTATTATATATAATAGCAATATATATATATTGGCATATGTATATATTGGAGTTGTTGATTTCCCGCATTGTATAGCGGATGAGACCCTATTGCGCCGTTATTAAGCGGATAATATTTTAAATCCCATATACTGCGATAATTCCGTACTGGAACGGAATTGGTATTGTGCTAATGTTTTCGGATGCAGGAAAACAGGTTGGAGGGATCCAACTGGATTCCTCAACAGTATTTATTTGATTTCAGATATTTTGATATTTGATTGATTATCATATCGATATATGATATCGTTGTAGTCGTGATTGACTATTTGGTGTGTAGCATCATTGAACCAAATTTTGGAATTTTAAAATGATTTTTAAAGTGATTTTTGAAAATATACTATATGTTTGGAATTGATCCATTTTAAATAAATAAACGTTATAATTTTTAAAGTTATAAAAATTATGATTTTGAGAAATACGGTTAAAAATTGATTTTTGAGAAATATGGGTTAATGTTTTTATAAAATAATTAAATTGGATTTTTGAATTTATTATAAAAAGTTTAAAAATAGGATTTATAAAATTTGATTATTTTATAAATCAAGAGAATGGTGAAGTTATAAATGAAATTTATAAATAGTAAGATTTATAAATTTTGTGAAGTTATTAAAGAATATATATTTGGATAAATAAATGAATCTTATAAGTTATAAGATTTATAATTGTGAAGTTTAAAGGAATGATTTTGTAAACAAATAAATTATAAGTATTTGACTTATAATATGAACCTTTAGTTTATAATTGAGTTATAAATCGAATAGGTTAATAAAGGAGATGTATAAAAAGGAAGTAGTTATAAAACAAATAGAAATAGAATTTATAAACGTTGTTTTATAAATTCGCAAACGACTTATTTTGATAAGTAAATTGTTATAACTTATTTATGGAGCTATATTCACGTTTTAGACAGTGAATAATCCTTTGAAATAAAATGAATAGAAAGGATGAAATTTGTTAACAAAGTATATTCACGTTTTTGAATAGTGAATAATATGTTAAAGAAAGTGTTTAGAATGTGATATTTTAAATAGAATTAAAACAAGCTAACGATGTTTTAAAATGTGTTGAGATTCGAAACCATAGATTTCAACATTTATTGTTGAAATAGACGTTTTCGAGAAATAAAAGGAAATGGTGGACTATAACACTGTTGTTATAGTAAATGATTTCCGAAAGGAAATGTTTCGTATAGTATTGGGATTTATATATCTATTTTAATTTCGAATCCCTATACTAGTGATTTTGGGTTGTCGTAACGATGTTTTACGTAACATTCGTTTTGGCCCAAATAAATATGTTTAAGAGAATGATTTCCTTAAAGAATGAAATATATACTTAATCTCGATTTAAGTATATTGAATATTTTCCAAGTGTTGAAAATAAATAGGTTCATGAATTACTTATTTAATAAGTATGGAAATGTTTTCCAATATAAAGTGAATATTTTGAGAATTTATCTTTTTGAAGATAAATTGAAAAGGAATATTGAAACCTATTGAAAATCGTATATTAGTAGATATTGTGAAATATAAATTCACTATGGAATTTATAAATGAAAACGGAAGTTGTTTAAAAATAAATATTGATTTATTTTTGAAGTATTGAAATCTTATATCTTGTAAAGATATTGTGGAAAATAAATAATTCGGAAAATTATTTGGAAACTGGTGATGTGTGCATATCCATTGATAGTTCGATAACCGACTATCAATATTTCCCTTTGAATGGGTAATTGATGTGATTTGTTTGAATTTGAATGCCACACTTATTTTTGAATAAGCGCTCACTATTCGGGTTAACCGGGAAAGGACCATGGGGTCGTATAACCCATTCCGAATATGTAATACGTCGTTATGAATTGCATTTGAAGACCGGTGTTGAAGACCGGATCTTTTTGAAAGCGAAAGGACAACTCGTTGATTGTCTTTGCACCGAGTAGCTACGGTATAGAGACTCCCTATGTGATGGGAAGTCCGGACGTGATTAGAGATTATCCGGATTGCAAGGACTTCTTTGTAAGTGCCTTCGGTTCTGTTCGAGCCCGGAACAGACTTATATGGATTGTATGTCTGACATTACAAATTGAGATGTAAAGCAGATTTCTTTCAAATATATTTCTGTTGGTGGCGGAGAATTTATTCTCTTAGCTTAACACCCTAGAGGTTATGTAGTTGAAGATTATCAGCGATATATTCCCAATTTGGTAATGTGACATGCTGAGTGTTGCTGTGAAATGATCATTGTGTTGATTATTTGTGATTGGATCATTTATTTGATCGTCTATCCTGGTGATCATTTCTATGATCATTTGTTGACCCAAAGAATGGCTTTTGTATAAAGTATGTTTTTGTGGACGTGACTTCGTCGAGCCTCACACCCCGGGAATGGTCAAAACAGGAAAGATGCAGCAAGGTTATGAGGGGTAGCGCCCTTTAGGATATGCGCATTTCCTTCTGGAAAAGGGTGGTATCATGGTATGGAGCCCAGATACTTACTCAAGTTGAAAACACTTTATGATTGTGTGAATTGATTATGAGCGCTCGGTGAAAGGTCCCAAAGGACCGGGGGATGGCATATTCGGTCAGTTGTTACTCAGTTAGGGGTAACCCGGCCTTGTGTTGGTAGAGATCCGGTTTGGTTCTCGGGGATGTCCTTCCAGAGGCATTCTCATGTGGCAATGGGAAGTTCCTTGGCCTGATCATTCGTTGGAAATCCAAAGAAACAATACGATCTTGTACGGTTTTAGTTGTAGAACCTGCTTCCTCAGGAGGTAGCTATAGTAGGCATAATATAATGGTACCTATGCTGGCTAAGATTTATATTCTACTTTCGAAATAATTTTCTCTACACTATGCACTAGTAATAATATCAAATGTTCTTTTAAATGCGTATCAAGCATCTTTGACTATCATAAGGAGAAATCTCCTCCGATTCTGCGTTTGCATTGTGTGTGTGTGCGGGAGGCCTTATGGTAGTCTCATTTTTAAAAGCATTGCGAATTGACTTTAAAAATATTCCTCTATTTTGATTTTAAAGATAAATAAACTGTTTTGAGTTCTCACACCAGTCACATGACTGACTCGGAGTTTATTGTTTTCCTTCCTAAACTCTGGGTGCCCACCAATTTCCACACGGGCAGTCAAGAGTTAGGTTTATCAGGATATTCTGGATATTCTGGAGTTGTTGGAGGCAAGCTGGATGGCATGGCGTATTATTAGTATAGTATTTCTTTTTCCGCTGCACTGTTTGTTGTTGTTGTTGTACACTCTGATGATATGATGTAATGAAATGTAATGTATGAAATGTAATAACTGATATAGTTCTTTGTTTAAAGATTATTCATTTATTATTATATGTTGTTCCGCTGCGAATTGTGAGATTCTGTTATTGTTCTGTTATTTTCTTTCTGTTCTTTCTTTTTTTCTTTCCTCTCTATTTTTCTATCTTTCTTATCTCTTCTTCTCTCTCTTCTTCTTTCTTAAACCCTCAGTGTTCGGTTTTCCGTCGTTCGATTGCTCGGCAGTCGATAAAGTGAGTATCGATGTTGAATTTTCGAAAGACGAAGAATCGGGTCCTTACAGTTGGTATCAGAGCATATGGTTAAGCGACAACCATGGTTCTGTTGGGTATTACTCATTAGAGATAGAGTCAGTAGTACTCTAGAATGAGTTTGAGAGTAATAATAGCTATGAGAGCGTATTTGTTAGTGAATATTAAAATTGTTTTATATTGTGATGATTGATTTATTGAGTGGCATATGAACTTTCGTCAGCGTGGTCTGCAAAACTATGCCGAAGGGGTTTATAAACATTTGAATAGAACAATTCGACATAATATTGTTTTAAATTGGGTAAATGAAATAATTTTACCTTGATTATATTTTTATATACGAAAGAATAATTTTTCAAAATTATTAAAATGTATATAAGTTGATTGTTAAGTTGTTTGAATAATCTAAATTAAAGAATAATTGTATAAGCAAAAGAATTATAAGAATTGAATTATAATTAAAGTGATTTACAATTGTGAAATAAATTATATATATAAGAAGTGAAACTATATGAATATGAGTTGAAATAAAAAAAAATGAATTTAAAGTTAAATGGAAATTTACTTTAGAAATGGAGTATAACTTAAGAGATGTTGAATGATGTTGATATTAGTATCAAAGTAAAATAATAAAGTTAAGTGATAAATGTGAACTTGAGTTATATAAATGAAATTCAACTTTTGTAATTGAATTGAATGAATGGATTGGATATTAATCAATTAAATGTAAATTAAGTTGATATGAAATAATGAATGTAAGTGTTAATTCATTAAAATCTAATGTTATTGAAAGTTGAATAGTTGAATGAAAATCAATTTAATTAAACCAATTGATAAGCAAAGTAATTTGGTTGTAATTGATATACATTGGTTGTTATATGGTTGTTAGTTAGTTGATTGTATATAATTCATTAAGTGTTAATGAAATTGAGTTAATGGAATTGGAAACTAAAGTAATTGAAATCCAATTTGAAGTTAAGTGAATCTTGAATAGAATTGAATTTGATTTGGAAGTGAACCAACTTGAATATGAATTAGTGAATATAAACTAATTGAAAATGAATGTTAGTAAAAACATCCACTGATAATGAATCAAATGTGATTAAATTGAAAACCCAATTCATTTAATATTAATGAGAATATGAATGAATATATATTGGTTATGAATTTGTTGAATGATAGTTGGTTGATGGTTGAATATATTGCTTTTACTACATTTGATATGTTGACATATATAGTTATTATGTTGCTATATGTTGTATATCGATACTATTGTCTATATACATGATTCTCATGTTGTTTGTTGAGTGATTAGTAGGTGCGGATCGCGTTTGCTTCGCATTTGGAGCTCGCTTTCGCGCTATATTAGCCATATATGCTCGCTAATAATATATAAGGTACATATCTCGGATTACATACCGTACTTTTATACTTTTTTCCCTTCGGGATGCCTCATTACTTGATGAGATGTATATTTGTGATATATATACTGTCATTTTTTTTTCGGATCGAGCCGCGCAAAGGAGACTATGGCCAATTTTTTCGAAAATTTAAGGCGTTAGAAAAAAATTTGAGAAAATTGGAAAATTTTGAAAACTTTAACTTTGATTTGGAATTGAAAGTTAAACAATAGTAGTTGTTTTTGAAAAGATAACTAAGTATGATTTGAAAACTTAGTAAAGTATGGTGAGAAGTTTAAAATTTGTTTTTGGAAAGTTGATAGATTCTGTAATTTTTCTTACTTGTTAATTTCGAGGACGAAATTCTTTTAAGGGGGGAAGATTGTAACGACCTAGGAATTTTAATTTATTAAAATTTGAATATTTAATTAATTTTAAATATTAAAAAGTGAATTTATAAGTCAAATAAATTTTATTTCGAATAATTGGATTTAATTGGATAATTAAATCAATAATTTAATATGTTAAATTATGGAAATAATTGAAAATTGGGTTAAATATGATTGAAAATGATTTGTAAAATTTTATTTTATCATATTGAAGTTAGAACGATATTTCATAACTTTTAAAATCGAATTAAGAGTTAATTTGTGAAAATTGAATATTTTAATATTTAATCGACTAGTGAAAATAGTCAATTTTTGAACAGTCTCAGAATTGGACGAAACTAGTTTCATTGGATCCGTAATAGTTAGTTATTACCGAATTTCAATTTTCGTGTCAATCGGAGTTATCGTTTGATCGTAGCAGCTCGAAACGCATCGAATTATTTTTAATATTAATTTGGCGAGTTAAAATAGCCATTTTTCAAAAAGTCTCGGATTTCGACGAAACCAGTTTCATCGGATCCGTAATGTGATATTATTGTGAGGTTTCAAATTTCGTGTCAGTTGGATTTACCGTTTGTCCGGTACAAATTAAAACGCCTAGAAAATCGATTAAATCGGTTTAATTTAAATTGAACGTTTATTGCCATAACTCGCACAGATGTCCGAATTAGCTTTCGAAACCTGTTCCATTGTGTCCGAAACGCGGGATAAACCCTAGGAACGTCAGGTTCGGCGCGTAAATCGGAGTTCGGAATTCCCGGATGAATAGTGTCGATCGATTTTCCTATAAATAGCCTACTATCACAAAAATAAAAAAAATAAAAAAATAAAACCCTAATCTAAACGCAGCCGCCTCCCTCATATGAACGGCCAGAAACTTCCTATTTTCTTTCTCGATTATCTCTCGATCCATTCACTTTCAAGCTTCGTGTTCAACTGCAAAGTTATAGATCTCCTCGAGATCTTTAAAACCAACGGCTATGATCGCAAATGGGTTAGTAGATTGATGGAAAATCTCGTATTAGTGTCGCACGTTCATTCTCGAACTGCGTGCGCATATGGTGGCCGAGCTCAGGGAGGTTGTAGCCGTGGGTAGGGGAGGCGAAGAGCTTTGCTGTGGTGCCGATATGATGGAGTTTCGAGCGAGTAATTGGATCGAAAAAATTAACCCTAGATATCAAGATGGGTTCGGCTACAACAGAGGCAACGCGCGTGAAAAGGAAGATGCTTTGCACGGTTCAGCTTGCGTGGGGGTGAGATCTATGGCTGTTAATAGTTTAGGTTTGAAATTAATTTAAAAGTTGTAAATTTAGTTATATAAAAATCGTGTAACTTCATAAAATCATAACTTTTTCATACGAGGTCGAAAACGTGCGAAACAAGAAGCGTTGGAATCGTATGGACGAGCACTACGCGATGAAATTGCATTGGAGTCGTTTGGAGTTAGTGGAAATTTTGTGTAAAATTAAACGTCCGTTTAATTTTATTCGAAATAAATCGCTAAAACGAAATTGAAATCAAGGTGAGAACTTCTCACTCAATCGAATCAGTTTCGATTTTAATTTTAAATAGTTAGATTTAAAATAATTGAATGCATGTTTGAATGATGATTGTTATCTATTGATTGTTAAAATAGACATTATGCGCCGTTAGTAAGCGGATGTTATTTATTAAAAACATATACCGCGAATATTTCATAAACAGTGAAATTGGTATTATATATAATAGCAATATATATATATTGGCATATGTATATATTGGAGTTGTTGATTTCCCGCATTGTATAGCGGATGAGACCCTATTGCGCCGTTATTAAGCGGATAATATTTTAAATCCCATATACCGCGATAATTCCGTACTGGAACGGAATTGGTATTGTGCTAATGTTTTTGGATGCAGGAAAACAGGTTGGAGGGATCCAACTGGATTCCTCAACAGTATTTATTTGATTTCAGATATTTTGATATTTGATTGATTATCATATCGATATATGATATCGTTGTAGTCGTGATTGACTATTTGGTGTGTAGCATCATTGAACCAAATTTTGGAATTTTAAAATGATTTTTAAAGTGATTTTTGAAAATATACTATATGTTTGGAATTGATCCATTTTAAATAAATAAACGTTATAATTTTTAAAGTTATAAAAATTATGATTTTGAGAAATACGGTTAAAAATTGATTTTTGAGAAATATGGGTTAATGTTTTTATAAAATAATTAAATTGGATTTTTGAATTTATTATAAAAAATTTAAAAATAGGATTTATAAAATTTGATTATTTTATAAATCAAGAGAATGGTGAAGTTATAAATGAAATTTATAAATAGTAAGATTTATAAATTTTGTGAAGTTATTAAAGAATATATATTTGGATAAATAAATGAATCTTATTAGTTATAAGATTTATAATTGTGAAGTTTAAAGGAATGATTTTGTAAACAAATAAATTATAAGTATTTGACTTATAATATGAACCTTTAGTTTATAATTGAGTTATAAATCGAATAGGTTAATAAAGGAGATGTATAAAAAGGAAGTAGTTATAAAACAAATAGAAATAGAATTTATAAACGTTGTTTTATAAATTCGCAAACGACTTATTTTGATAAGTAAATTGTTATAACTTATTTATGGAGCTATATTCACGTTTTAGACAGTGAATAATCCTTTGAAATAAAATGAATAGAAAGGATGAAATTTGTTAACAAAGTATATTCACGTTTTTGAATAGTGAATAATATGTTAAAGAAAGTGTTTAGAATGTGATATTTTAAATAGAATTAAAACAAGCTAACGATGTTTTAAAATGTGTTGAGATTCGAAACCATAGATTTCAACATTTATTGTTGAAATAGACGTTTTCGAGAAATAAAAGGAAATGGTGGACTATAACACTGTTGTTATAGTAAATGATTTCCGAAAGGAAATGTTTTGTATAGTATTGGGATTTATATATCTATTATAATTTCGAATCCCTATACTAGTGATTTTGGGTTGTCGTAACGATGTTTTACGTAACATTCGTTTTGGCCCAAATAAATATGTTTAAGAGAATGATTTCCTTAAAGAATGAAATATATACTTAATCTCGATTTAAGTATATTGAATATTTTCCAAGTGTTGAAAATAAATAGGTTCGTGAATTACTTATTTAATAAGTATGGAAATGTTTTCCAATATAAAGTGAATATTTTGAGAATTTATCTTTTTGAAGATAAATTGAAAAGGAATATTGAAACTTATTGAAAATCGTATATTAGTAGATATTGTGAAATATAAATTCACTATGGAATTTATAAATGAAAACGGAAGTTGTTTAAAAATAAATATTGATTTATTTTTGAAGTATTGAAATCTTGTATCTTGTAAAGATATTTTGGAAAATAAATAATTTGGAAAATTATTTGGAAACTGGTGATGTGTGCATATCCATTGATAGTTCAATAACCGACTATCAATATTTCCCTTTGAATGGGTAATTGATGTGATTTGTTTGAATTTGAATGCCACACTTATTTTTGAATAAGCGCTCACTATTCGGGTTAACCGGGAAAGGACAATGGGGTCGTATAACCCATTCCGAATATGTGATACGTCGTTATGAATTGCATTTGAAGACCGGTGTTGAAGACCGGATCTTTTTGAAAGCGAAAGGACAACTCGTTGATTGTCTTTGCACCGAGTAGCTACGGTATAAAGACTCCCTATGTGATGGGAAGTCCGGACGTGATTAGAGATTATCCGGATTGCAAGAACTTCTTTGTAAGTGCCTTCGGTTCTGTTCGAGCCCGGAACAGACTTATATGGATTGTATGTCTGACATTACAAATTGAGATGTAAAGCAAATTTCTTTCAAATATATTTCTGTTGGTGGCGGAGAATTTATTCTCTTAGCTTAACACCCTAGAGGTTATGTAGTTGAAGGTTATCAGCGATATATTCCCAATTTGGTAATGTGACATGCTGAGTGTTGCTGTGAAATGATCATTGTGTTGATTATTTGTGATAGGATCATTTATTTGATCGTCTATCCTGGTGATCATTTCTATGATCATTTGTTGACCCAAAGAATGGCTTTTGTATAAAGTATGTTTTTGTGGACGTGACTTCGTCGAGCCTCACACTCCGGGAATGGTCAAAACAGGAAAGATGCAGCAAGGTTATGAGGGGTAGCGCCCTTTAGGATATGCGCATTTCCTTCTGGAAAAGGGTGGTATCATGGTATGGAGCCCAGATACTTACTCAGGTTGAAAACACTTTATGATTGTGTGAATTGATTACGAGCGCTCGGTGAAAGGTCCCAAAGGACCGGGGGATGGCATATTCGGTCAGTTGTTACTCAGTTAGGGGTAACCCGGCCTTGTGTTGGTAGAGATCCGGTTTGGTTCTCGGGGATGTCCTTCCAGAGGCATTCTCATGTGGCAATGGGAAGTTCCTTGGCCTGATCATTCGTTGGAAATCCAAAGAAACAATACGATCTTGTACGGTTTTAGTTGTAGAACCTGCTTCCTCAGGAGGTAGCTATAGTAGGCATAATATAATGGTACCTATGCTGGCTAAGATTTATATTCTACTTTCGAAATAATTTTCTCTACACTATGCACTAGTAATAATATCAAATGTTCTTTTAAATGCGTATCAAGCATCTTTGACTATCATAAGGAGAAATCTCCTCCAATTCTGCGTTTGCATTGTGTGTGTGTGCGGGAGGCCTTATGGTAGTCTCATTTTTAAAAGCATTGCGAATTGACTTTAAAAATATTCCTCTATTTTGATTTTAAAGATAAATAAAATGTTTTGAGTTCTCACACCAGTCACATGACTGACTCGGAGTTTATTGTTTTCCTTCCTAAACTCTGGGTGCCCACCAATTTCCACACGGGCAATCAAGAGTTAGGTTTATCAGGATATTCTGGATATTCTGGAGTTGTTGGAGGCAAGCTGGATGGTATGACGTATTATTAGTATAGTATTTCTTTTTCCGCTGCACTGTTTGTTGTTGTTGTTGTACACTCTGATGATATGATGTAATGAAATGTAATGTATGAAATGTAATAACTGATATAGTTCTTTATTTAAAGATTATTCATTTATTATTATATGTTGTTCCGCTGCGAATTGTGAGATTCTGTTATTGTTCTGTTGTTTTCTTTCTGTTCTTTCTTTTTTTCTTTCCTCTCTATTTTTCTATCTTTCTTATCTCTTCTTCTCTCTCTTCTTCTTTCTTAAACCCTCAGTGTTCGGTTTTCCGTCGTTCGATTGCTCGGCAGTCGATAAAGTGAGTATCGATGTTGAATTTTCGAAAGACGAAGAATCGGGTCCTTACAGTTGGTATCAGAGCATATGGTTAAGCGACAATCATGGTTCTGTTGGGTATTACTCATTAGAGATAGAGTCAGTAGTACTCTAGAATGAGTTTGAGAGTAATAATAGCTATGAGAGCGTATTTGTTAGTGAATATTAAAATTGTTTTGTATTGTGATGATTGATTTATTGAGTGGCATATGAACTTTCGTCAGCGTGGTCTGCAAAACTATGCCGAAGGGGTTTATAAACATTTGAATAGAACAATTCGACATAATATTGTTTTAAATTGGGTAAATGAAATAATTTTACCTTGATTATATTTTTATATATGAAAGAATAATTTTTCAAAATTATTAAAATGTATATAAGTTGATTGTTAAGTTGTTTGAATAATCTAAATTAAAGAATAATTGTATAAGCAAAAGAATTATAAGAATTGAATTATAATTAAAGTGATTTACAATTGTGAAATAAATTATATATATAAGAAGTGAAACTATATGAATATGAGTTGAAATAAAAAAAAAATGAATTTAAAGTTAAATGGAAATTTACTTTAGAAATGGAGTATAACTTAAGAGATGTTGAATGATGTTGATATTAGTATCAAAGTAAAATAATAAAGTTAAGTGATAAATGTGAACTTGAGTTATATAAATGAAATTCAACTTTTGTAATTGAATTGAATGAATGGATTGAATATTAATCAATTAAATGTAAATTAAGTTGATATGAAATAATGAATGTAAGTGTTAATTCATTAAAATCTAATGTTATTGAAAGTTGAATAGTTGAATGAAAATCAATTTAATTAAACCAATTGATAAGCAAAGTAATTTGGTTGTAATTGATATACATTGGTTGTTATATGGTTGTTAGTTAGTTGATTGTATATAATTCATTAAGTGTTAATGAAATTGAGTTAATGGAATTGGAAACTAAAGTAATTGAAATACAATTTGAAGTTAAGTGAATCTTGAATAGAATTGAATTTGATTTGGAAGTGAACCAACTTGAATATGAATTAGTGAATATAAACTAATTGAAAATGAATGTTAGTAAAAACATCCGCTGATAATGAATCAAATGTGATTAAATTGAAAACCCAATTCATTTAATATTAATGAGAATATGAATGAATATATATTGGTTATGAATTTGTTGAATGATAGTTGGTTGATGGTTGAATATATTGCTTTTACTACATTTGATATGTTGACATATATAGTTATTATGTTGCTATATGTTGTATATCGATACTATTGTCTATATACATGATTCTCATGTTGTTTGTTGAGTGATTAGTAGGTGCGGATCGCGTTTGCTTCGCATTTGGAGCTCGCTTTCGCGCTATATTAGCCATATATGCTCGCTAATAATATATAAGGTACATATCTCGGCTTACATACCATACTTTTATACTTTTTTCCCTTCGGGATGCCTCATTACTTGATGAGATGTATATTTGTGATATATATACTGTCATTTTTTTTTGGATCGAGCCGCGCAAAGGAGACTATGGCCAATTTTTCGAAAATTTAAGGCGTTATAAAAAAATTTGAGAAAATTGGAAAATTTTGAAAACTTTAACTTTGATTTGGAATTGAAAGTTAAACAATAGTAGTTGTTTTTGAAAAGATAACTAAGTATGATTTGAAAACTTAGTAAAGTATGGTGAGAAGTTTAAATTTTGTTTTTTGAAAGTTGATAGATTCTGTAATTTTTCTTACTTGTTAATTTCGAGGACGAAATTCTTTTAAGGGGGGAAGATTGTAACGACCCTGGAATTTTAATTTATTAAAATTTGAATATTTAATTAATTTTAAATATTAAAAAGTGAATTTATAAGTCAAATAAATTTTATTTCGAATAATTGGATAATTAAATCAATAATTTAATATGTTAAATTATGGAAATAATTGAAAATTGGGTTAAATATGATTGAAAATGATTTTTAAAATTTTATTTTATCATATTGAAGTTAGAACGATATTTCAGAACTTTTAAAATCGAATTAAGAGTTAATTTGTGAAAATTGAATATTTTAATATTTAATCGACTAGTGAAAATAGTCAATTTTTGAACAGTCTCAGAATTGGACGAAACTAGTTTCATTGGATCCGTAATAGTTAGTTATTACCGGATTTCAATTTTCGTGTCAATCGGAGTTATCGTTTGATCGTAGCAGCTTGAAACGCATCGAATTATTTTTAATATTAATTTGGCGAGTTAAAATAGCCATTTTTCAAAAAGTCTCGGATTTCGACGAAACCAGTTTCATCGGATCCGTAATGTGATATTATTGTAAGGTTTCAAATTTCGTGTCAATTGGATTTACCGTTTGTCCGGTACAAATTAAAACGCCTAGAAAATCGATTAAATCGGTTTAATTTAAATTGAACGTTTATTGCCATAACTCGCACAGATGTCCGAATTAGCTTTCGAAACCTGTTCCATTGTGTCCGAAACGCGGGATAAACCCTAGGAACGTCAGTTTCGGCGCATAAATCGGAGTTCGGAATTCCCGGATGAATAGTGTCGATCGATTTTCCTATAAATAGCCCACTATCACAAAAGAAAAAAGAAAAAAAAAAGAAAACCCTAATCTAAACGCAGCCGCCTCCCTCATATGAACGGCCAGAAACTTCCTGTTTTCTTTCTCGATTATCTCTCGATCCATTCACTTTCAAGCTTCGTGTTCAACTGCAAAGTTATAGATCTCCTCGAGATCTTTAAAACCAACGGCTATAATCGCAAATGGGTTAGTAGATTGATGGCAAATCTCGTATTAGTGTCGCATGTTCATTCTCGAACTGCGTGCGCATATGGTGGCCGAGCTCAGGGAGGTTGTAGCCGTGGGTAGGGGAGGCGAAGAGCTTTGCTGTGGTGCCGATATGATGGAGTTTCGAGCGAGTAATTGGATCGAAAAAATTAACCCTAGATATCAAGATGGGTTCGGCTACAACAGAGGCAACGCGCATGAAGAGGAAGATGCTTTGCACGGTTCAGATTGCGTGGGGGTGAGATCTACGGCTGTTAATAGTTTAGGTTTGAAATTAATTTAAAAGTTGTAAATTTAGTTATATAAAAATCGTGTAACTTCGTAAAATCATAACTTTTTCATACGAGGTCGAAAACGTGCGAAACAAGAAGCGTTGGAATCGTATGGACGAGCACTACGCGATGAAATTGGATTGGAGTCATTTGAAGTTAGTGGAAATTTCGTGTAAAATTAAACGTCCGTTTAATTTTATTCGAAATAAATCGCTAAAACGAAATTGAAATCAAGGTGAGAACTTCTCACTCAATCGAATCAGTTTCGATTTTAATTTTAAATAGTTAGATTTAAAATAATTGAATGCATGTTTGAATGATGATTGTTATCTATTGATTGTTAAAATAGACATTATGCGCCGTTAGTAAGCGGATGTTATTTATTAAAAACATATACCGCGAATATTTCATAAACAGTGAAATTGGTATTATATATAATAGCAATATATATATATTGGCATATGTATATATTGGAGTTGTTGATTTCCCGCATTGTATAGCGGATGAGACCCTATTGCGCCGTTATTAAGCGGATAATATTTTAAATCCCATATACCGCGATAATTCCGTACTGGACAAGGGGAAACAAACGAATTATGGTGAGACCCAAAATATAGTTCAAAAGCGCCTTTGTGGCATGCGGGGCACTGCGCACACTTGAGTAGACATAAGAAAAGCCGAGACTAATCATAGCACATGTTATTAGATCAATAACTCTGGCATTCAGACAACTGCGGACTTAATGCCCACTTTTTCTCAACTACCGTTAATCACTCTTGGTGACTAATTCCTCTTCCTCTTAGACCACGTACCAGTTAAAGACTAATTCTCTAAAGGAAGTTTGGACTAAGAACTAAGAGTCATACCCTGAACTCCCATAAGCTCTTTATTCAATCCTTCTTCAAGCGGTCAGCTATAGATCTCTCCACTATGGCAGTCTGATATATTTAGACGTGTACATCTTTCAGAAACATGGAAGAATCATACAAGCCATGGTTATCTGAACTGAAACCTGTTTAGCTTCTTCAACCAATGAAACTGTGTTCGTGTAAGCAACCCATCGGATTGACGGAAGCAAATCAACTTAACCCGCTGGATCGACAGAATCTGATCCTTGCCTTCTAAAAACTGGTGTTGCTCCGGCAACATCAAGAAGGCTCAAACACACACTCCTCACGTTGCCCGAAGATAGGCAACACCGAGGAGCACCAAAAGCCTTGCATTCCGTAAGCCGTGCCAAAAACATACTCTCCTCGTGTTGCCCAGAGATAGGCAACACCGAGGAGCACCAAAAGCCACGCATTCCATAAGCCACGCCAAAGCATACGCTCCTTGCGTTGCCCGGAGATAGGAAATGCCAAGGAGCACCAAAAGCCGTGCATTCCATAAGCCACGCCATAACATACGCTTCTCGCATTGCTCGGAGATGGGCAACGTCGATGAGCACAAAAGCCGTGCATTCCATACGCCGCTACCCCAAAGAATCGACATTGCTTCGGTAGAACCGCAAAGCTCACAAACCAAGAATTCGACAAAGAATCCTTATTTTTTACCAAAGTTAATGTACGAAATGTCAAAATTCAAGACATCCATGAGTTCCCAGAGATAGGAGTTGCGATGTACCTTTGACTGGGGGCATCCAGGGAGCAGCCCAGAATGTCAAGTCTCACATCAATTATTCAAAATAATCAACCATGTGGACCGAGGGGCATAGAACACATTAACACTTGGTTTGGATAAAAGTTCACTCCAACTTGCATTAAAAGGAGGAACCTACCATCGTCCAGGGATAGAAGACGACGGAAGGCAGCACCAGAATCAAATCATCAATGCACCAGTTTCCAAAGACTGAAGCAGGTGCTCGACTGAGGTCTCGAACCTTAACTTGCAGAAAACCAGTTGTTATCTAAAGACCATGGCAGGGAGAGAACGCTCAAAATCGAGTAGCTAAACCATTGGTTTCGAAGATTGGAACTGACAAATAAGGTCGATGTTCGCAATAATGCTTTCAGCCTAGCATAATGCATATGGCCTGAAACAAGCAAGGTTAAGTGCCACAAATTCAAGACAAACACTACTGAACTCTGCCGATCCATGATCAGTATAGGAATGAACATGCATGGTCATGCGAGAAATATTTACTCATGGGAGGGGCAAGCTCTTCTATTCTGGTTCATGGTTTCTCTTGGCTAAATGGTTCATCTTGGGGGAGATCGAGCTTCAAGAAATAGTGAATGGTCTTATCAATACACATATGTATAACTCCCCAGGAATTTCAATCGCACTTATATCCCTCACTGTAGGAATTGGGTTCAAGCTTTCCCCAGCCCTTTTTCATCAATGGCCTCTTGACGTATACGAAGGAGTGCGGTTCGCTCAACAAATTCCTATCTCTATATCTATCTATGAGATGTTTGGATTTTCAAAAACTCCATAGACATGCAGAGGAGAAATGCTATCCCCATTCGGACCAAGACATAACTTTTACCAAAAGTTTTTTATGAGGTAATGTGATGACTTGCTCCATAATTTCAAATGTGTTGTAAGAACTTGGAGTTTGGTACCTAGAAATGAAAGGTTCTGCCTAGAAATAAAAGGTTCCACAGATGGTCGTTAGATCATAAAAAAACATTTGGAGGAAGCTCGATTTTTCATGAATATGAATATTTTTAGAATTGGTTAAGTAACAACCTTGAATCTCCAAGGGTAATACTTGACAATTATAAACAAAGTTAGGCAACGGAAATGCCTGGGACTTTCACCCTTCCAGAACATGGCGTATCCAAGATTTAGCAACGTTGAGAAAACAGCCACATTGGGTTAAAAGGAATTTACTCAACTTTGCAGGATCGGATGAATGATTCAACCCTCACCGACATGACTTTAACACTGCTTGAATATAGGCAGCACTAAGAAAATACTTCTAGAATCCGACCATTGAAGTGCTATTTTTTGAAGGCCAAAACTAGTACCCAACTCGATTAAGAGTACCACCGAATCGATGGGAAAAATCAATCCTAACCTCCTGAGTGTTGGTGTTGCCTTGCCAATGCCTAGGCCTTATATCTTTTAAGCACCAGTGTTGCCCTGGCAAAGCCGGGGAATTTTATATTTCTACTAGTGTTGCTCCGACGATGCTAGGAAACTTTCTATTACATAAGTACCGGTGTTGCCCCGACAACTCCGAAAACATACTACTCACTAAATACCGGTATTGCCCCGGCAATGCCAGGAAAATTTTAATCTACAGGGCTGATGAGAAACACTCATCGCAACGAACCATCGATGCACTAGCTTTCGGAGATAGCAGATGGTCCTCAACTGATTTTCTACCTTCTCTTTAGAAAACTACCGTTGCTCAATGAAAGGCAACGATTGGAATACATACCCTTTCATAGGTCAATCGAATGGTTCAACTTTCATAACAAGAATCAGCCACTCACAGTAATAATGCGGCATCAAAAGGAAATCTTAGGGTTGAATTGCCAGTGTACTAATTTCTAGGGATGAAAGATGATTCACAACCAAATTTCCTAAATTCAACTTAGAAAAAAATTAAACACGACCGAAAGATAGGCGGACTCAGGGAAATGTTTCTTGGAACCAAGCTGCTAGGTTATCAATTCTCAAAGACAGGAGTTGACATATAAACAAAACTTTCATGAAAACATTAGCAACCAAGAAGAGCATGCATGTCCATGGACAAGCAGGAGCAATCGTGGAAGGTTAAAAATAAAATCTGCGAACTTCCTTAATTTCAGAATGAGATTGAGAGCCTGACTGAGGGAAATTGACCAATTAGCCCAAAAGGTTTCAATTTCTCACAATCGCCCAAATACAGGCATTTGAAATAGCTAGTCCCTCAAGAAGGGATATAAGCACAGATACTTGATCGAAGAAACGTTTCAAAGGTCCAAACATAAATAATCACGAGATTGGTTAGATAACTGTTTTGTATCACAAAACAGAGCATTATCGCAACAAAATCGCCTACAAAGGCAATAAAGGATTTAATGTCCAAAAATCAATCGTCACCCATAGTCTAGCAATAACAAGAAGTATCGATGACTTATTTATGGTCTGACTAGATCATTTGGTTCCAACTGGCAGGAATATGCCATTACTCGAAGTTTGGTGATGCTAGGTAGAAAGCCCAAAATGAAACCATCGATACATCGACTTTCAAAAACAAAAGCAAGAGTTTGATTGAATCTTCAGCCCTACCTTCTAGCATCTCATGCTATCTGAAGATTCACAGCATTGAGGAAAAATCCACAGAGTTGAATCATCCGTGCATGAGTTTCCAAAGATAAAAACCAACACATGATTAGGATCTCAACTTCGGACTCGGAAGAATTTACTTTAGCAAAAGATGCCAGAAACGCATCTTTCTAATACGTACCGACATCATTCCAAAACTCAGATCTTGGGATCAAGCAACAAAGTCCCTAATTCCCGAAGATAGGAGCTATTGTGTCAATTAAAATGGAACAATCAAACATATTACTTAGGTGACCTAGTCTCCCAAAACATGTTGGTTCGGTAGTTAAAATAATCAACCCTACGGACTAAGGCATTTACTCCAACACTTTTTTGAAACGAAAGCAATTGAGCATAAGAAGGGATTAACTACAGAGTTAGCTAGACCAAGCTACTTCATAGTTCCAAACAATGCTATGAAATAGAATATGCCAAAACGACCGTAGAGGTATTAACTAAATGTATAGAATTACAATAAATGAGTATGCTGCACATGAGCACAAGAAGTCCAAGAGCGAGAAAAAGAAATGCTTGGAATCGATCAATTAAGCCAATAGTCCTTGGAAATAGAGGCTGATGTGCTTGAATTTCGGAAAATGCAAAGGAAGGGCAATCGCACTCAGACAACTCATGCGCTAGTTTTCAAAGACTGAAACGGTGCCTGATCAAACTCCAACTATAACACTACAAGAGCAATTGTGCTTGTAATTTGACTATAATCAATCATCTAAATGATATAGGGATAATAATCGAAGCCTAAGTTGCGTAGGACCCAGCTTCTAGAGGAGTGAGAATATCTCTGCTAAACTAACGATTAGATGACCGAAAAGTCATTTTCAACGACAAAACCTAGCTGGCATTTAACCCTATTTGGCATGTTTTACTTTAAATAATATCTTCATATAATCAACGCCCAAAATCCAAGGGAAGTCGTCGTATGTTGACCAACCGAGTCCTAAGCGTTGATCGAGGCAGATGTAGTGTGTTATCTACATGAGAAGAGTTTAGTATCCCGAATACTGCGAACAAACAATCTAGTGCAGATAGCTTGCATACATTTGAAAAACAATCCATATCATCCTTTGAAATTATCTCTTCCACACTTACCAGTTATCGATCAACGATCGATAACGTAGCCGCTGTCCAAAGTGACGCAGGAAGCTTTTCTTTTCAGGATCATTCTAATAAAGAAACAGAAAGAGCAATACGATTGAATCATCCACTATATCTAATTCTGGAATAAATCATTGCATTGGAATTCAAAAACATCGGTGGGAACTTAACCAAATTCTCGAAAAGAAGAAGTTAAAGACCAAGTGCAAGACTTCGCTTCAGAATGGCGTACATCATGCACCCACTTATTGATCTAAACCCTTGCGTAAACTATGGAGAAAATATTGCATCGTTAATACCAGTAAATGAAATTCAGATCGAAATCAAAAATTAAACGGTTATCAAAAGTCAGTCAATTGAGAACAATATCTTGAAGTGGACTCTGATGATTTGCCTCGAAGATTCAACAATTAAAGCCAAATTTGCATGGTAACCTCGATGTGATCAACTAGATTTCACAAAATTAAGGCTTAAAAGAAGTTACTTACAAAGCATGCCTTGTTTTCAACGAAGGCATACTCTAGAGGGAAATGTTAAACCATCAGGATCCAAGAGAATATGGAATGACTTTATGAAGTTAGAGCAGCTCAAAACTCAACCAAAAAGGGCTAAAGCAATAACAGAGTACGACTAAACCAAGAGACCGGCGTCCGTCTAGTCCAATTAGCACCTAAATGTAACTAGCTAGTAAATCGTCATCATAACAAAGTGACATGCAATGAGACTACCCAAACAACGTCGATACAAAGCAATGAAAGCATGCCAGACATTAAAGTCTAAAAAAAGTCTAAGTACATTGATCGCTAGCGATCCATTCGCTATGGATTGCCAACAATCCACACTTCATCACTAGGTTGCTAAGGCGTATGGGAAGCGAAGAAAGCCAAAATATGCTTAGTGTTATGGATCACCAACGATCCATACACCATGTATTGCCAGCGTTTCATACTTGTTCATGGACTTTTGGCGAGCTAACTAGGCGAGTAAGGGAAAAGAGGTGCTAACTGATAGGCTCGCATGCGAGCTAAATCTATGGATCGTAGCGGTCCATAGACCATGGATTGCTAGCGATCCATATTTTTGGCTCGGGTGGTGAGCTAAACTTCATTGCATCTTCCTGACTCCATCTGCAAGTAGACGGTGAAAAGGTCCAGCCTAGAAACTCTTCGACCACTATAAATACCATCCTATCTGAAACACAAAAGGGATCTTCTCCGGACTAATGTTGAAGCTCTATTGGAAACTTTCTTCAATCTCTATCTCCCACACAAAAATCTCCAAAGGGATTCACTATGATTCTCTAATGAATTCCAGCTCTAGGGATTCAATCCAGCGATGGATAATCAAAAGCATTGTAATCAAACACTACTTGTAATAGCAATCGGTCATAATAAAACTATAAAGTGGATATAGGCTTCATTTGTTGAATATGCGCTTTGCGCTTATATGATTTTTGTTTGATGATAATAAACATATATATATTCATTTAAATGTATTTGTTTATGTACTATTTTATTTTTCATATATTAAATAAATATTTGTTGAATAAAATAAATTACACAGAATTTGAATTTGAATGGAATTTGAATTCAAACAGAAATTTTATTCAAACAAATATTTATTACAATCTTGAATAGTACAATTTCATGCTCTCACTATACATATACAGTTTTGAATACATCACAATTTTACATTTACAGTTAACCTCACTACATATCACTCACACTCGTATTTATCTTCAACTGCAGTCCAGTTTGAATCCAGCATCTGAGAAATCTGCAAAAGTATTCACTAACGCAGTAAAATTGAAAAAGAAATATTTTTGCAATATAAAATGAAATATGTTTTTTGAAAATACGATTTGCCTCAGTTATTTGGGTTGTTCGTCATAATTTACATTTGAATTCATCATACACGAACAACTTGTGACATACACAGTGTATCACTGTATATGCCACAAGGCCGTGCACACCGATATACACTTGATTGATTTACAGGGACAGGTGAGCACAGGTCAAACCCAAATAAAAAGCCGGGTTCAACTCACGTGCAATAACATAAAAGTCACAACTCTCAGCACAAGGTCAAACCCGAGTTTTAAAACTGGATTCAACTCAAGTGCGAATCAAAAGTACACATGAATGCTATGTTCAAACATGACACAGCCTCAAACCAGCATCAAAGCAAGTACAACTGCAAGTGTCGACCAAGTGACAGTGCAAGCAAGATCAACACAGCAGCCAACTAAAGAACAGAATTACTCACGACTAAACCAACATGAATGAAGATACTGGAAAGAGACATGTACACATGGGAAGTTACCAAACAACAATGAGCACATTCATATGTACAAATGCAAAGAACAGCAGTGATACAAATGCAACACAGTGGGAACCACAATGCAAGCCGAGCATCAAGACACTAAGCAACTGGAACAACAAAAAGATGCAAGCACACTCAAACCAGAAGCATGCTCGATGCAAAAGTCCAAACCAGGTTCAAATTATACAAGCTCCAGAAGGACAATGCATGTATAAGACTCAGAGACCAAGCAATGAACAAAATACATGCAAATGCATCAAAGCACTGAGACATGAATGCAGCATTTACAACATCAAAGGCAATGCACCAATAAATCATCAAGGGCTATAGCAAACATGAACACTGCAAAAATTTTACGTACTGCAACAATATTTTTAAAATGGACAGCAAAAGTAATCAAACCAAAATGGATCAGTGAATCAAATTCAAAACAAGTCAAAAACCAGAACACAAGCAACCATACACAGCAAAACTAGATGCAATACAGTATGCTCAGTGAAGAGCATCTGAACAAGTGAAGTATTTGTGACAAAGCAAAGTTGAAGTCCATCAGAAAAATTCACAAAGTCATAGTAAAGCCGTGGTCACCACAGAGATGATGGAACTACAGTGGGCCGAGCAGAGGCTTCAAAATCAATGGTCAGGTTCAGGGCAAAGATGGGGTGGTAAAGTCGAAGTGTTTTAAAACCAAGTCAAAGCGGGTAAAATCGAAACATCTCAAAATTCAAAGCTACTGCTGTCAAAAATGTCAAAAATTCAAGCCGAGTATATTACACCGTGATAGCCAAGCAAATTGACCATGTCACAAATCAAAACCGTGAGTGCTAAGCATCAAAAATACGAAATTGAAAAAGTCATATCAATCCCAAGCATCAATACCAGATCGAACGGCCAAAGACAAATTCAAATGAACATATACGAACGCAAAAATAGGATTTCGAATCCTATATAAGCCCAATCATCATCGGCAATTTAATCATCGAGTTCGAGCAAGCCAAAACCAGCAAAGCAAAAGAAGTGATGTACATACCGAAAAACGCAGAACGAACTCGATCCAAATTGAAGAGCCGAGAGCAAATCAAAGAGCGTTGAAGCCTACTATCGAACTGTATCAAGCGGCGCGCATCAATTTGCAAGAACCCAAATTTTGGAAGCAAGGAGCAAAAGAGCTGAAGCCCTAATTGAGTTGCAAAGAGGAACGGCGACCATTTTTTTTCACAGGCCAAAGAAGAAGAAAAGGATCGGGTTAAAGAATAAAAGGGTCGGCCGTGTTTTTATTTTAAAGGGCTTTATTTTATTTAATTAGGGTTTAAGTTTAAACTATTTTTAGTTTGTTGTTTTCTAATTGTTGTTTTTACTTTTCGAATCAAATTCTTTGTAAATCACCACCTAGGTTTAGGTAGTGTCAGATTGTCTAGTTAGAATTAGTTCAGTGAGCAGGGTGTGCGAGTTTGCAAAGTTCTATAGGCGAGAGAAGAGTTTGCGAGTAAGCAAAGCTCTATAGGCGGGAGCAGAGTTTGCGAGTAAACGAAACTCTATAGGCAGGAGCATGGTGTGCGAGTCTAGTAGAGTGTTTGTGAGCGGGAGCAAATGTTTGCGAGTCTAGTAGAGTGTTTGTGAGCGGGAGCAAAAGGGTCTGCGAGTCTAGTAGAGTGTTTGTAAGCGTGATACTGTTTAATTCTAATAGAAATCTGGAAATGCAGCAGTAGGCAGGGGTTTCCGAAGCTGGGTAAATTTTGTGTATGATTTACTTTTCAGCATATTTATTTCTGCAGTTTGTTTCTGTGTTTATATCAAGAAAATTTGCTATAACCCTATTCACCTCCCCTCTAGGGTTAATCTAGATCCTACAAGTGGTATCAGAGCGAGGTATTTTACTTTAACTCTAGAGATATGTTTGAACGCTTTTTAACTTTGGTATACAAGGTCTTTGCAGCGACTTGGGATGGTGAAGAAGGAAAGGAAGCTTCAGACAGTAGCTCAGAGGAAGCTAATTTGTGTTTGATGGCAAAATCAGATTCAGAAGCCAGCTCAGAGGAAACTAGTGAGATTTGTTGGCGGGCTAAGGAGCAACAAGAATGGTTTCTAGATTCAGGCTGTTCTAGACATATGACAGGTGACAAATCGAAGTTCCTTAGTCTAAGAGAATTTTAAAGGCGGAAATGTGATCATGGGAGACAACAGTAAATGTAAGATCATTGGTAAAGGTGAAGTGGGTAACGATAATTTTTCTTTGACTAATGTTTTATACGTTGAAAATTTGCATCACAGTCTCATTTCTATTAGCCAACTATGTGACAAAGGTATGAATGTTGTCTTCGATAGTGATACTTGCAAAATCATTGATAAAGATTCTAATAACATTGTTTTTATAGGCAAAAGAAAAGGAAATGTTTACTCACTTTCATTTGATAATCTAAATCTTTCTAGATGTTTGGTAGTCACAGACGAAGAGGCATCTTTATGGCATAGGAGACTTGGTCATGCTAGCATGAGCCTCTTAGAAAAACTTGAAACGAAAGAATTAGTCAGGGGGTTACCACATCAGAAATTTAAAAATAACAAAGTGTGTAAAGCATGTTCCTTGGGAAAGCTTAGTCGATCATCATTTCGTCCTAAAAACATTGTTAGCACATCAAGGGTCCTTGAATTAATTCACATGGATTTATTTGGACCAAATGAAATTGCAAGCTTAAATGGAAAACGTTATTGTTATTTATTGGTTGATGATTACTCTAGATTTACATGGGTTTATTTTTTAGCCAAAAAATCTGAATCTTTTGATTATTTTTCAAAATTTGCAAAACTTGTTCAAAATGAAAAAGGAGTTTCAATTAAAACCTTGAGAAGTGATCATGGAGGCGAATTCGAAAATTTGGAATTTGAAAACTTTTGTGAAGAAAATGGTTTAAAACATGAATTTTCTGCTCCACGAACACCTCAACAAAATGGGGTGGTTGAAAGGAAAAATCGTACATTGCAGGAATTGGCTAGATCCATGTTGAATGAGTATAAACTACCTCTAACCTTTTGGGCAGAGGCAGTGAATACTTCGTGTTATATAATGAATAGAGTAATGATTAGACCAATACTTGGCAAAACATCTTATGAATTGTGGCATGAAAGGAAACATAACATTTCTTATTTTCGTGTATTTGGATGTCCTTGTTTCATTCTTAACACAGGTGATCAACTTGGAAAATTTGAATCAAAGGCTGATGAGGGAATATTCATGGGCTATTCAACAAGAAGCAAGGCTTACAGAATATACAACAAACGAACAAAGACAGTTGTTGAATCAATCAATGTGAAATTCGATGAATCTGGCCTGGAAAGGACGACTGAAAAGACGGATGACGATGGGGTAGATCATGAAGGCATTGAAGATGAGACATCTTGTGAGAAAGCTGAAAATAGAACTGTTGATGCTGGTAGATTGAAATTTAAATCCAATCATCCTCCTGAATTGGTTATAGATGATCCTACGGTAGGTATACGTACTCGCTCTTCATTTGATAAAAATTTGTGTTCGTTTTGTTATCACAGTGGTTTTATTTCTGAAATTGAACCTGATTCTGTTGAAATGGCTCTTAATGATGAAAATTGGGTTTTAGCAATGCAAGATGAACTTAATCAATTTGAGAGAAATAAAGTTTGGAAATTAGTTCCCAGGCCTAATGATTATCCAATTGTTGGAACTAAATGGGTGTTCAAAAATAAACTTGATGAATCGGGAAACGTAATTAGAAACAAAGCTAGGTTGGTCGCAAAAGGATATAACCAAATTGAAGGCTTAGATTTTGATGAAACATTTGCTCCAGTTGCTAGGTTAGAAGTCATTAGGATTTTGCTAAGTTTTGCATGTTATAAGGGTTTCAAACTTAAACAAATGGATGTAAAAAGTGCCTTTTTGAATGGTGATTTGAAAGAAGAAGTTTTTGTTGAACAACCCCCGGTTTTGAAAATCATGATTTTCCAAGTCATGTGTATAAATTAGAAAAAGCATTATATGGTCTTAAGCAAGCTCCTAGAGCTTGGTATGACTGTCTTTGTACATATCTTTTGGAAAATGGTTTTAAAAAGGGGAGTGCTGACACGACACTGTTTCTATTACATAAAGGAAGTGAATTTTTGATAGTTCAGATTTATGTGGATGATATCATTTATGGTGCTACTAATGAACTCTTGTGCGAGAAATTTGAACAAGTCATGTAGGCTAAATTCGAGATGAGCTTGGTTGGAGAAATGAAATATTTTCTTGGATTTCAAATCAAGCAAAGCAGTGATGGTATTTTCATCTCACAATCCAAGTATGTGTTGGAATTGTTGAAGAAATTTGGAATTGAGAACTCCAAACCATTGAGAACTCCTATGAGTCCATCAACAAAGTTAGACAAAGACGAGAAAGGAATTGCTGTTGATCAGAAGAAATATCGAGGAATAATTGGTTCACTTCTGTATCTTACTGCTTCTAGACCTGATATTATGTTTTCTATGTGTTTGTGTGCACGTTTTCAATCTAACCCTAAAGAATCTCATTTGAAAGCCACTAAACGAATTTTGAGATATCTTTCACACACAAAAAAATTTGGATTATGGTACCCTTCTTGTGAAAATTTTGATTTAGTTGGTTATTCTGATGCTGATTATGCTGGTTCATTGGTTGATAGAAAAAGCACTAGTGGGACATGTTTCATGCTAGGACATTCATTAGTTTCATGGTCAAGTCGGAAACAAAATTGTGTTGCATTATCCACCACTGAAGCAGAATATATTGCTTTGGGAAGTTGTTGTGCTCAAATTTTATGGATGATGCAAACTCTTTCTGATTTTGGCTTAGTCTATAAACAAGTTCCATTAAAATGTGATAGTAGGAGTGCTATAGATTTGTCAAATAATCATGTTCATCATTCATGCACAAAACACATTGATGTGAGACACCACTTTCTTAGAGATCACATTGCTAAAGAAGACATTTGCATTGAATATATTTCAACTGAAACTCAACTTGCTGATATTTTCACAAAACCTCTCCCCGAAGACAGATTTTCCAGATTACGTTTGGATTTGGGAATTATAGAAATTGACTAATCATTTTTTAAAACTTTAAAAAAAAATTGATTTTTTAATTTGATTTTAAATGACTATTTTTTTGACTTATCTAACTCCCTACTGATTATCGAAAAGATCAATAGTGAATAGAAAAAGTGATGAGTGTCGATATTTGTCATACATTACTCAAGACAGTATATTTAGAAAAATTTCTTTAGAATTTCATAACAAGAGTTATAAAAACTTTTTGTTGGGTAAAAATTCCATGACCATTTCTATTTCTATCATCTTTCTATCGACCATCACTCATCAAAATTACATATAGTATGTAAATTTGTGGTAGTTTACAAAGGAAATCATTCGTTCTTCAATATCTTTAAATCTGTGAAGGAAATTATTTGTGCTTCAATTTATTATATTTAGCAATAAAAATAAATATCCAAAGTATTCACTCTCATTTAAAAGTCCTCACGGTTATGCATGGGTGAATTACTTGGATTTCTTGATTATGTGCTTCCATACTCATTTAAAAGTCCTCACGGTTATGCATGTATGGAACGCATGTCAACATTGAGCTTTTAAACTGATAAGTTGATTCTAATCCCATTTAAAAGTCCTCACGGTTACGCATGGTTAGAAGATACTTGAATTTTTTTTTAAAAACAAAAATTGTGAATACTACTAATCTCATTTAAAAGTCCTAACGGTTATGCATGGTTAGTAGATATTCAAATTTCCTGAAATAAATATACCACAAATAGACAGAACTGTATGATTTTTTTTTAATGATTTTATCTCCATCACTTCTGAAAGTGGAATATGCGCTTGACAAGGGTAATTATGATTTTTGTTTGAGTTTTATTGAAATTTGATATTTATATTCAATTGAGTTAAATGTTTGATTCATGTCTGTCACTTCATCCCTATTTTTATAACACTGTTATTCTTTGCTGATAACAAAAAGGGGAGAGAAAAGTTAAGATTTTGTCAAATAGAATCAAGCAAAGGTCAAATAATTTTCCATTTGCATCTAGGCTTAATTATATTTTCTATGCATATATGTAGGGGGAGCATCATGTAGAAAGGAAGCATTTAAATAGGGGGAGCAATTAGAGTATATCATTGATCAAATACATTTAACACGGTCAAAATCTTAATTATATGGTTGTTATCATCAAAAGGGGGAAAATGTTGAATATGCGCTTTGTGCTTATATGATTTTTGTTTGATGATAATAAACATATATATATTCGTTTAAATGTATTTGTTTATGTACTTATTTATTTTTCATAGATTAAATAAATATTTGTTGAATAAAATAAATTACACAAAATTTGAATTTGAATGGAATTTGAATTCAAACAGAAATTTTATTCAAACAAATATTTATTACAATCTTGAATAGTACAATTTCATGCTCTCACTATACATATACAGTTTTGAATACATCACAATTTTACATTTACAGTTAACCTCACTACATATCACTCACACTCATATTTATCTTCAACTGCATTCCAGTTTGAATCCAGCATCTGAGAAATCTGCAAAAGTATTCACTAACGCAGTAAAATTGAAAAAGAAATATTTTTGCAATATAAAATGAAATATGTTTTTTGAAAATACGATTTGCCTCAGTTATTTGGGTTGTTCGTCATAATTTACATTTGAATTCATCATACACGAACAACTTGTGACATACACGGTGTATCACTGTATATGCCACAAGGCCGTGCACACCGATATACACTTGATTGATTTACAGGGACAGGTGAGCACAAGTCAAATCCAAATAAAAAGTCGGGTTCAACTCACGTGCAATAACATAAAAGTCACAACTCTCAGCACAAGGTCAAACCCGAGTTTTAAAACTGGATTCAACTCAGGTGCGAATCAAAAGTACACATGAATGCTATGTTCAAACATGACACAGCCTCAAACCAGCATCAAAGCAAGTACAACTGCAAGTGTCGACCAAGTGACAATGCAAGCAAGATCAACACAGCAGCCAACTAAAGAATAGAATTACTCACGACTAAACCAACATGAATGAAGATACTGGAAAGAGACAAGTACACATGGGAAGTTACCAAACAACAGTGAGCACATTCATATGTACAAATGCAAAGAACAACAGTGATACAAATGCAACACAGTGGGAACCACAATGCAAGCCGAGCATCAAGACACTAAGCAACTGGAACAACAAAAAGATGCAAGCACACTCAAACCAGAAGCATGCTCGATGCAAAAGTCCAAACCAGGTTCAAATTATACAAGCTCCAGAAGGGCAATGCATGTACAAGACTCAGAGACCAAGCAATGAACAAAATACATGCAATGCATCAAAGCACTGAGACATGAATGCAGCATTTACAACATCAAAGGCAATGCACCAATAAATCATCAAGGGCTATAGAAAACATGAACACTGCAGAAAATTCACTTACTGCAACAATATTTTTAAAATGGACGGCAAAAGTAATCAAACCAAAATGGATCAGTGAATCAAATTCAAAACAAGTCAAAAACCAGAACACAAGCAACCATACACAGCAAAACTAAATGCAATACAGTATGCTCAGTGAAGAGCATCTGAACAAGTGAAGTATTTGTGACGAAGCAAAGTTGAAGTCCATCAGAAAAATTCACAAAGTCATAGTAAAGCTGTGGTCACCACAGAGATGATGGAACTACAGTGGGCCGAGAAGAGGCTTCAAAATCAATGGCCGGGTTCAGGGCAAAGATGGGGTGGTAAAGTCGAAGTGTTTTAAAACCAAGTCAAAGCGGGTAAAAATCGAAACATCTCAAAATTCAAAGCTACTGCTGTCAAAAATGTCAAAAATTCAAGCCGAGTATATTACACCGTGATAGCCAAGCAAATTGACCATGTCACAAATCAAAACCGTGAGTGCCAAGCATCAAAAATACGAAATTGAAAAAGTCAGATCAATCCCAAGCATCAATACCAGATCGAATGGCCAAAGACAAATTCAAATGAACATATACGAACGCAAAAATAGGATTTCGAATCCTATATAAGCCCAATCATCATCGGCAATTTAATCATCGAGTTCGAGCAAGCCAAAACCAGCAAAGCAAAAGAAGTGAAGTACATACCGGAAAACGCAAAACGAACTCGATCCAAATTGAGGAGCCGAGAGCAAATCAAAGACCATCGAAGCCTACTATCAAACTGTATCAAGCGGCACGCTTCAATTTACAAGAACCCTAATTTTTGAAGCAAGGAGCAAAAGAGCCGAAGCCCTAATTGAGTTGCAAAGAGGAACGATGACCATTTTTTTCACAGGCCAAAGAAGAAGAAAAGGATCGGGTTAAAGAATAAAAGGGCCGGCCGTGTTTTTATTTTAAAGGGCTTTATTTTATTTAATTAGGGTTTAAGTTTAAACTATTTTTAGTTTGTTGTTTTTTATTTGTTGTTTTTACTTTTCGAATCAAATTCTTTGTAAATCACCACCTAGGTTTAGGTAGTGTCAGATTGTGTAGTTAGAATTAGTTCAGTGAGCAGGGTGTGCGAGTTTGTAGAGCTCTATAGGCGGGAGCAGAGTTTGCGAGTAAGCAAAGCTCTATAGGCGGGAGCAGAGTTTGCGAGTAAACGAAACTCTATAGGTGGGAGCAGGGTGTGCGAGTCTAGTAGAGTGTTTGTGAGCGGGAGCAAATGTTTGCGAGTCTAGTAGAGTGTTTGTGAGCGGGAGCAAAAGGTTCTGCGAGTCTAGTAGAGTGTTTGTAAGCGTGATACTGTTTAATTCTAATAGAAATCTGGGGATGCAGCAGTAGGCAGGGGTTGCCGAAGCTGGGTAAATTTTGTGTGTGATTTATTTTTCAGCATATTTATTTCTGCAGTTTGTTTCTGTGTTTATATCAAGAAAATTTGCTATAACCCTATTCAACCCCACCCCCCTCTAGGGTTAATCTAGATCCTACATCATTAACAACTGAACCGCTATAAAAATCCTCTGTCTATTTTCTTTTACTTTTTTTGCTATATCTGTTATCAGTATTATTGCTCTATAAGAATAGGGCTGGTGCTTTCACACTCAAACTAGGGTGTTGATCCATTTTTTGGGTTAACACATTATTCACATGTGAGTTTACTCACATATATAAACCATATGCTACGTATTTCATTTGTACACTATGTGATATACATATTATGTTGTAATATATTTATTTGAAGTGAATTTTTTACGTTCACGTGACATCACACCTTATTTAAACAAGATGACGTTTAAAAAGTGGCCTGTTCAATTTCACCTATGTTGTTAAACTTATTAAAGTGACATTAACTATATATTGACATGTATTGTAGTATGCTTGAATATAGATATTTGGTTGAGTATTTGAAGATAAAATGATATTTTTAACAAGATTAATGAGTTTGAAAATCATGTGTTTAAAAGAGAAGTTTTTAACAAAGTTTACAGTTTAGAAGTGTTTTAAATAAAGTAAATTGAACATGAGGTTTTGTATTATACTCTTAGGTTATAATAGATATAATACATGAGGATATATGTTATATATGTCATTGTGTTTGAGAAGTTAACTAGTATAAATTTAAAGATGTTTTTATAGCATTTTGTAAAATTTTCCAATAAAGTAAGTGTCTAAATTAAGTTAATTTTACTTGAATGTTATGTACATGAGATGGTTTTAAAAATAAGTAAATAGAGTTAAAGATAAGTCAGAGAACTCTTGTCATTTTTTAATTTTTAACTAATTTTAAATAAAGATAACTTTTGACCTTAAAGACATTGTATAAATTCCTCTAAATCATCAGGAGTTAGTTTGTGGTGATTTAAAAAAGGAATGAGCATCTTATAGATAAATGAAAAGTATTCTAAATCCATATAAGTTAGGGGTCATTATACTAAGTAAAGATAACATTTAGGGGTAATATTTGCTTGATTTTGTTGCATTATTGTATTTGACACTCTCCTTCTTAACTTATGAAACCATGTTGTATAAGATGATAATTTTCAAAATGTGACTTGACTCATCACCAGTTGGCTTTTGTTCTTTGAATTTGACTTTCTTTAGGAATGATATAAATGAGCCGCAATTACATATGTTTTGAAAACCTCTCGATGATGCTCGACCATTTATATGAAACATCTTTCTCTTTAAGGGTAATGTGATTGGAAACCTCACTGCGATGCTCTATCATATATATTATTTGATTACTTATAAAACAATCTGAATTGAGTTAATATGAAATGCATCAAACATAAGTTTTGAAATCACTAGAATCAAGCATTACCCTTAGAGATTTATATGATATCTTTAAGATCCATAGGGAAGTGCATAGAAGGAAACGTTTCTGAAATCTTGAGTGCTAATGATGGTTTCAGAGCGGGTTTTGATGTGGATTAACGTGTTAGAAGAGAAAATAGTAATGACTAAAGAAATAATGAAAAGAGATAGAATCAATTATGTCCTTAAAATGCTTTGTTGGCCTTAATTCGGGTGTTTTTTCTGATTTGTGCAAGTAATTACAATTTTTACATATAATGTTCATTATATCCTGAAAGGAAGTTTCCATTCTCTCCAACATGATTTGAAATAGAAAAGTATTCTTGAAAGAAAATGGTCAAATCATTCCTTCAAGCAATACTATATTCAATCATATAACATCATCATCATTTACATAATGATATGATTTTGTTTGGACAAAATGTTTTGATACAAATATAGTAGTGCTTGATGTTGAAGATTGTTGAGTAAAGTATTAATTTGATTAGAGTCTATGTTTGAACAAGACCCACCGATTATACATGACATTTGGTTCTTCATTCATAACCTTGGCATATAACTAAATTTAGATATCATTGATAGGAAAACAATAAAAGATATAGTGTATGTAAAGAAACTTCAGGAAGGATATAATAATATCGTAAATGAATTTTGGTACATTTGTATTATTATAGAAGCACAATATTTATGTTACGGTAAATGCTTTCAAGTAACTATTAAACAGAAAGTGGTCGATGTTTTAATTTTATTTAAAAATTGGTAACATTGAGTAAGAAATGCTTAAGCATGTTTTAGTGTTGCTTAATGCACCTCACTTTGTTTCGAAGTGAACATTAAGTGAATTAGTTTACATTTGAAACTTGAATTTGGGTTATTCAATCTTAGGAATTCTTGTGTATTTTTTTATTTTTTATTAACTTTTAAAAAAATTCTTATGCCTTACAAGTTCTTAGTAAATGGATACCCGGATTGATTTATTGGAAGTATGGAATTATGTAAAAAAAATATAACAAAAAAATAAGGCTTAGATAAATTCTTATGCACCCCATATGAATGGATCTTTAACCAATCTATTTCATGTTGTCTCTAATGTGAGAATCCGGTGGATTATATATAAATATTACCAAATTATACAATTTTTTAAGGACATTCCCTAACTAATTATTCAAGACACTAAGGTCATGTAACTATATTAGGAATGTTCATGCAATAAACTAAATATAGTTCTATATATAAGGGCAATGCGTGTTATTTAACTTTGTTTATAGGGAATGAAGAGTGCGCTCCTAAGTCATATGAAAGAGGGAATGGATTATTCAGTGATTGTGGAAACCCTCAAGCTAGTATAAGTGAAATATTATCGGATAGTTGGTGTTGATAATATAACTACCTCATTAAGGTTTTTGGTATTTTGGATTTCAACTAGTATATTCTCACAAGCATAGACCTCATTATCAATGAGCTTCTGACTTCGTACATCTATAATTTCTCTATAATACCAACCCACCTGCAACCAGAAAAGGTCTTCTTTCTACTTGATCTCCTTCAACACTGGTGGACTTGGAGCTTCCATTACACTTCCCTTACTTTTATTCTCTTCCAAGTGATATTCTTAACTCCATTGTAAATATGGGGTCCACTAGATTATGGCTGGATGGGATCTAAATAGTTGTAATCTGAAGACAGAGCAACTAATAAAGAGATTTAAGTGGATGTAGGCTAAAGATTTCATCGTTCCACTGTAAAAACTTCTATGTGTTTTTATCTTCTTTCTACGTTTTCTTTCACTTTTATCTAAACCGGTGCCTTTATATTGATTCTGGGTGTTGATCCATTTGTTTGTAAACATTTTAGTGATTTCACTGAGAACCAAGCACAAGTTCTAAAAAATTGAAGCTACAATCTGAGATTTGAAGAAGATGAAGATGCCTAATACTAAATATAAAATCATAGCAAGTCAACTAAAGCCTATGTGCAGCTAAGGATGTCCTCAAATTTCAATACATCTACGTAACCAAAGAAGATATGGTGAGAATGATGAAGAAGATGCAGGATGGAGTGATAACTAGACATCAAGAAATGGTTAAAGAATTCTTCCAAAGGATGGGACAATAAGGTAATAGTTAAAGCTGCCGGAATTTTGAACAAAGGACAGGGAACCAATGCTGGAGCATTTGGAATAGGAGCGGAACAAATTGGAATTATTCCCCCACCAACTGAACAGCTCAGTACAGACCCAAACCAACTTAATACTAAGATAACCATACTCGGGAGCAACGTTGGTATGAGCTTTGGACGTGTTAGAATGCCAGGAACAAATGATTTTGGAGTTAGAAACATGAATCGGACTACAAACGCACAACAACCGGAGGAATATGTGCCAGAGCTACCCTATAAGAACGGAGGACATTATAAAACCAATGAAGCAGGAAAGAATGCTAATGTGCAGCCGGTGGAGTACGTGCCAGAGTAGATGCTGGAACTTCTCAACAAGTGCAAGGGGCAGAATATTGACTTTGGACGAAGATCTTCATTGAACGATGGAAATTGGATTATTAAGTTGGTAAGAAGAGTAGTTAGAGGAGGGCCCCTAGATCAGGATTTGGAGGATGTGAACAGAAATTCATTCACGTCTAATATCTAAAACGAAAAAAATCCCAACGATTTCAAGCTTCCAACACTGGTGTACGATGGAAAAACAGATCTGACGATTCTATCTAACAAGATACATCCTTTATATGAAGGCATTGGGTACTTCGAAGTAGGTAATGGGTGGTGCTTCTATTATACTTAACAGACTTAACGATAATGTGGTTCGGATAATTGGAGAATGGTTCCATTAGTACATGGACCGAATTGGTAAGCAGATTCTTAAGACAGTTTAGAGTACACGCCACACAATTGAAGAATCAAATGACGCTGTCAAGCATGAAATAAAGTCCCAAAGAGAACTTGAGAAGCTATTTGACAAGCTTCATGCAGCAATAACGCGGTCAACAAGCTAGATCCATCATTGATTTTAGTGGTGGCAGTATTTGAAGTGGCGATAAGATCGATTTCTAAGGTGCACCGGAAGGGGACCCACCAATGGACCCTACGGTATTCTACTATGAAACTGAAAAATGTTTGCGTTAGGAAGAATATGAAGCTTAGGATGAAGACGAGGGTGCTAAAATTAATGTTGTGGGTAACGGAAGACTGTCTGGAGCGAGAAACGGAAAAGACAAGAAAAAGTAAGAGTTGATGATGACTTCAAGGAACCGAGACGACAAAGGAGGAAGCCAAAATTCACTTCCTTCCTACACTGGTTTGACTGAGACCTTGAAGAGGGTATATATAGACACTAGGGGGAAAATTCTCTATTGGAAACCACCAAGAAGAGGACCTACTGATCGGGACAAAATATCTGGAAAGTTTTGCATCTCCTATGAGCTGGAAGGACTTGAACGAACGGTGGTGACACCTCGTGATCTAATAAAAGAACTGGTTTGGGACAAATAACTGCAACAGTATGTAAGGTACAGAACTGCAATGGTGCGGCCAGAGCAACCACCATCTGTAGTGAATGCATCAAGGAACAACCAGGGATATAATTCGAGACTCAAAATCCTATGATCGGGATAAACAGGAGTCGAATCCGCCGCACTTTTCTTTTTCGTTTCTTCTCTTGCATTTTTATTTCCGTATTAAGAAATAAAGACAATAATAACCTCAAGCGGCTCATATGTGTCCTGAATGGTCCCTAGACACGCTCTAAGTTAGATGCTTGAGATGACCATTTAGGATAATAATAACCCTAGACCACCCAGCCGTGCACAAAACCAAGATTAGTCCTTAGTCATGCTCTAATCGGATGTCTAAGATGAACGCTTAGGATTTCTTCTTGTTTTCTTTAATTTGATTTGAATATTTTAATTTTGAAAAATCCACATTGAATGTGAAGACTGATATCGATCGCTTTATGTCCTAGTAGAAGAGGTAGAACCGGAGTGCAGGGTGCAAACTCCCTTGCTGGAGAGTGATTGCATAGAATTTCATGAAAAATAAGTCCCCTCATCGAAGAGTGAGAGAATGGGCTTGCTTGGACGTTGTGTTCCTTTCTAAAGAGCAAGCGGACTTAGCAATGATCCAGATATATCAAAACGCTGAATTAAATGATAAACGATCCAAAGAGATCGTTCATCTTAAATTAAATATTAAGTGATCCGGAGAGATCTCCTATTAACTTAAACAATAAATGATATAGAGAGATCGCAAGATTAAATTAAATAGAAATAATCCGGAGAGATCGAACCTTAGGATGGAAATAGACTTGATAAAAGAATTTGAATGCCTTATGATTAGGATAAAACTGATGAATCCGGGATGAAAATCGGACGATTTTGGATATGTGCGTAATAACTTCGAATGAAATTAGATATGTGATGTAATAAGAGATATGTGAAGTAATAACTCAAAATGAAACCAGAATGATTGTGATGTATAAAACACACTTAGGAAGAGTTTAGAATCTTCGACCGTAAAAGGTTTGGAATGAACCATGATTGACAAGAGAAACCAAAGGAACTACATGTTTGACCAAAATTAAAGTAGCTGAAGAGCTCAACCGTCGAAGACTGATTGCTAAAAATTATTCTTGAGAAAAGTTCACCTTACATCGCAAGATGTACTTTAGGGGGCAGGTGTCAACCCTTTTTGAGCAAAGCAGATTTTAATAGGGCTCAAAAGGTTTAATGAGGACAAAACGACTTGTAATCTAGAAGGCGCACTTAAATGAACTAAGAAAATAGCTCAGGAAATTTTCAACCAAAAATATGCTAAGCCTATAACTTAGTACCGAGTTATTACCATAGGTTGGTACCGGGTTATCACTAAAATAGCTTTAATCGGATTTAAAGAATTAAAGAGGAATCGTAATGACTTGCAACTTGACATGTGCACCTAGAAGAGCATAAGGAAGGACATAGAAAAGATAGAAGATAATTTGAACCATCCAATTAAATTCATCCCCGAGTTATCCTATAGGTCGAGTCCGACCTATGTATGTTGCTCTGATGACCTCGCGGACTACATGCTTTGATCACTCTACTCTAGTACTTCAAACCCAAATGATTATGTGAGGATTCAACGGAATACTCTAAGGGTCAACTAAGTATGAAGAGTTAAGGAGATGAATACTCAAGAATTAGAAGAATCAACTCAAAGATGATGGAAAAGAACTTAGAACAACTCAAGGAAGAGATAGGAAAGCAAAACAAGTTGAGTTATTAACTTTGCACCAAGAATTATAAATCGGCACTGAGTTAAGCCCTTAACTCGGTTCTGAGTTATCAGATTGCTCGGATTCTCTTGACTTCTTTTCTATGAATTTAGACTAACTCCGGGATCTCATTACTAATGGGATTTTGACTTTTACCTCTCCAATTATTCTACGAATACCAACCTACATACAACTAGAAAAGGGCATCTTTCTGCTGGATTTCCTTCAATACTCTTGAACCTAGAGCTTCAATTACATTTTCTCACTTCAATCGTCTTCCAGTAACATTCTAAATCCATTGTAAATCTGAGATCCATTAGATTGTGGCCTAGTGGGATCTAACTTTTTGTAATCAGGACAGAGAACAACTAATAAAAGAGATGAAGTGGACATACGCCGGAGATTACACCTAACCACTATAAAAATTTCTGTGTGTTTTAATCTACTTTTTTCCTTTTCTTATACTTTTATCTAAATTGGTGCTTCCAACTTGATTCTGGGTATTGATCCATTTTATGGGTTAAAATTTTGGTGCTTTCACTATGAACCAAGAGCTAGATCTGAAAACATAAAGATGCTAATATGAGATTTAAAGAAGCTAAAGACACCTAATAGTAAATCTAAAATTGAAATAAGTCAACCAGAGCCTGGGGGCAGCTTAGAGGTATCCTAAAATTCCCATCAATTCATCTATATGACCAAAGAAGAGATGGAGAGAATGATGAAGGAGATGTAGGATGGAGTGATAACTAGACAACTAGAAAAACTTAAAGGATTCTTTCAAAGGATGGGATAGCTAGGAATAACTAGAGTTGCTGGAATTCAGCACAAAGGATAGGGAACCAATGCTGGAGCATTTGAAATTGGAAAAGAAAAAAAATGGAACAATGCCTCCACCAACTGAACAGCTTGGTACCAACCCAAATCAACTTGGTACTAAGAGAAGCATACTCGGGGGTAACGTAGGTATGAGCTGGGACGTGTTGGAATGCCAGGAACAAATGATGCTGGGTTAGAAACGCGAATCAAAATACAAACACACAACAAATGAATGAATATATGATAGAGATACATATAGGAATGAAGAACGTAATGAGAGGAGTAGGATAGAATGCTAATGTGTAGTCATTGGAGTATGTGCTAGAATATATGCCGAAATTTCCCTACAGAAGTAGGGGTAGAATATCACCTTTGGATGAAGAGCTTCATTGGACAGTGAAAACTGTATTGTTGAGTTGGCAACAAAATAGTTAGAGGAGAATCCCCAGATTAGGGTTTGGGGGATGTGAATAGAAATTCGTTCACTTCTAATATTCAAAATGCAAGAATCCTCCTGATTTCAAGCTTCTGACACTAGAAATGTACGATGGAAAGACATATCTAATAGTCCATCAGATGAGATACATCTAACATGTGGATGTACTTGGTTCTTCGAAGGAGGTAATGGGGCGATACTTCCCATTATACTTAACAGACTTGGTGGAAATGTGGTTCAGAGTTCACCTCAGACGATCGAAGAATGTAATAACGCTGTTGAGCATGAAACAAAGGCCCTAAGAGACCTTAAGAAGCTATTTGATAAGATTTGATGCAGCAGTAGCTGCGGTCGACAAGCTGGGTCTATCATTAGTTTTAATGGCGGAAGTATATGGAGTTGCGAGTATGACCGATTTCAAAGGTGCACTAGAAAAAGACCCATCGATGGGTTTTGCGTAATTCTACTATGAAGATGAAAGATATTTTCATCAGGAAACGCTAAAGCCGACAATGCTGAAATTAATGTTATGGATGATAGAAGATTGTCCGAAGCAGGAAATGAAAAAGACGAAGGGAATAGAAGAGATGATGATGACTTCAGGGACGGAAATGAAAAAGAAGAGAGTCAAAATTCACTTCGTACAATGATTTGACTAAGACCCAGAGATTATATATCCAGAAATTAGGGTTAAATTCCATATTGGAAGCTACCAAGAAGAGGACCTACTGATCGTGAGAAAAGATCTAGAAAGTTTTGCATCTCCCATGAGCTAGATGGACATGAAATGAATGAATGTCGACACCTTCATGATCCGATAGAAGAACTAGTTTGGAGCAACCAACTACAACAGTACGTGAGGAACCAAACTGCAATAGTACGGTCGGAGAAACCACCATCTATAGCCAACACATCAAGGAATAACCAAGGATGTGGTCTGAGACTCAAAATCCTACTATCGGGATAAACAGGAATCAAATTTGATTCTCACGCTTTTCATTTTTGTTTCTTTTTTTGCATTTTTATTTCCATATTAAGCAATAAAGAAAATAACAACCTTGGACTGCTCACACATGTACATGATCCCGAAAGGTCCCTAGGTATGCTTTGAGTTGGATGCGCGAGAAGACTATATAGGATAATAATAAGCCCAGACCACTCAGACGTGAACAAAACCTAGATTGGTCCTTTGTCATGCTCTAAGTCTGATGTTTAGGATGAACACTTAGGATTTCCGCTTATTTTTTTGCTTTGATTTGATTTGAATATTAGAATTTTGAAAAATCCACATTGAATGTGATGACTGATATTGATCGCTTTATGTCCCCTCCGGAGAGACGGGATCGGGGTGCAAGGTGTAAGCTCCCTTGAAAGAGAGCGAGTGGATGGGCTTGTACGAAAAGTAAGTCTAGCGGATAGGCTTACTTAGTCATTGAATTCTGTTGCGGAAGAGAAAGAGGACTTAGCAAGGGTCCGGAGAGTTAGAACCCAAGATTAGATGATAAATGATCCGGAGATCGTCCCACTTTAATTGAACATTAAACGATCCGGAGAGATCATCATGTTAACTTAAACAAGAAACTATATAGAGAGATTGAACGATTTAATTAAATGAAAAAAATGAGCCAGAGAGATCGAACCTTAGAACGAAAGCATACAAGGTAAAAGGATTTGAACACCTTGTAATAAGAATAAAATTGACAAATATCGGATGAACATGGGACGATTTTGGATATGTAATGTAATAACTTCGAACGAAATCAATTATGTGATGTAAAGAGATATGTGAAGTAATAACTCCAAATGAAATCGGAATGATTGTGATGAATATACTACACTTAGGGAGAGTCTAGAGTCTTAGACTATAACAGTTTAGGAATGATCCATGATCGACAAGAGAATCCAAAATAACTGCATGATTCACTAAAATTGAAGTTATTGGAGAGCTCAACTATTGAAAAATGATTACTAGAACTTGTTCTTGAGTAAACCACATCTTCTTTTCGAATGTCATACTTTGGAGGGCCAAGTGTTTACTCATTTTTTAGCAAAGGAGATTTCAATCGGACTCAGAAGGTTCAAACGAGGACGAAAGGACTTATATTCTGGAAGGCGCACTAAAATCGACCAAGGAAATAGTTTGGGAAAATGCTAACCAAAAATATTCTAAGTCCAAAACTTGGTACCGATTTATCACCATATGTTGGTACCGAGTTATCACTAAAGCACTTTAACTGGACTTAAAGAATTCAAATGACATCTGAATGACTTGAAATTTAACATGTGCACCTAGAAGTGCATAAGGAAGGACATAGAAAAGATTGCAGATGATTTGGACCAGCCAACTAAACTCAACCCTAAGTTATCATATAGGTCGGGTCCCACCTATGTGTGTTGCTCTAGTGACAACACAGATTTCATGCTTTGATCACTCTACTCTAGTATTACATACCCAAGTAATTATGCAAGAATTCGATGGGATACTCTAAGGATTGACAAAGTTTGAAGATTTAAGGAGATGAATACTCAGAGATCACAAGAACCAACTTAGATGATGGAAAAGAACTTAGAATGACTCAAGAAAGAGATAGGAAAGCAAAACAAGTGGAGCTATCAACTATGCATCAAGAATTATAACTCGGCACCGATTTAACCCTTAACAGGGCTTAACTCAGTAAATAGTAATCAAATTAGCCCGGATGCTTTTGACTTCTTTTGTGTGACTTCGGGCTAACTCCAGGACCACAATGCTAATGGGCTTGTGACTCCATACCTCTCTAATTCCTCCATAAATACCAATCTACCTGCGACTAGAAAATGTCTTTTTTCTGCTAGATCTCCTTCAACACTGTTGGACTTAGAGCTTCCATTATACTTGATTTACTTCTATTCTCTTCCAAATAACAATATTAACCCTATTGTAAATCTGGGATCCACTACATTATGGCCAGATGGGATCTAACTAGTCGATTTTCGAAGAGAGAACAACAAATATAAGAGATCAAAGTGGACGTAGGCCCAAGATTATGTCGAACCATTATAAAACCTTATGTGTGTTCATATCTACTTTCTGTGTTTTTCTTTTAAGTTTACCTAAACTAATGCTTTCATCTTGATTATGGGTGTTGATCCATTTTTTGGGTTAACATTTTGGTGCTTTCATTGAGAGCTAAGAGCCAAATCTGAAAATTAAAGTTGTAATATGAGATTTGAAGAAGATGAAGAGGCCTAATACTAGGTTAAAAACCGGAGCAAGTCAACCAGAGTCTGGGTGCATCCACGATGTGTCCTCGAATTTCCATCAACCTATCTACATGCCCAAAGAAGAGATGGACAAAATGATGAATGAGATGCAGGAAGGAATGATAACTAGCCAATAAGAAATGCTTGGGGATTCTTCCAAAGCATGGGACAACAAGGAATAGCTAGAGTTGCTGCAATTCTGAACCAAGGTCAGAGAGCCAATGCTAGAGAACTTGGAGTAGAAGTAGAACAAATAGAAATGATGCCTCCACCAACCCAAACCAATTCGGTACCGACCTAAACTAACTCGATACCGTGAGAACCATACTCAGGAGCAATGCTGGTATAAGATTTGGACGTTCTAGAATGCCAAGAACAAATAATTTTGGAGTTAGAAACACGAATCAGAGTATAAACGCACAACCGGAGGAATATGTGCCAGAGTTTCCCCATAGGAATAGAGAACAAAAATAAAACTGAAGGAGCAGGATAGAGCGCTAATGTGCAGCCAATGGAATATGTGGTTGAGTATGAGCCGAAATTCCCTTAAAGGAGCAGGGGCAGAATATCACCTTTGGACGAAGACCTACATTGAATGGGGAAAATCAAATTGCTGAGTTGGTAAGAAGAATTATTAGAGGAGGACCCCTAGATCAGGGTTTGAGGATGTTAATAGATATCCATTCATTTTTAATATCCGAAATGATAGGAATCCTCCCGATTTAAAGCTTTCAACATTGGAAATGTACGATGAAAAGGTAGATCCGACAGTTCATGCAAAGAGATACATCCGATATATAGAGATGTTGAATATGTCATAGAGAGGTAATGGGAATGTGCTTTCCATTATATTTAACAGACTTAGCGGCAATGTGGTTCAGACAACTAGAGAACGGTTCCATTAGCACATGGACCTAATTGGTAAGCAGATCCTTAAGATGGTTCAGAGTTCACGTCACATGACCAAAGAATGTAATGATGCTGTCAGGCATGAAACAAAGGCCTAGAGAGACTATGAGAAGCTATTTGACAAGATTCGATGCAGCAATAGCTGCGATCGACAAGCCGGATCCAACATTGATTTTAATGGCCGAAATATTTGGAGTTGCGAGTAAGATCGATTTCAGAGGTGCACTAAAACGGAACCCACCGATGGATCTTGCAGAATTCTGCTATGAAGACGAAAGATGTTTGCGTCTGGAAGACGCTGAAGCTGGGGATGAAGCTGAGGATGTTGAAAATAATGTCATGGATGATAGAAGTCTTTCTGGAGCAGGAAATAAAAAATACAAAGGGAAAGGAAGAGCTACTGATGAATTCAAGGAATTAAAACGACAAAGGAAGGAGCCAAAAATTCACTTCCTACACTAATTTGACTAAGACCTCAGAGAGAATATATCAAAACTCCAAGGGAAAATTTCCTATCAAAAGCTATCAAGAAGAGAACCTACCGATCGGAGAAAAGATCTGGAAAGTTTTGCATCTCACATGAGCTGGATGGGCATGAAACGAATGAGCGCTCACACCTTTTATATCTAATAGAAGAACTGGTTCGGAGCAACCAGTTGTAACAGTATTTAAGGAACCAAACTACAATGGTCCAGCTGGAGAACCACCATTTGTAACAGACACATTTAGGGACAAAAAGGATCTGGTCTGAGACTCCAATTCCAATGATCGGGATAAACGGGAGTCAAATCTGATTCCACGCTTTTCTTTTTCGTTACTTTTCTGGCATTTTTATTTCTATATTATGCAATAAAGACAATAATAACCTCAGGCCGCTCATACGTGTATGGGATCCCAAAGAATCCTAGGCATGCTCTGAGTTGGATGTTGGAGATGACTACTTTGGATAATAATAAACCCAGACCACTCAGACTTGCACAAAACCTAGATTAGTCCTTAGTCACGCTGTGAGTTGGATGTCTCGGATGAACACTTTAGATTTCTGCTTATGTTCATTGATTTGATTTGAATATTTGAATTTTGAAAAATCCACATTAAACGTGACAACTAATACTGATCGCTTTATATCTCGGCAGGAGAGACGGGACCGTAATGCAAGGTACAAGCACCCTTGCTGGAGAGCGAGTGGATGAGTTTGTACGAAAAGTATGTCCCCTCGTCCCCCTTAGCAATGATCCAGAGCGATCCAAACCCTAGATTAAACGATAAACAATCCGTAGAGATCATCCCCCTTAAATTACACATTAAACAATCCATAAAGATCGTCATGTTAACTTAAATAGTAAATGATTAGGAGAAATCCCACGATTGAAGTAAACAAAAAATGATCTGGAGAGGTCGAACCTTGGAACATAAACAGACTTGATAAAAGGATTTAAACGCCATGTAATTAGGATAAAACTAATAAATCCCAGACAAGCATGGGACGATTTTGGATATGTGACATAATAATTTTGAATGAAATCGGATACGTGATGTATTAAGAGATACGTGAAGTAATAATGTTTAACGCCGGAATTTTTATCGATTTAGAAAACCGTCGAAAAATTTATAATAAAATTTATACCGCAAGCGTGCGGCGTACTATTTTAGTACGTGGCGAGTACGGATCAATTCACAGGGAATTATTTTAGATTTTAAAATTTTCTAATCAATCAAATTAGAGTAACGTGAGAGGAAATTGTTAACTACAAGCAAAATTAAGCTAAAATTAAAATTAAAATGGGATTTAAAAACCATGAGATTAGAGAACAATTAAGGCAAATCCACTCTCATATTTTTTTTTGTAAATCAACAAACAAATAATTTATGATATCTAGTTATGATATTAAATAAAATAATTGTTGCGTTGATCATAAATATGGTTTATTTATGTTATTAATTAACATAACCCAAACCATCAAACTATAATACAATAATTATACCACTTATAAATTCTCATGAAAATGAAGCCAAAGCAAAAGCTATTTTAAGTATGATCTATTTACTATTGTTAGTAAGATAGATCATCAAATTTTGTTTTTGCTTTCTTTTCAAAATCAAAAATCAATTAGCAAATGATGATGTAAATTGTGTTTATGTTAAATAAGAATAGCTCATTTGCAAAAGCAACATAAGATATCAAACCCACTTGTATAAACTTATATCAAAATCTACTCTCATGAAGCACCAATAAAAGAGATCATAAATCAAAGAAATGTTAAAATTACATAAAGTTAGAGAGCTTCATTACCCCTAAATTGAAGAGGTTTAGCTACTCATTTGTGTTATCAAATCAACACTTGTAAATTTCAACATGAAAAAGCAAAGAAATGAAACTAAGAAAAGAAAGAAAAAGAGATTAGCTACTAACTACGTGCATAAAAATTAAAGCTATATTACTTGCATGAATGTAAATCTAAGCTACAAACATGAAATAAAATAAAGCATAGAGATAAACATCAACATAAAGTAAAGAAAAACAAATAGAGAAGAGAAGAGAAAGAGGCTAGGAAGCCATTTTTATTTCATGAAATATAGAGCTTATAACTTGCATTTTTAATTTTTAAAGCGTAGAAGATATTTACATGTACATAAGAGGGTATTTATACATGCATAAAAGCCTAATTCAATTTTTAGGGTGCTTTCCAAAATGCCCTTTAGGAAGTGTGGCCTCCAAGTAAACATTAGCCACTAATTAATCTATCATTAAATGTGCATGAAGTTTTAACCTCCACTTAGTTGTCCATTAACTTCCAATTGTAGATTTAGGTAAGTGGGTGGGGTCCTTCACGACCATGAGCATGAATTATTTTCTCTTCATTCCTTTGTATTCCCTTGTGTATGCATATATCTTCATTAAACCCTCTTCCATATGCATCCAAATTCCTATAAAAATTATGAAAAATGTCCAAGTAAAAAGTCTCAAATTAACACATGAACAAAAATGATTATTTTACCCTTGTATATAGATGAATATATGACGATTTGAAAATAATTGAATTTTGATTCAAAACATGTAAAAATACCCAAATATGAAATTTATTTAAATAAAAATAGATAAAGTATGGATGTAAATATATGCACATTAACGTGCACATCAAATATCCCCACACTTATCTTTTTATTCGTTCTCGAATAAAGGAAAACTAAGATAAATCCGTTTTTGTAGGAAGTATGATTGCATTGAGCATATGCAACAAGCCGTTAAACCTCTAGGTGTTTCCAGTAGGACAAGTTGTGTCTCATGAGGGTTTCCAGTGGATACTACCTACAAAATCTGAATGCGAAGCGAAAATATTTACAATAAATGATTCATTTTTAAATTGGCACTAATAAGTTAAATATAAATTCTGTCATTATCAAGAAATTTAAGTCCTTTTACTTGTCCAAATTTCCAACAAAAATTAAGTTGTCATAACAGATAGACTATATTTCGGCTAGTTGTTTTGGTTGATAACACAATGTAATTATGAAATGGATCCTTAGTTGATTATCAAAGTTTGTCAAAGTAGTATTTTCATTTCTTTTCAATTACAAGTTATGTCAAATAAGTCAAAATAGTGATTGGATTCCAATTGCTTACTCTCTCTTATTTGAAATTTTTATTGATATTAACAATATTTACATATGCCTAACTCAGCTAAATTGAGGCCAGATATATTACCCATGCACTGCCTTGCAGACTAATGTGAGGGGAATACAGAGCGTGGCAAGTGAATAAACAAGTGTGAACACTTATCGACTGTAGGCGTTATTAAAAAGAATTTTTATATACATACACCTAACTCGGATAAATTGAGGCCAGATATACCGTTCGTGCACTGCCTTTCAGGCTTACGTGAGAAGGGACAAAGCATGGCGAGTAAACACACGAATGTGAACACATGACTCTAGGTGTTAAAAATATATACATGTATACAAAAAAAATTCTTATATATATTTTTGTGTTTTGTTTTTTTTCTAAAAAGATAGAGTTTTGCAAAATCATCTTAGCACTATTTAACTTAGAAGATAAAAATGTCATATTCTTTACTTTAAATTTACCACTTTTTTAAACAAAGATTTTCATTTAGAATATATTTCATGATTAACACATATGCACCCTCCTGCATACCAGTTAAACCATTGTTATTTGTAATCAAACTTTATTTTTTTTGTTAAGACAAATAAATTTTCAAAATTTTCAATTTAGAAGCCAAAACTTATACTTATCATAGTGTTTCTTCAAAAATAAATCAAAATGCTAAAAAGAAAATGTTTTTTAGATTTAGAAATTTTAAGATTTTCTTTTTTAGATAAAAGAAAATGAAAATTCAAAAATGCCATGAAACTTTAGAAAATGAAAATGAGACTCCCCTCCCCCACACTTAATTTTTACTATGTCCCCACAGTCAATGCATGATATAATGAGTGTAACGGAGAAAAATATGTACATATTTACAAAGGAGGGTTAACATTCTTACTAGACGTAGCTTGGCTCATGAAGAATCTTGAGCTTCTCCTCTTGGTTATTTGGCAATTCCAAGAAAAGTTTCAAACGATGACCATTGACTTTGAAAATCGATCCTTCTCTTGGATTTTCTATTTCTACGGCACCATGTGGAAAAACAGTTTGTACCACAACTGATCAGGTCCATCTTGATTTAAGTTTCCCAGGGAGTAAATGAAGTCTTGAGTCATATAAAAGAACTTTCTGGTTAGGCGAAAATGTTTTTCTTAGGATTGACTTGTCATAAAAAACTTTTGTTCTTCCTTTGTAAAGTTTCTCGTTTTCATAAGCATCGTTCCTAAATTCTTCTAGTTCATTGAGTTGTAGTTTTCAGTTTTCCTCGTCTTTCTCAAGTTCAAAGTTTAAGTTCTTTATTGCCCACAATGGTTTGTGATCGATTTCAACGGATAAATGGCAAGCTTTACCATGAATTAAACAAAATGGAGACATCTCAAGGTTAGTTTTAAAAGCAATACGATAAGCCTAAAGTGCGTCGATCAATTTCTGAGACCAATCTTTTCGATTTAACAGTTTTCTCCAAAGTTTATTTGATTTGTCGATTTGAAACTTCAAATTGCCCACGTGTTTGAGGATGATATGGAGTAGATAAAGTATGAGTTATCGAGTATTTCTTCATTAAAGTTTCAAAAGAACTATTGCAAAAATAGGTTATGTTATCACTGATTATTATGCAAGGTGTGCCGAACCTCGAAAAGATGTTTTCGTTGAGAAACTTCGCAACAATTCTATAGTCGTTGGTTTTGCATGGAATGGCCTCGGCCCATTTTGAGATGTAATCGACAGCAAGAAGGATATATAAGTTTCCAAAAGAATTGGGAAAAGGTCCCATAAAGTCGATACCCCAAACATCAAAGATTTCGATCGTAAGAATGGGGTTTAGAGGCATCGTATTTCGTCAAGAAATTTGTCTAAGAATTTGACATCGATCGCAAGTTTTACAAAATTCAAACGAGTCTTTGAAAAGCGAAGGACAATAGAAACCACACCGAAGCACATTTTCCACAGTTTTTCGAGGACCGAAATGTTCACTGCATGCTTGATTGTGGCAAAACAAAAGAATACTCCTGATCTCATTATCCGAAATGCAACGTCAGATGATTTGGTCAAGGCAATATTTGAACGAGTATGGATCGTCCCAATAGAAATATTTCACTTGGGACATGAACTTGCATTTATCCTGTTTGGACCAAGATGAGGGAGTTTCTTTAGTGACTAAGTAGTTCACTATATCAGCGTATCATGGATCGATAGAAATTAAAAGAAGTTGTTCATCAGGGAAGTTTTCATTGATTGGCAAAGAAGATGGTGCGTTCGGAAGACGAGATAAGTGATCGGCTATGACATTATTAGATCCTTTTATTCCTTGATTGTAAGATCAAACTCTTGTAATAAAAGGATCAAACGAACTAAGTGAGATATAGCGTCGTTTTTAGCAAAGAGATATCGAAGCGCAAAATGGTCCATGTACACAATAATGTGTGACCTGATCAAGTAAGGTCGAAACTTTACAACTGCAAAAACGATAGCTAGAAGCTCTTCTTCGATCGTTGTGTAGTTGAGTTGAGCATCGTTCAAAATCATACTTGCATAGCAATGACATAAAGGATTTTGTTAATGCGTTGTCCTAAGAGAGCACCAATCGCAAAGTTAGAAGTGTCACACATTATTTCAAATGGGAGAACCCAATTGGATGTGCAAATGATTGGAGCTGAAATGAGTTCTTTTTTAGACGTTCGAAAATGAGATACACTCAGAGTTGAAATCGAATGGAACGTCTTTTCCGAGGAGAGCCGTCAAACGACAAGCGATTTTGCTAAGGTCTTTCACAAAGCGTCGGTAAAAGCCAGCATAATCCTAGAAATGATTGAATGCCCTTAACAGATTTGGAAATTGATAGATTTGCAATTACGTCAACTTTTCTTTATCTACCTCAATGCCTTTATTTGAGATGATATGTCCAAGGACTATGCCTTGTTTGACCATAAAGTGGCATTTTTTTAATTCAAAGTCAAATGGTTTATTTTACATCGGTTTAGAACCAATTCGAGGTGATGTAAATATTAGAAAAAACAATCACCAAAGATAGAGAAATCGTCCATAAATACTTCTAAAAAGCGTTCAATCATGTCAAAAAAAAGCCAATCATGCATTGTCGGAAAGTAGCAGCAGCGTTACAAAGTCCGAATGGCATACGTCGATAAGCAAAGGTACAAAATAGATACGTGAAAGTTGTTTTCTCTTGATCTTCGGGAGCAATTAGAATTTGATTATAGTCGGAATGACCATCAAGGAAGTAGTAGAATTCGTAGCCGGCTAAACGTTAGAGCATTTGGTCAATAAAAGGAAGAGGGAAGTGATCTTTACGTGTTGCGGCATTTAGTTTTCGATAGTCAATGCAAACACGCCAACCAGTTTGAGTACGAGTTGGAATAAGTTCGTTTGAATCATTCTTGACAACGATTAGCCTAGACTTTTTCAGTACAATGTAAATTGGGCTAACCCATGGACTATCAGAGATTGGGTAAATGATTCCGTTGTCGAGAAGTTTAAGAATTTCATCACGCACCGCATCTTTCATTTTTAGATTAAGCCTTCGTTGTGCATCACGAGTGGGTTTGGCTTCGCCAATCAAGTGAATAGCAGGGCTAATTCCCTTAATATCGGTAATGGACCACCCAATTGCTTCTCTGTTTTTCGAAAGAATAGAAATTAAGGAGGTTTCTTGATCAACAGAGCGGAAATTATGATGGGCAACGTTTCGTTATCACCTAAGTAAGCATGCTTAAGGTGATCGAGAAGTAGTTTGAGGTCCAACTTCGAGAGTTTTTCAATTAAATAATTAGGTTGAGATTCGGACTCAACTGGAAGCGATTCAAAGGGAAGAGTGTATTCAATCTCGTTGGGAATTTCATGAAACAATTTTTCATACTCAGCCTCGCATTCATCATTAAGATCAAGTGTCTCGTTTTCAAAGTTTCGTGAATGGCACTAACTTCCAATGTTTGGTCACGAGGTTCATTCAATTGGCTTTCACGATTGAAAATGTTGAGATCCAAAGTCATGTTTTCAAAAGAGATTTTCATCGATCCATTATGACAATTGATTAAGGCATTTGAGGTGGCTAAGAATGGCCGGCCTAAAATCAATGGAATTTGACTCACGGGATTTGTCACAGGTTGTGTTTCGAGAATGATAAAATCAACGGGGAATATGAATTGCCCTACTCGAATGAGCACGTCCTCGATTTCTTCCATGGGTATTTTAATGGAGCGATCGGCAAATTGAAGCGTGACCTTTGTGGGTTTGAGCTCACCTAAGCCTAATTGTTTGTGTAAGGAATATGGAATCAAATTGACACTCGCACCTAAGTCTATCAAGCATTTGTTAATCGTCTTGTCACCAATTGTACACGAAACTGTAGGGCAGCCAGGATCTTTGTATTTGACAGGCATGGATTGGGACAAGACTTCGCTCAAACTGGAAGTAAGAAGACTTTTTTGGGCACTTGAATGTGTCGCTTTTGGGTGCACGAGTCCTTAAGAAATTTCGCGTAAGTGGGGATTTGCTGAACGATGTCAAGAAGTGGGATGTTAACTTTCACTTGTCTAAAAATTTTCAACATCTTTTCCATTTGGTCCGAGTGTCTAGGGTCGAAGACGATGTGGAAATGGGACGCGATACTAAGTAGGCGAGTCTACTTAAGTGGAAGAAGAAGAAATTTGATTGGCATTTGATTCGACGTCTGGCTCCACGTTTTGTTCCGATTCATTTGAAGCATCGAGAGAGGTTTCTGGTAAGTCGTTTGGATTAATGACTCGATTATCAATTTGTTTACCGGAACATAGAGTTGTGATAGCATTCAATTTGGTGACATTGCTATCTTGAACAACATGGGCTTGATTTGAATTTGCATTTTGATATCTCGGATTTGGAACGTACTGGCTTGCGAATGTGCCTCATTCATATTCACTTGCAAATGTGACTAATTGACTTATTTGCATTTCAAGTTTTGCAATTGATTGGTTCATTTTTGCATATATGAGGTCAACAAATTCTGCAAATTGCTGTTTGATTGAAGACTTTGAGTAGTTGCTTTAGCTAACGTTTCAAGAGTTTTCCCAAGCGAAGATAAACGTTTATCGTCTTGGGGAAGATGAGCAGAATTTGGTTGAAAATTTGATTGTTGCAGTTGATTATGAGACGGACCCGCAAAATTTGGTTGAAAACGGTCAGGCTGAAAGGGAGGATTTGAAGCATTATTCGAGAATGCTTGAAAATTGGGACAAACCATATTCGTGTTGGGATTATTTTGGTTTCAAGCAAAATTCGGATGATTTCTCCAACTAGGGTTGTACGTTGGAGAAAATGGATCATTTTTGGCTTTATTGAAAGCATAGATTTGTTCGATAGAATTAGGGCACTGATCGGCTATATGATTAGGATCGTTGCATTTATAACACATAGGTTGGGAAGCTTGGTTTATTTGATTCGATGAGAAAAAGTTGTCAAATTTTTAAATCATTGCTTTGATCTTAGCTTCCAAAGCAAAAGAAGATCATCTCGAGTATGCGCTCGATCGTGAGTAAATCGATTTTTCTTTTGAACGTTCCCGTTGGGATGATTTTTCGGCAAGGTTTTCACGAAATTGTCAAGCATCTCGTGATGTTGGGCAAGAAAGTTGCCTTGGCACATTGATTTGAACATGGTTCGTGAGCTGTTTTGGAGTCCATCGTATAAGATTTGGCAAATCATCCATTTTTCGAAGTTATGGTGTAGACATTTTATCAAAAGCTCTTTGAATCTTTTAAAATATTTTTCAAATCGTTCTCCCTTGAATTGATGAAAATTTACAATTTCATTTTGGATTCTACTCGTTTTTTCCAAGGGGCAGAACTTTTTTAAGAAAATTTTTATGAAATCATTCCAAGTTTTAATTGAGCTCGATGATAAGCTGTACAACCATTTTTCAGCGTAATCCGTGAGAGCGAATAGGATTAATCGAAGTTTGATTCTGTCATCGGAAAGTTGTTGGAGTTTAACGGTTGCACAAACTTGTTCGAATTTAGTCAAGAAAATATATGGGTCATCGTGCTCGAAATTACCAAATTTTGGAAGCGTGGCAATATGGTTCGAGTGAATTTCGAAATGGTTACTCGTAGGGGCTGGTAACATGATGCAGGATGGAATAGAAACTCTATCGGGAAAGATTCTATCCATAAGAGCTCGAGGGGCGTTCTCGTTTTCCATTTCGGAAGGATCGTCTGTTCAGTTAAACGATTAGTTGTTGAGTCGCGAGTCCAACGATTTATTGTTGTGTCACAAGTCCAAGTACTCATGTACAAGTGAAAGTCGAGAAGAGAAAGAAGTTAGAAACAAGTTTAGAGAATGAAAGAAGATTTGGAAAATGAAGTGAAAAATTGTTTTTGTTTTTTCACACGGAAAGAAAACTATTTACTAAGTGAAATTTATTTTAAAAGAGAAGTTTGATTATTATTTTTGTTTTTGGCTTTCAATTTTTTTTATATGTTTTTGTTTTTGTAATTTTTTTCTTCGGATTTTCAAATATTTACCAAAATGAAATTATTATTTTTTGTCTTTACAAAATGGGAATTTGATTTTTTTTTCTTTTCATTTTACACTTTTTTCTTCGTTTGGAAAAGATATTATATATATATATTTTGGATTTTTGTTTTTGATTGAAAATTTTCAAAGGAAAGGAAAAATGTTTTTTGTATTAAAAACTAAATTAAGTAAAATCTTCAAAAAAAATTTGGATTTTGGATTTTTTTTTTTAAATATGCATAAACTAATGCAACTAAATGAATGCAGTGAACTTAATTACAATTTTCTGTCCTTAGTAGCTTCTAAACCAAAATTGTATAATCACATTTTATCTTAAATCAACAAAAATATTTCTCAACCAGGTAACGGACAGGGGTTATCGGTGCACCATGAATTACCATAGCAATGCAACCAAAGGTTTAAGTACCTTTAGAGAAACAACTAGTATAGTATTTACAGACCACCGTAATTTTTATAATTGGCTATTACTCTGTCATAGCCTAGACACCAAGAAATAAAATTGTTCAAAGAAAACAATTGTGAAGATACAGTTAAGCCCTAGATGAGCTCGCGACTAAGTCAAATGTCTGACCTTTATTATTAATCAAATTCTATGATGAAACGCGATTTGTGGGCTAAGAAAAGGGTGATGAAATCTCTCACCTTATGTGAATTGGGGTATTTCCCTTATAAAATAAAAACAAGGTGAGATGAATGCAAAACAAAAATTAAAGGTGAATTTACAATGCAACTAAAATAAAGTTTGTTTTTGTTTTTAGATTTTGAAATTTTGAAATTTTTTTTATAGAATGCAAATGCATGCAACCAACAACACGGTTCAAATTAAAACAAGGGAAAACGGCACGATACCAGAGCGTGCAGAATTATTAGCAATTTATTATAAATTTATTTTAGCGGCGAATTTTTAGCTAAGCAAAGCAAAGCAATTAATTCCTCTGAATTTTATCTGCTTTGACAACCTCAATAGAAATTAAACACAAAATATATGTAGTTTTTTTTGGAATATAAAAATGGAACTTAAAATAAAACAAAACAATTTTTTTTTAATATAAAACAAGACAACATTAAAAGAAAACAATTTTTTTTATTAGGATTAAACTAAAAACAATTTAACAAAACAAATTCAAAGATATTTTTTTAAGAGAACAAGACAAAACAAAACTAAAAACAAATCAAACTAAACAAATTAAACTAAAAGAAAACTCTTCTCTTTTTTGTTTATAAATAAAACTAGGCCCAAATCAAATACACCCGGCCCAACTCTAAGTCTCAATGCAGCTATTTTAAAATTGTCAACCTTGCCTCAAAACAATTACACAGTTCCATTATAAAATCGCACGCACCTAAATCCAACTTTTCCACACCGAATTTCACAGATAAGATTCTCAATTCGACTTTGATTCAGGTCGTTGCTGCTTGGAGCTTGCAATTGGTCGATGACTTGGGTTAAAGGTCAACTTGTTCGCGTCGATTGCGATGATTTTTGTGGATGGAGACGGAATTCTGGTGGTTGTAGGTTGCGATGTTGCTTAAATAGGAGTTCGCGAGTAGTTTTAGGGTCTGGAATTTTGGGTTTCGAAGTATTCGAGGCGATTGTCGAATCGATTTGGTTGAAAGGAGTTGTCGCGATTGATTTGAAGTTGAAGGCAGCGGCAATGTTTGATGGCGATGGTGGTTTCGTGTAGGTGGTTGATGGTGGTTTCGTGCAGGCGGTTGATGGTGGGCGGTGGTAGAATGGATATTAGGTGTTTGTTATGGTCAGACAGAAGTCAGTGCGATAGTGAAGTGGGGTTGATTGAAGAAATTGATGTGCGGTTGAACTGTGGCTGCGGCTGTTACAGTAGCAGGCAGGAGATTTGTGAAGGATGTTGACGACTCACAGTAGTTTTGTGGTGAAGTGGATTATATGGCAGGTTGTTTGGTACTGCAGCAGAAAAGTGGAGATGGCGCAAATTGGAAAGTGAAGAGTAGGTGGTTGCTAGAGAGCAGTTGGATTGTAGGAATTGTTGATGGTTGGTTGCTGTTGTTTTCTGGTGGTGGAGTGTCGTATGGGATGTACAAGAGTGCTGTCGTATGGTATTCAATGTTGTAGAGTTCACTGTTAGTTTTGAAGTAGGACAGTGTGTAACTGTTGTGTAATGGTTGCTCAAAGTGTGGAAGTTGAAGGTTGTGTGGGTTTGGTACTGTGGTGAGCCGCAGTGTTTTATGTGAGAGCGGAAGTGGCTTGTTGAATTGTCGAGTGAAGTAGGGTCGTGAATGAATGGGTGGGGTTGTTGGAATGTTGTTGCTATGAAGAGAATGAAGCAGTTGCGTGGTGGTAAGAGTTGCAATGTGTGCAAGTTTGAAGTGGGTCAGGCAGAAGAAAGGCAAGAGAGTCAGGCAGAAACAAAAACTGTTATGTGGGTTTGTCGATGTCCGGTACTGGTTGCTGCAGTCAGGTGAACTGATGGTGGTGGTTAACTGATGGGGTGGCAAATTGGAGTATGATGGAGTTTTGTGAAGTGTTTGATGGTTTTGGTATTGTAGTGCAGTCAACAGTGGTGGTCAGAAATTTGTGGTCAGTGATCAAATGGAGGAGGCTGGTTTGTGGAGGAGTTTTGTGCCCAGTGCAAGATGTAGGCAGTTAGTAGCAGTTTTGATGAATTGATGGTGGTGAAGTTCAGCAGATTTGTGGAGATGTGAACTTGAAGTGATGAAATGTTGAGTTGCCGTGGAGTTACTATAGACAAATGGTGAAATGCTGGAGGTGTTGTTGTCAATGAGGCCGAATTTGGAGAAGTTTGAGGCAGCATGCATGTGCAGGGAAAAGAATGCACAATGAACAGTGTATAATGTGTGTTTTTTTTCTTTGTAAATGTAAAGAAAAGAAAAATATGAAAATTGTAATTGCAAAGAGAATTGTAAACAAAAATTGAAAATGAAATGCAATGTTTTAAAAAAAAAATGAAATGCAAGTAGAAAACAAGCACACAATGAATTTAAACAAAAGAAAGTAAAATTCACACACAGACACACAGTTTTTTTTTTAAACACAAACACACAAAATAATATCACACAAAAATTGAATGAAAAATAATTCAAAGAATAGGAAACCAAAATCAAGCTATTCTCCAGCAACGGCGTCAAAAACTTGTTTAACGACGGAATTTTTATCGGTTTAAAAAACGGTCGAAAAATTTATAATAAAATTTATACCGCAAGCGCACGGCGTACAATTTTAGTATGTGGCAAGTACAGATCAATCCGCAGGAAATTGTTTTACATTTTAGAATTTTCTAATCAATCAAATTAGACAAAAGTGAGAGAAAATTGTTAACTACAAGCAAAATGAAGCTAAAACTAGAATTAAAATGAGATTTAAAAACTACAAGATTAGAGAACAATTTAAAGGTAAATCCACTCTTATATTTTTTTGTAAATCAACAAACAAATAATTTATGATCTTTAGTTATGATAATAAGTGAAATAATTATTGCATTGATCATAAGTATGGTTTATTTGTGTTATTAATTAACATAACTCAAACCATCAAACTATAATACAACAATTATACCATTTATAAATTGTCATGAAAATGAAGCCAAAGAAAAACTATTTTAAGTATGATCTATTTAATATTGTAATTAGTAAGATAAATCATCAAATTTTGTTTTTACTTTCTTTTCAAAATCAAAAATCAATTAGCAAATGATGATGTAAATTGTGTTTATATTGAATAAGAATATCTCATTTGTAAAAACAACATAAGCTCTCAAACCCACTTGTATAAACTTACATCTCTACTCTCATGAAGCACAAATAAAAGAGATCATAAACTATAGAAATTTTGAAATCACATAAATTTAGAGAGCTTCATTACCCCTAAATTGAAGGGGTTTAGCTACTCATTTGTGCTATCAAATCAACAGTTGTAAATTTCAACATTAAAAAGCAAAGAAATGAAATTAAGCGAAGAAAGAAAAAAAAATATTAGCTACTAACTACTTGCATGAAAATTAAAGCTACACTACTTGCATGAATGTGAATCTAAGCTATAACATTAAATAAAAGAAAGCACGGAGATAAACATCAACATAAAGTAAAGAAAAACAAGTAGAAAAGAGAAGAGAAGGAGATTAGGAAGCCATTTTTATTTCATGAAACATAGAGTTTACAACTTGCATTTTTAATTTTTAAAGAGTAGAAGATATTTACATGTACATAAGAGGGCTATTTATACATGCATAAAACTCTAATTCAATTTTTAGGGTGCTTTCCAAAATGTCCTTTAGAAAGTGTGGTCTCCAAGTAACCATTAGCCACTAATTAATCCATCATTAAATGTGCATGAAGCTTTAACCTCCACTTAATCGTTCATTAGCTTCTAGTTATAGATTTAGATAAGTGGGTGGGGTCCTCCATATCATGAGCATGAATTATTTCCTCTTCATTCATTTGCATTCCCTTGTGCATGCATGTATCTTCATGAAACCATCTTCCATATGCATCCAAATTCCTATAAAAATTATGAAAAATTCCAAGTAAAAAGTCCCAAAATAACACATGCACAAAAATAACTATTTTGCCTCTGTATGCAGATGAATGTATGATGATTTGAAAATAATTGAATTTTTGTTTAAAACATGCTAAAATACCCAAATACGACATTTATTTAAATAAAAATAGATAAAGTATGGATGTAAATATATGCACATTTACATGCACATCAAATAACTTCGAATGTAATCGGAATGATTGTGATGTATAAACTACACTTAGGCGGAGTCTAGAATCTTAGACTATAACAAGTTTGGAACGACCCTTGAATGACAAGAGAATCCAAAGGAACTGCACGATTCGTCAAGATTGAAGTAGTCGAAGAGCTCAACTATCAAAGACTGATTGGTGGAACTTATTCTTAGCAAACCATACACCTTAAATTCGAAAGACATACTCTGGGGGCAAATGTTAACCCGCTTTTTAGCAAAGCGAATTTCAGCAATACTCGAAAGGTTCAAATGAAGACGAAACGTCTTGAAATCTAGAAGGGGCACTCAAATGAACTATGGAAATAACTTAGGAAAATTTCAACCAAAAATATGCTTAAGTCCACAACTTGGTACCCCGGTTATCACCATAGGTTGGTACCTAGTTATCACTAAAACAGCTTTAACTGAACTTAGAGAATTCAAACGGAATCGGAACGGAATTGGATGACATGTGCACCTAGAAGAGCATAAGGAAGGACTCGAAAAAGATAGTAGATAATTTGAAACATCCGATTAAATTCTGCCCTGGGTTATTCTATAGTCGGGTCCGACCAAGATATGTTGCTCCGGTGACGCGGACTTCGTGCTTTGATCAGTCTAATCTAATACTTCATGCCCAAGTGATTATGTAAGGATTCGACAGAATACTCTAAGGGTCGACTAAGTATGAAGAGTTAAGGAGATGAATACTCAAGAGATCACAAGAATCAACTCAAAGATGATGGAAAAGAACTTAGAACGACTCAAGAAAGAGATAGGAAAGCTAAACCAGTGGAGTTATCAACTTTGCATCAAGAATTATAACTTAGCACTGATTTAGGCCCTAAACTCAGTGATGAGTTATCAAATTTTCTCGGATGCTTTTGGCTTCATTGGTGTGACTTCGAGCTAACTCATGGACCTAATTGTTAATGGCCTTCTGGCTCCTTGCCACTCTATTTCTTTTATAAATACCAACCTATCTGCAACCAGAAAAAGGCTTCTTTCTATTGGATCTCTTTCAACACTCTTGGATTTGGAGCTTCCATTACATTTTCCTCACTTCTATTATCTTCCTAATAACATTCTTAACTTCATTGTAAATCTAAGATCCACTAGATTTTGACCAGATTGGATCTAACTAGTTGTAATCCGAAGAAAGAATAACTAATAAAATAGATTAAAGTGGATGTAGGTCGGAGAATACGCCTAACCGCTATAAAAACTTATGTGTGTTCTAATCTACTTTCTACTTTTTCTTTTACTTTTATCTGAACTGATGCTTTCATCTTGATTCTGGATGTTGATCTATTTTCTTTGTTAACATTTTGGTGCTTTCACTGAGTAACAAGAGCTAGATCTGTAAACTTGAAGATGTAATTTGAGATTTGAAGAAGATGAAGAAACATAATACTAGATCTAAAACTGGAGTAATTCAATTAGAATCTAGGGGTAGCCAGGAGGTGTCCCTAATTCCCATCAATTCATCTCCATGATTAGAGTAGAGATGAAGAGAATGATGAAGGAGATTCATGATGGAGTGATAATTAGACAACGTGAAATGCTTGAAGGATTCTTCTAAAGGATGGAACAACATTGAATAGCTAGAGTTGCTAGAATACAGGACAAAGGACAGAAAACCAACGCTGGAGCATCTGGCGTTGGAGCAGAATAAATTGGAACGATGCCTTCACCAACTGAATAACTTGGTACCGACCCAAACCAACTCAGTACCGAGAGAACCATACTCGAGGGCAATGTTGGTATGAGCTTGGAACATGCAGGAATGCTAGAAACAAATGATGGGGGGAGTTAGAAATGTGAATCAGAATACAAATTCACAACTACCAAAAGAAATATGTGTCAGAGCTGCCCCTTAGGGATGGAGGATAAAATGAAACCAGAAGAGCAGGACAGGACGCTAATGTGCAACCAGTGAAGTATGTGTTAGAGTATGTGTAGAAATTTCCTTACAAGAGCGAGGCAGAATATCACCTTTGGACGAATACCTTCATTGGACGGTGGAAACCAGATGGTGAGTTGGTAAGAAGAATAGTTAGAGATGGACCCATAGATCAGGATTCGAAAGATGTGAACAAAAATCCATTCACTACTAATATTTGGAACGAAAGAAATCCTCTCGATTTCAAGCTTCAGAGACTGGAAATGTACGATGGAACGACAGATCCGACGATTCATCTAATGAGATATGTCCAACATATGGGGGCGTTGAGTGCTTCAGAGAAGATAATGGGGCTGTGCTTTCCAATATACTTAACGGACTTGGCGGCAACGTAGTTTAGACAGCTAGGGAATGGTTCCATTAGCACATGGACGAATTGGTAGGCGAATTCTTAAGATGTTCAGAGTTCACATCACATAATCGAAAAATGTAATGACGTTGTCAAGCGTAAAACAAAGACCCGAAGAGACCTTGAGAAGCTAATTTATAAGATTTAATGCAGAAATAGCGGCGATCGGCAAGCCGGATCCATCACCAATTTTAATGGCGGCAGTATGGAGTTGCGAGTAAGATCGATTTCAAAGGTGCACTAGAAAGGAACCCACCGATGGATCTTGTGCAATTCTACTATGAAGCTGAAAGATATTTACGTCACGAAAACACTGAAGATGAGGATGAAGTTGAGGATGCTGAAATTAATGTTGTGAATGATAGAAGACTGTCCGGAGCAGGAAACGGAAAAGGAAAAGGGAAAGGAAGAGCTCGTGATGACTTCAGAAAATCTAAACGACAGAGGAAGCTAAAATTCACTTCCTACATTTATTTGACATAGACCCCGGGGAGGATATATCTAGACACTATGGGATAAATTCTCTATCGGAAGCCACCAAGAAGAGAACCTACTGATCAAGAGAAAAGATCTAGAAAGTTTTACATCTTCCATGAGCTGGATGAAGATGGAATGAATAAGTGTCGACATCTTCGTGATCTGATAGAGGAACTGGTTCGGAGCAACCAACTGCAATGGTATGTGAGAAACCAAACTCCAATGGTGCTGTCGAAGCAACCACAATCTCTAGCGAAGGCATCAAGGAACAACCTGGGATCTGGTTCGAGACTCGAAATCCTATGATCAGGATAAACGTGAGTCAAATTTGATTCTCGCTCTTTGCTTTTGCATTTCTTTTCTTGCATTTTTATTTCCATATTAAGCAATAAAGACAATAATTATCTCAAGCCGCTCACACTTGTACGGGATCCCGAACTGTAACGATTGGGATTTTCGACCACGAAGGTCGACATTAATACGTCCACTGTATCAACTGCTGAGCAATCAAAAGAACATATATCAGAATCTCACAATCGCAGCGGAACAACATATAATAGATAAATGAATAATCTTTATATCAAAAGAACTATATCAGTTATAACATTATCAGAGTTTACAACAAACAAACAGCGGAAAAGAAATACTATATACTAATTGATACGCCAAGCCATCCAGCCTGCTCCTGATCTCCACAGCAACTCCTGAATTTCAGAATGACCTGATAATCTGACTCTAGACTGCCCGTGTTAAAATTGGTGGGCACCCAGAGTTTAGAAAGAGAACAATAAACTCCAGGTCAGTCATGAGACTGGTGTGAGAACTTAAAACAGTTTATCTTTAAAAATAAACAAAGAAATATTTTAAATTAGATTCGCAATGCTTTTATAAAATGAGACTACCATAAGGCCTCCCGCACACGCACACAATGCAAACGCAGAATCGGAGGAGATTTCTCCTTATGATAGTCAAATATGCTTGATACGCAATTTTCTTCGATATTATTATTACAAGTGTAAAGTGTAGGAAAACATTTCGAAAGTACAATATAAATCTTAGCCAACATACGACCAGTATCGTATGCCTACTATAGCTATCATCTAAACAGTGGGGCGCCACCATAAGTAAATGGCAGGTTCTACAACTAAAACCGTACAAGGTGCGTATTGGATTTTGGATTTCCAACAAATGGTAGGCCAAGGAACTTCCCATTGCCATATGGGTACGCCTCTGGAAAGACGCCCCGAGAACCTAACCGGATCTCTATCAACACAAGGTCGGGTTACCCCTAATTGGGTAACTATTGACACGAATATGCCATCCCCCGGTCGCAACCGACCTAAATCCCGGGATTCACCAAAAACCACAAAGTAATAAGTTTGCAGCAACAACATAGGTTAAGTATCAGGGCTCCATACCATAATACCACCTCTATCCAAAAGGATATGACATACACTAAGGGGGCGCTGTCCCCTAATAACCTTGCTGCATCTTTTTCTGTTTTAACCATTTTCGGGGTGTGAGGTCCGACGAAGTCTCGCCCACAAAGCTACGCTTTTCACAAAAGCCATGCTTTGATCAACAAATGCTGAACAGCACTTCGTATGCCACATTACCAAATTGGAAATGTATCACTAGCAACTATCAACTACATAACCTCTGAGCTCGTACGTCTCAGAGAAGGGTGTTAAGCTAAGAGAATAAATTCTCCGCCACCAACAGAAATATATTTGATAGAAATCAGCTTTACATCTCAAATTATAACGTCAGACACACAACCATACAAGTCCGTTCCGGGATCGAACGGAACCGAAGGCACCTCCAAAGAAGTCCTTGCAATTTGGATACTCACTAATCACGACCGGATTTCCCATCACAAAGGGTGATAAAACCTCTATATCGGAGATCAGCCGATGCAGAGTCATTCGACGGTAATTCTTCCGTTTTCAAAAATATCCGGTCTTCAACACCGATCTTCAAATCCTATCCATTTCGACATATCACTTATTCGGAATGAGATTTATGACACAAAGGTCCTCTCCCGGCTAAACCGAATAACGAGTGCTTATTTTAAAAATAAGTGTAGCATTCAAATTCAAGCAAATGACCACAAATACCCATTTAAAGGTAAATATTGATAGTCGGTTATTTAACTATCAAGGCCAACAAACAAATATCCAGCGCCATAACAATCTCCAGGCCCTTTTTATTTATCTTCCATAAATTAAATAACTTGCCAGATATTCACTTCAATTTATCTTTAAAAAGATACATTCTCCAAACAATTTCAATCTCTACATTGGAAAACTTTTGCAAATACTTATTAAATAATAAGTAATTCACAAATCTATTTATTTTCAATACTTAGAAAATATTCAATATATTTAAAACACGATTAAGTATATATTCTATTCTTTAAGGAAAACATTCCCTTAAACACATTTATTTGAGTCAAAAACGAATGTTGCGTAAAACATCGTTACAACAACCCAAAATCACTAGTATAGGGATTCGAAATTAAGATAGATATATAAATCCCAATACTATATAAAATATTCCCTTTCGAAAATCATTTACTATAACAACAGTGTTATAGTCCACCATTTTCTTATTTCTCGAAAACGTATATTTCAACAATGAATGTTGAAATCTATGGTTTCGATCCTTAACACATTTTAAAACAACTTCAAATCGTTTTAATTCCATTTAAAAGATCGCTTCTTAAAACATTTCTTTAATATATTATTCACTATCCAAATCGTGAATATACTTCGTTACCCAAATTCAACGTTTCTACACATTTTATTTTAAAGGATTATTCACCGTCCAAAATCGTGAATATATCTCCTTTAATAATCCATAATAATTAACTTATCAAAATAAGTTGTTTTCGGATTTATAAAACAATGTTTATAAATTCACATTTATAAAATTTTATAAAAACTTCAACTTATAAAATCCCTTAATTAACAATATTCTATTTACATTTCATTTAAATGCCAAAATCCAATTTATAAGTAAATTACTTATAAATCTTCTATTTTACAAAATCTATTCATTTTATAACTTCACAATTTATAAATCTATAAATTTCATTCACTTATGAAATCCATTTATACATCATTCTAACACTTATAAAAACTCGTTTTATACTTCCAATATTTTAATTTATAAATATCACTTTTATAGACCTTTTATATAAAGCTTTTTATAATAATTCAAAAAATCTCAATTTAAACTATTTTATAAAATCATTAACTCCACATTTCAAAAATCACAGTTAAATATTTCCTCAAAAATCATAAATTTTATAACATTAAAATTATAACGTTTATTTATTTAAAATGAATAAATTCCAAAATTTAATAAAACGTATACTTTCAAAAATCACTTTAAAATCCTTTTAAATTTGAAATCGTTACTTTAGCATTTGTTTTAAAACTCCAAAATAGGCTCAATGCTACAACAACACTAAATATAACAATCAGGGCATCCAAAACATCATATATCATATGATAACAGAATATATCACAATATCTGTAAATAAATCAATACGGGTGAGGAATCCAGTTGGATCCCTCCAACCTGTTTCACTGCATCCACAGATGTTAGCACAATATCAATTCCGTTCCAATACGGAATATCGCGGTATATGGGTTCATAAATATTATTCGCTATTATGCGGCGCAATAGGGTCTCATCCGCTATATAATGCGGGAAAATTAACTCCAAGTACATATATAATACCAATTCCACATCAAGGTGAAATATCGCGGTATATGTTTTTAATAAATAACATCCGCTTAATATACGGCGCAGAGGGTGTATTTAAAACAACAGATAATAATTTATCATTCAATCACACAAACAAGCAATTTTAAATCTAACTATTTAAAATTTAAATCGAAACAATTTCGATTGAGTGAGAAGTTCTCACCTTGCTTTCAATAACAGTTTCAGCGTTTATTTCGAATAAAATTAAACGTGCGTTTAATTTTACCCAAAATTTTCTCTAGCTCCAATCGATTTCAATCCAGCTCCATCGTGTTGTGTTCGTCAATACGAACCTAACGCAAGTCGTTTCGTCCAAAACTGACCTCGTATGAAAGAGTTATGATAGTTTAAAGGTTGTACATATTAATATATATAATTATTTACAAAAAATCTTTTTATTTTTAAACTTCCTCACATCTAGGCCGTTGATTCCTTTCATGAGATCAAGGTCGTTGCCTATTGCTTCTCCTTCTTCCAGTTTCGAATGCACGATGGAACCCAAACACGCCCAAAACCCTAGCTAGCCGCACCACCATCCTTCACCTCCACGACGATCAACGACCAGTGTTTCGAAGCCCAACGCAAGTACAACCTTCGGCCTCGGTATGGTGAAGCTCAGCCTCCCCTAGCTCGTGAAAAACGTGCTCGACCGGTAGGAGGACGCGGCCCCCTAGCGACCACCTCGACGCTCCAAATCCAATCTCCACCGTTGATCTTCAAGATCTCGATGCCCTCTACAAGTTTGCAGTTGAAAAGTTTTGCTAATTGTTCATGGATTGGCAGTAATTGAGGGAAGAAGGAGACAATATTTCAGCCATTAATTTTAGAGTGGCGGCCGAAGGTTAGAAATTAGGGTTTGTGAAAATTGTGAGAATAGAGGTCCTTTTATAGAAAATTTCCGCGCACTATTCACCCGAAATTTTTTCGAACTCCAAACGAAGCGTGCCGCCTGGTGTTTAGAATGTTTTACCCCTATTCCGAACGCAATGGAATATATATCGGGAGCCAATTCCATCAAATTTGGAAGATACGATTTCAAATCGACTATTTAAATTTAAAAATTCACTCAATCCAATTTCTACGCGTTTTAGCTTGCCCCGGACAAACCGTAAGTCCGATTGACACAAAATTTGAAACCATACAATAATATAGTATTGTGGATCCGATGAAACTGGTTTCGTTGAAATCCGAGACTGTTTGAAGAATGACTATTTTTTCTCGTCAATTAAATATTAAAATATTCAATTTCCATAAATTAACTTTTAATTCAATTTTAAAAGTTCTACAACATCACTCTAACTCCAATATGATTTAATACAACTTTATAATTCAATTTAAATCACATTAAACCCAATTTCCAATTATTTCTGTAATTTTCAATATTAAATTATCGATTTAATTATCCAATTAAATCTCTATATTCAAAATTTAATTCACTTAGCTTATAAAATTCATTCGTGAATATTTAAAATTAATTAAATATACGAATTTCAAATGACAGAAGTTCTGGGTCGTTACAAATTCCCCCCCTAAAAAAAATTTCGTCCTCGAAATTACCAAGTAAGAAAAAGTCTTGAAATCCATTAACTTTTCAAAATCTATTCAAATTAGATTTCAAATTCACTTAAGTGTTTAACTTTCCCAAAATCCAATAGTTAAACTTCTTATAAAAACTTTACTAAGTTTTCAAATCATACTTAGTTATCTTTTCAAAACCCACTATATCGTTTAACTTTTCACTCCAAAATCAAAGCTATAGTTTCCAATTTTCTCAAAAATATTCTAACGCCTTAAATTTTTAGAAAAATTCGCCATAGTCTCCTTTGCGCGGCTCGATCCGGAAAAAAATGTAATATGTATATCACAAATATACATCTCATCAAGTAATGAGGCATCCCGCAGGGAAAAAAGTGTAAAAGTACGATATGTAATCCGAGATATGTACCTTATATATTATTAGCGAGCATATACGGCTAATATAGCGTGAAAGCGAGCTCCAAATACAAAGCAAGCGCAATCCACACCTACTAAACACTCAACAAACAATGAGAAACATGTTTATATGAAAATAATGTCAATATACAGCATATAACAACAACTATATGTGCCAATATAGCAAATGCAATCAAAAGCAATAAATTCAACCATCAATCAACTATCACTCAACTACATCCAATATCTATCCAATCAATCAATAACCAAATCAATATAAATTCACTTCTCATTATATTCAATGAAATGGTTTTTCATTTAATCATATTTGATTCATTAACAATGGACTTTACTAATATTTTTCATTTTCAATTAGTTTATATTCATGAATTTACATTCAAGTTATTTCACTTTCCATTCAATCAAATTCAATTCTATTTAGGATTCACTTAACTTCCAATTTGATTTCAATTACTTTAGCTTTCAATTCCATTAATTCAATTTCATTAACACTTAATGAATTATATACAATCAACTAACAATCGATCTAACAACCAACGTATAACCAAATTTGTTTACTTTTCTTTATATTCAATTTGGTTCAACACTTTTAATTCCAATTGGTTTGATATTCTATTGATTTTCATTCAATTCATTCAATTAGCTTTAAATGAATCAACACTTATATTCATTATTCCATATCACTTTTATTTACATTCGATTGATTAACATCCAAACCATTTATTAATTCAATTGCTAATTCATTTAACATTTCAAGTTGAATTTCATTTATATAACTCAAGTTCACATCCATTTAATTCACTTTATTATTTTACTTCGGTACCAAAATCAACTTCATACAACATTACTTAAGTTATATTTCATTTCAAACACCATTTGTTTAACTTAACTTAAATTTTTCCTTATAAATCCAATTCAGATTCCAATTCAAAAGTAAATTCTATTTAACTTTTACCAAAGTAAAATCTTTATTATTTCATATTATAAGTTCAAAACTCGTTTCACTTATATTCAACAATTACAACTTGGATTTTTATTTCAAATTTGTTTATCACAACCAAACTTCATTTTTCAATTTACTATGGTAGCAAATCCATCACACAGAAACTTGAAAATGATAATGATGATGTTGCAGTCATCACCCTTATTATTTTCCAGTAACCGTAGTGAATCCAGTGCTTAATATTCTTTCAAAAAAAATTCCTTTTACTTATAAATCACATTTATAAATCTTTTTCTTATATAATTTCACTATTTTCTCTTTACTTATATAAGATCATTTCATAATTGTAAATCACATTAATTATAAATTGATTTCCATACTTATAATTCTTCTGCTTATACAATTTATTCTTTTAATTAACTTGTAAATATTCTTACATTTTCAACAACCAAATAATCAATTCATATACACTTTAATAATTTCTGAAAAATTATTCCTTTATATATAGAATATAATCAAGGTAAAATTATTTCATTTACCCAATTTAAAATGATACTATGTCGGTTTATCTCGTTTAAGAGTTTAGAAACCCCTATCGAAACAGTTGGCCAAACTGCACCGACCAGAATCTATAAACAATCAACCGATAAGTCAACACAATACAAAACAATTTTTTTGTATTCACTAACAAATACGCGCTCATAGCTATTATTACACTCAACTCATTCTAGAGCACTACTGACTCTATCTCTAATGAGTAATTCCCAACAGAGCCAAAGTTGTCATTAACCATAAGCTCTGATACCAAAATGTCACGATCGGGATTTTCGACCACGAAGGTCGACATTAATACGTCCACTGTATCAACTGCCGAGCAATCGAATGCTGGAAAACCAAACCGTTAGGGCTAAAGAAGAGGTAAAAGATAGAAGAAGAAAGAAAGAAAGAAAACAACAGAAAACAATATCAGAATCTCACAATCGCAGCGGAACAACATATAATAGATAAATGAATAATCTTTAAATCAAAAGAACTATATCAGTTATTATATTACATTACATTATCAGAGTTTACAACAAACAAACAGCGGAAAAGAAATACTATATACTAGTTGATACGCCAAGCCATCCAGCCTGCTCCTGATCTCCACAAAAACTCCTGAATTCCAGAATGACCTGATAACCTGACTCTAGACTGCCCGTGTTAAAATTGGTGGGCACCCAGAGTTTAGAAAGAGAACAATAAACTCCAGGTCAGTCATGAGACTAGTGTGAGAACTTAAAACAGTTTATCTTTAAAAATAAACAAAGAAATATTTTAAATTAGATTCGCAATGCTTTTAGAAAAAGAGACTACCATAAGGCCTCCCGCACAAACACACAATGCAAACGCAGAATCGGAGGAAATTTCTCCTCATGATAGTCAAATATGCTTGATACGCAATTTTCGTTGATATTATTATTATAAGTGCAAAGTGTAGGAAAACATTTCGAAAGTACAATATAAATCTTAGCCAGCATACGACCAGTATCGTATGCCTACTATAACTATCATCTAAACAGTGGGGCGTCACCATAAGTAAATGGCAGGTTCTACAACTAAAACCGTACAAGGTGCGTATTGGATTTTGGATTTTCAACAAATGGTCAGGCCAAGGAACTTCCCATTGCCATATGGGTACGCCTCTGGAAAGACGCCCCAAGAACCTAACCGGATCTCTATCAACACAAGGTCGATTCACCAAAAACCACAAAGTAATAAGTTTGCAGCAACAACATAGGTTAAGTATCAGGGCTCCATACCATAATACCACCTCTATCCAGAAGGAAATGACATACACTAAGGGGGCGCTGTACCCTAATAACCTTGCTGCATCTTTTCCTGTTTTGACCATTTTCGGGGTGTGAGGTCCGACGAAGTCTCGCCCACAAAGCTACGCTTTTCACAAAAGTCACGCTTTGATCAACAAATGCTCAACAGCACTTTGTATGCCACATTACCAAATTGAGAATGTATCACTAGTAACCATCAACTACATAATCTCTGAGCTCGTACGTCTGAGAGAAGGGTGTTAAGCTAAGAGAATAAATTCTCCACCACCAACAGAAATATATTTGATAGAAATCAGCTTTAATTCTCAAATTGAAACGTCAGACACACAACCATACAAGTCCGTTCCGGGATCAAACAGAACCGTAGGAACCTCTAAAGAAGTCCTTGCAATCCGGATATTCACTAATCACGACCAGATTTCCCATCACAAAGGGTGATAAAACCTCTATATCAGAGATCGGCCGATGTAGTCATTCGACGGTAATCCTTCCGTTTTCAAAAATATCCGGTCTTCAACACCGGTCTTCAAATGCTATCTATTTCGACCTATCACTTATTCGGAATGGGATTTATGACACAAAGGTCCTCTCCCGGCTAAACCGAATAACGAGCGCTTATTTTAAAAATAAGTGTAGCATTCAAATTCAAGCAAATGACCACAAATACCTATTTAAAGGTAAATATTGATAGTCGGTTATTTAACTATCAAGGCCAACAAACAAATATCCAGCGCCATAACAATCACTAGGCCCTTTTTATTTATCTTCCATAAATTAAATAACTTGCCAGATATTCACTTCAATTTATCTTTAAAAAGATACATTCTCCAAACCATTTCAATCTCTACATTGGAAAACTTTTGCAAATACTTATTAAATAATAAGTAATTCACAAATATATTTATTTTCAATACTTAGAAAATATTCAATATACTTAAAACACGATTAAGTATATATTCTATTCTTTTAGGAAAACATTCCCTTAAACACATTTATTTGAGTCAAAAACGAATGTTGTGTAAAACATCGTTACGACAACCCAAAATCACTAGTACAGGAATTCGAAATTAAGATAGATATATAAATCTCAATACTATATAAAATATTCCCTTTCGGAAATCATTTACTATAACAACAGTGTTATAGTCCACAATTTCCTTATTTCTCGGAAACGTCTATTTCAACAATGAATGTTGAAATCTATGGTTTCGATCCTTAACACATTTTAAAACAACTTCAAATCGTTTTAATTCCATTTAAAAGATCGCTTCTTAAACATTTCTTTAATATATTATTCACTATCCAAATCGTGAATATACTTCGTTACCCAAATTCAACGTTTCTACACATTTTATTTTGAAAGATTATTCACTGTCCAAAATCGTGAATATATCTCCTTTAATAAGCCATAATAATTAACTTATCAAAATAAGTTGTTTTCGGATTTATAAAACAATGTTTATAAATTCACATTTATAAAATTTTATAAAAACTTCAACTTATAAAATCCCTTAATTAACAATATTCTATTTAAATTTCATTTAAATGCCAAAATCCAATTTATAAGTAAATTACTTATAAATCTTCTATTTTACAAAATCTATTCATTTTATAACTTCACAATTTATAAATCTATAAATTTCATCCACTTATGAAATCTATTTATACTTCATTCTAATACTTATAAAAACTTGTTTTATACTTCCAATATTTTAATTTATAAATATCACTTTTATAGACCTTTTATATAAAGCTTTTTATAATAATTCAAAAAATCTCAATTTAAACTATTTTATAAAATCATTAACTCCACATTTCAAAAATCACATTTTAACTATATTTCCTCAAAAATCATAAATTTTATAACATTAAAATTATAACGTTTATTTATTTAAAATGAATAAATTCCAAAATTTAATAAAACGTATACTTTCAAAAATCACTTTAAAATCCTTTTAAATTTGAAATCGTTACTTTAACATTTTTTTTAAAACTCCAAAATAGGCCCAATGCCGCAACAGCACTAAATATAACAATCACGGCATCCAAAACATCATATATCATATGATAACAGAATATATCACAATATCTGTAAATAAATCAATACGGGTGGGGAATCCAGTTGGATCCCTCCAACCTGTTTCCCAGCATCCATAGATGTTAGCACAATACCAATTCCGTTCCAATACGGAATATCGCGGTATATGGGTTCATAAATATTATCCTCTATTATGCGGCGCAATAGGGTCTCATCCGCTATATAATGCGGGAAAATCAACTCCAAGTATATATATAATACCAATTCCACATCAAGGTGAAATATCGCGGTATATGTTTTTAATAAATAACATCCACTTAATATACGGCGCAGAGGGTCTATTTAAAACAACAAATAATAATTTATCATTCAATCACACAATCAAGCAATTTTAAATCTAACTATTTAAAATTTAAATCGAAACAATTTCGATTGAGTGAGAAGTTCTCACCTTGCTTTCAATAACAGTTTCAGCGTTTATTTCGAATAAAATTAAACGCGCCTTTAATTTTACCCAAAATTTTCACTAGCTCCAATCGATTCCAATCCAGCTCCATCGCGTTGTGTTCGTCAATACGAACCTAACGCAAGTCGTTTCGTCCAAAATTGACCTCGTATGAAAGAGTTATGATAGTTTAAAGTTTGTACATATTAATATATATAATTATTTACAAAAAATCTTTTTATTTTTAAACTTCCTCACATCTGGGCCGTTGATTCCTTTCATGAGATCAAGGTCGTTGCCTATTGCTTCTCCTTCTTCCAGTTTCGAACGCACGATGGAACCCAAACACGCCCAAAACCCTAGCTAGCAGCACCACCATCCTTCACCTCCACGACGATCAACGACCCGTGTTTAAGCCCAACGCGACTACAGCCTTCGGCCTCGGTATGGTGAAGCTCGGCCTCCCCTAGCTCGTGAAAAACGTGCTCGACCGGTAGGAGGACGCGGCCCCCTAGCGACCACCTCGACGCTCCAAATCCAATCTCTACCGTTGATCTTCAAGATCTCGATGCCCTCTACAAGTTTGCAGTTGAAAAGTTTTGCTAATTGTTCACGGATTGGCAGTAATTGAGGAAAGAAGGAGACAATATTTCGGCCATTAATTTTAGAGTGGCGGTTGAAGGTTAGAAATTAGGGTTTGTGAAAATTGTGAGAATAGATGTCCTTTTATAGAAAATTTCCACGCGCTATTCGTCCGAAATTTTTTCGAACTCCAAACGAAGCGTGCCGCCTGACGTTTATAATGTTTTATCCCTATTCCAAACGCAATGGAATATATATCGGAAGCCAATTCGATCAAATTTGGAAGATACGATTTCAAATCGACTATTTAAATTTAAAAAGTCACTCAATCCAATTTCTACGCGTTTTAGCTTGTTCCGGACAAACCGTAAGTCCGATTAACACGAAATTTGAAACCATAGAATAATATAATATTACGGATCCGATGAAACTAGTTTTGTCGAAATCCAAGACTGTTTGAAAAATGGCTATTTTCACTCGTCAATTAAATATTAAAATATTCAATTTCCACAAATTAACTTTTAATTCAATTTTAAAGGTCCTACAACATCACTCTAACTCCAATATGATTTAATACAACTTTATAATTCAATTCAAATCACATTAAACCCAATTTCCAATTATTTCTGTAATTTTCAATATTAAATTATCGATTTAATTATCCAATTAAATCTCTATATTCAAAATTTAATTCACTTAGCTTATAAAATTCATTCGTGAATATTTAAAATTAATTAAATATACGAATTTCAAATGACATAAGTTCTGGGTCGTTACACGAACGGTCCTAAAGTATTCTATGAGTTGGATGCTTGAGATGACCATTTAGGACAATAATAACATCAGACCACTCAAACATGAACAAAACCTAGATTGGTCCTTTGTCACGCTCTGAGTCGGATGTCCGGGATGAACGTTAGAATTTCTGCATGTTTACTTTGATTTGATTTGAATTTTGAAAAATCCAAAGTGAATATAATGACTAATATTGATCGCTTTACATCCCGACTAGAGAGACGGGACCGGAGCACAAGATGCAAGCTCCCTTGCTGGAGAGCGAGTAGATGAGCTTATACGAAAAGTAAGTCCCCTCGCCGAAGAGTGAGCGGATGGGCTTGCTTAGTTGTTGTGTTCCTTTGTTAAGAGAGAAAGCGGACTTAGCAAAGATCCAAAGAGATTGAAACCCTAGATTAAATGATAAACGATCAGGAGAGACCGTCTCTCTTAAATTAAACATTAAACGATCCAGGGAAATTGTCCTGTTAACTTTAGCAACAAACGATCCGGAAAGATCGCACGATTAAACTAAATGAAAAATGATCCGAAGAGAACGAACCTTAAAATGAAAACAAATTTGATAAAAGGATTTGAACGCCTTGTAATTAGGATAAAACTAATAATCTCGGATGAACATGGAACGATTTTGGATATGTGATGAAATAACTTCGAATGAAATCAGATATGTGATGTAATAAGAGATACGTGAAGTAATAACTTCAAATGAAACAAAATATGTGATGTAATAAGAGATATGTGAAATAATAACTCCAAATGAATCGAAACGATTGTGATGTATAAACTACACTTAGATAGACTCTAGAGTCTTAGATTGTAATAGGTTTTGAACGACCCGTGGTTGACAAGAAAATCCAAAGGAACTGCAGGATTAACCAAGACTGAAGTCGACGCAAAGCTCAACTACCGAAGACTGATTACTGGAACTTATTCTTAAGCAAAACACACCTTATATTCGAAAAGCATACTTTAAGAGGCAAGTGTTAACCCACTTTTTAGCAAAGCAGATTTCAATAGGACTCGAAAGTTTCAAACGAGGACGAAACGACTTGAAATCTGAAAGGCGTACTCAAATGAACTAAGAAAATAGCTCGGAAAAATTCCAACCAAAAATTGCTAAGTTCACAACTCGGTAGCGAGTTATCACCACAGGTTGGTGCTGAGTTATCACTAAAGCAGCTTTAACTGTACTTAGAGAATTCAAACGGAATCAAAATGATTTGAAACTTGACATGCGCACCTAGAAGAGCATAAAGAAGGACATAAATTGCAGATGATTTGGGCCAGCCAATTAAACTCGACCTAGCGGTCGGGTCCAATCCATGTGTGTTGCTTTGGTGACCTCGCAGACTTCATGCTTTGGTCCCTCTAGTACTACATACCCAAGTGATTATGCAAGGATTTGACGGAACTCTAAGGATTGACTAAGTATGAAGAGTTAAGGAGATGAGTGCTCAAGAGATGAAAAGAGTCAACTCAAAGAGAATGGAAAAGAACTTAAAACGACTCAAAGAAGAGATAGAAAAGCAAAAGAAGTGGAGTTATCAACTTTGCACCAAGAATTATAACTAAACACTGAATTAAGCCCTTAACTTCGTACCAAGTTATCAAATTAGCATGGATGCTCGTCTTCTTTCATGTGACTTCAAGCTAACTCCAGGACCTAATTTCTAATGGGCTTCTGACTCCGTACCTCTTCAATTCCTCTATAAATACTAACCTCCCTCCAACCATAAAAACGCTTCTTTCTGTTGGATCTCCATCAATACTTTTAAACTTGGACCTTACATTACGCTTTCGTCACTTCTATTCTCTTTCAAATAACATTCTTTAATTCCATTGTAAATCTGCGATCCACTAGATTGTAATAACCACCATGAGGTCCTGGTTATTACCAATTCTCTTTCAAGGCATTGATATTATAACGGAGGTTGGAGATGCTCTCATCCATTACATGAGAATAAGAAAGAAAACAATATCTAAGATTTAACTGCACCAATTCGGAAATTGATTGTTTCACAAATACAAATTTAAGGAACAGCTTCACAAACATGAAAGCTAAAAGCAACTACAACCTGCTCCCTCCCATGTTTGTGAAACCACCTCCTCCAGTTCCACATTTAATTCTCAGAACATTGTTATCCTTGGATATTGTCGTATGAAGGCTAAGCAAAAACATCTCAATTTTTAAGTTCACGAAGTAACAAATTGCAAATTAACAGTTTCACACATACAGATTGGCCTTGCAGAGACGGTGCACCCAGTTATTCAAGATAACACCAACACAGTTCATAAAGATACTCAGGTACGAAATGATAGTATTTTCCAATTCAATTTCATTTTTATTATATCCAACACTCAATATAGATGTTTTAAACTCGGTAATCTAGCTCTGGAGTCCAATGATACCTGAAAACAATCCAAATAAAAAAAATTATGAATTACAATGTATTAATGTGCTGTGTGTGAATGGGCAAAATTCAACGAGGCAAATGCTTGAAGAGGAAGAGTGTTAGATGAGAGTCGGAGCAATTTAGATAAACGTTTTTATGAACTATCCCAGACCTTCTCATTGCTTGTATTTTGTTGGTTATACATATGAATGTTGATTTTTAAAAGAAATTATAATAATTATGCATATATCTCTTTGTAAAGAGCTTACCGCATGCAATTCTTCCTCCTGCATTTCCAGTTGTTTTGCTGAGCTCGTGTCCGCCTTCAAGAAAAAGGAACAGGTTAGTTTTATTTTCCAATTGAAATGGAGTTCAGAAAATAACCGAGTCTTTAAAAACCTCGTATAAGAATAACAAATATGAACCTACAAGAATAACATGCTGAGTGAAATACTGCATCAGTCAAGTATTAAGTACTTAACAAAATGTCCAGGAAATCTAATCAGGTACTGAGCTTATGGAACCATAAGTAAGGTGCCACTGCATAAAACCACAAGCATACTATATAGCTGAACGTTTATAGAAATTAAGCTAGTGGAATCCTACAGACTCAAGGTCCACCTGGTTTAAATATTTCAAAAGGCGTGGGAGTGGAGGTGCAGACGAAAGTAGAAGAGATATAGTCACTAAAATAAAGGGAAGAAGAAGAGAGAAGATGGTTTGAAAACAAGTTGTGTTTTGCTTTTTCAATGTTTGTGCATGGAAGTGAAGGAGTTGGAATATACTAGTCGATCCAACAATGAGAACAATAGATGAAAGAAGATGGATTCTGATATTTTTCAAAAGATGGAAATACGAAAAAGTCATTTTTAATTTTATATGTTAAAACCATTTTTCAAATCGACAGTTTTCCTACCGCTTCCGCTCTTCTGCATATTTTAAAATACACATTGAAAACACAAAACACAAAACTAAGGTCCCGTTTGGTTTGCTATTTTTTAGTTTTGTATTTTCGTCTAAACAAAAATTCGCATTTGTTATGTATGACTGAAAAACACACAATTTTGAAAAATGAAACTAACATAGAAAATAGAAAACAAGTTTGTTTGATTTTTCGTGTTTTGAGACATAACAAAAGAATAGAAAACAATTCATCTCCTCCATTAAGAATTGTAAAAAATTTCCCATAATTTCTTGTATTTTGTAGTATGTTGAAAACACAAAACTCAAAACGAAACCAAACAGGGCCTAAATTTTCCAACCAAACACTACCTATTGTTCTGTGATTTTTATATTTTCTAAAATACCGAAAACAAGGAAAATCTTTCAATTCTATATGTTCAAACTATTTTTCAATTTGATCGTTTTGCAAATCTGAAAATCCAAAACTGGAATCTTCAAACCAAACAAGGCCTTAGGAATTTGACTACGTTAATTTGTTTTACAGTACAAAGAAACTAGCATTTACATTTGCTCTGTGCAAAAAGCTGCCGGATCTGCCTGCTACATGCCACAGCCGCCGAAATTTTGCATCGATTTCATAAATTATGGATTATATATATATAATTAACAAAATAGGAATTTAACTACTCACGATTTGTTTAAGGTAATACGAAGAAAATAACATTGGCTTTTGTGTTGTGCAAAATATGAAAGCGTCTGCCCACTACATGCTGCAGCCATGGATGATTCGCACAAGTTTCTTAAATTATTGATAACAAATGCATAGAATGTAAAGAGAAGAGAGAATGAATGAATAGCTAAAAAAAACCTGGACAGTGACTAGGAAAATCCTACCATCATGGCTAAAACAAAGATATACTTTGGTCTGATTCAAGTGATCACAACTCAAATCAAATGGAGACGTGATAGAAATATCATTTTGAAGACAACAATATTACTTTGTATTGTACTTATATGATTCAGAGGTGAAAGCCAAAACACATTTCCTAACGCCAAACGGACTTACATAAGTCGCTTTTTGGCTTTTTAAAAATCAAAATAAATGGATTTTGACTTTCAAAAAACAAAAAAGCGACTTATATAAGTCGATCCAAACAAGCCCTATAATGATAAAATAGGAGAAAGATGGTAGTTATAGAAGTACCCTTTCCGAGATCATCAGGATCAGCATGGACAACTACAGCACGTCCAATAATTGAATTTGGTCCAGTGAGTGGGATCTGTTAAATCAATAATATAAGATATAAGAATTCTAGATGTAGACGGATCTTGTAAAAGCGTACTTCTACACACACGCATTTGTCTGTGTGTATACATATATACATATGTATATATGTGTGTATAACACATAAAAATAAATATACTCACGCACACGAAACACACACAGATACACACACACACTCATACATATACATATACATATACATATACATACACACACATGTATGTATGTGTATTTATGTATGAGTGTGTGTAGATATTTATATCGAGTACATATATATACATAATACATAAATATATGCATATATATATATACATGTGTATTTATACATATAGACGCACAGTATTTATATATGAGTGCATATATATACATAAATACACATACATACATGTGTACGTATGTATATGTATATGTATGAGTGTGTGTGTATGTATGAGTGTGTGTATTCACATGTGTGCTTCTTACATTAAGTATATTCACGCACGCACACACGCACATATGTGTAGATTCACACACGTATACTTCTTATATTATGTATATTCACACAAGCGCACATATTTATCTGTGCATACACACATATGTAGTATATGTGTGTGTGCACGCATTTGTATTTGCGTGTACATACATACATGTGTGTGGGTATGGCGTTTCTTTTCTTTTTTTTTGGAGGGGGGGGGGGGGGGTTGCATATGAGTACATGGACGCATATGCGATAATTATTATGTATGTATATACACCATAAATATGCATATGCATATACACGTCTATGCGTGTATTGTATGTCTCCAGGAAATAAATACAGTTGTGTTCTCACATAAGAAGGTGAATGGAGGATGTGTTGGTTGGGGTTGGTATTTTGTTGTGGGTGGTCGTAAGTTTGGGTTCCTTCTTCATTAAGTTTGGACCTTCTAGTTTTTTTTTATATATATAATAATAATTAAGAAGAGATGCAAAATAACGCTCACCTCCTATGTACGCAATATTCAAAATAATCTGATATAATTACTGGTATTAAATGTGAGTGCTTTATACAAATATAGGCATGTAAGTATCATACAATTAATTACCTGAGAATCAGAAAGAGAAAGAGTAACAGTCCCTGGAACAACAGGAGGAAATACACATTAGAAATGTATAAATAACAGCAAGGTCCAACCAAGTCTCTAAAATGATATGCAATGTGTCATCGCCACCTATACATTTCCTTTTAAAGCACTTTCTCGATAAAGATCGAAAATTCTATCGAAAATTCCAAAGTTTCAAATCTTTTTATCTCGTACAAGATCTCACTTCAGATCTCATTTTCGCTCTTAAATGAGAAAACATAAAATTTCATTCATACCTTGTTAAACACTAATCTTGTGTTGTGTGGGATATTAAATGCTCAATCAAATTGAGGTCTCGCTAAAATTATATATTTATACAATTATATGTTGGATAATTACATTTCACATGATCCAGAAGGAACTGTTCAATCCACTTAGTCACTATTACTAGCCCGTCTATTTTTCTTTTCTTTTTTTCCATTTTTACTTCTTATCCAAGTCACAACAAAAAACTTCATCTTCTAATTTAAATGCTCAAATAAAAAGATCATTCACACACTACCAAATTAGTTAAGCTACTGCTCTCATTAAAAAAAAGAGAGAAATCAATAGTATATTTCTACCGCTAACAACCTCTTTCTATGCAAATTTTACCATTTTAATTTAAAGATAATATAAATGTCAATCCGAGATGTCCCGAAATGCACTTATCTTGTCCGAAATCTCATTCGATAAGAGATATCACATGGAAAAATCTCAAGATGTGACAAGGCTCAAGGCTGAAATCCAAGAGTTTAAAAACTTTGATATTACAATTAAAATGGGTGTTTATAAATAATGGATAATAATTGGTCTGTAGACACTGTGTTTCCTGTAATCCAAAGCATTGGCTAGCTTCCTTCATTTCTAGTAAATTGTGGGTGCACTCAAAGTACCTTTGTTTTGTATTTGTTCAAATTAGATCAAAAAAATTCTAAATCAGATTTGCAGATGATGCTCTAGAAATATAGAATAACATTCCAACCACAAAATTATAATAAATCAAAGAAATATAAGAGGAAGAAAAGATTGATACACAAAAGGTTCATTACACTTAGAATGAAGAAATTATATATTTGAAAGAAAAATGAAGGATGTATTTTTACCATCCTCAGCAGCAGTCACATTTCCAAGGTCACCAGCATGGCGGCTTTCATCCTCAGGTGCCCCATGTTCCTTTCCACCAGGGTTGAAATGAGGACCTATATTACCATCAACATTTACTAGCATCTTTTTGAAGAATTTCCTCTACTTACAAATTTATAAATCTAAGAAAACTGTTACCAGTAGACATGCATCCATTTGTTGTGTCACCAAGAGCATGAACATGGAAACCATGAAGACCAGGTTTGAGACCAGAGATAGTCCCGGTTACAGTAGTCGGACCTGAAATTTCATAAAATGAACTTACATTTTTTAATGATATTCCTTTCATACATTGCAATATTGTATTGTGCAATATAATTCAACTGATAAACGATAAATCATAAATGCACCATCTCCCTCTTGAGTGAAGAATACATGACCCTTGACTCCTTCGGCGCTATTAAGTACAGCAACAGCCTTCACCATTTTCACTGTGATCTATTCAAAAAAGCTTTTAAGCATAAAAATTAACAAAAACTTCCAAGGAAACCTAACATATATGTATGTATAAGTTTATTTGTTACTTTTTCGTTCTAATTTAGAATAGATTGAAGAAAACGGTTAAAAAAATATACCTATTGTCAATCAAAAAAGGCATCTATTTTAGGGCTGTCAATGCATACCTGAAAAATCTGAAATCCGTCCGCATCCGAATTCGAAAAGCGGATAAATATCCGATATGCGAAAAAACGGATGTGGATGTAGATATGAAGACATCCGCATCCGAAAATTATCCGTCCGGTATATTTCAAGATTATAGTTTAAATTACGTATATTTTAGTACAGTGAGAGACATTTATTTATGGTTTTATTAAATTATAAGTTTATATTATATGCACTAAATGCATATTAAATGCTCAAAACCATTTATTATCATTATATTTGTTTACTTTTAACACTTAATAATTAATGGGATCGAAAAATGTTTATGTTAAACTTAAATTTTCCATTCATATTTCTTGATTTATTGATCGTTAGCGGATAGGATAATTATCCGATATCCGTCCGTATCCGCGAATGCGGATATCCGATATCCAAAAATGATTTTGGACGCGGATGCAGATATAGCATTATCCGCATCCGAAAGTATCCGTTGACAGACCTAATCTATTTAAAGAAACGATCAATCAACACTTTCAAAACTTTATGATTAGGGTACAACTTATCACTCAACAAAGTTATGGATTTTTAACAAAATATTTTTCCATCTATGACATCAGTCAAATCACTAACATGTAACAAAAGCATCTGCACTACAAAATTTAGACTCAAGGATCTAGTTAACATATGATAATTTTATTATCTTCGGATATAATCACCAATGCAAAATCTTATTTGATGTTACCCTTTCAATACGAACTTAAAGCGAAGTAACATTTTCAAGATAGGCTGTGAAGTCAGATGCTTGCTACAAAACATTGAGCATTACAGCTAAAGTGGTAGACATTCAACTTCACAACCACATCAAAGCAAACAAATTGATTCTGTAATTATGCCTAGTCTTCATTGAAATAATTCTGTTGTTAACTTCCAAAAGTGCACATTCAACATTACTGATGTTCTTGACAGAATTCAAATAACCAAAATTATAAGCAGAAAATGACTTGTGAAGTGGATCCCCACACTTATAGATCAAACGCAAAGTTAAGCTGGATCAAACGTACCATAGATTAATTCATAACTACAGAAATTCAACTCGTTTAAAGTCTCGACATGATTAAACCAAACAAAAGTTCAAATTCCTCACTGTTTTAGCACTGTATTGCTCGATCAAAGTTGACTGAACTTTTAATAATTATACATCAAGTCTAAAATAATACTAACACTTAAAACAACAAATACAGCTCATTTTTCATATAGATCTTAGCAGATTGGATTATCACAACATCTGAACAATCGAAACCAAGAACAGATCAAAAGTTCAGGCTTTTTTCTACAATCAAGAATCGATCGGAGTTTACAACATCACGACTTTGATGAAAAATAAGTAATAAAAGCAAAAGTCGTTACCTCAGGTAGCCCCTTTGTAGAGAGAGAGTGAAGTTTCCAGAGAAAAGTTTAGATTTTGCGAGTGCAAACGGATGGATGCTGTGTGACTTTATATGTGTGTGCAGAAGAGTAGGGGTTGGCTGGGGTATGGTCACCACCGGGTGAAGAATACAAGTTAGAATAGGGATTTGTATTAGTTAATGTCCCATGTGTGCAATAAAAAATGTTATAGGGGAAAGCTCTTGAAGTCCTTATTTTCTTTAAAGCTGTTAGCCTGTTACTCACCTTTTTATACGAATACTTTCATCCAGGGTTATAATTTTTATGGTGTAGATGTACACGGCTACCACAAAAAAAAAATAGGCTGGATGCTTAATTTTTCGTTCACACTTTCATGTTTTGTTAAAAAAAATCACCGTCCGTGCATCTTTTCCGTATCAATTTCAACTTTTTTTTTTCATTCACTTTCTACTCTTTTATCTTTTTAAATTGTCAAATTCATGAAACTCAAAATCATGGTCTACCAATTTGCACTTTATTATCTTTATTTGGGTTAAAAAAAAGGTTATTCTTAATAAGTTTTTAGAAATGCAAGTTTGCTCTTTCATATAAAAAAATGGGATTACAAGTTGCAACTTTAGGTTTTTTAATAAAAGAGATTAAAATTTACTTGGGACTTACTGAGGTTGATTGAAATCCTCTTTGATTTTTGTTGATCGAATGGAATTAATATGATATTAGACATAAATATATAATTATCTCCATCTTTCAATTTGAGATCAAGGAATGAAGGAAGAGGAAGCATAAGAAGGAAACGAAGAACATCTATATTGTTTTGTTGATTTTAAAAGGTACTTTTGGAATGAATCTTTCTTATTGTTCAATGGGACCGTAAAGGAAAATTTAGGCACGATAATAGATTTAGTCTAAAAAATATTCGTTTGAATATGTACACGATTATATTTGAGATTCTAAAGAAGTAACCAATTTATATATATATTGTTTATTATGTTGTAATTTACTTATGTGCACAACAAATATTAAGGTTTTATATGTGTGTGTATGTGTGTGTAGTTGGTTAATTATTAATTTCCAATAAAGGAAATATATGGATAAACTAGTATTTTAACCCACTTAACACCTAATACAGACATACAAATACAAAGCCCAATGGCAAAATTAGGCAGACCACGTAAATAAATATTACATAAAAGTTCAAGGCCCGTTACAGCAGCTGCTCCATAAATTTCGGTCCATAAAGCACGATGCCAAAACAGTTACTGTAGATGATGATCTTCATTTAGTTACAGACGGTTATCTTGACCTCCACTCGGTTGTCGTACCCACCTACCATACTTTGAAAATTGCTTCCTCCTATGAAGAATTCTACCTTTTGACTTTCTCCGACAATGTAACAACTCATACCTTAATGAGTTGATTTTTTGACCAAATCGAAAACCCGAGCCTATTAAGGTACAGATCATTGGTGTTGGTAATCTGTAATAAAATATGTAAAGAGAGTGTAAAAGCCCATATCTCTGTACTCTTTGAGTCCACCATTATCCACGTCAGTTCAACTCAAATTGAACGGAAATACGAATCTTTAGGGGTAAAGAAGAAGGAGATATAAGAAGGAAATATAAACAACAATACAGATTCTTACAATCGCAGCGGAACAATATATAATACATACTAACATGTCTTTATACAAAAAGAATTATAACTGTTATTTATACATTACATCATCAGAGTACAACAATCAATAACTCAATACTGAACAGTTATAATAACTTGTCCTCACCAGTGTTGACTATATAGCCTACAATACACAGCTAAATAAAATCAAGTACATGCAATACGTCTCTGCCATCCAGATCGCCACCTGAGCTCCAAAGCATCCTAACATGAATCTGTAATACTTGATCTGACCTGAGCATTATAATAAAATAACACTCAAGTCACTCTGCAAACCAGCATGAGAAAACACACTCAATTTGAATTATTACTATTTTCAAAATTCTTTGAAAAGAAAGGTATATCGTAAGACCACGTCACACATAAACACGACGGGTTTTTACCTTACGATAACCAAAAACACTTTATATCAAAATCATCTGATATTATAATAGTGATCTAAGCACAAATATTTATTCAAATAGCCAAAATTATTACATTAATTAAATTCCATCATACTAGCCTCTACAATCAAAACCATAAAGGAACGTATTGGAAAATGGATTTCATACAATGACTAGGCACTGGGATACCACCTATCACAGTAAGCTTCTCGAAAAATATACCTAAGACCTCGCTGGGATACCCTACAACACAAGACCGGTTCTAACCCTAACTTGGATAATACCGACTATGTTACCAGCCTAGGTGTTCCCACCCTTATCGAGAGCTCTTTTCCATGCACCACCATATCCATAATTTATAATATATCCGAGGGTATCTAGAAAGGTGATAACATACCCTGATTGAGTGCGACCCACTTAGCCTTGTTGCATCTCCCTTGATTTTCAGTCATTCCGGTTGATGAGGCTTGAGGCTACGATTACCTTTTTTAAGGAATTTCCACTTAGAAAGCTCATTGTCCTTCAATGACAATACGTTGAAAGCTAACATCCATACAAATCCGTTCTGCGTCTGAACGAAGACGAAGGCACTATTCTCACTACATACATTTTGGAATCATCATGAAGATTAATAGCGATTAGCCCTTGCACTTCAATGCTCCATCTTCAATTACATGCTCTTGTCTTCACTTCGAAACGTATTCGTTGGATCTAAGCGTTTTTCGGATAACTTATCTGGTCCCGGTCTCTTCGAAACAACGTTCGATATTTTCGATAAACTCAACCTCGATTCTTTAGGAAATAAACAGACGAAGATAAGATCGAAGATCATCTTCTAACTGTTAGTGAACGAATTTCCTTATCATCGTCCTAGAAGGACGAAATGAGTTTATACGTATAGTATAGCACCTTCCGACGATAACTGCACCTCCTAGATATTTCCAAAGTTATGTTTTGGGTACAGATTTGATAGTTGGTTATTTGACTATCAAATAAACAATCATTCAACCAAAGATTTCATACCCTACCAAAATCACTAAGTCTTATTTAATTTAAATTTTAATAAATTAAATCTCTTTATAAAAAAGTTAGATACTTATCTTATTGCAGTAAGTACACTCATAAACCATTCCGTTCAAAAATATTTGAAAAACTTTTTAAATAATTATGGAAATCACCATGCGGTATCAACCATGGATTCGTAGCTCAATGATTACGTCTCTATCTCAGAGAAATCCAAACTTAACCGTAGGCAATCCCTGCCTTCCGATTTCTCCATGAAAGTATACCATTACTTTCCGAAAACATTATTTAGTAATTATCTTAAAATAATGCTTATAAGGTTTCTATAATAGTTTTCCAAGTTTAATTTAGGCAAATACTCTTTAATAAAAGTTATTATATAAAACAATATTAATATTAAATAATTCATCCTTTTAAAATACTAATACTGATTAATTCTTAGATAATAATTAATTTTAAAACAAATTATACGATGTCACTTAAATTAATAATTAAATATACTTTTAAACAATTTAAAATAATCATATAACTTTTAAACCAATGATCCATTCTGATTTATTAATAAAATTCCTAATCGATTTACAAGACTTGTTTATAAACTTATAATTCATTTAGTAAATTTTAAAAATAAAATTACTAATTTTCTAGAATATTTTTATGCTAAAACATTTTTAAATTACCTATAATAATATAAAATCCTCTTTTTAAAACAAACTCAACTTCTCGATAAAAATATATTTTTCAATTCCAACATAACTAATATAATATTTATAAATCTCTCTTGATTTATCACCAATTGATTTACGTCCTCAATTACATCAATTCCCTTTCCATATTTCCAAAAGTAAAATCTATCTTGTTTATTTTTAAACCATTTTGCCCATATCATTATAATTCTCACCGTGAATTTACATCTTCAATTTATCAATTAATACTCATTTCACTTTTATTTATGAAACATTATTTATAAATCCCACAGTTTTATTTCCAGTTTACAACGGTCTCACATCACTTAAATCCATCATAAATTGATTTCTAAATTAATTTTCCATTTATAATCAATTTCTAAAAATAAACCAAACTATATTTCAAACCAACCAAATCTCGATTTTACTTCTATTTCGTAATTTAGAAATCTTATTTAAGATCTAATATAACCAATTTTATATTCATTTCCAAATTTCCTTTTTATTTTTCAAATCTATTAAAAATCTCGATTTTTAAAACCCTTTATATTCAAACAAGTATCCCCTAGGATTTATTATTTAAAAATTCTTTATATACATTATTTCCAAAATCTCCATTTAAAATATCACGGAATAGTCAAGTACAAGTCAAACCATTTTTTTATCCAAATAAATTTCTTTAATTAATCCATAATTCAATATGAATATTTCACTTCCAAAATCTCTTTTAAATTTCTTTTCCAATTCAAAAAATATATTTATGGTATTTTAAAATACCAAAATCTAGGCCAGTGCTACCATAGCATCAATAAATTTAAATCACACTATAATCTATTGCACATTATTCAAACATGTCATATATCACTATATATGAAATTGAATTCAACATTTTTGAGGAATCCAGTTGGATCCCTCTAACCTGTTTCCCTACAACCACGGATGTTAATACAACATAAAAATATCAATCTCGCTTTGAGGCGGGATATTGCGGTAATATAGGGTCATCCAATATTATGCGGGACGCATAGGGTCTCATCCGCTCTAATCTGCAGGAACATCAATCCAACTACTAACATGTATACTACTATATATATAATAACATCCAACTGATAATAATTATTAAATTCAACCAGGCATCCAATAATTAATTTTACTACTTAAAATTAAACCAGTAATCCAAAAAAGAGTGAGATTAACTCACATTTATTTTCTGTTGTCGTCGAGACGTTCCGGTTTGGAACCAAAACCAAACGACGCCCATTTTAGTCCAAGTTTTGACAGTCTCCAAATCCGTCTAAACCAGTTTCATTGCAAAGCTCTCGTCAACACGATCGCAACGCAAAAACTCTTGTCCAAAACAGACCTCATATGAGAGAGATATACCTTTTATAAGTTCATTGACAAAATAATTAAATTAACACAAAATATTTTATTTCCTTTAAACCCATACCCAACTTTCAAACCCGTCCCAAACACGCAAGAACTAGCCCAGCAAATCCTTCTTCCTCAAAGGATACACTGTGCATGTAAAACCCATCCACCATGTGCATGGCGAACACTGATACTGAGAATTGCTCCATGAAATCGAGTATCGACTTCACCAACGTTTTTCTCATGACGAACCGTGACGATCATCCCTACGTCATCTCCGCCTCACCAATGCCGAACGCGTTCTGGAGCTATGTCATGAAATCCCTATAACGACGCGTCTTCAAAAAGCCCACATGTTGAATATTCTAGTATATGATTTTTGTTTGATGATAATAAACACACACACACACACACACACACATATATTTTCAATTAGATGTATTTGTTATTGTACTATTTTATTTTTACATAATTAAATAAATATTTGCCAAATAAAATAAATAACACAGAATTTAAATTCAAACGGATATTTTATTTAAACAAATATTTTATTACAATTTTTGAATAATTCAAGTTTGAGCTCTCACTACATATATACATTTTTCAATTACATTACAATTACGATTACATCACAAATTTCACTTTACATTGTTCACCTCACTACATATCACTAATTCACTCGTATTTTATCTTAGAATTTGCTCCAGCCTGAATCCAACATCTGAGTTATCTGCAAAATAAACACTGACGCGGTAAAATTGAAACAGAAATATTTTTGTAGTGTAAAATAAAATGTTTGTATTTGAAAATATTATTTACCTCGGTTATTTGGGTTGTTCGTCACCATTTAATTTTGAATTCATCAAACACGAATAACCTGTAACATGCACAATGTATCGCTGTACATGCCATAAGGCCGTGCACACCGATATACGCTTGATGAAACTGCAGGGATAGGTCAGTACACGGTCAAACCCGAGCCGAGGCTGGATTTAACTCGGGTTTAATAAAAATACATCACAAATTATCGAGTACAAATTCTCATGCAACAAGAATCCAAAATCAACATAAAATAAGTCTCGACCAAAAATTCAATGTGTACATATGAGAATAGACTCGACAGTGGAGTCATAAAACAACTTCAACAAATATAGTATGTTGCAAAGAAACATGTCAACTAGAATAAAATGTACAAACCAACTGATCACAAAACTTCAGATTGCAACTCAAAAGGAGCAATAAAAAGACCGGTCCAAAATCAACTATACTCGAAGCAACCAGACTCAAGGAAATGTGCAACAGCAAAATGGTCAGACCATCAAATGAATTCAAATATCAATGCCACGATTGTCACCAACAAGTCAACTAAGCAAAGCCTCAACACAAATAGCAACAAGACTGCAAACTGTTTTTAAACACAGGAGGCATAAACAATAAAGACTTCATACGGAACTCTTTTATTTTTTTCTTGCAACAATGGAACCAGTTCAATATGTAAGTGAGGCTATAACCCAGTACATTTCAAATGAAAGCAGGTTAAATTCAAGTGAAAACAAAATGGTACAAGTGCAACCTCAATAGTGAAGACTAGTGAGCAAATCAATCAAGGCTCCAAGCATACTACATGATGAACACAAATGCAAGACCAAGTACAATGCAGCCTAGACTTCAAACATACAATCCAAAATGAGCTAACATAATGCAGACATGTCCAGATCACTTCAAGTCTAACAAGGAAACTCAACACAAAGTAAACCACAAATCAGATCACATGATGACAGAAGCTCAAAGACATAATGGTACAGGACAAAAGGACAATGCACAACACCAGACATTTAGGCATTTAGTCACATGGTTCGGGGATGAACATTAGCATACGAATTCATATGAATGCACATGATAACAAACTCAACCACGTATGTTCAGACATAAACATAACTACACAATTGGAGATAATCAACCAGAGGCAACAACAAATCAATGGTCGAACTACAGAACAAGTGAGCAAGTGACTGTGATCAAACAACAATCGAACAAGTGCAATCAAGTCAATCACGCACATATGTTCATACATATGTGTATGTATATACAGGTTATAGTAAGCACGGTTGCGAGTCACTATTCAAAGAAAAGCAGTAGTGTTTGTTTCACAAATTGATCAAGTCGAAAAGTCAGAGTGCAATACAAAAATTGTAACAATGTCATGATTCAAAAGTGAATGAAACAGTAGTCAAAATAAGTTCAAAATGCCAAAGAATCAAAGTCGTGGTGACCAAGGAAAAGTTCGAACAAGTCAGAGTCAAAGCCAGAAGATAACATGTATGAACGAAAAAATCAAAAATCAAATAAGAAGTGATAATCAAGCAAAGGAATATACGAATTGAACCAGTCTAAACGAATCATATATATTCAAGCAAAATCGAATGGTAGAGAAAAGTTATCAGACGAATTCAAGTAAATGGAAATTAAGGAAATCTACCCCTATTTAAATCATTAACATCATTGGCATACAAAGCATCGAGTTCAAGCGTATCAACGAGAATAAATAAAGCAAATCACATACCAGTATTTTTTGATTCGAACTCGATCGAGAAGCAGCCATGAAGAAATGAAAGCAATAGATGATTCGAGCCTCATTTCTTGCAAGCATACCAGCAAAGGTTTCGAGCATCATTTTTTTCAAGTGGCGACTTCAACAAATCACGAAACCCTAATTTTGAAAGAGTGAAACAAGAACGCTGTAGGATCGATTTCACCCTAGAGGGGGGTGAATAGGGTAGTACTGTTAATTATAAAAATTATTGAAGAAGCTTATAAAATTATTTCAACACAGATAAATCAAAATTATAGCAGCACGGTAATAGCAGAATAATAAATGCAGAAATAGAACGACACAGAATTTACACAGCTTCGGCAAAACCGTGCCTACGTACTGCCCCCAAGGTTTCTACTCGAAATTAAGTAGTCACACGCTTACACACGTAAACTCGCGACACCCACTACTGACTAACCTAACTCTACGCTCAAAACCCTGCCATAACTCAGCCACCGAGTTGCGAATTCTCAAACTACGCCACGTAGTTTGTCCCCTGGTCACACGACTAGAAATTACAACAGTTTAAAAGAAAAATACAAATCAAAAAATAATTAAAAACAAAAACCCCAATTTTATAAACTAAAGCCTTTGTTAATATAACCCGGCCCAAAGTATTATCAATTAAGAAAACACGGCCCCGTTATCTCCTTTAATATATGCCGACCCACTTTCTTCTTTGTTTCTGAAAAAACAAAGAATGGCTGCTCCGATCTCTTTCCTCTTTTTCTTTGAAATTAGGGCTTTGGCCTCGCGTTCGCTCATGTGAGATTAGCTAGTGCTTCGGCTTTGTTTTCGCTCCTGTAAGATTGGCTTAGGCTTCGGCCTTGTGAAATTAGGGCTTTGGCTATCGAAGGACCCGATTGATTGTTGATCGATTACAATTGAACTTCTGATTTGCGTCGGCAATCGACCGTCTCTTTACTTTGCTCACGGTTCCTTCAATTTGCGTCGAGTTCGAGTCAAAATTGGTATGTAATTTTCTTTTTGCTTTTCTGGTTTTGCTTAATTGAACTCGATGCTTTCCATTTGCCGATGATGTTACTTATTTATATAGGATTCGAGATCCTTGATTTTCGTTTGTATACATCTATTTGAATTCGTCTTCGGCCATTTGATTATTCTTGAATGATGGTGATTTATGTGACTTCTTCAATTCATATAATTTCGTTGCTTGATACTCACGGCTTTGAATTTGTTCGACTTCTTGGTCATTACGGCTTTGACATTGAACTGTACGATTCCTTCTTGTTGACTTGCGGCATTTAAACTTGACTAGTTCGAATTCATGATTACCACAACTTCATTTTTAGTTGAACCTGCATGCTATGTTCTTTTGTCTGTTGGCATCAGCTTCTACTGTTCCATGGTTTGTAGTTTTCCATTTTCACCATGTCATTGCAGTTGAAACTTTGAGTTGTATATTTCACTGTGCATTACACTTGTATGTTTGTAATATCTGAACACTTCAGTCAGGTCTGGTTGCTTCATATGCATTGATCTTGAGTTGTTTTCATGTTGCATTTGTTTCATTTTGATTTTGGCCGAGGCTTATTAACATTACTAGTGCACTGACTTGAGTTGCTTTGAGTATTTGTGTTATGCTCTTGTTTGATGCACATCCTTGACCGGTTGCAGTGTTCATGTATGGTTGTTTATAGCCATTTCATTGTTGAGGCTGTGTCACTGATGTTGGCTTGCATTGTCACTTGTTTTATTTGCTCTTGCACTCCTATGTGCACTGTTCTAGCTTGTAGTGTGTACCACTGCATGTTCATGGTGTGCACTAAGTTGTGCCTTGCTTCATCACTGTTGAATTTTGAGGCATATCATATTGTATTTATGGTTCATGTCTACCAGTAGGTCTTGCTTTGTATGCGCATTTTGCTTCCTTGAGTTTGGTTTGCTTTTGTATACTTCATGTACACATGCTGTAACATACTCGACCTGACACTTGAGTACATGTGTTTATCATATCATTCATGTGTACATTGGAGTTTAGTCGAGGCTGCATATGTGTATTGAGTTGTACATGTTTGTATACATGTGTATATACATGTGTGTATGTGTGTATATATATTTGTGCATTGTCAAGTGATGCATCGTTTGGCCATATGTATTTGATTGTAGTTTTGCCCCTGTTTAGTTTGTGTTGTACTGATTTGGTATTTGCTTCAATTTAGTTTGATTCACTTTGAACTTCATGTTGATTTTTGAAATCACACCTGAGTTGAATCCAGCTTAAAGCTCGGGTTTGACCTTGTGCTGATATTGTGACATTATTTTTATTGCACTTGAGTTGAACCCGGCGTTTTGGGTTTGACCTGTGCTCACCTGTCCCTGTAATTTTATTAAGTGTATATATCAGTGTGCGCGGCCTTGTGGCATATACAGTGATGCACTGTGTATGTCACAAGCTGTTCGTGTATGATGAATTCAAAATTAAATGATGACGAACAACCCAAATAATTGAGGCAAATATTATTTTCAAAATCCACATTTAATTTTCTAGTGCAAAAATATTTTATTTTCAATTTTACTGCGTCAATGTATATTTCTATAGATTGCTCAGATGTTAAATTCACATTGGAATAAAGTTAAAGATCAGTACGAGTTGAGCGAATGAGTGATATGTAGTGAGGTGCAATGTAAATGTGAATTGTAATTTAATCAAATTTGTATTGTAATTGAAATTGTATATAGTGAAAGCTTGAAATTTGTACTATTCAAAAATTGTAATAAGTATTTGTTTGAATAAATTTTTTGTTTGAATTCGAATTCTGTGTTATTTATTTTATTCAGCAAATATTTATTTAATCTATGAAAAATAAAATAGTACATTAACAAATACATTTAAATGAATATATATATATATTTTTATTATCATTAAACAAAAATCATATAATCGCATATTCAACAATCTCCCCCTTTTGATGATAACAAACAAATATTTAAGATTTTGAATATGTTAAATGTATTTGATCATTGATATACTCTAATTTCTCCCCCTATTTAAATGCTTCCTCTCTACACAAAGCTCCCACTTCATATATGCATACCATTAAAAATATGCAAATGAGCCTAGATGCAAATAGAAAATATTTGACCTTTGCTTGATTTTATTTGATAAGATCTTAACTTTTCTCTCCCCCTTTTCTTATCAGCAAAAGAGTAACAGTGCTAGAAAAATGGAGATAAAGTGATAGATATTAATCCAACATTAAAACTCAATTGAATATAAATATTAAATTTCAATAAATAATCAAACAAAAATCATAAATACTTTGTTAGGCGCATATTCCACTTTTAGAATGATGGGAATGATGTCATCATATAAAATCATACAACTGTCACGACCCGTCTTCCATCTACCAGAAAGACGCGTTATGATTTAAGAAAGAAAGGGATAGAAGAAGAGAAGATAAGAAAGAAGAAACTCAACAACATCAGATACTCACAGCGGAACAAATGAAATATAATATATCACATAAAATATTACATAGTATCATATTACATCAAAGTTACACAACCTATACAACACATATTAGACAGTTATAAACATCAGTCTATCATACAACTCAAGGTACCACAAAGATACAGACACAACATAAACACAGCGGAACCATTATATATCTACACGCTGAAGCCTCCTGCTCCAAAACTCCTTCAGAACTCGTCAAAGCTAACCTGAATCCCTCGACTACTCATACATAATATGAGTACCCAAGAGTTTAATAAAACAGAAAATAAACACTCGGATCAGTCAGGGGTCTGGTATGAGTAAACGGGTTAAAATTGCTTAACTTTAGAAAATCCTTTTGAAAAGAAAAGGTATCACGTAAGACTTCCCACACATAAACATGGAAATTTTTTTACCTTACGCTAATCAAAATATTTGATAGGAAATCCAGTGATATTATAATAGTGTCTAGGGTTTTCAAGTAAATAAGAAATAGCCGAAATTGTTACATTCATTAAATTCCAGCTACTAGCCACAAAAGTGGGAAATACAATCAAAACCGTAGGGTCTCGTAGGAAGAATGAGTTTCCATCAATGACAGGGCTACTGGGGTACCGCCCGTCACAGTACGGGGCCTAAATCACCGTACCGAGGATTACTCCCAATCCTCTGCAACACAAGGCCGGAACCATCCCTTACTGGACAGTCCCGAAAAAGACCACCCCGTGGTTGGCGCGACCAACCACACACTAAGCCGAAATAGAAAGGGACCTCTAGACAGGGATAAATCTCGTCCTACTTGGGCATGACCCACTTAACCTTGCTGCACCTCCCCTGTTTTAGCCATTCCCCGTTGATGAGGCTTGAGGCTGCGATTACCTTTATAGAACACATCTATCTTAGAATGCTCATCGTCCACCTGACAATGTTCTGAAAGCATTCAATCCATACAAGTTCGTTCCGGGTTCGAACAAAACCGAAGGCACTATCTCGTTGCACTTATTTTGGAATCACCCTCAGAGTCAACGACCATAGCCCTTGCACTCTAAATCACCATCTCGAAGCTGAAAGTACTATCTCCGTCAAACTCATCTCGGAATCACCCTCAGAGCTATACCGATGAATAGTTCTTTCACTTCGAGTCTTCACTTGAACTCCCCTTGGATTCACGACCTAACGTTTAATTTGGATCGATGTGGTTTTCGGATATCCAAATATGGAAACCTGATCCCGGTCTCACCGAAATCCAAACGCCATTTTAATGTCCAAGTTGTTTAAGGGTTTAAACATTTAAACTTATATTCGGTATAACATAGACAGATAGATGAATCACTTTATCGCAATAGATAATTCATATCAACCAATTATCTCACAAAGCAGCATATCACATATCAGAGATATCACACCCAAATCATCCAACATCATTCAAACATCCAATATCAATCATCCAATATTAATCATTCATCCATAAGCAGGTTTGATTAACTCTTAATCAATTTAATTAACCTTTAATTACTATCATTAATTACATTAATTAATGATCCTTCATTTGCTTCCATTAATTAATCAACTATGATTAACTACATTAATCCTTTATTAATTACAGTTAATCATACTTTAATTAATCACTCATTCATCAGCCTTGATTAATTCCATTAATTATATTAACTAATGATACTTATTAATTAATAATCCCTTTAACTAATTAAATAATTAACTTATAATTAACCATCTTATTAATTAGTCTTAATTAATCATAAACAGTAATTAACAACTTGTAATTACTTATCTTAATTAATTAACTTCTTAATTAATTATATTAATCTTTGATTAATTATACTAATTAATTAATCTTTAATTACTTCATTAAGAAATTATTAATTAATTACATCAATTAATAATCCTAAATTAATTACTTTATTAATTAATTACATTTTAATTAATTACATTTAGTAATTAATCTTAAATTAATCACATTCATTCATTAATTAATCACATTAATTAATTAACTAAATTAACTAAGTAATTAACCCTTAATTACTTACATAAGTAATTATTCTCTAGTTAATTATTCTCTTAATTAATTACCTTAATAAGTAATTAATCCCATCATTAATTAACCTTAATTCTTTAATTAATTAATCACTCCTTAATTAATTAACTTCAAATCAATTAATTTAATTAATCCTTAAATTAATAACATCAAGTGATTAACCCTTAATCACTTCACTCAATTACTTCCATAAGTAGTTATGCACTAATTACTTTCATAAGTAATTTTCCCTTCTTTATTACATTCAGTAATTCACCATTAATTACTTCATTAAGTAATTATACCTAATTAATTCACAATTAAGTGATTATTTAAATTAACCAATCAATTAACTAATCATTTAAAATTAATTAATAATTAGTTAATTTCTTATATTTTAAAAAAAACTTAATTAATTAAGAAAATTATTTATCTTACTTAATCTTTTATTTATTAACAAATCATTAATTAACTATTCTTAAGATAATAACAATAATTAATTAATCTTGTTATCTTAACAAATTGATTATTTTAAATTAATCAAAACTTTGATAACTAAAAACAAACTCTTTATTTATAATTTATTTACATAATTATCATAAAACCTTATTTATCTTCAAAAATCAATTATTTGAATCAATCAAATCTTAATAACTTAAAGACAAAATATTTTATTGGTTTACAAAATTATAACAATAACCTTATTTGAAAATAAAGCATTTAGAAATCAATTTGAAATTTAAAACAATTTAATCATCTAATTTAAACTTTAAAATCCTTGAAACTTTTCAAACCGTTTAATTTAGATTGTACAAACATTTATCTGTGGAAGCTTAATTATCGTATCTTAATACTTATCCATTTCAATATAATTTGAAACTTAGTTTTTAAACATTACTTAAAAACTTTAATTTAATGTTTTAAATTGAAAACACCCCTTCTGAATAAAAATTCAAAATTTTAATTAAGTTAATTTCTTTCAAAAGAAACCATCTTAAACATTTTAAATTTGAAAATAAATTCAATTAACACTTTTGAAAGTTTGATTAACATTTTTATCAAAAGAACAAGTTTTAAATTTTGTAAATTTATTTTCTTTTATAAAACTTAAGCTTTAGATTAGCAAAGGAAAATGTCTCGGGTCAAACCCGAGTCGAACAGTATAAAAACTCGAGCTAGCCTCGTGTCACACACCAACTTAACTGCTTCGAGTCAACAACAGGAAATCACGAGCTCCACTCCGATTCGACCTTCATCTTCCCCAAACTCCATTATTCCCAGTGCACAAACGTACACCGTGTACGTGTGCGTCACAACCACCCTCCTCCGACCATCTTTCCAATCGTCGACCACTCACACAAGGCCTCGACAACCTTACACCAACCCAGAATCCAAAATCCAAACAGCGAATCGAAATTTCGATCATTGATCGAAATCTGGAACCAAACTCGACCCACAAAACCTCTCAACGCCGTCAACCCCGTTGACCGAAATTTCTAGTACTTCTTCCAGAGCACCGCCGTATCACCACGCCACCATCCCTCATCTCGCGATCGCATCCGATCCATTACCCACGTCGAAATTGCCTCGACAGCCAAGACGAACGAAACACAAACTTAAACCCTTGTTCGCACCAGTTCGACCACCACGGCCCTCGAGAAAATCAACCATAATTTTCCCATACTCGCCATCACTCGTGCCACCTCCAGACCAAAAATCGAACAACTTTGCCATGCCATTCATCGGCAATCGCCAAAAACTCCAAATTCGAACAACCCCTGAATTCCCAAACTAAAATCATGGTATGTATATTGAAAATCATGATTTTTAACCAATAACTCATTCATGAGATCCGAAACAGAAATTAAGTTTGTTGATTTTTAACATGCATCAGTATTTTACTGTATTTCCTATTTTGTAAATTATTTGTAAATTCAAAATTCCAGAAACTATTTTTAGAATCTTCAGTACACATTAACAAACAAATTTCATTTATATAACAATGTCTAATATTGGTTTGATTGAGAGATTTTGAATTTTCCTTAAGAAAACAAATTTAGTAAATAAACAGAGTAGATGAATTTTTACAGGCACTTGTATTCTCTGACAATTTCATACTTCTAACATGCATACATAACAATATTCATGGTAAACATATATTCATTATCATAGCAAAATTCATCACATGCATAAAAATTCAACTACAGATATTATTAAAACTGTTTTTAAAAGAGTTTACTCGCAATTTGAGAAGGCAGAGAGCATGTTCAAATTTTCTTCCAGGCTATGAAATTTTATCTGGAAAATGTTTTGATTGCCTTGCTGTTGAAATCCTTGCATACCTATTAATTGATGATTTAAAGTGTTGAAACTTGCTGTTAAACTTCAATTTGGCTTGAAATCCCTCAGGTTGAAGTTTTGATTTGTTGCATTGTCGTTTTCCAGATTTGAAAATAGGTTACAAGATTTGGAAAAATTTGAAATGGTTGAAAAGTTTTTTACAAGATTTTGGTTTGAAATTCTTTTTGCTTCAGCTGAAAATAGGAAAAAGAATTTGAAGAAGAATGTATGCTTTTATGAACTAAATTATGAAAAATCAAAGAAAATAAAAATTTAAGAAATGACACTTGTTTTTAAAACTTACATTTGTCACTTATATCTCTTAATTGCCTTACATATGTTACATAGATGTCTTAAGATATCAACACATGTCCTTAAGTATTTTTAAATAAATTTTTATTTAATTCAAATGTTAATATAAAGTTTACATACTTAATTTACTTAATTAATAAATACTTATATATGTATATATAAATTTACTTTTTAAAGAAAATATTATAAAACTAATTATAATACAAATAAATTCTTATACATGTATTTTAAAATCTAAAACATTTATCTTTATTGTTTAAGAGATATAAATTAAAATTCCAAATAACCTTTGAAAAGTATTATATTAAATTATACTCTTCAAATTACAATATATATATATATAAATTTTGAAAGTTCTTTTACCAAATTTCACTATATACAAATATGCATACATTTCAAGTAGAAAATATTTTTAACATAAATTTTGAGAATTATTATGTTAAATTTTAAAACAACTTCAAACTATAACATATACTTACATATACATTACAATTTGAAAATTCATCTTTTATTTAAAACAAAAGATCTTCTTATTCACAATATATATATCAAATATATATATTATAAATATAATATAATTTTATTAGCTTTGAAAGATAAATCTTATCAATTTTAAATTGTTAGAAAGATATTGATCAATATTGCCAGATTAAATATTTTTTAATCTTTAAAAGATTAAATTTACCAATTTAAATTAAAATTATAAAGAAAAATTATCAAATCAATTTAATTATTAATACAGATTATTAAATTGATATTGCCTAAAATTCCGGATCGTCACATTCCTCCTCCTTAAAAGAATTTCGTCCCCGAAATTTAAAAGCAAAGATAATTTAATAATCCAGCAAAGATTTTAATTTTAAACAGCAAAGCATACCTATCGTCCAGTAACTAACAACCAAAGCAACCAATCAAACCAACAAACATAACTAAATATCCTGACATAAATCAGGATAGATCTTCCCAATACTATCTAGAGTTTTCCAAGTATAAATCACTGGAAGACTCGCTCTACGGAAGCTAAACTAACTACACCACCATAATCCAGAGCTCCTCTCATTTCTAGATCCGTCAATCTGAACAAAACATCAGACTATACTCAGGTCTTGCTCAACTACCAAATCCAACTGAACTATAGGTTCTATAATCAATAATGAATCATACACGTACTCCCTTAGAGATATGTGAAATACAATGAATCCCAGTCATGGCAATTCAATCATATAGACAAAAGAACTTATTCTATCAAAAACACAGATAAGAAATCCTAAGTACCTCGAAGCTAGCTTTCCAATCTTATCCAATCATACTGTTCTCTTAACCCGAGAAACCTTAACAATAACGAAGTCTCCAACTTCGAATTCCATATTTATCCATCTTATCCACACAATCTTCAAACGATCTTGGACTGCCCATTTTCTTCTTGATCAGCTCAACCTATGCTGATGCTTTCAGAAACAACTAGACCAAAACAAACCAGTCTTCTGGATCCTACTCAACAAAAATGATCTTCCAAGATCCTTCGAAATCCAGAACACAAGCTCTACTTCCCAAGCATTAGCAAATTTAACTTGCTTCGTTCCTCGCATCGCTGCTACCTCGCTTCTGCTTCACAACTCTGATTCTAAAATAATGAGAATACTGTTGATGAACACGAGTACAAACTTATCCAACATATCCGGGAAACTTTGTTCATCAAATTCATAAAATCTTAGTGACCCATCTGACTCGGTCACACAACCTTACAGCAGAATCCAAACTCAGAAACTAGATCTGACCAATCCAAATTCCAAAAATTCCTGAGCTGCTACACCAACTCTTCTTTCTCCAAGAAGCATTCTACTACCAGGCTAACCACCAGTATTGCTTCTGGAACCAATCGATACGAAACTCAACTCCAGATGCAGACAATTTCTTATTACTTCAGTAGCTCCTACTTCCACATGAGAACCCTCAGTCTCAAACAAAAGATTTCCCAAGATAAATTCCTAAATTAATCGCAAATCACTTTTGCGATCTGACCTAGTTCGGATTCCAAAGAAACTGTTCTCTCTCTACCAACTAGAACAACCTTAAGCTTTTCCAAACCAGGTTAACCCTTCAAGGAAACCTTCACCATCTGCCCGGACTGCTGATAGAAGAACCACCAAGATTCCTGAACCATCGGAGAAACGGGCCACACTGTTGCTTCCAAACTCTACCTTGATGATACTACAAAGCCAAAAGACCTTCTTGTCAGCACACTGAACACTTCGAGCTGCACTGCTACCACAGCTAACCAAAGACTTCTAATCCAAAGGCTCCTCGAACCCCAAAACCATCAACAAACTATACAAAAGACCTTCGAGATGGCAGACAACCTCTCCAGAGATTCAGGATCTAAACCAAGCATCAACATCTCACTCTCCTTAAGGGGTGAAAATGAGACCATACCGGAGCGAAGAAACTTATAGACCTTAGTCTCATATTCCAAAACAGCCAACCTCCTTACTACAGATCCAGATAACTTCTACACAGACGAGTCTTCCCTGCGGCAGGTAAAGACTGCTACTCAACTACTTCTAAAACTACTTCAAGAGAAAACATCTTCGGAAATACCCATGGATACTGCATCTCACCAAGTAGTTATCAAGGTATCATCACTTACTTCTGCATTTCCGACAGATCCAAACTTACACTTCAAAGATAAACTCCGAATCTTTAAAAGATTTCTTCGGAGATCAAAGAAATCCTTACTCCAAGCTGCAAAGCTCACTTGAGAGGGTATTGGGCCTACAGTCTCGACAAATATACTTCCAACCTGAAACATATGGACCTCTTCCATCAGTGGTAGTCGTGTTACACACACCACTGCTTCATCTACCTCTAAAACTTATGTTGGAAAATCCGAACAGGTAACCCAACAGATTAGGTATATATATATATATATATATATATATATATAGTTATACATAAAAATTACAAGTACGCTCTCTCAAGAAAGACACCACTCCAGAGCCTAGGTATTCGCTCAACCTAACGCTCTGATACCAACTATCACGACCCGTCTTCCATCTTCCAGAAAGACGCATCATGATTTAAGAAAGAAAGGGATAGAAGAAGAAAAGATAAGAAAGAAGAAACTCAACAACATCAGATACTCACAGCGGAACAAATGAAATATAATATATCACATAAAATATTACATAGTATCATATTACATCAGAGTTACACAACCTATACAACACATATTAGACAGTTATAAACATCTGTCTATCATACAACTCAAGATACCACAAAGATACAGACACAACATAAACACAGCGGAACCATTATATATCTACACGCTGAAGCCTCCTACTCCAAAACTCCTCCAGAATTCGTCAAAGCTAATCTGAATCCCTCGACTACTCATACATAATATGAGTACCCAAGAGTTTAATAAAACAGACAATAAACACTCGGGTCAGACAAGGGTCTGGTGTGAGTAAACGGGTTTAAATTGCTTAACTTTAGAAAATCCTTTTGAAAAGAAAAGGTATCACGTAAGACTTCCCACACATAAACATGGAAAAGTTTTTACCTTACGCTAACCAAAACATTTGATAGGAAATCCAGTGATATTATAATAGTGTCTAGGGTTTTCAAGTAAATAAGAAATATCCGAAATTGTTACATTCATTAAATTCCAACTACTAGCCACAAAAGTGGGTAATACAATGAAAACCGTAGGGTCTCGTAGGAAGAATGAGTTTCCATCAATGGCAGGGCTACTGGGGTACCGCCCGTCAAAGTATGGGGCCTAGATCACGGCACCGAGGATTACTCCCAATCCCCTACAACACAAGGCCGAAACCATCCCTTACTGGACAGTCCTGAACAAGACCACCCTGTGGTTGGCACGACCAACCACACACTAAGCCGAAATAGAAATGGACCTCTAGACAGGGGTAAATCTCGTCCCACTTAGGCATGACCTACTTAACCTTGCTACACCTCCCCTGTTTTAACCATTCCCGGTTGATGAGGCTTGAGGCTGCGATTACTTTTTATAGAACACATCTATCTTAGAATGCTCATCGTCCACCTGACGATGTTCTGAAAGCATTCAATCCATACAAGTTTGTTTCGGATTCGAACGAAACCGAAGGCACTATCTCGTTGCACTCATTTTGGAATCACCCTCAGAGTCAACGCCCATAGCCCTTGCACTCCGAATCATTATCTCGAACCTGAAAGTACTATTTCAGTCAAACTCATCTCGGAATCACCCTCAGAGCTATACCGACGAATAGTTCTTTCACTTCGAATCTTCACTTGAATTCCCCTTGGATTCACGACCTAATGTTTAATTTGGATCGATGTGGTTTTCAGATATCCAAATATGGAAACTCGATCCCGGTCTCACCGAAATCCAAACGCCATTTTAATGTCCAAGTTGTCTAAGGGTTTAAACATTTAAACTTATATACGGGATAACATAAACAGATAGATGAATCACATTATCACAACAGATAATTCATATCAACCAATTATCTCACAAAGCAGCATATCACATATTAGAGATATCACACCCAAATCATCCAACATCATTAAAACATCCAATACCAATCATCCAGTATTAATCAATCATCCATAAGCAGGTTTGATTAACTCTTAATCAATTTAATTAACCTTTAATTACTATCATTAATTGCATTAATTAACGATCCTTCATTTGCTTCCATTAATTAATCAACTATGATTAATTACATTAATCCTTTATTAATTACAATTAATCATACTTTAATTAATCACTCATTCATCAGCCTTGATTAATTCTATTAATTATATTAACTAATGATCCTTATTAATTAATAATCCCTTTAATTAATTAAATAATTAACTTGTAATTAACCATCTTATTAATTAATCTTAATTAATCATAAACAGTAATTAACAACTTGTAATTACTTATCTTAATTAAATAACTTCTTAATTAATTATAATAATCTTTGATTAATTATACTAATTAATTAATCTTTAATTACTTCATTAAGAAATTATTAATTAATTACATCAATTAATAATCATAAATTAATTACTTTATCAATTAATTACATTTTTAATTAATTACATTTAGTAATTAATCTTAAATTAATCATATTCATTAATTAATTAATCACACTAATTAATTAACTAAATTAATTAAGTAATTAACCCTTAATTACTTACATAAGTAATTATTCTCTAGTTAATTATTCTCTTAATTAATTACCTTAACTAGTAATTAATCCCATCATTAATTAACCTTAATTCTTTAGTTAATTAATCACTCCTTAATTAATTAACTTCAAATCAATTGATTTAATTAATCCTTAAATTAATAACATCAAGTGATTAACCCTTAATCACTTCACTCAATTACTTCGATAAGTAGTTATACACTAATTACTTCCATAGTAATTTTCTCTTCTTTATTACATTGAGTAATTCACCATTAATAACTTCACTAAGTAATTACACTTAATTAATTCACAATTAAGTGATTATTTAAATTAACCAAACTATTAACTAATCATTTAAAATTAATTAAATAATTAGTTAATTTCTTATATTTAAAAAAAATCCTTAATTAATTAAGAAAATTATTTATCTTACTTAATCTTTTATTTATTAACAAATCATTAATCAACTATTCTTAAGATAATAACAATAATTGATTAATCTTATTATCTTAACAAATTGATTATTTTAAGTTAATCAAAACTTTGATAACTAAAAACAAACTCTATATTTATAATTGATTTACATAATTATCATAAAACCTTATTTGTCTTCATAAATTAATTATTTGAATTAATCAAATCTTAATAACTTAAAGACAAACTATTTTATTGGTTTACAAAACTGTAACGATAACCTTATTTAAAAATAAAGCATTTAGAAATCAATTTGAAATTTAAAACAATTTAATCATCAAATTTAAACTTTAAAATCCTTGAAACATTTCAAACCGTTTAATTTAGGTACAAACATTTATCTCTGGAAGCTTTATTATCGTATCTTAATACTTATCCATTTCAATATAATTTGAAACTTAGTTTTTGAACATTACTTAAAAACTTTGATTTAATATTTTAAATTGAAAACACCCCTTTTGAATAAAAATTCAAAATTTTAATTAAGTTAATTTCTTTCAAAAGCAACCATCTTAAACATTTTAAATTTGAAAATAAATTCAATTAACACTTTTGAAAGTTTGATTAACATTTATTTCAAAAGAACAAGTTTTAAATTTTGTAAATTTATTTTCTTTTATAAAACTTGAGCTTTAGATTAGCACAGGAAAATGTCTCGGGTCAAACCCGAGTCGAACACTACAAAAACTCGAGCTAGCCTCGTGTCACACACTAACCTAGCTGCTTTGAGTCGACAATAGGAATTCACGAGCTCCACTTCGAGTTGACCTTCATCTTCCCCAAACTCCATTATTCCCAGTGCACAAACGTACACGCGTGCACGTGCGCGTCACAACCACCCTCCTCCGACCATCTTTCCGATCGTCGACCACTCACACAAGGCCTCGAAAACCTTACATCAACCCAAAATCCAAAATCCAAACAGCGAATCGAAATTTCGATCATTGATCTAAATCTGGAACCAAACTCGACCCACAAAACCTCTCAACGCCTTCAACCCCGTTGACCGAAATTTCCAGTACTTTTTCTAGAGCACCGCCTATCACCACACCACCATCCCTCATATCGCGGCCGCATCCGATCCATTACCCACATCGAAATTGCCTCGACAGCCAAGACGAACGAAACACAAACTTAAACCCTAGTTCGCACCAGTTCGACCACCACAACCCTCGAGAAAATCAACCAGAATTTTCTCATACTCGCCATCGCTCGTACCACCTCCAAACCAAAAATCGAACAACTTTGCCATGGACGCCCAAAACTCCAAATTCGAACAACCCCTAAATTCCCATGAATCACCAAACTAAAAATCATGATATGTATATTAAAAATCATGATTTTTAACCACTAACTCATTCATGAGATCCAAAACAGAAATTTAGTTTGTTGATTTTTAATATGCAGCAGTATTTTACTGTATTTCCTATTTTAAAAATTATTTGTAAATTCAAAATTCCAGAAACTATTTTTAGAATCTTTAATACACATTAACAAACAAATTTCATTTATACAACAATGTCTAATATTGGTTGGATTGAGAGATTTTGAATTTTCCTTAAGAAAACAAATTCAGTAAATAAACAGAGTAGATGAATTTTTACAGGCACTTGTATTCTTTGAAAATTTCACACTTCTAACATGCATACATAACAATATTCATGGTAAATATATATTCATTATCATAGCAAAATTCATCACATGCATAAAAATTCAACTACAGATATTATTAAAACTGTTTTTAAAAGAGTTTACTCACAATTTGAAAAGGCAGAGAGCAGGTTCTAAATTTTCTTCCAGGCTTTGAAATTTTATCTGGAAAATGTTTTGATTGCCTTGTTGTTGAAATCCTTGCATGTTTGTTAATTGATGATTTAAAGTGTTGAAACTTGCTGTTAAACTTCAATTTGGCTTGAAATCCCTTAGGTTGAAGCTTTGATTTGTTACATTATTGTTTTCCAGATTTGAAAATGGGTTACAAGATTTAGAAAAATTTGAAATGGTTGAAAAGTTTTTTACAAGATTTTGGTTTGAAATTCTTTTTGCTTCGGCTGAAAATAGGAAAAAGTATTTGAAGAAGAATGTATGCTTTTATGAACTAAATTATGAAAAATCAAAGAAAATAAAAATTTAAGAAATGACACTTGTTTTTAAAACTTACATTTGTCACTTATATCTCTTAATTGCCTTACATATGTTACATAGATGTCTTAAGATATCAACACATGTCCTTAAGTATTTTTAAATAAATTTTTATTTAATTCAAATGTTAATATAAAGCTTACATACTTAATTTACTTAATTAATAAACACTTATATATGTATATATAAATTTACTTTTTAAAGAAAATATTATAAAACTAATTATATTACAAATAAATTCTTATACATGTATTTTAAAATCTAAAACATTTATCTTTATCGTTTAAGAGATATAAATTAAAATTCCAAATATCCTTTGAAAAGTATTATATTAAATTATACTCTTTAAATTACAATTTATATATATATATTAAAATTTTGAAAGTTCTTTTATCAAATTCAAACCAAATTTCACTATATACAAATATGCATACATTTCAAGTAGAAAATAATTTTAACATAAATTTTGAGAATTATTATGTTAAATTTCAAAACAACTTCAAACTATAACGTATACTTACATATACATTACAATTTGAAATCTTTTGTTTAAAACAAAAGATCTTCTTATTCGTAATATATATATCAAATATATATATATATATATATTATTAATAGAATATAATTTTATTAGCTTTGAAAGATAAATCTTATCAATTTTAAATTGTTAGAAAGATATTGATCAATATTGCCAGATTAAATATTTATTAATCTTTAAAAGATTAAATTTATCAATTTAAATTAAAATTATAAAGAAAAATATAAATCAATTTAATTATTAATATAGATTATTAAACTGATATTGCCTAAAATTCTTGGTCGTTACAACATTTGTGTCTATTTGTGGTATATTTATATTAGGAATTTGAATATCCACCAACCATGCATAACCGTTAGGAATTTTAAATGAGATTAGTAGTATTCCAATTTTATTTAAAAAAAATGAATTCAAGTATCTTCTAACCATGCATAACCGTGAGGACTTTTAAATGGGATTAGAATCAACTTGTTTATTTAAAAAAATCAATTTTGACATGCGTTCCATACATGCATAACCGTGAGGACTTTTAAATGAGCATGGAAGCACATAACAAATTACAAGTAATTTACCCATGTATAACCGTGAGGACTTTTAAATGAGAGTGAATACTTTGGATTTTATTTCATTTTATTATTATCATTATTATTTAATTTATTTTTATTAAAAAATATAAAATGAAAAATGAATGATTCCTGTTTAAAGTACCACATATCGACAAACTATATTGAATTTTGATGAGTTATGGTCGTTAGAAATATGATAGAAATAGAGCTGGTCATGGAATTTTTACCAACAAAAAGTTTTATAACCCTTGTTTAAATTTCTAAAGAAATTTACTAATTATATCGTCTCGAGTCATAATATATGACAAATATCAACACTCATCACTTTTTCAATAACTATTTGTCTTTTTTGATAATTAGTAGGGAGAAAAAAATGTTAAATATTTAGAAAATCAAATTTCTAAAACACCTAAGCTGAGACGTAGTTTACAAAAACTATTTTCTGGTAGGGGTTTTGTAAAAATGTCTGCCAATTGAGAATCAGTTGAAATGAAATTTATGCAGATATTTTCCTTGGAAATATGATCTCTAATAAAATGATGTCTAACATCTATATATTTTGTTCTTGAGCGATGTACAGGATTATTTGTGAGATCAATTGCGCTTTTGCTATACACGTTTAAAATTTAGACCATAGTCTTGTAAGGTTTGTATCATCCATAAGATTTGAGCAGAGCAACCACTCAGAGCAATATACTCTTCCTCCGTGGTGGATAACGCAATACAATTCTATTTTCTACTTGACCATGCAATAATGAATGTCCTAACATAAAGCATGCACCACTAGTACTTTTTCTATCAACTAGACTTCCAGCATAGTCCGCATCTGAAAATCCTTTTAATTCAAAATTATCATTTGGTGGATACCAAAGACCAAATCGTGGGGTGTGCAACAAATATTTTATAATTATTTTAATGGCTTTTAAATGAGATTCTTTTGGGTTAGATTGAATCGTGCACACAAGCAGACATAAAACATGATGTCAGGTCTAGAAGCGGTAAGATAAATGAGTGATCCAATCATACCTCTATATTGCTTTTGATCAATTGCCTTACCTTTTTCATCATTGTCAAGTTTAATTGTTGTGCTCATGGGGGTTCTAGCTGGTTTAGCATCTTTTAATCCAAATTTGTTGACAAGTTCCCTAATATATTTTGTTTTGAGAAATGAATATACCTTTATCGCTTTGTTTGACTTGAAATCCTAAAAAGAATTTTAACTCTCCAACCAAGCTCATCTCAAAGTTTTCTTGCATGACTTTTTCAAGTTTCTCATGCAACAGAAATAGTATGGTGTCTACGCAGTCCTTTTTGAACCCATTTTCAAGAAGATAAGTACTGAGGCGTTCATACCAAGCTCTAGGAGCTTGTTTTAATCCATATAATGCCTTTTTAAGCTTATATACATGGTTAGGGTATTCATGACTTTCAAAACCTTCCGGTCGTTCAACAAATACATATTCTTTAAAAATTCCGTTAAGAAAGGCACTTTTAATATCCATTTCTCTTAACTTAAATCCTTTGTAGCAAGCAAAAGCTAACAATATCCTAATTGATTATAGTCTAGCTACTAGTGCAAAAGTTTTATCAAAGTCAACTCCTTCAATTTGATTATATCCTTTAGCGACTAATCTAGCTTTATTTCTAATCACATTTCCAGATTCATCATATTTATTTTTGAAAATCCATTTTGTTCCTACGAATGGATAATCCTTAGGTCTAGGTGCTAGACTCCAAACATCATTTCGCTCAAATTGATTTAGCTCTTCTTGCATAGCCATAAACCAATTTTCATCATTAAAAGTTGTATCTATGTCTTTGGGTTCTATTTCTAAAATAAATCCACTATATAGACACAGATCACGCAAATTTCTAAAGGAGGAACGAGTTTGAACACCTGTGATAGGAATTCCTATTATCAATTCTAGAGGATGATCTGCTTTGAATTTCAATCTATCTGGATCTAGATTCCTTTGGACTTCTTTTGTTGTTGCAGTTTCTTTTGGTCTTTCATTCTCATCTTTTTCATTCTCCTCTTCAACATTGCTTTTGACCATTTCCTATTCATTAATGCCTTCATCATACTTCACATTGATTGAATCCACAATTGTTTTATTCCTTTTGTTGTACACTCTATAAACTTTGCTTCTAGAAGAGTATCCCACGAATATGCCTTCATCGACTTTTGCTTCGAATTTTCCTAATTGATCACTTGCATTGAGAATATAGCACGGACACCCAAATACTTTGAAGTAGGAAATGTTTGGTTTATTTTTGAACCATATCTCATAGGGTGTTTTGTTAAGAATCGGTCTAATCATAACTCTATTCATTACATAACAAGCTGTATTTACTGCTTTTGCCCAAAAATGCAAAGGTAACTTATACTCATTTATCATAGACCTAGCCAACTCTTGCAATGTTCGATTCTTTCTTTCAACTACACCATTTTGTTGTGGAGTATGTGGTATAGAAAATTCTTGTTTAAAACCATTTTCATTGCAAAAGTTTTCAAATTCATAATTTTCAAATTCTCCACCATGATCACTTCTTAACAAAACAATAGGAACTCCCTTTTCATTTTGAACTAATTTTGTGAATTTTGTGAAGTATGAAAAAATTTATGATTTTTTAGCCAAGAAATATACCCATGTATATCTTGAGCAATCATCAACAAACATAAAGCAATATTTCTTACCACCTAAGCTAGCAATGTGATCGTGTAACATCCTGAAATTTTTGAATATAAAAAAATGGTAATGTATTTGAACTTTTGGAACTTAAATTGAGAATTTCAAGAAAAATAAATGTTTTTAATGTTAATATTATAAAGATGCATAGGATTTAAATTAACATAGATAGTTAAGTTTAAATAAATAGATAAAAATAATGATAATTAAATAAAAGAACATATTTAAAGTTGTTTTAAAACAATAAAAATAAAATGTGTTGTAAACAAATATGTAGACCTAAGGAAAATACAAAACTAAAACAAGACTCTTCCATATAACAAAGTAAAGTAAGGTAAATTTGCATAAATATATATATATATATATATATATATATATATATATATAATAAACAAAACAGTATGCTGTAACATACAAGTGTGCAGGGAAGCATTACAAACATGCTTCATTTAATGCCCTTACTTTAGCAACCTCAAGCAAGACATCAACTATGAATCCATGCTTCATTAAATGCATTTACTGTATTGCATAAATAAAGATCACATCAACCTGTATTTAGCAACAATGCAAAATAATGTTTCTAGTACTATATTAAACTGTACACAATTTCCTCTATAAACAAGAACATTTGTTTCAGTTATTTCGTTCAACAACTTAGCAAAGAACACAAAATAAACTTAGAAAAATATATACAAGTTCAAAAACAACTTGCTGAAGAAAGAAAAGAAAACAAAAAAGAAAAAAAAGCAAACCAGAGAGGGAGATTTGGAACTGCAGCTTCAAAGCTAATATAGTCTCTGCTTATTAATATATTCAGGTGAGTAAACAAATTTACTTCAGGATTTAAATAGATTGTGGGGATGATCTATATTGTGTTGCTTATAAATTTCTTTCAGTTTTATTCTACATATATATATATATATATATATATATATATATATCAAACTGTCTGAAACTCTCCTTTTCTTCTCTGATTGAATCACAGGGTTGTATTACACAAGAAAACATTTTAAATCCTTATCATCTGATTTGAATTAGCCTTTGATTTCAAAACTAAGTAGCAGTGCTTATGTATGAATCATAAATAAAACAGTTTCATGGAGCAGGAGTATATGCAGTATGAAAACTTATTTTTTTCAGAGGAAATCTTAAATTTTGATAAAATTCGAGTATCACAATTTTGAGATTGGATTATATATTATGAATCTACATTAGAAGATAGGAATTTTAAGCCGTGTTTGATAATTTTTAAGCATGTGATTCAAGAGCAGATCGGTGATGAATGGAAATGGGATTATGGTCAAAATCAGGTGGTCGGAGGTACAGGGGAGGCCGGAGTTACTCGAGAAGGTAGAGGAGCTTACGGGGTATCGGAGAAAAACATTGGGGTGGTCGGAAGGTCGACGTGGCGGCGGAGGCAAGTGATTTCTTCCCAGAACCCTAGTTTTGTTCATAGCTTTTGATTTGATTCGTTTTCCCTCTGTGGTTGTTCGAGTGGCACATGGCCTGGGGGAATGATGACTGGGTGGGTGACGAGTCATTGGCCGGAGTTAGGAACTTTCAGGTGGTCGAGGTGTCGAGTTCAAGGCGGAGTTTGGCGACTGGGTTGGTTTTGGTTGGTGGTGAGAGAGCTCGATTTCGATTCGCTTTCAGATTCGAATATTTGTGAAGTTGGAAGGCTCGTGGGGATCGACTGCGATGTACGGGGGGTCTCGGTGATGGTCAGCGACCATCCAAACGCCTGGACACGTGCACGCGATGACCTTCGTATCAGCAATGTGTGTGAGTTGGGGGAGACGTAGTTTTCTCGGGTTCGAATCGGGGTAGCCTATGGGTTTACTCGAAGAAACTGGGAAATGGTGAAAACCCGAAGTCAAACGCGTGAATATTTGCTTTTGGCTCGGGGACGTTGTTAAGAAGGTTTGGGGTTTGCTAAGCCTATTGCCAGGCTTCAGGAAACAGACTGTAATTAAAACCTGGTTTTGGGAATAAGCTTGTTTTGAATTTAATTTGTTTTAAAATAACATAGAAGTGATATGTGAATTAAGTAATTTTTTTTGAACTAAATTTAAGTGGACCTGAAACCGTTTCAGGTTTCTAAAAAAAAAAAAAAAAAATATGTGAAAATAGAAGCAAGATTTAATAACAGGTATTTTAAACAAAGTTAAAGTTGAATTCAAATGTTTTTTTTATCCTAAATTTAAAATGAAAATTTAAAAATATAAAACCAGATTTAAACTAAGTTTAAAAATTAAAGGGATCATAGATTCAAGTTTACTTGAAGGTGGAATTTAAATAAGTTTTATAAATTTAAATGTTAAGACAAATTTAAATAAAGTATGTTTAAACATGATTTGGTTTCAAATAAAGGATTAAACTTACTTTATATAGATTCTTTTATAAAAAAAAAAAGATTTCTTAACATTGAATGAGAAGTAAATAAATTTGTTTAACAAAATAAAAATAAAAATTATAAGTTAAATAATTGAATTAAGATAATTTAAGTTAATTAATGATTAAGCTTGTTGTAGTAGAAATGAATTTCTGAATAATAAGATTTCTAAATGTTAAATTTGATAAATCACAAATTATTTTGGAAAACAACTATGGATGATTAAATTAATTTATTAAATCCCATTCACTTTGATTTGTAAACAATTAACTATTGCTATGCACTAGATTGATATTTCTGTTGTGACTGTGATACGGTGTGTTGCACTGTGACTATGATTTGTTCTGTATTGATGTGAAAACCTTTATGCCGTAAAACGACATTTAAACTTCGATGCGACAGGGAATCGGATTCTATTAAGTACCCGAAACCCACATCGACCCTAAATATGAATCTTTGTAATTGACATATTCATGTGTTTTAAAAATACTACGCTCACTATTCGGGTTAACCGGGAAAGAACTTTGGGGTCGTATAACCCATTCCGAATATGTGATACGTCGTTATGAATTGCATTTGAAGACCGGTGTTGAAGACCGGATATTTTTGAAAGCGAAAGGACAACTCGTCGAATGTCTTTGCATCGACTGGTCCCCGGTATAGAGACTCCATATGTGATGGGAAGTCCGAACGTGATTAGTGAATATTCGGATTGCAAGGACTTCTTTGTAAGTGCCTTCGGTTCTGTTCGAGCCCGGAACAGACTTGTATGGATAGTATGTCTGACATTACAAATTGAGAAATAAAGCTGATTTCTTTCAAATATATTTCTGTTGGTGGCCAAGAATTTATTCTCTTAGCTTAACACCCTTCTCTGAGACGTACGAGCTCAAAGGTTGTATAGTTGAAGGTTATCAGCGATGTATTCCCAATTTGGTAATGTGACATGCTGAGTGTTGCTGTGAAATGATCATTGTGTTGATCATTTGTGATAGGATCATTTGTTTGATCGTTTATCTTTGTGATCATTTCTATGATCATTTGTTGACCCAAAGCACAGCTTTTGTATAAAGCGTGGCTTTGTGGACGAGACTTCGTCGAGCCTCACACCCCGAAATGGTCAAAACAGGAAGAATGCGGCAAGGTTATGAGGGGTAGCTCCCTTTAGGGTATGTGCATTTCCTTCTGGAAAGGGTGGTATCATGGTATGGAGCCCAGATACTTACTCATGTTGATACACTATATCTATTACTGTGTGGTGTTGTTGGTTGTCGAGCACTCGAATAAAGGTCCAATGGGACCGGGGGATGACATATTCGTGTAGTAGTTACCTAGTGATAAAGGTAACCCGGCCTTGTGTTGGCAGAGAACTGGTTAAGTTCTCGGGACGTCCCGCCAGAGGCGTTTCCATGTGGCAATGGGAAGTTCCTTGGCCCGACCATTTGTTGGAAATCCAAAGAAACAATACGAGCCCTGTACGGTTTTAGTTGTAGAACCTACCATGCAGCGTGGCGGTAACCTACCACAAAACATGGTAGCTATAGTAGGCATACGATAATGGTCGTATGTTGGCTAAGATTAATAGTCTATTTTCGAAATGATTTATTTCACTATGCACTAGTATAATATCAAAGAATTCTTTTCTCGTACCAAGCATATTTAACTATCATAAGAAGAAATCTCCTCCAATTCTGCGTTTGCATTGTGTGTGTGGCGGGAGGTCTTATGGTAGTTCCATTTTTAAAAGCATTCCGAAAATTCTTTTATAAATCTTGTTTTATTTAAATGCAACGGTTTTGTTTACTCATACCAGTCCCATGACTGATCCGGAGTTTATTGTTTTCTTTCCTAAACTCTGGGTGCCCACTATTTCCACACGGGCAGCCTAGTAGCAGGTTTAGGTTATTTTGGAGTAGCAGTATTTTGGAGCTCTTATCTTGAAGATATCTTAGGAGCTTTTGGAGATTTCAGGTGTTAGCTTTTGGGAGTTCGTTATCACCTCTCTCACTTGAGAACTTTTGGATATATGATCACTGTTATATTATCATGATGTTGTATTTAGAGATTATGGAGTATGTATTATATACTCTGTTGTAGTATGGATATTATGTTGATGTTGTAACAGTGATGTTATTCATGATATTGATTCTGTTCCGCTGTTTTATATTCATCTAATTGTTGTTATAAGCTCCAACGATGCGAACTTGATGTCGTTTATCGGACATCGAGTTTGGGTCGTCACAAATGGTATCAGAGCTATTGGTTGAGTAAGGACTTTAGCTATGGAGTATAACACATTAGATGGCTCATTAGAGATAGGGTGAAGTATACCCTAGAATGAGTATAACCAAGACTGAAACTTTGAAATTTCTTAGTCTATTTCTTTTTACTGCTGATAATCCTTAAGATATTTCGTCTGTATATCTAAATCAATTTTCTTACTAATCTCAGATAGTGAAAATGAGTGGACGCAGAGGAAGAACTAGGGGTCAAGGCAATGCTGCAGCACCCAATCAAATTCCCGCAGCCGCAGAAGCAGTAATAGAAATTCAGCAGCAGCCGGACTTGGCTGAATTATATAAGAAGTTCGAAAAGCTTGGTGGCAAACCGTTCACCGGCAAGGAGTCAATTATTGAGGCTCAATCTTGGGTAAGATCGTGTGAAAAGATTTTTAAAGGGTTAAAACATCAGGATGAGCAGAAAAGACTTATAGCTTCATGGCAACTCTAAGGAGAAGCTTCAGCTTGGTGGGAAACCATCATTGTAGATGAACCCGAGGAAGAATTTACTTGGGATCGTTTCAAGGAAGTGTTTGAGAAACGTTACATGCCATCGGCGGGGGTTTCCAGAATGTATCAGGAATTTCTGGATTTGAAACAAGGAAGTTTGTCGTTTGAAGAATACTTGAATAAATTCAGCGAACTATCTCGGTTTGGCCCGGAATTGCTAAATACACCTCTGAAGAAAAACGAAAGGTTTATCCATGGTATGAACCAGAAATATCATGGAAGAATGACGGGTCATGTTAAAGAATCTTTCTCAGATTTAGTAGATATGGGTTACAGATACGCTACTCTTGATATACAAGAAGCAACTGCGGAGAAAGGTAATTCAGGTAGTCAGAATTATAAAAAGCGGAAATTCGGAGGCAAGAAACCTTGGCAAGGCAACGAGAAGAAGAGAAGCATTCAGGGAAGCGCGGCAGAAAATGTTACTTGTTATAATTGCTTGGAGAAGGGCCACTATTCGAGCAGATGTACGAAGCCTAAGAAACAAGTCATTCAATCCACTCAAGCAAAACCTAGGAAGTGCTATTACTGTCAGAAAGAGGGGCATGAAGTTAAAGACTGTCCAGCCATGAAACAAGCTCAAACAGCAAAGGTATACGCAGTCAAGGACCAACCTGCAACTTCCAAAGCAGAAAAAGGAAAAGAAGTTCTGGAAGGTAATCTTATCATTTATGATAGAATTGTTAGAGTTCTATTTGATACAGGCGCTACACATAGTTTTATCTCTCAGCAAGCCATTAAAGAATTAAATCTTGAACCTGATTTTGTTGATGAGCCTATATGCGTAAGGAATCCAGTTGGAGGGCCTGCGAATCTTTGTCTTCGATGTAGAGACGTTCCTATCTCATATTCTCATTATCAATTCCCCGTTGGTCTCTTCGTCCTTGATTTTAGCGAGTTTGAAGTCTTACTCGGAATGGATTGGCTAACAAAATATGAAGCCAGATTGGATTGCAGCAATCGATTGATTTCGATTAAAACCGAATTTGGGAATTTCATCGAAATTTCTTGTGAGGACCCTAGTCCTAAAAGGGAAGGGTTGATGTATAATTTGGGTTATCCTGAACCCAGTTTGGAGTCTATACCAATTGTTAGAGATTTTCCTGACGTATTCGAAGAAGTGAAATCTTTACCTCCTCACCGAGAAATAGAATTTAGAATTGACCTTATACCTAATGCTCGTCCTGTTGTTCACGCAAATCGCAGGATGGCACCCAGGGAAAAGATTGAATTGGTTCATCAAACTGATGAGCTACGAGCAAAAGGATTAATTCGACCCAGTGTTTCTGAATGGGGCTCAGCCGTCGTATTTGTTGCTAAATCAGACGGATCTTTGAGATTGTGTGTAGATTACCGCGATCTAAATAAGCAAACTCTTAAGAATAAATTCCCTCTACCAAGGATTGACGATCTATTTGATCAATTGCACGGCGCTCGTTTCTTTTCAAAAATGGATCTAGCCCAAGGATTCCATCAATTACGAATCGCCGAAGATTGTGTACATATGACTGCTTTCAGAGGTCCTAATATGTTCTATGAATGGTTAGTTATGCCTTTCGGGCTAACCAATGCTCCAGCATACTTCGTGGATCTTATGACTCGTGTGTTTCGGGAAGTTCTGAATAAATTTGTTCTTGTATTTATCGATGATATCCTAATCTACTCCAAAACCAAGGAAGAACATGCTGAACATCTCAGAATGGTTTTGGAAATCTTGAGAAGGAATATCTTATTTGCAAAATTTTCCAAATGCCACTTTTGGGTCAGAGAAGTCAAATTCCTTGGCCATATTGTTAATGAAGGAGGAATTTCGGTAGATCCTAGCAAAATTTCCGCTATTCTTGATTGGAAACAACCCACTACTCCAAGAGAAGTTCGAAGCTTTTTGGGTTTAGCAGGCTATTACCGGAAATTCGTTCAAGATTTTTCTAAGTTGGCTAGTCCGCTGACTAAGCTAACAATGAAAAATGCAAAGTTTATTTGGGCTCCAGAATGTGAAGAAGTGTTTCAAGAGTTGAAAACGAGATTGACCACTGCCCCTGTTCTCACTATTGTTAACGGGAACCAAGGTTTGGCTGTCTATATTGATGCATGTGGTGAAGGGGTAGGTGCAGTATTAATGCAAAATGGAAAGGTAATTGCCTACGCGAGTAGACAATTACGTCCACACGAGAAGAACTACCCAACACATGATTTAGAACTTTTGGCTGTTGTTTTCGCTTTGAAAATATGGCGACACTATCTTCTGGGTAAGAATCTTTTCAGCTTTCTTAATAATTTGCGAAATTAACTAAAAAAATATACTAAATAAACTCTCTTTGTTTTAGGTGAAAAATTCGAATTATTCACCGATCATAAAAACTTGAAATATCTCTTCACCCAGAAGGATTTAAATTTGCGACAACAACGTTGGTTGGAATTTCTGGCATCTTATGACTTAGATATCCAATATACGCCGGGAAAAGCCAATGTAGTAGCCGATGCTTTAAGTAGAAGACATGCTGTTCTTGCATATCTTGTTATCACTCCTACTCTCCTTGAGAAGATCGTGAGCAAACAAACCGAAGACAAGTTTCTTCGAGAAATGCGTAGAAGAATAGATCGGGGAGAGGATACTACTTTTGAGATAGATGATAGAGAAGTTATAAGGATGAAGGGCAGAATTTGTGTCCCTGACATTCCAGAACTGAAACGTGAAGTATTGGATGAATGCCACAAGTCAAAATTCAACATCCATCCAGGAGTCAACAAAATGTATCGTGATGTTAAAAGGACATTCTGGTGGAAAACGATGAAGAGAGACATATCTATTTATGTGAGTCGCTGTGCTACTTGTCAGCAAATCAAGAGCGACCAAAAGAAAGTGGCCGGTTTACTTCAACCTTTGGAAATACCGAAATGGAAGTGGGATCAGGTATCGATGGATTTCATCGACGGATTGCCTCGTACCAAGAAGGGAAATGAAGCGATTTGGGTTATTGTGAACCGTCTAACCAAAAATGCTCATTTCATTCCAGTTAAATCTACTCGGACTGCAGCTAACTTGGCAGGTATTTATATAAAGGAAATTGTTCGCCTCCATGGTATTCCCAGCAGTATAGTGAGTGATCGTGATCCGATCTTCACTAGTAGATTTTGGGAAGCATTCCAAGACGCTTTGGGAACGAAATTAAATTTCAGTACTGCTTATCACCCACAATCTGATGGACAGACTGAAAGGGTCAACCGAATTTTAGAAGACCTATTGCGTGCTTGTGTTCATGATTTTGGTGGTTCTTGGGAGGACCATTTGCATCTGGTTGAATTCTCATATAATAACAGCTATCAGGCCAGTATAGAAATGGCTCCTTTCGAAGCTTTATATGGTCGTCCATGTCGATCACCTACATGCTGGATTGAATCAGGTGACAGACTTGTTCTTGGACCGGATATGATAAAGGAAGCCACTGAGAAGGTAGACTTTATTCGAAAGAAGTTATTAACCGCCCAAAGCCGTCAAAAGAGCTATTATGACCGACGAAGGAGAAATTTGGAATTTCAAGTTGGAGATTCTGTATTTTTGAAAGTATCTCCGATGCGGGGTGTATTGAGATTCGGAAAAACTGGAAAGTTAGCACCGCGTTATATTGGTCCTTTTCCTATTCTAGAAAGGATCGGGCCTCTAGCATATCGAGTGAAATTACCCAACTGGTTGTCTGGTGTACATGATGTGTTCCACATTTCTAATCTTCGGAAATATATGCACGATCCAGATGATATTATTGAAGAAGCTGCTCAGCAGGATCTTGAAATTACTCCTAACTTGGCAGTTAGAAGGGAACCAATAAAAATTGTAGATCGTGATGAGAAGCGATTAAGAAACAAGATTGTGAAGCTGGTCAAAGTTAAATGGAGTGGTGATCCAAAGGACTGTACTTGGGAAAATGAGGATAATATGAAGAAATCATATCCCAAATGCAGAATAGATATCTCGGCTTAAATTGTAAGTCATTTCTTTATATTTCCTAAATTCATATATGCTTTGTTTGCGTTTCTCTCTCTTTCAATTTCGAGGACGAAATTTTCTTAAGGAGGGGATATTGTAACATCCTGAAATTTTTGAATATAAAAAAATGGTAATGTATTTGAACTTTTGGAACTTAAATTGAGAATTTCAAGAAAAATAAATGTTGTTAATGTTAATATTATAAAGATGCATAGGATTTAAATTAACATAGATAGTTAAGTTTAAATAAATAGATAAAAATAATGATAATTAAATAAAAGAACATATTTAAAGTTGTTTTAAAACAATAAAAATAAAATGTGCTGTAAACAAATATGTAGACCTAAGGAAAATACAAAACTAAAACAAGACTCTTCCATATAACAAAGTAAAGTAAGGTAAATTTGCATAAAAATAAAAAAAATATAATAAACAAAACAGTATGCTGTAACATACAAGTGTGCAGGGAAGCATTACAAACATGCTTCATTTAATGCCCTTACTTTAGCAACCTCAAGCAAGACATCAACTATGAATCCATGCTTCATTAAATGCATTTACTGTCTTGCATAAATAAAGATCACATCAACCTGTATTTAGCAACAATGCAAAATAATGTTTCAAGTACTATATTAAACTGTACACAATTCCCTCTATAAACAAGAACATTTGTTTCAGTTATTTCGTTCAACAACTTAGCAAAGAACACAAAATAAACTTAGAAAAATATATACAAGTTCAAAAACAACTTGCTGAAGAAAGAAAAGAAAACAAAAAAGAAAAAAAAGCAAACCAGAGAGGGAGATTTGGAACTGCAGCTTCAAAGCTAATATAGTCTCTGCTTATTAATATATTCAGGTGAGTAAACAAATTTACTTCAGGATTTAAATAGATTGTGGGGATGATCTTTTATTGTGTTGCTTATAAATTTCTTTCAGTTTTATTCTATATATATATATATATATATATATATATATATCAAACTGTCTGAAACTCTCCTTTTCTTCTCTGATTGAATCACAGGGTTGTATTACACAAGAAAACATTTTAAATCCTTATCATCTGATTTGAATTATCCTTTGATTTCAAAACTAAGTAGCAGTGCTTATGTATGAATCATAAATAAAACAGTTTCATGGAGCAGGAGTATATGCAGTATGAAAATTTATTTTTTTCAGAGGAAATCTTAAATTTTGATAAAATTCGAGTATCACAATTTTGAGATTGGATTATATATTATGAATCTACATTAGAAGATAGGAATTTTAAGCCGTGTTTGATAATTTTTAAGCATGTGATTCAAGAGCAGATCGGTGATGAATGGAAATGGGATTATGGTCAAAATCAGGTGGTCGGAGGTACAGGGGAGGCCGGAGTTACTCGAGAAGGTAGAGGAGCTTACGGGGTATCGGAGAAAAATATTGGGGTGGTCGGAAGGTCGACGTGGCGGCGGCGGCAAGTGATTTCTTCCCAGAACCCTAGTTTTGTTCATAGCTTTTGATTTGATTCGTTTTCCCTCTGTGGTTGTTCGAGTGGCACATGGCCTGGGGGAATGATGACTGGGTGGGTGACGAGTCATTGGCCGGAGTTAGGAACTTTCAGGTGGTCGAGGTGTCGAGTTCAAGGCGGAGTTTGGCGACTGGGTTGGTTTCGGTTGGTGGTGAGAGAGCTCGATTTCGATTCGCATTCAGATTCGAATATTTGTGAAGTTGGAAGGCTCGTGGGGATCGACCGCGATGTACGGGGGGTCTCGGTGATGGTCAGCGACCATCCAAACGCCTGGACACGTGCACGCGATGACCTTCGTATCAGCAACGTGTGAGTTGGGGGAGACGTAGTTTTCTCGGGTTCGAATCGGGGTAGCCTATGGGTTTACTCGAAGAAACTGGGAAATGGTGAAAACCCGAAGTCAAACGCATGAATATTTGCTTTTGGCTCGGGGACGTTGTTAAGAAGGTTTGGGGTTTGCTAAGCCTATTGCCAGGCTTCAGGAAACAGACTGTAACTAAAACCTGGTTTTGGGAATAAGCTTGTTTTGAATTTAATTTGTTTTAAAATAACATAGAAGTGATATGTGAATTAAGTATTTTTTTTTGAACTAAATTTAAGTGGACCTGAAACCGTTTCAGGTTTCTAAAAAAAAAAAAAAAAAAATATGTGAAAATAGAAGCAAGATTTAATAACAGGTATTTTAAACAAAGTTAAAGTTGAATTCAAATGTTTTTTTTATCCTAAATTTAAAATGAAAATTTAAAAATATAAAACCAGATTTAAACTAAGTTTAAAAATTAAAGGGATCATAGATTCAAGTTTACTTGAAGGTGGAATTTAAATAAGTTTTATAAATTTAAATGTTAAGACAAATTTAAATAAAGTATGTTTAAACATGATTTGGTTTCAAATAAAGGATTAAACTTACTTTATATAGATTCTTTTATAAAATAAAAAAAAGATTTCTTAACATTGAATGAGAAGTAAATAAATTTGTTTAACAAAATAAAAATAAAAATTATAAGTTAAATAATTGAATTAAGATAATTTAAGTTAATTAATGATTAAGCTTGTTGTAGTAGAAATGAATTTCTGAATAATAAGATTTCTAAATGTTAAATTAGATAAATCACAAATTATTTTGGAAAACAACTATGGATGATTAAATTAATTTATTAAATCCCATTCACTTTGATTTGTAAACAATTAACTATTGCTATGCACTAGATTGATATTTCTGTTGTGACTGTGATACGGTGTGTTGCACTGTGACTATGATTTGTTCTGTATTGATGTGAAAACCTTTATGCCGTAAAACGACATTTAAACTTCGATGCGACAGGGGATCGGATTCTATTAAGTACCCGAAACCCACATCGACCCTAAATATGAATCTTTGTAATTGACATATTCATGTGTTTTAAAAATACTACGCTCACTATTCGGGTTAACCGGGAAAGAACTTTGGGGTCGTATAACCCATTCCGAATATGTGATACGTCGTTATGAATTACATTTGAAGACCGGTGTTGAAGACCGGATATTTTTGAAAGCGAAAGGACAACTCGTCGAATGTCTTTGCATCGACTGGTCCCCGGTATAGAGACTCCATATGTGATGGGAAGTCCGAACGTGATTAGTGAATATTCGGATTGCAAGGACTTCTTTGTAAGTGCCTTCGGTTCTGTTCGAGCCCGTAATAGACTTGTATGGATAGTATGTCTGACATTACAAATTGAGAAATAAAGCTGATTTCTTTCAAATATATTTCTGTTGGTGGCCAAGAATTTATTCTCTTAGCTTAACACCCTTCTCTGAGACGTACGAGCTCAGAGGTTGTATAGTTGAAGGTTATCAGCGATGTATTCCCAATTTGGTAATGTGACATGCTGAGTGTTGCTGTGAAATGATCATTGTGTTGATCATTTGTGATAGGATCATTTGTTTGATCGTTTATCTTTGTGATCATTTCTATGATCATTTGTTGACCCAAAGCACAGCTTTTGTATAAAGCGTGGCTTTGTGGACGAGACTTCATCGAGCCTCACACCCCGAAATGGTCAAAACAGGAAGAATGCGGCAAGGTTATGAGGGGTAGCTCCCTTTAGGGTATGTGCATTTCCTTCTGGAAAGGGTGGTATCATGGTATGGAGCCCAGATACTTACTCATGTTGATACACTATATCTATTACTGTGTGGTGTTGTTGGTTGTCGAGCGCTCGAATAAAGGTCCAATGGGACCGGGGGATGACATATTCGTGTAGTAGTTACCTAGTGATAAAGGTAACCCGGCCTTGTGTTGGCAGAGAACTGGTTAAGTTCTCGGGACGTCCCGCCAGAGGCGTTTCCATGTGGCAATGGGAAGTTCCTTGGCCCGACCATTTGTTGGAAATCCAAAGAAACAATACGAGCCCTGTACGGTTTTAGTTGTAGAACCTACCATGCAGCGTGGCGGTAACCTGCCACAAAACATGGTAGCTATAGTAGGCATACGATAATGGTCGTATGTTGGCTAAGATTAATAGTCTATTTTCGAAATGATTTATTTCACTATGCACTAGTATAATATCAAAGAATTCTTTTCTCGTACCAAGCATATTTAACTATCATAAGAAGAAATCTCCTCCAATTCTGCGTTTGCATTGTGTGTGTGGCGGGAGGTCTTATGGTAGTTCCATTTTTAAAAGCATTCCGAAAATTCTTTTATAAATCTTGTTTTATTTAAATGCAACTGTTTTGTTTACTCATACCAGTCCCATGACTGATCCGGAGTTTATTGTTTTCTTTCCTAAACTCTGGGTGCCCACTATTTCCACACGGGCAGCCTAGTAGCAGGTTTAGGTTATTTTGGAGTAGCAGTATTTTGGAGCTCTTATCTTGAAGATATCTTAGGAGCTTTTGGAGATTTCAGGTGTTAGCTTTTGGGAGTTCGTTATCACCTCTCTCACTTGAGAACTTTTGGATATATGATCACTGTTATATTATCATGATGTTGTATTTAGAGATTATGGAGTATGTATTATATACTCTGTTGTAGTATGGATATTATGTTGATGTTGTAACAGTGATGTTATTCATGATATTGATTCTGTTCCGCTGTTTTATATTCATCTAATTGTTGTTATAAGCTCCAACGATGCGAACTTGATGTCGTTTATCGGACATCGAGTTTGGGTCGTCATAGATCGTTAGGTCCAAACAGATCCATATGAACTAGTTCGAGAACTCTGGAAGTGCTTACGTTGTTTTAGGCATGAAATGATGATTTTTTAAGTTTTCCCAAGGTATATGCTTTACATAAATTTTCTGTTTTGAAATCACGTGATGGCAACCCTCTTACCAAATTTTTTCTTTTTAATTTGTTTAACAAATTCATGCTAGCATGCCCTAATTGTCTATTCCATAAATTTACTTCTATATCCTTAGCCACCAAACATTTTGAAAGGGTAAGATCGTCAAAAGATGGAGAATATATATTACCTTTCCTCTTATCTGAAAATAAGATTTCTTTTGATGATTTGTCAACAATTTTGCACAAGTCAGAATCAAAAATAGCATTCGTACCTTTATCACATAGCTGGCTGATTGATATAAAATTGCGGTGCAGATTTTCAACATATAGTACGCAATTCAAGGTAAATGTATTGTTACCTACTTTACCTTTACCGACAATTCTACACTTGTCATTGTTACCCATTGTGACTCTGCCACCTTTGTACTTTTCTAGGCTAAGGAACTTTGATTTATCGCCTGTCGTGTGCCTGGAACAGGCAGAATCCAAGTACCATTGCTGTTGTTCCTTAGCCTGCCACCATACCTACACGAGAAGAGAGTTTAGTGTCCTATTTGTTTTTATATGTCCATGATTATTAGTGGTAATTGATTTTGAAAAATAATTTTGTGGAGACCCAAAACTATTTATATATGTTCCTTTCGGCATCCAAATTTGTTTAACTTTGAGAGATTTTATGTTTGTGCCTTTTGGAACCCAAATTGGAATCGTTTTCATGTGTATGGGTTTGTACCAGCAATTGTTTTGATCGTGTTCGAATTTTCTACAAATTGCGCACATTGGATTTACTTGATTAATCTTATTTCTAACATTTTAGATTTATACCCAAATCCTTGTCTAACTGTATTCATAGTTGTTTTTCTAATAGCATGTTCAACGATTTCTCACTTTTTGAAAATTGATCTAAGGTCGTTGATAGTTGTTGGACTTGTGTTTTGAGAGATTCATTTTCGTTTAACAATTGTGTGCACCTTTTAATAGAATTTTCTCGTTTTGTATTTTCACTTTCTTTCAAAATTAGAATTTCATTTTCAAGTGATTTCATATTAATTTCTGATTTTTTTAGTTTCTTCTTCAAACAATGGACACATGTCACACTTAGGGCACTTATTTTGATAGTTTTTAACTAATTGTTCAAGCTGATCATTTACTTCAATCAAACTATCTCTTTGTGATTCAATTTTAGCATATTTCTCCCTAAGTCATTCAAAACACCCATTTACCTCGTGAAAATATATAAGTAATTCTGAATGAGTAAGTTTTGATACCTCACTTGGCTCGTCATCATCACTGTCCGTTATTTCACCATGAAGACACAAAATTTCCTTTTCACTCTGACTGCCAGTGCTACCACTTCCATCTTCGTCGCTTTCATCCTAAGTAGCTGCAAAACTTCTCCTTTTCAGTTTCTTTCCCTGACCGAGTCGATTTTGGGGACAATTTGGCTTGATATGATCGGGTTTATTGCATTTATGGCAAATGATTTTCTGTTCTTCTGGATTGTCTAGTGCTTTGTTTAATCTGCTCTTTACTTGTTGATTTTTGACCGGATTGTCATATTTGCAATTCCACCTTTTGAATCTTCTTATTAATATGCTAGTTATGCTTCACCACCACCACCATCATCATCATCATCTTCACTTTCATTTGTCCCTTTAAGAGCTATTGATTTTTTTCGAGTGTCTCCTCCTTCACGCTCTTCCTCGAATTTCATCTCCAGCTCGTAAGTGGTGAGGTTTTTGATGAGTTCTTCGACTTTCATTTGTTTCAAATCTTTTGATTCTTGGATGGCAGTTACTTTGGCTTTAAAACTTCATGAAAGAACTCTGAGGATTTTTCGGACTATCTCCAATTCTGTGTATGATTTTCAAGAGCCTTTGATTTGTATTTGATATTGGAAAGTCGTCCGTACATTTCTTTGACATTTTCTTCCTTTTCATTGTGAAATTCTCGTATCCGCTACTTAGCATGGCAAGACGAGATTCTTTGACTTGAGATGTTCCTTCGTGAGTCACTTCGAGTGTATGCCATATTTCCTACGCAGTTAGACAATGTGAGACACGATTAAATTCAACCTGATTTAATGAACAAATAATCGAATTCATAGCTTTGGCATTAGTAATCTGCAACTTATTTTTTAGATTTGTCCATTGATTCTTCAGTTTATTTATTTCCTGATTATTTACAATTATAGTTGGTGCTCTATACCCTGTCTCAACAATATCCCAAGCGTCAATGGTTTTCAGAAAAATTTCCATCCTATTTTTTCAGTAAGCATATTCACCATTGAACATTGGTGGTCTAACTATGGATTGACCCTCAGCAAAAGCAGTATTAAAAGAAGCCATTTTAAAAATTCAAAATTTTAAAAACAAAAATTGGTTTTTTTGAAAAACAAATTTTTTAAAAACAAAAGTTGACTTCTATTCCTAGCTCTGATACCACTTATAGGATCAATTTTACCCTAGAGGAGGGGTGAATAGGATGATACTATTAATTATAAAAATTATTACGGAAGCTTATAAAATTATTTCAACACAGATAAATCATAATTATAGCAGCACAGATAATAGCAGAATAATAAATGCAGAAATAGAACGACACAGAATTTACCCAGCTGATGTGCACGTAAATGTGCATATTTTTACCACCATATTTATTCTATTTAAATTAAATAAATGATCATATTGGGTATTTTAACTTGTTTTAACCAAAATTCATATTAATTCCGAATTTTCACATATTCATCTTCATATAAGGGCAAAATGATCATTTGTGCACGTATATTAATTTGAGAGAATTTAATTGGAAATTTCTATAATATTTTATAGGAATTTAGCTTCTCATATTAGTGGGTTCATGAAGAAACATGCATGCACAAAATGGATATAAAGGAATGAAGATGGAAATAATTCAAAGTGAAGATCATGGAGGACCCCACCTACCCACCTACCTTAATGTACAAATTAAAGGCTAATGCACATGCTTTTGGAGTTAATGGTTTCATGTACACTTAATGGGGGATTAACATATGTTAATGATTACTTGGCCTCCACACTTCCTAAGGGGCATTTTGGGCATTCCCCAAAAATATGAATTAGGTTTCATACATGTATAAATACCCATATGTTTCATGTAATCCCCCTCTCTTCTCTTAGTCTCTCTTTGGCCCCCTTCTCTTTAGTTTAGTTTAGATCAAATAAAAGAAAGCTCTCATTCTCTTTTCATGGCTACTTAGCCATTTTTATTTTATGTAATTTTCTTTTCTTTTTATGCAATGTTAATTAGTGTTTCCTCTTACTTACATGTTCATTTCCTTTCATGCTAGTAGTGTAGATTTACTTTTATGCAAGTAGAATAGTTTTCTTTTCATTTGCTTTCATTTTTATTTCTTTTTTGCTTTCATGTTGTTGCTACATTTGTTAATAAAATGACAAATATGAGAAGCTAAACACTTTCAATTTAGGGGTAATGAAGCTCTCTAATTAATGCAGCTTCAACATTTTGTTAATTCATGCTCTCTTTTTGTGCTTAATGATGATGATAGAAGTGGTTTTATTTGTTGTTTTTGCTTTGAATTTGATAGTCTATATTGTTGACACCAAATAGGCTATGCTTAAACAATCACTAACACAAATGCCTCTTCATAAATATATGATTATGGCAAAAGAAAGTGATTTGAAATTAAAATTTGAGGGTCTATGTTTCTAATCAACAGTTAATAAGTCATACTTAAAATAGATTTCATTCTCATTTTCTTTGTCAAGTTTCATGAAAGTTAGTAAGTGTTTTAAGGGGTGTGTTATAGTTTGATGGCTTATGTTGGCTAATCAATAGCTCAAATATGTCATACTTATAATAAACACATCAATTAAAACACTAATGACTATAAAAGAGAGATCATGATTTCATGTGTTGAACTACATGATCTAGAGAGTGGATTTATTCTCTAAATTGTCATTTAACTCTTATATTTGCATTTTTTTTCTTTTTGTTAGTTAGTTAATTTTCTAATTTTCTAGCTTAACATTCTCTTCAACTTTGTTTTAATTTGATTGAATAGAATTTTAAAATCATCAATTCCCTGCGGATCGACCCGTATTTGCCACGTGCTACATTCGTACACCGTGCGCTTGCGGTTATTTTTAATTTAAATCCGTTTGACGGTTTTCTAAGCCGATAGAATTTCCGTCGACGAACAAGTTTTTGGCGCCGTTGCCGGGGAATTGTTTTGATTTTAAATTTTTATTCTTCGGATTATTTTTCTTTGTTTGATTTTTGTGTGCTTTTTTATTTTGTGTGTGTTTGCATTTTCCTTGTAAAAAAATTTGTGTGTTTGTATATTTTTGTGTGTGTTGTTCTTGTTTTCTTTTCATTTTCATATTAAAAAAATAATACAAAATCACAATTCAAAAAAAAAAAAAAAACTGTTCATTGCATTTCTGTTTTCTGCTACAATTTCTGTTTTTTATTTCTCCTCTCTGTTCCTCTGTTTTGCACATCTGTGCACATACCAGTGCAGACCGCAACTACCCCAACTTCTTGCAACCACCATCTTGCTTCAACACTTCACTGTCACACCTTCACAACTCCCCTTCACCATACCATTCTATCTACTGCACACATCACCAACTTCACATTCACCGTCCACCACCCCTTCCCTGTCTGCCCAAACCACTGCACAGTGCTCAAACAACTCCAATCCTTCCCTTTGCTATCATCAATCAACCATTTGAAATCAACCACCCTCCTTCACTGCCCGAATCATCACCATCCCCATTGCCTGTTAACTCCCTGAAACAATCTTCCTCCAATCCCCACCAATCCACCAGATACATCAGTAACTACCACTTCACCGCCGACCCCCTTCAAACTGACTGTAACTCAAACTACAATCAAACATCTACAGTCGAACTTCACTGTGCCATACCTAACCAATCCCTATACATACCTCCTTATCATACACCATCTTGCTACTGCCTTCACCAATCTTCACATACAACAGTCCTCTACTGCAAACATCACAATCTCCTCCGTAAACATCATCTCATCTACTGTTAGTTTGCATTTACTGCCTTAAACATTTCAACACTCCACCTGATCATCTGCTACTTCTACCATCTGCTCAGCACACTGCTTTGGACAAACCATCCACCTGATCGAAACTTGAAACCAATTTTTCCGTTCACACTGCAAGCAACTCACTGACTTCAAACATCACACCACAACCTGAAGCCAACGTCACTGCAGAGAGCAACTAACATCAATTACTGAATGTCGAACTTCATCAACAACCACTAAATAAGCAAACAACACTACTGCCTTCACACTCGAGCCCCAATCAACTCATAGCTATACATCAACAACACCACCTCAACAACTTCCTCTGCTTCAACATCATACCCAAACTCTCAAGCAGTATAAAAAAAAGATTAAAAAAAGTCAAACACTCACAGCAACACAACCTGACGACCTCGGCAATCCTTCTACCCTGTACTTCTTGCTGATATACCCACCAAGCAGCTGCTCATCATCAACAAACAAACCAAAACCATCACCCAAAAACACATCAGACAACCACTGCGCCCTGACTACCTCAAACCATTTCTCCATCCAAAACTCAAAGTTGCTTCCTCCAACTCGCCCAAATCGATTTCGCAACCGCCTCAACAATCCTCATTCTTCCCATCAAAATCGAACAACCCCTCCACCTCTGAACGCAATTCACCTCACTGTCACCAACCCATCCTTTTTACCGCCTCGACCCACATAGTCATCTGGCACTTTCGAACGTGTGATTGGATTCGACCAGACATGACGACAGTTTGAGTGATTTTAGTTTCGAAATTTTAAAATCTCGAAGTGGGAGCAAGCAGCGATTTTTGTTATTTTGAGAATTTTGTTTGATTGAGTTTTGTTCGTTTTGAACAGAATAGTGAAGTTTTGAACAGAATTCTTTTAGGCCGGATCTTAAATTCTATTTAAACTGTTGGGTCGGCAATTTGGATTGTTATTGTCTTGAGAAGTTTGAAACAAGAATTCTCTAAAAAATTATTGTTCACTTGAAAGAAAAAAAAAAGCGAGTTTGAATTTGTTTTGTTTTCGTTTTAATTTATTTTCAATTCCATCCATATATATAAAAAAATAGTTGTATATATATCTGTGTTTAACTTCTTTTCAGGTTGCCAAAGCAGATAGGAAGAACCGCTTACTTCGCTTAGCTTGCCAAAAAAGAAAATAACTGCTTGCTTATTTATAATTTTTTTTTAATTTGTCTTGCCATTGTATATATCTATTGTTTCTGTTTGACTTGCATTGTTGGTTGTTTGCATTTGCATTTTTTTTAAAAAGAAAATCTTAAAAATTCAAAAACAAAAACAAAAATTCATTCGTAATTGCATTGTTAATACATGCTTATTTTCTGCTTTGCATTTCATCCTAGATTTTGATTAATAATAACTATAGCACTTAATTGTATATTAACAATTTGTCTTCTTTGAACAATTTAAATTCTTGGTGTCTAGGCTACGGCAGAGCAATAATCAGTTATAAATATTACGGTGATTCGTAAATATTATACTGAATTGTTTCTCTGAAGGTACTTAAACCTTCGGCTGCATTGCTACGGTGATTCGTGGTGCACCGATAAATCCTGTCCGTTACCTGGCTGAGAACTATCTTGTTTATCTAAGACAATGAGTGATTATATAATTTTGGGTTAACTTAGGATAAATCATTTGTATTTAACCCTTGCATTCATTTAGTTCCATTAGTTCATGCATATTAAAAAAACAATTTTTTTTTCAAAAGTCCAAAACTAAAAAAATTATAAATATTCCTTTTATTTTTCTTTGAAATTTTTAAACCCTTTTCCTTTGAAATTTCAAAAATCCAAAAAAAAAATTAGAAAAATAAAAATCCAAAAAAAATAATATATAAAATCTTTTCAAAAACCAAAAAAAAAATTGAAAATAAAAAAAACAAAACAAAAATCATTTTTCCATTTTGAAAAATAAATTCTACTTGTAAATATTTTTCTTTATAAAAAAAAACCAAAAAAAAAAATCTTGAAAATGTCAGAATTTCCATATTCACTTGAATTTTACAATAGTTGTGAAAATCAGTATAATCCATATGATTTCAGTCCAAATTCGTATGGATATTTTAACAACAACTATTGTGTAAATAATTCAAATTTCGAACAACAAAATTTTCAAAACAATGACCAACCTTCAACTCTTGAAAATAGCATTGAAACGATTTCATCTTTACTCGAACTTTCTACACGACAAAATCAAGACCAGCTTCGGCAAAACCCTGCCTACGTGCTACCCCCAAGGTTTCTACTAGAAATTAAGCAGTCACACGCTTACACACATAAACTCACGATACCTGCTACTGACTAACCTAACTCTACGCTCAAAACCCTGCCATAACTCAGCCACTGAGTTGCGAATTCTCAAAGTATGTCACGTAGTTTGTCCCCTAGTCACAGGACTAAAAATTACAACGGTTTAAAAGCAAAATACAAATTAAAAAATAATTAAAAACAAAAACCCAAATTTTGTAAACTAAAGCCTTTGTTAATATAACCAAGCCCAAAGTATTATCAATTAAGAAAACGCGAGCCCGTTATCTCCTTTAATATATGCTGGCCCACTTTCTTCTTTGTTTATGAAAAAACAAAGAACGGCTGCTTCGATCTCTTTCCTCTTTTGCTTTGAAATTAGGGCTTTGGCCTCGCGTTCGCTCCTGTGAGATTAGCTAGTGCTTCGGCCTTGTCTTCGCTCCTGTAAGATCGGCTAGGGCTTCGGCCTTGTGAAATTAGGGCTTCGGCTATCGAAGGACCTGATTGATTGTTGATCGGTTACAATTGAACTTCTGATTTGTGTCGGCAATCGACCGTCTCTTTACTTTACTCACGGTTCCTTCAATTTTCTTCGAGTTCGAATCAAAATTGGTATGTAATTTCTTTTTGCTTTTCTGGTTTTGCTTACTTGAAGTTGATGCTTTCCATTTGCCGATGATGTTACTTATTTATATAGGATTCGAGATCCTTGATTTTCGTTTGTATACATCTATTTGAATTCGTCTTCGGCCATTTGATTATTCTTGAACGACGGTGATTTATCTGACTTCTTCAATTCATATAATTTCGTTGCTTGATACTCACGGCTTTGAATTTGTTCGACTTCTTGGTCATTACAGCTCTGACTTTGGACTGTTCGATTCCTTCTTGTTGACTTGCAACATTTAAACTTGACTAGATCGAATTCATGATTACCACAACTTGATTTTTAGTTGAACCTGCATGCTATGTTCTTTTCACTGTTGGCATCGGCTTCTGCTGTTCCATGGTTTGTAGTTTTCCATTTTCACCATGTCATTGCAGTTGAAACTTTGAGTTGTATATTTCACTGTGCATTACACTTGTATGTTTGTAATATCTGAACACTTCAGTCAGGTCTGGTTGCTTCATATGCATTGATCTTGAGTTGTTATCATGTTGTATTTGTTTCATTTTGATTTTGGTCGAGGCTTGTTAACATTGTTGGTGCACTGACTTGAGTTGCTTTGAATATTTGTGTTATGCTCTTGTTTGGTGCACATCCTTGACCTGTTGTAGTGTTCATGCATGGTTGTTTATAGCCATTTCATTGTTGAGGCCATGTCACTGATGTTGGCTTGCATTGTCACTTGTTTTATTTGCTCTTTCTCTCCTATGTGCACTGTTCTAGCTTATAGTGTGTACCACTGCCTGTTCATGGTGTGCACTAAGTTGTGCCTTGCTTCATCACTGTTGAATTTTGAGGCATATCATATTGTATTTATGGTTCATGTCTACCAGTAGGTCTTGCTTTGTATGTTCTTTTTGCTTCCTTGAGTTTGGTTTGCTTTTGTATACTTCATGTACACATGTTGTAACATACTCGACCTGACACTTGAGTACATGTGTTTATCATAACTTTCATGTGTACATTGGAGTTTAGTCGAGGCTGCATATATGTATTGAGCTGTACATGTTTGTATACATGTGTATATACATATGTGTGTCTATATATATATATATATATATATATATATATATTTGTGCATTGTCAAGTGATGCATCGTTTGGCCATATGTATTTGATTGCAGTTTTGCCCCTGTTTAGTTTGTGTTGTACCGATTTGGTATTTGCTTCAAATTAGTTTGATTCACTTTGAACTTCATGTTGATTTTTGAAATCACACCTGAGTTGAATACAGCTTAAAGCTCGGGTTTGACCTTGTGCTGATATTGTGACACAATATTTATTGCACTTGAGTTGAACTCGGCGTTTTGGGTTTGACTTGTGCTCACCTGTCCCTGTAATTTTATTAAGTGTATATATCGATGTGCACGGCCTTGTGGCATATACAGTGATACACTGTATATGTCACAAGCTATTCGTATATGATGAATTCAAAATTAAATGATGACGAACAACCCAAATAACTGAGGCAAATATTATTTCTAAAATCCACATTTTATTTTATACTGCAAAAATATTTTATTTTCAATTTTACCACGTCAATGTATATTTCTGCAGATTGCTCAGATGCTGGCTTCACATTGGAATGAAGTTGAATACCAGTACGAGTTGAGTGAATGAGCGATATGTAGTGAGGTGCAATGTAAATGTGAATTTTAATTTAATCAAACTTGTATTGTAATTGAAATTGTATACAATGAGAGCTTGAAATTTGTACTATTCAAAAATTGTAATAAATATTTGTTTGAATAAAATTTCTGTCTGAATTCAAATTCTGTGTTATTTATTTTATTCAGCAAATATTTATTTAATCTATGAAAAATAAAATAGTACATTAACAAATACATTTAAATGAATATATATATATATATGTTTATTATCATCAAACAAAAATCATATAATCGCATATTCAACAAACGCAGCAAAATATTTTTTCACGAAATAAAGAAAAGGGAAGTTGGCCAAAGTATAGAAAGGAAATTTTTTTGGGCCGGCTATATGTTGTTTTGGGATTAAACTTTTAGGGCTTTTGTTTTATTTTTAAATTGAATTTTCTTTTTTTCGAATTCTAGTGTGTTTTTTTAGTCGTGTGACTAAGGACGAACTACGGTGGCTGAGTTGTCGTAGGGTTTTGAGCGTAGTGATAGGTTAGTCGATAGCGGGTGTCGTGAGCTTATATGTGTAAACGTTTGACTACTTAATTTCTTGTAGAAACCTTGAGGGCAGCACGTAGGCAGGGTTTTGCCGAAGCTGGGTAAATCTGTGTTGTTCTATTTTTGCTTTTATTATTCTGCTATTATTTGTGCTGCAATTAATTTATATATTTCTGCAAATAATTTTCAAAATTATTAGTATCACCATATTCACCCCCCTCTCTAGGGTGAAATCGATCCTACCGAGCTCCACCAAAGCGTGACCATAGATGCCATCCTTCCTCACGATGATGAATACGATGCCCAAACCAACGATCGAAGCTTAAATCTCAAGTTATAGCTAACCCTAGCTTCGACTCTTCACATTCGATCCCCACAATTTTCGATCGCACCCCACCATATTATACCAGGTCGAAGCCTATGTGAAAACCAGATTTAAAACTTGTTTTGGACTTTTTTGTTGAATATTTTTAGAGATAAAGATTTTTGAAGCTTTCATTCATTTTTTTTATTTTGTTTTACTATTCGTGTGCTCTATTTTTTTCAAGAAGAAGGGAGGAAGAAAAGATGTTTGAATGCTTGAATAAGTTAAGTCAAATCCTAGGTTGCAGAAGAAAAGACTGGTTTGACATATATATATATATATATATATATATATATATGAATTAAATCTTTAAAATATCTCAATTTTCGCAACTCAAAATCTCGAACCCCTATCGAGGCATGCCACTAGGCATTTATAATATTATAGCCCTATTCCAAACGCAATGGAAAAGGTTTCAAGTCCTAATTTGATCGTATAGAGAAGATAGTTTTTTGGACTCAATTATTATATTGAAATTTCGACGTTAAATTCAACGCGTTTCTATTCCGTACGACCAAACGATAACTTCAAACATTATGAAATTTGAAATTCGATAATAATACACTATTACGGATCCAATGGTACTGGTTTTATCGAAATCCGAGACTATGCCCTGGTAGGCTATTTTCACTCGCTAATTTAAACGTATTTTTAAAATCGAACAAATCACTTTTAAATTCATTTTAAAATTATACTTACTTTCATTCTTATTAATATAAATTTTATAGACCTTTAAATTATTATTTTCAAGCTTAAAACTCAAGATAATATTACTTAAGTAATTTCTAATTATTAAATTATCCAATGAATCATTATATTTGAAATTCAAGTTAATATTTAAATATTCCAATTTCAAATAATCAAAAATCCTGGACCGTTACAGAGAGAGCTATCTATAAGAATTCATAATGGAATGGTAAAATATGATTAGATATATATATAATAATTAATTTTACTATCATGAAACCAATATTATTTCTAGGATATCTAGTTGTCTTATTAATTCCTAGCATGAATGAGAAGACATGTCCTCCTACCTTTCCCATCTTGCACCAATATCATGTCCCTCTAAATCTATCCCGTAGGTTGTAATGGGAAACGGAACAACGTTTTGGTGATCGATAAATTACATATTTAGCCATACTACTAGTCTATGCAGATTTATCTCCATTTTAGTGTTATGTTTATTATTTGTGGATTTGAAATTTAATTCCATCTATGCATATAATATATCTAACCTACTCTAAGGTATAAATACATATATGCACATGTGTGTATGTGTTATGTTATACATATATAGCTGTCAATTTCCAGCACGACTCGAATATGACATGAAAATTAGCGGGTTTGGGTGACACGATAACACGGATGGGTAAATTTCGGGCCAACCCGCCATAACCCGTTTAATAAATGGGTGGGGTTCGGGTTGACCCGTGAACCCGATTTTGGCCTGCCAAATAATATGTTTTTTTCAATTTTTTGCAACTTGGGCTATTTCGGGTTGACCTATGACTTTCGTTTTGTCCATTCCTCATTTCCTCTACTTTACAGGCAGGTAGGGTTATCTTCCTTCAGTTTTCATTTTTAATTTTTATTACTTCATTCTCCTTTTTCAACAGCTCGGCCTCGGTGGCTGGTTGTCGTCCATCCACTCATGCCATAGCCCCTAATCGCTAGCGCCCGTCGTCCATCCATTCGCCTAATGCCCTAATCACTCGTGCCTGCCATCATATTCTAGTAATTGGTAAGTGGTAATTTATTTACTTTTCTTTGTTTGTTTGTTGTGACCTAACAGTTTTATAATTGTTAAGATTTTCATCTGAAAAGGTTACAAATTCGTTCCATACATTAGGCTTTGATTGAAAGAAAAGGCTACAAATTTGTCTATTATGAAACGAAAATTTAACAACTTTGTTATTGTTTGTTTGTTGTGCATACTGCTAGTTTTAGATTTCGACAATTTTTCTATTATTGAAAGAAAAGGTTACAGATTTGTTTGTTTGTTATGACCTAGCAGTTTTATAAAAGATTTTATAATTGTTCGCTCTGGCCCTGAATGAACGAAAAGGTTACAAATTCGTTATAATTGTAAATTTTTCATCTGCCTTTATGAATGGAATGAATTTAGCCAAAGAAAAAAAAATCAACAGAAAGATGCTCTACTAAATCATGATTCTACAAAATTGGTAATTATTCTACAACTTACTTATGAGAGAACCTTATCACATTTATAGAGTTGTGGTCTGAAATGGTAATATATCTTTTTTATCTTTACAGAATACTAAATGCATCATTTCTCAGTTTTTTGTCTACCATATATGGGTTTACCTAAAAAAATTAACTAAAAATAAATAATATAAATATATAAATCGAGTAAAGATAATGTTGTTCATCGTATTTTACAAGAGTACATAAAATCATCAGTCGTTTCAAAGAGTATTACTTTTTTATTGGATTGATATTCTTTTGATATCTGATAACTTGACAGATCAGAATTATTCTAATTTCTATTCAAGCTTAAAAAACACAGGGAAAAGTGACACCTATTAATTAAAACAGATAAAAATAATTCCTAATTTTTTTCTTCTAAATAGGTTAATTTGTTGCTTTGGAAAAGAATCGTTGACTTAATGCTCCAACTATGTTTTTTGTTGCTTTTTTCATTTCATTAATCATGGCAATTAAATAATATAGTAGTCAGAGTGATGGGTTTCCTTCTTCTTTAATTTTGTAGAAAAGAGATGGACCCCCAAGTAGTGAGAGTGGTGAACAAGTTGGAGATGCCAATATGGAAGCACTGGAATTAGACAACGTAGAAATAAAGGTGCAAAAGTTGTGTGTAAGAGATGTAGAAAGCTTATGAGGCATGGACTAAGTTTGAAATTATTCCCTTGCAAAATGATGGAAAGCAAAGAGCTAAGTGTATGAAATGCGGTGCTGTTTATTTTGTGATTGTACCTATGGCATTGGAAATCTAAAACGTCATATTAAAACTTGTTCCAAAAATACTGATCGTGATCTTGGTCAATTGCTTATAAGTCAGGCCAACGACTCTAATATAACAAGGTCTTCTAATTTTGATCCGGATAAGTTTAGAGAATTATTGGTAATGTCAATATTAATGCATGATTTACCATTTCAATTTGCTGAGTATGCTGGAAATAGACAATTATTTTCTTATGTTTGTGCGGATGTTAAGTTGATCTCTAGAAATACTGCTAGAGCTGATGTGATGAAAATGTACGAAAGGGAAAAATTGGGACTTAAGGACATGTTAATTTCAATTTCATGGAGAATTTGTTTGACTTCCGATTTATGGACTTTTATAGCAACTGACAGGTATACTTGTTTGACTAGTCATTTTGTCGACGATAACTGATGATAGAGTTAGGGGTATACCCTAGGGGCAATTATGTAATTTATTACATATATCTAACTCGTTGACTAATCTTGTTCGAAATAAAAGGTATTTTCTTCCTATTATATAGTTGATATAATGTGATATATTAATTAATTAACTTAATTAAACTATATTTAATAGAAAAATCCATAAATGGTATATTTCGTGATAGTAGTTACAAAGTGTTGTAACCGTGAGTAAATTTATCACAGCGAAACAAATATACCATTTTAAATGTTCCTAGTCAAGATGTATCGAGACTGGATATCGATGTATCCGTTGAGACTGATGTAACGCACTCCAAATGTTGGACTATGACTGCTGGGGGGCACCTAGGGGTTACATGCTAACAGTTATTGGATAATTATGGAATGACACACTCGATAGTTTTCTGTTGATTAATATAAATAAGGTCAAATAGAAAATATTGATGTGACTGATTTACACAGTTCTCTCGACTTGAGAATACTGTGGATCTTCAATATGAAAGCTCCACTTTGATTATAGCCAAATCATGGCATGGCTTCCATCCAGTGATGATAGTTGGGTCGAGTGGAAGTGTTGAAAGCGAGACACTATTCAAGAGAGGATTCGACTCCTCGGTTATATATGTCAGTATCACAGTCAACTCAAGTCAACTCAAAGTCAAAGTCTCTAGCCAGAGCATTTAAGTTAATAATAATTATTATTAAATCAAGGACTTTATATTTAGACTACAAAGTTGAATGTGGATGAGGTTGGAATTTTGACCATTACCAAATTCCATAAGTCCAAAGTGATATAGTTTTGACGAAGAGAATAGGTGCAAACAAATGTCACAATCGAATAACGCTTATTGAACTAAAATTGGATTTTACCGAAAATGAGTAAGCAATAAATTTAACCATAATATCACACCACCTGCAAAGTGACTTGTGAACGTTAACATTAAAATAGTTTGATGTTAATCGCTGACCAAATTTACACCCAAGATTTACACCGCCGAAATGATGAATTCTCTTAAGACCGAACGATTTAATTAGTTTATACTTGTTATAAATTAATTAAATTAATTAATATTTATGAAATATTAATTATAAAATTTAAATATGATTCGACAAATAAATAATGTTATATATATTTATAACAGTTATAAATATATCGATCGACATACAATATCGACAAACAATTAAATTAGATTTAATTGCATAGTATTTTGGCTTGAGCTTAGATGAGTTTAAGGTCCATCATTAGGGCTGCAAAATTTCGGTTTTGGAAAGGTCTAGGGGTGGCTAAAACATAGGGAATTGGCTTGGAGATAATGAGTTGAGATAAAATGAGAATGGATAAAAAGGTTTTCCTCGTTTCTCTCTAATACAACCCTATATATATATATATATATATATATATATATATAATTACTAATCTTTGTGGCAGTCATTACCTTCTACATTGTTGGTTAAAACATAGCTCTCGATCCACTCCAAAATTCTCAAATATATTTCAAATTAATATAATATTATTCGATAGTTAGAGGTCGGTGATTCCGGACTTGCAATCTGACGAATCAAGAACAGTAAAAGGATTGTAAGTCATTGCTTCAACATGGATTAAAAAGCATTGTTAAATTGATAATTTTAATACATATTATAATAATTAAATTATATTCTACGATCCTATAATGAGAAATTTCATATATGTTAAATATATTGCTACTATATGTTTAGTTAGGTAAGATTTTGTAAGTAGACGTGGTTGTCACAAATCAGTTTAGTTATGTGCATAATTTGTTTATTACAATATTTGATTTAAATATAGACAAATATTGTTTACTGTACAAAATCAATTTTTGTCATTAATAATTGTTTTATATATATATATATTTATTAATAAATTCATATTTATATATCTTTGTGTGTGTTAGTGTATATTTCTCTCTCATAGTTGCATATATGCATATATAAGACATATATATACATATATATATATATATGATTTAAATTTTTAGTACAATTATTTATATATAATATGAATTTACAAATTCGAAAATTAATTATCATACATATATTCAAAATTTTAAATTAACATTTATTGAATTTTTAATTTCTTTATTATATATAAAATAATTATTAGATTAAAAATTAAATTATATATTTTTAAAAAATATTATATCATTTTTGAAACATATAAAAAATTTAGGAAATTTTCAATAAAGTTTATTATTGTTAATAATTAATATTATTTTGGAAAAATTGCTTATGATTTATTAAAAATAATAATTTAATTGAAAAATTCTTCAAAATATTTGTATCCTTTCATTTATGATCCTAGAATTTATAAAATTTTAAAATTTTAATTTTTGATAATATATTATTTTATATTAAATAATTATTGTCCAAATCAATGTATTTGTTTTCAAAAATAATAATTCAACTTTGAAAATTCTCCAAATTTTTTCTATGCTCTATTTTATGATTCTAGATTTTATAAAATTATAAAATTTGAAATTTCATCAAAATATTATTTTACGTTAATTATTTATGGATGAAAACATTATTTTATTCATAATATATAAAAAATTAAAATACTAAAATTATTATGTTTGGAAAACTAAGTTAATTTTGAAGTATAAATTATTTTAATAATTGTTCTCTCTCTTTCTCTCTCTCTATATATACATATATTTATCTATATATAAATGTTTTATGTTCATATATTATAATATATTTATACATGTGTGTGTGTGTGTTTAATAACACATATCATGCACATATTTGAACAACATACATGACATACAAAATGAGCTAATATATCTGTTACGATGTAAATCCCAAAATCTACATATAGGCGTATTATACCTTTCACGGATTATTATGTTACACGTTCATTTACACACACACACACATATATCATATATATATATGATATATATATATATATGATATATTTATGTATAAACTAAATCAAACAAAATTAATTTCATATCTTAATATATTGGAATTTAAATAAAATAAATTATTTTATTTAAGTGAAATTTAGAAATGTTCTAATTCAGTTAGACTTCGTATGCCCAGTAAAAGATCCAATAGGGTAAAATATTTGAAATTCACCCATAACTTCCATTGCGGACCAGTCCAGTTTCAACAATGGTAGTAGAGCCCAATAGCTTGTGCGGTCTAAATTAGTCATATTAGGGCTAACTAATTAAGCTTATCCACTTAGTACGGTGTCTAGAAAGATAATGTCTAGGATTGGAATTGGGTAATCAAGTATCATGTCCTACCTGGTTACCAGCCTAGCCCGAAAGTTGAAGAGAGCTCAAAGGTTGCTCCTAATAGAAAAGGCCCAACTTAATTTGGGCCTTGGGCTAATTTTCAAAATCGTTTTGAAAATTAATGTTAAAGATTTTAAATTTAATAGTTAAATTTAAAATAAAATATGTTTATTATAAAAATCATAATAATACATAAGTTTTCAAAATGTTTGAAAGGACAATGATATTTTCAAAATGTTTGAAAATATTTATACAATAATTTCAAATTTTAAATTTATTAATAAGATTAATAAAATAAATAAATTAAATATGTTAATTAATTAATGCATATATGCATGTATTACATATATTGATGTATGTTATGTTATTTTAAAGTGCTTAAGATAACATATACGTGTACTTATACAAGATAAATTTTGAAATTAACAAATTTTAATAAAAATTGTTTAATTGAATAAACTAATTAAAGGTTAATTGATTAAATAAAACACACACACACACACATATGTATATGTATATATGATATATGTGTGTTACACTATAAAATTTATAGTATACACTATAAATGTTGTAGTAGATGTGTCCAATATAACTTTAATTAATGATATACTATACGTAAGACTATCATATAAGTAATATGAAGTATAAAATTTATATAACAGTAAAACTTATATGATATGTGTATAAACTCAATATGGAACATTAAAGAAATCCAAATAGACTTGAGAAATAAATACATATGTAAATGTATATATACCATGAATTCTGATATGTCTGACACTTGAATCGCTGAGGTAATTCATAAGAAACGTATTATTCTATAAGTCGATATCACTCAATATATATATTGAAGATTATGATTCAATATAATATTGTCCTCTACCATATATATATATATATATATATATATATATATATATATATATCAATAAATTACTTACATATTCCTTAGTTGTTGAGAAAACTCAAGCTAGGGATGTTATGCGTTGTATTATTAATATATTGAATAGATGAGGTAAGATAACTATATATACTTATTGAGCAAACTGAAGGTACATATACTATACTTAGGCAATCATGATATGGTAGGCATGTGTGAATAATCTCTTTCAATTTGTTGAGCAAACTCAAGGTCGAAATGAGATTAGAACCAGGAAAAATGGGTTAGGAGTTGTATATGGTACAACCGATAAGGAGTTATCCATTGTTTGTGGGGCTATGATTTGTTAAGCAAACTCAAGGTCAGAATAACAAAAGAAATGAGTCCTAACACCCACTAGTGAAGTTGTATGACTTCTATGCTTCATCTTAGGGTTTGAAGAAATATAAAAGACTAGTGAGAGCCTTATTAGAAAAATGAAATGGTAACGTTTAACCTCTCTAATATTGTAAGAACATATGCTATATAATGCTATACTTATCTACAATGATAAATTTGTGCATTTGATATGATTGATAAAACATTTGTCGGTTAACATATATAAACAACTAAATTGAAAGTTGACAAATAGAAATATAATATATACTTACTAATAATTCTAATCGCATGTTATATGAGTTTCTATACCCATGCAAGTGCCCAATTTCAACGAGTTGATACATTCGTAAGTTGGTCACTTATACATTCATTTGGTTTAGGCCGTGTATTGCATTTTATGGATTTTTGAACTCTAAATGCAATTCAAGACTACGGAAATTTGATCCATGTACTTTCACATATAAATGTTATATGGTGAACAGTCATAGTTTGTAGGGTACAATATTTCGATGAAGTTAGTTCATTCAGAGTAAGCTAATAAACGGTATTTTAAGATCATGCGTTCAAATTGAATGATTTCAAAAGGATCGTATTGTGTTAATGTAACACAAGACCATAAACTACGCGATACATCTAAGCACTCGATCGTTGAAATGTCATATTGATCGGTTTACATAAAGCGCAACATATTTGATGTCTTAAACATTACGAATAATTGAATGCACTTCTGTAAAAGGTTTGTATGATATTGTAGTAAGGTTTTCTTTTAAATAGTTTGACCATTTGAAAGAAAAACGAATGTGTAAAAATATACATAATTAAGATAAAGTTGGAATGAAGAGAATGAATAGTCACTTCTGCTTCATAGTGAAACACTGGAAACATGGATTATAATAATAACTGATACTTAATGTTGGAATATGAATTATGATTTTTATTCTGAAATGTATTTTCATATAGAAAATTGTTTTCTATAACATTTATTTCTTTGAGTTCAAGATATTTGATCAAAGAACTCTCCTCTGTAAACTAGTTGCAGCATATGAAATATGTAAACAATATTAACAATATTAAGTGAATTGTGGACCTCTAAATTTAGTATGCTATTATTGTAATGGCAGAAATAGTGGAAGCATGCCATATAGCACCTAAAGATTGCATCAAATTACGAAAATTGTTTCGTAAAATGTACCGAAAATTACTTATGAAATAATGTATTTTTGGTATTGACTGCAAATAGATATAACTATATTTCAATATGAGTATTATGAATATTTATTATGAAATAGAACTATATTATGGAATTTGTTTTCGTAGTAAAAATGATGCAACAAAAATACATATATATCTAATATTATTTACAGTTGTTTTGGAATTACAGACTAAGACGTAGTTTGAGAAATAATTTTACTATATGATTATGAATCATATGATACAGGTTAATTATATCTCAAATACTTAATGGCTATGCACCCATTCAGTGGGGGCATCATAAGATTTGATGAACTCTTTGAATTAATACATATTGATGTATGCGATCACAAGTCTATTAATACCAAAAGGGTTCCACATACTTTGTTATATTCATCGATGATTTATTACCAACATGAACATGAGTATTAGATAAACATGTGGTAAGTTTATGATCAAACCATAGAATATATAAAAGAAAAATAAACAAAGTAACATGCAATAGAATAACATGATTTTATTTGGTCGAATAAGTGAGTATATTGGAAAGCGTTTCAAATGTACCTAAAAATGAATATAGATTCAATCTTAAAATACTCATCCATGTGATACATAATAATGCGTTGATAAGGAGCAATCAGACTTGTTGGATAATTTACGATTAGTTATGAGTGAAGTTGAGTTGGTTTCTTTCTATAAGGTCATGTACTTAAGATTAGTATACAAGGTTGATATTATTTCATCTAAACAATAGTTTACAAAATCATACAAGATAAGGGTTTGTAAGAAATCCTAGCATATCCTAGACCAAGGAGTTGGCAGGTTGTACTAATCGAAAGATTGTACATAACAATTGTTCATGAGGGATCTTGTACGAATCTCCAAATTTTTTTGGAAAGTTCCATCATCAAATGACATATTTATGTTTTGAACATAATTTCTGTAAACTAAAATCAGTTTTATAAATAAAAAGTTTCATAAAGCATTTATGAATCTATATCCTATTTGCATTAAGAAACAATAGTTGTTTCAAGATATATCAATTTCATTGTGAAGGTATTTCTTTGAAATTTTTTTGGTAGTTAAATGGAATTGGATCTGATCCATAGATAGAACTGATTATATGAGATGAAGTGAAATTAACTAACCTAAATGAACACATAGCATTAGAATGTCTAGTAAGTATTCTCGTACATTACCCTCGGTTGTTCAATTAAACCATTAAGATTATTGACTCTGTATAGTATGATACGCAGATCTGAAGAATTCCAAGTACACTATCAAAATATGATTTTAGTAGTCGTAACCAAAGAGATGTGATCCATCAGGCGAGGTTGTGTCTTTATTGGAAAGACTAATGCGGTTGGAATTAAATAAACAATGTTGATAAGAATAATATCGCAAATTTCAATTATTGAAATTAGCATAACAGATTCGGTATTCAATATGCTCAAGTTAATTCAGATATACTCACAAAATTATCGCTCAATAAGACTTAGTGTTTGGTACTTATGTGTTGAAACAGACAATTCTAAATACTGATTTAGATTAAGCCGTTTACACATATTAACCAAAAATGCCTCGAAGTTAATGATCGATATTGGGTTTATGAGTCTTTGGATATGATCCAAGAAATGATACAAATGTATCATTTTAAAAGCATCAAGATTGAATAAGTATTTTGATAGAAATATCAAATAGTTTGATTTTCAATCAAAGTGCAGAGGAAGCGTGTGTTCATAAGAAAAAATGTTAAAAGGTACATTGATATTTCTAAACTATAAGTAAACAACATATTGTTGATATTAACAATATGCTTGTATTAAAATCAACTTTAGTTGTTTTAATACTAAACTTTGGATTGTAAATGATGTCTTTTATGGTGAGTATAAAAGATATATGGATTGTCTCAAAACGATATACAAGAGCACCCAATTAAAAGGAGAATATGTAAGTTGGATTTCTTATGCATTAGCAATATGAATTATCATACAGGTTATGTTGTGTATGGTATTGCGTTTTTTATGTATTTGATACATGGAGCAAATATAAAATCCAAATTGATATCACTAAATGGTTGTTTGAGGTGTTCCCGCGTATTTATGAAATACTAAAGAATTGTTTATAGAAACAACAAACTCGTTATAATGGAACGTTTGGACACAAACTTTTATAAGTGATATTGAGCATAACATGTCAATGATAAAATTCAAGTTAAAATCTTTAATTTGAAAATGTTTCAAAATAAAAGTGATTGTGGTCGACACAGGGAAATGTTGAGAACATTAAATTGAATAGCGCTACAATAAACCAAGGTATATAGATATAAATGCACAAATTTATAATTAGGCCAAAAGTGATTCCAAATGTTGAGAATCCAATATTATCGTTATAAGATAACAATGTCATGAAATTGGTTATGATAGAACTTAAAGCTTGCTAGAAGTCAAAAGACATACTTCGAATCGTCCCACATGATAAAGACAGTTTATCAGTGTTAGAGAGAGTTAATCGATAAAGTAGGTAATTAAAACATAATAGCATACCCATTCACTAAGGGACTGACATAATTAGTTTTGAGAAAATTGATTGGAGAAGTAGGAATCAAATTTCATAATTGACCCGAAATGCAAGTGGAAGATTGAAAGAGTTAAGTGTATGCCCTAGGGGCAATTATGTAATTTGTTACATATATCTAACTCGTTGACCAATTTTGTTCGAAATACAAGGTATTTTTTCTATTATATATATGATATAATGTGATTATATTAATTAATTAACTTAATTAAAAATATATTTAATAGAAAAATCCATAAACGATATATTTTGTGATGGTAGTTACAAAGTGTTGTAAGCATGAGTAATTTATCACAATGAAACAAATATACCATTGTGAGACCATCAGTCCTAGACCTGAAAGGGAATGCTGTCCAACCTCACCTAGTTGTTGTGAGACCATCAGTCCTAGTCCTGAAAGGGAATGCTGCTGGTAATGGTTCTAACAAACAAATTCTAGTTTGCGCCCCTTACTCAAATCCCCAGATTTGAGCTTCCATCTATTGACCACTTATTTACCCTAATCAGCATAAGCATGTCCCAGCCTCACCTAACTATTGCAAGAACATCGGTTCCTGACTGAAAGGAAATGCAGTCTGTATGGGCCTTACTTCTTCGTTTGCTTATTAACTTAATTCAAGATCTAAGTTTTAAAATAAGCCTCTTTTGTTATCTCTTCTATATTTGCTTATTAACTTAATCCAAGATCTAAATTTTAAAATAAGCATCTTCTGTTATTTCTGCTATATTTTCTTATTAATAAGATCCACGTTTTAAAATAAGCCACTTTTGCTATTTCTTTTTTTCAATTATAACTTGTGTTATAATTGTTCTTGCAGCTGTTATTCTTCTATTTTCTCTTTTTACGTATGACCACTTGTTATAATTATGCTTGCAAATATCTTAAATTTGCCTATTTCAGTCCATCTCTATTTTTATTTCAGTTTTGCTCATTTTACATCTGATTTCTGTAAAATTTAGTGTTTTTCTATTTTACTCCATATTTGTGAATTCTTCTTCTTTTTAATATTTTATTCATGTAAAAAGGAATAAAAAGAAACAAACATTTATAGGCTAAATTCCAACTTAAAACAGATGTAAATAAATTTAAATAACTGTAAATAACTATAAATAACTGAATAAAATAACTGAATAAAAATAGATGAATAAAATATACTGAAAAGAACTCTTGAAATTTACTTAAAAGTTAATAGTAAATAACTTATATAAAAACTATCTCAAAATTGTAGAAAAACTATAACTATTGAGAACCATATTTTTTTAAATTACTTAAAAATCTAAAATAATTACAAAACTTTCACCTGTGATCCTTAGCTCTAATCCTTGGCCCTTTTGGATCCACTTCTATGACGTAGAATATTTTTATCAAAAAGATTTTCTCCCTAGAAAAAATTTCTATTTAGGTTTCAGCTCAGGCATGTAGGATCGATTTCACCATAGGGGGGGTGAATAGGGTGATACTATTAATTATAAAAATTTATTGCGAAAGTATATATAAAATAATTTCAACACAGATATAACAGAATAACAGCAGCAAAGATAATAGCAGAATAATAAAAGCAGAAAATAGAACATGTAGATTAATCCAGCTTCGGCAAAACCCTGCCTACATGCTGCCACCAACGTTTCTACTAGAAATTAAGTGGTCAGACGCTTACACACGTAAAGTTGCGACATCCGCTATCGACTAACCTAACTCTACGCTCAAAACCCTGCTACAACTCAACCACTGAGTTGCAAATTCTTGAACTACACCACGGTAGTTCGTCCCTTAGTCACATGACTAGAAAATACAAACTTTTAAAAGTTAAAATACAAAATAAAAACAATTTAAGAACAAAAACCCTAATTTTAAAAATAGAAGCCCAATGACAATATAAAGCCGACCCAAAAACAAATGATAAAAATTTTCCCCTTTTTTCTTTTATTCCTTCAACTCGACTTCTTTGTAAATAATGTATGCTTCCTTTTTTCTTTCGTTCCTCTTTAAAAAACTTTAGGGTTTCTGTGATAACTGAGGCGCCGCTTGAAATTGATGTTCGAATTCAATTTCCCTCTGGTTATTTTTTCTATTGAATTGATGGCAATGATTTGCTCAGTTCTTTTGCGATTGCGGCTACTCCGAATATTGAGTTTGAATCAATGAATCTAGTGTGTAAATTACGTCATTTAAATGCGCTGTTGTTTTGCCTTGATTCGATCTCGATTCGAGTTGTTGAATTATTTTTCTCTATTTTGCTTGAACTCGAATAGATTATTGCCGATGATGTTAACCGTTTATATAAGATTCAAATTCCTAATTATTCGTTCGTCTGATATTTTGCTCTGCCGTTTGATTTAGTATGGATGTTTGTGATTTCTTCCGACTTGTTCATATTCGTATATTTCCTGTTACTTGATTCTCACGGCTTCAACTTAAGCTAGCTCGATTCCTTGGTCATCACAGCTTTGAATTTTGAACTGTTCGAACTTCCTTGATCACCACGGTTTTGATTCTGGTTTGATATTGCTGCTTTGAATTCTCTGGCATTGGATTTGATTCCGTTTTGACTTCGGCCTTGATTTTGTTTATGCGATGATATTTAAGACACCTCTGTCTTTGTTCAAAACTATACCTTGCTGTTCCATGACTTCGGCATTTAACCTGACTTTGTTCAAAACTACTGTGTCACTTGATTATGTTCTGTTCACTTCGAGTTGTCTATGTATACACACGTCTCTGGTTGTATTTCATTGTTCACTGTTTTATTGCATTGTGTAGTAAGTTGCTTGTACATGCCGAAAGTCTTGATACATTTTAGTTTATTGATCATAGTCACTTGAATTTGCACACCACCTATATGTATACATGTTGTTTCACACACATATATATGTATGATTGCTTTGGATTTCACTGTGTTTTCTCCATTGTTGCTTTGCACTTGTAGTCTTCACTTCCATACTGATGTGTTGTATGCATTTTGTCCTTGTTAGCGTATTTAGCTCGGTTGTCTTAAGCACATTTGTATGTATGATTGTCACTCTGTTTCTCTTGGGTTTCTCTTGGAATTTTATTACTTTGAACCAGTTTCATTTGATTTGGTTTCATTGTGTATGCATTCATTCTTTACTGTCATATGTGGTGTACAAGTCTGGTTCAATTTCTGTTTGTCTAGTCTGGAGCATTTGTTCTGCTGGTCTCTTTTACTAGTATAGTTTTGTTGCTGTTTCAATTTTGTTTGGTTCACTTTGAACTTCATGTTGATTTTTGAAATCGCACCTGAGTTGAATCCAGCATAAGGCTCGGGTTTGACCTTGTGCTCGTGTTGTGACATTATTTGTATTGCACTTGAGTTGAACCCGTCTTTTGATTTGGGTTTGACCTTGTGCTCACCTGCCCCTGCATTTTTATCAACTGTATATCGATGAGTACGGCCTTGTGGCATGTACAGCGATACACTGTGCATGTCACATGCTGTTCGTCTATGATGAACTCAAAATAAATATGATGACGAACAACCCAAATAACTGAGGCAAATAATATTTTCAAAATACATTATTTTACACTGCAAAAAATATTTCTTTTTCAATTTTACCGCTTAGGGTTTATTTTGCAGATTGCTCAGATGCTGGATCTAATCTAGAATAGAGTTGAAGTTCAAATACGAGTGAACTAGTGAAATGTAGTGAGGTGCACATGTATGTGAAAATTGTGATGTAGTCAAATTTGTGTTGTAATTGAAAATTGTACATATATATAGTGAGAGCTCAAATTTATACTATTCAAAATTATAATAAATATTTGTTTGAATAAAATATCCATTTGAATTTAAATTCTGTGTTATTTATTTTATCCAGCAAATATTTATTTAATAAAATAGTATATTAACAAATACATTTAAATGAATATATATATGTTTATTATCATCAAACAAAAACTATATACTTGCATATTCAACAAGGCAATGAACCTAACTGGGAGAAAATCTAAATGATAAAAATAGCTATGTCTAGGGTCTTATTTATAGTGACATAAGGATCTCAGGACGTTGGATTTGAATATTAAATCTGGCGCAACCACGTCATAGGCTCGTTAGGAACCATCGGATGGAAGCACGAACGCACAAGGTTTGGGAAAAATCAAGTTATGACGTGTGCGCTTCGATTTGGACGAATCTATGTTCGTTAACTATGGGGGGTTGACCGAGCTTCTATGGGGGTCGAATCTAAGGTCGACCTATGTATAATGGGGGTCGACCCATGCCTTATTTTTTTTTCATTTTAGTTGATTTCTTATTTCTCTCGTATTTTCTCCATACTAACTTGGATTTCGACAAGCTATATATGGAAATTGATCAGAAAATCGCCACATCCCAATGGTACAACTCCCGTAGCTCGATTCTGACAATTTCACAAACTTATTTTATTAATTTATTAATTAATTATTATAGCTTAAATTTTGGTTTGTTACATTCTCCCCTCCTTATCCAAGGACAGAAGAATGAAATAATTATTTTCATCCAAATTCTATAACCACATATTCAACCATCATCCATTACATCCATTGTCCTTAAGTTTCTAATGCAACTTGTGTTATATGCAATAGTGTAGTGTCAATGCCCATAACTAATACAAAAGATTAGACGATCTACTGATTCAGTCCACCTCCTTTTTATGTGATCATGTCCGTGCTGTATCAAATGAATGCAAATTTCCTAATGATAACTGATAGTTCTACATGCGTGCTACAACCATCATTTAAATGCAACAATCATATGCTAATCACTCATTATAACAACCATGGAAATAAAATAAAAATGCAAGTGCACATACATCCACTTGCATATGCCTTAGTGACCTATTTAGGCAGATCCCTTGGAGATAGTAGTGTCTAGTGTGTGTATATGCATCCATTAGCATCCACTAGCAAACACTTGTGGTCACTAGCGTCCATCATACATAACATGCTCTAGTAACATGTTTACATTCAGTCCTACCATCCATAGGTTAAATCCTAAGATCTACCCTTCCAAAAGATACTAAAGGAAAGAACCTATTCAAAACTAAAGATGGAAATAGGAAATTCAAGACGTACTATCAAAGAGATGTGGATAATAGGTACGTATTTTCTCCTCAACCTCCCACATAGCATCCTCAATACTATCTCCCTATTGCAACTTAACCAATGGGACTTCCTTATTCATAAGCATCTTGATGTCAAGTCCAAAGATCTTAGTAGGAATGCGACAAACCAATGCTTCTCTCTCCACTTTAACTTCCACAAGTAGGCTAGGTTCCACCACCACTGTTGAATCATGTAAGCACTTCCTTAAGTGCGAAACATGAAATACATCATGAACTCCCACGAGCCTTTCCAGTAGCTTTATCTGATACGTCACCTTCCCTACCCTTTCCACAATAAGGAATGGTCCTACGAATCTGGAAGCAAGTTTCCCACTTGATCCAAACCTCACTACCTTTCTTAGCGGAGACACCTTAATGAAAACAAAATCTCCTACTTTTGAGCTCAATATCCCTTCTCCACTTATCTGAATAGGATTTCTGTCTATCTTGGACCGTCTTCATTCTCCTTCTAATCAAATCACTCTTTTCGAAGTCTCTCTAACCATATCGGGACCAAGTAGCAATCTTTCTATAGACTCCAACCAACAAGAAGGTGTCTTGCAAGGTCTTCCATAAAGCACTTCCAAAATGTGTCATCCCAATGCTAGCTCGGAAACTATTACTATATGCGAATTCTACTAAAGGAAGGTGCTCCTTCCAAGTTTCTCCAAAATCATGAATGCACATTCTCAACAAATCCTCAAGAACTCTATTAACTCTCTTCGTTTGTCCATCTGTTTGAGGGTGATAGACCATACTCAATCTAAGTTATATATTTAAAGCCACTTGCAATCTCCTTCAAAACTCGCTAGTAGAGATAGGATCTCTGTCGCTCACTATGTTAGAGGGAACTCCATGAAGTCGGACTATCTCACGAACGTCTATGGATGCCAAATAGGGTGTTGTCCTCTTACTCATGACCGGAATGAAGTGGGCGCTCTTAGTCAAATGATCTACAATCACTCAAATACTGGTATTCCCCTTTCTAGATTGGGGTAAACCATCTATGAAGTCCATCGAAATACTATCCCACTTCCATTTGGGTACATCCAATGGTTGAAGTAATCCGCCGGGCCTCTAGTGGTTTGCCTTAACCCTTCGGCATACAAGACACTTAGCAATAAATTATACTACATCCTTCTTCATGCCACTCCAATAAAATACTCTCTTCATGTTCCTATACATCTTGTCATCACCCGAATGAACAGTCAATCTAGAATGGTGTGCTTTTGCTAGAACTGCACTCATCAAATCACTAGTGCGTGATACACAAAGTCTTCCATCTCTTCTTAGCCACCATTTACTATCGATGGAATAGCATTGGAGGTGTCTAGAGACCTTTGCTCTGCTAATCTTATCCAAAATATCCACATGTTCTACATCCTCTCGCCGCCTTGAGCCAGTCTGATCTACAAATAGGATGGAGCATTGGTCAGCCCAAATGGCATAACCAACCACTCAAAGAATCCATTGGGTGTCCTAAATGCTATTGTCAATGACCCTAAGCTGATGAAATCTAGTGGCTACGTCAAATTGAGAAAGTACTAAAGAGCCAACAAACTGATTGAAAAGATCGTCTATCCTAGGAAGTAGGTAATGGTTCTTCTTTATGATCTTATTCAACTCTCCACAATCTAAGCAAAATCGAAGGGAACTATCTACCTTTGTAGTGAAGATGATTGGAGCTCCCCATTCAGATATGCTCTGTCTGATGAAGCCTTTCTCTAATAGCTCACCATTCTGCTTACTTAACTCCTTCCTCTCCCTAGGAGCCATATGTCTCACGAGAAATGCCACTGGCTTTGCATTATCATTCAGATAAATCCTAAAGTCGATCTCTCTCTTAGGGGGTAGTCCCCTAACCTCCTCAAAAACATTTAGGAAATCTCTAATAAGTGGAACTGTATCTAACTCTCCTAGTGATGAATCAAAGGGAATAAAGGAAGCTCAACATGACTGACCACTGTGGGTCGCAAGAAACCCCGAGAGTCCATCCGCTACATGTCTCTAGTCTAATGACTCTCCTCTCGTAGTCCAATATCACACCATAAGTGGATAACCAGTCCATCCCCAAAATCATCCTATATACCAAAAATCCCAGTACATAGGCATCATAATTTAACTCTACGCCTAGTATAAAATTTTTAAACTCCTATAAATCATGGATAAATATGCCGATTCTCCTATGGGGTTTGAAACAACTATAGGGTCTACAACTAGAGAAATATCTAAGTGCAAACAATTAACCAAGGAACTAGAAATGAAAGAGCGCGATGCTCCGGAGTCAAAAAGAGTTCGAATAGGAAAATCGAAAATATAGATCAAACCTTCTATAGAAACTTTCCTACCTTAATCTGGTCCACAACTAGAAGGTGTTGCATCCAAAGCCTGTACTTGCACCATGGATGCACTTGCTCTCTGCCCCGTCTTCTAAGGACAAGCTCTACTTAGGTGTCCAAGCTACCCATAATTGTAACACCTTCCCTTCATCGTGTTCTTCTTACAGTCATTTGTGAAATGCCCAACCAATCCACAATTTTGACATTTTTCGCCCTTCTTGATCTGTTTTTCAGGTCCTCCTCCTTTCTTCTTGTCCTTATCCTTTTTATTCTTCCACCACTACTTCTTAGTGTTTCTGATTTAGGAGCCTCCTTAACTTCTCCTTCCTTAGCTTCCTCTGACATGAGAGCCATTTCCAAAAGTGACTCATATGTTGCTCCCATAGATACATGTGTCAATGCAAACCTTGAAGGGGCTGGTTCAAACCCTTAGCAAACTTGATGGCCTTCTTATGAGGTGTATTGACAACACTACAACAAACAGGACCGTTAACAATGTTTTAAAAACGCTATAAAAGCTTTTAACATCGTTTTTACGTATGTTGTACATCGACATGCAATTATATGTCAGGAATATACAATGACAGGAAATAAACGCTGTTAAAAGTCCTTTTTAACAGCGTTTCCCTGGTGTCATGAAATCTTCTAACAGCGTTTGATTGGGTGCAGTTAGAGATCTTTTTTAGCCTTTTTTTCGTGCTAAGATAAGATTTTATAGCGTTTTTTCAATGCTGTGATATTTATTTACAGCATTTCGTTGTTGCAATAGATCGTGCTTTATGTTTTTAGATACAATTTAACGGCATTTTTAAAACGCTGTTAAAACTTTCAATAGCGTTATAAAAACGGAGTGGAATGTTTTTACTGCATTTCAAAAACGCTATGGAATGTTTCAACAACGTTTCAAAAACGCTTTGGAATGTTTCAACAACTTTTCAAAAATGTTGTGGAATGTTTTAATTCCATTTCAGTAAACATCCGCCATAATATGCATATTTAATGCATTTCAAAATTAGCATATTATATCAATGTTACATTTCAAAATCAACATATTATATCAATACCACATTTTGGACACATATTTGATAACCAACGTATGAAATTTCATAATCAAAATACACATTATTCTTACACCAAACATAAATAGTTTGTCATCAATAGTTCAAAAACAAAATATAGAACAAGTAGCAATAGCAAAACAAAAGCAAGTAGTACATACGTTAAAACCAAAAAGTAGTTCTAACAGCAAAAATAACTTCGATCCATAACTCGTTGCAACCTTTTTTGCATCACAGCTATCTATCTTCCTGTAAAGCAAAAGTAATGTTTGAGAATCAATTCATCAAAAAAGTGTACACAAAGTTAAATCGGACTCATAATGCAAACACTAAATATTCATCACACTATTTCATTAGGCGATTGACTAATACAAAGTATGCAACATGCAATAAAATCAAGTAGCATTTACAAGTGAAGTAGAGCAAAAAATAATAAACGAACTTGAAAACTTACTTGGCTGGTACTCACAGTTGTGCCATTTGCTTTTTCTTCTACTGGATATGCAAATCTTGTGCTAGCTTATTCTATGTAGAACACCACTGATTTGAAGGTTTCTTGTATGTTGAAAGAAATCTATCCATCTCATTAAGAAAAAATGATTAAATTTAGTAACTTAAAAACAAAAGATAATTATACTCTACTAAAGAAAATACTAAGCAACAAATTTATTATACCTTGATCACAATATCTATATTGCAGGGCCTGCCAATAGGCTTTAATGTACAAAATACATATTGTCAGGTGGGAACCACATACAATTTTGACATGAACTTAATGAGGAGAAAATTGATCTGAAAACCAATTTACTTGATTTAACACAAACTGTACATATCAATAATTCAATATAATCCATATTAAGATATAAACAGGCTATCACTGATAAGCTGCATTATACCGCGATAGTTACATTATGTATGTAATAGTGTTTGTGCTATGGATGAAATTTATACAAAATGAAACCAAGTATAAGATTTACACAGACATATCTCGATTTCCTCATTTGTTTAACCCAGTTTCTAATCAATTCATCACAATAATTTCATCAAAGAAATTACAAAGAAAAAGGCATTTAAACGTAAACTTGCATTCAAATGTGAAGAGATAGTATATCAATACCCTCATTTTAAACAATTTATTGAAGTTGCTTCAGTATAAAAAGCTTTGGAAACTTACTTGCACATGTTTCAAATGATGCTGTTGCCATGTCACATATGGCTACTCATGTTGCCCAGTCCCAGTATTTTCTAATTGCAGCTGAAACACATGCTCCCTCTTTAAACCACATAGCGAGCTGGACCTGCATCGTACTATATCGCTCCAAAGAAAAAAGAACTCTATACAGTAGACAGATATGCCACCAAATGGCTATTAAAGACACAATCATACCCATGCAATTTTATTTTACTATATTTGCTTCGTAACCAGTCACCACCAGTTCACTAGTGATCAGTCACACCCCAACAACCACTGTTATTACTACCACTGCCTCACCACATTGCCTACCTTCCTCAATAAACCACTAGACTTGCTCCCACTGTTGACAGCAACATGCAGATCAAATTCAAACTGCTACGCTCACAACATTCCTGCCTACACATCCCATGTGCAACTGTGCTCCTTCATACAAAACAAAAGCCTCATTTCACACATCTTCTACCAGACCACATCAACTACTTCAACATATACAAATATCACTTCAAACAACTGCCAGACTATAAACTTCGCCATTCCACCTGTCTACATACAAACAGCAGCTCCACTGTTACCCACTGTCTCTTCCACCACAGCCCCTGCCTTCCATCACTTTCCTACCCTGCAAATACCAACCAGTGCCAAATCACCAACCCCTTAATATCAAATAACCTATACAACCATCTACGACTTCCCTCACCTCACAACTCATACACCCATAACAAACAACCCAAACAACTCATTACTGCAATCATACAACTATGCTTCCACTTCACATGTTTGTGACATTGCCATAACAAATTCTTAATCACACAACCGCTATAATACAACATATACATCATACTTCCTTTAACTTCCTACAGTAGTGCAACCCAAGTTCTTCAACAACTTGCCTTCAAGCTCATACAACAACATATCAAACTGACCCACTACCTAACCACATCATCACATATACATAAACAAGTTTTTTTTGTTTGCTGCCATATTTCCTCCCCTCTACAACAACATGGTACAACACTGAAACCATCAACTCAACATTCACATCTAAAACTCCTCACGACCTTCCAATACATACCACCCTGGACAACAACTAACATACCTCAACCACTTCACTGTGCTACCAAACTTCAACCACTTCATACATTTCACCTCGACTGTTACATCCCTGTACACACATTGTCACTGCATACATACCACTGTTACATCCCCGTACACACAAAGCTACCACCCACACTTACATCACTTCTCCGCCAACCTCTTTCATTCATACAACATCTTTCTACAACTCATACTTCACTACACTGTATAATATCTCCACATACAAACATCACCACAACCCCCTACACATCTCCTTTCATCATCACCATAAACTTCAACCTGACCAACCTACTTCCCCTCCTACATCACCAGTTGATACAACAAATATCCCATAACCCAAAACCCACCACTCTGTCATCAACACCTGCTTGCCATCAACATCATCCCATAACCCAGTCTACCATCAACCACATCATACTATCAACCCTCCGGCTCAATTGTCCCCTGCCTTGCTCGCCAGCTTCACCACCTCCAGCACCAAAGCTAACCACTCCAAACTCAAATCCTAACTTCAACCACTTGTGAAAAATCCCTAAATCCACTCCTTAATTGCCTTGCTAAAGTAGTCAATTCGATCAAATTGTGAATCTTATAATTGCGAGTCTTATAATGCAATTTTATTTTAGCAGCAGTAATAAGCAATAAATTGTAAACTGTAAAAGAGACTTGCCTTTAACTTCGCAATCAAGCATCCATCCATCAATAAGAGTACTCCAACCTCTGCAACCAAAAGTAGGACACAAGAAGTTAACCATTATTCAACATTGCATATTTAAAAGCTACTCATTTGTATAATTACATATACTGCACTTTGTATTTGATTATATGAACCATGAGTTCTACTTTATTCAACTAGGAAATATTCCATTAATAATCTATATGCAAGCTTCAGATTTATCCATTGGAATGTTTTGCTATCAAGTTCTTCATACCTATAACATGTATTTTAACTAGTTACGAAGTAGAATGAATGTTAGTATAAATAATAATGTTGTATCCATGTTATGTACTGTTTGATCAGTGATCAACATATTTACATGTCAACACTATAACTTGTATTCTATAAACAAATTGCACATAAACCAGATCATGGGTTTGAGAATGATGGTACAAACTTACTTAATGACTACACTTACAAGCTTCTGGATCCATTTACTTGCATTTTTCATCATGCATTTAACAGAACCGAGTATCTCTGTAGACTGAGCAAATAAACAAAAAAAACTGCCCATTAATACTAACAATTAGCTATCCAACTAGCTTGTTCGAATTTTTATATTTTTAGCAAATATATTTTAAGAGAATCTCTTAATCTAAAATCAATAGTGCGACTTAGGATAACCATCAAATAGTTTGCTCCTGTATTCCCTCAATTAAACTTTGTAAATTATTTTATACCAATTTTTTTAATTATAAGTTAATTTAGACATTTTTAGCCATGTATGATGTTTAAATGTTCAATCATGGAAAAATCAGAAAGAAATATTTAAATAGTACTTTGCATTTTAAAAAATAAATTATAAACTTGTTTGTGTGTCGGCTGATTTATAATGAGGTTCATCTAATAAGACTCAAAATATAACAAGAGGCGAAAATATAGAAGTTTTGCACTCACTTTGCCAGCATACAACTTACACGAACTGATAAACAAAGAGCTAAGCCTAGATGAACAGAGAACTGAAATAGTTCGATTATATGCTATGGACCTAAACAAGTTGAATGAACTAAAATGATAAATGAATACAAATGATAGAACTATTAAAGTGCTCAATTCACGAAGCAATTAACCAAATACAAATGTCAGAAACATATATAATGAACAAAAAACAAATATGTATCAATAGAATCAATCTTCATCATCGGAACCAATAGTTCCTTCATTACTTCCAGTATATGTGACAATTTGAAAAAAAAATATACTTACATACTAACATAATTAGGGCTGAAAAGTATTGCATAAAGCAACGAAACCCAAAGGAGAAAATCACATTCTCTAAGCTCAAACTATCATTGCTTTATTTAATTTTCTAACTTAAGAATTATTTTATTTGGACAAAGATTAGAGTAATGGTTTTATTTAGTAATTGTAAATAGCAATTAGTTCTATTAGATTAATATATTTTTTCAAATAATTGTTTTGGAGGCCGAAACTACTGACAAACCTTAAATCGGTTGACCTAAAATGGGGATATGAAGATCAAAACTTAAACTATTACCTGCAAATAACAATTGAAGAAGAGAGATCTCACGAAGAGCAGTGGGAGGAATTCCTTCTTCATTTATTTCAAGTTGTTTCATTTTGAGAGCGATGAGTTGACCCGTCTTGTATGGTTTTCGATTTTTTTAGGGAAGAAGAAGGATGAATTTAAGGGGTCTTAGGGCTCAATTGAATTGGATACTATAGGTGAAATTGGGGGACAAACAAAATTCATGAACATTTGATGTATATTTCAAATTTTAATTAGGTTTAAATTAGAGGAGGATATAAGATTTGGCGTGCGGGTGAAATTAGCGAGGATTTGGGATTTTGCTGATTTCTTACTTTGCGTAAAGAGAAGGTGAGAAGGAAGAAAGAAAGGGAGGCAAAGTAACCGCGTAATGAAATAAAACTGAAAATGAAGCGGGTTATTTTAAACAGCGTTCGCACTTTCATTTTTATTTTTCAAAACGCTATTGTCAGCACTTATGGAAGAAACGCTGACAATTAGTGCTAAGAAAAGCACATTTTCTTGTAGTGCAAGCTCCATCCTAAACCGCGATAACTCATTAAACTAATTTACTTACTCTTTCATCGAAATATTCCCTTACTTCAGACTAATGAACCTCTCCAACTACATGCTTTTCTCGGTTTGCGACAAGAACTTTCTCTCAAACCTTTCCCGAAATCCAAACCAACCAATGTCTCTACCCTCCATCTCTATAATCTCCCACCAGTAAGAAGCCTCCCCCTTCAGCTGCCAAGATGCAAGCTGAACTCTCTGCCGGTCTTTCAATTCTAATAGCTCAAATATCTACTCCATATTTCTTAACCAAACTCGTGCCTCCACGAAATCCTTTGTTCCCGAAAACGTCTTCCCTCATAGATTAGCAAAGTCCTTGTATAGTTTAGAAAAATTGGCTGTTGCGGGTGGATTAACGGGATCTCCACCCATCGATGCTGCATTGGACGCTTGCCCTTGCACCTCTGGTGCCATTGCATGGAGGTATCTACAGAACCAGCTAAGGACTTGGAAACACCCTCTGGAAGATTTGGGGCGTCCGCCATTCTATGTAAAGAAAAGAAAATTTAGGCTCGAAAGAATTGAAATAAGGTTGAACTAGACTTGGGGAGGGGGGGGGGTGGTTATAAAAAATCTCTTATACGAGAAAACCATTTCTATAATAAGAGTTTCTTTCTGAAAAATACTTTTAAAGGTATGTTACTTTTGAAAAATACTTTACTTCTAAAACAATTTGGAATCCTGTAACCTTAGGCTCTGATACCAAATGAAACACCCTACGCCCCTTAGTATACCCAAAATGGACACATTAAAAGATGTGGTGCGTTATAGGTATAGCTAAAGCATCACAGAGACTAAGATTCACAAGACAAATAGGTAAAACAGTGGAAACATTTACATAAAACTTATCATTCAAAATTTAACTTCATCAATAAATACATACCATGTCTCAAAAACTCAAAATATCTCATATGCCTCATGAAAATACATCTCAGTCTCATAAAATTAGAGTATAAAAGTAACAACAATAATAGGAATCCCTCTCACAAGTGCAAGTCCATCATAAGCCAAATGAAAAATATGAAGAGCAGAAGAATACATCTGAAATGAAAAATCTCCCTGAATGAATCTCCAAGCAACCTGAATCAACTCAACTCTGATGGCCTATTGGGGGGAAAAGGGGAAATTTAGAGGAGCGGGTCAGACTATAAGTCTGGTGAGTGAAAGTGATTACTAGTATTTCTAAGCAAGGTAAAGTTAATAGACTAAGCAATAGTTCTAGCTTGAAAGGAAAATACAGAAAAGATAAACTCGAATAAAATACTATTTCTGATTCTGTTTGACTGTTTTCTTTGATCGTTTGATTGTGATTGTTCTCACTTTTCTTAAACTACTGTGATTAGGCCAAAACCCTAATCCTATCTCAACTGCTAACTTGATTGGGTTGAAATTCTAATTCTACCCGTTGATCGGTCTGTTCTATCTCTGTTGTGCCACTGTGAGCTGGTCAAATCATGTTGGTCCTACAACAAAAGATACATTTTAGCGCTTGAAACGTAGTAGCGAATTATTTACCCTGATCGATGCCGCACGCTCGTTCATCGTTGATACACACTAACTGTCGGCCCATGTTGTGACCACTTATTTACCCTAATCAGCATAAGCGTGCCCAACCTTACCTAATTGTTGTGAGACCATTGGTCCGAGACCTGAAAGGGAATGCTGCCCAACCTCACCTAGCTATTGTGAGACCATCGGTCCTAGTCCTAAAAAGGAATGCTACTGATACTGGTCCTAACAAACTAATTCTATTTTGCGCCCCTTGTCCAAATCCCCAGATTTGAGCTTCTATCTATTGACCACTTATTTACCCTAATCAGCATAAGCGTGTCCCAGCCTCACCTAACTACTGTGAGACCAGTTCCCGACTGAAAGAGAATGTTGTCGGTACAGGCCCTGCTTCTATGTTTGCTTATTAACTTAATTCAAGATCTAAGTTCTAAAATAAGCCTCTTCTGTTATCTCTACTATATACGCTTATTAACTTAATCCAAGATCTAAGTTTTAAAATAAGCCTCTTCTATTACTTCTGCTATATTTGTTTATTAACAAGATCTAAGTTTTAAAATAAGCCTCTTCTGTTATTTCTTTCTTTCTAATTATAACATGTGTTATAGTTGTTCTTGTAGCTGTTATTCTTCTATTTTCTCCTTTTAGTTATAATCACTGTTATAATCATGCTTGTAAATATCTTAAATTTGCCTATTTCAGTCCATTCTATTTTTATTTCAGTTTTTCTCATTTTACATTTGATTTCTGTAAATTTAGTGTTTTTCTGTTTTACTCCATATTTGTGAATTCTTCTTCTTTTTACTATTTTTATTCATGTAAAAAGGAATAAAAAGAAACAAACATTTACAAGCTAAATTCCAACTTAAAACAGATGTAAATAATATAAATAACTGTAAATAACTGAATAAAAAAGTTGAATAAAATAGACTGAAAAGAACTCCTGGAATTTACTTAAAAGTTAACTGTAAATAACTTATATAAAAACTATCTCAAAATTGTAGAAAAACTACAACTATTGAGAATCCTATTATTTTAAATTACTTAAAAATCAAAAATAATTATAAAACACTCATCTGTGATCCTTAGCTCTAATCCTTGGCTTTCCCGGATCCACTTTTTGGGCGTAGAATATTTTTATCAAAAAGATCTTCTCCCTAGAATATTTTTTTCTTTTTACGGTTCATCCTCAGGCAATGAACCCAACTGAGAGAAAATCTAAATGAGAAAAATAGGTAGGTCTAGGGTCTTATGTATAGTGTGACTTAGGGATCCCAGACTGTTGGATTTGAAGATTAAATCTGGTGCAACTACGTCATATGCTCATTAGGAACCATCGGATGGAAGCACGAACACATATGATTTGAGAAAAATCAAGTTATGACGTGTACACTTCGATTTGGACGAATCAACGTTCATTATCTGAGGCGGGTTGACCAAGCTTCTATTGGGTTGGCCCTAAGGTCAACCTATGCATAACAGGGGTTGACCCTAAGGTCGACATGACATTGGCATGGATCGACCCATGCCTTGCAATTTTTTTTCGTTTTAGTTGAGTTCTTTTTTCTCTCGTATCTTCTCCATACTGACTCGGATTTCGACAAGTTATATATTGAAATTCATCAGAAAATCACCATGGACCTAATGGTGCAACTACCGTAGCTCGATTTTGAAAATTTGACAAACTTATTTTATTATTTATTTAATTCTTTAATTAATTATTATAGCTTAATTTTTGGGTTGTTACAGGGGTTACGTACTAATAGTTATTGGATAACTATAAATGATTCACTCGATAGTTTTATGTTAGTTACTATAACTAAGGTCAAACAGAAAAGATTGATGTGACTGGTTTACACAGTTCTGTTGACTTATGAATACTATGGATCTTCAATATGAAAGCTCCGCTTTGATTATAGCCAAATCATGGCATGACGTCCATCGAGTGACTATAGTTGGGTCAAGTGGAAGTATTGGAAGTGAAACACTATTTAAGAAAGGATTTGTCTCCTCAGTTATATGCGGTTATTATCATAGTCAACTCAAGTCAATGCAAAGTCAAAGTCTCTGCCAAGAGAATTTCGGTTAATAATATTTGTTATTATTGAACCAAGGACTTTGTAGTTAGACTATAAAGTTGAATGTGGATAAGGTTGGAATTTTGACCATTACCAAATTCCATAAGTCCAAAATGATATAGTTTGGACGAAGAGAAATGGTGTAAACAAATGTCACCATCGGGTCACGCTTATTAAACTAAAATTGGATTTTTACCGAAAATGAGTAAGCGATAAATTTTTCCATAATGTCACAACACCTTCTAAGTGACATGTGACCATTAACATTAGAATAGTTCGATGTTAATCGCTGACCAAATTTACACCCAAGAATTACACAACCGAAATGATGAATTCCCTTAAGACCGAACGATTTAATTAGTTTATAATTATTATAAATTAACTAATATTTATTAAATATTAATTATGAAATTAGAATATGAATTGAGAAATAAATAATATTCTATATATTTATAATAGTTATAAATATATCGATCGATATACAATATCAACAAGCGATTAAATTAGATTTAATTGCATAGTATTTTAGCTTGGACTTAGATGGGTATAAGGTCCATCATTAGGGCTGCAAAATTTTGGTTTTGGGAAGGTCTAGCGGTGGCTAAAACATAAGGAATCGTCTTGGAGATAATGGGTTGAGAAAAAGTGAGAACGGATAAAAATGTTTTCCTCATTTCTCTCTAATACAACCCTATATATATTTATGTATGTATGTATGTATCTCTAAAAATAATTACTAACCTTTTTGGCCGCCATTACCTTCTACATTACTGGTTAAAACATAGCTCTCAATCCACTCCAAAATTCTCAAATATATTTCAAATTAAAATAATACTATATGATAGTTAGAGGTCGATGATTCTGGACTTACAATCTAACGAATCAAGAACAGTAAAAGGAAGGAAAGTCATTGCTTCAACGTCGATTCAGAGGCACCATTAAATTGGTAATTTTAATTCGTATTACAGTAATTAAATTATATTCTTTGATCCTATAATGAGCAATTTCATATCTGTTTAAATATATTGCTACTATATGTTTAGTTAGGTGAGATTTTGTAAGTAGATGTGGTTGTCACAAATCATTTTGGTTGTGTGCATAATTTGTTTATTATACTATTTGATTTATGTATAAACAAATATTGTTCACTGCACAAAATCCATTTTTGTCATCAATAATTGTTTTATATATATTTGTTAATAAATTCATATATATATATATATATATATATATATATATATATATATATATATATATATTAGTGTATATTTCTCTCTCATAACAACATATATGCATATATAAGATATATATATATATGGTTTAAAAATTTAGTACACTTATTTTTATATTACATGAATTTACAAATTCAAAGATCGGTTATCATATATATATATATATATATATATATATATATATATATATATATATATATATATATATATATATTTAAATTAACATTTATTGAAGTTTGTGAATTATTTAATATATATAAAATAATTACTACATTAAAAATTCAATTTTATATTTAAAAAATATATTATATCATTTCAAAAACATATAGAATTTTTTTTAGGAATTTTTCAATAAATTTTATTATTTTTAATAATTAATATTATTTTGGAAAAACTGTTTATGATTTATTTAAAATAATAATTTAATTGAAAAATTCTTCAAAATTCTTTGTAACCTTTCGCTCATGATCCTAGAATTTTATATATTTTAAAATTTGAATTTTTAGTAATTTATTATTTTATATTAAATAATTATTGCCGAAATCAATGTATTTGTTTTTAAAAATAATAATTCAACTTTGAAAATTTTACATATTTTTCCTAAGCTCTATTTTATGATCCTACATTTTCTAAAATTGTAAAATCTGAATTTTCATTAATAGATTATTTTATGTTAATTATTTATGGATGAAAACATTATTTAATTTAATTTTGAATTATAAATAATTTTTAATAATCGTTCTCTCTCTTTCTATGTATATATATATTTATCTATATATAAATGTTTTATGTTCATATATTATATATAATATATTGATACATACATATGTGTGTATATTTTGTAACACGTATACATGCACATATTTGGACAACATATATGAAATACAAAATGAGCTAATATGTCTGTTGCGGCGTAAATCCCAACATCTATATATGGGCACATTATGCATTTCACGGATTATTATGTTACATATGTACTTATACATATATGTATATGATACATTTATGTATAAACTAAATCAAATAAAATTAATTTCATATCTTAATATATTTGAATTTAAATAAAATAAATGATTTTATTTAAATGAAATTTAGAAATGTTCTAATTCAGTTAGACTTCATAGGCCCAATAAAAGATCCAATAGGGTAATTTTTTTGAAATTCACCCATAACTTCCGCTGTGGGCTAGTCCATTTCCAACAATAGGATCCTTCAAAAAGAGTGTTAAATTTTAGTTTTATGCCACCTCCACATACCGGAGTTGCTTTGTACGATTTTTTTATATAATTTGTTTACTAATCGGGGAATTAACAAAAAAACATATTTTCCATTACCTTAGACAATGTTAGTGCAAATAATGTATTTGTTAATTTGCTGAAGAAGCAGCTTTTGTTGTGGGAGTCTTTGATGATGGATGGTGATATTTTTCACATTAAATGTTTTGCTCACATTCTTAATCTTATAGTGCAAGATGGGCTGAAAAAAGTTGATATATGTGTGTCTAAAATTAGGGATAGCATTAAATATGTAAGAGGTTCACAAACGAGGTGACAACAACTTTTAGAGTGCATATCTCATGTTTTTTTGGAGTGTAAATAAGGTTTATGTTAGGATGTTCCTACTAGATGGAATTCCACATTTTTCATGCTTGAGAGTGCTATTTATTATCAATGTAATTTCCACCATTTTACAATTGAGTGATTCTAACTATAAGCACACTCTTTCTCAATATGAATAAGTGAAAGTGGAACAAATTTTTAAGTTTTTGAAGGTTTTTTATGATGTGACTTGTCTTTTTTACTACAAATCTGTATTTTCCTCAAGTATTTGTTGTTCAAAATACTTTGCAAAGTGCTATGGCTGATGGCGATAATTTTATGAGTAAGATCGCATGTGGTATGATTGGAAAATTTAAGAAGTATTGGAAGGCATACAGTCTTATTCTCTCGATTGTTGTTATTCTAGATCCTAGATATAAGATTCAGTTTGTGGAGTTTTCGTATAAGAGGATTTATGATGGTGGTTCTGTAGAAATGAATAAAGTTCATGAAACTTTGTTTCCTATTTTTGGTATTTATATGCAAACATATGGTAAAAACACAGACATCTCTTCTACTAGTCAGAGTCAATCTTCTTCTGGTGATATCTTAGTTTCTAAAAAATGCTTGGATGTTATGAAGGTAAATTTTATATAACGACGCATTAAACTTTATAATTTTTCCTCTACTAGTGCGAACCCATGCTTCGCACATGGATTTGCATCCAAGAAATTTATAGTACTATTGTGCAAAGATGAAAGCGATGCAGAGCCAATGTTAAACAATAGCAAGCCATGGTCGTAATTGAAAACAATTAAACCATATAGATGATCAAAACAATATCTCAACACAATCATAGAACCATATAGAAGATTAAAACAATATCTCTGCACAATCACAGAATCATATAGAAGATCAAAACGACATCTCAACAATAAATAGGCAAAGTGAATAAAATGGCCACATGATGTCTCTATTACTAACAGTTCACATGTAAAGATAGACGTACAAACATGCAGAATGATTGAAAACAATTAAACCACGACTGAACAAAACTAAAACCAATATAGTTGAATTTAGCAACAAAATATCTTGAGTTGTGCGTTGCTATGGCAATTGAACATAAAATTTGAGTGCTTATAAAGCATCTATCTAGAATATCTTCACATCAAAAAGCAAGCTCGTGAGCCAGAAGAAAAAATATAAATAATGTAAGTTGATAGCTTGAGCTAGATTTACATGTAATTTTCTTTAAATACGCGTTTATCATTATTTTCGGGTTGTTTGAATTGCTTTTTTGGGCACAGATCCAATTCTCCATTCAGCTCCTTACCTTCGTCCTATTTGTGCAGCAGCCATGTTTTATTTTTCATTGCACGCCCTATAAGTAGTAAACAAAAAAAACTGTATCATAACTTACTGGGTGATCATATTTTATTTAATGTTGTATTCAAATGCAGGCATTATTTCAAAAGAAATACAAACCTATGATTTTTTTCTTCTGTGATTGCTAGTTGACTTTAATTATTCCACACTTGAAATCTAAATGCATTCATGTAGTTCAGCAAATATGTGCTGGGAGTACATACTGTCAATTAAAACATTGCCAGTGAGTATTCTAATATCGAGTCCTTTATTGGCTTATAGTATGGTAGAAAATTGTGGTATATGCTAATTTGAGTTGAACATTATACCTTTAAAGGGTTGGTTCTATTAAAAAAAATTGATTAACGGTGAAGTTTATAAAAACAAACCTAACCAATTATATACCTTGTATGTTTATGTCAATATATGAGTAAAATAATCATCTTTTCTTTTGTATTTTCGCATAGTAAGACCGGACTATACTGCCAACTAAGTAAGCGTAAATGAATTTGAAAGCCATTAATAGAATGATATACTATTAAAAGAAGCAAGCATGATCTAAAGTAATTCCTAAACTTCTATGGAAGTAATTTATCACCAAAAATGGTTAAACTCTCAAATATGAACTGACAGACAGTGGATAAATTTTGTAAATCTTTTTTCAACTTATATCATATGTAGTAATATCTCGTTTTGGGAAATATGCCAGTTGCCTATATTATTATGTAGTTGAACACTATAAACTTTCATGAAATGTAAAATAATTTAAAGCATGATTACACACACATGCTCCACAGGTTATTAGTAATAGAACTGGTAGTTAAAATTAGGATTAAAGCGTGGAATTCATGCTTGAACACAGTAATGTTGTAAAATATAACATTTATACTTCTAGTTTTAAAATTAGAACTTTGTTATGCGTCGTGTGATATATTCAATGAAGTAAATGAATATAAATTAAAATTGTTATTATTGATTATGTATAACTTATGTTATGCAGCTTACGTATCTTTTTATTTAAGGAAAAGAATTAACGTGAATATGGTATATACGTACAAATTGACATATGTTAATGATATATTAGATGAATTAACAAATATTATTTAGCTAAACTGTGTTAAATATGCTAAATTTAACATTACACAATTAGAAAAATAGGAGTTCACTGAATGTATCATTAACATTGGGTTTGTGCTAATTATAAATTAACATTGAATTTGTACTGATTACATTAACATAAATGGGAGTTCACAAGCCGATGAATTGAATAAAGATTTTGTTTCGGTGTTGGTTAGCTCTGTTTCCCCTAAATCTGGTGATAGGAATTTAGAGAGGAATTGTAGATCACATGATGATGCTGTCCGCGCTGATGATTCCAAGCAGCATTTTGTTTCAGTCACAACCTCTTTTCTAACAGAATCAAGAAACGATAATATTATTGCTACTATCGTCGACAAATCCTGTTTTAAATCTGGTGATGATTGTGTCAATGCTATTAACATTCCTGATGTAGATAAGCCAGCTCAGTCTTTGTTGTTTAAATCTTTGCCTAGAAATGCTGGTGCATACTCCCCATAGAAATTCAGCACTCAGGTCATAGATGGGATCAACATGCTTCTACCTAAAGTGATTAAGGAGGCGGTGAGCCATTGGTCTGCCCACCTAGTTGGATTTTTTCTAGATGCTTCGTTTTCATATTCGGTTATTCGTGAGCAATGTAAGCATGCGTGGAAACTGAAAGGTACTCTTCATATTCAATATATAAACTCCCTTTTCTACTTTAAATTTGGAAACAACAAAGGCAGACTTTTGGCTCTTGAGACTAGCCCTCTCATTATTGAGGGAAACCATTTATTGTGATTCTTTGGAGCATTGGAATAGACAGAGCTAGGGAGAAAATACTCTCGATTCCGGTATGAGCCACTTTCTCTAACATTCCCTCTATCCTATAACCACTAATTGGTCTGAACTGGGTTGCGAGCCTTATTGGTGTCTTCAAATGCTTTGATGCCAATACCGTTGCTTGTAAGAATTTATTATATGCTAGAGCATTGATAGAAGTAACCCCAACTTATCCGCTACCATCGATAATGAAAGTAAGAATCATGGAAGGCCACGAAGTGGAGATAAAAGTTAATACAGTTGGAAACCTAATATATGTACAAACTGTCAGTCATTTGGGCATTTCTGTAGAGAAGTGTTTTAGGAATGCTCCTTTGCCTCCTACCAAAAAAATCCACCTCCCTAGGATGGAAAAGAATAGGTTCCCAAGGTCAGTGCTCTGCTTGTCTTTAATCCTGTTGTTTCTGCTTCTTCCACTGCGGAGTCAGAAATTGATTCACTTGTAGTTAGCAATACCGATGATGAGGTTATTTGCTGGGAACTTGATGAGATGGGTACATGAGGTCACAGAAATGAGGTATGACCCATAGATGCATAGTTATCACATGTTCTTAGGTGGTCCTGACGAGACTAAGAGGCTAGTATATCATTTAGAGGATGACGGTCTTACCTTGACGACCATTGGTGCTGATGGTGCAAACAATTGGTGGCAATTCTTAGATGCTACATGAGACCAGATTTATCTCTAATCTTCTCTCTTAAGGTCTTTTGATCTGAATCTGGCTACGTACTTTTCGGCTGTTCAGCATGTTATAGGACCTGATACTAATATTAATATCAGTATTGACAAGAGCGACTTATGCCCTTCCAAATAGTCTAGACTCCCTATCTGGCTCCTGTTTTTTTCTTTTTCTTCTTCTCGTAATTAGTGGTCTGGCCACTATAAAACCAGATTTTAGTTGTTATGTGCATATAGAGAACATCTATTCCTTATTTATAAGTGGCACGCCCCACTATAAAGTCGGCAAGCTTTGCTTAAAAAAGGACATAAAGGTAAATAGTATGAAAGAACTGAGAAGGGTTTCGTCAAAAATATATAGAAATTTTAATGTAGATTTATTTGAAGTTAAAAAAAGAATTTTGTAAGTGTATGCTAAATCTTTGAGATAAATGAATTAAAATTGATTTAGAAATTGACTTCGTCATTAAAGTTTACGTACATAATTTATGTTAGGTGATTTATATATATCTTTATTGTTGAAATGAAAAAATAGTTTTACCATTTTTTCTTAATATATATATATATATATATGGAGAGACAGAAATTGGCATATTTGTTTAGGATTTAAATAACTGTAGAATTGTTTATAGTTTTTGGCATATTTGTGATTGTCTTTGGCAAAACCAAGTATGAGTTGAGAAGCATCAAATGAGTTTACATCCCTAACTAAAACTCTAATAAGTGGTAGGAAAATGAGTTTTTTTATAATTTTGTTTAATTCATTTACATACATATTCAAGTTTCATGCACTCTTTAGTGAGTTAAAAACTAAGAAACGTGTATGACATATTGAAAATTATACTACACAGAAAGTAAATGTCATTGCAGTAATTATGGATTTTTCATCACAAATATATAGCTAAATATTTATAATTAAAATATTGAATAAAGCTGATGTATGGACTAAATGAATTGAAAAATATTAATGAACTACAAAGACAGCTACATAAATTGAGTGAAAATAAATAGACAAACAAAATTTCTTTGAAAAAATAATCAGAAGTCAATATGTTGTAGCCATTCAGCCTAACTCAAACAATGAGTTTGCAATACAACTTCTTGCACACATCTGACAAAAATCACTGTAAGAATATTAGAGAATATCCCTAAGTAGCAATGTAACTGTAATTCAGACTTCATCTTAGTAATCCATAAGTTGCAGCCTGAAACATTGATAGGAAGAAAGAAATTGAGAAAGTGACATAGCACATGCCTACAACCAATAGAAATTAAATCAAATGTTTAACCGTATAAATAGGTAAATAACAAAACAGTCATAAAATTTTGTTTTAAATGTTATACTATTGGTTTTAGAAATAAATTTACGATTACATGTCTATTAGGAACATGAGTATGTGTTAGATTTAAGTTGTACATCCATATATTAATCCAAAATTGATTCTACTTGGTCAAATTATGCTTGGAAATAAAAGAAAGATATTTAGACACTATTGTTATAGAGGGAGGCAATACATAGTATACTAAAAGACGATGTCAGCATATTGCCTGTCTGTTATGTGAAATTGTGTACTATACATTGAAGTGATATGATCATTATTGATTGAATGATGTTTTAAATCCAATCATTGTATGTTGTTTGTATCGTTCCCCAAAAATTGAGGATTTTATATTTACTTACATTATATGTACTAAATGTAAGTTAGCTTTGTGGTGTAGAGTTGTATTAATATCCACTGTAGTGAAAAAATGTGAACTAAGTTAAAACAAACGGTCCAAATGCACTTCTCAATCACTACTACAGGGCATCCAGTAAATAAAAATATGTGAAATATACTTCATTTTTCACTTTGTATGTAGTGATAGCAGGCTTAAATAGAAGAAAATGAACAGTAATATTATAGCTTATATATTCCTCTTTTCAATTGGAAATTTAATCCTTATAAGTGATATGTTGAATAGTTGGATCTGCTACCAGTTGACAATGCTTGACTTCATATTAACCTTTATTCTCCTTGAGTGCCTTCATAAATTTTCCAATTCAGTCTATGTAGAACTCACAGAAACAAAAAATAACAATCTATATAACTTCAACTGTATTTTTTGTTATGACTTATATAATTCTAGTGTGCCACGGTCTAGCTGCTTGGTGGTTACGTAGCCTGAAAACTTTAACGAAGTAGTGTTGATAAGAAATAAAGCAGATAAATGAGAATAAGGGTTTCGCATGTTAGCTGTAATAACTAAACGAGTTTATGTATTTCATCAATAGGATAGAGTTAGTGATATTGGGCTATTTCATCTACCCGGCCCATATCACTTATTATTACTCTATACAATATAAATACAGACCGAAACTCTGTACTCATTTAATTATCTGAGATTAATACAAAGATTATTCACTTCTTTCTTTACTGCAATTATGAAATTCAAAACATTCTCAAAATTCAACATGGTATCAGAGCAGATAGCTTAACGACATTCAGTATTTGCAATAATCATCAGATACTATATCATCATTTGATTAGAAAAGATCTCATCAGGTAATCATCATCATTTGAGATTTCAATATCCTTGTGCCTTGCCGAAGATCAGTTAAGACCTGGCTGCAACAAGGTTGATTTCCTTTTCAGAAAAGCAAGCAAGAAATCAATTCAAGAAATCATCAAAACACAATCAAAAAATCAAGAAAGAAGATGCCATGCCAAAGAAACCCATCAAAGCATCATCATATGGGTTAATGGCTGCACTTACCTTCCTGTTTTGAGAATTCAAGATCAGGTGTCATTGTTTTCGAGCATTTCTTTCCTATCTTGAAATATATTGTGTTTCTTTCTGTGTTAGATCTCTTTGAATCAGTCAGTTCATCATCTGAATTCATTGCTTAATTGTGGCTAATGAAAGTTCTACAACCTCTAACAATTCTTCATCGTCACAACGAATGGCCACAGAAGAATTGATTAAAACTATAATCAGTCCTCACAGCCAATTGATAACAGCCCATCTTGATGAAAACAATCATCTCCTTTGGAAATATCAAGTGCAAACTGCAATTAGAGGATATAGCCTCAACAAATTCATCTCTGCCAATACCATCACTCCACCAGAATTCCTGAAAGACAATGAAGGCAACTCAGTGGAAAATGAAGAGTATATTGCTCATCAGAGACAAGACAGTCTCTTATGTTCTTGGCTTCTATCATCGATTAGTACAAATTTAATACCACAAATAGTGGGATGCAATACTGTTTATGAGATATGGTCTACCATAGAACAAATCTATAACACTCAGTCTGCAGCAAGAATTATGCACTACAAAAGGCAACTTCAAAATTTAAAGAAAGAAGATATGTCAATGAGAGAATATCTATCAAAGATAAAGACTCTCTGTGACTTACTATGCACAGCAGGCCATAAAGTTTCAGATACAGAACAAGTTCTATCAATTCTTAATGGATTAAATGAGGAATATGAATCTGTTGTAGCAGTAATTTCATCAAAGAAAAATTTACCATCTATTCAATATGTTCATTCTACTCTACTGGCACATGAGGGAAGAATTGAACAAAAGAAATCATTAGAAACTGACTATACTATCAATTATGCTGCAAACTTCAAAAATCAAGATCAAAGACAACCTAACAGAAATGAAACAAACAACATACCAAATCAATCTTCTCAAAGAGGAGGCCAATTTGGTAGAGGAAGAGGAAGAGGTGGTAGATGGAACAGCAACAGTAGAATCAAATGTCAAATATGTGGAAGAAATGGACATTGAATAATAAAATGCTATTTTAGATATGAGACCCAACAAAATCAGAATTCAGCAAATCAAAGAACTATGAATCCAAGTGCAAATATGGCTCAAATGCAAACTGAGGCAAAAAGTAACTCGGGAAGTATTAAAGTTCATCACCTGGAGAATGATGAGATGGCAAGAACTGAAGACATCCTGAATGAGAGTTGGTACCCTGATTTAGGTGCCACAAACCATATCACTAGCAATTTACACAACCTGAACATAGGCAACAAGGAGTACAAAGGTAACAAATTAGTATATATGGGAAATGGTGAGTCTGTATGCATTACTCATACTGGAAGTGGCATTATTCAAGGAAAAAGATGTCTGTATTTGAAAAATTTACTCAGAGTCCCACATATAAGAAAAAATCTTATTAGTGTCTCACAATTTGCCAATGATAATAATGTTTAATTTGAATTTTATCCTAAAACATGTTTAGTTAGAGACATACTAACTAAAAATATTCTTTTACAGGGTGATGTGCAAAATGGGCTATACAAGTTCAATCTATCTAACTGCAAGCAACAAGAAAACTCAGGAAACTTATGCAATTATACTGAATGTAATGCAACAGATAGAAGAAATAATGTTTTTGATGTATGGCATTATAAACTTGGTCACCCAAGCGAGAAAATTGTAAAGAAGGTTCTGATAGACAATAATATTTCATTTTCTAATGTATCTCTACCTTACATATGTACTCACTGTCAATTAGGGAAAAATCATAAACTTTCTTTTACTGACTCTATCACTGTGTATTACAGACCTCTTGAGTTAATTGCATCAGATCTGTGGGGTCCAGCTCCAATCAGTTCCGACTATGGTTTCAAATACTACATATCTTTTGTTGATGCATATTCCAGGTTTACCTGGATATACTTTCTCAAGACAAAGTCAGAAGCATGCAAAGCTGTAACACAGTTCATCACCCAAGTTGAAAACCAAAATAATTGTCTTGTAAAAATATTTCAAACAGATGGAGGATCTGAATACAAGGCACTTAACACATATTTTCAGTCTAAAGGCATTCTGCATAGAACAACATGTGCTTACACCTCTGAGCAAAATGGCCTAGTAGAGAGGAAGCACAGGCACATTGTTGAGACTGGTCTCACACTTCTTGTCCAGGCTTCTCTACCTCTTAAATTTTGGCCAGATGCATTTAATACTGCTGTTTATCTTATTAATAGATTACCCACAAAGGTCTTAAGTCATAAAAGTCCAATAGAAATCATGTGCAAAATAAATCCAGATTATCAAAGCTTAAAGGTATTTGGATGTCTTTGTTTTCCATACTTGAGACCTTATAATGCACATAAACTCAACTTTAGATCATCACCATGCACATTCTTGGGATATGCCAGCAAGCAAAAAGGCTATAATTGCCTTGACAGCAAAGGTAAGATTTTCATTTCAAGACATGTAGTTTTTAATGAAATTTCCTTTTGCAGATATCAAGGAAAAGCCAACTCGGAAAATATACAATCCAACTACTTCTATTCCAACTATACCAACATATTCAAAAGATAACAGTCAAAAGAGCACATGCAAATCTCAAGACATATCAGATCATGATGAAACAGATATGCCAGAGAACATCACCAGCACTCCTCAAAGTTCTGAAAACACAGAAAAAAACTGTCTTCATGAACATGGTGATAATCATGCATCAAGCACATACAATGAAACGGAAACTACTGCAATATCTCACAATCAAGCCAAACAAATGCAAACTGGACATCACATGACAACAAGGTCAAAGAGTGGAATATTTAAGCCCAAAACATACACAACTGTTCTAGCCAGTGATGAACCAGAAAACTATGAACAAGCCATCCTTAATGAAAAATGGAAGACTGCAATGGATGAAGAATACAATGCACTCATGAGAAACAAAACTTGGGAACTTGTCAGTCTAACCCAGAATAAAAATGCCATTGGATGCAAGTGGACATACAGATTAAAGAGGAATCCTGATGGAACCATATCAAAATACAAAGCTAGACTAGTAGCAAAAGGGTATACACAACAATATGGTCTTGATTTTAATAAGACCTTCTCTCCAGTAGTGAAATCAGCAACTATAAGGGCTATTCTTACTATTGCACTACATAAGAAATGGAGCATCGGGCAACTAGATGTTAACAATGCCTTTCTTAATGGAGAACTTAAGGAAGAAGTTTATATGGTTCAACCAGAGGGATACAAGCAGGCAAATAATCATGTATGCAAGTTAAATAAAGCTATCTATGTATTAAAGCAAGCTCTAAGGGTGTGGTTTGATAAACTGAAAGCAACACTTATGAAGTTGCAGTATCAACCAACAAAATCAGATAACTCATTATTCATCAAAAATGATCTGGATGAGGTGACATATATACTTGTATATGTGGTTGATTTCATAATCACTGGCAGCAACAACAAGTCAATCAACAATATCATTCAGTATCTTGACAGGCGGTTTTCAATCAAAGACTTGGGAGAATTAAGCTACTTCTTAGGCATTGAGGTAAAAAGACTGTCAGACTCAGTTATGCAACTAAGTCAGAGAAAATACATTACTGAAATTTTATGCAAAGCAAAAATGGACTTAGCAAAGCCTCTACCTACACCCATGACAAGCAATTTAAGACTATCCAAGTATAAAGGTGAACCAATCAGCAATGATAAACAATACAGGATTATAGTAGGAGCATTACAGTATGCAACTATTACAAGACTTGAGATCTCATACAGCGTAAACAAAGTAAGTCAATTTATGCATCAACCTCTCAATGAGCACTGGAAGGCAGTCAAAAGGATTCTAAGATATTTAAAGGGTACTCTAAACTATGGCTTAATACTTAAAGGAGGAAAAACTTTCAATCTAAATGGATTCGCAGATGCAGATTGGGCCACAGACCCAGATGATCGAAGACCAACCACTGGATACTGCATCTATCTAAGTGACAACCCCATTTCCTGGAGTTCAAAAAAACAAGCCACTGTTTCTAGATCTAGCACGGAGGCAGAGTATAGAAGCGTGGCAAGCGCCACAACAGAAATAATATGGCTACAATCATTATTCAAAGAACTACAAATCAACTTAAGCAACAAACCAGTGCCGTGGTGTGACAACTTAAGTACTTTATCTCTAGCTGCTAACCCTATTCTTCATTCAAGGACTAAGCACATAGAAATTGATTTGTATTTTGTTCGTGAACAAGTGCTAAAAGACAACTTGAGTATTAATCATTTACCTGCCACTTACCAACGTGCCGATATCCTTACTAAGCCTCTGTCTACTGCAAACTTTACAAAATTCAGAAAGGACCTGAAAGTTGAGGAGCTTCAGCAACAAAAGCCATAGCTCAAGCCAACTCAATATCCATTTCATCGTCAACATGTAAAAGGAGGTTCCTTTTTCTTGCTGCTGTTCAATCATTTCTCAGATCTAAACTGCTTGCTACTGACTCATGCAAATCTCTCATCAATTTTATCGCCAATGTGATAAAAGAAGAAGCCTTTACATGCAGCTGTGCAATTTCTTCCCAGATCTAATCCTTTCACTGCAGATTCACATCAATTCATCATCAATTTTACGATCAACATGAATCTCAGCAAGCAACTTCATGATTTCTCTTCAATTTTACTCATAACTATCTACTGGAGCTTAAGATCTGAAGAACTTTTGAAGAAATTTTTCATTATTTCTCTGGAGCAGAGGAAAGTCAAAGGAAGCGAAACCCTAATGCATTTGAAAGGGGGAAATAAAGCAGATAAATGAGAATAAGGGTTTCGTATGTTAGCTGTAATAACTAAAAGAGTTTATGTATTTCATCAATAGGATAGAGTTAGTGATATTGGGCTATTTCATCTACCCGGCCCATATCACTTATTATTACTCCGTACAATATAAATACAGACCGAAACTCTGTACTCATTTAATTATTTGAGATTAATACAAAGATTATTCACTTCTTTCTTTACTGCAATTCTGAAATTCAAAACATTCTCAAAATTCAACAATAAGAAGCCAAAATTCGATGTAAGAGCCCCAAAGTTGAAAACATTTGTAAACGGTACTATTTAGGCCTTGAGCTTGTACTGCATATGCGTTGGAACTCAAAAGTACAATACAACTTTGTGTACCTTTGTGGCCGAAGTTGTAGTGAGTCCTTAAGCTGTAAAAGCTTTTTGTGTCCATTTTTATGAATGGTCCATTAGCGCGGGCGCTGACTATCACCTATCGATGCATCAAGTGTTCCCTCTGTTTTGTTAGTTTTTATATTTGTTAGCACGCAATAAATTTTAAAACCAGCAAAGGAGAACAAATATAACAACATCTGCCTTGTATTGTTTCTTTATGGCCATTCATTTGTCTCGTAGCACGAGATGTAGTTTACGATATGACGCAGCGGATAAAACGTAAATGGATGAAACGGTGAAAAGTTGAATCGATGGTTTGAAAATACCGAATGCCCAAATTCGTTGATCTCGAGAGATACCGAATTCTTGCTATCTCCAACACGTTGATCGCGTATGATACCGTGTTAAAAGATTTGTGACTCTTCTACGTTGATCTCGCGCACGAGATTCCGTGAATCGGCTTCAAATCCGTTGATTCGAGCGCGCTCGAATAACCGAAGATGGAGAAAGGAGACAACGCTCAACTTCCAATTTCACAGAGGCACAAAGCACTCAAACAAAGTTTTATTCAAAATCAACTAACCTTACAAATGACACAACCCCGCTATTTATAGAGTTTACAACATAGTTCGGCCGACCTAACTGCTTGTCGACCTACGACCTAAACACCTCACGGCTTACGACCTAAGACCCATGAGTTAAAAATATAACATAAAGAATATACAACACAAGTTACAACACAACAACATACTCAACAGGACATAAGTACAACGACTTACGACCTTAAAATATAACAACATACTCGACATAACAGAAAATACAGCATGAGCGACTTAACAATGTAGCGACCTAAGAACATCGTCTTCAGCGACTTAACATCATTGCACATCTTCAGGAATCTGCGCCTTATCAATAAGCGACATAAATGATGAACGACCTAAGGTGGAGTGATATAAGAAATATCAACACAGTAACAATGCGTCTTGCGACTTAAAGACGATAGCGACCTAAGAATTTCTCGCGACTCAAGTAATAGCTTCTGAAACATCTGGAGCGACTTAAGAAGGTCGTTCGCGACCTAAGGACAACTCGCAACCTAAGGAAGCTCGCGACCTACTGGAATTCGTGAATTCTGGAGCGGCTTCGGTCTTGCGTCCTGAGGTACATCGTGAATTGTTAGGTCGTTCACGACTTAAAGAACCCGAGCGAACTAAAATTAACAAGCCATCTTTTGAGCGACTTAACGCGTAATCTTCTGTCATTGAGTTAGGTCGTAAATTGTTAGGTCGGAACTCCTGTTGCACTGCATCATCCTCCCCTGGTTGACAGGAATTCGACCCCGAATTCGCACTTTCCTCTTCTCCAATACACTCATTCCCATGATAGAGAATCAAGTGTTTGACGTTGAAAACGTCGGCAGTATGAACATGATCCGACAATCTTAACCGATAAGCATTATCATTGATCTTCTTCAAAATTTCTACTGGACCAATTTTTCGGGCTTTCAATTTGTTGTAAGTTCCAACTGGAAAACGATCTTTCGTCAATACTGCATACACAAAATCACCTTCTTTGAAGTCCACACTCCTTCGCTTCTTATCTGCTAGTTGTTTATACTTCTCGTTTGACTTAATCAATCGTTCATGAACAGTCTTGTGATATTCCTGCAACTCATTCACGAAATCACAAGCTCGCTTAACAACCCCTTTCTGATATGGCGCTGTCGTCAAATCCAATGGTCCCTTCGGAATTGCTGAATATACAACTTGAAACGGACTGAATCCAGTACTTCGATTAACAGCATGGTTATATGCAAATTTCGCTTTACATAACTCCACATCCTAACTCTTCAAATTATCCTTCACAAGACATCTCAACAAGTTTCCCAAAGATATGTTCACCACTTCCGTTTGCCCATCTGTTTGCGGATGATAGGCGCTACTAAAATTCAGCTTAGTTCCAACCATCTTCCACAGACTCAACTAAAAATGGCTTAGAAATCGAGTATCCCGGTAAGACACAATGGTCTCAGGTAGCTCATGTAGTCGATAAACCTCTTTAAAAAACAATTGAGCAACACGGACTGCATCAGTTGTCTTCTTACAAGCTATGAAATGTGCCATCTTCGAAAATCTATCCACCACAACATATATAGAATCATTCCCTCGTTGAGTTCTTGGCAAACCCAAAACAAAGTCCATGCTAATATCAATCCATGGTCTAGTAGGCACGGGCAATGGCATATACAATCCTGCATTCGTAGCCGTCCCTTTGGAAACTTGACATATATGACATCTCTCCACAAATCTTCCAACTTCTTTCCTCATGGAAGGCCAAAAGTATGATTGAGAAATCAACTGCAAAGTACGATCTCTTCCCACATGTCCTTCTTCATGCAATTCTTTCACAATCTTCATTCGTAAACTGCACTCTGGTATACACAACTGATTTCCCTTGAATAGAAACCCATCTACCAACACATACTCATCCATCTTCCCTTTCTCGACTTTATCGACAATCTTTGCAAAGTAAGGATCCTCAACAAATAATTCTGGCAAAACATCAAACCCCGTCACTTCAACTCTCATTGTAGTCAACAAATGATTTCTTCTACTCAATGCATCTGCCACACGGTTTGTAACTCCTGACTTATGCTTTACAACAAATGTAAACTGTTGCAAGTATGCGATCCACGAAGCATGCCTGGCTGCAATCTTACCTTGTCCCTGCAAATGCTTCAAAGCTTCATGATCAGTATACAACACAAAGTCCTTATGAAACAAATAGTGTCTCCAATGTTTTATGGCTTGGACAATAACATAGAATTCCACGTCATAAGTATTATATCTCATCTTTGCTTCCGAAAGCTTCTCACTGAAATAAGAAATTGGATGACCCCTCTGATTTAACACTCCTCCAATTCCTACTTTAGATGCATCAGTATGTAATTCAAATAGCAACTAAAAATCCGGCAAAACTAGAATTAGTGCTGACGTCAAAAGTTCCTTGATTCGCTCAAAAGCAAATCCTCTTCCTCTGACCATGAAAACTGCTTGCCCTTCATACAATCAGTAACAGGTGCCATCACGCTACTGAAATATGGAATAAACCTTCGGTAGAATGATGCTAAACCATGAAAACTTCTCACTTCAGTTATAGTCCTGGGCTGTGGCCAATTTCTGATTGCTTCAACTTTACTTTGATCCACCTGGATACCTTCCTTGGACAATACATACCCCAAAAACAAAATACTATGCGTCATGAACACACATTTCTTTGTTGCCGCATAAAATTTCTCCTGACGAAGTTTCATCAACACTTCCCGCAAATGTAGTAGATGTTCTTCGGTGCTCCCACTGTATATCAACATATCATCAAAGTATACCACCACGAACTTTCCAATGAACGGTCGAAAGATCTGATTCATCACTCGCATAAAAGTACTAGGTGCATTCGAAAGACCAAACGGCATGACCAGCCATTCATACAATCCTTCCCGTGTCTTGAATGTTGTCTTCCATTCATCACCTGGTCGAATTCGAATCTGATGATATCCACTCATCAGATCAATCTTTGAAAAGATAGCATCTCCATTCAACTGATCTAACAAATCATCCAATCTAGGCATCAGAAATCTGTACCTCACTGTAATCTTGTTTAGTGCTCGAATATCTGTACACATTCTCCAAGTTCCATCCTTCTTCGGCACTAATAATGCTGGTACTGCACAAGGACTTAAACTTTTTTGTACGCGCCCTTGTTCAAGTAACTCCTCCACTTGCCTTCTCAACTTCTCGTGTTCCTTTGGACTCATTCTATAGTGTGGTCTATGTGGTAACACAGCTCCCAGAACAAGATCAATCTGATGTTGTATGTCTCTCAACGGCGGTAACTCTATTGGCAATTGTTCAGGAAATATATCTTCAAACTCCTTCAATACTGGCTTAACTTCTTCAGGAATTTCAACCGCTTTACTACTTTCACGTCCAATTAACAGAAATACTTCAGGCTCATCCTCCACTTCCTTGACAAATTCCTTCAAAGATATCTGAGTCTTTAGTTCTTCAATCTCCTCCAACTTGCTTTCACTTTGTTGTCGTTGTTTAGGAACTAAAGTAATTTTGGTGCCCTCGAACATGAAACTGTAGCAGTTAGTCCTCCCATCATGTTGCACAGCTCTATTGTATTGCGTCGGTCTGCCCAACAACAAATGACATACATCCATATCCACCACATCACACCAAATTTCATCTTTATACTTCTTTCCGATGGAAAAAGTTACACAATCTCTTCGACCAACCTTCACTTCCCCACCTTTCCTCAACCAAGCTAACTTGTAGGGTTTGGGATGGTTCTCTGTCTTTAACGCCAACTTCTTCACAGCTTCTATAGAAATGATGTTATCACAGCTTCCCGCATCGATGACAAACTTGCAAACCCTTCCCAAGATAGTGCACGTTGACTGGAAAATATTACTTCTCAACCAACTAGAATCATCCTCTTGCTTCGGTGTCAAACACGACCTCCTCATCATCAAATTACAACCCTAATCTCCTGATAATAATTCTGCTTCCTCCTCAACTTGTGGTGAATTGGAACATTCAATTTCTGCATCCTCATCCTCAACCTCAGCAACCATCACTCGCTTCTTCGGCTTCGGACATTCATTGCTCTTGTGACCAAACTCCTGACAGTTATAGCACTTGAAATTGTTGTTGACCTTGGTCTTAGCAACTTCATTGACAATCGGTTTAGTAACACCCTTGGAAACATTCGTATTGCTACTGCCCCTTTCACTTGATTGTTGGAATTTGTAAACACACCACCTCCTCTTCTACCTTGCCTCTCCCAGGCTAGAGCCTTCTGGTGTGCTTCAGCAACGGATCTTTGATCAAACATATTCACCATATCCTGAATTTGTATTCTCAACCCTCCAATAAATCTAGCTGTCAACAGTTCCTCCGTCTCCATGATATCATTTCTAGCAATCAGTTGATAAAACTCATCTGCATAATCATTTACCGACTTTGTTCCTTGTCTCAAATTCTGCAAGCGCTGATACATAAGAGATTGATAATTATAAGGTAAGAAAGTAGCTTTCATCAACTTCTTCATCTTCTCCCATGAAACAATCTTCGACTTTCCCATTCTCTCCCGTGTAAGTTTAGTTTGTTGCCACCATGCCATAGCTCTTCCCCTCAATCGTGTAGCAACCAACTTAACTCTACGATGCTCGGGTACTTCTTTGAAGTCAAAAATTTCTTCAACATTTGATAAGCAATCCAAAAATTCTTCTGCAATCATTCCTCCTTTGAATTCTGGAATCTCTATTTTCATCCCTGATCCCATTTGCGATCGTCTTCTACATCCCGATATGGATTTCGAACTTGGTCTCGATCTCGATAATGAACACCACATCTATCACCATCTTCATCATAATCAAATGTACTTCGATATCGATCTCGACCATCAACATCTCTTCGATCATGCATATCTCTTCTACTATGTCTTTCAGCATCATGATATGGTTCATCTCCAAACTCACGTGGAATTCTTCTCTCTTCATTTCTGTACTCATGGTATTCTCTTCTCATTGAAACTGATGATTCTCTTTCTCGACAAGATTGTGGTGACACCCTCCTTGCTTCCGCAACCGATGGCGAAACTCTTTTTCCTCCATGGTTCGAGATTGGTGACCTTCTCATTTGACTTTGATTCATATCATTCATCAATTTCTCTAACTTTCCAATACCTTCATCAATCTTTTCATTAATACATTGTTCCATTTGCTCAGCTTCTTGTCTTCGATATACATCTTCAACATTTTGAAATCGATTAGCTCTTCTTGAAGGCATTGTCAAGTCTTCAACAAATCCAAACACTTTAATTCTCGGCCTTGGTTCAAAACTTCAACTCACGGCCTGCACTTATTTGGCTCGGCTCTGATCAACACAAGTGATGCACACCTCCACTTTAGCTCGGATCTAACTTCAACACTTCAAATCTTCTCCCAATAGGCTCGGCTTAGCTATGATTGGCTAAGTCTAGCTCTGATACCAAACTGACGTAGCGGATAAAACGAAAATGGATGAAACGGTGAAAAGTTGAATCGATGGTTTGAAAATACCGAATGCCCAAATTCGTTGATCTCGAGAGATACCGAATTCTTGCTATCTCCAACACGTTGATCGCGCATGATACCGTGTTAAAAGATTTGTGACTCTTCTACGTTGATCTCGCGCACGAGATTCCGTGAATCGGCTTCAAATCCGTTGATTCGAGCGCGCTCGAATAACCGAAGATGGAGAAAGGAGACAACGCTCAACTTCCAATTTCACAGAGGCACAAAGCACTCAAACAAAGTTTTATTCAAAATCAACTAACCTTACAAATGACACAACCCCGCTATTTATAGAGTTTACAACACAGTTCGGCCGACCTAACTGCTTGCCGACCTACGACCTAAACACCTCACGACTTACGACCTAAGACCCATGAGTTAAAAATATAACGTAAAGAATATACAACACAAGTTACAACACAACAACATACTCAACAGGACACAAGTACAACGACTTACGACCTTAAAATATAACAACATACTCGACATAACAGAAAATACAGCATGAGCGACTTAACAATGTAGCGACCTAAGAACATGGTCTTCAGTGACTTAACATCATTGCACATCTTCAGGAATCTGCGTCTTATCAATAAGCGACATAAATGATGAGCGACCTAAGGTGGAGTGATATAAGAAATATCAACACAGTAACAATGCGGCTTGCGACTTAAAGATGATAGCGACCTAAGAACTTCTCGCGACTCAAGTAATAGCTTCTGAAACATACTTAAGAAGGTCGTTCGCGACCTAAGGACAACTCGCGACCTAAGAAAAATCGCGACCTAATGGAATTCACGAATTCTGAAGCGGCTTCGATCTTGTGTCCTGAGGTAGGTCGTGAATTGTTAGGTCGTTCGCGACTTAAAGAACCCGAGCGACCTAAAATTAACAAGCCATCTTCTGAGCGACTTAACGCGTAATCTTCTGTCATTGAGTTAGGTCGTAATTTGTTAGGTCGGAACTCCTGTTGCACTGCATCACGATAGCTTCAATTTGGCGTTGTGCTTAATGGCGACATAGGGCATCCTCCCAAGGCTGTAGGGAGATTGGAAAATATTATTATCCAGACGACAGGGGATACGTATGTTTGTAAAATTAAGAGTGTAATTTAGTATGGAAAAATACATCATGGTTTCTCTTTTTTAATAAAACCTGTAGATGGGTCAGCATGATTAACATGTAAGTCTGGCAGGTATAAATAATGAATGGTGGTATGTTATTTCCCTTGTATATGAGCTGATTTGGAATGCAATATTATTTTGAGTCATGAATGCTGCTGCATCTTCAATGAAATTGTGTACATGCAGACCAAAGTTGTGGTTAAAGTGCGTCGTAGAAAATGGTTAATGTATTTGTTTAGTAGTGCCGCGTAATATAAAATTTTACTTACTGGACCGTATATGTATAGCATTCTGGTAGCTCTGATCGCCTTAATAAATATTACTACAACTATTCTTTGTTTTTTTTACCCTAAACCTATTCTTCTCACTAAAATACTTTTCACAGACCCTTCTACAATGCCGCATTATTAATGCTAGAACTACAATACACACTAAGTTATATATTGAAATCTCTAAAACTTCTGTTGTGAAACACCTAATAATTGTTTTGTAGCAGTTGTTGCAGTCTTTTATCTATACCGTATCGGTATTTAACCCAAATCAAGATTATTTTGTTTTCCAAATTTGCCCATTTCAACCAACGCGTTGGAAATTATTTACTGTCTATTGAAATTATACAACCACTTAGAAATTACCTTCAAATCTTCATCTACAACAATTTATACGTTCTAACATTAACTTATATTACACGTGACTTCCTAACTTTGTCTACCATAACTTTTTCCTGCCAGGGATAATGTTTATGAAGAACGAATATACTTCAACACATATGTGGATTGGGTAAATGTTGGTTATGTCTCCCTCAGAAACAATATCCTTTGTCCATAATGGGAACTCATTATTATTGTTGTGCGAGAAATATTGATCAAACTCATCCGGTTTATACGTATTGCTAATGATCTCATATGGTTTATATGTATGGAATTTCAAACTTATAATACTTGGTTAAAATGATCCATCCGTATTTTTTCTGCAAAGTCCATTTGCCTGGTTTCTATATTTGATTTCCCAAAATGATGGAATTTGTATTCTGCAGCTTTTTGCCTATATCCAACACTGGTTTTGTTACACAAGATTCAGTAAATACATAACAATAATCACAAGGTTATCGTATTATGTTATACATGTAGAATATGTATTAGCTTTATGTTACACATACATACATATATACACACACACATATATATATACATACATATATATATATATACATATATATATACATACACATATATATATATATACATACACACACATATGTTATTTTCACATCTATATAATTCCTTCGTTTTAACGGAAAAGACAAAGAAGGATTGAGATTTATTATTGATAAAGAAAAGGGCTATATTTTGTCAACATCCACAGAAACGAAGCTTAGACTAACTCTGTTAGTACCTTCATTAAAATTATCATCCTACTTTAACTCCACAATTAATCCCACTCACCCATCATCATGTCAAAAGAAAATTCATGTATAAGCAGTTGAAATCACTACCATGCCGACATCTTTTTGTCTCCACTCTTCTTCATTGTTCTCTCATTTGCTCCTCCTCCCTATGCTACCTCTATTCTCCGATCGCTGTGCCTCCCATCCACAGAATTTTGTGAAAATTTAAACTAGATCTTCCACTTCAACATTAAAATATCGAAGAATTTGAGAAGCAACACGAAGAAGTGAATAAACAGATCAAAGATGTGTGACAATATGAAGGAACCAAAGCAAGAAACAACTTAATTTAGGTTTCCCGTTTTAAATTTCTAATCAAATAATTCTCAGGTTGTTTCTTTTTCTTCTATTATTGGATGTTATTGTTCGTTTTTCTTTTAACATGGTAAGCATTCTGCATGTTAATTTGGTCGATCTATGTAGTTATTTGATTCGGAAGGCGTAGTCAATCAAGAAATACTTGAAAATAAAGATATACAAATATTCATGTGCCTATTTTATAGATTCTTAAATAATTGGTATTGCGCTCGCATCAGTTAATTTTATAGATTTAGGTTAATTTGTCAATATATATTTCATATGGTACAAATATTGATTTTAGTAGAAATTGTCGCTTTGGTCTTGGTACAATGTGCTGACAAGATATCAATTTTTGGTTATTTTCAAAAATTGTTTTAAGTTTATTTGGTTCAATTTTAGATACATTTATGTTCCCCCCCTTTTTTAAAGGGGGAATTAATTTAAAGGACAAAATTTTCTATATTTTTTGCCTCAAGGACACGACCTCAATATTTTTACCACAAGGACAAACATTTTTCTAAAAATTATTCACAAGGACAAACATTTTCCAAAATTATCCATAAGGACAACAAAACTGATACCGAGCTAAAAACTGATACCTAAAAACTGCTACCGATAACTAGAAACTGATACCTAAAAACTGCTATCAATAACTAAAAACTGATACCTACAGAAAGTTGTCCTTCAGGATAAAATATTGAAGGTCTGTCCTTGAGGCTAAAAAGCTGTGAAATTTTGTCCTTGACAATGATTTCCTGTTTTTTAAACTCCTAGCTACCAGTAAATATTTTCCCATTAAGTTATTCTTAAATGCGCATGTGTCAGACAAAAAAAAGTGGATGAAAATATTTTATTGCATCCTTTTTTTAAACGCATCTGAACTAAGTGTGTTCTATGTTTTAAATTTGACTAAACACCTTAGTTGTTTACTGTTTGCACATGGCTTGGTTATTGATTTAATATTTATTAAGACTGTTTTTAATAGTTTTTACCAACTTCCAGTAATTTATGGCAACCTATTATTTTTATTTGCTTTCGGGTTTTACATATTTATTCTTGGTACAATTAATAGAAAGTGAACTAGCAAAAGAGGATATTTTGGTTATGTTAAAACATAGTTCGTACATCAGTTTCTAGTGTAAGATAGATTTAAATTTACTTTATTATTTTCGGCTTTCTTACATTGTTTTCATGTTCCGACTTATATTTTGAGACTAAATATCATTTGTACTATAAATACAACTGTGTCTAAAGCTTAGAAATTGTTTCCATTATATGTAGATGAAACATTATACATAATTGTCTACCTATTTATAATGTAGTTTTTGATAACAATAATTTGTACTCACAAGATGGATCACTTTCTTATATCCAAATTTTATTATTGGCCTTAAAGTTGCTTATAATGATATGATATTATTTCCAATATTTGTTATATTCGATCTAATCTATGTTGTATCAAATAATGTAGATTATGTTGTGCCTATAAAACACCGACGCCTTGAAATGGATATGTTTCACACTACATTTTGTAGCAATTAATTATTATGAGAATAAGTAGTAAAAGAACAAATTAAAGAAATGTTAATAGTATGATTCCAAATGCTCTGCGAGCTGTAAGTAACTGGAAAATTTTGTTTGCCAAATTGTTTATTAAGGAAAACTACCATAAATATATTAGTTTAATATGTAATTTTTATATTTTTGCATCCTTAAAATATGTGCAATATTTTTGGATGGGCAATGTTTTCTTTAAGATGTGCCATGCATACCATGGATCTTGAATATTTGGTATATGAAAAAATTGTTATACGTAAATACATACCGATGAAGCCTAGAAAGTTGTGGGACTTATGAGTAGCCTGCTGTATATCATATTTAATTAACTTCCCTTAATAACTAATACACTTTAATAAATATAAATTACATGAATTAATATGTAACAGCCCGCAAATCTGTACCCCATGAGTCAACACTATTCTACATCAAGCAACTCAGGATGAACAGAAATACGAACCATTTGGGTTACAGAAGAAGGGGTAGAAGAAGAAGATAGAAAACAATATCAGAATCTAACCATCGCAGCGGAATAATATAACAGATAATCATAGATCTTTACACCAAAAACAAATACTATATCTGTTTATACATACATCATCAGAGTATACATGACACACAACCGGACAGTAATCATAATCTGTGTAACGACCCAGGATTTTTATGAATTTAAATTGATAATTTAAATGAATTTTTGAATTAAAAATTGTAAAATTGATTTTTAAATGATACGAGTTTCCCCGATTCAAATAGAAAATATATTAAGTCAAATTGATTTGAAAATTTGCATATATGTGTATATATGAGAATATATATATGTATATGTTGGATTTGAAAATATAATCTTAAATAAATGGGTCAAAGACTAATTATAATAATAACAATTAAAATATAAACTAGAAATACAAGACAATAAATGTCGAGTTAAACAAACAAATAAATATAAAAGTAAAACACATTTAACAAATTCTAACAACAAATTAAATATAGAACTACATCCAAATTATAAAGCATAAATTAAGCAAGACAAATAAAAATACAAACAAGCTAGGCAATGCAAATAAAAGTATTCAAACAAATAAATAAGCAAAGTAAACAAAACAAAGAGAAATAACAAATGTATATAAGCATGGACAAGATCATCAGCCGAGTAAACAAGTCAAAGTAATAAGACTTGAAAAGAAAATATGTGTACATTTGCAAAGTAAAATAAAAAGATCCTTTGTACAGCTGAAATGGAGTATGGAGAGGAAAGTATATATGTACAAGGCAATAAATGCAACACATCTCAACAAAAATAAACAAGTACAACATCACTGCGGCCTCCCTTTATAAAGTAACTTCTGATATACATATGATAGGAAAGTATATATGCATGCACACATGCAAAATAATGAAGACCAATCAAAGTACATACGAATAGGAGTTAAAATTATCTTCAGCCATGACTGTTGTACAACATAAACCATCACCCTATACACTACAACATCATCTATAACTTCATATTTATATACATCACCTTCTCATCTCAGTTTTGTTCACCATTATAAACTGAAGTATAAAGGCCATTCTTTAACTCAAACAATCGTTCAACATAAAACATTTTTCAAATCAATCAAAACTTGACAGTTTGGAAGCAAAGAAAAGCTTCAGATAAAACAGATTTCAACCTCAACTCTTGGAGTCAACATGATCTGGAAAGTGAGTAACTCCAACTTTAAAAATTTGAAGTATAAATTAGTTTGAGTAATTTTGCTGTGATCAATATTGTTTTTGAGATATGTGTTTGCAAATTTCTGAAGTTTGATGTATGAAGGCGTTAGAAATATTATAACTTCTCTGTTTGGTTTCAGAATGCAGAACAACAAAGAAATTTCAATTTCTTTTTTTCCAATCAATATTAGGCTTGGGTTTTAGAACAAATTAGTCGAGTTTAAGAATGAGTTATAACCTAAAAATGGTTTCGTGGAATATAAATGCATATGAAGTAGAAAAATCAAATGTTTACAGTAAAAACTTAAGTTCCTGGAAATTTTAAATATCTTGAATTATGGATTCAATCTTATAGCCTGAATTAACAGCCCAAGCTAGGATTTTTAAAACAAATTTAGTGATTTTTAATTGTATGTATCTTGAGCAATTTACAGTGGAACGAAATCTGCCTTTAAATCATTTTCTCGTGATTGGGTGATTCGAGTTGGTCAGGGTTGTTTGTGGAGATGGAGGAGGCTACGGGGTTGACTAGAAAAATGGCCGGAGGTGGCGAAGATGGACGTGGCGGCGGCTGCGAACATTTAAATTTTTTTAACCTAATTTTGGCATGGCCGAGGAATTTGACTCGCTTATCGTTGACGTACGATCGAGTTCAACGTGCTTCTAAAGGATGGTAGAGGGGGTGTCGACGAATCGATGGCCGAGGTTGTAGGCTGGCCAATGGTCGGGGCGTGGCGAACGAGGCGCTGCCAGGTTTGGATGGTGGTGGGTACTTTCGTTTCCAGGTTTGGGATTTTGCCTCGATTTCGATTTTGAGGCAACGGTGAAGTTCGAGGGATCAGAACGTGCTCGGGGGAGGATGGTCGATATGCTTGACGTCGCGGTGAGGCCGTAAGATGGCCAACGGCGATGTGCACGTGCACGAGCTTGGGTTACCTGGATATGGTGTTGCCTGAGTATTCATTTGCCTGGGAAGAGCATTGTTGTTGAGTTGAAAGGAGAAGTGGTTACAGAGTTTTCCTGGAACTGTTTCTTGCTTTTGAAAATTTTGAACAAATTCAAGTTTTAAAATAAGGTTTTAAAAACCGAGGTTAAGTCGAAAAGTAAATAAAATTCAAGTGTTAATTGGAAATTAGTTTGTATATGACATAAGTTTTAAATTCATTTTGGCTTAATAATTTCAAAGAAATAAAGTGTATCAAATTAGTTGAATTCAAAAATGGAAGTGAATTGTAATGGAAATTAAACAAGCTAAAAACTTGTTTTAAATTTATTAAGAAAGGTTTTACAAATTAATTAATTTAAATTGAAAGATGATTAAGAATGTAAATTTATTTAAAAGTATAATTAACTAAGTATTTGAGGTTAAATGAATTCGAAATTAAAGATTGATATTATCAATTTTGTGTTTAACCAAATTGAACTTAAGAATTTTCAATTAACTACTTGAAGTTAATAAATAAATTAATAGTGGTTGATTAATTGATTAATTGAGGATTAATGATTTATTAATTGGTAATTAATGATTTATTAAGTAATTAGTGATAAATAAATGGGTAATTAAGTTTTATTAATTAATAATTAAGATTATTAATTTATAATCAAGAAATAATCAATTAAGTGAGTAATTAAGCAGTAATTAATAAAAATTAATAAGTTAATTAATTTATAATTAAAGAATAGTTAATTACGGTTTTAAAGATTTATTAAGTTGATTAATTTGTAAATTAAAGATTTTTGATTTGATAAGATTAGATAAGTTAGGAGAATTAATCTTTTTGAAAATAAATCAGTCAATAAATTAAGAATTAATTTAGTTATTATTAGGTACTTAATTAACAAAAAAAAATAGAATTAATTTATATGTTTCGATGGTCATTCAATTTAAAATCAACAATTATCAATGTGAGTGAATTTCTTTAGCAAACAATTAAAGAAATTTTAATTGTGAATAAAGGTTATTAACTAAGGTAAATTAAAAATATATAAATAAATTTGATTCAATAATTAAAGATTAATTGATTCATTAATTAAGAATGATAGTTAATAATTAAGGGTTAACAAATAAATTGTGAAAGGGAATTTATTTCAAATAATTTGTAATTAAATTATGATAATTAACCCAGATTAATAATTGATACATCCGATTTCAATTAATTATTTGATTAATAAATTCATTTGTGAATATTTGGACTTGGCTGAATAATTATTTGTTTGATACCCCTGATATGTGATGCTTTGTTTTGAGCTGTGTATATTTATTTGCATCTATATATTATCTGTGAATCTGTGAATGGACGATAAGCGTTATAGTTTATATCGCTTATCAATTATATTTATGTGTTTTTAATCTGTGATGATTGAATGATGTTGCACTTTTGTGTTAAACCCCTGGACTACACCATACACACACAAATATGGATTTCACGAGGAAATCGGTTAAGTCACAGATAATTTAAATTTAATGTTTTTGAAATTAAAGTTTTAATTTCAAATTGATTTTGAAAATGGATTTGGGTTAAACGGTAAAGCTTTTGAAAAAGGTTTTCACAGATAAAAGCTAATTTGAATAACTCGGTAAAATCTCCAATTTAAATAATTCAATTTGAATTTGAATTCGATATTTGGAATTGAATTCGATGATTGGAAATTATGGTTAAAGATATTATAAACATGTTGTATGAATTTAAACCATTTTAAAGGTATGGTTTTGGGAATTTGAATTTAACCCAAGGATTTCAACTCGTATAAATGAATCAGATTTCCAAAATGAAAACTGTTGTTTTCAAATAATAAACACTTTTAGATAAGAACTGAGATTCCAGTTAATTAGGGGAATTTCAAGATTGAATAGAGAAATGATTTTTCTAAGTTATGAATGAATTCTTTTTGAAAGCTATGAATTAAATCTGTTTATTTTTAACAGATTTAAATTGATGATTTGTTTAAATCAAATTGAAATGAAATTGTTTTGAAGGCTATAAGTTAAATCTTTGATTTAAAGATTTAACGAGTTAATCAAATTGAAATGAAAATTGATTTGGAAAATCTGTGAATGAATCTTTTGTTTAAAAGATTAAAGTGTGAAAATTGTTTAAACCGTTAAAGGTTGTGAAAATGAATCTTTTTGTTCAAAGATTGAAAATGGTAATTTGTTAAGCCATTTGAAGAAAAGTTTTGGGTAATAAGTTGTGACTTAATTGAAATCCCATTATCCATTTGTTTTTGAAATATCGTGCTCACTATTCGGTTTAGCCGAGAAAGGACCTTTGTGTCGTATAACCCATTCTGAATATGTGATTTGACGTTATGGATAGCATTTGAAGACCGGTGATGAAGACCGGGTATTTGCGAAAGCGATAGGATGACCTATCGATTGTTTCTGCACCGAGTCGCGCCGGTATAGAGACTCCCTAAGTGATGGGAAATCTGATCGGGATTGTGAATATCCGGATTGCAAGGACTTCTTTGTAAGTGCCTTCGGTTCTGTTCGAGCCCGGAACAGACTTGTATGGATTGTATGTCTGACATTACAAATTGAGATATAAAACTGACTTCTTTCAAATATATTTCTGTTGGTGGCGGAGAATTTATTCTCTTAGCTTAACACCCTTCTCTGAGACGTACGAGCTCAGAGGTTATGTAGTTGATGGTTATTAGCGATATATTCCCAATTTGGTAATGTGACATGCTGAGTGTTGCTGTGAAATGATCATTGTGTTGATCATTTGTGATAGGATCATTTGTTTGATCGTTTATCTTTGTGATCATTTCTATGATCATTTGTTGGCCCAAAGCACAGCTTTTGTATAAAGCGTGGCTTTGTGGACGAGACTTCGTCGAGCCTCACATCCCGGAATGGTCGAAACAGGAAAGATGCAGCAAGGTTATTGGGGGTAGCACCCCTTAGGGTATGTGCATTTCCTTCTGGATAGAAGTAGTATCATGGTATGGAGCCCAGATACTTAACTTATGTTGATATCGCATATATATATATATATATATATATATTACTTTGTGATTTGTTGATGGGGCCCCGGTTAAAGGTTGGTTACGACCGGGAGGTGGCATACTCATGTCAGTAGTTACCCAGTTAGGGGTAACCCGGCCTTGTGTTGGCAGAGATCCGGTTTGGTTCTCGGGGACGTCCTTCCAGAGGCGTTCTCATGTGGCAATGGGAAGTTCCTTGGCCTGACCATTCGTTGGAAATCCAAAGAAACAATACGATCTTGTACGGTATTAGTTGTAGAACCTATCATTCACTTATGGTGGCGCCCCACTGTTTGAATGGTAGCTATAGTAGGCATAGTTCGAAATGTCTATGTTGGCTAAGATTTATATCTTTACTTTCGAAATGAATTTTTACTACACTACGCACTAGTAATAATATCAAATGTTTCTTTTTAATGCGTATCAAGCATCTTTGACTATCATAAGGAGAAATCTCCTCTGATTCTGCGTTTGCATTGTGTGTGTGTGCGGAAGGCCTTATGGTAGTCTCATTTTTAAAAAGCATTGCGAATTGACTTTGAAAATCTTTTGTTGAATGTTTTAAAAGATAAACTGTTTTTGTTGCTCACACCAGTCCCACGACTGATCCGGAGTTTATTGTTTCTTTCCTAAACTCTGGGTGCTCAAAATTTCCTATACGAGCAGTCTAGAGTTGGGTTTTTCAGATAGTCAGATTAGTAGGTTATCTGGTGATAGTTCAGTCTTTGGATCAGACTGCACTTGCTTATCTTTGGGAGTTCAAGCTATTGCTGGATTGGAGCTTTGGAGATGGAGTTACAGATTTGGAGTTCTTCCTTGAAAATTATCTTAGAGTTATTTGTTCCGCTGCTAGTGTCTATTTTTTCTTTTCCGCTGCTATTTATTGTATCATATATCTGATGTATATTGATATTCATTGTATCGTTCTGTTGTATCAGATATTGTATATCAGTGTATTATTCTTTCTTTTTTCCGCTGTGTTGTTATACTTAATGTTGTTATAAGCTCCGACGAATCGGATTTGAACGGTCGAATCTATGGCATTCGAGTACGATTTGAAGTATGGATGTCGATTTTCGAGCGGGCAAAACCCGAAACGTTACAATCTGTCCTTACAATCTGAATACACAGCGGAATATGTAACACAAATACGGAAGTACGTATCTTCATCTAGCTCCACAACATCATCTCCTGTCATCTATAATACTCGGTCTGACCCGAGCATTATAGTTAAATAATACCCGAGTTAGTCTGGAATACCAGCGTGAGAAAACCACACTCAAATTGATTATTAAAGTTTCAAAATCCTTTGAAAACAAAAGCATCTCGTAAGACCACGCCACAAATAAACATGTCGGGTTTTTACCTTACGATAGCTAAAACACTTTTTATTAAAATCCTCTGATATTACAATAGGGTCTACTTACAAATACTTATTGAAATAGCTAAAATTGTTACATGATTAAATTCCAGCTACTAGCCACAAAGTGGGTAATACAAACAAAAATCGTCAAGGCACGTAGGGAGAATGGATTTCCAACTAATGACTAGGCACTGGGGTACCACCTGTCACAGTACGTGGCCTAAATCACCGTACCGAGGATTACTCTCAATCCCCTGCAACACAAGAGCGGGACTACCCTTTACTGGATAATCGCGGGTAAGATCACCCCACGGTTAGGATCAGCAACTGCACCACTAAGCCGAATAAAAAGGGACATCTAGACAGGGATGACCTCACCCTAATGGGCGCTACCCACCTAGCCTTGCTGCATAACCCCAGATTTTCAGTCATTCCCGGTTGATGAGGCTTGAGGCTAAGCATTATCTTTTTAGAACGTTTCACTTAGAATGCTCATCGTCCACCTGATGATGTTCTGAAAGAATTCATCCATACAAGTCCGTCCCGGGTTCGAACGGAACCGAAGGCACTACTCCTCCTACATCCATTTTGGAGTCATCCTCGGGGTTAGTAGCGACTAACCCTTGCACTTCACTGCTCCATCTTCGACTCCTAACTCGTTTTTCCATGAAAACGTACAAACCGGATCGAAGTGGTTTTCAAGAAATTAATCCTGATCCCGGTCTCTTCGAAACGGTCAGCGCATTGGCCAATATTGATAGTAAGTTATTTAACTATCAATTAACGTTCACAAACATCCATCAAACATAAATAATTTCGCCAAATTATTTATTAATCCTCAAAATATCTTCTCAAGATATATTTTTATTTATCAACCCTTTGAAACAGTTTTTAAATCACACTCTTCTCATGGAACAAATTTCCAAATATTTATTTCCACTGAAAACACCAAGCACAAAAACTTTAGCTTTTTTAAAATAATTTAAAGCTTTTTATTATCAAATATCCTTTAAAACATTTAAATTCAAAATTATTTTAATACTTATTCAAAATAATACTTAAGAATATTTAGAATAAAACTACTTGTACAATATAAAACTAAATTTCTACCTTTAAAACATAATATCAAGCCACCTTTAAATAATTACTACGATAATAGATTTGAAAATATACTTACTTTAGAGTTTAAACATTCAGAAATAATAAATTTTCTAAAACATACCTTTTAAAATAACTTTAACTTTTAACTTATATTTATAAATTTGTAACGTACTTGACTATCCAAGGAAATACGCTTCTCTTTCACAGCTTTTAAAAATAAACTACTATTTATTTTTAAACAAATTTACCCATTCCTTTAATAAATTCCCACCGTGAATTTATTCTTCAAATATCCACTGATATATTACTTCACTTTTATAAACCCAGTTTATAAATTTCTTAGTTTCAACTTTCTTTTAAAATCCCGATTCCAAACACTTAGATCAATTTCCAAATTGATTCCCAATTTACTCCATTTTGAACTAAATTTCTTTACTTACTCGATTTATTTCAAAATCCATTAACTTCAGATTTTATTTCTTCATTATGATTTTAAATCTTTTTAAATGAAAATACCAATTTCATATTTCCCAACTTCCTTCTTTACCCTTTCAAATAAATTTAAACTTTGAATCTCAAAATAAATTCTTTATTTCTTGAAATAATATCGCTTGAGTTTAAAAATAAAATAACTTATGCACATTTATTCAAAATCTCATTTCCCGCACTTGGAATTATATTCATTAGAATTCAGAAATCACTTTTATTCTCTTCCAGTTCATTTTTAATTTATTCAAATTCCAAAAATGATTATTTTACTCAAAATTCACTCTTTTATTTCTTTTCAGAAATCTCATTTCTATAGATTTTGATAACTCAGTTCACCGAAATCTTTTAAATTAACCGTGGTATCCAATATTTCCAATTATCAATATAATTCATCACAGGATAGCAAATAATCATGAAAGATAATATTAAATAATATAAATAATTTTGAGGAATCCAATTGGATCCCTCCAACCTGTTTCCCTGCATCCACAGACGTTAGCACAATATAAAATACTAATTCCACTTCGAGGTGGAATATCGCGGTATATGGGTTTTAAATATAATATTATCCGCTATTATGCGGCGCATAGGGTCTATTTATTATTAACTAATGACAATCGTCATTCAAGCAAAACAACCGATAGTTTTAAGTTTAACTAAAATAATCCAGGTGAGTGAGATTAACTCTCCTTTGCTTTTATTATGCAAATCCGATCCACACCGGCTTGATTCTCCACAATTCGGACCTTGTATAACATTAGATAATATTTATTAATATTCGAATAAGTCGAATAATTAAATTTCCATTTATAAATTTAATTCCCAATGGTTTTATTTTAATCCAGAATTTAATTTTAAACTGATTTCCTTTTAAATAAAAATATCTTTAGCAACTAAAATAGCTAAATAATTTAATTAGCGAGTTAATCACATAATTCATTATTTAAATACAAACTGGTAAGTTTAAAATGTGTATATTTATTTCCTTCCGAAACTACATAGATTAAAACAAAATTATTTTACTGTAAAATATTCTTTCCTGTTTCTATACATGTTCATATATGTAAAATTTTAGATTTTAAATTAAATTGAGTTTAAGGGAAAACTTGTTCATTCATTACTGCCAATATTTTATAAACTGTATACACAAACATACATATTTACATAATTATTATAAATTAGGTATATATAAATATTTTACTGCAACATGCCTTCCTATTGTATGTATAAATGTTTTTTTGGTTAAAACTAGCTACCACACCAAAACAGCAGCAATCGATCGAGCCACCGCCACGTCCCCCGCTCGAGTCAACAGCACCTCCGCACTCGTTCGTGACTTCGATAAAGCCGCTGCCATCGCCCGCGTTCATCGTGCTCCAAAACTTCGACCATCGTTCCAGACCGCCGAATCGCCATGCTCGAACATGAGCTCTCATTGTCATTGCCGCCGTTTGCGACCCATCAATCAATGCCGCATCGTGATATCCCTCTCAACCTCGAGACGAAATCGAAGCCGTTGACTACCTCGCGTGCTCGCGAGAAGTTTCCCTCGCTACCACGAACCCCTAACCCTCGCGAACCCTTCCTCAAAAAATTTGAAAATCGCGACCTATCCCATCTCACTCGAGTTCGATTATGATTTCGAACTCGCGATTTTCTTCTGCCACTTTTTTTTCTTTAATTGTTTTTTTCGATCGATATCCCCTTTGATTTTTCACGGTTCCTTCCTTTTTGAACGAGGAGAATGATTTCGATCAGGTTCTTGAACGAAAAAGATTGGTAGGGTACCCGAGGTTTTAAAAATGATTTAAAAGAAGAAAGAAGAAGCGTATTACAGAAGGAATAAGAAGGCATGAAAATAGGATAAGATGTAGTTTGACTAAAAATTTCTGTTGGTAAGACATATGCAAATAATATATATTTTAATTTTCAAATTCAAATCGTCTTGATAAATGCAACTTAAAATTTGGACCTCCTATCGAGGTGTGCCACTAGGCATTTATAATGTTATACGCCTATTCCGAACGCAATGGAAAAAATTTCGAGCCCTAATTCGATCGTATGGGAAAGATAGCGTTTTGGATCGAGTTATTATATTAAATTTCCGATATAGATTCAGCACGTTTATATGTCGTACGATCACACAACAACTCCAAACACTACGAATATTGAAATCCGGTAATAATATAATCTTATGGATCCAATGGAACTGGTTTCGTCGAATTCCGAGACTGTGCCTCGGAAGCTTATTTTCAAACGTCAATTTAAACGATAAAATTTCAAAACTTAACAAAACATTTCCATATTCAATTTCAACACTTTTACTACCTTTAGAACTATCGATATAAATTTTACAAACCCTTAAATTGTTTTTAACAGGCTTAAAACTGAAGATTCAATAATTTACCTAGTTTCAGTTTATTAAATCCAATAACTTAATTGCTAAATAATAATAATTGAATTCAAGTTAAAAATTAACTTTTAAATATTTAAAATCGATTAAATATTCCAATTTAAATTGTCCAAAATTCCGGGTCGTCATATTCCTCCCCCTCAAAAGAATTTCGCCCCCGAAATTGCTGGTTAAGAAGAATGATCCAATACCCATTACTATTTTCTAAAACCAAACAATTTTATCAACCTGCCATAACATATTTTTTATTAAAGACCCACTATTACTTCAACCAACTTCCCAAAACCTTCCATAGTTTCCAAACAACTTTACTTATTCAATCATTCAAATTATAATTCAAAACCAAGTTTCAATTTTTCAAAATTTCTCAAAAATTTTCTAACTCCCTAAATTTTCGAAATTTTTTGCTAGCGTCTCCTTTGCGCGGCTAGCTCGGTACAACTACAAAATGCCTCTACGGGTTCCCAAATTCCAAAAGAAAACAAAAGGCCAAGTGGCTAGATCAAAAACCCAATCAAATTCATACAGAAATTTAAACACATACCTTTTTGTCTAGCAATTTAAAATTATCTTCTGAAATCAAAACCAATTTTCCTTTCCCTTTATAATACCTGCATATCCTATTTAGTAATAATATCCAATCACATCTTTTAAATCATTTTATACATTTCCTTCCATAAGTTTTCATATCTACTTCTATTCAAATTAGTTTTTTCCATTTCCTTATGAATTCAATTTATCTTCAACTCTGAATATTGAATTTTATCTTCCATTTATAACTGATTCATATCATTATTTTAAATTAGTTTCATCAACTAATTTATTTCAGTTCCAATTTGAAATCGTTTTATCGCTAACAAAAATTTGTCCAAAAATTTCAAAAATTTTCTAGCTCCTAAAATTTTCGAAATTTTTTGGCAGAGTCTCCTTTGTACGGAGGAGCTTTTGCAATTTTTCAAGAGATATAAATTATATATACATCGACCCACCCGGTCGAAAAAACAAAAACAGTACATATTTCCTTTTTTATTGCGTAGGCGTACATTTATTTAGTATTTTTAAGCAAGCGGCTTATTATTTAATTAGCATTTTGCACGATCAAATCCATCCCAACGGCTTCCCTAAACCTGCACTTACTCAATTCAAATATGTAAGTGCCAAAATCATATACTCAACAACATTTTACATATTTAACTAGTAAACATACGAGTTTCTATAAACAACGCAGGTTAAACAATATTTATAAGCAACTTATATGGTTCCGATATTAATTTTAATTGTTTACGACCAATTCGTATACAACTTCATTCAGTTTAAATGGTTTACAACTCAATTGCCTACATTCAATTTATTTTTAAGCAAAACAAACTCATATTCATTTCAATTGATCTTAAGATTAATTTATTTAATCTCTATCAACTCATAGAATTTTAATTACCTTCGTTTACGTCAAACGACAATTCATTCTATGCAATTTGATGATATCCATGTGAATAAATAATTACTTAAGTTTAATAACCAATTTAAATTGATTCCGGCTCAATTTGTTTTAAATTCCATCCCATTTCTAATTTTATTCACCAACCATACATTTGCATTTCATTCCATGTTCGCCTTCATTTCATTTGAGACCATTTTATTAAGTTTGAACCATTTCATGCTTATATATTAATAACCATTTCCTAATTTAAATTTACCCAAGCTTTTATTTAATGGACTTTTACCCTTACTCGAAGCCAAGCTTCCACTAATTTTAAACTTAAATTAATTTACTTCAAATCGTTCGAATTTCATACTTAAGCTCATTTTCATTTTGCAAACAAATTTTCCTTTCAATTTAACTTGATTCTATTTTAATCAAATCTCATTTCAAACTACAAATTTATTTGATTAGTTCATCTGTTTCGTATAAATTTTAAATTTCAAGATTCAATTCATTCTTAATTCATTTAATTAATTACAAGGTTCCCACTCATTGGGTTTTATTGCAACTAAAACCATTGCTATTTTAATCCAATTTCATTTTGTTTGGCAACATTTTCAATTATATTTACTTCACTAACAATTCAAGTCGAATTTGATTTATAACTTGAGTTTTATTTCTAAACTTCAACATTAACTCACAAATTCAGCTTCTATTTAACTACATTAGGTTCCATTTACATATTTCATTAACTAATTTATTATCTAATTAGTTCTCCCCCTAATTATAATTCAATACTTGATTTTTAATCTAAAAAATAACTTCATTAAATTTTCTTAAGTTCAATTTATTTTCTAATTCAGGTTTGGATTTTTATTTCATTTTCCAAAACATCAAACAATATTTATTTTGGGTTTTCTATTCCACTTTTCAATTTTATAAGTCACAACTTATTATTTTACACATTTCTATACATTCTAGGCTTAAATATGTTCATCTTTTATTTTTAACTCAAGATTTACGCTTATTTATAACCCAAGCATATTTTTATTCAGTGGATTTTTAATTCTTTTATAAGTTATTCTAATTCATTTATTCCAATCCAATTCTTATCCAACTTATTTCTTATCCAACTTACTTCCATTTATTTAAGTAAGGATCTAATTCCATTCAATATCACCTATAACTCAATTGAATTTTATTCCAATTCAATTCTATTTTAACTCAGATTTATTTAATTTAATTCAATTTTCTTCCTCAATCCAAGTTAACTTCATTTTTAACTTTTCACTTTAAATTTAAATTCCAACATTCAAAGCTCATATTTCCTTCCTGATTTAAAAACCATCTCAATTTATAAGCTTATAACCTATCTCATCAAGATTTTTAAACACCCGGCTTTTGGTTTCAAATCATTTGAAATCACCATTATCTCAAAATCACACTTCTCAAAATTTTAAACCAATCCTGGTTTTTATTCCCAACAAATTTCCTTTGAAATTTCAAAAACAAAATGCTTCTTCTGAACAAATCAATTTGGCAGCAATCCGTCACTTAAAAACTCGAAAATGAACATCGATGATGCTGCAGTCATCACCGAAGTTATTTTCCAACGACTAAAGTAAGTTCAATGCTATATCCCTTCCCAAAATTTATTTGAAACAATTTCCTTTCAGAAATACTTCTAAAACAATAATGTGCTATTATTTATCTTCAAAACACTTCCAAAATCTACGGGGTTTTTAAAATTTCAAATGTTAACTTAAATCAAATTTTAACTATAATTCATTTGTATAAATTATGCTCATATACCTTTGATTATACAAGTCATTCCAATTTTTATAATCTTATTTGTTTAAAATATTATCATCCAAACATCCAAGTTATATATCAATTTAAGGAAATATTTCTTTTATATCAAATTATAATTTTGGGCAAAATTATTTCATTCACCCACCTTTAAAACAATATTGTGTCAATTTATCCTGTCTGGTGTTTATAAACTCTTCTTGAATAGCGGCCAACTTACTCGATCAGAATTCATATTCCACTCAACCAATAAGTCAACACAATATTAAAACAATTTATATTCACTAACAAATACACGCTCATATCTATTAATACACTCAAACTAATTCTAGAGTACTACGGACTCTATTTTCAATGAGTAATCCCCACCAGAGCCAAGGTTATCACCAACCTAAGCTCTGATACCAACTGTAACAGCCCGCAAATCCGTACCCCTTGAGTCAACACTATTCTACATCAATCAACTCAGGATGAACAGAAATACGAACCATTTGGGTTAAAGAAGAAGAGGTATAAGAAGAAGATAGAAAACAACATCAGAATCTAACCATCACAGCGGAATAAAATATAATAGATAATCACAGATCTTTACACCAAAAACAAATACTATATCTGTTTATACATACATCATCAGAGTATACATGACACACAACCGGCCAAGTAATCATAATCTGTCCTCACAATCTGAATACACAGCGGAATATGGAACACAATACGGAAGTACGTATCGCCATCCAGCTCCACAACATCATTTCCTGTCATCTATAATACTCGGTCTGACCCGAGCATTATTGTTAAATAACACCCGAGTTAATCTGGAATACCAGCGTGAGAAAACTACACTCAAATTGATTATTAAAGTTTCAAAATCCTTTGAAAACAAAAGCATCTCGTAAGACCACGCCACAAATAAACATGTCGGGTTTTTACCTTACGATAGCTAAAACACTTTTTATTAAAATCCTCTGATATTATAATAGGGTCTATTTAAAAATACTTATTAAAATAGCCGAAATTGTTATATGATTAAATTCCAGCTACTAGCCATAAAGTGGGTAATACATACAAAAATCGTAAAGGCACGTAGGGAGAGTGGATTTTCAACTAATGACTAGGCACTGGGGTACCACCTGTCACAGTACGTGGCCTAGATCGTCATACCAAGGATTACTCCTAATCCCCTACAACACAAGACCGGGACTACCGCTTAGTGGATAATCCCGAGTAAGATCACCCCACGGTTGGGATTAGCAACCGCACCACTAAGCCGAATAAAAAGGAACATCTAGACAGGGATGACCTCACCCTAATGGGTGATACCAACCTAGCCTTGCTGCATAACCCCTGATTTTCAGTCATTCCCGGTTGATGAGGCTTGAGGCTAAGTGTTACCTTTTTAGAACGTTTCACTTAGAATGCTCATCATCCACCTGACGATGTTCTAAAAGCATTCATCCATACAAGTCCGTCCCGGGTTCGAACGGAACCGAAGGCACTACTCCTGCTACATCCATTTTGGAACCATCCTCAGGGTTAGTAGCAACTAGCCCTTGCACTTCACTGTTCTATCTTCGACTCCTAACTCGTTTTTCCACGAAAACGTACAAACCGGATCGAAGTGGTTTGCGAGAAATTAATCCCGATCCCGGTCTCTTCGAAACGGACGGCGCATTGGCCAATCTTGATAGTCGGTTATTTAATTATCAATTAACATTCACAAACATCCATCAAACATAAATAATTTCGCCAAATTATTTATAAATCCTCAAAATATCTTCGCAAGATATATTTCCATTTATCAGCCCTTTGAAACAGTTTTCAAATCACACTCTTCTCATGGAACAAATTTCCAAATATTTATTTCCAAGTATAAATAATTTTGAGGAATCCAGTTGGATCCCTCCAACCTGTTTCTTTGCATCCACAAATGTTAGCACAGTATAAAATACAAATTCCACTTCGAGGTGGAATATCGCGGTATATGGGTTTTAAAATAATATCATCCTCTATTATGCGGTGCATAGGGCCTATTTATTATTAACTAATGACAATCATCATTCAAGAAAAACAACCAATAGTCTTAAATTTAACTAAAATAATCCAGGTGAGTGAGATTTACTCACCTTTGCTTTTATTGTGCAAATCCGATCCATACCGGCTTGATTCTCCACAATTCGGACCTTGTATAACATTAGATAATATTTATTAATATTCGAATAAGTCGAATAATTAAATTTCCATTTATAAATTTAATTCCCAATGGTTTTATTTTAACCCATAATTTAATTTAAACTGATTTCCTTTTTAAATAAAAATATCTTTAGTAACTAAAATAGTTGAATAATTTAATTAACAGGTTAATCACATAATTCATTATTTAAATATAAACTGGTAAGTTTAAAATGTGTATTTTTATTTCCTTTCGAAACTACATAGAATAGAACAAAATTATTTTACCGTAAAATATTCTTTCCTGTTTCTATACATGTTCATATATGTAAAATTTTAGATTTTAAATTAAATTAAGTTTAAGGGCAGGACTTGTTCATTCATTACTGCGAATATTTTCTAAACTGTATACACAAATATACATATTTATAGAATTATTATAAATTAGGTATATATATAAATATTTTACTGCAACATGCCTTCCTATTGTATGTATAAATTTTTTTTTGATAAAACTAGCTACCACACCAAAATAAAAAAATATTCCTCACAACAGCAATCGATCGAGCCACCGTCGCATCCCCCACTCGAGTTAACAGCACCTCCGCACCCGTTTGCGACTTCGATAAAGCCGCTGTCATCGCCCACGTTCTTCGTGCACCAAAACTTCGACCATCGTTCCAGACCGCCGAATCGCCATGCTCGAACACGAGCTCCCATTGCCGTTGCCGCCATTTGCGACCCATCAATCAATGCTGCTTCGTGATATCCCTCTCAACTTCGAGACGAAATCGAAGCCGCTGACTACCTCGCGTGCTCGCGAGAAGTTTCCCTCGCTGCCACGAACCCCTAACCCTCGCAAACCCTTCCTCAAAAAATTTGGAAATCGCGACCTATCCCATCTCATTCGAGTTCGATTATGATTTCGAACTCGCGATGTTCTTCTGCCATTTTTTTTCTTTGATTTTTTTTTCGATCGATATCTCGTTTGATTTTTCATGGTTCCTTCCTTTTTGAACAAGGAGAATGATTACGATCGGGTTCTTGAACGAAGAAGATTGGAAGGGTACCCGAGGTTTTAAAAATGATTTAAAAGAAGAAAGAAGAAGCATATTACAGAAGGAATAAGAAGGCATGAAAATAGGATAAGATGTAGTTTGACTAAAAATTTCGGCTGATAAGACATATGCAAATAATATACATATTTTAATTTTTAAACTCAAATCGTCTCGATAAATGCAACTTAAAATTTCGACCTCCTATCGATGTAACGACCCAGAATTTCTAGTCGTTAATTTTGAACATTTAAGTCATTTTAAATGTTAAATGTGAATTTTGAAGTAAAAAGATTTTGGTTAAATTAATAGAATTAGTTAAATTTCAAATACAATTTCAAATACGGGAATTTAATTTAAATTTGAATAATAATAATTTAATATTGGAATTGGGATAATTGGTGAATTTGGTTGTAAACAAATATAAAAATAGATTCTGAAATTTATTTTAAGTCCTATTTGGATTTGAATTATAATGTTGGACTTTTGGATGAAATCAAAAGTCGATAGGTTAAATTTAGAATTTTATATTAATTTAATAGTGCAATTTAATAATATAATAATGCAAATAATCAGATTTTGATTTAAACTGAATTAGAATGATTTCTAATGTGAATATAAATTTTATATGAGTTATAATAGAGTTAATAAAATTTTAACGGTGAAATTTTAAGTGATTTGGACGATTTTGGAAATCGCTTGGATTTATCGACGAATTAAAATAGCCTTCCGGGGCACAGCCTCGGAATTCGACGAAACCAGTTCCATTGGATCCATAATAGTTAGTTATTATCGAATTTCAATTTTCATAGTAATTGGAATTGTCGTTTGACCCTGGCAGCTCAAAACGCATAGAAACTATTTCAATCGATTTAATTTAAAATTGATCGTTTATTTCCGTAACTCGTGTATATGATCGAATTAGCTTTCGAAACACGTTCCATTGTGTTCGAAACGTAGGTAAAACCTACTAATCGCCTGTCGGCACGCGTTGTTTGGAGATCGTCTGAGAATTTTTTTAATGGTGAATTTAATAATAAAATAATTGGCTATATGTATATATATACGCGCATAGGGCCGAAACCCTAGTTCTCTTTGTTCGGCCGACACAAACATTTCAATGGCCAAAGTTTAATCTCTTTCCAAATAAAATTTCTCTCAATCCATTCGCTTTTAGCAAAAATCTCCAACATGAAGATCGTAGAGCACGGCGTCGGCTTCACATCCGTACGGTGGATCTTGCTTGATGAGGTCGTTTGGAGGCGTATTTTGAAGCCGTTCGCCGTGCGTTCGCACACGTTTTTCGATGAGATGGGGGCGTCGAGTTTCATGCTTTTATGGGCATGGATGGAGCGGCGTCGGGCGCGCGTCGTGGTGGTATTGGCTCGTCCTCAAGACGATCGTGGAAGGAGCAATTTCTAACCCTAATTGGTGATGATGGGTTCGAATTACCTGCGTTCGAACGCGAGAAGGAAGAAGATTGGTAGTGGCCTGGATCTCATTCTTGAACGAACGGTTAGATTTGGTTTGTGTTAAAGATGAAAAGAACTTTATAAATTAAACTATATTCAAACGCTTAAAAATTCTATATCTTTTGCGTACGTTATCAGATTTCGATGAAACTGGCAACGCCGGAATCGCAGCGACGAGTACTACACAGTGGAGTAATTCTGGGATCATTCTGAGCAAGTAAAAATTTAGGTTAAATCGAACACTGTTCGATTTAATTTAAAATTTGAACGCTCGTCGAAAACACAAGGTGAGTTAATCTCACTCACATTCGGATACCAGTTAATTTAAATAGCTAATATTTAAATGTTTTATTTATTATTTAGCTGAATATGATAATTATTATCAGATTGAATCGATATTTATGGGTTGTGCTAATATCTGTGGATGCAGGGAAACAGGTTGGAGGGATCCAACTGGATTCCTCACAAATAGAAATTTTATTTATATTTTGTGATATATCTCATTGATATCCTGTGATAAATTGATTTAGATCTTGTTATGCTGTGTTCTATTTATATACTATGATAGATTAATTTGAAAATTTAATTGTGTTGTACTATGATTGGGTGAATACAACCTGAGAATTTAAATATAAATAAAATAAATTGGGTTTAAAGAAAATAAAAGAAATTCTTAAGTAAAGAATTTAAAAGGAATTAAATTCAAGAAAATGGTTGAAAATTCAAAGTGTTTGAAAATTGTGATTTTAAAGGGAAACGTGAATTGTTTAAAATAATAGCGAGATTTATTTTTTAGAGGATGGGAAGTGTGCTTTTTTCTTGGAAACTTTAGTATGTTTTAAAGAAAAGCTTTCAAAATATAAATGGGCAGTTTAAAATGTGTTTAGAATATTTTGGAAAGAAATATTATTTTAATTGTTTAAAGTGTAAGTAAACATTTATTTAAGTAATTATGGTATATAATTATTTTAAAAGTAAAGTAGTATTAGGTGTTCAAAAGGAAATTATAATATAAATATTTGATTTAATAACTTTATTTTAAAAGTTAAATTTGATTTAAATTACTTAGAAAACTTCTATATATTTCCTTAAGTATTATTTTCAATTAAGAAATTTCTAGAAGCTTTATTTTAAATATTTTAAACATATATTTCGAAAGTGATTACTAGGAAATAACAATGTGTTTAAAAATAAAAGGAGTTTATTATTAAAATATGGAAAGGAATTTACGGGATAAACGTAAAATTGAATTGGGGTAAATCGTGTTGGATTGATAAAAAGAATTCTTTGGGTTATCCTAAAATGGAAGTATATTTCCCTAAAAAGCCAAGTACGCTTTTAAAGCAGATTTTTGAAAGGGTTAGAAGTTTTGAAATTGTATTAAAGAATGGTTTCAAGAAATTATTTAAGTTGTAAGAATTTTAAAAGCGAACATTTATCAAATTAGTTTTAGAAGTAATTATTGTAAAGAGGTAATTAGTATTATGTTTTAAAGAATATTATTAATATTTGTACTTTATAAAATGGTTTTATTTTAAAGATAATTAATTAAAGTTTTATTTGAAACTTGTATAGGATTTCGTAGCTTTATTTTAAAATTTAGTATGACTTAACCTTTATTTCGAAGAAAATAGTTTATATTTTATAATGCAGTTTTATTCGAAATATTTTTAAAAATATATGTATATTTTAAATTAAGTATGTAAGAAATTTTAATATAAATGTTTTAATGTATTTTCAAGAATAAAGAAATTAAATTATTTTAAACCTTAAATATGGGTACTTGGATGTTTTGAGAGGAAGTAAAGAGTTGAGAATTTACTCCATGAGAAGAGTTGGGTTTGAAACTGTTTAAAAAGGACCGGAAAATGAAAACATATCTTGCAAAGATATTTTTTGAGGAAAATAAATAACGTGGGAAATTATTTATTGTGTGATGGATGTTTGTGAATGTTAATTGATAGTTAAATTACCGACTATCAACATTGGCCAATGCGTTGATCATTTCGAAGAGACCGGGATCGAGATTAATTTCTCGAAAACCACTTCGATCCGGTTTGTACGTTTTCATGGGAAAAACGAGTTCGGAGTCGAAGATGGAGCGGTGAAGTGAAAGGGCTAGTCGCTACTAATCCTGAAGATATATCCTAAATGGATGTAGTAGGAGTAGTGCCTTCGATTCCATTCGAACCCGAGACGGACTTGTATAGATGAATGCTTTCGGAACATCGTCAGGTGGGCGATGGGCATTCTAAGTGTAACGTTCTAAAGGTAACGCTTAGCCTCAAGCCTCAACAACCGGGAATGACTGAAAATCAGGGGTTATGCAGCAAGGCTAGGTGGGTAGCACCATTTCAGGGTGAAGTCATCCATGTCTAGATGTCCTTTTTTATTCGGCTTAGTGGTGCGGTTGTTGATCCCAACCGTGGGGTGATCTTACTCGGGATTATCCAGTAAGGGGTAGTCTCGGCCTTGTGTTGTAGGGGATCGGGAGTGGTCCTCGGTACGGTGATCCAGGCCACGTACTGTGACAGGTGGTACCCCAGTGCCTAGTCATTAGTTGGAAATATATTCTCCCTATGTGCCTTTTACGAGTTTTGTTTGTATTACCCACAATTGTGGCTAGTAGCTGGAATTTAATGAATGTAACAATTTATGCTATTTTAGTAAGTATTTGTATATAGACCCTATTATAATATCAGAGAATTTTTATAAAAATGTTTTAGCTATCGTAAGGTAAAAACCCGACATGTTTATTTGTGGCGTGGTCTTACGAGATGCTTTTGTTTTCAAAGGGATTTTTGAAACTTTAATAATCAATTTGGGTGTAATTTTATCAGCTGGTATTCCAGACTGACTCGGGTGTTATTTTATTATAATGCTCGGGTCAGACCGAGTATTATATGTTCAGGATAGGATGCTATGGAGTAAGAGAGAGCTGGAGTCCGAGACGTATTATCCGTACTTGTTTATATCCGCTGCTGTGATTGTTTGAAATTGTAAGGCTGGAAATTGTTTTTTGTTTGAGATACTCTGATGATATATTGTATAAAACAGATATAATTTTCATTTTGTGTAAAGATCTGATATTATATATTATATTTTATTCTGTTGCGATTGTGAGATTTTGATATTGTTTAGTTCCTTCTTCCTTCTATCTTCTTTCTTTTTCCTCAACAACCTGTCTTTTTCGGCACTTGACCGTCGGCATATCATATTGTGGGGTATTTGGTGTCGATTTTCGAGGGTCGAGAAAGGCGGGTCATTACACTTGGTATATGAGCTTAGGTTGGCGACAACCTAGGCTTTGGTGGGGAAATTACTCATTAAACAGAGTCAATAGTACTCTATAATGAGTTGAGTGTATTAATAGATATGAGAGCGTACTTGTTAGTGAATATAAATTTTTTTTATACTGTGTTGACTTATCGGTTGAGTGTTTATGAATTATGGTCGGTACGGGAAGTACAACCGTATCGGTAGGGGTTTCTAAACTCTTAAACAAGATAAACCAACATAGTATTGTTTTTAAAACGGGTAAATGAAATAATTTTGCCCAAATTATATTTTTATATAAAAGAAATAATTTTCTGAAATTATTATATATATATATTTGACTGTTTGGATGTGGATATCTTAATCAAATAAGAATCTAAAATTTGATCTAATATTTGAAATGGTTATAACCAAATAAAATTCTATGAGTACAAATTATACAAAAGAAGAATAACTAAATTTGAATTAAACCAGAATTTAAATCATGGGGATTTTGAAAAGGATTTTAAATGTAATGAAAACAAAAGTTAGGAAAATTTAAAATCTTGGGAATGTTTGAAATGTTTTCCAAAGTGTTTGAAGGCAATGATGTAGTATTATTTTGGGAAGTATTTTTGAACGAGAAGTGTTTTGAAATGAATTTGTGAAAGTAAGGAAGCACTGAACTCACTTCAGTAGTGGAAAATAATCCTGATTATGATGGTTCATTTTCGAGTTTCTGAAGTGATGGGTTGCTTCCATAGTAATCGGGTAAGATATATGTTTAGATTTGTTTGATATACAAGGTGTTTTAGAAATTTCAAAGGAGGAAATTTGTTTGGTATAAACAAGTTATTTGGAATCCGGAGATTTGATTTGATGTACCAAGTAGGTATGTGTTGATTATTATTACAAAATGGTTTTGAAATAAAACCGGGCAATTGAATTCTGGAAAATTTTATTTAAATAATGTGTAAAGTTAAAATGAATCAACTATTGAACTTATTAAGTGAAGTTGATATAAATAAGAAGGAAATGAAAATTTTAATCTTGGAATTGAAATTTGACTTGAGTAAATGGAAGTGAATAAAATATACTGAAATGAGTAGAATATATTTGAATTTAACTTGGGATAAGTTAAATAAATTGGGCTTAGAATAAAATTGATTTGGGTTAAATTGAAAAATAAAATGACTTTGTAATTGTGGGTCATTGTGTAATGAATTGTGCCCATAAGCTATTAAGTGTTATACTTATAATCTGAAATTGTGGATTTAAAATTTGTGCAAGGAATTAAATTGAAAGAAAATTTATATCCTTAAGAATTCAGTGATATATATATATATATATATATATAATTTGGAATTGTGATTATAAGATGTAAATAGATTAAAACGAGCAATATAAGCTTTGAAATAAATAAGTTGGTGAACTTAAGAATAGAAAATCAGATTGTAAACCCAAGTAAAATGGAATTATAATCACAAATGGGAAATAGTTAAATAGTATGATGAATTCAAACTTAATCCTAAATGAAATGTAAAGTAAGATAAGGTAAAGTGAGATATAAAAGATAAAAGGTGAATGGACTTAAGTCAGTAAATAAGGTTTGGACTTATATTAAAGGAGAAATAAATTGGATTGAATTGGATTTAACTTCGATTAAATGGAATTGAGTTGAATTTGGATTTAATTAAAATCAAAATTCAATTGTGTTATGAATAAAAATGAATGGAATTAAGTTCTTATTTAATATAGTAAAGGAAATGGTATGAATTTAAGTTGGCTAAATAAAACTTAGTTGGACTTAAATTAAATTTGGGAAAAGAATTGAATTAAAGGGAATTTAAGTTAAGTAAGAATGATATTGAATAGATTAAATTTTCGCTCAAATAAATTCAAAAGGGATTGTTTAGAAATGAATTTAGTGTAAGCTAAATTAAATAGAAATTGTATTGGATTGAATAAAAAAAATCAATTTAAAATGGTTATGGTCCAAAATGCAAGTAAAATTTAGTTTGGGTATAAGATAATTGAAAATGATCATATTATTAATAAAATTCAGAATGAATCGAGGAGATGAATTAAAATTTAAAATAGATTGAACAAATAAACAAATTGAGTTAAAATTTGTGAATGGTTGGAATTTGATTTGGATAAGAATCAAATGAAAATAAAATAAAGTTGATATCAGAAATAGAAATATTGTGTAATTGAAAGAACTTAAGCAATTTGGAAGGATTGTAGTCGAGCTTTATAAGGGATCTTGAATGAAATTTGTTTAGATAATAAAATTGAAATGCAAGTGAAAAGAATTTTAATTAATTATTATGATAAAATAAAGATGTATGAGTTGTAAATATTACAGAATGGGATGATATTAATATAAACTTAAGTTGAATGATGAACTTGAAGTGAGAATAAGGATTTGATTTAAAAATTGCAAGGAAATTAGAATATTTAGGATAGTGAAAAATTCCGAATGAAATAAAATTAATATAAATTTAAGTTGGAATTAATTTTAAATGGTTATAAGCTTAAGTGATTGTTACTTGCTTGGATAACTCTAAATTTGCATAGAAAATTTTCGATTGTTGTAAACGGAAGTGGATTAATGTGAAGAAGTAAATAAAGTTGGTTTTGACTCAATTGATATAAGTGTAATATAATTAAGTAGTTTTGCATAAAAATGAAAGTAGGTCATAAAAGAAATGCAAAGGTATCAAATTGAAAATAAAATTTGATTTTGAATCAATTTAGAATTAAATTAAAATAAATTGATGTAAGTAAAGTATAGGTTAATTATATTGAAGTGGAAACGAATTGGTTGTAGTAAATATGAATTATAAAAGAAGTAAACTTGAATGAAAATCATTCGAGTGGAATAAAATGAAGTTTGGATTTGTAAAGAGGATTAAAATGGTAATCAAAACCTTGTAATTGCTTATAAAATATGGTTTACATGTAGGATTATGAAAATGTGTGGATTAGGCTTTGTAATTGATATGTTTGGCCAAGATAAATGAATGTAATGTTGTTAAAATTCTCATATTATTGAAAACTGTCGTGTTTGCTTAAGTAAGTACAGGTACGGGAGGCAGTAGATAGAGTTAGAGCGCGTATATGCAATATTATTTAGCCGCATGCTTTTAAAATGCTAATAAAAGGTACGCCTACACAATAAAATTAGGAAAATGGTATATATACTGTGATATATTTAGTTTTTTGACCATGTGGGTCAATGTATATATATTTATATCTATTGTGATATTGCAAAAGCTCCTTCGTACAAGGGAGACTCTGCCAAAATTTTCCGAAAATTTTGGGAGTTGGAAAATTTTTGGAAATTTTGAAACGTTTCGTTAACGACAAATTGATTTCAAATTAAATTTAAAATAAAAAGGATTTTGAAATAGGAATCGAACTAGCAGTTTTGATTTGAAACTATAATATTTTAGGCAAAGTGAAATTTGAGATTTTCACTAAGTGAGTTTTGCTATTGAGTTTGGAGCATTCTTTCTATTTTAGCAAATTTCGGGGACGAAATTTTTATAAAGGGGAGGAATGTAACGATCCAGAATTTCTAGTTGTTAATTGAACATTTAATTCATTTTAAATGTTAAATGTGAATTTTTAATTGATTTTGAAGTAAAAAGATTTTGGTTAAATTAATAGAATTAGTTAAATTTCAAGTATGGGAATTTAATTGAAATTTGAATAATAATAATTTAATACTGGAATTGGGATAATTGGTGAATTTGGTTGTAAATAGATATAAAAATAGATTCTAAAATTTATTTTAAGTCCTATTTGGATTTGAATTATAATGTTGGACTTTTGGATGAAATCAAAAGTCGATAGGTTAAATTTAGAATTTTATATTAATTTAATAATGGAATTTAATAATATAATAATGCAAATAATCAGATTTTGATTTAAACTGAATCAGAATGATTTCTAATATGAATATAAATTTTATACGAGTTATAATAGAGTTAATAAAATTTTAACGGTGAAATTTTGAAAGATTTCGACGATTTTGGAAATCGCTCGGATTTATCGGCGAGTTAAAATAGCCTTCCGGGGCACAGCCTCGGAATTCTACGAAACCAGTTCCATTAGATCCGTAATAGTTAGTTATTATAGGATTTCAATGTTCGTAGCAATCAGAGTTGTCGTTTGACCCTGGCAGCTCAAAACGCATAGAAAGTATTTTAATCGATTTAATTTAAAATTGATCGTTTATTTCCGTAACTCGCGTATATGATCGAATTAGCCTTAGAAACACGTTCCATTGTGTTCGAAACGTAGGTAAAACCTTATAATCGCCTGTCAGCATGCGTTGTTTGGAGATCGTCTGAGAAAATTGTTTAATGGTGAATTTAATAATAAAATAATTGGGCTATATGTATATATATACGCGCATAGGGCCGAAACCCTAGTTCTCTTTGTTCGGCCGACACAAACATTTCAATGGCCAAAGTTTAATCTCGTTCCACCTAAAATTTCTCTCAATCCATTCGTTTTTAGCAAAAATCTCCAACGTGAAGATCGAAGAGCACGGCGTCGGCTTCACATCCGTACGATGGATCTAGCTTGATGAGGTCATTTGGATGCGTATTTTGAAGCCATTTGCCATGCGTTTGTGCGTGCTTTTCGATGAGATGGGGGCGTCGAGCTTCGTTCTTTTCTGGCCGTGGATGGAGCGGCGTCGGACGCGCGTCATGGTGATATTGGATCGTCCTCAAGACGATCATGGAAGAAGCGGTTTCTAACCCTAATTGGTAATGATGGGTTCGAATTACCTGTGTGCGAACGCGAGAAGGAAGAAGATTAGTAGCGGCCTGGATCTCATTCTTGAGCGAACGATTAGATTTGGTTTGTGTTAAAGATGAAAAGAACTTTATAAATAAAATTATATTCAAACGCTTAAAAATTCTATGTCTTTGCGTACGTTATCAGATTTCGACGAAACTGGTGACGCCGGAATCGCAGCAACGAGTACTACGCAGTGGAGCAATTCTGAGATCATTCTGAGCAATTAAAAATTTAGGTAAAATCGAACACCGTTTGATTTAATTTAAAATTTGAACCCTCGTCGAAAACACAAGGTGAGTAAATCTCACTCACATCTGGATACCAGCTAATTTAAATAGCTAATATTTAAATGTTTGATTTATTGTTTAACCGAATATGATAATTATTATTAGATTGAATCGATATTTATTGGTTGTGCTAATATCTGTGGATGCAGGGAAACATGTTGGAGGGGTCCAACTGGATTCCTCACGAACAGAAATTTTATTTATATTCTGTGATATATCTCATTGATATCCTGTAATAAATTGATTTAGATCTTGTTATGCTGTGTTTTATTTACGTACTGTGATGGATTAATTTGAAAATTTAATTGTGTTGTGTTATGAATGGGTGAATACAACCTGGGAATTCAAATATAAATAAAATAAATTGGGTTTAAAGGAAATAAAAGAAATTCTTAAGTAAAGAATTTAAAAGGAATTAAATTCAAGAAAATGGTTGAAAATTCAAAGTGTTTAAAAATTGTGATTTTAAAGGGAAATGTGAATTGTTTAAAATAATAACGAGATTTATTTTTTGAAGGATGGGAAGTGTGCTTTTTTCCTGGAAACTTTGGTATGTTTTAAAGAAAAGCTTTCAAAATATAAATGTGCAGTTTAAAATGTGTTTAGAATATTTTGGAAAGAAATATTATTTTAATTGTTTAAAGTGTAAGTAAACATTTATTTAAGTAATTATGGTATTTAATTATTTTAAAAGTAAAGTAGTATTAAGTGTTCAAAAGGAAAATATTATATAAATATTTGATTTAATAACTTTATTTTAAAAGTTAAATTTGATTTAAATTACTTAGAAAACTTATATATATTTCCTTAAGTGTTATTTTCAATTAAAAAATTTCTAGAAGCTTAATTTTAAATATTTTAAACATATATTTTGAAAGTGATTACCAGGAAATAGCAATGTGTTTAAAAATAAAAGGAGTTTATTTTTAAAGTATGGAAAGGAATTTACGGGATAAACGTAAAATTGAATTGGGGTAAATCGTGTTAGATTGATAAAAAGAATTTTTTGGGTTATCCTAAAATAGAGGTAAATTTCCCTGAAAAGCCAAATACGCGTTTAAAGCAGATTTTTGAAAGGGTTAGAAGTTTTGACATTGTATTAAAGAATGGTTTCAATAAATTATTTAAGTTGTAAGAATTTAAAAGTGAACATTTATCAAATTAGTTATAGAACTAATTATTGTAAAGAGGTAATTAGTATTATGTTTTAAAGAATATTATTAATATTTATACTTTAGGATCTCGTAGCTTTATTTTAAAATTTATTATGACTTAACCTTTATTTTGAAGAAAATAGTTTATATTTTATAAAGAAGTTTTATTTGAAATATTTTTAAAAATATATGTATATTTTAAATTAAGTATGTAAGAAATTTTAATATAAATTTTTTAATGTATTTTCAAGAATATAGAATTTATATTATTTTAAACTTTAAATATGGGTACTTGGATGTTTTCAGAGGAAGTAAAGAGTTGAGAATTTACTCCATGAGAAGAGTTGGGTTTGAAACTGTTTAAAAAGGACTGGAAAATGAAAACATATATTGCAAAGATATTTTTTGAGGAAAATAAATAACGTGGGAAATTATTTATTGTGTGATGGATGTTTGTGAATGTTAATTGATAGTTAAATTACCGACTATCAACATTGGCCAATGCGTTGATCATTTCGAAGAGACCGGGATCGGGATTTTCTCGAAAACCACTTCGATCCGGTTTGTACGTTTTCATGGGAAAAACGAGTTCGGAGTCGAAGATGGAGCGGTGAAGTGCAAGGGCTGGTCGCTACTAATCCTGAAGATATTTCCTAAATAGATGTAGTAGGAGTAGTGCCTTCGATTCCATTCGAACCCGGGACGGACTTGTATGGATGAATGCTTTCGGAACATCGTCAGGTGGGCGATGGGCATTCTAAGTGTAACGTTCTAAAGGTAACGCTTAGCCTCAAGCCTCAACAACCGGGAATGACTGAAAATCAGGGGTTATGCAGCAAGGCTAGGTGGGTAGCACCATTTCAGGGTGAAGTCATCCATGTCTAGATGTCCTTTTTTATTCGGCTTAGTGGTGCGGTTGTTGATCCCAACCGTGGGGTGATCTTACTCGGGATTATCCAGTAAGGGGTAGTCTCGGCCTTGTGTTGTAGCGGATCGGGAGTGGTCCTCGGTACGGTGATCCAGGCCACGTACTGTGACAGGTGGTTCCCTAGTGCCTAGTCATTAGTTGGAAATATATTCTCCCCACGCGCCTTTTACGAGTTTTGTTTGTATTACCCACAATTGTGGCTAGTAGCTAGAATTTAATGAATTTAACAATTTATGCTATTTTAGTAAGTATTTGTATATAGACCCTATTATAATATCAGAGAATTTTATAAAAATGTTTTAGCTATCGTAAGGTAAAAACCCGACATGTTTATTTGTGGCGTGGTCTTACGAGATGCTTTTGTTTTCAAAGGGATTTTTGAAACTTTAATAATCAATTTGGGTGTAATTTTATCAGCTGGTATTCCAGACTGACTCGGGTGTTATTTTATTGTAATGCTCGGGTCAGACCGAGTATTATATGTTCAGGATAGGATGCTATGGAGTAAGAGAGAGCTGGAGTCCGAGACGTATTATCCGTACTTGTTTATATCCGCTGCTGTGATTGTTTGAAATTGTAAGGCTGGAAATTGTTTTTTGTTTGAGATACTCTGATGATATATTGTATAAAACAGATATAATTTTCATTTTGTGTAAAGATCTGATATTATATATTATATTTTATTCTGTTGCGATTGTGAGATTTTGATATTGTTTAGTTCCTTCTTCCTTCTATCTTCTTTCTTTTTCCTCAACAACCTGTCTTTTTCGGCACTTGACCGTCGGCATATCATATTGTGGGGTATTTGGTGTCGATTTTCGAGGGTCGAGAAAGGCGGGTCATTACACTTGGTATAAGAGCTTAGGTTGGCGACAACCTAGGCTTTGGTGGGGAAATTACTCATTAAACAGAGTCAATAGTACTCTATAATGAGTTGAGTGTATTAATAGATATGAGAGCGTACTTGTTAGTGAATATAATTTTTTTTTTATACTGTGTTGACTTATCAGTTGAGTGTTTATGAATTGTGGTCGGTACGGGAAGTACAACCGTATCGGTAGGGGTTTTTAAACTCTTAAACAAGATAAACCGACATAGTATTGTTTTTAAAACGGGTAAATGAAATAATTTTGCCCAAATTATATTTTTATATAAAAGAAATAATTTTCTGAAATTATTATATATATATATATATATATTTGACTGTTTGGATGTGGATATCTTAATCAAATAAGAATCTAAAATTTGATCTAAAATTTGAAATGGTTATAACCAAATAAAATTCTATGAGTACAAATTATACAAAAGAAGAAAAACTAAATTTGAATTAAACCAGAATTTAAATCATGGGGATTTTGAAAAGGATTTTAAATGTAATGAAAACAAAAGTTAGGAAAATTTAAAATCTTGGGAATGTTTGAAATGTTTTCCAAAGTGTTTGAAGGCAATGATGTAGTATTATTTTGGGAAGTACTTTTGAATGAGAAGTGTTTTGAAATGAATTTGTGAAAGTAAGGAAGCACTGAACTCACTTCAGTAGTGGAAAATAATCCTGATTATGATGGTTCATTTTCGAGTTTCTGAAGTGATGGGTTGCTTCCATAGTAATCGGTAAGATATATGTTTAGATTTGTTTGATATACAAGGTGTTTTAGAAATTTCAAAGGAGGAAATTTGTTTTGGTATAAACAAGTTATTTGGAATCCGGAGATTTGATTTGATATACCAAGTAGGTATGTGTTGATTATTATTACAAAATGGTTTTGAAATAAAACCGGGCAATTGAATTCTGGAAAATCCTATTTAAATAATGTGTAAAGTTAAAATGAATCAACTATTAAACTTATTAAGTGAAGTTGATATAAATAAGAAGGAAATGAAAATTTTAATCTTGGAATTGAAATTTAACTTGAGTAAATGGAAGTGAATAAAATATACAGAAATGAGTAGAATATATTTGAATTTAACTTGGGATAAGTTAAATAAATTGGGCTTAGAATAAAATTAATTTGGGTTAAATTGAAAAATAAAATGACTTTGTAATTGTGGGTCATTGTGTAATGAATTGTGCCCATAAGCTATTAAGTGTTATACTTTTAATATGAAATTGTGGATTTAAAATTTGTGCAAGGAATTAAATTGAAAGAAAATTTATATCCTTAAGAATTCAGTGATACATACATACATACATACATATATATATATATATAATTTGGAATTGTGGGTCATTCTGGAAAATTCTACTCTCTCTTTTTCCTCAACAATCTGTCTTTTCCGGCAGTTGATCATCGGCATATCATATTGTGGGGTATTTGGTGTCGATTTTCGAGGGTCGAGAAAGGTGTGTCATTACAATCGAGGTGTGTCGTTAGGCATTTATAATGTTATAGGTCTATTCCGAATGCAATTGAAAAGTTTTCGAGCCCTAATTCGATCGTATGGGAAAGATAGCGTTTTGATTCGAGTTATTATATTAAATTTCCGATATAGATTCAGCACGTTTATATGTCGTACGCTCATACAACAACTCCAAACACTACGAAAATTGAAATCCGACAATAATATAATATTATGGATCCAATCAAACTAGTTTCGTCGAATTCCGAGACTGTGCCTCGGAGGGCTATTTTTAAATGTCAATTAAAACGATAAAATTTCAAAACTTAACAAAACATTTCCAAATTCAATTTCAACACTTTTACTATTTTCAGAACTATCAATATAAATTTTACAAACCCTTAAATTGTTTTTAACAAGCTTAAAACTGAAGATTCAATAATTTACCCAATTTTAGTTTATTAAATCCAATAACTTAATTGCTAAATAATAATAATATTTGAATTCAAGTTAAAAATTAACTTTTAAGTATTTAAAATCAATTAAATATTCCAATTTAAATGTCCAAAATTTTGGATCGTCACATAATATCAAAATTTTATTTGTGGTTTACTATTAATGGAAATTTTCGCATCTTCAGGGAACATGAAACCGAACAAGCTTGGTTTAATGATTCTTCTCTCCCAACTTTTACAAGGTGTGTTTTAACATGTTATTTGCTACACTACCATATAGGCATGATGTTTTGATACATTTTTGATGATGCACGAATTGTTAATATAACTATCATTTTTCCAAGTGAAATGAACGTGGAATAAAACAACATAGGTCCTTAATAACCAAATCATATATTACGGCCATTCGCTATTTATTCATCTTTTGAATATCAACTTGCTGACTATGTATCTCCAACCTTAACATTTGTTTTTATTATCTTTTATCATGCAATTGCTTCATCTTTATACTTAAAAGCATAAACATTATTTAATGCATTTTTTATGTTAGCTTTGCAAGACTACAATACTGTAATATTGTACTTATCATATGTTATCGGTGAAGATAAATATTTAGCATATTTCATTACATTTTTTTATCACTTTGCTTCCTTTTTAAGAAAAAATATATAACATACATTAAGTTCATGCATATATTTATCTTAATACCTCAGTAACTGAATCCTTTTTTAATATACCAAAACTATCTCTTTTTTATTTGCGTAATTCACATCATGACATGATGGTACAGATATATTCATCTTTTCTCCATAAGAAGTTATGCACCACATTCACATATCAATTTCCCTATTTTTGTTCCTTTTTATTTCAATTATACGGCCTCATTTCCTCTTTAAACAATCCTATTTTGTCTTTCAAAATTAGTGGCGGTGATTTATCTTCTACCTTCAATCCTGGAAAAAGGTTTAGGTATTCTGTTATTTTCAACCTTCATTCGTACTTTCCTTTATTTTTAAAATTATTTTCCTTCTGCCTTAGTCCCTTTCACACTCTAATGTTGAATTTAAATTTATTTTATTCTTCTAATTTTTTTTTCACTTATTCTAATTACTGACCATTCTTCCAAAATTTAAGAATCTAAATATGAATGGATTTTGTAAATTGTTACTTTCCTTTATTGGCACACTTTATATTTGTCCATTTCACCGCTTGAAGAGATTAAACCATGTTTGTTTACCAACTTAATTTTTTTTGTTTCCATCCATTCTAATTACCGACAATCCTTATTCTTCCAAAATTTAGAAACAAAATCTGAATTTGACATGCGCACTCATATAAAGGTATATTATTTACACACAAATAGGTTATATGAAATTTCACACGGGATCTTAACCATTACATGCCCTTTTGATCTTAGTCTTCCACATAAAGACAAATATATCTAATGGTTAACACACACGTGTGCTCTTTGTCTACATGTGTATAATATAGAGAGAGAACCCTTTTTTTTCAAAAATTGTATTTGTTAGTAGCTTGATTCCTAATTAACAACATGTTCAAATTTTCATGCTAGATAAAACTTACACATATACTTTGTATTTTCATAATTTAATTTTGGTTGTTAGGGTTTGAAGTTAAATAGTTAAACCCTTAAGGTTTTTATGATTACCTATTTTAATCTTCTGCTTTTAATTTTTAAAGCTTATAATCTAACTTTAAATTGGGTAAATATCATATACCTAAATAGAGAAAAATTCTTTTTTCGATCCGTATTTTGCTAAATAGGATAGTTAGTCACTCCAATATTAAATCTGTAAATTATTTTAGATGATTGGTTTTGAAGTCAAATATTTAACCCCTTAAATTTTTTATCGATGATCTTATTTTATTCTTCTGTTTTAAATTTTAAAAGGTTATAATAACTCTATATCTGTAACTTTTAATTCGGTACGCCTAATATACTTTAGAAAGATCTTTTTCTTTTTGATATGTACTTTACCAAAGAGAATAGTTAGTTACTCCATTATTAAATTTGTGTAAGTTATTTACTATATTGTTAATTAGTCCATTATATTTTGTGTTTTTTTTTCCTACAATTGAATGTTCATTGATTTCTATTTCATCAAGTTTAGACATTAGATATGCCTAATTTATTATTTGATATATGGTATTATTGAAAGACATTGTTTTAGAAACTCTATAATTCTATACAATACATAAATATTATAGTGTTTGAAAGCTTTCTGGTGCAAAGTTAAACTCCAACATAATACAACGGTATAAAAAAGAAAATATCAATTATTATTAATACTTAAATGTGACTCTTCACTGAGTATTTTACATCTTTTACAAATGAATTATAAACATATTTTGGTGTAGATCAACTCTTGGAGCTTCAAACATTAACAAAGTTATGAAAGAGAAAGAGATGCTCGGACATTTAAACACTGATAAAATTATTAATGATAGAGACATGCAGAGCTTCAAATTTTAACAAAAATCTTATAGGATTAACCGCTCTTTTGATGTTTAGACCTTTATATACCCCATTTTTTCATAAAAAAATTACATTGACCATATAATGGCATGTTTTTCGTTTTTTTCTCGAAGGAAAATAGAATTACATTAATAGGAATAGATACTTGTTTGCGTCCTTTTAGACAGCTGGCTATTATACTATGAGACAATCCTTATGCGTTATGAGTCCATTATATCAACTTTGGTAATCTTTTGTTAGGAATATACGTTGTTGGTAATTGTACAAGTAAATCAAATTGAAATGGTTTTGTAGCATAAAATGTAAATAATACATTTATCATTGAATTTGTTTTCAACACATAAAATGCTTATGTAGTATTTTTTGTTTGCCTTTTTTTCTAACATGCAAGGCATGTGGCAATGGTTGGTACCCAAGTTTGAGAATAAAATATATGCATTGTGGTGCTTTGTTGGGTAGGCATATATTTGTTCAATTTTCATTCCTATTGAAATGCAATAAAATTAGTTGCGTTGTTAGTTAATGTTATTTATGATATAATTAGGTCTAACTGATTATAATTTCTCTAAATAATATATACAAACTAAATACATCATTTTATATTATATTTATATAAAACAAATTTTACATTGATAAAAGCTCATACTCTGCCATATGAACAATGCTAAAATGATCTTTCTTTGTCAAAAATGAGGTAAGAGACACAAATTAGGCTAAAATTGTGGAATTCAGAAGACCCCCCTTAGGTTTTGAGAAAAATATTTTCGATCTTGGTAAAATTATCCTAGTGTTATAATATATGTAAATATAAATAGCGAATATGCTATATACTGTGTTGTATTTAGTCCCACATCGTGGGATTGGTTCTATCCCAAGCTCCTAGGTCTTTATATAAAGGTGCTAATGTAATGAAAATGGATTACTAATCTCTGAATGAATTAAATTGTTCTCTCTCTAATGGTTTCTGCTTTCTTTATTTTATAACACGTTATCAGCACGATCTCTAAATAAAAGGAAAATTTCAGATCTGATTATAAATCTTTAAAGTGGTAAGCTATTTATGATCTAATAAATCTTTAAAGCGGTAAGCTATTTATGATCTGATTAATCAAATCTTTCGGATCTCATTCTATTAATTTTATTTCTTTTAGATATCATTATATCATTGATCTAATTATTTAGATCTGATTCTATTTGTACATCTTATTTTTTTTGTCCCTGTATTTTAGATCTCGTTTTGTTGCAGATCATATTTTTTTTTTTTCTGATCTCATTTTATCATTAATCTTTAAAGGGTAATTTTGAATTTTCAAGAAAATTAATGAATGAATAAATGAGACTAGATCTACAGCTATTAAACGGATGTAAATAAGAAATTATAGTCGCTTTTATAGATTATATTTGGTTGCCTTTTACTATTTTCCATATCATTTACTATTTTTATTTCCACTTATAGTTGGTATTACGATAAACATAGCTAAGCTTGAATTTGAAGCTTTGAACTTATTAGAAGATAACTTTTTGTCATAGTTGTTGGATGTTAACATCCAATTACAATCTCGTTGCTTAGAAAATGCCATAAAAATGATGATCCAATAGGATAAAATAATGGCTCTTATATTTTTAAGGTGTCATATCCATGACAAACTTAAAATAAAACATTTAACTGAAAAAGATCATCTTTACCTATGGAACTCCATGAAGGAGCATTATGACCACCACAATATGGTCGCACTTCTAAACACTAGACACGAGTGGTTGAACTTGAAGTTTCAAGTCTTTAAATCTGTTAGGAAATACAATTCCTCTATATTTTAGAATTACTTCTAAACTAAAATTATGTGAAAGGATTGTCTAGTAATACTAACCTGAAGTTAGATCATATCTTCGAAGTTGATGACGGAAACTTCATTGATGATGAAAATCTAAGTGCAACAATAATGATATGGTCGAATTGATCAATAGTAGCAGTCTGAAGTCTGCTATGTGGATTTTATTTTATTTCAGTTTAATAAATCAGTTGGGAGTTGATGCTTGTATGTTTTTCCTTTCATAATTAATTGAAATAATGTACCGGTAATGTTGGCTTTAATCAGTAGTCTATTTTAAATTTTTGGAAACTAGCATTTATTTATGCTTATAAATTTAGTAGTTGACTAACTATATTGTCCTTTAGTTTTTAAGATATGGACCATCAATATTTGAGTGATAATATATGCCTACTAGATTGTGCAACTACTCACATGATTTTGAAAAAGCAGAAGTTTTTCTTTGAACTATATGAAAATATTTTTAGCTAAAAATTTCAACCATAGCATCTGAATTGAAGGGTCCGGAAGAGCCCATATAATATTACCAAATGGTACATATATCTTAATTCAAAATAGATTATACTCAAGCAAACTTAAAAGAAATTTGTTAAGTTTTGAGGATATATAAGTAAATGGCTACCAAATTGGAACTATAATGAAAACGTCAAAGAATATCTTTGTGTTATCTCTACAAATTGAAATCTGGAAGCTTATCTTAGAAAATTTTGGTAAAATTTCATCGGGATTATATTTCATGAAATTTGGCATAATTGAATCCTATATTTAAACATGAGCCAGAAGCTCGTAAATATCACTTGAATGCATCTTATCAATTGATAAAAGAATTATCCTCTTATTATTAATATTTATGGTGTATTTGCTGGTGGCAATATGATAATGGATCAAAACGAGAATCTAAAGATGATTATTATTTAATATGACAATGTTTGTCAACATTGAGGGGAAGGATAAAGGGATACAAGTTCATTTTGATCATCAGTTTCAAATATTTGTTAAAATATATAATGATGCAAAATATTAAGTAACTTGAATAAATTATTAATAATATCCCTAGTAGACTTTCTCCAATATAGATTTGAATCCCTGAAGGATCAAAATGTGTAAACCACATCTGGAATATGGTACAAAAGTCAGTTTGAAATACTTTTGGCATAAGTAATAAAGATGCCAAATAAAAGAGGTGGTTGTTTTTGAAGAAACACTTAAGGGTGCTTTTGAAGAGACTAATGACATGATTGTCAAATAACCCTAGAAAGTGGTTTAGGTACCTAAAACATGATAATTAAAGAGATCTCAATAAATCATGTCTAGAACTGACAAAGAAATAATCATCGATGGTAAATTTATAAGTAACAAAGCGCTTATGTTTATAAAAAGATTAAATATCTTGAATTAGGGGAAACATGACTGGCCATCATGAATCCTTTACCAATAGAGAAATATGGACATGTAGTTCGCAAAGTAGTGAAAGTACTTGAAATGCTTAATATACCTCGAAGGTATAAATGTGGTTTGAATCATATTAAATGATGAAAGCATACAAATTCTTGAAGAATATAAATAACTTTTGTGGTTATAAAGAATGCAAAGAACAAGAAGCATAGATTACAACCTACTTTGAGTATTGTTGTAATGAAAATCTTGATATAACTCATGGTGAGTAGATTACTTCCTATTTTTAAGTATCGTTGTAATGAAACTTTTAATATACATTGAAATGTTAGTTGCGATATGCAAAAATTATTCCTAAAGAATATAAATAACTTTGATGATTATAAAGAATGCAAAGAACATGGAATGCAGACTACAACCTTCTTCTAAGTATTGTTGTAATGAAAATCTTGATGCCCTTAAAGATGAGTAGATTACTTCCAGCTTTTAAGTATTATTGTAATAGAACTTTTAATGTTCATCAAAGATGTAGTTGCAATATGCAAAACTGATTTGAAGCATAAAAATGAAAACACATGATGTGTTTTTCATAAAGGTAGCAAACAAAATGCATAAAACGCAAATCATATTTGGATTGGAAATTTTGATTGCATCGAAGAAAACTATTAATAAAATGTACTATTAATGAGATACATATTTATGGATCCAGAAGTATCTATAACCAATTTAAGTTATCGAAAGACGAATACGAATTCAGAGGAAACTTTAAATCGGGGGAGCATCCATAAGTATTTTATAATGCACTATTTTTCCTTAACTAAGATGTTTCCCACTAGGTTTTTATTAGTAAGGTTTTAATGAGGCATTATCTTGACCCAGAAGTATCAACTCCCCAGTAACATTTGAAAATAAGTTACAATGTACTCTTTTTCCTTATTTAATATTTTTCCCTTTGGGTTTTTCTTACTAAGGTTTTAACGAAGCATTGTCTTGATTTGGAAGAATCAAACGTATTTTTAAAAAATAATATCTCAAATATGTTATTTAAGTTAAATTATATTTTTATCCTTGACTAAGGTTTTTACCATCGGGTTTTCCTTTGCAAGGTATTTAATGAAGTATTATATTGATCCAGAAGTATCAAACTCCATTTGATTCTGTAAATTATTGAAATATCTCATACTATATTGTACTCTTTTTCCTTCACTAAGATTTTCCCATGGGGTATTTCTTAGTAAGGTTTTAACGAGGTATTAGTTTGATCCAGAAGTATCAAGCTTCATTTAAAGAAATAAAAAAATAAAATATGTCGTTGTACTCTTTTTTCCTTCACTAAGATTTTTCCCATTGGGTTTTCTTAGTAAGGTATTAATGAGGCATTGTTTTGGTCCCGAAGTATCAAACCCTTTAGAAAGAATATCATTTTTAATATGATTTTACAAGTTGTACTCTTTTCCTCGTTCAATGTTTTTTCCCATTGGGTTTTCTAACAGAGGTTTCAATGAGGCAATGGTCAATATCTAGATCGACTGAATGAATAAATGCAAGCAAGATAACAATGAGGGGGAGCAATCATCATACACGTTACAAAAGGGATAATTTCAAGTTATCAGAGGATTTAAGATTTTGAAAACGCCTATTCAAGGGGGGTGTTATAATATATGTAAATATAAATAGTGAATATGCTATATATTGTTTTGTATTTAGTCCCACATCATGGGATTAGTTCTATCCCAAGCTCCTAGGCCTTTATATAAAGGTGCTAATGTAATGAAAATGGATTACTAATCTCTGGATGAATAAAATTGTTCTCTTTCTCATGGTTTCTGCTTTCTTTATTTTATAACACCTAGCAATATGCGGTCACAAATTAAATATAAAATAAATTCATACCCGTGCCATCGGCACGGGCTTTTTAATAGCATGTGTGTGTGTGTGTGTATATATATATCTGTGTGTGTGTGTGTGTGTGTTATATGTGTACGAATATTTTCATAGCAATTGTCTAATTATGTTAACTACATACGAATATTATGTTGGAAAATTTCAATATGTGGGCCACATATGTAAAATAAGTGTCTCGTGCTATTTTAGTGTAAAGCCTAATTAAAGTGATCAACTTATGAATTAAATTAAGGCTTACAGGTATAATTGTCATGGTATTAATATGTACATACTGGGGCAGTTCTATTTTATTGAAGGGCCAAATTAGAAAATGCCAACACTATAAATAAAGGGTTATGGTCTCCAAATTACTTAAGCTCTAGTTATTCTCCTAATCTCTTCTACGGAAATAATTCAGATATAGGGTTTATGTCAATTTGAAAGATCAGATCCAACTCCTATATTTTAGATCTATTTCTTTCTCTTAATCGGTTTATGAAAGCAACCACTACATGATTTAGATATAATATAAGATCTAGGGCTTGTGTTAATATGGGGAACCAAATCAAATTTGCTTTTCCAGTCAGGAACTATGAATTTAGGTATGTCTTCCGCAAATTTATTTACTTTCCTTTGATTTCTTCTCAATCAAATCAATATGGATCATCTATTCAGTTTTAGAGTTTCATGATTAATTTGTTCTAAAATATATTGAAATCCTAACAAGTGGTATCAAAGCCACCCATCATTGATTTTGTTAGGAATTTTTTTATGTATTTTTTATGAGTAAGTTTCGAGTTGAACTTCTTTTAGAAGTCCTGTAATTACTTACTCAAGTTTTAGATTTGTGTAATCTAAATATATCAAGGATTTTCTATTGATGATTTCGGATTTGATTTAATTTTTTTCTAATATTACAAATTGAAAGGCCGATTTGTGAAACTATCGATGTAGAAAAATAGGTCTAAATGATTTTTATGTCACTTTTGAAACAAGATAGAATTTTGAAATCATTACATTATGGGAAGTAATCTAAATTCCTATAAATTTTGAAAATAACTTAATTTGGTTAAAGCATCCACATGTTTATTATTGTATGTTTTTTAAATAAGTTGTGAATTTTTTGATGAGGAATGTTTTGGATCTGATATGTAAAGTCATTTTTTTATAATTTTATAAATGGTATAAACATATATATATATATATATATATATATAATTTAGAACCATTTATACAAGAAATATAAATCTGGTTCTATAGTTATTTTACCTTACTTAACTTTTGACTAAGTAATTTGAATATTTATATAAGGTATTTGGGTTATTTTAGAAATTTTGGTTAACTGGAAATAAAGTATGCTCTTTTAACGAGTTTATATTTTTATTGAAATAAATTTTAACATGACATTAGTTTACATTTTGGACCACATAATGGTTAATTGCATTTATTTTTATCATAATTGCATTAAATGTGGTTGTTATAGTAATAAATAAATTAATTTATTATCATAAATGCAGTAAATGCGTCAGTTGCAATAAATTTAACGATGCAACATATTTGTATTTGGAATAAGAAAAGGGATATTGATTATTATTTGATGCATAAAAAATAAGTTTCACTTTCATACTTGGTTATCATGAAATAAAAGGAGCGACAGTTTTCATATTTTTGCCAAAATGCATGATTACTGACCTTAATTAAGTATTCAAATAATAAACTAAAGATAAAGTGATACAGTGACAAACTATATAGCTATATTATGGTTCAGATGTACATTATAGCCGCTGCATGTTATTTAGTATGATAGTCACTATGTCATTTATGCATAATTTCATATGGCATTTGATTTTGGCGTTCATCTGTGACATGTGTTATGTGATTTATTTATGATATCTTATATCATACTTATTTAGAAAATGTCATGAATGTAACCACATACTTAAAGTAAAAGACTATAACAACTACAATTTAAACATGTTGTGCCACAATTATAATTTTGGGATTTTCAAGTGTCATATAAACTTAAAAAGCTTTTGGGAGTATTTTATAGCACCTAAAATATGGTACATACACGAAGAAATAAATTCAAATATATTTTTGGTGTCTCTTTGTGAATTAATTGTAAATATCTAACATTCCAAGCGAGCTAATTGAAATAACATGTCACCAAAGTGACCTTACTTATTTTAGTTGTTTATGAAAATGTTTAATACTTATGTGCATTTATTCGGGTGGAATTAATTAGCCCAAAGAAAGATTAGTATTTGGTCGAATAATTTACACATGTGTGGTGATAAATATGTGATAGTTATAAGGTTTTACAAGTGAATAACCAATCGGCCTAAAGGAAGATTGTTATTTGACTTGAATTTATTATCAGTGTTTGATCATTACAACAAGAGTACCATTTATAGTTAATATTATTTTCCCAAGTCTCGATATTAATGTTGTGTTAGGTATCTTGAGAAGAGACTTACCAATTATTTGAATTTACTATGGCTGATATTTAGATATGAGCATATACGGTCAATCCTTAACTTTTGTTCAATTTTCAACTAATTTGATTAAAGTGTCTGCCAATTTTAATGTTATCATCTTGTTTAGGACTAACTCAAAGGATTATTAAGAAAACATGTTGTATGTTCTTAACTTTTGGGGTCTAGCTCCTACAATTAGGACGGTCATACCCACTCATGTTATGGTTGAATGCTCTTATAATGTCACAAGTCTGAACCCGTGCTTCGCACACGGCTTTTCATAAAATTGTTGATCACAAACTAAATCCAACCACTAAAAGAGTGTGTGTTAACAACAAAACTATATAAAATTATTGAAATTAACGGAAATCTATTAGGTTTGCATTTATACTCCATAATAATATTCATAATCCGACCAATTTTTATTCAATAAATGCTAAGAAATTTTCTCTCAAGTAACATCTTAAAATTGGAGGAAGAAAAGAATATTTGATAACTATATGCTTGACATTTTAAACAATTTGGGAAAAAAGGATGAAAAATAAAAATAGTGCAGACGTGCCATTTTAAAAAAACACAGCATGGCAGAACCAAAACAAACTGAACCTTTTTTATTTCAATAGATTATTACATACCAATTTCTAAGGTTAATTGAAATCTTCAACCCTCAAAGGCAATAGTGATTATATAAAAATCATGGTAACTACATTTGAATTCATAATTTATCATTACAAATTTATAAGGCCTTGATTGTTGGATATTGGTTGATTATGCTTACCCATATCTACTTATTTGCACAATATACCTGGTTGAAACATAAAGCACTCTGAGTTATAAAAGAAAAAACATTTTACTATTTCATTTCATCAAACCTTTAGTTATTTAATCGTAGTTTACATAACGTATCCACTCAAAAACAAAATATGATCTGTAATAATTTTGAAATGCAATTTGGCAGGAGTATAAAACTCAAACTGACGGCTCCCATAGTACAATCAGTTGTTACCGCTTTTAAGTTAAATGATTCAACCTCGACACAAAATATTTTCATTCGCTCTATATAAAATCCTTACGCACATTACATAGAAACGCACAAATTATATACAAAATCATGAAACATAAGCCAAAAGTCATGATAATAAATACCAAAACCAAAAAGGAAAAAAAAACCTACATAAGGCCAAGACAACCTTAACAAACTCTTCATAGTTGATTTTTCCATCACCATCAACATTGACCTCTCGTATGATCTGTTCGATCTCTTCATCAGTAAGAATCTCTCCAAGATTGGTCATCATATGCTGAAGTACCTTAGGAGAAATGTATCCATTTTTCAGCTCGTTGCAGTCTATGTCCTTCATTTTTTTGGCCATGAGATTGAGAAACTCAGATAAATCAAGTGTACCGTTACAGTCGGTGTCAACTTAGTCCACCAATTCTTGCAGTGTGCGTTTAGTCCAAGGTTTGGCCGAGTGAATGCATCGCCTTTTATAGCTCTTTTTTTTATGCAGCCATCACCACTTATATAAATTGAAGGCCTCAAACTATAAATTCCGCTCCTGGTGAGCAGATCCGCCATGGCTTGACATTTTGTAGCGTGAACTGAATAGATGTCAACTATATAAAGGATATGAACAAATGTAGGCTAATTTCTTGTTGCTTCATTGAGAAATTTATACAATCACTTATTACCTTGTTATTATGGATGCCATGTGTTTGAGAATGATACTTAATGTATGCAAATTAGTTACCTTGGAGAATGAAGTGTCGGTGAACCATAGATTCCTACTCAGATAAGTGGGTATACGATCACTCATGAAAGATCGATCGAGCAAAGTCTTGAGTGATTCTGATAGATAAGGTAAAATCTTAGTCATTTTCACATTTATTAGTGTTTTCCATGATAAGTGGTAAGAACTAAATATTTCCAATGGAAATTAGAAGAAGATGTCAATATTATCACAGAGGACAGTAGAGTAGGTGGTAAGAATGACTTAAGCAAACCAATATTTAATAAAAGTGTGATATTTCAAGGTTTGTGTTGCATTTAAAAATTTAAAGTTGTAATGATATCACTCTTTTATCAACTATAAAAGCATACATTATGAAATTGGATATCAGAAATATACGAAAAGTAATTAAGTCAAAAAAAATTCATTCTTGGAAACAATCAATTAATTTGCAAAGACTTAGATGTTACTATATTTGAAGTGAGATGAAATTTAGCTACTATTATTAAAAAAAAAATCTTTTGATCGTTGTTTTGTAATATTGATTGGAATTGCACCATAACTTTAAAAATAGCTTTAAGGTTAGCCCACCTTTTTGTTAATTCCTAGGTCCGCTCTTGTGTGTTCCCACTTTTATTTTTTTAGGTTTTAGTTAAACTATCACGCCTTTCACAAACAAAAGCTCCATTCTCTTCAAAGTTCAACCAATCTCAGTCTCACTGTAAGTAATTGAGAATGAGAAAAGAGTGTATTTTTGTGAGGTTGTGTGCTTGGAAATTAAATTATCTATCTCTTGTTGAATAACATAGCTGGGATACTGTTACCTGACCACATGATACTTAATGTGCATGCACTTTACTATGTATAACATATGGTGGTGGTCCAACATATAAGAGTACCCCGATCGGGTATTCCAGCACTTACTATAAGGACATAGTGTGACCACTTGTGACATTCATTTGGAAAAAATTAAGAAAAACAGTATTACTAAATGTATGTTTTATATATTTAGCATTGTTTCCATGGGAATAATGATTACAGCATTTTTCTCTTTTAAAAAATGAAGCAGAATTTCATTAGCTGGATATCATGCCCAATGGATCCTTGAATGAAAAACTAACAACCTAAAACTTAGAAGTAAAAATTCTAACATGCCTCGCCACTGTATGCAAGGTTATAATGGTTGGTATCTTATTTTAGATGTAAATTGGATTAAAGACCATGAAGACATCCGAATGTGTCTGATATACTAAATCTATAAGACATTTTGATAGAATGAGCATAATAATTAGAAAGACTAAATATGTCAAACCGTCCAAAATTCAGTAAACATATGTAGAGATATTTCATGTGAACTTCTACTCATTGCTTCTTCGTATGTGTTTTTATTAGAGCCGGTTGTTCGAAAAAGGATAGAAAAATACAGATTAGTAAAAGATGATGTTATGATCAAGTTCACATGTGGTGGTAAAAAAGAACACAGTTTGGTTCAATATTTTATATACCAAATTATCAAGCTGACATGCCTCTCTAATTGTAAATTAACGTCCATCTGCAATGCTATGGGGTGGTTAAAAAAACGAATGATCAAGCTGACATGGACCGGAGTTTTTATTTAGAACGGACTTGAGCACGGCTAATTTAATTGCTTGAGTTGCGAAAAATAACGTCATATGAACGTAGAAGATTCAAATAGGTTCTCGTTGTAAAACAGATACTTAAATCAATCTGCACCTCGGTTAATTTATCAATCCATCATAAACAATTACGAAGATAATGGTAAGAAGAAGAATCCACTATTTTGAAACCAAAAATTAACTAAAATCTCAAATTATAGACATGAAAATTTAAGCACTACCGTGTGTGAAAAATCCTATTACAGACCACAATACACAATGTTGAATGACTAATTACAGAAAAAACTTTCGTAAATAAAAAAATTAAACCTCTAACTATAGCAAATCATTCCTTAACGCTTTAAGTTTCGAACAAAAAGGCAACATCCTACAAATCTAGAATGTCAAATTCCATATAGCCTGAAAAATGCATATTTCTAATCATTTTAATACTAAAAAATTTGCACACGTGATACACATTTCATGTAACAAAACATGAGATTGAACTACATACCAGAAGTTATGTGAAGTTGGCTCAAATAGCTACAATCAAAATTAAGGCTAAAAACTTGATACATAATTCACATGGTAAGTATAGAAAAAAGGCACAATAAACTGGGTGAGGAAAATACACAGACCGAAATAAATAATGCAACCGGAGATGAAAGATGAGACAAATCGCATACTCAAATTGAATTAAACGACGCAAGATAATGGAATTAGTAAAGCATAGAGGCACGTAAAGGTGTAAGAAGTAAAGTTGGAAATTACCTGTAAGTAATCAGAATAGGTTGCAATCAAATGGAAAAAGAGGACAATAATGTGAAGCGGGCTTATAAACAGGGATGGAGAAGGAAAATATAAAATCGTCTTGATGTGAAAACGCGAGGAACATAAGGCGGTCGATGTTCTGCACCATTAATGACCTAGGTTATTTTCTTTCATTTGAAAGAGTGTCTTCTTTGATATGGCAAAGTATTAATGTATATGTACCGCAAATACATTAATTTCATAGTAATTAGGTTTGCAATGTTTTATGTATAAAATTAACCATACATATATCAAGTATAAATGCTACTTTTTAATCAACTAACGTTAAAGAAGCGTACCAAAAACAAACAAAAATGACCAACAATAACTTTTCTATTTTGTACCATCTCAAATAAGCTGATGGATCATGTTTTAAAGCCATGAAACTTCATCAACTAACATCTTATAACAATCGCGCAAATATAATTTTGTAGAAAAATCATCAAAAACAATATCAATCGTAATTTCAAATCAAAACATTATTATTGTTAGCACATGAGCTATGGAGTTTAATAGTTAGTGGCTGACGTTATAAAGTATTGCAATCTGGCTTCCTAATTAAATACGCAGTTAAATTATCATTTTGCGCGTAACTGTGGACATGTGTATTCAACTCCATGATAGTGAATAAAGCATGATGATATCTACTTAACTTTTTAGAAAGCTTGTCCAAATGTTTTATTTATTGGTTCAACCTAGAAAAAAAATTAATGTGGACACCCAAAAGTCAAAAAACAAAATTAAAAAAAATACAACTTTTATTTACAATCCTGTCACAACATGAATAAAATTTAGAATCCTTTTAGAAAAGTTCTAATAAGGAATAAGGGTGCATATTGTCATAAGACAAAATAATCATACCTCATTTTGAGAACCTCTTTAGTGAACTGGCATCAGATTCTTATCCATCTTATTACCATCAGCTGTTAACTTTTTGTTTTTTGACCTCCTCTTCTTTAAAAGAAAACAAATTAGTATACAGATATAGAGAGTGAGTACTTGTACTGTACAATGAATTTGAATTAATATCATTTTTCTTTCAAACAGTGAATTTGAAATAATTGTGATGCAATCCTTATAACAGATATAATTGAGTTATTATCTTCTATCATTTTTGCATTAACTAAATGAGGTTTTCTATGTTACCTGATATTTGAGTGGTTCATACTATGCTCGAATGTTTGAGCCATACAATGATTGAGTTTAACCTGTTATAATAAGCATATACATTTTTTAAAGGAATCTTTTGCGAAATAACATTAATGTATAGATGCCAGCAAATGACTTATGCACTATCTTCTTGATTCTTGTATAAAAATAGATGTTATATGCTAATACTTCCAAGTTTAGAGTTGATAACAACAGGCACAGAGATGAAGCATCCAAAATGAGGTTTAATGTGTAATGCTAAATCACATGACATTTATCAACAACTAACTATTCCATTACTACTGACACCATGCATAAAATAAAGTAGTTATCTATACATAGTAAAGGTCCTCCCTCACCTCTAAAGCTTGTGGAAATAAAGGTTTTATTATACTCATTGGTTGCCTTGAGTTCAATATGACTTTTACTATAAATATACATAAAATACAAAATATATAATCATGAGAATTATAATAAGGGGATAATTGTAGATGAAGACCTCTTTTCTATTTTTAACGTGTCTAAAAATTCATGTTTCATTAATTTGTGAATTTTGAATTACGTACTCAAAAAGTTTTGATATATTTTTAAAGCAGCTAGCTACTATTAATTTAATCAATGTAAAAAATATTTAATGTGATTAATTCTTCATAATGTTATCATATGATAATGTTTGTACTGTACTATATTTTATATTAGCTTTTGTTGTTGAAACTCGAAAGGTTTGATTCTTTTTCCCTATTTGATTCTAAACCCATGTTTCATTCATGTGGCTGCAAAAAAGCAAGCTGTCAAAAGTATCACAAATTGTATCACTTATATGATTTATTTATAGGGGTGTTAAACTTGCCTACATCTATGGACTCACACTCACACTATTTTGCTTGCTTATTACCACACTGAACACAACACATATAACATTATGTGTGCAAATTAGATATAGAAAATATGCATGAACCAATACCCAATGCGTACTTTTTTAAGTCACTCTTTTACATCAATATTCAATAAGAAGCATTAATCGCCGATTAACCCAAAGAAATACATGAACTAATACTTTTGCATGATAACTTTCTTATAAATCAATGGGTACAATTCCTTCTATAATTTTTCCAGTATAAAAACAGTTTGCAAATATTCAGATTGAATTTTTTTATCGAGTGAAGTAACTTAAAACTCCCATTTGAGCGATTATAGCTGACTCGCATTTAATAACAGATTACCCATATGATGCCGTCGAGGTTGTTGCTTTTATTTTAAGTCATCCTACTTGGTCTTGTTCTAAAATCCGTGACACAAAACATGTACTCTGCACATAGAGCATTTACTGTACAATAAAATTGGGAATATCCTCAATTCATGTAATGCTTTTAGACTATTACAGGAATACAAATAAAAGGCAACCAATCAATCTATTTACTAGATCTGAGTAGAAATGTAAATAAAAAAAAGATATAATTGCCTTTATTATGCCCTCTTTTTTCAAGAACCAAAGTAGAAATAATGAAACTCAACATACATTATACAACTTGAGATCATGAAACTTACGTCTTCTTCCATTGTTAGTGGATCAAGTTGATGTTTCTGCTTTCGTTCTAGCTTCTCCTCTACCGCAAAAGGGATGGTGTTTCTGATTAGTGGGGCTTTGACGCCAATCATATTTAGTCCAGAATTTATGAATTAAAAAATTTTAAAAAAAACTAAATTGATAGTGTTTAAATATATTAAATTCATTGAAATTTGAAGATATTTTTCATACATAAGATTTTATTTATTATAAAAAAATATCATTTTTCAGGAACTCTAGCTTTCATAGAGAATAGAATAGCAGCATCTAGATAAAGCTAATTTCATATGGCATATAAAATGTAGATGACATATAATTATTAGATTTTTCCAAGTTGGTTATATTTTCCATCCAGATAATATTTTTTTCTTATTTACATTTCAAAGCTATAGCATAATGCTGGTTCATAAAATATGCTATTTGCATCTTTATTTCATCCAATCAAATCCAATGTAATTCGTCTCTTTAATTTCCTATATCACTCATATAATTAATGAATTAAAAGATAGATTAGTTTACAATTTCCAAACTACACAACACATTATGGCAATGAAATGGCCATAAATGCATCAAATCAAACATTACTGAAATGAGAGGGAGAAAGAAAAATTCAACCAAAGTGAAGAAGATGGTGGTGGAATTTTTACCTGATTATAACCAAACAGAGGTGATTTAGATTTGTACATCCGAGAGATGAGCCGCCTTCTTCCAAGAGGCCTAAGTCCTGTTGGCACATACACTGCAAGATAAAATGCATATACAATATAGAATAAAATTTCTTAAATGTATGGTTCTAACAGAACATGCAACCTCCTCGATAAAGTATACAAATTAGGCATATTATTTATGAAAAGTTAGTCCTTTTACTACATATTTAAATAATCCTGACAGCATCTAATATGACTCGGGTATGATAAAAAAAAATTGTTCTCGTTAAAAAATTAATTTTTTTTGAAAAATAATCAGAATATACTATTTACAGGTAGGAATTAGAAACGTTATTACAATATGAAATATAAGTATTAAAATTGGTACACAATCCTTATTGAGTCAATGTAGTCAATGTAGTAATATACTATTTACTGTGAACTTTTAAAAAAGAATTTTTTTAAACTTAATACTGAGAAATTTGATGCATGATAGGTTTAATAAATTTGTAAACAAATAGTATAAGCCTTTAGGTATTAAAAACCGTGCCTTGTAGCATCATAAGCCCACTTTCATGATGGAAGAAAGTTGTACAATGCATACAAATTTTCTACTCCTGAATTATTTTAAAAAAATAACTATAAGTGCATTACTTATCATATTCTGAAGGCAACAATAACTTCAAAATCTACTGAAACCTATAATGATTAAATAAACATGCAATCTTATAATCCACCTACGAAGCATTATAATCATTTGATCAAATTTAATTGGCTAAGCAATTGCAAAAGAGTACCTTGATAAATTTAGCCTGATGAAGAAAATGCTTCAAAATTTTCATAGCAAACAAAAATCGTTTGTTGATTTGAACAATGCAGGGGTGCCTTTGATGGGAATTGGATATATTAGGCTGTACTATTTTACAAAAAGCATGGAAAAATAGCATGAGAAACTTACCATATTAGCTGCTTGGAACATATTTATAATCGGCCTAGTAGCATAAACCGAGCGGGAAGCGTAGATGGAACGACGACTTTGGAGATGAAATCGTTGAAGGATTCAAACCAGCAAGATTGTCAGCAAGACCAGTTTGTGATTTTCAGGAAATCCTTACTTTTCTTTCAGTTGAAACTGCGCATATTTGATAGCTATGAAGTTAATTATCCATTAATCCCTTACAATGCAGCAATAAAGCAAATTTATCACGCTGGATTACAGTATAGACAATATAAGCATGTAAATTGAATTCAATGAAAAAGAAAAACGCGGCAATGAATTTAAAAGATCCTAAACTTTTATATCAGAAAACAGGTGAGGTAGATACAGGAAATAACATATCATATCTAAGACATTAGCGGTAATATGTCTCAAAAACAAACAATGCTAAATATCGGATCGAAGGGTAACATACAATGCACATATAATTTCAGCCTAACAGAGGCAAAAGCTGAGGGAAATTAGTACAGCATCTTAGACATTAGCGGCAACATGTCTCAAAACGCTAAATATCAAATCGAAGAGTAACATACAATGCACATATAATTTCAGCCTAACAGAGGCCAAACCGGAGGGAAATTAGTACAGTATCTTGCATAATATATAGTGTTAATTGCACCATTATAAATAAAATATCCAGTTTCTTTTATATTCCTTTTGTCAACAAATCCAGCATTACAATAATTTTATACATGACCAATAGGTAAAGAAGAGGGTTAAGATTTAATGAAACCCAAAGTTAGATAATCGATAAGATAAATGAAAATTCATAAGTTGGAAACTATAAACGTTACCCCGATGGCCAACAACAGTTTTAGATTACTGTTGCAGATTAGTATTACCCTTGAAAGGCTGAAACAGCTTAAATCCGCGATGATGGTGATAGGTTACGATAAACAATTTGAAGCCGAAGGTGTAAGAAACAAATGCGATGATTTAAGGGGTAATGGGAAGCTGGCAACCTTTGACAATGACAGGAAGCTAGGATGGGCAATGGTGGGCTGGACAACGTAGCTTTAGGATAATTTATCTTGTGTTTGTATAAAAAAAAAAAAAACAAAAGTATGGATAAACTAACCCAAGTTTCGATTATTAAGGATCGGAGAATGCAGCACTCATGCAATAAACAATTTTTCTGCATCAGAAAATAGAAAAACCAACATTAACCTACAACACCCACAAATGTTTATGTAACTTTTATCATCGAAGTCCGTCCAGGTAGGGTTCAACCATAACTTAAAAGTAAATTCAGATATAACATGATTAATTATTCATCACAAAAGTAAGTGAAAAATAAACGGTAAGGTAAAGTTGAAATTAATTTGTATATATATCACACATTGCTGAAAATGAAGGCGGTTGCATAACTGTACTTGATCCACCAATCTTATTCTTGAAATCAAAACAAAAAATCCAGGAAGAACCAAGTTTAGTGATGCATAACAAATAGAATCATGTAAACCAACTAAAAATAAGGATTTTTACCTGAAATACAATGGTTAATTGGGTAAATAAGGGAGCACCATAGATTGGACGAACAAAACCACATGCCACCTCAAATCATCTTGAGCTAGGGAAAGATAGCTGCCGAGACGGACTGATGGGGAAAGACTTGGAGCTGTCGAGTAGCACGAATAACAACCACTGGAGGAACCTGAAAGCACCGTGTCGTCAATGAATCATGACTGTTATTACAGGGAAGAGAGAGCATTGGAAATAAGATGAAATAATATAAGAGGAGATAAGCCGAAGGGGAATCGATCGATTTCTGGTGAGGAAATTGGGAGGAGGAGGCTAGGGCTGGAAAGAACGAAAGGTTTTTGTGGAGAACAGGGAGAAAATAAAAACAGGTACTTAAAATTTGGGGACGGTTCAGCTGTTCAAATTGAAGAGCGCTTCTGTGCTCTTGAAATCAAATTGACTAATCATAATATAGTATAGATGAGGAACATTCAAAGGTGAGACAATTCAAAAGGAAAGAGTCAAAAGATCATAAAGTAAAATATTTTAGAAGGTTTCAAGGATGTGGTACCCGTAAGGATAACCAATTTTAAGGAGTTCTTTATTAAGAATGAAAAATGTTTTGTTAAAATGGTAAGGAGAAATAAGCACGCTTTATATTGCTTGATTCCACAAAGTCAAAATAAAGGAAACATAAGTAAGTACTACATAGAAAGTATTGCTTCAAAAGTTATAGGCACTCAAGTTATTGTTATTTTTTTTTTGTTATACTCTCTTCATTCACGGTATAATCATTTTAAGATTATTATTTTTCTTAAGAATAAAACGACCTTTATTGAGCTCATTTCACATTGTGGTAAGAAGAAGAGAGATTGAAGCATGGTAAGATAGAAAGTACCTATTTATCGTACATTGTAAATAAATGTATAAATAAGGATAAAGAAGTCCCTAAGGATCTAGAAGAAAAGAAATAACATATAAATATATTTATAGTTATTTCTTTAATAAGATATACAGATACATAAAGTAAAGTTTACTAGATATTTTAAGATATTATTGAGATTTCAGTAATATTGTTTAGATTTATTTGATATTTTTTGTTATGCGGTCATTTAGACAGATTTCGGTTTTCTGTTTCTAATATGAACAAATTTATTATTGTTTATTTAGAAATAATAAGATTGATTTATGAAGAATTCAATCATTGTTGGAATTAAAGCTCTTAAGGTTTAAAATATAGCTTATATATATATCTACTTATGCTAATTACCTTTTATAATGAAGTCTCAAATTCTGATTCAGTGATTAATATGATTGTTTGTTTCAGCTTACTAAATAATTGTAGATTGAGGCGCTAAAGATAACAAATACTTTATTATTATTCTAAGAGGTTTAAAAAAACTACAAGTTCTATAAACGCACACTAAGAAGAAATTAGAAGATGGGAAATGCTACAATTTTTGAGGATGTCGAGTTGGAGGGGGGAGAGAAATAAAGTACAGAGCATTGTCTTTAAGGAGAATCATTATCTTCGATACAAATATAGTTAGTTCTTTGGATAATGTATAGGTTTTGTTTATAGGATTTGTTTTCTTTCATTAACAATAAGTAAATTAAGGACAAACACCATTGTCCCAGTGGTTAAGTGATTCGACTTTGGTGCGAGGGTTCATAAGTTTGGAACTTACGTAGCGTGATTCGAATATTTATTGACACATGATTTGTGGTTTGTTGTCCCACTGACATATTTTATCTAAGGACCATTTAAAAAAAAGTAAATTAAGAACCATAATAAGACAACGTTAAACAAAATTTTAAGATATCTATCATTGTCTTTAAGGAGAATCATTATCTTTGATTCAACTACAGTTACTTCCTCGAATATTGTATAGGACTTGTTTCTTTTCATTAATAAGAAGTAGATTGAGAACCAAAATAAGACAACGTCAAACTAAATTTTCTTCAAATTGAGGTTATTGTTTCAAGAAATCAAACTCAACAACCTCAAAGTGCAAGGTCACTAAGAAAATTCACTTTAAAGAAGAATTACTATTCCGATGACTAGTGATTTTTCATAAAGATAAATATTGGATTGGTGAAGATGATTCTTTAGACTTGCATCAATCCGTATAAAGTACTAATTTGAAATGTGGATTTAAGGTATGAATATATAGTTTAAATCTATAAGGATAATAAAGTTTGAGATCCTTCCCACCACCTTAAGGTAACAAGATCATTGGTTATGAATAATTATATAACGTGGAAAGGTATAAGGCTCATTACAGAAAAGATTATATTCAAAAGGAAAACAATGTTTTATTTTTAAAGACACTTTCTCTTTGGTTTTACTAAAAGACACTTTAGAATTATTTTGAAGCTTGTTGTAGATTATGATTTTAAGCAATATCGGAGGAATATTAAAGTCGTTCAACTCAATGGAGACATTGATGGAACAACTAAGAAAACCACTTATGGATTATCCTTTTGTATTAAGGATTCAAATACACCATTATCATTCGTGGAGTGCAATTTGGATTATCACAAAAGAGCTAGGCAGATAAGGCTTTAATAAAAAGGTGGGGGGTTTGGTATGCAAACTGCAAATCAATTCACTTTTACCAAAATAGACAAATATTGTTTTACACGGTAATATAGAACATCCTTGAAGCTAAAGAAGTGCAAAAGATTCCACATGCATTTGAGTTGTGGAGTCTAGTACATACTAAAGCATATATGCATATGGATATTGTGTGTGTTATTTGGCAAATATCTTACTGGCATTAAAAGTGGATCGATTGTTAGTAACCAAAATGGTTATGAGATATCTTGAAGAAACAAAGGATTATATGCTCAAGATGGATTGGTTGGAGATCATAAGGCATTACGGTCCAAATATTTTGGATGCCAAAAGTACAAAAGATCCACTTCAGATAACAATAATATTATTTTTGTTGTTATTTTTTTGAATGGGGCTATATAAGGAAAGCTGTCGTATAGATACTTATAGACTTCTTTGGTATTTTCCGTTATGGGGTATCCAACGATGGAAAATAATTGTATAATTTTGTCATATAGTAGTAGACTATTGAATAAAGAATTTGAAAGATAATTAAAGAAATATTGTAACAATAAACATCATATTATTTTCCAGTAAGGGAAGAGTGTAAAATAGATTGTAATTCATAGAGCATACTGTGACAAACTCCACTATGGTGGATCCGCTTACAGAAAGATTATCATCTAAGGTCTTTCATGAGCATCTTGCTCAATTGGTGTAACCTTTATGTAAGAATATTTTGGTTCAGAGGGAGTTTGTATTTGGTAATGTCATATGACACATTGCTCTATATTTTGGTTATAAATATATATCATGTTCTATATATGATCAGAAATAAAGCAATAAAGTTTTGTTTGCACTCTATGTTATTCAAATATTGAATATTTTCATCTCACTAAAGTACGTAGAACCAGTTGGAAATAGACATGTATAGATCACATCTCATGTAATTTCTATGCTACGCATCGATAATTGATCTATGTCGTTTGATTGTGTTGGTATATGTGATCGTTGATTGGTTTAGTTACACTAAAAGTAATGAAAGCCAATTTGATCCTTTGTCAGCATAGTTAATGGATGAGATTGTTTTAGAAACACCTTATGTTATAAATAGCAAATTTTGAAGCTCATAAAGTTAAACACATTTATAAGGTTATTACGTATATGGCCCAAGGGGAGATTGTTGGAAAATTTCAATATGTAGGCCACATATGTAAAATAAATGTGTCGTGCTATTTTGGTGTAAAGCCTAATTAAAGTGATCAAATTATGAATTAAAGTTAAAAGCCTTATAGGTATAATTGTCATGGTATTAATGTGTAGATACTGGGGCAATTCTATTTTGTTGAAGGACTAAACTAGAAAATGCCAACATTATAAATAAGGGGTTATGATCGCCAAATTATATATGCTCTAGTTATCCTCCAAATCTCTTCTACGAAAATAATTTAGATCTAGGGTTTATATCAATGTGGAAGATCAAATCCAACTCATATCTTTTAGATCTATCTCTTTCTCTTAATCGGTTTATGAAAGCAACAACTACGTGATTCATATATAATATAAGATCTAAGGCTTGTGTTAATATAGGGAACCAAATCAAATTTACTTGTCCAGTCAGCAACTATGAATTCAGGTATGTCTTCCGCTAATTTATTTACTTTCCTTTGATTTCTTCTCAATCAAATCAATATGGGTCATCTATACAAATCTAGAGTTTCATGATTAATCTATCCTAAAGTATATTGGAATCCTGACATATTATCATCGGTATGTATATATTTTCATTGTACTTTAAAGGAAATGAAATTTATTTGCTTGAACTTATTTCGAATGTTAGATTGCAAGAATTTCACATGAAATTCAACTGCAACATGCATGAATTTCATGTGCTCCTAAACCAATCTAATAAACAGAATTTTAGTTTGTGAAACTTAGATATTCAGTATTAAAACAGTAAGCATGAATTATGATTCTGTGAAGTGAATGTTCCAATTTTTTTTTATTTGTGAGTGCTTGGAAATAAATGAGTGACCATGACATATATAATTTATGGAAATACCCTGTTTGGTAGTTTTTGGTATTTTGATATACTCTTCTTGATGGTGTTACATTAATTTTAGTGAATATTAGGCTCATGTCCTCAAAATCAAAATTAATATATGAAAATTCCTTCCAAAAAAAGATTGTAACTACTTAATAATTACATATATTTATGCAATTATTCGGTGAATAATTACAGACATTCATGCAACTATATCCAAAAATTGTATAAATGTTCGCAATCATTCAGTGAATAATTGCGAAAATTTCTGCAATTTTTTGGTGAATAATTGCACAAATTTCAATAATTTTTTCAAAAAATTGCATAAACGTTCGGAATTTTTTGGTGAATTATTGCGGAAATTTTCGTTTTTCCAAAATTTGTAGAAATTTCCGTAATTTTTCAATGAATAATTGTGGAAATGTCTGCAATTTTTGAATATAATTGCATAAATGTTTGGATTATTCCCTAAATAATTGCATGGATTATGCAATTAATCGATAACTTAATTATAGGGACCTAATTTACGTACTTTTTTTGGGTTAGGATGTTTATTGTATTTTGAAACTTAATAGGGACTTTAGCCAAACTTTCCCTTAATTTTATGGTTGCACCTTTGAAAAGTACCCAAGGACATGAAAAAAATTAACTGCTAATTTTATTTTTATGGTTTTCTTATCATGTCAATACAAATAAGCTTTAGTTCGAAATGTGCTAAATGCATTGTCACGGTCATTATACTTTTACCGATCAATTGACTTTTACCACATAATAATCTTTACACTACAGATTTGTGTTTACAGTTATCATATGCATATTCTTTTATTTTATCAAGAACCTCCTGATCCAAAAAAAATTATTTCTTTCTCCAGCACAAAGATAAATACAAATGTATTCACATTTTGTCTTTTATGTGAATAATAAAGTACCACATTGATATGAAAAAATGAACAAAGCTGACAAAACTATAAAAAATTGCATAAATCGTGCTTCAAAGCGCATAAAAAATAGTACATATACCTGAATCATCGACGGGTTTTGTTTGGAATCCATAAATTTAGCACATCAGAACAATCCGTATGCTGTTTTAACTTTATATGTTTCCTAATTTTGGTAGATTTTTCTCCGCAATTTATAGTCAAAAATTGTATGTTAATGGGAAATAACCATGGACTTTTGTCTGGTGGAGCATAATTTGCATGTTATCGTCAAAAAAATGATGCAATAAAGAAACCGTATCACAGACCATGTGTATGCATTTACAATAAGAACAACTGAAACATGATATAATAATTTTAAAACTTCAACCACATTTAACTAATGGCACGGTATGTGTCAAACTATTGACTATTTTGTATATCTGAGTAAGCATATGTAATTTTAGACTTGGTATCAGCTGAATGAGGCAATAACATCACATATTGGCACAACAACTATGTGTCAACAAACAGTGGACAACAAATTTAATTTAAAAGTTGCACATATCAATATGCGAGTACATGTTGCAAATCGGTACATCAACGATGAAACAACATGGATTTTATTGACTTCTTTATTGGTACATAGTAAGTATCAGCCAACAAACCGACCACAGTAGAATTAATGTCAAACCGGCACATATTAATACAATGACACATATGTTGCCAAACCCAAAATTAACGACGAACGAAGATGGAAAAGTTCAGGGAACCAACAGATGCTAACCTGTTAGAGTACGGGCGACGAAAGGTGCAAAGTTAAGCGAAGGATGAGGACCTGATAGTGCCTTTGAAGGGTCACCAGTTTCCGTTGATGGTCGGCAGGACTGAAGATGGGAGCTGGATGTTGGTAGACATTTACAAATCCAGCAAATTTTTTTTTCTGTCTGGGTTTAGAAATCGAAATCCATTGACATAGAGGGATCTGTATAGAGGATAGCGAAGGATGAATTTTGTTAGGGAAATTTGAGGAGGACGTGAATATCTAGGGATTGGAGGAGAAAAGGAAAGGGTGTCGTGTACGAAAAAATATACATTAAAAAACGTGACTTTTGAGCTTCAAAATTGGAGGATGCTTCTGAGCTCTTGAAACATAACTCAATAATAATAGTATAGTATAGATTGCACTATTTAGTATATTTACTATATCTTACATATGAGTAGGACTTTGACAATTTTGAGAGTGAAGAATTTACCTTTTCATCTCAAAAAATTCAATTGGAATTGTACTTGGATGAGCCAAAATTGGATAGGAAGACAAATTTAGATATTCTTGAATATTGGAAAGCTAATCAGTTTAGATTTCGAGAATTGTCTATTATGGCTCGTGATGTGCTATCCATTCCTAGATCTATGGTTGCATCGGAAGCATCATTTAGTGTAGGTGGTCGAGTTCTTGATCAATACCAAAGTGCACTTAAGCCCGAAGTTGTGGAGGCAATCGTATGCACACGAGATTGGATATTTGGAGATGGAGGTTAACTATATTACTCTATTTTGTATTTTCTATTGCATAAAATTTGATTTTCTAAAGATTTAATAACTTGATAGGTGCTACTACTTTGCCACCTAATCTTAAAGAATTGACGGAGGATATTAGCAATTTAGAAATCCGCGCTACCTACTCTCAAACCACTGAGTGTTCTTCTAACAATCAAACATGGATATATGATTATGGCCACATATGTATAAGAGGTACATATTACTTGATTTATTAACCTTCATATTTTATAACTATAAAATTTATTTCATTTTTAATTGTAGTAATATTAGCATAGATTAGATTATATAAAAACGAAAATCTATTCATAAAGTCAGTTTAAAAATACTTAAAACAAACAAAACTATAATAAAAACATATAGTAATAACAAAATAAATAAAAACCATCAACCCACTCCTGATACCTTATAATACATTTCAATACAAGTCTAGTTAAAAATGGAACTAATGGTCTACAATCTGAGTAGCAGGAATGCATATTGTTTATCCAAAGTAGTTGATTAAGAAATTTCATTATAATATTGGTCTTGGAATAGTCGTCGAGTGCTAATTTAGATAAGTTTATTGGTATATATTTAAATTCCTATGCATTATTATAATAACAAAACAAGCTAATTCAATTTTTTGAACACAAATAATAAATAAAGGGGAAGAAGAACAAAAGAAACTAAGATTCATTTGTTTGACAACTGCAACATTTTGTTCAATCATTTTGTTATGAATCATTTAAAAGGACAAAAAACATGCAATTTTTTTGGTAATACACTGTTATAAAACTTTTGATCATATGTTTGTATGTTTTACTCAATTTTTTATAGATATATTTATATATTTTACTCGGTAAGACATGAACAACAAATCGCAGCTATTAAATTTGTGTTAGTAAACTTTAAACCGTAGCTTTAAATTAAATTTTTGTTAGAGCATAATATTTGTTTATAATTAATTCTCTTAATAGGATAAGATAAGTCAAAGAAATAATACCAACCACTGCATCCTCCTAGTGTTTATGGATTTCCTTGGAAACCAATTGAACAATTGCAAGTATAACCTGGTCTATTAATAGAATCCACACAATAGTTGTGCTCACTACGAAAAGCATAATCCTTAGTATGAATTGATTGTGCACAAATATTGTCTCCAATAGCCCAATCAAGCGTAATAGTCATGCCTTTCTCATTCCTTTTGCTGAACTCATACATATAAACATCCAATGAATTGAAAATGTAGTCATGATCACCAAGAAATGCATAACTGCATGGACCAAATCCACGACATTGTCGTGACTAAACCCATCATCTAATCTTGAATCGTAGTACGTCATACCTTTGGGAATTGAAGTTTGGCAGCAACCCATTCTTGAACACAGTGCCTCATTTATGGCATTGCTATTTCTACTGCATATTGATAAGCAGCAACTCATATATGGATCACTGTCATTAGAATAATCCTGAATATATGCAAGAGTTTTACATTCAATCAATAAATTTGTTATGAGTATTTGAAAATTGATAATTGAATTAGTGAAAATGCGATAATATGTTTCAACTGGGTCAGGAAATCTAGCTTCCTTATTTACTAAGTTATATTATATTAATCATACCCTCAGGTTCCCCTATAATTACAAGTAACTTGGTTATATCTTTGTTCATCATACATAATAGATGTTAAATGATTAGCTATAGATTACTTATCTTTAAAATGACAGAATTATTTATTATTCTACCTTTTTTTACAATTATTGCAGGCAGAGCAAGGCTATGGGCCAAGTGCTAACAATTCAGGGAAGCTTCTATCATATGTGTCAAATTTCTTGCAAGACTGTTTATTGTCGTAATGTCGCTGTCATATTGTATTTGAATATCATTTTCATGTTGATTATTGAATATTTTGCAAATTTGGAGGAACTATTTAGGTAGATATATATGCCCGAACGTTGTATCATGTTAAATTATGTCACTCCACTCGTATATGCTCATGTACGCTATTATTTTATTATATTTTATAACCTAAATACTCATGTATGGGTTACAATATGTGTATGCCCTTATTTTACTAAACACACCTAAAAAGAATTATTGGGTTATGAGGGGTCAACCTGTTTAAACCCGACCCGATGGCATGTTTAGTTAAACGGGTTACACGAATCATGTCATGTCAACCCTTTTATAAACGATCGGGTTCGGATTTGAAAAGTACAACCTATTTAATAAATGAGTTGACCTGACCCGTTTAAAAATTAACCTGGACCCGATTTGACCCGACCCGAACCCGACCTGACATGAACCATTAACAACCTTATATATATAAGCATCCCTATACTCCTAAAAAGGGATCCCCTTCATAACGTAATTGACAGTCAACCGGCCTGAAGGTCGATGACCCCTAGACACGGCTTTATAATTTAACTAGTCATATTACTATCGTATCTCAAAGACTTGTTTAGGGGTTAACTAACCAACCTCCAACCAAACAAATTAAACAACCAACTTTGGGATCAGTGTGTATCTAATATAAACTCTGATAGAGTTAGGGGCATTTTCTAGGGGCTATTATGTAATTTGTTATATATATTTAACTCGATAACCAGTCTTGTTCGAAATAAAAGGTGTTTTCTTTCTTTTATATACTAGTTATAATGTGTTGTATATTAATTAATTTAATTAAAAGTATATTTAATCGAAAATTCATAAATGATATATTTTGTGATAATGGTTACAAAGTGTTGTAACGCATGAGTAATTTATCATAACAAAAACAAATATACCATTTTAAATATTCTTAGTCAAGATGTATCGAGAATGGATATAGATATATCCATTGAGACTAGAGTATGTAACGCTCTCTAAATGTTCAATAATGTATTACTCGTAGCTTTTGCGGGCACCAAGGGTTACATGCCGATGGTTAGTGGATAACTATGGAATGACTCACTCGATAGTTTTATGTTGGTTAATATAACTAAGGTCAAACAAAAATATCGACGTGACTAATTTACAAGGATCTCTCGACTTGAGAATATTATAAAACTTCAATATAGAAGCTCCGCTTCGATTATAATTAAATTGTGACATCGCATCCATCAAACGATTATAGTTGGATCAAGTGGAAGCATTGAAAGTAATACAAAATTCAAGAGAGGATTTGTCTCCTAAGTTATATTAGGCTAGTATTACAATCAACAAAAGTCAACTCAAAGTCAAAGTCTCTTGCAGAGCATTTTGATCGATGGTAATTGTTGTTATTGGACCAAGGACTTTGTAAGTGGACTATAATGTCGAATATGGACGATATTGGAATTTTGATCATTACCAAATTCCATAAGTTTAACGTACTATAGTTTTGACGAAAAGAATTGGTGTAAATAATTGTCACTAAAATGTACAACTTAAGTGTTTGTGAAATTTATTTTACCCAAAAGTGATGAATTCGATCAAATTATTAAACCATTAGATAAGGTGATGTGTCAATGTTGATATTTGAATTATTTAAAATTAATCCCTGTCACACATTTGATTCGCACAACCGCATTTGTGATTTCTTCGAAACCACATAATTTAATTAATTTGTAAAATGTTATAAATTAATTAGTATTAATGAAGTATTAATCATTGTTAATTTATTTGATGTTTTGAATGTTGTTGGTAATTATTTAAATGCACATATAAAAGTTATATTTGCATATATCGATATACAATATCGATATAATTTTAAACAAAGTTTAAATAATAAAATAATTACATAAAAGTTCTTTTATGTGAAAATTTTGCACATTAACAATATGCTTGGACCAGCCATATAATGGCGAGGGGAGGAAATCAATTAGTTGAATTAATTGAAATTTAAAAAGAAATCAAAGAAGGAAGTTTTGGTAAGAGAATGGAAAGGTTCTTTTAATTCTATTAAAACAAAATCTCCTCATTTTAATTTCTTTAATAGAACGTAAGTTTTTCTCCCTCTTCTCTATCATTCATTCATGACTAAGACTGCTTCCAAAAAAAGCATTTAAACAAATTCAAATCAGCATTTAATTAAAATAAGAAAGGGGCTTCATCCTTTTCTTGCAAGGTGGGATGCTGATTTATTTGAAATCTAATGATAAGCCACAAATTAAAGTATGATGAAGGGAAATGTTTACGGATATAGAGAGTAATCAATCAGATCTAGGAATTGTTCTACTAATCAAGGTGTTTCTCCAAGCCTCATTCTAAGGTAATTACACATGCATGCACATGCATACGCATACACACACACGTCTTCTATTTTGTTTATATCCGCTTAATTCTCTATTTCTCCCTTCTGTTTATATATGTTGATTTGAATTTTGATTTGAATATCTCAAATCCCTTGCTTGAATCAATTTTATATTCCTATTATGTTAAAACATCGAACGTTTACTTTGTCCATTGCTATTTTGTTACGAATAACAATATTTCATTTTATCTTTTCTGTATGATTGTTTATTCAGCTTATTTAACCTAGATCTGGACCTTCTTAATTTTGTTTTTTCTGTTTCGTATGCTTATTCATTAAACTCTATTAAGTCCAGATCTAGATCTTTTTATCAAGAATCTGTATATGCCTATGTCATCTTATTTTGTTATTGTTAAAAAAAATTGGGATTTGGAATTTTCTTGTTAACAATTCAGTTTCCATATCAAAATATTTAGATTTGAATGTAAACGAAACTTCGTAATAATTACATTAATTAATCATCAACATGATATGATGATTTAATCGTCATGTTTTAAATCTTTGCATTAATCAATTAATCTTTATCATTTTTTACAAATGCACCTAATTTAGTAATAACTCTTTGTTTAAAAGGAAGCATTCTTTTTCAAAAATCACTTGTATATTATTATTTTGTTTCAAATTTGTTTTGATTTTATGTGTTCTTTAGTTTACATAATTACGTAATACTTTTATATGTGTTCGTATATTTTATTTAGTCTAAGGTTTCAAATGGGTATAAGGTATAATAGTAAACTTTCAGGTCAAAATTAATGTGGAAGATGAAGAGGAGAGAAAATGAATGAAAATCTGGTCAAAATACGTTTAGAACTTGCAGGTATTTATAGTGATCAACAACCATATCTATTCGTGAAAGGATACGACGAATAGACACTTCTTTTGAAAAATTTGAAATTTGAAAATTAACGGGCATCATGTCGACATGGGGGGTAGGAGTATGTTGACATATTCTAGGCAAAAATGATGAATTTGATTTTCTTATTAAAATTGGTTTCTATAAATTTTCAAAACAATTTCTAAACTTTTATAAATATACTTAAATATAGTTTAAATATATAAAAGAGTTTAGAAAGTAATTTTTAATATATAATCTTAATCTTTAAAGTGACTTAAAATCTGAGTATATAAATATTTAAAAGCTAAATATTAAGGCAAGAGATAGTTTAAAATCAAGGATAATTTTTGAAACTAAAATATTAAAAATGATAAAGATAATTTAGAGACTAAAGTATTTAAAACCAGGAGAGATGTCTTTTTGAAAGGGAAGTTTTGAAAACATTTTAAAAAACGAGAGATATATTTTTGAAAAACATTTTTATAAAATTAGTGGATATCAAAATAGGACCACTATATATTCCACTAGATGTTATCGTGGGTTTCATCCCTTTAACAGGCTCGTAGTGGATTCCATTCCACGAATAAATTTCGAATAAAGATGTAAGTGCTTTCAAGAAGTTTTAACATTATTCTAGACTCAATACTTATCTTGTACTTTGAAATATTCAACTCTTAATATCTTGATACTCATGAGTCTTCAATCTTGATATCTTCGATCTTTAAATTCATCAGTCTTGTATCTTTATACTGTACAGTCTTCATTGTTGGTACCTGCATGTTTATATCCTGCATATACATATATATCTAAACTATAATGTTAGTATTTATATTTTATAATAAGTCCTAAGGTTGTTGTCATCAAAACCATCCTTCTTAAGGACTAACAATCTCCCTCTTTTTGATGATGACAACCTGTGTTTATAAAATATATTCACTTTTACTATAACTCCCCATAAAACTAATAACTCCCCCGAAACCAATAACCCCCCTTAATCTAAGCCTTACTACTCTAACTACCTCTGCTTAACATAGCTTATGATACGTTTCACAACTTTTAAGCGAGTCTCTTTGGGTTGAGATTGATATCTTGCACAAAGACGAATACTATGCATGATATCAGGTCTACTCGCCGTGATATATAGTACCGATCTAATCATTCCCCTATATAATTTTTGATTCACATTTTTTGAAAGATCTTCTTTATTTAAATCTTCATTGGTTGCCATAGGAGTGGGTTTTCCACTCGTAGTAATCATACCAAATTTACTAACTAGATCCCTCGCATATTTTTCTTGACTGATAAAAATACAGTTATCTAATCGTTTTATCTGTAAACCAAAGAAGAAAGTAAGTTCACCCATATGACTCATCTCAAACTCTTTTATCATTATTTCAGAAAACTATTTATTCATTTCATGATTAGTTGATCCAAAAATAATATCATCTACATAAATTTGTACTAGTTGGATATCATTTTTTATTCTTTTAATGAAAAGAGTATTATCTACTTTACCAATTTCAAAATTTGATTGTAGTAAAAAAGATTTTAGTCTGTCATACCATGCTCTTGGAGCTTGTTTCAAACCATATAGAGCTTTCTTAAGTTTGAAACTTGGTTTGGAAATTTTTCATCTTCAAAGAGTGAAGGTTGTTCAACATAAACTTCCTCTTTAACAAATCCATTTAAAAAAGCACTTTTAACATCCATTTGAAATAATTTGAAATTATTGTAATTTGTGAAAGCAAATAGAATTCTAATTGCTTTTGCTATGGGTGCAAAGGTTTCATCAAAATCTATTCCTTCTTCTTGACAATAACCTCGTGCGACTAATCGAGCTTTGTTTCTAACGACCTCGCCTAGTTCATTCATTTTATTTTTATAAACTCATTTAGTTCCTATTATAGTTTTATCCTCTGGTCTAGGAACAAGTTCCCAAATATCATCTCTGGTGAATTGATTCAGTTCTTCTTGCATAGCTAGAATCCATGAATCATCATATGATGTTTCCTTTGGATTTTTATGTTTAATAGATGATATGAAAGCTACATTACTCATGTTATTTAGTTGGTTTCTAGTTCTAACAACAGATTCAATATTTCCTAGTATATTTCTATAGGATGATCTTTTAAAAGCTTAACCTTTTTATTTGGATGAATGAGTTCATTATTTTTTTTCAACTGATTCATTATTTAAGGTACTAAAATCTTCTTCATTATTAATTTGTTCAATATCTTTGAGATTTTCATCAAACGAAATGATTGTTTCTTCGATGGTATTAGTTTTTAAATTGAAAACTCTGTATGCATTCCTTCTATTAGAATATCCGATAGAGATTCCTTTGTCGGATTTAGAATTAAATTTATCTAAATTATCTTTTGTATTTAGAATAAAACATTTAGTTTACCTTTGGTTTCTTCATATAAAGAAATTCATAGGATGTTTTATTAGTTAATGGTCTAATTAGTGTTCTATTCAAAATGTAACAACTGTAGCAACTGCTTCAGCCGAAAAATGTTTTGGTAAATTACTATCTGAAAGCATTATTCTAGAACACTCTTGAATCATCCAATTTTTTTGTTCTACCACTCCATTTTGTTGTGGAGTTCGTGGAAAAGAGAAATGAGTTATTCCCTTTTTATTGTAGAATCTCTCAAAATTTTGATATTCAAATTCCCCACCGTGATCACTACGAATAGCTATAATTTTTAAAGACGGTTGGTTCTGAAATCTTTTTATAAAAAATTTAAATGGGTCAAAAGTATCGCTTTTATGTTTCACAAAAATTGTCCATGTAGACCTAGAATAATCATCTACAATTACAAAGACATATTTATTGTGATTTATTGATTGAATTTGAGATGGACCATATAAATCTAAATGAAGTGACTCAAGAGGTTTTGAAGTCGGGATCATATCTTTTAATTTGAAAGTACTCTTTCTAAATTTTTCTAATTAACAAGCATCACATATACTACCTATTTTAAAATTCATTCTAGGGAGACCTCTTACTAGATCAAGTTTAAAAATTTAGATAAGAGTTTAAAATTCAAATGTCCAAATCTTTTATGCCAAATCCAAGGATCAATTGTATTAGCCAAAAGACATAGATTATCATTTGACATTTTCATACTAAGAATATAAATATTTTTCTTCCTAATTCCTTTAAATATAATGTTTCAATTATTATCTTCGATGTGACACTTATCTTTTTCAATTTAATTTTGTATCCTTTATCGAAAAGTTGACTAATACTAAGTAGGTTGTGTTTTAGATTATTAACTAATAAAACATTAGAAATAGTAGAAGTTTTAGAGTTACCGACATTGCCGATGCCAATCACATAACCTTTTGAGTTGTCTCTAAAATTAACCACTCCTCCATCTTTGTAGTTAATATCATTCAGCATATCTGTATTACCAGTCATGTGACTTGAACATCCACTATCAAGTATCCACTTATTCTTCTTGATTTGTACAATTTGTCCATTGAGAGTTGATTCTTCAAGGGCCATATAACATTTTTTTTCTGCATAGAGTACATACTCGGTAGAAAATTTTATTTTATACAATAACTATAGACAAATTTATGAGACAATGATGATTTGAACAGGTTTAAATTAGAGTTAACAAAATTTCAAAAAGTAGCCTTTTTTTATTTTCAAATTTTCAAAATTCAGGTTATGAAAACTTTGAAAACCTTGCTCTGATACCAAATGTTAGGAATACAGATTACGGATCATAAGGCTAGAATAACACTAGAGGGGGGTGAATATTGTTTTGTGGATTTATTAAATCTTTTTCGAACTTATGTAATTTAATCACCAACAAATGCAATACACAGACAAAGATATAATCACAAAATCAGACACATATGCAAATAGTAAATAAAACCAGTAAAGGAAAGAACACACCAGGATTTTATACTGGTTCGAAGTTACCCTGCATCCAGTCCCGCATAATTGTAAGGATTTCTTTTCAAAATAATCTTCCAGATTACATCATCGATTTCAAGGCCATAAGGTACACCCTCCTGTATTCGAGTCCGGGGAAAACTCTCTTGATTTACCAGGCCAAAAGATCACTTAATTAATTTTCGAGGCAACAATCACACCCAATTGATTTCAAGGCTCAACTGCACCTTTTACACAACAATTTGATTTACAAATAATCCTATAACTTTGAATAACACTAAGATCTTATGAAGAGAGGGGTAGAGAATCAAACAAGAGATAATTAAGTTTGATTCACTTGGTATTTCGGCAGAGTATAGTTTGGGATTCTTTTAGAATTAATGTGGAAGATAAAGAGGAGAGAAAATGAATGAAAATCTAGTAAAAATTCGTTTAGAACTTATTGGTATTTGTAAAGATCAATAGTCATATCTATTCGTGAAAGGTTACGACGAATAGACACTTCTTCTGAGAATTTGAAATTTGAAAATTAACGGGCACCATGTCAACATGGGAGGTAGGAGTATGTCGACATGCTCTAGGTAAAAATGATGATTTTGATTTTCTTATTAAAATTGGTTTCTATAATTTTTCAAAACAATTTCTAAACTTTTATAAATATACTTAGATATAGTTTAAATATATAAAAGAGTTTAGAAAGTAATTTTTAATATATAATCTTAATCTTTAAAGTGATATAAAATCTGAGTATATAAATATTTAAAAGCTAAATATTAAGACAAGAGATAGTTTAAGATCAAGGACAATTTTTGAAATTAAAATATTAAAAATGATAAAGATAATTTTGAGACTAAGGTATTTAAAGTCAAAAGAGATGTCTTTTTGAAAAGGAAGTTTTAAAACATTTTAAAAACAAGAGACAAATTTTTGAAAAACATTTTATAAAATTAATGGATATCAAAATAGGACCACTATATGTTCCACTAGATATTGTCGTGGTTTCCATCCCTTTAACATGCTCGAAGTGGATTCCATTCTATGAATAAATTTCGAATAAAGATGTAAGCACTTTCAAGAAGTTTTAACATAATTCTAGACTCAATACTTGTCTTGTACTTTGAAATCTTCAACTCTTGATATCTTGATACTCATGAGTCTTTAATCTTGATATCTTCGATCTTTCAATACATCAGTCTTGTATCTCTATACTGTACAGTCTTCATTATTGGTACCTGCATGTTTAGATCCTGCATATACATATATATCTAAACTATAATGTTAGTATTTATATTTTATAATAAGCCCTAAGGTTGTTGTCATAAAAACCATCCTTCTCAAGGACTAACACTATCTATTCAGCTTATTCACTTAGTACGGTATCTAGAAAGGTAATGTCTAGGATTGAAATTGAGTAATCAAGTATCATGTCCTATCTGGTTACTAATCTGACCTGAAAGGTGAAGGGAACCCAGCCCCTAATAGAAAATGCCCAAATTTGAATTGGGCTTTGGGCTAATTCTCAAACTCATTTTGAAAATTAAAGTTAAAGATATTAAACTTAGTAGTTAAATTTATAATGAAATATGTTACTAAAAAGTTATTGATAGAGTTAAGGGCATGTCCTATGGGGAATTATGTAATTTGTTACATACATCTAACATGTTGACCAATCTTGATTGAAATAAAAAGGTATTTTTTTTCCTATTATATACATGATATAATGTGATTATATTAATTAATTAACTTAATTAAAAGTATATTTAATAGAAAAATCCACGAATTGTATATTTTGTGATAGTAGCTACAAAGTGTTGTAATCGTGAGTAATTTATCATAACGAAACAAATATGTCATTTTAAATGTTCTTAGTCAAGATGCATCGAGACTGGATATTGATGTATTCGTTGAGGCTGGAGTACGTAAAACTCTCCAAACGTTGGACAGTCTATTACTCATGACTGCTAGAGGCACCTAAGGGTTACGTACTAATAGTTATTGGATAACTATGGAATGACTCGATAGTTTTCTGTTGGTTGATATAACTAAGGTTAAACAGAAAATATCGATGTGACTGATTTACATAGTTCTCTCGACTTGAGAATACTGTGCATCTTTAATATGAAAGGTCCACTTTGATTAAACCCAAATCAAGGTATGGCGTCCATTGGGTAACTATAGTTAGGTCGAGTAGAAGTATTGGAAGTGAAGCATTATTCAAGAGAGGATTTGTCTCCTCAGTTATATGCGGTTAGTATCACTGTCAAATCAAGTCAACTTAAAGTCAAAATTTTTGGCTAGAGCATTTTGATTAATAATGATTGTTATTATTGAACCAAGGACTTTGTATTTAGACTATAAAGTTGAATGTGGATGAGGTTGGAATTTTGACCGTTACCAAATTCCATAAGTCCAAAGTGATATAGTTTTGACAAAGAGAATTGGTGTAAACAAATGTCACAACCGGGTGATGCTTATTAAACTAAAATTGGATTTTACCGAAAATGAGTAAGCGATAAATTTGGCCATAATGTCACACTACTTGCTAAGTATCGTGTGAATATTAATATTAGAATAGTTCGATATCAATTGCCGACAAAATTTACACCTAAGAGTTACACAGCTGAAATGATGAATTCCTTTAAGACCGAATGATTTGATTAGTTTATAATTATTATAAATTAATTACATTAGTTAATATTTACAAAATATTAATTAGAAAATCTGAATATGATTTGAGAAGTAGATAATGCTATATAAATTTACAACAGTTATAAATATATCGATCTATATACAATATCGACAAGCGATTAAATTAGATTTAATTGCTTAGCATTTCGGCTTGGGCTTAGATGGGTTTAAGGCTCATTAGGGATACAAAATTTCGATTTTCGGAAGGTCTAGTGGTGGCTAAAATATAGGGATATGGCATGGAGATAATGGGTTGAGATGAAGTGAGGATGGGTAAAAAGGTTTTCCTCGTTTCTCTCTAATACAACCCTATATGTATGTGTGTCTCCAACAATAATGAGTAACCTTTTTAACCGCCATTACCTTCTACATTGCTAGTTAAAACATATCTCTCAATCCACTCCAAAATTCTTAAATATATCTCAAATTAAAATAATACTATTTGATAATTAGAGGTCGGTGATTCCGGACATGCAATCTAACAACTCAAGAACGATAAAAGGAAGGGAAGTCATTGCTTCAACGTAGATTCAAAGGCATCATTAAAATTAGTAATTTTAATTCATATTACAGTAATTAAATTATATTCTATGATCCTATAATGGGCAATTTCATATATGTTTAAATATAGTGCTACTATATGTTTAGTTAGGTGGGATTTTATAAGTAGATGTGGTTGTCACAAATCAGTTTGGCTATGTGCATAATTTGTTTACTATACCATTTGATTGATGTATAGAAAAATGTTGTTTACTGTATAAAATAAATTTTTGTCATTAATAATTGTTTTATATATATTTACTAATAAATTCACACACATATATATATGTGTGTATGTGTGTGTTAGTGTATATTTCTCTCTCATAATAGCATATATGCATATATAAGATATACATACATATATATATATATATGATTTAAAAAATTTAGTACACTTATTTATACATAATATGAATTTATAAATTCAAAAATTAATTATCATACATATACTCGTATATATGATGTATGTGTGTTACACTGTAAAAGTTATAGTATACACAATAAATGTAGTAGTAGATATGTCCAATATAAAAGTTATATTTGAATAATAATTTAAAATTAATTAAAGTGTTAATTGATTTAAATTAATTAGATAAGATTTACTTAATTATATATTATACATAAGACTATCATATACGTAATATGAAATATAAAAGTTATATAATAGTAAAACTTATATGATATATGTATAAATTAAATGTGGAACATTAAAGAAACCCAAATAAACTCGAGAAATAAATACATATATAAATGTACATATACCATGATTTCTGTTGTGTCTAACACTTGAATTGCTGGGATATTTCATAAGAAATATATTATTCTATAAGTCGATATCACTCAATATATATATTGAAGATTATGAATCTTCAATATATATATATATATATATAAATTAATAAATTACTTGCATACTCCTTAGTTGTTGAGCAAATTCAAGCTATAGATGTCATGCATAGTATTATTATTATATTGAACAAATGAGGTAAGATAACAATATGTATTTGTTAAGCAAACTCAAGGTACATATACTATACCCAGGCCATCACAATATGGTAGGTATGAGTGAATAACCTCTTTCTATTTATTGAGAAAACTCAAAGTCGAAATGAAATCAGAATAAGGAAAAATGGATTAGGAGTTGTATATGATACAAACGATAAGGAGTTATCCAACTTTTGTGAGGCCATGATTTATTAAGCAAACTCAAGGTCGGAATATCAAAACAAACGAGTTCTAATACTCACTAGTGAAGTTGTAAGACCTCTATGTTTCATCTTAGAATTTGGAGAAATATAAAAGACTAGTGCGAGCCTTATTAGAAAAATGAAATGGTAATATTTAACCTTTCTAGTATTGTAAGAACATATGCTATATAATATTATAATTATCTACAATGATAAATTTGTGCATTTAATATGATTGATAAAACGTTTGTCGATTAACATATATAAACAAACTGAATTGAAAGTTGACAAATAGAAATATAATATATACTTACTAATAATTCTAATTGCATGTTATATAATGTTTTTATACTCATGCAAGTGTCCAATTTCAACTACTTAATACATTCATAAGTTGGTCACTTATATGTCTATTTGGTTTAGGCCGTGTAATGCATTTTATGAGTTTTTGAACTCTAAATGCAATTTAAGACTATGGATATTTGATCCATGTACTTTCACATATAAATGTTATATGGTGAACAGTCATAGTTTATGGGGTACATTATTTCGATGAAGTTAGTTCATTCGAAATAAGCCAATAAACAGTATTTTAAGATCATGTATTCAACTTGAATAATTTCGAAAGGATCGTATTGTGTTATTGTAACACATGACCATAAATTACGAGATACATCTAAGAACACGATCGTTGAAATGTCATCTTGATCGGTTTGCATAAAGTGCAACATATTTGATGTCTTAAATGTTAAGAATAATTGAATGCGCTTTTGTAAAAGGTTTGTTATGATGTTGTAGTAAGGTTTTCTTTTGAATAGTTTGACCATTTGAAAGAAAAACGAATGTATAAGAATATATGTAGTTTAATGTAAAGTTAAAATGAAGAGAATGAATAGTCGCTTCTACTTCATAGAGAAAATTGGAAACAAGAATTGAAATAATAGCCAATACTTATTGGAATATGAAAAATGATTTTTATTCCGAAATGTATTTTTATATAGAAAATTGTTTTCTATAACATTTATTTCTTTGATTTCAAGATATTTGATCAAAGAACTTCCATCTGTAAACTTGTTGAAGCATATGAAATAAGAAACAATATTAACAATATTAAGTGAATGGTGGACCTCTAAATTTAGTAGGCTATTCTAGTAATAGCGAAAATAGTGGGAGCATGCCATATAGCACCTAATGATTGCATCAAATTATGAAATTGTTTTCGTAAAATGTACCGAACATTATTTGTGAAATAATGTTTATTTTTTGGTCTTGATTGAAAAATAGATATAACTATATTTCAATATGAGTTTTATGAATATTCATTATTAAATAGAACTACGTTATGGAATTTGTTTTCATAGTAAAAGTGATGCAACGAAAATATATATGTATCTAATATTATTAACAATTGTTTCAAAATATAGACTAAGCCGTAGTTTTGAGAAATAATTTTATTATATGATTATGAATCATATGATACATGTTAATTATATCTAAAACTATTAATGGCTATGCACCCATTCAGTGGGAGCATCATAAGAGTTGATGAACTCTTTGAATCATTACATATTGATGTATGCAATCACAAGTCTATTAATACCAAAAGGGTTCCACATACTTTGTTATATTCATCGATGATTTATTACCAACACGAACATGTGTATTAGATACACATGTAGTAATTTTATGATAAAATCATAGAATATAAAAGAAAATTAAATAAAATAACATGCAATAGAATAAAATGATTTGGTTTGATCGAATAAGTGAGTATATTGGAAAGAGTTCCAAATGTATCTAAAAATCAATATAGATTCAATCTCAAAATCACTCCTCCATGGGATACATAATGATGCATCAATAAGGAGTAATCAGATATTGTTGGACAATTTACGATTATTTGTGAGTGAAGTTGAGTTAGTTTCTTTCTATAAGGTCATGTACTTAAGATTGTACACAAGGTTGATATTATTTCATCTAGATGACAGTTTACAAAATCATATAAGATAAGGGTTTGTAAGAAATTCCAACATATCATATGCCAAGGAGTTGGCATGTGCGAGTCGAAGAATTGCACGTAATTATTATTCATGAGGGATCATGTATGAATCTCCAAATTGTTTTTCGAAAAGGTCCGTCATCAAATGACAAATTTGTGTTTTGAACATTATTTTTTTAAACAAAAACTAGTTTTATAAATAAAAGGTTCACAAAGTGTTTATGAATCTCTATTCTATTTGCACTAAAAAACAACGAAGTCCGACCTTCGAAAATCGGCATCCAATACATCACCCGTATTCAAATGCCGGAGATTCAAACGTTGGAGTCTGGTTCGCTGGAGCTTATAACACATTAGATGATAACAACACGGTGGAATAAAAATGATTTTTATTGATACACAATATGCATACAACATTATAAAACAAATGCCCAACATCATCAGAGCACTATATATACAACAGAATACAGCGGAAACAACATGACAATGGAAAAATAACAGCAAATGTGACGGTCTAAGCTTTACAACCAATATCACTTACCCAACCATTCAAAATTAAATTCTAATTCAAAATTTTTAAATTATCAAAATTTTCAATTGTTTCAAGATATATCAACTTCATTGTGAAGGAACTTCTTTGAGATATTTTTGGTAGTTAAATGGAATTAGGTCTGATCCATAGATAGAGCTGATTATATGAGATGAAGTGAAGTTAACTAACCTACATAAACACATAGCATTGTCTAATAAGTATTCCCATACATCGAAGAGAAATTATGAGTTTCTTATTAATGTTGAAAATATACATTACCGTCAGTTGTTCAATTAAACCATTATGATTGTTGACTCTATATGGTATGATGCGCAGATCTGAAGGAATTCCATGTATGCTATCAAAATATGGTTTTGGCGGTCGTAAGCAAAGAGATGTGATCCATCGGCCGAGATTGTGTCTTTATTGGAAAGGCCAATGTGGTTGGAATTAAATAAGCAATGTTGATAAGAATAATATCGCAAATTTCAACTGTTGAAATTATCATAACATATTCAGTATTTAACATGCTCAAGTTAATTCAGATTTACTCACAAAATTATTGCTCGATAAGACTTACTGTGTTTGGTACTTATGTATTGAAATAGAAAATTATAAATAATGATTTAGAGTAAGCCGTTTACTCATATTAACGAAAAATGCCTCGAAGTCAGTGGGAACGATAATGGGTTTGTGAGTTTTTGGTTATGATTCAAGAAATGATACGAATGTATCATTTTATAAGCATCAAGATCGATTAAATATTTTGGTAGAAATATCAAATAGTTTCATTTTAAATCAAAGCGCAGTGGAAGTGTGTGTCAATAAGAAAGAACGTTAAAAGGTACATTGATATTCTATAAGTAAACAACACGTTGTTGATTTTAACAATATGCTTGTATTAAAAGCAACTTTAGTTGTTTTAATACTCAATTTTGGATTGTATATGATGTCTTTTATGATGAGTATAAAATATATAAGGATTGTCCCAAAACGATATACAAGAGCACCCTATTAAAATGAGAACATGTAAGTTGAATTCCTTATGCATTAGAAATTGGAATTATCATACAGGTTATGTCTTATATGATATTTTGTTTTTTTATATATTTGATACATGGAGCAAATATAAAATCCAAATAGATATCACTAAATTGTTGTTTGAGGTGTTCTCACGTATTTATGAAATACTAGAGAATTGTTTATGGAAATAACGAACTCGTTATGATAGAACGTTTGGACACAAACTTTTATAAGTGATATTGAGTATCACATGTCAGTGATAACAATATCATGAACTTTGTGAACTTAAAGCTCACAAATTTATCGGTGTTAGAGAGAGTTAATCGACAAAGTAGATAATCAAAACATAATAGCATACCCATTCTCTAAGGGACTGACCTAATTGGTTTTGAGAAAACTGATTGGAGAAGTTGGAATTAGATTCCATAATTGACCTCAAGTGCAAGCAGGAGATTGATAGAGTTAGGAGTATGCCCTAGGGGCAATTATGTAATTAGTTACATATATCTAACTCGTTGACCAATCTTGTTCGAAATAAAAAATATTTTCTTCCTATTATATACTTGATATAATGTGATTATATTAATTAATTAACTTAATTAAAAGTATATTTAATAGAAAAATCCATAAATGGTATATTTTGTGATAGTAGTTACAAAGAGTTGTAACCGTGAGTAATTTATCATAATGAAACAAATACACCATTTTAAATGTTCCTAACCAAGATGCATTGAGACTGGATATCGATGTACCCGTTGAGACCGGCGTACATAATGCTCTCCAAATGTTGGACTATGACTGCTGGGGCACCTAGGGGTTACATACTAACAGTTATTGAATAATTATGAAACAACTCACTCGATAGTTTTTTGTTGGTTAGTATAACTAATGTCAAATAGAAAATATCGATGTAACTGATTTACACAGTTCTCTCGACTTGAGAATACTGTGAATCTTCAATATGAAAGCCCAGCTTTGATTATAGCCAAATCATGGCATGGCGTCCATCGAGTGACTATAGTTGGGTCGAGTGGAAGTATTGGAAGTGAAGCACTATTTAAGAGAGGATTCATCTCCTCAGTTATATGCGGTTAGTATCACAGTCAACTCAAAGTCAAATTATTTGGCTAGAGCATTTCGGTTAATAATAATTGTTATATTGATCCAAAGACTTTGTATTTAGACTATAAATTTGAATGTGGACGAGGTTGGGATTTTGACCGTTACCAAATTCCATAAGTCCAAAGTGATGTAGTTTTGATGAAGAGAATTGGTGTAAACAAATGTCACAACCAGGTATGTTTATTAAACTAAAATTGGATTTTACTGAAAATGAGTAAGCGATAAATTTGGCCATAATGTCACATCACCTGCTAAGCGACGTATGAAAATTAACATTAGAATAGTTCGATGTAGGTCGCCGACCAAATTTACACCCAAGAGTTACACAGCCGAAATGATGAATTCCCTTAAGACCGAACGATTTAATTAGTTTATAATTGTTATTAATTAATTAAATTAATTAATATTTACGAAATATTATCTATAAAATTTGAATATGATTTGAGAAATAAATAATGTTAAACATATTTATAATAGTTATAAATATGTCGATCGATATATAATATCGATAAGCAACTAAATTAGATTTAATTTTTTTAACGGCGGAAATTCTATAAGCTAGAAAATTGCCGATAGATTTAGAAATAAATTTTTTACCGCAAGCACACGGCGTACACTTGTAAAACGTGGCGAATACGGGTCGATCCGTAGGGAATTGATGATTTTAAATTTCTATTTAATCAGATAAAACCAAAGTCGATGGAAAGTTAAGCTAGAGAATTAGAGAATTAACTAACTAACTAAAATAAAAGAGAAGCAAATATAAGAGTTAAGTGACAATTCAGAGAATAAATCCACTCTTTAGATTATGTAATTCAACATATATGAAATCATGAACTCTCTTTTATGGTCATTAGTGCTTTAAGTGATGTGTTTATCGTAATTATGGCATATTTGTGCTATTGATTAGCCAACATAAGCCATCAAACTATAACACACCCCTTAAACCACTTACTAACTTTCATGATGCTTGACAATAAAAATGAAAATGAAATCTATTTTAAATATGGCCTATTAACTATTGATTAGAAATATAAACCATCAAATTTGAATTTCAAATCACTTTCTTATGCCATAATCATATTTTGATGAAGAGGCATTTGTATTAGTGATTGTTTAAGCATAACATATTTGGTGTCAACAATATAGGCTATCAAATTCAAAGCACGAACAACAAATAAAACACTTCATTCATCATCATTAAGCACAAAAAGAGAGCATGAATTAACAAAAATTTAAAGCTATATAATTAGAGAGCTTCATTAGCTCTAAATTGAAGGGGTTTAGCCTCTCATATTTGTCATTTAATTAACAAATGTAGCTATCAATATGAAAGCAAAAAGAAAGAAAAATGAAATCTAATGGAAAAGAGAACTAATCTAATTGCATAAAATAAAATCTAAACTATTAGCATGAAAGGAAATGAACATGTAATTAAAAGGAAACACTAATTAACATTGCATAAAAAAAGGAAAAACACATGAAGTAAAAATGGCTAAGTAGCCATGAAAAGAGAAAGAGGGCTTTCTTTTTTATTTTGAGCCTAAACTAAATGAAAGAGAGACTAAGGAAGAAGAGGGTTACATGAAACATAAGGGGTATATATACATGTGTTAAACCCTAATTCATATTTTTAGGGAATGTCCAAAATACCCTTGAGAAAGTGTGGAGGCCAAGTAATCATTAGCTTATACTAATCATCATTTAATTGTACATGAAACCATAAACTCCGTAAGCATGTGCATTAGCCTCTAATTGAAAATCAAGGTAAGTGGGTGAGGTCCTCCATGTTCTTCACTTTGAATTATTTCCATCGTCATTCTTTTATATCTTCTTTGTGCATGCATATTTCATCATAAAACCACTTGTAAAATTCACCAAATTTCCTACAAAACAACATAGAAAATTCCAAGTAAATTTTCACATTTAATAAATGCAAAAAACGACCACTTTACCCCTATATTAAGATGAATATGTGACAATTTAAAAATAATTTGAATTTTTGTTTAAACAAGTTAAAATACCCAATATGATCACTTATTCAATTTAAATAGATTAAATATGGTGGTAAAAATATGCACATTTACGTGCACATCAAATAACCCCACACTTATCTTTTAATCGTCCTCGAATAAAGGGAAAAAACTAAGATAAATCCGTTTTCGTAGGGAGCATGATTGCATTGAGTGTATGCATCCAGCCATTAAATCTCTGGGTGTCCCCAGTAGGACGAGTGTTGTCTCATGAGTGTTTTCAGCGGATACTACCCACAAAATCCAAATGAAAAGTGAAAATATTCACAAAATGCAAGATTATTTACGAAGAGATGAATGCGAGTTTTTGGAAATATTTACAAATGAAAGATTTACTTTTAAATTAACACGAACAAGATAAATATAGGTTTTGGTCGTTATCTTGAGATTTAAGTCATTTACTCGTCAAAGTTTCCAACAAAAACAAAGTTATCATAACAAATAGACTATAGTTTAACTCGGTGTTTCGGTTGATAACAAAGTGTAACTATGAAATGGATCCTTAGTTGATTATTAAAGTTAATCAAGGTGGTATATTCATTTCTTTTCAATAACAAGTCAAATCAAGTAAGTTAAAATAGTGATTGGTTTTCATTTTCTTACCCTCTCTTATTTTTTTGAAAATTTTATTGATATTTACAATATTTACATATGCCTAACTCAGATAAACTGAGGCCAGATATATTACCCACGCACTGCCTTGCGGACAGAGCATGGCAGGTAAACACACGAGTGTGAACACCTATTGACTGTAGACATTATTAAAAAGTTTTTTGTATATATACATACACCTAGCTAAAATAAACTGAGACCACATATACCGATCATGCACTGCCTTTTGGGCTTACATGAGAACAGAGCATGGCGAGTGTACATACAAGTGTGTACACCTATTGACCGTAGGTGTTAATAGAATACACACACACACACACACAATGTTTTGTTTTTTTATGTGTTTTTTTGAAAGAGAGAGAGTTTTGCAAAATCATCTTAGCACCACTTAACTTAGAAGACAAAAAAAAATGTTATATCCTTTACTTTAAATCAACCACTTGTTAAAACAAAGATTTTCAATTAGGATATGTTCATAATTATCACGTATGAACCTTCCTATATACCAGTTAAACCATCGTTATTTGTAACCGAACTTCATTTTTATTTTTGTTAAGACAAATAAATTTTCAAAAATTTTAATTTAATAAACCAAAACCATATATTTATCCTATAGTGTTTCTTTAAAAATAAATCAAAATGCTTTAAGATAATTTAAATAAATTTTTTTATTTTTTGTCTTTGAGATTTTTTTTTTGCAAAGAAAAAGTAAAAATAAACCATGAAAAATCAAAAATGAAGATGAGTCCCTCCACACTTGATTTTTGACTGTGTCCCCACAGTCAACCCAAGTGGAAGGAGAAAAATAAAAACATAACATTTATTTAAATGAGCATGAAAAGATGATTATTTACATGACATCAGAAAGTATTTCGATAAAAAGTAAATAAACCGGTCTTCCAAAAACCGATTAATTTGTCTCGTCAAGTACGAGAGACACGGCTTAAGCGTAGAAAATCAAATCGTAAAAGATTTTGGAGTCGAATATGGATTTGGAAAAATGAATGTCGTTTTATTAAAAACAATATGAGTTGTTTTATTTTCAATGATTTTCGAGGTTGATAAAACAATTGATTAAAATTCAAGTTTGTCATTGAAAAATTCTTTGAAATTATTGATTTCAAAATCAAAGTGGTGATTTAAATATTCCCCCTCGGAATTTAACAACTCATCTTCAACAAGTCAATAGAAATCTTGTTTATTGAATTCGCTTCCTTTGTTGGATTATCAAAACTTTATTACATGTCTCAAGTTCAAAATCCAAAGTTGTTGTATTCAAATTTTCAAAATCGAAAAAAGAAAGATCGAATTTTAAGTCATGTTTCACACCCACAAAAGAATTGAAATCCAATTCAATTACCGTGTTTTCAACAACTTCATTAAGATTATTATTTTCAATTTCAAAAGCTGCTATTGGAAAATCGTCGATTTGGGTAAAAGGTGGATTATCACTTGACTCGTCACACATTAGGATTTGGTTTTGTTGTACATATTGTTTCATATAAGTTTCAAACAACGAATCCCTATGATCATCGTAAATTTCGTTCATTTGTTCAACAAAATCAAATTTATAACTTGAGGATTTTCAATTTGAAATTTTTGAAAACAAAGATTTTAAATCGTAACGTGGTTAAGATTATTCCCATTGCCAAATTTGTTTGAAAAGTTGTTTCCATTTTCATTTTGATTTTGAAATTGAATTGGCATGGGTTATAATCAAAATCGTTTGAATTTTGAATTGAATTCAAATTTCGAAATCCTTGACTCGAGTTATTACACAAATATGAATTACACAAATTATTTATACTGATTTTGTTGTGTAGAGAATTTAAGTAAAGTCGAAATGCTATTTTCAAGTGTTGAGGGTTGTTCATCGTTTTGAAAACTTTATTGTTCAAAATACAAATTGTTTACAGAATAGTTGTGGTTAAAATATCCATACGAATTCGAAGTGAAATCATATGGATTATATTGATTTTCAAACTATTGCAAAATTTAAGTGAGTGGGGAAACTCGAACATTTTCAAGAATGTTTTTGGTTTTTTTTAAAGGAAAAATATTTACAAATAGAATTTATTTTTCAAAAGGGAAATTGATTTTTGTTTTTTTTGGTTTTCCAATTTTCTTTGTTTTTGAATTTTTTTTTGATTTTCTAAAAAACCTAAGTAAATTTTATTTTGGGAATTTTGATTTGAAAATTTTCAAAGGAAAAGGAAAAAAAACTAAATTAGGAAATATTTACAATTTTTTTAGTTTTGGATTTTGAATTTTTTCATTTTTTTTAATATGCATGAACTAATGCAACTAAATGAATGCAGTGGTCTAATTACAAATTATTTATCCTAAGTTAACCCAAAATTGTATAATCAAAAATTGCCTTAAATCAACAAGATAGTTCTCGGCCAGGTAATGGGCATGGGTTATCGGTGCACCACGAATCACCGTAGCAATGCACCCGAAGGTTTAAGTACCTTCAGAGAAACAATTCAGTATCATACTTATGAATCATCATAATATTTGTAACTGATTATTGCTCTGTGTAGTCTAGACACCAAGAAATTAAATTGTTCAAAGAAGAAAAATTATCAATATATAATTAAGAGTTATCAATTTCTAACCGTTATTATTAATCGAAATTCTAGGATGAAAAGCAAAACAGAAATTAAAATATAGCGGCTTCTACACTAGGCGAAGTTCAATATGCAGATGTGGTAGCTTGTTATTTTCTAAGTACAACTATCAGTCCCCGTAGAGAACTACAGTGTGCGTTCACACGATGAAGTATCCGAGTGTTTCATACTGTCTGTAATTTAGGTGGGAGTTAATCGGTTGAAGTCTCGTCTAATTCCGAGTTAGAACGAAGGAGTCATTGCGGTCTGAACAATAAAAATTAGCGGCTTCTGCACTAGGCGGAGTTCAATATGCAGATGTGATAGCCTGTTATTTTTCAAGTACAACTGTCAGTCCCATTGGAGAACTACAGTGTGCGTTCACACGATGAAGTATCTTAGTGTTCCATACTGTCCGTAATTTAGGTGGGAGTTGATCGGTCGAAGTCTCATCTCATTTCGAGTTAGAACGAAGGAGTTATTGCAGTCTGAATAAAAAAATAGCGGCTTCTGCACTAGGCGGAGTTCAATATGCAGATGTGGTAGCCTGTTATTTTCTAAATACAATTGTCAGTCCCCTTGGAGAACTACACTGCGTTCACACGATGAAGTATCCGAGTGTTTCATACTGTCCGTAATTCAGGTGGAAGTTCATCGGTCGAAGTTCATCGGTCGAAGTCTCGCCTGATTCCGAGTTAGAACGAAGGAGTTATTGCAGCCCGAACAAAAAAATAGCGGCTTCTTCACTAGGCGGAGTTCAAATATAGGGATGTGGTAGCATATTATTTTCTAAGTACAACTGTCAGTCCCTTGTAGAACTAGAGTGTGTGTTCACACGATGAAGTATCCGAGTGTTCTATACTGTCCGTAATTTAGGTTGGAGTTGATCGGTCGAAGTCTCACCTCTGAGTTAGAATGAAGAAGTTATTGCATTCTGAACAAAAAAAATAGCGGCTTCTGTACTAGGTGGAATTCAAATAGTGAGATGCGGTAGCTTGTTATTTTTTAAGTACAACTGTTAGTCTCCATAAAAAATTATAATGTATGTTCAAAATTGTCAACACAACCCATAACCCATTTTATAATATTCATAAATGGGTTGAGCCAACCCATTTATAAGTAGGGTAAATGGGTTGCGTCAAATTTTGACAGGTCTAAATTTATAAACTACTACAAACCTAAACCATAATTCAAACCAACCGAACCCGTTTATATAAAAATTCCTTTTCGTATATTCCCCACTTCGTAATCAGATGAAATTTTTACAAAACAAATTTGTTCTCTCTTCTTTTAAAAAAATTCAATCCAAAACGAAATTCGATTTGGCTCCTCTTTTTGTATATTATCACAATTGAAATTTGCGATTTACTGCTGAGCTTTGGGATTGGGATATGAGTTGCAATAATTAAGGTCGGAGGAATTTTTTTGAGTTGCGGTGACTGGTGGTGACGAGGAAATTATGCTCGATTGGAAGATGGGCGAGTCAATATGGTTGCGACTGTTGGATTTGAGGAATGATGCGATTGGATTAGGCAGTGTGGTCGCGTTTTGCTGAGGATCGTATGGGGCCGCGGAATGGAGGAGGCGGCGATGTATGGTTGAGGCGCGACGATTGCTGTGATTTAGGTTCTGATTCGAGGTGATTCGATTTGAGGTCGCCGTCGTTGGATGGTTTGAGTTCGAGCGGCTGTTGATCCGAGGTGGGTTTCGAAGTGACGTGATGCGAGGCACAACATTGTAGCAATGGGTTTTGTTTGAAACAACTTAGTGATGTAGTGAGTTCGGAGTGGCGACGACCTGATTGAGGCGATTGTGGTGACTGGGATGAAGTCGCTGGTGGCTTATTGGTTTGATATGTTCAGTTTTTTTTCCTATGGGGCAGTTCTGTTGACTGCAGTAAGAAGTCTGTAGGCAGTAGGGGTGTTTGCTAGACTATGAGTGGTGTACTGCAGTTTGCAATGCTCGGTGGTGATGGTGGCACAGAGGGGATTGATGTGGAACAGTGGAGTGGGGTATTTGTGGTGAGGGAGATGTAAGTGAGGTAGGCTTGTAGGATATGAAGTTTGTATGTGGTTGTATCAGTGGAGGAGTGACAACAATGAATGGCGGTTTTATGGAGGGGGTTAGAGGAGGTTCGGGCAAGATTAGAGGAGGGGTGATGGAATTGTGGTATCAGTTGCAAATGAGGTTCGTAATGTGTATGGTAGCACTGGTGATCGGGGATGATGAATTGCAATGGAAACAAATATGTGCACGGTGCACAGTGAGTTGAAGATGACTGAGATGCACGCAGCAATATGTACATTGGGCTTGTGATATGTTTGTGATGGTCTTGTAGTTGTAAGGAGAGTGGAGACTTGAATGAAGCGGTAGAACAGTAGAACAGTGAGCAACAGGCAGTTGTGGGGTGGTTCGAATGGCCGAGGAGGCTTGATGTCGGGAAGTGATGAAGTATGTTGTGCAGTTTGGGCTGTGGGTATGCAACAGTAACGTGTTGAATGGTTGGATTTTGAATGGCCAGAAGGTATGGGAGTTTGAACTGGGTTGTTGAAATGTATGTATGTAGGTCAGTGATAAATGGAAAGGATGGGATGGAGTTGCTTTTTTGATGTAACAGAGACAGAAGGGGAGGGAAATGCACAAAACAGTTGGGAATGGTGTGCACAGAGAAGATTTTGTAAAATATAATATGGTGAATGTAAAGTTGTAAACCAATGCAAATAAAAATGTAATCAAAACAAAAATTGTAAATGAATTTTTTTTCTTTTTAACTGTGCATGTTTTTTTTAATAGATAGCAATGCAAATGAAAAATAAAACAAGAAAAATCTGAATGCAAGCAAATTTCACACAACAATTTTTTGTTATGCAAACACACGCACAAAATAAAAACACACAAAAATAAAAAGAAAATAATTCGAAGAGTAGAAAATTAAAGTCTAAGCAAATCATCGGCAACGGTGCCAAAAACTTCTTTAACGACGGAAATTCTATGAGCTAGAAAATTGCCGATAAATTTAGAAATAAAATTTATACCGTAAGCGCACGGCGTACACTTATAGTACGTAGCGAATACGGGTCGATCCGCAGGTAATTGATGATTTTAAATTTCTATTCAATCAAATTAAACTAAAGTCGATAAAAAGTTAACCTAAAGAATTAGAGAATTAACTAAAAGAAAAGAGAAGCAAATATAAGAGTTAAGTGACAATTTAGAGAATAAATCCACTCTCTAGATCATGTAGTTCAACACATGTGAAATCATGATCACTCTTTTATGGTCATTAGTGCTTTAATTGATGTGTTTATCAAAAGTATGGCATATTTGTGCTATTGATTAGCTAACATAAGCCATCAAACTGTAACACACCCCGTAAACCACTTACTAACTTTCATGATGCTTGACAATGAAAATGAAAATGAAATCTATTGTAAGTATGACCTATTAACTATTGATTAAAAATATAGACCATCAATTTGAATTTCAAATCACTTTCTTATGTTATAACCATATTTTTATGAAGAGGTATTTGTTTTAGTGATTGTTTAAGCATAGACTATTTGATATCAACAATATAGGCTATCAAATTCAAAGCAAGAACAACAAATAAAATACTTCATTGATCATCTTAAACACAAAAAGAGAGCATGAGTTAACAACTAATTGAAGCTACATAATTAGAGAGCTTTATTATCCCTAAATTGAAAGGGTTTAGCCTTTTATATTTGTCATTTGATTAATAAATGTAGCTAGCAACATGAAAGCAAAAAGAAAGGAAAATGAAAGCTAATGGAAAAGAGAACTAATCTAATTGCATAAAATAAAATCTACACTACTAGCATGAAAAGAAATGAACATATAATTAAAAGGAAACACTAATTAACATTGCATAAAAAAGAAAAAATACATGAAGTAAAAATGGCTAAGTAGCCATGAAAAGAGAAAGAGAGATTTTTTATTTATTTTGAGCCTAAACTAAGCTAAAGAGAGACTAAGGAAAAAGAGGGTTACATGAAACATAAAGGGTATATATACATGTGTTAAACCCTAATTCACATTTTTGGGGAATGCCCAAAATACAAAAGTGTGAAGACCAAGTAATCATTAGGTTCTACTAATCATCATTTAAGTGTACATAAATCCATAAACTTCATGAGCATATGCATTAGCCTCTAATTGAAAATCAAGGTAAGTGGATGTGGTCCTCTATGTTCTTCACTTTGAATTATTTCCATCTTCATTCTTTTGTATCTTCTTTGTGCATGCATATTTCATCATAAAACCACTTGTAAAGTTCATTAAATTTCCTACAAAACAATATAGAAAATTTCAAGTAAATTTTTACAATTTAATAAATGCACAAAAATGACCATTTTATCCCTGTATGCAGACGAATACGTGACAATTTGAAAATAATTTGAATTTTGGTTTAAACAAGTTAAAATACCCAATATAATCATTTATTCAATTTAAATAGATTAAATATGGTGGTAAAAATATACACATTTACGTGCACATCATAATTGCATAGTATTTTGGCTTGGGCTTAGATGGGTTTATGGCCCATGATTAGGGCTGCAAAATTTCGGATTTGGAAAGGTCTAGGGGTGGCTAAAACATAGAAAATTGGCTTGGAGATAATGGGTTGTGATAAAGTAAGAATGCATGAAAAGGTTTTCCTCGTTTCTCTCTAATACAACCATATGTGTATGTGTATCTTTAAAAAAAATGACTAACCTTTTTGGCCACTATTTCCTTCTACATTGCTGGTTAAAACATAGCTCTCAATCCACTCTAAAATTCTCAAATATATTTCAAATTAAAATAATATTATTCGATAGTTAGAGGTCGGTGATTTCGGACTTGCAATCCGACGAATCAAGAACAGTAAAAGGAAGAGAAGTCATTGCTTCAACTTGGATTCAACGGAATCATTAAATTGGTAATTTTAATTCATATTAAAGTAATTAAATTATATTTTATGATCCTATAATGAGCAATTTCATATCTGTTTAAATATATTGCTACTATATGTTTAGTTATGTGAGATTTTGTAAGCAGGTGTGGTTGTCACAAATCAGTTTGCTTATATGCATAATTTGTTTATTATACTATTTTATTTATGTATTGAAAAATGTTGTTTACTATATAAAATCAATTTTTGTCATTAATAATTATTTTATATATATTTATTAATAAATTCATATACATATATGTATGTGTGTGTTAGTGTATATTTCTCTCTCATAGTAGCACATGCATATATAAGATATATATATATATATATATATATATATGATTTAAAAATTTAGTACACTTATTTATATATAATATGAATTTAAAAATTCGAAAGTTAATTACCATACATGTATCCATATTATTAAATTAACATTTATTGAATTTTTGAATTATTTAATACATATCAAATAATTAATACATTAAAAATTCAATTTTATATATTTAAAAAATATTATATCATTTAAGAAACATATAGAAAAAAATTAGGAATTTTTCAATAAATTTATTAATTTTAATAATTAATATTATTTCGAAAAAACTGTTTATGATTTATTAAAAATAATAATTTAATTGAATAATTCTTAAAAAAAATTCATAACCTTTCATTCATGGTCTTAGAATTTTTAAAATTTTAAATTTTGAATTTTAATAATATATTTTTTATATTAAATAATTGTTGCCGAAATCAATGTATTTGTTTTTAAAATAATAATTCAACTTTGAAAAATCTCAAGATTTTTTCTTATTTCTATTTTATGATCCTAGATTTTAGAAAATTGTAAAATTTGAATTTTAATTAATAGATTATTTTAAGTTAATTATTTATGGATGAAAACATCATTTTATTCATAATATATACAAATTAAAATGCTAAAATTATTATGTTTGCAAAACTAAGTTAATTTTGAATTGTAAATAATTTTTAATAATTGTTCTCTCTTATTATAAATATATTTTTCTACATATAAATGTTTTATGTTCATATATTATATATAATATATTTATACATACATGTGTGTGTTGTAACACATATACATGCACGTATTTGGACAACATACATGACATACGTAATGAGCTAATATGTCAGTTGCAATATAAATCTCAACATCTACATATGGGCATATTATATTTTTCACGGATTATTATGTTACACATGCACTCACACATATATGTATATGATACATTTATGTGTAAACTAAATCAAATAAAATTAATTTTATATCTTAATATATTTTAATTTAAATAAAATAAATGATTTTATCTAAATGAAATTTAGAATTGTTCTAATTCAGTTAGACTTCATAGACCCAATAAACGATCTAATAGGGTAAAAAATTTGAAATTCATCCATAACTTCCGCTGCAGACTAGTCCAGTTACAACAGTTATAATATAACACAAGTCTTTTAAAATGTTTGAAAATACAATAAAAATTTCAAAATATTTAAAAATTAAAATTTTAATCTATAATTTTGAAAATTAACTTATTAATAAGATTAATAAATTAAATAAATTAAATAAATTATTTAGTTAATACTAATATGCATGTTTTATACATATTGATATATGTTATATTATTTTAAAGTGTTTAAGATAACATAAGTATACATGAATGTATATAAGATAAACTTTCGAAATTAATATAATATAATTAAAATTGTTTAATTAAATAAATTAAATAAAGGTTAATTGATTAAAATAATTAATTAAAGGTTAATTGATTAAATAATATATACATATATAAGATATATGTATCACACTATAAAGGTTATAGCACATGTGTGTGTTTGTGTGTGTGTATGATGTTAACAAGAAATGTTGTCAACACCCTGAACTAAGATTAGAGAAGGTTGTAAAGGAAACCTAAGTAGAAGCCTTAGTGAAGCCTGGCGAAGTTATTGTAAGCATAGAAAACCCTTTTGGATACATAAAACGGAGAGTATCAATGTCGTCGATATACCCCTTCGAAACCCCTATCAAACTGGCTAATATAGCCTACGACCGTGATCCAATAGTGTCGAAAGGTATTACGTGTGTTGAATAGATCCTACGGCTTCGAAAGGAACTCCTTCGTAAGGTATAAATGTGTATACTCCATAACAAAGCCATATGCAAGTAGTAAATCCGAATCCATGTATTTGAGAATGCTATGTAATCGTTTTATCCATACTTTTATGAATACAAAGGCTTAAGTGTACAATGAAGTGAAATCACCATTTTGATTTAGAAGTTAGGGTTTACAAATTAGAAATAGTATACAAGTGGAAACAATGAAAAATTGGATCCCTAAAACAAAACCCTGGGGTCTTATTTATAGGTGCGGGTTGACGCCTTTTGCATTCGTCCATTCGACTCAATCAAAAGGATACTTTCGTAACCTTTCATTGTTGTCGGCTCCAAAGCGCCTTTTTGATGCCACTTTTGTCTAGAATTTAGAGGCCTTCGACGCCGTCAGGAGGTATGAAGAGGCCCTATGTTGCTGTAGATGTGTTGGATGTGTGCGAAAGGGTGTTCCAATATATGCGGAAGGTACAAATACTTGCGAAAGGGTTGAAAGCCTTTATTTTGAGAGTTGCAGAAGCATTTACCGAGGATGAATGACATTAGCAAATGATTTGACGCATGTGGAAGGGTCAACTGCTTCGGATGCATATACTTTGATGGTTGCGTAAGGTGTTCTTATCGATCCCTAGAAAAGAATTACACTCCCTCCATACTTGCGGAAGGTTTTCCATGTTGAGGAAGCTTGTTGAAGGTAGCTTTAGTTGAATTAGTTGTCTCGTGCAAAAGATATTAGGCTTTGATTATCGCGGAGGCCTGCCTTTTAATGCCCCTTTCGGCCACTTTGGAAGCCTATAACTAATCTAACATCGTGGAAGCATCACTTCGGTTCTCACAAAAGGCCTTATTGTCACTATTATTCTTCTTAGCACTTCCCTTTTTCATCATTTAGGCTTCGACAAGGTTGAGTTGATTTTGGTAGTAACATATGATATATAGGTATTACTATAAAGGTTATAGTAGACATGTCCAATATAAAAGTTGTATAGGAAAACTAGTATAAAATTAACAAAAGAATTAATTAATTAAAATTAATTAAATAAGATTTAATTCATATAATATTATACACAAGACTATTATATAAGTAATGTGAAATATAAAAATTATATAATAATAAAACAGATATGATATGTATGTATAAACTAAAGGTGAAACATTAAAGAAACTCCGACAGACTTAAGGGATAAATACATACATAAATATACGTACATCGTGATTTCTGATGTGTCCGACACTTGAATCATGATGGTATTTTATAAAAAATACATTATTTCATATGTAGATATCATTCAATATAATATATTGAAAATTATGAATCTTCAACATAATGTTGTCATTTACCATATATATATATATATGTATACATATGTGTGTGTGTGTGTATATAATAATAATCTCAAAAGAATATTATGGTGGCCACGACTGCTCCATTTTTGCTAGTTACAGATGTTGATACCCCTCAAAACCACCTAACCCTACTCCTGCTCAACCACCGCCGGCGAGTTCCACCAGTTTATCACCGTTTTTCTACCAACTCATTATTGAAGGGTAGAATCTAGGCGGATGCTGTAAAGAATTTCGGTCTATCTTACGAACAGGATGGTGAGAGTGATCTACAATTTTTGCCTACCTCACTGGAAGAAGATGTCCTCGCTGTAATCAATGCCTGATTCAGTTATTCAAGAAAACGTGGGTAAATGGTCCAATACTCTTGTTGTTTATGTTATGGGTCATGGGTCAATTTATCATAAGTTCAAGAGTTTTGTTTCCAAAGTGACGAGTCCAGTTTCTGAGTCTGCAGTATTTTACAAACCAAATGGATTTACCTTTATAGAGTTCTATGCACAAGTTGATTTGATTCCATTATCAAGAAGGGTCCTTATACTTTCAACTCACGTATTCTTATAATAAAGAAATGGACTGCTAATTTGGATTTTACCCGTGATTATTTTGCTTCAATATTGATTTGGGTTAGACTACTTGATCTAAATCTTGCGTACTGGAGCAAAGAGGGTATAAGCAGAATTGTAAGTGCAATTGGACGTCCAATTAGATAGGATAATATAACAGATGCTGAGACTTGGATTATATGGACATTGTGTAAATTATATGGACATAATTCTGAATATTGTTCGGTTGAAGTGCTACATACTTGGATTCCTAAACATACATCTCAGAGTTCAGAATGTGATATAACTACAGAGAAAGCAGAGTATACACGTTCTATATATAATGTAAATAAACATGATTTGAATCAAACTCATGGCAAAAGGCAGGTGACTTCCACTTGCTTGACTGTATGCAAAGTGAGGAAAAAACGCGTTTATCTACCCCTATAGAGAAAGAGAAAGTTCCAGTTCAACCATCGGATAGCACAGAGCAGAGTAAAGAGGCCAGTAGGCATTCAGCATTACTTATTTCAGATGCATCTATTCAGGAAAAATCCTTCACATGATGTCCCAAAATCAGCTACATCTGCATAGAACCCAACATATACAGAGGAAGTTATAGTAGAAGATTGTAATACTGATAGTGATTCTAATCAATTAGACGATGTATTTGATAAATAAAAACAGTTCATGGAAAATATTGCTACAACATTACAGGAAACCCAAAAAGGAAGCCTTTAACAATGTATCCCACATGGTTTCGACTAATCCTAAATATAGTTTGAAGCATCAAAAGACTACCCCCAAGCCTGTAGCTCATCCTAAGATATCAACAAGGAGCACAAGCCCTATTAATGAGTCTTATGTCATGGAATATCAGGGGGATGAATACTGATAGCAAAATGCATCACGTATTCACCCTATTGAATATCCACAAACTCACGTTAATGGGTTTTTGGAGAATAAGTTAGACATGCAAAGTATGATGAGATTTCAGGCCTTGCTGCCAAGTCAGTGGAAAATGGTGCACAACAATGATGTTGGATGTAAAGGTAGAATTTAGATCTTAATTGACTCAACAGTGTGGACATATGAACATATATGAAAGTGAACAATACATTACTTCTCATTTATCAAATGTGGGAAGATTTCAATGTGTTGTCACTTTTGTATACGCTAGTAACTTCTATAGGGAGAGAGCTACAATATGGCAGCATTGTGTATGAATGCTTCTACTATAGAATTGCGATGGTTAGCTATGGGAAACTTTAATAATGCTTCAAGTCCTAAGGATAAGAAAGGAGGTCTTCCTATCCTTTTTTCATATATCTCTTGTTTTAAAAACTGCATCATAAAATGTGAGCTAGTTGAAACTAATTTGCAAGGATGTAAATTTACTTGGAGAAGGAGAGGGGTTGCTACTAGCACTGATAGGGTCCTTGCAAATTATTAGTTATTAATCATCTTCCCTGATCTAGTTATTATAGCTTTGCCAAATCACCATAGTGATCATACTACTATGCTGATGCAATTGACTTCTTATCAACAACAAACTAAAGGCAGGCCTTTTAGATATGTGAATTCTTAGCATTTGCAAGATGGTTATGCATACTGTATAAAACATGGACATGAAGCTAATATCATGGAGTTCTGATATGCATAAACTTATTTCATGTTTACAACATATAAAACACAATCTCAAAACATAGAAAGTTTAGAGTGAAAACCAATATAGTTCAGCAGTTAGAAGATGACTTTAACAAAGTTCTAATACAATTGGACTCAAATCTTGAAAGTATGGACTTATATAACAATCTTTTATATGTTCAACTTCAACTGAAAGGTACAACTCGAGTGCAACATGAATTTTTTAAGTAGCAAAGTGAGGTTAATTGCTTATAATATGGGGATACTAATTCTAAATTATTTTACGCTAAGATGTCTATCAGAAAACATCAAACTAGAATTCGGGCATTGATAGATCCAACAAGTGACCTTCTCCATGATCAAACTCAAATTATCAATCAAGCCACTGATTATCATTATCATCTATTTAATGGCCAAACAGGTGGAATTTTCCCACCTGTTCAACCAAGAAATATCATAAATGAAGAGGGATAGAGATTCCTATCTGCCGCTTTGTCTTTAGCTGAGATAAAGGAAGCTCTTATTTCTATTGAGGAGGCTAAAAGTCCCGGGCCTGATGGTTTTACGTCCAAATTTTACAAATTGCATTGGTAAGAAATAAAACACCATTTGTTTTCTGCTGCTACTTTTGTGTTTCAGACCAGACAGATTGAACCACAATTTCATCACCCTGATATCTAAATAAGATAAGCCACAAAATATTTCAAATTTTAGACCTATTTCATGTGCAAATGTTTTATATAATAAATATCTAAAATTATTTATGGCAGGATAAACACTTTCTCCCATATATCTCATAGCAGATAACCAGTCCGCTTTTACACTACACAGAAATATTGGCGAAAATATCCTATTTTCTCATGAGCTAGTCAGAGACTTTAAGAGAAAGGGAAAGGCTAAATTGTGCTTCAAGATTGATTTGCAAAAATCTTAAGATATGGTTAACAGGGAGTTTGTTTGCTTTATGCTTAAGAGCATGATTTTCCTTAACTCGCTAGTGGAGTTGATTTATGAGTGTATTCGCACTCCTACTTTCTCCATCTTAATAGATGGAATTCCACATGGGTTTATCATTACAACTAGGGGTCTACGTCAAGGTGATCATCTTTCACCTTACTTATTTTGTGTGGCAATGGAGATTTATCTCTCCTTATGGAAGATGCTTATTCATCTAATCAGTTGCAACTATTAAACTCTATTCAACCTATCGTTACTCATTTACTATATGCGGATGACCTTATACTTTTTCTAACAGCTACTCCATCCAATGCTACGACCGTGACTACAATTTTAACGTGATACATAGGATAGTGGGTTTGCAAATTAATCAGACTAAATCTAAGGTCTTTTTAGCTAAGGAGTTGCAAATAAAAGTATTTTACTATCTGATTTGGGGATGCCAGAAGATGAACTACCTATCAAATATCTAGGTATACCACTGTCTATAGATTACATTCATGCTTCTCATTGTACTTCACTGTTAAATAAGGTGGTTATGAAATTGGAAGGGTGTGATAGTGATTTGTTATCTACTGCTGGTAGAGCATAATTGATACAAAGCACAATCACACCAATAGTCTTGTACTGGTTACTTATATATCATCTACTAAGTTCAATCCTTCAAAAAACAGAAAAATTATGTGCTGACTTTTTTGGGGTAGTGCACAACACAAAATTGCTTGGGACCTCTTATGTAGGCCAAAAATGAAAGGAGGGATTGGACTACGACTACTTGCAGACCTTAGACAGACTGCACTGCTTTAACTGCTATGGACTCTTTTAACAAATAAATGTATGTGGATCATGTGGATGACAAATAGATATTTACATAAACAAAACTTTTGGGTGATAGCCATTAACAACAATTTTCATGTCCTATGAAATATATACTGAGAGTCGGAGATAAAGCTGCATCTATTATGCATAGAATCACAGTGAACGGGCAATCAACTTCCTTATGGTTTGATACATGGTTGAATCACAAATCCATGGTGGATTTATTAGATTGGCATAGAATTTCTCTATGCCTAGCTTCCAGTTGGACGGTGAATAATATTATAGAGGGAGGTTATTTTAACCCAAATAAATTATCATCTACACAAGAATTGTCTTATATTATTACACAAATTCATGTGGATACAGACTACACTATCGATTACTGGATGATTGCAGACTCTAAAAATTTCAAATTTTCATCAGTTTGGAATTTAATTAGAATTGTTTCGCCTATTGTCAATTGGAGAAAAAATCATTTTGGAACCGGATTACTGCTAATAAATTTAGCTATTCGGCTTATAAAGCATGCTTGGGTCATTCGTCTACGAGTGATAGATTGCATTCTTGGGGGATTTTAGATGCGACTGCATGTGTTCTATGTAACGACGAAATAGAAATGCATGAACGTTTATTTTTTATGTGTAGATATATCACTTATCTTTAGAATTGGAACTATCAATCGTCTTCGCCCACCATTTGTAATAGATCCTAGTTTGTTTGAGGAGTTGAATCAACTCAGAAATCAATACAACCAGAAGGGAAAGAGGGAGTGATCTCGCATGTACAGTTGCTGCAACCTCAGTTCATCTGTGGATGGAAAGGAATGAGAGAACTTTTTAGGGAGAAAACTAGATGTTGAACAGAAGGGAAAATTGTTTGAAGTAAACATTAGAGCCTAATTTCATAAGAGATCTAGGGTGCGTTCTTTTTCCAAAGGAAAGGGGCAAAAGAAAGTGCAAAAGAAAGGGTCAAATGAAAGAAGCAAAATTATTATTTATGTGATTATTTTATTTGTTTTAATTATTCTTAAATAATATAGATATAATACCAAATACAAAATACAAAATATATAATACCGAATACATAGTTCAGAATTCAAAATGCAGAATAAAAAATACGAAATACAAAACAAAATCTACAAATACAAACTACAGAATGAAGAATGCGTAATAAAAAATACAGATAATTCTTAATGTAACCCAGCAGCAACTAGTTTATTTCGTATGGTATCTCGAACTAATGACATAGCAATTGTTGTTCCAGTTCTTTGAACTTGTTCACGATTATTAGTTCCACGGTTTCGAGTGCTGTAATACTCTTCCATATATTCTTCGGGAATCAGATCTGGATTATCATCATATGCCATAAAATCAGGATCTCCGGTGTTATACCTTCGTATGAAATTGTGAATAGCCATTGTAGCAGTGACAATTTATACCCGAACATCATATGAGTACGTTGGCGTGTTATGTAAGATTGAAGTTTTTTCTTCCAAATTCCAAATGTTCTTTCGATTGCCATACACGAACTCAAATGGTAGTAGTTGAAAACTTCATTTTCTGACTTTAGTTCATTTTGTGTATCATTGAAATCTGAAATATGGCACATTAAACAGCGATAAGGTAAATATCCTTCCATTAATAGATATGCTGAATCCACTAAATAATATTTTCCTCTTGCCGGATGCGGAAAATTCAAACTGGTAGTATGCACAACTTCATGAAAGATTCTAGCATCATGGCAGTTCTTTCCTACCCCGCCCTTACGAATGTAAATGTTAAGTCAAAAGCGCATGCAGTCATTATATTTTTAAAGGAATACCTTTACGTCTTACAAATCGTTGCATATCCGCTGGAGAAACATGAGCCATTACATGTGTACCATCAACAGCTCTAATATAATTTCTAAAGAATGGGTAATATTGCGGCGATAAACTGATTTGTTCTGGAATTATGTTAAATTGAGGATTTATCGGCCTAATAATATCCACAAACATTAACAAAACAAAACCTAGAACTTTATGAAAATAATGGTTAACCGTGTTAAGTGATCGTTGAAATCTGTCAACAACCTGCCGTATAGGAATAACCAAAGCGACTGTATATAGAAAGATGACTACCATTTCTCTAATTGTAACGTACGCCGCCGGCTGCAACCCATAACTTTCCAATCGCTCACACAACGACATAAAATAAAGCCTCTTCATTCAAAAATTTTGTTGACACCGTTCTACATGGCTTGTAAGCATTTCATTAACTCAATTAATACCGGTAACTTCATAATCGTGTATCCGGCTCATTTGAGGCCGACGTGTGGCATAGTATAGTCTAAGGAACCGGATATCTTGTAAATCTTCAAAATCAGAATCATCACTTTTTTTTATTTGGATCTACCATTAGAGATGGAGAAAGCAGGAGAGAGTAGAATGAGACGATGAAGAAGAGGAATGAAGTAGGGAATATATAGAAGAGGTAGTTCGGGTGAACCGTTTGGGGGAGCCGTTCGCATCCACATCATGTCCGACGCATCGGACGCAAATGGTTCCCCAACAATGGTTCACCCCAACTGGGCAAAGTTGTGGGTCCTATGTTCACTACGTCCGACGCGTAAGACGCAAACGCCAACGTAACCTGTCCATTTCAGCAAAAGAACCATACCTTATGTACTGTTTTTTTTGCTGAAATGGGCAGTCAGTGTTGGCCTACGCGTCGAACGCGTCAAGCGTAGGCCCCACGTTGCTACCCAGTTCAAATAAACGGTTGAAAACAAACCGTTCGCGTCAGACGCTTTCGACGGCTTCTAAAGAGGACTGTCACCACCATATTTTCCTTCATTCCTTATATATATCAAACCATTTCTCAACCAAATCACAAAAAACCAAATAATCTGGAAATTCAGCAATTTCTACAAGCTTCATCGTCGATTTTTTAAGGTAAATTTTTTTATATTCGCGTTTTTCGTATTATTATCTACAATATTTTTTTTTTCATATTTTTTTGAATTATTTTTTGAATTTCTTTTTTAGAATGTCTTGCTACTCTACTGCTTCTTCTACCAGAACCATCGTCGACTAGAATGCCAACAGAACAAATGCGTTCATCGATGATTGTTTCGAAAACATTGATATGCGTGCCCACCGTGTTGCACAGTGGTATGAGAATATCACAGTCCTGTTCAACGAAAGAATCGGTCTGGATTACAACGCTTGGTAAATGAAAAACAACATCAATCATCTGAAACATGAGTGGAGCCCATGGAACAAGCTGTTACTGATTCCCGGTGGCTATTGGAGCAAAGAACAGGACACGGTCGATGGATTTGATGAGTGGTGGGATACAACTGTAGCAAGGTAGCACAAATACAATCATGCCTCGCCTGCTCGTTTTAGGCAGTTGGACGTGATTTTTGATGGCTGTATTGGAATTAACAAATGTCGATTCATAATTCCATCAGATCCACCTGTTCAGCTACAGTTCGACACACAGATTTACGACGACTATCTTACGGTGATGTTGTGGAGATTTGCAATCGTAGAGTGCCTAGACAGCAATGGCCCATTAGCAGTCCTTCTAGGTCTGTTGGCAGTTCTTTGCATGATCTGACTCTTGCTTGGTGTATAGAAGAAAAGTAGGAGGTTGATGATTATGAAGAATGAGAGGTCGCGATTTGTTTGGCTGAGTATGATAGCAGGGGTTTCAATCATTTGCATGCCATGTTGGACAACCTCGAGCAACTTAGGAAGGTTGTTATTTATCTTGTCAGACAGTTGAGAAGGAGAAGCTAGTTTTTTTTCTATATATTATTTTTTGCATTTTTAGCCGGTACTTTTATTTCTACATTTGTATTGTGAATTCTGAACTATGAATTTTTATTTCTGCAATTGTATTCTGTATTCTATATTTAAAAACAATTAATGTAAATAAAATAATAACAAAAACAAACAGTAAAATGATAACTTTGCCCCTTTCGTGTTGCTTCTTTCGTAAAAAGAACGCATTCCCCTTTCGTGAACTTACTCCCTTCCCAGCCCCTTTCATTTTTCCCTTTCATTTGCCCCTTTCGGTTTGTAAAAGAAAGCACCCTTAAAGATGTAAATGAGAAAGATGTAGATCTATTGCACAGTTGGAAGATAGATTTTAATCTAGGATGGTTGGATGCGGCTCTACTAGCGTGGATTGTACAGTGATGTTTATGGGTCGAGTTGGTTGGTCAGTGTGTAGAAGTGTGGGTCGGAATTTGTTTTGTTTTTCTTTAATTTTTCTCCCATATTTATTGTTGATTGAAAGTGTATATGAATTGTTGTTCTCTTTTTCCTTGCTACTCTAACCAGGTTTTTAAGAAGGCAGGATTCCTAGTGTTCTTTTCATCATTAATAAAGAACTCGTTTTCAAAAATAAATAAATAATATATGTATGTATGTATATGCATGTATCTATGTACGTATATGTATGTATGTATGTATATGTATATAAATAATCACTTTCATACTCCTTAGTTGTTAAGCACACTCAAGCTAGAGATATTATGAGTAGTATTACTAATATATTGAATAGATGAGATAAGATGACTATATGTATTTATTGAGCAAACTCAATGTATATATAATATACTTAGGCTGTCACGATATGGTAAGTACGACAATTCTTTCGATTTTCGAGCAAACTCAATGAAAAATGAGATTAGGACAAGAAATCATGGGTTAGGAGTTGTATGTTATACAATTGATAAAAAGTTATCCATCATTGTGGGGCTATGATTCGTTGAGCAAAATCAAAGTCGGAATCCCAAGGCACACAACTCCTAATGCCCACTAGTGAAATTGAAGGACGTCCATATTCATTTTAAGGTTTGGGAAAACATAAAAGACTAGTGGGTTCCTTACTAGAATAATGAAATTATAACATTTAACATTTCTAATATTGTAAGAACATATGTTGAATAATGTTATAATAATCTACATTGATAAATTTATGCATCTAAAATGATTGATAAAATGTTTGTATATTAAAATATAGAAACTGAAAATGAATTAAAGATTGACAAACAGAGAAATACACACACACGCACATACACACTTACTATTGAATAATTCTTGCATGTTAATATTTTCTACACCAATGCAAGTGCCTAATTTTACAACTACTTAATACATTCGTAATTTGGTTGCTCGTGTATTTATTTGGTTGAGACCATGTATTGCATTCTATAAGTTCCGAAATTAAAAGCAATACATGATTATGGATATTTGATCCATATGCTATCACATATAAGTATTATAAGGTAAACGATCATATTTTGTAATGTAAGATACATCGATGAAATTAGTTCATTTGAAACAAGTAAATCAACCGTACTATAAGATCAAGTATTCAATTTGATTGATTACAATAAAGATTGTATTGTGTCAGATGTAACATTATACTTACAAGATAGATCTAAAAACTCAATTACTAAAATATCGGCTTGATCAGTTTACGCAAAGTGCAGCATATTTGATATCCTTAAATGTTAAGAATGATCGAGTGCGCTTTTGTAAAAAATTCATTGTGATGTTGTAAGAGTATTCTTTTGAATGGTTCGATCATTTAGAAAGAAAAAAGAATGTACAAGAGTAGATGTGATTTAAGATGCAGTTAGGATGAAGAGAGTGAATAGTCATTTTTGCTTCATAAAGAAACATCGAAAAAAGAATTGTAATGATAATAACTGATACTTAATATTGGAATAAGAAATACGATTTCTATTCCAAAATATATTTTCATATAGAAAATTGTATTCTATGAGAATTATTTTTTTGAGTTCAAAATATTTGATCAAAGAACTCTCCACTGTAAACTAGTTGTAGTATATGAAATATTAAGTGAATGGTGAACCTCCGAATTCAGTATGCTATTATAGTAATGGCGGAAATAGTGAGAACATGCAATATGACATTTATAAATTGCATCAATTTGCGAAAATTGTTTTCATAAAATATACCGAACATTATTTATGAAATGATGACTATTTTTTGGTGTCGACTGAAAATAAGGCATAGTTATATTATAATGTAAATATTATGAATATTCCTTATGAAATAAACTATAATATGGTATTTATTTTCATAACAAAATGATGTATTGGAAAATAATGAAGTACCTAAAATTATTTACAGTTATTTTGGAATTATAGAATAAGCTGTGCTTTGAGAACTAATTTTTATTATATGATTATGAATCACATGATACTAGTAATTATATCTCAAACAATTAAGGGACATACACCTATTTAGGGGGAGCATCGTAAGAGTTGACGAACTCTTCAGACTAACACATATAGATGTATACAATTGTAAGTCTATTGATACCAAAATGTTCTACGTACTTTTTCATATTCACCGATGAATTATCATAGACATGGACATATGTATACGATATGCATGTACAAGTCTATGATAAGCTCATAGAATATAAAACAGAAGTAAATAATACAACATTGGATAGAAATGATTTTATTTGATAAAACATGTGAGTATATTGGAAAGAGTTTCGAATGTACCTAAATGAACAAAGGTTCTATCTCAAAGGTCACTAAACCCTCCGGTACATAATGATGTATTGATAAGAAACTTTGTTGGATAAAACATGACTAACGATGAGTGAAGTTGAGTTTAACTTTCTTATAAGGTGTGTTCTTAAGAGTAGTACAGAAATGTTTTATACCATCGAAAGAATAGTTTACAAAACCATACAAGATAAAGGTTTATAAGAAACTTCTATATATCCTGGGTCGAGGAGTTGGCAGGTTGTTCTAGTCGAAAACTGCATGTAACAAATGTATGCAAAAGATCTTGTATAAATCGTCTCAAGAGAATTTTGAAAAATATAGTCATTAGATGACTAATTTATACTATGAACATAAATATGAACTAATGCAAAATCAGTTTTATATAAAGCAATACATGAAATGTCCCTGAATGCCTATTCCCTTGCACGTTGCAAAGAAAAAAGGTATTAGCTGCATTATATGGTATCATTTGTCATCAAAATGCAACTATAGACATGTCTCCTCTTATCTTTCTCCGCAAGAAAAGCAACCAAAAATAAATTTAAGTCTTAGCAAACTACGACCCTTATTTTTTTAGTTTCCGCACTTTGTTTCATTTCGCGCTATCTATTTTCCATTCCCCCATCTTACTTCTTCTTGCATAACCCTAGTTCTCATCTACAGCCATGCCCACCCATACTCCTTCTCCAATTCCCTCTTATACCTCCTCTATGCTTCGAACTTGTGGCTACTTTCGCCCTTCTTAGCTTTCCTCCTATCTACGCTTCCTCCACTATTAACATCTTTATCCACATTCGACTTTATGCACAATTTTATCTCAACATCCGTATCTGTCATCCTAATCAATTTGTTCAACTGGAACATAAGCCCTAAAGTATAGGTGTACTATATCCCAAAAAAGTTAAATATATTTGTAGTTTATTTATATGTTTGATTGTTTTACAGTTTCAATAGCCTAAATCTCACTTCCATGATTCATTGTTCATCTCAATTGAAATAGTTGTTATATGTTGATTTTTGATTATTTTCATTTGAAACAACTACACTTAACTGCAAAAGCTTGGAATTATGAAAGGGAAATATTTTGTAGTTTATTTAATAATTTTGTTGTTTGATTATTTGTTATATTACTTATATGATTCTGATGTTTTGTGTTTATTCTTAATTGAAACAATTGCTACTTTCTCTTTAATGAAAGATCACGATATTCTTACCGGGTACATAAAATAAGATGAATAACCTATATGAACTTCATAATGGTAAAGTTTTTAATTAGAAATACAATATGACAATATTAAAAACAAGGAGGGTAAACAAAAATAAGAAATTACTAGAAACTAAATATTTGGTTACTAACTTTGTGAATGATAATGCATGAAGATATAATAATTCATATGATTTAGATTAGGTTTATGTAAACAAAGTTTTATATATAGATTACAAGCAAAAGGGAAAAAACCTATTATTTTGAAACTTATTCTTATTTTTTTAGATTCTGATAAACCAAAAAATACATATTGATATAACAGTGCATCTTCAGGTTATTCTCCTACCATCATGGTGCTTTAACCAGCTGCCATTTAGGTAAAAAAAATTCTTTTTTAAATTTAAATTTAATTATCTGAGTTTAATTATATTATCTTAGGGGGACTTATCATTTAAGTGGATCTCACTTTTATGTGCATATCCTATTTATTTGGGATCACTCTGACATTGACTTTTTGAGTGGTTAGCATGTTACATAGAATCTAGGTCTAGTTTGTTAACTTATATGTATTTGGTTTATATAAATCCATGATGCTTTGCTTATTAAGTAATCAATGTTATTTATCAATTTTTTTATTTACAATCTGAAATGGGCCTAGATAGATCATCTGAACCTATGTAGAAATCTTCATAATTTGACTCTAGAATCTTGTATAAGTATGTCATTATACTATATACTATAAAGAACAAATTTTGCTAGTAGGCTTTAGGAAATAACAATTTATGCTTTTAGGCTTCAGAAAAAACTAATTAGCAAACTAGGCCTCGTTTCGGTTTATACTTGCGCAAATATGGAGTGCGCAAGTGTAAGTTTTTTTAACTATAACTTACGCATTCCATAAATGCGTAAGTTTTATTTTAAAGCTTGCGCACTTATGGAATGTGCAAGTTTATTTTCAGGCATAAAAAAGACAGAGAGCTGAATCTGAAATTCATTTATCAATATTTCTACTTTCTTCCCCAAACCCTCCCCATTTCTCAATCCAAACCCATTTTTCTTCCATATCCAAATCCACAATCACCTTATTAACCAAATAGTTGCTAAGCTATATATGGAATCATCTTCTTCATCGTTACAAAAGAAAGGTAGTATTTAATATTTTTGAAAATTAAGATATAATTTTGCTATTGTTGATGTTGTTGAAAATGAAGAGTTATTGATGGTAGTTGTGTTAATTATTAGAGAATGGCGTTGTTGTTGAAGTAGTTGTTAGTGTTTAATGAACTAGGAAACCCAATTTAAGTATTAGTAAACTGAATCCCTAATTTACACCTTAATTGTTTATTATGACGGTAGACATTAATGATTGGGAGATAGACGATGAAACATTTTGATGAGGTTGAAGGGAAAATCGGAGTTGCAAGTTCAAGTCACATTGACTTTGATGTCGATCATGTTTTGGAAACACAGTTCGAACCAGTGCCGTGTAAATTCCGTTCAGGATCATCAACCTTACACGCTCGTTTACGTGAAGTTGTTTCTGTGGAAATGCCCGGTCATCAACATACAGTTGACGAAAATTTGCTGACGCGTATATATCCTGTTAGTCCATCCGTGCCAAGGGGACAACGACAATTTCCAAACTGTTATTGTGGAGATGTGTGTGTAGTGGTTGTTTGCAGAAAAGAAAAGAATGCTGGACGAAGATTTTTCGGGTGTAGTTCGTACAGCGAACATAGATTGAATCCTCGTGAAGATGATTGTTGCAATTATTTTAAATGGATTGATCAACCCCTGTGCGAAAGGGGACTTGAGTATGCCCATGAACTGCAAGCTGAAATAAGTCATTTGAAAAGTGTGAATGAAGAAACTAAGGACAAACAGCGGAAGGCCTAGAATGTGGTAGATGTTTGGGAGTTGGTTAAGTTGTCATATTTGGATTTTACGTTGAACCATTGTATTTGTAATATGTTATTGCGAAAATATTTCTATTTGTTGTAACCCGTAACGTGTGCAAGGTAGATAGTTTATTATGTTGTTGAACTACATTTGATATTGTTGACTTTATTGATGAAATATATTGGTTATGTTATTATATTGGTTTGCTTGTTTGGTTTTTTTAAAGATTGAGTTGACCGCTTTTGGTTGAAGATTGTTTACGGAAGCAAAATCTACCTAGAAAAATAGGTAATAAATCATCAAATTGAGGTTTATAGTTATGTCAGTGAACAAAAACTATGACTGTGGTATTGGAACTTATTTTGCAGATAATGTCAAAAGTTCCGACTATATTTTACTTTGATGGCGAATTGTTGGTTGATGATGAAGGTAAACCTAGATATGTGGGCGGAAAGCGAAAAAGATCGACAATAAAAAATCACTGTAGTTTCGAAGAGCTTAAACAAAGGGCATATGTAGCGACAAAAGCAAATCCTGTGATATATGATTTAAAATTAGCGGTCAAATGGGTTCGGGATGATGGTGCATCCGCTATTGATTTGGAGGACGACGATGATTTGCACTCCACCTTTTCAGTTGGGATGAGAGTTATAGAAATCTACGCTGTGAGAGTGGAACATGAAAATGTGGTTGAAACACAAGCGTCAGTAATCTCTGGGGTGAATATATGCATACCACACAGTTACAAGAAACACAATGGTCGGCGTATCCATCGTATCTTTCAAGCCATCAAAGTGGAGAGTTTACAAACTTACTTCACAGGTACATCGGAATGGCTGGAGTCTCTTCTAGTCAGGAACAAAATATGATGCAGAACGCTATAAATCCAAATCAGTCGCAAGCATTTGAAAAGTGAGTACTATTATACGTTGGCACTTGTATTTTGACTTACGTTAATGTAAAATATATGACGATTGTTTTTTGTATTCCTAGTGGCGTAGATGCATTTACTAGTTGTGACGACGATGGTGCCGATTATCATGTTGATACTCCACAAGAGATTTGTGGGCAATTGGATAGCATGAAAGTTGCTTGTGCGGATGATGAGGATAGAACTTGGATACATCAAATGGAAGTTAACAATGATGCAATCATATATGCAGACACTGAGGAGGTTGATGATGTAAATGCGGAAGAAGAACAAATCACATATGAAGAGGCTCTGGTCGATGATTTATGCACGACATCAATGATGGAGAAATCAATAATGGAAAATTTTCAATTAGACGTGGAAGTTTTTGAAAGAGAATGTGTGGAGAAAGGTCCACGAGTTGGGTTGATTTTTGAAAGTAAGCAGAACTTGTTGAACAGTTATGTGAATGGGCGATTAAATGTTCAGTTTCGTTTCAAGTTCTGAAATCGCATGCAAATCAATACACGGTCCGCTGTGATGTAGAAGAAACATGCCTTTGGCATGTTCATGCAAGCCTTTCGGTAAGAAAAAATTCAAATTGGTGGAAGATAACTACATATGGCGGCGATCACACTTGCTTAAATGCAATCATCAACTCAAACCATCGACAGGCTACTGCTAAGTTTATATGTAGCAAAATACTTCCGTTGATTAAAGCTAAAACAAACATGACTGCAAGAACTGTTCAAGAGACAATGTCCAACATGTTTCATATTAAAGTGAGTTATTTTCGAGCCTGGCACGGACTGCAGAAAGCTGTTGCAATGATTTATGGCGATTGGGAATCGTCGTACGTGGAATTACCGAAATATCTTAGAGCCCTACAATATACCAACCTCGGTATGTTATTCATAGTCGTGGTGTTTTTGATGGTGCTTTTTGGGCTTTCGGACCTTCTATTCAAGGTTTCGACCACTGTCGACCCATATTGTCTATTGATGGCACTCATTTATACGGAAAGTATCTGGGTACATTACTAGTAGCAACTGGGGTGGATGCAAATCAAGGGCTATTTCCTTTAGCTTTTGCTATTGTACAAACAGAGTCGTGGCAAACGTGGAGTTGGTTTATTCATTGCATATGGAATTATATTCCATTCATGCATACTAGATGTATCACTTTTATCTCAAATCGTATGAAAGAAATTCCACATGCGCTTAGAGAAGCTTGGCCAATTGAACATCATCATCGCTTTTGTATCCGTCATATTAAAGCAAATTTCAAGAAAGCGGGGTTTGGTACGGATGAGCTACAAAATTTATTACATGCATGTGCCACGGCATCAAAGGTCGTAAAATATAATGATCTTCGAAAACAGTTGAAGGATGTAAATCGAGATGCCGATGCGTGGATTAAAAGAAGTTTGAAAGACCAGGAATCAAGCTGGGCTCTTTGTCATGACGGCGGAGTAAGATTCAATATGACGACGACCAACGTTTCTAAAAGCTTTAACGGTGTGCTCAAAGGAACTAGGAATTTACCCGTTAGATCACTGGTTGCACGAACGTTTCATCGACTGAACCATTACTTCGTCGAACGAGAACTCAAGGGGAAGAGTGGACGCCGCAACTCGCACCTAAGTGGGAAGCACTAGCGCGGAGAAATATGGAAGAATCGAGGCTCATGTCTGTAGAGAGATATAGCTTCGTTGAATGGCAGGTGAAACATGTGCATATGTTTGACTATACGGTGAATATCAAAGATAATGTTGCCAAATTTTCGTGCAACATGCCGACATTAGGTCATTTTCCGTGCTCCCATGTATTAGCGGCTTGTTCACGTGGTTCGGGTGGTGCTAATAGAGCGTATTTTGACTTAATCTCTACGTGGTACACGAAGGCTATGTATTCCCCAGCTTATGCTCCTTTATTCCATCCTGTACCAGATAGTTGATATTGGAACATCTACGATGGTCCAATTGTACAACCACCGTCTGTACGCAGAAATTTAGGTCATCCTCGATCTACTCGATTAAAAGGTTTCATGGATCCGCCATCTTCATCCGGCCATAATAGATGTAGCAAATGTGGTTCTATTGGCCACAAGAAGAAAACTTGTCCACGATGAATTGTAATAGAAGTAGAACATCTATGTTACTGTATGAGTTGTTGACTTTGTAATGTAATGATGTTGTCATTCGAATGGTGGTATGTAGAATGTTGTTAGGACTTTTTGTGTGAAAGTGTTCTCTGTCTTGGACAGGGTCAAAAACACGCTTGCGCATATATGGATTGCGCATGCTATGTTGTCAATATAGCTTGCGAAATCCATATATGTGTAAGCGTGTTTTTAAAATTACCCGAAAACAGTTTGCGCAAGCTTTTTTTGGGTCAGTTCAAAACAGTGAGCTGCTCTGCCAACTCCTACACCAAAATTTGCAAACTTTCAACTTCCCAAAGCATGCACACAACATTCCATTAACAATACCATCTCCAAACAAAACAAATAGCACGATTCAACTGAAAAAATAAATAGATTGAATAAGTCGCACAATAACATAGAAACAAACAAGTCTTACAGTAAATAGATTGAACAAGTCGTACAGTAACCCCTTAACCAACCAAAAAATAGCAATAATGAGACCAACGAATCCGTTTGTACAATAACCCCTCAAGTGATGGTGTCTTTCTTCTTCTTCTTCCGTTTGTACACGATGGGAGCCGATCCTTGGCCTTCTTCAAGTGTAGGAGCGGGTGTCGGCAATGGAATTTCTTGTGATTGGCTTGGCCCAAAAATGAGTTCTTCTTGTTGAATTTCTCATTGCGGCGCTTCTTGCGCATGCTCGTATGTCGACTGTCCAACATATCCGAATTGTTGTTCTCCTTCATGCCAAACGGGTCAGTCAGCATGAGTTTCTCCACCGGTATATCGCTGCTCTACCTCGGGCTAAGCGTGCCATCCAGTTGTAGTTTCGCCACCGAGATGTTGTAAAGTCTCCCCCTCCACGTGTACCTCCTCCCATTGGGCTTGTCCACCCGCTACTGTGGTATGTGTCTCTTCTACAATGCGCAGCGGCTTGACCGGCCTTCTTAGCTTTTTCGACCCAAAATCATGTCAAGCATTCGTCGTAGGTCAATGCACTTGCTTTTGACCTTGTCCGGCTCCATATGACTTCCTTCTATGCCATCCACGACATCCAAAGCGCTGTATATTCTGCTTACCTAAACCATAAGTTATAACAATGCATCAATACGATATAAAAATTGAACTATAAATTTTTTGAAATGACAATACTTACCACATCATGGCCTAGAGGAGCACGGGGAGCGTACGCAACAAACTTCCTTGCCCTTTTTTTAGAATATAACGATGAGTAGTTCGCCAATACCAATACTCGTACTCGCTCAAAGGTGTCGGAGGCTTGCATGCTCGTTCGGCACGATCAATTCTTGATTGCCAAATAGCTGTACTTTCCTCCAAAAATGCCATCCAACTAGTGGGTTCTGGATCAAGGGGGACGACAGGATCGGGAATATGATGATAATCAAAGGAAAACTATCTCATAACCCGATCGGGTGCATACAACTCGAAGTCTAAAAATAGAATCAGTCGACTCTTAGCAAACCAACCGGCGAACGCATACTCAATTTTTGGATGTCCAAACTTATTCACTAATGAATATGGTTCCCATGTAACCGCATCATCCGCCAACAAATCCAACTCATTACGGTAAAACTGTACATTTCTTGGCGTCTCACGCCAACTCCTAGCCCAATTCCACCTAGCCCCGAATGGAAGATACGGATCTAAGTCGGTAGGAATTCTAATAGACGGTCGTCCAATAGCAATATGCGACCATGACCATAGTTGCAACAACGTTGTAGAACCCCCTAAAACTTTTCGACGTTGCAAGGCAACCTGTGACAACTCACTATACAAATAACATAGAACAACACTACCCCAAGAATGATATACACAGTTAGCCAAATCGTCCAAAAAAGGTAAAAATTTCAAACTTAATCTCTCTTTCGAATGATCGAGAAATAATCGACAGCTCAAAAAATACAATATCACGGCACGAGTGCGACGAAGTATATCTAAATCGGTCGCCCCTTCGGGTAGTGGTTTGGAAAATTCACTTTTAAACGAAGTCATTGATAACTCACTTTTAGACTTAACCGCCTCTCTAGGTGGAAAAATACCAAGCAAGTCATGAGCCAATTCGATGTAATCGATATCTAAATTTTACAAACATACTGGACGACCGTGTGCTTTAAGACCGAAAAGAAAATGCACATCTGCTAGAGTCACTGTCATCTCCCCGACTCTCATATGAAACGTATTTGTTTCCGGCCTCCATTTATCACATAAAGCGGAAATAAGGTGATGATAGAGATGAATGTAGTCGATTTGCATAGCTTGCCAAAATCTGGAGATTCGTAGATTCGCCTCCAATCTTGGATCTTTATAATCGATCTCCTTGAGCTTGCTTTGAATGATCGCATATCTTCACAGTTTCAACACCCTGAAATGTATAAAAAAAATTAAAATTGGCATATTCCCGGTTTACCAATATCAAACATTTACCTCCATTAATGTGTTTAAGATAGAGAACACTTCTATCTTCGGGCCTGGGAGACAATTCTGCAAACAACAACAGCCGTTTGTCACTACAAAAACTTTGTACAAAGTTAGGATTTTGGCTATATGAAGACTTCATATCCTTTTGCATTTTCAACAAAGAAACCAACAATTAGAGCACGTTGACATCGACATCATCATGACTACCAATTCCGTTAACAACAACAATCATTTTTAAAGTACTAATCAATTTACAATCAAAATATAATTACCTCTAATCAAAGAAGAAGAAGAGCTAGCTTCCATTTTTGCTTAATCTAGTGTTTGATTGAAGGAATAGATCAAAAGCAATGTTTTAGAGTTAATAGATTTAGATTTAGAATGGATTAGAGGTTGGGAATGGGGAGGGATTTGTTAAAAATTGAGTTGAGAGAGAAATGAATCTCAGATTCAGCTCTTGTCTTTTTGATGCCCGAAAATATGCATGTGCATTCCAAAATTGCGCAAGCTTAAAACTGATGCTTGCGCACTTATGGATTGCGCAAGCTTTACCTAAAAAAAATTATAACTTGCACATTCCATAAATGCGCAAGTTATAACTAAATGAGACCTAGTTTTGTAATTAGTTTTCTTCGAGGAATGTTTGTGCAATAAGTTTGGGCCCGGAGCACTGTTTGAAAAATTGTCCTACTATAAAATATACATCTACTTCTCTTATTATTATCTTCATCACCATCTTTCTTTTTCTTTTTAATTAATAAATTCCTCATTTATCAACCACGCACATTTTTATATTGGTTATAAATATCTCATATACAATATATTTATAAACAATAAACCAATTGTGCTCCAATATTATCATTTGGTTATTATAAGATCTAGTATGACGGTAGAACAAATCAAGAAAATAGTGTTTTAAATATGGTATGCTTGTGATAAATCATGAGTATGATAATATATATGGGTTTAACTTTCCTAGTCCCTTGATTATATACACATATACACATAAGTTCTATTTTCATTAATCAACATCACATGAAGCAGAAATTAACTCCACAAAATGTATATGGTTCAACAAGCTTCAAACATTATGGATTAAACCAGACCGATTTATTCTATTATGCTTTTTTAATAATTTAGTTTACGTAAATGTAACTATATATATAATAATTAGAGTTAGCTATTAATAAGCATATAATTAAAGTGATTTACTTCTTCAACAATCATGGATAAGGTATGATTTGATGGATCTTGTGTATTTTGTTTAAATAATTGGCATGGCCTATTATGGATATTGTGTATTTCTAGATGCTCTATATTTGGCCCAGTATTGCTGTTTACAAAGTAATGTATTCATTTTGTGAGTACATATCTAATGTAGCAGCAATAGTGGATAAGGTTAAAAGAATTTATACTAAGAGCTTCTCCAACAGATGATAAAATCGTTAATTTGCACCCAAAACTCCTTCCAACAGAATGCAGAAATGTAGATAGTGTAGAAAACAGGAGGAGGGGTCGGGGATTCTGGATTATACGAGGTGCTGGCTAAACAGATGCCTGAAAACTAAGCGCCTGTTCTAAAGGCGCCTCATATTGAGGCGTCTGTTCAACAGGCGCTAGGTACCCATGCGTTTGTTTAACAGGCGCCTTTAATTTCCCCAATGGCTTCCTTCATATTCAAGCGTCTTTGTAGATTCGTCTGATCATTAGGAGTCTGTTCAACATGCGTCTCCAACATTTCAAAGTGTAAAAAAATCGCATTTCCACACTCCAAACTGTTGGAGATGCTTTAAGATGGATGCCATTAACCTCTAGAACTGAAAGGCAATGAAGAATATATATAACTCAACAAGTGGTGGAAGATGGACCAAATATCTTTCAACTTTTCCATAGGACCATTATCTGTGCCCCTAGGGCCAACATCGTTTTTAAACATATTAAGCCTAAAACTTTGAATGAGTAAGGTTTCTCAATGACATTTAGAACTGTATACTAGCCTAAGGATAAAGGACCAAAACCTCATTTTTTGTTTTGATAAGCTAGAGTATTTGTATTATTTTCCATTATACCTAAATAAATTTGATTATGTGTTAATAGAAGAATATTCAGGCCTTGCTAGCTTCCATGTCAATGAATGACAAAATCTTAGCCACGGACTATAACAGTAATAGACTTCTAGATGTATTAGTTTTCAAATAAAATAATTTTTCACGTCTTTAGGATTGATCACATGTGTTGATATTGTGTGTGTGTATTTATATAGTTTTAACTATAACACTTTTATATGTCCTTTTAACTTTTTTTAGTAAACACTAACTGTTTTTGCTTTCCATTTTTTACATTAAAAATTCATGTATATACTTCTATTTTGATGGACTACATGGACCTATTACTCCTTTGATTCGTGCTTTATATCTATGCCTTTTTTCGATTTATTATTTTTTGTGACTAATACAGTAGCTTTAGTTCTAAAAATGCCTCTTGTTTCTTTCCAAAAACAATGGCAGGTGACACTCTTTCTATGGGAAGTAACAAGCCAAAACTTTATTCCTTTGGCAAAGGTTAAGTTCATGCAAAAAAAATTCATCTAAAACGAAGCACAAGCAACGAGTTGGCATATCTTAAACCGCCAACAGTTTCCAAGCAACATGTTTACTTTTTCTCGGGCAAAGAACACAAATTGTTTTTGAGGTTGGTGTCACTACAACAAAGGCAGCGTATAGCGACGGCAAAAATGCGTCGGCGGCCGTTGCTAGCCGTCGCTAGCCGTCGCTTTTTGCCGTCGCTATTCAATCCGTTGCCAACAGGAAAAGCAACGGCAATAGCGATGGCTCCGTCGCTGAAAAAGCGATGGCAAGCAACGACAACGTACACGTGTCAATGCCACGTGGCAGTTAGTTTGTTTCCCGGAAGACTGTTACTTGCCGTTACTAGCCGTCACTTGCCGTCTCTACATTGCTGTCACTAGCCGTCGCTATATTTGCCCAGAAAGCCGTTACTAGCCGTTGCTAGCCGTCGCTTTTCTGGGCAAAACCTGCTGTGCACACAGCAGCTATTCTTCCATCAAACCTCATCCTAAACCTCAAACCTAATCTCAAACCTCAATAATATCAACAATAACACATCTCAACAATACCCACAACATCAATATTCAACAATATAACCAAAAAAACACAAAAACCAACCAAACCAACATAATATACAAAACCAAACCAAGTATCAAGGTACAAGGATCAAATCCAAATATGACCAAACCCAAACATCATCCAAAATACCAAGTATCCAAGCCCAAGTATCAAATCTAGTCTAAATATGTACATAAATACATACCCACAAGAATAGTAAAACTATGCATCATCATCCTCCTCATCATCCTCGGCATCATCAGGTCCATCTCCCTGCTCACCAGGCATAGAGCCGTGCTCCTGATAAAATGCTGCAATGCGCTCATCTATCTGCTGTGCCAATTGGCCCTTTCGCCAATCGTTGAGCTCATCCAGCTGCCTCTGCATCTGAGCAATACGCTCCTCCTCCATCGATTTGCTATAAGCTCTTTGGAAATTAACAACCTGTGAAATAACTGAAGTTAATGCAATAGCATTTTACATGAATTTTGAATGAATTGGATAGTATATAAATAATTCTTTTGATGTGAGAATAATGTGGATCTTTTAATATGAAGTTTGTGAAATGGTTTACCTCCTGATTGCCGAAACCATAATGCCTATTTCGAGTAGGCGGTGCAATAACGGAATCCCAAATCATGTTGGACTCCTCAACTGTAAGCTCTGCTCTTTCACTCGCCTGTGTCAATGCCAATGCCTTTGCCTCATATCGCCCATGCAATTACAAACATAATTTTGAAACAATTGGTATACAATTTACATATATACAATTTGAATCACGAGTTAGCATATTTACCATCGCTTCTTCAGCTTTGCTGTCGGTCCAATCATAGGTCGCATTCCCCTCATCATCAACAGACTCAACTGCGTGTGTGGCTCTAAAAACCTCAGCCATTGTAGGCTCCCTTCCGTACTTTGCAAACTGAAGATATACACGAATAAGATATATTGAAAATAAGCATAAATGTTACACATGAAGATATGCAGCACCATATGCTAAATATATTCTATATTTACCAATTCTCTCCTATGTTGTTGGAAAGATTTAGAGCCACCTCGATGTAAACCAGGATTCTTATTCCTATTGGCTTGGTTTCTTGCTGCTACTTCCTATTAATTTAGATACACGATTAAAATAATGCAACTAACATAATTGTAAGCATTCTCATCATAGCTTATTTTAGCTGCTTCTGACTCCCAATATGTGAGAAATCCATTCCATACTTCGTCGCTCATCCAACCTGGCTTTTTTCCAGCCTTCTTCGCCCTTGATATTGTCTCTTTATAATTCTTCCGCATTTTTTGGTTCCAATTATTGCTAAAAACATCTAAATCATGCGGCTCCACTCGTACAACAGCCTGCATATTGAATTTATTTTGAATTACATACAGCATATTATTTTCAATAGAAATATATAAATTGTAATTACCATCAAGTCGGCCCATATAGCATTTTTAATATGAGCTGGAATGCTATCCCAATGCGGCCAAGCTGCTGACATCCGACTCTTATATGAATTCTTCGAGACATCTAAAATAAACTGTGATGGTTCCACCTCGAACCCGCTGTAATTGTTAACGTGCATAGTTTATATATTTTAAATAATATAATTGAAATAAATTTGACATTTACCCAACACTCTTCGGAATAATCTCTGCAACTCGGCGTGTATCTGCCTCTAAGCTACTAGGACCCGCTGTAGCTCCAGGAGACTGAGATGGAGAAGGCTGAGATGTACTCCTACGTCTTCTATCAGCCATATCTGCCACAATCATATATTATATATAAAAGCATAATGATCAAATGAGTATCACATAATCATACAATAAAACGATAACGCATAAATCAGAATAATACATCGCTCAGAATAGTACATCGCTCAAAATATTACATAGCATAAGTGAATACATAGCTCAGAATAGTACATTGCATAAGTGAATACATCGCTCAGAATAGTACATTGCATGAGCGAATACATCACTCAGAATAGTACATTGCATAAGTGAATACATAGCTCAGAATAGTACATTGCATAAGTGAATACATAGCTCAATATAACACATGACATAACTAGATACATAGCTCTTAATATAGTACATCACATAATACAACAAACGATGCCATCTGTGATCATTCTTCATCATCTTCTGATTCAGACTCGGTCTCATACTCTATATCGTTTTCTTCGTTACTAACAAATGCATATATTAAAACATTCGCTTCATCATTCAACGATCCTACATCGATGTCATCGGCTATTATTATTTCGGTATTTGGCTCAAGATCTGCTTGATACGCTGCTTCATCTGGAATATTATTTCCATCAAATGTAAATCTTGCCTTTGTTTTAAAAACAGCCCACCAGTCTGCTTTATCTTTTTTAAGGATGGATACGGAGCAAAATAAACTTATAATGCTTGCTTAGCTAACACGAAAGGATCATATTTGTAGTAATGTGACGTATGCTTTATTTCAGTTAACTTATAATCCTTATGTACGTTAATTCCAGAACCGGGAACGTTGCTAAACCAGTTGCATTTGAATAAAAAAACTTTCTCTAGCGGTTGTGTATAATAAGTCAACTCTAAAATTTGTGTTAAGACGCCATAAAAATCTTTTATATGCTCTTCTGGATCATCGCTGCCTTTGACAAACACACCGCTGTTATACGTTGATTTTTCAGCTCCATAATCTTTGGTGTTAAATTTAAATCCGTTGACGAAGTATATAGGATATTGACATTTCTTCTTGGTCCGATATCAAGGTGTCGTATTCCTTCGTCAACAGCACTGTTATTCGGATCGTGAACATAACTTGCAAACCACCCAGCAAATTGTTTACTGAAATCACCAGATGGATGTTGTGATTCGTATATGCTGCAAATAAATGTATTATATTCCCCTAATTATTAATATATAAATATACGTATGATTGAACTGTACAATCATTTAGTATTACCTGATAAATGGTGCAACTTCAACACAATTTAAAAGAACATATGTGTGTGCCACATGGTAGTCTCTATCATCTAACCATATTTCCACACATTTTCCAGCATGTCTTCCATGTTGTCTAAAAATAGTTAACATTGTTTGAGAAGAATCATGCTCAACAGCTTCTTCATTATGGGGAACACTTACAAACGATAAGTTCACATCGTCACTAAAGTAGTGTGAGAAAAAAAAGAAGCTTCCTCTTCAAGGTACGATTTGCAAATCGAACCTTCTACTAGTGCTTTTTGTCTAATTTTTTTCTTCAAATGATTCAAGTACCTATAACAAAAATAATTAATTTAGTATATTGGTACAAGAATATACATTTTCAACTAATCAACAAGAATATTGAGGAGTTTAAAATCACCTCTCAAATGGATACATCCATCCATATTGCACAGGACCTCGAAGGAGTGCTTCGGATGGCAGATGCACAGGCAAATGCTCCATTACATTAAAAAAACCGGGCGGAAATATTTTCTCGAGTTTGCAGAGCAATACAGGAATTTCTACTTCAAGTTTACGTAAATGATCTACCTTTAACGTGGTCGAACAAAGCTGTTTGTAAAATATACTTAATTCTGTTATAACACTCCATATTTTTGTTGGCAACAGTTCTTTGAATATCACAGGTAAGAAATATTCCATCATGATATGGCAATCATGACTTTTCATCCCACTCAATTTATTGTTTTTCTTGTCAACACATCTGCGAAGGTTAGAAGAAATCCCATCAGGACATCTTAGTCCTTCCACCCATTTGAGTACGAGTTTTACTTGCTTGTTGTCTAACTCATAACATGCTTTGGGTTTTTTGTTATCGTCGTACAACTGAAGTTCGGGCCGCTTACAGAAATGTAGGATATCACGTCTCGAATTCGCATCGTCCTTGGTTTTCCCCTTTACATTCAAAACTGTATTAAAAACGTTATCAAACACATTTTTTTCATTGTGCATGACGTCAATATTATGTCGCAGTAAGAGATTTTTCCAATAAGGTAACTCCCAAAATATACTTTGCTTGCACCAGTTATGAATGTCCGATTTACCCGGAATGTCGACCTGTTTCCCAGTTTCATGAATCTTAGGATAGTCTTTCACGATTTCATATATCTCTTCACTTGTCCAAACTTTAGGTGGTAGCATATTCTCTACTCTGTTAGCTTTAAAGTTCGTTTTGTCCATTCTGAATTTATGATTAATATGTAGAAAACACCGATGACAGTCAAACCAGGAAATTTTCTTGCCGTACTTTAATGAAAATGCTCGTGATTGTTCCATACAATATGGACAAGCTAGACGTCCAGCTGTGCTCCAACCTGAAAGCATGCCATATGCGGGAAAATCATTAATAGTCCATAATAAAGAAGCGAACATACGAAAATTTCTTTTTCTCGAAATGTCATATGTTTCAACTCCTTCATGCCATAGTGTTTTCAATTCTTCGATCAACGGTTGTAGATAAACATCAATTCCTTGAGTCGGATCATCAAGACCGGGAACGACAATCGTTAAAAACATATATGGAGTTTTCATACACATCCATGGAGGTAAGTTATAAGGAGTGACAATAATAGGCCATGATGAATATTTACTACCAAATTGAGAGAATGGCGAAAATCCATCTGTACATAAACCGAGCCTAACATTACGGCTCTCTCGAGCAAATTCAGGATACGTCCTATCGAAATGTTTCCATGCTTCTCCATCAGCTGGATGTATCAATGTTCCTTCTACTGTGTTCTCACGCTGTGCCATCGTATATGACATGCTGTAGCAGAAGAAGCATATAGCCGTTGAAGTCTGGGAGTGATGGGTAAATAATGCATTCTTTTATAAGGGACTTCTTTTCCTTTCTTTTTCCTTGGTTTGTATCTTTCCTCGTTACATATTCTGCATTTTCTAAGGTGAGCATCGTCTTTCCAAAATAACATGCAACCTTTAACACATGTATCTATCTTCTGGTATGGCAATCCAAAAGCAGACATAAGTTTTTTAACTTTATAATGGCTATCGCACATCAAATTATTGGGTGGCATGTGTCGTTTAGCAGTTTGTACAATTGCTGTAAACGCTGCTTCTGTAAGATTGAATTTTGATTTCATCGTGATGTATTCAGCAGTTACAGATAATTCGGTTCCACTTTCACATCCATCCCACAATGGTCTCTTAACGGAATCCAATAAATCATAAAACATTTTAGCTTCCATAGTCGGTTCTTCACCATTTTCGTTTTCAATGTCGTCTTGATCAATGGATGGAAACATTGATCGGGCTGCATCTTGCACCATATTTTCTATTGGATTTGCCGCTGTATTATCATCCTCTTCCACTACAGGATTAGGTGTATATTGAAGAAACTCTCCGTGACGATCCCATAAATAATAATTCGGTACAAAACCAAATTTATACAAGTGAACTTCTACTACATCTACCTTCCAATGCTTCAGATGTTTGCACTTAGCACACGGACAACGAATGTCTACGTTATTTCCATTATTAGATTTAACAAATCTAATAAACTCGTGTACACCGTTAACAAAATGTTCCTTTATTGATCCTTTCATACCTTTTCGGGATTCATACATCCAACTACGATCGAGAAAATAATCGAACATATCTCCTGATTTGCAAAAATTATATTAGACAATTCAAACAAACACTTCACTGAAACAAATTAGACTGGAATTCAGTAAATTTTATTAATTTAGTAACTTTATTAATTTGACAAATTAGACTGAACTTTAGTAAATTTATTAATTTGGTAAATTAGACTAACTTTATTAATTTGGTAAATTTTAAACTAACTTTAGTAAATTTTAAACAAACTTTAATAAATTAGACTGAACAAATTTATTAGTTTCAAACTAACTTTTAAATTAAATTTATTAGTAAATTTACTGTTTAACGGCCGGTCATCCTACTTCCCATTACAAACACAATAACGTAATCATATTTTATAAATCATTTCAGATTAAACGATTCAACAAAATTTCGGCAGCACTTCCCTTTATTCCCTGTATCGTACACAAATGCATGTACACAGGGAAAAAAAAGGAAGTGCCATCGAAATTTCGTTAACCGTTTAAACTGAAATGATTTATAAACTGCGATTACTTTATTGTGTTTGTAACTTGTCCAATACTGGGACAAATCCAACAAATATTATATCAGATGAATACAGATGTCCGTTCTGTGTAAAAACGAACATCCATATAACGATCATATAAAACACTTGTCAGACGGGGCCAAAAATTGTCTAAGGGATTCACACAAATAAAACAAATTTTCTAATTTATATTTTAACAACTATAAATTTTTTAATAATACGTTCAATAAATATTTGTCAAGTAAATTTCACAATTTGATACGTACTTTAAAATTTGGCTAACTAAGTCAAATTTTAAATAACGAATTTTTCTAAATCAAATTAGAAGTTAGCACTTATATTGAATTATTTTTATTTTAAACTATATACGTTTAATTGGAAATTCAACAATGAGACAAAAGTGAATCATTGTAATTCTTTTAGGCTATAAGTACTTTAGCATGGCCATTGCAAGTGAGCATAAATGATATATTTGAATAAAATACACAATTGTAGTGTACTTATACTTATAACTAACACATGCTAAATAATTAAATTTTCACCTAATCGACAACCAACATTGCATAAACTTATCAATAAGCACTTAAACATGTTATCACCATCTTAATCCAAATCACATCACCAATCATTAATTCTACAATAACCAACATCACAATAGTATGCGTTAATCATCGTTTTCAACTTCGAAATAAAATGATTTTATTCTCAAATCAACCTACAATACTACTATCACCATACATATACCACATAACTACCAATCTCAAACCCATAAACATGCCATTAACAACCAATTTATAAACCCAATTAACATGCAAATAAACCCAAATTAAACCCAAATTGAATACAAAATAGGGTTAGAACACATAGCGGATCAATTTGGGAGGTAGGGAGCGAATTTTTGAGCACCGAATCGGCGGGGCGACGGGTAGGGTTTTTTTTTTTTTGGGTTTGCTGAATGGGGAAGAAGGAAGCTCGGGTTGGCAGATATACAGGTCGAGCAACGGCTAGTGACGGCTAGCGACGACCGCGTTTTTTAGCCGGCGCTAGCCGTTGCCCCTGTCCGACGCTATTCGAGGCGTTTCCTGTAGTGTGTTTGCATAATGCGTTGTTGCTGGGTTGCGATGGTCGTGTTGGGTGAGGCGAGGTCACCTAACATTCTTACTACAATCAAAACATCTTATCATAGTGATCGCAGTACATCAAATAGAAGCGTGACTCCAGTAAGTTTATTTTACCATAACCACGGTATGTTTTATTTAGTGAAAACCCTATAACAAGGATAGGGACATGCAAAGACTTAAAACCTATGTAATGATATACTTCATTTTGCCAATTAGTTAGTGTTTGTTGGGCCATGCATTTTTTTGGTTAAGGTTACTAGCTTGTATTGTTCATTTGTTTGCTTGCGTTAAAAACAAAGAAATATGAATGAATAATGCTGATTATTAACAGTGATTAGTTTCATAGAGCGTGAACTTTTTACCTTTTCATTATGCACTATACTTTGGATGAAAACATGGAACTTCAAGCTAAGGTAGGAAATTATTAATTCATATAGAAAAGAAAATAGAATGAACAAGTCAGTTATGGTATGTTTCTTTATGATACCAAACCAAATATTTCTTCCAAACATTTTAGGTGTTTAGCAGTCTAAACAAAATGAGATAAGATGTTGAAAAACAGCAGATTCGAAGTGGGTGGACGACTATGCTAAAGTAGAGTAGACAATGATGTGAAATAATGAAAATTATGCCATGTGTTTGAGCTATAAGGGAGTGAATATGTGTTTGAAAAGAGCGAACCAACAACTATGCTAAAGTGGAGTAGATTATTGATGAAGCACGAACTATCTAAATTGCATGAGTTGCTGAAGCATAATGTGGAGTAGACTATTGCACATGAAGGATGTGAAACAAGCAGGCCGTTGTTAAGTGGGTTGCACATGGTAAATGAGCAGAACATGCGACTGAAGATGAGCGTTCTCTAGCAGGAAGAGGTGGGGATGAAGGTGGTGGGATCAAGATGGCTTCTGAGTGTTACTTCTCTAGGCTTGGGACTATAGAAACATTAGGTATACCCTTAACCTGAATGAAGACATATTGTATTATTTGTTCACTTTGTTAGCATCTCAAACATGACATAAGCAAATTGTTTATATGTGTCTTGTATAGGAGAAGTCTATTTAGACACAAAATGGAGACACAATCGGTGACACAAAGAATCTCCACCATTGGATTGCCCCTTGAATTCCACTCTCTCCATAAAGAAAAAAAATCTAATGGTCCAGATCTTTTGTGCCACCATTTTGTGTTTAATTTTATGTTCAAATGGTCGGCCCTATACATACATACATACATACTACCTTGCACACACATGTGTACATATTTATTACATTAATAATAACGATAGAGATTTATGGCCTTCCGCACACGCATATGGTAGATGAACTTTCTCAACACACGTTTATTAGCAAGCAATTATATTTTCTTACTTGATATGCTTTGATTTGTTGTTGATTATAATTAATTTTTGGTGAGACTTTATTTCATTTTACCTTAAGTGTTTAATCTTGAAATGCAAGTCAAAACTACGTTTTTAAGATAAGTTTGATTTGATCTAACTTAGAAGTATGTTATAATGAAACAGAGAATGCATTACAATGCTACTTGTTTTGCTTGCAGGTTGTTGGGGTGATGCAGGCAGTACTGGGTGTGTGGTAAGTGTTGGTTGTGAATAGTAGTGCAGATTTTCGATGATGGTTTCAGGCAGTCGGCGGTGATTTCTATTTTGCTGACGAAGTGTGCTGGAGATTGATGAAGGAGGCATGGAGATGGAGTTTGGTGGTTTGGTTGTGCAGGTTGGTGAATTTGCTGTTTTGTGTGGTGGAGGAGAAAGGGTGATTTAGGGATATAGGAGTTGAAAATTTCCACCCTAAGTGGTATTTTTTCTTTAGGGTCATTTTTATCAGTAGCTTAATAAACACACCAGTGTTTGGTTTAAAAATGAATTTTACGTTTTCGAACTTCAATATATATGTCAAATATGAAAAGAATGAAGGGATGACGGAGGATGACAGAAAGACGAGTGGAAGGACGTAGAGGATAGAGGGACGATGGAAGAATGGATTGTTTCACGTGCTTATGTTATTTTTCAAAACATGGAAAATAAAGAAAAGTTGTTTTCTATTTTGTATGTTAGCTTTGTTTTTTAAATTGGTCATTTTCGACAATATACATGCATCGTTTGCATTTTTGTATGAACGAAAACCCAAAATAAAAAATAAAAAACCAAAACACTACCTAAGTTTTTTAATCTAAATTAAGACCCTCTATATCATTTTACCTTAATCAAGATTTATGCACATTTACTGGAAGACTCCAGTTCTGAAGAATATAATATGCACTCCACGTGCCAATTTTTTTAACCAGTGGCAATAACACTAAGAATTTTTGTGGTGCGTGTATAATTATCAGATTAAATTTTCATTCATATATCCCCTGAAATGTGATTATATCGTTATATATGAGTTAGATAGTAAGTATGTGATTATATCATCATACGTGAATCAACTGGTAAGTCCTCCTATATACGGTTCTATTGGGGGAATTATTTTAAAGGACAAAGATTTGTATATTTTTTGCCTCAAGGACACGACCTCGATATTTTTACCACAAAGACAAACATTCTTCTAAAAATTATTCATAAGGACAAACATTTTCAAAAATTATTCAAAAGGACAACAAAACTGTTACCGAGCTAAAACTGATACCTAAAAACTGCTACCGATAACTACAAACTGATACCTAAAAACTGCTATCAATAACTAAAAACTAATATCTACATAAAGTTGTCCTTCAGGATAAAATATTGAAGGTCTATCCTTGAGGCTAAAAAACTGTGAAATTTTGTCATTGACAATAATTTCCTGTAATTTTTATTTGGTGACAACGTAGTGTTCCTAAAGATGTATAACACATATGATTGTTTATGCCACATTTAGTATGAATACTAGGACATGATATAATCAAGCACTGTAGAAACATTGTCTTGTTGGAATTTAATTTTAAAAGATGTTTATTATCTGGCCTTTTCGTCCGACTATATCAAAACTAACTAGAAAAGTTAGACTAAACTGTCATCGAGAATGACGAGTCAAATTAACAATCGCAAAGCCCAAAGACCAGATACAGATGATAATATGAAGCAGCGGCGAAGTGAAAGCGAAAGATAGGCTCAATAGAACACTAGAAATACGAAAGTACAACATATAATGAAAATGTCGGGTACAACCCATATTCATCAATTATGGGTCATACCGTATCAATATTCCCGTTCAATCCAATGGAAAATGATTGATATCTCAAAATCTGCAAGTCAAATACACACGAAACTTTGGAAAAAAACAATGTGTTGAAGAGAGGAGTCCACCATATTGATTGCACGCCAAACAGAGCTTACAAAACGGTCGGTGCCGATCGTTATTACAAATGATATGGCACCTGCGAGTGATACTTTGACTTCTTCTGCGTTTGGAGACTCCACTTTTAAAATTTTAGGAAGATATTTCGCCATTTTCCCCTATAAATACAGACTTGATTGTTCATTTTCGAGATCTTGACGTTGCATTTTCCTTGATGCTACATTATAACTAGGATTATACCCGATCTATCCCACTGTACTCAGTAATTCAAGTGATTGACAAAATTATTTCTCCAAAGTGGACATAGACTATAACGCCGAACCATTATAAATCATTGTGTTCTTATTATTGCTTAACTTCTGTTATTTTATTGCTTATTTCCTCTATTTTCATTGAACTTTCTTCATTTTTTTCTCTACAAAATCTCTATTGGGTGTTTGCACTAATTTGTAAACATTTTTGTGCTTTCATTGAAAAAGCGAATTCTCAACTCGATTGGATCTTATCATCTACTTGTGGATTCTCGTATTCGCAAGAAGATCCAGCTTTCCACCAACAAGCTCCGTTTCAACTCAGATTTGAAGAATAAATCAATAAGGAAGACTATTAAAAATGATCAGGAACACCATATCTACAGCTCAAAATGTAGAGGGAGCGAGGACGCTAGCATCCAGTAAGGAGGCCCGGACAATCTACCACTAGATGTTAATGCTACCAATCCAGTTGATGTCTGGAATCCAGCTGATTCCATCATTAGAGCTGATTTTCAAAATCTAACGAGAGAGCTCGTGGATAGCCATCGACAATTAAACCAGCAGATTCAACCCAATATCGATCTAGTCAATCAATTAAGGGATCAACAATGTATGAAAATTGGGAGGGAGCTAACTCCCTAGTCTGCATCAGAAAGCTCAACTTACTCAGATGACCATCACATGTGTAAACATCACAGAACCGATGGATATGATGCAAAAGCATCGAGACATCACACAAAACTAATCTCAGGATGCCAGTATCGATCGGACCCAATCTGTCTATAGGGATCGGGGCTGATCCCTCCTCAAAGGGAGGAGCCTTACCTTTTTCTGATGGAACTTGAACTGGAGCTGTCGTGGTTAATCTGCATGTTAGAATTCAAGTAAATGCAAGCCAGTTACCTCTTAGAAATGACGACAATGTGAACGCACATCCATAGGATATTGAGCCAAGAAGGTAAGGAACGACCCGTAGACATCGATCAGACCATTCACATGAGGTGGAGCACGACGACTGCTTGGCTCCAACTATCCAAATGGTGGACATGATGACTATGATCAAATAGCTAGTAAAGGAGTGCGAAGGCTTGACTAATGATGATTAGAGGATCTCGAGAAGCCATACACCGTTCACCGATAATATCCTACATGTCGAGTATCCAAAGAGATTCAGCATGCCGTCGATGCCTGCCTATGAGAGAAAAACTGACCCCAAGCAACACATTGTGAGATATGAACGGTTAAAGGATTATGCACGAGCTAATGATGCCACAAAATGTATATTTTTTCCTTTTACTCTCCCTGGCATAGCGACGATGTGTTTTACGAGATTACCCCATGGTCAATCTCTAGATTTAATGATTTAGAAAAAAGTTTGTGAGCAGTTTCGTATGCACACAACTCGCCCTAAAGATGTAATGTTTATCAAGCATGATCTAGGCTCTAGGAGAATCGCTGAAAAACTATTTGGAGAGATTCCATATAGTCGTCATAGAAGTTAGTAGTCCGAATGACCATTCAATATTGATGATGGTAGCAAGAGAGATTGATCCAAAATTTGACTTTGGCGATTTGTTCGCCGATAAACCACGCATGACGTTAGAGCATTTTTATGCAAAAGCAGCTTAGTATTTGAGGAAATAAGAAGCTAGATGTTGTAGGTAGAAGAATGTTATCGGACCAAGTGAAGAGGAAGTGCAGACCAACATTATGGTGAAACGGTCTGAGGAGAGTTTCGAAAAAGTTCAAGTAATTGTCCAAAATAAATTAAATTAGCAAAAGAAAGGCGGTGATAGAAATCGTGAATGAAAGAGGGATGATGAAAAAGGAAAGTCTAAGATTCCAATGTATGATACCTACATACCACCGAATACATCTCTAGAGAACGTGTACCTATCTACATGCAATGCAATGTAGTATAGGAAGCCATCTCCAAAAGAATCGATAAGGAAACAAAAGCATACTAGAAAATATTGCAGGTTCCACGAATGCTATGGTCATAACATTAATGAATGTAGGCATCTCCAGGATGTTACCAAGAAACTGATTCGGGAAAGAAAACTATAGCAGTTTTCTAAATCCCCGTAGGATGGCGGGCATGGGACAACTAATCCCAATCGAGGATAAGCGTCGAACATAGCTGAGGAGCCTGCATGGACTGGTGAAAGATTAGTTATCAATACAATAGCCAAAGGACCACACCAATCGACAAAAGTTGGCACAAGATGGAGCACTATGTCAACGCAATCAAGCATATGGATTTTGAGTGCTGTTTTAATACATAAGATGGGGATCCGACTAGATAGCAGCGTACAATGGAAAATGACACTATATTTAGAAACAGAGATGTAGATAAGGTGGAGGCACCGACAGTCAACATAATGGTTATTTTGGCCATGATCAACCCCGCTTTAGTGAGAAAAGTTTTGATTGACAGTGGTAGTTCGATGAATATTATCTTCAAAAAGTCATACAAACAGGTGAGAATGGAAGCCAAAGATCTGAAACCATGTAAAGCCCACATTCTAGTTTTAAAGGTGTTACAACAGAAGCGGTAGGCTATGTCGAGCTATGGGTGGAGTTAGGAGATGGCGACCGTCGAAGAGGATGGATGATGCTATTTGTTGCGTTGAATGTGGACTCTTCATATAATATTTCTCTAAGCCAACCGGCCCTTACTGAATTTCAGGTAGCCATTTCCCTTTGGTGTATTATCTTAAAATTTCTAGCTAGTAATGGCATGGAAGCTGTGCATAGTGATCAGGCGACCGGACGTGCCTTTATATGACTGAGTTGAGGGATGCTCAGTGGAAGGAGAAAGGTAAAGGTATGGATAAGTCTCTCTACATCCAAGCCACTAAAGATTGATAACCAGTGTCTGGGCCTTGGCTTGTGCGCCGTAATCGGTTCTATAAAGACGTAGATCCAAGAGATGATGAGGAGGAGCTCAAAGAGACTAAGGCTGCACCGAATGAGCTAATGATCGACATCACTGTCCACCATAATGACACATCACGGTACCTAAAGATCGGATCACAGCTCAAATCTCCGATAATGAAAGAATCTGCTGGTTTTCTTCAAGCGAATCTTGATATGTTCGCTTGGACACACTCTAACATGTGTGGGATCTCGTCTATCATTATGAGCCATGAATTAAATGTCAACCCAAGGCATGTCCCGTTTGAAACAGAAAAGCCATGGTATGGACCCGTCGAGGTATGCCGCCCTTAAAGAGGAGGTAGATGAACTCAAAAGGAACGGGCTTATCCACAATGCCCTCTACCCTAAATGGGTATCCAATCCTGTACTTGTGAGAAAGGCGAATGGAAAGTAATGAACATGCATTAACTATTCGGACTTAAACAAGATGTGTCTAAATGACGGTTTTCCCCTTCCAAGGATCGACCAGTTAGTGGACTCAACCGTAGGACACGAGTTGTTATCTTTCATGAATGCGTGCTCCAGGTATGATAAAATCCCGATGCACATCATTGACTAGGAGCACACAAGCTTTATTCCCTACGTTGGATTGTATTGCTATGTGGTAATGCCATTTGGATCGAAGAATGCTGGAGCAACTTATCAATGCCTGGTCAACTGAATGTTCAAAGATTAGATTGGAAAGACGATGGAGGGAATATGTGGATGATATGTTCATGAAGTCACAATGATCAAGCACCACATTAGAGACTTAGCAGAGATGTTTAATATCCTTCAATATTAAAACATGAAGATCAATCCTCTAAAATGTACTTTTGGCGTCACATTAGGAAAATTCTTGGGTTTAATTGTCAATGCTTGTGGAATCGAAGCTAATCCTGAGAAGGTTCGAGTAGTTCACAACATCCAAGCACCAAAGAGTATAAAACAAGTATAGAGACTAAATGGAAAGATTGTCGCCCTAAGCAGGTTTATTTCTAGAGCCATTGATAAATGTATTCATTTCTTCGACTTGATTAGAAGAGGGAAAATGAACTTTGAATGGACACAGGAGTATGAAGATGCATTTCAAGTTTTGGTGAACCACTTAGAGAGACCTCCTATCTTGTCAAAGCCGGTGGATCAACAAGACTAGTATATCTACTTGGCCTTGTCAGTGCACGGTAGAAGTGCCACACCACTACGCAAGGGGAATCGAATCCAAAGACCAGTCTATTATATTAGCAAAAGATTAGCAGGAGCCAAAAGGAACTACCCAAAGATAGAGAAATTGGAATACTGCTTATTGATTACTTTACAAAAACTCTACTCCATTTTTAGACTTATTCTATCAACGTTTAACCGATCAACCGTTGCAAGAGGTCTTATAGTGACCCGAGACGTCTAGAAGGTTGCTGAAGTGGAACATCAAACTGATCCAATTCGACATCACTTATCTCCCTTTGACAACCATTCAAGGACAGGCACTGGAAAACTTAATAGTAGAATTAATTGCATATGTGATCTCCCAAAGAGTAGTGGAGCCTCTAATATTCATGGAAAATGTATACGGATGGAGCATCCAATGTCGTTGTTCTAGAGTGGAATCGTGATATTAACTCCAAAGGTAGCTCAATTTGCTACGCTTTGAATCTCTACTTCCCTGCAACGAAGCTTAGTATGAAGCTCTGATTGCTGTACTTAAACTTTCCTGAGAATTGGGAATAAAACATCTTAAAATCTTTTATGATTCCCGGTTGGTGGTATACCAAGTCAGGGAGATTACCAAGCTAAAGAACAACGACTCACTCCGTACCTTATCCGAGTCCAAGAGCTATTGACTGACTTTGAGTATTATGACATCACACACATTCCCCATGATCAAAACAAGGAGGCTGACTCATTGGCAAAATTATCTAGCACCAGGGATGCACAACAAATGTGCTTGGTTCTAGTTGAAGCTTTAGACGCTCCAAGCATAAACTAGACGGAAATCGATTGGATACTAGAGATGGAGCTTGAGAAGGAGTCATGGATGACTCCGATTAAATATTATTTGCTGTAGGGAGTCCTTTCCGAATGGAGAAATGGAAGATGATATATCCTTCGCAAAGCTTCATGATATGTCATTTAGGAAGGAGTCATGTATGGAAAGCGTTTTTCCGTTCTTCTGCACCGATGTATCGCTCATGATGAAATAAAATGAGCCCTAAGGTTAAGTTTATGAAGGGGGGTGTGGCAATAACACTGAGGGCAAACCATAGCAAAGACAATACTCCATTATGGGTATCATTGGTCAACCGTCAACCGAAATACTACTGATTACGCTAAGCAATGCGACAAATGCCGGATGTATGCAAAAGTTACAAGAGCTCTGCCACTGGAAATTACACAAATGGCCACTCTATGGCTGTTTGCCATATGGGGCATAAATATTATCGATTCCTTACCAATCTCAGAAGGTGGTGCAAAGTACATGATCGTGGTAGTTGATTACTTCACCAAATGGACCGAAGCAGAACCTTTAACTACGATCACGATGATACATGTAATCAACTTCATTGTTCGGAATATCATCATCATTTTTTCCTTCCACAAACCATTGTAATCGATAACGAAACTCAATTCAACAGCGTTAAATTTAAAAACTTATACTACCGACATCATATTGAAAAGAGATTTGCGGCAGTTGCTCACACTCAAACAAACGGACAAGTTGAAGCGGTAAAAAAAATCATAAAGTCCATTCTAAAGAAATGTTTGGAAAAGGCTAGAGGCAAATGGGTGGATGTACTCCCAATAGCATTATGGGCTTACAGAACCACCCACAAGTCCGCGACTGGCCAAACTCCATTCATCCTTGCTTACAGCTTCGAAGCCGTCATTCCTGTTGAACCTGAGGTCCCTTCTTATCGGGTGGCCTACTACGACCCCAGAACGAATATGGATCTCTTTTTAGAATCTCTAAACTTTGTAGATGAGAAGCGTGAAGAAGATGATTTGAAGGCAACTGCACACCAATATTGAGTCGTCTGATACTGCAGCACTAAAGTCCGACCTAAGACCTTTGAAATCTGCAATCTTGTCTCGAAAAGGATTTTTCGGTCACTTCACACATGAATCACACTTGGGAGGGACCGCACGACATTGAACAAAGGCTTGGAGAAGGAACTTTCAAGCTAGCGACTGTTATTGGCATCACGCTTTGAAGGGCGTGGAATACCGAGCTATTATGATGCTTGTAACGACCCTGGATTTCGGCCCCAGTTATTTTACTAAATGTTTAATTTAATTAAATATAAACTATGAATTGTTCATATTTAAATGAATATGATTTTGGTAATTACTGCCATTTGTTTATATGCATTGGTATTTTAAAAAGAGATGTGAGATGAAAATTTGAAATAAAATATCTCAATCATGTTTGTAATAGAATTTATCTTATGTAATCCAAATGGAATGCTTTCTCTTATTTTAAATTCATAAAGATATTTGGATGATAATGTTTAAATAAAAATCTAATTCTACAAATTTAAAATATAAATTTTAAATATAAGCTAAACACATGGATATAACCTAATACTTGATAGTTAAAAATACAAATAGAAATAAGTTTAAATAGATGTAAGTAAATCATATTGAATATAATAAGTAAAATATTGATAGTCAAATATAAAATATAAAATAGAAAAAAAAAACAAGAATTAATTAGTTAAAATATACATCCAACATAACTCTAAAATTTGTAAACAAAGAATAAATTAAGAACAAAGTATAAAAGCACAAAGTTTAAAATAAGAACCAAGTATAGAAAAAAATAGAAATCAGTTAAAGTCTGAAAATATACCTGACACAAAGCATATGTGTATAAAATGTTTAAGTTGGTAGTCAATAAACGAATATTTAAATTAATACCTTCATATATGTGACAGTGTTTACTCAACAAAATATCTTTACTCAGTAAATCTTCATATGCAAACTGATTTTTGTACTGAGAAAAAACAAAGTATTCCTAACATGTAAATACAAATATCTTCATACATAAGCTTTCCTGCAAAGAGTATATTTTTTTTAAATATCTATGTACAACACATAAGAGTATCGGTAAACATTTTAGTACAAACAATACTGCAATATCTTTGTATAATTGATGGTGTCAGCAAACATTAATATTTTGTTAGCCTAAATGAAAACATTGTAGTACAAAAGAAAACTTCCCAGCCGAAATTGTTGAATCACCTCAGGTCTTAATGCAAATAAAAACAAAGCAAGATATTTTATCAACAAAGCTTGTTCAAGAAGATATATTGTTCAAGTTAAGTTATATATATTCATTATTTCTTATTCTTGAGTTCATATGTAACTGCAAAGGAAAAGCCTGAAGAAAAAAAGTATGAAACAAACATGCAACTTGAATTTAATACAAACAAAATTTATGTAACATCTACAACATCAAAGGTTGGAATTTGAAATTCAAAGTTGAAGGCTAGGAAACTGGGTTCATCTGGAAAACTGAACTACCCTCTGTTAAACCATAGGTGAGTAAACATACTTTCTTAAATTATAAACATGATAATTAGTTTATGATATGTGTGATTGCTATATATATTGAATATAGATGAACCTGTATTTATTTTATACACTGGAAGCTTCTGTGCATGTTCTGTTCTAGCTTCTGAACTTCTGAATAGAAGAAGTAAAAGATATTAATACTCTCCCACTTGAATTAAGTTTTAACCTAAAAGATGTAAGTAATTCCAATTGTTTAATATAAAACAAAGTTTGAGGTTATGTTTGAACCATAACAGTAAGATGTAACACTGTTTTCTTCAAATCTCAGGTAAACGAAACCAAAGGCCAAATTTTGAATATTTGAATTTGTAAATTGAATAACATATTTAGAGTTCATATACATAACTATGATTTTTAACATAAAAATCTTGATTTTTAGGCAAAGATCAAAGGTGCAGTTTTAAAATGAAACTAAGTGGGGTTTGTGTCAATTCTGGAAGTTTGAGTCAATTGTAACTTCTGTAAATTTACAGGAAGCAAAATTTTAATCCATATGATCCAAGAAAAATGTCAAAAAATTCTCGAATGTAGGGATTTTGGGATTGAATCAAGAGTAGGGTTTTAGTGTAAATGTTTTGTATGCTCTGTAAAAACTTGATTTCGGCATCATGAGTAAACCGAGTGGAACGCGAGTTTAAGTGATGTTAGGTAGGGGTGTGAGTGACGTTTTGGTGGAGATTCATCACCTCCGGTGATGGAGGGTGGCCGCGCGAGGGGATTTACGGTGAGGCGTTCTTGGCTCGTGTTCAGGTAGCAGGTCATTTTCTGATCTAGAAATCTTTGAAGGGTTTTGGGTTTCGTTTTCGTATATATGTTCCTTATGCAACTTGTCGGAGTGGTCGTGCATCGCCAGGACGTTGGCGAACCACCGTGCATGTGCACGGTGGTGTACAGTGGAGCAGTTTTGGATTGGGACCATTTTGGGTGAATGCTCGAGTGAAACTCGAGTTTATCATAGGGTAGCTTCGGGTTTTTTTTTAGCTGGGTCGAAGTTTTCGAATAGAGGCGAGTATTCAGTAAGTTAAAATGTTAAGTTCTTAAAAAAAAAGAAGAAGAAGAAGAAGAAACGTTACAGCAGGAAGAAAAGAACAGGAGGGAGTGAGAGGGAGAGACGCGGGAAAAGGGAGACGATGGCTCGAGATTTACTCGAGTAAAATGGGGGTTTTCTTCGGTTCCTGGGTTCGTGGGCGAGAGAGTTAGTGACTGCAGTTTCTTCTATAACCTTAAAAAAAAAAGATTAAGAAATTTTGAGTTTTATCAGGATTTCAACATTTTTAAAATTTAATAAATGTTTGACAATTTAAGTTAAACTTTTACAAATTAAATTGTTTAGTTAATGAATAACAAACATTTAAAATTCTTAACTAATGTTTAATAAAATGATTAATTTAAGTTAATATAAATTTAATTATCATTTGAGGATTATAGTTAATAATAAGTTAGTTTCCAAATTTAAAGCAGAGTTTTGAGTATTTCATTAAGTTGAGCAGTTAATATTAATTATTATTTCAGAAAGAAATTCAGAATATTTATAGTTAGTGATTCGTTAATAAATTTTGGGATTCACGAAATCGCAATTAACCACTTAAGCTAATTAATGGAAGGTAATAGTTAATTGATTAAGTAATTTAAGTCAGAATTAATAAATGGTTAATTGGCTAATTAGCAGTTAACAAATAAGGAATTAAGTTCCACTAATTAATGATTAAGGTTATTTACTAATGTATGAGGAATATTTAATTAAGTAATTAAGACTTAATAATTGATTTGGTTAAGATTCATTAAATTGAATAATTTGAAAAGAAATAAGTAATTGATTGTTAATTAATGATTAATTAAATTAAGTAAGTAACTCTCAGGTAAATTAATTCTAAATTGAATTAATTACAAATAAGCCTTCAAAGTGATTGCTTATGATTTGTCGTGTTGAGTATGTGATTGTGATGTTTATGTAATGATATTCTGTGATGTTCTGTGATATATTATGTTATATCTAAGATGCTTGTATATGTTTTATCTGTGATAAATGCTATGTTAATTCAATTGTTAAATTTAAATTATTTAATCTGTTAAGTTAAATAGACAACTTGGCCCTTAAAATGGCGTTTGGATCCGATGAGACCGGGATCGGAAGAATCAATTTTGATTCTCCGAAAACCACATCAATCCAATTTAAACGTTAGGTCGTGAATTCTGAAATGGAGATCAAGATGGTGTTTCCAGAATGCAAGGATTATCGTCGTTGACTCTAAGGGTGATTCCAAAATGAGTGTAACGAGATAATGCCTTCGGTTTCGTTCGAACCCGGAACGAACTTGTATGGATTGAATGCTTTCAACACATCGTCGGGCGGACGATGAGCATTCTAAGTGATATGTTCTTTAAAGGTAATCGTAGCCTCAAGCCTCATCAACCGGGAATGGCTAAAACAGGGGATGTGCAGCAAGGTTAGGTGGGTCATGCCCAAGCAGGACAAGATATTTCCCCTGTCTAGATGTCCCTTTTTATATTTCGGCTTAGTGGGCGGTTGCTAGCTACAACCGCGGGGTTTATCTTGTTCGGGACTGTTCAGTAAGGAATGGTTCCGGCCTTGTGTTGCAGGGGATGAAGGGAGTAATCCTCGGTACGGTGATCTAGGCCCCGTACTGTGACGGGCGGTACCCCGGTAGCCCTGCCATTGTATGGGATCCAATTTCCAATAAGCGCCGTACGATTTGATTGTGCCCAACTATGTTGAAATGTGAGATGTAAGCATTTCAGCTATTTCTGTATTTTAATTGAAAACCCTAGACACTATTATAATATCACTGGATTTCCTATAAATGTTTTGGTTAGCGTAAGGTAAAAACTTACCCGTATTTATTTGTGGGGAGTCTTACGTGATACCTTTATTTTCAAATGTTTTCAAAGTTAAACAACTTTAAACCGTTTACTCATACCAGACCCATGTCTGACCCGGAGTTTATTTTTGTTTTCATAAACTCTCGGGTACCCAAATTTTTATGGGTAGCCAAGGGATTCAGGTTAGCTTTGACGAACTCTGGAGGAGCAATGGAGCAGGAGGCTTCAGCGTTGTAGATATATATAGTTCCGCTGTGTGGGTATCTCTAAGTTGTATTGTATTGAGTTGTACTAACTAGACATGTGTTTATAACTGTCTAGTATGTGATGTATATATGATTGTCATATGTATTGATATTGTATAACTCTGATATATGTACAAACTATGTATTATTTAAGTGATATATTATATTTTGTTCCGTTCCGCTGTGAGATTCTGATGTTGTTGTTTTTTCTTCTCTATCTTTTCTATTTTCTCATCCCTTTCTTTCTTAATGATGATACGTCTTTCTGGTAGTAGAAGGGCGGGTCGTCACAATGCTATTTCACTTAGTTTTTTCTTTTTTCATTCAGTTGCATTTAGTTTCCAAATTTGCTTTACCACTTGATTTTCCAGATATGTAATAAGACAAATTATGTCATTTCTTTCCATTTGGCTTGTAAAATTTGAAATTACCTTCATATCTATGATTGTTGTAGTATTACATATTAGTTATGATACTTGACTAACTACTACTGACACGTCCGAGCAGGTACCCAGAGTTTAGAGCCAACCGATGACACATATTCAAGATCGAGCTAAATAAAATAAATGTGGTCCGACCGTTCATTTGATGATTCTCGCTTATAACTCGATGGACAAAGTACCTAAGGAGAAATGGATGTGACTTAACCATTCAATTGTTGGACGAATTTTCACCGTCGATCCAAATCCATCCCTAGCCGAACCAGGGTATCACCAGTCCAACTCCGTCTCCATGGTATCACCGGTCCAACTCCATCTCCATGCCTAGCCGAACCACTCACAACCAAACCACCTACCTACGAGCCAAGTCTCCATCTCACCTCTAAGGCCCAAGCCAACTCACTACCGAACCATCCACTCGCCACCGGACCGTGTTCCTTCAATACCGAACCAACCAAATTCCTTCAATACCGAACCAACCAAATCCCTTCAATGCCGAACCAACTCGTCTCCCCTGTGCTACCGAACCATCCACTTCTCCAACCATCTCTGAACCAAGAGGATGCCGAACCAACATGGCCAGGCCAGATTGCTTCAGCCCAGGCCCACCAGCAGCTATATACGTCCAAGACCCCTGCCTCCAGCCTCACTCTACAAATAGAGGGGCAGGGGTACAACAATGGCAGACAAGTTTGAGGGCTCGAGCACGGAAGGAACTTTCAAACAACTTTTATATACTTGTATACAAAGCTTTGTACTTGTAATCTGAAAGAAAAAACAGAATGACATATAAAGTGGACGTAGGCACGTTTTGGCCGAACCACTACAAATCTGTGTGTCTTTTACAGTTTAGTCCCTGCTTTTCATATATTTGCGTAAATCACCTAAATCACTAGAAACAACATAAAATCAACTAATTCATATGCCCATTTTTTGTGCAAACATTTTTGGTGCTTTCATTGAGAGGACGAGCTAGAAGCTATAGCTTGTCCTACTCAACCTTCTTTCTCACAGCATCGTTCCTTTCTCCGACAACATGACTTCCAGGCAGAGGAGAGATGTTAACAAAGGAAAGAACGTCGCAACTAGCGGTATCCCAGATCCAGTGGCCTCGAATCAAGAGAATCGCCCCGTTTTAACAGCAATACCAGATGAAAATCAGGCAATTCCAACAGCCCCCGCTGCGGAACAACCAATTACTAGGGCAGATCTAGACAGGGTTGTGGTTGAAGTAACTAACAGCTTCACATCACAACAAGAAGCCCTAGTGGACCAACTCATGTCACGCCTAAGGGATGCTGAAGAATCCAACCGCAACACCGAATCATGGGGTGAGTCCCAATCTCGAGGATCTGGGAGGCAACAAAGACCTTTCTTCTTCGAAGAAGTTAACAACAGAAATAGCCATGGTAGGAGCCGAGCCCGGACTCAACCCGAATTCCGACCCGAGAAAACACTTGGAACCGAACCCGACGGGGGAGGTGCCAGGCAGGGGTCGGATGTAGCTGAGCCTGTCATGCTACCTAACCATGAAAACACCAGTAGACGGGGCCGAGCTGGAGTCCAACCCGAAGTTGGAACCGAGGAAGCGCTGAGAACAGAACCCAGCAGGGGAAGATCAAGGCAAGGGCCAACTATGGCTGACCCCAGCATGCCCCCAGAAGAGCAGAGGCAGCCTTTGGAGAATGTTAGGAGTGACATACGATACCATCCCTACAAGTCATCTGGACGGAATCAATCCTGCAGGGAAGAACCAAACTCATTTTTGTCCGCTCCAAGTTCTGATGAAAGGATGGCGCGATTGTTCAGAGAGTGCGTCCAACGGGAGCAAAGGGATCGGGGGATAGGTGCTAGGGTAACCAGCCCCTTCACCCGCAGTATCGAAACTGCCATCACCCCCCGAGAATGAAAAATGCCAACGATGGAATCTTACAAGGGAACCTCTGACCCCATCGTACACTTACAGAGGTACACCCAGCATATGCTCATGAGCGGAGCAACAGGGGGAGTGTTGTGTAAATGCTTCCCACTATTCTTGGCAGATCTAGCTACCTCCTGGTTCTGCCACCTACCCCAAGGGTCCATCAGCTCATGGGAAATGCTGAAAGAAAAGTTCATCAGTCAGTTCCGCATTCATGTGGAGCAACCCAAGGACGCTTATTCCTTATCTAATATCAAACAGAAACCCGGAGAGACATTGCAACAATATCTGACCCGATTCAACGCCGCGGCAACCGCAGTCCAAGATGCCGACGAGAAACTTATCCTAATGGCTCTCTGCAGTGGTGTACATCCAGATACTAAATTTGCTAGAAGACTAACCAAGGAAAAACCAGCTACTTTACCTGATTTCTTCCATGAAGCTGGAAAGTATATGAGAGTTGAGGACGCTGCCACTGAGAGGCAATCAGGGCAATAGGCTAAGACGACTACAGACAGGGTCCCCGCTGCAGCAAAGGATGTTCGAAGAAATGAATCTAGAGACAATGCTGGAGGCAAAAAGGGAGAAAAGCGCTTATATCGATCAGGACCAAGATTTGACTCTTACACTCCTTTGAATGAAACGATCGAAAATATCTTCCTAGCCACTCAAGACGAAGTTAGATACAAGCGCCCCCCGCACAAGAAGAAGTCAGATAGCGCACTCAAATCTGCAAAGTTCTGCCGCTTCCACGAATCCCACGGACATGACACCAATGAATGCCACCATCTACGAGACTTGATTGAAGCACACATCAGAAGGAGGAGGCTGGAGCGCTATGTAAAAGGCCAGAACAGGACTTCAACTCTTGCCAATGAGAATCCTGGACTACCCCCCCCAGAAGTAGGCGGGGGAAATTGCAACACCAGCGGCTCTAGTCGAGAGAAGATAGTGGTCCACACCATATCAGGAGGACCGCACATCGCCGACAGAAGCTGGACGGAGATGGAAAGATACGACAAGTCACTGAGGAACGCTGAAGGCTGCGTTAATTCTGCTATGGAAGAACGCCACCCGAAAAGGAAAGAGAATGACGACATCACATTCAGTAGGCGTGATCTAGAGGGAAGACAGTACCCACACATGGATCCTATGGTCATCTCTGCCTGGTTCGGACCAGCCAAAGTTTTTCGAATTTTAATAGACACTGGAAGCTCGGTGAATATCCTATTCAAGCATGCTTTCGACAAAATGAAGCTATCGATGAAGGATGTGTCTCCCTGCAACAAACCACTACATGGTTTCACTGGAGATGCAAAGATGCCCCTCGGGCAACTGGACCTTTTTGTTGAAATAGGAAGTCATCCCCGCTCCGCTGTGCGGAAACAAACATTTGTGCTAATAGAGAACCACTCGGCCTACAACACCTTTTTGGGAAGACCAGCCTTGTCTGACTTCCAAATTGTCCTAGCCCCGTGGTTCCTGAAGATGAAATTTCCAACCGATAACGGAATAGGAGAAATAGAGGGAGATCAAGACCTTGCTCGAGACTGCTATGTAACTGAACTTCGTAACAACCGCAGAAAAGATAAAGGGAAAAATGCAGAGACTACTCTCTGCATGAAAAGCTTGGAAGCATAGCAACTAAAGAAAGCCCCTCCTCTTCGATATACCAGTGATCCTTTCAATGAATTAGACCCCAGGGACAAAGAGGAGGAGGCCACCGCCGAGCCTGCAGAGGCTATGGAATTCGTATCTGTAGACAAACACGACCAAAGTAGACTGCTGAGAGTCGGGTCTCAGTTAAAAAAAGAATTAAAGAATCAACTCGTTGATTTTCTTCGCCACAACATGGATGTATTTGCATGGATACACGCTGACATGACAGGAATCTCCCCAGACGTAGCATGCCACATGTTGAACATCGATCCCATCAAGGTGCCAGTGAACCAGAAAAAGAGGAGCATGGGGGAAGAACGATCAGCAGCCCTCGAGGAAGAAGTAAAGAACTTACTTGCCAATGACTTCATACGGGAAGCCATCTACGCAGAATGGATCGCCAACCCGGTACTGGTAAAGAAAGCTAATGGGAAGTGGCGAACATGCATCGATTTCTCCAACTTAAATGACGCCTGCCCAAAGGACTGCTTCCCACTCCCCCGAATCGACCAACTCGTGGACAACACAGCCGGACATGAACTCTTATCCTTTATGGACGCATACTCAGGATATAACCAGATCCCTATGCACGCCCCCGATCAAGACCACACTAGCTTCATCACTGACCGAGGATTGTACTGCTACAGGGTAATGCCATTTGGACTTAAAAACGCCGGAGCTACTTATCGGTGCCTCGTCAACAAGATGTTTGCAGAACTGATAGGACGAACTATGGAAGTTTATGTGGATGACATGCTGGTAAAATTGAGGAAAGCCAACGACCATATAAACCACCTGGACGAGATGTTTCAAGTACTTCGCCAATATGGAATGAAGCTGAACCCTCTAAAGTGCCCCTTCGGAGTATCATCGGGAAAGTTCTTGAGATTCATCGTTCATGCCGGGGGATTGAAGCAAACCCCGAACAAGTTTGAGCTTTGCAAGATATCAAGATACCATCCACTCGAAGAGAGATGCAAAGCCTAAACGGGAAAGTGGCCGCCCTAAGTAGGTTCATCTCTAAAGCAACCGACAAATGCATCCCTTTCTTCGAAGCTCTAAAGAAAGACAAAGGAAAGTTCGAATGGACTGACGAATGCTCGACAGCCTTCCTTAACTTAATCGGACACCTCCATAGACCACCGGTACTCTCAACTCCAGATGAAGGCGAGAAACTGTACTTATACCTTGCTGTATCATCCCACGCTTTGAGCGCCGCTTTGGTGGGAGAAGACAACCGCGCACAGCGGCCCGTATACTTTGTAAGCAAGAGATTTACAGGAGCAGAAGCCAGGTACCCTAAACTTGAGAAGCTAGCATACTGTCTGCTAATCACGTCACGGAAACTGCGACACTATTTCCAGTCTCATTCCATCAGAGTTTTAACCGATCAACCGCTACGGCAAGTGCTCCATCGCCCCGACACTTCTGGGCGATTACTTAAGTGGTGCATTGAACTAAGTCAATATGATATCACTTACCATCCTCGCACCGCTATCAAGGGGCAAGCCATAGCTGATTTCATTGCCGAATTCACTACTAACGAAGGTAAGGAGCAATCTGAAATAGCAGAAGATATCAAGTGGAATCTCTTCGTAGATGGAGCGTCAAACGAACAAGGCTCGGGGGCAGGTGTTGTGATAATCACCCCCAGGGGAAGGAAGCTGCACTACGCCCTAAGGTTGGAATTCGCTGCCACCAACAATGACGCAGATATGAAGCGGTGATAGCTGGATTGAACTGGCCTTGGAGATTGGAGTCGGTTCTTTATGTCTCCATAGTGATTCTCAACTCATTGTAAATCAAATACTGGGAGACTTCCAGACTCGAGGAGAACGACTCACAGCATATCTAAAAAGGACCAAGCTGCTGCTCAATCAATTGGATCATTATCTAATCAAACACATTCCTCGAGAAGAAAACCAAGAGGCCGACGAACTAGCAAAGCAAGCTAGTATGAAGAACATCACTATCTTCGGAGCATTAACCATCTCAAAACAACCGACACCAAGTTTCGAGCAAGTGAATCTGATAGCTGCGATCGACGAAGAAACTTGGATGACTCCTATCCGGAAATATTTACAAGATGGCACACTTCCCGACAGGCATAACGAAATCAAGAAAATCTTGATGAAAGCTTCCCGCTATACATTACAAGAAGGCATCCTCTATCGGCGCGGCTTCTCTAATCCCTTATTAAGGTGTATCGCTGGAAGGGAAGCCAGGGAAGTCTTGTCCAACATCCATCAAGGAAGTTGCGGAGATCACACCGGAGGGCAGACTCTGGCAAAGAAGATACTCCGATATGGATATTATTGGCCCACTTTAAACAAAGATGTCTTGGACTTCGTCAAGAGATGCGACAGATGTCAAAAATTTGCCAAGATTCCTCGACTACCCACAAATGAGATTACTCAAATGACCAGCCCTTGGCCCTTTGCAGTATGTGGAATTGACTTGATTGGCGAACTGCCAACGGGCCGAGGCGGAGCCAAATATGCTATAGTGGCGATTGACTATTTCACCAAATGGGTGGAGGCAGAACCTCTAAATAAAATATCTTCAGCAAAAGTTATCAACTTCTTGATCAAAAATATTCTGTGCAGGTACGGAGTCCCACTCAAGATCATATCAGACAACGGACTTCAATTTGACAGCGAAGAATTCGCCGATTGGTGCCAAAAGCACGGAATTCACAAAAGTGTCTCATCTGTAGCTTATCCTCAAGCAAACGGACAAGTCGAAGCTGTCAACAAGATTCTCAAAACCTTAATCAAGAAGAAACTTGAAAAGTCGAAAGGCGCTTGGGTGGACGAACTTCCTACGGCACTTTGGGCCTATCACACATCTTACAGAACTTCAACAGGGCATACTCCTTTCTCTTTGGCATACGGATCGGAGGCCATGCTCCCAGTTGAAACTATAGTGCCCTCTCACCGTAGGATCCACTACAACCCGGAAGAGAACGAAGAACTCCTCCTCGTGTCTTTGGATCTAATTGAGGAGAGAAGAAACGATGCAGCACTCAAAGCAGCAGCTCATAAGCAAAAAGTTACAGCACAATACAACTCCAAAGTCAAGCACCGCAGCTTACAAGAAGGAGATCTTGTCCTCAAGCGGATCTTCCCGCGCCCCGGAGCGCTAGATCCAATCTGGGACGGACCCTACGTAATTCATAAAGATCTCCGCAACGGAGCCTATATTTTGTCAACAGTAGACGGAGAGGTGTTCCAGAGGGCATGGAACATCCAACACCTCCGTCGATATTTTTCTTAACTTGTACTGCCCATATGAAGTGAATTAACAAAGAGAATCAGTGGATGTAGGCATTTTCGTGCCGAACCAATTTAAAAATCTTGTTTCTTTTTAACTTGTTCCTTTATGCCTTGGCTGCTTGTTAAGCTTTATCCTTTTCTGTTGAATAAAATCATGTATAACGACATTTCCATACTAGAACTTCACGACGCGACCTCACCTAGACAAGACTCAACAGGTACTATGCGATTCTATGCACTCGCCAATGAGACACTTTTGCTCCAGCATCCCTCTGCTGCGGGTTAACTCATTGCTCGTGACTGCCCTTAAAGCCAACTGTAATGAGCCGATTATAAGCCATCAAGAAGGCCGACTATAGCCGATGGCAGCTCATTACGGCGTTCGGCTCGCCGGCAACTGTGAACCTACGTTAAGCCCCAACATAAGGTGTGGCCAGCCAGGGGTAGTTCACGGTTGACGATCGACACCCACGCTAGCCGGCCACAGTAAATCGAATAATACCCACGATTACGGGCCATAATGGCTCGGGTAGTTACTGTGCGCGATCTCGGCTCCGATATGTCTTAAGTGCGGCTGTGGTAAAAAAGATATACTCCCCGCGGAGGCGTAAGATGGGTGACAAATGTCTCCAAGACCCATAGCTAGGGAAAGTGACTACAAAACCCGTTTGCCACGAACTTAAGCATATCGATGGCCTTCCGTGATTGGAAGTTTTACTTTTACTATATTTCCATTCCATTTAAATATTTTTCTTGTATCCTGCATAACGGTCCCCAAAATACAGGACACTAAATAGGAGGCATTCGCTCACGGGAATCTGAGCCTGCAAGCTGGGTGACAAGGCACTCAACCGCCTCCATGGTTAATTACACAAGATGTCCAAAGCTGCCCCCTGTAACCAGAACATGAAGGGCGGTACTCTTTTCTCTTGTACATAATCATGTAGCTATGACTTATTCGTAACATTGCAAAACATGAGATTATATTTCAAGCAAAAACTTAACATCGAACACAATTAAATCACAGGCATATGCATAACTATTTTTTTTATACAGCACTTCAAAATAATAACAGCATTCAAAATATAATAGAATCAGCTTACGTTATAAGATTACATAGAGACGTTCAATAGCATAATTACAACTTGAGAGTACATTAATGTTTTGAACTAGCATGTACAGGAATGTCAAGCAGGTTAAATGAAATAACCAACTGCACCAGTGCTCCACCCTCGTCCTACCAGCTCTTCGAATCTACTTAACTGCAGGATCGGAGCTCCCAGCATGATGACTAGAGGCCCCACCTGTCCAATTCAGGAAAATAGTCCATTAAACCAACAACGAACGATCAAGTTATGAAAAGCTAAAAAGGGAAAACTCACCAACACCCGCTTCTTGGTCCTCATCCCCCAACTGCATACCGGCTTCCTCCGCAGCAAGTAGCCGCATCCCCTCCTTCACCGCTACCTTCTCCTCCTTTAAGAACTGTGCGGTAACCACGTCCATCCTGAAGGCCGCTCCACCTTCCTTATCTGCACCAGACTTGGCCTCCTCCAAAGCTCGGAGATATATCCTAGCCATGATCCGGGGATAGTCATCCATCCAGGATAGATTACCCTGCTTCCAAGTACGGAAGTACATATCCTGCAACATCTCATCCATCATCCCCTCATTCTCCTCAAACTCCCTCACCCGGGCCTCGGAGGACAGCAACTTAGCGATGGAAACATACCTCTCCGATCGATATCTCAAGCAGTCAGCCTGGAGAGACCTCCTCATTTCTTCCATCTCTTCCTTTAGCCTGGCCTGAGCAAGCTCTGCGGCCTCAAGCCTCCCAGATAACTCTCTACCTGCACGAGATCCGCCCTCCGGACCTCGTCCACCGTAGCAATGGCTATGTCAATCCGCTCCTTGCAGGCAGCATCCATCTTTCGTAATTCTGCCCTACTAGCCTCTTCCATAGTCTCCTTCAACCGCCTGGAGGCTGCCTCGTGCTGAGAAATCTGAATGGTCTGATCAGCGAGCTGCTTGGCTTGATCAGAAACTATTAACCGTAGTCGGATGTTGGCACTCCCAATCTCCTCTCCAGCCTTGACCAGTCGGGCATGATGATCCATCAACTTCCTGGTCTCCTCCACAACTCGGTCAATATTAGCCTTGGCTTCATCCCCCATGGTAACTATCCGAGTAGTAAGCAAATCAAGGTCTAGGGACTTCGCCTCATCAAGCACTCGTACCATGGGGTTTAGGGGAAGAAGGCGCTCACCATGGCCTCATCAAATGAAATATCCTGAGAACTCGGGTCCAGATCAGGGTGACCGACAAATGGGTTGCGTGCCAAACCAGGGCGATCTATCGGGGTGACGGTTGGATTTTCCGACAGATGTGGGGAAGGCAGAAACCCAGTATCTTCCTCAGTAATATCGTGAATAGGCTGGACTGGGGGCTGAGGACCAGGTGGAGAACCAAGCAAAGAACGTCTCCTCTTCCTCTTCTGAATGTCTTCTTCGATAACTCCGAGAAGGGGGCGATAGCCAACTACGTCTCCAGGACGGTTAGTAGGAGGCTTAGGCTTGGCAGAGGCTCTGAGTAACTTGTATTGTTCAAGGCGGTGTCGAACGTCTGAAGTCTTGGCCACCTCGCCTGCCCCTGGAATAAAGAAAAAGTGTTACAAACATACAATGATCCATAATTCAAGAAATATGTTAAGTTAAAAAGAGTGAGAAGGCACATCTATTATACAAACCCTGCGGAGGAGTAGGATACTGCAATAAGTCCTGAATCTCATTTCAGGATGGAAGTGAACCATAAAATATTCCTAAGTCCCTATCGTAAATGGAGTCTGCCGAAGTCAAAAGTTCACCTTGAATCGCTGGAGTCGCCTTAGCTGAAGTACTCTTAGAGAATGGATCGGCGCCAGCCCCATCCTTGTCAACCTCCTTTGCCTTCTCAACCAAAGCCGATCCTCCCTCCGACTCCCCAAAAGCTTGACGGAAAGCATCATCCGTCCACTCATGAATCTCTCCCGCTTGCCCGGAGGTTAAGGCACCAACGCCACTACCGCTCTGTCCATCGCCTCCTTCACCCTCACCTCTATCTTCCTCCACATCTTCCTCTACCGGAGCAATTGGGCAAGTGCTAGGAGAGGGACCATCAAACTTCTTAAGCTTCTTACCTCCGACAACGGGAGGCTTTGTAAAAGGTTCCCTCTTGCCACTTTTCACCGTGGCCCCTTCCTTGGCTTTGGCAGCCTTCTCCTCAGCCGTATCTCTCTGCTTAACCACGGAATGGTGTGGCAGGATCAAGTTGTGCTCCAGGAGAGTAGCGTTCCTGATCAGGTAAGAAGCTGACCGATCCCGTCCCGGAATAGCCCTTATTTCCACAGCCATCCGAACCGAGGAATCATTCTCCACGACTGCAAAGCCACCTGTCGCTAGCAAGAAATAAAAGCATATAAGAAGGAGCATTGCAGCCGAGACAAAGAAACTACAAATGGAGTTCAACTTACAGCCAGAAGTGAAAAGGCGGAAGGAAACGGAATCATCCTTGATAAAAAACCATTCTTTCTTAAACATATTGAGCTTCGAATACAGGTCTAGGACCGGTTTAAAGGGAACGGCTGCTTCCAAGCTAATGTACGGAGACCCCTTCTTATAACCTCTTAAGTTATATAAATATCGAATATCCCGGTTAGAAGGGGGACGCCCGTACTTTCTCCGAAAGATAACGAATAAGCACACCAAGATAGCGTAGGAGTTGGGCTGGAGCTGGAAAGGGGCCACCTTCAGATAGGTGATGAAGCTGATTATCCAGGCATTGATAGGAGGAATGGCCTCACACATACAGTGGTATCTGCTGTAAGCGAAATATCCTTCAGGAGGGTCATATGGCATAACTCCTTCTCCCGGCAACAGCATGCGCGCCCTGTCAATCCCGAAGGAACGAGAGATGACATCAAGCTGCTCCTCCCCGAGGGAGCTAGGAAAACAGTCGGGCGGAGAATTCAAGAGCTCCTAGGGGGCATACCCATCTACTAGCGATCTCGGAGCAGGCCCAGGACGTTCGGCCCAAACTGAGGGCACTGTGGAGGACTCTTCTCTGTCCTTGGACTTCCTTTTATCTGATCGAGTTTCTACTTTTTGAGACATTTATCTGCAACACCAAAAACACAGAAAAGCACATTATTAGAACAAGGAGGCGCAGAGATACAAACAAGCAAGGTTCATTCGGCATTCTCAGTATAAGGTTCATTCGGCATTTCCAATACCAGGGTTCATTCGGCATTCTCAGTATAAGGTTCATTCGGCATTCTCGGTACAAGGTTCATTCGGTATTAAAATCTTTTAGTTCATTCGATAAAACGAAGTAAATCGAAGAAGCCATTCGGCAGTCACCTGATTCGGCAGAGTGATTGATTCGGTAGAAAGTTCTGATCCGGATAGCTCGTTCGGTAGGGAATAACAGAAACCCTAGGCCCATACTTATAGGGGAAGGTTGGATAACCGGACCAGCCGGTTCGACTCTCAGGCCGAATATGGTCGTTAAATCAAAACAAAGCACGACATATGTTAAACATATGCCCTACTTTGGGGGGCAAGTGTTGGACGATTTTTCACCACCGATCCAAATCCATCCCTAGCCGAACCAGAGTATCACCGGTCCAACTCCGTCTCCATGGTATCACCGGTCCAACTCCATCTCCATGCCTAGCCGAACCACTCACAACCAAACCACCTACCTCCGAGCCAAGTCTCCATCTCACCTCTAAGGCCCGAGCCAACTCACTACCGAACCATCCACTCGCCACCGGACCATGTCCCTTCAATACCGAACTAACCAAATTCCTTCAATACCGAACCAACCAAATCCCTTCAATGCCGAACCAACTCGTCTCCCCTGTGCTACCGAACCATCCACTTCTCCAACCATCTACGAACCAAGAGGATGCGGAACCAACATGGACAGGCCAGATTGCTTCAGCCCAGGCCCACCAGCAGCTATATACGTCCAAGACCCCTGCCTCCAGCCTCACTCTACAAATAGAGGGGCAGGGGTACAACAATGGCAGACAAGTTTGAGAGCTCGAGCACGGAAGGAACTTTCAAACAACTTTCATATACCTGTATACAAAGCTTTGTACTTGTAATCTGAAAGAAAAAAGAGAATAACATATAAAGTGGACGTAGGCACGTTCTGGCCGAACTACTATAAATCTGTGTGTCTTTTACAGTTTAGTCCCTGCTTTTCATATATTTGCGTAAATCACCCAAATCACTAGAAACAACATAAAATCAACTAATTCATATGACTTGGAGGTGTTTGCCCATTTTTTGTGCAAACATCAATAATCAAATTAATCCCAACAAGCGATGGGATAAACATGAATAAAAAACGATCATGACACTACCGATCGCTTTCTAAGTCAAATTCATCAATCAAACAAAATACGGTTCGACTATTTTCCAAAATAAATCTAAGTCTCCAAAGCATTAACCAGAGTATAAACATAAATTAGGTGCGATCCGACCATCTGCCAACGAATTCTAATCACCAGAGTGCGGATATGAGTATAAAAAATAGATGAGTGATTTGACCACTCACTATTCCATTAACTCAACTACTTAAGTAAATTCACATAAAAGTTCAAAAAAAGTAAAAGAACTTTATTTACGTAAGCTAGGAAAGTCAAGTATAAGTATTCATAGCAAATGAATTAAAAAATAAGGGCCGATCCCATACAAATTCGGCCAACAAAACCCAAAAGGCTTGGGAGCATGATTGCACGCAAAGAATCATTTCCTCCTTGGCTCCCTCTTCTTCCCCTTGGAATCAAGGGAGATCTCAATCAAACTTTCCCCACTCCTCTTCTCTCTCTCTTCCCGCTTCCTTGACCTTTCACCGGAGTTGTCTGGGTTGACTTAATAGGTGCATCTTGAGTAGATTCTAGCCGAGGAGTGGAAGCATCCATAGTTTCTTCAGGAAAAATGATGAGGATGGAGGGAACGATCTCTATTTTCTCCTACTTGACTTTCATCTCAAGATCAATGTCTTCCCCGAGTTTCTATACCATCTCTTGCATAAAGGGGCCTGACAAGGGTTGGGAAGCTCCAATAATCACAACGTCATCGTCAAAAGAAATCTCTGGATGTAGATCGCTTTCTTCCCTCAACAAAGTGTCCACCAAGTGCTCGACGATCACAAAAGCTTCTTCTTTCTGGGACATCTTGGGTTGTTGTCGAAGCCATGACAGTAACAGACTCTGACGTAGGCATCTAAGGTTCTGGTTGAGATTCTTAAGGTAGAGGTGGAACTACAGTTGGAAGATCTAAAGCCGAGGGAACTAAAGGGATTACATATATCGACTGGGGTCACTTTAGTTGAAGGACATGCGAGTTTAATGAAATACCTTCTCCAAATTGGTCCTCAACGTAAGCTGGAGTGCCACTGAAATCTCCTTCCATAATTGAGCAGGGCCTGCTAGATTTAGCAACATGCAGCTTTTACGTATTGTAACTAGGCTCGATAAAGGAATCTAGTGGTGTTGGGAATAGCTTGGGTCACCGGATTCTGGTCATCTGCGGCATTGTGTGACATAGATCTGAAACCTTCACCAGCTTCATGTTGAGAGGTTATGGCGAGATCTTTTTGGAGTGTAAGCTTTGTTTCATGTAGAACCTTGGGTTCGTCACCTATAGAATTTTGCCTTTCAGCCTCATTAGATCAATTTTTTCGGTGCGAGGAGCTTTTTTATCCTCATGAAGAAGATGCTTCCAAGCATGTAGAAGATGTAAGGATAGGCACCTCAAAGCCACTCCATTTTTCTATACTTCATGATGTTGGCGTTTTAATGAATAAGCTGTGGATCTAGTTCTTCCATAACCTCCTCTCTGGCTTTTTCTTTCATGACCTCTGCTTCTCGTTTAATGAGGGCATCAATGTCTTTGGCTTTTTCAACAACCGTGACTCTTTCAAGCCTGATGGTAACCAATTCATCATGGGCATCCTGACCGATTTTCACTGCTTCCTCTTTATCTCTGAATTCGCGCTCAAACTTAGTTTTGTATTCAACCGCGCTCCTTTGGACCATATCCCTTTCTAACATCAATTTATGGTTTCGATGATAAAGGACTTCAACCTCGGATAAGTACCTAGCTTTCTCATCCTCAAGTGTCTTAATGGTTTTTTCTGATTTTTTCTCAGCTTCTGTCTATGAGCTCCTTGAAGATTCTAACTCATTGGTAAGAGTTCTGATGTTCCGCTTGTCTTAGGCCTCTTGCCGTTTTAATTTCTCAATCTCTACTGCTCTATCCCTAGATATTTAGAAATCCTCTCCACCACTCTCATCCACTCATTATACTGCTTGTGGATTTCATTCACACAATACATGGTCATTTGTTGGACTTTTTCAAGAAATTTCTTAAAATTAGGTACAGAGAAAAATCATTGTGACATATATTTGGAAAATCTAACTTAAGTTAGGTCATACGAGTGGCGGCATTGACTTGTTGAGCTTCAGTGACAGCTTGGGTGTCAGCGCTTTCTTTGCTTGGCCTTTGTTGATGAAAACTATTCTCACTATGATGCTGATGATCGCTAGGTCGCTGAGGATGAGATGGAACAACGGAATATGAAGAAACTAAAGTGGGATGGGGACCACAAAAGGTGTCGATAGGAGAAACGTCATCGCGGCAATCTTGTTTCCTTTCAGAACCTTTGGGGGGGGGGGGGGAGATCTAGACTTGGATCGATGTTTATCATGGTAAGACCTATCTCTCTCATCTCTATCTAGTAATCCCGATTACAACTGGAGTGACAACTAGGGTCGTATTCAAGACCACTACCTTGGCGGTATGGACCTGAGCGAGAACCAGAAGTCTGACGTGATATTTCTTATAAAGACTAAAACTTATGCTTCTTCCTCACTATTGTTTCTACAAAACAAAGAATGAATTAGCTCTAAGTATTGAAGGACACAAGATAAGTGCAATGCAATAATATGAAGTGCATGCACATGTGCTTGTCCTTGTGTCCCATTGATGAAGCAGCTATTAAAGCTTTAGTTGCAGGAGTAGCCTCTCCACTAGTGGTAGAAAGAATTCTAGCTCCAGCTCTGGAAGGAGATTCTGATCCGTTGACACTCATGTTAGTTAAATGAAAGGCATCAACGTCATCTATCGGAAGATCAGATATTGCCTCAAATATTTCATCTAAATGCTCTTAAGGTTAAGAAGCGGACTGATCCGGAATAACCTAAGGGGTGATGCATAGCTTGGCTTGTTTGAAGAGGCGACTCTTAGGGAACCTACAAATGAGTTTCTTCCTTTTTCCATCTAATTTTTTTGAGAGCGAATGGTTGTGAGGTTGGCAAGGATCTGACTACAACCCCAAAACTAGAACCCATCATCGCCATCGAGGTCATCATCCTTATCCCATACTGCATCTTTATCAGTAACTTCCTACGCGCTCTCAATTAAGTGCACTATACGATCATCTTGATGGCCTTCATCATCATTCGCATCCCACTGCTCATTCACTGTAACTCCAACAGCGACTGGTAGCCCTATGATACGACCCTCTTCCATCAGACAATAGGTAATGAGGCGTTCATCAGTAACGTGATTCTCAATGTCTCTATCTTCTGCTGGAACCCTTTTTAGCACCAAGATCGCATTTGTGTATTGTTTTTATCAGGTCATAGATAAGAAACAGCACAACAAGAGCCCCTCTAAAACCTATTCAACCAAGGTCCAAAATAAATTACAAAAAAAAAAAAAAAAAACTATAAATTAAAAAAACAACGTCCTCGGCATCTCGCCAGTCCAATATCAGCACATGCAGCTGCAAAGAATAACTAAACAAAAAAATGTGAAATATAACCACCAATACATATGCATAGGATAAATATATGTATGTATGTATGTATGTATGCATACATACACACACATATATATATATATAACTTATAAATAAGCAACATGATATATATCAAAAGTTTTTTAAAATAAACCAACATTGACCCACCGCCGAAAATAAACTTACCTAATACTAAAACAAAAGCCCACATTCAACTGTCAATTTAGATTAAACCAGGAAAACTGCCATTACATAAAGTTTTCTAGCCTTAGCCCACCAGCAAGAAATGCTGTTTTAGAATAGAAAACATGGCCTAGAACATTAAAAACATTATACCACGGTCCACTATCAACTAACATTGAAAGCATATATATAGAGCAAAGCCCAAAATGGCATAACCAAATGATTGTTTTGCCGAAACTCATCTACAACTAAAACAAATATGCATATTCATCTAACAGTTAAAAATTAAAGCAAGAAACAAACAATTGAGACTGATCACATGCTATGTAAATAAAATCATGACAGAAAACCATATATACAATTCGTACTAAGCACACTATCCACATGAATAATAAATCAATCCATCCCTGTACACAACCAGTATATAATATATACTATATACAATAAATTCAATTGCAGATGTAAGGTATAACTAAAATCAAAGTTAATACAAAATTATGTTGATAGTATTAGTAATATAACAGTTCCTTTGGGATCTAGGCCTTGAATAGCTGAAAGAAAGGACCACTATCCACTGACACTGAAGTATATATACAAAATTCATCTAAAACTGAAACAAAAATGCATATTAATCTATCAGTTAAAAACTAAAACAAGAAACAGATAGTTGAGATTGAATCGCCTGTTATGTATATAAAGATATGTTGACAGAATTACCACATATATAACTCAAACTAAACTTACTATCCTCAAGAATAATTAAGCAAATCTTGTACACAGCCAGTATATAATATATACAACTAATTCAACTGCATTTGCAAGGCAATAGCTAAGATCAAAGCTAATGCAAAATAATGTTGAAGGTAGTAGTAATATAAAAGTTCCTTTAAGGTGCCGAAAACAATAGCAAATAACCAAAGTAACTAACAAAAGCAAATACAGTTCTAAATAGCTTAAAATTATGAAAAAATTATAACATAAACCAGATCTTTAACAGACATTTACCTAGGCCATGAACAGCTGAAAGAAAGGAGAGATGGAAGTACCTGTTTTAAAATGTCAAAGGACAAGATTGGCTTACAGAACACATATGAACTTATCAAATGATCCTATATTTCATTTTCAGAATGTAGGAGATCAAGTTAGCAAATAATAAATCAACAATAATGCAACTATCTGCTTAATCCATGAGGATCAGCTGAAAACCTATAAAATTCGCACTGTAACAAAATAAAAAGTTAGAATATGAATTATATTTAAAATATATTAAGAAACAAAAAACTGTTAATTGCTTTCTTAATATGATAAAGCTAATACAACTTAACAGTAGAGCATAACACAAAAAACAGAAATAATAGCAGTTATTAGTTATTGTTTATAAAGTAACATAACAGTTATTTGTTATCTAGTATCTATTTATTTCTATCAATAATAACTATTTTATTAACTGTTTTCAATAATTGTTATGGAAAGAAAAAAGATAAGAAAATTAACTGTTACATGAAGTTAACAATATAAATATCTAATTAAAAATAAAGTAAACATATTTTAACATAGTAAAAAAATAAAGATAATAAAGTGATTTTAATAACCAATTAAAATAGAGAAAGCAAGTTAGACTACCTGTGTCTTGAAGAATAAAATAGTAAAAACAAAACTATTGAAAATAATATTATAACCATAGTAAATAAATAGAGATATTCAAACTATTAAATTTGTTTGAGAAACCTAATCATAAAAAACTAAATAGTATAAAAGTTAACTAAAATTCAGTAAAAACAATATCTTTTAAATTTATTACTGCAAATACATAATATATTAGAAAGCTATAGGTTAAAAAGCTAGGTCTATAATACAAAATAAAAGAAAGGTATTCTATTGTTTGATAAAAATAAAAACAGGTAAAATAATTTAACAATAGGATATATTGCTGGAAGATATAAGAAAATTTACCAATACTACTATCAATATATAAATATTATAACAAATACACTATAAAAGAAGAAATATATAACAAGTTGTATAAATTTAGTATTCTAATAGAGGAACATTGGTAAATAAATTCTTAGATAGATTATCAAAATAATCTACAATCAGACTAATCAAGCTATTATTGTTAGGAAAATATAGATTTCCTAAAAGAATCTATGTGAAATTTGGTTTTTCTACGGAAATTCTAAAAATTTATATTTTTAATTAATATATAACTAGGATTTGAAATCCAATTCAAAGTAAAGATGGAAATAGCACATATTATATGATCTAAAATAAATTAGACTTATTACATATACGTTGATTTCTATCAAACCAAATATACCAACAAATAATAGTGAAAATAGAGTCTAGTAAAAATCTATTTAAACTCGTGTAATGAAATCTAATATTATTCCAGTATATCTCGCTAGTAATATAAGAAAATTTTACATTAAAGTTAAAAAGACTTAAAGTTTTTACAAGAATATATTTGGTTTTATTACAACTAAAATATAAATGCATAATATCCTCCTTTTCATTATTACAAAAATAACAATTATTATCATTAAAAATATTTTTCTTTTTTAATAATTCAATGGAATTTAATTTTTTATGTATAATTAACCATATATGTACTTTAGCCTTAGAAGGAGCATTGACTTTCTAAATGTATTTAAAAATATTCAATTTAATTCCACAAAAGTTAATCAATTTATAAAATGAATTAGATGTGTATTCTTTACTACTAACCCAACACCAATTAATGATATCTTTATCACTATCAATATTATAGTCTTATAATTTAATACATAATATTACAAATTGAACAAAAGAATAGTTAATGTGCGATTAAAATTAAATTCCTAAGGAAAATTTACTCGGGTCTATAAATATCAGAAATTAGAACGAATTTAAAATTGCAAATTTCATATAATTCTTCAAATTCCACTTTAAGAAGAATATTCGATAACCGACAATCATGCCAAAACGAGGTATTATTGCTTGAATGTACAATAATATTAATTCTTAGTTTATATATGTTAAAATTCAACACTACTGATTTCCAAAAATGAGATATATTATTATAGTTACTGATACACAAATTAGCCAAATTAAAAGTACCACCATAACATTGATTTGAGACCAATTCTTTCCATAAAGAACTTCATTATTTTCTCTGAATTTCCAAAACCATTTTCCTAAAAGCGAAATATTTAAATTATACAAATTTATAATCCCCAGATCTCTTTCATTTTTAGATTTACCGGCAATTTCCCAATTTACAAGACATTTAATACTACTATTGGAATTATCACCACTCCATAAAAAATCTCTTCTCAATTTATGAATATTATCTATTACCCAATTAGGAAAATAATAAAATGGCATCCAGTAAATAAGTAATGCAGATAACACCGAATTAATAAGAACAATTTTACCCGCTCTCAATAAGAATTTACTATTCCAATTAGAGAGTCTGTGTTTAACTTTATCAATAATAGTATTCCAATCATCATGTTTAAGTTTTTGTGGTTTAATTAAGAAACCTAAATATTCAATAGAAAATTTCATTGTATTACAATCTAAAGTAAGTGCAATATGGTTTTCTAAATTGTCTATATCTTTTACTACTAAAACAACACTTTTGTCGAAATTTATCTATAAAACCAAAAGAAGTTTAAAACTATATAAAATAAATTTAAGTGCAATAATATGTTTAGGTAGATGAGACGTGAAAGTCATGGTATCATTGCGAATTGTAATATGGAAAGACCATGGTTAACAATCTCGTTACCAATACAACCTAATATTTTATTTTTAGTAGGTAATTTAACGATTCTAGAAAAAACATCAACAACCAAATTAGAAAATAATGGTGAAAGAGGATCCCCTTGTCTGAGACCACGTCTAGACTGAATTTTATTCCATAATATTCCATTAGCTGTAATACTAGAATTACCCATAGATAATAAATACATAATCCAATTAATCCACCTAGTACTAAAAACCCTAACTGTTAATACCTCTTTAAGGATACCAATCAACCAAATAAAAGGTTTTGGCAAATCCAATTTTAAAAGTGAACAAGTGATATTATTTTTACAACAGTAATTAATATATTCTTGAATTATCGCTATATCATCCGTAATATTCCTACCCTTTATAAAAGCAGTTTGAGAACTATCAATTACTGCGTTTATTGTAGTACTTAATCAATTAGCTAAAAATTTAGAGATAATTTTAAAAGAACAATTTAATAGAGAAATAGGACGAAAGTCTTTCAGTTGATTAGCACCTAATTTTTTGTGAAGAAGGATTACGTTTGCGTAATTGACTCTTCCAATTTGCAAGGAACCTACATAAAATTCATTAAACATTCTACTAATATCATCTTTTAGAATATTCCAAAAAATTTGTAAAGCAAAATAGGAAATTCGTCTGTTCTAGAAGCCTTTTCTTTCGACATATCTTTAATAGCTCTTATAATTTCTTCTTCATTAAAAGGATCGTCTAAACCAGTTAAGTCGATTTTAGAATCTTAATTGTAAAGCAAATCCAAATTAGCTCTAATCCTACGCCTATTAGTTGTACCAAAGATATTTCTATAATAATTAGTAAATTCCTTATTAATTTCTACTTGGTCAAAAATCTCAACATCATTGAAAAAAAGGAATTAATGGAATTACATCGTTTTCTACTATTAGCTATTTTATGAAAAAATTTAGTATTTAAGTCTCCTTTATCCATCAATGAATTCTAGACCTTTGCTTCCACATAATTTTTTCTTGAACAATAATTTTATTTAGTTCTTCTTTAGATTAATAAGAACATTTTTTTCATAAATATTTAAAGTTCTCATTTCTTCAATTTTATTTAATTTAAGAACATCGTTCATTAGTTTTTCTATTTTAATTCTAATATTACCAAAAACATCTTTTTTCCATTTTTTGAGAAAAAAATCTTAAAACCTAGACTTTAGCAATATTGTTTGGAAATATAAGTTATAATTATTTATAGAAAACCATTTATTGGCCACCAAGTCTTTAAAATTATTCTTCCATAACCACATCTTTTCAAATCTAAAATTTTAAAGAACAGTATCAAACAATTGGACAATGGTTCAGAAAAATATATGGAAGCCCAACAACTTTGCAAGAAGGAAATTTGTCCTCAATTTCATCACTAATAAAGAATCTGCCTAGTAATGCCATGGAAGGAATTTCTCTATTATTCGACCAAGTAAACTTCCTATTGCTCAATTTTATTTTAGTAAGATTACAATCAGTAATAAAGCTGTCAAATTCTTCCATAGCCTCCAAATCCCCTTCCCTATGGGATCTCTTACCTAATAATCTAGTAACATTGAAGTCACCACCTATAATCCAAGGATCCGGAGGCATTGTCCTAAATCTAAGCATTCCGTCCAAAATACACTATGATTTATTCTAGAATTAGGCCTATAAACATTAGAAATATTAAGAATAAAATCATCATTAGTATCAATAAAGATTGAGTGAATCGAATGTTCTTTAAAAATAGATTGTAAAACTCTAGCACAGTTGTCCTTCCAATGTGACGTCTCACCTCTATACTCACTCTAGCCAAGGACATCACGGGATAATGACGTCGACTAGCACGAAGAATAAGGCTGTTGAGGAGCGACCATCTGTGTAATTGCTTTGTGCGAGTACTGATATGCCAGATAAAATATCGCTTTCCTTTCAAAAGGAAATCCGACATACCAATACAAACTCAAAGCTACTACATAGTGGCTATGTGGTCTTCGAAAACAAATATAGAATAAGCATAACACAAAATTAGTCATAGATATTCATATTACTAAGATGGAAACAGATGTAAATACAACATATAAAAGTGTACATTAAAGTAGTGGTCTTATAAGATCCACTACATCATAAAAGAATAGGTACAAGAGCTAGAGAAAAGATTATGTATACATCAAGGAGTATCTATCCCTAATGTATAAAAGCATAAACTACTAATCTAAGTAATTAGCCAAAAGTCAGATGACGGATCCTGATAAGAAGTCAAGTAGAAGCACTTGAAATACCTTGGTCTGACTTGAGTATTATTTAAGAATAAAATAATAAATGGATCAGTCTAGCTATATATATCATATAAAACGAGATAGGATAAGAGATATGACAAAAACATATGATAAAAATAATGCCATACTATGACAAGTATACATTAGATAACAACAAAAATCATACAATATCTCAAATTTTCTCAAACACTAAAAAGAATAACATATTCTTTATTTTATTCACCAAACCACAAATATTGACAAAAAATATCTATGCCAATTGCAAAAATTGGTGAAACAGAAATTCTAGAAATCATCAATTAGAAATTCAGGAATCACAAAGGAGGAGACCTATCAAAACATGAGCATGAAAACTCACCAATACGTGTATCACAAACCTGACACTATCCTATGTCGCTGACCATAGAGTCGGTGCAACGACGTAGTACAATGGTATGCCCGATGAACCAGAAACTCAAATAATTCGGAACATCGACGTAGTACAATAACAGTATACCTAACGAGCCTAATACGCCGAAATAACGATGTAGTACAACGGTATGCCCGATGCACCGAACTCTATAAAAGAACATTGGTCACTAGTCCATGAAAATGAGTCGAAACTCCAAAGAACCCATAGGTTGTTAGCCTATAAAATAAATGCGACGAAGCTTAATAAAACGAGGTACAGTCCCCCATGTGGACACAGAGACATCGCATATCGTTAGTCTAAACCACAAAATGATCATCATAGATCAATAAAAAAATATGAATTACACTAAGTTAGTAAATAATTGAGTTTAGCTTCATGTCCCATAACCACTGGCTTAACTTAAATATTTAACAAATTGTAGATTTTCACTCAAAAATTGTCACAAGAGTTTAGTCGAATAAGTCCAAGAATTAACTGAAAAAGTAAATGCAAGCGTTTTATACCACTTGTTTTGCTAAGTCATTTAATTAGATTTCTCATACGAATGTGGTAAAGGTTTGTATATACTAGTAGATTGGAAAACGGTTTTAAAAACGAGCTTTGTATTAAAAATAACATTGAAATCATTATTATGAAAGAGTTTGAATATTTACTACTGGCATAGAAACCATTGTATTTAAAGTGGAAAATCACAGAAATGATTGTAAAAATAATCAATCACAAAAATCACATTTGATGACGTGAATCAAAACCATAGAAATCGATATCCAATCCATAAAATGGATATTCTCAAAAATCCAGATAGAAGTCATCAAAGTCGATAATAAATGACGACGACCAATCGGATCAACCAAAAATCGATGTAAATAGAAAGCCACGTAGAAATAGGCAATTTCCTTGAATAACAATGTCAGATGTCTGGTGGTTTCCCCAAACGTCTGAGCTGAAGGTTTGGAATTTTCTTCCAGATCGCCTAGATGTTTGGGAAAGAACCTTAGACCTCTGAGCTGAAGATATGGAATTTTTATTCCGTAGCTCCAAACGTCTGATCATACTACCAGATGTCTGAGCTAAAGCTTAAGGCAATATTTTGCATGGGCCATTGATGGCCAAATCATATCAAAAGCGATCGAACGAGCGACGATGGCTAGGGATTTATGCCGAGCAACAAACCAGCCCTATAGACTCATCAATACACTTCGAACAACACGTCCAAACATTCATATAAGGACTTTCATAGATTTTGACTTCGAAATACCAAAAATGGAGAATTCACCAAACTAATTCAATTCAAAAGAAAATGGACATGAATAATGTTAGGAATTCAGTCCTATCAACTATCAAAGGTATAGACATAGACGTGAGTTCAAGAACTCACCTTTAAGCCCAAAATAACAAGTGAGGAGCTTTAAAATAAAGGAAAGATCAACCACTCTTCACTTCAGCTCAAGAAGCTTCAATCTAAGCTCATAAGCAAATATTTTCTAAGTTAGGGTTTAGGAATTTCTGAAAATTGAAGGGAAATTGAGATGGAGAAGATGAAGAGGATGCTTACCTAAGCTTCTCTTTGATTTTGGAGCTTGAATCTTGAATTTCCTAGTAATCTAGGTTTAAGAATTTTAATTTCCTCTTCTTTCCTCAATTTTCTTTAGCTTGAGAGTGTTAGGAAAATAGAATGAATGAATGAAGAGGAGTTAGTGTATTTGGTTGGGTTAGAGCTAAAACCCAAACCCAAAGCCCAATAGAAAAATAGCAAAATTCTACTCAACTCCAAACATATCGATATTTATGCATAAAAAGGTCACAAACACCATTTTGGACTCAATGGAAGTGGTCTCGAGGCCTAATTCGTCTATTTGCAAAAGGTAGCATTTTGGACTCTAATTCGACTAACAACGCTATATTTAAATAAAACATTTAAATATACAATCGTTAAATATGCGGGTTGTTACAGACTCCCTTCCTTAAAGAAATTGTGCCCTCGCAATACCTAAGAAGAAAATAAAGAGTAACAACCATAAAAGCATAGCAACGTAAAAGAAAAATTTGAAGTGAGAAGTTCACTTTAAAGAGACGAGAGAGTAAGTCCGAATGTGTTCGCTCGATGAATTCTCTAGATGCTCAAGAACAATCCTTAGGATTTGAGGACGGACCATTGAACTTTCAAAAGCGTAACATCTTTATTTCGAAGGTGTTTAACCTCCGTAGCAATGATATAAATAGGATGTTGCTCATAATCCAAATTATGCGAAACTTTAATTTCTTCAATAACAACAGGCTCAAGAATAGAGTCAGAATCTCTAAGGCATTTCCGTAGTTGAGAGACGTGGAAAACATCATGAATAGTAGAAAATTAAGCTGGTAGTAAAAGGTGATAAGCCATGAAACCAATGCGTTCGATGATGGAAAATGGGCCAATATATTGAGGTGTAATTTTCCCTATCAACTGAAATGCACAACACCCTACATAGGTGAAACACGAATGAACACCAAATCTCCCACAGGAAATTCCAAATTCCTTCTTCGATTATCGGCATAGGATTTTTGTCTACTTTGAGCTTCTTTCATCCTATGACGAATAAGGTTAATCTTTTCTGTGGAATCACAAATAAAATCTGGATCTAAAACTAACTTCTCACTAGCCTTAAGCCAACAAGAAAGAGATCGGCATGGCCTTCCGTAGAGTGCCTCGAAAGGTGCCATACCAATACTAAATTCGAAGCTATTATTATAAGAAAACTCAACAAGAGAAATATGATCTTCCCAACTTCCACCAAAATCAAGAACACATGCATGAAGAAGGTCTTCAAGAGTTTGATTCACACGCTCGGTTTGTCCGTTGGACCGAGGATGATAAGCGGTGCTAAAATTAAGCTTTATTCCCAAAGCTTTTTAAAGACTCTTCCAAAATCCACTAGTAAATAATGGATCATGATTGCAAACAATAGAAGTAAGAACTACATGCAATTTAACAATTTCTCTAACATAGAGTTTGGCCGAAAGTGGTACGGTCCGATTAGACCGAACAGGAATAAAATGGATGGATTTTGCTAGTCTATCTACAATCACCCATAAACTTTCATGACCCAAACGAGATCGAGGAAGACAGTCAAAAAGTCCATAGAGACTTGATCCCACTTCCAAACGGGAATGTCTTAAGCTTGCAATAACCCACCGAGCCTTTGATGCCCGGCCTTTATGAGTTGGCAAGTCATGCAGCGCTTAATAAAGTTAGCAATATTGGAATTAATTCCATCCAAATAATAAAATTTGCTTCATATCTATGTACGTTTACTACTACTGGGATGAATGGTAAATTTAGAACGATGAGAATCTTCTAAAATATCTTTACGAAGATCACTAATATTTGACACAATAAGTCTACCAAATTTTCGAATGCCTCCACGAGCATCAATTTCAAAGTTTTAAACCATCAATATTACTATCCCCACAACTTTGGCTAAGATGAGCCAATTTGGGATCATTGTTTTGAGCTTCAAGAATGCGGTCTAAAAGAGAAGGATAAGCCTCAAGGCTACATAAAACAAGTGATGAACATGAATCAAATTCATGATCTCGAATCTCACAAGTAGACAAAGTCTCGAGATCATTCCATTCGGATATCATCATTGAAATAACCGCTATTGCTTACAACTAAGGGCATCGGCAATACGATTTTCCTTTCCGAAAGTATAAAGAATATCAAGATCATAAGATGTAAGGAAATCGAGCCAAAGATTTATGGTCGGTGTAGAGAACAAATTTCTCTCCTAAAAGATAATGACGCCAAATTCTAAGGGCGAAAACAATGGTCGCAAGCTCTAAATCATGAGTGGCTTATCTAGTATCGGTATGCTTTAATTGTCTAGAAGCATAAGAGATAACATGTTCCCTTTTCGTGAGAACGACCCCAAACCAACACGACTAGCATCAGTATAAACAATAAAGTCTTGTTTCCCTTCGAAAATCACAAGAATAGGAGCATCGAAAAGGAGTTCTTTTAATTTCTGAAAAGCAGCTTCTCATTTTTCTGACCAAATGTACTTAACTCCCTTTTTTGTTAAAATAGTAAGAGGCACCGAAATTTTAGAAAAGTCTTTTATGAACCGACGGTAATAGCCCGCCAATCCAAGAAAGCTATGCATTTCCATCACACTCTTCGGTTTCTTCCAATTTTGAATCGCTTCGATCTTTGAAGGATCCATGGAAATTCCGGATTCAGAAATAATATGTCCTAAAAATTTCATACAAGATTCCCAAAAGTGGCACTTGGAATTTTTTTATTTCAATTGCTTGCTCCTAAAAGTTTCCAATACAATTCGAAGATGTTTTTCATGCTCTTCCTCGGTTTTAGAATAAACAAGAATATCATATATAAAGATAAGAACAAATCGATCGAGGAATTCTTTGAAAAGTCAATTCATAAGGTCAACAAAATACGCTGGAGCATTCGTTAAACCAAATGGCATAACAAGACATTCATAAGATCCATAACGAGTACGAAACGACATTAAAGGAATGCTATCCTCTGCAATACGAAGCTGACGAAAATTGGTTGCTAAGTCTAACTGTGAAAAGACTCTAGCACCGCTAAGTTGATCAAATAGATCATCAATCCGAGGTAAAGGATATTTATTCTTGATGGTGAGATCATTAAGCTTGTGGTAATCAATGCAAAGCCTAAGTATACCGTCGAATTTTTTCACAAAAATAGTTGAAGCTCTCTATGGAGAGGAACTAGAATGAAAAAATTGCTTCGCTTTCAATTCGGATAATTGTTTTCGCATATCCTCATTTTTCTTATTAGACATACGATAAGGAGAACGAGTTAGAGGTAGAGCTCCAAGGATTAGATTAATTCTGAACTCGATTGCTCGCTTAGGGGGTAATCATAATACGGGCTCAAATATGTCGGGAAATTCACGAACAACTTGAATGAGGGAAATGATATATTCCTAATCATCATTATCGTCATTATGTGGATTTAGGGAATATAAGGATGCTACAAGTTAGAATCTGAATCACTAAGAACAATAGAAATCGGCTCAACAGATTGAGGATGTCGAAGAGATATAGTCCTCTTAGGATATAGGATGTGGGCTTTATAACGGTTAAGCCAATCCTTTTCCAAAATCATTCCGAATCCTAAGTAATGCATAACATGCAAGTCGGTTTGGAAAGCATAATCAAATAAGATAATCTCGACATTATTACAAAATAAACTGAGTGTTGCAGATCCACCAATCAGATTCGCAATTCTCAGTGAAGTCATCAAGCACATAATACTTAAAGAAAAGGTATCAACAAGTTCTTTTGATATAAAAGAGCAAGATGCACCCTATCAGAAAGAACTCGAATAGGATGATCATGAATCACAATAATGCCATCATGGATAGAAGGAGAATTACCTTAACCAAGAGAAGTGTTACTTGGGACATGAACAACATTTAGCTTTCCCTCTTTCTTTCCTTGAAGTTTGGGACATGAAGACAAAAGATGACCAGAACCTTTACAATAACGACAGAAATGGGATTTTAGACATCTATTAGCATAATTGTCCTTAGAACCACAATTGTAGCATTGTCCATGACTAGGGGAAGGAGTCTTTGCTACCGAAGTTGCTTGCTTCCCTTTCTTATTGAGGTTAGGGCCTTTGAACTTAATAGGCATCTTCTTGTTGTTGTTGAAGTTCGGTTTGGCACCCACAACTTCAACATCACTTTCTTTATCGGCCTTTTTAAGTCGAAGAGCAATATCAACAAGCTAATTGAAAGAAACTTCTAATTTTAGAAGTAAAGGCTTTTTGAGGTCTTATTCAGCCCATAGAAAAATCTTTGATTTTCTTCAATGGGGTATTAATATACTCGACCCTATATTTAGAGAGATATTCAAAAGATGCGACATAATCTGTCACAGAAGATTCACCTTGAATAAGTTCAATAAAGCGCCGAGCCAAAGTAACCTTTTTAGCTTTCGGCACAAACCTCAACTCAAACCTTTCCCAGAATTGCTCTCAAGTAAGATCCACATCGAAAATTTTCAAAATCAAAAGCTCATACCAATCTAATGCTCTCTCTTGGAGCATACTAGAAGCCACTTGGACTCGATGTAGATCTACAAGATTCATGCGAGAAAAGATGCGATCGCATGTTCGAAGCCAAGCTTGGACTTCTATAATGCTTTCAAACCCTTGAATGGCCTTTCACCCAAATTTGTATAATCACTGCACAAGTGTGCAAACCCAGATTTAAGATGAGTAGGCTCAGAAATAGCTCCGGAAGCTTCAGCATTCTTTATAAGATCCGAAAGCTATTGGGAAGACATGAGTACTCCATCCTGAGGAGTAGCACTGGATTGATCCGCGCTGGGACGGCCAGGTCTAACCATTTCTCTTCTTTAAGAAAGAAAGAAAGAAGAGGAAAAATGTTATTCTTAAAATGAATATCAAACAAACTTGATTAGGCATCCTAAAAGAAAATAGGATAGAATGGGTCCTAAGACTTAGATAAATCCTAAGGCATGATTTCTAAGAAAGACTTAGGACGATGGTCCTTGCTATAATATTCTACATTGTTTCGAAGTTTGGCTTTGATACCTAGCTGTGATGTCCACCTCTATACTTACGCTAGCCAAGAATACTAGGGGATAACGCCGTCGACTAACACGCAGAATAAGGCTGTTGAGGAGCGACCATCTGTGTAATTGCTTTGTGCGAGTACCAATATGCCAGATAAACTATCGCTTTCCTTTCAAGAGGAAATCTGACATACCAATACAAACTCAATGCTATTACACAGTGGCTATATGGTCTTCGAAAACAAATATAAAATAAGCATAACACAAAATCAGTCATAGATATTTATATCACTAAGGCGGAAACAGATATGAATACAACACATAATAGTGTACATCAAAGTAATGGTCATATAAGATCCACTACATTACAAAAGAATAGGTGCAAGAGCTAGACAAAAGATTATGTATACATCAAGGAGTCTCTATCCTGAATGTATAAAAGCAAAAACTACTAAGCTAAGTAGTTAGCCAAAAGTCAGATCACGGACCCTGATACGATGTCAAGCAGAAGTACCTGAAATACTTTGGTCTGACCCGAGTATTATGTAAGAAGAAAAATAATAAACGGATCAGTCTAGCTATAAATATCATATAAAATGAGATAGGATAAGAGTTATGACAAAAACATATGATAACAATAATGCAGTGCTGTGACAAGTATACATCAGATAACAACAAAAATCATACAATATCTCAAATTTTCTCAAACATAAAAAAAGAAGTCATATTCGTTATTTTATTCACCAAACCACAAATATTGACAAAACATATCTATGTCAATCGTAAAAATTGGTGAAACACAAATTCTAGAAATCATCAAATAGAAATTCAGGAATCACAAAGAGGGAGGCCTATTAAAAACTAGAGCATGAAAACTCACTAATACATGTATCACAAACGGGACACTATCCCATGGTCGCTAACCATACAACGACGTAGTACAACGGTACGCCCGGTGAACCAGAGACTCGAATAATTCAAAACATCGACGTAGTACAATAACGGTACGCCCAATGAACCTAATAGGCCAAAACAATGACGTAGTATAACGATATGCTCGATGAACCGAACTCTATAAAAGAACATAGGTCGCTAGCCCATAAAAATGAGTCGAAACTCCAAAGAACCCATAGATCGTTAGCCTATAAAGAAATGAGGCGAAGCTCAATAAAATGAGGTACAGTCCCCACGTGGACACAGAGACATCGCATATCGCTAGTCTAAACCATAAAATGATCATCATAGATCAATAAAAAGTGTGAATTATACTAAGCTAGTAAATAAATGATTTAGTTTCATGTCCCATAACCACGGGCTTAACTTAAATATTTACGAACAAATTGTAGATTTCCACTCAAAAATTGTCACAAGAGTTCAGTCGAACAAGTCCAAAAATTAACCGACAAATTAAACACAAGCATTTCAGACCACTTGTTTTGCTAAGTCGTTTAATTAAATTTCTCATACGAATGAGGTAAAGGTTTGTATATACTAATAGATTGGAAAACAGTTTTAAAAACAAGCTTTTTATTAAAAATAACGTTGAAATCATTTTTGTGAAAGAGTTTGAATATTTACTACTAGTATAGAAACCTTTGTATTTTAAAGTGACAAATCAAAGAAATGATTGTAAAAACAATCAATCGCCAAAAATTCATATTCGATGACGTGAATCAAAACCATAAAAATTGATATCCAATCCATCAAATGGATATTCCCAAAAATCCAGAAAGAAGTCATCAAAGTCGATAATAAATGAGGATGACCAATCGAGTCAATCAAAAATCGATATAAATGGAAAGCCACATAGAAATGGCAATTTCCCTGAATTTAACAGTGTCAGACATCTGGTGGTTTCTCCATACGTTTGAGCTGAAGGTCTGGAATTTTCTTCTAGATCGCTCATACGTCTGCGAAAGAATTTCAGACCTCTGAGCAGAAGGTTTAGAATTTTTATTCCATAGCTCCAGACGTCTGATCATACTACCGGATGTCTGAGCTGAAGCTTAGGCAATATTTTACCTAGGCCATTGATGGTCAAATCATATCGAAAGCGATCGAATGAGCGACATGGCTAGGGATTTATGCCGAGCGACAACCCAGCCCTATAAACTCATCAATACACTCCGAACAACATGTATAAACATCCATATAAGGATTTTCATAGATTTTGACTTCAAAATACCAAAAATTGGAAAATTCACTAAACCAATTCAATTCAAAAGAAAATGGAATGAATAGATGTTAGGAATTCATACCTAACAACTATCAAAGGTATCAACATAGATGTGATTCAAGAACTCACCTTTAAACCCAAAACAACAAGTGAGGAGCTTTAAAACAAAGGAAAGATCAACCGCTCTTCACTTCAACTCAAGAAACTCCAATCTAAGCTCAAAAGCAAATATTTCTTAAGTTTGGGTTTAGGAATTTCTGAAAATTGAAGGGAGATTGAGATGGAGAAGATGAAGAGGATGCTTATCTAAGCTTCTCTTTGATTTTGGAGCTTGAATCTTGAATTTCGTAGTAATCTAGGGTTTAGGAATTTTAATTTCCTCATCTTTCCCCCATTTTCCTTTAGCTTGAGAGTGTTAGGAAAATAGAATGAATGAATGAAGAGGGGGTGGAGTTAGGCTATTTTGTTGGGTTAGTGGGCTGAAACCCAACCCAAAGCCCAATAGAAAAATAGCAAAATTCTACTCAACTCCAAACATATTGATGTTTATACTCAAAAAGGTCGCAAATGCCATTTTGGACTCAATGAAAGTGGTTTTGAGTCCTAAATCGGCTGTTTGTAAAAAGTAGCATTTAGGACTCTAATCCGACCAACGATGCTATATTAAATAAAACATTTAAAAATACAATTATAAATTTTGCAAATTGTTACATCCAACCTGTCATAAGACCTCCTGCACTACCCAATGATCAAAAAAATGTCCTAGACTTTTGAAAATACGATAATCGAGACTCTCTACTTTTGTTTCTCAGAGTAAAACAATATCAATATTATTATCCAAGAAACTGATTGAACTTTTCTACACTGCTCTAAATCATTCAATCCTCTTATATTCCAACTTATCAATTTCATTTATTTAATGATCTAACCCGTTCTAATTCTTTATTTTTAATATATTCAATATCTATTTGACTATCATCTAAAATTAAACCTGAATTCTTCGCTAAAAAATGCATTTCATTAGTAGACAAATTATTTAAAGCACAAGCAAAAAATGTACTACACAAAAGAGTGCTCATACCTGAGCTATAACTATCAGAAGCTCTACGAACTACTCTACCGAGAAGCGCACTTCTTCTAATTGTTTTAGTATTTGAATTGTTTTTTGAACAGGACCTTTTCTTCTTATGTCTGATTTTTGAACAGCATGAATTCAAGACAGCTACATCCTCAACAGGCTTTAGAATGATGGTGCTATCTTTATTGCTTGAACCAGATGACAAATATATTCCAGCTCTAGAAATAATATCATCCATCCAGGTTTTCAAATCATTAACAAGATGATTTGATTACTAGTCACTCCCTCTAAATTCCTGTTCTTCTTGTCAACTTCAACAGATAGGACTCCATCCAAACAGTTGAAATCAATTTCATCCAGCGTTCTACCATTTGTGTAATCTGTGTATACTAGGTCTTTAATGTTTCTATTATCACTATAACTCTTTCCCTTGTTAAAATATACATCATCACCCTAATCGACTTTTTCAGAACATCACCATACAGATTATCGGCATTAATCACGTCACCATTAGCCATTTCTTCAACTGATTCCATAATAGTATCATTAATAATATTATCAACAACTACCACCTTAATCCTATAACCCCTTAATCCTTCTTCCTATTATCACTACACATGTTCAAAAAGAATTCATAAGCATAAAAAAGTGGAGCTTAAGTCGGCCATAGCTTTATGGGGAAAATCAATTAAAAGCTAAGGAATTAAGCAAGATCATATCTCAAGTTTCATATCAAAATCAAGGTAAATAATAATCAAAACTATCTCATTTTTATTTTAAGGAGCATTTGATTTTAGGTTTTAAGTTAAAAACCTTTATGATGTTTTGATGATAATATACTTGAATTTCATGAGATGTTTAATTCAAACAAATATGTTTAATAAATATTTATTTCGATACTAAGAAAAAAAATCATATTTATTGGGTTTCGAATGCCATGAGGATTTAATATATTAGTAACACAGTATGTTGGAGATGGTTTTAATTCTTATAATTATCCAAGCCATGGATAATTTATTATGAATTTTTGAAGGAAGAAATAAATATTGGGTTTAAAATTCGTTTCGACTATTATAAGAAGGATTTTGGATCTGAAATTTATAAATGTTAAAAAACATATTAAAAGTTAATTTTTATGATTTTTAGGCACCTTTCCTAAGTAATTTTCTGTGGAAATTAATTTAAATTGAGGACTTAAATGTCTTAATTGTTTTGTTAAAGGGAATATCTTCTTTGTTAATTATTTTAATTAATTTTTGGAAGAAGTCAGCAGTCTTTTAAGGAAATTTTTTAGTAAAGTTTATGGCAACTAATTATATTTTTACAAATTTGAAAGTTAGTTGAAAAGCATTTACTTAAAAAGGCAATAAAACAGTTTTGCATAGAATTACTATCTCACCATTTCCTGTAGCTACCTTTTTACCCCATACCTCCACCCCCAACCAAGTCGAAACCAACATGGTTACAATGCTTCAATACATGGTGGATTGGAGAAAGGCGAAAGATATAGAGTCGAAATCATGCGTTCGAAGGGGTTGAGGCCAATTTTAAATAGCTTTCGAAGGTCTTTGGTTTGCTTTCAAAAGGTACATTGCTTGCCTTACTTTTATTGGATGCTTTCGAAACTGGTCTTTATCACAGCTTTCGAAGGGGTTGCCACCTTTTTATATAAAGGATAGCTTAGAACCAAGTTGCCTTATATTATGCTTTAAAAAGAAGCTTTCAAAAGGGTAGTTTAGAACCAAGTTGAGACCTTGCTTCCATCTTCATAGCTTTCAAATGGGTTGAAGTTTCAATGAGTTCGAAAGGCATGTTTTGTTTTTATAACAAGCCACTTCCTAATGCTTTTGAAAGGGGTCCAGTAACCACTTATACTTAAGGTGTCGAAGGCAATGACTTTGAAAGGGGTTTCGAAGCTATCCTTTCTATTGTTTTACTTAAAAGATTACCTCTTTTAAAAGGATGGTTCCAAAGCTATTGGTTTTCCCCAAACTCTTTTATTTGAAGGTTAATGGTTTCTTTCGCTTATCATCACTTTGAGTCAAAAGATATATTTAAGATTACACCCAGTGGTTTTGAAGAGGTACTATCAAATGGTTTCGAAGTCTATAAGTTGAAAAGACATGCTTCAATACTTTCGAAAGGAATATTAGATGGGTTCGAAAGGAAGATTTTGATGTCGAAAGAGATATTTAAGTGTTTCAAAAGGCATGAGTTTGAGTGTTTTGAAAGAAGATTTGAAAGCTTTCAAAGGATACATTAATGGTTTCGAAAGTAAAGGTCTAAGGTTTCGAAAGCCTTAGTTTTGAAAACAAAGAAACCGATCTCTTTTTTAGAAGAAAATCCATGGCAATATAAAGAGCTTTAAAATCACTTTTAACTTTGGATTTTTTGAAGAAGATTGCCTTGATAAAATAATAGGTCAAAGGGATTAGCTATATTTCATGTGAAAATGATTTTAAGGATATTAAACCATAAATATTGGTATTGTTGTGTTATTGTATATGCTTCTTCTATTAAATATATTCGCTACATAACAGATCCATAACTGTATTATAGGGAGAAATAGGTAGAATAACTAGCTAGGTTGACCCAATAGTGAACATAAATTGAGATAACTTCTGCATGAGTAGAGTTTCATCTTAGATGTTAAGTAGACCAGAACATAGGATGCCCGAAGACTAATCAAAAAAGTTGTCAGATTAGACAATTTCATAGTAAATTCATGAAAACTATGTTTGGGAAGAGTTATTGGCCGGGGCCAATAGGTTCGTAGTGGTCCCATGAAAACTATATTCGGATAGAGTTATTGACAGAAGTAAATAAATTTTTAGTTAACCCACGAAAACTATGATATGAAAGAAGTTATCGGAGGTACTAATATGTATATGGGGAACCTATGAAATAATGAAATTATTAGCAGAGGCCAATAGGTTTTTAGTGATCCCATGAAAACTATGAGACCGGATAATAGTCCATAAGCTTTAAACAGGTTATTAGTTCGCCCATGAAAACTAATAGGTTAATAGTGACCTTAGAAACTATAACCGAGACAGATCGTCAAATAAATAGGGATGGGAAATCTAGAATAATTTACTTGTTTTCATATCATCATAATATTTTAAACTGCTATGTGTTAACCATTGTGGATGTAAGTGCGCAGTATCTATAAATTTTTGAGTAAGATACCAGTAAGGGGAAACCCATTCCCTAAGCAGTGTGGTCTCATTATATATCTAAATGGTTCGAGAGTGTAGGTTATTATTCATACCAGACTCTATGTTTGACTTGAAGTTTATGTTCTCCCCTTAAACTCTCGGGTGCTTAACTAATTTTGAGTAGTTTGAAAGTTGAGGTTTTCAGGTACTTCTTTAGACGAATAATCTTTCAAAGACATGCAGGATGCAAGATAGCTAATAGGAGTTCTTTTCTTTTTTTCATCTCGCTGTGTTTTGATTTAAAGGCAAAGTTATGTAGTTGCCTCTGTTTAGACTTTGATCATCCATAGGGGCATCTTCATATGTAGCTCTTGGCGTATGTTGTAATAATTATGATTTCTCTAAACATGGTTCTCAAATGTGGGATATAATGAATCTAAAATATGAGTTGGAATGGAATGATAAATTTGTTTAATGATTTTAATTTTTTTCCATATCCATGTGTCTATTATGTCAATGCATCTAACAGTACTGTATTTGGCCACCGAGGATTAATAACTATGGATGACTGCATCATCCGTAGCCTTTAATTTGAGCCTTTAAGTGGGGGATGTTACAAGTCGGTATCAGAGCATGGTTTTTGAAAACTTAAGTGAAATTTACGCCTAAAATATTTTTCAAAACATAATCCAATGAATTTGAAAATAGGATTGGGGTTTGGGTTAACGCTATAATAACTTACTTGTATTTGATGTATATATATATAAGTATGTATATCCCTCTCTTTTAGACCATTCTTCTGCATCTTACTAAGGCTCGTTTGCAGATTTATGAAAATGGAAGATATATGGTAAATGGAAGAGGAAATCTCGGTGAAGGAAGCACCACAACAAATGGAAATGCTCAGCCCAATAGGAGAAACCAGGATTGATAGGTAAATGCTAGTCAAAATGAAGATACCAATGTAGATGCTGAAAATCAGCCAGTAGATATAGGGATGATGTATCAGTTCTTTGTCAATCAGATGCATGATGGAGCAGCCACCGAGTAGTTGGGAATGTTAGAGGAGCTTATCCTGCGGCTCCAATTGGGAACAACTATATTCTAAGTTGAGCAGAGATTATACTAGTCGTGGTGGGAAGCCGTTTTTGGGAAAGGAGGATGCTATAGAAGTTGAGAAAAGGTTGTTGTACTGTGAAAGGATCTTCCTTAACTTTGGATTGAATGATGAGAAAAAGAGGAGACTAGCCTTTAGGAAGTTGCATGGAGAAGTGCTTCATTGGTGGAATAGTGTTACTACCAAAGTTCCTGAGGAAGAATTGATTTGGGCATAATTTTGAAGGAGATTTGAGCAGAGGTATTTTTCTAAACCTGCTAAGTCGGCATTCTCGAGAAAGTTCATGGATTTAGTGCAAGGTGAAATGTTGGTGACTGAGTATGCTATTAAGTTTAATGAGCTGTTTAGATATGGGTATGTTACCATTGACACTGTCATCAAGAGGAATGAGAAGATTATTTAAGGATTGAGGCCCAAGATTGCTAGGGTGACACTACCACATCTTTGTGATCCTTGTAATGTTGTTGAAGAGATGGCAATCAATCATGAGGAAATGCTTGCTACCTTTGAGAAGGAGAAGTAGGTTAAAACCCAGGGTTCTCGGGGTAAGAAGAGGAAGTTCTTTAAGAAGAAGGGAACCTGGAAGTGAGAAGCTGCCAAGAACGCAAAGGCTGATTTAATTTGTTTTAAGTATGATAAGAAAGGTCATTATACTCAAGAATGTCAGACAGGCAAGGGGAGGAAGGAGAAAGAAAAAAAGGGCGTGAAGTGCTTTAACTACGACCAGATAGGGCATTATAAGAATCAGCGTCCAGAACCAGTCAAGGCGGATAGGGAAAAGTCTTTGCTGTTGGACCATCATCTGCCAGGCGAACTACTGCTAAAAAAGAAGACCGTGATGGAAGGTATGCTTTTGATTCAGAGTATACCAGTCATGGTACTATTTGACACCGGTGCATTGCATTCATTATATCTCGGTGTTTGGTTGATAGGTTATGTTTAGGACCGATATACCTTATTACTTCCTTGTGATATGCGAATCCGATAGGAGGGTATACAACTCTGGGGATGAAATGTGACCTGTTAGAACTTGATTTGTTAAGTCATAAGCTTGCATGCAGTCTGTATGTTTTTGATTTTGTAGATATCAGAATCATTTTGAGTATGGATTAGTTGGGTAATATACTGCTAGGATATTTTCCAAGATAGAGAAATATCCACAAGACACCTAGATAGTCATAACCGAATTATATTCTCAGTGGGGAATTTTGGCTAGAGTGCTTATGCTCTGTTGAGTGCTATGGAAATAAAAGAAGAGTTAAGTTATGTTCGATTAGTAAGAGAATTTGTAGATGTTTTTGAGCCAGTCATAGGACTACCATCGAAACGAGCCGTTGAGTTTCAGGTAGATCTTGTGCTAGAAGCAGAACTTGTAAGTAGACACCTAGCAGGATAGCACCAACCGAGATGAAGAAATTAAAGGTGAAGCCAGTGGATCTAAAAGAGAGAAATTTTATTATGCTAAGCAGTTTGCCTTGGGGATCATCCATAATGTTTGTAAAGAAACCGGATGGGTCATTAAGGATGTTTATCGACTATCGTAAGTTGAACAAGAGGACGATTCAAAATAAATATCCTTTTCCAAGAATCAATGATCTATTCGATCAATTGTGTAGAGCCTGAGTATTTTCCCAATTGGACTTAGCAATAGGGTTCCATCAGTTAAGAGTGGTAGAGAACATATTCTATTGACAGCTTTTCGGACTATGTGGTTCGTATGAGTGATTAGTAATGCCATTCGCGTTAATGAACGCACCAGCTTTCTTCGTGGATTTGATGAACCGAGTTTTTTCGAGAATACTTGGATATGTTCATATTGGTGTCTATAGATGACATTTATTGTACTCTAAGGATGAAAGAGAGTATGAAGATCATCTTAGAGTAGTTCTACAGACATTGAGGCAGCATCGGCTGAAAGCGAAGTTTTTCAAATGTCATTTTGGAAGAAGAGGTTAAGTTCATTATGTGGTTTCAGAGAAGGGCTTGTCAAACGATTCGCATAAGATCAAAGCTGTTAAAAACTGGAAGAGACATGAGATGATGATTGAGATTAGAAGTTTTCTTCGACTTGCTGGCTATTACCGAAGATTCATTAAGGATTTCTTACGGACAACAGTGCTTTTGACTAAGCTAACTAAGAAGGACGTGAAGTTTATTTAGTCTGACAAATGTTAGGAAGCATTCCTTAAGTTAAAACATTTATCAACTAACTCGCCTATATTAGCGGTTCCAAATGGAAACCAAGGGTTGGTGGTACATACCGATGCATGTGGGACTGTATTAGGAGCTGTGTTGATGCAGAAGGATAATGTTGTTGCATATGCTTCACAATAGCTTAAAGCACATAAAGTAAGATATTTTACTCATGATTTGAAGTTGGCAGCGGTGATCTTTGCGCTGAAGATATAGAGACATTATCTCTTAGGGGAGAGATTTGAGCTATACACAGATCATAAGTCCTTATAATATTTATTCTCTCAGGAGTTGAATATGAGACAACAAAGCTGGTTAGAGTTTTCAACAGATTATGAATTTGGTATAGAAAATAGACATGGGAAATGAAACAAGGTAGTGGATGCTCTTAGTAGATAACATCAAAATATGATTTTAGCTATGTTGGTGGAATGGAAAGATTTAGAAGCTTTGACTACTTATAGTGTGTAGTTAAGACTGACTGCTAGTTTTAGTCAAAGCATCATCATGTTGTCATGTTTGGAAGTTCGACCAATGTTGATCGAAAGGATTGCCTAAGCAAAACCAGGATCCATTATTAGCTGAGAAGATTAGAAGGTTTGAGGTTGGTTTGGAGATTGATGGTTTAAAGGATTTTAGTCTTGATCAGAAGGGATGGTTGAGAAAGAAAGGACAGTTATGTATTCCGAATATTGAGGACTTAAGAAAAGAAGCTATTGGGGAATTTCATCGATCAAAATTTACGATTCATCTTGGAAGATCCAAGATTTACCATGTTATGAAGGGGAGCTTCTACAGTGAAAGTATGAAGAAGGATGTTGGCTTGTGGGTTTGGCAGTGTGCAAACTGTTAACAAGTGAAGGTTGAACATTAGAAGCCGAGTTGGTTGCTTTAACCTTTGGAGTTACCAGTTTGGAAATGACATTAGATATTCATGGATTGTATAGATGGCTTGCCAAGGTAGAATACAAGAAATGAAAGTATATAGGTAATAGTGGACCGGTTGACCAAAAATGCCCATTTCATTCCAGTTAAGTCAATCAGGACGGCATCTGTTTTAGCTAAATTGTTCATGAAGAACATAGTTAGACCGCATAAAATTCCTAGTAGTAAAGTCAGTATAGAGATGCTTTGTTTACTAATGAATTCTGAAATATTCTACAGGATATATTAGGTACCAAGCTTAAGATGAGTACTACAGACGGAGAGAGTCAATAAGGTACTCGAGGATTTGTTAAGATCTTCTGCATTGGACTTTGGTGGATCGTAGGAAGATCGCCTACACTTATTAGGATTTTCCTATAATAATAGCAATTAGATTAGTATAGGAATGACACCTTTTAAAGCTTCGTATCAAAAGCAATGCAAATCATCAGCATGTTGGTTGGAGGCTGGAGGTAGATTGGTCTTAGGTGCAGATCATATTAGAGCGACGACTAAGAAGATTGAATTGATCCGAGAAAGGATTGAGTGAGCTTAGTCCAGACAGACGAGTTACGTAGATAAGAGGCGTAAAGATCTATAATTCTCAGTTGGAGATAGGATTTTCATCAAAGTATCACCGATGAAGGGTGTGGTACGATTCGAAAAGTTAGGGAAACTGGCATCGAGATGTGTTGGTCCGTTCCTAATTATAGAAAGGATCGGAAAGCTCGCATACAGAGTAGAGTTGCCGAGCAGTATGGCAGGGGTCCATAATGTGCTTCATGTGTTTTATCTTTGCAAGTATGTGCATGGTTCAGAGACTACTATTCCTCCAACAGGGTTGGAAGATTTCATAGTAGAGTCGAATTTGACTTTTGTTAGACAACTAGTTTGGGTTGTGCCGAGAGATGAGAAGAGGCTGAAAACAAAATAGTCAAGTTGGTGAAAGTTAAGTGGAGCGACAATGAGAATGACCGTACTGAGGAAACAAAAGACACGATTAGACACACTTATCCTGATCTCCTGTGAGGGTACGTTCTATATTTGTTTTACATAGACTGTGGCTAGTTACGTAGGCTAATATGGTAGTTAGGAGTTGTTACATATGATTGTTATGTTTAGTATTTAGTCCTTGCTGAATTTCGAGGACGAAATTCTTTAAGAAAGGGATTCTGTAACACCCCTAATTATAAATAATTATTCAGGAGATTTAATTATATTAATTAAATAGAATAATGTAAAGACAATAGAGATAAAGAGAATTGAGATTTCAAAATTTAAATAGAGGCCGTGTTTAATTAAATAAAAAAATGAGTTTTTGGAAACAGTTTTGTAAGCTAAGTAATAAGAGAATAAGGCAAGAGCATTATGGGGAATAGCCGCCACCATAACCACAATCCCTAAACCCTTGTTCCTATTATTATTACACATGCTAAAAAAAATCAAAAGCATATGAAAAGGGGAGCTCAAGTCGGCCATAACTTTAGGGAGGAAAACCAATTAAAAGTTAAGGAATTAAGCAAGATCGTATCTCAAGTTCCATATCCAAACAAAGGTTAATACTTATCAAAACCATCTCATTTTTGTTTTGAAGAGCATTTGATTTCAAATTTTAAGTTTAAATTTTTTATGATGATGATATGCTTGAATTTCATGAGATATTTGATTCAAATAGATATGTTTGATAAATGTTTATTTCGGTATTAAGGAAAAAATCATATTTAATAGGTTTCAAATGCCATGAGGATTTAGTATGTCAAGTAACACAGTATGTTGGAGACGAGTTTTAATTTTCATAATTATCCAGGCCATGGATATGAAATTTTGAAGGAAGAAATAAATAATTTGGTTTAAAATTCATTTCGACTATTAGATGATGAAGGATTTTGGGTCTTAATTTATATACGTTAGATAACATACTGCAGATGAATTTTTATGATTTTTCCTAAGTAATTTTCTATAGAAATAAATTTAATTTAATTGGAGGACTTAAATGTCTTAATTGTTTAGCTAAAGGGAAGGGTTTCTTTGTTAATTATTTTAATTATTTTTGAAAGAAGTTGGCAGTGATTTAGGAAATGATTTCTAGTAAAGTTTATGGAAACCAATTATATTTTTACATAGGCAAGCTAGTTGAAAAGAATTTACTTAGAAAGGCAATAAAACAATTTTGCATATAATTACTGTCTCACAACTTCTAGTAGCTAACTTTCGACCCCATATCTCCGCCCTTAACCAATTCGAAACCAGTACACTTGGTATTAATACTTCGATATATAGTGGATTGAAAAAAGACAGAAGGTATATGGTTGAAACCATGCTTTCGAAGGGTTCGAGGCCTATTTTAAATAGCTTTCGAAGGTCATTGGTTCGCTTTCAAAAGAGACACCGCTTGCCTTGCTTTTAATGGTTGCTTTCGAAAGGGGTCTTTAATATATCTTTTGAAGGGGTTGCCACCTTTTTATGTAAGGGTAGCTTTCAAATATGTTACCCTATATTTTGTTTTAAAGAGAAGCTTTTGAAAGGGTAGTTTTGAACCATGTAAAAACCTTGCTTCCTTCTTCATACCTTTCGAATAGGCTAATGTTTCAATGACTTTGAAAGGTAGGTATTGTTTATATAATAAGCCACTTTCCAATGCTTTTGAAAGAGTTCTAGTAGCCACTTATATTTAAGGTGTCGAAGGCAATGGCTTCGAAAGGGGTTTCGAAGCTATTTTTTCAATTTTTTTACTTAAAAGATTACAACTTTCGAAAGGATTGTTCCGAAGCCATAAGTTTTCCACAGACTCTTTTTTTAAGGTTAATAGTTTCGAAAGGGTTACTTTCGCTTATGTTCACTTTGACCCAAAAGATATATTTAAAATTAAGCCCAATGGTTTCAAAAAAAGTACTTTCAAATGGTTCCAAAGCCATGCTTCTATGAGTTGAAAAGATGTGCTTTAATATTTTTAAAAGGAATATTTAGATGATTTCGAAAGGAAGATTTTGATGCCGAAAGTGATATTTTAAGTGTTCCAAAAGACATGAGTTTGAGTGTTTTGAAAAGAAGATTTGAAAGCTTTCAAATGATATATTAATGGTTTCGAAAGTAAAGGTCTAAGGTTTTGAAAGCCTTAGTTTTCAAAACAAAAACCCGATCTCATTTTTAAAAGAAAACCCATGGCAATATAAAAGTGCTTTAAATTCGCTTTTAACTTTGGGATTTTTGAAGAAGCTTTCCTTGATAAAATAATAGGTTAAATGGATTAACCATGTTAAATATGAAAATGATTTCAAAGATACTAAACCATAAATGTTGGTATTGCTGTGTTATTTTATATGCTTCTTCTATAAATATATTCACTATATAATGGACCCATAACTGTATTTTAGGGAGAAAGGGGCAGAATAACCAACTAGATTGACCCAATAGTGAATATAAATTGAGTTAACTCCTATATGAGTAGAGTTGCATCCAGAAGGTCAAGTAGACTAGAACATAGGATGCCCCAAGACTCATCAAAGAAGTTGTTGGATTATCATAGTAAACCCATGCAAACTATGTCTGGAAAGAGTTATTGGCAGGGGCCAATAGGTTCATAGTGATCCCATGAAAACTATATCCAGATAGAGTTATTGATAGAATTCAATAGGTTCTTAGTCAACCCATTAAAACTATGATATGAAAGAAGTTATTGGAAGTACCAATAGGTTCAGCGAGAACCCAAGAAATAATGAAGTTATTCGTAGGGGCTAATAGGTTATTGGTGGTCCCTTGAAAACTATGAGACCAAACAGATAGTCCATAAGCTTTAAATAGGTTATTAGTTAGCCCATGAAAACTAGTAGGTTAATAGTGACCCTAGAAACTATAATTGAGTTAGATAGTAAAACGAACGGGGATGAGAAATCCAGAATTGTTTACTTGTTTGCATATCATCATGATATTATAAATTGCTATGCGTTAACCACTGTGGTATATGGTTATTATAAATTTTTGAGTAAGATACCAGTAAAGGGAAAACCCATTCCGCTAAGCTCCATGATCTCACTAGATATCTAAATGGTTTGAGATGGTTGGTTATTATTCATACCAGGCTTTATGTCTGACTCGAAGTTTATGTTTTCCCCTTAAACTCTCGACCGCTCAATTAATTTTGAGTAATTTGAGATTTGAGGTTTTTAGATATTTCATTAGAATAATAAGCTTCTAAAGACGTGCAGGAGGCATGATAACTATTAGTAGTTCTTTTCTTTTTTTCAATTCCGTTGTGTTTTGATGTAAAGGCAAGTTGTCTAATTTCCTATGTTTAGACTCTGATCATCCAAAGGGTCTTCTTCACATGTCGCTTTTGGCATATGTTGTAATAATTATGATTTTTCTAAACGTGGTTCTCGAATGTGGGATTATGTAGTGAATCTGAAATATGAGTTGGAATGGAATGAGTTATTTGTTTACGGCCTTAATTTTTTCCATATCCATATGTTTCTGTTATGTTGATGCATCTAACATTAACGCATTTGATCGTTGAGGATTAATAACTATAGATGACTTCAGCATCCATAGCCGTGAGTTTTGGTTCTCCAAGTGGGGGATGTTACACTGGCACTTCTTGGCTAACTTGAGAAATGTGAATGAAAGGCTTCCCTTTCGTCGCTTGAAGGTGAAAAGAAATCGAACGTCTTCAGGAGTTGGACGACGAAATAAAAACTCCATGAACGCTATGTAGGTATAGATAAGTAAGGAATAGCCACTTAGATGCAGTTGTGCTTACCTCATATGATGTATCATCTCTTGGATAAATGAATTGAATGGTGGATGTATCCTGCCAAATTCATGAACCTGTTACAAGTAGTGAACCCCTCGAGGGGCATATGAGCTCTATCATTTCGAGTTGGAATTCGCACGTCATCAAACGGAATCCTATGTTTGGCAAAAATTCTGCGAAGTGAGGCTTTATTAAATTTTGAAGCCACAGAATCCTCCAGGTCTTCCAAAAATATTGTGTCTTCTAGAGTGTCGACAGCAAAGTCTATCACTTCTTGGAAGGATAGGAATGATGGAGAAAAGGTCGAGTAATGGACATAAACTTTTCGATTGTTTAGCTAGATGTCCAGAGGGGAGTCTATCGGAAGTAGTTGTGGAGCCTGATTCAGCACTTGTATTGGTGTGTTTGAAGGATGTCCAGAAGACATAGCAGCTAAATGTTCCGGGCATGTGGAACCCATGACTAATAGACTCAATAAATAATCATCATTAGAAAAAATAACCCGTTCTCCTCGTGCAAAGTGTGTGCTAGTGCAGAGTGGTGCAGTGTCGTGCAATGTAGTGAAAAATAGTTCAAGATTGAATACTACAACTTTGACGAGATTCTGGGGTTCGATCGGAGTCACCATCATTGCTGACTGTCTCAACCAATTCTTTATATCACTGGCTAAAGATTCAGTCTAAGCATCATGATTAGTTGTTGGCATGTTTAAGTTTGATAAGTTCAGAAGTGGATGAGCTTCAAAATTTTGTCTAAGGCATATGCAATATATACAAATATGCAGGAGATTAGCCAAGTTCCTTTCACAGTTCAATTGTTATATATGCTGAATATGTAGTCCATTTCATATGAAAATCATATACGTTAATCGAAGTGTTCAAGGCTGAAGCTCATCACTAAGTTCAAATTAACATTTGAGGGTTTAAGTGTGTTTGTTGAGGTTAAGCCAATAACCGATCCAAATGTGCTGTAACCAATCCATTTTGCTCCGCTCAATTTGTTAAGTCTAAAAATCTCTAACCACCAATCCAAAAAACAATTATCAGCCAAAAATCTACCGAAAGAAGATCGGCCAATTTGTCTTCATTTTTTTTCAAGTACTAATCGATCAAAATGATTGGTAACTGCCTACCTTTAAGGACCACAGGATCGATCGAATAAAATCAATCTTCCATCCTCGACTACTAAAGAAAACGATCGCTATAACCACGATCATTTCGATTGCTCGATTATATCCTCTAAAAACTTATCGTCATGTTCCACTTCAAAACAAAAACGTTGTCATAACGCTATGACTCACGTCGATCAACTCAAGTCGACCCTATATGCCTCATCACAAAAATCTAAATGAACGAAAAGAATTGAACTTACTTATGTATAAAAGTAGAAGATGGAAGTAACTTGGATTCAATTATGAAACAAGATCTAAGGAGATAGAGGTGGTGATGGCGGATATAGTAAAGGAGTTGGTCGGTTAGGATATGGATGAAGTTTGGGAAACAATTTTGGATCCGAGAATTTTGATCGGAAGTGAAGAGGAGAAATGAGATGGAGTTTACTTAGTGTACTTTTGCTAATCGAAAGAAGTGTAAAAATATTCTAAATGTATGTGTTTGTGTGTGTGTATGAAAGAGCATACCATACCAATAAGGCCTGCAATTCAATCAAATGACCAAACTAAGAAATGATCGGCTGCGGTCGTTTTGTGATGGATGTATACTGATCCTTCTCTCTAATATGCAGTACAATTGGTTCGTTCAACGTATACTTGGATTATGTACGATCCAAAACTAATGGCTTTGTAACGATCCATCATTTTCTCAAAAAAACGATTAGACATAACACAATATCAATGGATTTGACCCGATCCATATTAGAAATGGATAAAGTATGATCCAATATTGATGGACTCATGTCGATCATCTAAAACATATGTGGAAAATTGATAATGACCAGTGAATATGCAATAGTGATCGGGAGTCAGGGATGAATATGTATACGTGCACATGTACATCCTAAAAAATTCAATTTCTTTGAAATTGATATAAATTGAATTCTCACTTGGATTTATCAGAGGAAAATCTGAACCATTCAACCGAGGCCTACATATTCATTGAAACAAAGACTTAAATGGTCACCATCAGGAAGTGAACCAAAATTTATACCATTTGACATTAATCGATCGTCATGTCAAATAGAAAGAGATACGACTCTTTAAGGAAATCAATTCATCAAAGGGATAACTATTGTTTAGAAAACTGGATGGATTCCTTTCCAATGACACTAACTTGCATCAATTTAAAGCACATCACGTTGAAACAAGATGTACTTTAAGGAACAAATGTTATTCGGCCTTTTTACCTGGCTATACCCGAACTGACTAGACAAGTTAGATTCGACTGTCATTGAAATCGACAAGTAAGATTAACAATCACAAACCCAAAGACCAAGTGCAGACGATAATATGAAGCAGTGGTGAAGTAAAAGCGGATAGCGGACTCGATAGAACATTAGAAATATGAAAACGCACCATTTATTGAAACTGGATTGGGTATGATCCATATTAACCAATTATGGATCATACCATATCGTTATTATAGTTCAACCTAGTGGAAAACGGTCGATATCTCAAAATCTACAAGTCGAAACACATAAAACTTTGGGAACTTTAATATATTAAAGATTGGAGCCTACAATATCATTCCCATGCCAAAAGGAGCTCATAAAATGATCGTTGCTGATCGTTATTACAAATTATGTAGGACCTGCGATCAATATTGTGACTTTTTCTGGATTTGGAAACTCAGCTGCCAAAATTTCGAGAAGATATTTCACCGTCTTCCCTTATATATACAGACTTGGTCATTCATTTTCAAGATCTTGACGCTACTGTTTCCTTGGTACTCCATTGTAACTAAAGATCATACACAAGCCATTCCTCTGTACTCAGTAATTCAAGTGATTAATAAATCTATTTCTCTAAAGTAAACATAGGCTTTCAATGCCGAACCACTATAGGTCGTTGTATTCTTGTTGCTGCTTTATTTCTACTATTTAATTGCTTGTTTCCTCTGTTTTTATTGAATTTTCATCATTTATTTCTCGATAAAATCTCTGTTTGGTGTTTATGCTAAGTTTTGGTGCAAATAATGTCATATACCAGTTTTCAATTTTTATTGTATTAATTGTGTAGCTACTTATATCATGCATATAAGTAGTATGCATAAGTACAATTAAATTCAATCAACATCCAATTTATTGAAACAACAGTGAAAAAGAGACTAGTAGAAACAACTTTGCCTTGAGATAAAATCTCTAATCCCTATAGGAGTGCATGCTTATGCCAGATGCTACTTTTTCATTTAAGGTTTCTCTTTTTATCCAGCTATCGAGGAGTCATATGTTATGTTACTAGTATATTTTACTTGTATGTTAGCATTCCAGTTTCATGTTCCAGGTTTGCATGTTTGCACATTCATGCATGCTTGCATGCTTTTATATTTTATTGATTGTTGAAATATTGATAGAATTACCTTAATACATGTTTAGTGATTATGGGAGTGCTGACAAATGGAACTATTTTAACCCATATGCTTATGCATCAAAAGTGTAACACTCCATATTTTTATAACATTATTTAGAATGATTAATTGGGTAAATTCAGTAAATAATATGAAGATTAATTGGTGGTGATTTGTTATAGCTAAGGGTAGCCTTGCCATGTTGGTGTGTTACTTAAAATAAGATAATCTAAACAAATGTGTTAGGAAATGATAAGGGAAAATGGGGAATTGAAGGGGCTTATACCTAAACCCTTAGGTAATGAAAGTCATGTTCATTTCATTTCATTCAAACTCAAATTTCCTAAGACCGACCACCATTACTGTTCTCAAGAGAAGAATAAAGCTACGATTCAAGAAGAAGGAGGATAATCAGCTACTTCAACAATCAAATCTCACATCTATAATCTAAAATCTAAGGTGAATTATAACTACATCCCATTTTCTTTTAGTTTTCAGTTTAAAGAATAAGATCCGAAATGTTTTGCAAGTATATGCCATTATTTGATGATTTAAAGTTATATATATTTGTTGGTGAGTTATGCATGTTCATACTTGTTTTAAATGATATGTTTGATATGAAAACCCTATTAATGACATCCAAATGCCTTGAAATCTAAGTATAGGTCAGCAATACATTTTAGAGATGGGTTCCAGTTTTCATAATTTTCCGAATTAAGGTTGATATTATGTTAATTTTCTAGTGAAGGAAATTTTTTATTGGGTTATAATTATTTACGGCTAAAGTAATTATTATTTGGGGTTGAGATTTTTATATGTTAGGCAACATATCAAAACAAATTTTCTGGAATTTCCCTAACTATGTTGATGAATATATAAAATAATTTAAGGTATGAGACTTAAATGTTTTATATATTTAATTAAGGAGAAGTGGCATTTTATAAAATAAAATTATTATTTAATTCTGAAAATAGTGACAACACATTTCTTAAAAGAATTTTGTTAACCAATGAGAATTTGACAAACAAAGGCAGGTTAGTTGAAAAATTATCTTTTTAAGTTAAAAACGAAGAAATCATACTTTTAGCATGTTTCAACCTATTACCGCAGTAAATCTTTCGACCTAGACCTTCCGACAAGGTCAAGAGGTTCATAGATTTTGACAAGGTCAAACTAATGCATATAGTATCAAGTTACTTGGTACGTAATGAATTGGATAGAGTCGAAGGATTCTTAGTTTAATGGTTGATGGCCAAAGAGGTTGGGGTATGTTTGTTTTATAAACCAAAAGCTTTCACCTTCTTTTCTTTCGAATTAGAGCTTTCAACTTGGTTGTTTTCGACCAGGTCAAAATGTTTAAATGAAATATTGCAGTCGTTTATATAAATATTTTGTTTAGAACCTTCTGATAAAGTCGAAAGGTTTACTTTGATTGATTTCGAAATGTTTACTTACGTTAAAAACCAGCCACTTCTCCCATTGCTTTCGAACGGAAGCTTTCGACTTAAGTGATTTACTTTTGTTTTATAATTGAAGTATAAACCAAACTTTTGAAAGAGTTGTTTTAAAAAGGCAGAGTCCTATTGTTTTAAATACTGTGTTTTAAAGCTTTCGAAGCAGAGCTTTCGACAAAGTTGAAAGGTTGCTTCCAATGGAGTCGAAAGGTTTTAAAAGATGGTTTTCCACTTGTTTCAAATTGAACCCAGAAAGTTTTCGAAAGGTTATGTTTAAAAAGGATTAATTCTTTCGAAAGGATTTGCTTATGGAATGGTTCTAAATGGGTCGAGAGCAAAGCCTTCGATGGAATCGAAAGGTCATCTTTCAAAGGGGTCGAAAGGTAGCTTTTGACAAGATCGAAAGATTTTATTTCTGAATGATTTCAGAAGTTTTAAATGGAAGGGTTTTTAAAGGTTTTCTAAGGCAACTTTTCAAGTTGTTTTTAAAATAGGATGTCTAAGGTTTTATTGCTTTCGAAAGGTTTGAAGTTCAATGGTTTCGAAAGGATTGAGTTTTAATTGTTTTGAAAAGTTTGATCTTTAAAGGTTTTGAGGGTACCAATGAAAATTATAAATGAATATGCCTAAGTTAGGGACATTGATGGAAATAGGATAATCGTGGGACTAACATGAGACAAATAGAATCATGGAGCTAACATTATACAAATAGAATCATAGGATTAACATGAGACAAATAGATTCATGGGGCTAACATGAGACAAATAGATTCATGGGGATGGAATGAGTCAAGTGGCAAATTCAAATAGAATAATAGATTCATAGGGCTAGACTGAGTCAAGTGGCAAATTCAAATAGAATCATGGGGCTAACATAAGACAAATAGATTCATGGGGCTAGCATGAGTCAAGTGGAAAATTCAATCAGAATCATGGGGCTAACATGAGACATAGAATCATGGGGCTAACATGAGACAAATTGATCCATGGGGATAACATGAGTCAAGTGGCAAATTGAAGAGTTCATAGCCATCCTTGGAAGACTATGAGATGCTTGATGGATATTCTGCATCAACTTAAGCAAAATTAATGTTGAATAGTTAGTCCTTCTTTGATATAATTAAACTCCACTTGGGGATAGAGAAATCCTAATCATTTTCAAGTATGCAGATCGCAATAATGTTTTATCAATATATGTTTTAGCCATTGTGAATGCAGGAGTACATCACATGGTTTTATGAAAGGTTTTACCAAAGATATGTTTTAAAAAGATGTTAGTGAGGGAAATCTGTATCGTAAGCGGCATGGTCTCACTTAACATAATTAAATCGGGATGTATACTATTATTCACACCAGTTTTTATGTTTGACTCAAAGTTTATATTTTCCACCTAAACTCCTGGTTGCTCAAAATTAATTTGAGTAGGCTGAGGGGTTAAGGTCTTTTTCAGGTTTTGGAACGTTGACGAATAAGCTACAGTTAGAAAGCAGGAGGCAACAGATAATTATTTAGGATTTGTAGTTCTTGTTATGTCTTAATGGATTTTCTGTTGTGTTGTTTTGTATTGGGTCTATTATGACTATATGACTCTAAACAACTAATGGGGTATCTTCACATACTGCTCTTGGCATAATTTGTAATAATTATATTTGATATGTGCCTGGGAATGATTTGGGGTTATGTGTCGTGAATGTGAAACAATTGCTTTTGAATTGTAATGAAGTAAAAGTTGTTTTAAAATCTGTGTTTTGTTTCATATCCAAATGCTTCTAATATTATTTATACCATTAACATAACCATATTTATTCGCCGGAAGCTAATACTATAGATGATTATAGCATCTGTAGCGCTTAATTTTGGGCCTTTAGATAGGGGATGTTATAGCTTGGTACCAGAGCATGGTTTATAAAATACTTTAACTAAAATTGATTTTTGAAAACATAATCCATAGTAATTGGAGTTAAGATCGGGATGTGGGATAACACTATAGTAACATACTTGTATTTGTTATATATATGTGTGTGTGTGTGTGTGTGTGTGTGTGTGTGTGTAAGTATACGCTCTATCTCTAGACTCCTATCTTAGTTAGGCTATCCATCTGTATCTTACGAGGTCTGAATACAGATATGGAAGGAAGGAGAGGCAGAGTTAACCTTGGAGGAGATAGAACCACCACAAATGGAAATGCTCGACCAAATGCTAAAAGAGGTTCCGGTCAGGCTCAAGTTGAAAAATGTGGGTGCTGGGATTCCTCAAATGGATATGAGAATATTGTATTAGTTATTGGCAAACCTTTTGCAAGCTGGAGCTGCTGGAAATGTTGGTGGAGCAAATCCTATAGTTCCAGTTGGACATAACCACGCTAAGATAAGTAAAGACTATATCAGTTTGGGAGGAAAGCCGTTTGCTGGAACCGAAGATGCTGTTGAGGTAGAGAACTGGCTGTTAAACCGTGAAAGAATTTCTACAGATCTAGGTTTGAATGATGGTGAGAAGAGAAGACTAGCCTCGAGACAGTTGCAATGGTTAGCGCTTCATAGTGGAACAACGTGACGACCAGAGTGCCAGAGGAAGAGTTGACTTGGGCTGACTTCAGAAGGAGGTTTGAGCAGTGATTCTTGTTTGAGGTGGCCAAGTTGGCGTTAGTAAGGAAATTTATGGATCTTTTCCAAGGACAGATGTCTGTGATCAAGTATGCTGCTAGGTTTGATGAGCTATCTCGATGCGATTATGCTTTGGTTGATACAAATGTCAGAAGCAATGAGAGATTCATTAGAAGATTGAGGCCAGTGCTGGGTAGAATGACTATGGCCCATATCCGAGATCCTTCTAATGTGATAGTGGGAATGGCCATTCGCCACAAGGAAATGCTTTCTGTTTCGGCTAAAGAGAAGCCAGTTGAATTCCAAGGTCCTCAGGGGAAGAAGAAATTCTTTAATGAGAGGAGCGCTCAAAGGGAAGTAGCCGCCAAGAAAGGGAAAACAAATATAGTTTGCAACAAGTGTGACAAGAATGGTCACTATGCTAATGAGTGCCGTTCGGGAGATGGAAAGTCAGTTGTGGGGAAGCAGAATGTGCAATGCTACAACAACCAAATAGGGCATTACAAGGATAACTGTCCTTAAACCGCCAAGGCAGTAAAAGGAATGGTCTTTGTTTGGAGCCATCATCCTCCAAACCAACTGCTGCTGAGAAAGGAAAGTCCGTGATGGAAGTTACGCTTTTGATTCATGGCATACCAGTTAGTGTATTGTTTGATACTAGAGCATCTCATTCAACCCTCATACTTAGTAACTTCCTTAAGAGATGAAAATCTGATAGGTAGGAATGCAATACTTGAGATGAGCTGTGACCATTTAGAGTTTGATTTGCTAGGCCATACTTTTGATTGCTATTTGCATTTGTTTGACTATTTGGGATTATCCTTGGGATGGACTAGTTAAGTAAATATTATGCTAGGCTATTTTTCCATGACAGGAAAATATCACTTAGTCACTTGGATTTTAGTGATCGGGTAGTTTATACTGTAGAGAACCCTAGTTGTGAGGTGAATGCTTTATTGGGTAATATGGAATTGGAAGATGAGTTACATCGAATCTTTGTAGTTTGAGAATTTGCTGATGTGTTTGAGTCGGTAGGTTGATTGCCACCAAAACAAGCCATAGAGTTTCGGATTGATTTGGTGCTTGGAACAGAATCGGTGAGTAGGCCGCTAAGCAGAATGACACCCATGGAGATGAAAGAGTTGAAGGTGCAATTGGTGGATTTGGAAGGCAAGAGTTTTATCTAACCAAGTAGTTCACAATGGGGGGCTGCCGCAGTTCTTGCTAAGAAGCCGGACGGACCGTTGAGGCTATGTATCGATTATCATAAGTTGACTGAGAAGACAATAAAGAACCGATATCCATTGCTGAGAATTGATGATTTGTTCGATCAGTTAAGTGGAGCTAAGGTGTTCTCTCAGCTGGATTTTGCGACGAGATTTCATCAGCTTAGAGTAGCGAAGGATATTATTCCTGTGATGACATTTATGACGAGGTATGTATCATACGAATGGTTAGTTATGCCTTTCGGACTAACTAATGTGCCAGTATTCTTTGTGGATCTGATGAATAGAATTTTCCAAGAACACTTGGATAGATTTATGTTTGTCTTCATAGATGACATTTTGATATACTCTAAGGATGTGAAGGAGCATGAAGTTCATTTTAGAGTTATGCTTGAAACGTTGAGGAAGCATCAGTTGAAGGCTAAGTTTTCGAAGTGTCATTTTTGAAAGAAGGAAGTGAAGTTCCTTGGTCATGTCATCTCAGAGAAAGGGTATTCTGTAGATCCAACTAAGATTGAGGCGGTGAATGATTGGAAGAGACCCAAGACGGCGATCGAAATTAAGAGCTTTCTTGGATTGACTGGATATTATCGTAGGTTTATAAAGGATTTTTCATGGAAAGCTGCACTAATGGCTAAGCTTACGCGAAATGATGTGAAGTTATGGACCGGTAAGTGTGAGGAAGCATTCCAGAGCTTGAAACACTTATTAACTCATGCACTGGTGTTAGTGGTTCCGGAGAGGAATCAAGATTTGGTTGTTTATACTGATGCGTGTGAAACTAGATTGGGTGTTGTGTTGATGCAAAGAGGCAAAGTGATTGCTTATGCTTCTAGACTGCTTAGACCACACGAAATTAGGTATGCTACGCATGATTTGGAGTTAGTTACCGTTATATTTGCTCTTATGGTGCAGAGGCATTATCTTTTAGGAGAGCGATTTGAGCTTTACACCGATCATTAGTCATTGAAGTACCTGTTCTCTCAGAAGGAGTTGAGCATGAGACAACAAAGATGGTTAGAGTTTATCGCTGCTTATGATTTTGGAATTGAATACACACCCAAAAAAGGAAATAAGGTGGCAGATGCACTCATCCGAAAACATCAAATTGTAGTATGGGCTATGATTACTGAGTGGAAAGATTTTAAAGAATTACCAGCTTGTAGTGTGCAGTTTAGATCCAAGATAGGTTCAAGTGCAGGAAGTGCTATGTTGTCTTACTTAGAAGTTAGAATAGTAATGATTGAGAAGATAGCTTCTAAGTAAGAGGAGGATCCAGTTTTGGCTGAACAAATCATAAGGTTAAGGGAAGAAACGGAGAGTGGTGACTTAAAGAATTTCAGTCTTGACCAAAATGTATGGTTGTGAAAGAAAGGAAGGTTATGTATTTCGAATGTAAGAGACATAAGGAAGAAGTTTTAGATAAGTGCCATCATTCGAAGCTCACTATCCATCCAAGAGGAACGAAGATGTATCAGGATATGAAGAGAAGTTTCTTCTGAGAAGGTATGAAATGGGATATTGGTTTATGTGTTAAGAAATGCTTGAATTGCCATCATGCAAAGGCTGAACACTAGAAGCCTAGTGGATTGCGTCTACCGTTAGAAGATTCATTATGGAAATGAAATTCCCTCTCTATGGATTTTATTGATGGGTTCCCAAGATCTATAAGAGAAAACAAAAGCATATGGGTCATAGAAGATAGACTGACTAAGAGTGCTCATTTTATTCTGGTAAAGTCAACTAGGATGGCACCTAGTTTGGCAAGCTTATTTATGAAGAATGTAGTTAGAGTACAGAAGCTTCCTAGTAGTATCATTAGTGATAAAGATTCTTTGTTTATTAGCGAGTTCTAAAGGAGTCCACAGGAAGCATTAGGAACCAAGCTCAACATGAGTACCGTTTACCTTCCACAAACTGATGGGAAAATGGAAAGAGTTAACAAAGTCTTAGAGGATTTGTTAATAGCTTGTGTATTAGATATCGAGGGATTATAGGAGGATCGTCTTCATTAAGTCGAGTTCTTGTATAACAATAGTTATCAAACTAGTATGGGAATGGCACTGCTTGAAGCTTTGTATGGAAGACCATGTAAGTCTCTCGTATGTTGGTTAGAGACATAGGATAAGTTGGTTCTTGGTACAGATTTGGTGAAGGAAGCTGCGGAGAAGATTGAGTTGATCCGAGTCAAGATAAAGGAAGCTTAGTCTAGGCAAAAAAGTTATGATGTTAGAAGAATGGACTATGTGTTCGTTAAGGTTTCACCAATGAAGGGTGTGATTAGGTTTGGGAAATCAGGAAATTTAGCTCCTAGATTCATCGGTCTTTTTTGTATTGTTGAGAGGATCGGGAAACTCGCTTATAGAGTAGAGTTACCGAGTAGTTTGGCTGGAGTCCATGATATTTTCTATGTTTCTCATCTTAGGAAATGTGCTGGAGACTTGGAGACTACTATAGCACCTACAATTTTGGAAGATTTAGTAGCATAGCCGGATCTGACTATAGTTAGAAAGCTGATTCAGATTGTGGTTAGAGATGAGAAGAAGCTGAGGAACGAGACAATCAAGTTACTAAAGGTTCGATGGAGTGACGATATTAGAGACTGTACTTGGGAGACGGAGAGCAGGATTAGAGACTCCGACTCTGATTTGCTTGATGGAAGTTTTACCTTTAATTGTTTTGTTGTGTAACTTATCGTAATTTCGAGCATGAAATTCTTTAAGCTGGGGAGTCTATAACACTCCATATTTTTATAACATTATTTAAAATGAGTAATTGGGTAAATTAAATAATAATGTGGAGATTAATAGGTGGAGATTTGTTATAGCTAAGGGTAGCCATGCCATGTTGGTGCGTTAATTACAATAAGGTAACCTAAACAAAGATGTTAAGAAATGATATGGGCAAAATGGGAAAAAGGAGAGGCTTATACCTAAACCCGTAGAAAATGAAACTCACGTTCATTTCATTCCAATTAAACTAAAATTTCCTAAGGCCGGCCACTATTATTGTTCTCAAGAGAATACTAAAGTTAGGAATCAAGAAGAAGGAGGATAATCAACTATTTCAACAGTTAAATCTCACATCTATAATCTCAAAGCTAAGGTGAATGATAACTACATCTCATTTTCTTTTAGTTTTCAGTTTTAAGAATAAGATTCGAAATGTTTTGCAAGTATATGCCATGCTGTGATGATTTAAAGTTATATATATTTGTTGGTGAGTTATGCATGTTCATACTTGTTTTAAATGATATGTTTGATATAAAAACCTTATTAAATGACGTCCAAATGTCTTGAAAATTTAAATATAGGTCAGAAATATTTTAGAGATGGGGTTCCAATTTTCATAATTTTTCGAATTAAGGTGGATTTTATATTTATTTTCTAGTGAAGGAAATTAATTATTGGGTTATAAATTATCTACGGCTAAAATAATTATTATTTGGGGTTGAGATTTTTATATGTTAGGCAACATATCGAAATAGATTTTCAAGGAATTTCCTAAGTGTTTTGATGAATATATAAAATTATTTAAGGTATAAGACTTAAATATTTTATATATTTAATTAAGGAGAATGGGCATTTCATAAAATGAAATTATTATTTAATTCTGAAAACAGTGGCAGCACATTTCTAAAAAGAATTTTGTTAACCAATGAGAATTTGACAAACAAAGGCAGGTTAGGTGAAAAATTATCCCTTTTAAGTTAAAAACAAAGAAATCATATTTTAGCATGTTTCAGCCTATTACAACAGTAAACCTTCTGAACCAGACCTTCCGACAAGGTCGAGAGGTTCACAGCTTTCGACAAGGTCAAACCAATGCTATGGTATCAAGTTAATTGATACATAATGAATTGGACAAATTCGAAGGGTTCTTAGTCGAAAGGTTGATGGCCAAAGAGGTTGGGGTATGTTTTTTTTATAAACCAAAAGCTTTCACCTGCTTTACTTTCGAATTAGAGCTTTCGATTTGGTTGCTTTCGACCAGGTCAAAATGTCTAAAAGAAAGGTTTCAAACCTTTCGACATAGTCAAAAGGTTACCGTCACTTTATAGAAATGTTTTGTTTTTAACCTTTCGACAAAGTCGAAATGTTTACTTCGATTGATTTCGAAAGGTTTACTTATTTTAAAAACCAGCCACTTCTCCCATTGCTTTCGAAAGGAAGCTTTCGACTTAGGTGTTTTACTTTTATTTTATAACTGAAGTATAACCCAAAGCTTTGAAGGAGTTGTTTTAAAAAGGAAGAGGCATACTGTTTTAAATACTACGTTTTAAAGCTTTCGAAGCAAAGCTTTCTACAAAGTCAAAAGGTTTCTTCCAATGAAGTTGAAAGGTTTCAAAAGAAGCTTTTCCACTTGTTTCAAATTGAAACCAGAAAGTTTTCAAATGGTTGTGCTTAAGAAAGGTTAATTCTTTCGAAAGGATTTTTTATTGAATGGTTCTAAAGGGGTCGAAAACAAATCTTTTGAATGGGTTGAAAGCAAAGTTTTCGAAAGAGTCGAAAGGTAACCTTCCGAAGGGGTCGAAAGGTAGCTTCCGACAAGGTCAAAAGGTTTTGTTTCTGAATGATTTCAGAAGGTTTTAAATGGAGGGGTTTCCAAGGGTTTTCTAAGGCAATGTTTCAATTTTTTTTAAAAATAGGATGTCTAAAGTTTTATAGCTTTTGAAAGGTTTGAAGTTTAATGGTTTCGAAAAGGTTTGAAGTTTAATGGCTTCAAAAGGTTTGAGTTTCTATGTTTTGAAAGGTTTGATTTTTAAGGCTTTTGAGGGTACCAACGAAAACTATAAATGAATATGACCTAAGTCAGAGACACTGATAGAAATAGGAGAATCATGGGGATAACATGAGACAAATAGAACAACCGAGCTAACATGAGAAAAATAAAATATGGGGCTAACATGAGGCAAATAGATTCATGGGGCTAGCATGAGTCAATTGGCAAATTCAAATAGAATCATGGGGATAACATGAGATAAATAGATCCATGGGGCTAGCATGATTTAAGTGGAAAATTAAAATGGAATATTGTGGCTAACATGAGACAAATAGATTCATGGGGCTAGCATGAGTCAAGTGGAAAATTCAAAGAGAATCATGGGCTAACATGAGACAAAGTGAATCATGGGGCTAACATGAGACAAATAGATTCATGGGGTTAACTTGAGACAAATAGAATCATGGGGCTAGCATGAGTTAGGTGGCAAATTGAAGGGTTCATAGTCATCCAAGGAAAACTATGAGATGCTTGATGGATAGTCTGCATCAACTTAAGCAAAATGAATGTGGAATAAGTAGTCCCTCTTTGATATAATTAAAATCCAATTGGGGATGGGGAAATCCTAATTGTTTTCATGTATGCATATCACCATATTGTGTTATATATATATATATATATATATATATATATATATATATATATATATCTATGTGTGTGTGTTTTAACCATTATGGATGCAGGAGTACATCATATGGTTTTATGAAAGGTTTTGCAAAAGATATGTTTTACAAGATGTTGGTGAGGGGAAACCCGTTCCGCTAAGCGGCATGGTCTCATGTAACATATTTAAACCGGATGTATGCTATTATTCACACCAGGCTTTATGTCTAACTCGAAATTTATGTTTTCCCCTTAAACTCTTGGGTGCACAATATTAATTTGAGTAGGCTGAGGGGTTGAGGTCTTTTTCACGTATTCGAACGTTGTCGAATATGTCATCGGAGGCAAGTAGGAGGCACTAGATAGCTATTTAGGATTTGCAGTTCTTTTTATGTTTTGATGGATTTTCCACTGCGTTGTTTTGTAATAGGTCTAATATGGCCATATGACTCTGATTAACAAGGTGATATATTTATATACTTCTCTTGGCATAATTTGTGATAATTATATTCGATTGGTGCCTGGGAACGATTTGGGGTTATGTGTCATGAATGTGAACGATTGTTTTGAAATGTAATGAAGTAAAAGTTGTTTTGAAATCTATGTTTTGTTTCATATTCAAGTGCTTTTGATATTATTGATACCATTAACGTAGCCATATTTAGTCTTGGAAAGCTAACACTATAGATGACAGCAGCATCTGTCGCGCTTAGTTTTGGGCCTCTAGATAAGGGATGCTACAAAAAACAAGTGGTGAAGAAAGAGAAGAAGCTATAGTAAATTATAGGATTATATCTGTTGATCTAGGTTTATAATGTTTTAGCTCTACTGTACCCATTTGTAAGTGGTGTTTTTACTTTTCTAAAGATATTTGTCACTCTTTAACATAAACATAGACATTCCACCTTTTTAGCTTACTGTTCCCTAATTATATTTCTTTACGATTAGGATTGGAAAGTGGTAAAATGGACATACTTGCTTTGTCATACAAGGGTAGTTGCCTATTATTGCCTTATAATTTTTAAAAACCGACTCCCCTCTTCTTTTTTTACTACCCATTAGACGTCCATAAAATATATGTAGTTAATATTATGGTTGTATCCATGTATGAGTGCTATCAAACTAAAAGCATGTAATATTTGTCCATTCTACTGGGTATTGTTGTTGGTGCAAGTTCAGGTTGTGGGAGTATTTGCTATGACATTCTATCTTTGGATGATGTGTAGGTTGTTTGTAAAGAACCACCTTTACAATACTGGATATGGATACATCTGCGATATTAATGTCTGAGCTTCGAAGTGTCGGAAAGATAGATTGTTAGGGAAAACGAAAGAAATGACAGAATAGAATCTTACGTCATGATGAGTAACATATATTATACAATAGATCTTTACAAAATAAAATTGAACTTTATTATACATATATCAATCAGAGTCAACTAATCAATCAACATCCTGGACAGTTATAACAATCTGTCCTAACATTAATGCTAAAAAAACAATTAATGTAGTAGAAATAAAATATACGTGAATACGACTTAGAGGCATCCAGGTCGTATCCTGAAACTCCAAGATCCAAACTTAATATGTAAATATGCTCGGCCTGACTCAAGCATTATAATAAATTAATACCTAGATTAGTCTGGTTAGAAAACACGCCTCAAATGGATTCTAATATCATAAAAATATTTTGAAAATAAAGGTATCTTGTAAGACCATGCCACACATAAATATGGATGGGCTTTTACCTTACAATAGCCCAAAATATTTCTATAGGAAATTCTCTAATATTATAGTAATGTATATGGTTTAAAATAAATATTGAATCATAGCCGAAATTGTTACCTTAATTAAATTATAGAATGATAGGTATACAATCAAGTGTGAAGGATCGTAGTGGAAAATGGTTATCCTGGTCTCTCCGAACTGACAGCAATAGTTTAAAACTACGGTTATTTAACTATCAAATAACAACAATCTAATTAGGAATTTATCTCAATATGGAAACCAACATTGGTTAAGTGCTTAAGCAAACAATAACCTCTTTATTTAACCCTTTCATTAATTCAAATTACTTTGCTAATAATCGTATCAAAATACTTTTACAAAGGTATATATAGAATTCTTTTGTACCCCCTTAAATACTTGGAAAATATCCATTTACTTATTTGAACAATACAAGTATATTCACAAATACCAAGAAAGATTTCCTATTAGTGTTAAGTATGGAAAGATGTTCCACGCCACCATAATTGTTAAAAAACCATTTATGGAAATCAAAACTAATCTTCTTTTATAAATTCCTTTTTTGTACAACTCAGAAACCATTTATAGATTCCTTTTATAAATCTCTAAACTAGCTATAAATATTGTTTTCAAATTTCTAAAAACATTTATAAAGTCTTTGATAAATATATAAAACCATTTATAAAACTTCCTTTCTAAATCTCCAATACAATTTACAAAACTCTATCCTTTTATAAACTCTTTTCTAAAAATCCTGTATAAAAATCCTTTATAAAACCTTTATGAAAATCCCTTATAAATCCAAAACACCTTTTTCATTTATAAACCTTTAAATAAATCTCTTTTATTAAATGAGATTCCTTTTATAAATCAATTTATTATTTATAAAAACTATTAACAAGATAAATTAGTTTACTTTAAAAATTCTAAATAAATAATAAATTAACTTCCCAGCATCATTAATAAAATAATTTATTAACTCCAAAATATTATTATATACAAATATTTAATCTTCAGCATTATTATAATAAATAATAATTGACTTCCAAATACTGTTGGTAAATAAATATTATTAATTCTAGAATATTATTAATAAAAGTAATTATTAACTTCAAAGCATCATTATTATATAATGATAATTATTAACTTTAAATTATTAATCATTTAAATAAATAACTTTTCACAATATTAAAATAATGATAATTAACTTTAAGACAATATTAAATAATAGTTAAACAACTTTAAATCATTATTAAATAACAGTTAAACAAATTTAAATCATTTTTAGATAATATTTAAACAACTTTAATCATTTCTAAATGATTTAGAAAAGTCAAACAAAAAGGGTTGGGGTAAAATAGAGTAGTTCAAAGTTCTCTTAAATACTATTGTAGAAAGCCAAAAGGTTAGATATAAAATCATTCTCCTAACCAAAAACCAATTTCTAGCTAAACTATAATATATAGTATTTTACAAATACTAAATCGAGGCACATAGCCACTAAAACACATAACTAATATTGTTATTGATTTTTATCACTACTTGGTTAAGTTTTAACGCATAACAATGTCATAACCAATAAGGACAAACAATCCAGTTTTGGTATTCGGTAATTCATATAACAAGAATATTATTGAAAATACATCAACAATAGCGAGGAATCTCATTGGATGCCTCTACAAATTCCCCGTACATCAGATAAATTACCTGCAAATGATTTCATATATGTGTAGGATCGATTTCACCCTAGAGGGGGGTGAATAGGGTGATAGTATAAATTATAAAAATATTAATTGCGAAAGCTTATAAAATAATTTCAACACAGATCACAGAATAGTAGCAGCACAGATAAAAGCAGAATAATAAATGCAGAAATAGAACGACACAGAATTTACCCAGCTTCGGCAAAAACCTGCCTACGTGCTGCCCCCAAGGTTTCTACTAGAAATTAGATAGTCACACGCTTACACACGTAAACTCGCGACACCCGCTACTGACTAACCCAACTCTACGCTCAAAACCCTGCCACAACTCAGCCACTGAGTTGCGAATTCTCAAGCTACGCCACGTAGCTTGTCCCCTAGTCACACGACTAGCAAATACAACGATTTGAAAAAGAGATTTTTTAAAAAATTAAAAAAAAAAATCAAAACTAAAAATAAGATAAAGCTCTTTTAAAAAAAACTAAAACCCTTAACAAAACCCTAATTAAAAAACCGGCCCCTTTTTATTATTTCGACCCGTTTCCTTCTTTTGCTCAGTGAAGAATTATGCGGCCGATGCTTGTCGAATTAGGGCTTCGACTTCTTTCTCGAATTAGGGCTTTGTCTCTGGTTTGAGATGCTCTTGCTTCTCTGATGTTCGATTGTTGCCCTTGCTCACTGCTTCGCTTATGTTTGTTTGCTCCTCTGTTGATCGATTGTGAAATTAGGGCTTCGGCTTCGATTTGGTATGTAACTTTCCTTTTTGTTTGAATGCTTGAATTCGATTGTTGCTCTGCTTGCCGATGATGAACTTGGGTTTGTGATTGATAGTTTTATTGTGAATTGAAGCTTATTTCTGATGATGATACCTTCGGGTTGAATTTATATGAATTCACGACACTTGAATTCCTTCGTATCAATTTGATACTTTCCTAATTCTCAATTACCTGTTGCGCACGTCTTTCCTGATTTTCTTTCTCAACGTGATCGATACGGCAGTGATTTACGTGGTCACCACGGTGTTGAATTCATTTGACTTTTTCAAATTTACACACTTGAATTTCTTACTTGGTTTTGTGCCCTGATCATCACTGCACTGTTTTGATTTCTTGAATCATATCCACGGCTTCAATGTTGTTCAAGTGTACTACTGCAGTTTGCATTTGGTCTTGATCGTGTATATTCTCGAGTTGGTTGTGCACTGTTGATTAGTTGATAATTTGAGTCTGCAATGTTATTCTTTGACTTGTCTACTGTCACTTCTTCGAGCTAAATTGTTGTTTGTGGTCAATTGCTTCGAGTTGATCTTCTAGCTGGTGCCAGTTTGCTGTGACATTGTGCATTTCATTCTGTTTGATGTTGCACTTGGTTATTTTGTTCATCTGTGTATTGCTGCAATCTTCATTGAGCTTGTATGCTTCAAGTTGCCTTGACTGGTTCATACTTGTTGAACTGGTTTTGGTTGTTGCAGTATGTTACTGCATTTGGTCTGAGTCACTTGTATCCATTTTCGAGTTGCACACTTTGATTTCACCTTGTTGAGTACCTGTAGTTGCTGTTATATCACTTCGTATTGCATTTATTTGCTTGTACTTGTGTTCTGATCATTGCTTTGTTATGTAGCTGCTATGCAGTTGCTATGCATCACTGTGTATCATGTAGCTTTCATCCTTTCTTTCTCTGGCACACTTGTGTACCTGTTCAGGTTCACCGTTGCTTCAAATTGCTTCATACTGCTACTTGGTTTATTGATGTATTCATGTCATGTCTCATGCTCGAGTTCTTTGCAACTTCATGACTGTACTGTTCTTTGTTGAGTTGCTATGCAGTTGCAATGAAAATGCCTTGTAGTTGTGTATTTGAGTCAGTGCTTCACCATATCACTTTTTGATTGATGCTGCATCACTTGTAGCTTTATGTATTCATGTGCTTGTCTGCATTCACTCTGGCTTGTGTTATGATAGCTGTGAAGTTGCATTGATCTCTGTAGTACTTCATGTTGACATTTTCTTTGACACTGTTTTGTTGGGCTGTGTCTTCATTGATGTGTCACCGCATACATGTGTACTTGATTCTTTGATGTTGTAACCTCTGGTATGCTGCATATTGTCACTATATTGGTTCGAGTCAGTTTGCATGGTCACTTATGCAGTTTGAAGCTTTGAACTGTTTTCAACTTGACACTGTTGTACAGTTGCTCTTGTTGGCTGCGCACACGAGTTGGCGAGGCAGTGCACACGTGTATGAATGTACACGTGTGTATTGCAGCCACTTATGGTTACCTGTCCCTGTAATATCTATATGCACGACTTTGTGATGAATTCAAGTGTGAATGATGACGAACAACCCAAATAACTGAGGCAAACCATATTTTCAAAAGTCATATTTAATTTTATATTGCAAAAATATTTCTTTTTCAATTTTACTGCGTTAGTAAATATTTTGCAGATTTCTCAGATGCTGGATTCAACTGAAATGTAGTTGAAGAAAAAAATACGAGTGTGAGTGATATGTAGTGAGGTGAATGTGTAAAATAGTGATGTAATTGAATTTGTAGCAAAGTTGTATAGTGAATAGTGAGAGCTTGAATTTGTACTATTCAAAATTGTAATAAATATTTGTTTGAATAAAATATTCGTTTGAATTCAAATTCTGTGTTATTTATTTTATTCAGCAAATATTTATTTAATCTGTGAAAATAAATAGTATATTATCAAATACATTTAAATGAATGTATATTTGTTTATTATCATCAAACAACAATCACATAAGCGCATATTCAACAATCTCCCCCTTTTGATGATAACAAACATATACTTAGGATTTTGAAACATATTAAATGTATTCGATAATTTCACCATTTCAATGCTTGCTCCCCCTATTTTTCAATGCTTGCTCCCCCTACTTAAATGTTTCATCTTTACGAAACTCCCCCTTCTTATATGCATATCAGTATAAGATTTAAATGCCAAAATCCAACATTTCTCTCCCCCTTTTGTTATCAGCAAAAGAATAAAAAGTGTCATGAAATAGAGATAAGGTGATAGATAGTAATATAACATTAAAGCTCAATCGACTATAACTATGTAATTTAAATAGAAAATCAAACAAAAATCATAACCATTCTTGTTGAGCGCATATTCCATTTTAGAGATGATGGGAATGATGTTATCATAAAATCATATAGTTATGTCGAGTTGTGGTATATGTCTATCAGGAATTTGAATTTCTACTAACCATGCATAACCGTTAGGACTTTTAAATGAGGTTAGTAGTATTTCAAAAAAATTATTTTAAAAATGAATTCAAGTATCTTCTAACCACGCATGACCGTGAGGACTTTTAAATGGGATTAGAATCAACTTGTTTACTTAATAAATTAATTTTGATATGCATTCCATACATGCATAACCGTGAGGACTTTTAAATGAGCATGGAGCTACATATCAAATTCCAAGTAATTCACCCATGCATAACCGTGAGGACTTTTAAATGAGAGTGAATACTTTGAATTTTATTTTATTTTATAAACTGAAAAACTAATGATTCCTGATTATGATACCACATATCGATAAACTATATTGGATTTTTGATAAGCGATGGTCGATAGAATTATGATAGAATTAGAATTGGTCATGAAATCTTTGCCAAACAAAGAATTTTATAACTCTTGTGTGAATTTCTAAAGAAATTTACTAAGTATACTGTCTTGAGGAAAAATGTATGATTAATATCACCCCTTATCATTTTTCAGTCACTATTTACCTTTTTGATAATTAGGAGGGGAATAGATTTGTTAATTAGACATTCAAATTTCTAAAACACCTAAACCGAGACGTAGTTTGCAAAAACTGTTTTCTGGAAGGGGTTTTGTAAAGATGTCTGCTAACTGTGAATCAGTTGAAATAAAATTTATGCTGATATTTTCTTTAGAAATATGATCTCGAATAATATGATGTCTAACATCTATATGTTTTGTTCGTGAGTGATGCACAGGGTTATTTGTGAGATCAATTGCGCTTTTACTATCACACATTAGTGGTACACGATTAAAATTTAGACCATAGTCTTGCAAAGTCTGTATCATCCATAAGATTTGAGCAGCGCAACCACTTAGAGCAATATACTCTGCTTCTGTGGTGGATAATGCAATACAATTTTGTTTTCTGCTTGACCATGCAACTAATGAATGCCCTAACATAAAACATGCTCCACTAGTACTTTTTCTATCAACTAAATTTCCAGCGTAATCAGCATCTGAAAAACCTTTTAATTCAAAGTTATCGTTTGAAGGATACCAAAGACCAAACCGTGGAGTGTGCAACAAATATCTTATAATTCTTTTAACAGCTTTTAAATGAGATTCTTTTGGGTTAGATTGAAAACGTGCACACAGGCAAACAGAAAACATGATGTCAGGTCTAGAAGCGGTAAGATAAAGAAGTGATCCAATCATACCTCTGTACTGCTTTTGATCAACTGTCTTACCTTTTTCATCCTTGTCAAGTTTAAGTGTTGTATTCATGGGAGTTCTTGCTGGTTTGGCATCTTTTAATCCAAATTTGTTGACCAGTTCCCTAATATACTTTGTTTGAGAAATGAATGTTCCTTTATCGCTTTGTTTGATTTGAAATCCTAAAAAGAATTTTAACTCACCGATCAAGCTCATTTCAAACTTTTCCTGCATGACCTTTTCAAATTTCTCATACAATAACTTGTTAGTAGCACCATAAATGATGTCATCAACATATATTTGAACAATCAAAAGATCATCGTTTTCATGCAACAGAAATAGTGTGGTGTCTACACATCCCTTTTTGAACCCGTTTTCAAGAAGATAAGAACTAAGACATTCATACCAGGCTCTAGGGGCTTGTTTTAATCCATATAAAGCCTTTTTCAGTTTATATACATGGTTTGGATATTCATGACTTTCAAAACCTTCTGGTTGTTCAACAAACACATCTTCTTTTAAAATTCCGTTAAGAAAAGCACTCTTAATGTCCATTTGTCTTAGTTTAAATCCTTTGTAGCAAGCAAAAGCTAATAATATTCTAATTGATTCTAGTCTAGCTACAGGTGCAAAAGTTTCATCAAAGTCAACTCCTTCAATTTGATTGTATCCCTTAGCGACTAGTCTAGCTTTATTTCTAATTACATTTCCAGATTCATCATATTTATTTTTAAAAACCCATTTTGTTCCTATAACTGGATAATCCTTAGGTCTAAGTGCTAGACTCCAAACATTATTTCGTTCAAATTGGTTTAGCTCTTCTTGCATGGCCACAAACCAGTTTTCATCGTTAAGGGCTGAATCTATGTTATTTGGTTCTATTTCTGAAATAAATCCACTATATAAGCACAGATCACATAGATTTCTAAAGGAGGAACGAGTCTGTATACCTGCTATAGGATTTCCAATTACAAATTCTGGAGGATGGTCTGCTTTGTATTTCAGTTTTGCTGGATCTAGATTCCTTTGAACTTCTGGAGTTATGACAGTTTCTCTGATATCATCAGTTTCTTTTGGTTCTTCATATTCATCTTTTTCTTTCTCCTCTTCAACATTGCTTTCGGATGTTTCCTGATTATCAATGCCTTCATCAAATTTCACATTGATTGATTCCACGATTGTTTTAGTCCTTTTGTTGTAGACTCTGTAAGCTTTGCTTCTCGAAGAGTATCCCATGAAGATGCCCTCATCAGCTTTTGCTTCAAATTTTCCTAATTGATCACCTGTATTGAGAATATAGCAAGTACATCCAAATACTTTAAAGTAAGCAATGTTTGGTTTATTATTGAACCATAGCTCATAAGGAGTTTTGTTGAGAAGCGGTCTAATCATAACTCTATTCATTACATAACATGCTGTATTTACTGCTTCTGCCCAAAAATGTAAAGGTAGTTCATACTCATTTATCATAGATCTAGCCAACTCTTGTAAAGTTCGATTCTTTCTCTCAACTACCCCATTTTGTTGTGGAGTACGTGGAGCAGAGAATTCATGTTTGATTCCATTTTCATTACAAAAAATTTCAAAATCATAATTTTCAAATTCTCCACCATGATCACTTCTTAGTGAAATAATGGAAACTTCTTTTTCATTTTGGACTAATTTTGTGAAATTCTTGAGATAAGAGAAAGTTTCTGATTTCTTGGCTAAGAAAAATACCCATGTATATCTTGAGTAGTCATCAACTATAACAAAACAATATTTTTTACCTCCTAAGCTAGCAATGTCATTCGGTCCGAATAGATCCATATGAACTAGCTCAAGTACTCTAGAAGTGCTTACACTGTTTTTGGCATGAAATGATGATTTTTTAAGTTTTCCTAAAGTGCATGCTTTACAGATGTTTTCTGTTTTAAACTCATGTGAAGGTAACCCTCTTACCAAATTTTTCCTTTTTAATTTGTTTAGCAAGTTCATACTAGCATGCCCTAAACGTCGATGCCATAAATCAACTTCTATGTCCTTAGCAACCAAGCATTTCGAAAGGGTGAGATCATCAAAAGATAGAGAATATATATTACCTTTCCTCTTACCTGAAAATAAGATTTCTTTTGATGAATTGTCAACAATTTTGCATAAGTCAGAGTCAAAAATAACATTCATACCTTTATCGCATAGCTGGCTGATTGATATCAAGTTGTGGTGCAGATTTTCAACATACAGTACATCATTCAGGGTAAAAGTATTGTTACCTACTTTGCCTTTGCCAACAATTTTACTCTTTTCATTGTTACCCATTGTGACCCTGCCACCTTTATACTTTTCTAGGCTAAGGAACTTTGATTTATCGCCTGTCATGTGTCTGGAACAACCAGAATCCAGATACCATTGTTGTTGTTCCTTAGCCTGCCAGCATACCTACACGAGAGAAAAATTTAGTGACCTATTTGTTTTCATAGGTCCAAACTTGTTAGTGCCAAGATATTTTGGAAAATAATCTAGAGAAGACTGAAAACTATTTAAAAATGTTCCTTTTGGCACCCAAATTTGTTTTACTTTGAGAGATTTTATATTTGTGCCTTTTGGAACCCAAATCGATACAGTCTTCATATGTTCGGGTTTATACCAATGACTATTTTGATTATGTCCAAATGAATTGACTTGATTAATTTGGTTTCTATCTTTTTGAAATTTGTTATATCCAAGTCCTTGCCTAGACGTATTAAAAGTTTGTTTCCCTAATAGCATATTCAATGATTTTTCTCCTTTTGAGAATTTATCCAACGTTGTTGATAGATGTAGGACTTGGTTCTTGAGAGATTCATTTTCATTTATCAGTTGTGTGCACCTTTTTATAGAGTCTTCTATTCTTGTGTTTTCAATTTCTTTCAAAAACAGGATTTCCTTTTCAAGCGATTTAATTTTGTTTTCTGAATTTTTAACCTCTTCTTCGAATGTTGGACACTTCTCACATTTAGGGATTCTGCTTTGATAGGTTTTAACTAATTGGTTAAGTTGTTTATTTAAATCAATTAAAGAATCCTTTTGTGATTCAAGTTTGGCATGTTTTTCCTTAAGTCGTTCAAAACAGCCATTTACTTCGTGAAAATATGTAAGTAATTCTGAATGAGAAAGTTTTGATACCTCACTTGGCTCATCATCATCACTGTCAGTTACTTCACCATGAAGACATAGATTTGCTCTTTCACTTTCACTTTCGGTGCTATCACTTTCATCTTCATCAATTTCATCCCAAGTAGCCGCAAAACTTTTCTTCTTCAGCTTCTTTCCTTGGTTTGGTCGATTTTGAGGACAATTTGGCTTGATATGTCCCGGTTTATTACATTTGTGACAGATGATCTCTTGCTTCTCCGAAATGTCTAGTGCTTTGTTTATTCTGCTTTTGATTTGATGGTTTCTGGTTGGATTTCCATATTTGCGATTCCACTTTTTGAATCTCTTTATTAATAGTGCTAATTCAGCTTCACCATCATCATCGTCATCATTGTCATTTTCAGTTGTTCCTTTGAGAGCAATTGACTTCTTTCGAGTATCGCCTCCTTCTCGCTCTTCCTTGAACTTTAGCTCTAGCTCATAGGCGGTGAGATTTCCAATGAGCTCTTCCACCTTGATTTGTTTCAAATCCTTTGACTCTTGAATAGCTGTGACTTTTGCTTCAAAGCTTCGAGGAAGCACTCTGAGAATTTTCCGAACTATCTCTAACTCTGTGTACGATTTTCCAAGAGCCTTTGATTTGTATACTATATTGGACAGTCGTCCGTACATCTCTTTGACGTTTTCTTCTTTTGCCATTGTGAAATTCTCGTATTCGCTGCTTAACATGGCTAGGCGAGATTCTTTGACTTGAGATGTTCCTTCGTGAGTTACTTCGAGCGTGTGCCATATTTCCTGCGCAGTTAAACAATGAGAGACACGATTAAATTCAAATTGATCCAATGAACAGATAATAGAATTCATAGCTTTAGCATTAGCATTTTGTAATTTATTTTCTAGTTCTGTCCATTGGTCCATCGGTTTATCTATTTCCTGATTGTCTACAATTATAGTTGGTGATCTATAACCTATCTCAATAATGTTCCAAGCATCAATGGTTTTCAGAAAAATTTTCATTCTATTTTTCCAGTAGGCATATTCACCATTGAACATTGGTGGTCTAACTATGGACTGACCTTCAGCAAAAGCATTATTAAAAGAAGCCATTTTTTCAAATTTTTAAACAGAAACTGTTTTTTGAAAAATGAAAAAAAATGACTTCTAAACCTTGCTCTGATACCACTTGTAGGATCGATTTCACCCTAGAGGGGGGTGAATAGGGTGATAGTATAAATTATAAAAAAATTAATTGCGAAAGCTTATAAAATAATTTCAACACAGATCACAGAATAGTAGCAGCACAGATAAAAGCAGAATAATAAATGCAGAAATAGAACGACACAGAATTTACCCAGCTTCGGCAAAAACCTGCCTACGTGCTGCCCCCAAGGTTTCTACTAGAAATTAGATAGTCACACGCTTACACACGTAAACTCGCGACACCCGCTACTGACTAACCCAACTCTACGCTCAAAACCCTGCCACAACTCAGCCACTGAGTTGCGAATTCTCAAGCTACGCCACGTAGCTTGTCCCCTAGTCACACGACTAGCAAATACAACGATTTGAAAAAGAGATTTTTTAAAAAATTAAAAAAAAAATCAAAACTAAAAATAAGATAAAGCTCTTTTAAAAAAAAATTAAAACCCTTAACAAAACCCTAATTAAAAAACCGGCCCCTTTTTATTATTTCGACCCGTTTCCTTCTTTTGCTCAGTGAAGAATTATGCGGCCGATGCTTGTCGAATTAGGGCTTCGACTTCTTTCTCGAATTAGGGCTTTGTCTCTGGTTTGAGATGCTCTTGCTTCTCTGATGTTCGATTGTTGCCCTTGCTCACTGCTTCGCTTATGTTTGTTTGCTCCTCTGTTGATCGATTGTGAAATTAGGGCTTCGGCTTCGATTTGGTATGTAACTTTCCTTTTTGTTTGAATGCTTGAATTCGATTGTTGCTCTGCTTGCCGATGATGAACTTGGGTTTGTGATTGATAGTTTTATTGTGAATTGAAGCTTATTTCTGATGATGATACCTTCGGGTTGAATTTATATGAATTCACGACACTTGAATTCCTTCGTATCAATTTGATACTTTCCTAATTCTCAATTACCTGTTGCGCACGTCTTTCCTGATTTTCTTTCTCAACGTGATCGATACGGCAGTGATTTACGTGGTCACCACGGTGTTGAATTCATTTGACTTTTTCAAATTTACACACTTGAATTTCTTACTTGGTTTTGTGCCCTGATCATCACTGCACTGTTTTGATTTCTTGAATCATATCCACGGCTTCAATGTTGTTCAAGTGTACTACTGCAGTTTGCATTTGGTCTTGATCGTGTATATTCTCGAGTTGGTTGTGCACTGTTGATTAGTTGATAATTTGAGTCTGCAATGTTATTCTTTGACTTGTCTACTGTCACTTCTTCGAGCTAAATTGTTGTTTGTGGTCAATTGCTTCGAGTTGATCTTCTAGCTGGTGTCAGTTTGCTGTGACATTGTGCATTTCATTCTGTTTGATGTTGCACTTGGTTATTTTGTTCATCTGTGTATTGCTGCAATCTTCATTGAGCTTGTATGCTTCAAGTTTCCTTGACTGGTTCATACTTGTTGAACTGGTTTTGGTTGTTGCAGTATGTTACTGCATTTGGTCTGAGTCACTTGTATCCATTTTCGAGTTGCACACTTTGATTTCACCTTGTTGAGTACCTGTAGTTGCTGTTATATCACTTCGTATTGCATTTATTTGCTTGTACTTGTGTTCTGATCATTGCTTTGTTATGTAGCTGCTATGCAGTTGCTATGCATCACTGTGTATCATGTAGCTTTCATCCTTTCTTTCTCTGGCACACTTGTGTACCTGTTCAGGTTCACCGTTGCTTCAAATTGCTTCATACTGCTACTTGGTTTATTGATGTATTCATGTCATGTCTCATGCTCGAGTTCTTTGCAACTTCATGACTGTACTGTTCTTTGTTGAGTTGCTATGCAGTTGCAATGAAAATGCCTTGTAGTTGTGTATTTGAGTCAGTGCTTCACCATATCACTTTTTGATTGATGCTGCATCACTTGTAGCTTTATGTATTCATGTGCTTGTCTGCATTCACTCTGGCTTGTGTTATGATAGCTGTGAAGTTGCATTGATCTCTGTAGTACTTCATGTTGACATTTTCTTTGACACTGTTTTGTTGGGCTGTGTCTTCATTGATGTGTCACTGCATACATGTGTACTTGATTCTTTGATGTTGTAACCTCTGGTATGCTGCATATTGTCACTGTATTGGTTCGAGTCAGTTTGCATGGTCACTTATGCAGTTTGAAGCTTTGAACTGTTTTCAACTTGACACTGTTGTACAGTTGCTCTTGTTGGCTGCGCACACGAGTTGGCGAGGCAGTGCACACGTGTATGAATGTACACGTGTGTATTGCAGCCACTTATGGTTACCTGTCCCTGTAATATCTATATGCACGACTTTGTGATGAATTCAAGTGTGAATGATGACGAACAACCCAAATAACCGAGGCAAACCATATTTTCAAAAGTCATATTTAATTTTATATTGCAAAAATATTTCTTTTTCAATTTTACTGCGTTAGTAAATATTTTGCAGATTTCTCAGATGCTGGATTCAACTGAAATGTAGTTGAAGAAAAAAATACGAGTGTGAGTGATATGTAATGAGGTGAATGTGTAAAATAGTGATGTAATTGAATTTGTATCAAAGTTGTATAGTGAATAGTGAGAGCTTGAATTTGTACTATTCAAAATTGTAATAAATATTTGTTTGAATAAAATATTCGTTTGAATTCAAATTCTGTGTTATTTATTTTATTCAGCAAATATTTATTTAATCTGTGAAAATAAATAGTATATTATCAAATACATTTAAATGAATGTATATTTGTTTATTATCATCAAACAACAATCATATAAGCGCATATTCAACAATATGGACCGCTTTCAAAAACGACAATTCATAAAAACCAAACAATCGACCGATTAAAATATCCAAGCATACAACCAGTAATTTCAACCAAACACAAATAATAAAATTTATCTACTATATAACTTACTAATAAATAAAAAAGGTAATTTTAACTCACTAAAATTCTAGCTATTTTCGAAGCATTCTGGTTCCATGTAAAATTGAAAATTTTAGCAGAAATTTCTACAAGCTCTAAATTCCATGAATCTGATTCCTTAGGGTTGTTATCGTCGATCCGAGTGCAAAGCGACTAACCACGTTCGATTTGGACCTAATATAAAATGGATATCGATTTTACAAGTTTTTGAATTGATTAAAATAATTATTTAACTAATAAACTTAATCCCACAATTAACTAACCTCTCAACTCAATCCCGATCAAACAAAAACCAGGCGCCATACTTTCCATTGCCACTTACCACCACCATGTTGCAACGTCAACTGCAGAAACCTCACCTTAGCAAGCCCTTGCCCTAATCAACCCGAAGCCGCCACCTATTAACTACCATAGCATTTTTTCAAACCCTTTAAACACGTTGACGTCGAATTGAAAAATGCACCGTGTTGCGCCTCCAAACTACGATTCAATCGGTCATCGCCTTCCCCTCGCCCATGCAAACATCTTTGTAGTTAGGGTTGAGGCTCGATTCGGCTTTTTGTGGCTCCTATTAATCGTGGTCATAGTATATGGAGATGCTTACTTAAATGGCTAGGGTTATGAATTGGGTTTGAGAAAAAAAAATGGACAAGGGGGTCCTTATATAGGTAGGAAATAAAGCCACGCTATTCACGACCCAAAATACACGAACTCCAAACAAAGCTTGCTTACTGGTGTTTTTAGCTAAATACCCCTATTCCAAACTCAATGGAACTATTATCAAGACCTAATTCTATTATATATAGAAGTTTTCTTTTAAAATCAAATTATATCATAATTGATTCCTGAAATTAATCACTACGCGTTTCGAGCTCGTATGATGGCACAATAAGTCCTATCATTATGAAATTCTTTGGTGTACAACAATTCATTATTCTAAATCCAATAGCACTAGTTTCATCAAAATCTAAGACAATGCCTTTGAATGATATTTTTAAAAAAATTATAAATTATTTTTGAACCATTTATTTTCTGTAATTAAATTTACAAATTGAGTTCACCTATATTATTTATTAATTGAAAGGAGTTAAATAAGATTATTAAATCCATTAAATTTCCATTCAATTCAAACTCCGGCTATTTGAAGCACTATTCAAATATTAATTCACATCTCAACTACTTAAAATAATTCCTATACTAATTCAAGTTATTAAACCTTTTTTAACTAATATTTTAATATTTAAAATTAATTAAATATTCAAAATAAAATGACTAAAATTCTAGGTCGTTATATTATTGAGATGGTACGGGGTTGGCTCAACTGGGATGAATGGTTCGGAATGTGAAGTGAACACGCTAAAATGAAAGAGGAACTGGATGAAGCATATAACATGTTCTGAATGAGTTCACTTGAGCTGAAAAGAGTACTTTAATAGGTTTGTTTTGAGCTGAAGTATTACTGTTTCTTGAAACATGCGCAAGATCTGGACTAAAAGCATGTACAAAATGTGAAATATTAAACTGAAATGGACTAGCAAGAGATGAAACTGGTCTGAAATGTTGTCAATGCTTTTGGTGCTTAGGTCTGGTAAATGCAATATCCTAAGTATGAGAAAGGCATGATTATGGTGCTTCAAAGCATCCACTTATTGTTTAACAATGCTAGGAGCAATTACCGCATTTCATATCGAATTTTTCGTATATTGTATTTCATAAAAAAATATTTAAAAAAGCCAAAGACCATGTTTAATATATTTTGTATCGAATTATTTATATATCATACTTTATCTTGTGACTAATGTATTTTTTGGTTGTTTGAATTTCATAATTATCAGTGATCGTTGGTTTCATATCCAAATATATCCATTATTACTATATATAATAATGCGTACATTGTGAACAAAATGAAGTGGACACTGAGCGGGCTATAACAACAAGGGAAATATTTATAAAAGTCAACAATTTTTGGAAGCATTTAATAAACGCTACTAAAATATATATGTTACTAGACAAAAGGCGCTACTATATTATTTTATAATAGCCTCGATAATACTTTTTAGTAGTGTTTATAAAATGCTACGATAGCAGAAAGTCCTAGATTTTCAGCTACATATTTTTTAGCGGCGTTCCCTAAATGATATCGTAAGTTATGGTAACGTTTTTTGGTGCACAACCAAAAATAGTTTTTGGTGCAGTGGCATTGAGAAATAACCATTGTTTCAAGAAGTACCAACTTCATAATGAAAGAAACAAAATTATTAGTATAAAATGAATTTTGGTACGATTTAAGGATAAAACTGACTATAAGGGATGAAATGAAATTGACCGAACCTAAATGAACAACACACATTAGAATGTCTAATAGATATTCTTGTACATTAAGGAGAAACTATAAGTTTATTATCAGTGTCAAGAATAAACAATCCTCGGTTGTTTAATTAAACCATTAAGAGTCTTGACTCTATGATATGGTACAATGCACAGATCTGAAATAAATTTCAAGTACATTATCAAAATATGATTTTGATGGTTGTACCAAAAGGGACACGATCCATTGGACGCCAATATTTCTTTAATAGAAAGATAAATAAGGTTGGAATATAGTGCATTGCATTGATAATAATAACATCAATAATTTCAATTGTCGAAATTAGCGTAACAGATTGACCACATAGAGTACTCGAGTTGGTAGGATTTTATTCACAATTTTTTTGAAAAATATGACTTTGTTTATTGGAACATATGTGTTGAAACAAAGAAATTATTCGATTTAGAGTAAACTGTTTCGCATAATAATCAAAGCATTTCGTAGTCGGTGGGAGAGGTATTGAGTTTGTGAGTTTTCGGATACGATCCAAGAACGGATATGAAAGTATCATTCAGAAAAGCATCAAAATTGAACAAGTGTTTTTATAGCAATATCCAATATTTTGATCATCAATCAAAATGTAGAGGAAGTGTGTGTTCATAAGAAGGAGCGTTAAAAGGTATATTGATATTTATAAACTATAAGTAAATAACACGTTCTTGATTTTGAACGATGTACATTTGATAAAATCAGTCTTACTTGTTTTAATACTCGATGTTTGATTTGAAAACAATGTACTTTATAGTAAGTGTAAAAGATATTGGGAATGTCCCTCATGATAACCAAGAACACCTTATTGAAATGTTTAATATGGAACATGTAAGATGGATTTCTCAATATTGGTAATTGGAATTATCATACATGTTATATTGTCTACAATATCGTGATTTGTTTATTTATTTGATACATGAAGTAAGTATCAAATCCAAATTGATGTCACTAAATGGTTGTTTGAAACGTTCTTGTATATTTATGAAATACTAAAGATTTGCTTACAGGAACAACAAACTTTTTATGAAAGTGTGTTTGGACTCAAACTTTCATAAGTGATTTTTAGTATAATATTTCAATGTTAAATTCAAGTTAAGAATCTTTAAGTTGGAATGTTCCAGATGAAAGACTATGGCAGATTCAATGAAAAAGTCTAAGTACATCCCCTTGAATAGCACCACAATAAAAGTAATGTGTATAAATATAAATGCACAAATTTATAACCGAGCTGGGTGTGATTCCAAATGTTAAGAATCCCATGACATTGTTACGTGATAATAATATTATGATATAGTTCATAACAAAACGTAAAGTTTACTAGAAGTCGACCAACATACTCCAAAAAATTTCACATGGTAAAGGTAGTTTACCAACATTATAGAGAGTTGATTGAAAAAGTAGAAAAGTGAAATATAATAGCATACTCGTTAATTAAGGGAATAACCCAATTTGTTTTGAGAAAACCAATTGGAGAAGTTGGAATGAAATTCCCTAATTGACTCCAAGTGCAAATGGTAGAATGATCAAATTAGGCGTATGCCCTAGGGGCAATTATGTATTTTGTTACATATACCTAGCTAGATAACCAATCTTGTTTGAAATAAAAGGCATTTTCTTTGTATTATATACTTGATATAATGTGTTATATAATTAATAAATTTAACTAATAGTATATTTAATAAAAAAAATCCATAAATGATATATTTAGTGATAATAGTTACAAGTACTCTAATCGCTAGTAACTATTATACTGAAAATAAATATACATTTTAAATATTCCTAGTCAAGATGTATCGAGACTGGATATTGATATATCTGTTGAGATTAAAGGACATAACACTCTTTAAATGTTGGGCAATGTATTGCTCATGGTTGCATAGGCACCAAGTTGTTACGTACTGATAGTTATTGTTTAACTATGGAATGACTCACTCGATAGTTTTCTTTTGGTTAATATAACTATGGTCAAACAAAAAATATTGATGCGACTAATTTACATGGGTCTCTCGACTTGAGAATACTGTTGTTCTTTAATGTAGAAACCATGCTTTGATTATAGTTAAATTGTGATATGGCATCCATCGAATGACTATAGTTGGATCGAGTGGAAGCAATGAAAGTGAAATACTATTCAACAGAGGATTCACATCCTTGGTTATACGAGGTTAGTAACACTGTCAATTGAAGTCAACTCAATGTCTCTGGCCATAGCATTTTGGTTAATGTAAATTGTTATTATTGAACCAAGGACTTTGTAATAATCTGCATTTTTGATACTTAAAAGTCGACACTAATACATCCATGGTATTCGTGTACCGAACATCTAAGTGCAGCACAGACAGATCGTTGAGATGAAAGAAAAAAGACAGAGCATAATCTCATAATATAACGAGTAATATATAATACACCAATTGTCTTTACAAAAGAATACTGAACTTTAAATACATACGTTAATAAGATTACAATCGTCCTAGCATCATCCATAGATAGTTAACTACATGTCCATACAATTGATGATAAGTAAGTCAAGAACAAACAACAGAAGATAAAGAAAAATACAGGAATATGTCTTGGAAGCATCCAGCTCATCTCCTATAGCTCCTAGTATCCAGCTAAATCTGGCAAATATGCTCAGGACTGAAAGAGCATTATAAAAAAAATAACGTCTAGATCAGTCTGGTAAAACTAGCACGAGAAACATGGTCAACTAGATTATTTAATGTAAATAAAATCATATAGAAATAAATGTATCTCCTAAGACCACGTTGCACATAAACACGGATGGGTTTTTATCCGACGATAGCCAAATTATTTTATTATAATCCTGTGATATTATAATAATATCTAGGGGTTTAAAGTAAATATTGAATCGTAGCTAAAATGGTTACATTAATTACATTCCAACATACATATTATATAACTAAATCCAAAGGCACTTATTAGAGAGTGGATTCCATCAATGATAAAAGTAAGAGTCTACCTTCCACATGGTACACCTCTAGATAAAATGTACCAAGGTCAAAAAACATTTGCACCTAACTACACAGGACCGGCCTACCCCTTCATGAATAGTACCGAATATGGTCACCCCTAGGTTGCTGGCCGATAAATGAACTGGGTCTTAAGCATGCATTAATTCATAAATATCAATCGAGATTAGGAGATAATCATACACTAATCGGAGCGACCCACTTACCCCTACGGCACATCCCTATTTTAGTCATATTATGGGTATGAGGCTTGAAGCTACATTTTAAATTCAAGTATGGCAATAGTACCCAAAATGCTAATACTACCCTAGTGGCGATAATTCAATGCTAACATTCATCCATACAAGTTGTTTATGATATGAAAAAAATGAAGGCACTACTTCTATTGCATCTATTTTGGAACCACCCTCAGGCTTAGTAGCAAGTAGTCCTTGCACTTCAAAGATATTCTTCTTCGATTCCATTATCTTCATGATGCTTCTAATTCGAACGCTTGCATTGGTTCGAAGTGGTTTTTGGATAAATCATATTTATTCAGTCTCTATCTCTTCGAACCAAATTCGAATGTTTTTGGAAAACTCAACTCCGGTTCTTTTGGAAATAAATAGACAATGCATAGGAGTGGGGATCACTCTTAATCGTCTAAGTGGATGGATTTCCTTATCGTTTGTCCTAGATGAATACACGAATTTAAGTGCATAGTAGTATCATTTAAGATAACTGTACCCTATAATTCCCATGATTAGAGTTAAAAACTAGTCAAGGTTCGATAATCGGTTATTTAACTATCAAATAAACACACAATCAATCACAGATATAATTTCCTATGGAAACCACTGAGCCTCATTTACTTATTCTTCCATTAATTAATTCTCTTTAATATTTACCAAAAATATTCAAAAACTTGTCTCACCCGTGTAAGTATATTCTCAAGCCATTTCACTTTCTACACTTGGAATTTTTTTCCATATACTTGTACAAATCATATAAGTATATCATAAAACATTAAGGAAGATCTTCTTTCTCAAAGTCATATAAAATGGATCCAAACCACTTATCCTTTGGTGTTAAGTATGGAAAGAGCATTCCCATACCACCCTAATTAAGAAGGATTATTTGTTAATCAACAAACTTGACTTTCTTAAGTAAATTGAAATATATATGGAAATAATATCTTGATCCCGACATCAACCCTCGATTTTGAACTAATACTGTCCATCGGATAATAGTGAAGCCGTTTATATTAGGATACTATTATCTCTCAAACCTTGAATCGATGACATTATTACCCTTCAAGCTAGATAGAAGTTTCCTACCTCAAAATTTAGTGCCAAATATAATGATTTCATACTTCATATACCATTCTTTTAAAACCTGGGTTTTGAAACCTCTTCTATTCCAGATTCAAAAATCCAATTGAAATTTGTAAACTCTTTCTTTTATTACCTATATTTTATCAAGTGAAAACCTCTTTTATAAAAGAGATTAATAACACCTTTTCAAATTGATTCAAATAACTTAAACCCCATTATTAAACAAAATAATTAACTTAAAAAATTAATAAAATGATTAATTTAAGCTAATCATTATTATCAAATAATTAATCAACTTAAACACCATTTATAAAATGTAATTAATTTAAACCTTATCGATAAATAATTAATTATTATCTTGTGTTTAAGTTGATTAATAATTTTTTGAAATCTAAGGTTGATGTCGAGGTAATATCTCTGTGTACATTTCAGTTTACTTAAGAAAGTCGGGTTATTAATTGCTAAATTATCATTCTTAATTATGGTGGTATGGAAATGATCTTTTCGTACATAATACCGAAAGATAAGTGGTTTGGGTTTATAGTAAACAATATTTTAAATGACATTGTTTTTTATCCATGTAATTTGAGTTTGGAGAAGGAATTATTCCTTAATGTTTTATTAATATACTTATACCATGTATATAAGTATATGGAAAAATTTCCCAAGTATAGAAAGTGAAATGGTTTGAGAATATACTTATATAGGTATGACATGTTTTTGAATATTTTTAGTAAATGACCGAAGAGAATTAATTAATGGAAGATAATCAAATGAGGCTTAGTGGTTTCTATGGGAAATTAAATATGTGATTGGTTGTATGTTTATTTGATAGTTAAATAACCGACTGTGAAATCCTAGTCGGTTTTTAACTCTAGAAATATCTAAATGAATCACGAGAATTATGGGGTAAAATTATCTTAGATGATACTACTATACACATAAGTTTGTGTCTTCGCCTAGGACACATGATAAGAGATCCATTCACCAAAATGATTAGGGAGCGATCCCCGCTATTATTCATTATCTGTTTATTTCTAAAAGAAAAAGAGTCGAGTTTACAGAAAAATGTCGACTGTTGGTTCGAAAAGATCGGGATCGGATAAATATGAATTATCGAAAAACTACTTCGAACCAACTTAAGCATTCAAACCAAAAGCATCGTAAAGATGATGGAATCGAAGATCTTTAAAGTGCAAGGGCTACTTGCTACTAATCCTGAGGGTAATTCTAAAATGGATGTAGTAGAAGTAGTTCTGTTTGTTCGTATCCTGAACAACTTGTATGGATGAATGCTAGCATTACATTGTCTCTTGGAAGGCAGTGTTAGCATTTTGAATGGGATTGCCATATGAAAAGGTAAAAGGTAACCTCAAGCCTCACACCCAAAATATGACTAAAGTAGGGATGCACCATAGAAGTAAGTGGTTGCTTCCATTAGAGTATGATCATCGCTCTTATTAGGGTATGGTTGCCGGTCAACAAACCGAGGGGTGATTATATTCGGTGCTATCGAGGAAGGGGAACACCGATCCTGAGTAGTAGAGGTGCAATGTAGCTTTGGTATATTTTGTCTTGAGGTGTACTGTACAGAAGGTAGTCCCTTACATTATCATTGATAGAATCCATTCTTCAATAAGTGCCTTCAGATTTAGTTGTATACAATGTATGCTGAAATGTAATTAATGTAACTATTTCGGCTATGATTCAATATTTACTTTAAACCCTTAGACATTTTTATATCACTAGATTTTATAATAAAAATGATTTGGTTATTGTAAGGGAAAAATCCGTCCGTGTTTACGTGCGATGTGGTCTTACGATATACCTTTAACTTTGAAAGGTTTTACTTACATTAAGTAATCCAGTTGATTGTGTTTCTCACACTGGTTTTACTAGACCGACCCAGGGCTTTTGTTCTTATAATGCTCGGATCAGTCCGAGCATGTTTTACATATTTAGCTGGATTCTAGGTACTACAAGAGAGGAGTTGGATGCCTCTAAGTCGTATTCCCGTATTTTTCTTTATCTTTTACTGTTTGTTCTTAGCTATATTTATCATCAATTGAAAGGACATGTTGTTATAACTATCCAGCGGCTGATGATATGATAATTGTACTCTGATTAATGTATGTATATTTAAGCTTAGTTTTTTTTGTAAAGATCATTGGTATATTAAATATTACTTGCCACGTTGTAAGATTTTGTTCTGTATTTCTTTCTTTCAATATAATGATCTGTCTTTCTAACACTTAGATGTTCGGCATATGAATACCGTGGATGCATTACCGTCGACTTCCGAGGATCAAAAAGTGGGGTTTTATAGACTTTGTGTTCAGATTATAAAGTTGAATATGGACGATATTGAAATTTTCACTATTACCAAATTCCATAAGTCCAAAGTGATATAATTTCGACGAAGAGAATCCGTGTAAATAATTATCACTAAAAATACCACTTAAGTGTTTGTGAAATTTGATTTTACCGAAAAGACCCATAAGCTATGAATTCAGTTGTACTATCACACCACTAGCTAAGATGGTGTGTGAACTTTGATATTTGAATTGTTCAATATCAATTGTTAAATGAATTCACATCTCTAAGTCGCATAACTGCATTTGTGATTTCTTCAAAAATCACACGATTTAATTAACTTATAAAATGTTATAAATTGATTAAATTGATTAATATTTATAAAACATTATTAATTTTTAATTTATTTGACGCGTTAAATGTTGTTGGTAATTATTTAAATGCATATATAAAAGTTATGTTTGCATATCCTGGTATACGATATCGGTATAATTTTAAACAAAGTTTAAATAATAAATAATTACATAAATTTTTTTATTGGGAAAATTTGCAGATTAAGAATGTGCATGGACCAGCCATATAATGGCGAGAGGGGGAAATTAATTAATTAAACTGATTGAAGTTTAAAAATTAAAGAAGGAAGTTTTGATAAGAGAATCAGAAAGGTTCTTTTAATTCTATTAAAACAAAATCTCCTCATTTTGAATTATTTCAACAAAATGCAACCTTATCTTCCTCTTCTTTATCATTCATTCATGGCTAAAACTTCTTCTAAAAACACATCAAAACAAATTCAAATCAACATCAAATTAATGTAAAGAATGGTGGTTCATCCTTCTCTTTTAAGGTTGGATGCCGATTTATTTAAAATCCAAGGAGAAGTCACAAATCAAGTTGTGATTAAGGGCATGGTTTATCAGATCTACAGAATGATCAATCGGATCTAAAAATTGTTCTATGATTAAAGGTGTTTCCCCAGGCTTCGTCCTAAGGTAATTATACACGCATCTTCTATTTTGTTTATATCCCCTTAACTCTCTATTTCACCTGCAATGGCCCAAAATTTGATCATTCTAAAGTATAATTTTTAAATTGATTTCAAATATAAAATATATTAGATTTTATGATTCAAATAATATAAGATAGGATTTAGAGATAGAAATTTACATAAAAATAAGAGCCGTTGCTTATATGGGTAAAAGTAACAAAAGTCTGAGTTTATAAAATTAAGTTCTAATGATTTATTAAATATTTTTTAATTGTTTGATAAGGGTCTTTATTTTTAATAATAGTATAGAATTTTATTTTCATGTTTTATTTACATAAATTGATAGTTTAACAAAAACGTCAAAATGTGACCATAAAGTATTTTATCGAAAATCAACTTTTTGTCAAACAAATGCTATCGCAAGGTTGTTGTGCCTTTATTCACATATATGTGTGCACATATTTAAATAAGGTAAATATTAAAAAATTCATCAAAATAAGATTACTTTTGTGAAAATAGGCACAGGAAAGAAGTTTCAAAAAAACTTTAGTCTCAAGGGACAACAAGTTTATTTATTAGTCTGAAGGACACTTTGTAGTGTAAACAGAAAATATAGTTGCGACTATTATTTTGTGATTTACACTAAAAATTTTCTTTCAATCTAAAAACCAAACTTTTTATCCCTGATCTCTAACTTTTTCACTGAACCTAAAAACCCCTTTCCTAAACATGTTTAGAAATTTCAAGAAATCATTAAAAAAATTGAGCATTAAAAGACAAATATGTAAAAATGAATCTAAACAGATATCCTATTTTATTATACTTGATATTTAAGTGGTTAAGACATAAAGTAGTGAAGTGAAAGTTGATGTTAAATGTTGAAAATATGTAGTTTACCTAAAGATGAAGTAAGGGTATTTTGGTCATTTCATATAATAATATTTTATTCCAAACTTTTTTCTATAAATACAAATCCAATTCTTCACTTGTCTTTATACTCCTTCTTCTACATTTTCCATATTTCTCTCTTCATTTTCATGGCCTCCAACCTTAATAAGGAAATTCCAAAATTCATTTCAAAAATATACTAAAAGAAATATGCATCTAAACACCGTGATACCACAACAAACTTGCCTTCTCCTCCCCCTAACCATGGCAGCACCCACCATCCACCATGGCCAAGTCCTCCTCACTCCTAGCCCAAAGCGTGAGCATTATCTCCCTCTCCAACTCCAAGTCGAGCCATTTCTAGTCCAGCGTGCAAGTGTTTTGTGCATTCGATTAAAGTTAGGAAGGTTAATATATAGTTCAATTCCATTCAAGTTGAGAACTACTAATTATATACATACTTACATACATACATACATATGAATACGACGATGTGATATGATTGTATGGATGTTTATTTTGATCTTTGATCATCATATATTGTTTATCTCATGTGAATGTTTGAACAAGTCACGATATACACGTCATTATTTCACATGGAAAACACTTTTCGAATGAAAGCGAGAAGTAGTATGGAATCATTTAAATACCTTCTAAAATGATTGGAAGTGTTTTAGAAATGTTTCATGAACATATAAACTTGTTCGACAAGTTTTAAATGAAAAATAATAATCGAGTTAAAACCAGGCGCATCGCGTAATAGTAGCTCGCGATTTCGTGCCGAAGTATTCAAATGAGTATATAAAATGGAATTTAGCTCTGAATTCTTCAAGATAAGAATTTTTTGGACTATTATCTCCATAGTTTAAGAATGAATAAAGAAAATCAAGATTTTATGTTGTACATTTTAAAACACATCCAAATCAAATTTTTAGAAAAATCGCGCTATTGTAGTAAAGTGACCAAAGTATAAAATTCTTTGAAATTAATATTTTTAGATATTAAAAATATGAAATAAGTTTTATAAATCAAATAAAATAGTTTAAAATAGATTTGAATTGAAAAATATGGATTTTCAAATATTAGAAAGGTTGTTTTAAATCGAATCGGCTTTTTTTGCACTTTCTACAACACCTGTCTACTGCTGTTTCCAAAACATTAGAAATGAAGTTTTAAACTTAACGATTCTTTTTCAAAACTTTTATGAATGTTTTGAAATAAATAATTAAACACTTTAATAATGATTTGGAAGTTTTATAATTTATTTTAAAAAAATTAAATAAAGAAAAGCTATCGAAATCAAGTTATTAAATCTTGGCTCTATAAGTAGATGACTAGACTGGATAGAAGAAGTAGCTTCCGTACAACCCCAGGTTAATTTTGCCACCTTGTGCAAGAATTTTACTAGCTTAGGGGAAATCCATTCAAGGCATGGAAACTATCACTGAAGTACAAGCTTGGATTAAATCGTGCGAAAGAATCTTTAAGGCGTTGGATATTAGTAATGAACAAAAGAGGGTTTTGGCCTCGTGGCAACTGCAGGAAGGGGCTCTGGCTTGATGGGAGTCCATTACCTTAAACGATTCAAAAGACAATTTCTCTTAGGAAAGGTTTAAGAAATCTTGGAGGAGCACTATATGCTAGCATCAGGAAAATCTTGTCTTTATAGAAGTTTTATGGATCTAAAGCAGAATGAAATGACTGTTGAGGAGTATGCAAATAAGTTAGATGAATTATATTGTTTTTGGCTAGGTCTGATTGACATGCCTTTAAAGAAAACAAGAAGTTCATTTTCATGGTGAACGAGAAGTACCAGAGTAGGATGACTGCTTAAGTAAAAGGATCCTTTATAGACTTGGTGGATATGGATTTTGTTACGAAACATTGGATAAGAAGAATCAAGTGGTTGCTCAGACCAATGACATCACTAATAATTAGAAGAAGAGGAAGTTCAATCAAAGAGGGAAAAAGCCAGGGCAAGGAAAATCCGGAGTAGGATCCCAAGGTGACTATTTGAAGGATTCTACATGTTATAATCGCCAACAAAAGGGCCACCCAGAAACTAATTACAAGAACTCCAAGGTTCATAGGCCACCACCAGGGAACTGTTATAATTGTCATCAAACAGGGCACCTGATGAAGGATTATCCAATTATGAGGATGGGAGAGCAAGCCAAAGTATACGCTATAAAAGATGAACTTTCAACCTCTTAGGATGTGAAGGGAAAAGGAGTTTTGAAAGGTAATATTTTTTATCAAAGATGTTTTAGTTAGAGTATTATTTGATATAGGAGCTTCTCATAGTTTTGTTTAAAGAAACTGTATATGAATTAAAATTTGACCCTAAGTTAGTTGATACCCCTATCTAAATGACAAATCCTTTAGGTGTTACCACTAATCTTTGCTTTAATTATGAACCCCACTCTTCCCATAAATTTCCTTTTTACCTATTTTTCTTGGATTTTATTGGATTTGAAAATTTTCTCGGTATGGATTGGTTGACTAAGCATCAAGCTATTGTGGATTGTGTAAAAAATGGTTTTAGTTAAAAAAAAGTTAGGTAAGTTTATAGAAATACCATGTGAATATCCTAATCCAAGGAATAGTAGTTTTCTTTATGCCTAAGATTCATCCCAGAAAAAACTAGAAACGATACTAGTTGTTAAAGAATTCCCAGATGTTTTTGAAGAAGTAAAGAGTTTACACCTACATCGGGAAATCGAGTTTTGTATTGACTTAATTTCTGGTGCAAGGCCGGTTAAACAACCTGATCAAAGGATGGATCCAAAGGAGAGGGATAAGCTGAATAACCAAACCCAAGAACTATTAATGATAAGACCTAGTCGTTCAAGTTGGGGATCAGTAGTAGTTTTTTTTGCCAAGTCAGATGGATCTTTCAGGTTGTGTATAGATTACCGAGATCTAAATAAAAAATGATTAAAAAAATATCCTCTACCCCGAATAGATGACTTGTTTGATCAGTTTCCTAGTGCTCGATTATTTTTTAAAGTGGATCTAGCCACAGGATTCAATCAACTAAGGACCGTAGAGGAATGCATCCATCTAACTACATTTATTGGTCTATATACTTTTTCGAGTGTTGGTTATGACTTTTGGGCTGACCAATGCACCCTCCTATTTTGTAGACCCTATGAATAGATTATTTAGATATGTACTCGATAAATTTATGTTTGTCTTTATCGATAATATCCTTTTCTATTCGAAGACAGAAGAAGAACACGAACGACTTCTAGGAATTATGTTAGAGATATTGAAAAATAAGGTACTTAAAGCCAAATTTCAAAATTCCATGTTTGGGAGAAGGAGGTAAGATTCCTTAAACATAGAGTGTCAAAGGATGGGATTTCAATAGATCTGTAAAGGTTGAACTATTCTAAATTAGAAGCAGCCATGACTTCTAAAGAATTTTATAGCTTCTTAGGTTTGGCAGGGTATTACAAAATATTCATTCAAGACTTCTCAAAGATTTCCTATCACCTAACGAAGTTGACTATGAAGGTGCTAAATTAATCTGGACTCCTATATGTGAAGAAGCATTCCAGGAACTTAAAAAGAGGTTAACAATCGCTCTAGTTCTAGCAATTATAAATAAAAATATGGATTAATAGTTTATACAGATGCTTGTGGAGAAGGAGTTGGTGCAGTTCTAATGTAGGAAGGAAAGGTGATAGCATATGCAAGTAGACAACTAAAGACTCATAAGAATACGACTTAGAGTTATTATCCATGGTGTTCGCATTAATCGTATGGAGGAATTATTTGCTGGGTAAGAATTTTTCATATTTGAATTAACCTTACTAAATAAAATTCCCTCTTTTAATTAGGTGAAAATTTTGAGCACTTTGTGGATCATAAATCTTTAAAGTATCTTTTCACTCAGAAAGATTTAAACATGAGGCAGCAACGTTGGCTTTCCTAGGTGTATATTAAATATCTAGATAATAAGATGCGAGAATGTTGGTATGAAGAATGCTGTTATTTTTTATTTGGTAGTAACTCCAACTCTTCTGGGAAGAATTACTAGTAAGTAGAAAGAAGATCAATTCCAAAGGAGATTATTAAATATATATATATAAAGGACAAAATTCGAGCTTCGAAGTAGACAACCGTGGAGCATTACGGTTGAATGGGCGAATTTGTGTTTCGTAGGTGAAAAATCTTAGGAAGGAGCAGTTGGATGAATGCCACATATCCAAACTTTATATTCATCCATGAGTTAACAAAATGTGCAAAGACATGAAGCGCGCATTTTGGTGGAGAAGTATGAATAAGGACATATCCATTTATGTTAGCCAATGCATAAATTATCAATAAGTCAAGAGAGGCCCTAGAAAATTACAGGATTACTTCAACCTCTGGAAATTCTAGTTTGGAAGTGGGATCAAATATCAATGGATTTCACTGATGGCTTACCTTGAACATGGAAGGGGAACAAAGGCATTTGGGTTATCGTAGACCGATTAACTAAAAGTGCATGCTTTATTCCATTCAAGCTAAGGACTGGTGCAAGTATTATAGAAATATATATGAAAAAGATTATCTGATTGCATATAGTTCCTAGCACTATAGTAAGCGATCGAGACTTAGTCAGTTTTGGAAAGCATTATAGACAGTTTCGGGAATGAAGCTGATTATAGGCACTGCATATCATCCCCAAACTGATGGACAGATGGAAAGGGTCAATCACGTTTTAGAAGATCTTCTTAGAGCATGCATTCTAGACTTTGGAAGCTTATGGGAAAATCATTTACATTTAGTAGACTTCTCTTATAACAACTATTAAACTAGTATCGACATGGCACTGTATAAAGCTCTATAAGGTCACTCATGTAAGTCACCCGCATATTGGATCGAGATCGAAGATCGGTTGATACTTGGTCGTGATATGATACGAGAAACTTCAGAGAAGGTTTATATGATTAGGAAGAAGCTAAAGAAAGCCTAGAGAAGATAGAAGTGTTATGTAAACCAAAGGTGTAGAAATATGGAATTCTTAGTTGAAGATTCGGTTTTTTGAAAGTCTCTCCGATGAGAGGAGCAGTGTAACGATCCTGAATTTTTATTTAATTTAAATTAATAATTAAATGAAATTTTGAATAAAAATTTATAAAATTAATTATAAATAGTGATGTGAGTTTCCCCGAGTTCAAATATATTCTATATAAATCATTTAAATTTTTGAATATTGTATATATATGTATATATGTGAATATATATATATATATATATATATATGTATATTTGGGTATATATGAGTCAATTTGAAATTATAAAATCTTGTGCGTATATATATATATTTTGATTTGAATTTAAATCTTAGATGAATGGTTTAATAAATATTGGAGTTATAAAATAAATTAAGAAAAATATATATATATATATATAGTAACTCATAAATAAATTTTAACAACATGTTAAAAATAGAAGTAAAATAAATATTTGAGTTATAAATAAAGATAAATAAAAGTTAAGTATCGAACCAAATAAACAAAATAACAAACAAATACATAAGTATTAGCAATAAATGTTTCAAATAAATTTATGGTTAGAAATAAAAGTTAAAGTTAAATTAGAATTTAATATATAAGAAATATGAACTACAAACAAAGTATATTTATAAAATATAAATCTATGTATAACAAGACATACAAGTCAATGAAATATTTAAGTTAGAAGTGTAAATAAATTCATACAAGATGAATTATAAAATATAAATTAAACACATTGAACAAAATATAATAACATTTATTGTCATTCATATTACAAAACAAGTAAAATAATATTTTAAGTTAACAATAGAAATTTATTCATAATGCAAAGTATAGACAAGCATGTTAAAGCAAGTAATGCAGCATCAACCTGGGTAAGGCAAGGCAAATAGAAAGTAAGTATAAAAAAAAAACATAAACAAACTGTACAAGTTTATAAAACAAATATAAATAAAGTAAGTAAGGCTGAAATAAAAAATACAAAGCTATGAACAAGGACAGGTAGGTAGGGGATGAAGTAAGGCAAAAAGCAATATGTATACAAGTATGTTAAAGCAAGATATCAGAGAGTTATCTTCAGCCATGAACTGATATTGTACAAAGTAACATCACTTAGTTGTACAAAATAAAGTAATACATCTCAGCCATGCTTATTAAACAAAGAAAAAAGAAAAAAAAATCTGAAGGCAGTATAAAAATCAAAACAGTTTGGCAAATAGAAAAATACTGGAAAGCTTCAGTTATAACTAAAACCAGAATCAAGGCCTGGATGCAAGATTCATGGGCATCAAAATAAAAGTAAGATCACAGAAGCAAAACATGATTTAAACAAGATCAATACTGCAGATTCAAAGCACAGAGTTGCCCTCTGTTCTTCAAGTTAAAGTGAGTAAACTCTTTGACCCCTCTATACTTTAATTTGTATGTGATTACATCTGGATGGATGTTTGTGAAATAAATATGTATGGAAGTTAATATGTTTGTGTGTATACATATATATATAGATAGAAAATAGATTAAATATGTATGTCTGTATATATATTCATACAGGCCTCTGCTTAACTTAAAAGGTTTTCAAAACCTGATTCAAACTTCAAAATCTTCTCCTCCATCCCCTTTTAAGATGAGATGTCTAAAAGAAATAGGTTTGAATGACTAAGATTTAAATTTTAAAAAGTTATATAAGTTAAAAACAACTTTTAATCTTCTCTGAAAATCAAGAAAACAGATTTAACTTTAAATAAGCCAAATTTCGAACTTCATGATTTATGAATTCAAGTATATAAATGAAATTGTCATACTTTAATAGGATTTTTAATGCAAAAATCTTGATTTTTAGTTAAGTTTTGGGATCGCATTTTTGAGATGATCAGAAATGGAAAAATCGTCAATCAACGGCGACGTGATGATTTATCGGCCATGGGATTTTCATAGGAGTTGCGTTGTCGCCTGGGGATCATCAGAAAAATGTTCAACGATTTTTTTATCCATCGTGTTGATCATTCGAGAGCAAATTAGGGTTTAAGGGTCGTGTTTACTGCTTCGAAGTCGCGAGTTAATAGCGCCGTCACCATCGTGTTTCTGGCGATCGTAGGTGGGGGAATGTGGCAAGGAGGTCATGTTGCATCTCTGGTCAGGATGGCGTGCTCGTTGATGATCGGGGATGAGGAGGTGCGGCGTTGACAGGTTTCGAAGTGAAGCTATGTTGTTTTCCAGGTTTCAAATTTTTGTTCGATTTTGATCAGCGACGTGATCGAGATGATGGATGGTCTGAAGACGATGTCGTCACAAATTGTGACTTGCTGATGGTCGTATTGTTCACCAGAACGTCGGCGACGAGAAGTGCACGTGCACGGTGCACTCTCGTGTTTCAGGGAAGTTTTGAAGATAGGAAGGAGTAAGGGTCTCGGGGATGGTCTCGAGAAAATGATGGTTGGACTCGAAGGAAGGTGGAGCGCGAGTAACTCGAAGTAGGGCTCGTGATTTTTGCAGATTTTCTCGGGTCTGAACTCGGGGACGATAGTTGTTTATCTAGAAGCAGAAAACAGGGGGGGCAAGGGTAGAAATGTTTGTAAAGGATTCAAAACCTGTTCCTGTTTTGAGATTTAAAACTTAATCTTTTAATTTCAAAACAAAAGTTTAAATTAAGTTTCAAAACAAAAGTTTAAATATAAATACAAGTTTAGGTTGAATCTTAGTTTGGAAATAATTAAGTTTTTATGTTCAAAATTATTTGATAACTTTAAAGTGTTTAAGTATATTTGAATTTAAAAAATGAAATTTAAATTGTAAAGGAAAGATTTAAACAAAGTTGAATCAAATTTTGAAACCTGGGCTTAAATCTAAACTGGAAATCTAGATTTCGAAATAAAATTAAGTTTTAAATATAAATGTGGAAATAAGTTTTAAAATGTAAAGTATTGATTATTGAATGACTAATCAATTGAAGATAATTAATCTAGGGATTTAAGTATAATTACTCGAAGTAATTAAATCGTGATTTATTAAAAACAAGTGATTTGGGATAAGCACTTATTGTAGCCAGTTAAGGATGATAAATTGAATGATGGTTAATTAAAGATTAATTAATTAATGAGTTATAGTTAATTGAAGATTAATTAGTTATTGCAAGTAGTTAATTATTAAAATTAATTTATCAAGTGATTAAGGTAAAATTACATTTAATGTAATTAGAATGTTGATTTATTTAGAAAGAAAATTAATTACTTAAAGATGAAATTAATTAAGGTTGAATAATTTTGTAATTAACTTAAGGTTAATTTAAATTAATTTATTAATTAAGAATAATTTAATTGATTTAAGAGTTTGATTAATTTATTATATCAAATGATTTGTGATTAATACATCAAGATTGGGTAATTTATTCGTAAGCAATTAATTTACTTGGAAATAAATTGAATTAATTAGGATTATACGATTAATAAATCCTAATTATAAATGATTATTGAATGTTGCCCTACTTATAAATGATTTTATTATGAAATGCCTTGAATTGATTGTCCTATCTGATATGTGATGCTTTGTTTTGAGCTATGTATATTTATTTGCATCTATATATTATCTGTGATCTGTGAATGAAGATAAGCGTTATAATTTATATCGCTCATCAGATATATTGTTGTATTTGATCTGTCATGATTGAATGATGTGCACTACTGTGTATAACCCCTGGACTACACCATACACACACAAATATGGATTTCACGAGGAAATCGATTAAGTCACAGATTTTAAAATGATTTTTAAAGTTGAATATTTGAATTCAAATGTTTTGGAAATGGAATCGGAATAAATGTGAAAAGCTTTTAGAATGAAATTTCAAAATAAAATTTATTATTTTTAAATTACTTGATTAAGTTTTGGAATTTAAATAATTTGATTTAAATTTAAATTCAATACTTGAAATTGAATTCTATGATTTGAAATTAGGGATTAAAGATGTTATATTGGTTATATAAGGATTAAACCACTTTTAAGTATTGTTTTTGGGAACTTGAACTTAACCCAAGGATTTCAACACGTATAAATGAATCAGATTTCCAAAATGAAAACTGTTGTTTTCAAATGATAAACACTTTTAGATAAGAACTGAGATTCCAGTTAATTAGGGGAATTTCAAGATTGAATAGAGAAATGATTTTCCTAAGTTATGAATGAATTCTTTTTGAAAGCTATGAATTAAATCTGTTTATTTTTTAACAGATTTAGATTGATGATTTGTTTAAATCAAATTGAAATGAAATTGTTTTGAAGGCTATAAGTTAAATCTTTGGTTTAAAGATTTAACAAGTTAATCAAATTGAAAAGAAAATTAATTTGGAAAATCTGTGAATGAATCTTTTGTTAAAAGATAAAAAAAAATGTGAAAAATTGTTTAAACCGTTAAAGGTTGTGAAAATGAATCTTTTTGTTTAAAGATTGAAAATGGTAATTTGTTAAGCCATTTGAAGAAAAGTTTTGAATTATTAAGTTGTGACTTAATTGAAATCCCATTATCCATTTATTTTTGAAATATCGTGCTCACTATTCGGTTTAACCGGGAAAGGACCTTTGTGTCGTATAACCCATTCCGAATATGTGATTCGACGTTATGGATAGCATTTGAAGACCGGTGATGAAGACCGGGTATTTGCGAAAGCGATAGGATGACCTATCGATTGTCTCTGCACTGGGTAGCTCCTGGTATAGAGATTCCCTAAGTGATGGGAAATCCGATCGGGATTGTGAATATCCGGGTTGCAAGGACTTCTTTGTAAGTGCCTTCGGTTCTGTTCGAACCCAGAACAGACTTGTATGGATAGTATGTCTGACATTACAAGTTGAGATATAAAGCCGATTTCTTTCAAATATATTTCTGTTGGTGGCGGAGAATTTATTCTTTTAGCTTAACACCCTTCTCTGAGACGTACGAGCTCAGAGGTTATGTAGTTGAAGGTTATCAGCAATATATTCCCAATTTGGTAATGTGACATGCTGAGTGTTGCTGTGAAATGATCATTGTGTTGATTATTTATGATAGGATCATTTGTTTGATCGTCTATCTTGGTGATCATTTCTATGATCATTTGTTGACCCAAAGCATGGCTTTTGTATAAAGTATGTTTTTGTGGACGTGACTTCGTCGAGCCTCACACCCCGTGAATGGTCAAAACAGGAAAGAAGCAGCAAGGTTATGAGGGGTAGCGCCCTTTAGGATGTGTGCATTTCCTTCTGGAAAAGGGTGGTATCATGGTATGGAGCCCAGATACTTACTCATGTTGAAAACACTTTATGATTGTGTGAATTGATTACGCGATCTTGGATAAAGGTCCCAAAGGACCGGGGGATGGCATATTCGGTCAGTTGTTACTCAGTTAGGGGTAACCCGGCCTTGTGTTGGTAGAGATCCGGTTTGGTTCTCGGGGATGTCCATCCAGAGGCATTCTCATGTGGCAATGGGAAGTTCCTTGGCCTGATCATTCGTTGGAAATCCAATTCCCAATACGAAATTTGTACGGTATTAGTTGTAGAACCTGCCATTCACTTATGGTGGTCACCACTGTTTGGATGGTAGCTATAGTAGGCATACGATAATGGTCGTATGTTGGCTAAGATTTATATTCTACTTTCGAAATGAATTTTTCCTACACTATGCACTAATAATAATATCAAATGTTCCTTTAAATGCGTATCAAGCATCTTTGACTATCATAAGGAGAAATCTCCTCTGATTCTGCGTTTGCATTGTGTGTGTGTGCGGGAGGCCTTATGGTAGTCTCATTTTAAAAAAGCATTGCGAATTGACTTTGAAAATCTTTTGTTGAATGTTTTAAAAGATAAACTATTTTTGTTGCTCACACCAGTCCCACGACTGATCCAGAGTTTATTGTTTCCTTCCTAAACTCTGGGTGCTCATTATATTTCTACACGAGCAGTCTAGAGTTGGGTTTTTCAGATAGTCAGATATAGTAGATTATCTGGAGTTAGTTCAGTTGAAGACTATCTCAGAGTTATTGTTGTGCTGCTAGATGTTGTTATCTATTTTTCTTTTCCGCTGCTATTTTATTGTATCATACCTCTGATGTATATTGATATCTATTGGATCATCTGTTGTATCAGATATTGTATCAAAGCTGTATATCAATGTATTATTCTTTTATTCCGCTGAGTTGTTTACTTAATGATTGTTATAAGCTCCGGCGAATCGGATTTGAACGGTCGAATCTATGGCATTCGAATACGATTTGAAGTATGGATGTCGATTTTCGAGCGGGCAAAATCCGACTCGTCACATTTGGTATCAGAGCTAAGGGTTGAACTTTAGCTCAGGAGTGTAACACGTTAAGTAACTCATTATAGATAGGGTGAAGTATCCCTAGAATGAGTAATCCTTAAGATATCCGTTTGAATGCCTCAGTAAATTCTTTTGCTATCCACTGATAGTAAGTATGAGTGCAAGAAGAAAACGAGATAGGGGACAGGGAAATACGACTATAATTGGTCGATACTCTGTAACAACAGTGGAAACAATCTTTCTTATCAAATTTCTTTGATTCGTTTCCAAATTCTTTTGAAATTCTTCGTGACAGCTACAAGAAGAAGTTTCGGTGCGGTGATGCTCTACGAATCGTTGTAGAAAATTCTTACTTCGTATCTTCATCGATTTCTTATCATTTCTTTGATTAAAACTTTAATGAATATGAATTTGAAAATTGAAATTGGAAATTTTAAATGAATTAGAAATTTTAAATTGAGTTAAATTGATTAATAAAATATGAAGGATAAATTGAATTGTATTGATAAAATGATTTTGATTAAAACCAAATTTGAAATTTTATTATAATTACTTGTATCTATTGTTGATATTCTGATTTAGTGAGCCAAATGCAGAACTGATATCCAGTTTGATCTGAAAAGATATTTCTCTATCTTTGAATATATCTCTGTGTTGTTTTCGTGCCTGCGAATTTCGAGGACGAAATTCTTTTTAAGGGGGGAAGTCTGTAACGATCCTGAATTTTTATTTAATTTAAATTAATAATTAAATGAAATTTTGAATAAAAATTTATAAAATTAATTATAAATAGTGATGTGAGTTTCCCCGAGTTCAAATATATTCTATATAAATCATTTAAATTTTTGAATATTGTATATATATGTATATATGTGAATATATATATATATATATATATATATATATATATATGTATATTTGGGTATATATGAGTCAATTTGAAATTATAAAATCTTGTGTGTATATATATATATTTTGATTTGAATTTAAATCTTAGATGAATGGTTTAATAAATATTGGAGTTATAAAATAAATTAAGAAAAATATATATATATATATAGTAACTCATAAATAAATTTTAACAACATGTTAAAAATAGAAGTAAAATAAATATTTGAGTTATAAATAAAGATAAATAAAAGTTAAGTATCGAACCAAATAAACAAAATAACAAACAAATACATAAGTATTAGCAATAAATGTTTCAAATAAATTTATGGTTAGAAATAAAAGTTAAAGTTAAATTAGAATTTAATATATAGGAAATATGAACTACAAACAAAGTATATTTATAAAATATAAATCTATGTATAACAAGACATACAAGTCAATGAAATATTTAAGTTAGAAGTGTAAATAAATTCATACAAGATGAATTAAAAAATATAAATTAAACACATTGAACAAAATATAATAACATTTATTGTCATTCATATTACAAAACAAGTAAAATAATATTTTAAGTTAACAATAGAAATTTATTCATAATGCAAAGTATAGACAAGCATGTTAAAGCAAGTAATGCAGCATCAACCTGGGTAAGGCAAGGCAAATAGAAAGTAAGTATAAAAGAAAAACATAAACAAATTGTACAAGTTAATAAAACAAATATAAATAAAGTAAGTAAGGCTGAAATAAAAAATACAAAGCTATCAACAAGGACAGGTAGGTAGGGGATGAAGTAAGGCAAAGAGCAATATGTATACAAGTATGTTAAAGCAAGATATCAGAGAGTTATCTTCAGCCATGAACTGATATTGTACAAAGTAACATCACTTAGTTGTACAAAATAAAGTAATACATCTCAGCCATGCTTATTAAACAAAGAAAAAAGAAAAAAAATCTGAAGGCAGTATAAAAATCAAAACAGTTTGGCAAATAGAAAAATACTGGAAAGCTTCAGTTATAACTAAAACCAGAATCAAGGCCTGGATGCAAGATTCATGGGCATCAAAATAAAAGTAAGATCACAGAAGCAAAACATGATTTAAACAAGATCAATACTGCAGATTCAAAGCACAGAGTTGCCCTCTGTTCTTCAAGTTAAAGTGAGTAAACTCTTTGACCCCTCTATACTTTAATTTGTATGTGATTACATCTGGATGGATGTTTGTGAAATAAATATGTATGGAAGTTAATATGTTTGTGTGTATACATATATATATAGATAGAAAATAGATTGAATATGTATGTCTGTATATATATTCATACAGGCCTCTGCTTAACTTAAAAGGTTTTCAAAACCTGATTCAAACTTCAAAATCTTCTCCTCCATCCCCTTTTAAGATGAGATGTCTAAAAGAAATAGGTTTGAATGACTAAGATTTAAATTTTAAAAAGTTATATAAGTTAAAAACAACTTTTAATCTTCTCTGAAAATCAAGAAAACAGATTTAACTTTAAATAAGCCAAATTTCGAACTTCATGATTTATGAATTCAAGTATATAAATGAAATTGTCATACTTTAATAGGATTTTTAATGCAAAAATCTTGATTTTTAGTTAAGTTTTGGGATCGCATTTTTGAGATGATCAGAAATGGAAAAATCGTCAATCAACGGCGACGTGATGATTTATCGGCCATGGGATTTTCATAGGAGTTGCGTTGTCGCCTGGGGATCATCAGAAAAATGTTCAACGATTTTTTTATCCATCGTGTTGATCATTCGAGAGCAAATTAGGGTTTAAGGGTCGTGTTTACTGCTTCGAAGTCGCGAGTTAATCGCGCCGTCACCGTCGTGTTTCTGGCGATCGCAGGTGGGGGAATGTGGCAAGGAGGTCATGTTGCATCTCTGGTCAGGATGGCGTGCTCGTTGATGATCGGGGATGAGGAGGCGCGACGTTGACAGGTTTCGAAGTGAAGCTATGTTGTTTTCCAGGTTTCAAATTTTTGTTCGATTTTGATCAGCGACGTGATCGAGATGATGGATGGTCTGAAGACGATGTAGTCACAAATTGTGACTTGCTGATGGTCGTATTGTTCACCAGAACGTCGGCGACGAGAAGTGCACATGCACGGTGCACTCTCGTGTTTCAGGGAAGTTTTGAAGATAGGAAGGAGTAAGGGTCTCGGGGATGGTCTCGAGAAAATGATGGTTGGACTCGAAGGAAGGTGGAGCGCGAGTAACTCGAAGTAGGGCTCGTGATTTTTGCAGATTTTCTCGGGTCTGAACTCGGGGATGATAGTTGTTTATCTAGAAGCAGAAAACAGGGGGGGCAAGGGTAGAAATGTTTGTAAAGGATTCAAAACCTGTTCCTGTTTTGAGATTTAAAACTTAATCTTTTAATTTCAAAACAAAAGTTTAAATTAAGTTTCAAAACAAAAGTTTAAATATAAATACAAGTTTAGGTTGAATCTTAGTTTGGAAATAATTAAGTTTTTATATTCAAAATTATTTGATAACTTTAAAGTGTTTAAGTATATTTGAATTTAAAAAATGAAATTTAAATTGTAAAGGAAAGATTTAAACAAAGTTGAATCAAATTTTGAAACCTGGGCTTAAATCTAAACTGGAAATCTAGATTTCGAAATAAAATTAAGTTTTAAATATAAATGTGGAAATAAGTTTTAAAATGTAAAGTATTGATTATTGAATGACTAATCAATTGAAGATAATTAATCTAGGGATTTAAGTATAATTACTCGAAGTAATTAAATCGTGATTTATTAAAAACAAGTGATTTGGGATAAGCACTTATTGTAGCCAGTTAAGGATGATAAATTGAATGATGGTTAATTAAAGATTAATTAATTAATGAGTTATAGTTAATTGAAGATTAATTAGTTATTGCAAGTAGTTAATTATTAAAATTAATTTATCAAGTGATTAAGGTAAAATTACATTTAATGTAATTAGAACGTTGATTTATTTAGAAAGAAAATTAATTACTTAAAGATGAAATTAATTAAGGTTGAATAATTTTGTAATTAACTTAAGGTTAATTTAAATTAATTTATTAATTAAGAATAATTTAATTAATTTAAGAGTTTGATTAATTTATTATATCAAATGATTTGTGATTAATAAATCAAGATTGGGTAATTTATTCGTAAGCAATTAATTTACTTGGAAATAAATTGAATTAATTAGGATTATACGATTAATAAATCCTAATTATAAATGATTATTGAATGTTGCCCTACTTATAAATGATTTTATTATGAAATGCCTTGAATTGATTGTCCTATCTGATATGTGATGCTTTGTTTTGAGCTATGTATATTTATTTGCATCTATATATTATCTGTGATCTGTGAATGAAGATAAGCGTTATAATTTATATCGCTCATCAGATATATTGTTGTATTTGATCTGTCATGATTGAATGATGTGCACTACTGTGTATAACCCCTGGACTACACCATACACACACAAATATGGATTTCACGAGGAAATCGATTAAGTCACAGATTTTAAAATGATTTTTAAAGTTGAATATTTGAATTCAAATGTTTTGGAAATGGAATCGGAATAAATGTGAAAAGCTTTTAGAATGAAATTTCAAAATAAAATTTATTATTTTTAAATTACTTGATTAAGTTTTGGAATTTAAATAATTTGATTTAAATTTAAATTCAATACTTGAAATTGAATTCTATGATTTGAAATTAGGGATTAAAGATGTTATATTGGTTATATAAGGATTAAACCACTTTTAAGTATTGTTTTTGGGAACTTGAACTTAACCCAAGGATTTCAACACGTATAAATGAATCAGATTTCCAAAATGAAAACTGTTGTTTTCAAATGATAAACACTTTTAGATAAGAACTGAGATTCCAGTTAATTAGGGGAATTTCAAGATTGAATAGAGAAATGATTTTCCTAAGTTATGAATGAATTCTTTTTGAAAGCTATGAATTAAATCTGTTTATTTTTTAACAGATTTAAATTGATGATTTGTTTAAATCAAATTGAAATGAAATTGTTTTGAAGGCTATAAGTTAAATCTTTGGTTTAAAGATTTAACAAGTTAATCAAATTGAAACGAAAATTAATTTGGAAAATCTGTGAATGAATCTTTTGTTAAAAGATAAAAAAAATGTGAAAAATTGTTTAAACCGTTAAAGGTTGTGAAAATGAATCTTTTTGTTTAAAGATTGAAAATGGTAATTTGTTAAGCCATTTGAAGAAAAGTTTTGAATTATTAAGTTGTGACTTAATTGAAATCCCATTATCCATTTGTTTTTGAAATATCGTGCTCACTATTCGGTTTAACCGGGAAAGGACCTTTGTGTCGTATAACCCATTCCGAATATGTGATTCGACGTTATGGATAGCATTTGAAGACCGGTGATGAAGACCGGGTATTTGCGAAAGCGATAGGATGACCTATCGATTGTCTCTGCACTGGGTAGCTCCTGGTATAGAGATTCCCTAAGTGATGGGAAATCCGATCGGGATTGTGAATATCCGGGTTGCAATGACTTCTTTGTAAGTGCCTTCGGTTCTGTTCGAACCCAGAACAGACTTGTATGGATAGTATGTCTGACATTACAAGTTGAGATATAAAGCCGATTTCTTTCAAATATATTTCTGTTGGTGGCGGAGAATTTATTCTTTTAGCTTAACACCCTTCTCTGAGACGTAAGAGCTCAGAGGTTATGTAGTTGAAGGTTATCAGCAATATATTCCCAATTTGGTAATGTGACATGCTGAGTGTTGCTGTGAAATGATCATTGTGTTGATTATTTATGATAGGATCATTTGTTTGATCGTCTATCTTGGTGATCATTTCTATGATCATTTGTTGACCCAAAGCATGGCTTTTGTATAAAGTATGTTTTTGTGGACGTGACTTCGTCGAGCCTCACACCCCGTGAATGGTCAAAACAGGAAAGAAGCAGCAAGGTTATGAGGGGTAGCGCCCTTTAGGATGTGTGCATTTCCTTCTGGAAAAGGGTGGTATCATGGTATGGAGCCCAGATACTTACTCATGTTGAAAACACTTTATGATTGTGTGAATTGATTACGAGATCTCGGATAAAGGTCCCAAAGGACCGGGGGATGGCATATTCGGTCAGTTGTTACTCAGTTAGGGGTAACCCGGCCTTGTGTTGGTAGAGATCCGGTTTGGTTCTCGGGGATGTCCATCCAGAGGCATTCTCATGTGGCAATGGGAAGTTCCTTGGCCTGATCATTCGTTGGAAATCCAATTCCCAATACGAAATTTGTACGGTATTAGTTGTAGGACCTGCCATTCACTTATGGTGGTCACCACTGTTTGGATGGTAGCTTTAGTAGGCATACGATAATGGTCGTATGTTGGCTAAGATTTATATTCTACTTTCGAAATGAATTTTTCCTACACTATGCACTAATAATAATATCAAATGTTCCTTTAAATGCATAATAGCATCTTTGACTATCATAAGGAGAAATCTCCTCCGATTCTGCGTTTGCATTGTGTGTGTGTGCAGGAGGCCTTATGGTAGTCTCATTTTTAAAAAGCATTGCGAATTGACTTTGAAAATCTTTTGTTGAATGTTTTAAAAGATAAACTGTTTTTGTTGCTCACACCAGTCCCACGACTGATCCAGAGTTTATTGTTTCCTTCCTAAACTCTGGGTGCTCATTATATTTCTACACGAGCAGTCTAGAGTTGGGTTTTTCAGATAGTCAGATATAGTAGATTATCTGGAGTTAGTTCAGTCTTTGGTTCGCACCAGTCTTGCTTATCTTTGTGCATCGTTATTGGGAGTTCGAGCTATTGCTGGATTGATTCTTGGAAATGGAGTTGCAGTTCTCGGAGTTCTTCATTGAAGACTATCTCAGAGTTATTGTTCTGCTGCTAGATGTTGTTATCTATTTTTCTTTTCCGCTGCTATTTTATTGTATCATACCTCTGATGTATATTGATATCTACTGGATCATCTGTTGTATCAGATATTGTATCAAAGCTGTATATCAATGTATTATTCTTTTATTCCGCTGAGTTGTTTACTTAATGATTGTTATAAGCTCCGGAGAATCGGATTTGAACGGTCGAATCTATGGCATTCGAATACGATTTGAAGTATGAATGTCGATTTTCGAGCGGGCAAAATCCGACTCGTCACATTTGGTATCAGAGCTAAGGGTTGAACTTTAGCTCAGGAGTGTAACACGTTAAGTAACTCATTATAGATAGGGTGAAGTATCCCTAGAATGAGTAATCCTTAAGATATCCGTTTGAATGCCTCAGTAAATTCTTTTGCTATCCACTGATAGTAAGTATGAGTGCAAGAAGAAAACGAGATAGGGGACAGGGAAATACGACTATAATTGGTCGATACTCTGTAACAACAGTGGAAACAATCTTTCTTATCAAATTTCTTTGATTCGTTTCCAAATTCTTTTGAAATTCTTCGTGACAGCTACAAGAAGAAGTTTCGGTGCGGTGATGCTCTACGAATCGTTGTAGAAAATTCTTACTTCGTATCTTCATCGATTTCTTATCATTTCTTTGTTTAAAACTTTAATGAATATGAATTTGAAAATTGAAATTGGAAATTTTAAATGAATTAGAAATTTTAAATTGAGTTAAATTGATTAATAAAATATGAAGGATAAATTGAATTGTATTGATAAAATGATTTTGATTAAAACCAAATTTGAAATTTTATTATAATTACTTGTATCTATTGTTGATATTCTGATTTGGTGAGCCAAATGCAGAACTGATATCCAGTTTGATCTGAAAAGATATTTCTCTATCTTTGAATATATCTCTGTGTTGTTTTCGTGCCTGCGAATTTCGAGGACGAAATTCTTTTTAAGGGGGGAAGTCTGTAACGATCCTGAATTTTTATTTAATTTAAATTAATAATTAAATGAAATTTTGAATAAAAATTTATAAAATTAATTATAAATAGTGATGTGAGTTTCCCCGAGTTCAAATATATTCTATAATCTTATCCTCAAAGTATGCGAATGATGTTTTGAAAAGATTAAGGAAAGTATATTACTTATTGAATCAAAAGATATGAAATAGTTTCAATGATTCAATAAATAATTGAGAGCTTTTAGGATGCAGGAGTGTGTAGAAAGTAAGATCAGAGATTAGAGTAAAAAGCATATACAATCATGTTGTTTTAATCAACGATTTAGATGAGTTTATATAGAGAAGAATGGTTGTAACTCTTTGTGAGCAGTTGCCATTAAGCGATATGATCTTTGATGAAAGGTAAGAGATGCAACCTTTGGAGAAAAGAAGTGTCTTTTGGAAAAATTGCTTTCTGTTTAAAAACGGTCGACAGGTTAAAAAGTGACCAGTAGACAGGAATTCAAATATATATACGTTATGTGCATGTGTGGACGTTCAGTGTGCAAATTATGCAGGAACGGTCGACCGCATATATTATGATCGGTCGACCGGTCCCTGTAAAGTTGCACACTGAATGTGCAACTATAATTTAGTCGTATATATATTGATTTCCTTGAAATGCATGATTAATTGAGGATAGATTTTAACAAGTTTATCACTATTATAATATCAAATAATCAACCTACAATCTAGAGTACCATATGTAGCTCTTTATAGCCATAATGACCTTGTTTTGTCGATCGCCTTTATTTATCTGGTCTGTCGTCTGTGGCAAGCAAATTTTTCTTACTCATGCTAGAATTGCCTCTATACTTGGTATACCAAATCAAGGCGATGAGTTTTCATCTACTTTCTGCGAAGTCTTCACTCGCAATAGTACCAGTCATCAGTTCATAGAAGACAATAGTGATGGCACAAAGTCTATTGGACTTCGACCCACAGCCAGACTACTTCATCGTGTTTTGATGCATTCTCTTTTTCCTAGACTTGGAAATTATGATGCTGTATATAAAGAAAACTTCAAAGCTCTCTATGCTATTTATGGTGAAATCCAAATCAATTGGGTACACATGCTTTTTGATGAAATTCTCAAGGTAAATAACTCTACACGACCTCATTTCTTCTACAATGAATATATCATGCGACTTTTGTTAGCTTGTGGGGTAAAGCCTCCTGATTCTGCAACCTCAAAACCAAAATGCATTGATTCCATAACCATCAAACGAATGAAGCTTCCTCCACCTTATCTTGAGATTATGCCTTTTGAAGAATGGCAACAAAGAGGACCAAGAAAACAAAAAGCAACTTCCTTTCGTCCTTGTTCCGATGAAGTAAAACTATTAAAATCAAAATCATCCACAAAAGAATCACTTGAAACTATTGCGCGTAACCAATTTTTGCTTGAATCACGTCTCAAGCGCATGGACTCTAAAATTGATAAGCGCTTCAATAAGGTCAAGTCATTCTTTGGTATGCTATGGGATGCTATATCATGTTCCACATCCACCTCTGTTCAAGCACAAGACCCAGGAAAACGTCCTTCTGCTCCTGTTTTCACCTGGACATCATCTGACGAGTCTACTGGTATGAGTGATCATGGACATGGAGAATCATCTAGAGGGAACAATGATGAGGAAGAAGAAGAAGATGATGATGATGACGACGATGATGATGATGAAGAGGAGATACGATCTGCTTCATCTTAGATTCTGTTATGGTTTAGCACTTTAAAAACATTCATCGACACTTGTACTAAATAGTGTCGTTATTCTTATTTTTCGTTTGACATTATGGTCTGTATTATACTCTGTTATGTTTTGGATGTGTTAATGTTTTATTTTGCTATGCATATCATATTAATTACACTTCTCTACTATTCTAGTATTTGTTACTCCTTTTTGTCGATGACAAAGGGGGAGAAAGGGCTAACAATTGTTTGCAGGAACGTACATATATAGAATTCAAAGAGAGAGATCACATACTCAGGGGGAGATTCAGATTTGCAGATATATATTGTCATCAATCAAAAAGGGGGAGAATGTTGAGTCACAAGTTTTATGAAGGTTTTGATTTCTAACAAATAAATAAAGGCGATCGACAAAACAAGGTCATTATGGCTATAAAGAGCTACATATGGTACTCTAGATTGTAGGTTGATTATTTGATATTATAATAGTGATAAAGTTGTTAAAATCTATCCTCAAATAATCATGCATTTCAAGGAAATCAATATATATACGACTAAATTGTAGTTGCACATTCAGTGTGCAACTTTACAGGGACCGGTCGACCGGTCATAATATATGCGGTCGACCGTTCCTGCATAATTTGCACACTGAACGTGCACACATGCACATAACGTATATATATTTGAATTCCTGTCTACTGGTCACTTTTTAACCTGTCGACCGTTTTTAAACAGAAAGCAATTTTTCCAAAAGACACTTCTTTTCTCCAAAGGTTGCATCTCTTACCTTTCATCAAAGATCATATCTCTTAATGGCAACTGCTCACAAAGAGTTACAACCATTCTTCTCTATATAAACTCATCTAAATCGTTGATTAAAACAACATGATTGTATATGCTTTTTACTCTAATCTCTGATCTTACTTTCTACATACTCCTGCATTCTAAAAGCTCTCAATTATTTATTGAATCATTGAAACTATTTCATATCTTTTGATTCAATAAGTAATATACTTTCCTTAATCTTTTCAAAACATCATTCGCATACTTTGAGGATAAGATTATAGGAAGGGTGTACTACTAGTGACAAATCCGTGTTTTCAAGAGCACAAGTTGTCAACAACAATTGTATTTGTTCTTTTGTTGAAGTCCTCTGTGTTGTAAGAGGCAAGTGTTGAAGTCCTCAGTGTATTAGAGGCGTGAAATCCCGTTCGTTTGCTCGGGTGTTGTAAACCTATTCCTCCGGGTGAAGCGAGGTAGTTAATAGTGAAAATTCAGATAGAAGTCTGGGACTGGACGTAGGACGGTGCTCCGAACCAGTATAAAAATCTCTGGTGTGATTTTTCTATTTTTATTTACTATGCTATTATCATCTATTTCCGTATTTATATTATAGTCCATATTACACGATCCGTGTGTACTATATTAGCACATATAATCGTATACACACCGCACTTTCAAATAGCTCCCACTCCACTTCTCTTTATTCATTCATTTCATTGTCTAAATTCCTAACACTCAGTCCTAGGAAGAATAGTGGGAAGAGGAAATTAAAATTCCTAAGCCCTAGTTTCTCTTAGGAATTCAAGTTCTAGCTCTAAAATGAAAGAGAAGTTTCGGTAAGCATCCTTTTCATTTTCTCTGTCCCAATCCCTCTCCAATTTTCACAATTTCCTATAATCCAACTTAGGAAATATTTGCATATGATCATAGATTGGAGCTTCTAGAGTTGTGATTGAAGTGGAGTTGATCTTTCTTTGTTTTATATATTCTCAATTGTTGTTTTTGAGTTCAAAGGTGAGTTCTTGAACTCACATCTATGTTTATAGCTTTCACTGTTGTTAGGTATAAATTTCTAACATCTATTTCATGTTTAATTGTTTTGATTTGAATTGGTTTGGCGAATTTTCCAATTTTGGTATTTTGAAGCCAAAATCTTTAAAGATTCTATCATGAATGTTTGGACATGTTATTTGGGGTGTATGGAAGCATCTATAGGGCTGGGTTGTCGCTTGGCATAAATCCCTAGCCTCCACCGCTCGTTCGATCGCTCTTGAAAATTTGACCATTAATGGTCTAGGAAAATTTCTGCCCAGCCCAAGCAACCAGACATCTGGTAGAGGCTTCTGAAAAAAAAACAAAAAGAAAGATAAAATAAAATTCCAGAGCCTAGGACCAGACGTTTGCTTAAACCCAACCAGACGTTCAGGAGGCTTCAGGAAATAAAAAAAAGGAGAAAAAGTTGTAAATTTACAAAACCCAAGGTCAGACATCTGGTTCTATTGAATTTTGCCTATTTTTCCTGTTTTTGAGTGGATTTCCAATTTTTATCTATCTTTGACGATCTGAATAGCTATTGTCAATCAATATCGACTTTGACGACTTCTTTTCTGGATTTCTAGGAATATCCATTTGATGGATTTGATATCGATTTCCATGGTTTTGATTCACGTTATTAAAATGTGGATTTTTGGTGATAGATTGTTTTTACAATCATTTCTATGATTTTCACTTTTAAATACAAAGGTTTTTATACTAGTAGTAAATACTCAAACTCTTTCACAAAAACGATTTCAACAGTGTTTTTAATACAAAACTCATATTAAAACCGTTTTCTAATATATTAGCATACACAAATCTTTACCTCATTCGTATGAGAAATTCAATTAAACGACTTAACAAAACCAGTGGTGTGAAATGCTTGCGTTTACTTTATCAGTTAATTCATGGACTTGTTCGATTGAAATCTCATGATAATTTCCGAGTGGAAATCTACAACCTGTTCATAAATATTTAAGTTAAGCTAGTGGTTATGGGACAAGAAGCTAAATTCATTTATTTACTAGCTTAGTGTAATTTAAACTTATTGATCAATGGATATCATTTGTGATCTCGACTAGCGATGTGCGATGTCTCTTTGTCCACGTAGGGGGCTATACCCCATTCTGTAGAGCTTCGTCTCATTTTTATGGGCTAGCGCCCCATGGTTTTTAACTATTTTGTGGAGTTTAGTTTATCAGGCGTATCGTTGTACTACGTCATTGTTCCGGCTTATTTGAGTTCGTTTCATCGGACATATCGTTGTATTATGTCATTGTTCCGGCTTATTTGAGTTTCAGGTTCGTCGGGTATATTGTTGAACTACGTCGTTGCATCGGCTCTATGGGTTAGAGACTCATGGGATAGCGTCTCGTTTATGATACATATATTGGTGAGTTTTCGTGCTCTCGTTTATGATATGCCTCCCTGTTTTATGTTTTCTGGATTTTTAATTATGGATTTCTAAAATTTATGTTTCACCAATTTTTGCAATTTGCATTGATATGTTTTGTCAATATGTGAGGTTTGCTGAATAAGCTAAAGAATATGATAATTCTTTTTGGCTATTTGAGAAAATTTGAGATGTTGTATGATTTCCATTATTATTAAATATATACTTGTCACGATATGGTATTATTGATGTTTGTACTCAAATTGGGCACAACACTCTTTGGATGTGTTTGAAGAGATAAAATAAGGAAAATAAATGTAAAATGAGATAGATCTGACACATACACCAATCAACAGACAAGAAAATGCGTAGAAACACATGAATTTAGAGTGGTTCGGCGTGTTGCCTAAGTCCACTATGAAATGATTGATGTTTATTGAATTTCACTCGCTGATTACACAAGATTACAATAATATAACTGAAGTATAGTGATGATTTCGAAAGAGTATCAGCGTAGAGAAGCCAAAAGTCACTTTTATGCAGGATCACTATTTATAGGCGTAGGCAGCAAATATCTCGCCCAGATCTCGAAAGACTTCTTCTCTCACGTGGGCGGGCCAATGGGATAGAGTTTAGGTGATTTCGACTCGATCTCGGAGCGATACGAATTGAGTTCATACCGATCCATAAATGGTCTGTTTGAGCTGAAAATGTTCAGATACATTCTTGAGGTTGTGGGAAAGCTCCTTGTAAATTTGGTGGCATTTGGTCTTGCAGATCTTGAGTTATAATCGATGCAATTTAGGATTTCCCATGGGCTGCTTGAATTCGTATTGGTCTCGTTCGTGTCGCTTCATTCTTATCCATACCATTCATATCGATCAGGATATCGTGAAGCGGTATCCCAGGATTGATCCACTTTCCCTGTCGAATGACTGCGTCTTTCACTTTTCTATGACTCGTTTGTATCCACTGGTGCAACTTCATTCACATCCATCTATCGTACTCCATTTCATATCGATTGTTGGTTTCCACTTTGCATGGATAATAAAGTGTTCGATCTCGTATCGATAATGTATATCCTCTCTCGTATCGATCAGGGATGACCGATAGGAATCATGTAGGTGAAGATCGATATGCAAAGTGCATTCAGGGGATCGACATGAGATGCCTATTATTGATGGACACGAAGTGTGTTAAGTTGATGGATACGAAATAGCTCCAGCTCGATGGATACGAAGGAAGGTGGTGCTCAATGGATACAAACTACGTCTCTCTTGGGGAATAGATACGAATGTGATGTTTCTTCCATGGATACGAACTGGCTATTAGCCATGATGGATACGAAATAGGGCGAGCCTAATGGATATGGAGCAATGCATATTCGATGGATACGGACTAATGGGGAATGGGGGATACGAAGGTGGTCTTCAGAAGCGGTGGGTATGGACTTGCATGGTACGAATTATGTTGATTCTCTTGACCTTGGTCGTTCCATATCTTGTGCATATGAACTTCGAATTAATTGCAATTTGGAACGCTGGCTTTCATAGCTTTACTTGTCATATCATATCAATTGTAGCTTGTTCTGGACTCAGGCAAAATTTACCAATATCCATAGTGAACCTTTGATTAATGTCTAGTAACATAAATACTGAATTGTTGATTATCAATGATTGCACAGTGCGTTGTTGTAACCAAGTGTTCGAGTGTTAGCAAATTATTGTTCATTATTTTTATTGCCATCAGGTGAGCATTCAATTCCGATGGATACGAATCTCCACGGGCTTTTTGTTGGTGGTAACGAACTCATCACTTCGTATCGATGCATTTCTAATGATTTTGAATAGTTCAAATAAGCTTTGGCTTTGTGCTTCATGTTGCTTGTTGGATGGATACAAATTGCTTGATATTGTGATTTTAAAACTGCCTTGATTGAACGTTTGATACGAACTGGTTTTCGTATCGACTACGCCATTGACTACTTCAACCGATCATAACCACTGGGAGATGAATAGACACTTCCTAGGTATAAATACTCTGGTACTTAGACAAATTCATCACATATTCATTTTTATTCTAGCATTCGTATTGCTCTAAATATCAGAGAATTAAGAAATCACCTCTTCCTCTGAATCGAGTTAGACTCCAATCCTTCAAACCAATTATTAAAATTAGGTAACTAAACCATGAATTTGAGTCGAAAATGAAGAAACTTGAAATTCTTTATCGTTCCACTTGTTTGCTTGGCTGGTTTTGATGAAGTGGTGGCTAGAGATGATTGAAATCAGGTTGAGGAAGGAGGTAGTGGTCTCTGCAAAGTTTTGGAGAAGATGAAGTGTGGGGGTATGAAGTAGCATTCGCATCGATGATGGGTGGAAGGATACAAAGAGGTCATCTGTATCAATTAAAGAGTTGCGGTTTGTATCAATCTGAAAGCAATCAAAGTTCCTAACAATGGTTATGGATATGGTTTTGTATCGAGAGAGGGAGTGCTTTCGTATTGATTGGAAATGGTTGGAGGTTATATCGATCATGCCGACCGATATGAAGACACGGCCCATGATCGGTACTAGGTTATGAGTTTGGATCGATACAAACTGGCCTTGAGGTGATCGATACGAAAATTTTTCTTCTACCGATCGATACGAATGGGACTTCTCTTAATCAATCCGAACTTACATTTTGAGGGATACGAAAATTTTTCATATTTGAATATTCGACTCCGACGAGCTTCTGCCCTGCATTACTGGACTTAACCTTTTCACTACATATTTGACTGCCTTTCGAAGCTCGTCGATGGAACTGAACTTGACAAAATTAAATGAACTCTAACTCGGATCGGCCTCCAAAGTTTGGATGGAAAGGTTGTGACGGTTAGTGATGACGGTCATTTCGGTTAAATTTTGAAATCTTGTTGTTCAAACATCTTTCAAATCTTGTAGAATCTCTTAAGTACCTTGTAGCGCTACACTATACAACACATTCATGCACTTCATATTGGAGGAAACATGGGGCTATTGTCACCTAATGATGGTTTTTGACGAGTTGATTAGCTAAGGAACCTGGGAGTTCACATCAGCAAGAGGCTCAAAGTCCACCCCCTTTGGTAATAGAAATGCCGGCCATTGCGGCCGAGGTCATAAATCTAGCTCCGTATGAGCTACCAGCAGCAACCTTCATTAGAAATCCACAAGATTTAGTACCATCCAATGTTTTCGAAGATATTTTGGGGAGAATTTTCTTGTGGCATGGACTATCGTTGAACGATGTTCTGTTACCAGGGTCGAACGACAGGCACATACTCCCCTGGAAGGCTACACCGCTTTTAATCGATTTTCCTGTACAGCCGATACACTCCCACCAGTCTATGCTCTTCTGAACAGCTTATTCATCATCTTTATGGAGCACCTTTTTCGGCCCCCGACTCAAGAGAAAGTCGGATTCTTATTCAACGTAAAAAGTCGGGGAGACAACCCCTCTTTCAAATTTCTAGAGGGAGTCAAAAACTGTCAAATTATGATTGGAACCTGGACCAAACTTAGCTACTTCAAAACCGAGTGGTTCTATTTTCAGTGCCCACGCTAGACGGTGGCTAGTCAAAGTAAGTGCCGCAATTTCTCTGGCGACTAATGGGATAGTTGTAATAATGTTGAGTCTAACATTTTCTTTCGGTTACATCTTCAATTCCACGACATGAAGGTGCTCAATTTAAGGAAATAGTGCAAATTCTTCAAGATGTGGCGGGCGAGATTAGTGAGATCAAAGCGGTGCTTACAGATGAAAATTTAAGACCGTTGGGGTGATTAATAGAGACCGGAGCATAGGGCTCGAAGGATCTCTTAGAGCTGCTTTGGCAATATGAGCTAGGCATAGAGCGCCTGGAATTGTAATCACTGAGCAAGGTAGTGAAGTTGATATGCCCACTGAGGATGAACCCATAGCCGGACCCTCAGATAGTCCTCAACATCCAGAGTAAAAAGAAAAGGCAAGGGGTAGCTCATAAGCTTCACAAATCTATGAGGCGGAAATCTATGGTCGTGTCTTTGCCAACTCTTGGTGTCATGATTTCGGAGGCTCCTCTCTCACACATGGAGAATCCCTTTGAAGGACTTGCAAACATTCCAATTCTGTATTACGTGTCGCTCTAATAAGATACTGGATTAGAAGGGCTTCAGTGCGCTTTAGATCTAGGCGAGTCAATTCCTTCGAGTATGGCCGATATAACCGATTGGTCAGGGGATTTGCACATGCATACATACAATTCATGGCACTACACAATTCCCAGTCATAAGATATTCATCTCTGGAGATTACCAACTCTGCTTCTCTTTTCATTTTACAAATATAATGATAAGGCGAGAATCTATGCATGGCAGCCTTTGCTCTGCACACTGTTCATCCAGCTCATATTCTGAGTCTGCAGGCATGAGGCTGATAGAGACCGCGATCGCGGCTATTCTAGTAAGGAGAGAGAGTGCTATGAAAGGGAGAGGGACAGAGAGACAGGGAACATAGACGTCGTTCATGGTCACGCTCTCCACCACCTCGAGGTCCGACACAACCTTTTGTTTTTGGTAAACCATCCATGGAACCTTTGCATCCAACATCACCTTCGCAAGTACCAAAGCCTGACCCACGGCATCGGAGGACCGAAACCGAAACTCCATTTGTCACTGAGCAAGCCATCACAGAGCCTACTAGGAAGGGAGCGATTAGAATCGCTAAGCTGAAAATAGATTTTCCAAACATATGCTTTGATGGCTTTATCTTTCCCCCACACTTAAAGCGGATTCCCACAGAGGCTGAACAGACAATGCATGAGTACATTTATGATGTTTATGGCTAATACTGGGAATGGATGAAGACCGCAGACAAAGTATCAACTGTGGCCTTTGAACGGGAGAAGACAATCGACAAATTAGGAACTGATCTTGCTCAAAAGGACCGTATAATTCAGGTGCTTAATAATGAAAACGAGTCCATGATAAATTCAGGGGTAGAGGCCAATAAAAGATCCGATGAGGCCACTTGGAGGATGGAAGAGATGAGGCAAACACATCTAGCCCTGGTTGAGGAGATGGGACATTGGACCATCGCAGTGATGGCCAAAAGAGATGGGGCGCTTAAAGAGCTTAAGGAGCTTAAAGCCAAACTTTCTGAAGTCATCAAAGTGAAAGACGGTGCAAACAAAGCCGCCCAGCAAGCATGTGAATAGGCTGTGGTGCTTAGGGCTGAAAGTGATGCTGCAACGCTTAAGGTTCAGGAAACTGAAGCCAGGGTTGAGAATGAAGTGAGAGCGGCAATGACCGGGTTGGAAGTTGACATCAAAGATCTTCTTATTACATACAATACCAACGTTCTGAAGCATCAAAATCTAAGCTGGCTTGAAAACTATCCATTATATTTATACAATGATTAGTGCCGCTTAGTGGAAGATGAAAAAGTAGAGCACCAACTGAATACATCGATGACTTCGAATTAGAAAATAGGGTGCTAAATGAGGACGAGAGAATAGTTCTCCCTTATGTTACTATCACAATTGAAAAAGAGAGACTCGATACTCAACACTCAGAGGCTGGAGAGGGTTTTGGCGTTGAGCATCATGATGTGGGTTTTGAAATTCGTATGCCAATCCTACCCAAATCTACTCCTACGGTTGATCCTCAACCTGTGCCTGCATACAATCCTGATCAACCGCAGTTGTCTCCAGCTCATGACCGTATCACTGAAGTTGTTCTGACCTCATCTGCAAGACATCTCGAGGAAGGTGTTCTGAATATTTCTAGCACTTATTCAAGGTCAGGAGCATTGCATGAAGCAATCACTAACACTTTTTTCTTTGTCTTTATTCAGCGATAGGAGCTACACCGACCGTGTCCACTGCAACCCAAGAGCCGCATCACGAGTAGGAGGCCCTTATAACATGGGTAACCACAACAACGGCTGTTGCACCAACCGATGGAGCGTAGGGGATCACTTTTACTTTTGATGAGCAGATGATGGAGGAACTTCTTGGCCATCAAAGAGACCTTTTGCCGACCTGCCATTTGTCATGGGTGGAGGCGCACCCGTAGTCATCTCTTCGGGCCCAACTGGCAATATCTCCATGGATGCCCAAACAATTCATGAAGAAGAAATCATAGCAGTGACCAACACCAAGATGGAAGCAGCAGCGTAGGCCAGTGGTATTGGAGGTGGGATAGCGGGCGTGGTCTAGCTCCTCTGCGAATGATTTCTCCCGGTGGTACAATTATCGATATCGACATGTCTCTCTCCTCTTTTAATGTCGATCCTATTTCTCCGACTCCGCCTTCAAAAAGTATTCCAATATACGCGAGTTTAGAGGAAGAGGTTACCATAATTCCCCCTATTGGAGATCAACCATCAAAAATCAAGGGCTCGAAGAGGCACCGGAGCGGTAATTCGAATGGGTCAACACCGAATAAGAAGAAGAAAATGAGAGAATAAGCATGTCTTCTTGTCTAATTTTTGATAGACAGATAGGAATTTCCTTTTGTTTCCTGTAGGCAGTGTATAGATGTGGATTCGGCCTCTACTAGTAGGATTTTTTGGAATAATTTTTGTACTTATCCTTATTTTCCAAATAATAGTTGAAATAAAATTCCATTTTGTCTTCAGCGCAATTTCGCATTTATTCGCTCAAGTATCTTAGCGTTCGAATTTCCATTCAATGTACTTGTAAAGTTTTAGCCTTTGAATCAGACCTAAGTTAGTTGTTAAGTCCTGAAGCCACGGCTTCTGGTTATGACCGAACGTTAAGTCAAGTTCCAATGTCGTGCTGTCTCGATCGGTAGCCGATTCTTAAGTTTTTCCCCAATCCTAGAGATAAACTGAAAAGATCGGTCGGCACTTGCTTTTCGCCTTTAAGACATTGAGCTTAACTTTGTTGAAACAATGCTGAAACAAGACGAGTTCGGGTGGTCGAATCACACTCGCTCATCTACTGGTGATTACATCCACACACGGGGATTGCATTTGTACGTCGATGGTCGGTCATTCCCGCTTAAGGTCTAGAGATATGTCCGCACTCCGGGGACTTAAGTTACTTTACAGGCGGTCAGCCACATCCTTTTGATATTTAGAATTTCTTCCGCGCTTTGGGGACTTAGGTTGATTCGTGGGTGGTCAGTCACACCCAATTTGCATTTATAATCTAGCCCACACTCTGGGGAGTCGGAGTTGTCTTACGGGTGGTCGCTTCACATCCGGTTTGTGTTTATACTCAATCCATGCTTTGGGGACGTTGAGTTAGCCAATGGGTGGTCGGTTACACCCATTTTGATATTTTATACTCTAATTCGCACTCTAAGAATATGGGGTTGGTTAATAGATGGTCGATCACATCTGTATTGAGTTTTAGAATTTCGTTCGCACTCTGGAAACGGTAGATTTATCAGGATCGTGGATGGCCATCTCACATCCACCCTGAGTTAACAAGTGAGGTCATTAGATGGACGGATCCATCCTCCTCGAACTTGGTCTACACAGGGAAAAGTCGTTTGGTGAACGGATCCACCCTCTTCGAGTCCGCATTTGTAAGTTTATAGTCCAGCTTGCACTCTTGGAGCAGGAGTTAGTTAGAGGATTGTCGTATATCAATCTTTTTTTGGCTTCACTGTGATGACTTAGCGAGTGGCCAGTCATATCACAGTCACTCCCTATTTGAATAAATTCCACCGTAGGGTGGAACTTAGCTCTCCATGTATTATGATGGTCATATGACACATTTTAAAAATCACTGCTCTGGTTCGAAGAGACTGCATTTTATTGCCGAAATAAGAAAATACAGCAAAGTCAAATGCCTTGTTACGAATTCAAATTTCGATATGCATAAACAAATTACAAATGAAAAGTAGACTGCATGAATAAATAAAGCCTGTTATGTGTATTAACGATGAAGACTCTCGTTGTTCCAGGCTCTCGGCAAAGTGAGACCATCAATGGTCGATAATTTAAATGTTTCGTCTCCAAGTCTCCATTCAATAACATACGGCCCTCCCACGTTTGTTTCATATGTGAGGGGATCAGGTAAATTCTCTTAAGGACGAGATCACCAAGTTCAAAGGTTCGGGGTCGGTCTTTGGCATTGTACAATCGGCCGAATCAACTTCGATATGCGGATGCCCTCAAATAGTCTCTTCTCGCTTCTCAACCAATAAGTCCGGAGATTCAACAAGTAATATAGCATTTGTCTTCGGATCATAATATGTCACGCGATGAGAAGGTATTTCCATCTCGATTGGAATAATGGCTTCTGAACCATAGAAAAGTGAAAATGGAGTGTGGCCGGTAGTGGACTTATGGGTTATTCGATAAGCCCATAGGGCCATAGGTAGTTCATCGACCCATTTGCCCCCGGCCCTTTCCAGTCGTTTCTTCAAAATGGACTTTACAACTTTATTAACAGATTCAACCTGCCCATTCGCTTGATGATGCGCAACTACGGAGAATTTTTTCTGGATATGGAACAACTGACAAAAATTCTTGAAATCTACACTGTCGAGTTGGGCTCCATTGTCAATGATGATGGTATGTGGGAGACCAAATCAACCGATAATGTTACGTACAACCAAGTTGATCACTTTCTTCATGGTGGTAGTAGCAAGGGGCTCAGCATCCACCCATTTGGTAAAGTAATCAACTGCAACGATGGCGTACTTCATGCCGCCTTTAGCTAGAGGTAGAGACCCAATAATGTCGATGCCCCATATTACGAACGACTAGGGACTGACCATCCGAGTTATTCTGGTAGGCAAGGCTCTTAGAATCTAAGCATGTTTCTGATATCTGTCACACTTCGTGGCATAATCTAATGCGTCACAATTCACATTCGGCCAATAATAACCATATCAGAGCACTTTCTTGGCAAAAGCTTGCCCCTCGATGTGATTGCCACATTCTCCTTCGTGTACATCATGCAATACTCGTTTGATTTCATCATGGGTGATACACTAGAATAAAGGAACAGAGTATCCTCTTCTATACATGACTCCATTCTAAATGGTGAACTGCGAAGCCTTTCGGAAAACTTGTCTTTTTTCACTCCTGTGCTCTAGCAAGGTCCCATACTCGAGATAGTTTCTAAGCGGAGTCATCCATGACTCCTTATTGGTAATAACTTCAAATACCCAGTCGGTCTCCATTTGATCAACACTCGGGGAAGATAATGTCTCAATGAGAACGGGTCCTATTTGTTGTGCCTCATTCGTACTGGCTAACTTGGCAAAGAAATTGGCTTTCTAACTGTGTTCTTGGGGTATGCAATAGATGACATAGTAATCAAACTGATCCAATATTTCTTGAACACAAGTAAGATAAGCAGCCAGCCTTCGGTCTTTTGCCTGGTACCCCCCCCCCCCCCAAAACTTGGCACATGACTAATTGTGAATAGCAATAAATCTCCATAGCAACAATTCTTAAATTTTTGGCAAGCCTAAATCCGAAAAGCAGGGCTTCGTATTCGGTCTTGTTGTTGGTCGGACGAAAATCGAAGTTTAAAGCAAGACATATATATCAGCCTTCAGGAGTTTCAAGTACAACCCCAACGCCTGAGCAGAGGTCATTTGATGCACCATTAGTATGTAGCTTCCAGACATATTTGGAAGATTCACTGGTTTCAGAAAAGTCCTCCGAGATAGTGAATTCAGCGATGAAGTATGCTAGGACTTGTCCTTGGATAACTCGCCTTGGTGTGTAAGTGATATCGAACTGACTCAGCTCGATATTCCACTTGAGTACCCTGCCAGATGTCTTAAGCCGCATAAGGACCTATCGTAATGGCTGGTCGGTGTATACAGTGATAGGATGAGCCTGAAAATACAGACGGAGCTTCCTTGACGCAATTACAAGACAATAAGCCAACTTTTCTAGCTTTGGATAATTTCTGTTTGCTTCGGTCAGTCGTTTGCTAATGTAATAGACCGGCCGTTGCATCCGATCCTCCTCCCAAATTAAGGCAGCATTGATTGTGTTTTCCAACACCGCCAAGTAGATGTACAATCTCTCATGATCCATAGGCTTTGACGGGATGGATGGTGTGGATAGGTGTTGGACCAGTGCTCGGAATGCGCCCTCACATTCCGTAGTCCATTCAAAGTTCTATTCCCCTTTTCTAATCAGATCGAAGAGGGGAATGTACTTGTTAATGGATTTTGAAACGAACCTTCTCGGTGCTTCTACTTTCCCGTTGAGGCTCTGAACTTGCTTTATAGTCTTTGGAGTCTCAAGATTTCTGATTGCCCAAATCTTCTCGGGATTGGCTTCGATTCCTCAAGCATTGACGATGAATCCAAGGAATTTTCTAGACGTTACCCCAAAGTGACATTTCAACGGTTTGAGCTTCATTTTGTACTCTCGGAGGATGTTGAACATCATTTCCAAGTCTTTGATATGATTGGTGGCGAATCGTGACTTCATAAGCATGACGTCCACATATACCTCTATGGTTTTTCCGATCTGGTCAGCGAACATTCTATTAACTAACCGTTAATAAGTTGCTCCAGCATTCTTGGTTCCAAATGGCATGACTTTGTAGCAGTAAAGTCCTAGATCGGTGAAGAAGCTGGAATGCTCTTGAATGGTCGGATGCATGGGTATCTGATTGTAGCCAAAATATGCGTTCATGAAGGATAAGAGTTCATATCCGACCGCTGAATTTACGAGCTGACCGATTCGGGAAAGTGGAAAACAGTCTTTAAGGCAAGCTTTATTCAAGTCTGAATAGTTAACTCATGTTCTCATTTCCTGTTAGGTTATCCTACAAGTATAGGATTGGATACCCATTCCGAATATAACGCGTCTCAAATAAACCCGTTCGACCTGAGTTTATCTACCTCTTCCTTAAGTGCATAAGATCTCTTTACATCCATATCATGCCTTTTTTGCTTGACTGGGACATGTCGACGGTCAATATTCAATGTGTGGCTCGCGATGTTCAGGGAGATTCCACACATGTCGGAGTGCGCCCTGGCAAACACCCTGGAGAAATTCAACTCATTCGTCTTTCATTTATTGGCTTAGCTGAGATCCGATCTTTCCATTTTAGAATCGTCATCACTATCAATCGTAACATCGATCCTTAGCTCTGCCGAAGAAGCCTGACTGTCTTTGACTTTGTTCACACTTTTAGTGTCTCTCGGGTAAAGATCTCTTAGTAATTGGTTGTGGTGCCCGGGCCTGGGACTAAACGTTAACTGTCAAATATCTACAAAGAAGACCTAGAGATATTCCTCTACGCCCTTTCCTTTCTCTTTCCGTTGCGCCTCCCGCAGTTCAGCAACATAACAGGCTCCTCCAGCAGCCTTGTGTCCCTGAATGACTCTACTTCCATTGTCGACAGGGAACTTTAAAGTTAGACACCAAGGGGGAATAGCATCCCTGAATTCAGCTAAGGCCAGTCGGCCCAAGAAAGCATTATGTGGTGGGTTTATATCGAATATAATAAACTGTAATATACAAACTCTCCGGCATTCTCTAACTCTCAACTCCACCGGTAGCTCCACCATCTCAGTGGGTATATTCGCACTTCTGTTGAAGCCATGAATATAAGACTGATAAAGCTTCAAATCCTTTGCTTCCATCTTCATTGGATCATAGGCTCGCTTAAATAGAATGTTTACTGAACTTCCACTATCCACTAAGATCCTCTTCGCCCGAGCAGGACCTATCTGAGCTGAAATGACAAGTGGATCAATGATTGGAGCTTCGACTCTATCGTCATCCCTGTCTCAAAATACGAAGTCGTCTGTCATTGTTTTGTGTTGTTTGGTCGGAGCCTCCTCTTCCAAATTACTACAACATACGAAGCTCGAATGCCTAATAGAGCTGGCATACGACTCCATTTCCCTCCAGCTTCGATCTGCTGGATGAGAACCATAATTAATAGTGTTTATCACTAACCTCTCGTCGGTATGAGCAGGTTCCTCCGATTTAATCTGATTTGGTATTGTCTTTGATTCGATAGGCCCGCACTTCTAGACTACAGCGCTCGAACAAATCACTCTAACTTTCTTTCTCGTATCAACTTCTTAATAATATCCTGTAGATGACGGCACTCGTTCGTGTTGTGACCACAACTATTGTGAAATCTACAAAACTTCCCAGTCTGAATCTGTTTCTCGTACAATTGCTACAGAGTAGGTTTCTTATATTGGACGGTATTACAAGTTTGCAAGTATACATTCTCCAGAGATATATTTAAAGGATTATATGTGTCAAACATGGGAGCTCTACATCCATTCCGTGATTCTGATCCTACTTTCTACCCTGATTTCCATCGCCTTTCTGCGGATTTTGCTTGTTTTGTATATTTAATTGCACCTTTCCGGAACTCTCACCAGTTTGTTACACGGAAACATTGCTTTAGATTCCTTCCATACTGGGCCCTACGTCATCCTTTTTCCTAGACTGTTTCGCATCCTCCCTTCTCAAGAGCTAAGCTACCTTGGAGTAGAAATGGTCTAATGACACATTAGGTTTTTCGGCCAACCAATTGCCAAATTCGAAATCAGGATCAATCCCCTTGGTCAATGCCATTAGAATGGAATTGTCATTAGGGCTACTAATCTCAATGCGTGTAGCATGAAACCTCTCCAGGTAACATCTGTGCATCTCTTCGAGAGCTTGAGTGACACTAGAAAAGGCATTAATATCTTTGGGCCTTGCGACATGCATGCAAAACTATTCAACAAATTTCATTGCTAACTGGTAGAAACATGAGATAGATCGAGATGGTAGGAGAGTAAACCACATAGTTGCGATCCCCCTAGGGAAATTGGGAAACGTTGGCACTTGTTTATGTCATCAGCATGCGCGACATTCATTAACCATTCATGCTTTAAAATGTGTTGGTTAGGTAAGAGCTCCCTTCATAAACAATTAGAGTTGGCATTTTGAATCGTCGAAGCAGTTCAGCGTAGAGGATGTCGTCGGTGAAAACGTTATGACTCCGGATGATTCCCAGTCGTCATTGATGAGGCCTTGGCTTTCACAGTTCATGTAATGGATCATTGTCAGGATGTCTGGCATCTGGACATTCTGGGTATGCTGAGCCAAGGTGTGGTCGGATTCCATAATGCGAGGATGGATCGGTCGTAGTCAACGTTCCATATCTCGCCTCCATGGTTCTAGGTCTTCAAGAACATAAGGCTCAGGAGTATATTCACGTTGACGGTGGTTCGAATCCATTTGACTTCGAGCATCAACTCCCAACTCAAAAGTAGAGGTAGCAGCGCGATTGTCAGTAGTGTGATAAGGAATAGTACCTCCTCGGGAGGAGGGTCCGGTCTGATAGCTGGTTAATGGGCCAACTCTAGGTTGCCCAAGATTCAATGTGTACTGATGTCCAGTAGCCTGTGTATAGCTTCCATCCAGCCATGGGGGCATGGATCTATGATTGTAATCAGAGGAACTTGAACTTTCAGTAGATGGATAAGAAGCCTGATCCCTTCTGGATCTCCTTCATTTTTCATGGTTCAATCGATTGGTCAACTCCGCATTGGCATGGAGCTGCTGAGTTAGCTGTTGGCGGTTTTGAGTCAGCTCTTGCATCAGTAGCTGGAACTCTTCCTTGGTGCCAGGGCCTTGGGATCTGAAGGTCTGCCAGCATTCTGGTCTATAGAGGGAGGTTGTGCGGGGTTCTGCCTATATTGTCCTCTTAGGTCCACAACTATTGGGGTAGTCCTGGTAGTGACCATGGTGAATATGGAGTTCTCTCTTAGACTCGGTGCAAATCTGAATAGGATGGAAAAACTTCTAGGCTTGAAATCTGGATCTTCTCTATAGATTCTTGCAATCCGATATTGGCAGTAGATCCAATGAGCAGGCGAAAAGCTGTGTTTTCTCAGTGAACGCACCAAAGTGTTTGTGTCAAAATTGGGCACAACACTCTTCGGATGTGTTTGAAGAGATAAAATGAATAAAATAAATGTAAAATGAGGTAGATCTGATAAACACATCAATCAACAGACAAAACATGCACAGAAACACATGAATTTATAGAGATTCGACGTATTTCCTACGTCCACTGTGAAATGATAGATGTTTGTTGAATTTTACTCGCTGATTACATAAGATTACAAAAGTACAACCGAAGAATAGTGATGATTTCGATAGAACATCAGCATAGAAAAGTCAAAAGGTTCCTTTTCTATAGGTCCAAGGTTACTATTTATAGCATAGGCAGCAAATATCTCACCCAGATCTGAGAAGACTTCTTCTCTCATGTAGGTGGGCCCACGGGATCGAGTTTAGGTGATTTCGACTTAATCTGGGAGTGATACGAATTGAGTTCGTACCATCCATAAATGGTTCTTTTGGACTGAAAATGGTCAGGTACATTCTTGAGGTTGTAGGAAAGCTCCTGTGAAAATTTGGTGTCATTTGGACTTGTAGATCTTCAGTTATGACCGATGCAATTTTGTATTTGTCGTGGAATGCTTGAATTCGTATCAGTCTCATTCGTGTCGCTTCATTCGTATCCATATCATGCGATATCCCAAGATCGATCCACTTTCCCTACTGAATGACTGCATCTTCCACTTTTCTGTGCCTTGTTCGTATCCAATGGTGCAACTTCATTCGTATCCATCTATCGTACTCCATTTTATATCAATTGTTGGTGGTCACTTCGTATCGATTATAAAGTGTTTGATCTCGTATCGACTCTCATATCGATCAGGAATGATCGATAAGAATCATGTAGGTGAAGAACGATATGCAAAGTGCATTCAGGGGAAAGATACGAGATGCTGATTGTTGATGGACACGAAGTCTTATAACTTGATGGATACAAAACAACTCCAGCTCGATGGATATGAAGGAAGGTGATGGTCGATGGATACAAACTACATCTCCCTTGGGGAATAGATATGAATGTGATGTTTCTTCCATGGATACAAACCGGCTGTTATCCACGATGGATACAAAATAGGGCGAGCCCGATGGATACAGAGTAATGCATATTCGATGGATACGAACTAATGGCCGCTTAGGGGATACAAAGGAGGTCTTCTAAAGCGGCGGACACAGACTTGCATGCTACGAATGATGTTTATTCTATTGACCTTGATCATTCCATATCTTGTGCACATGAACTTCGAATTACTTGAGATTTGGAACATTGGATTTCATAGCTTTCCTTGTCGTATCATATTGATTGTAGCTCGATCTGGACTAGGACAAGATTTACCAGTATCCATGGTGAACCTGTGCATAACCGATCTTTGGGACAGACTGCCCTTGGTTTCTAGTTACGTTCTTGGTGTCACGGCCTTGCCAAAAGGCTGGATAATAATTGATATCATATACTTTCATCATATCTCTTGTCTTATCCTATCTTACATGATATTTATAGCTAGACTGATCCATTTATCATTTTTCTTCTTAAACAATACTCGAGTCAGAACGAGGTGTTTTAGTTTCTTCCACTTGACTTCTAAGTAGGGACTAGCTTCTGACTTTTGGCTAACTACTTTAGCTTAGTATTTTTTTTGTTTTTATACATTCAAGATAGAGACTGCTCGATGTATACTTATTCTTTTATCTAGCACTTGTGCCTATTCTTTTGTGTTGTGGTGGATTTTGTATGACCACTACTTTGATGTTCACTTCTATGTGTTATATTCATATATGTTTCCTCCTTAGTGATATGAATCTTTGTGATTGATTTTGTGTTATGCTTATTTTATATTTGTTTCCGAAGGCCACATAGCCATTGTGTACTAGCTTTGAGTTCGTATTAATATATCAGATTTCCTCTTGAAATGAAATGCATGACATACTATTTGACATATCGGCACTCATACAAAGCAATTACATAGATGGTCGCTCCTCAACAGCCTCATTCTTTGTGCTAGTCGACGGCATTACCCCGTAGTGTTCTTGGCTAGTGTGAGTACAGAGGTGTGGCGTCACATTTTGTCAAACAAACGTTGTCATAACATAATTTCAGATTTATTTTCATATACATGTACACATATTAAATAAGGTAAGTATTAAATAAGTCACTAAATAAGATTACTTTTCCATAATGATTTATAAATTTCAAAAAATCAACAACAAAAAGTAAGCATTAAAAGACAAATATGTCAAAATCAAATCTACATGAATATCTTATTTTATTTTACTTTTTATCTAAGTAATTAAGACATAAAGTAGTGATGTTAAGCGTTGAAAAAATATAGTTTAATAAAAGATGAAGTAAGGGTATTTTGGTCATTTCACATAATAATATTTTGTTCCAAACTTTTTCCTACAAATACCAAACTAGTTCTTTACTTTTTTCCACACTTTTCTTTTTCTTCATTTCCAAGCTTTATCTTTTCATTTTATGGCTTCCAACCCTAACAAAATGATGCCAAAATTCATTTCAAAAGTATACTAAAAGAAATATCCATCCAAACACCGCAAAACCACACCCAAACTTCCCCTTCTCCTCCCCCTACCTACGGCTACATCCACCATCCACCACGGTCGAGCCCTCCTCTCCCTAGCCATAAAATGAAGAGAACTCGTAACTATTATATATATATATATATATATATATTGAAGAGAATTCTAGTCTAGGATGCAAGTGTTCATAGCATTCGATTAAAGTTAGGAAGATTTATATCCTTCTAAAGTTAGTTTAATTCCATTCAAGAAGAGAACCCCTAAATATTATATATATATATATATATGCATGTATGTATATGTATACGTATGTATATTGATGTGATGATGTGATATGATTGTACGGATGTTTTTTATAATTTTGATCATCATATATTGTTTATCTCATGTGAACGTTTGAACAAATCACGATATACACATCGTCATTTCACATGGAAAACACTTTCTGAATGAAATTGAAAAGTAGTATGGAATCATATAAATACCTTCTTAAATGATGGAAAATATTTCAAAAATGTTTCATGAACATATAAACCTATTTTTACAAGTCTTAAATGAAAACTAATAAATGAGTCAAATCTAGGCACGTCGTGTAATAGTAGTTTGCGATTACGCGCCGAAGAATTCAAATGAGTATATGGAATGGAATTTAGCTTGGGATTCTTCGAGATAAGAATATTTCGAACTATTATATCCATAGTTTTAGGATGAAGAAAAAAAATCAAGATTTATCTTATAGATTTTGAATGAATCCAAATTAAATTTCAGAAAAATCATGCTTTTGTAGTAAAGCGACCAAAGTATAAAATTCTTTGAAATAAATATTTTTAAATGCTTAAAAATATGAAATAAGTTTTATAGTTTAAAAGAGATTGGAATTGAAAAATATGGATTTTCAAATGTTAGAAAAGATGTTTTAAATCGAATCAGCTATTTTTGCACTTTCTACAACACTTGTCTGCTGCCATTTCAAAAACTTTAGAAATAAAGTTTTAAACTTAACGATTCTTCTCCAAATCTTTTATGAATATTTTTAAATAAACAAATAAGTATTTTAATAATTATTTGGAAGTTTTATAATCTATTTTTAAAAAATTAATAAAGAAATGATGTCAAAATCAAGTGATTAAATCTTGGCTCTAAAAGCCGACGAGTAGACAGGATTTTTCTATTCGTGAAATTTGGGTGAGATGCTCAAACTAAGAAGATGTTCAGGAGTAGCCAGTGCCTTGGCTTACCTTGCCTCTTCTAGTCAAGGGACCAATAAGGTCGAAATGTTCAAAAAGAGTTAAGTGTAAAAGTTTAAAATTTTCAAATTTAAATACTCAAAAGTTACTTTCTAAAAATGACGTGATAAATTTCAAAAGGAAGGTTGAAATGATTCCATATTTACTAAAGGAATATTTTTAAGTTATATATCTCTCGAAGATATTTTGATAAAGAAATGAATACATCAAACAATAATCATCTACTTATAAAACACCATTTTTATCGATGATTGGATTTCGAAGAGACTGGGGTCGGATGTGGAAAATCCCTATCCGAAAACCACTTTGAACCAATCTATGTTTCGGAGTATTAAAGACGAAGATACCCATGATGTAGGGCCGCTTGTCACTAGTCCCTTCAGGTTAAATTTACCGTATGATATATTTATGATGGTAAGTAGTGCTTCGTTATGAAAATCTTCGAATTGCAAGGACTAATCGCTACCGATTCTAGGGTGATTCTCAAAACAGGATGCCATAAGAGGAGTGCCTTCAGTTTCCTTCAGTTTTTGAACAAATTTGTATGGACGAATGTCCGACTTTGCATTTTAAAATCACAATAATTGATCTCTATAAACGTATTTCTACTTGGTGGGGGAGAAGGAAACTTCTCTTAGCTTAACACCCTTTCCTGAAATGTACAAGCTCAGAAGTTATACGTTTGTGGAAACCAGTTGTGTGATTACGGAATGGCCATGTAGCATTCAAAGTGAAGAGTTGATGTGCTTTGAGAAAGCTAATTGTTACCCCAAGCCTCACACTCGAAAATGGCTAAAACATGATAGATGCAGCAAGGCTATGTGGTTCACAATCATTAGGTTATGATCATCCACTTCTAGATATATTTCTACCCGCTATAACGTTCTGGTTTAAATTATTGTGGTGTATGCTAACAGACATCTCGGATAGGTTGGTAATACTAAGGTGACGGTATTATCTAGGAAGACATAGGCTTCTCTTATGTTGGTAGAGGACCATTAGTTGGGCCTCGGTACATTCCTCTAGAGATATACTACCGGAAGGTAGTCGCTTCACCCGTTCATTTGTATGGAAATCCATTCTTCAATAAATGTCTGCCATTTTTTTGTAGAGCCCACTTTATGGCTAGTATGCTGGAATTTAACCAATATAATAATTTCAGATAAGATTAATACGTTTACTTGCAAATGTTTTCAAAGAAATGTCACTAGGAAAGTATCCCTTATTTTTATGCAATGAAGATTTGGTTATCATAAGGTAAAAACCCGTCTGTGTTTATGTGCGACGTGGTCTTATGAGATACCTTTTTGTTTTCAAACATCATATTTTGAGTTCTCACATCAGTCCCATGACTGACCGGAGTTTTTGTGTTTTCCATTCAAACTTTGGGTTCCCTATTTTCCACGGAAGCCAAGTAGTCAGGATCGTGTTAGGAGCATTTTGGTGAACCATTCTAGAGGATTTTTTAGAGCATAGAGCTAGAGCATCTGATGTAGATATCTATCTGTCTTTTATTTTCCGCTATATCTAGTTGTTTTACTAGCAAATGTGGGAGCAGGCAATTATGACTATTCCTAGCCGGGTTAGTTCATACCATAAATCTTACGTACCATAGTGGGAGTGGTTGTATGTACTATCTATCTGTATAATTAATTGATATTCTACTTTTACTTTACTTTACTCCTGATAATCTAACTCCTCGACACTTGAATTTACAGCACGTGAGTACCATGAATGTATTAGTGTCAATTCTTGAGGGTCGAGGAGACGGTTCGTCGCATCATCCTTCTATTTATATACGTGAATTTGAATTTGAATTTGAATTTGAATTTCTTAAATCCACATCTTGAATTAATAGTATATTCTATCATGTTAAAACATTTAATATTTTCTTTATTCATTGTTAAGTTATTGCGAATAACAATATTTCATTTTATCTGTTATATATAATTGTTTATTCAGTTTATTTCACCTAGTTTTAGACCTTCTTAATTTTATTCTCTCTTTTTGTATGCTTATTCACCTAGTTTGTTTAATCTATATCTTCTTATCAAGAATTTGAATATGCCTATGAAGTCTAATTTTGTTATTGTTAAAAAAATTAAGCTTTGGAATTTTCTTGTTAATAATTCGGTTTTCATATAAAAAGATTTAGATTTGAATGTTTATACTTGAATTGATATGTTAATGAAACTTGATAATAATTGCATTAATTGATCTTTTTCATCAACATAACATCATGATTTAACCGTCATGTTTTAAATCATTCTAAAATAAATTTTGCTATTAAAAGAGAAAGATAAACATTAAACTAATGATATATTCCATGTTTTACAATTGCATCTAATTATGTATTAAATCTTTGCTCAAAAGAAAGCATTCTTTTTCGCAAATCCATTATTTATTATGTTCGAAATTAGTTTTGATTGTATGTGTAATTATGTTTATATAATTATGTAATATCTTCTATATATGTGTATTTTTATTTAACTTAAGGTTTCAAAAGGGTTTTTCTATATGATATAATAGTAAACTTTCAAAATAGCTTAATTAGTCTTAATATTCTTTGATTTACTGCATGTAATATAAATGAAATCTATTTCGTCTGAACTACTGTGCAAAACATTTATTGTACATATATACATATTTGTATATGTGTGTGTATTAAAAAAAACTTTCATGTTTTCGATGACAATGGCATAAATAAAAAGAGAGTGTTTCTATTACAGTGTAAATCCCAATACCTAAACAACGTTTATATTAATTTTGTAAACTTTTCATACGTTGTACTTACACTATACACATGAGTGCATGTGATGTGCTTATCATTATATAGAATTAAGGAGAATAAAATAAAATAATTTTAAAAAATCATAATAATATGAAGAAATTCAAAAGGAAATTTTTAACAAGTTCTAAATATATTTAAACTACCTAGGCCCAATAAAGACCCAAATGGAATATTTTTGACATTTTCCATTTTTTCCGCTGTGGGTGGCCTAGTTGCTTCAAACTCTGCACCAATAGGAAGTTTTAATCCATACAAGCTTAACCCAAGTCTTTGCTATCGACCGGTCATGGTTGAAGGTGGTTTCATCCTACGCCCAACCCTACTAGACAAATATCGGTTTACCATGCTCGCATAGCGTTGAATATCCCGTTTAGATTTGTTTACTACAAATCAAAGAAAATGTCCATTATCGGTTAGTTAATACCTCTAGTTTGGAATCGTAACAGACCCTTCGGCCATTTAATAGTTCAATTTTGAGGCAAACCTCATGGTATATTATTCTCAAACCTATATGTGAGCATATATTTTCGTGGGTTCTATAGTTGGAGATGTCCCACATAAGTAATATGTATAAACAACTGCCGGTAGCCCATTTTCTGAGGGTAGAAAATATTACCGTTGGGAATTTCCATAAACTACCAAAAAGTGAAATTGTGCTGCATTTGAAATTTAAAGGAATTTTATTTTTCTATTTTTATTGAAATGCACAGTGCATACTTCGAAAAGACATCCCTACTTTGCAAATCTATTTCATTTAGGAATATTTCTTGTTAATTCGAACGACGCACTTTTCATATATAATTGTAGGGTAGGACAATTTATTGGAATTCCCATAGAGATTCGACAATTCCAATGAATTAAAATATAGAAATTCAAATCTCAAATCAAATTAAGGCTTCTTTAATCGATGATTATTAAGTTTAACTATTTACAACCGAATCAACAAAAATCTAGAATTAATTACACAATTCTACCAATATTATATTTCATAAACTTAAGGGACTATTCTCCTTGACTTTCAAATCTAGGGTATATACATATCATTTCATCAAATTCAACCAATTTCTGAATGTATAGGCGAGGGTTTCAAGTTAATTTTAATTATTTAAGCCTAAAATTCAATGGTTTCCACATAAGCATAATAAAAAAATAGAATTCCAATGATATATGTAAAACGCATAATTTTTCACTCATATTTTGGCTTTTAAATCTCTAATCCAAATTTGTTCCTACCACTTGACACTTTTTCTTTACGACCAAAAATATGTTTTTAAAAGTGTATGCATACTTATTAGAATTCAATATTTGAGAGGAGATTTGAGTTAATTGGAGTCAAAAATTATAAATCTAGATTTTAACTTTTTTGCAGAATTGATTCACTCCTTCATTTCTTCTCTTTTATTTTCCTCCCTTGTCCGATATATATACATATACACGCCAAAATTGGTCACTAACACCCAAATCCAGATGAAAGCACCAAATCACTGTCACAGAACATAGATAGAATATATGTAGAGAGTATAAATATAAAAAATAGTGAAAATCAAAAAGAAAGCAGTAAGAACAGAGGATTTATAGTGGTTCAGCTGACTCCGGCCTATGCCCACTCCAGAAATTTCCTTTTTATTAATGTTAGAATCAATTATATTTACAATCCAAAGTTTTTGAAACAATAATGGTAGAGCAGCCTTAGTATAGAAGATGAAGAGAAACAGAATGAAGATCCCTTTCCTGAAGCCCCGCCTGCTGTATTTATAGGCAAATCCCAAGTTACCGGGCTGCCTGATTAGTCCAAGCCCACCAAGACCATAGCCGATCTAGACTCAACACTACGATCGACCCAGGTAAACCGATCCATACCCACCGACCCACCTATGCCGACCTTGATGCCGACCGAACCGCTTAGGGCCGACCCACACGTCCCACTTCCTTTAAGGCCGAACCTCCTTCAATCACCGAACCACTTCAGCATGACAAACCACCTCAGCCTAAATAACTTGGTCGACCCATACACGACTGATCTAGAAATGCCAAACCACCTCAACCTAAATATCTTGGTCGACCCACATGCAATCGATCCAGAAATGCTGAACCACAATGATCGAATGCTCATGACCGATCTAAAACAAAACCACTGAACTTGTCTCCAAATGTTTGCCAAACCCAGAATAAGATGCTGGTCGACTTGCCTGCCTTGACCTGAACGTACTCCAATACCGAGCCATGTACGACCGAGCCATGCCACTGAGACCGAACCACGCCATCAAGATCGAAGCCATCAAGACCGAACCACACCATCCTAACCGAACCACCTAGCGAACTCCAATGAGTGAACCATGTTATGCCGAACCCCGACTTCGTAATCGTACTTATCATCCATGATTGATCGTCTATCCATCTAGTTGACCCATATCCATCGTATTCGAGTCTCGTCAACGTGCAGTCAATTTTAGTTAAATCTGCCAGTCTACGGTCTTGCCAAAAAGTGGGTTAACATTTGCCCCTCAAAATATGCCTTGAAATTGGAAGGTGTGTTATAAATAGCCTCAAATCCGATATCCAAAGTACATATGTTATCCATAGCCATACCTTTCGATTCATAATCCAATCCATTTTATCCAAGTGTCGTTGTCGTATTCTTATCCAAATCTACGACTACTCCAAGTCGATATCTGATTCCTATCTAGTACCCAATTCCTTATCTAATCCCACATCCATTCGACCCCGACAAAGAAGTTCTAATCCATACATATCCAATAATCAATAACCACATCCATGACCTCTCCGGCTCGATATCCAAATCCAGGACCGCTTCGGATTCATGCCCAAATCCTTAGCTGTTCGTAGCCAATAGCTAAATCCATAATCTCTCCGGGTTCTTGCCAAGCGCAACCTGCACCTGATGACCTATGTCAAGTAATGCCAGGGCTTTCTTGATTCAGTGTCCCTGAAGGTTGAGTAATGTCGTGGATTAAATCCTAAGCCGAATCCTAGTTGCTCTGGACCCTTACCGAGTATAGTGCATATTCGATAACCTTTGATAGTAACTGATAGGTGATATGGGGCCAAAGACCTAGTCCGAATCCTGGTCTCTCTGGACCCTTGCCGAGCATAGTCCTCACGCGACGACGTTTTAACCAAAAACCAGATAAAAGAGAATCAAAATTGAATCTGAGACCTAAATTCAAACCAGAAAACTGGAAATCCATATGAAAAGTCCAAATCAAATTCCAAATCAAAAATCAAGCATCCAAACCAAAATCTAAACCAAGAAATCAACAAAACTGGGAGTTCAAACCGAACTCCAAAACAAAAGCAGAAAAAAACAAATGTCCAAGCTAAAAGGAAAAATTAGATTTCACAAACCGGAGCGCCTCGGTAAACCATCATCTCAGAGCATACCTAAGGGTTATCTCCGACCCCGTGCATGAGTAAGTGATTTAGCCGTTTATCCAGAGTTTGTTACTTATTCCAAACCATCACGATTAGTTGATGATCAACCGGCCACCATTCCTGGGCCTTGCGCCTTCGTTGTTCAAGGTAGGAGGTGGGCTGCTCCTGTTCCATTGCCGCATTTCGAGTTTTGACATATTACAGCAACTGACCATTTCTTACATGTTCCTCGATATATCCTTTAGATGCCTACAGCTGTTAGTATCATACATGTCCAGGTCATGAAAAAGACAGTGTCTTCCCGATGCCCTTTCGCATTCTGAGGGTTCCCTCATTGCCGGCCTTCGATAAGAAAGGCGGTTCCGAGCATCCAATAATATCCGCTCCACTGTTGCATTCAATCCTGTGTAAATGGAGAATTTTGGTTCTCCCCAGCGCTTCCTCTTCCCTTTATCCTTATCTTTACCTGAGCCCTCACCGGACGGTTCTCCATCCATAACCATATTTACATCCTTTGACTTCATATTCAAACACGCATCCTTTTTTTGAAGAAACCTCTCAGCTTCGTGAAAGAATTCCCCAAGTTCCATTGGTGGGTCCCGTATTAACGATACTTTGAAATTTGAATTATCCCTGACTCCTGACACCGCCTCCATCAGAACCATTGATGGATCCAGCTGATCCATTGAGGCAACTGTTGCATTAAACCGAGTTAAGAAAGTCCTGTGTGATTCATCTGCCCTCTGCTTAACTGACGTCAGTGTCATCACATTTTTCTGCCTTTTTATGTGAACTCGAAACTATCTAAAGAACTTATCCATTAGTTCTATCCATATTCCAATAGATTCATCCTCTAGCTGTCTGAACCTATAGCAACTATATCGGTCATCTACAGGGGGAGACACCAAGACATAACCTCCTCTGATGCCCCCAGCACTTCCTTATGCCTTTTGTACCTCATCAAGTGGTCAGTGGGATCTGCCTCACCGTTGTATACTTCCAAAGTGGGTAGCTTGAAATCGGATGGATTCCTAGCCATCCTAATGTTACAGATAAATGGACTTATGTTTACTCCTTTCAACTATCTGTTTGTCAAACCTCTATGAATAGTTCAACTTATCATGTCAGCCAATCCAGGGGTTACCCCCCAAGGGTTGCCCCCATCTACATTTCCTAAGCGTCCTCTAAGTCCTTGAGGGAATTTTGGTACATACTCCTCATCACGCACTCCTGCATTCCTGTTGGCGCTAGGTTTTGCAGCTCATCTGGTATCCCTTCATGGGTTGGTCCAGCATTATCTGGCGGCATGCCTCCGAGTTCAGGTCCACCCAGATTGACAGTTGTTTGCTGATTGGGGGATGCCCCTGCTAAACGACTCCATCTACTTGCCGGTTGAGTCCTTCTGATCCAACTCCATGGATCTGAGCTCCTATAGTTTCCTCTTGTTCAAATTGTCTAAAAAGTGCCTGCATCATTTCCTCTTGCCTTTTCATATGTTCCTGCATAGAATTCATCATGACCTGCATCTCGTCCCTAGTGATGTAGATGGAGGCTTGATTAGTTCCAAAGGAAGCCTCCTGACTTCCCTCCTATTGACTTCTTACATCCCATGTCTCCTAGTTGATTTCTTTGCCATAGTCTTCAGAATCAAAGTTCCTAAGCATTTAAATCCCAAATCCAAGCTTTAGAATTCCTGAGTGCTAGCTTTCTCAGTGAAAGCACACAATGTTATTGCCAAAACTGGTCACCAATACCCAAACCTAGTTGAAAGCACCAAATCACAATCATAGAACATGGTAGAATATATGTAGAGGCTATAAATATGAAGAGCGATGAAAATTAAAAAGAAAACAGTAAAGATAGAGGATTTATAGCGGTTCGGCTGACTCCAGCCTACGTCTACTCAAAAAAATTCCTTTTTATTAATGTTAGAATCAATTACAGTTACAATCCAAAGTTTTTGACACAATAATGGCAGAGCAACCTTAGTATAGAAGATGAAGGAAATAAAATGAAGATCTCTTTTCCGAAGCCCCGTCTGTTGTATTTATAGGCAAATCTCGAGTTACTTGACTTCCTGATTAGTCTGGGCCCACCAAGACCATAGTTGATCCAGACTCAACACTACGATCGACCCATGTAACACCAACCGACCCACCTATGCCAACCCTGATGCTGACCGAACCACTTAGGGCCGACCCACACGTTCCACTTCCCTTGAGGTCGAACCTCCTTCAATCATCGAACCACCTCAGCATGACAAACCACCTCAGCCTAAATATCTTGGCCGACCCAGATGTGACCGATCCAGAAATGCCGAACCACAATGTCCGAATGTTCATGACCGATCCAAAACAAAACCACCGAACCTGTCTCCATATGCTTGCCAGACCCAAAACAAGATACTGGTTGACTTGAGCCGACCTACATTGACTGGACCATACTCCAACACCGAGCCATGTACGACCGAGCCATACCACTGAGACCAAACCATGCCATCAAGACCGAACCACGCCATCAAGACCGAACCACCTGGAAGAAATCCAGTGACCCAACCATGCCATCAAGACCGAACCACGCCATCAAGACCGAACCACCTGGAAGAAATCCAGTGACCAAACCATGCTATGCTGAACCCCGACTTCGTAATCATACTTATCATCCGTGATTGGTCTCATATCCATCCAGTTGACTCAAATCCATCGTATTCCAGTCTCAACAAAAGACCAATCAATTTTAGTCAAATCCACCGGTCTACGGCCTTGCCAAAAGGTGGTTTAACATTTTCCCTCCAAAACATGCCTTGACTTTGGAAGGTGTGTTATGAATAGCCTCAAACCCGATATCTGTAGTCTATATGTTATCTATAGCCATACCTTCCGATTCATAATCCAATCCATTTTATCCAAGTGCCATTGCCGCATTCTTATCCAAATCTATGACTGCTCCAATTTGATATCTGATTCTTATCGAATAGCCGAATCCTTATCTAATTCCATATCAATCCAAAACCGACAACGGAGTTCTAATCCATCCATATCCAATAACCACATCCATGACCTCTCCGGGTCAACATCCAAATCCCGGACCGCTCCGGTTCATGCCCAAATCCTTAGCTGTTCATGTCCAATATTCAAATCCATAACCTCTTTAGGTTCTTGCCAAGTGCAACCTACACCTGACAACTTATGTCAAGTAATGCCATGGTTTTCTTGGTTCGGTGTCCCTAAACGTTGACTAATGTCGTGGCTTAAGTCCTAAGCGAATCCTGGTCGCTCTAGACCCTTGTCGAGTATAGTCCATACTCGATGATCTGTGATAGTAATCGATAGGTGATATTGGGCCTAAGTCCTAGGTCGAATCCTAGTCTCTCCGGACCCTTATCGAGCATAGTCCATACTCAATGACCTTTTAACCAAAAACCAAATAAAAGCGAATCAAAATTGAATCTGAGATCCAAATTCAAACCAGAAAACTAGTAATCCATATCAAAAGTCCAAACCAAATTCCAAATCAAAAATCAAGCATCCAAAACAAGAAACCAAAAAAATCGAGATTTCAAACCGAACTCCAAAATGAAAACAGAAAAAAGCAAATGTTTAAGCCAAAAGGAAAAAATAGATTTAACGAACCGAAGCGCCTCGGTAAACCATCATCTCAGAGCATGCCTAAGGGTTATCTCCGACCCCGTACATGAGTAAGTGATTTAGCCGTTTGTCCGGAGTTTGTTACTTATTCCAAACCATCACGATTAGTTAATGACAACCCAGTCATCATTCCTAGGCCTCGCACCTTCATTGTTCAAGGTTGGCGGTGGCTGCTCATGTTCCACCGCCGCATTATGAGTTCCAGCATATTCCCGCAACTGACCATTCCTTACATGTTCCTCGATTATATCCTTTAGATGCCTGCAGCTATTAGTATCATGCCCGTCTAGGTCATGAAAGAGACAGTGCCTTCTCGATGCCCCTTTGTGTTTTGAGAGTTCCCTCCTTTCTGGCCTTCGATATGGATGGCGATCCCGAGCATCCAAGAATATCAGTTCCAGTGTTGTATTCAATCCTATGTAAGTGGAGAATTTTGGTTCCCCCTGGCACTTCCTCTTCCCTTTATCCTTATCTTTACCTGAGCCCTCGCCGGACGGTTCTCCATCCTTAACCATATTTACTTCCTTTGACCTCATATCCAAAAATGCATCCTCTTGTCGAAGAAACCTCTCAGCTTTGTGAAAGAATTCCCCAAGATCCATCGGTGGGTCCCTTATCAACGATACTTTGAAATCTGAATTATCCCTGACTCCTGACACCGCCGCCATAAGAACCATTGATGGATCCGGTCGGTTTACCGAGGCAATTACTGCATTATACCGAGTTAAGAAATTCCTGAACAATTCATTTGCCCTTTTCTTACCTAATATCAGTGTCGTCACATTCTTCAACCTTTTTATATGAACTCGAAACAGTATCAAGAACTTATCCACCTGTTCTGTCCATTTTCCAATAGATCCATCCTCTAACTATCTGGATCACATAACAGCTAATCGGTCAAGTACAGGGGGAGACGCCGGGCCATCACCTCCTTTGATGCCCCTAGCACTTCTATATGTCTTGTGTACCTCATCAAGTGGCCAGGGGGATCCGTCTTACCGTTGTATACTTCCAGAGTGGGTAGCTTGAAAGTGGATTCCTAGCCATCCTAATGTTTGGGTAAATGGACTTCTGTTCACTTCTTCCAAATCCCTATTTGCCAGACCTACACGAATACTTCGCCTGATGATGTCAGCCAATTTAAGGTTACCCACCAAGGGTTGCCCCCATCTATATTTCCTAAGCGTCCTTCAAGTCCTTGAGGAAATTTTGGTACATACTCCTCGTCATGCACTCTTGCATTCCTGTTGGCGCCAAGCTGTGCAGCGTCATCTGGTATCCCTTTATGGGTTAGTCCAGCATTACGTGGCAGCATGCCCTTGAGTCCAAGTCCATCAGATTGATAGTTGTTTACCGATTGGAGGCTGCCCCCTGCTGAACCACTCCATCTACTTGCTGACAGAGTCCATCTGATCCAGCTCCATAGATCTAAGCTCCTGCAGTTCCTACTTGTCCAACTTGTCTAAAAAATGTCTGCATCATTTGCTCTTGCCTTTTCATCTATTCCTGTATGGAATTCGTCATGACCTGCATCCCGTCCCTAGTGATGTAGATAGAGGCTTGATTAGCTCCAGAGGAAGCCTCCTGACTTCCCTCCTGCCGACTTCTTTCCATCCTATGTCTCCTAGTTGATTGCATTGCCAGTCTTCAGAATCCAAGTTCATAAGCCTTCAAATCCAAAATCCAAGCTCCAAAATCCCTGAGTGCTAGTTTTCTCAATGAAAGCACCAAAATATTTGGCCAAAATTGGTCGCTAACACCCAAATCCAGATGAAAGCACTAAATCACAGTCACGGAACATGGATAGAATATATGTAGAGAGTATAAATATGAAAAATGGTGAAAATTAAAAAGAAAGCAGCAAGGATAGAGGATTTATGGTGGTTCGGGTGACTCCGGCCTACATCCACTCCAGAAATTTCCTTTTTATTGATGTTAGAGTCAATTCAGTTACAATTCAAAGTTTTCAAAACAATAATGGCAGAGCAGTCTTAGTACAGATGATGAAGGGAAACAGAATGAAGATCCCTTTTCTGAAACCCCGCCTGCTGTATTTATAGGCAAATCCCGAGTTACTAGGCTTCGTGATTAGTCCCGGCCCACCAAAACCATAACCGATCCAGACTCAACACTACAATCGACCCAGGTAAACTGATCCACACCCACCGACCCTTGATGTCGACCGAACCACATAGGGCCAACCCACATGCCTCACTTCCCTTGAGGCTTCAACCACCGAACCACTTCAACATGGCGAACCATCTCTGCCTAAATATCTTGGCCGACCCATAGGAGACCAATCTAGAAATGTCGAACCACCTCAGCCAAAATATCTTAACTGATCCACATGCGACTGATCCGAAAATGCCAAACCACAATGACCAAACGCTCATGACCAATCCAAAACAAAATCACCAAACCTGTTTCCAAATGCTTGCCGAACCCAGAACAAGATGCTGGTCGACTTAAGCCGACCTACCTTGAACGGACCATACTCCAACACTGAGCCATGTACTACTGAGCCATGCCATTGAGACCAAACCACACCATCCTGACCGAACCACCTGGCAGAATTCCAATGATCGAACCATGCTATGCCAAACTCCGACTTCATAATCATACTTATCAACCATGATTGATCGTCTATCCGTCCAATTGAATCAAACCCATTGTATTCCAATCTCGACATATGAGCATCAATTTTAGTTAAATCCACCGGTCTACGGCCTTGCCAAAAGGCGGGTAAACATTTGCCCCCAAAACATGCCTTGCCATTGGAAGGTGTGTTTTGAATAGCCTCAAATTCGATAACCGAAGTCCATATGTTATCCCTAGTCATACCTATTGATTCATAATCCAATCCATTTTATCCAAGTGCCATAGTCGTATTCTTATCCAAATCTACTGCTTCTCCAAGTCGATATCCATTTCTTGTCCAGCAACCAAATCCTTATCTAATTCCACATCCATCTGAACTCGACAACGGAGTTCTAATCCATCCATATCCAATCACCAATAACCACATCCATGACCTCTTCGGGTCGATATCCAAATCTAGGACCGCTCTGGGTTCATGCCCAAATCCTTAGCTGTTCATAGCCAATATCCAAATTCGTAACCTCTCCAGGTTCTTTCCATACGCAACCTGCGCCTAACGACCTATGTCAAGTAATGCCATGGTATTCTTGGTTCAGTGTACCTAAACGTTGAGTAATGCCATGGCTTAAGTCCTAAGTTGAATCCTAGTCGCTCTGAACCCTTGCCGAGTATAGTTCATACTCGTTGACCTGTGATAGTAACCGATAGGTGATATGGGGCCTAAGTCCTAGGCCGAATCCTGGTAAGTCCTGAGCGATTCATCTGCCCTCTTCTTAACTGACGTTGGTGTCATCACATTCTTCATCCCTTTTATGTGAATTTGAAACTGTCTCAAGAACTTATCCACCAGTTCTGTCCATGTTCTAATAGATCTATCCTCCAGCTGTCTAAATCACATAGCAGCTATATCGATCAGGTACAGGGGAAGACACCGAGCCGTAACCTCCTATGATGCCCCCAGCACTTCCATATGCCTTGTGTACCTCATCAAGTGGTCAGTGTGATCCGTCTTACCGTTGTATACTTACAAAGTGGGTAGCTTCAAATTAGATGGATTCCTAGCCATCCTAATGTTACGGGTAAATGGACTTCTGTTTACTCCTTCCAAATCCCTATTTGTCAGACCTTCGCAAATAGTTTACCTTATGATGTCAGCCAATCCAGGGTTGCCCCCATCTACATTTCCTAAGCGTCCTCCAAATCCTTGAGGGAATTCCGATACATACTCCCCGTCACACAATCATGCATTCCTGTTGGCGCCAGGCTGTGCAGCGTTATTGGTATCCCTTCATGGGTTGGTCCAGCATTACCTGACGGCATGCCCCCGAGTCCAGGTCTACCCAGATTGACAGTTGTTTGCTGATTGGGGGCTGCCCCCTGCTGAACCACTCCATTTATTTGCCTATTGAGTCCTTCTAATCTAGCTCCATAGATCTATGCTCCTGCAGTTCCTGCTTGTCCAACTTGTCTGAAAAGTGCATGCATCATTTCCTCTTGCATTTTCATCTATTCCTGCATGGAATTCGTCATGACCTGCATCTGGTCCCTAGTGACGTAGATGGAGGCTTGATTAGCTCCAGAGGAAGCCTTATGACTTCCCTCCTGCTGACTTCTTTCCATCTCATGTCTTCTAGTAGATTTCTTTGCCATAGTCTCCAGAATCCAAGTTCCTAAGCCTTTAAATCCAAAATCCAAGCTTCAAAATTTTGAGTGAAAGCACCAAAATATTAGTGCCAAAATTGATCACTAATACCCAAATCCAGATGAAAGCAACAAATCACAGTCATAGAACATAGATATAATATATGTAGAGAGTATAAATATGAAGAACAGTGAAAATTAAAAAGAAATCAGCGAGGACAGAGGATTTGTAGTGGTTCGGCTGATTCCAGCCTACGTCCACTCTAGAAATTTCCTTTTATTGATATTAGAATCAATTACAGTTACAATCCCAAGTTTTTGAAACAATAATGGTAGAGCAGCCATAGTATAGAAGATGCAGGGAAACAGAATGAAGATCCTTTTTCTAAATCCCCACCTGCTGTATTTATAGGCAAATCCTGAGTTACTGGGCTGTCTGATTAGTTTGGTCCCGCCAAGACCATAGCCATTACAGACTCAAGACTACAATCGACCCAGGTAGATCGACCTACACCTACCGACTCACCTATGCCGACCCAGATGCCGACCGAACCACTTAGGGCCGACCCATACATCCCATTTCCCTTGAGGCCAAACCTCCTTCAATCACCAAACCACTTCAACATGACGAACCACCTCAGCCTAAATATCTTGGTAGACCCACACACGACCAATTCAGAAATATCGAACCACCTCAGCTTAAATATCGTAGCCGATCCACACACGACCGAACTAGAACTACCGAACTAAAACGATTGAACACTCATGATCGATCCATAACAAAACTACCGAACCTGTCTCCAAATGCTTACCAAACCCAAAACAAGATGCGGGTCGACTTAAGCCGGCCTACCTTGACCGGACCATACTCCAACACCGAGCCATGCACGACCAAGCCATGCCACTTAGTCCGAACCACGCTAACCAAGACCGAACCACACCATCTTGACCGAACCACCTGTCAAAACTCCAATGATCGAACCATGCTATGTCGAACCCCGACTTCTAATCATACTTATCATCCATGATTGATTGTCTATCCATCCAGTTGACTCAAACTCATCGTATTCTAGTCTTGACAAACGAGCAGTCAATTTTAATTAAATCCATCGGTCTACGGCCTTGCCAAAAGGTAGGTTATATATATATAGTATTTTTCTATAATTTATGGAAGCAGCGGAGAAGGGGAAACGGTAGAGCTCTTTTGCTTAGTCCGGGAAATATGAGAAGAAAATTGAGGCCTCGTCTCCTTGGTTCTAAGTCTTTAAGGATGTAAGGTTTGGGAGTATGCTATCAGATCTGTCCAGTTTCAGGCATCAACTCCTTGTTCAGCAGCAGTGGTGGTAGCTCGGTTGTCTGTAACATGGTATGGAATAGCATCTCCATGAGAGGAGGGTCCAGTCTGATGGCTGGTGGATGGACCAACTCTTGGTTATCCAAGGCTCAGTATGTGCTAATGTCTAGTAGCTTTGGTATAACTCCCATCTAGCCATGGGCATGTGGATCTGTGATGATAGTCTAAAGAAGCTGAACGTTCAGTAGATGAATAAGAAGCCTGATCCCTCTTGGATATCCTATGCCTTTGGCAATTTAGCTGATTTGTCAATTCTGCGTTGGCATGCAGCTGTTGAGTAAGTTTCTTATGGCTCTATGTCAGCTCTTGCAGTAGCATCTGAAAATCTTCCCTGGTGACAGGGCCTTGCAGATTGATGGTCCGACAGCATTCTGATCAGTCGGATGTAGCTATGCAGGATTCTGTTAATCTCGTCCTTCTGGATCTATAGCAGTAGAAGTGGTCCTTGTGTTTATCATGGTGAATAGCGAAGCTCTTTCCTAGATTTGATGTAAATCTGAATAAGATGGAAGAACTTTGAACTTGAGATCTGGGTCTTCCTCTTAGATTTATGCAATCCAATATCGATATTAGACCCAACGAGCAGGAGAAAAACTGTGTTTTCTCAATGAAAGCACCAAAGTGTTTGTGCCAAAATTGGCTCAACACTCTTCAGAAATATTTGAAGAGATAAAATGAAGAAAGTAAATGTAAAAAGAGGATTATCAAGCAAACATTTCAAAAACAGATAAGAAAAACACAAAGAAACATAGATATTTAGAGTGGTTTAGCGTATCTCCTACGTCCACTATGAAATTGATGATTTTATTAATATTTATTCGTTGATTACAACTGGGTACAGTGGATTACAACAGTAGATTTCGAGTACAACAGCGATCTATGAGTGCAAAAATGGTTTCGGCAGAGTCTAGACATAGGAGAACTAAAATGTCTGTTTCTGTAGACTCTAGGATGCTATTTATAGGCATAGGATGGAAATATCTCGCTCAGATCTCGGAAGACCTCTTTTGTCATGTGGGTCGTCCTACACGATCGATCTCATATGATTTGCACATGATCTGGGATCGATACGAACAAGCTTTGTATCGATCAAAACTTCATCCAATTGAGTCAGGATCGTTAGTGAATGTTGCTGAGGATGTACGTAAGGTACTATGAAAATTTGGTGGCATTTGGATTTGTAGATTGTGAGTTATGACCGATGCAAGTTTAGGCTTTTCAATCGCCGTTCTCTTCGTATCGATGCTGTTTGTATTGCTTTTTGGGCATATGCTTGCAAGTTGACGTGGCGTTAACTCCTTGGATCGATCCACTTTTCATGCCAAGTGACCGAGTCTTTCAAAGGGGAGTACCCTGTTCATATCGATCCAGTTGTTCTGTTTATATCCATTGTCGTGGCCTTGTTCGTATCGATTGAAGTGGTTTTGTTTGTATCGATTGTCGTGGCCTTGCTCGTATCCGTCAAAATTGTTCTGTTCGTATCGATTATCGTGGCCTTGCTCATACCGATACTCATAGGCTATTTCGTATCGATGGCCGAGGGACATTTCGTGTCAGTAGCTGGAAGTTGCTTCATTTGTATCGATCGCTGATCGACCGATACGAACTGTGATTGGGATCGATATGAATTGACTTCAATTAATCGATACGAAGTTGAACCAATCTAATGGATACGAACAGATGGCTGTGTGATGATGGATACGAACAGATGGATGCGCGTGAGTTGATTTCTCTATATTGCATCGACCGTATCTTGAGCACACGAACTTCGATTGACTTGAAATTTGGAACGTTGGCTTTCATAGCTTTTCTTTTCCTGTCACATAAATTGTAGCTCTATCTAGACTCAGACAAAATTTATCGACATCCATAGTGAACCTATGTACATTCGATCTTCAGGACGGACCGCCTTCAGTTTCTTTTCAATTCCTTGGTGTCACGGTCTTGCCAAAAGGCGGGATAACACACCTTGCCTTAACTTCCCTTTAGAGTTTATAAATATTTTTGGATTGAACTAGATCACGACACCCTATTACATACCACTGGACTTTAGACTAATAATCAAGACACCTTGTTATCCAGTAATCCTATAAGCCATTATATCTTTATAATCATAGTTCAACCCATTTCATTTATTTATTAGTGGTATAGTTTACACATTTAAATAAAACATATTTACCTTTCATTTAAATGACACCCTATCATTTATTAGCTTCATTAAGCTTTCTTCCATTTCAAAATAAGTTAACACAATTTTAATTTACAAAAATCTACCTTTATCATCTCTTTGAAATAGTTCAATAACACTTAGAGTTCCAAAGTGCCTTAAGCATTTTCTCAATTTACTTAGAAAATATAGCATCCCATGCTTTCATGAGTTATGATTAGTCGTCATAAATTAGCTATCCTATAGCTTTCGATCGTTAAGTTATTTTATAGTTTATTTGGCTATACTGTAACCATTATGGATCATTAGCTTCCTAACCTATCACGTATTGCATTTTAAGCAATTGTTGTGGATTAACTTCCCTATAGCCATCGTATATTATCTTATACATCGATAGAGTTAGGGGTTTGCCTTAGGGGAAATTATGTACTTTGTTATTTATATCTAAATTGACAACCGATCTTATTCAAAATAAAAGGTGTTTTCTTTCTATAGTATACTTGATATAATGTGTTATATTAATTAATTAATAGTATATTTAATAGAAAATCCATAAATGATATATTTTGTAAGCGTATTACAACGTGTTGTAACCATGAGTAATTTATCACAATGAAAATAAATATGCTATTTTAAATATTCCTAGTCAAGATGTATCGATTGTGGATATCAATACATCCATTAAGACTAGAGTTCATAACGCTCTACAAATATTAGGCAATGTATTACTCATAACTGCTGAGGGCACCAATGGGTTATGTACTAGTTATTGGATAACTATGAAATGAATCACTTGATAGTTTTCTATTGGTTAATATAACCATGGTCAAATAGAAAATATCGACATGACAATTTTACATAGTTCTCTTGGCTTGAGAATACCGTTGATCTTCAATATGAAAGCTCAGCTTTGATTCTAGTCAAATCATGGTACAACGTCCATCGAGTGACTATATTTGGATCGAATGGAAGTGTTTGAAGTGAAACACTATTCAAGAGAGGATTCGTCTCCTCACTTATATGAGGTTAGTATCACAGTCAACTGATGCCAACTCAAAGTCAAAGTTTCTGGTCAAAGCATTTCGATAAACAATAATTATTTTTATTGAACCAAGGACTTTTTGTTTAGGCTATCGAGTTAAATATGAACGATATTGGAATTTTGACCATTACCAAATTGCATTATTCCAAAGTGACATAGTTTTGAAGAAGGGAATTGGTGTAAATAATTGTCACTATCGGGTTCCGTTTATAATAAGTAAAATTGGACTTTACCGAAAGATGTGTAAGCGATAAATTCAGTCAGAATGTCACATCACTAGCTAAGGTGACATAAGAATATTGATATCGAATTGTTCGATATTAACCGCTTACTGAATTTACATCTTTAAGTTGCACAACCGTATTAATGAATATCCTGAATTAATCACATTATTTACTTAATTTATAAATTGTTGTAATTTAATTAAATTAAGTGAAATTTATGAAATATTAATAAATAAATTATATCTGATTTGTTTGAATACTATTAGCATTTAATAAAGTGCATATATAAAAGTTATAAACGCACATATTGATATATGGTGTCAATAAAATAATTAAACTGGGTTTAAATAGATTAATTGCTAAGTTGTTTTGGGAATTTTTTTGAACGCCCACATGCATGATGAAAATGGGAAGAGGTTTCAAATGCAATTTGAAAATCCAAAGGAGAAATTAAAAGAAAGGAATAAATCTCCATCATTTACTCCTTTTTGTGAATCGCTTAAATCCCATTTGTGAGATGATTTTTTCCCTTTTCTTTATAATTTAATTTCTTCTACCGAAAATATGAAGAGGAGGGAAATCATTTGATTAGATTTAATTAGGAATTAAGTAGGTAGGTTTAAAGGGGAAAATTGAAAGCTTTTAATGTTTCTTTAAAAACATATTCTCTCCTATTTAATGCATTATTCTTTTTCTGGCAAAATATATTATCTTCTTTCTCTTCCTTAGCAGCCTCCGTAAAAAATATCCTTAAAAAAATTCAAATAAAAAATCAATAATATTCAAGGTAGTGTATGCCTCTAAATCCTTACAAAGTCCAGCGGTTGTTTAATAAAATCGGAGTTTATTCTTCATTCAATGTGCAAATCTTTGGCTTCATCCTTAGATAATTCTAATTTTATCTTATTATACATTCATCATGTTAATGAAGTTTAAATCCTATACATGCTGCATCCAATCTCATCATTTGTTGATTATGTTGACCCAAAGTTCAGATCTGATGTACATTAATTGATTACATGTTCATCATGATAGTATAACTAGATCATATGTTTGTTATAACCTTTTCATCATATGTTCATATTATACGTATAACATAGATCTAATTCATTTTACAACATATTCATATATGCCTAATTTACTCGATCTAATTTTGTCAGTTTTTTATAAATTATTATGTTATAAAAAAGGCAAATAAACAAACAAACAATTTTGGATTGGAAACTAACTTAATTAATTGATGTATTTTTACCTCATTACATACATAAACATAAATTAACTATACATGTAAATTATTCAAAATTATTTTGGAGACTAAATATATATTTCACATATTTGTTGTTTTGAATATAATTTTTGTTATTGTTGATGCTTGTTTAAAAGTTGTTTCAATTAAAAGAAAAATGCATAAGTGGAATTTTGCGAAAAATATTGTAAACCCTTTGAACCCCTCTTAAGTTAAAGCATATTTCAATTTGTTACTTTAATTTTAAAACATCTAATGGATTACGAAGTTCTCACACACATATATAATTTTAACTTAAAAAATAGTTTATAGTCACACACACACACACACACACACACACAGATATATATATATATATATATGCGTGTGTATGTATGCGTGTGTTTTAGTATTCAAATTGTTTTGAAATAGCATCAAAGATTAGTTAATAAAATGAGATAATTACTTTTCCCTTTCCTCTCCTTATTAATCGCTTTCTTTAACACAATTGATTGTCCTTTTAAATATATGTAAACTTTTGATTAGGTAAAATAACTTTCTAACATATTATATGTAAGTAAATATAAGTAAACTATGCATGTACATAGGTTATCATTTTATATAATTTCAAAATAAACCACGGACAACAAAGGCTTATATAAACGACGAATATGTCATTGTAAATCCCAGCACCTATATTTGTACATATTAACTACACACACTATTTATATGTTGCGCTTGGACTATATACACATGCATGTATTTGATACATTCATTATTATATACTTGAACTCAAATTAAATTTAAAACTCCTTTTACTTATAAAATTAAATAAAATATTAATTTTATTTAAAATAAAATAAGAAAAGTTTTAAATGAATTTAGGCTTCATAGCCCATTAAAGATCCAATGAAGGTTTTTTTTTTTAAATTTGTCATTTACCTCTGGCATGGGCTTGCATGGTTCCAACATAAATAGCTATCGCATGCTATCTTGTACATAGTCATCGCATACTATCTCATCTGACCATCATATACTAATCCACCTAAGGCCATTGTGTGCTAATTCGTTTAAAGCCACTGTACTTTATCTCATCCATAGTCATCGTGTGTCATCCCTTCTAAAGCCTTCTCATGCTATGTCTCTTAAAGCCATCGTGTGTTACCTCATCCATAGCCATCGTGAGTTATTCCTTCTATAGCCTTTATGGGTTATCCCTTCTATCTCTTTCATATGTTAAATTCCATACTTAGCTTTCGATGTGCTAAATCCAATAGAATTTTTATTTGATAGCTCTACCAAAACTATCGTGGGTTACATGTATTAAAGCCTTTGTGACTTACAATAATGTATACATAGGCCTTTGTAAGCAATTAGCTTTAATGCTATCACCTATTGATAGTCATTTTTGGTTATTTCCACAAGTGCCACGCATGTAACATTATATACACCCTTGTGAGTTAAATGGTGACCGTGTAAATTATGTTCAAAATTGATTCACTGCCATGTTTAGTATTAACTTTACACCAAATCCCATTGGTTTCGGATTCTTGTTTGCTAACATTTTTCTTTATAGGTTACTTTTCAGAATGGCTGAATACAACACCCAATAGTTAATTATCTATCACTAATTTTAATTAGTTCTTTGGTTAGCCAATTAATTCATATAAAATCAAAAATTGATGAGAAAAATCCCAAAAATTCATCAAAAGTCAATTTTACCATATTTTACCTTTTCCTAAAATTTCAGGCCAAAATATTAAATTTATTATTTTTGGTAATTAATTTACCCGAAATATACTATTTTTTCAACTTAGAAAATTCCCAAAAATTCGAATTAAAAACCAAAAATTTCGAAATTCAAAACTCATCTTTAATTCATCATTATAAACATCATATTTTAATGTCGAATCATTTAGCTTAGATTACTTCATGTTTAAGCCTAAACAAATTTACTTCATTTAAATTTGTAAGCGCAATCAAATAATGGTTAATCATTCAAACATATGTAACATTACCAAAACATTCATATGAAAATCAAATCCAAACTCAATAGGTTAGGATAGGTTTTAGAGAAAGATTTAACTTACCTTGGTTTAAGAAAACTTATTAACCTTCCTTTCTCTTTAAATTGAAAGCATTAATCTTCTAGCTTTAAAATCTTGTTTTCCTCCTTAAGAATAATGGTTGGCCTTGACTTAGAGCTTTAGTGTTTTTGTTTAGTAAAATGAAATAAATAGGAATAAATGAGGGGTTATGGCTAAAGAAAGTAGGCAAGTGCTTTTGGCTTGGGCTAAAATTCTATTCTAGCCTAGTCACACTATTACATTTCCCTTAACACAAACCTTCCCATTCAATTTATTAAGTTTATTTTCGTCAACAAGGCAAACCTTAATTGACCAAATCACCCTTGGTCCATTCAATTAAATTTATAAAGTGTCCCACACTTAATTAATCAAATTTCCCTTATGCAATTATTGCAATTAAATTATCTTATTTATTTTATTAATAATATATTCTTATTATTTATTTAAATTTAATTTAATTCTTGAAATTTCAATAAGGAAAACAAAATTTACACTAACTTCCTGAGGAGCAAAGTCATCATTATATAAGCACATACAAGTACAAAAGATTACACCAGTACCCTATTAATGCAAACCATCGGTCAGCAATCAAAATTTATCGGTGCAGCTACTAATACACAATCATGTCATATAAAAATATACTAGTACCCTACCAATCCATACAATAGACAAATAAAATGCACTGCTATATACATGAATGTTTAAAACAAATTAGGATACACATTTCTAATCTCATCCTCTACCTCCCAAATATAATCTTCTTTGTCGTCACTTTACTGGATGCAAACAAGCCTAATAACTTTGTTCTTTAATTCCTTCATACAATGACTTACTATCCCTTTCGGCCGTCTTACATGTGTCAAATCTGGCTCTATAGATAAGTCTTCTATCATCATCAGTTCCGCTATCACACTTGGGTCGTGCACACATTTCCTCAAATGTGATATATGAAATATATTATGCACACCTACTACTTAGTTACTCGACTCAATAAGCGAGCTTACCAATCCGCTCGCTAGAAATGGCTTTACGTATCTAGGTGCAAACTTCCCCGCCCTTCCCAAAGCGAATAACTCCTTACATCGAATAAACCTTAACAAACACATCATCGACTACTGCAGACTCAAGCTCTTTCCTCCACTTGTCGGCACAACTCTTCTACTTCGATTGCGCTGCTTTCATCCTGGCATGAATCAATTCTACCTTCTCAGTGGCATCTCTTACCAAATCGGGTCTTAATACGAGTCTATCTTCCATGTCAAACCAACAAACATGTGACTTACATGGTCTACCATACAGTGCCTCAAATAGTATCATCTTAAAACTTGGTTGTTAACTATCATTGCATACAAACTCTACTAGATACAAATGACCTTCCTAAGATCTTCCAAAGTCAAAAATGCATGCTCTCAGCAAATCCTCGAATATATGGTTCACCCTCTCGATTTGACCATCTATCTATAGGTGGTAAGTCGTACTCAAATTCAACTCTGTACCCAATGCACTCAGCAAACTTCTCTAGAATTCACTGGTAAATAATAGGTCTCTATTGCTAACAACAGTGCTTCGTATCCCATGTAGTCTCACTATATTCTTCGTATATATCTTTGCTAAGCTAGCTGCCATTCTTGTCGACATTATGGTGATAAAATGGACACTCTTAGTCAGTCTACCGACTATCACCTAAATGATATCATTTCCCATTTTCGACCTAAGCAACCCATCAACAAAATCCATCGACACTGAAACGTACTTCTAGTTGATATTTCCAAAGGCTAAAGTAAACCCCTTGGCTTTTGATGCTCAGCTTTCGCTTGTTGATAGGTGAGGTACTTCTTTACATATTCTCCTATATCCCTCTTCATCCCTTCCCAAAAGAAGACTCTCATTATATCACGATACATCTTCGTGCCTTTGGGATAAATAGTAAATTTTGATCATTGACTCTCCTCTAAGGCTTCCTTGTAAAGATCTCTTACATCCAGAATAGATAATCTTACTTTGTTCTAAGCCATTCCTTCGAATCTATCTCGAATCCTTCTACATCCTCAACATCCGCCTCCATCTCTAATCGCCTAATTCTTTCTGTAAATAGTGGTTCCTCCTTCTGCCTTGCAGCAATCTTATCGACAAGTGCTGAACATACCTTCTAACTTGCTAACATTCCTAGATCTCTACTTGACATGGTATTCTATCTATAATGCACTCTACAAGAGGCAAAAACATCTTTCATTCTTTAATCACGGCTGACACTTTATTTTGATGCTTCCTACTCAAAGCATCAACAACTTTATTTCTTTTCCTGGTATATAATCGAATCTAAAATCATGCGCTGTCAAGAATTCCAGCCATCTTTTCAGTTCTTCTAAGACAGTAGATATTTGAGAGACATGTGATCCATATACAATTTGAATCATTCTCCCAACAAGTAATGTCTCCAGATTATCATTGCAAGTATTACTACTGCCTACTCCAAGTTATGAGTCGGATATGTAACTTCATGTTGCCTTGATGCATAAGCTACCACTTGCCCTCTTTACATCAGCACCATTCCTAGATTTATTCCACAAGCATTGTGTACTCCACCGACTCTTGATTCCTTCAGATATAATCAACACAGGAACGTTCGTCGATAACTTCTTCAACTTTTGGAATTCTCCTTCATGCTTATTAGTCCACATGAACTTCTCGTTCTTCCTGGTCAACTTAGTCAAGGGTGCTGCTATACATAGGAAATCCTTAATGAACTATTGTAATAACCATCCAACTCTAGGAAACTTCTTATCTCTGTGACCGTCATTGGCCACCTCTAGCCATTAATAGTTTCTATATTTGATGGATTTACTGCTAATCCATTCTTTGAAACAACATGACCAAGAAACTTCACCTCCCATTTTCAAAAATAGCACTTCGAAAACTTCTCCTTCAACTTAAGTTTTCTTAATATCTCCAACACTAATCTGAGATGGACTTCATGATCTCTTTCATCCTTAGAGTATATCAGAATATCATCAATGAAGACCAACACAAATCTATCCAATTGATCATGAAAGATTCGGTTCATACGATCATCGAAGAACATAAGGGTGCTGGTCAATACAAACGGCATGATAAACCACTCATGCGAACCGCACCTTATTAAAAACGCGATCAATGAAATATTATCTTATGCTACTTTTAGTTGATGGAAACCCTTTAGTAAGTCTAATTGAAAGAACACTCGAACTTTACTCAACGGGTCAAACAAGTCATCTATCTTAGGAAAAGGATAACGATTCTTTACTGTCAACTCATTCAGCTTTCAGCAGTAATGTACATCAACAAAGATCCATCTGACTTCTTTACGAATACCGTAGACGCTCTATATTACAAATAACTCAGCTTAATGAAACATTTATCCTAAAATTCCACTAACTGTTTCTTTAATTTTACCATCTCCTATGGTAGCATTCTGCTAGACGATCTATTAACTGCATGTGCATTCGGCATTAGATCTATCTGGAATTAGATTGTCCTTCTTGGTAGTAATCCCGTTACAGGTTCGAAAATGTCTTCAAATTCTTGGACTATGCATACCCTACTAATTTCCTCTTCTTGATCTTCCATAGCACATAGCATCAAATCTGACTTCTTCTTCTTCATTACATCCAATGCTATCATAATTCTTTCTACTCCTTTTGGATTTTGTGCAATGATAGTCCTATCTGCAAAATAAATCCTAGCATCACTACGAACTAATTAGTCCATGCACGATATCACTTTGTGCCCTACAAAGTCAAACACATGTGGGTCATAGGCAAAAAAAAGTCCACACAAGTCAAATTCTAGGTCAACGCACCTTAATCTGAGAGTGGCATACCCACCGATCAGATAACCACATGCAAGGATGTAACCACATAGGTAATGTTAAATTCTAATATATCAACCAAATTTATCCAAATCAAAGAATGAATAGCATTGGTATCAAATAGAACTTTGACTGATATACTAGAAATCAAAATCATACCTTCAAGCTCACTCTTTCCTACTCCTTGGCAGTCGACCTAGACGAAGGATTTTCCAAGCGCAAACCTTTTCTTGCTTTGCTTTCAGGCAATCCCGCATCTTATGGTCTGGTCTATTATAGATAAACCACTTGGCCCTATCCTTGTTCTCTGGCTAGGTACACTTAGTAGAGTAGTGCCCTTCCCAACCCTAGTTAAAACAAGTAATATCGAATATATTCGGCTTCTGAGTCCTTCCTGCAAAAATCTTCCCTCCCTTATGATTCTTTCTGCCCTTTTGATATGGATTGAATCTTTTTTTCTGCCATCCCTTGGGTCTAACATCAGCTTTCTTCTCCTTCTGGAACACCTAATCATAACTCCTTGCCATTTCCACCACCATATCAAATGAAGCCAATAGATGAGCCAAACCTTATGATTCAGCCCCTTCCATGGAACCTTCTATGAACTTCTAATTCTTATTAAATGGGGAATTGATAAGCACTTTTCCATACTTCAACAAAGCATTAAAATACTGGATGTACTATACCAAAGTCATCTCTCCTTGCTTTAGGTCAAGGAACTCCCTACACAAAGCATTTTTCTGGGATTCAAGGATAAATCGAGCCTTGAATCGCTCCTTAAATTGCTCCCAAGTATCTGCTCTGGGACCTTAGCTATTACAACCTCCCACTAATCCAATGCATCCTCCTATAACCAATGAGAATCCAATCTCCTCTTCTAAACATTGTTATATCACAAGTCTTTAAAAATACATTTGCATACTTTCAACCAATTCAACACTCTAAGGCAGATTCCTTCCCTGTGAACTCATTTTCCCTCTACTCTTGAAATCTTTGTTCATCATAGAAAATTATGCTTCTCTTTCTACTTCTGTCTTGGCTAAATAACATCAATTAGTTCTTGCCTCATCATCTCCTTCATAAATTGGTGGAATAAAGCATCCACATACATTCCTCCTTTGGTTGGGGCAAGCACTGGAGTATCGGTTTCAGTACAAACTTCCAGATTTGTCTCCACTCCTTGGCTATTAGTTTGAATATTGTCATCTCGTCAATGAGCATTCTCTCTTGTACTTCATGTAGTAAAATATTGGTTACATAGATTCATTCTAGCCTTCTACATAAGCAAGGGTTCATAAGAAAAAAAATTAAAGAGAGGGAGATCAATAGTAGAGGGGTAGATATATTCTTCTATACATCTCTATCAAAGATATAAGTATAATATATATACACATATAGCGTATACCCTCGCCAAGGTGTTCGTTTTCTACCAAGGAGTTTTTACTTAGCTCAATTTCACTTAAGTGTTCCCCTAACCTAAGATCCGATACCATGTTATAACAACCCCACTCCGAGACTCAAAAATAGGTGCGGATGATACCATATTCATCATCAAAATTATTTTCCAATAACAAAGTTAGATCGGTATTATTTTGCACAACATAAATTAACAGAGAAGCTGCGTAGGTTTTTCACTAGATTAGTTTAATTATATAATTCATTACAACATTCAACTCACATCGTTGCCCATGAATGGATAAATATAAATACAATGTAGATATAGTAGTGTTGTATTCGAAATATGAGGACGCCAGCACAACACATAACTAGATATACTTCTTCGGTGTTAAAGCGTCATTGATAAGGCTTACCCAAAAGAATGAGAGGTATATTTGGATGAAGGAATGAAAGCTTGCATTCGAAGTGTTGAAGCTTTGGCTAATGGGAATTCCAATTCTAGTAAGATCTAAAGAAAATGGAGATATGGTAGTGTACATATCAATTTCAGGATTTAGGAGAAGTATTCATGCAAAAGGCAAAGGAGATAGTTTATGTGTCTAGAAAATTGAGATCCTACACGGTTCGATATTCACTACATGACTTGGAATTGGAAACTGTTATCTTTGCAAAAATTTGGAGACATTAGCTTTAAGGGAAAGGTTTGAGCTATTTACTGATCAAAAGTCCTTGAGATATTTATTCTCTCAAAAGGAGCCAAACATGAGACAGTAGAGGTGGTTTGAGTTTTTTCATTCATACAATTTCTAGATAAAGTATACCTCGAGGAAAGGTAACAAGTTAAAAAGTTGTGGATACTTTGAGTTGAAACCAACAGAGTTGTGTTTTGGTCATGACTGAAATGTGGATTTTCTTTGAGACTCTGGCTATTGCGATGTACGTTTTTTGGTTGAGTTAAAGTCCAATAGAACTTTATAGGAATTGACATGTTTGGAAGTTAACCCAACTCCCATGAAGAGAACTGTTGAAGAGCAGAAAGACGACCCACCATGTACCAAAAGGATTAATGGACTGAAGAGTGGTGCCTAAATAAAAGAGCTGAAGGACTTCAGTACTTTTAACAAGGGTCATCTTCGAAAGAAGGAATGGTTTTATATTCCCTATTGGAGACCTTCGAAAGTTGGTTTTGGATGAATGTCATCATTTAAAGTTTGTTATTCATTTAGGAGGCACTAAGATGTACAAGACATGAATCAAAGCTTCTACTAGGAAGAAATGATGAAAAATGTTATGAAATGTGAAAATATGTGCTTCATATGCCAACAGATAAAGGCAGAAGTTCAAAAGCCAACTGGATTTTGCAGCCTTTGGAAGTTCCAGTGTGGAAGTGGGATTCAATTGTGGCTTGTCAAAGTCAAAGGCGACGAATGAAGGTATATGGGTCATAGTTGATATATTAACTAAGAGTGCCCATTTCATTCTGGTAAAGTCCACAAGAATGACAATAAGGTTAACGGAGATGCTAAGGTCATATAAGACTTCATGTAATTCCTAATACTATAGTTAGTGCTCGAGGCCCGTTGTTAGCCAGTGTGTTTCGATGGAGCCTACAGAGTGCTTTCTATTTGGAATTGTATACGAATACTGCGTACCTTCCACAAACAGAAGATCAGACCAAGAGGGCCACTCAGGTGCTAGAAGATCTATTGAAAGCATGTATATCAGACTTAAATGGATCTTGGGAAGATCATTTACATTTGGTAAATTTTCATACAATAATGATTACCAGTCCAGTGTTAGGATGACATTTTTTTGAGGCGTATAGAGAGCTTGTTAATTGGTAGCAAGAAAGAGTGGGGTAGGAGATAAACTATTTCTAGGGTTGGATCTTGTACTAGAAACTTTAGAGAAGATCGATTTGATTCAGAAAAGGATGAAAGATGCTCAATTGAGACATGTAAGCTATGCTGATAGAAGGCAGAAGGACTTGGAATTTGATCTAAAGGATCATGTGTTTATTGAAGCATTTCCATTGAGATGCACTATGAAGTTTGGAAAGGTAGGGAAGTTGGCACTAAGATATGTTGTCCCATTTCCAATACTTAAGAGAATTGACAAAGTAGCCTGTGGATTTGAATTGCCAAGTGCTTTTGTTGAGTCCAAAATCCATTTCATGTATCACATCTATGAAAGCATATTTGAGATCCAATGGATGTTGTAGTTCTAAGAGCGATGGAAAATTTGGTTGTTGAACCAAATATGACTTATATATGGTAGCCAATTCAGATTATAGACCAAGATGTGAATTATCTTCAAAATAAGATGGTAAAGCTTTTACTAATCTAATGGAGTGAGGGCTGAGATGATTGTGTATGAGAAATGGATGATGAAGTCGGGAGGACTTATCTCAAGTTCTTTAGTTAGATTAGCATGTATGTTTGTTATGCATTGTTATAAACCATGTATATATATGATTTCATGGTTTGTTTATGCAATTAATTGATATACATTCACAAAGAGCATGTGTGTTCATCCAATCAGACCTAGCAGGAAATACAAGAACTGCTAATAATTAATCAATATTTTAGGATGAAATTCCAAAAAAGGGAAGCCCATAACACCTTATAAATTAATAAGTAACTGAAAAAAAGTTAAATTTGCGAATTTGATAAGTAATTGGGTATACATTCACTTATCAAATCTTTTACTTAATAAGGCTTATGTTGAGGAAAATTAAATTAGGAAGGTGTAATGGGCCAGTAGCCGAATCATTCATAGGAATAAACTTAATTACTTCCCACTTTTCATTTCCTTATATTCATATTAAAAATAAAATATTTGAAGAACTTTAATGATTGTTGCGGCCTAAGCAAGAAAAAGAAGAAGAAGAAGATCAAAGTTAAAGGAACTAGAAACCTCAATGAACTAAGGAATATAGGCGAGTAATGTATTCACATGATCCTATTTTTTTGCTAAATTACTTATAGCCAAATTAGCAACGAATGTTTCTTATGCTTCGAGTAATCTATTTGATCCTTATTAAAGATGAGTTTTGATTTATAGAATTTTCCCTTAAGCAAATAAATTAATACGAATTATTTGAAAGTTTTATATTGTAGAAAATGGTTAGAAATAGGTAGTTTGAGAAATTTTATGTAGGAATTAGTGTCGAAGGGTAAATAATTAGGGGCGGAGATAATTTAATTTTAGAGCATTTAATCATTGGTCTGTAGACTAGATCCACAATTTCTGTTTGTGATTCCCCACCTCTATACTCACACCAGCCAAGGACACTACGGAGTAATGTCGTCAACTAGTATGAAGAATAAGGCTGTTGAGGAGCGACCATCTGTGTAATTGCCTTGTGCGAGTACCGATATGCTAGATAAAATATCGCTTTCATTTCAAGAGGGAATCCATCATACAAGTACAAACTCAAAGCCACTACAAAGTGGCTATGTGGTCTTAGGAAGCAAATATAAAATAAGCATAACATAAATCAGTCACAGATATTCATATCACCAAGGCGGAATCAGATATGAATATATCAAATAAAAGTGTACACCTAAGTAGTGGCCATGTAAGATCCACTAGATCACAAAAGAATAGGTATAAGTGCAAGACAAAAGAATATGTATACATCAAGGAGTCTCTATCTCGAATGTATAAAACAAAAACCACTAGCTAAATAGTTAGCCAAAAGTCAGATGACGGACCCTGATAAGATGTCAAATTGGAGCACTTGAAATACCTCCATCTGACCCGAGTATTATTTAAGAAGAAAATGATAAACGGATCACTCTAGCTATAAATATTGTATAAAATGAGATAGGATAAGAGCTATGACATAAACGTATGATAACAATAATGCCCTAATGTGACAAGTATACATTAAATAACAAAATAAAAATCATACAATATCTCAAGAATCTAAAAACAACAAAAAGAATATCATATTCTTTATTTCATTTCGCCAAACCCCAAATATTGATAAAGCTTATCAATGCAAATCACAAAAATTGGTGAAACACAAATTCTAGAAATCATCAATTAGAAATCCAGAAATCACAAAGAGGGAGGCCTATCACAAACGGGAGCATGAAAACTCACCAACACATGCATCACAAACGGGTCGCTATACTATGGTCGCTAACCATAGAGCTGGCGCAACGACGTAGTACAATAATGGTACGTCCGAGAAACCCGAAACTCGAATAATTCGGAACAACGACGTAGTACAATAATGGTTCGCCCAATGAACCTGATAAGCGGAAATAATGACGTAGTACAATAACAGTATGTCCGATGATCCGAACTCCATAAACGAACTTGGGATGCTAGCCCATAAAAATGAGTTGAAACTCCAAAGAACCCATAGGTGGTCGGCCTATAAAAAAATGAGACGAAGCTCAATAAAATGAGGTACAGCCCCCCATGTAGACAAAGAGACATCGCATATCGCTAGTCTAAACCATAAAATGATCACCATTGATCAACAAAAAGTGTGAATTACACTAAGCTAGTAAATAAATGGGTTTAGCTTCATGTCCCATAACCGCTGGCTTAACTTAAATATTTACAAACAAATTGTAGATTTCCACTCGGAAATTGTCACAAGATTTCAATCGAACAAGTTCAAGGATTAACCGACAAAGAAAACGCAAGAGTTACATACCACTTGTTTTGCTAAGTCGTTTAATTAGATTTCTCATAAGAACGAGGTAAAGGTTTGTATATTCTAGTAGATAGGAAAATGGTTTAAAAAACGAGTTTTGTATTAAAGATATCATTGAAATCATTTTTGTGAAAAAGTTTTAATATTTAAAACTAGTATAGAAACCTTTGTATTTTAGAGTGAGAAATCACAGAAAACGATTGTAGAAATAATCGATTACCAAAAATTCACATTCAAAGACGTGAATCAAATCCATAGAAATTGATACCAAATCCATCAAAATGGATATTCCCAATAATCTAGAAATAGAAGTAATCAAAGTCGATAAAAGTTGATAACAACTAATCGGATCAACAAAAATCGATAAACAATGGAAATTCACTCAAAAAAGACAAATAGGAAATCCTAAACCGTTCCACACGTCTGGGAGTTAATCCAGACGTCTGGATTTGAGTTTTGGAAATATTTCAGAACCCTTCCAACATCTGAACTCTAACCAGACATTTGAAAACTAACTAGATGTATGGTAGATTTGGACCAGATGTTTGGTCCAAGTCTCTGCCATTTTTATTTTCTGGCGTCTTATATTTTTTTCTCCAAAGACCATAACTAAAGTCTGGATTTGATCAACCAGACGTCTGGTTGCCTGCTATGGGCAACAGTTTGCCTAGGTCCATGATGGCTAAGATGATTTGGAAGCGATCGGACGAGCGATGGAGGTTAGGGATTTATGCCAAGCGACAACCCAGCCCTATAGGCTCTTTGATACACCCCAATTAACATGTCCAAATATCCAAGATAGGATCTTTAAGGATTTTGACTTCAAAACACCAAAATTTGAAAAATTCACCAAATCAATTCAAATCAAAAGCAATTAAACATCAAATAGATGTTAGCAATTCATATATAACAACAATGAAAGCTATAGACGTAGATGTGAGTTCAAGAACTCACCTTTAAAACTCAAAGACAACAAATGAGAAGCTTTAAAATAAAGGAAAGATTAACCACTCTTCACTTCAAACCAAGAAGCTCAAATCTAAGCACATAAGGAAATATTTCCTAAGTTAGGGTTTAGGAATTTTTGAAAATTGAAGGGAGATTGAGATGGAGAATATGAAGAGGAAGCTTATCTAAGCTTCTCTTTGATTTTGGAGCAAGAGCTTGAATTTCCTAAGAAAATTAGGGCTTTGGAATTTTAATTTCCCTTCTCTTCCCCGATTTTTTTCTCTTTAGCTTGAGTGTTAGGAAATAATAGAATGAATGAAGAGGAGAGGGGTAGAGTTAGGGTATTATGTTGGGTTAATGGGCTGAAACCCAAACCCAAAGCCCAATAGAAAAATAGCCAAATTCAACTCAACTTGAAACATATCAATGTTTATATTCGAAAAGAACGCAAATGACATTTTGAAATCAATGGAAGTAGTCTAGAGTCCTAATTCGGCAGTTTGCAAAAAGTAGCATTTTGAACTTTAATCCGACCAACGATGCTATATTTAAATAAAATATTTAAATATACAATCGTAAAATATGCGGGTTGTTAAAGACTCCCCTCCTTAAAGAAATTGTATCCTCATAATATTTAAGAAGAAAACAAAGAGTAACAACCATAAAACCATATCAACACAGACGAAAATTTGAAATAAGGAGTTCACCTCAAAGAGCACGAGAGAGTAAGTCCGGATGTGTTCGCTCGATGAATTCTCTAGATTCCCAAGAACAATCCTAATGATTTGAGGACCATTGAACTTTCACACGAGGAACATCTTTATTTCGAAGGCGTTTAACCTCCATGGCAATGATACGAGCAGGATGTTGCTCATAAGTCAAATTAGATAAAACTTCAATTTCTTCAACAACACCGGGCTCAAGAATAGAATCGGAATCCCTAAGGCATTTCCGTAGTTGAGAGACATAGAAAACGTCATGAATAGTAGAAAATTAAGCCGCTAATAAATTGCGATAAGCCATGAAACCAATACGTTCGGTGATGGGAAATGGACCAACATATCGAGGTGCTAGTTTTCCCGATCGACTGAAACGCACAACACCCTTAATAGGTGAAACTTGAATAAACACCAAATCTCTCATGGAAAATTCCAAATTTCTTCTTTGGTTATCGACAAAGTATTTTTGTCTACTTTGAGCTTCTTTCATCCCATGACGAATATGGACAATCTTTTCTGTGGAATCATGAATAAAATTTGAACCTAAAACCAGCTTCTCACCGGTCTCAAGCCAACAAGAAGGATATCAGCATGGCCTTCCGTAAAGTGCCTCAAAAGGTGTCATACCAATACTAGATTGGAAACTATTATTATAGGAAAACTCAACAAGAGAAATATGATCTTCCCAACTTCCACCAAAATCAAGAACACATGCATGAAGAAGATCTTCAAGAGTTTGATTCACACACTCTGTTTGTCCATCAACTAAGGATGATACGTGGTGCTAAAATTAAGCTTCGTTCCCAAAGCTTTTTGAAGACTCTTTCAAAATCCACTAGTAAATAATGGATCATGATCGCTAAAAATATAAGTAGGAACTTCATGCAATTTAACAATTTCTTTAACATAGAGTTTGACCAAAATAGGTACGGTCCGGTTAGACCAAACGGGAATAAAATGTACGGATTTTGTTAGCCTATCTACAATCACCCATAAACTGTCATGATCCAAAATAGATCGAGGAAGACCGTCAATAAAGTCTATGGAGACTTTATTCCACTTCTAAATGGGAATGTCTAAAGGTTGCAATAACCCATCGGGCCTTTGATGCTCGGCCTTCATGAGTTGGCAAGTCATGCAACGCTTAATAAAGCTAGCAATATCAGATTTCATTTCATCCCAATAATAAAGCCGTTTCATATCCGTGTACATTTTACTATTACCGGGATGAATGGTATATTTAGAACAATGAGAATCTTCTAAAATGTCATTACGAAGATTACTAATATTTGGCACGATAAGCCTACCAAATTTTTGAATGCCGCCACGAGCATCGATTTCAAAGTCTCTCAACCTATCAATATTTCCATCCCTACAACTTTGGCAAAGATGACCCAATTTGGGATCATGCTTTTGAGCATCAAGAAGGCGGTCAAAAAGAGAAGGATGAGCCTAAAGACTACATAAGAAAAGAGATGAACATGAATCATATTCACAATCTAAAATTTCACAAGTAGACAAAGTCTTGAGATCATTTCATTCGGATATCATCATCGAAACAACCGCTTACTGTTTATGACTAAGGGCATCGGCAATACAATTTCATTTTTTAGGAGTATAAAGAATATCAAGATCATAAGATGCAAGGAACTGGAACCAACGTTGTTGATGCAAATTAAGTTCCTTTTGAGAAAATGAATTCTTCAAAGATTTATGATCGGCCTGGAGAATAAATTTCTCTCCCAACAGATAATGACGCCAAATTCTAAGAGTGAAAACAATGGCCGTGAGCTCTAAATCATGAGTGGCATATCTAGTCTTAGAAGGCTTTAGTTGCCTAGAATCATAAGCGATAACATGTTCCATTTGCATGAGAATGGCTCCAAAACCAACACGAATAGCATCGGTATAAACAATAAAGTCTTGGTTCCCCTCGGGAATCACAAGAATAGAAGCATCGGAAAGGGGTTCTTTTAATTTCTGGAAAGAAGTTTCACATTTATTTGACCAAATGTACTTGACTTCCTTCTTTTTCAAACTAGTAAGAGGCATGGAAATTTTAGAGTTTTTTTATGAAACGATGGCAATAACCCACCAATCCAAGAAAGCTACGAATTTCCATCACACTCTCCAGTTTCTTCCAATTTTGAATCGCTTCGATCTTTGAAGGATCCATGAAAATTTCGGATTTAGAAATGATATGTCCTAAAAATTTCACACGAGATTGCCAAAAGTGGCACTTAAATTTTTTTGCTCTCAATTGATTGCTCCTAGGAGTTTCTAACATAATCCGAAGATGTTTTTCATGCTCTTTCTTGGTTCTAGAATAAATAAGAATATCATCTATAAAGATGAGAACAAATCGATCGAGGAAGTCTTTGAAAATTCAATTCATAGGGTCAACGAAATAAGCTGGAGCATTCTTTAAACCGAATGGCATATCAAGCATTCATAAGATCCATAACGAGTACGGAATGATGTCAAAGGAATATTATCCTCTGCAATACGAAGCTGATGAAAACCGGTTGCTAAGTCTAACTGTGAATAGACTTTAACACCGCTATGTTGATCGAATAAATCATCAATCTGAGATAAAGGATATTTATTCTTGATGGTGAGATCATTAAACTTGCGATAGTCAATGCAAAGCCTAAGTGTACCATCGGATTTCCTCACAAAGCTGAAGCTCCCCAAGGAGAGGAACTAAAACGAATAAATTGCTTCGCTTCCAATTCAGATAATTGTTTACACATCTCCTCATTTTCCTTATTGAACATACGATAAGGAGGACGAGTGATAAGTAAAGCTCCAAGGATTAGATTAATTCTGAACTCAATTGCTCGCTTAGGTGGTAATCCTAAAATAGGCTCAAACATGTGGGAAAATTCACGAACAACGTGAATAAGGGAAATGACATCTTCCTCATCATCATGATCGTCATCATGAGGGTTTAGAGAATATAAGGATGCCACCAAATTAGAATCTGAAACTTTAAGAATAATAGAAATCTGCTTAACAAATTGAGGACGTCGAAGAGATATAGTCCACTCAGGACACTGGATGTGGCCTTTATAACGGTTAAGCCAATCCATTTTCAAAATCATTCCGAAGCCTAAGTAGCGCATAACATGCAAATTGGCTCGAAAAGAATAATCACATAAAATAAGCTCGACATCTTTACAAAATAAACCGAGTGTTGCGGATCCACCATTTGGATTCGCAATTTTCAGTGAAGTCATCAAACACATAACATTTAAAGGCAAAGCATCAACAAGTTCTTTTGATATAAAAGAGTGGGATGCACCCATGTCAAAAAGAACTCGGGTAGGATAATCACGAAACCTAATAATGCCATCAAGGATAGAATGATAAATACCTTGATTAAGAGAAGTGTTACTACGGGCTTGCACAACATTTAGCTTTCCCACTTTCTTGCTTGGATGTTTGGGACATGAAGATAGAAGATGACTCGAACCTTTGCAATAATGACAAAATAGGGGCTTCGGACACCCATTAGCATAAAGGTCCTTAGAACCACAATTGTAGCATTGTCCACGACTAGAGGTAGGAGTCTTGCTACCAAAGTTGCTTGCTTCACTTTCTTACTGGGATCAGGCTTGAACTTAATTGACCTCTTCTTGTTGATGTTGAAATTTTGTTTGGCACCCACAACTTCAACATCGCTTTCTTTATCGGCCTCTTCAAGTCGAAGAGTAATATCAACAAGCTGATCAAAAGAAACTTCTAGTTTCAGGAGTAATGGCTTTTTGAGATTCTTATTCAACCCATAGACAAACCTCTAATTTTCTTCAATGGGATATTAATATACTCGACCCCATATTTAGAGAGTGTCTGTCATGGAAGATTCACCCTGAACAAGGTCAATAAAGCATCGGGCCAACGTTACTTTTTCAGCTTCCGGCACAAACTTCAACTCTAATCTTTCTCGAAATTGCTCCCAAGTAAGATCCGTTTCAACGATTTCCAAAATCAAAAGCTCATACCAATCTAATGCTCTTTCTTGAAGCATGCTAGAAGCCACTTGGACTCGATGTAGATTCACAAGATTCATGCGAGAAAACATGCGATCGCATGTTCTACGCCAAGCTTGGAATTCTATAACGCTTTCGGAACCCTTGAATGGCCTTCCATCCAAATCGGTATAATCTCTGCACAAGCGTGCAAACCCAGATTTAGGATGAGTAGGCTCTGGAATAGGTCCGGCAGCTTGAGCATTTTTTACGAGATCTTAAAGCTACTGAGCAGACCTAAATACACCATCCTGAGGTGTAGCACTGGATTGACTGGCACTGGGACGGCCCAATCTAACCATTTCTCCTTTAAGAAAGAAACAAGAGTAAAAAGTTATTCTCACAATTGTGATGCCCCACCTCTATACCCACGCTAGCCAAGGACACTACGGGGTAATGCCGTCAGCTAGCGCGGAGATAAGGCTATTGAGGAGCGACCATCTGTACAATTTCTTTGTGTGAGTAATGATATGCTAGATAAAAATATAACAAGAGTAAATCCGAGATACCGACACAAACTCAAAGCTGCTACACAGTGGCTATATGTAGTCTTCGAAAACAAATATAGAAATATCATAACACATATCAGTCACAGAAGTTCATATCTCAAAGGTGGAAACAGATATGAATATTACACATAAAAGTGTATATAGAGTAGTGGTCTAACAAGATCCACAATATCACAAAGGAATAGTTACAACTGTTAGTACGTGAGATGATGGTTTTGATGACAAACAACCTTAGAATAGATTATAAAATATAAATACAAACATTATAAGTTTAGCTATATATGTATATGCAGGATTTAACCATGCAGGTACTAAAAATGAAGACTATACAGTATAGGGATTCAAGATATCAAGATAAAATATCAAGATAGAAGACTCATGAGTATCGAGACTATCAAGAGTTCAAGATTTCAAGGATAAGTATTTTTTATTATTAGGAATTTTTGTTAAAACTCGTAGAAAAGCACTGGCATCTTAAAATCCAATTTATTCGTGGAATGGAATCCACTTCGAGCCCGTCAAAAGGGATGGAACCCTAAGTAGGATGGAACCTGTTTGCACCGAAATTGGGCAACACCCTTCGGGAGTTCTTTGAAGAGATAATAAATGAAGAACTTAAATTGAAAACGAGGATTATCTAACAAAAACTCCAAGTCACAGAAAAGTAAATTGCACAGAAGAAAAAAATTTAGAGTGGTTCGGCGATGCGCCTACGTCGACTATGAAGTTTTATCACTTTATTGCTTAATACTTGAAGGTTACAAGTGTTTTGAAGCAAATTACAACAGACAACAGGCTTAAATTCGAAATCAGTAGCCAAGGTAGTGGTATGGAGTGATTCTAGCAGCGTTTAGGCGTACTCTATCTCTCCAAATTCTCCGACCCCCATTCTGAATGACCAGGGGCTCTATTTATAGGTGTGGAAGGCTGAAATCCCGCCTAAAACTCAGGGAGGCTGCTTGGCACGTGAGGGGGGCCCATAAGCCCGCGTTCTCGGGATTCGTGCCCAATTTGGGGTCGATTCGAAGTAAGGTTCGAATCGATCAAAAATGCATCCAATCGAGGCAAAATTTGGTATGGACATTCTTCAGTGTATAATCAAGCTTCTGTGAAAATTTCATAGCGTTTGGATCGAGCGATTGAGATATATGATCGATTTAAGATTGCATCTTCGTGTACTCTGTTTGCTTCGACTCGACCCTATGGACTCGTTCGAATCCATATGGTTCGAATCCATATGGTTCAAACCCATAGGTTCGAATCGATCCTTTTGTATGTGGAGGCGGCGTCGTGGTGCTTTGATGGATTCGAGGCTATCGATTCGAAGAAGTGCTCCCTTCGAGTCGATTAAATACACGTTCCTTCGTATCGATCATGGAAGGCCGTGGTTGACTGATACGAAGTTTCCTTTGCTCACTGGATCCGAAGAATGCTATGGCCTGGAGTCGAAGCCATTATGGGTTCGAACGTGGGCGTGTGACGATGGGTTCGAACCAAATGAAGGGGCGATGGATTCGAACCGAGCAAGGTCCATTTCTCCCAACTTGAATCCATCATAACTTGAGCATACGACCTTGGATTGACTTGAAAATTGAGATGCGGACTTCTATGATCATTCTTGTTATGTCCTATCAATTGTAGCTCAATCTGGACTCAGACAAAATTCATCGACATCCATAGCGAAGCTAAGTATGATCAATTTCTGAGACGAATTGTCCTTCGTTTTCGATCGATCTTTTGGTATCACGGCTTTGCCAAGAAGCGGGATAACACTTTGCCCCCCAAAGTACGTCTTGTGAGAACATGACGTGCTTTGAATAGTTGCCATTTCTTCTGAAAAATTATTGCTCTCTTTTTGTTGAGACTCGTACGCTGTATTGCTGTAACCTTGCGTTGATATGATTGATTGTTGTACAATAGCGCTTAGCCGTTGGTTGTTGTATTTGTAATAGGATGAGTGTTTGATCCCTGTAAATTTTTAAAATCAAATGTTAGTTCGATATGCATGCACATATATTAGCTTGACCCTTGTTAACGTCGTGCGTCCATGACTCATGTTGATTTTATTTGCTATTGAATTTCGTATCGATTTTCTCCTGAATCGGTATACAGGGTGGACAAGTAATTTTTCATATTCGAAATGATTTTGTCCATCTTCATCGGTAGTTTCTTGCTTTGAAGGGTCGAGATGAAGAAATAGCAATAGTAAAAAGTAAAAAGTAAGAGTGACGTTGGCTTTAAGTATTTATATGGGATCCACAGAAAACGCGTGGCACTTCGGCTCCCGGTTATGTTGACTTCCTACCGCCGGTCAATCGCCATACTCCATCGAATCTGGATCTCTCTCTTAGATCTATTCAATCCGGTATCGACGACAGATCCAAAGAGCAGGAGAAAAGCTGGGTTCTCTCAATGAAAGCACCAAAAGCAAAGAAGATTCAAGAGGGGCCACGCCTCGCATTCTTCCACGGAAAGCTCTGCCTCATCTGACTATGGCAACAGGTCTACCCGCCCCCGGCTAGACGGGACTCATGCACATGCTGCTGGCCTCCAGCAAACGTTGACTGTTGGGCAGATAAGGGTTGGCCCCTCTGCCAGTTTTCATACGGGGCCCTCATCCCGAGGAGGCACTGCTCCACAACGTACTGCGGATAACCAAGCCACCGCCGCCGCAGTCGACACAGAAGTTGACACCCGAAACCACTCCAGTCAGAACTATCACCATCAGGAACGCGTTCCAGCATCGTATGACCCAGAAGACATCGAGCCAAGAAGGCGAAATACGGATCGTCGACAGCGCCCGATCCCACCTCGCACTGTGGAACCCGACCACACTTTGGCTCGCCACCCTATGAGTAGGGCAACAACGCCTGATCTCCCAGCTATGGTGCGCCAAATGATTCATGAAAGTCAGGGCTTAACAAATGACGATTGGGGGATCTCTCGAAGCCATACCCCGTTCACTGATGACATATTGTATGCTGAGCCTCCCCGGCAATTCAGGATGCCAACTCTGCCCATGTATGACGGGAATTCTGACCCTAACTAGCATATTCTGAAATACGAATGGTCAATGACTGCCGCAAGAGCTGATGATGTAGTAAAGTGCTGTAGTTTTCCCATTTCCTTAGGTGGAATTGCGACAATGTGGTTTACACGATTACCACCGCGATCTATCTCCTCGTTTGACCAATTGGCCACTAAATTTATTGAACAATTCCGTATGCACATTGCCAGGCCTAAAGACGTAAATACTTTGTCTAGTGTCACTTAAGTCCCAGGAGAGACGCTCGGGCGATATCTGGAAAGATTCAACGCCGCTTGTGCAGAGATCACTAACCCCAATGATAATTCAATCTTGATGGCTTTGACTAAGGGAATTGATCCCGACTCTGAATTTGGAAACTGGCTAGCTGGGAAACCTCCTGCATCGTTGGATCGTTTCTATTCCAAAGCCGCCCAATCCTTAAGGCGTGAGGATGCGAAACAGTCTAGGAAGCAGGACGATGCAAGGCCCAGCAATGAAGGGGTTCAAAACAATGTGACGGTTAAACAGTCAGGGGAGAGCTCAGGAAGAGTACAGTTGAATATTCAAAACAAGCAAACCCAGTCAAGGAACGGCGATAGTAGAAATAAGAAGCAAGATCGGAATCGTGGCCCACGACCTAGGGCGCAAATGTTTGAAAGCTATACACCACTGAATACGACACTGGAGAACGTGTATTTACAAACTTGTAATGCGATGCAGTATAAGAAGCCAACTCCGAAGCCATCATCGGAGAAACAAATTCAAACAGGGAAGTTCTGTAGATTTCACGAAAGCTATGGACACAATACCAACGACTGCAGGCATTTGCAAGACCTTATCGAAAAATTGATCAGAGAAAGGAAGTTGGATCAATTCGTTCGGACACCGTAAGCTGGTGGTGTGGGCCCGTCAAACCAAAATCGTGCACAAAACCAAGAGAGGCAGGAGGAGCCCGCTCGTACGAGCGGAAGGTTGGTCATAAATACAGTCAGTGGTGGTCCTCATCCGGCAGATCGAAGCTGGAAGGAAATTGAATCATACGCCAATTCGATCAGGCATGTGAGTTTCGAAAGCTGCAGTACACTTGATGAAGGGGCTCCGGCCAAGCAACAGAGGACGATGGCAGATGATATCGTATTTAGGAACCGAGATGCTGATAAAATCGAAGCCCCGACTATAGACCCACTAGTCATATCCGCCCAGGTTGGTCCTGCTTGGATGAAGAGGATCCTGGTGGACAGTGGAAGCTCGGTAAATATCTTGTTTAAAAGGGTGTATGATCAAATGAAGATGGAGGCCAAAGATTTAAAGCCCTGCCTATATAGAATCCATGGCTTCGATGGGAGTGCTAATACACCCACCGGAATGGTAGAACTGCCAGTGGAGTTGGGAAACGGAGAACGCCGCAGAGTCCGAATGATACAATTTGTTGTCTTAGATATTCATTCACCCTATAATGCCTTTTTGGGCCGACCGGCTCTTGCCAAGTTTAGGGCAGCAATTGCCCATGGTGTTTGACTCTAAAATTCCCTACTGAAAACGGGATTGGGGTCATTCAAGGAGACCAAGCTGCTGGGAGAACCTGTTATGTTGCTGAACTACGAGAAGCACAGAGAAAGGAGAAAGGTAAGGGCATGGAGGAATCTCTCTGCGTCCGTTTAGCCGATGATTGACAATTATCGCCTGGGCCTCGGCCCAGGCACCACGACCAATTTCAGAAGGATCTTGACCCTAGAGACACTGAAGATGATAACGAATCCAAAGAAAGTCAAGCCTCCCCAGCCGAGCTGACGATCGATGTTCCAACTGATGACAATAATGATCTGAAAATGTTAAAAATTGGGTCTCAGCTAAGCCCGCAAGCACAACAGGAATTGGTCGAATTTCTCCAGGCGAATCTAGACATATTCGCCTGGGCGCACTCTGATATGTGTGGAATCTCGTCAGACATCGCGAGCCACACCTTAAATGTTGACCCGCGATACATCCCGGTCAAGCAAAAGAGACGCGGTATGGATCCAGAGAGATCTGCCGCCCTCAAAGAAGAAGTCAATAAGCTAAAGACGAATGGGTTTATCCGAGATGCTTTGTACCCGGAATGGGTATCCAATCCCGTATTTGTCCGAAAACCAAATGGAAAATGGAGGACGTGCATCGACTACTCTGACTTAAATAAGGCTTGTCCGAAAGACAATTTTCCACTTCCTCGAATCAATCAACTTGTAGATTCAACGGCCGGGCATGAATTATTATCTTTCATGGACGCCTACTCTGGGTACAATCAGATACCCATGCATGTGCCCGATCAAGAACATACGAGCTTCGTAACTAACCTAGGACTATACTACTACAAGGTCATGCCTTTTGGATTAAAGAATGCCAGAGCAACTTACCAACGCTTAGTCAACCGAATGTTTGCCGACCAGATCGGAAAAACCATGGAGGTCTATGTGGATGACATGTTGGTAAAATCACGATACTCCACTGATCATGTCAAAGACCTAGATTTAATGTTCAACGTCCTCCGAAGATATGGGATGAAGCTTAACCCACTAAAATGTCATTTTGGAGTCGCTTCCGAAAAATTCCTTGGGTTCATCGTCAACGCCCGGGGAATAGAGGCCAACCCCGAGAAGATCTGGGCGATCAGGAATCTTCAGACCCCAAGGACCATGAAGTAGGTTCAGAGTCTCAACGGGAAGGTTGCAGCGCTAAGCAGGTTCATCTCAAAATCGACTGATAAATGCATACCCTTCTTCGATCTGATCCGAAAGGGGAAACGAAACTTCGAATTGACTATGGAATGTGAGGGCGCATTTCAATCGCTAGTTCAGCACCTTTCCACACCATCGGTTCTTTCAAAACCTGTTGATCACGAACAATTATACCTTTATCTGGCTGTGTCTGAAAACGCAACCAGTGCTGCATTAGTTCGAGAGGAAGACCGAGTCCAAAAACCAGTCTACTATGTCAGTAAACGGTTAACCGGAGCCGAGAGAAACTATCCAAGGCTAGAAAAATTGGCATACTGCCTAATCATCGCCTCGAGGAAGCTCCGTCCATATTTTCAGGCTCACCCTATCGTTGTATACACCGACCAGCCATTACGACAGGTCCTCACATGACCTGAGACGTCTGGCAGGTTACTAAAATGGAACATTGAACTGAGTCAATTCGACATCACATACGCTCCGAGAAGAGCCATACACAGTCAAGTCCTAGCGGATTTCATTGCCGAATTCACTGTTCCTGAAGACTTACCTGAAACTAGTAACTCCCCCGAATATATATGGAAACTATATACTGACGGTGCATCCAACGATCGGTGCTCGGGGGCAGGGGTAGTGCTTGAGACTCCCGAGGGCCGATCCATATGCTACGCCTTAAAGTTTGATTTCCGGGAAACCAACAACGAAGCCGAATATGAAGCTTTTCTAGCCGGGTTGAAGTTGGTCCGGGACCTGAGAATTACCGCTGTGGAAATCTACTTTAACTCCCAGTTGGTGGTATGCCAAGTTCGGGGTGAATATCAGGCCAGAGATCGAAGATTAGCCACTTATCTAGCCCGGGTCCGAGAAATACTTGATCAGTTTGATTATTATACCATTCTCTACATACCCCAAGAGCACAATCAGAAAGCCGATTCATTGGCAAAGTTGGCAAGCACAGGGGAAGCTCAACACTTGGGACTCGTTCCTGTCGAAACTCTGTCCTTTCCAAGAATTGATCGAGCAGAGAATGAATTCACATTTGAAGCTACTTCCAATAGGGAATCTTGGATGGCACCCTACCAAGACTACATTGAGCATGGCATACTGCCCGAACGACGAAGTGAAAGAAGACAGATTCTTCGAAAGGCTTCACGGTTTGTCATTCAAAGTGGAGTTATGTATCGGAGGGGATATTCTGTTCCTCTTCTCCGGTGTATCGCACACGACGAAGTCAAACGAGTGTTACGCGATGTGCATGAAGGAGAATGTGGCGATCACACTGGGAGGCAAGCACTGGCCAAGAAAATACTTCGATATGGATATTACTGGCCCACCGTTAACCACGATGCTATGGACTATGCCAAAAAATGTGATAAATGCCAAAGACACGCTCGGATCCCTAGAGCCCCGCCGTCTGAGATAACCCAAATGGTCAGTCCGTGGCCATTTGCAATGTGGGGGATTGATATAATTGGTGCATTGCCCTTAGCTAAAGGGGGTGCAAAGTACGCCATAGTCGCAGTTGATTACTTCACCAAATGGGCTGAAGTTGAACCTCTTGCAACAATTACGACAAAAAAAGTAATCAACTTCGTGGTACGCAACATCATCTGCCGGTTTGGTCTCCCGCATACTATTATCACCGACAATGGAGCCCAATTCGACGGTGCTGAGTTCAGGGACTTCTGTCGACGATTTCACATCCGTAAGAGATTCTCTGCAGTAGCACACCCTCAAGCGAATGGTCAAGTTGAGGCCGTCAATAAGGTTATCAAGTCTATATTGAAGAAACGACTGGAGAAAGCCGGGGGCAAGTGGGTTGATGAACTACCTATGGCTCTTTGGGCATACCGAACGACTCACAAAACTGCGATCGGACACACTCCATTTTCTCTATCCTATGGCTCTGAAGCTGTTATTCCGTTCGAAATGGAAGTTCACTCTCATCGTGTGACATATTACGACCCGAAAACGAACGCTATATTACTTGCTGAATCTCTGGATCTACTTGATGAGAAACGTGAAGAAGCCGATTTGAGGGCAGCCGCATATCGGAGTCGAGTCGCTCGAATATACAACGCCAAGGTCCGCCCACGAACCTTTGAACCCGGCAATCTGGTACTCAAGAGAATTTATCCGGTCCCTTCACACATAAACCCAAATTGGGAAGGGCCGTATGTGATTTCACAAAAGCTCGGAGATGGCACGTTCAAGTTGTCAACCATTGATGGTCTCACTTTACCGAGAGCTTGGAATAGCGGAAGCCTCCGTCGCTACTACATATGACAGGCTTTATTTATCTATTTTTAATCAATTTCTTCCTTTGCATTTTATTTTTTGCATTTCAAAGCTGGAACTTGTAATAAGGCAACTGATTTTGCCATGTTTCTTTCATTTCAGCAATAAATTGCCGTCTCTTCGAGCCAAAGTTGTAATTTACTAAACATGACGCTTGATGTCACGATGCACGGAGAGCTAAGTTCCATCACGCGATGGAATTTATTCAAATAGGGAGTGACCGTGATACGACCGGTCACTCGCTAAGTGAAACCCAAGCTCGGGGGCGGAACACTACACCAGTAATTACTAGGGTTGGTACACAGCAATCCTCACCAACTCCAAATTCCTAGATTACGAATTGGAGTATAAACATCCACCAATTCGTTCCTGGAGTGCGAATGGACTCCAAATTCCCAGAGTGCGAATTTGAGTATAAACATCCACCAATTCGTTCGATGCGAACGGACTCCAAATTCCCAGAGTGCGAATTGGAGTATAAACATCCACCAATTCGTTCCCGGAGTGCGAACGGACTCCAAATTCTCAGAGTGCGAATTGGAGTATAAACATCCACCAATTCGTTCCCGGAGTGCGAACAGACTCCAAATTCCCAGAGTGCGAATTGGAGAATAAACATCCACCAATTCATTCCCAGAGCGCGAACAAACCCCAAATTCCCAGAGTGTGAATTGGAGTATAAACATTCATCAATTCGTTCCCGGAGTGCGAACGGACTCCAAACTCCCAGAGTGCGAATTGGAGCATAAACATTCGACGATTCATTCCCAAAATGCAAACCAGAGCACACGAGCTACCTCCGAATTACCAGAGTGCGAGGTGGAGCACAAGTGCCATGTCGAAGTTCCCGAAGTGTGAACCAAAATATTACCACTAACTCCAAGCTCCCGGAGCATGAAGCAGAGTGCAAATACCAATTCCAGGTTCGCAGAACACGAACCATGTTACAGGTGTCGATAACTCTCGAACTCTCGAAGTTTGAGCCGAATTATCGATCTCAAATTATCCTGAATCCCCCAGAATGTTGTCGTGTGCCCAAGATTTGCAATAAATGCGATCAGCCACCAGAATATGAATATTATTCCCCGCGACTAAAAAAAAGGGGGAGCTGAGTGTTAATCACTAACTTAAGTGATATTATGTCCAGAATCCGACTCATTAAATCACGGCACAAAGCTATATTTAAACACTGGGCATATAAAAAACAAACACTGCAAAGCATTTAGGTAAAAGAAAAGAGCAATTTCCCATTTCATCAGCCAACAAAAACAAATTTGATTACATGACGGGTGAAGATGTTTCAAATAAGTGGAGGCCGAATCCACACACATACACGGCCCTAAAAGAACAAAAGAAGAGATAAAAGAATTCCTATTCACAATCACATGATGAGGCGAGGAGCTCACTCTTTCTTCCTCCGGTGCTTCTTCTTCGGAGTCGAGCCGCTGGACCCACTACCCGGCTTCCTACGAGATTTTTTACCTTTCTTGGGAACATCCTCTGGATCTGGCATAATATCGACGTCTTCCTTAGAGCTGGAAGGGATAGAGATCCTTTTGTGAGGACGAACCGAAGGCATGGGAGCAGTGACAGGTGTTTGTTCAGCAACACTCGAGACGGTTACCGTGCCACCAGGGGAAATCATCATTAAAGAAGATAAGCTTGAAGGAGCAGCATCACTACCGGGACCAACTGTCACTGTCGTAGCCATCTCAGCACTTATCTCGGCTAAAATCTCTTCCTCTCGAGACAACTGGGCTGTGATAGGTACGCTAGTGGTCATCACGATCGAACTAACAACCGGAGCAGCTCCACTCGTCGCAAATGAAAGATCAGGAATAGGGTCGAGAGGGTGACCAAATAGCTCTTCAATCATTTGAACATCGAATGGCATCGAGATCCCCTCTCCCATATCACCAACCATGGCAGCAGTTGAGATCGCCCCGGTGACAATAACTCCACACGTAGGATATAAAACCGAAGGAACCGGGGGCACCAGTGCAACACTCTCGGTCACTGAACAAAAAGAATGGGAGCAATTAGACCAAAAAATTCCCTCGAAAATCGATGCTTTAAGACGTAAGGAAAATAATCAAAATACCCACTTTACCTTGCCTTGGAGCCTGAACAAGCTCGGGGACGACAGTCTTGCCCGAAGACAACTCCGGTTGGTCCGGATTGTAGGCTGGAATAGTTTGTGGATCAACCACGGCGACAGCTTCGGATGAAGTCGAGACATGGACTTCAATATTCTCGCTATAATGCACAATACCCAAACCTTCACCGATCTCCCTTTGATGGATGCCAAGCCTTTCTTTCTCAACAGAAATTATCGCTTCATGAAGAGTTCTCCTCTCATCCTCGCTGAGCAGACGAGACTCAAGCTCAAACTCGTCTACTACCCCATCCGGGTAAAACTCCCTCTTGTTTTCCACTAATTTCTTCCAGGCATTATAGAGAGGCATCGTGTAATCTCCTAGCCAGGAAAGATTTCTATGCTCTAATACATTGGCATTATATGTGTCCAAGAGATCATCGAATTCGGCCTCCATCTTGAACCTCTCTGCCTGGATTCTCTCTTCCACCTCCGATTCAACCACCTTAACCCTTGCAACTGCTGCATCACGCTCAGCTCGAAGAGATACAGCCTGCTCACACGCTTCTTGTGCGGCCATATTCGCATTGTCCTTTTCCTTATTCATGTCAGCAAACTTAGCCTTTAGCTCTTCTAGTTCCTTGACCGCCGCGTCCCGCTCAGCTTCAACATTCTTGAATCGGTGGCCTAAGTCTTCAACTAAAGTGCAATGTGCCTGTTGCATCTTCGCCATCTCAACTAATGTCTCATCAACCTTTTTTAACGACTCGACCTCGGTCTTACGGGAAGATTCCGCCTCAGATTGGAGAATGTCGACAATGCGATTCTTTTGAGCCAGGTCGGCCTCCAGCTTCTCGATAATTTTGGCCCGATCGAAGGCAGCTTTTGAAGCTCTAACAGCCGCTTTATACCATTCCTTGTACTGGGCATAGAAGTCACGGGTGTAGCTGAGTGCCGTGGTCACGGCGTCTTTGGGGATTCTTTTAAGATTGGGAGGAAAAATACAAGCGTCAAAGCAAATCTCTGGAAAATCCCTCTTCAATTGAGCAAGTCTGATGGCCCCTTCACCGGAGGGCTCAATAAGGGCCTCATCCGCGGACGTGGACGTTGCGACCTCAATTCTAGGATGATGTGACTCAAGCCTCGAAACCTGCAAAGAAGGTTGATGTCGCAGAGGCTCAGATACCTGGACATGACTTCGGGATGGCGGAGGAGATCGAGAAGGGGAACGATGTCTACGGTCTCTGTCAGATCGTTCCTGGCTAGAGTAACTACGATGATGATCCTTTGCATGGTACTCCTGGCTGTGATGACTCCGGTCACGATCGCGATCGGAGTCTCCGCGTCGAGATTCGTAACGAGATGAAGGGTGATGCACTCTTCGGAGTTTGTCTAGTGTAGACTGACGGCCAGACATATCACCTGGAAAAGGGAAGCGATTTAGTTAAGTACCAGGCGAAAGCAATATGACTTGTGCGGAAGTCGTGTAGTGTTATGAAAGTGTATGCAAATGTGCAAAACCCCCGACCAACCAGAAGTGTCGATCGCGCTAACAGGTAAAGGCACGTTTATGTTTAACGCTTCCCGGAGCACATCCAACCCGGAATCGTGATGGAAAGATACGCATTCCGGGATGGGAACGTCATCCAGTCCTATGAAAATGTTTCCTGATTGACAAAGAACAGCGTCATAGGAAGTAATTCCGGGGATCAAACGAGATACGACTACAGACTTCCGTCTCTTAAATTTAGGAACAACAGCCTTGCCTTTCCGCTTTTTTCCTGCTCGTGAAAGATCAGCCGTTAGCTCGGTGTCAGTGGGCGTCCTCTCCTCATCGCTCATTTTTCTTATCACTATGCCGGGTTTTCTTTTCACCATCTTCAGCCTTACCTTCGAAGCCGATTTCACTAACCCCTCAATGACAATACTCTGGTTCGTCTCAATTAAACCCAGCATCCTTAAGTTATCATCAGTCAAGACCGAGTCGATGTGCCGCAAATCACTCGGGATCCCTTGCAAACTTCGGACAACGCCTCTGTAGCGACCACCGTCAGGCCTTGATATGATAGCTGCAAGAAAAACGCCTGCTGTTAGTTCAAGTGTTAACAACGACAATTAAAGAAGGCTTGCATGATTTACGACACTCACGTCTGGACAGCCATCGCCTAGCGAATCCTGGGGGCATCGGACGAAAAACCACTCATTCTTAAAGTAACTGAGTCTAGTCCAGGCTCCCGTCACAATCTGACAGTTTCTAACTGCTTCCAAAAAGGTGAAAGATGGACTTTCGCCCCTGCTCTTGAAGTTGAATATATGTCTAATCTCAGTTGGCCTTGGCGGACGAAAAAGATGGTCCATAAATAAGACGAAGACACTGTTCAGCAATGCGTGTCCATTGGGATGAAGTTGTGCGGGAGCGATTCCAATAAACGATAGCATCTCCCTGATATATTGGTTAAATGGGGGGAGAGTTCCAGCCGCACAAGCATGGCGGTAAAAAGCAGTATACCCCTTGGGTGGATTGTGGGGTCTATCATCAGCACCCGGTAACAAAACGTCAGCTGGGGATAAGTTATGTTTCAAACATATCCGACCCAATAATGCCTCGGAGATATTGGATTGGACGGAGTCTACAGGATCCTCGATAAATAGAGCCTCCGGCAATTCGTCCGGAGCCGGATCTATTACTTCAGGAGGAATTTCGGGGATTTCTAGCGCTGGAGGGGGCGAACTTTGTACCTCTTGTTGTTGAGAGCTCGAAGACTCCATAATTAACTAATTCACCAGAAAGCAACGTTAAGTACAAAGGAAGCCCGTATACTCCCCGGTGTAAAATAGATGAATATGTCGTGCAGTGCAAGTGCTATGCAGAACTTAAGCCATTTTTACAAGATGAAACAAGATGTCCGACCGACGAAACTTTGGAGTTGGAAAATGAAAATGACCGATATTGCTGACCGTCACACTCACGCCACCCAGATGCTACTGACCAATTCAAGTATAAATTTGTTATGTTTGTTTAAGTCATGGTGTCATCGACGAGCTCCAAAAGATAGGTCAAGTCAACTTCGATTATGCAAGGCCGAAGTTCGTCGGGGTCAAGTATGCCAAAGTTCAGTAAGTTCGTTAAAGTTCAACTTAAAATTGGTCATAGTTAAAAAGTTGGAGCAAATCATAAAATCAGAAGTCTCAGATGTTAGGATGCTCGAATCGATCGGCTCGAATCGACACGAGTCGAATCGAAGACGTTCGAACCCATACGACCTGTTTGCTTCGAATCGATCGAATGTCGTGCACCTTCGAATCGATCGAAGTGACACTACTTCGAATCGATCGATTCGATGCCTCCTCCTACAACCATCGATTCGAAGCTTTCTCCTGGATATCGATTCGAAATGATCATTCGCGGGTCGATGCGAAGCAAGGAAGAATGACAACATCCATCATTGCTTACACCTCTCCCCAACAATACACAGGATCGATTCGAATCATATGGATTCGTTACCCAGATCCAGCGAGTCAACCCATCTCAGATATCACTACTCCTCAAGGTGTTCGAAAGGAAAGATCGTAATCGATGATAAATTTCCCGTTTCGTAGTTCTACAATCGAATCGGTCCCTTAAATTACCTGATTGGATTCATTTGCAAACAAAGACTTGATGGAATTTTATCGATTCGAATGCAAAGACACGGTAGTTTCTTGCTTTGAAGGGTCGAGATGAAGAAATAGCAACAGTAAAAAGTAAAAAGTAAGAGTGACGTTGGCTTTAAGTATTTATATGGGATCCACAGAAAACGCGTGGCACTTCGGCTCCCGGTTATGTTGACTTCCTACCGCCGGTCAATCGCCATACTCCATCGATTCGAACAAGCCACGTTCGAACCCATTACGTTCGAATCCATCACATTCGAAACCATCGCATTCGAACCCATCAACACTTCGAATCCATCCATGCAGTGTCGATGCGAACAGAGGCTGGGTTGAGGGCCTCATCGATTCGAAGCACGATGTCCATCAGGCCATCGATTCGTGCAAACATAGCTTCGAATCCATCAAGAACCACCGATGAAGATGGACAAAATCATTTCGAATATGAAAAATTACTTGTCCACCCTGTATACCGATTCAGGAGAAAATCGATACGAAATTCAATAGCAAATAAAATCAACATGACTCATGGACGCACGACGTTAACAAGGGTCAAGCTAATATATGTGCATGCATATCGAACTAACATTTGATTTTAAAAATTTACAGGGATCAAACACTCATCCTATTACAAATACAACAACCAACGGCTAAGCGCTATTATACAACAATCAATCATATCAACGCAAGGTTACAGCAATACAGCGTACGAGTCTCAACAAAAAAGAGCAATAATTTTTCAGAAGAAATGGCAACTATTCAAAGCACGTCATGTTCTCACAAGACGTACTTTGGGGGGGCAAAGTGTTATCCCGCTTCTTGGCAAAGCCGTGATACCAAAAGATCGATCGAAAACGAAGGACAGTTCGTCTCAGAAATTGATCATACTTAGCTTCGCTATGGATGTCGATGAATTTTGTCCGAGTCCAGATTGAGCTACAATTGATAGGACATGACAAGAATGATCATAGAAGTCCGCATCTCAAATTTCAAGTCAATCCAAGGTCGTATGCTCAAGTTATGATGGATTAAAGTTGGGAGAAATGGACCTTGCTCGGTTCGAATCTATCGCCCCTTCATTTGGTTCAAACCCATCGTCACACGCCCACGTTCGAACCCATAATGGCTTCAACTCCAGGCCGTAGCATTCTTCGGATCCAGTGAGCAAAGGAAACATTGTATTAGTCAACCACGGCCTTCCACGATCGATACGAAGGAACGTGTATTTAATCGACTCGAAGGGAGCACTTCTTCGAATCGATAGCCTCGAATCCATCAAAGCACCACGTCGCCGCCTCCACATACAAAAGGATCGATTCGAACCTATGGGTTCGAACCATATGGATTCGAACCATATGGATTCGAACCATATGGATTCGAACCATATGGATTCGAACGAGTCCATAGGGTCGAGTCGAAGCAAACAGAGTACACGAAGACGCAATCTTGAATCGATCATATATCTCAATCCCTCGATCCAAACGCTATGAAATTTTCACAGAAGCTTGATTATACACTGAAGAATGTCCTCACCAAATTTCGCCTCGATTGGATGCGTTTTTGATCGATTCGAACCTTACTTCGAATCGACCCCAAATTGGGCACGGATCCCGAGAACGCGGGCTTATGGGCCCCCCTCACGTGCCAAGCAGCCTCCCTGAGTTTTAGGCGGGATTTCAGCCTTCCACACCTATAAATAGAGCCCCTGGTCATTCAGAATGGGGGTCAGAGAATTTGGAGAGATAGAGTACACCTAAACGCTGCCAGAATCACTCATACCACTACCTTGGCTACTGATTTCGAATTTAAGCCTGTTGTCTGTTGTAATTTGCTTCAAAACACTTGTAACCTTCAAGTATTAAGCAATAAAGTGATAAAACTTCATAGTGGACGTAGGCGCATCGCCGAACCACTCTAAATTTTTGTCTTCTGTGCAATTTACTTTTCTGTCACTTGGAGTTTTTGTTAGATAATCCTCGTTTTCAATTTAAGTTCTTCATTTATTATCTCTTCAAAGAACTCCCGAAGGGTGTTGTCCAATTTCGGTGCAAACAGAACCTACGAAAAATCTAGTGGAACATTGTTTTGTATCCGCTAACTTTTATTCAAAATGATTTTTCAAAATTATATCATGTTTTCAAAATGTTTTCAAAACTTTTCTTTTAAAAGATTCAAAACCCTCGATCCTTTGAAATGGAATGCAAGTTTGATTCCAGAGGAAGAAATGTAGTTGCTTGCAAACTTCATCTTTTCCAGATTGCAGAAAAATATGATAATGCAGATTTTACTTTTGCAGAGCCCATTTCCAGGTTGAAAAATAAAAATAATGCAGATATGCTTTTTGTAGATGATCACTGACTTAGATAATGAGGGGTTTTGATGTGGTATTGATCATGATTTCCATATCTAAGAGAATGCAAATTTTCTTGTTGGAGATGATTACAGATTTTAAATTTGGTTTTTGAAAATGGCAAATGCAGGATTTTTGAAGATGATTACTGGGAAGTGGTATAGATTATGCTCATATTTGTTTTGAAGAGGACTGGCTTTAGATTTAAGAAATAAACAAAATGAAGTTCCTTTGATTAGGAAATGAAGAAAACAAGTATGAATGAAAATCATGTTTATGTAGATGTAGTTTTCAGATTTAATTAAATAAAAGAAAATTAAAACAAAATGACACTTGTACTATTTTTCAACATTTGTCAACTTAAATGTTTAATCTTGAACACTTGTTTAATTAGGCTTTAAGAGATCAACACTTGTCCTATTTTAAATGTAATTAGTATTTAATACATAAGTTAATATGTGTATTAAGCCTAATTTTAATTTGTTAGTTAATATTTAATATGTATATAAATTTATAAAAGAACTAAAAACAAATTATACTTATAAATAAAGCTTATAATATAAAAATTAAAACAATTAAAAATTTATACTTTGGAATTTAAAACTTGATATTCAAAATTTAAATCAAATTCAAAGTCTAATATTTAAAAGAAACAAGTTATGAATACAAATTAAATTTTGAAATAACAATTTCTATTTTATTCAAAACCTATTTGTAAAAACAATACACTATTGATATTATTTTTAGAAATGACTTATTATTAATTTAAAATGATTATAAAAGAAATTATATCTTTATTCTTAAATTACTTATTTTATTAAGCTATAAAACTCTTTGTTAATACATTTTAAATTTAAGACTCAAGCCAAAATTATTTTAAACATTTGTCTTAACATTTTAAAATCATATATTTATTTATTTATTACATAGCTTTGAAAACTTAATGTAAATTTAAATCAAAATTTCCAAATTATTAATGTATATATTAGAATTTTAAATCATGATTCATTTACTAAGTTTAAACCAAGATTATTTATTCAATAACTTTGAAAAGCTAATATAATAAATAAAAACAAATTTTCAAATTACTACAAATATTAGAATTAGAAAATATGCTTTATTTATTAAATTTAAAACAATGCTAATCTATTTACAATGTAAACTATATATTTATATTATAAATAGAAATCGATTTATTATTTTCGAAAAATAAAATAACCAATTAAATATTTATTGAAGAAGATTATTAAATCTATTTGAATTATCATTAACAAAAATATCAATATCAATTTTATTTTTTAAACAGATTATTAAATTGATATTGTTAAAAATTCCGATGTGTTACAATCCTCCCCCCTCGAAAGAATTTCGTCCCCGAAATTTAAAACATAGGTAATTTAATAGTCTCATTAAAGATTGTAATTTTAAAACACAAGCATACATCAAACATATGCTAACAACCAATTCATCCAATCAAACAATTCTAATTATCCAGACAAAATTCTGGATAAAATTTCCTCGAGTTTCCCCAGGTGTATATATATACCGGGACACTCGCTCTACAGAATTCAAACAATCAAAACTACTAAGCTACAGAGCTCCTATTTATCTAGATCTATAACACTAGACAAGATATCAGACTACAGACGAGTCTGACTCAACAACCAAAATTCCAGAACTGTTGGTTCCACAACCAGAGATAGATCATACACGTACTCCCTCAGAGATATGTGAAACTCATCGAATCCCAGTTATCCAAACTGGCAATCCAATCTTGTAGATCAATCACTTATTCTTCCAAGATCACAGAAAAGATCCAAAACTCTTCAGAGCCAGCTTCCCAGCCTTACTCAAACTTGTATCTCCTTTACGATCGGAGAAAACTTATCTAAATCAAATCTCCGACTTCAGAATTCAAATTCCTCCGTCTCTAATCCACTAAAATCTTCGGACGATCCTGGGCTGCCTACAACCTTGTTGATCAGCTCAACTCTTGCTGATGCCTCTAGAAACAAACTAGACCAATCAACTCAACAAAATGTTCTCCTCAAGACCAACCATGATCAAACCCTACTCCTCAAACATCAGAAGGCAACAACTTCTCCTATCTAGAAAAGAAAAGCAGATACACTTCCAAACTGCTTCCGCTGCACAACTCTGATCCGAAGTAGAAGAGAATGCTGAAGAAGAACACGAGCACAAACTGGACAACACATCCCAAAAAATATGGTTCATCAGATCCATAAGAAAACTCAAAAATTTCACCAAAACCTGAGCTGCTACACCAACTCAAACTCTTGGAACCATTCTTCCCCAAAGCTGAACCACCGGTACCACTCCTGGAATCCTAGACGATAAGAAAACTCAATCTCCAGATGCGGACAAACCTCTGACTTCTCTGAAGACATCCTGAAAAACTCTGATAACCCAAGAGAACATTCAAACAATCGCTATTCACTTTTGCGATCAATCCAGACCAAATCAAAAGAAAACTGTTCTCCCTTTACCAAATAGAACAGCTTATACTTAACTAGCCAACCCATCGAAGAATCCGGTCAACTCTGCTACTTCTGAACTCCACCTTTAGAAACTGCTAAGCCAGAAGATCTCCTGCCGACACAGAACACTCCGAGCTGCACTACTGTCACAGATGCCAATGAATTTCAAAATCAAAGCTCTTCGTGAAACTCGGACTTCAAAGCAAACAGAATCACCATCTGAACACAGCCACAACACCAAAACAGACTCACATCCTTAACTTGTTCCATAGAAAACATCTTCGGGGACATCCATAGTCACTGCGTCTCATCACGCAGCTATTACTTCCTGAGGTATCAAAATACCATCACTCACTTCTACACAAACGACAGATCCAAACTCTACTCATCCAACTTCGAAAATGGACTCCAAAACTTAATAGGTTTCCTTCAGAGATTGATGAAATCCTTTATCACTACAAAGCTCACTCGAGACGGTATTAGGTCTACAGTCTCGACAAATACGCCTCCAACCTCAAACATTCAAACTCCAACAAATGATAGTCGTGTTACACACACTACTACCCATCTACCTTTATAACTTATATTGGAAAACCTGAACAGGTAACCCAACAGATAGGTAGAAATAAATATATATAATTATGTATAAAAATTACAAGTACGCTCTCTCAAGAAAGACACCACTAGAGAGCCTAGGTATTCACTCAACCTAATGCTCGGATACCAAGTGAGACGACCCGACTTTCACACCACAGAAAACCGCATCATCTTGAAGAAAGAAAGGGATAGAAAAGAGAAAAGAAAGAAGAGAAAGAAGAAACAACATCAGAATCTAAACAGCGGAATGAATAAATTATATTAATAACATAAATATTACATAGTTTACAACCATTATCAGAGTTACACAGATAGTACAACACATCACATACTAGATAGTTATAAACACCTGTCTAGTTATACAACTCAATACAACAAAAGAAACTACTCAGAGAAATCAACACAACGGGAAACTATATATCTACACGCAGAAGCCTCCTGCTCCACTTGCTCCTCCACAATTCGTCAAAGCTAACCTGAATCCCTTGGCTACTCGTAAAAATTTGAGTACCCAAGAGTTTAAGAAAACAGAAGATAAACTCCGGGTCAGACATGGGTCTGGTGTGAGTAACAGGTTAAGGTTGCTTAACTTTTAAAAACCTTTTGAAAAGAAAGGTATCACGTAAGACTTCCCACACATAAACATGGAAAAGTTTTTACCTTACGCTAACCAAAATATTTGATAGGAAATCCGATGATATTATAAAAGTGTCTAGGGTTTTCAAGTAAAATATAGAAATATCTGGAATGCTTACATCTCACATTCCAACATAGTTGGGCACAACTAATACGTACGACACTTATTGGATTTAGGATTCCATCAATGGCAGGGCTACTGGGGTACCTCCCGTCACAGTACGTGGCCTAGATCACCGTACCGAGGAGTACGCCCGCTCCCCTGCAACACAAGGCCAGAACCATTCCTTACTAAACAGTTCCAAATAAGACAACCCCATGGTTGTAGCTAGCAACCGCCCACACAGCCGAATAAAAGGAACCTCTAGACAGGGGAAAATCTCGTCCTACTTGGGCATGTCCCACTTAACCTTGCTGCACCTCCCCTGTTTTAGCCATTCCCGGTTGATGAGGCTTGAGGCTACGATTTCCTTTATCGGACATATCACTTAGAATGTTCATCGTCCACCTGACGATGTTCTGAAAGCATTCAATCCATACAAGTTCGTTCCGGGTTCGAACGAAACCGAAGGCATTATCTCGTTACACTTATTTTGGAATCACCCTCAGAGTTAACGACAATAACCCTTGCATTCAGAATCTTCATCTCGAATCTGAAAGTACTACTCCGTAAACTCATCTCGGAATCACCCTCAGAGTTATACTGACGAATAGTTCTTACACCTCGAGTCTTCACCCTTCACAAGAGATTCACGACCTATCATTAATTTGGATCGATGTGGTTTTCGGATATCCAAATATAGAAAGCTGATCCCGGTCTCATCAAAATCCAAAACGTGCTTTTAAGGCCAAGTTGTTTCAAAGTTTAAAACAATTCAATTATCTACATACACACAGATAGATAACTCACAAATCACAATTGATAATCAACATTATCAAGTAAACAGGTAATCCACATTATCATTATCAAAATAGATAATCCATATCACAATGCAACCAAAGCATTTGTACCACACAACATCAGCTATCTCATTTCTGAGATCATAACCATTGAAGACAATCAATGTTATCCATTCATACATAAGCAAAGATTTACTTAATCACAATATAATTAATTTAAAATGAATTAAATTAACTATCTCTATATCTAATTAATTTAAAGTGAATTAAATTAATTACTTCATCATTATAAATCTTGCTTATTTAACTATTTAATTGATTATAATCGATTAATTAATCATTTAAAATAATCACCTTAATTAATCACCCCTGATTAATTATCCTTAATTACATTCATGTAATTATCCTTAATTAATTTTGACAAATTAATTATTCCCAACCAAAACAACAATTAACCTTTAATTACTTCAATTAATTAATTAACTATAATTAATCACATTAATCCTTAATTAATTACATTAATTAAGTACCTTTAATCACTTATCATTTATTAATTAATCTTAATTAATCAACTTTAATTACATCATTAATTTTAATAATTAATGATCCTTAATTATATTTGATAAATTATCTTCTTAAATTAATTACCTTAAGTAATCAACTCATTATTATTAATCCCTCTTGATTAACCATATTCAGTAATTAACTTACTTAATTACTTCATTAAACAAATTAATTATTCCTTAATTAATTTCTTAATTAATCCCTTGATTAATTTCTAAGTAATTATACTCCAAATTACTTCATTATTAAACATCTTCAATTAGTTACAACCTATAATTATCAATCAATTGCTTTCCCAAGTAATTTCTAATCCATAAATAATTATCATTAAAACATCAAGTGTTTAAAATTAATAAAACTTAATTAGTTAAATTAAACAATCGTATTTAACACAATTAATTACCTTAAGTAATTAATTTCTTAATTTCTTCATTAAGTAATTTCACTCAACAATTCACAAATGATTATTATTAAATTAATTAATCAAATTAATTATAAAAATTAACCACATTAATTAATTATTAAATACTCCTAGTTAATGACCTTCATTGACCATTATCTAATTATTTTTATTAAGTAATTAACTTAGATTAACCACAAATTAAATCATCTTTAATAATCCATTAATTAAAGTCTAATTATTTAATTAATTAATCTTGAGTAAAACTTAATTACTAAATTAATAATTCCTAATCATAAATTAAAAATCTAATTAATGATCTTTAATTTCAAATTGATTAACCCTTAATCAATATTTATTAAACCTAAATCAATTAATTAATTAAATTAATTAATTATTCCTTAATTACCTTATTAATTAAAATAAATTTCAAAATATTAATCTTAACTTAATTTTAAGATAAAAATTTCTTAATTATGTTTAAAAACAAATTTATTTAGAACAAAGTACTTTTTAACTTACTTTTAAATTTCATTTCAAATACAAGATTTAAAATGAATAAATTTAAACTTAATCAAAGTTTAAACAATTTAAAACTTTTTAAAATTTCAAGACAAATAAATGTTTGTCTTAGAAATGAAATTCATAAGAATTTTGAAACTAAATTCGTTTTTAAATTTAATAATTTAAATTTACACTTTGTTTAATCTTTCAAATTTAAATCTTCTTTTAATTTCAAAAACTGAAGTTCAAATTTAAATTTTAGATTTCCAGATTTAAATTAAATTTCAAATCTTGCTTATATCTTAAAAACTTCATTTTTAAAAGGTTTAAACTACTTTCCAAATAAAGTAGTTAAACAAGTTTAAAGTTTAAATTTTATTTTTATTTAAAACTGAGATTTTAAATTTAACTTGAATTCTAAATTTTCTACTAGAATTTAAAAAACCAGGTTTAAAATTTCTTTGCATTCAAAAGTTTCAGAGTTTAAAATTTTAAAAACCGATTTTTTACAGGTTCTGTAAAACCTGAATTAAACAAAACAACCCGAGACACCTTTAAATCTGCTTTGGGTTATTCCCTCCCTTGCTTCGAGACTAATGTTAATTTTCCCCAAGTCAATTATCCAAAAACTCGAGCAAAACTAACAACCCCCTGCTACCAAATCAAAACATCATCGGAAAATTCTTCATCGTGCATATGCACGGCGACCCCAACCAAAATTAGTCATCGCCGATGAACGCCACACTCTAGCCACTAACCCAACAACCACCCACGACCATTTATTCGAGCTACAAATCACGAAATCAAAAACGACTACCCAAAAGCAAAACCTGGAAACAGAAAAACAGGTTTCCCCTTCAAACCTGTCAACGACCAACTCTCGCCGCTCCGACCACCTGAGAGTCAACCACTCCGGCCTCGACATCATCCTCGACCAATCTATCAATCCCCAAAACATCACTCGATCAACTACACTACCGTAATGATCGATCCCAATGTCACAGTGAAAAATTAGGGTTCCAAGTGGATTTTCACTGCCGCAACCTCTCTGGTAAATTTTATCACCATTAATGATTTTTCTAAGCATCACCTAACACAACTCTATCACCCAGAAGAAACCCAAGCCTCCACAATTCATAGATCACCAGAATTTTCAAAAAGTTCATTTTTAGTTAAATACAAAACTGCACCCTTAACTGAAATCTAAAAATCATAATTCTTGATTTGAAAATCATGCTTTAGTTATTGCTTTTGATTTATGATACTGAATTTCAAAATTAACATGTTTGGATTTTGATTAAAATAAACATGTACTGATATATTCAATATTTCCAGAGGCAAACCAACTATGTTTAGTTTGATTTAATTTTTAATTCTAATTTATGATAAGCAAACATTTTTTTAAAAATTCAGATACTATCACAAATTAAATCAAGTGTAGGGGATTTTAAAATGAAAAGATGGATCTGGGAATAAAGCAGAGCACATAACAGCATGCATACTCATAAATATATACATCAGATATTTACTAATAATAACATGCAATGCTTAATTCATCTCACATAAAATCATGCAACCAAAATTTAACCTTTAAATTTTTAAAAGATTACTCACAGATTAAAAGAAGGCAAAGCCTCAGTTATGCTTTTTTTTTTGAATTTGCAGATGTAAAATTGTTTGCATGCTGTTGAAACTGGAATGCCTATGCTTCCTGACCAAAATTACTTGCATGCAGGCATAGATCTTGTAGTAGTTGATTTCAGATTGAAATGGAATGCAAGTTTGATTCAAGAGGAAGAAATGTAGTTGCTTGCAGACTTCATCTTTTCCAGATTGTAGAAAAATATGATAATGCAGATTTTACTTTTGCAGAGCCTATTTCCAGGTTGAAAAATAAAAATGATGCAGATATGCTTTTTGTAGATGATCTCTGACTTAGTTAATGAGGGGTTTTGATGTGGTATTGATCATGATTTCCATATCTAAGAGAATGCATATTTTCTTGTTGGAGATGATTACAGATTTTAAATTTGGGTTTTGAAAATGGAAAATGCAGGATTTCTGAAGATGATTAATGGGAAGTGGTATAGATTATGCTCATATTTGTTTTGAAGAGGACTGACTTTCAGATTTAAGAAATAAACAAAATGAAGTTTCTTTGATTAGGAAATGAAGAAAACAAGTATGAATGAAAATGCATGTTTATATAGATGTAGTTTTCAGATTTAATTAAATAAAAGAAAATTAAAACAAAATGACACTTGTACTATTTTTCAACATTTGTCAACTTAAATGTTTAATCTTGAACACTTGTTTAATTAGGCTTTAAGAGATCAACATTTGTCCTATTTTAAATGTAATTAGTATTTAATACATAAGTTAATATGTGTATTAAGCCTAATTTTAATTTGTTAGTTAATATTTAATATGTATATAAATTTATAAAAGAACTAAAAACAAATTATACTTATAAATAAAGATTATGATATAAAAATTAAAACAATTAAAAATCTATACTTTGGAATTTAAAACTTAATATTCAAAATTTAAATCAAATTCAAAGTCTAATTTTTAAAAGAAATAAGTTATGAATACAAATTACATTTTGAAATAACAATTTCTATTTTATTCAAAACCTATTTGTAAAAACAATACACTATTGATATTATTTTTAGAGATGACTCGTTATTAATTTAAAATAATTATAAAAGAAATTATATCTTTATTATTAAATTACTTATTTTATTAAGCTATAAAACACTTTGTTAATACATTTTAAATTTAACACTCAAGCCAAAATTATTTTAAACATTTGTCTTAACAATTTAAAACCATATATTTATTTATTACATAGCTTTGAAAACTTAATATAAATCTAAATCAAAATTTCCAAATTATTAATGTATATATTAGAATTTTAAATCATGATTCATTTACTAAGTTTAAACCAAGATTATTTATTCAATAACTTTGAAAAGCTAATATAATAAATAAAAACAAATTTCTAAATTACTACAAATATTAGAATTAGAAAATATGCTTTATTTATTAAATTTAAAACAATGCTAATCTATTTACAATATAAACTATATATTTATATTATAAATAAAAATCAATTTATTATTTTTGAAAGATAAAATAACCAATTAAATATTTATTGAAGAAGATTATCAAATCTATTTGAATTATCATTAACAAAAATATCAATATCAATTTAATTTTTTATACTGATTATTAAATTGATATTGTTAAAAATTCCGGGATGTTACAATAACCTATGTCTGTTGGCAAATACAAGTGACCTTGGATTTGGCACAAGAGATTTGGGCATTTGAATTTCGAACTCCTATCTAGACTGTCAAAACATGATCTAGTAAGAGCTCTCCCTAAAATGAATTTTAAAGTAGATAGTTTATGTGATGCTTGTCAATTAGGAAAACGTAGAAAAAATTCTTTTAAGTTAAAAGATATGATTTCAACTTCAAAACCTCTTGAATTACTTCATCTTGATTTATTTGGTCCATCTCAAATTTTATCAATAAATCGTAGTAGATATGTCTTTGTGATTATAGATGATTATTCTAGATTTACATGGACAATATTTTTGAAACATAAAAGTTGTTTTAAGACATTCTCAAAAAGAATTCAAAATCAATTTTCTCTAAAAATTATAACTGTTCGAAGTGATCACGGTGGTGAATTTGAAAATGAAAGGTTTGAGGAATTCTGCAATAAAAAGGGATTAACTCACAATTTTTCATTTCCGAGAACTCCATAACAAACGGAGTAGTATGACGTAAAAATAGGACGATTCAAGAGTGTGCGAGAACTATGCTTACATATAGTAATTTACCAAAGAATTTTTGGTCAGAAGCAGTTGCTACCATCTGTTATATTTTGAATAGAACTTTAATTAGACCTCTAACTGATAAGACATCTTATGAACTTCTTTATTCAAAGAAACCTAAGGTATCTTATTTCAAAATTTTGGAAGTAAATGCTTTATTTTAAATACAAAAGATAATTTGGATAAATTTGATCCTAAATCCGACAAAGGTATTTTTATCGGATATTCTAATAGAAGTAAAGCGTATAGAGTGTTTAATTTAAAAACTAATACCATTGAAGAAACAATGCATGCTTCATTTGATGAATATTTTAAATTTTTTGAAGATACAAATGATGAAGAGGATTTAATCACCCAAAATCAAGAACCTATTGAAACTAATAATGAAATTGATCATCCTAATAAAAGGACAAAACTTTTAAAAGATCACCCTACAGAAAATCCAATAGAAGCATCAACTGATGATTCATGGATTTTGGCTATGCAAGAAGAGTTAAATAAATTTACAAGAAATGACGTTTGGGAACTTGTACCTAGACCAGAAAATAAAACTATAATTGGAACTAAATGGGTTTAAAAAAATAAAATGAATGAACAAGGAGAGGTAGCTAGAAATAAAGCTCGTTTAGTCGCTCAAGGTTATTGTCAAGAAGAAGGAATAGATTTTGATGAAACCTTTGCTCCCGTAGCAAGATTAGAAGCCATTAGGATTCTATTTGCTTTCGCAAATCATAATAATTTCAAATTATTTCAAATGGATTTTAAAAGCTCCTTTTTAAATGGATTTGTAAAAGAAGAAGTATATGTCGAACAACCACCACTTTTTGTAAATTATAAATTACCAAATCATGTTTACAAACTTAAAAAAGCACTATATGGTCTAAAACATGCTCCTAGAGCCTGGTATGATAGACTAAGATCTTATTTATTGCAATCTAATTTTGAAATTGGTAAAGTAGATAATACTCTTTTTATTAAAAGAAATAAAAATGATATTCAACTAGTACAAGTTTACGTAGATGACATCATTTTTGGTTCAACTAATTTTGAAATGAATAAAGAATTTTCTGAAATAATGAAAAAAGAATTTAAGATGAGTCATATGGGTGAATTAAATTTCTTTTTAGGATTAAAAATAAAACAATTAGATAATAGTATCTTTATTAGTCAAGAAAAATATGCTAAAGACCTAATTAGTAAATTTGGTTTGACCACTGCGAGTGGAAAACCCACTCCCATGGCAACCAATGAGTACCTTAGTAAAGAAGATCTCTCAAAAGATGTAGATCAAAAATTATATAGAGGAATGATTGGCTCATTACTCTATATTACTGCTAGTAGACCTGATATCATGCATAGTGTCTGTCTCTGTGCCAGATATCAATCCCAACCTAAAGAGACTCACTTAAAAGCCGTGAAACGAATCATAAGATATGTTAAACACATGTCTGATTATGGTTTATTCTATCCTAAAAATGATTCTTTTGACTTAATATCTTACTGTGATGCTGACTGTGCTGGTTGTAAATCAGTACGAAAAGGTACAAGTGGGACTTGTCACTTTTTGGGGCATTCTCTGATTTCTTGGCTTAGTAAAAAGCAAAACACAGTTTCTTTATCGACAACTGAAGAAGAGTATATTTCTGCTGCTTTGGCTTGTTCTCAAGTAATATATATGCAACAAACCTTAAAAGATTTTGATTTAAATTTCCCAAAATCTCCAATTTATTGTGACAATACGAGTGCGGTAAATTTATCCAAAAATACTACTCAACATGCTCGAACTAAACATATTGATATCAAACATCATTTTCTCAAAGATAATATAAGCAAGGAAGTAGTTACTCTCGATTATATCATTTCTGAAAATCAAATTGCCGATATCTTAACAAAATCTTTAAATGAATCAATATTTACTAAATTAAGAAGAGAATTAGGAATTTGTTCTATAACTGAAATATAAAATATAAATAACAAGTATAATTAACAATTGGTATCAAAATAAATCAAAGAGTTAAATTTTAAAAAGACCATGTCGACATCCCCTAGGAATACATGTCGACATATAACGTTTTTGATTTTTTTTTAAATTTTCCCACCAAAATTCAAAAATATAGTTATATATTCTTCTCAATTTCGACTTTTCATTCATTCTCTCTATTTTCTCTTCATTCTCTCTTCTGAAATAAATAAAATCATGGCTTCATCCTCAAAATCAAACATAAAATCAACTTTCTCATTTCCCTCTCCTACTTCTGGTCCATTCTAATGCACTACTCTTGCTCGTGTAACGAAAATAGAGGAGTCTATGATTGATGTACTTCAGATGTTAACTGAAATTCAAGTAACTCAACTTCGTATGGCAAAGGAACAGGAAAGGCAAGATTCTTAGGAATTTGCAAATATTCCTAATGAACAACCAGGCCAACCCTATCTTGATCGATGAAGACTCTTCACTCAATCAAGAACAAGAGGCCAGCGACGAAGAAGAAGAAGAAGAACCCATGGAAGAAGCACATGAGGAGGATGATGACCAAGTAGCGTGTGTTGGAGAAGTGTGTTTTGACAAAAATGGGAATCTTGTCGAACAACGTGGAAATTTCTGTTTCCACTATCCAAACTGTTCGATTCATAGATCTCCTATGTTCAGAAACACACATTAGTTTCTTCTCTTTCCTTCCGTTGTTGTTTGTGTTTTTATGTTTTCCAAACGCAAATGTAAATACAACCATATACGTAATAAATAACTCGTGTTCTTATATGTGTTTTTATTATAAGTATTATTGTGAATTCTTAGTTAGGATAGTTAATAGTTTAGGACTATGTTTTAGTATTAGACTTAAGTGTTGATTATTTACGATAACACTATCATTATAATCACATGTCATAGAGTAATAGTTTTAGGGGGAGTTATATAGTTTGGAGTTATCTAGTTTAGATAAAGTTTTTGTTGATGACAAAGGGGGAGAAATATAAAATAGGATAGTTAGGTATAGATTAAGGGGGAGTTGTTAGTTTTAGGGGGAGTTATTAGGATAGAAATAATATTTTATAAACAAAGGTTGTCATCATCAAAAAGGGGGAGATTGTTAGTCCGTGAGATGATGGTTTTGATGACAACAACCTTAGAACAGATTATAAAATATAAACACTGACATTATAAGTTTAGATATATATGTATATGCAGGATTTAACCATGCAGGTACTAAGGATAAAGACTGTACAATATAGAGATACAAGATATCAAGATAAAATATCAAGATAGAAGACTCATGAGTATCGAGACTATCAAGAGTTCAAGATTTCAAGGAAAAGTATTTATTATTACTAGGAATTTTTGTTAAAACTCGTAGAAAAGCACTGGCATCTTAAAATCCAATTTATTCGTGGAATAGAATCCACTTCGAGCCCGTTAAAGGGATGGAACCCTAAGTAGGATGGAACCTATGAAATATCTAGTGGAACATTGTTTTGTATCCGCTAACTTTTATTCAAAATGATTTTTCAAAATTATATCCTATTTTTAAAATGTTTTCAAAACTTTCCTTTTAAAAGATTCAAAACCCTCGATCCTGATTTTATATAATTTTAGCCTCAAAAACATCTTTATTTTCAAAGTCAAATTACTCCTGATTTTAAACTATACTTAGATTTAAATATAAAATTATAGTTAAAATCTATATATATTATTCTTTATATTTACTTATAAATTTTAACTATAGTCAAGTATATTTATAAAGTTTAAAATAGTTTTTATATAAGATAAAGGTTATTTTCAAAGAAAATCAAAAACACCAAAAAATCCTTTGGGATGTCGACATGCCTAGCATGACCATGTCGACATAGTGACAGTTTGATTTAAAAATTCAAATTTCAAAAGAAGTGTCTATTCGCCATAACTCTTCATGAATGGTCATGGCTGTTGTTCTTCTATAAATAGGGGCCAGTTTCAACGACTTTCAATTATATTTTTCTGGTTTTCACTCCTCTTCTTCTTCCTCATTTCTTAATACATATTCTTATCATTACTCTGCCGAAATCAACATTGAATCATACTCGATTACTTCTAGTTTGATTCTCTATCACTATCTCTACAAGATTCTCAGTGCTATTCAGAGTTATAGACTTCTTTGTAACCTATTAAGTGAGAAAAGGTGTGATTGTAGCCTTGGAAGTCAATCAAAAGGGAAAAGGTGTGATTGTAGCCTTGGTAAATCAATTGGGTAAACTTATGGCCCGGAAATCAAGTATCTCTACCCAGAGGATCAAAACTCTGGAAGGCATACCTCGTAGCCTTGAAACCGAGGGTGTAATCGTACAATTGCTTTTGAAAGAAAATCTGTACTTGTGTTGCGGGACAGGATGTAGGGTAACTCCAAACCAGTATAAAATCCGATATGTTCTTTCCTTTACTGCTTTTAATTTATTTCTGCATTTGTGATTGTTTCTGATCATATCTGTGTCTGTATATTGCATACTTTTGTGTCTAAATTAACATAAATCAAAAGGATTTAGTAATTCTTTATTAACACTATTCACCCCCTCTAGTGTCAATCTTAGCCTTAAGATCCGTAATCCGCATTTCTCGCAACAAGTGCTACACGAAAGAATAAGTATACATCATGTAGCCTATATCTCAAATGTATACAACAAAATAAACTACTAATCTAAGTAGTTAGCCAAAAGTCAGAATAATGATCCTAGATGAGGAGTCAAGCAGAAGCACCTGCAACATCTCGGTCTGACCCGAGTATTATTTAATAAGAAAATAATAAACGGATCAGTCTAACTATAAATATCAGATAAAATGAGATAGAATATGAGATGCGACAAAAACGTATGATAACAATAATGCCATTCAATGACAAATATACCTTAGACAACACGAAAATCATACAACATCTCAAGAAATCTCAAAACACAGAAAAGAATGTAATATTCTTTATTTTGGTTCACCACACCATAAATGTTGACAATTATATCAATGCCAATCACAAAAGTTAATGACACACAAATTCACCAATGCACAAATATTGATAAAACTTATCAATGTAAATCACGAAAATTAGTGAAACACAAATTCTAGAAATCATCAACTAGAAATCCAGAAATCACAAAGATGAGGGGAAGGCCTATCACAAAACGGCAGCATGAAAACTCACCAACACGTGTATCGCAAAACGGAACGCTATTCCACGGTTGCTAACCATTGATTTTGAGTCGAGGCTCCACAAAACGACCCGAAGACCATGGGTCGCTACCCCACCAATTTGAGTCGAAACTCCACAAAAACGGGGTTTAGTCTCCCTTGAAGACAAAGAGACATCGCTCGTTGCTAGTCTAAATCACAAAATGATCATCATCGATCATCAAGAAGTGTCAACTACATTAAGCTAGTAAATAAATAAGTTTAGCTTCATGTCCCATAACCACTAGCTTGAGTTAAATATTTACGAACAAATTATAGATCTCCACTACAAATTTGTCACAAGAGATTCAATCAAACAAGTCCAAGAATTAACCGATTAAGTAAACGTGAGCGTTCATACCACTTGTTTTACTAAGTCGTTTAATTAGATTTCTCATACGAGTGAGGTAAAGGTTTGTATATACTAGTAGATTGGAAAACGGTTTAAGAAACGAGGTTTGTAATAAAATAATGTTGAAATTGTTTTGATGAAAGAGTTTTGATATTCACTACCAGTATTGAAACCTTTATATTTTTAAAGTGACAAATCACAAAATTGATTGTAGAACAATCAATCACCAAAAATTCACATTCGAAGACGTAAATAAAATCCAAAGAAATCGATATCGAATCCATCAAAATGGATATTCCCAAAAATTCCGAAGAAAATGTCATCAAAGTCGATAATAAATGATAATAACAAAAGGGAAACAACACGAATCGATTAAATTTGGAAACTCAAGCTAAATAGGCAAAATAGGCAAAAACAAGCATATTCAGACGTCTGAAATGTATGATTCAGACGTCTGAATCTGGAAAATAAAATATTTTCCAAAACATAATTCAGACGTCTGAACCATATATTTTAGACGTTTGATAATAGCTTTTTAAGCCTATTTTCTTTCTGGTTGCATTCGAGCCAATTTACATGTCTGGAAATATTGATTCGGACGTCTGAATCTGGGAACAGAAGTTTTCCCAGTATAATATTCAAACGTCTGAAAAGGAGCATTCAGACGTCTGAAACCTATTTCTCAGGCCTTTCTTGAACCTAGACCAAAAATGGCCAAAACAAATATCGAAAGCGATCGGACGAGCAACAATGACTAAGGATTTATGCCAAGCGACAACCCAGCCTTAAAGGCTCTTCGATACGCCTCGAATATCAATGTCCATATATTCATAATAGGATTTTCATAAAATTTGCTTTCAAAACACCAAAAATTGGAATATTCACCAAACCAATCCAAATCAAAAGCAAATGCACAAGCATAAGTATTAGGAATTCATACCTAACAAGGATAGATATACACATAAATGTGAGATAAAAATCTCACCTTTTTACCCAAAAAAAATGAAGAAGAAGCTATAGAGCAATGGCAAGGACAATCACTCTTCAATTTCAACCCAATAAGCTTGAATCTAAGCTTAAAAGAGAAATATTTCCTAAGTTAGGTTTAGGAATTTCTAAAATTGAAAGGAGAATGAATTGGAGAAGAAGAAGAGAAGGCTTACCAAAGCTTCTTCTATGAATTTGGAGCTAGAACTTGAATTTGCAAATGGGAACTAGGGATTAGGATTTCCTAATTCTTTTTCTCTTCCCCCATTTTTATCTAAAGCTTGATTATTAGGAAATTATGAAGGAATGAAGAGAAGAGGGGGTGAAGCATGGGTCTAATGGGCTGAAACCAAACCAAAGCCCTAAGTGAAAAAGTAGCAAAATTCTCTTAACTCCAAACATATCGAAGTTTATACTCAAAAAGGTCACAAACGTCATTTTGATCTCGATGGGGGTGGTCTTGAGTCCTAATTCGACGTTTTGCAAAAGGTAGCTTTTCGGACTAAATTCCGACTAACGATGCTATATTAAATAAAATATTTAAATACACAATCGTAAAATATGCGGGTTGTTACAGCTCCCCTCCTTAAAGAAATTGCATCCTCGCAATATTTAAGAAGAAAATGAAAAGTAACAACTATAAAAGCATATCAACACAAAAGAAATTTGAAATAAGAAGTTCTCCTCAAAGAGCTCAAGAGAGTAAGTCTGGATGTGTTCGCTCGACGAATTCTCTTGATTCCCAAGAACAATCATTAGGATTTGAAGACCATTGAAATTTCACAAGCGGGACATCTTTATTTCGAAGGCGTTTAACCTCTGTAGCAATGATGCGAATAGGATGTTGCTCATAAGTCAAACTAGGCGAAACTTCAATTTTTTCAATAACACCGGGCTCAAGAATAGAATCGGAATCTCGAAGGCATTTCCGTAATTGAGAGACGTGAAAGACGTCATAATAGCAGAAAACTGAGCCGGTAGTAAAAGGCAATAAGCCACGGAACCAATACGTTCAGTGATGGGAAATGGACCAATATATCGAGGTGCTAATTTTCCCGATCGACTGAAACGCACAACACCCTTCATAGGTGAAACACAAAATCTCCCACAGAAAATTCTAATTTCCTTCTTCGGTTATCGACATAGGACTTTTGCCTACTCTGAGCTTCTTTCATCCTACGACGGATAAGATCAATCTTTTCTGTGGAATCTCGAATAAAATCTGGACCTAAAACCAGCTTCTCGCCGGCCTCAAGCCAACAAGAAGGAGATCGGCATGGCCTTCCATAGAGTGCCTCAAAAGGTGCCATACCAATACTAGATTGGAAGCTATTATTATTGGAAAACTCAACAAGAGAAATATGATCTTTTCAACTTCCACCAAAATCAAGAACACATGCACGAAGAAGATCTTCAAGAGTTTGATTCACACGCTCGGTTTGTCCATCGGACTGAGGATGATAAGCGGTGCTAAAATTAAGCTTCATTCCCAAAGCTTTTTGAAGACTCTTCCAAAATCCACTAGTAAACAATGGATCACGATCGCTAACAATAGAAGTAGGAACTCCATGCAATTTAATAATTTCTTTAATAAAAAATTTGCCAAAAAAAAGGTACGGTCCGATTGGACCGGACGGGAATAAAATGGGCGGATTTTGTAAATCTATCAACTATCACCCATAAGCTATCATGACCCGAACGAGAACGGGGAATGCCGTCAATAAAACCATGGAAATTTGGTCCCACTTCCATATTGGAATTTCTAAATGTTGCAATAACCCACCGGGCCTTTGATGCTCGGTCTTGACAAGTTGGCAAGTCATGCAACGCTTAACAAGTTAGCAATATCAGATTTCATTCCATCCCAATAATAAAGTCGCTTCATATCCGCATACATTTTGCTACTACAGGGATGAATGGTAAATTTAGAACGATGAGAATCTTCTAAAATATCTTTATGAAGATCACTAATATTTAGCACGATAAGTCTACCAAATTTTCGAATATCGCCACGAAAATCAATATCAAAATCTTTCAAACCTTCAATATCAATTTTATCCCTACAACTTTAGCTAAGAAGAGCCAATTCTAGATCTAGCTTTTGAGCTTCAAGAATGCGGTCTAAAAGAGAAGGGTGAGCCTTAAGGCTACATAAAACAAGAGATGAACATAAATCAGATATACGATCTCGAATCTCACAACTGGATAAAGTCTCGAGATCATTCCATTCAGGTATCATCATGGAAACAACCACTTGTTGCTTTCGGCTAAGAGCGTCGGCAACATGATTTTCCTTTCCCGGGGTATAAAGAATATCAAGATCATAAGATGCAAGGAATTCGAGCCAACGTTGTTGACGCAAATTAAGTTCTTTTTTGAGAAAATAAATACTTCAATGATTTATGATCGGTATAGAGAATAAGTTTCTCTCCCAAAAGATAATGACGCCAAATTCGAAGGGCGAAAACAATAGCCGCGAGTTCTAAATCATGAGTGGCATATCTAGTCTCGGCTGGCTTCAATTTCCTAGAAGCATATGCAATAACACGTTCTCCTTGCATGAGAATGGCTTCCAAACCAACACGACTAGCATCGGTATAAAAAATAAAATCTTGATTTTCCTCGGGAATAACAAGAATAGGAGCATCAGAAAGGAGTTCTTTTAATTTCTGAAAAGAAGCTTCACATCTGTCCGACCAAATGTATTTAACTCCCTTCTTTGTCAAACTAGTAAGAGGCACGAAAATTTTAGAAAAGTCTTTTATGAAACGGCGGTAATAGCCCGCCAATCCAAGGAAACTACAGATTTCCGTCACACTCTCCGGTCTCTTCCAATTTTGAATCTCTTCAATCTTTGAAGGATCCATGGAAATTCCGGATTCGAAAATAATACGACCGAGAAACTTCACACGAGATTGCCAAAAGTGGCATTTAGAAAATTTTGCTTTCAATTGATTGCTCCTAAGAGTTTCCAACACCATCTGAAGATGCTTTTCATGCTCCTCCTCAGTTTTAGAATACACAAGAATATCATCAATAAAGATGAGAACAAATTGATCGAGGAAGTCTTTGAAAACTCTATTCATAAGGTCAACGAAATAAGCCGGAGCATTCGTTAAACCAAATGGCATAACAAGCCATTTACAAGATCCATAACGAGTACGGAACGATGTCAAAGGAATGCTATCCTCTGCAATACAAAGCTGATGGAAACCAGTTGCTAAGTCTAATTGTGAAAAGACCCTAGCACCACTAAGTTGATCGAATAGATCATCAATCCGAGGTAAAGGATATTTATTCTTGATAGTAAGATCATTAAGCTTGCAGTAGTCAACGCAAAACCAAAGTGTACCATCGGATTTCTTCACAAAAATAGCTGAAGCTCCCCAAGGAGAGGAACTAGAACGAATAAATTGCTTCATCTCCAGTTGGATAATTGTTTGCGCATCTCTTCATTTTCCTTATTGGACATACGATAAGGAGGACAAGTAATAGGTAAAGCTCCAGGAATTAGATTAATTCTGAACTCAATTGCTTACTTAGGGGTAATCCTAAAACGGGCTCAAATATGTCGGAAAATTCACGAACAACGTGAATAAGAGAAATGACATCTTCCTCGTCATCATTATCGTCATCACGAGGATTTAGAGAATATAAGGATGCTGCCAAAGTGGAATCTGAATCTTTAAGTACAATAGAAGTTTGATTAACAGATTGTGGATGTCGAAGATAAATAGTCCGCACAGGACATAGGATATGAGCTTCATAACGGTTAAGCTAGTCCATTCCTAAAATCATTCCAAAGCCCAAGTAACGCATGACAAGCAAATCGGCTTGGAAAGAAAAATCACACAAAATAATCTCGACATCTTTACAAAGCAAGCTAATTGTTGCGGATCCACCAACCGGATTCACAATTCTCAAAGAAGTCATTAAACCCATAACACTCAAAGAAAAAGTATCAACAAGCTCTTTTGATATAAAAGAATTGGACATACCCGTATCAAAAAGAACTCGAATTGGTTGATCACGAAGCATAATAATGCCATCAAGGATAGAATGAGAAATATCTTGACCACGAGAAGTGTTGCAAGGAGCTTGCGCCACATTAAGCTTTCCCTCCTTCTTGTTTTGGAGTTTGAGGCATGCAGATAAATAATGATCCGGGCTTTTGCAATAGCGACAAGCACGGGGTTTTGAACACTTATTCACATAATGGTCCTTAGAACCATGGTTGTAGCTTGCCCACCACTAGAGGCAGAAGTCTTCGCTGTCGGAGATGCTTGTTTCCCCTTTTTATTGGGATAAGGACCTATGAATTTATTAGACCTTTTCTTGTTGTTGTTGAAGTTCGGTTTGGCACTCCCAACTTCAACCACTCTCCCTATCCGCCTCTTCAAGACGAAGAGCGATATCAATGAGTTGATCAAAAGAAACTTCTAATTTTAGAAGTAATGGCTTCATGAGATTTTTGTTCAAGCCATAGACAAATCTTTGCTTCTTCTTCAATGGGTGTTTATGTATTCGGCCCCGTATTTAGAAAGTGACTCGAATGATGCGACATAATCTGCCACGGAGGATTCACCTTGAACAAGGTCAATGAAACGACGAGCCAAAGTCACTTTCTCAGCTTCTGGCATAAACTTTAATTCGAATCGTTCCCGGAATTTCTCCCAAGTAAGATCCGTTTCATTTATTTCGGAAACCAGGAGCTCGTACCAGTCTAATGCTCTTTCTTGGAGCATACTAAAGGCCACCTAAACTCGGTGAAGATCAATAAGATTCATGCGAGAAAAGATGCGATCGCATGTTCTAAGCCAAGCTTGGACTTCAATAATGATTACAGAACCTTTAAATGGCCTCCCACCCAAGTTGGTATAATCGTTGCACAAGCGTGAAAATCCAGACTTAGGGTGAGAAGGCTCTGGAATGGGTCCAACAGCCTGAGCATTCTTTACTAGATCAAGAAGTTGTTGTGTAGACATAAATACTCCATCCTGGGGAGTGGCACTAGATTGACCGATGCTAGGACGGCCAGGTCTAACCATTTCTCTTCTTTAAGAAAGAAAGAAAGAAGAAGAAAAAGTTATTCTCAGAATAAATATCAAATAATCATGATTGATAAAACAAGGAACCGTAAAAGAAAATAGGATAGAACAGTACAAAGACACGAATTAAATCCCAAGGCACGATAGGACGATGATCCTTGTTAAATTATTCTACATTGTTTCGAAGTTTGGCTCTGATACCAAGCTGTGACGCCCCACCTCTATACCCACGCTAGCCAAGGACACTACGGGGTAATGCCTTCAGCTAGCGTGGAGAATAAGGCTGTTGAGGAGCGACCATGTGTATAATTGCTTTGTGCGAGTACCGATATGCCAGATAAAAATATAACAAGAGTAAATTCGACATACTGACACAAACTCAAAGCTGCTACACAGTGGCTATATGTAATCTTCGGAAACAAATATAGAAATATCATAACACAAATCAGTCACAGAAGTTCATATCTCAAAGGCGGAAACATATATGAATATTACACATAAAAGTGTATATCAGAGTAGTGGTCTAACAAGATCCACAATATCACAAAGGAATAGTTACAAGTACTACACAAAAGAATAAGTATACATCATGGAGTCTATATCTCAAATGTATACAACAAAATAAACTACTAATCTAAGTAGTTAGCCAAAAGTCAGAATAATGATCCCAGATGAGGAGTCAAGCAGAAGCACCTGTAACATCTCGGTCTGACCCGAGTATTATTTAATAAGAAAATAATAAATGGATCAGTCTAACTAAAAATATCAGATAAAATGAGATAGAATATGAGATGTGACAAAAACGTATGATAACAATAATGTCATTCAATGACAAATATACCTTAGACAACACGAAAATCATATAACATCTCAAGAAATCTCAAAACATAGAAAAGTATGTCATATACTTTATTTTTGTTCACCACACCATAAATATTGATAATTATATCAATGCCAATCACAAAAGTTAATGACACACAAATTCACCAATGCACAAATATTGATAAAACTTATCAACGTAAATCACGGAAATTGGTGAAACACAAATTCTAGAAATCATCAACGAGAAATCCAGAAATCACAAAGATGGGGGGAGGCCTATCACAAAATGATAGCATGAAAGCTCACCAACACGTGTATCGCAAAACGAAACGCTATTCCATGGTTGCTAACCATTGATTTTGAGCCGAGGCTCCACAAAACGGCCCGAAGACCATGGGTCGCTACCCCACCAATTTGAGTCGAAACTCCACAAAAACGGGGTTTAGTCTCCCTCGCAGACAAAGAGACATCGCTCATTGCTAGTCTAAATCACAAAATGATCATCATCGATCATCAAGAAGTGTCAATTACATTAAGCTAGTAAATAAATGAGTTTAGCTTCATGTCCCATAACCACAAGCTTGACTTAAATATTTACGAACAAATTGTAGATCTCCACTAGAAAATTGTCACAAGAGATTCAATCGAACAAGTCCAAGAATTAACCGACGAAGTAAACACGAGCGTTTCATACCACTTTTTTTACTAAGTCGTTTAATTAGATCTCTCATATTAGTCAGGTAAAGGTTTGTATATACTAGTAGATTGGAAAACGGTTTAAGAAACGAGCTTTGTAATAAAATAGTGTTGAAATCATTTTAATGAAAGAGTTTTGATATTTACTACTAGTATTGAAACCTTTATATTTTTAATTGAAAAATCACAAAAATGATTGTAGAACAATCAATCACCAAAAATTCACATTCGAAGACGTAAATAAAATCTAAAGAAATCGATACTGAATCCGTCAAAATGGATATTCTCAAAAATCCCGAAGAAAATGTCATCAAAGTCGATAATAAATGATAACAAAAAGGGAAACAACACGAATCGATTAAATTTGGAAACTCAAGCTAAACAGGCAAAAACAAGCATATTCAAACGTCAGAAATGTATGATTCGGACGTTTGAATCTGAAAAATAAAATATTTTCCAGAACATAATTCAGACGTCTGAACCATAGATTTCAGACGTTTGAAAATAGCTTTTTAAGCCTATTTTCTTTCTGGTTGCATTCGAGCTAATTCAGACGTCTGGAAATATTGATTCAGACGTTTGAATCTGGGAATAGAAGTTTTTCCAGTATAATATTCAGACGTCTGAAAAGGAGCATTCAGACGTCTGAAACCTATTTCTCAGGCATTTCTTGAACCTAGGCCAAAAATGGCCAAAATGAATATCGAAAGCGATTGGACGAGCAACAACGACTAAGGATTTATGCCAAGTGACAACCCAGCCTTAAAGGCTCTTCGATACGCCTCGAATATCAACGTCCAAATATCCATAATAGGATTTTCATAAAATTTGCTTTCAAAACACCAAAAATTGGAATATTCACCAAAGCAATCCAAATCAAAAGCAAATGCACAAGAATAAGTGTTAGAAATTCATACCTAACAATAAGGATAGATACAGATATAGATGTGAGATAAAAATCTCACCTTTTTACCCAAAATAATGAAGAAGAAGCTATAGAGCAATGGCAGGGACAATCACTCTTCAATTTCAACCCAATAAGCTTGAATCTAAGCTTAAAAGAGAAACATTTCCTAAGTTAGGTTTAGGAATTTCTAAAATTGAAAGGAGAATGAATTGGAGAAGAAGAAGAGAAGGCTTACCAAAGCTTCTTCTATGAATTTGGAGCTAGAACTTGAATTTGCAAATGGGAACTAGGGCTTAGGATTTCCTAATTCTTTTTCTCTTCCCCCATTTTTATCTAAAGCTTGATTATTAGGAAATTATGAAGGAATGAAGAGAAGAGGGGGTGAAGCATGGGTCTAATGGGCTGAAACCAAACCAAAGCCCTAAGTGAAAAAGTAGCAAAATTCCCTTAACTCCAAACATATCGAAGTTTATACTCAAAAAGGTCGCAAACGTCATTTTGAACTCGATGGGGTGATCTTGAGTCCTAATTCGACGGTTTGCAAAAGGTAGCTTTTCGGACTAAAATCCGACTAACGATGCTATATTTAAATAAAATATTTAAATAGACAATCGTAAAATATGTGGGTTGTTACAACAATGAACATCAAACAATCATGATTGATAAAACAAGGCATCGTAAAAGAAATTAGGATAGAATTGGTCCTAAGACTCGGATAAATCCTAAGGCATGATTCCTAGGAAAGACTTAGGACGATGATCCTTGCTAAATTATTCTATATTGTTCCAAAGTTTGGCTTTGATACCAAGCTTTTACACCCTACCTCTATACTCGCACTAGCCAAGGACACTACGGAGTAATGCCATCGACTAGTACGAAGAATAAGGCTATTGAGGAGCGGTCATCTGTGTAATTGCCTTTTGCGAATACCGATATACCAGATAAAATATCACTTTCATTTCAAAAGGGAATCCGACATACCGATACAAACTCAAAGCTACTACACAGTGGCTATGTGATCTTCGGAAGTAAATATAAAATAAGCACAACATAAATCAGTCACAGATCTTCGTATCACTAAGACGAAATCAAATATGAATATTATCACATAAAAGTGTACATCAAAGTAGTGGTCATGTAAGATCCACTAGATCACAAAAGAATAGGTACAATTGCTATACAAAAGATTATGTATAATCAAGGAGTCTCTATCTCGAATGTATAAAACAAAAACTACTGGCTAAGTAGTTAGCCAAAACTCAAATGACAGACCTGATAAGAAGTCAATTAAAAGCACCTAAAATACCTTGGTCTGACCCAAGTATTATTTAAGAAGAAAACAATAAACGGATCAGTCTAGCTATAAATATCATATAAAATGAGATAGGATAAGAGACGTGACATAAACGTATGATAACAATAATGTCATACCATGACAAAGATACATTAAATAACAACAAAAAAATTCATACAATATCTCAAGAATCTCAAAACACCAAAAAGAATGTCATATTCTTTATTTTATTTCACCAAACCCCAAATATTGATAAAGCTTGTCAATGTAAATCACAAAAATTGAAACACAAATTCTAAAAATCATCGATTAGAAATCCAGAAATCACAAAGGAGGAGGCCTATCACAAATGGTAGCACGAAAACTAACCAACATGTGTATCGCAAATGAGTTTCTATCCCATGGTCGCTAACCATAAAGCCGGTGCAACGACGTAGTACAATAACTGTACGCCCGAGGAACTTGAAACTCAAATAATTTGGAAAACTACGTAGTACAATAACGGTATGCTGGATTAACCTGATAAGCCGAAACAATGACATAGTACAATAATGGTACGTCCGATGATCCAAACTCCATAAAAGAACATGGGTCACTAGCCCATAAAAATGAGTCAAAACTCCAAAGAACCCATAGGTGGTCAACTTATAAAAGAAATGAGACGAAGCTCAATAAAATGAGGTATAGTCCTCCACGTGGACAAAGAGATATCGCATATCGCTAGTCTAAACCATAGAATGATCACCATTGATCAATAAAAAGTGTGAATTACACTATGTTAGTTAATAAATAAGTTTAGCTTCATATCTCATAACCACTGGCTTAACTTAAATATCTACGAACAAATTGTAGATTTCCACTCGAAAATTGTCACAAGATTTCAATCGAATAAGTCCAAGGATTAACCAACAAAGAAAACGCAAGTGTTTCATACCACTTATTTTGCTAAGTCGTTTAATTAGATTTCTCATATAAATGAGGTAAATGTTTGTATATACTACTAGATTGGAAAACGCTTTTAAAAACGAGCTTTGTATTAAAGATAACTTTGAAATCATTTTTATGAAAGAGTTTGAATATTTACTACTAGTATAGAAACCTTTGTATTTTAAAGTGACAAATCATAGAAAACGATGGTAAAAACAATCGATCACCAAAAATTCACATTCAAAGACGTGAATCAAATCCATAGATATCGATACCAAATCCATCAAAATGGATATTTCCAATAATTTAGAAAAAGAAGTCATCAAGGTCGATAAAAGTGAAAAAACAACTAATCGGATCAACAAAAATCGATAAACAATGAAAATTCACTCAAAAAAGGCAAATAGGCAAAACTGAACAGTTCCAGACGTTTGGAGGTTAATCCAAACATCTGGATTTGGGTTATGGAAATATTTTAAAACCACCCCGAACGTCTGAACTCTAACCAGACGTCTGAAAACTAATCAGATGTCTAGTAGGTTTTGACTAGACATCTGGTCCAAGTCTCTGCCATTTTTATTTTCTGCCGTCTTATATTTTTTTCTCAAGGGACCATAACCAGACGTATGGACTTGATCAACCAGACGTCTGGTTGCCTACTCTGGGCAACAGTTTGTCGAGGCCCATGATGACTAAGATGATTTAGAAGCGATCGGATGAGCGACGGAGGCTAGAGATTTATGCCAAACGACAACACAGCCCTATAGGCTCTTCGATACACCCCAATTAACATATCCAAATATCCAAGATAGGATCTTTAAATATTTTGACTTCAAAACATCAAAATTTGGAAAAGTCACCAAATTAATTCAAATTAAAAGCAAGTGAACATGAAATAAATGTTAGGAATTCATACCTAACAACAATGAAAGCTATAGACGTAGATGTGAGTTCATGAACTCACCTTTAAAACTCAAAGACAACGAATAAGAAGCTTTAAAACATTGGAAAGATCAACCACTCTTCACTTCAACCCAAGAAGCTCAAATCTAAGCTCATAAGGAAATATTTCCTAAGTTAGGGTTTAGGAATTTTTGAAAATTGAAGGGAGATTGAGATGGAGAAGATGAAGAGCATGCTTACCTAAGCTTGTCTTTGATTTTGAAGAAAGAACTTGAATTTCCTAACAAAACTAGGACTTAGGAATTTTAATTTCCCTTCTCTTCTCCCATTTTTCTCTTTAGCTTGAATGTTAGGAAATAATATAATGAGTGAATAGGAGAGGGGGTGGAGTTAGGGTATTATGTTGGGTTAATGGGATGAAACCCAAACCCGAAGCCTAATAGAAAAATAGAAAAATTCAACTCAACTCCAAACATATCAATGTTTCTACTCAAAAAGGTCGCAAACGCCATTTTGAACTCAATGGAAGTAGTCTCGAGTCATAACTCGACTGTTTGCAAAATGTAGTATTTCGAACTTTAATCCGACTGACGATGCTATATTTAAATAAAATATTTAAATATACAATCATAAATATGCAGGTTGTTACATTGCTGAACGTGTTAGTAAAGTACATATCAACGGTAAAAAAGGACCAAGTCAGATGAATCAGGAGTTAACATGTGTAAAACTGGATCCGAGCATGAAAAATTGGTCCCCAACATATACAATAGGCAGTCCCGAAGGCACTGAAGCCAAAACGAAAGTAAAATAAACTAGAACTTTAAGTATAAAGACACCAGTAAGGAAGCAAAGTAATGCTAAGTATGAGGTTAGGTTGAACCGAAGGTCAAAGGACCCACCATGGATAGAGGAAGCAATTTCGAAAACCCAATGTTGTGAGTCCTTACTGTAACTGATTAAAATTAAACCAGGCATCCCTAGATGAGACCGAGAGCGGTGATTGCCATGGCGAGTTAGCTTTCGATAAGATGTTGGAACCAAAATTAACGGACTTTCGGAAAAGGATTTATGCTAAAGCTTAAGTTAGACAAGACTAATACATAGAACATTAAGGGCAATGTAGCAACGTACATTAATAAATAGCTATGAGAAAATCATATTGTATAATTGGTTAGGTAGTTCGGTTGGTGACTTAAGGCTTGATGTGGCAGTCAAGATGCTAAATGCGAAAGAGTAAGGCCTTAGTGGCATCCCGAAATGAAAGCATAGGTTTGAGGCCTTGGTGGAAACAGAAATTGTGAATATGTTGTATGGCCTAATGTGGTGACCACGATCAAAAGCGTAGGTGTAAGCCCTAAAGGGAAATCGCGGTCGAAAGTGTTAGAGTAAGGCCTATGGTGGTATCTGAAACACAAAAGAAGTTGGTGTGGACCATCCCCCACTTGGAGGCCCGAAACAAACGGTTGCGGATGCTATAGTCATTCATAGTTATTGATCCTCGGTGACCAAATACGATAATGTTAGATATATTGATATAACAGAAACACATGGATGGGAACAATTTTAAAATTAGAAAACAACTTTATCATTCCATTTCAAAGCATTTCAAATTCAACACACAATACCAATACGAGAAGCACATTCAAAGAAAATTTAATTATTACAACATACGCCAACAACGACATTTGAAGATGCCCTCTTGGATGATCAGATTATATAACTAGGCAATTAAAAAACTTTTCCTTTACAACAAAATACAATGGAATCAAAATAGAAAGGACTCTAAATAGCTATCATGCCTCATGCACGTCTCCGGAAGCTTATTCATCTAAAGTGGTACCTAAAAACATCAACTCTCAAAGTACTCAAAGTTAATTGAGTATTCGAGAGTTTAAGGGGAAAATATAAAATTCGAATCATACATAAATCCTGGTATGAATAATAATCTATCATCTCAAACCATTTAGATATCTAGTGAGACCACGCCGCTTAGCGGAACGAGTTTTCCTTTCACTAGTATCTTGTCCAAAACTTTACAAAAACCATATACCATGCTTCTACCTCCATAATGGTTAAAACATAGCAGTTCAAAATATTATAATGATATGCAAACAAGTAAATCAATTCTGGATTACCCATCCTCGCTCATTTTTGACTATCAGTTAGGGTTATTATTAACCTAAAAGTTTTCATAAGCTGACTAATAACCTGTTTAATACTTATGGACTCTCTGTCTAGTTTCATAGTTTTCATGGGATGACTAATAACATATTGACTTCTGCCAATAACTTCATCATTCATGGGTCCTCCTCGAACTTATTGGTATCTTTAATAACTTCCTTATTATCCTAGTTTTCGTGGGTTGATTAAGAACCCATTGACATCCTTCAATAACTTAATCTACATATAGTTTTTATAGGTTCACTACTAACCTATTGGCATCTGCCAATAAATTTTCCTAAACATAGTTTTCATGAGTTTACTATGAACTTGTCTATTTGACAACTTCACTATTTAGGCATCCTACATTCTAGTCTATCTAACCTCTTAGATGCAATTCTATTCATTTAGGAGTTAGTTCAATTTATATTCACTACTGGTTTAACCTAGCTGGTTATTCTGCCCTTTCTCTTTAAAATCCAGTTATAGGTCCATAATAATGTGAAAATGTGTGTGTGTGTGTGTATTAAAAGAAGCAAACATATTAACATAATAATACCAACCCATATGGTTTAATACCCTTGAAATTAGTTTCATATACATGGTTAGTCCCTTAAACCTATTATTTTATTAAGGAAAGCTTCTTCAAAAAATCCAATTTAAAAGCATTTAAAAGCACTTTTATAACGCTCTGGGTTTTGCCTTTAAAAACTTGAGAATGGGTTCTTTATTTCGAATACCAAGGCTTTCGAAACCTTTAATCTTTACTTTCGAAACCATTGAAAAACTTCCTTTCAAAAGAATTCAAATCTTCTTTTCAAAACACTAGGAACCTGCTTTTCGAAACACTTTAAATAATTTCTTTCGAAACTTTTCGTATGTATTAAAGTATTGTCATTCTATTATAAAAGCACAGCCTCAAAACCATTTGAAAGTACCCCCTTCGAAACCATTGGTTTAGTATAAAACATACCATATTGGGTCTAAGTGAATACAAGTGAAAGAACCCTTTTCAAAATCATTAAAAGAGTTTGGGAAAAAATAGATGGCTTTGGCACCGTCCTTTTGAAAGTTCAAACCATTTAAGTAAAACATTTGAATGGTAGCTTCAAAACCCCTTTCGAATCCATTGCCATTAAAACCCTTGAATCCTTTCAAAAGCTTTTAGGAAGTGACATAATACAAATATAAGACCAAGTTTTCTTTCGAAAGCATTTATGACTTCAATCCACACGAAATGAATACGAACGGCAAAAGGGTTTTAACTTGGTCGAACCCACCTTTTTGAAAGCATTGGTTTCAAAACTAAGTAACTCCTTCAAAAGTTTCAATTTGAACAAGAGGTGGAAACCCCATTCGAAAGCAATTTAGAAAGACCCTTTCAAAAGCATCTGTTTGGACTCCTTTGAAAGCATTTAGTAAAACAGGCAAGCACATTTCTTTTCAAAATTAAAACAAAGGTTTCAATCCAATCGAAAGATATGTTTCGACACCATGCATTCTGCCTTTCTTAAATCCACTACGTACCATCATTGTGATACCTTGTGTATTGGTTTCTATTTAGTTGGTTTCGACCCGATAGGCTTCGACTTGAATGAAGGCAGAAGCAGAGGATCGAAAGGTGGCTTCTAAAAGAGGCAGAACTCATTGTCCTGGGTAAAGGATGATTTACTGTCATTTAAAGTAATTACTTCATAACTAACATACCTACTTGTAAACATTTAACTAGTTGCCATAAACTTTTCAAATCCTTTACCAAAATAACTACCGCATAATTTCAGATCTAAACAAAGATTAATTTTTAGAATTAAGCCCTTCCATTATGCAAAAGAATTAAAATAATTAAATCATTCTTCTGCATAATAACTCACTTAGGAAAAATCCGCAAAATTTACAGAAATTCACTTTTAATATGTTATCTAACATATAAATATTTCAAACCCGAACTCTTTATAAAATAATCGAAATTAATTTTTAAACCCAATTATGCATATTTTCCTTTGAAAATTCATAATAAAATTTTCATATCTTGGAAATTTATAAAAATTAAAACTCATCTCCAAAATCATGTTTTACATAATATATAATTTCCTCATGGAATTCCAAATTCATTATAATCGTTTTTGCACTTAAAACCATATAAAACTATTTTTAAACAATCTTTTTTAAATCAAACATGTTATAAAACCCTAACATATCTTCATTAAAATACCAATATAATGGATTTAATCTTAAATCGAAAATCAAATGATTATAAAAACAAAATAGAGATGGTTTAGATTATTATTCACCTTGATTAGGATAAGGACTTTGAGATTTGATTGAGATTACTTTCCTTTAGCTTGAACCCTTGGCTTTAGATTGATTTTCTCTTCTCTTCTCCTAAGTAATGGCTAGCTCCTCTTGCTTACGTTTGTTTGTGCGTTTTGTAAAATGAACGTGAATGAGAATGAAACGAGAATTTAAATGTAATGGAAATGTAGTGCAGCAATTACCCTAATACCAATGCGTTAATTAGTTAACCTTTTATAAGACCGTTTATTTATTTGAGAACGGCCTATAATTTATTTTCAAATCTCAATCTCCTTATCAATCTAATATTTACATTATTCTATTTAATTTATCTAATTAATTCTTCTGAATAATATTATTAAAAATTAGGGGTGTTACTGGCTTCCCTCCTTAAAGAATTTCGTCCTCGAAATCTAATAAGGACTAAATACAAAACGTAGCAATCATCTGTAATAGCTCCTAACTGCCATACTAGCTTATCTGACTAGCAACTATCTAAATAAAGCTAATATAGACATACCCTCAAAGCAGATCAAGATATGTATTTCTAATCATATCTTCTATCTCCCAAGTATAGTCCTTCTCATTGTCGCTCCACTAAACTTTCACCAATCCGATTTTCTTGCTCCTCAATCTTTTCTCATCTCTCGCTACAAACCGAGCTGGTTGTCTAACAAAAGTCAAATTAGGCTCTACCATAAAATCTGCCAACCCATTCAGAGGGATAGTACTCTCTGGATTACATACATACTGGAGAAGATGAAGACACATGAAACACATTATGGACACCTGCCATACTGCTCAGCAACTCTACTCTGTATGTAAACTTTCCTACCCTCTCAATAATCTGGAACGGACCACCATATCTCGGGGCCAGTTTCCCGGATTTCCCGAATCATACCATACCCTTCATTGGTGATACCTTAATGAAAACCTTATCTCCAACTTAGAATTCTAGGTCTTTACGCCTCTTATCTACGTAACTCTTTTGTCTGGACTGAGCTTCCTTCATCCTTTCTCGGATCAACTCAATCCTTTCAGTTGCCACTCTAACCAGATCTGGACCTAATACTAATCTGTCTCATGTTTCTAACCAACATGCTGATAATTTGCATGGCCTTCCATACAAAAATTCAAAAGGGCCACCCTATACTTCTTTGATAACTATTATTATAGGATAACTCCATCAAGTGTAGGTGATCTTCTCAACATCCATCGAAGTCCAATACACAAGCTCTTAACAAATCCTCGAGTACCTTATTGACTCTCTTTGTCTGCCCATCCATCTTAGGGTTATATGTAGTACTCATCTTAAGTTTGGTATCTAATACATCATGTAGACTCTTGCAGAAATCTCAAGTAAACAAAGCATCTCTATCACTGACTATACTAATAGGAATCCCATGTAGTCTAACTATGTTCTTCATGAATAATTTATCTAAAACAGGCGCCACCCTAGTTGACATAACTGGATTGAAATGGGCACTCTTGGTCAACCTGTCCGCTATAACCCATATACTTCCATTTCTTCTATTTGACCTTGGCATCCCGTTTGTAAAATTCATGGATACCGAATACCATTCCCAAACTGGAATCTCCAAAGGTTGAAGCAACCCACTCGGCTTCTGATATTTGACTTTCACTTGTTGACAGTTTGCACACAGCCTAACTCACAAGACAACATCCCTCTTCATACCTTCCCAATAGAAGCTCCTTTTCATATCTTGATACATCTTGGTCCCTCTAAGATAAATCGTAAACTTGGATCGAAGACATTCTCTAAATACTTCTTTCCTTAAGTTTGCAACATTCGGAACACACAATCATCATCCCTATTTTCTCAACCATCCTCTCCGGTCAAGATTAAATTCCTTAGATCATCGATCTCAGTTCGAACCTCAAGGCTTCTAATCCTTTCAGCTAATACTGGATCCTCTTTCTTTTTAAAAGTAATCCTTTCTATCAACATTGGTCGAACTTCCAAACATGACAACATGGCGGTACTATGACAAGAAATAGCAGTCGATTTTGACTGCACACTACAAGCGGTTAAAACTTATAAATCCTTACATTCTAATAACATAGCTAACACCACATTCTGATGTCTTTTGCTAAGAGCACCCGCTACTTTATTTTCTTTCCTAGGAGCATAGCAGCTAAAAACTCTAGCCACCTCTACTATCTCATATTCGGCACCTTCTAAGAGAATAAATACCTTAATTACTTATGATCTTTGTAAAGCTTAAACCTCTCCCCCAAGAGATAATATCTCCAAATCATCAATGTGAAGATCACCGCAGCCAACTCTAAATCATGAGTATGATATCTCACTTCATGTGGTCAAAGCTATCATGAAGCATAGGCAATCACTTTACCTTTCTGCATCAACATAGCTCCTAATCCAGTTCTGCATGCATCGATATATACCACCAACCCTTGGTTTTCGTCTGGAACTACAAACACATGTGTGTTATTCAACAAATGCTTTAACTTAAGGAATGGTTCCTCACATTTGTCAGACCAGACAAACTTCACATCCTATGAGTCAAAGATGCTGCTATCCACGAGAAATCCAGAACGAACCTCTGATAAAGCCAACCAGTCTAAGAAACTTTTAATCTTAGTCACCATCTCTGGCCTCTTTTAATTATTAACAGCTTCAATCTTTTCTGCATCGACTAACATGCCCTTCTCTGAAACCACATAACCAAGAAACTTATCCTCTTTCTTCCAAAAATAACATTTGGAAAACTTTGCCTTCAGCTGATGCTGCCTCAGTGTCTCAAGCACAACTTTAAGATGATCTTCATGCTCCCTTTCATCCTAAAGCATACTAAAATGTCATTTATAAACACCAACATGGACCTATCCAAATACTCTTGGAAAACTTGGTTCATCAAATCCACGAAGAAAGCAGGTGCATTTTCTAATCCGAATGGCATTACTAACCACTCGTACGAACCATACCTAGTATGAAATATTATCAAAAGAAGATTGTCCTCTGCTGTGTAGTTAATGCCCCGCTATTACCACGCTATAACCCCGCTATATCTCATAGCGGATTTCTACCGCTATGATTTTTCCATATAGCCCCAAAATATAGCCTTTCCGCTTTAATCTCCGCTATTTCCGCTATATCCCGTTATTCCCGCTATATTTTGCTATTTTAAAAAATTGCATTTATACATTATAAAAATTATGAAACTAATTTATTTGATTTAATTTTTAATATATTATCAGAAATGAAAATACTCCAATATTCTACTAAATTCAATTATGTTATATAGCGGTTTTACATTTATTTAAAGTATATTCGCACATGTTTTTTGTTTAAAATTATTTATGTATTAATCATAATTCAATCGAATGGTAATTTTTTATTTAATTACCATTTATATATTTGTAAAAACATTAAGTACGAGTTTTATATGCTATTTTAGAGCCATTCGCTATATCCCGCTATATCCTCGTTGTATCCCCGCTATGACTTTTTGCACCTCCACCACTTTGAATCTGCCGAGCGCTTTAACTGCACAAGTCCTCTACCACTCTTAACTGATGGAAAACCTGGCGCCAAATCCAACTGGAAAAACACTCTGGCTCCAAGCAATTGATCAAATAGATCATCTATTCTTGGCAAATGATACTTATTCTTAATTGTCCTCTTGTTCAACTTATGATAATCGATACGCATCATCAACGATCCATCTGGTTTCTTCACGAACATCGCGACCACTCCCTAAGGCAAACTGCTTGGTCTAACAAAACTCCTTCCTTCTAGATCCACCATCTACACCTTTAATTCCTACATCTCTATTAGTGTCATTCTGCTAGGTGGTCTACTCACAGGTTCAGCTCCTGGCAAAAGATCTATCCAAAACTCAACAGCTCATTTTGGCGGTAGTCCTGTAAATGGCTCAAAGACATCTACAAACTCTCTTGCTACTTGAACCTGACTTAACTCTTCTCCCACTTTCATAGCACTTAACAAAACATAACTGCTCCAATCAGAATTCTCCACTGCGAATATGATTCGATTATGATTATCAGGGCATCTTAGTGATATCTCCCTATCCAAGCAAAATATCCTAGCCTCATACTTACCCAACCAATCCATATCAAAAATAATTTCAAAATCTACGAAATCAAAAACATACAGACTGCATATGAGCCTATGAGCGTTAGTGAGATATAAAAAAATGATCTAAGAGAGAGGGGAATGCGTGTGTGTATATATATACACACCTATATATCAAATACAAGTATGTTACTATTGCATTAACCCAAACCTCGATCTTATTTTCTAATTCATTGGTTTATATTTGAAAATCTTTTAGGTTTATATTTCTTTTAAGTTTCATAAACCTATGCTCTAATACCAACTTGTAACATCCCCTATTTGGAGGTCCAAAACTAACGGCTACAGATGCTGCAGTCATCCATAATTATTAATCCTCGATGACCAAATATGGTAATGTTAGATGCATTGATAAAACAGAAACACATGTATATGGAAAAAAAATTAAAATCAGCAAACAACTTTCTCGTTCCATTCAAAGCATTTCAAATTCATTACATAATCCCAATACGAGAACCATATTCATGGAAGATATAATTATTACAACATACGCCAAGACCGACATATTAAGATGCCCCCTTGGATGATCAGATTATATAACTAGGCAATTAAACAACTTTTCCTTTACAACTAAACACAGTGGAATCAAAATAGAAAGGAATCTAAATAGCTATCATGCCTCCTACACGTGTCCGAACGCTTATTCATCTAAAGTGGTACCTAAAAACCTCAACTATCAAAGTACTCAAAGTTAATTGAGTACTTGAGAGTTTAAGGGAAAAACATAAACTTCGAGTCAGACATAAACCTTGGATGAATAATAATCTACCATCTCGAACCATTTAGATATCTAGTAAGACCATGCTGCTTAACAAAACGGGTTTTCCTTTTGATAGTATCTTATCCAAAACTTTACAAAAACAATATATTGTGCTCCTGCATCCACCATGGTTAAGACATGGTAGTTCAAATTATTATGATGATATGCAAACAAGTAAATCAATTATGCATTACCCATTCCCATTCATTTTTGACTATCTATTTCAATTGTAGTTTCTAGGGTCACTATTAACCTAATAGTTTTCATGGGCTGACTAATAACTTGTTTAATACTTGTGGATTCCCTGTCCAGTTTCATAGTTTTCATGGAATGACTAATAACCTATTAATTGCTGCAAATAACTTCATCATTCATGGATCCTCCCTGAACCTATTGGTATATCCAATAACTTCCCCCTTATCCTAGTTTTCATGGATTGACTCGAAACATTTTAATATCTGTCAATAACTTAATCTGGATGTAGTTTTCATGGATTCACTACAAACCTATTGGTATCTGCCAATAACTTTTCCTAAAACTAGTTTAATTGGTTTACCATGAACATGTTTATCTGATAACTTCACTATTTAGGCATCCTACATTCTGGTATATCGGATCTCTTGGATGCAATTCTACTTATTCAGGAGTTAATTCAGTTTATATTCACTACTGAGTCAACTTAGTTGGTTATTATGTCATTTCTCTCCAAAGTGCAATTATGGTTCCATTATCATATACATATATATATAGAAGAAGGAAACATATTAATATAATAATACCAACATCTATGGTTTAATATCCTTAAAATCAATTTCATATAAAAAATGGTTAATCTTTTTAACCTGTTATTTTATCAAGGAAAGCTTCTTCAAAACATCAAATTTAGAAACATTTAAAAGCTCTTTTATAATGCCAAGGGTTTTACCTTTAGAAATTTGAGATCGGGTTCTTTGTTTTGAAAACTAAGGCTTTTGAAACCTTTAATCTTTACTTTCGAAACCATTGGAAAACTTCCTTTCGAAAGCCCTCAATATTCTTTTCTAAGCATTAGGCACCTGCTTTTTCAAACACTTTAAAACCTTTCTTTCAAAACCTTTCGAATGTATTAAAGTACTACCATTCTATTATAAAAGCGTAGCTTCGAAAACATTTGAAAGTACTCCTTTCAAAACCATTGGGTTTAATTTAAAACATATCGTATTGGGTCTAAATGAATACAAGCGAAAGAACCTGTAACAACCCTATATTTTTTAATTATTTTATTGTATATTTTAATTATTTTAATGTAAAATTTTGGTTTAAAAACTTATTTTTACTTATTTGAATGATAAAATTTTATTATTTAAATATAAAATCTTGATTTTATATGAGTTATAATTCCAAACTGTGTAAGTTAAATATTTGCTTGAAATGTTGATTCTGGTCAAAACAGTCAAACTGTGACTTTTAACTTAAAATTTTAAAAGTTTGAAATTTATTTTTTTTTCTTTTATTATGAAAGTACATAAAATTCTAAGAACACCACTTTTCGTTTCGTTGAAATTGGATGTAAATTGTGAAAGTTATACCCTTTACAATATTGTGCATATATAGGGTTATTTAACAATGACTATTTTAAATTGAATAAATTACTTCTTCTTTGTTATATTTTATTTTAATATGTAATAATATGTTTTATTATTTATATTTTGACTTTTAAATATTTTTAAATGATAATAGAATTTTTCCAAAATTTACTGTATTTATTTCCTATTTTTAAAGGCTGTTTTTTAATTTTCTGCTATTTTCTTCATATAAATTTTACTTAATTAATTTTTTTTTATTTTGTGAATGCATTTTATTTTATTTTTTATAAATATTTTTACAAGTCCATGAAGATTTTCTAAAGTTCATTTGAAATTACTTCTAATTTTTAAAGCCTAGTCTGCAATTTTAAGCCATTTTCTTAATTTAATTATATATAATTAAAATTTATTGATTTATTTTATACATTCACTTTTATTGCCGTGTTTTACTTTATTTTATTCATTTTACATGTATTTAAATTTAAGAAATTTTTTTCAAAGTGTATTGAAGTTATTTCTAATTCCTAAGTCTAGTTTTCATTTTTCTGTGCCATTTTTCTTATTTTAATCATATCTAATTAATAATTAATTATTAATATTTTGTTTATCTTTTATATTTTCGAATTCTAACTGAAATTTATAAGTGTTTTCAGTTACTTAAGATGTATATGAATATATATAGGAAGTTTAAAAGGTTTGAAAGCAAAGAAACGTAAAACCGTTTTAACGTTTCTTCTTCCGTTTCTTTTCCAATTAATAGATTTAATTTTCTTTGACCGTTCCTTTCTTTATTGTAGTTGTGCATTTCTTACCTTATTTTCACATGAAAACATTCCTCTCCACTTCATTTTTCACGGCTAGAAAGGTTTGGTAATGGCTCCTCTTTTCCTCTTCTTTTTGCTCTTCTTTTTCCATTGTTTTCCTATATTTTGCCTTGTTTTCTCATGTGTATTGCTTGGCCTCTCCTCCATAGCCACGGCCACCACCTCCTACACCTCTTCCCTGCCATCATCACCAGCTACCCCTCTGGTCTTGACCAAGGCCGAGCCCACCATGGTGCCAAAACTCCAAAAAAATGCAACAATGCCCTTGAACAATGCTAGTTTGACCACATTTGCCTCATCTCCTTCAACCACCACCTTAACCACCACCATAGCCACCTCCACCACCTCTGACCTGACCTCTACCGTCTGCCACATCACCCACCACCCTCTGGAAATCAGACCATGATCAAGCCGTGCCCATCCATTGAAGCTAGCACCACAAAACTTCCACAAAACTCCTTAAAACATTGCCTAGACCACACATATCATCACCTACCCTCCATATCTTGCTTTGGCCACCCCTTAGCCACCACCACCAGCCACTCCACCACCTTTGGCCGCTGCTCCAGCTACTGTCCAGACCTGTACAAGCATGGCCAAGCCACCACATGCCCATGGCCGAGCCAAGAATGTCACAAAAACTCAACTTATTTAACCTTGACCCTATATACGCTTCATGTTGCACCACTACACCTTCATCTCCACTTGTTGCCTTGCCTATATGATGTTAAACCTGACCTATATGATGTCATACCTGAGCCAAAGCATCATCATAGCCAAGCATAAGTGTCCCTTAGGCCAAGCATTGAAGTGGTTGAAGCAAGGTCCAATCTATCTTGTTCATTTCGCTTTGTATTTCAAAATTGTTTCAGTGTTATTTTATGTTGAATGTTTATATATTGTCTTGTTTGTTTTGTTTTGGGTTGTTGATACAAAATCATATCTTGGCTATCTTTCAACTCAAATCAAAAGTCGTGCAATTGTTCTTGTCGTGCCTTTGGAGTCGTGCTTGTATGTTGTTTTGGTCTCTAGCTTCGAAAAAGTTGAGTCTTTCTCACTCTGACATTTATACTTATGAAAAGTGAATTGATGACAAGTGTTTAGTAATATAAAATATTTATGCAAGTTAATGATGATCATATGATATGCTATGCCATGTTATTACCATGTTGTTACCATGTTAAAACTGTTAATTTTCACCTGACATCTGATATATGACTGTATATTGTGATATTGACCTTGTTTATATTATTTCTGCATATGATCACACTGCAAGTTCCCAGTTAGAAAAAATGTTATGGGCTGAAATGATAGGCCTGAATGGTTTTAAATTTTTCATTTTGACTTGGGATTACGGGTTTGAAATGATAAAACCCGGATTTTCTTTGTAAATTATGGGTTGAAATGATATATTACCCGTATCACTTTATCTAGCGTAGAAAATTATATACAGGCCCGTAGTTAAAATATGTTTTTCCAAAATTTTTAAATATTTTAGAAATTTAATTATTATAATATTTTGATTTTTAATTTAATAAAAAAAAAGGATTTTTGTAAAATATTATTGATTTTCTGAATAATTGTAAGTGACATGAATTAATGAAAAAGTTAGAAATTTTGAACGTAAGTTATTTTAGAAATTTTGATTTAATTTTAATTGGAAATTTTTAATTGAATATGAAATTATGATAAATTTATGATAATTTGAATTGAAATGAATTTAAAGTGATTTTTATATCATATTAATGATTTTTAATAAAGTTGAAATGTGAAATGAATGCATATCGTAAGTTGAAATTTTGAAATATAACTAAAATTGAAAATTTATGAAATTGACGTAAAAGTGAACTTTTAGTTAAGAAAATAAAAATAAAACTAAGTTATATTTGAGAATTTGAACTTAAGTGTTAAGTTGAAATTTAATGTAATGGATTTTAAAATTGAACATTGCATTTTAATAAGTGGATTATTATTAAATCTTGATTTTTGAATGAAAATTTAACTTTATAAAATCATGAACTTGAGAAAAATTAAATGATGTTTATAAAAAAAATGTATGATTTTGTAAGTTAAAAATGTTTTAAATAAAATATAATTGGTTGAGAAATTTTATTGAATATTTGAAGTTAATTGACTGCATTTTTGAAATCCTTTTAGTTACAATGTAAATGATATTACAGCATTTGTGAATACTGTAGTTGATGATAATGAACTAAAAAGCTATTGAATTAAAAGCTATTATAGCAATTTTTGTGAGTGCTATAATTTTTGAATTTAACTAAGTTTATTTGAAATTTAAGTAAACCCTATTACAACATTTTAAAATGTTGTCTTTTGTTAAATTGAACTGTTTTAAATGTAACTTTCCGTAGAAGTTTTCTAAATGATGCGAAAAGTGAATTTTCACGGTTTTGATAAACTTAAGTGAATAAATAAACTCTGGAAGTTGAAATTTTTGGAAATTTAATAATTTAATTATTAAACATAATAACTTCATTGAAATGATAAAAAAAGAATTTTTGGAATATAAACTGTTTTGAAATGAATGAAGTTTTGAAAAGATACGATATTTTGATATATTAAAATGATTTGAAAGGTAGTGTTGAAGGGTATGAAAATTTAATATATTGGAATGATTAGAAATGACTTGATATTTATTTTAATAAATATTTGAATTGAAAGATATTTTACGATGATATTGAAATGGTTTTGGAAATGATTTAATCTTTATTTTGATAAAGATTTGGATTGAAAAAGATATTTTATTTTGAAGTATAAAATATTGTTTTAAAGTTATAACTACGGGTTATAATAACGATTGGTTGTTAAAGAGACCGGGATCGGATATTGTCTTATAGCCGGCCAATACCGAAAACCACTTTAACAACTATGTACGCGGTGGAGATTCCAGAATGAAGTAGAATGGTGGTGACATTCTCAAGGTATATTACGTGGATCCAACTCCCGTGAGTTGGCATATTTTCATCGAGCATGCTCCATCGGAAACTATTCTATTGCTGTTGTGATTCGATTCGGTGGTGCCACTTTGATTCGGGGGTATTGTTCGAGGTGGGCGGAAGCTGCTGGCTCGCCGTCACCACCGGTCCGGGAGTGCAAACGGTGTATCCACCCTGGCATTGCCTCGCGTGCCGTGTCATATCCTTATATCGATCCCACTACAATTTTGGTTTTAAAGATCCGACCGCATTAAGGTTCACCATCCCCTTAACGCTATTTTCTATATGATTATACTTTACTGATTAGACACTACCGTATATAGCGTATATTACTACATAGTAAATAGTTTAACGGATCCTTAGAGGATGGGCGGTCCCAAGCATCCTTTAAGTTACTAATGAATTTTGTTACTGTTCACTTGAGTTGATTTACAGTTTATAAGTATTTATGTCCTGACTCGAGGGTTTTGTGTTTTGCTTTACGCTCGGGTCAGATTGATTGAGTTAGCATTCAAGATTCACCTTCGGCGTTAGAGCTTTCCTTGAAGATCCAGTCATCTATTTTGTTTCAGTATCCAGTGGTTCAGTGATGTATCTGATTTGTACCTGATGTATCATGTTACTCTTCTGTTGTATCTTATTTAACTCTGATGTATCTCATATTTTATATAGTAGCTTCATGAACTACTATCTCCTCTTTTACTTCCGCTGCATTATCATTACTCTATGTCTGTGATCTGTGATTTTATTTACTGTATATTCTGAGATTTGCCAAATTTTTATTTACAACGCGGTATTTTGAGCAATTCAATTTCGGCATGAGTGTCTACCCATACACTTATAATGGATACGAATGGTTGAAAATACCGAGTCGTTACAGAACCCCTTTCGAAACCATTAAAAAGTGTTTGGGGAAAAATAGATGGCTTCGACGCCATCCTTTCGAAAGCTCAAACCATTTAAGTAAAACATTTGAAGGATAGCTTCAAAACCCTTTTCGAAACCATTGCCTTCGAAACCCTTGAATTCTTTCAAAAACTTTTAGGAAGTGGCTTAATACAAATATAAAACAAAGCTACGCTTTGAAAGCATTGATGACTTCAATCTTTACGAAAGGCATAGGAACGGTGGAAGGGTTTCGATTTGGTCGAACCCACCCTTTTCGAGGGCATTGGCTTTAAAACTAAGTAACTTCTTCGGAAGCTACAATTTAAATAAGAGATAGCAACCCTTTCGAAAGCAACATAGAAAGAACCATTCGAAAGCATCTGTTTCGACTCCTTCGAAAGCAATTAGTAAAATAGGAAAGCACATTTCTTTTTAAAAAATAAAGGTTTCAACCCTATTGAAACTATGTTTTGACACCATGCCTTCTGCCTTTTCTCCAATCCACTACGTACCATTATTGTGATACCCTGTGTATTGGTTTAAGTTTAGTTAGTTTTGACCTGATAGTTTTTGACTTAATTGAAGGTGGAAGCATAGGGTCGAAAAGTGACTTGTAAAAGAAACAGAACTCACTTTTATAGGTAAAGGCAAATGTAATGTCATTTAAAGTAACTACTTTGTAACTAGCCTACCTATATGTAAACATTTAATTGGTTGTCATAAACTTTTCAAATCCTTTACTAAAATAACTATCGCATAATTTTAGATCTAAACAAAGGTTAATTTTACGATTAAACCCTTCCATTAAGCAAAACCATTAAAACGATTAAATCCTTCTTCTAAAATAATTTAATTTCCATAGTAAATCACTTGGGAAAAACCCTAAAAATTAAAGAAATTTATTTTCAATATGTTATCTAACATATAAAAATTTCACATCTAAATTCTTCATAAAATAATAGAAATTAATTTCTAAACCCAATTATTCATATTTTCCTTTGAAAATTCATAAAAAATTCCATAACTTGGAAACTTGTAAAAATTATAACCTATCTCATGTTTCACATAACATATAATTTCCTCATGGCATTCCAATTCATTGTATCGATTTCACCCTTAAAAACTATAGTTAACCATCCTGTTTAAATTAAACATGTTATACAAGTCAAGCATATCATCATCAAAATCATCATTATAATGGATTTAATCTTAAACCTGAAAATCAAATGATTAAAAAAACAAAAAAGAGATGGTTTATATTATTATTCACCTTGATTGGGATAAGGACATTGAGATTTAATTGAGATGGATTTCCTCTAACTTGAACCCTTAGCTTATGTTGATTTTTCTCTTCTTTTCTCCTAAGTAACGGCCAGCTCCTTTTGCTTACATTTGTTTGTGTGTTTTTGTTAAATGAACATGAATGGGAATAAAATGTGAATATAAAGGTAATGGAAATGTTGTGCGGCAATTACCATAATACCCATGCATTAATTAGTTAATCTTTTTTAAGCCCATTATTTATTTGAGCATGGCTTTAATTTATTTTCAATTTCAATCCCCTTATCATTCTGATATTTACATTATTTTATTTAATTTATCTAATCAAATCTTTTGAATAATGTTATTAAAAATTAGGTGTGTTACATGGTGTAAGGCCTATTATGATAACTAAAGATTTGGTGGAAGAAGTAGGCATGTTGTGGTAGCTATGTATCAGAAGTAGATTAGGTGTAAGGCCTTAGTGGCAATCGAAATATGAAAGCATAGGGGTAAGCCTTAACCAAAAATGAAAGCAACGTAGATGTAAAGCTAGCCATGGCAGCTTAAAGGCGAAAGCGAAGTTGTAAGTCTTAGTTGGCATCTGAAACTAATAATAAGTTTAATGGAATCAAGGAAGCAGTGAAGGCGTAAGGCCTTAGTAGTAGCTAAATCCTTATAGTAAATCTTTCATCTCTTTTAGAAGACATAAGGCCTCAGTGGCAGCCTAGGATAGAGTGTTTCAAATTTTGATTAGAAAAGATACTAATTACCGAATGACATGCTAAGAGAAATGGTTATTGATCTTGTTTATGGAAAATTTGTAGGAATAAGACCCATAAGAAAGAATTATTGACTTATGCCTGGTTTTAAAGTTGTTAGAATGAATATTATGTTATACTAAAGGGAAATCACGTTTTATGCCTTAGCGACGTGGTCTCACTATGTCTTATGTTCAAGGTAATATACTGGTTATACAAGACTTTATGTATGACTATGATTTTACATTGTTTTCCCTATAATATCATAGGTCGTTCGAGCTGGTAGAGTTTATGTAACAACCTACATTTTCGAACCTAGAAAGTCGACAATTAATACATCCAATGTATTCAAGTGCTGAGCATCCAAGTGCCAGAAAGGCAGATTGTTAGGGTAAATAAAAAGAAATGAATAAGGGAAATAAAATCTCATAGTGGAACAATAACATATAATATAAAAAAGATAGTAAAAGCTATCACTCTACAATATAAGGTATATTAGAGTTAAAAACAAACCTCGTAAGCTTTGATAGTTATAACTTCTTGACGTTACAATTATTGAAGGGTATTAATAAATAATAAAGAGAAAAATAAAAATACTACGTTGGGTGAACATCCATCTTTTCTCCATGAGCTCCATGTTCCCTAAATGACAACTAAAAAAACACTCGGTTTGAGCTGAGCATTATGATAAAGTAACATCGAGATTAGTCTGGAAACCAACGTGAGAAAAATCAAGAAATATGGTGAACATATAATAATCCTGTGAGACCACCTTACTAAACATGGAATGGATTTTACCTCACAAGAACAACATCTATAGATGAAAGAATGGAAAGAAGTCGGAATAAAATCAGACTTGAAAGAATGGAAACAAATAATTAAACATCGTGAAGAGCTCTAGGCACCTTTTAGTGCAATTAGGAAAACGATTCAAAGACTGGAATCAAAAGGAAAGGGAATTTTTCCAACAATGACTAGGAGGGTGCACCCCTTATTGAAAATATAATTGTAGATAATATACTTGAGATGGTCATTTACTCCGTAACTCTCTCAGAAATGTACAAGCCAGACCCCACCAACCTTATCGAGTATCTGAGTATTTCACATCTCCTCATGCATACCACCGAATCCAATTTAGAGTAGATTTGAAAATACCCTAATGGAAGCAACCCCACATATCTTGATGTCCACTTGGGTTTTGGTTTTAATAATTTTCGGAAAAGGATATCAATGCTCAAATGAGCAATAAATCGTCTTAAGTTGTCGAAACTCAAAGAAGACAACAGAATTGACAGTCAACAAATCAATTATCGGGAATAACAAAATAGTCATATACAAAAACTAAATCTCTTAATACATTTAACTCACACTTGTGCTTGTTTTTTACATCATAAATATTCTAAACATTGTAAGAACACTCTTTAAAAATATTCTTTTTAAAGATCAAATTTATATTTCTACGTGTATTAAAAAGAAGGGTCAAAAATAGATGTCATTAAAACATCATTTGCTATAAACCCAAAACAATTTACATTTATCTTTATTTTAAACATTCCCTTTTCAAATATTTTCTTATCTATAAACTATCATTTATAACTTTTAAAACAACATTCATTGTCCCAGAAGATAATAAATCAATTTAAAATATCTTTATAAATTTAAAATAATGTTATTCATCCTGAAAGATAATTGTTATTACTCATTTAATAAATTTAACCACATTAATTATCCCGAAAGAAAATTATCCAATTTATAATCAGTTTACAATTTAAAACAACATTAATTATCCTGACAGATAATTAATCAAATTTATAATCTTTTTATAAAATTTAAAACAACATTGATTATCTCGAAAGAAATTTATTCCAATTTGTAATCTTTTTATAAATTTAAAACAACTTTAATTATCCTAAAGAAAATTAATCCAATTTATAATATTTTTATAAATGTAAAACAACATTAATTATCCTGATAAATAATTAATCAAATTTATAATCTTTTATAAAAATTAAAACAACATTAATTATACTGGAGGAAAATAAATCAAATTTATAACCTTTTTATAAATTTTAAACAACGTTAGTTATCCCGAAAGATAATTATCAAACTTATAACTCCTTTTATAAATTTAAAATAAAACTTATCTTTTATTTCAAAATCCACAAAGTACTTGAAAATATGGTTAAACAACTTTCAAAGTGAAAAAATGCGACCAAACATTTATTTTATAAAAATATAAGCACAAGTTCAACATACAAAGGTTTAAAGGGATGATATTTCATATAATATGTCATAATTATTTCAACCAAACATCACTATAAGCAACATAAGAATATAAGTAAGATGCATATCATAGTAAATTAATAATGGCAAGAAACCCTTAGGGTATCTCCATAAAAGTTCCCTATAAAACAATGGTTATTTATGCAATTTTCTTTTCACACAGGAATTCAAATCCATACAAACAATCAAACGATAACAATAAACGTATTATTATCCACAACTAGCAATCAATAGCTAATGTTTCATTTATTAATCAATCCACATATTAATTTACTTCACAAAAAATCTTTTTATATTGCAAGTACAGATTATGATTTATTTTGTTCGATGGAGGTTCAAAATAATCTATTCAATTTAATTATAGCATAAAGGTGTTTTATTCTACTAAATAGACATCACAAATGAAGTATAATTAATTTAAGTACGTTAAATGTAATTAAATTAAATCACTATAATTTTATCATTAATTTATACTTTATTGAAAAAGCTAACTATCATCCAAGCATTCAATAATAATCTAAAGCAACACAAATATAATGCGGTTTATTTAAAGATGAGTAAACTCACCAAAATTCTAGTTGATGCTTTTGCGTTCCGGTTTAATCTAAAATTAAATGACGATCGATTTTAGATTAAAATTCTACTAGCTCTAAATTCAACGAATCCTACTCCAATGCATAGATAACATCGATATAAGTCTAATGCAAAGGGCCGCATCTAAATCCGACCTAGTATGGAAAAGTTATTCAATTTATAAGATTTTAAATAAATTAAAGCAATTAATTCCGTAATTTGTTTTAATCATCAAATAAACATCCTTCTCCCTCAAAATAACAAACGTACACATGTACATGCCTATACACTAAACCCATATGCATGCAACCTTCCTTCTCCCACAACTCGAGCAATACTCCACAAAATCGACAATGGACTTCGTCATCAAAAATTATGAAAAAAAATCCTATAAATTCATTTAAGAACACGTCGTCAAAAATACATGTCATCTTATTAACAATTGATTTCCTTGTTATTTATTCGAACTATTAATTATTGTAAATAAATTTACGAATGAGTTCATTATTGTTATTTATTAATTTAAAGGAGTTGAATAAGGCTAATAAATCTATTTAATTATTATTTAGTTCACAATCCAAGTATCTAAATAATCATTATATTTATATATATATAAGTTACTAAACTTTATAAACCTATTACTTAAATATTTAAAATTAATTACATGTTAAAAATCATGATGATAAGTTTTCAAGATGTTACAGTTTACATGTTTAGACAGGATCTTTTGGGTGGTTGAATAAAGAAGCCGAGACGAAGTGGGAGGCTTAGGAGTATTATTTGTTATTTTGATTATGTTGTACCAAGTGTTTATGTTGACACCTTTATATGTTGGGCATAACACTGTTATCTATGTTTATTATATTTTCGACCCCTACATGGACACTGATTTGTACAAAATAGTTAAGCTTGAATTGTAATGATGTGTTTCTTAAGTTTAGTTAATATCTTGATTTGTTCACCTAAGACAATTTAAAATAACTGATCTCCTATCATTCTTGAAAGATAATTTCAAGATGACGGTAGTACATTGGAGTTTTATGTTTATGTTTTAGAATAAGGGGACATTACAGAGGTCATCACACCTTTATTTGGTGCTAAAAAGAAATCATCGAATTCCTTCAATTTTCAAGGTATTCCCTGGGTTTGTTTTATGTTGGAGTAAGTAGATGGAGAAGCTATTTGATCAATGCATGAAGTTGAAATTATTAGGTATATTTAAAATGGTGCCTCTACCTTGGTTTAGATAAGGGGAAAAATATATTATGTTTGAGGCATTGTAGAAATGCAAATTTAATATATACACCATATCATGCTGTTGGAATTTGTAAAGGGAAAATGCTACTAAAAATATTTTCGACGTAACTTTAAGTTTGACCAATGTAATAATTTAGAGTCTCTTTAGTTTGATCTTTGAATTTTGTATTTTAAGTTTTTAATATTTATTTATGGAGTGTGAGAGAGCAAGTGTAACATCCCCCATGCTGAAACCAAAAGATGGAACCAATGTGCTGTAGTCACCTTGAAATTATCTTCCACCAAAAAGTGAGATCGGTATTTTTTTTTTCTTATAGCATTAAGTAAGCAAGAAACTAAATACATTTCATTTTACATAGTTGTCATAATAATCTTTACATAATTGTCTTTACATTTTCATTAACTCATAATGTGCCCATGTAGAGGTCAAATGTAAATTGAACTAATTTCATTTGCAACCAAGCTTCCTGCTTTATCTTCGGCATTCTTTATTCTCTTTTTAAAGTAACTTTCCTACTCCTATAAGTTCAGCCTACTCGAACTGAGATCCATTAGTTTATGGGAAAATAATAATAAAAATGTAGGTCATATATAATGTCTAGTATATGAGTAATACTTACCCTAAACAAAATGTATGGTGAAACAACGCAGCTAAAGCATGGAATGAGTTTTCCCCTTACCATTCAACAATGTCAATTCATCAACATGAATCATAAATATAAGTCATTCAATCACACCACAATCTTCTCTGAACTCACTATCATGATTAGGCTTTATAGCCATAATCTTTTGCATGCTTCTAAAGCTTTATTCTTTTTTACTTCAAAATATAAAATTGTTTCACTTTCAGCTACCACTATGGCCTTATGCCTTCTCTTTCGCATATACAATAAAATACTTCTAAATTATCTTTACCCTATTGTCTTCATTTAATGTCATGAAAAGGCTTTCGAATGCCACATATGGACCTACACTAAAATTCTTATTCAAGATCGTTAATAAGCTTTCTATAACATCCTGCCATTTTGGACAATTCAAATCGACAATAAAACCACACATGTTAGACTTGAATAATTCAAAACAATAGATTTTTAATAAAATTTGGGGCAAATAAAATCAATCACAGAAACAGAATATCAAAATAAATCGCAGCAGAATAAATAAACATAGGAGTTCATGAAGCTCCTAGATACATAGTCTCAAACTAATACATAATGCCCAAGTCTGAAACAAATACAATGGAAAGTTAGATACATAACTTCTCTACTATAAAAGCAAAACTAAGTGGAAATAACTTGAATGGAAATGTCAAATCGACAGTTAAATCTTCGACAGATCTCTAGCTCCAAAAGGATGAAACCAAAGCTGTGAAACTATGCTGACCCAAGCGCAAAGAAAAACACAAAAAACTCGAGTCAGGACATACATACTTATAAATTGTAAATCAACTCAAGTGAACTGCAAAGAAAATGCATCAGTAACTTAAAGGATGCTTGGGATCACCCACCCTCTAAGGATCCGTTAAACTATCTACTATGTAGCAATATATGTTATCTTAATAATGTCTAAAGTAAAGTAAACTATAAAAATAGCATTAAGGTGTTACATTTTCCCCCTTAACGCATTTTATATATTCTCATAATCTATACAGTACCGTAATCCCGCCCCTACTGGACGTCGTCAGAGGGCACTCCATAGGTATGGTACAAAACAAACTCGTAGAAGGAGCGCTAGGGTAGGTGACACAACACAACTAGGCAATGCCAGGGTAGATATACCAATTACACTTTCGGATTGTTGGTAACGCATAGCCTCAACTACCTCCTAACACGATCCACACTCCCAAATCAAAGGTGCGCACCAAACCAATCACAATGTAATAGAATGGCTAACGATGAAGTGTGCCCGATCGGAGGAGCTACCTCACTTGGCCCATTGATTGCTCCTGTCTTAGCCACCTTATGCTAACTCACGGGAGTTAGGTCCACGTAAATATACCTTTAGGATCATCGCCACCATCCTGCTTCATTCTAGAATCTCCATCGCGTATACAGTTGTTAAAGTGGTTTTCGGTATTGACAGAGAGTATGCCCACATCCAATCTCAATCTCTTTAACAACCAATCGTTATTATAACCCGTGGTTATATAAATTTCAAATTGTTTATATCGCATATCAAACATTTTCCTTTCAAACCGTATAAATTCCATAACATTATTCTTTTTAAATTAATATTTATTTTTCCAAAGTCGTAACACTTCCAAATTCATTTAATTATAACCCCTTGGGACATAAAATTTTAAAGATCATAGAACTTTAAAAATGTAACCTCTAGAACCATAACATTTTGAGCTACAACCTTTTAGAAAATTTTGTAGCATTCTAGAAATGTCGCTTTTAAGAAAACGCAGCAGTACAGAAGTGCTACTGTAAGAATTCGCAGCAATGTGAAACTGTTACTGTAAGAATTCACAACGGTGCAGAACTGTTACTGTAAGAATTCACAACGGTGTAGAACTGTTACTGTAAGAATTCGCAACGGTGCAGAATTGTTACTGTAAGAATCTGCAGCAGTGCAGAATTGTTACAGTAAGAAATCACAGTGTTTTGAATTGTTACCGTAAGAATTCACAGCAGTTTCGAATTGTTACTGTAATACTTCCTACTACAATAGTTTATATAATCAAATAGTACATATATTTGCAGTTTTTATCATAGTCATTATATCATTCCTATTATATTACTCTAATTTTAGCTATTTGGTCATTAAAGAAACCACACTTTTGGTTAAATAGCTTTGTTACTATAATGTCAAATTTTAAAGTTAAATCCTTACGTTAAGTTAAAATACTTTATTAACTTACACTTTATTTTCTTTTCAGTAAATAACATTTATCATTTTTATTATCCAAATTATACCATTTACATTAGTTAAAACTCACATTTTTTCCCACAAAAAACCATTTATCATCTTAATCACTATTACATGAATTAAAACTTACAATTTATAGATTAGAATAAAATACCTTACTAAGTCAAGTCAGATTATTAAATTTTAATTAACCTTCATATTGTAAATTAGATTCCAAAATTTACATTTCCAACTATTATTTCTTATAAAAAAATGAACACCTATAAACCAATTTACAGAAATCATTACATTAAATTTTAGTTGAGATTCATATAAAAATCCAAAAAAAATTAATAGTTTAAAAAAATTATTTTAAATCAACCATGAAGTGTGTTTAAAATTCTCTACCCTAGGGACAACTAAATAGGGACATATATCACTTCAATCCGTAATTTATTAATTTTTCGGGTTTTATATCATTTCAAACCCGCAATCCCAAGTCAAATAAAATTGTTCAGGCCTATCATTTTAGCTTATAACAATTTTCCTTAATCTAAAGATCATTTAGGTATGTATCATTTCAACCCATAGTGAAGGAACTTGTAGTGTGAGAACAGAATATTAAATAAACATAACAATATTCAACATATCATGGCATATAATCATAACAGGTTTAATATCATATGAAATAACGTAATAAAATCATATGAAATAACATGATAAAATCATTCGAGATAACATAATTTAAACATAGGTGGAATTTCAAACTTGCATATACATATCCATTCAATTCCATTGTCATCAATTATCCAAAATGTAAGTATGTTGTCAAGAGTAATTACCCACCTTTATGTGGTTAGAGAAGTGATTTAAAACGCAACATATGGACTATGACAAGCACAAAAAATTACGGACAAGCTTGAGTGAGAGGAGAATCCGAATCCGACGCTTTGAAAAATAAAATAAATTCCATACGTAAACAAATAATTCACATAGAAATAAAAGTAGAAAAATATATTTGTAAACATATGAAAGGGCTTGTCAAAGGGACAAATAGGCTCGGTCTAGGGTTATTTGGGTTTGGCTATAAGCTAGGGTTAGGGTTTGGACTATGCTATGCTCGGCCATGGCTAGGTTTTTGGGTTAGGTGGGTTCGGCCATAGAGGTTTTGACTAGGTTAGGCTAGGGTTTGGGTGGAGAAGGCTTGGCCTAGGGTTAGGGTTTTGATAGTGGAGGCTAGGCCTACGGTTTTGGTGGTGGAGGAGATGGTCACGGCTAAGGCAAAGCAATGGGAAGGGGTGAGATGGTTCGGCCATAGGTTTTGATTGGAGGAAGAGAAGGTGGAGGCCGAAATTTATAAAGAGTAAAAGGGGAAAAGGAAGGAGGAGAAGTGGTTTTTGGCTATGGTTTATGGTTGAAGGAAGAGAAGATAGGTATGGCCGAAAATTTTGAGGGGAGGAGGAGGAAAATTGTAGAGGAAAAGAGGAAGAAAGTCTAAGGTTTTGAGGAGGAAGATGAAGAAGAAAAGTTACATTGATTTCTTTTTGTGGAGGCATAATGACAATGAGGAGTCTAACCAAAACCCTAGGATATTATATAGGTTACTCAATCAAGTGGCTTCTCATCCACTAAAGGAATTCCTAGCCCATTAGTACAAGCCCAAAGTCATAATATAAATAAGATGAATGTTAAGGGAAAATAACTGCGTGTAATACGTCAAAATTTGTAAATTTTAAGAAGTAGGAATCAAAATTTAACAAAATGAAAAACAAAGAAAATGTTAGAATTAAATCCTTCTTCATAAAAAAAGTAAAAGTTAAAAATTCAAAATTTAAAATTTTCACAAAAATTCAAACTTTGACCAAAGTTGACTAAAAATTTGAAATTTAAGAAAAATCTTTATTTTACTAAATTCGGAAGAACATTTCACATCAAAACTCAAAATTATACATTAAAATTTTCAAATTTATCAATTTTAAAATAATTATATTTAGCATTTCAATGAATTTTTCATTTAAAACACTTCGGAAATTTTGCGGGTTATTACACTTTCAGTTACCACCCATGACCCAAACTAAGGCTTATGTCGAATTCCCTAAATTGACTTTCAGATGCCACTTATGACCTTATGCGGAAGCTATCACTATTGTTTTAAACAGGCTTTCAGGTGCCACTTATGGCATGACACTCAATCGTTCATTTATTTTCAGGAATAGGCTTTCGATGCCACTTATGGTCTCACACGGAAACCTTGATTTGTTGTCGTGAATAAGCTTTCAAATGCCACTTATGGTCTTACGCCGAAACCTTCGTTTATTGTTATGAATAGGCTTTCAGATCACAATTATTACCTCATAATGAAACGTACGTTTATTGCTATGAATAGGCTTTCAAATGCCACTTACGGTCTCGCAATGAAACCATTGTTTTCCAAAGTACGCTTCTTGGCCATCTTGAGCCTTGATATTGACTTCCCTCCCGAAGTCATATTATATTGGTCTAACTCTATACTGAAGTTAACACTACCCTCGGTATAATCTAGGAAGCTGGTGTATTACAATGCCCTATATTTAACCATATTACACTCATTTCGTCCTTTGACAGCTATGGTCTTCGTAGGTCGCTTATGCATTAGCCTTTGGGTACTACCTCCTCCATCAGCAATCATCTTCCACTTTCTCCTTTATATTTCCTACTTTAGTATTCATGGACTTTATTTAGTCTTTACTAATTCATTTTAGCCTTTGATTCTAGCCTCGTCCTTTAGCAAATACTCTAATTTTCTACTTCATTTACGCAAAGGCGGTAAAGGCTAACATCTTTTCGGACCTGGCACTTCCTTTTTTTACGCATGTCGCCACAAGATTCGTTCCATCTCCTATTGTAGTTAGTGGTGGTACCCTTTATATTATTTGTATAGCACCTTTGTAAAATATTTCCTCTCATCACTTAACATAAATGTTTACATGCACAATTTAGTCTCGTGTCTCTTATTTTGAGATCTCCGCTCATGCATTTACTTAAGTCATATTTCTATCCTGGAAATATGTGTTTTTAATTAAGAAAGTTCTTATAAAAATCTTATAAAAATATATAGATATGTTCCAAGTGTATTTTTTATCAAATCTCTATACTTAAGTCATTTTCTCTTATTTGCTTAATATAAAAATCCTTTACAAATTCATAACTAATTAATTTGACATGAAAAACTTCTCAAAATTAAAACCCATCTCTAAAGATATTTTTAGTACATCATATTAAATTTTCACATCGCTAAACATCCTCTAGTAAAAATTCCCTAAAATAGCCATTAAAAAACTTGCTATTTTTATAAATATGAAATATACATGAACTCCACCATATTTAATCACAACCATGATCATTCATGTTGAATATGCGCTTATATGATTTTTGTTTGATGATAACAAACATATATACATTCATTTAAATGTATTTGTTAATGTACTATTTTACTTTTCATAGGTTAAATAAATATTTGCTGAATAAAATTAAATAACACGGAATTTGAATTCAAACAGAAATTTTATTCAAACAAATATTTATTACAATTTTGAATAGTACAAATTCAAGCTCTCGCTATTCACTATACAACTTTGATACAAATTCAATTACATCACTATTTTACATTTACAGTTGACCTCACTACATATCACTCACACTCGTATTTATCTTCAACTTCATTCCAGTTAGAATCCAGCATCTGAGCAATCTGCAAAAATATTCACTAACGTAGTAAAATTGAAAAGGAAATATTTTTTCAGTATAAAATAAAATGTGATTTTGAAAATAATATTTGCCCCAGTTATTTAGGTTGTTCGTCATCATTTAATTTTCAAATTCATCATACACGAACAACTTGTGACATACATAGTATATTATTGTATATGCCACAAGGCCGTGCACACCGATATATATACACTTGATAAATTTACAGGGACAGGTGAGCAGAGGTCAAACCCAAATTATCGGATTCAACTCAGGTGCGATAAAATAAATGTCACAACTCTCAGCACAGGTTCAAATCCGAACTTAAGCTGGATTCAACTCAGGTGAAATTTCGAAAAATAAACAAAATGCAAAGGTTAAGTCACTGCAATCTTGACTCAACTCAATGCAACAACCAAAGTCAAGGCAACATGAAGTCAGCAACTCAAATTGCAAGTCCAAACCAATGCACAATGCAAACTAATGCACTAAGCAAATGACAGCCAATTCAAACATGTATCAAAGAGCATGTGCAAGGGTCAAGCATGTGAAATGTGCAAACAGACAAATGAATGCACTAGAAACATGGGAACACAGCAAAGACCACAAGCCAATCCTAACAACATCAATGAACCGGCAATATGAAAAAGGGCAGTGGACAGAACAAGTACAAGGCCTCAAATGTAACTCTTCATCAAGCATAACAACCAGATCAGAACTATACCCATTACACATGAATGCACCAAGTAAGTGACACAGCGAATATGACAGCAACTTACATGTGCACCATGACATCAAGGCCAGAAACTCAAAGTCAGTGCACAACAAACTTCAAATGATTCAAGTGAATTAAAATGAAAATCAAAGCATGTACAAGTTGCAATATGCATCAAAGCTCAATAACTACAAGTAGATGAAACTCGACTAACAGTAAACAGAAGAAAACCATCAAGCCAACACAGCAGCAAGTGAATGCAGAGCTACTCCAGACAAGATGACAACACATATATACATACATGAATGCATATATAAACATGCAAGCAATCAAGATGACAATATCACTTCAAATGAAAACATATGTGCCAGTGAAACATGTGCAGTTCAATGAACAGAGGCAACAAAGGTCAGGGAACAGTGCAACTCAATGATGCAACATTTTTAATATGTACCAATATGCTATGCAGTGAAGCCAAAGTAAACAGAGGGATCAATATGGCAGTGATATGCATGGTGCACAAAAGTACAACAGTAATAGCAAGTTTGAAGATAATGATATAAAAGTTAAACCAAAACAGTAATGTTCGGGGACGAACACAGATGAACCATTAACGAAGTCACAGTGAAATCATCACGGAAAGCAAGTCAAAATATATGTTTTTGAACAAGTTGCAATCATCTCAAACGAACGAGTCAAGCCGTAATCAAAATCAAAGCCGTGGGACGCAAGTGTCATAATATACGAATTGACAAAGTCAAAAATCAAAACATCAACGTTCAACAAAAGTCGAATGTTCGAAAGCATGATATTGAACAAATCAGACGAACGCAATTCAAGGAGATCGAACTCCTATATAAACAAATCATCATCGGCAATTTCAAGTATCGAGTTCAAGCAAGCCAAAACCAGAAAAGCAAAAGGAGTAAAGTACATACCGGTATCAGACGAACTCGATCAAGAGGAGGAGCCGCTAACAATTCAACTGATCGACGAAAGATAGTGAAGCATCATTCAATCAAGAAATCTAAGTCAGCGACTCAATCTCAAAATCCCTAATTTAAGAGCAAAAAGGAACGAGATCGAACGAAGCCCTAATTTGCAAAGACACGGCCGCCATTATCTCAAACATAAAAGGACCGGGCCAAAAAATTATAAAAGAAGAAAAAGGGGGCCGGACTTTAATTTTAACATCGGGCTTTATAATTATAAAGGGCTCTTAATTACAATTAGGGTTTATTTTAATTTTAAATTGTTTTTAATTTGTCGTTTAAATTTCTAGTCGTGTGACTATGGGACAAACTACGTGGCGTAGTTTGAGAATTCGCAACTAAGTGGCTGAGTTGTGGCAGGATTTTGAGCGTAGAGTTAGGTTTAGTCGATAGCGGGTGTCGCGAGTTTATGTGTGTAAGCGTCCGACTATCTAATTTCTAGTAGAAACCTTGGGGGCAGCACGTAGGCAGAGTTTTGCCGAAGCTGGGTAAATTCTGTGTCGTTCTATATCTGCATTTTATTATTCTGCTATTATTTGTGCTGCTATTGTTATGTGATCTGTGTTGAAATTATTTTATAAGCTTCTGCAATTAATTTTTATAATTTATACCATCACCCTATTCACCACCCCCCCCCCTCTAGGGTGAAATCGATCCTACAAGTGGTATCAGAGCTGGAGCAGAAGCCGTTTTTGTTTTAAAAATTTGATTTTACAAAAACCATTTTTTGTTTTTAAAAGTTGAATTTTTAAAATGGCTTCTTTTAATACTGCTTTTGCTGAGGGTCAGTCCATAGTTAGACCACCAGTGTTCAATGGTGAATATGCTTATTGGAAAAATAGGATGGAAATTTTTCTGAAAACCATTGACGCTTGGAATATTGTTGAGACAGGTTCTAGAGTACCAACTATAACTGTAGATAATCAAGAAATAGTGAAACCAAAGGAACAATGGACAGAACTAGAAAATAAATTACAAAATACTAATGCTAAAGCTATGAATTCTATTATCTGTTCATTAGATCAATTTGAATTTAATCGTGTCTCACACTGTCTAACTGCGCAGGAAATATGGCACACACTAGAAGTGACTCGTGAAGGAACATCTCAAGTCAAAAATCTCGCCTTGCCATGCTAAGCAGCGAATACGAGAACTTCACAATGGCGAAGGAAGAAAATGTCAAAGAGATGCATGGACGACTTTCCAATATCGTATATAAATCAAAAGCTCTCGGAAAATCATACACGGAACTGGAAATAGTCCGAAAAATCCTCAGAGTCCTTCCACGAAGATTTGAATCAAAAGTGACTGCCATTCAAGAATCAAAAGATTTGAAACAAATGAAAGTCGAAGAACTCATCGGAAATCTCACCACTTATGAGCTAGAAATGAAATTCAAGGAAGAGCGTGAAGGATGAGATATGCGAAAGAAATCAATAGCTCTCAGAGGAACAACTGAAAGTGACGACGATGACGATGACGATGATGATGCAGCAGCAGAATTGGAGCTATTAATAAAGAAATTCAAAACGTGGAATTACAAATATGGAAATTCAGCTCGAATTCAAAAAGCGAAAAGCAGAATAGCCAAAGCACTAAACTACTCTGAAGAACAGAAGATCATCTGTCACAAGTGCAACCAACCCGGACACATCAAGCCCAATTGTCCACAAAATCAACGCGACTTTAAAAAGAAATCAAAACGGAAAAGTTTTGCAGCCACGTGGAATACAAGTGATGAAGATAATCAAAGTTCTAGCAGTGAGAGTGAGAAAGCAGACATGTGCCTTCATGGAAATATAACCGATAGCGACGATGACGAACCAAGCGAGGTATCAAAACTTACTCACTCTGAATTACTTATTTATTTCCACGAAGTAAATGGCTGTTTTGAACGACTTAGGGAAAAATACGCCAAAATTGAATTAGAAAAAGACACTTTGATATAATTAAATGAACAACTTGACCAATTAGTTGAAAACTATCAAAGAAGGATCCCTAAGTGTGATAAGTGTCCAACATTCGAAGGCGAAATTAAAAAATCAGAAATCAATATAAAATCACTTGAAAAAGAAATTCTGATTTTAAAAGAGAGTGAAAATACTAGGAGAGAGAATTTTATTAAAAAGTGCACACAATTGTTAAACGAAAATGAATCTCTCAAAACACAAGTCCAACAATTGTCAACGACTTTAGATAAATTTTCAAAAAGTGAAAAATCGTTGAATATGCTATTAGGAAAGCAAACTGTTAATACGGTTAGAAAAGGACTTGGATATAATCAATCTAAAATTGTTGACAAGATTAATCAAGAAAATTCAATATGCACAATTTGTAGAAAATATGGACACAATCACAATAATTGTTGGTATAGACCCAAACATGTGAAAACTATACCGATTTGGGGTCCAAAAGGCACAAATATAAAATCTCTCAAAGTTAAACAAATTTGGGTGCCGAAGGGAACAATTATAAATAGTTTTGGGTCTCCACAAAATTATTTTTCTAAATATTCTGCCACTAACAACCATGGACCTATAAAAACAAATAGGTCACATAAATCTTTTTCCGTGTAGGTGTGGTGGCAGGCTAAGGAACAACAACAGTGTTCTCTGGATTTTTGGCTGTTCCAGAAACACAACAGGCAATAAAGCAAAGTTCCTTAGCCTAATATAAAGGTGACAGAATCACAATGGACAACAACGAAAAAATATCGTAAAGGTAAAACAGGTAATGGTATATTTTGAACAATATATTAAATGTGATAATCTGCACCGTATTCTGAATTAAATCAGCCAATAATGTAATAATGATGATTTTGACTCTGACTTGTTCAAAATAGTTGGCCAATTATATTCTTATGCCAAAAACACTATAAAATTCTCTAGATTCTTTGAATTACTTCATATACGTCAGTTTGGATTAAAAATAGTGTTTTGTTGGATGATAATACATTTGGTTATAATATGGCTAACTCTATATTCATGTTTTTGATCATTTACACGGCTTCAATTCAAATTCAAGAGAATGTCATTTAAATCGCTGTTAAAATTAAGTTTAAAATTTTTGGTGCACACTTCATGGTTTGGTCGATCAAATTCAATTAATGATGATTTTGAGTGAAAGAGAAATTCTGATGCAGGTTACACTCGTAATCTAGTTGATAGAAAAATTACTAGTTGAACGTGATTTTTGAGACATTTAGTAACTGCATCGTTTTTCAAGAAAATATCTGCATATTTTTCATTTCAAACAATTTTCAAATAGCAGAAAATTTTCTTATAAAACCCCCTCGAGAAAATCATTTTTGACCATATTTTCAGATTAGTCATTTTGAAAAATTGATTTCATAATTATTTTTGAATTTGATTTTAAATGACTATTTTGACTAATCTGACTCCCTAATAATTATCGAAAAGATGAATAGTGATTGAAAAAGTGATGAGTGTTGATATTGATCATATATTGTAACTCGAGAAAGTATAATTAGAAAATTTCTTTAGAAATTTAAACAAGAGTTATAAAAATTTTTGTTGGTAAAAATTCCATGACCATCTCTATATCTATCATATTTCTAACGACCATCACTCATCAAAATTCTATATAGTTTGTCGATATGTGGTACTTTAAACAGGAATCGTTCGTTTTTCATTTTTACTTTTTTTTAAAATAATAGAAAAAATTTATATAGTAGATAATAATAATAATAATAAATACCAAAGTATTCACTTTCATTTAAAAGTCCTCACGATTATGCATGGGTGAATTACTTGGAATTTGTTATGTGCTTCCATGCTCATTTAAAAGTCCTCACGGTTATGCATGTATGGAACGCATATCAAAAGTTGATTTTTAAAATAAACAAGTTGATTCTAATCCCATTTAAAAGTCCTCACTTTTATGCGTGGCTAGAAGATACTTGAATTCATTTTTTTTAAATAAAATAAAATTAGAATACTACTAATCTCATTTAAAAGTCCTAACGGTTATGCATGGTTGGTAGATATTCAAATTCCTGATATAAATATACCACAAATAGACACAACTGTATGGTTTTATATGATGACATAATTCCCATCATTCTAAAAGTGGAATATGCGCCTAACAAAATATTTATGATTTTTGTTTGATTTTTTATTGAAATTTAATATTTATATTCAATTAAGTTTTAATGTTGAATTAATATCGATCACCTTATCTCTATTTTCTCTAACACTATTATTATTTTGCTGATAACAAAAAGGGGAGAGAAAAGTTAAGATTTTGTCAAATAAAATCAAGCAAAGGTCAAACAATTTTTCTATTTGCATCTAGGCTCATTTGCATATTTTTATTTGTATGCATATATGTAGGGGGAGCTTTGTGTAGAGAGGAAGCATTTAAATAGGGGGTGCAATTAGAGCATATCAATGATCAAATACATTTAATATATTCAAAATCTTAAATATATGTTTGTTATCATCAAAAGGGAAGATTGTTGAATATGCGCTTATATGATTTTTGTTTGATGATAATAAACATATATACATTCGTTTAAATGTATTTGTTAATGTACTATTTTACTTTTCATAGGTTAAATAAATATTTGCTGAATAAAATTAAATAACACAGAATTTGAATTCAAACAGAAATTTTATTCAAACAAATATTTATTACAATTTTGAAAAGTACAAATTCAAGCTCTCACTATTCACTATACAACTTTGATACAAATTCAATTACATCATTATTTTACATTTACAGTTGACCTCACTACATATCACTCACACTCGTATTTATCTTCAACTTCATTCCAGTTAGAATACAGCATTTGAGCAATCTGCAAAAATATTCACTAACGCGGTAAAATTGAAAAGGAAATATTTTTGCAGTATGAAATAAAATGTGATTTTGAAAATAATATTTGCCTCAGTTATTTGGGTTGTTCGTCATCATTTAATTTTCAAATTCATCATACACGAACAGCTTGTGACATACACAGTGTATTACTGTATATGCCACAAGGCCGTGCACATCGATATATATACACTTGATAAATTTACAGGGACAGGTGAGCACAGGTCAAACCCAAATTATCAGATTCAACTCAGGTGCGATAAAATAAATGTCACAACTCTCAGCACAGGGTCAAATCCGAACTTAAGCTGGATTCAACTCAGGTGAAATTTTGAAAAATAAACAAAATGCAAAGGCCAAGTCACTGCAATCTTGACTCAACTCAATGCAACAACCAAAGTCAAGGCAACATGAAGTCAGCAACTCAAATTGCAAGTCCAAACCAATGCACAATGCAAACTAATGCACTAAGCAAATGACAGTCAATTCAAACATGTATCAAAGAGCATGTGCAAGAGTCAAGCATGTGAAATATGCAAACAGACAAATGAATGCACTAGAAACATGGGAACACAGCAAAGACCACAAGCCAATCCTAACAACATCAATGAACCGACAATATGAAAAAGGGCAGTGGACAGAACAAGTACAAGGCCTCAAATGTAACTCTTCATCAAGCATAACAACCAGATCGGAACTATACCCAGTACACATGAATGCACCAAGTAAGTGACACAGCGAATATGACAGCAACTTACATGTGCACCATGACATCAAGGCCAGAAACTCAAAGTCAGTGCACAACAAACTTCAAATGATTCAACTGAAGTAAAATGAAAATCAAAGCATGTACAAGTTGCAATATGCATCAAAGCTCAACAACTACAAGCAGATGCAACTCGACTAACAGTAAACAGAAGAAAACCATCAAGCCAACACAGCAGCAAGTGAATGCAGAGCTACTCCAGACAAGATGACAGCACATATATACATATATGAATGCATATATATACATGCAAGCAATCAAGATGACAATATAACTTCAAATGAAAACATATGTGCCAGTGAAACATATGCAGCCCAATGAACAGAGGCAACAAAGGTCAGGGAACAGTGCAACTCAATGATGCAACATTTTTAACATGTACCAATATGCTATGCAGTGAAGCCAAAGCAAACAGAGGGATCAATATGGCAGTGATATGCATAGTGCACATAAGTACAACAGTAATAGCAAGTTTGAAGATGAACCATTAACGAAGTCACAGTGAAATCATCATGGAAAGCAAGTCAAAATATACATTTTTGAACAAGTCGCAATCATCTCAAACGAACAAGTCAAGCCGTAATCAAAATCAAAGCCGTGGGACGCAAGTGTCATAATATAAGAATTGACAAAGTCAAAAATCAAATCATCAACGTTCAACAAAAATCGAATGGCCGAAAGCATGATATTGAACAAATCATACGAACGCAATTCAAGGAGATCGAACTCCTATATAAACAAATCATCATCGGCAATTTCAAGTATCGAGTTCAAGCAAGCCAAAACCAGAAAAGCAAAAGGAGTAAAGTACATACCGGTATCAGACGAACTCGATCAAGAGGAGGAGCGCTAACAATTCAACTGATCGACGAAAGATGGTAAAGCATCATTCAATCAAGAAATCTAAGTCAGCGACTCAATCTCAAAATCCCTAATTTAAGAGCAAAAAGGAACGAGATCGAACAAAGCCCTAATTTGCAAAGACACGGCCGCCATTATCTCAAACATAAAAGGACCGGGCCAAAAAATTATAAAAGAAGAAAAAGCGGGCCGGACTTTAATTTTAACATTGGGCTTTATAATTATAAAGGGCTATTAATTACAATTAGGGTTTATTTTAATTTTAAATTGTTTTTAATTTGTAAGTTAAACCGTTTAAATTTCTAGTCGTGTGACTAGGGGACAAACTACGTGGCATAGTTTGAGAATTCGCAACTCAGTGGCTGAGTTGTGGCAGGGTTTTGAGCGTAGAGTTAGGTTTAGTCGATAGCGGGTGTCGCGATTTTACGTGTGTAAGCGTCCGACTATCTAATTTCAAGTAGAAACCTTGGGGGCAGCACGTAGGCAGAGTTTTGCCGAAGCTGGGTAAATTCTGTGTCGTTCTATATCTGCATTTTATTATTCTGCTATTACCTGTGCTACTATTGTTCTGTGATCTGTGTTGAAATTATTTTATAAGCTTCTGCAGTTAATTTTTATAATTTATACCATCACCCTATTCACCCCCCTCTAGGGTGAAATTGATCCTACAATTCATATACGAAAATGGCTAAAAACAGGTACAATATTACTCACATAAACCTCTTATTAGCTTTGATCTTTAATAACTTCACGTTTTTCCTCAGCTTTTTAATCTTATTCTTCCTCTTTTCTTTCCTAGGTTGCCACCACCGTTAACAAGTTCAAAACTTTTGTTTTGATTTATAAAGATAAAATGAATAGAAATGAGAGAGTTGTTATTGTTATTACCTATTAATTAAGTGGGCCATGGCCCTTATAACCTTCTCCTATTTTTATTCATTTTCTTTAGTTAAATATAAGTTGGAACATAATAAGTGAATGTACACCGAAATACTTATCATGATAAATCATTATATATTTTATTCTAAATTACAATAAGTAAATAAATGTCTCACAAATATTTATGTGCATAATTCATCTGTTTTTTATTTAATTCCATAATACAATTATTTAATCTTTACTCTTATCATTGTTTAATTATTTAGTTATTTATTAATTAATGAAGTGTTATAGGCTTCCTCTATAGGAATTTGGTCCCCAAAATTCAAATAAGTTACTGTCATAGTTCATGCAATCCCATATCCATTCTCGCTTAAACACAAATGCTTGCTACCCATGTATTACAAAAAAAACATACTAGCACATTAGTAAATACATAAAGATACTAACCATAATAACGCACACACACATGTGCATACGGACATGTGCAAACACACACACACATCTATGGTTCATATCGAATAATGACAAACATGGATGCTAGGTCTAAACAAATAACTTAGGATAAGTTCTTTAACTTTATCATCTATTTCCCATGTATAATCATCTCCGTCCTCACTCCACTGGACTTGTATAAACTTTACTACCTTATTTTGACACCTCTTCACTTATTGACCTATTATCAGAAATGATTTGCTTACATAAATATTTGATTCAACAATAAAATATTCCTCAGCCTTTATATTTACTACAACATCAGGTTCTCGGACATGCTTCATTAAATGAGACGCACAAAACACATTGTGGACCCTAGCAAAAGCACTCAGTAAATCAAACATATAGACTATTGTACCGATCCTCTCTAATATTGCAATTAGCCAACATATCTTGGAACTAACTTTCCAGCCTTTATGAACCTCATGGTGCCTCTTATCAGCATAACCTTAACAAATACCTCCATATTAACTCAAAATCCTTCCACTATCGACATAACTCGTCTACCTTAATTGGGCTTGCTTCATCCTTTACTAGATTATCTCGATCTTTTGTGAAGCTTCTCTTACACGATGTAGTCCCAACATGAGCCTATCACACATCTCGTACCAATATAAAGGTCGATTGAGTTAGGGGTATGCCTTATGGGCAATTCTATGATTATTGTAAGTATTAACTCTGTAATAAAATCTAAATTGAAATAAAAGTTTTTTTCTTTCTATTATGTACTTATCATATTGTATTATATTAATTAATTGTTTAATTTAAGTACACTAAATAGAAATCCTTAAGCAGTATGCTATTTAATAGTAATCACAACATGTTGTAATCATGGGAAATTTATTACATTAAATGTATTATTTTAACTATTTCTAGCTAAGATGTTTCAAAATAAGATATCGATACATTTATTAAGACTAGAGTACATAATACTCTTCAAATTTTGGGTAGTGTATTACGCATGGCTGCTAGGGGGCACTAAGAAGTTACGTACTGATTATTATAAGATAACTATGAAATGACTCACTCGAGAGTTTTCTACTGGTTGATAAAACTAAGGTCAGACAAAGAATCTTGAAGTGACAACGTTACACAGTTCTCTTAACTTGAGAATACTACCGAACTTTAATCTGGACACTCCACTTTGATTATAGTGACATGGCGTCCATCGATGTAACAACCCTCTCTGAAACGAGCCTAATTTTTGACTCAATAAAAGCTCGTCGAACCTTAGGCCTGTTCCAAAGTTGGCTGTTGGTTGGTACAAAGAACAATATACAGAGTTATTTATCTTTTCTTTTAGAATCTCATAGTGGAAGGAATAAAATATGATTGTTAGCGCCAAAATTGGTCATTAACCCCAAATGTGTAAAAGCACCAATATCCTAGTAGATCCAATAACGGATCTTATGATAGTTATATGTAGAGAGTAATAAATTAAAGAAACAACAAATGAAAATGAAAGCAAGTAAGTAAAAAATACTAAAAGCTTATAGTGGTTCGGTTATCTCCGACATACGTCCACTTTAAGAGTTTTCTTTATATTCCTTTATACTGTGATTGTAGTTACAATGGAGTGATATTCAATAGCTAAAATGGAAGAGTTTAGCCAAGCTTGAAGATAAAGGAGAGCAGAGAGAAGAAGATCTCTTTTCTTGAGCCATGTTCTCTCTATTTATAAGTGGAGATTTAGAAAGATCTTGCTGAAAATTAGGCAGAGAAGTCTCTTAGTCTATGTGGTCCCATATGCAGATCGGTGGGGCCCACCTTCATGCTTTGAGCAATAAGTCCTTTGTATCAATAATCCCCAGGTTAGAATCAGCTGAGATCGATCATGGTAATAGATGACATCGCAAAGTCTTTGCTCTCCAAATTTCATGAAGTTTCGTGAGATATGATCGATCCAAGTTCGAGTTTGCAAGTGTAGGCTGATGATTTCGTATCCATAGGTTCGTATCCATCAGATTACCATCCATCCGTGTCTTGCGCTGTGCTCCACGCGATGCACTCCATTCTTTGACCGGTTCCTTCATATTGATCGATACGAACACGATCGACATGAAATAGCTCCTGAATGCTTGCCGCTTTTGTACAACTTGATCGATATGAGACGTATCGATACAGATTGTGATCGATCCAGACCAGATGTGCAAAACACATGTATGTTATCCATATCTGTATCTGTATCTATCTTGATCGATACGAATCAAACTTATGAAGTAGAGTGTTGAAACTGTGATGCTAAACTCTAAAGTCATGCACATTCATATCGATGCTGATCGATACAAATGAGATCGATGCTAGCATGTAAAATCCTAGAGTGGCGAGTTGAGCATATTTCGTATCCATATCGATCGACATGAAAGTATTGATACAAAATGGTTTCCAATGGAATGATCCATTCATAACTTGAGCATATGAACCCCGATTGACATGAAATTCGAAGTGTAGCCTCACCGGGCCTTGTGTATCATTCCTTATCGCTGTTGCCTCAATTGGATCTCGGTTCAAATTTGACGTACTGATCAGAGCTAATCGATCTCCGATCCTGATAACCATCAATTTTCTGATATCCTAGCTTTGAAAAAAAAAGCTGGATAACATTTGCCCTTCAAAACATGCCTTGTGGTAGGAAGTCATGTTCCAAATAGCTGTAAACCTGTGACCTACAATTCAATTCTTTAATTCTCAAGATCATCATTCATGGCTTTTCAAGACCGTTAGTTAAAAATGAGGCCGTTCAAGGCACAATTTTTATTACAAGATGAGCGATGGTCGTTCACGACCGATAGTCTTCCACAACGGACGAGGGCCATGTGTGGTTGAGTGTCGTTCAAGACGAGGTGAGATTGTTCAAGATCACGCATCATTCAAGGCATGACATAATCATTCAAGATCAAATGTTGTTTGAAGCACAATATGGTCGTTCAAGATCGAATGTCGTTCGAGATGTAAAATGATCATTCGAGATAAAGGATTGTTTAAAGTAGATGATGATCATTCGTGGTCGCGTGCTGTTCAGAGTAAAGGATGATCGTTTGAGATCTAGCGTTGTTCAAAGCAGAGGGTCATCATTCGAAATTGAGTACCGTTCATGGCGGATGGTGATCGTTCAAGATCAAATGCTTGTTCAAAGTTGAATGTGAACGTGCGAGATCGATTGCCATTCATGGTTTTAGATAGGCCTAATCCACTCGTTGTTTCTGACGAGGGGGATTGCTTACATTATTCTATCTCTCATCTCGGGGTGAGATTTTAGGATATCATTATCAGATTCCACATTCAAGTGGGTTCACAATCTAATAATTCAATCAAATAAATCAATAGAGTTCATAATGTCCACATAAAATAAAGAAATCAAATGTCCAAATAGTGCATTGTGTGCCTTTTGAGGCATGATAGTTTGTCGCCATCTTAAAGCATGCCTATGGACTATTCATAATCCTGTACATGTGTACTGACTTAACTGTTTTATTGGGGAAGCTTAATGAAAAAACCTGTTACATGGTCAAGGTTCAAGTCCTGAACCTGCCTCTTATCATCATATTCAACTAACGATGAGGAGTGACCCCGATCTAGGGTTATTCCTATTTTCTGATAGTGCAGGCGGGGGTTATTACTCGTTTTGACTCTGCTCCGAGCTCTTATGACTGCGATAGTTGGCCATTCCTAACATAATCTTTAATTACATTTTTTAGATGCCTGCAACCATTTGTATTATGCCCATTTAACTTATGGAATATACAATATCTTCTCGATCTCCTTTCACTATCAATGGGCTCTTGCCTCATCGGCTTGTGGTAGGGAACCTGCTCTCGGTTTTCCAAGTATATTCGTTCGTGAGTTTAAGCCAATTCAATGTAGGAGAAGAATCTCAGTCCCTCTTAGGTTGTCTCGGTACATCGGAGCAATCAATAGCTTTTCTCTTTCCATTGTTTACCATGGACCCTCCTCCAAACGGTCCCTCATCTTGAATAACGTTGATATCTTGCTTTTTGGCACATGCATCTTCTTGCTACAAGAACCTGTCTGCTTCATGGTAAAAATCCCCGATGTTTTGTATGGATCCCGTGCTAATGAATCCTTTAATTCCATGTTGTTAGCTATTCCTAATACAGTCGCCATCAATACCGTGGATGGATCTGGCCGATCAAGTGATGTCGCCACTGCATTTAATGTGGTCAAAAAATCTCTCAAGGACTCTCCGGTCCTCTACTTTAGTGTCGTCGATGTCATAACATTTTTGGGTCCTGTGATGTGGATCTAAATTGCCTCATGAACCATCCAACAAGCTCGATCCACGTCCTTATAGATGCATTATCTAGCTGCCTGAACCAAAGTACAGCCAAGTCGGTTAGTATAACGAAAAACATCTTACCATTACCTTATCGGATGCTGCCAAGACTTATATGTGTCGGATGTATCTCGTCATATGTGTATTGGATCTGACTTTCCGTCGTACATATCTAACGTTGGTAGCTTGAAGTCTGACGGGTTCCTTGCATTTCTGATGTTGGGGGTAAACGAGCTAGATCCCGATTCGTCAATTTTGTCTAATGACCTTTGACAATCAGTCATTGTCATTCAGGGGCAGTTCCTAATCTCCTTCAACTTGACCCCCAAGTCTGCGAGGGAAATCTGGTACATACTCTTCATGTTGTGCTGTCTCCATGGCAGGTCCAGCATTACACGGGGGTGTGCCCTGAGTCTAGATCTATCGAAATTGGTAGCTGTTTGTTGATTGGGGGCTACCCCCTATTGGACCACCCCATCTAATTGTCTATTGAGTCCTTCTGATCTAGCTTCGTGAATCTATGCTCCGGTAGCTCCTGCTACTCCTACTTGTCCAAACTTTCTGAGAAGATTCAGCATTATCTCCTCCTGCCTTTTCAACAACTAATCCTGCATGGAATCCATCATAGTCTACATCTCATCCCTTGTGATGTAGATGAATGCCTGATCTGCTCCAGATCCGGAGGAAGGCTCTTGATTTCGCACTTGATGGCTCCTTTCTGGTATTGTCCTTCTAGCTGTTTCCTAACCATACCTTTAGATCCAATCCTTTTCCAAAGTAGCAGGCGCTAGAGTTCTCAATGAAAGCACCAAAGTGTTAGCACTAAAATTGGTCACTAACCCCAAATGTGTGAAAGCGCCAATATCCAAGTAGATCCAATCATAGATTCTATGATAGTTATATGTAGAGAGTAATAAAGTGAAGAAACAACAAATGAAAATGAAAGCAAGTAAGTAAAGAACACTTGAAGTTTATAGGGGTTCGGCTATTTCCAGCCTACGTCCACTTCAAGAGTTTTCTTTATATTCCTTATACTATGATTACAGTTACAATGGAGTGCTATTCAATAGCTAAAATGGCAGAGTTTAGCCAAGCTTGAAGATAATGGAGAGCAAAGAGAAGAAGATCCCTTTTCTTGAGCCATGATCTCTCTATTTATAGGTGGAGATCTACAAAGATCTTGTTGAAAATTAGGCAGAGAACTCTCTTAGTCCATGTGGGCCCGTATGCAAGTTGGCGGGATTCACCTCCATGCTTTTTGATCTATCAATAAGTCCATCGTATCGATAATCCCCATGTTAGAATCAGCTGAGACTGATTATGGTAAAAGATGATAGTGCAATGTCCTTGCTCTCCAAATTTCATGAAGTTTCGACATGTAGATTGTGAGATATGATCCATCCAAATTCGAGTTTGCAAGTGTAGGCTGATGATTTCGTATCCATAGGTTCATATCCATCAGTTCGTATCTATCAGGTTACCATCCACCCGAGTCTTGCATTGTGATCCATGCAATGCGCTCCATTCTTTGATCGGTTCCTTTATATCAATCGATACAAACATGATCGACACAAAATAGCTCCTAAGTGATTCCCGCTTTTGTACAACTTGATCGACACAAGACATATCGATACGGATTGTGATCGATCTAGACCAAATGCGCAAAACACATGTGTGTTATCCATATTCGTATCCGTATTGATCAATACGAAAGTATCGATACAGGTTAGTCTTTTAGAATCGAGTGTTGAGTTGTACATTATTGTAAGCTAATCGATACCAATCGAACCTGTGAAGTAGTGTGTCGAAACTATGATGCTAAACTCCGAAGTCGTGCACATTCATATTGATTCTGATTGGTATGAACAAGATCGATGCTAGCATGTAAAATCCTGGAGCGACACGTTGAGTATAATTCGTATCCATATCGATCGACGCACAAGTATCGAAACAAAATGGTTTCCAATGAACATAGATACATCCATAACTTAAGCATATGAACTCCGATTGCCCAAAAATCAAAGTGTAGCCTCTCTAGGCATTGTGTATCATTCCTTATCGATCTCGCCTCGATTGGAGCTCGGTCCAACTTTGGCGGTATTATCATAGCTTGGTTTTTGATCGATTTGCGATCTTGATAACCATCAATTTGTTGATACCTAACTTTGACCAAAAAGAGAGATAACAATGATAACTGAAATAAGTACCCATTTCATAAAAATTCAAATCTCAGAAATACAACATGTCATCTTAAAATATCAATAATATAATATCTCAAAATAACATTAATATGTCTGAAACTGGGTACATCAAAATTTATCAAAACATAGATAAATAGATAAACTACCACAAATCTTCACTACCACCCCTGTCTTCTCTATCAACATTGTTCCCTATTGTAATGAGGATGTAGTCGGAGAAACAATGTATAGTGAATGAAAATCTCAATTCTTACCTTAATATTATTTGGGCAGTATTATTTACGTAAGTAATGTGTCTTACGCATCTTATACTATATCCTACCAAGTACACCTCCAATTATAAGCCCGAAGGCTCTTTCAGCCAACTCCATAACTCTAACGAGGGTGTGATGAACGATCGAAATAATGCCCTAATGATGCAAGAGAAAGTGCCTAAGCTATAAATACCTCTTTAATGGGAATTAGGCAAACTCTGGCCATTTATTATGTATACCCTAGGCAGATCCCTGTCATTTAAAACCTAAACCCATGGAAGACCCCTCTTTTAGTACTTCATAAATGACATCGTAAGAAATCCCATACAGCCACTTAATACTTCATTTATGGGAAAAGGAAGACCCTACAATAGCCACTTAATACCTCTACCCCAAAGCGGGCCCCTTCCAAGATTTCCCACTACCACACCTAATAAATAACCCATATTATGACTTATATCTAAACTATGACATCACGCATTAGTTTGCCTATTCGCAGGTAATAGTAGCCAGATTAAACAAACAGATTTATCCTATAGAATTGGGACAACCACGCATCCACCGTGGGTACTTATTATAGGCAATATCTCACATCGGTACCAAAGTTACATTATTGGCTCCAGATTAGCTGGGAAAACTTCTATGTGTCTTTAACTGACCTCGTATCCCTATAACTTAGCCAGTTTCCCGTTCTCCTAACATACTGCTATAATATACCTCATCTTCTTTTACAAACTATGGCTATATAAGAAAAACTCCTTATTTCGCTTTAATTATAGACTAATTTCCATAACTATCGTTAATCTCCTTCCTATGGGTTTAACACTGCTTACTGACCTATTTATTATATACAATTAATATGTTATTAATTATAGTTAGTAATATATTTATATTTATGCAATAATTAAGCGAATATACGTATTCCTAAGCATGCACAAAAAAATCCTATTCTAAAATTCTCACGTTCGATACTTAGCGCTAAAATGTCAAAACTTCCATATTCATACAAGTCTAACTCCATATAATAACTTACAAAATAGCTAATATCCTTAGCCAAACAAATAAACTTGCATTATTTAAATAGTTACAAACAACAATCTTATTTTATATTAATATAGTAGAATCAACGCCTCTATTTCAAGGAAACAAAAGTTACAATTTAAACCCTTTGTACTCTATTAAACTTCTATATATATGAACTTGAAGTGAAAAATGGATTCATATTTAAATTACTAAAATAAACAGTAAAAATTACGAATAGGAGAATTTGTACTTTATATACTATTTTTTAACTTACTTTCTTTTTAGAACCATTTAGCATACCAATAAAGAAAAGATGTAGGTGGAATAGAATATAAAATATCCAAATTGCAATAACAACACAAATTCTACTATTTCAATATAAAATAATCGAGATTCCAATAACCTAAAAATTGACATTTTATTTGGGGAATTTCGGGGTTTTTGTTTTAGGGTTTTTGTGTATAAAATTCCCAAAGACTTAGAAAAATCCAAACATCCACTATAAAAATACTATAATCTAAAAAATTAATATTTTCCCTCACAAATATTTTATGTGCCTTCCTTTGGGTTCGATTCATGCCTTCTCCTAATTCCTCCTTCGAATTTCTTCTTCTAGGAATGTACAATAATTCAGTTGTAATAGACTGGATTCAGAATCAAAGTTTAGGGAAGAACAGAATTAGAAAACATATATATAAACATCCAAAATTCCTTACCTCAAAATCCAGTTGATTCTGAATGGTAGGGATGAAGAAGAAGGCTGATAAATTTTTGCTACTGCTCCAAATAATTTGTAAATAAAAGTGAGGCGCTAGCCTCTTATTTACGATGGTTAAAACACACCAGAATTGTCAGATTAAGGTCGGTTTAATATAATAAAATCTGAACCATTCATGCCTAGCCTAACCATAGCCGTCACACACTCATTGATCAATCACTTACCCTTAAGTGGTCGACTGCTAAAGATCGACAAGTCAAAAGGAGAGTGCTAGTCGGTCCCATATAAATGGCGTATAATTATTTCACTTAAATATGCTTATTTATTACCTTTTGTTAATATTAACGTTAATGTTTTTTTCCAACATTAAATTATCCTATGGTTAAAATATTTATTACCATTTTAAATGTTAACGTTATTTAAATTAGAAATTTGAATGCGTTCTAATTATTTTATATTCAAAAACTTTAAGTTAATGACTTTTCAATTTGAACTTTGATTACAAAACTTTGTATATGAAAATTGATCACAAAATCACCAGAATTCAATGGTGTAATTTCGTGGCCAAATTTCAATGTTTACAAAATTTCCATTGGTCTGGTTCTACTATAGTAACTGTGTTATGCAGGCATTTCCTCAAGTAAGAAACATGAAAAACATCATGTAGTCCCGCTAACTTGGCTGGAAGCTCCACTCGATATGCAAGTTTCCTTACCTTTTGCATGATCAAGAAAAGCCCAACAAAGCTTGGTGCCAACTTCTTCGACATACCAAACCTCATAACCTTCCAAAGAGGGTAAATTTTAAAAAATACCATGTCTATAGTAGGAAACCTCTAATTCCTTTCTTCCTCTATCAATATAGGTGGCTTTCATTCACCATTTAATCATCTCTATCTTTTTCGAGGTCTCGCAAATCAAATATGGTCTAAGCAGAATTTTGTCGGTGGTTTACCACTAACAATTAGGCAATTTGCATAGCCTACCATATGACGCTTCAAAGGGTGCCATGCTAATCATCGCTTGGTAACTATTATTGCACACAAACTCTACTAAGGGAAAGTGCTGCTCCCAATGTCCTTCAAAATCCATGATTTAAAATCTCAGAAAATCTTCTAAAATCTTGTTCACCCTTTCACTATGACCATCTATCTACGGGTGGTAACCGGTTTTAAGATTCTACGTCACCCCTAGGTTTGAGTACAAACTCCTCCTAAACTCATTAGTAAACAAGGGGTCTCTATTACTAACAATGGTGACTAAAACTCCAAGCAATTGTACCACATCCCTAATATAAATTTGCACAAGGGATACTACAGTCCTATTACATCTTACTGGAAAAAAGGACGCTTTTACTAAGTTTGTCTACTATGACCCAAATAGCCTCATTGCCCCTTTGCTCCTAGGCAACCCATCTACGAAGTCCATCAATATATACTCTCATTTCCAAGTTTACACCTCTAGAAGAAACAACAGTCCTTCGGGCTTCCCTTTTTTGCTTCTATCTTTTGGCATATCAAACACCCAGAAACATACTCCGCTATCATTTTCTTCATCCTCGGCCAATAGAAAGTCCGCTTCATATCCTTATGCATTTTATCTCCAATGGGGTGAACAGTCATCCTAAAATGGTGACGCTCCATTATCACTTCCTCCAAAACATCCTCCACCATTGAAACATATAAGCGTCCATCTCTCTTCAGCCACCCCTTTAGTTTATTGCATATCTACCAATAAAGAGGAAAAGTTCTCCTCTATTTAGTTTGTCCGAAATATCTAGTATTGTCACATCTTTCTTTTATTCTAACCCCATGCAGCCAATCAATGCAGGCCTAACTCTATTGCTACCAAGTAGACTAGAGTGGCTTCTGATGGTGATTTAAGAGGATCTTCAACTGCCTTCACTCATTTATAGCACCTAGAGTAACATGCCTCTATCTAAAGGCATCAGCGACAATATTCCCTTTTCCGGGGGTGTACTGTATCTCAAAATCATATGATGTTGTAAACTACATCCATCTCCGCTACCTAAGATTCAAATCTTTTTTTGGGAAAATGAGTAATTAAAGGACTTGCGGTTGGTGAATAACTCAAACCTTTCTCCTAAACGATAGTGCCTCCACATCTTCAAAGCGAAAATATAGCTGCTAACTCCAAGTCGTGAATTGGGTACTTCTTCTCATGGTACTTTAACCAGCTTCTTGCATAGGCTATCATTCTACCTTCTTGCATAAGAATAGCTTCTAACCCCATTCCACATGCTTTAGTATAAACAATGAAAGGCTTCATCCCACCTAAAATCGTATGCACTAGCGCACAAGTCAACAGCTCCTTCATCTTCTCAAATGCTTGTGTCAATTTCTCATACCATGAAAAAATTAGATTTTTCTTAGTTAAGCAAGTTAGTAGGACCGCTTTCATGGCAAAGTCCTTTATGAACTTCCTATATGAACCTACTATCCCAAGAAAATTCATAACTTCCAAGGAACTCTTCATAATCATTTAGTCTTGAAAAACTTCCACCTTTGCAGGATCCACAGACAATTCCTTCTAGGAAACAATATGACCGAAGACATTTTGAGTATTTGGCTTTTAGTTAGTGCCTTCTTAAGGTCTCTAGTACCTCCCTTAAGCGATTTTCATGCCTATTTCACTTCTATAGAATACTAGAATATTGTCTATGAACACTACGATAAAATTGTTTAGCTACCCCTTACAGACTCTACTCATCAAATCTACAAAGTATGCAGCAGCATTTATCAACCTAAAAGGTATTATTTCCTATTTATATAGTCCGTCTGGAATGCGAAAAGTGGTCTTCTGCTTGATATCCTCAACTATCCTCAATTGGTGAAATCCAGTAGCTATATCAAATTGAGAAAAGATTTTGACTCCAATAAGCTAGTCAAATAAGTCATCTATTTTAGGTAAGAGATACATGTTTTTCTTGGTCTGCTCGTTAAGCTCTCTATAGTCAATGCATAACCGCAAAGAGTCCTCTACCTTAGTGGCCAAGACAATCGATGTTCCCCATTCTGAAGTACTATGGCAAATAAATTCTTTCACAATAGCTCTAAAATCTGCTTGTCCAACTCTCGCCTTTTTTTTAGGCCATATGTCTAAATGACAGCATGATGGGCCTAATGTCTTTCTCTAAATTAATCCTAAACTCGATTTCCTTCAAGGGGAGGAGACCAGAGACTTCTTCAAAATTGCTTGGAAAGTCTCGAACTACAGGCATAAATGAGTGCTTATCTTGTGATATGCTAGGAGAATATAAGTAACTTAACTCGAAGTGAGCTTTGTGGTGTACATCAAACTTCTATCTCTTGTCCCATATAACGCCTTGACTAAATGATCCTCCTATCACAATCTAGGATAACCCTGTAGTCAGATAACCAATTCGTTCCTAGGATAAATCCATACCCTTTAAAACCAAGAACATGCGCATTACATGTAAATTCAACATTACATGTATCCACAACTGGTCCTTTACAAAAAGAAAGATGAGTCGACCCCCAAATAGGATTTGACACAACTATTGGGTTGGTGACAATTTGGGTTTAGAGACTCAGGGATTTGACTACATTTCTAACTATGAATGAATGGGATGCTCCTAAGTCAAATAAAGTGCGAATAGTATTATCAAAGATATTGGTTGTAACTTCCAATGTATTTTTCCTTGACCTTTAGGGAAAGGTCTACTTGAGATAGGTAAAGCCTCAATGGCATAAACTTTTCTTTGTCACACCTCCTATCTTGATCTTTCCCTTGGCCTTCCAGTCTGCCAAAAATCCTCCTTTCTTAGCTTCACCTTGATTTTTCACATGTTCCAGATTCCCCTTTTCTTCAATACCAACAGTACGAGGTACCGTTCTTCTGCTGAAATGGGTATTCAATGTTGGCGTCTACGTCCGACACGTCCGGCTCGTCGGACGCATCAAGTGTGGGCCCTACGCTGCTGCCTATTCAAAGTGATGGTTGGAAATGAACCATTCGCTTCAAACACGTCTGACGCGAACGTTTCCTCCCCACCCGCTATATTTCTCTTCATTCCCTATATATATCAAACCATTTCTCAACCAAATCACCAAAAAAATCAAACAATCCAAAAATTCAGTAATTTCTACCAAATTCATGGTCAACTTATTCAGGTAAATTTTTTTGTATTTCCATTTTCGTATTATTATCTACCATATACTTTTTCTAGAATTTTTTGAATTATTTTTTCAGAATGTCTAGCCACTCTGCTGCTTCTTCTACCAGAACTATTGTCGATTGGAATGCTGATAGGACAAACGCTTTCATCGATGTTTGTTTCGAAAACATTGATACGCATGCCCACCGTATTGCACAATGGTATGAAGATATCACAGTCCTGTTCAACGAAAGAACTGGTCTGGATTACAACGCAGGGTAAATGAAAAGTTCGAAAATCTAAAACGGAGTGGAGCCCTTGAAACAAGCTGCTACAGATTCCAGGTGGCTACTGAATGAAGAACAGGACACGGTCGGTGGATTCGACGAGTTGTAGGACTGTTACTAAGTGTATGGAAGTGAAGCATGAGGATGTCGATTATAAAGAATGGTTGGTCACGATTTGTTTGGCTGAGTATGATAGCAGAGGTTTCAATCCTTTGCATGTCCTACTAGACAACCCCGAGTAGCTTAGGAAAGCTATTATTTATCTTGTTAGGTAGTTGAGAAGGAGAAGCTAGTTTGTTTTATCTGCATTTTATTTTCTATCTTTTATTTTTTGCATTTTTCTTCCGTACTTTTATTGCTGCATTTGTATTGTGAAGTCTGAACTATGAATTTTTATTTCTGCATTTGTGTTCTGTATTCTATATTATATATCATGTATTTAAAGATAATCAACGTAAATAAAGTAATAACATAAACAATAAAATAATAACTTTTGCCCCTTTCGTATTGCCCCTTTCGTATTGCCCCTTTTGTAAAAAAATGCATTCCCCTTTCGTGAACTTACCCCCTTCTTAGCCCCTTTCGTTTCCCTTTTCATTTGCCCCTTTCGGTTCGTAGAAGAATGCACCCTAAGAGTGCAGTAGGGCTATCTCAACTATCGTCTCATAAGTTGCGCTTACCGATACTTGAATCAAAAGCAACTCCCTAAGTGAAGAAGTTAAGCCTTTAACAGACTTCATAGCTTCAAGAGGTGTTAATTAGACTCATTCCAAACTTAGCCAATTCCATGAGCTTACCGATATAATCCTTCAACGTAGAGTCTCCTTGCCTTAGTTGTATAAACTTTTCCTATTGCAGACTCACTTCAACTCTAGACATGAATCACGACTCAAATAGAGTTCTAAAATCAGCCTAAGTATTCCTCGGCATTCTCCTCTACCACTATTGTCCAACATCCCAGCGCCCCAACCTTTACTATGCCACATAGCCATCCTTCTCTTGATTTGGTCTTCCCATCTCAGCTCTCAGAATATATTTTCACAGTCATTAATCCAAACCTTCATCTCCATGAATTTGCAACCTCTATACACACTCATCCTCCCATACTCTGAAAGTCTTTGCACATTATGGGGAAGTTTATTGTTTGGGGTGCTTCTTCAACGAGCGGAGCAACTAGTGCCTTGAGGAATGGGAATGTAACAGCCTCCCTTGCTATGCATATAAATTTATTAAATAGAAGTGTTTAAATTCGAATTATGATGATTATATTTTAAGAATAAATTTTAATTTAATTAAATTCTATTTTAATAATATATTTTGTTATAGTAAATTGAACTAAACTAATAAATCTTTTTAAATAATTTATTGAATATGATGTTTTAATTAATACGCTTTTTTTAAAGTGTAAACAATTTATATAATCTAAGTTGTTGATAAATAAATATATTTGGTAATAGTATAATGAATGATTAAATAAAAATAAGTGGACATCGAATTGAAGAAAATTATGCAATTATCAAATATTTGATATAATGAAGAGTATATTAATTTCAACTGGATCGAAATAAATTTATATTTAGATGTTAAGAATTAAAAAAATCAAATTTGAATGGAAAGGATATAAATTAAAATTAAAGCGAATTAGAATTCATGGGCCCCATTAAATCAAAGCCCAAACCCATACATTTTTCTTCTTGACTCTAGAAGACTCTCCTACTTACCTAATAAAACCCGAAGCCCTAAAAATTTTTAGCCCTAATTCTCAAAATTCAAACTCGCAACCTTTACAAGGAAGATGGGAAATCAAAATCACGAGCATCGATCAGATATCTACAGCACTGTCAAGCGAAGGAGTGGTGTGCGATCATGAGGTGTGGTGGTAGCATGATGGAAACACAATGAGATGCATGCGGTCACGAGATGGAAGCTGCGACTTAGAGACGATGAAGATACGGTGGCTAAAGGTGGATGTTGGCGGTTACATGTAAGGAGGCATGATTAGGTGCTTACAACTAGGAGGTACGACTAATTTTGGGCCAATGACGTTTTGTGCTAGTAATGACAAGGAAGGCGAAGGGTGCTCCATCGTGGTGGAAGCTAGGGTAGTGTAAGTAGGGTGGGCGGCGACCAGCGGTGTTGGTGCTAAGGTTTGGGCAACGACAATTTAATATTGGTGGCAGCGATGGGTGGTACAACAACAATGTCTATGATATCGATCATGAACTTATGGTAGGAGTAAATCTTTGATTTTGGTGAGTTCTCTCACTCACAACTATGTCTATGTCATATAACTTGATGTATTTCCCTTACATATTTGTTTGATTTGCTTGGTTGGATGGATTGTGGTTATGTTGGATGAAATTAATTGTTTAATTGATGGTTGATATAGTTTAAATTGATTGGAATTTGTTGTGAATGATGGTTGTGTTGATTATTGGTTGATTATTGATTATACTTCCATTGTGTGATGTTTGACTAGGAAATGAATGTTTGTAAAAAATTAAATGATTTTTGAAATTAATTTAAAATGGTGTAAATGAATTAAAAGATGAAGATTCAAAATAAATAAATTATTTTAAAATAATTAGTGAAATTTGAAATTATGTTCTTATTTAGCATTGAAATTATTTATGCTTACTAGAAGACATGAAAGAGGAATGATTTTGGAAAAAAATGTATAAGTGAAATATTTAGAAGATTTTGGGAATTAAAATTATTTAGCAAATGATTGGTTTTGAAATTTATTTAATAAGTGAATTTTGAATATTTATATTTATGTATCGATGATTACAAAAATAATTAAAGGGTGAAATGATGATTGAAATCCATATTGATGAGTAATTTGAATTTAATAGATGAGAAAGTTATAAACTAATATTTTAAAGTAATTGCATGTTGAATGCAATTTATTTTATTTATTGAATGAAAATTTTCATTTATGGGATTTGATATATATAATGTGAAGTGAATTTTTAGAAGCAATACATTATTTTTGATATAGAAGTTTAGTTTGGTGGATTAATAGCTTTAAAAGAAGTCTTTGAAGATAAATGAGCATTTTAAATAATGATTTTGAAATTGTATACTTGGCTGTGCAAATATTTTTGGATTGAGAATATTTTTTAGATTTGAGATTTTAAAGGTATTTGGAAAATAAAAATTTCTATGTAGTATTTCCATATTATTAGAGTGGAAATTTGAAGTTAAATTACTTTTTAGTTTTTAAATTTTATTGATGTGTTATAATAAAGATTTTTATGAAACTAAATAAGTTGTTTTGAAATACGGATTTGAAATTAGAAGAGAGAATCAATAGTTATTATTTTAAAAGAGATAGAAATAAATAAAAAAGATGTTTCAAGTTAAATTAAGTTGAAGTGTTTTTGTAAAAATAGGAGGAAAATTAAAGTGAAGAGGATTTAGATAAGACCCTTCATCTCATTAATCATTAGTTAAATAATATATTGATGTGTATATGGATGATTATTGAATTGTTTGTTATGAACGAGATGAAGTTAAATCACCCGTTGTGTTGAATTATAAAGTAATAAAATTGAAGAATAATGAATTCAAGTAAAATTAAACAAGAGTGAATCAGTAAGAGAATTGGAAATTTATTTAATATTGATTAATTGATGGTGTTGTGTATAGAATTGTATTTCATCGATCGCTATGGGACGTCCATGTGGGGAGTATTTATTAACTCAACAAAAGTATAGCATCTGGTAATTCATTAAGGATCGAGTATTCGATATTTGGATAACGGAGAATTATTCTATATTATATGCCAATATTAATTGATATTATTTATATTTCTAACTTGAGGTAAATTTTATTATTAATTATTTTATTTTAAAGTAGGAACTTGAGTATGTCTACTTTTGAGTAGATCGAGGTATACAAAGTCCTTTACGTAGATACGATGGCCGGAAGTTTAGCTATCCCTATCCTAGCTTAACGAACCATGGGTTAGCTCCCTGATGGTTATGGTGACATAGTCCCCTCGATTCATGGTCATAGTCTATTGCATAGGCCAACGGGATAAATACACAATGAGATAAGGTGTTTGGCGATGAGAAGTGAGGTATGATGAAGCGAGGTGTGTTTACTGCATATCTAAAGACTGGTGAGAACGCTCACACAAATTTATGAGTAGGGCCTCCCTTTGCCTTTGAGAAATAGCGAGGCTCAGGTATAGACTCAGTTTCTAGTAGTAGTAACAACAACAACAACATATATAATAGCTAAAGTAGAAATGAAAATGTAATTAAAGAATAAAATTAATAAATCTTGATGTGTGTGATTTGTGAGGTATGCAATGTGTGAGCAGTGTGTTGAATGTGAAGTGTATGGCGTGATGTATGTGACGGATGCTTAATGTGTGTTGTGTGATGTGTGTGATTGTGTTCATTGTCTTATGGATGTTTTGACATTTGATTTTTTATGGATGTTTTTCGATTTTTTTGGGATGTTTTATTATACTTTTGGCTGGATTTCTTCATTATGCTATGTATATGTTATTTCTTGGGATATCTTTTACATTCTGACCAATGAATCTAGAAATTGTCTGACCCATTTATTATTTATATAATACTCGAGTCAGTCTAAGGCATTTCAAATTCAAGAACGATGTGACCTAATGGCTTATTGGGTTTAGCTAGAGGCTAAATATCATTAATTATATTGAGTACCATTTTGTGTGTGCTAACATAATGTTGGGATGTAGGTACTAGATATGTATGTATGTTTTTGACAATAGTGGGCATTGACTATTTTGCAGACCCACTTAGACTCGTGTATTTTATTATTATATGTTAATGCTATGTATATGACTCTATGTTCTCTATGATTAATTTATATTGTATGTTTCTTTGACCTCAGGAACCACATGTGTTTATTGCTTTGTACCGATAATGTTTACGTCAAGGTGGGTGATTTTTATATTGTGAGACATATTAAGTATTGGTCCAAGGGAATATTCACATGCATTTCAACCACATTGCCTCATTCTCCATGTTACTCGATTGTATTACTTAGTAATACTCTTGGGTAATATGGCTATAGAGGTAGGTTGTTACGTTTTTGGTATCAGAGCGGGTTTAGAACAATACATAGTATAAGAGATAAAAATCTTGGCCTTAAATGAGACTTAGAGTCCCTGTCTCCATCCATGTGTGGTCGATTATTGTTTATATTTGAATGATAATAGTACTCTTGGGTAATATGGCTATAAAGGTAGGTTGTTACGTTTTTGGCATCAGAGCGGGTTTAGGACAATACATGGTATAAGAGATACAAATCTTGCCTTAAATGAGACTTAGAGTCCCTGTCTCCATCCATGTGTGGTCGATTATTGTTTATATTTGAATGATAATAGGATTATATTATGATTACGAGGGTAATCATCTGGGGGCGTACTTGTATTTTCAATATATATATATATGTATGTATATGTATGTATGTATGTATGTATGTATATGGTCCTTATATGTTTTTCTATGTGTAAGTCTCTGTGTGAAATGCAGAGAAATAAATGGAGGTTGAAGAGGTAGTAGTCAATTGGCCGACCAATAGTGTAGGCATTAATGTAGTGGATTAGACCTCTATATGGCTTTAAATTAAGATTGAGTTGTTCGATTAAGGAAGCTGTAAAAGACCCTAATTCAAATTTCATATTTAATATGTCAAAATTCCAAATTGTGATGAGACGAGATGAGTAAGAAAATCCAGTAGTAACAGAGTTACATAGCATAAGTATATAGATTATTTTCCACTGTATTTTAATTGTTTGGTTGTTTTGATTGGATAATTAATGTATTGATGTCTTTGTGTTTATATTTAATAATGACACTTGGTTTAAAGGATTCGTCTTGAGTGTGGTATTCGATAGGAATTATCACTCAAGTTCGAATTGCATATGATTTTGGATGATTTAAACCCAGCTGTGTCTTCGATCATTAAGTAATCAAAAGGGATAATGAAAACTATTTCTCTTAAAATCAAAATGAGATAAAAATAAACATGAAGATAAAAGCTTGCTTATTAATTTTTGTATAAACAGATAACCGCTGATGTTTGGATTTCTAATAAGTCAAGTATTTTTGATATTACTCTTATATATTATTTGTATATGATTTGATACAAGCAACTGTATGTTTGATTCGAAATACTTTTGGGTTATAATGAACATATATGGTTTGGAGAGTGATTTTTATAAAAGATTATGTTGGTCAAAGCATATTTACATGTAAATATGTGAAGAAATTTTATTATTGACTTCGTATTAATTTTTCCATTGAGTATTTAAGAATTTTGGTCCATGCATCTGGCCAACATTATCGATAGGGATTCCTAAACATTAGGATGATACATAAGGACATAAGATTTTGAAGAGTGATGTATTATTTTGAAGAGAAGTGATATATTTTGAGTTACATTAAAAACCGATGTCTGAAATATAATTACAAAGCAAATTATATTAATTATTTTGAAGAGATTGGAGTGATATGAAGAATATTTTAAAGCGAGCAAAATATTTTTGAGAACAAAGAACTATTAATTTGAAAGAAGGATATAATTCAAGGAAAAATATAATAAATATTTTGAGAAAGATGTTTCGGAATGAAAACAGTATTTTAAAGAAGCATTTGAGTTGATTTTTAAAAGAATATAGATTTTAGAAATGATATGAAATATTTTGATAAGAGAAATATTTTTTGAGATGGTAATTCTATAGAGTTTGAGATATGAAAATTATATAATATTTTAAAGTATCGAAAATTGTTTTGACTTGAGTATATATGTGTGTATATGAGTATGATTACCGTTATTGTAACATCCCCTATCTGGAGGCCCGAAGCTAAGCGCTATGGATGGTATAATCATTTGTAGTCTTAACTTCCAATGACCAAATATGGTAATGTTAATGGTATTCATAATACCAGAAGCATTTGAATATGAAATAAAATTATCACAAATTAGAACATTTTTCGGATTACATTTCAAAACAATATTTCATATCCAAGTTACATAATCCTAAACATTTCCCAGGTTCAGATCAAATATAATTATTATAAAATATGCCAAGAGCGACATATAAAGATGCCCCTTGGATGACCAAAGTACTAATAGTCATAATAGACTAAATACAACACAGCGAAAATAAACATAACAACTCCTAAATAACTAACTTTAGCCTTATGCTCATCTTCGGAAGATTTATTCATCCATCTACTAAAACCTGTAAATCCTCAACCCTCAGCCTACTCAAATCAATTTTGAGCACTTGAGAGTTTAAGGGGAAAACATAAACTTCGAGTCGGACATAAAGCCTGGTGTCTATAATACTATACATCTCGATTATATGATATTAAGTGAGAACACGCCGCTTAGCATAACAGGTTTCCCCTCACTAATACCCCTTTTAAAACATATCTTTTGCAAACCAAAACCCTACACCATAACCGGTTAAAACAATAATATCAATACCATGTAAGCATATAAAATCAGGTAATCAATGGACTGCCTATCCGAACACTATTGTTTTGTTTAGCTAACTACTAACCTTCGGTTGACTTGGGCCTACCAAAAAAAGTAAAAAAAAAATAGTCTAAATTCTATTAGATACTCTTCTGGACGGCCTATCCCCAATTACTTTCTCAGGGTCAGTTAATCCTAATGGTTTTGCGAGATCACTAATAACCTATCCTCACTCTACATATTCCTTTCTGTGCGTGACATTATTTTAGTATTACTTGTGACAAAGCCCTACACACAGAAATTTTGGAATAATTTATCTAGGGGCTCGTAGCTAATATATAGTGTGACCCTATACCACTCTCATCTAGTATTCTAATATCTAAGTCATTTTACATAGGGTCATCTTCCCTTAAAATTTTCCTTGAAAACATTTCTTTCAAATCGATTTAATACTTTAAATTATACTTAAACAAGGAAATATACTCTATGCTTTACTCAAATCACCTTACCATGTTATATATACTTTATCCAAAAGATTATCAATGAAAATAATCGAAATCTTTGAAAGTACCCCTTTCGAAACCATTGAAAATACCGTTTTCGATAAAAGTAAGCTACTTTATTTATAAACTAGGCCAAAGGCCAAAACATACCTATCAAAACCTTTGGAAAACTTCTGCTTAAAACCTTTTGAAAGCATTGGGGAACCACCCCTTCAAAACCTTCATTTAAAACCTTTTGAAAACATTCAAATACTTTTCTATAAACAAACCTTTCAAAAGTATTAGGTTCAAGTAAAACATGTGGAGCAACCTTAGGAAATGATTTAGAACTATTCCTTTCGAAACCAGTTGGGTTTAACTTTCAATAGCATAAAGAGTCTTAAAACAACTAAGTTGAAAGTTTGAAAGTTATTTCCTAAGCAAAAGAAGTGGATGGTAGTGAAATCGATCCCTTCGATAGCATTGGAGAAGCGGCTTAAGTTTTAAAACAAAGAAACCCTTTCGAAAGCATTGCTTCGAAAGGTAAGATGCGGCAGCTAGGGCTTTCGACCCCCTTCGAAAGCTTCTTTATAAAACAAAAGCACAACCTCATTCGAAACAATTCTTTAAAACCATTTAACCAAGTCGAAAGCCATCTAAGTGGAAAGCATTCTTCTCGAAAGCAAAGCAGGCGCATTTCCTTTTAAAATTAAGGCAAGATTTCGACCCCTTCGGAACCTATTATTTCGAATATATACCTTTCGCCTATATCCAATTTGTTACATACCAAATCTTTGATACAGGCACATTAGTTTTGATGGATATGAAGGCGGAAGTATCTAGACGAAAGGTAGGTGCCGAAAGTGGCGAAAAAACAAAGGCATACAAAAAATATTTTCTTTCTTTTTAAAGTAATTTCTTTCCAACTAATATGCTTGTTGGTCAACATATTATTGGTTGCTAATTTATTTTCCAAATTCTTTTCTAAAAGTGTTGTCATAATTTCAGAAGTAAATAATTTAAAAGATTTACAAAATGCCCCTTCTTTTTTTATAAATATACAAAACATTTAAGTCACATACCTTAAAATAATTTTATGTATTTATTAAAACACTTAGAAAAATTCTACAAAAATTCCCATAAAACATTTTTAACATGTTTTCTAACAAATTTAAATTTCTGACCCAAAACATATATAAAACAGCCATATTTAATTTTAAACCCAATTATCCATTTGCTTCACTAGAAAATTAACAATAAATCCACATTAATTCAGAAAATTATGAAAATTGAAACACATCTCTAAAATATCATTTTTGACCTTATATTAAAAATGCAAAGAAATTGGATGTCATCTAATAAGGTTTTCATATTAAAACATATCATAAAATCCATATGAAATAGCATAAATCATCAACAAGCATAAATATCCATTTTAAAAATTAAAAATATGGCGGTGTACTTTGCAAAAATATTCGGATCTGATCTAGAAGCCAAAAAATCAAAAATATGAGATGTGACATATTATTCAGCTTAGCTTTGTGATTAAGGAGTTGAGATTTGATCTTGGATTAAGTTGCTTAAGCTTCTTCCTCTTATCTTCTTCTTGTCTTCCCTTAATGGTGGTCGGCCTCTCTAGTATTTGATTCTCTAGTATTTGATTTTGTTTATGAACGTATAGAATGACGTGCATAAGGGTTTAGGGTATTAGAGTAAGTCTTATTCTAACCTTGCCCTTATCAACTACCCTAAATTATTTATTTCATTTTCTCTTAGTTCATTTGTTTAAATGACATGGCTTCCTTCTAATTACACAACCTCAATCCTTAATCATTTACATTATTTTATTTCATTTAACTATTAAACATCCTAAATAATGTTACTAAAAATTTGGGTCATTATAGTTAAACCGAGGTTATGAATCGTTTTGAAAACCAATAAAGATATTTTTCTATATTTAGATATATGATATAATGATTGCAGCCATCGAATATTAGTGGATAGCCAAAGTCGATGGCTAGATAATGTTAATCACATGGTAAATACTATGGCAATTGACAAAGTAAACCACTAGAAGTTTGTGGTGTAGCATCGCTATATTATAAATATATATTTGAGTTTGAAATTAATGTGGTTTGTGAAGCGATTGTATGCCTTCCATATTGTATGATATTATGTAATTTGAATGTGTGTTGTGAAGATATTTATAATGTGATGTATTATGGTAAATAAAATAATATTTGGGCTTTTGGTGATAATAAATATGTTCAAGTTGAATTATAATTAAACAAAATAACTACTGTTTCAAAAAGATTCGATGGAAATTTTGGAAATTTTAAAATATTTGAAATTTTTGGAAGGATGGTCGTATATTTAGAAGAGATAAAATAACATCAAAAGAGAATTGTAAGTTTAATGTTTGTTTTGAATTGTTTTGGAAGTAAAATTATTCTATAGTATTTTAAAAATACTACAACCAGTTTTAGTTTTTAATTTCAATTATTGATCCGTTTTTATTGATTTTAAATGCACTAGAAAGATTTGTTAGTGGATAATAATTTTATTTAAAGTGCACGTAAAATTTTAAGTCCCAAAATGTATTGCCTAAAAATGAGCTGGACTTTACTCTTAATTTTTGAATGGTTTGCCCGATTTTGATAATTTTCCCACTCTAAAATTCTTAAAACATATGTAACAACTTTGTTTGAATTGATTCATAAAATTTTGATGTTTTAATGGCTAAAAATGTGAGTTTGTGAAGTGGATCAGTACTAATTTATCATTTTAGAATTTATTTAATAAAAATGTACTATTGAGTAATTCATTAAGGACTAGATATTTGATATATGGTTGGTAGATTATTCTATATCATACACAAATGTTAGTCGATATTATTTGGATTTCTGACTTGACATGTGAGGTAAATTGTATTATTACTTATCTTATTTTAAAGCGGTATTTGATTATCTTCGCTTTTGAGTGGATCGAGGGGTACGAAGTCCCTTACGTAGATGTGATGGCCAGAAGTTTTGCTAGCTCCATCCTAGCTTGACCGACCGTGGGATAGCTTCCCGATGGTTGTTGTGACATGGCCCCCTCTTCGCATGGTCACCATCTGTTGCATGAGCCAACGAGATAATAGAGAATGAGGTGAGGTGGTTGACGACGACAAGTGAGATATGAGGAAGCGAGGTGTATTTATTGTGCAGCTAAAGATTGGTGAGGACGCTCATAAAAATTTACAAATAGGTTCCCCCTTTGCATCTAAGAAGTAGTAAAACACAGGCGTAGACTCGTATTTTGGTAGTAGCAATAGTAACAACACATATAATAGCAGTAGCGGTAACGAGAATAAAATTAATGAATAAAATGACAAATCTAATATGCTGTTAACCGGGTTTTTAACCCAATAGAATTAAAAGAAAGTTAGAACATCCATGCCTAGTAAAAACAATTCAAGAATCGATTAAAAGGACTAGAAGAAGGAACTAAGAAAGCCCCAAGAGGAAGAAAGCAAAAATAGGCCAAGATGATGGATCGCTAGCGATCCATCACCTAATGGATTGACAACGATCCATAATGGTTGATCATGAATCTTCCAAACCTCTTGCATCATGAACAGATATCTTTTTTAGGGATGCCTACTAAGTTTTATGATATTCCAAGCAATTTAGTTCGAGAAGTGAGCATTCATCTGATTCCGGTCATAATTCAATCCAAACTATACATGAGTCATCATCAAAACAAGACAACTATTTATGAAATTTCATAGAGAGCATCTTCATAAGGCAACACATGCGATCCAAGTGAAACGACTAAAAAATATTCTAACTACATAGATCGCTATCGATCCATCAAATTGGCTCGGCTCGCTATGAAATTTCTTAAGTGCCTTCCTACCATCAGATATGGGCTTCTGGCAAAGCGGCTTTGCCCAATATCTCTCTAATCCTTATAAATACTCACTCATTTCAACATAAAGAGGATCTTCTAGATTGGCTGCTGAAACTCTACAGAAATTATTCTTTACTCTTCTCCTTCCTCACAACATTCGTCAAAAGGGTTCACAATGATTCTCCAGTAAACTTTAACACTGGTGACTTGATCTAACTTATAAGATCCAATCAAATTGTAATCAGATTCAATTTGTAATAGCAGTCAATCAATAATAGAAAGTTATAAAGTGGATGTGGGCTTCATTAACAGCTGAACCACTATAAAAATCTCGTCTCTTTACTTTTCCTGCAATTTGCTATTGTTTGTTCTACTTTATTTACCATGATAAATAAGGTTGTTGCTTTCATACTTAATCTAGGGCGTTGATTTATTTTTTTGGGTTAACATTTTGATGCTTTCACTGAGAAAACTAATCTAGGCTTAGATCTAGCTATCTACTTTGGATCAAATAGTTCAAATGTTAAGTCCTCTATCTTTGCCAAAGATCTTCTACTGAGAATCATTGGCACTAAAATGAAGGAGAAATGCTTTCAGAAGATCCATAGGAGGTGTAGTTGCTGGAGAAGAGATCAATCCTCGGCAACTTGTAGTCAACGCTGCCAACACAGGAGATCAGGCACCGAGATCCTCTATTCAACGTGAAGTTGTTACTAGAGTGAATTAAATAAAATGGTTGATGAAATTAATTAGAAGATGGAAAACACCCATAGAGATATTTTATGGACAAATTAAATGCTCTATTGACCTTACAGTCACATGCTGCTTTAAGAACCATGCCAAATCCCACGGTTATCATGGAACAAAAAAATTCTTTCGTCTTTGGTCAAAACAGGAGAAACGAAAAGTACCAACAGAAAGGAGTGGTAGGTGGAACCATAAGAATTAATAAGGATGGAAATGCAAACACTCCACCAACTGCAAGGCAATCAACTACAAATTTGAATCTAGGAGCGAAAACCCCATGGGAAGATATGGCAATGGATCTATCCGACTCAGAAGAAAGTGAGCAACTTGACATCTACAAGTTGAATGGAAATACCAAAGCATTCAATGACGCCAGGGAGATCCAACCCGCCCCTACCATACTAACTGCAAGCCAATAGAACCCTAAGGGAGTGGCTTTCTGGAAGACAGGAGAGTCTAGGCTTCATCTCACTCACCAAGATTATTTGCAAAATCAAACTTAGTGTAGTCATTGATAACCAACCCTTATATTATTGGACATCTGAGGTGTATCGCAGACATGGTCAAGCGACTAATGGATGAAAGTAAAGATAGAAGGAATGATGAATGTGGATCCGCTGCAAGTCAAACTCCCTTCACTAATGACAATCTGAATAAGCGATACTCTGAAATGTTCACCATGCCAGCTATTCTGTCTTACGATGGAACAAGAGACCTGAAACCCCACCTGTATAAGTACAGTTGGTACATGGACGGAGAAAATGCTTCAGATGTCATTTGATGTAAATGTTTCCTAATTTTTTTGGAGGGTATTTCTTCCATGTGGTTCACCAGGCTTTCGCCAAGATCCATATCTACCTTCAATCAAATAGAAACAAGATTCCTTGATCAATTTAGACTTCACACGGCACAACCAAAAGATGTGATGTCCTTATCCGATCTATTCTGGGGATGGAATAAATCTCTAAAGTCTTTCATGAATTGTTTCAACGTTGAGGTAATGATATGGCTTTTATGGCCTTAGTCCACACAATTCACCCTGAAACTGAATACGGAAAATGGATCAAAATGAAACAACCTTCCATGGGAAGCGCTTCAACCAAAAGGCGAGCCAGTACTTGAGATTGCAAGAGGCACAGGAATTAGAAAGGAAATCTGCTAATTTACAACCAACCAACATTGGGCAGAGTGGTATGACGACAAACAAAGATGTAAATACCTTCGGGACTGTTGAAGGGAACGTAGGAAAAAATGGGAATCGGAAAAGGAAGAACCAGAATTCCAACGAGAAAAACAGAAGCAACAAGCAACTTAAAGGTTTGAGGCCCAAAGAATACAACGCACTTAACGATACTCCAAGAAACATCTATCTCGCAACACAGGGGATGGAGGAGTATAAAACGACGCCTAAAAGGAAGCAATTGAACAGCGAAAGCATTCCGATAAGTACTACTGCTTCCATGAGACACATGACCACAATATGAATGAGTGTCATCACCTAAAGAATTTGATTGAGGAGTTGATTCAGGAAAAAAGCTTCAGCAGTACGTGAGGCATCCATATAATCTTGATCAACCCATAGCACCCTAGGCTCTTGGAGATCGAGGGAACCAAGTTGGAACCAACAAAGAAATACCTAGACGGTCTGACCAAAGACTCATTATTGGGACAATATCTAGAGGACTTCATCTCGTAGAAGAGTTGGGGAGAAATAAAGCGGTATGCTAGCTCATTAAAGCCGCTCCAAAAAATTCATGCTTTATGGTCGAAGATGGAACCCTACCAAGTAGTAAAAAACCCAAAATGATGGCATAATATTCCAGAATCGAGACATTAAAGGAATAAAAGCTCCGACTCTCGACTATATGGTTGTGACAGTAGGAATCAGACCTATCATGGTCCAATGAGTATTGATAGACAATGGCAATTCTGTAAATATCCTTTTTAAATGCGCCTTTGACCAGATGGAGATCAGCATGAAGGATGTATCTACCTGCTGAATAATGATCCAAGGATTAACCGGTGAACCCAAACAACCTGTTGGAACGATTGACTTACCCATAGAACTCAAAGAAGGCGAACAAAGAGTCACCCTCATCCAAACCTTTGTGATCATAGATGAAATTTCCACCTATAATGCCCTCTTGAGAGGCCCACCTTGGTAGAATTTAGGATAGCTTTAGCTCAATGTTGTCTAACTATGAAATTTCCGATAGAAAATGGAGTCAATGTGATCAAAGAAAACCAAAGTTCTGCTAAAGAATGTTATACTGTGGAACTATGCAAATCTAAAAGAAAAGAAAAGGATAAGAATATGGGGAGAACTCTTCACATTCGTGAACCTACCGAATAGCAACTATAAAGTCGCCCCTGGATTAGGGACAATAGCCGATTCGATAATGCTGTAGACCATAGAAAGTAGAGTTTAGAGGAAGAACAGGCAGCATCGATAGAATTGACGGTGTCTGTCCAAGTTGATGTGGATGACCCAACACAAGTCTTGAAAATTGGATCACATCTTGGAAACAAGAAGCGACTTGAACTCATCGAATTTCTTCATGCCAACCATGACGTATTCGCTTGGGCACATTTCGATATGTGCGAGGTGTCACCAGATATTGCATGCCTTGCATTTAACATTGATCCTAAGTATACGCTAGTGAAGCGGAAAAGGCAACCTAGGAATCGAGTGGTCTAAAGCGCTAAGAGAAGAAATGGATAAACCGACGTTGAATGGTTTTATCCACGACACAACTTAACCTAATGGGTATCTAGCTTAGTCTTAGTCAAGAAGTCCAACGGAAAATGGAGAACTTGCATTGCTATTCGATCTGAACAAAGCTTGCTCGAAAGACAGCTTTCATCTACCCAAAATCGATTAGCTTATGGACGAGATGGCTGGACATGAACTTCTTTCGTTTATGGATGCATACTCAAGATACAACCAGAACATAATGCACGAACCTGATCATGAAAATTTCAGTTTCATTACTAATCTGGGACTATATTGCTACAAAGTGGTGCCATTTAGCTTAAAGAATGCGGGAGGAAATACCAATGACCAGTAAGTGCAATGTTTAAACATCAAATTGGAAACTATGGAATTTTATGTAAATGATATGTTGGTTAAATCATGCATAGCTGCAAATCACTTGGACAAGCTCGTCGAAATGTTTTAATTACTCTACAAATATGGAATGAAGCTTAATCCACTTAAGTGTCATTTCGAGGTAGCCCGTGGAAAGTTTTTGGGATTCATCGTAAGTGCCAAAGGCATCGAAGAAAATCCCAACAAATAACCACCTTGTGGGAAGTCGAGTCCCCGAGGAATAGGAAAGAGTTACAAAGCTTGAATGTGAAGGTTGTAGCACTAAGCTGGTCCATCTCAAAAGCAACTGACAAATGTATACCATTCTTTAATGCGCTACAGAAGGGAAAGAAGAACTTTGAATGGAACCAAGCTTGTTGAATTGCGTTCGAAGAGCTGCCGCGACATATAGAAACCCTGCCAATCCTATCCAAGCCTATAGATGGAGAAGATTTGTACATCCACTTAGCAATCTCGCCCCATGATCGATCGCTCTCATACGAGAGGAAGCTAAGATCCAGCGACCCGTATATTACATCAATAAATGGTTCATTGAAGCAGAAAAGAACTATCTGAAATTGAAAAAACTGGCAAATTGTCTCTTAATTGCATCCAGAAATTACAATTGTACTTCTTCGTATATCCCGATCAAAGTACTGAAAGATCAATCCTCCTTGAAGCAAGTGTTATACCACCCCAAGACCTCTGGATGGCTTATCAAATGGAACAACGAATTAAGTCAATATGAAATCACATACCATCATCAAAAGGCGATTAACGGGCAGACGGTGGCAGATTTCATTGCCGAATTTACAATATGAGATAACGGGGAAGAAATGACTCCAGAAGTGGTGACACGTTGGAAGTTGTTCGTTGATGGTGCATCTAACAACTTCTGTTCGAGAGCAGGAGTAGTGCTTGAGACTTCCAAAGAACGGTCAGTTTGCTATGCCTTATGCTTGGAATTCCCAACAAATAATAACAAGGTAAAATACGAAGCATTGGCAGTCGAACTCAAAGTTGTAAAGAAACTCGGGAAGCATTGGCAGTCGAACTCAAAGTTGTAAAGAAACTCGGGATAAAGTCCATTCACATCAATAGCGACTCTCAACTAGTCGCCTATTAGGTGACACCATAGGAAAAAATGATATTCATAGCATTTAAAAATAGAGAAATATAGCGTTTGAAATGCGTATGCTATTACAAAAGGTAGAGACGAACCAATCACCAAGTTAAACGCTATATGATTATGGCGGGAATAATAGAAGTAGGCGGGATACTAATAAATTAATCTTACTTCTAGAAAGAAAGGGAATTGACGATATTTTTCATTTCCTCTCTAGTGGCTATCTAACACACTCTCTCTCGTCTCTCCCCTCAGCCCTAGTTGACTGGCTATCTAACCCTCTCTCTCTCCATCGTCTCTCCCCTCAGCCCTAATTGAAGAAATCAAAACCACGAATTTCCTCTCTATTAGCCAAACCACACTTGAATTTGAAATCAATTCTGCCTTAATTTTGACATAACGCTCCCTTCTTCCATCTCACGCTCCCCTCTCAATGCTCCTAGTTTTCACGCTTGGAACCCTCAAATCAAGCGTACGCCAGAGAGGTGCTTAATGAGCTCAGTGTATGTCGGAACGAGGCTTGTAAGGCATTCTTACTTTCGGATACAGCAGCTACAATCATAAGAAAGGTGATCTTTAGTAATTAATGAAATAATATTACAGAATTTTAAATATTCAACGAGTCATAGAAAGTCTATATATAAATGATTGATGATACCACTGAAAGTAGAGTTAGTCTGTATATATGATTAGTGATACCTTTGGAAGCAAGATGATCTATTTTAGTTTTATTTTGATCTAATAGATTTAGTTTCCCTGTATCATAAGTGTGAAATCAAAAATGCGTTCCTCTTTTGATTTTTTGTTTTGTTTTTGTTTTTGTTTCTACATCGATTTTGATAGCGGTCTATATAGAAGACAGGATATTTTGTTCTTATGTGCTATTCACTTTGCTGTTAAATTTCATATGATTAATCACTCTTAATATCCTAACGTTTAACCATCATTTCTGTACTTAATTTTGATTTATACCTCATACAGTTTAAGACTTAAATATTAACTGCTACTGCTAGAAGTGAATGGGTTGATATGGAGATAAGTAAGTCAACTCATTTACTTTTCTTCCCATTATTACTTTTGATATGGGTATACTTCTTTAATTTGAGAGTTACTTGGAATAGATTCTTTTTGTTAAACAGTTGGAACATCCAACATGGTGAGTGTTATCTCTAGTACAACTTAAATGGCTTACCTTTGTATCTTGGTTTCTTTCAAAAACTTAGTCATGTTTAGTTGAATGTAGCTTGGTTTCGTTAAGAAAATTAGTTTCCTTTCATTATATATTTATATAAATGGTTGATTGAATACCAATTTTCTTTGTGTAGCTGTCGTTGAGTTCTTATAGTCAAGTTTGAGAAACTTATTTTGATATCGAGCCAACTAAAAGATAAAATTCCATGACTAAATTTATGAAATTTAACCATGATATTTGTCAATTCTTCTAACAGTCCTAGTTATTTGAAAGAGAAATGGTAGTCTTGCAAATAGTGATAGAAATTAACAAATGCTTGTTGTCCATTTTCACATGCATATAATATGCAACTACTTTAACTGTGTTTACATGCCTTGACAGTGGATGATGATTTTAAACGTGTTATGTTTTTGTGTATAGTATTGGGAATTAAAATTGAAGATTACTAAAGCTTCTTATTTTGTAACTTATCATGTGATTGTGATTGTCAAAAACATAGAAACATTTGGATAGTTTTTATCAATTTTTCCATTTAAATCAATCTTCATTCCTTTACATTTTCCCTTTTTTTCTATATCCATAACATGAATTTCTTTCCATTTTAAATAATTGGTTCATTGAATCTATCAAATTATAACTAACAAATTTGTCTAATAGGCGTTCGGTAAGTTTATTCAGTCTGCCAGTCTGGTATCCAATAAATCTGGGAAAACAAACTAATTTGGAATAAAAAAATCGATGCACGAAATTTATCAATTAGTGTTGTTACTTAATAGATTTCATTTATTCAATCAAATTCTCTTTAGTGCTAAATATCTCATTTGATTTGATGAGTAAAAAATTGTTGCACTATCTTTAGTTATCACCGTCACCACTTTAGCATTTAAGAAAGAAACTTCATTTCACATTAATTTCAAAGTCATTCAGTATTTAGCAGCAAAGGTTGCATCTTTGGTTCTTACACTTCGACCATCTATGTTAAGTTTTATTTATTTATGATGTATGTATTTCATGAAAAGGAAATGTTTTCCTTAAAAAAAAGAAAATAAGCAACCTACATTATCTGTATATTTTACTACTTTCTATTTTTCTTGTTCTTAATTTTCACTAAAATAGATAAATTAATACCTTATTCAGAGTTCCTGCTTTTTATTTCATGTATCAGTACAATCATTAAAAAGTCTAAAGTGGATTTAATGATCATTACAAATTAACGAGAGAAATTTCAACCAAAAAAGCATCAATATCTTGGTAACCAATTGCTAGTTTATATGCAGGAAGTTACTAATATATATATATATGTACACGTACCCTTCACCATATATGATAATTAGCCGCGTTTGTGATATCATTAACCATCATACACTAGAAAGAGTGTATATTTGATAACTTAACTAGTTATATATGTACGTAGGGGAATCCAAGTTAATTAAGAATTTATCATGTACGCAGCCATATGGTTTAAAATATTTGTATGTTTAGATATTAATTCTCAGTCTAAGGGGCACATATCTATAAATTGTCTGGTAGGAATGTACATAGATATGCAGATTTATCGCAAGTTATGCACACACACGTAATTAAAGCCAATTTCATTTGGGACTCACTAAATCTTGTATGATATGTAATTATAACTAGGTTGGAAAAGTGTAATGTGCATCTACTATATACCAACTGGATGTTTACAAAATATAAGCGGAGCAATAAGTTGGGGATTTAGGAAGAGCGGACCTTCTTGCTTGCATAGAACCTGCCAGTGACTTTAAGTAATAACATTATTTTTATGACTTATGTTATTATACATGTGGTTGGACCATTATACCCAGGAATACTAGCATGAGTCTTCTTGTCATCCAATTTAATAAATATTTTTTCATTGATTTGTGTATTAATACCATAACAATATATCATGGAAAGATAGTCATTCAAAAGTATGGCTTATTATCTACAGTCATCACCCATTGAGCTGCCCCTTAAAATTTTTGGATGACATGTATATATGGAAATCTTCTCAAGAAAAAGAATTTTTAAATGACATTGCACAATATGCTTCATTGTTAAAATCAAAATTTTCCTTACTTGGATTGTATAGCTAAGGTATGCTATAATGAAGTTTCATTATTAAGATACCAAACTAATTTATATTAAGGTAGTTTATGGGTTATATAATATTTTGGGTTTCTAGACTGTTTTATATCATAATTTTTTTGGGTTTTTTCCCGGTTCTTTTTAACTAGATACTCCTCTATGACACTGGAAGTCGATTTCAAGTTAGTTTCATTTTCTTTGAGACATAATATGACTACAACATATGGAATACTGCTAATTCTCCAACATAGTTTATTCTTTTTAACATTTTTTCCATTTTTTTAGAAGTGTTGCTAGTATCTGTAATGTCTTCATTTTGATTTCTTTAAAGATGGGATCATATTTTCCAAAGTAAATTTGTTTGTCTTAGGATGATCAATCTTAAAGTTATTGAAAGTTCATATTTGCCGATATAATTCTACAGGTAATATCAGACTAATAATAATTCTCACTGTCAAACTATATATATTTGTAGATAATGTTACTAGAAGCCATTCCATGCTAGTTATCATCAGTTATTGATGGAAGATTTACCTTTAAAAATAGCTCAAAGTTAAATCCAATTTATTATATACCAAAAAAAATTCTTTTACGACAAGCCTACATATAAACTAAAGTTAATTTCAAATATGTTATCAAGTTTAACTAGAATAGTATACTCCAACTTAGAATCACATCAAAATTCTATACTGTACATCAGCATGATGCCAAAAACTATCGAGTGTTGATATTTTCGAAAGAAACAAAAAAGACAAGGCGACTAAAAGGTTTCTACTTATGAATTAAAATGCAAAAAATTCTCAATTGTATTAGCTACTGAAACTCAACTTAGTATCTTGTTTGATGCAAATTCAAATATTAGAAAATGCATTATGGTTCTGTTTTAATTTCTTAAAATAAGCTGATATTTGACACTTGCTACTAGTATGAAACAAACAACTAGCAGTCATGTCGACACAGTGTTTATGGTGTGTAAATAGTGATAGTCAAAATTTATGTCTTAATCTTTTCAACTCAGGCATGGAATTGAGGTCACATACTTTATTATTGGAAGTTATGGATAAAATTTGTTGTGAATCTGATAACAACTCAGGCTTACTTTACATGTATATAAAGCTAATCAGTTTCATATATTTATTATTTTTTGTTGTTAAGTTGGATATATTTGCTACTGTATACGAACTAAAGATTAATTTCTTAGAAATTATCTGGATAAATTTGGATTAATCTTCCTTTAGATGCTCCATAGTTATCAAGCAGTACATAAGTTTGTATATGTGTGCTGAAAAAGAAATTAAAAATGACCTTTTATGGGGATTTGAACATAAGTTACATAATCTAATTCAAAAGTTAAAACAAAAAATGATGATCATGCTTTCATCTGGCCCATTACTAAAAAAACTTCTATATTTTAGAATAAAATATGTATAATTGATATTTATATCTTTGACACCATAGCAGCTTCTTCTACATGAGAAACTTAAGATTGCTAGGAAACTAACAATCATCTTTCTATTGTTTGGTTTGAAATTAAAAATGTATCTATCTAGCAAAATGGGGTATAGGCGCAAATCTAATTTTTTTTTATATAATAGAACATTATCAGAAATTCTAGCTAAAATATAAATAATACTCAGAACATTCAAAATTTTCAGTCCATACTAAGCTCACAATTTGTAAATATGTATACGTTACATAAAATATAACTGAAAATTGTATGACTCGGGAACCATTTGAAGAGGAAGTTCTTTGACCTTAATCTTATTCAATTGATATTACTTTCCAAAAGCAGAGGATACCATTAGCATATTGTTATAGAAAGAGTAATACATATGCATGATATTTCTACATTATTTCTTCTATCCCAAATAATATAATAAAATATATTTTAAATTTTATTATCAGAAAATTTGTAATTGTAATATTATCGGAACATATATTATTAAACAAGTAAAGTTATTTATAGTAGTTTTATATATTTCTTGCAAATTAGTATTACACTATTTTCATCTTTTGTTTACCTTTAATTAGAACTAGAAAACATTAAGGGAATGAAACTTCTGTTAGTTGTACAAACAAGAACTGTGCAAACAAGAACTTTAAGACGGTAAACGATCGTAACAAACATCGTTGATATTGGCAGTGGCTCTGAACCATTCCTCTTTTTATATTATTAGTAAAGTTTTTCCTTCTTTGTTTTTTTAGTTGTGTTGCTATCTTCTTTATAGTTCTATGCTCTTTACATGTATTATGTAAAACTATATTGAATATAATTACTAAAAAAAATGATACTGTTAGGTTGATGAAGATGGAGTCGCTGAGTAGAACTACATCATAACTACTGTCAGATGATGGTGTCAGGTTGAATTATGGTGTCAAATGATAGGTAATGAGTATAACAGCGACACATCTGTAAATGTAAATGGAGGAAAACTTCAAAAAAATGATCTCAGGTTGATAAGATTGACAAGGCTGCTTCAAAGGTTGGAGTGAGTAAGACTCTGTATCTTCTTCTCTGCATATTTTTATGGCCATCTTTTGGAATATTTACATTTGCTGTGTTTTTAGATATGAGTTAATGTTTACTATATCTTGGCTTTGATGTTCAAAATATTCTGGGCTTTATTGGCTTTAGATTGTGATCACTTAATCACTAATTGATTTCCTTGCATTACACAAAAAGATGGTTGTCTGAAACAAGTCACCGTTAAAGTTCTATTACACGGATATATCTATTTGAAGAAAAGAAAAATATAAATTCAAATAAAAAAGTGAAAGGATAATAGACTATAACTAGAAATAAGAGAATAGATGTTAGTATAAGTCGGCAGCATACTCATACATTTATTACAAGAGCAACATATGCTGCCATGGGAGCAACCGGTGGGTGACAGGGTACTAGGTAAGCATTCGAACAAGGGGGACCTGGTCTAAAATCATGCAGGTTTGGATCCTAAGATGGCGCAGCAATGTCAGCACTGTATATCGGTGTAGTGGTCGATGGATTTGGTAAGGGTGGAACTTGAGGCACTGTCAGAAGAGACCCTTCGGGTACTATATATTCTCTTCTCTTGTTTGTGTTTGCCTGTAATAATAATAATATTTCATTATGTTTTCTATCTGCAAACAAGGTATAAGCAAGCTTAGTTATGTTTAACCTATTTCAATTTTATCATCGAACATTATGTTCATAACATAAGCACCCAAGGCTTTGGTAGTCACAAATATATACACTCTCATATTTTTGTTCTTTTATCATTCTTTAGTTTAATTCTAGTTTAGTAGCATAGCTAAGATTACAACTATTACCCGATTGTCATGCTAGAGCTAACATTTTCAAAACTACTTTATAATAATATTAATAAAAGTATAATTTGTATACATGCCATACCAAAGTTTTTAGAATTGTAGTTTAACTACAATACAGAGGACTACAATACAGAGGGAACTGTAAATAGTATCTCCCTAGTTAAGTACATTTTTAAATCATATACAATCAACATCAAGGGAGTTGGATTCATACTTTTACTATCCACTATTAAGTTAACGAATGCAAATAACATATTTGTGTTTATCAAACAATTTATTCCTGACATAAATTCTATTTCTAGCCTTTTTTGCTCAATAAACTCTATTCTAAATGTCATTATGTAATTATCATTATGCACCCAAATGTTTACTTTGGAAGGGGCATGCATGAAGGTTAGTTTGCGCTTTTCAATTATGTATACTAAGTCCATTGGAAGATGATATTATTATCGTTTTATTGGAATTTTTCTTGGAAATGTTTTTGACCTTAGTATATGTATACTCTTATTTGGCTTTTGCTCATAGTTGCTAAACTAATATTCAGCTTCATTTTTCAAGTATGTCTTTTTTTATAATTGAACTATATGCTACCTTTTGAATTATTCTGATAATAGATATTTTTTGTTTTTATAAAAGTATTTCCAAGTAAGACCTCTGATAAAACCAAGAAAGATATAATGAACATCCGTAACACTCGTTTGATAGAAGCTAGGTTAATGTGCCTTAATTGTGCGAAATCTTTGCATACTAGTGGAAATCTTGTGTTTATACTGTAATTAGCACTAGCATGCTATTAATCATAACAAAAAATAACTTCATCATGCCAGTTGTTTCATAGATATCATGAATTTTAGAAGTTTTGCATCATAGAGCACTCTCAGTTTTTCAACCAAGAGTGCTTTCAATTTCATAACCGCGTATGCACCTAGTTTTTACCAGTCTTGCAGAACTGCACACACCTAGTTTTGAAATTGAGTGCGCCCAGTTTTGCAACTAAGCACGCCAAGTTTTGCCGCTGCTTACTCTGTGAAGCTAATGTTGCACGATTGTGATTGTTGGCGATCACAACAACCGATGTTATCTATTGTGTAATTTTATGTAGTTACATATTTAAAATAATTCTTTGTCTTAATGCAGGAAAACAAAATTACTGAAGTTGCATAGACGATTTTGGTCAAGCTAACTACTTCATATGATTTTACGTTGTTTGAGCTCATGGTGTTGATTTGGATATATTTTGTCTTAGGATTATTTACTGTAATCATGTACTCTTTTATAATCATTACGAACATTGTCATTGATATATTTTTCAGAAATATTACATGTAAGAACATGTGTAAAATTGATTACATTGAATATGTGTGAAATGCATAAATGGATGGTAAGACAGAGCTGCATAAATGCTATAGAAAACCAAAATCATATACAATTTTATAGCGTTTCATTAATGCTAAAAGAAATTGTACATGAAATATAAGATAGCAATATAAAAATGCTATGTAAACTCTTTTAAGCTTTAGAAGGTTGCGTTTGTAAAGCCCAGAATGTCCACTTTCCATAGCATTTCATTTTTTGCTATTATATATTTTTGATCAATTATAGCATGCCATTAAAAAGTGTTCTCTAAAATCCTATGGAAAGTTTTGACGGCATTTTTGAAACCCTATCAATAGCTCAATTTGTTGCAGTGTGAAAGGAGGATACCAGGTTCGGGGGGAAAATCTCGCCCTATACCTATCTAAAGTGTAGGAACTGCTAAACGACATCGAGCATTACACCATAACTTAATCCCGAGGGAATAGAACATGTAGGCGGATTGTCTAGCCAAACTAGCCAGTTTTGGAGAAGTTAATCGTTGGGGCTAGTCTCGGTTGAAACACTAATCACTTCAAGCATAAGCGAAATGGATATCAACTGGATTTTTGAAACAACCAAGAACCAAAGTCATAGATGAAGCCGATCGAGGGCTATATGCTCGCAGGAACCCTCCCCACAAACGGGAATCAATGGAAAAAGATTCTTCGAAATTTAATGCGATTCGTAATACAAGATGGGATACTCTGAGGGGATTATCTACCCCTTTGCTCAGATGTGTGAGCAACAAAGAAGCTCGAAGGATCCTAACAAATGTTCATAAAGGCAAGTTAGGAGTTCGTACAGGGGGCAAACCCTTGCGAAGAAAGTTCTCCGGTACGGGTACTTTTGGTCAACAGTAACCGTGACGTAGCAGATTACGCCAGACGGTGCGACCATTGCCAAAGATTTAGCAAGATCAAAAAAACCCCCTCGATAGAGCTAATACAGATGATCAGGCCATGATTGTTTGCAATATGGGGAATCAATTTTATTGGTGTATTACCAATGGCTAAATGAGGAGCAAAATACGCTATCGTTGTTATTGATTATTTCACCAAATGGATCGAAGCAGAACCGCTGGTCACTATTACCACAAACAAAGTCATTAAGTTTGTTACTAAAATTATTTGCAGGTTTGGTGTACCACAGAAAATCATCACGGATAACGGGACTCAATTTGGAAGTGTTGAGTTTAAAGACTTTTGCAAACAATTCCGAATCGAGAAAAGCTTTTTCCTTGTCGCACCTCTGCAAGCAAACAGACAAGTGAAAGCAGTGAATAAGATCATCAAGTCTAATATCAAAAAGCGGCTAACCAAAGCAAAAGGAAATTGGGTCGATGAACTTCCACTCGCACTATGAGCTTACAGGACAACGAGCAAATCTGCAACTGGGCACTCTCCATTTGCCTTAGCATATGGTTCAGAAGCAATGATCTCAATTAAGCTAGAAGTCCTTTCTCATTGAAGGCAAAACTTTGATCAAAGGCAGAACGAGTAGCTTTTACTTGAGCTGCTTGATATGGTCGGTGAGAATAGGGAAGAAGCTGAATTAAGGACAACCGCTCACCAGAAAAGGGTTGCATGATACTTCAACTCCAAAGTTCATAATTGCACCTTCGAAGTGAGAGACCTTATCCGCAAGGTCTACCCTATACCGGGAGCATTCGGACGAAATTAGGAAGGACCCTATATGATTGGTTAGAAGCTAAGGGATAGCACATTCAAGCTTACAGCCGTCGATGGAGCCCAAATTCCTCAAGCATGGAATAGAGAATCGTTGCGTCCTTGCTTTATCTAAGAAGATTATCTTATGTATTTTCTATTTCTAGCAAATAAGCCATTCTGGAGTACCGGAGGCATGGTAAATAGGCAAAGTTTGCTCAACTTTTATTAACAAAATTGCTTTGCATTCTAAACCTATAAAACCATGTTCATAAAAGTAACCTGTTGAGTCGACGGGGTCAAATCGACTCAAAACCATCCAATCAACCATGGTCAAGTATGCCTCATCTACCCGCCAGTTCGATCGAAACAAATCGACTTAAACAATTGGATCGACGGAACTCGATCCCTGCCTTCCAAGAACCGGTGTTCCTCCGACAACACCGGGAAGGCCCCAATCAAAGCCGTGCGCCTCCATAATTCCGTGCATTGCTTCTTGAGTCATGAAACCACGCTCTCGAAACATGAACTCCTCACGTTGCCCTAAGAGTGGTAATGCCGGGAGATTCCAAACTGATCGACGGGTCATATAAATCCTAAAAGTCACGCATCCCCAAAGCCATGCACACTCCCAAAAGTCGTGCATCTCATAAGCCGCACATACTCTTAAAAGCTATGCATTTCATTTGCCATGCACATCTTAAATACCGGCATTGTCTTGCTAATGCTAGCAACTCGCCTATTGCAAGACTCAAAAGAATCAATCCACTCCCATCATCAGGAGTATGCGGCAAATAATTGCGATTGTTGACCGACATAATCACTGGAATCAAGACACTCAAATCACAAGTTCTCAAAGATAGGAACCGCAATATAGACTCAGTTATAGGCATCCAAAGAACCACACGGATCAACCGGTTAATTGTTAAGTGTTTTAAGCAAACATCCCCATGAACTGGAGGAATACATACTAATACTCAAAAACAAAAGCAAGTACTTCACAGTTCTATTACTCATAACAAAGAATTTTGGCGATAATTACATAACTAGATAAAATAGCAGTAAATAAAATTGGCATAAGTGCATGAAACATAGATAAGTAGATAATAAAGTTACAATCAAAATTTCAACATTTTATTATTTATAGAATTTTCTATATAAAGTCAAAATGTGGGGGCTGTACCTACACAATATCCGCCAACAAAAATAAAATACAGATGATACAACAACAAAAGCAATAAGTGCAGACTTTGCAGTTGTACAAAACACGTATCAAACAAACTAGGATGTCCCAATATTTAGCTCCACTCTTACTTGAGCCTATCAATGTTTTTTTCCACTGCTTTCCTTCCCACGTCGGAAGTTTCTTCTTCTTCTCAGAATTCCTGCGAGGAATCATGTCGCTGCCTAAAATATCAACTATCTCCTCCATACCAGCATCTCCTCCTTGTTCTTTGACCTTCTTGGAAGACTCTCCCTTGGTGTTGAGCTTTCGAGACTTGCAGGAGCTCCATGAAGACTTTCTCTCCTTGATCTTTTCCTTCTTAATGGCCGCCATATGTTGTTCAGTTTTACTTAGCTTGCCGGTTAGGCCTTCTTTCTCTTAAGCTTCAACTATTGTGAAATCACCCTCTAGAGATATGGAAGGGTCATCCAGACCACGCAGCGTAATAGTTTTCTCAGATTCTGGCCCTGATTATGAACCAAACATGGGCGCAACAGTCAAAGTGGCTATAAAAACAAGCGTTAAGGCAGTTGAACTAGTAGTTGACCCAGGGACCGAAGGGATCGGTAGGTCGATAGGTAAAGAAGATGGACCTATAAGAATAAAAATGAAAGCATTCAGTTCGTCTTGTTCTTGCGGCGTGAGTTGGAAATTCTCAAATTCAGGGGAAATAAGAAGGTTACCTACATCAGAAGAGTGGCTGAGAATTTCAATCTCATACTCCCCACCTTCTCCTTCTTTGGATGGTTGCACAATCTTCAGAAAGTTCCAGATCACCTGAGGCTTCCGAGACCGCCGCCGGAAGGGCACATAACAAGGTGGCACCAGGCAAACTCGCAAACTGATCACGATGCAGTTTTATAACGATTTTCCAGGCCTTGAAATGAAAGGCATTGGTAGTGCTTTAGCAGCTGTAGTTGTAGTTGTAGAAACGTCAGCGGCCTTTTGTTCTCTCTCAATTCCAATGATCTCCCCACTTTCTATCAAAGCCTTCTTCGACAATTCGTTGAGATAGGCATCCTTTAAATCGTACTCGGTGTATACATCCCCATTCTCTTAAAAATGAGCCAGAAGTTCTCCCCAAACCACAGCAAGAGTACAAGGAAATTTGGCATCCAGATAGATGAGGCTCCCCTGATGTAGTAGTGAGTTAATATAGAAATTCAAGATGGTGTCGTCCATCTTCTCCATTTTCCTTTTGAAATCATCCTGCAACTGCAAGTAGTCCGCTGTCATGGCGGACTTCTCAAACTCAACCTGGGTCTTCTCAAGGTTAAGCTACACGACTCTATCCTTGAGCGAAGAAAATAGTTGAGTCTGATCAAAAATGGTCTTGTCATGGGATTATATCATTCTCGCATGATTAGCAAGCGCCTTTTTATAGGTTTCAACGACTTCGTTGGGAACAACAATAGTTTTCTTCTAAGCTTCGATGATCTCGTCACAGGCTTTAAGCTCCTCTTCAAGTTTAACCTCATCCACATGGGCCTTCTTGATTTGTTTCAAAACATGATTTCAATTTTTTTATGGGCCTTTCTTAATTCCTTCAGCAAGTTGGACTTGCTCTTACTCTCTCGAAGTACACCATCCTTCTCCTTCGTTAACTACTTGATTCTAGCATCGCGTCCCATTAACGTCCTCTCATAATCGTCCTTTTCTAATTCAAAAGGGAGGATCTCTTGGTAGTTGTTGCGATTGGTGTCTACCAGTTGCTTAAATAATTTCTTCCATCCTTCAACTTGATCCAAATCGCTTTGAATTGCCTGGAGATGAGGCATATAAGCATCTTTGAAGATTGGGCCACGATCAAATATAACTCCCTTTAGAAACCATCCGGGGATTGCAACTTCGAGTTTAAGGGGACTAGACGGGAGAATGTAAGCCGGCCTTTTGTGGGGGTGTGAAGAACCAGAAACTGCACTACGTGGGTTGACGAAGCTTGGGATGAAGGTGAAACTTGAATAGTAGAAGCCGAAACTTCAATTCCAACAGAGACTAGAGCCGGGGCAAATGCTTAGTGTTCAGAGGGATGATACTTTCGACCTCTTAGATGGCTCTTCCCAGTCGTCAAGAGTCCTTTTCTTCTCGTAACCACTCCCATAAACCCTACCCCATTCTCTATCGTCCCGACGATATACTTTGAATTTCAAATCTTTCCTCCTTCTCCACTCTTCCTCGGTTTAACGGGGTTGACGGCGGCTTAGAGTCCGTCTTGACTAGCGCCTTGAATTAGTAAACTGTTTAGGGTCCTCGTAAAATCCATATCCTCTCATGTACCTGATATAAAAAAAATTAAAGAGCTTTAGTGATAGAAATTGAACCTAAATAATGCATATGTAAGTGAACGTGGCCCTAGGGAAATGTATAACATGTCCTAAGTGACTTATAAGGATGACACAAACTAGATCTGGAAGTCACTATGGTAGGAATCACACTAACTCTAGCCACAGCATGATGTGGTGAGGTGGCAACCCCTTAAACTCGAAATCTTCTCCCATGAGTTCATTGATATCTACATAAACATTGCTCAAATCCCCAATGTCAATAACAGTTTCCTTAAGCGGAGAATCATGAAGTCGCTCGGCTGTTGGGGGAGCATCTTTCACATAAGTCTCGTAAGGAGGGGAACCCAAGAAAAAAGGACTCACTCCCAGAGTTTATTCACACAATTCGAAGTTTCCATTACCGGAACTTGCATCGTATTCATCATCATTAGAGGAGGAATCATAAACGATGCTACTCTCAATTTCACCTTCCTCCTTTTTCGTTGTCACCACAACCTTGCCCTAATGCTACTTGAATTCTTCTCCCTCCTCTGGAATCGAGGAAATCCTAGGCGGGCAGCCGACTTTAGTTGTAACTTCTCTACCTTCATGAATTTCTTCGGTTGATCTGCTAAATGGACCTTCTCCTTCTAGGGTATCGCCATCTTTGGAGCCGTGTGATGAAGAAGTGAAATGTGTTCAAATTATAGAACGAGAAGAAGATGGAACTTCAATGGCTACGACAGATCTCCTAGGATACAGCAACCCATACCGAAGCAAATTTTCATTTGCTAGCAGAAACTTAACCGATCTTTCTTCGGCATCTCGGCCTTCAGAGCATGGAAGATTGAATTAAGTGATGAATCTATGTTCAGTCTCGAAATAACTACAAGAAGTATTCAATCTATCAAAAATCCTATGGCGACATATTAACTCTCACTGAATAAAAGAGAAGACTTACCCCCCATCATCCAAAGACGATTAAATCCCTCAGGACACATAACGAAAAAATATTGGATCTTGAATTAGAACAGGTTACTTTGAAACTACAACATGATCTTGCGATTTCTTTGAGCCTCAATGACTATGAGGGACAGACATTTATCTCTCTTCTTGAATGAGAGAAAATATCTCAACTCATCAAAACTTAGAGCACGGTTAAATGTCCGCATAAACAAGACGTAAAGGCCAGCTAAGATCGTGTACCCATTAGGGTGAATCTGAAATGGAGCAATTCTCAAGTTTAGAAGAGTTTCTCTTAAGAGGTGATTAAAGGAGGAAACTTTTCCATTCAAGCACATATACCCATGGCAACTGGTGTATCTCGAAGGCGGCATATGTGCAAAATCATTCTTTTATGGAAGGCGTACGTCATCGCCCAGAATGTTACGTTATAAACAAATATTATGCAGAACCTTAGCAGAGATTACAAAGGAAGCTATCTTCGGAGGATTGCGTAGAAATCTAAAATTTGGAGGAGTTCGATCTACAACCAGACTAACCGAAACCAATTGACCTTATTCAACTGGCGGCAGTGAAAAAGTAGGTGCTACTGGAACCATTTGTGAAGGCACAATTGATGACGATTCAACTTCTGAGAGTGCTGGACTTCTCCCACTGGATTTACAACAGGATGACGGGTACTTCATTCTATAGAACTTGTACCTAACATGGTCATTGAAGAATGAAAAGAGCTTTTATTATCATTCATTAAATTATTTCTCCTACACTTACTCATTATCAGCCAATGATCGATAATGGATCCGTTGTCTGAAGCGACACAGAAAGCTCTTTCGATTCTATGTACACCTATTGTGCAATGATAGGACCAATCTGAAGTGAGCAATTATAGGTTAATGGGTTCGAATCAAGTAGAGAATTCTCAACATAAGTCGATTTCAACTCTTTGGATGGTGATAACAACATAAGAAGCATACAAGATGCTACCCTAAGCTATTATCACCTCCCTAAAAACCAAAATCAATCTACAAGATGTCGTGCTCGATTAATAATGTAACTTGGTGCAAGTTAATTCTAATTCTTTGGACGAAGATAGCAAAAAATGTCAAGCATCGTTGCAAGACCTAAGCTTCATTCCTTGAAAAACCCAAGACTCGATTTACGATGTTCTTCCACAAAATCACAATCAACTTGAATTCTCCATTGCATTAGTCACCAACACAACTTCATCGCCAATTTGCTAAAACAAAGCGCCAAAAATCAAAAGGTGAATATATCTAAACTCTAAGTTGGTGGCGATCCAAGGTGGCTAGGTCGACAGCGATCCAAGGGGGATAAGTCAGTAGCCATCAAATAAGCAAGATGATTAAAGCAGGCAGAAATTCAAGTGTTGGGGTTGGCTTGAGACGTAATGGCAAGGTCGGGCGAAGGTGACGGTAGAGAGTTTTGGTGATGAAAATCGACGACGGTGGTGGCAAGGGAAAGATTAGGGTTTCGATGTGTTTTAGCTCGAATCGCACAATAGGTAGCTGAATTTTCAAAAGAGAATAAGATAGAGAAGGTTTGCTCAAATGGGGAGTTAAATAGAAGATTGGACAAAAATTTTCTCAGTCTTTGGATCACCAGCGATCCATGGACTATGGATCGTTGACGAACTATAGAAATTCAACAAAATTTCTCCAAACTCACCAAGCATGATCTAGTATTATTTCAAGCATTTTGAAAGGTGTGGGATCAAAATTGATTTATTATTATGAAGAAGGACGATTCACATCAAAACTCAAAAAACGGCTAAATGGCCAAAGCCAAATTTGCATGATAACCCCAACATGATCAAGTGAACCTAACCAAACGAGAACTCAAAAGTAGTTACTTCTAAAGCACGCCTTATTTCCAACGAAGGCATACTCTGATGGGCAAATTTTAACCGGTTTTCTAAAATAATAGAATTTAAAGGAAGTTATAACATTCACACTACATCAAAACAACTCGAGAATTAACCAAAAGGACCATAAGAAGGAACTAAGAAAGACCCAAGAGGAAGAAAGCAAAAATAAGCCAAGATTACGGATCACGAATGACCCATCATCTATGGATCGCTAGCGATCCATAAGGGTAGCTCATGGATCTTCCAAACCTCTTACATAATGAACCAGTATCTTTTTTTGGGATGCCTGCCAAGTTTCATGATATTCCAAGCAAGTTAGTTCGAGAAGTGAGGATTCATCCGATTTTGGTCATATTACGTGAGTCATTGTCAAAACAAGGCTAGTATTTATAAAATTACATAGAGGGCATCTACATAAAGAAAGAAGCATGATCCAAGTGAAATGATTGAAAAATATTCTAACTACATGGATAGCTAGCGATCGGCATGGATCACCAGCAATCCATGCCGATCGCTAGCTATCCATACCCTATGGTTTGCTAGCGGTCCATCAAATTGGCTCGGCTCGCTATGAAATTTCTGGAGCACCTTTGTACCATCAAATGTGGGCTTCTAGCAAAGCGGCTTTGTCTAACAGCTCTCTAATCCCTATAATTACTCACCCATCTACAAATGTGGATCTTCTGGATTGGCTGCTGAAACTATTCTTCACTCTTTTCCTCCCTTACAATGATCATCGAAAGGTTCACTATGATTCTCCAATGAACTTTAACACTGGTGACTTTATCTAACTTACAAGATCCAATGAAATTATAGTCAAGTTCAACTTGTAAGAGCATTCAAACAACAATAGATATAAAGTGGATGCAGGCTTCATTAACAGTTGAACCACTATAAAAATGTCTTGTCTCTTTACTTTTCATGCAATTTGCTATTGTTTATTCTACTTCGTTTGCCTGGATAAGCATGGCTAGTGATTTTATACTAAATCTTGGATGTTGATCCATTTTTTGGGTTAATAACTACTAAATAAATATGAATGGTTCAATCTGTGATGTGTGAGATGTTCGATGTGTGCATTACATGTGATGTGTGATGTGTGATGTATATAATGTGTGTGATGTGTATTGTATACGATGTGTGATGTCTTGATGTGTGCAGACTATGCGATGCGTATGATGTGTGAGTTGTTTGTTAATGTGATGTGTGCGATGATGCTTCATGTTTGTGGTGTAGTGTATGTGATGGATGCTTGATGTGTTATGTGGTGTGTGCGATTGTATTCATTGTCTTAGGGATGTTTTGATGTTTGATGTGTTATGGATGTTGTTCGATGTGTTGTGGATGTTTTATTATTCTTTTGGTTGGATTACTTTATTATGCTATGTATATGTTATTTCTTGAGATATTATTTATATTCTCACCATTGAATCTAAACACAATCTGACTCGTTTATTATTTATATACGGGTCAGTTCGAGTCATTTCAAGTTCAAGGACGATGTGACCAGATGGATCATTGAGCTTAGTTGGGAGCTAGATATCTTTAGCTGTATTGAGTGCCATTTTATATGTGCTAATGTGATGTTGAGATGTAGATACTTGACATGATTTTTGATGATAGTGGGCATTGACTATTTTGCAAACCAACTTAGACCCGTGTATATTTATTATTGTATGTTAATGTTGTGTGTAGATGACTTTGTGTTCTCCATGATTTATTTATATTATATTGTTTTAACCTTAGGAACCATACATGTTTATTGTTTTGTATCGAGACTGTTTACGTCGAGGTGAGTGATTTTTATATTGAGATGTATACAGTGTTGGTCCAAGGGAAAATTCACATATGTTTCACTCACATCACCTCACTCTCTGTGTTACTCGATAGTATAATTAATAATACTCTTGGGTAATATGGATATAAAGGTATGGTGTTATAGGAAACTTGCACCACATGCCTTAGGTATTGCTTGAACCATTCGGGCATTCCAAGGATAGTGGGTATCTCTTGAGTGGAGGGGTTCCCAACTTTTGAGCTACTACTTTTAGCTATAATCTATCATCTATAGGTTTAAGCTTCTAGTTACAACTTCCTAAAATAGTATCGTTTAATGAAATAAAGATTGCTTAGTGAGTTTACGTATCTTCATAAAGTAGATATATATAAATATAGTAGGGATTTAAAAAATACTTTCAAAAACAACAAATATGCACTCTTATGTATGCCTATCTCCGCTGATCGGGTAACCTAAGCTCTGATACTAAATGTAACAACCCTATCCAAAACAGGCCTTATTTTTAACCCAATAAAAGCGCATCAAACCATAGGCCCATTCCAAAGCTAAATGTTAGTTCGTATAAAAAGCAATATAGATAGCTATCTATCCATGATTTCAGAATCTCATTATGGAAGGAATAAAATGTAATAAATGAAATAAGTACCAATTTCATAAAAATTCAAATCCCATAAATACAACATATCATCCCAAAATATCCATAATACAATATCTCAAATAACATCAATATATCTGAAACTTGGTACATCAAAATATATTAAAACATAGATAAAAAAATAAACCGCCACCAATCTTCACTGTTGCCCCCGTCTTCTCTATCGGCATCTTCCCCCCAAACCTATGGGTTGTAGTGTAGAGTGAGTCATAAAAATAATATCTGGTGAATGAAAATATCAATTCATACTATAATAGTATTTGGATAGTATCATTTAGATAGGTAATGTGGCTTACGCATCTTATACTATATCTTACCAAGTATACCTTCAACTGTATACTCGAAGGCTCTTCCAATTCAAATCCATAACTCTAATGTGGGTGCAACATATTACCGTCAATCATGCCCTAAGGATGCAAGAGAAAGTACCTAAGCCAGTTAATACCTCTTCAATGGGAATAGGATAGACTCTGACCATCTAATACCTATACTCTAGGCAGCTCCTCGTCATTTAATACCTATACCCAAAGTGGATCCCTCTCTTGGTACTTCCTAACTAACATCGTAAGAAATCCCATACAGCCACTTAATACTTAATTTATTGGAAGAGACAGACTCTAAAATAGCCATTTAATACATAAAACCCAAAGTGGCCCCCTTCTAAGATTTCCTACTACCACACCTGATAGATAGTCTGTATTATGACCTATACCGAAACCAAGATGTCTTATATTAGTCCGCCTATTTGTAGGTACTGGTAGGCAGATTAACTAGGTTGATTTACTCTATAGAATTGACACTAACCTTGCATCCACTATGTGTACGTATTATAAGTGATGTCTCATATCAGTCCCAAAGTCACACTGCTGGTAGCCAAATTAGCTGCTCTGTGTGCTTTTGACTGACCTCGCATCCTTATAACTTAGTAATTTTTTGCTTCCTAATATATGACCATAAATATATATTATGCGTATGGCATACCTTATCCGTATTTACACACCAAGGCCATAAAAGGATAACTCCTTATTTTGCCTATAATTATGCACCAATATCTACAATTATCCATAGCCTCCTTCCTATAGGTTTAATACTATTTACTAACCAATTGTAGCAACTCGCAAACTCAACGCTGTAAAATATTAAATTAATTAAAAGTAGATTTTCAATAAGATGATGAATCAATTATTGTATTTATAATTGTTGCAAAGGTATTTTCTAGTTGATCAATTTGATATATAGTTTTGATGTAATCGAAGTTACAGGTTATAAAATAGAAGCGTTATTGTGCTTAAACATCGTAAGTAGCAGTTTTGGATCAAAATAGATACACAGCTCATAACCCAGCCTAATAACTATGTATTTAGGGCTACAAAACCCTAGCTACCACCTCTATTCTCAATTTCCTCCCTAATCCTAAATTTTCTTAATTAACTACTAATAATGATCAGCAAATTAACTAAAAGTGTTAAAAATTCAAAGTCTTTAAACTATAACAAATTATATATGGATTCGAAGCTTTCGATGAGGCAAAGAGGAATCTGAGATTCATTTTCCATCTGATGCTCTACATGACCAAAAATTGGTGATTTATCTTGGGTTTTGAAATCAACAGTGAAACTACGAATAAAGGACAATCGGAGACTACCATAGTAGAGAGGAGACCTAAAGCAGTCGATCTATACGATTGGATCGAGCTATAGAGGGTCATGGCCGTCAAAATTTTCAATTTTCCAATGAAATTCATGTTTAGTAGTGGGGGAGCTGCGTGACAACGATGTGTTTCTGGCAGCGATCATTATTAGCATTGGGTGGTGCATGAAGTAGGGGTCTTGTTGATGACTTTGGATCAATGTCAGAGGTCTAGGCTGAAGGCGGGATGGGTAAGAATCTTCACGACAATGGGCTTAAAGCAACGTGCATACGAAGGATGTGGGAAGGAGTGCTTATATAACTGCGTAAATAATTTCTATTACATTATTCAATATTATTCAAAATTTCACATACTATAATATATACATCTTTTACATGCGAACTATGATTCACACGAGGTTTCTTTAATTTAATTTAATTTATGCGAACTGTGAAAAGCATTTTGGTATAGTTTATTTAATTTAATTACTTGAATTTTAAATCATAAAATAGATATGCGTTAATGGAAAATTATTATTATTGATTTATGCTAAGATATATTGATAATCGTTTTGGAATATTTTGGTCATTTCGGATATGCTGAGCCTTTGGTTGATTTTTTATTGCTGATTGTTGTATTATTGGATTTTTAATAGTAATTAGTTATGGTTTAAAAATGTGACTATTATTCATTGAAATAAAATAAGTAAATTATGCAACAAGGATAAAATAAGATAAATAAAAGGTTAATGCGATTATTTATAGTTTTTATGTGAGTTTGTGAGTAACTGTATTTACATGAAAAAAATGAAATTAAATAGAAAATTTTAATAAGATAATTATTTATGAATTTACGAGGAAGTTCATAAATAATAACGGAGAATATATTTTAAACTTAATTTGAAATGTGTATTATTATTATTCAATGAATTGAAATTTTATAAATAATACTAATAATAATAATAATAAAGTTTTAGTGAAAATTACGTTGTTTTGAAATAAAATGAAATGAACTAATTTTAGATGATATTAAAGTCATTTAATATGAATATTATTACTTGGCATAAAATAATAATACCGTTGGTCTAAAAGATAATTGTTGAAATTTCTATTTTTGATCAAATATATTGTTTGGAAAGATTTGAAGTAATGAAATTGCAATAAAGTATTTCGAAGCGTACCGTAAATTTAAGAGAATATTATTGTTTTTAAAGTAAATAAAAGGTGAGTTTGTAGTATATAAAAATAAAAATGATGTTATACTAAAAAGAAATCATGATTGTAAATACGATGTTTTGAATGGGTGTAATATGTGATTAACGGTTGATTTTATTTATCATATATGTTATTTAATTTCAATCAGATCGTATTTGAATGTGTTGCCAATTATTACTACGTTTTAAGCAGTTGACTATTGTTTTATTATGTCGATGTTTGTATGTTGTTTGGATTAGTACACATTTGATGGTTGATATTTTGAGACTATTATAGGATGATTAATATACATTTGATGATTTATACTTATATTGTAAAGTATTACTATAATGGATGATTAGTATGAATGTAAGTACATTTGTGTTGTTAATATATTTTTATTTGATTGTTGAATATTGTCAAGTGTATGTGATGCTTAACGACTACGTGTAATATTGTTATTGTTGCCGATGATCTATTGTGATGGATGAGTAGAGATACTATCTTCTGCTTCTATTGATTACATTAGTTGCAATGGTTGCATTGATTGTGTTGGATTCCATTGACTGTATTGACTGCAACGGTTGCTTTGATTGTAATGAATTGCATTGATTGTGATGGTTGAATGGATGCAATGGTTATTATGAACTAACATTATTTGGATGCAGGAGAAGAGAAAAAAAGAATGGTCTAGATCCCTCAAAATGGGTACATAGGCACCTTTTTTCTATACAGAAGCTATCAGATCCCCTAGGTTAGGCTGGAGTGTGTAGAAATCGGCACAGTAAAAAAACATAGTTGGAACCATTTTTATCTTATATATAGGCATGCATGTGTAAAGTTGCAGATAAGAGCAGAAGAGGGAATGCAAAGTGGAGATTGCTAGGCTAGATCAGAGATAGCTAATTTGGTATATTCCTCTATATCATGGTTATATTATTTATGTGTTGATGATAGTTTTTGTAATAAAATCTAAATTATGTGATGATGTAAAATAACTGTATAATTGAGTTAGTAGTTACTTAAATGATGTTTGATTCCACTGTGTAATGTTTTCCCTTTAATTCACTATCTTAGAATTAATTTTTTTATCTACATAAGGTTCACCACTTTTACTATCTAAAAATTAGTTGTATGCATATTGACATCATTTAAAATGGGTTTTAGATGTTAAAATAATGGGTCATCACACTTGGTGTCAGAGCATAGGTTTAGCAATTCCTTAAGCATTGGGTAGGTTTGACTATTAGGTTATAATACTTTATACCTTAGGTTGAGTGAGAATATGGAATGAGAGAGCATTTTGATTAATGATTGTATGCTTTTTGTGTATGTATTGTTTGTTTAACCATCACTACCTCAACCCTAAAATGATGTTCATTTATGAGGACCCTTATGCGGAAGATAAATAAAGTAGGAGTGAGGTAAGAAGAACACTTATAAAAGGGGTTAAGTGTTTAGTATATCTGAGTGATATACACACCCAATGTTAAATTATAATTGAAATCTAACCTTAATAAGAACCATATTTTTAAAATGAAAAATATTTGCTTGAAAAGATTATAAAATATATGCATCCGATTTTAAGAATATTTTATTAAAAAGGAAAAATGGCAATCTCAGGGAGTGAAGTGATTTGATAAAAATTCAAAGAAAATAAAATATGTAATTTGGGAATAAAATATCTTTATAAAGACATCGAAAGGAAAAGTAACATAGTAACAATAATTTATTTAAGAATGCTTTTAGTAAAAAGATGTTTTACTTAGTAATTGGAAGTTGAATTCATTTTAAAGAAACATTTCAATGTGGAGATCTTTCATTATTTTAAGCGTCTTTTGAGAAGTATTTTTATAATGATATTATGATTTAGAAGCACTTTGTTAATTATGGAAAGAGTGATTTTTGTTGAAGAATGCCTTATTTGGAAATATATTTATGAAAGGATGTTTGATCTAAAATATTTTATTTCCATAGGAACATTTTTATGAGGTTAGAATTATTTTTAATTTGGTAACATCCCTTAGAAAGATATATATTAGAAGGTATATAGTAACCTCGTCATGATTTAGAGTGCTTTGGAAAAGTATTTTGTTAAGGAATATTTTGAAAAGAATTTTTTTCACTAAAGAATATTTTGAAATATTTAATGTGAGGATTGAAGGGTATTCATTTAATAAGATGTTTTGAGAGAGAAAACTATGTTGATAATGGTAAAATATTTTTTCCAAGAGTGTCTTATTGGAGAGTGGTTGGTATGAATTCTACTATACAAATACTAAAATGCAAAAAACTAAGATTTCCTTCCACGGATATTTTGTATGCCTTTCTTTGGATTCAATTCGTGCCTCCCGTGCTCCCTCCTTCAGATTTCTTCTTTTTCAAATATACAGTAATTAAATTATATATAGATTAGATTCAAAGTTTAAAATTAGGGAAGAATATAATTAGAAAACATATATGTAAATATCAAAAATTTCTTAATTGAAAATCCAGTTGATTCTGAATCATAAGGTTGAAGAAGAAGACCGATAGAGTTTCTTTAGTGCAAAGTACTTTGTGAGCAAAAATGGGACTTCGTGCCTAACCGAATCCTAGCAGCCACACAATCATTGGCCGACTGCTTACCCTTAAGCGGTCAACCACTAATAGTATATCGGTTAAGGGGGAGGCTGTCAACTGGTCCCCTATAAATGGCGTATAATAATATCGCCTAAATTCACTCATTTATTACCTTTTATCAATATTAACGGACGTTTTTTCCAATGTTAAATTACGCTAACTTTAAATTTGTTTATTACCTTTTTAAATTTTAACAATGTTATTTATCCAAAATTCGAATTTGTTCCAATTATTTTAAATTCAAAAACTTCATACGTAACTTTTCCGTTTGAACTCCAATTACAAAACTATATATATGAAAGTAGATCAGAAAATCACCATGAAAGCTATGGTGCAACTTTCGTAGCTAAATCCCAAAGTTTACAAAATTTTCATTTTCAGCATTATTTTGATTGTTTCCTTATTAATTTTTTTAAAGGGTGTTACAATCGGATGACAATAGCTGGATCTGAATTGAAGCATTGAAAGTGAAACATTTTCAATGGAGAACTCTTCTCCTCGGTCATATGAGGTTAGTATCATGATGACCTATTGTCAACTCAAAGTCAAAGTCTCTAGCTAGAGAAGAAAGATTAAAAGAAACTGTTATTATTGAACTAAGGATTTTTTGTTTGGATTAACCAAATTGAATGTGATGATATTGGAATTTTGACCAAGGTTAAATTACATAAGTCCTAAAGCATAACGATCAGGAATTTAATCACTTTGAATATGAATATTTAATACATTTCCAAATAATTAATTTATGGATTTTATAATTCATATAAATCTCATTTTAATAATAAGCAGTGATCGTGCAATGGTTTTCTAAATTTGTTTATAAAAATATTTAGTTTGAAAAAAAAGAAAATGTAACCAAAAATCGTTTTTCGAACTACCGACTTTTCGACGGCTTAAGTTATTGGAATTGTTGTGTACATTCTAGTACACATATACACATACATAAGTTAACAACATATGTATGGCTAAGACAACATATGGTAAATATACATTTACATATGTAAATAAATAAGAGATGCGACCTTTTTCCAAAAATTCAAAAATAAAAATAATAGAGAAAAGATGTATGTCACATTACATAATATCATAATACAAAGAAACGGAAAATATGTTGGACAAAAGGAGGGTCTTGATGCCTAGCATGTTGAAGAGCTAAAGGGGAAGATGGTGATGATGTGGCAAAAAGTAAGTGGAGGGTATGTATTTGAAGGGTATTTAGGTAATTTTCTTAATCCATTTTGTATATAAACAGTTTCCTATTATTCTCTCTCTCATTTTTCATTTTCATTTCTTATTTTCAAAAACTTCATCTTCTTTTCCTAAGCCCGAAAACTCTTTACTGGCTTCCTTATAAACCTTTTCAACTAAAAATCCTTCTTTTTTTAATTTTTAATACTTAAAAAACCTATTCGAATATATACGCTTTCTACCCTACACCTCATTCTCCTTCAAAAGGAAGCCCAAATACTCCCCACACACCCAAAGCCAAGCCTATACCCCTCTAGGCCAAACCCAAAGTTCACATCCTAAAGCCAAAAATCCAATTTTTTACTTTAGAAATCCTACGATCTAGGTTCGTTCAAAGCTTGGTGAAAGTTTGGTTTATTTTTGTGAGCTTTTGGTGAGTAAGCTCTTTTAAATTTAAAGTATTAAACTTTATGTTTTGTTATAAATGGTTGATGGTTTCTAGTTGAAAATAGTGTGGTTGTGCTTTACTTTTGTCTGTTTATATGTGTTAAGTTGTGCAGATCTTGGAAATGAAGTCAAAAGTGAAGTTATGGTTTGAAGTTATGTCTTTTACTTATGTATGTTGGTTATGGCATATGTTATGAATGTATGAGCTTATGTTTGGATGTTGTAAGCTAAAGGAAAGTTACCACATCTTCTGTGTGACATTGAGACCCTTTGGATTTAACTTGTTTTACTTATTTTAAATTTCTAGAAAAGTTTTACAAGTTTCCAAAACTTTACTTTTGGTTTTCAAAAACTTTATACAATGTTTTAATGAATTAAACATAAAAATGTATAGTCTTGAAGGGTATTGGATATATAGTATAAGTTTGAAGTTATGGTATCCATAGCGATAATCGCTATAGATGCAGCTTGTGGAATCGAACAATTTTTCTAAACTAAATATATTTTCTTTTTAACTATTTTTGAATTTTTTTATCAAATCATACCCTAAGTATTAAAAGGAAATTATTGATTATTTATTTAAGTAAGGGTTAATGATTAATCAATCAATCAACGAAGTAAAGATAATTAGTACTTAATTATTAGTTAAGTAAAGGTAATTAGTACTTAAGTATTAACTAATCAAAATAATTATATATAGTCAAATAATTAAGGGTAAATTAATTATTAATTAAGATAAGCTCGACCATTTGATTAATTATTATTTAAGTAAGTTTTAAATGTTTAATAAATTATTAATTAAATAAGGTTTAATTTATAAATTAATTATTAATCAGGTAGGGTTAATTATTAATTAAGTTAAGGTTTAATTAAGATTTAAATTAGGATTTAATCATTATTAAATAAAGGTTTAAAACTTATTATTAACTATTAAATAAAGGTCTTTATTTTTAATTACTTTATTTCCAAGGATCGGTTTGTTTAAAAAACAGTTTTCTTCTTCAAATAATGATTTAAATATAGAAGATTTTCTTCGTCTGTGCCATTAAGTCGCAAAAAAAAAATGAATAAGTTATACTAAACGTTGATACGTTTTATTGGAAGTAAGTCGTCTTATATCTAGCACTAAAAGCCGATGAGTAGGCTTCCTTCTATCTGTGGGATCTAGAACCTGTTTCTAGATGAGGATAGAGAAGTTGAAATGTTTGAAACGTGATAAATATAAGGAATTTTGATAAATGGGTCATGATAAATTAAGTATATGGAAGATATTCCATCGTATACTTAACAAAAAATTCCTGGGTATTAGAATTCATTTCTATCCCTAGAAGTGAGGATTTATGTCGAATCAAGGCTTGTTCGGCTTCATTGTTAATCAAGGGATAATATAGTTTGAAATTGGGAAGTAGGGATAAGTATATGATGTCTTATTTTTCATATACAAAACTATACATACCCCTGATAGTGGAGTTGTACCCTAATGTTAACTTAACCCTTTTAAATTTATAGAATGTTTGTTCGAAGAGTCCGGATTGGGTAGCATAAGTTATCCGAAAACCACTTTGAACTGACATAAGAATTCGAATTTGGTAACATCTTGAAGATAATGGAACCAAAGACTGAGTTCTTTGAAGTGTTAGGGCTACTTCCTACTAATCCTGAGGGTGATTGCAAGTGTGGTAGAAGTAGCGCCAACAGTTTATTCATACCATGAACAACTTGTATGGACGAATGCTTACATTTCATTTTCGTTAGGAAGGCAGTGTTAGCAATCAAAGTCGGATTGTTAAAGAAAAGATAAAGCATAGCCTCAAGCCTCACAACTGGGAATGACAAAAACAAGGGACTTGCTTTAGGGCTATGTGGTTCACACCCATTAAGGTATAGTTACCACCCAATCTAGATCGATATTTCAGATTATGTATGCTAGTGACTTGGGGTATGGTTGCTAACCACAACCAAGATGGTTATATATTTGGTTCTATCCAGTAAAGGGTAGGTTTTTTGATTTACAAGGGGTCCATGTGAGGCCCTTGGTACATTTTATCTAGATATGTACTATGACAGACGGTACTTTAGTAGCCTTGTCATTGTGTGGAACCATTCTCCAATAAGTATCTTTATAGACTTAGTTGTATACTTATTATGCTAGAATTTGATTAATGTAACAATTTTGGCTATGATTAAACATTTGCTTTAAATCGTATACATTAATATAATATTACTGGATTTTCTATAAAAGTATTTTTGGTTATTGCAAGGTAAAAATCCATCTATGTTTATATGAAGTGTGGTCTTACGAGATACCTTTATTTTCTAAAGAGTTTTAAAAGGTTAATAATTTAGTTGTTTGGTTTTTACTCACACTAGACCCATGTCTAACTTGGAGATTTATTTTCTTTCCTTGAACTCATAAGTACTCAAATTTGTATGAGTAGTCAAGCAGTCCAGGTTCTCATAGATGCATTTTGGAGGAGCATGGAGCAGGTGGCTTCATTAATACTAGTTATCTTCTTATTTTCCATTGTGATTATGTATGTTTTGTATCAGCACTTTGGGCAGGCAGTTATAACTGTCTCTGTCTGAAGTTGTACTTGCGTAACTGTCATATTCATTATGGGAAATTACGTGATGTACTATGTTATGTTGAGTATTATATGTGATTTCCTTATGTTGTTAGATTGTGTGATTCTTTCTTCTTATTGTTTTCTTTTCTTTTACTCTAATGGCTTGTCTTTCGAACTCCTACATAATCGACACATGAATATATGGATGTATTAAGTGTCGTCTTTGGGAGTAAGGAAGGCGGATCATTACAAGTGGTATTAGAGCTTAGGTTAAACGAACACTTAGGATTTGTTTGGGATCTAGTCATTAGAGATGGGATTAGCAGGCCCTGGAATAATTTTGGTTTATGAGAGCGCATATTTGTAATTTTTATTTGTATGTATATTCAAGTTAGATTAATCATCTTTGATATATTTGATTAGTACCTTTGCTTAAGATTATCGCGTCAAAGTATTCTAAGAGTTGTCTACTATATTAAGGTAGCAAGGAATGAGCAATAGGGCAAGACAAGGTAAAGGAGCTAGATGCACCACGACCACCATCGATCGAGCTCTAAATGCTGGAAGTGTTAGGCTTGTTGAATAGGCAGCACCAATGCAGCCTCGAATGAACTTTACAATCACGTACGGGGATTATACAAATCTGAGAGGGAAGCCATTTAAGGCATATAATCAATCGCCGAAGTTTAAGCTCAGCTTCATTCATGTGAAAAGATTTTCAAGGGTCTGGATATTTTGGATGAACATAAGTGGTTCTTAGCATCTTGGCAATTATAAGATGGAGCGGTAGCTTGGTAAGACTCCATTACATCTAATGTTCTGAAGGATGATTTTTCTTGGGCCAACTTTATGAAGGTATTTATGGATTTGTTCATTCTCGTGGTTGGAGAAACTCGAATGTATAGAAATTTCTTGGATCTTAAGCAAGAAGAACTGTTGGTGGCTGAGTACGAAGCAAAATTTAATAAGCTATCTCGTTTTGGACCAGAGTTAATCGATATGCCACTTAAGAACAATGAGATATTTGTAATAGGAATGAGGGAAGGTTTCCAGGAAAGGATGACTACCCATCTTAAAAGAACTTTTGTGGATTCGAAAGACGTGGCTCTGAGGTATGAAGTTTTGGAGAAAATAAAGCCAAGAACAACACCCGGTGGAAATACTGGTAATCCAAACAAGAGAAAGTTAACCCGAAACGGAAGAAGCAGGAAAAAGGGGAAGTCGGAAGAAGACCAAGGGAAAAAGCAGTAAGGAGGACCTATCTTTCCAATGGTTTTGAAGACGCTTTTCTACAACTGTTAGCAGCCAGGGCACATGGTAAAGGATTACCCAATTGCGAAGAACTGATAGTAGGTCAAGTGTATGCTATCAAGGATGAACCATCGACCTCAGCAGATGTGAAGGGAAAGGGAATTCTTGAAGGTACTATGATTAATGGAATTTCTGTTACAATATTGTTTGATGCATGTGCTTCCTATGGTTTCTTTCTTTATAATCAGTAGAAAAATGCAACTTTCCCCTAAATTTATAGAAACCCCTATTTGTGTATCTAACCCCATAGGAAGTACCACTAATCTGTGCAGGATCTATAAGGGTGTGTAAATTTCTTACCTTACCCACCATTTTCCTTGTAATCTATTTGTCTTAGATTTTAAAGGTTTTGACATTATACTCAGTATGGATTGGCTTTGGAGAATGAAGCTCTAGATTGTGTTGCAAGGACTTTAGTGTTGAAAAGGAGGACAGGAATGGAAGTTGATACAACTTTGAAGATCCAATCAGATGTATGAGCAGTTTCCTTTATGTCTTAGTATCATCCCAAGAAGAGTTAGGGTCAATAGAAACTGTTAAGAATTTTCCTGATGTCTTTAAAGAGGTTAACAATCTACCGCCACATCAGGAGATTGAATTTCATACTAACTTAATTCCAGATGCGAGACTAGTTAATAAACCCATGCATAAAATGGCGCCAGGAGAGAGGAAGGAGCTAATATATTAAACCAATGATTTTTTTAGGAAGGGACTAATTAGACCAAGATGTTCGTGTTAGGTGTCAACTATAGTTTTTTGGAAAAGTCGAATGGTTCTTTTAGACCACATGTGGATTATTGGAAGTTAAATAAGAAAATCATTCGGAATAAGTATCCCTTACCCAACATAGATCTTTTTGACCAACTCCACAGTGCTCATGTATTTTCCCATATGGACCTGGCTACCGAATTTCACCAATTAGGGGTAGCCAAAGATAGTATACCCTTAATTGCATTTAGAGGACCATATTTTTTTCTTTGAGTGGTTGGTTATGCCTTTTGGGCTAACCATTGCACCTACTTACTTCTTTGATCTTATGAATCACATTTTTAGGGATGTTCGCAACAAGTTCATATTGGTCTTTTAGAAGATATCCTTATCTACTCCAAGTCTGAGGAAGAGCACCAACACCATTTGGAAGTTATGTTAAAATTGTTAAGGAAACATGTTCTTATGACAAAATTTTCTAATGTCACTTTTGGCAGTCGAAAGTAAGGTTCTTAGGACATATTGTGTTGGGAGATGGCATCTCAGTTGATCAACAAGGGTAGCGACTGTTCAAGAATGAAAGACACCACACACTCCTAGTAAAGTTCGAAGTTTCTTGGGTTTGGCCAGATTGTATAGTTGATTCATTCAGCATTACTCTAAGATAGCCTCGAACTTGACTAAGTTGACGAAGAAAGATGAGAAGTTTGTTTGGACTCCAAAATGTAAGGAAGCCTTTATTGAGTTGAAGGGAAGATTGACCAATGATCCAGTTTTAGCCATTCCGGATGAAGGGGAAGGTTTGACTGTATATACTGATGTTTGTGGAGTGGGTTTAGATGCAATATTGATGTGGTGTGGAAAGGTGATTGTTTATGCCAGCAGGCAGTTGAAGCCTTATGAGAAGAATTACGCAGCGCATCTTTTGGAGCTATTAGCCATGGTGTTTGCTTTAAAGAAGGGAGACATTACTTGTTAGGTGAGAAGTTTGAACTCTTCACGGATCACAAGCCCCCCAAGTATCTTTTGACTCAAAAGGATTTGAACTTGAGGCAGCAGAGATGGTAAGAATTTATGGCAGCCTACGATTTGGATATTCTTTATATGCAAGGAAAAAAAAATATGGTGGTAAATGCTCTAAGTAAGAATGCGGTTTTGGGTCTCTTGGAAGTTACTCTGACTCTTCTGGAAAAGATCGCAAGCAAGAAAAAGGAATATAGTTGCTTAGTGGAAATCATTAAGGCTTTAGAGGAGAGGCGGAGTTCCAGTTTTGAGGCAAATCACAATGGCGTATTGAGTATGGACGGGAGGATATGTGTTCCAAATGTCGACGGTCTTAGGCATAAGGATTTAAGAGAATGTTATCAGTCCAAGTTGAGTATCCACCTAGGGGTATCAAAGATGCATCGTGATATGAAGCGGTTATTTTAGTGGAAGGGAATGAGGAGGGATATCTCTATCTTTATGAGGAGGTGTGCAAACTGCCAGCAAATCAAAAGCGACCATCAAAGGACTTTTAGGTGACTCCAACCGCTGGAGATACCAAATTCAAAACGGGAGCTGATATCAGTGGATTTTTATCGACAGGTTGCCCGGATCAAGAAAAGGGAATGATGGTATGTGCGTCATTGTAGATCGGCCGAGTAAGACTGCTCACTTTATTCTAGTAAAGCCAACGAGGACTGTAGCGCCATTAGTAGAGATTTATGTGAGGGAGATCGTTTGACTGCATGGATTTCCAGGTAGTACTGTGAGTGATCAGGATCCATCTTTACCAGCCAATTTTAGGAGGCATTACAAGTAGCTTTGGGAGCAAATTTAATGTCCCCTTACTTGAAGGCCCAAAACTAACGGCCATGAATGCTACAATCATCCTAGGTACTAATCCTCGATGACCAAATACAGCGATGTTAGATACATTGATACACGGAAACACAACAATATGAGAATTTTTTCTAAAAGGCAACAAACTCCATATTCCATTTCATAATATTCCAATTTGATTACATAATCCCAATATGCAGACCACGTTCAAATAACATATAATTAATATAAAATACTCCAAGAGCAACATATGAAGATGCCCCCTCAAATGATCAGAGTATATAACAAGGTAATAAAACAAATTTGCCTTTGTAATAAAAAAACACAGCGAAAATAAAAGAACTCTAATAACAAGCTTGCCTCCTGTACATCTTCGGAAGCTTTATTCATCTAAAAAAGAACACCTAGAAACCTAAAATCTCAACCTACTCAAAATCAATTGAGTATTAAAGAGTTTAAGGGAAAAAAAATTCGAGTCAGATAAAAAACCTAGTATGAATAATAATCTACCATCTCAATCCATTTAGATATCTAGTCAGACCACGCCGCTTAGTGGAATGGGTTTTTTCCCGTCATTAGTATCCTAAAACATTTATAAAACCATGTACTATGCTTCTGCATCCACAATGGTTAAAAATATAGTATTTCAAAACATTATGATGATATGCAAATAAGTAAATCATACTTGGATTACCCATCCCCATTCATTCTGACTATCTGTCCCAATTATAGTTTCTAGTGTCACTATTAACTTGTTAAATGTTTACGGGCTATCTGCTTGATGTCTTAGTTTTCATGAGATTACTACAAACCTATTGCTAACATTAATATCATTTCTCTTATCCTAGTTTTCATGGGCTAACTAGGAACCTATTGACTATCTGTCGATGTCATAATTCAGATATAGTTTTTAGAAGCTAATTATAAACCTATTGGCCTCTGCTAATATCAAACCATAGTTTTCATACGATGGTTATGAACCTATTGGCCCCTGCTGATATCTTTAGTTAAGATTTTTATCATTTCTTAAACTATATTCACTACTGGGTCAACCTAGCCAGTTATTCTGCTCTTCCCCAAATTACCGTTATAGGTTAATTACAATGTGAATAGATATATGAAGAAGTAATACTTTCAAAATCTTTATTTATGCCATGGTATTTCCTTTTTAAAAGTGAGAGTGGGTAAATTATTTTGAGACTTTATTTTGAAACCTTTAGATGACCTCCTTCAAGATCAAAAACCCTTTTTTCAAAACATAATAAGAATACCTTTCGAAGCCCATGTTAATTATCCATTTCGAAACCCAAATATACCTTTTGATGGTATCTGAACGTTCTTTAAAACATAGCTTCAGAATAAATGAAAGTATTCCTTTCAAAAGTATTGGGTTTTCTATTTAAAAAACATTTTTTGGGTCAAAGTGTTTATATACGAAAGTATTTCTTTCGAAACCCTTACAAAATTTTTTTAGAGAAAAAAGTCGATGGTGTAGGAACCATCTATTCGAAAGCACAAACCTTTAATTAAAACTTTAAAGGATAGAGTGAAATCCCTTTCGACTCCATTGCCTTAGAAACCCTTAACCACATTCGAAAGAATTTAGGAAGTGGCTTGGCTTAGGTTAAAACAGAGATAACCTTTCGAATGCATTAATGGCTTCAATACACTCTGAAGGAAAATAGCGGCTGGTTTCAACTAGGTCAGAAGCAATCCTGTCGAAGGTCCTTATTTAAAGAAAAAGGTACCCTTTTGAAAGCTAATACTTCAACATATTATGACAACCTTCCTCGGAAGCTATTTATAAAAGCCATATGTCGAAAGCTTTAAATAAAACAAAGCAAATGCTTAACTTTTGAAAACCCAAACAAGGTTTCGACCCCATCAAAAGCATTCCTTCCGACACCATGGCTTCCATCTTCCTTCTAATCCAATATGTACCATCTAAGTGATACCTTGTGCATTCGTTTCGACTATGTGGGTTTCGAATGAGATGGGGCGGAGTTAATGGAGTCGACAGATAGTGTCATTTGAGGCGAAACCAACTTTTTTGAGTTAAAGGCTGAAATTTAGCTACTTTTAGTAATTGCTTTCTAACAACTTGCCTATTTGTAAACCTTTGATTGGTTGCCTTTAAACTTTTCAAATACTTTACAAATAAAACTTCCACATTTATCATATCCAATCTAAGAAATTATAATGTTTAGGACCTTCCTTTTTAACAAAACCATCATTTGTAGAAAAGTCCCTCTTTTACATTAGTATATTTTCCTTAATAAATCAACTGGGAAAAATCCCAAAAAACCACGAAAAATCTCTTTCATTATGTAATCAAACATATTAAAATTTCAGACCCAATTTCTTCTTGAGGTACTTAAAATAAATTTTAAAACCAATTATACCATCTTTTCCTTTAGAAATTCATAATAAATTTTCTATAGTTTAGAAAATTCTGAAAATTATAACCCGTCTCTAAAATTATGTTGTACTCATCGTAAATTTTTTCCATGGCACTCCAAAATCATAAACTTTCGGTTTTTCTCTAAAATCATGAAAATTCATGTGTAAATGAATTAAAATAAAGCAAACATGATATAGTTAAAGCATATCATCATCAATATAATTATAAAAATGAATTTAATCATAAATCCAAAAACATATAATCTTAGGATAAAATAGAGATGGTATGAAATTATTATTCACCTTAGATATGATAAGGAATTTGAGATTGTTGGTGATTATTCCTTCCTGGTTTTTGATCCTTAGCGTTAGATTGTATTCTTCCTCTTTTCCTCCTTGTTAATAGACGACTTTAATTTAGTTTTTTATTTGCATTTGTAGGGAATGAGAAATGAAATGTGAATGTGCAACTACAAAGAAGTATAGCCGTGTATTATAAGGTGGCTATTTACTTACCCATGGGTAAACTAATTAGTTATAAACCAATTTAAAACCCATTTATATTATTGTTAAGCATGGCCTTATACATATAATTTATTCAAATCTCAATCTTCTTATCATCACTTTTCATTTATCTAGTTAAATTTCCTGAATAATGTTATCTAAAATTAGAGATGTTACACAAAGCTATATTTGAGCACCGCCTACTATCCTCAAACCAATGGTTAAACTGAGAGGGTGAACTGAATCTTAGATGATCTGTTGAGAGCATGCATCTTGGACTTTGGAGGATCGTAGGAAAATCATCTACACTCGGTGAATTCTCCTACAACAACAATTATCAAGCTAGCATTGGCATGGTGCCCAATGAAGCTATTTATGGACGACCGTGCAAGTCACCAACATGTTGGATAGAGACCGAGGATCAACTGGTGCTTGGATCGAATATGATTGGGGAGGCTATAGTAAAGGCTATCCTGATCAAGAGAAGGATGAAGGAAGACTTTGTGTTTGTAAAGATTTCGCCAATTAAAGATCTTTCAATTTGAGAAGCTGGGAAGTTGATGCCAAGGTATATTAGACCTTTTCGAATTCTTGAAAGGATTGGGTTGCTTACTTACCAAGTTAAGTTTCCCAAGAGGTTATCGGTGGTCCATAATGTTTTCCGTATGTCCCGATTGAGGAAATATGGGCATGACCCTTCGTTGACTATAGAGCCATTAATGCAAGAGGATTTGGAGGTGGAACCTAACTTGATGGTGATTAGACATCCAGTTCGTATTGTGGATCGGGATGAGAAGAGACTACATAATAAGGTAATGAGATTAGTTAAGATTCAGTGAAGTGAAGATCCCGGAGATTGTACTTGGAAGACGGAATGTAATGACCCATATTAAAACCATTTAAAATATTGTGTTAAATAACGATTTTGAATAAAAGTATTCAAAAAATTTAAATTTTATGATTTAAAAATGTGTTAATAAGCCTAATATTGAAAAAAGGAATGGTAAAGTTTCGGTCCTTATTTTGAGATTTGGAAATACTTGCATCTTTTTCAAATATTGTTAGTGTTAATTTATTTTATGTTCATCATGATATTATCATGAGATCACACATTTGCTGCATTATTTTATCATATGTTCATATTAAATGTGTAATTTAAATCTAATTCATTTTTACAACAAATTTATATATGCCTAAGTCATCCAATATGACTTTTGTCATTGTTTTAGTAATTATTGTTTTTCCTTAACAAAAGGGGGAACAAATAAACAAACAATTTTGGATTGGAAACTAAAATTGATTAATTGATATACTTTGTATCTAATCATTTAGACAAATATAAGTTAACTTTACTTGTAAACCATTAAGGTCACTTTGAAGATTGAATATGTTTTTCACATAATTTTGGTTTTGAATATAATTTTTAGTTGTTGTTGACATTTACCTAAAAAATGCTTCAACCAAAAATGGGAGAAAATATTATAAACGTTATGAATCCCACTTAAGTTAAAGTTAAATTTCAATTTATTAATTTAAATTTTTAAACATATAATAGAGTATAAAGTTTATATATACGTATGTGTGTGTTCTTTTATAAAATAGAGTTTGTGGTTATTCATATATCTATACAGATATGTTTATAAATGTTTGAATTATTATGAAATAGCATTAAAGGTTAGTAAATGAAAGAAGATGACTCCTCCACTTTTCTTCACCTTATTACTTGCTTACTTTAAGATTGATTGTCATTTTGAATATATAAAACTTTTGGTTTGTTAAAATAACTTTATAACATATGATATATAAGTAAAAATACGTATACTATAAGTATTCATATATTGTTATTTTGTATAATTTCAAAGTGAGCTAGGGACAACAAAGGCATATATAAAGGACATCCGGTGATGGACGTTGGGATTTGAATCAGGGTATAAACTAGTGTTGGAATCCTTTATTTCTTTCATTTATTTATTTGGTTCTTTGACTGTTTTTTTACATGCACATCTTTCCTTTTTATATACTAATTAGGGTCCGTTTTAAAATTTAGTATTGAAAAAATTTGCAATTAATTTGGTGTAGAATATTTCAATTAAAAAGAAAGAGAAGTTCATTGTAATCAATGGGTTTAATAAAAGAAACTTACATTTGGATCAACAATTGTACATTTAATTACACATGTTCATATATAATTATATTTCCATTTTATATATTGTTAAAACTTGTAAACTAGTTGCATTAGCTATGACAATGTGACCGTTACAGTAATTAGAAAAGAAAAGAAAATTTCTTAACCATTTTTTTAAATTGCATAGACATATATATATATATATATATATATATATGCATGAATTAATAAATTGATTTGAGTAACATAAATTAAGATATAAATTGATTGGTTAATCGATTTATTGCTTAGTTGATTAATTGATTGAATTAATGTAATGTACACATATCAACATAAAAAAAAATGTTCAAAAATATAAGTATTTACTGTTTGGGAAAGCGTTTAGGCTCAATGTATTTAATTCAATGCCCTTGATTGATTGCTGGCATCTGAAGAAATTGATAATTGCTTCAGATGATAGCCAAGGTTAATCTAATGGTCCTAAATCTAACTCTGACTTTATAAATAAGATGCTTATGAAATCCTAATTCTTTCAAGTCATTCACTGTAACTAAAAGTCTGCTTCAACTCTCTCACCCTCCACTTTAATTATTTCTTAAAATAAAATTAAATTCCATAGTAAAACCCTAGCCTCCATTTTAACTTTGTTCTTCTCCTCTTCCAAATCTTCTTCTTCAAATTCTGAACTTCTGTTTTCATCTCTTCTTCTTCAAATTTTCTTCACAAATCAAGACCTTCTTCTTCTTCAAATCTAGATATATACCTTCTTCTCTGTCACTTTTTCTTTGGTATTTTGTCTACCAGCTTTTGTCTGAAAATATGATTATTCCTTCTTTACTTGAGATGACGAATAATTATAGTTGGAATTGCGCAAACAACATCCACTGTCTGACACTTTCGATTGATCTTTCATCGTGGATCAACCCCTCGTGGATAGGTTTAAAAAAAATGGTTGGTACTCTAGTGCGCTGAATCAAAGATGAGGTTTTATAATTCACGATCTATATTTCTTTTGTAATTAAAATGAAACCTGGTTGTTGAACTGAATTTAAGTGTCATATTTTGAATTGAGTGTTTGTTTATATGATTGTATTATTGAGTAGTTGTTATGAATGTATTGTGATTAGCTTAATTTTCTATCCCATGCCATTCCAATTAATTGATTATGACACCTGTTGACACTGCATTACACCGTATCATCATTGATTTTGTATGGATGTTATACTGATTATTATATTTCTAAATAATAAAGTTTAAACACCATTGATGTTTAGTATTGAAATAAAAAGATTGAAACTGAAATTTTGTTGTTTTGGCCCTAGAATAGGAAATATAAGTTAAATGTTGTTCTGTCCTTATCTGAATTTTTTTCACAAATAAATGTGTTTAGCTCTAAATTTTTGATATGTTAAAATAAATGATATTTTGAATCGGATAGTCTAAAATTGGGTAGAGGTTTATGTGTAGATTTTAGAATAAAATATTTAATTAAGTTTGAATAAATAGGCATTTTGTAAAATTGTGTCACGTTAACTTGATTTTTTTTCCCATAATGCTAATCTACCAAAAGAAAAATATTTTATAAAGAAACCTATACCAAATTCTGTCATCAAATAATCTCTTATTTTCTTCTTTGAAAATACGATCATAGAAAATTTTAAATTTCATGAAAGCATTAAAACGGTCTGAAACTTTTTATGCAGCATCTGCATATTATTTGGAAAATATTTAATAAAGGGACTTATACTTAATTAAGCCATCTAATATTTTAATGATTTAATAGTTGAAACTAGCCGTTTGGAAATTTGGGAAAATTATTAAATTGATTTAGAGAAGTCTGTTATTTTACTGAAAATTCTAAAACAATGTTTTAAAGAACTCTAAAATTTAAGCGGATTTTTTTTTAAAAATTTTTAGGCCTCTGATAACTTATTTAGTGTAAAAAATGATGTATTTTGAGTATGAAAAATATTAATTATTTTTGGAAATTTCATAAACCTTTTTATAGATTCCTAAAGTAAATGAAGAACTTTTCATGTTTGATACTTTTCAAAATTTCTAACTGATTTTTCTATGAAAATTAAATTGGACAAAACAACACCCTTTTATAATATTAAAATGAACGGGGTCGGATAATGGCACACTCTCTGCCATTCACCGGAACCATTTTAATAATTGTGTACGCGAAGGATGTTTCCAGAATGTAAAGGTTAAATTTGCAAACGTTTGCTAGAATGAAGTTAGAGAATAGTGATGGATGACCCCGACACTTATGTCAATTTGAAATGACTAAAACAGAAGCCTATGTCCGGCCAATAGGTTAGCTACCTTTAACAGACATCTTTCTGTCGTATTACTATCTAGATTTTGAACTTGATTGGTGCACCTTTATCTTGGATTGATGGACGCGGTCGGCCATTAGTGTAACGACCCGTAAATTTTCAATAATTAAATTTGTTAAGTTAATATGTTTTGGTAATTTAATATGAGAAAAAAACTTTATAATTTAATAATTGAACAATGGTAATTAGAACTAATTAGTAACAATTGAAATAAAGTTCCAATGATGAAATAATGTAAATTGTTGCACTTAGTTATAAATTTGAATATAAGAAAGCAAGTGTGAATGTTGAATCATTAATGAGATAATACATGATTAAGAGAAATCGAAGTAAATCAATGTTAATTAAGCAATTATAACATTTGATTTGTAAATAACAATGAATTCTAAGTGTGATTAAAAGTTATAGTAACGATTGTAAGTTACTATTTAATTGGTCTATTAATTAAGTTGTAACTGTTATATTTGGATATAAATTTGAATATAAGTAAATAAATGTAAGAGTAGTATAAATAAATGGATTAGTATAATTAATGGTAATTGAATGAATTCAATATTATCTAAGTAATTAAAATAATTAGTTGAAAATAATAAACTTAAGTGTAAATTTAAGGTTATGGTAACAATTATTATAGATTACCTATTAATTAGTCTAGGAATTTATTGGAAATCGATTACATTTAAATGTAAATAAATGTTCGTTAATGTGAGTTGGGGCAGTGATTGTAAAGTGTGAATGTAAATAAAGCAATGAACATATATATATTTTATTCATAAAATAATATAAAGGAATGAAACCAAGTTGAATAAATTAATTGAGATTTTAATTATAATAAATGTATACATTTGACAAATTCAATATAATTGAAAGCAATAGTTAATACGAAGGAAAGATGGAAATTTAAAAATATTAATGTAATGAAAGGCAAACAAATATTAAATAGGTTTATAGAGTAATAATAGTCTTAATAAAAAGGATTAGAATTGAATCTAATCAATTATTTGGAATTAGATACGGTAAGTGGTGAACTAATTAACTTTGAATTGATGAAGAAATGGGTTTTAAGGGATTATAAATTCCTAATTCATTCGAAGTGATAGAAATTTTAAATTATAGAATTTGAATTGAAAAAGTGAATTGATTAATTTAATATTAATTTATTTAAGTAACTGGAAAATAGCCATTTTGGCGACTGACTCGGATTTTGACGAAACCAGTTTCATCAGATCTGTAATAGTTCAAGTTTTGTAGTAATCGTACTTGTCGTTTTATCGTACAGGCTCGAAACGTCTAGAAATCAATGAAATTGAAATCAATTTGAAATAAGAAGATTTTAACATAACTTCTTCATACGATGGAATTAGGACCTGAAACATGTTCCATTAAGTTTAAAATTATCAAAAACATCTATTTTGATATATGGGTTGACCCAATTTCGTTCCGGAGTCAGAACAGGCTTTTCGGGCCATTTATCGTTCAATAGTCCAAACCAATCGCAACCGTTCCTCTATTTCTCAGCTCTACCTAATTCATTCGGAGATTTTTAACTGAGTGTAAGGGCTAGACGAGGTCATTTTAGGGTTTAAGGTGGGTTGCGTTTGGTCTTGGGTATGTGAGCAATGGCGATGATGAGGAGAGGGAGAGGCGTGTACATGAGGGGGGAATGGGTAGAGTAGATGGTGGCGAGTCTCTGGGTAAAATCCGGTGATGGATGGTGGCCGTAGGTGATGTGGCGAGGCATTTGGGTGGTACTGTCTCATTCTAGGTGATGCGACGAAATTGGTTGGTCGAAAAGAGGGTACACGTGCCTATTTCCATGCACAAATTCATGCACGTTCGGTCGAGTTCAAGTGGAAAAGGGGAGGAAAGAAATGGAAAGGAGGAAGAAGAGTATTGAGCCGGGTTTTGATATGGATGGGTCGAGTGTTGTGAAAAGGAATGTAAATTAAATTTTTTATTTTATAATCTATAAATTTAAAGAAGTATTTCTACTTCATTTTAAATCCAATCGATGCACGAATTTTACGTCGAGATCCTATCACCAAGTATTTTTATTTGAACTAATAACATCAAGTTTTTCTACAATGTAAAATTTAATGATTATAATAGTTGAAGTGAACGGATAAATAATTTCATAATTATTAATTATATGTTAATTAACAAATTAATTATTTTAAATGAACTGTTTAATTTAATTAATTTAAAATAAATCATTTTTATAAATATCTTTGATTAATAAGTAATTTGGATCAAAAATATAATCCAACTCAGTAATTTGAAACCAATTCAATTCTGAATTATAAACGGATTTAATATTGATTACTAATCGTTGATTGAGTTAATGATCTATGCATTGACTTTTATTTCTATTAGATTTTGATTTCAATTATTTTTATCTATGCCATTAACTAGTCAAACAAATTAAAGTTGTTAGAATAAAATGTTGACAAGTTTTATTGAAAGTAAATTGGCTTGTACTGATCACTATTTCGAATTTCAGAAAATGTGATGATTACATGTGAATTACGTTCAATGGAAAGGTCATGATAAAATAAACATATGGAATGAATTTCCATATGTGAATATTTACACTCTAGTTGTGGAATTGTTTAATTAAACAAATTGGCCTTTAAAAATTTATCATTTGATTCGACGAGATTAGGATCGGATAACAGTATTATCCAAAAACCACTTCAAACCAATTCAAACGAGCAATTTTGAAGATTCTAAAGGCGACACCCACGATGCAGATTTTTGAAGTGCAAGGGCTATTTATCACTAACCCTAAGGGTGATTCCAAAAATAGTTGTAGTGGAAATGGTGCCTTCCGTTTCGCTCAGGCCTAGAACGGACTTATATGGACGAATGCTCTCAGAACATCGTCATTGGAGGGCAATGAGCATTCTATGTGAAATTATTCTTAAAAGGTAAACATAATCTTAAGTCATCAACCGAGAATGACTAAAATAGGAACGATGCAGCAAGGCTAAGTGGGTTGCTCCCATTAAGGTATGGTTACCCCTATCTAGAGTCCCAACTATTAATTCGTGTATGCTTCGGTACTGTTGCTGATCCCAACCGAGGGGTGATCTTATTCAATACTATCTAGGTCAGGAATAGGCAAGTCTTGTACTGGCAGGGGATCCAAGCGAGGTCCTTGGTGTTATTTTTTCTAGAGATGCACCATGATGGGTGGTACCCCTGTAGCCCAGTTATTGTTGGAATCCATTCTCCATTAAATGTCGTACGTTTTTTATTATGCCCAAATATATTGGAATGTGAGATGTAAGCATTTCAGCTATGTTCTATTCATTTGGAAACCCTAGACATTATGATAGTATCACTGGATTTTATATTAAAGTGTTTTGGTTATCGTAAGGTAAAAACCTATCTGTGTTTATATGCGGCGTGGTCTTACGAGATAACTTTGATTTCAAATGATTTTCAATTTAAAATAATTTAATCGTTTTACTCACACCAGACCCATGTCTGGCCCGGAGTTTATTTTTCTATTTTCCCTATACTCTTGGGTACCCCAATTTTTTATGAGTAGCCAAGTGATATAGGTTCCATGATTGCATTTGGAGGAGCTAGAGCAAGTGGATTCACCATTAGCTAGCTACTATATATTTCCGCCGTGTCTGTGTGTGTATTATGGATTGTAATGTATGGACAGGTAGTTATGACTGTCTAAATATATTGTCTGTATTTCTATTACTTTGATGTATTGTATTATCAGTGACTTTGTAAAACTTATGTTATGTAATATATATTATTCCATTCCGCTGTGAGATTCTATGTTTTGTTTAGTTTCTTCTTTACTATCCCTTTCTTTCTTTCTTAATGACTCGTCTTTCAATGGTATGAAAGGCGGTTCGTCACATTTGGTATCAGAGCTTAGGTTGAGTGAACACCTAGGCTTTTGGGTTAGTATCAATCTTGAGAGAGTTTATTTTTAATTTTATATTTATATATATCCGTGATAGTTAGATCAACTTTGATAGATTTGATTAGTGCTATCTTTGGAGTGTATTCCATCCAAGCTTTCTACGTATCATCCTACCATGCCCAGGTAATAAATAATAAGCACTAAGGGCAGGCATGGAAAGGGAGCTAGCAGTACCACTAATACAAATGGTTGGACCTCGAATTTCGGGAGAATAGGAATTGCTAAGGAAGCAGAGCCGGTTCGGACGAGGGAAAACTTTACAACATATGCAAAGACTACTCAACTCTAAGAGGGAAACCTTTTTAGGGGATAGAATCTATCATGGAAGTCCAAGCATCGTTGTGAACCTGTGAAAAGATTTTCAAAGAATTTAATATGGCCGATGAGTGGAAACGCTTTCTAGCTTCTTGGCAGTTACAAGACGAAGCAGCCGCATGGTGGGATTCCCTAACCGTAAAGGTTCTCGAAGAAGAGTTCCCCTTGAACAAAGTGAGGAAGAATTTGAAGCTGAGTTCCTGCCTGCTACAAGTAAGAAAGGATGTACCGAAATTTTATGGATTTAAAATAAGGGGATTTGTCCGTAGTAGAATATGAAACCAAGTTTAATGAACTTACACGGTTTGGACCTGAACTGATCAATACCCCATCAAAGAAGAATGAGATTTTTATGACTGGACCGAGGGGAAGTTTTCATGAAAAGATGACGGACCATCTCAAGGGATCTTCCATTGACTTAGTGGATATATCTTTCCGATATAAAGCATTGGATAAGAAGAAGAAGCCAGTTCCAGCAGTTTCCATTGGGAATGCAAGTGGAAACAACCCCAACAAAAGAAAGTTCAATCCAAATTTGAAGAAGCACAAAAAAGGGAAGCAGGAAGAAGGTCAAGGAGGCAAGCCTAAGGATAGTGGTTGTTATATTTACAAGAAGAAAGAACATATTGCCAGATATTGTTCGAATCGTGAAGTTCAGAAGCAATAGCAGCAACAACCTCAACAACAAGTAGGACCTATCGATAGTCCAGAAAACCCTTTGTTTCAATTATCATCAACCAGGCCATATGGTGAAGGACTACCTACTTCTGAAAAAGGCTCCGCAACCCAAGGTTTACGCACTCAAGAATGAGCCGTCAACTTTGGAAGATGTCAAAAGGAAAGGCATCCTTGAAGGTACCTTACTTATCATGGGATTTATGTTAAAGTGTTATTTGATTCAAGTGCCTTCCATAGCTTTATTTCTTTAGAATTGGTAGGGATATTTCATATTATTCCTAGTATCATAGAAAACCCTATTTGTGTATCCAATCCCATAGGGGGAGTGACCCATCTGAATATGATCTATGAAGGCATGCCAATTTCTTATCTTTCTTATAACTTTTCTTGCGACCCTTATGTACTATATTTCAAGAGATTTGATATTATACTTGATATGGATTGGTTTGCGAGGCATAGAGCTGTCCTTGATTGTGACGAGAGGATTGTATCTTTAGAAATCAAGTTGGGAAGGATTGCAAAGATAGAATGTGATAACCTCGGAATTCATATGTGTAGTTTCTTGCATGCTCTTGAAACATCTCAAGAAGGGTTAGGACCTAAAGAAATTGTTAAAAACTTCGCTGATGTTTTTGAAGAAGTTAAAAGCTTACCCCCTCACCAAGAAGTACAATTCCAAATTGATTTAGTTCCTGGTGCAAGGCCTGTGATTCAACCTAAGCGAAGGATGACTCCAAGGGAGAGAGAGGAGTTAGTAAATCAAACCCAGGATCTATTGAATAGAGGGTTGATTAGATCAAGTTATTCAAGCTGGGATCAGCCCTAGTTTTTGTGGCTGAATCCGATGGTTTCCTAAGACTATTTCTGGACTATCGAGAATTGAATAAAGTGACCATTAGAAATAAATACCCATTACCCCGCATTGATGACCTTTTTGACCAACTCCATAGGGCAACAGTATTTTCCCAAATGGATCTTGCAACAAGATTTCACCAATCAAGAATTGCCGAAGATAGTATACCCTTAACTGCATTTAGGGGTCCAGACTTTTTTTTGAGCGGTTGGTTATGTCTTTCGAGCTAACCAATGCACCTGCATATTTCGTAGACTTAATGAATCATGTTTTCAAACAAGTCCTGAATAAGTTTGTGTTAGTTTTCATCGATAACATTCTCATATATTCTAAGTCTGAAGAAGAACATAGACACCATTTAGAAGTAGTGTTGGAAACTATACAGAGGCATGTTCTAAAGGCAAAGTTCTCAGAGTGTCATTTTTAGCAGTCCGGGTAAGATTCTTAGGCCATATTGTGTCAGGAGAGGGTATTTCAGTAGACCGATAAAAGTTGAAGTTGTACAACAGTGGAAGCAACCACGAACTCCTATGGAAGTTCATAGTTTCTTAGGATTAGCTAGATACTATAGCCGGTTCATACAAGATTATTCCAAGATCTTCTCTCATTTGACAAAGTTGACTAAGAAAGGTGAGAAATTCGTATGGACTCCTAAGTGTGAGGAAGCATTTTTGAATTGAAGAAGAGATTAACTAATGTGTAGTTCTAGCTGTTCCAAATGGAAGAAGTGGATTCATGGTTTACACCAATGCACGTGGAGTAGGATTAGGTGCTATTTTGATGCAAAATGGTAGGGTGATTGCATATGCAAGCAAATAATTGAAGCCACACGAAAGTAATTATGCAACACATGATTTGGGGCTGTTAGTAGGGTTGTCAATGGGTCGAGTTGGATCGGGTCGGGTTTGGGTCGGGTCAAGTTAGATTCGAGTTGATTTTAAATGGGTAAGGTCAACCCATTTATTAAAAACGTCAAAAATAGTTCAACCCAAACCCGACCCGATTATAAACGGATTGACTCGATCCGACCCGTTTAACCCGATTATAAGCGGGTTGGATCGGGTCGGGTCGTAAATGGGTCAGGTCAACCCGTATAAGGTATAAATGGGTTATAAACGGGTCGTAAAAAGGGTTATAAATGGGTCGAATTCGGGTTAATGGGTCATAATCAGTTTGAGCCAATCCATATAAGTATAAATGGGTTATAAACGGGTCAAATTCGAGTTCGGGTCATAATTGGGTCGGGTCAACCCATATAAGTATAAACGGGCTATAAACGGTTCAAATTCGAGTTCACGAGTCAACTCGAAACCCACCCATTTATAAATGGGTTAAATTCGAGTTGACTCGAAAATGACCTGCTAACTTAACTGGGTCGGGTTAACCTGCTAATTTTCGTGTAATCTTCGGGTCGTGTCACGGGTCATGCTGGAAATTGACAGCCTTAGCTGTTAGCAGTCGTCTTTGTATTGAAAATGTGGAGACACTATTTGTTACGTAAGAATCTCTCTATTCTTCTGGTTTGTTTCTTATCTCTAAAATTCTAGTAAGTAAGTCTTCCCTCTCTAACTAGGTGAAACTTCGAACTCTACAAGGATCACAAGCCCCTGAAGTATTTTTGCACTCAGAAGGATCTGAATCTGAGGCAACATAGATGGTTGGAGTTTTTGACATCCTATGAATTGGATATTCTTTAAACGCCAGGGTAGGCGAATGTTGTAGAAGATGCTCTAAGCAAGAATGCGATTTTATCTCTTTTGGATACTACCCCAACTCTACAGGAAATAATTATATGTAGTTAGAGAAAGGATAAAAGTCTAGAGGAATTAATTCAAGGAGTTGAGTAGGGATGATACCCAGACTTTCAGGTGGACAATCGTGGTGTTTTGAGGTTAAACAAATGACTATCGTTGCAGATGTAGATGGATTGAGGCATGAAATTTCATTGGAATGCCACAAATCTAAATTAAATATTTATCCAGGAGTTCCTAAGATGTACAAGGATATGAAAAGGGTATTATTATGGCCAGGAGTGAAGAGAGATGTCTCTATCTTTGTAAGCAGGTGTGCGAGCTGTCAACAAATCAAAGGTGATCATCAGAAGATAGCTGGATTGTTACAACCTTTGGAAATTCCAAAATAGAAATGGGAAATGATAGCGATGGATTTATAGTTTACCCCAAAACATAAAGGTAAATGAAGGAGTATGGGTCACTGTGGATCGGTTGACCAAGAGTGCCCATTTTGTTCTAGTGAAATCAATTAGAACCGCAGCTTCTTTATCATAGATTTTTATAAGGGAGATTGTTAGATTTCACAGGGTCCTCATAAGTATAGTAAGTGATCATGATCCTATCTTTACCAATAAATTTTGGGAAGCATTGCAAGTAGCCTGGGAACAAAGTTAACTTTGAGTACTTCTTACTACCCTCAAACCGATGGTCAAACTGAGTGGGTTAATCGCATTTTGGAAGATATGTTGAGAGCCTGTATCTTGGATTTTGGAGGATCATAGGAGGATCATCTACACTTAGTGGAATTCTCCTATAATAATAGTTATCAAGCTAGCATAGGCATGGCACCTTGTGAAGCACTTTATGAAAGGCCGTGCAATTCACCAACTTATTGGGTAGAGTCTAGAGATTGTCTAGTGCTTAAGAGGAGAATGAAGAAGCTTAAGATCGCCAGAAAAGCTATGCTGATAAAAGACGTAGGGGTATGGAATTTTTTGTTGGTGATCTCTTATTCATGAAAATTTCACCAATTAGGAGAGCGATTAGAATTGGAAAGGATGGGAAGTTGGCCCCAAGATATATCAGACCTTTCCGTATTCTTGAAAAGACTGGGTCTCTTACTTATAAGGTTGAGTTTCCAAAAAAGGATGACAGGAGTTCATAATGTACTTCATGTATCTCACCTAAGGAAATACGTCTATGATCCATCGTTGGTTGTGGAGTCATCAGTTCAGGAGGATTTAGAGATAAAACCAAACTTGACAGTGGTCAGACATCGATTTCATATTGTAGATCAGGATGAGAAGAGACTTCGGAATAAAGTGGTGTAGTTAGTCAAGATTCAATGGAGTGAGGATCCCAGAGACTGTATATGTGAAACTGTGGATCGTATGGGAGAAGCCTATCCAAAAATGATGTAAGGATAGCTTGTTGTTGATATGTATAGTGTATACCTTGTTTGCTATGATTGTTCAGTGTATGACTTATGTATGTGCTTTCTGATATAAATATGTGACCTTTTGGTATAGCTTGAATTATCTTCTTCTTTCTAATTTCAGGGACAAAATTCTTTTAAGGGGAAGGATTGCAATAACCCGGTTTTTAGCCATCTGTTATTATAGTAATTAATTAATTTTAAATATCGAACTATTAATTTTTATAAGTTAAATAACAAAGATTTTTTGATATTGAGAATAATTGATCAGTGAATTATGAAAGCTATGTAAATTTTAGAACGCTAACTTCTGAATATATATATATATATATATATATATATATATAAGCTTTACCCTTTCAAACTTATGATAATATATATAAGCTTATTGATAGCAAATTTCAAACTTATGATAAAAATATGTAAATGTAATGCATATATCTACACACACACACACATACACATATGAGCTTCGTTATGGAAAAACATCAAATCAAGCATACAAAATATCAAATCAAACCATTATAAATCAAATCAGCCCGTATAAGGAATCAAATCAGCAAAAAAAAGTAAAAGAACAAATAGAACAAAAAAATATGAAAGAAGAAGCCTATACATGCACAATCTCAACCACCATATATGATTGCTCCAGCCACTCTATGGTTTCACTGTCTTTCTTTCTTTCTCTATATATAGCCATACCTGCTTATTCATAAAAGAAAAAAAGATCTGCCATTTAAAATAACAACAGATTAAGTGTTTAAAAGTTGAAGAAGGATATTTAACAAAGCAGTGTGCATCACTTTATAAACAGTGAGTAAAACAACCTTAGTTTGTTTACTGGTTAATATATATATATATATATATGTATGTATGTATATATATATATAACTGTAATTATGGTGAAATCTTGGGTCTATGTCATGTGCATATGCATTTGTTATGTAAGTTTGTGTATGAACTGCTCAACATGGTCAATACCACCTAATACTCAAAAACCCTATACTATCTTCTTTGTACATGTTTTTTTCTTCTGATAAAACAGTTAAGTCTATTAACTTCAAAAATCAATAGCTCAACAACCATTTAGTTTTAGGTCTTGATTCCAAAAGGAGTATAGATTATTTTAAATTTTATTTCATCAAATTTCATTAAGCATGGTGGGAGAAAACTCCTTGTAATAGTGAGTGGGTAGGTTTTGGACGAGATTCGATTATCTTAATTCAATCAACGAATTATACAGTTATAATCGTTGTTGAAAAACAAGATTTTTAAGATTGGTCTGAAGATTTTTAGTGGCATGTGGGAGGATAGATTGGGAGATGAACGGATTTGGGGATTTTGGCAAATTCCGACGATGTTGTGAATTTCATGGCACAACATTTGGCGTGGAGGTGGTGTAGGTGATGGTGCATCTGGGAAAAATGGAGTGGCGATTTTTAGTGGAGTGTATGGGCTAGATGAGGTCATTTTAGGGTTTAAGGTGGGTTGCATTTGGTCTTAGGTTTGTGAACAATGGAGATGATGGAGGAGAGGGAGAGGCATGCACATAGGGGGGAATAGGTAGAGTAGACGACGACGAGTCTCTGAGTGAAATCTTTAGTGGATGATGGTTATAAGCAATGTGGCGAGGCATTTGGGTAGGCACTGCCTCGTTCTAGGTTTCGGTTAGAAGTTTGAAATGCCGAACTAAGGACTTGGGCGAATTTCTAGGTGGATGGACGTGATGTGGGGTCATGGGCGAACTAGTGAGGATGGTCGGTGGCAAGATTGGTTGGCTCGAGAGAGGATACACGTGCATGTTTCCGTGCACAAATTCATGCACGTTCGGTCGAGTTCAAATGAAAGAACGGAGGAAAGAAACTGGAAAGGAGGAGGAAGAGTATTGGGCCGAGTTTGGATATGGATGGGCCGAGTGTTGTGAAAAGGAAAGTAAATTAAATTTTTGTATTTGATAATATAAAAATTTAAAACAATATTTCTTCTTCATTGTAAATCCAATCAACACGCGAATTTTGCTTCGAGATCCTATCGCCAAGTATTTTTATTTGAACTAATAGCGTCAAATTTTTCTACAATATAAATTTAATGATTATAATAATTGAAGTCAACGAATAAGTAATTTCTTAGTTATAATTATATGTTAGTTAATAATATTTTTTTAAATGAACTGCTTAATTTAATTAATTTAAAATAAATCATTTTTATTAGTTTCTTTGATTGACAAGTAATCTGGATCAATAATATAATTCGACTCAGTAAACTGAAACCAAATCAATTCTGAATTATAAATGGATTTAATATTGATTATTAATCGTTGATTGAGTTAATGATCTATGCCTTGACTTTTATTCTATTAGATATTGATTTCAATTATTTTTGTCTGTCATTAAGTAGCCAAACAAATTAAAGTAGCTAGAATAAAATGTTGACATGTTTTGTTGAAAGTAAATTGACTTATACTGATCACTATTTCGAATTTTGAAAAATGTGATGATTACAAGAAAATTAATTTTAATGGACAGGTCATGGTAAAGTAAACATATGGAATGAATTTCCTTATGTGAATATTTACACTCTGATTGTAGAATTGTTAATTTAAATAACTTGTCCTTTAAAAATTTATCGTTTGATTCCTAAGATTGGGATCGGATAACAGTATTATCCGAAAACCACTTCAAACCAATTTAAGCGATCGATTCGGAAGATTAAAAAGGCAATACCTAGGATGCATATTTTTGAAGTGCAAGGGCTAATTGTGAAGAACCCTGAGGGTGATTCCAAAAAAGGGTGTAGTGGAAATGGTGCCTTCGGTTTCATTCTGACCCAAAACGAACTTTTATGGATGAATGCTATTAGAACATCGTCATTGGAGGGCAATGAGCATTCTAAGTGAAATTGTTCTTAAAAGGTAAACGTAGCCTCAAGCCTCATCAACCGAGAATGACTAAAACAGTGAAGATGCAGCAAGGCTAAGTGGTCGCTCCCTTTAGGGTAAGGTTACCCCTATCTAGAGTCCCTACTATTAATTCGAGTATGCTTCCGTACGGTTGCTTATCCCAACCGAGGGGCGATCTTATTCGGTACTATCCAGTTCTAGGGCAGGCCGGTCTTGTGTTGGCAGGGGATCCAGGCGAGGTCCTCGGTGTTATTTTATCTAAAGATGCACCGTGATAGGCCATACTCCAATAGCCCAGTCATTGTTGGAATCCATTCTCCAATAAGTGTCGTACGTCTTTGATTATGCCTAAATATGTTGGAATGTGAGATGCAAGCATTTCATCTATGTTCTATTTATTTGGAAACCCTAGACACTATCATAATACCACTGGATTTTCTATTAAAGTGTTTTGATTATCGTAAGGTAAACCCATCCGTGTTTATGTGCGGTGTGGTCTTACGAGATAACTTTGATTTCAAATGATTTTCAATTTAAAATATTTTAATCATTTTACTCGCACCCGACCCATGTCTAGCTCGGAGTTTATTTTTCTATTTTCCCTAAACTCTTGGGTACTCAAATTTTTTATGAGTAGCCAAGTGATCCAGGTTCTCACTATTGCATTTTCAAGGAGTTGGAGCAGGTGGCTTCACTGTTAGCTAGTTACAATATATTTCCGCTGTGTCTGTATATGTATTTTGGATTGTAATGTATGGATAGGTAGTTATGACTATCTAAGTATATTGTCTGTATTACTATTACTCTGATGTAATGTATTGTTAGTGACTATGTAAAACATATGTTATGTAATATATATTATTCTGTTCCACTGTAAGATTCTGTGTTTTATTTAGTTTCTTCTTTTCTATCTCTTTCGTTCTTTCTTAATGACTCATCTTTCAATGAAATGAAAGGCGGTTCGTCACAAATTGAAATACATCAATAAATTATTTTCAAATAATATAATGAATAATTAAATAAAGTGAAATAATATCGAGTTGATTGAAATTGTGAAGTTACAAAATTATATTTTGTAGAATAATGTGAATACCAATTTATATTGGATTTAAGTTTATTTTACATATATATCAAATAGTTTAAAGGATAATAACTGAAAAATTTAGTTATAAGGGCCTAAAATCAATTATTTCACGGCTATTAGAACCATATTTCTACCACTCTCTAGAAATTTTCCCCTACTTAGCAAATTGAAGCCTAAACACCTAATTTCCCTTTCGTTCAAAACCAAAAACCCTAACAAACTTAATTGAATAATTGCGACTTCACATGTTAAAAAATATATTTCATGAGGTGCTCAAATGATAAATGATGTCAAGGTAAGAGGGTGTTTGTGTATGCGCGACCTGGAGCTATCGCGGTGAATAGGAGGTGGAGCTACGAGTTGAGCATTTTTGGGAAGGAAGCCAATTTTTTGCGATGTAGGGGAAGCTCGATCATGACTTGTTAGTGATTGGCTGGTGGTATTGCTCGTACCAGTTTTTAGGCGACGTGCATCGTAGGTTGAACACGAGACCGGTGGTGACACGACATAAGCTATATGGTCATTGGTGGTTTAATGGTGGATGTAGCAACGACGAAGGTGAATGGCTGTATGGCTACAAGCAATTGGAATCGAGCATTGATTTGGTGAGTCATTTTCTAGTTCAAACTCTTATCTAAACATTCTTTTATGCCATTTTTATGGACTGTTTGGTAGTTTTTTTGGTTGATTTTGAATGTAGGAATCGTTTGAAGTATGATTGGATGTAGTTTATCTTGTTTTTCATATGATTTGTTTTAGGATCGAGTGTTATGTAAAAAGTTAAATTACTGTATTGATTGAAGTGTTGATTTAAAAACGAAATTCTATTCAATTGCGAGTTGAACAATATATATATATATATATTTGGTTGATATTATTGTGGAGTAATTTTAGTCCATAATTTTATATGTGGGTATTTATTTATTTCTTGTATTAAAGATGTATGAAAATTCTTGAATAACTAAGGTTCTAAAATTTTATTAAAAGAGCTTTATAAATAATTTGCTAAATTTTGTTCAATTACATGCTTCTATATTTACAAATAAAATTTGAGATTATAAAAATAAGAGTATATTTCTTTTCATTAAATAACTCTTTTAAAAGTCAACTTTATAATATATTATAAATTGGAAAATTTTTAAAGATAAATTATAATATATTGTTATTTTATAAAATATATTATGGACATATTTACTTTTAAATGATTTAATATAAAGGTTATCGAAATATTTTTGGAACGAGTTTTCAAATTCAGAAAAAATATAGAATTCCTTTTATAAGCTTTTGGATATGTATTGAATAATAAATTTTTAATCAATATATTAGATAGTTTAAAAATATAATTATGTTAATATTAATTTGATTGTTTTATTTATATCTATTTTATTGTTTTGTCTTATTATATTTTTTTGATTTCTCCTTCCTTTATATTAGATTGAATTATAAGAATAAATTAAGTAGATTTAAAGTTATTTAAAAATAATATTTTGTCTTAGAAAATTATGGAATGTGTATTATATGAAATGTTAAGCTTTATAAGCTATTTTGGGTTTCAAAATTTAAATATGTATATTCCAAGTATATAAATAATTATTAGATTAGTTTTTGGACATCTAAAACATTGAAAAATTAATAAATAATTGAAAAGTAAATTTAGTTTTAATTATTTATTCAAAGCTTATAAATGATAGAAAATTATGGGAAATTCTTATATTAGCATTTTGATTATTTTATTTTTTTCTAATAATATAACTACCTATGAAAATATTAAGGTCTATTAAAAATATATTTATGGCCATTTTCTATGTTTCCCGATTTCACAATTTCTCTTTATCGATTTTTATATTATAAGTGACTCACTATTAATATAGTTTGGTTGATGCTTTGGTATGATATAACGACGACATCTTTTATATGATTTCATGATATTTAATTTTATGTAATGAGAAATTTGAATAAATGGAGTTATAATACTATTTTGGATGGGGCATTCGGTAATATTTCTCTAATTATTCTTTGGACTCGTTATATATAATATAATGGTAACTGAGTGAAGTTTGTCAGTAATGAATAAATGTTTAGGTACCATGCGGTGGTATGGGATGACGTTGTGATATTTATTCGGTTGTTCATTGTAAGTAGATGACACTTATGTGACGGAAATAGAGTGGATAACATGACGTGATAAGTAGAGATATATGGTTTGTGCTTATAGTTAGTGAGACTCTTTGTGAAGACCCAACTTTCTGATCCTTAGGGACATCACTTAATGCATCCATTGTATTTGTGTGTTGTCGCCCAAGCGTCTAGAAGATAAGTTGTCATGGGGTAAAATAAAAGAACAAAACATGATAGAATAGAAAATTCTCGCAATGGAACGGTTACATATAATAAAAAATAATATAGTACATAAGGTTATTCCTTGCATGGAATAAACAGAGTTACACAAAAGTACCACAACTATTAGACTAGGCAGTTATACACTCTGCCTTTACCCATGTTGATACAAAATACACATACATAATAGACATAACCGTGGAAATAAATAACTAGACAGATAAAGGTGCCTTCTACTCATCCATCGTCTTCAAACAACCTAAAGAAAAACCTACTACTCATGGAATACTCAAATATTATGGAGTACCCAAGATTTCAGGGAAAATAAACAATTTGGGTTAGACAATAAGTCTGTTATAAGTAAATATCTAAACGAAATGGTGAAAATAGACAATAATATATGAGACCATGATGCTAACTACAGAATGGGTTTCCCCTCAAAATAACAATATCCAATCACAACAATGGATACAAATAATTAAATATTACAAAGTGCTCACAACAACTTTTTATTGCAATCAACGAAGCAGTAAATTTAAAATTTTGGAATCAAACGAAAGGAATGGAAATTTTCCCAAGAAATGACTAGAAGGGTGAACCCCCTAACCAAAAGTATACCTCTAGTCAATATATTTGAGAAGGTCATTCTCTCCTATGACTCCTCTCGGAGCTCCAAGTCAGACCCCATCAATCTTATCGAGAATCTGAGTATTTCACATCTTAGTGTGCATATAACTAAAACCAATCTAGATAGATGTGAATATACCCTAATGGGAGCAACCCTACGTAACTTGGCCCCCAATCGTTTTTTGGTTTTAATCATTTCTGACAAAGGACAACAAAGCATAAATGATCAACAAAGTCTAAAACTGACGATATCCAAATGAGAAAGCTAAACTGTAGTCAATAAATCCACTATCGAGGATAATTAAAAATGATCTTATATAGAAATATTTCTTATTCTTGCCACTACTCGTCGATTCCAAATTTGTGTTGTCCCTTGATTGATAATAAAGCCGGGAAAGTTGAGGTAGTGTTACCTCTAAGCATTGCCTTAAAGACATTTTGAACCTTCGAGATAGAAACGAGTCCATGCCTCGACGTTTAGTGTTAAAAGTATAACTAAATTCTTTCCATAGCGATATCGTTTACGGAGCTACTTTTCCATAATTGAATTGAATTTTTACTTTTAAAACCAAACTAGAGTTGGGGTTTCACATTAAAAATATGAACTTTAAGCACCTTTATCAAAATGATTTATCAACTTTAATTACTAATAAATTCCTTTGTACCATTATTAAAGTGATTAATTAACTTTAAACAATGACTAACTACTTCAAACATCTTCATTTAAAATAATCAATTAGCTTTAATCCTTATTAATTACTTCAAACAACACTATTCAAAACAATTAATTAACTTTTATCATCCTTGTTTAACCGATTTATTGACTTTAAAACATCATTATCTAAATAATTAGTTAACCCTTAAATATCATTATTAAAATGCTTAATTAATTTTAAAAATCGTTATTTAAAATGATTAACTAAATTTAAAACATTATTATCAAAGTGATAAATTAATCTTAAAACATTATTAGCAATGATTAATTAACTTTATTATATCATTACTCCAATAATTAATTAGCCATAACATTATTAGTCAAAAAAATTTATTTATTTTAAAACATCATTAATAAAACGATTAATTAATCTTAATATCATCATTATTTAAATAATTAATTAACCTTAATCATCATTATTTAATATCTTTAATTAAATTTAAAATATCATGATTAAGATAAATAATTAACTTTATTCATATCTTTATTCGAATAATTGCTTATCTTTCCAAAAACCCAAGCACAAGATTTAACAAAAACTTTCAAGAGGAATAACATTTTTCAAAGCGTCGATATAGCGATAGTTGCAACACAAACATTTCCATAAATACTTTTCATATGTCACTTATTCAACCAAACGTCATATGGCATAACGGTGAGCATAAATACAAAGGCAAGTAACCCTTATACACATACATAAAAAGTCTCTCATTCAATAAGAATTTACTGGCATGCAATTCAATGTCTAAAACAATGTAATAATGGAATGAGGCTTTATTATGCTAAATGGATGCCTAAATAATCTACTTAATTTAATTATAGTGAATGGAGATTTATTCTGCTAAATAGATGTAATCTATATTTTATCTAATTAAATCATAGCACAACGTGTTTTATTTGGCTAAGTAAATGTCCAAGATAATCTGTTCAATTAAGTTATAGTAGAATGAGGGTTTATTCTGCTAAACAAATGTCATCAATGAAGCACTCATATTCATTAGGCTAACTTAATGGTATAGACAAAAGATCCCTTGTTTGCAAATCAATTTACTTTAAGAAAGCTATCTTAAAATGGAATTAATAGTGTTTAGAATAAACTCTTAATTAAAAATGATTAAACCTTAACTTAATGGCTAATTAAATCCTAATTAACTTTTAATTAAACCATGATTAATTATCAATTAATCCATAATTGAATATTAATAGATTGCTTAATAATTAAATGCAAATAAATTATTTAACCCTTATTAACTAATAATTAATTAAATACTTAACATTATTTAAATAAAATTAATCAAATACATAATTAACTCTTACTTAGTGAATGATTAATTAAAACTTTCTTAATTAACTCATTATAATTAAGTAACTTGATCAATACTTAATTACTAATTTCTTAACTTAATTATTAATTAACTACTAATTATCCTTAATTAATCAATTATTAACTCATACTTAATTAAGTAATTAATCATTTCTTATATACTTAATTAATGATTTGAAAAAGGTTTTCAAAATCGTTTAAAAAGAAAATACTTTTAATTTGGAAAACGTTAAGTTTTCCCGAACTACGTCCATAGCGACTATCGCTATGGATATCATAAATTTTAAACTAGTTTGACTAGTCTAAGGCCCTTCGAAACCTTTTCCTTTGACTTATCTTTTAAAAATACATGTCATGAAGTTTGAAACTAAAAGTAAAGTTGAAGCTTTAACATGATTTAGTATATTAAAAATTAGTAAAAAAATATTTGTTTTCCAAAGGATCCCAAGTCATTTTACAAGTCAAAGGGCTAGCTTTTTAGCATACACAACACCATAACATATATTTACAAGCCATCACAATGAACATAAGTAAGATCATAACTTTTTAACTAATCACTACATTAGACCTCATTTCAAGCCTAAAATCAACATTACATATAAGAACATATCTACGAAACTAAACCATCACTAAAATCCATCAAACAACCACACTTAACACCATATTAAACATCATAAGTAAAAGCTAAAACTTTTCCTAAAATAAGTGAATTTTTACTCACCAAACTCTAGCATATCTTTTAAAAACTTTGGAAAGAGCCTAGATATTGGATTTTGAAAACTTGATTTTTGGACTTGGGAAAGCCTTTATGGGTTCGACCATTGGAGAATATGGCTCGGCCTATAGGTTTTAAGGCATGGTCTTGATGGTAAGAGGTGAGGTTGGCTTTGTTTTGAAGTATAAGTGAAGTAGGAAGATAAATAAAGGTTTTGAAACAAGTTTAAGAGCTTTTAAAGTGAAAAGGAATTAATTTTTAAAACTTTGGAAAGACAAGTTTTAGAAAGCTTAAGAAAGATGAAGAACTTTGAAAAAGATGGAAAATGAAATGGTAAATAAGAGAGAAATTTTAGAGTTAGTTTTATATAAATGGAAATTGTAAAATTACTAAACTAACCTTGGTAACCATGCCCTCCATTCATTAAGCCACCTCATCACACCATCCTCCTTTCCTACCTTCTTATACACATTATATCCCTCCCTCTTTTCACTTTTCCATCATCTTATCACATCAACGTACAAAGTATGGGATTATCTAGTGGTTAATAAGGTGTTTTGATGTACTTAGGCTTAGTTTTACACTTTTCATGTCACATCTTATTGTTATTTTTTTCTTAACTAAAACCTTTATTTTAAATATTTAGTAATATCATATTATTACGAATAAAAGTGCTTTAATATTCTTAAATGTGTATGTGTTAACTCTAACGTGTACAACATTTCCGACAAATCTCAGACACCGAAAATAGAAAATTCAGAAAATGGTTTCCAGTCAAATTTTCTATTTTCCTTTGAACTAATTATTTTTGTAAACAAAATTCAAAAATGAATTTTCCATCATTAATTATTAATTAAAATGGTTTATTTGAGCATTAAAAGTCATTAACTAAATATTTAAAATTAATTAATTATTCTCAAACCAAAGCGACAAAATTCCAGGTCATTACATTCTTCTCTTCTTAAAGGAATTTCGACCCTGAAATTCCACCACAACTCAGACCTAAAAAAAACATCATAAGTTTGCATGATGCTTATAAATCGTTCCTATGCAAAATCTAGTTTGATTTTTGCTCAAATACATAACTTCTTTTCCGAACTAGTATCGCTCACCCATTCTTTTTTTAGTGTAGACTTCGGTCGGGCTCCTTGATTAGGGACCTCCACTTTTATTACGTAGCCATATATTATGATTGAAAACTATTGTTCTATATCCAAAACCCTTAATAAGTGTTCATCAATCAAGTGATAGATCCTTATTTGGAACAGTGTGCCACACCTTAAAGTCATGTACTCGAACCATGGATCCAACCTATGTGAAAAAAGGAATGATCTATTTTCAACTTACATACTTATTTTCTTTTGCAAAATAACATTATTTTCTTTTAAAAGCACATATTTTTAATTAAATCCAAATTTCTAGGATTTAAAGTACTATACTCTTTTTTAAGAGACAAAAGTTTAGAATTAGATTCATTTAAAGAATTGTCCAAAATATATTTTCATTTTTGCAAAACTTCGATTTTCTTTAAGAGATCAATATTTTTATCATTATAACTCTCATTATGTTTTAATAAAGGTTCTTTTAGTAAAACAAGTTCCTCCAACATATTCACAAAACCTTCAGTTTTTTAACTAAAAAATTGCTTTCTTCCTTCAAAATACTAATTTTACATTCACAATCATCGAACTTAGCTAAGGCATTAGAATTGACCTTTTGTGACACTTTAAAATCTTCTAATAAGTTCTCATGCATTTGTAAAAGATCACTATACAAAGAATATAACATACGGATTTTGATTTGAGATTAGCCATGCAGCACATGCACCTTAATTCTATAGACAGTTGCTTGCTCATAGAAATTTGTTTTTTTCGACTGTTTTTGAAACCCTGACCGGATCTTCTCTTTCTGGCCATTGTCCTAGGTATTGTTATGATCAGTAGAACACCAAGCTCTGATACCGCTTTTTAGTCGCTATACATAGGATCGAAGATGACTAACTAGTTGTAAACAATGTGAATGCAATGGAAATAATATAGTAGATCACACAGTCGATTTTATACTTTTTCAAAGCACCCTTTCTACATCTAGTCCTAGAATTCTTTTGGTATTTCACTATCAATAACCTCATTTCACCCAAGGAACAAGTTTACAAACTCTGCCGGAATAACCGAACATAACTTGAATAACTTATACAAGTAGTGTAACAAATGTTAGTTTCTAAACAATGTATCTTGATATACAGATTGCCTCTTTGATGTACAATGACTCCTATGACCGAATGAAACAATATTGAGTGGAGGTTTTGAGGTTAAGGAGTGTATTTGACTAGAATATTAAATGTGGAGATGAAGCACACTAGTTGAAAATCTTTGAATTAATTGAATATCTTGAAGTTCGCACTCTTGCTTTTGGGATTGAGAGTAAAGCAAAGCATGGAGTAGAATATCGTTGTATGGTAATGTGTACTAATTCAGGAACAGTTAGGGGGTTTTATAGGTGTTGTAGGGATGCTAAAATAGGGGTGCAACCTATTAGATTTTCCATTGACGAAGAGAAGAAACTGTAGGAGCAAAGAGATGCAAAGATACTGCTTTAGGAATATAGTAATTTCTGTGTAATTCAGTCGACTGACACTTTGTAATATTCAAGCTCGAGACGACAATCAAAAATAGAAGACATCGCAGTGTGTTGATTCAAATGGGTTTAGTCAAAGGGATTCATTTTTAATCGACTGACCTAGTATATAAAATAAGCTCGAAACTAAACCTAAATTTAGAAGACTGAAATGCCAATTTGTCAGGCTTAGACTGAATTAGGATTTAATTAACTGGTCTTTCATATTTTTTTGACTAAACCTTCATAGTTTTGTTTGAATTCATCATTGTATATCTTTTGACTTTGATGCTTTGCAATAGTCATTATTAATCTTTTAAAGCTCATGTAATCCTCTAAAGTAGGGTATTCATTGATATATGCTTTTATTGAGGAAGAAAAGTCGTGGACAACCGATAGTGACAAGGATATCTCTCTTATGCAGCCTTTAAAGAATGCCACGGCCAACTTCGCCATTCTTTGTAACCAAGAAATTCTTTTTAAGCAACAACAAAATCTAAATAAACATCAAAAACAGTTTGAAAAGAGAACAATAGGATTTCTTGGGAAAACATGGAACAAAATCTCATCCTTTTCAAGTTCTTTTTGGCTTTCCCAATCGCAAGCCTCTTTCGACTATGGTAACGATCGAAGTATCTTTATTCTCAGTAGTTTGATTCTATTTTATGAACTTGTATTATATATGTCTTGTTTATGTATGAACTATCTGTTTGTCTACATTTGTGAACAATTAGTAGTGTTTCTTGTTGTTTGATGGTGATGTACAAACTATTATGCTTTATGGTTATCTAAGTATGTGTTGTTTGAATGTTAAAAATCTATTTGGTTCTTTTTAATGTCATGATTGTGTTTATTTCAAGTGATATTTGTGCTTACCATTATGTCTATGTGATTATAAATCCCCTAACAGTTTTTAAATATCCGTATATGCCCCATCTTCATAACATTTTCTTTCTTTTTCTTGATGAAAAAGAAGAAGAAAGTATGGTGGGAGAGGGAACATTCATTACGAGGGAGACTATACATATCATACATATAGTTGTCATCGTGAAAAAAAGGAGAGAATGTTAAAACCCTGATTTTGTTTTAATGAAGACAACTATATATATATATATATATATATATATCTCTGTGTGTGTATCTTTTGTAGCATCTATTATACAGGACTTCAAAGACATCGACGATTCGAAGAGACAAGAAACAAAATAAAGAAGAGTTAAGTTATCTACATGACAAGAGTATGTAATTGGTCTTAGATTTATATGTAAAATCTCTTTGACATCTAGTTGCCTTATTAGTGCCACTACCTTGGTGTGTGTGTATATATATATATATACACATACACACCGACTAAGGCCACTACCTTGAATTCAATATTATTCCTTGGATATCTAGTTGCCTTATCGGTGCAAAGCACGAATGAGAAGACCTCTTCATTTACCTTTCCCGTTTGGCATAGGTAGCCTAACCATCTAAATCTATCATGTGAGGTGTAATAAGGAGGGGTCAACAAGATTCTAATGACTGGTAAATTCAATACTTTATCCATGACAGTAGTTTATGTCGATTGATTTCTATTTAAGTGTCATGACTACTATTGATGGGATTATTTATTTAATTTCATTCACGCGTACGATATATCTAACCTTCCCCAAGGTATAACTATATATGCATATATATATAAGCATTGTATTGCCTAAAAAGAAACCCTGACTACTTTATACTTCTTAAAGAAGACTTACATTAATACCGTAACCCCGAAGCGGGCCCTCTAAACGTAATTAATAGTCAATCGGCCCTAACTACGTAAACCTGTGACTCATAGATATAACTTTATAGTTTAATTAGCCATATTACAAATCCACCTCAAAGACTTATCTATAGATTAGCTAGCTCATCTCCAATAAACAAACAATTAATTAAACTTTGAGATCCTTTTATATCCCATATGCATTCTACACTAGTAGGAAGCGAATTCGTCAGGGCGTAACCTAAGTCTTTGCAAACGACTGCTTGGGATTGCTAGTAGTCAAAGCCTATATGCCAGAACTACTTCTAAATAAAGGTCCATCGACAACATTAACATAACCAACCGACCTCCACAGCTGAAATCCCATTTAGACTTGCCAAATACATGTCGAGAAAAATGCTCACTCCACTTATTTAATACCGCTTATTTAGAAATGAACAAGACCCTATTTCCCATTTAGGCACTGTCATAGGTTATTTAAGACATCTAAAGTAAGATGGAGTAAGATCCAACGACCATTTAATACCTCAATCCCCAAAGTGAATCCTTTAACATCCCTAAAGGCATTGAGCCATTTAACACTTCAAATCTAAGGCCAGACCTTAATATATTTCCCCAAACCAATACACACACGTATATTTCCCTCCCTCCTAGTGTCCTCTAGTTGGAGATGTTCCGCATTAGTCTTACACATACAGAACTGCTGATAGCCTCTAGGTAAAGGGGAGATTTTCGTTCTGTGACTCTACTGACCTTGCATCCAAACCTATGTTAGACTAAGCCAATTATAATTAATCTAATATTGGGCTAGGCCTACTAATTTGTGTCTGTCATAACGTATTATTGAGGCCTATAATTTCCACTCTAGAAATTATTACGCTTCTTAAGTTCATTTATTAGTATTTTTTATTTACTTGCTATGAACTTTTTATTATCCTATGCACTTATTATCTATTTCCTAAATATCATTTATTCCTTCATTTCCAATTTAATTGTCCTTTAAATTGGCCATCATTATTCAAATTGGAAAATCACTAATGACATTTATATATTTATTTCAAATCTAACTTATTACACCTATTCAATTTTCTCCATAAATGTCATGTTTAATCTTGTAATTAATCCCATTAAACAAACTTATGTCACCATTTGATTTTTGTAACTCCCTATTAATTAAACATTTATTGCCCATTAATATTGCAATCATTGTTCATAAATGTTGGAATTATTACCTCTTTTTCCATTGCAACCTCCTAACACTTTTATTTATTATGTTATTAAAATTTAAATTGTAACTAATACGAGTACCGACATATATTATTTATTAAGCTTTATCATTTACCTTATGTATGTGAATTTAATTAGTGGATGTTGTTATACGTATAAATATTTCTACTTTTAACTCTTTAATTTCTATATTTTGGATTCTCAGAATATATACTTATGTGTAATTCTAAAAAAAATGTTTATTTTCACATTTTAACATATTGGAGTCATCCTTCTCCACAAAGGAAATGATTACTGTTGTAACTTTCCATAAACTACCTAAAAGTGAGAATTTTGCTCTGTTTGAAATTACAAGGAGCTTTCCATTTTTTATTGAAATAGATAGTGCAAATTACAAAGAAGGGCATTAGTACTTTACTCATATCATTCATTTGTGTGTATTCCTTATTATTCTAAATGACACACTTTTTATACATAATTATGAAGTTTAATAATCTATGGAATTTTACACATAAATAAATACAACTAAATTATGCATTCAGTGCTCCTAATAAATTAAAACAGTAAGATTTAAATTTCAATTCAAACTAGGGCATTCCTATTGAATGTTAAACAATTTACAACCTAATTAACATAAATCTAAAATAAAACACACAATTTTATCAATATTGTACTTTACAATTTTTAGGGACTAATTTCCTAAAATTCTAGATTATGGTGTATATGTCATTCCATCACAATTACATAACTTACAGAATATGTATGCGGGTTTTCCATTGAATATATTCTTTTTAAACCTATAATTTAACGGATCTTGCATACGCATAATAATCAAACAAAATTCAATGGTATAAATTTTAGTGTTATATATAAACCTGATATAGCATCCAGGTTTCTTATTGATAGTACATATAATTTTCCTCGCCTTTCTAGATTTTCAAATCTTCAAATTGAAATTCATTCCTTTAGTTGACTTCTTTTCTTTCAAATACAAAAATATGTATAAAAAGGATATATATGCACCCATTAGAGTTACATATATGAGAGAAGATTTGAGTTAGGTGGAAATTTACATTTCAAATTATAAGTTTACCTTTTTCACAGAATTGAGTTACTCCGTCTCTTCTTCTCTTTTATTTTCTGCCCATCTTCGATATATATTTTAATCTTACAAATTCAAGAAATAACGGAGAAGGAAAAATGGGAGAGCTCCGCTGCTCTGTTAAGAAAATATAAGAAGAAAAGTGAGGGGCTAGGTCGGTATTTATCGGTGCTCAAATCAACTCTATCCATTAGATTAATATTTATTAAATCCAAGTCGTCATGCCGAGCTTCAACCCTAGCCGCCATACCTTGAACCGATCGACCGCTCCTTATGGGTAGCCGATCTCTAGCGATCAATTGGCCCAATGAGGCTATCGACCGGTGGTGGTTCGCCATTAATTAATATTTATTTCCTTAATTTCCTTTTAATAATTTTCAATTCAAAATCTTCAATTGTCGATAACTTCTTCACCTGAACATCGACCGCAAAGCTTTATATTTGAAAGTTAATTAAAAAAATATCACGAACACAAGTTTCATGTCCAAATTCTGATATTTTCTCAAATTTCATTTTTGTGCCTTACTTAATTATTTATTAATTCATTTTAATCTATTTATTACTTGTTTTACAGGATGTTACATTCTCTATCCTCAAAAGAATTTCGTCTTCAAAACTTCTTAAGGATTGAATCATTTAAATGGAGCTCAACTATTCTACGCTATCCAACCAATTAATATACAACTAAATTTGTAGCCAATCATGTACAGATGCATAGTATATCGTAACCCATATGATATGTATGTTCAATTATTCTAATCGACATCTTCTATATGAATGCCTTCTTTAAATAATTTTGAAAATATGACGCAAACAACATATATACCAACAGTTCTATATGTATGAAAGTTTTCAAAAGTAAAAAATCCTTTTTTTCGCGCAACAAATTCCACACTCCTACAAATGTGAGTATGGTTCAACCAATTAAATCCATATCATCCAATGCCTAACACACCATTTCTAACATCCAAAATTTTGAAAATCCTGTTTTCCTAAATCTATACTCTTATTTGAGAAAAGGAATTTAGATAGAGAACTTTATATTTCCATCCTTTTTTGGATACATGTTCAGTCATACCTTAGTACTTTCTCTTTTTCCCCCAAACCTTTTCCATTTTTTTTCCAAGTATATTTCACATAAGGAGGTTTATTCTTAAATTTTAATATAAATTTATTTTAAAAGTAAGTTTTGTTTACCAGCAACAAGGAATGGAAATAGAGATTCCAAAGCTGAAAAAAAATTCCCCTGTTATTACTAACGTTTTATATACCATTACCCTTGCTGAACAATAAAATTCATATTCACTAGTACATCGACTTTCCCTATGCTAAGTATGTGGCATTTGAAATTAAAAAAGTTCTCATTTTCCATAAAAAAAATATTTTGTATTTCTATCAACTTTGTAATAGTTTGAAAATCAAATCTTTCAAAAACATTTAGACATGATTTTTCAAAAGTATTTAACATAGTTTTTTTTCCAGAAGTATTTGAACACTATGTTTCAAAAGCATTTAGAAAAAAAATTCAAAACATTTTCCTCTACATCTTTTTAAACAAATCAACCCATATCTTAATGTAATCGGGATTCAATCAATGAGTTAATGCATAAGATTGACCCTCGCATTGCAGAGTTAATCTTAGATTTGAAACCTTTTTCTTTTATTTCAAAACAACAAACAACATGTGACACATTTATAAGTTTTAGCTTTTAACGCATAGGGATAATAACCCATGGTTTTGCAATTACCCTTCCCTATTCTCCTCTTGCTAAAATTTATTTTTACCAAAATTCTAAATTTTTTGGGATTTAAGCATTCTTTATTATTGGTTGATAATTTAATTAATTTTCTAATTTATTTTATAAACTTCCAACCGTATCTTACATTCATTGCCACATAAGTGTCCTTTATGATATTTCCTTATTTGCGCTGTTTTCCAACATATATAGCGCTCAAACCTCATCTAGAAAATCAACATAGTAAAAAAATTGGAATGAATCTCATATTATATTGTACGCTTTTTCAATACCCATCAAGAGAAAACTAATGATTACGACCCAAATGTGTAACGACCCGTAAATTTCGTTAAATGAATTTGGTGGAATTAATGAGTTTTGTAATTTAATTTAGTAGAAAAAAAACTTTATAAACTAATATTGAAACGAACGCTAAAATAAAATATATAAACGGTGACTTAAAACCTATTTACTAGCAATTTAAATAATTTTCAATAAGTGAAATGAGGTAAGTAGTATACCTGGATATAAAATTCATTTAAAGGAAATTAATTTGTATGTTAATGTAAATTTAGAAATTTTTTAGAATAAATGATAATTCCATTTGTACTTGTAAGCAGTTATTATTAAGTTGCAGGTTGAAAGGGGTGATTGAATTGGAGTTTATATTTAATTTAAATGAAAATATTAAAGGTTTACAATAACGGAAATTTAGGTAATAATGGATTGAATGTGATTACGAAATTTAAAAATTTGTGTATATGCGGAATTTAAAAAGGTGATTGTTAAGTAATAAATCTAAAGGCTCGTAAAGGAATAGGTAACAATCTATATGTTATTTATTTTATTTAGTATGATAAATAAATGTTGGAATTCAGAATCAATTATAGGAGAGTAGGTAGTACGTTATTAGGAAGTAAATATAACGGTAGATAACAACTATTATAAATTCCCTAATTAATTGGTCAATAAATTTATTTGAAATAGCGATCATTTAAATGTGATTAATTGCAATGTCGTTATTAGTTATAAGCGTTACTTTAATAATTATGTTAATTGAGAAATTAGGCATAAAGTATGTAAAGTAATTAATTGCATGTTTAAGTTGTAAATTTTATATAGAACGTAAGTATTTAAAAACCTTAATTTATGCATTTAATTGATAGAAGTACATTTAGGAATATAATACTTATCCTAATTAATGCAAATAGGTGTATATTAATGCAAGGAAATAAAATTTAGCGTCATATATTGGATAAGGTAGTTATTTCACAAAGAGTGGAAATATAGAGTTAATACGAATAAAGGTGAAATTGGAAGATCAATGTAACAAATCGTAACCAAAGGTTAAATATGTTTATAGGTTAATGATTGTTGCATAGAAAGAATGGGAATTAAGATTTGTTTATTTAATTGAATTTAAATTAGGAAGTTTTGGTCATTGCAATTAATTAGGATTAAGTGTTAAATATTGCGGTAATGAGTTTAAGAAAAATTTGGAATAACAACATAATAGACCATGAACCAATGTTAATTTATCTACTTGGTGATAATGGAGTGAATAAAAGAATTAAAAAAAAACCAAATAAATGAATTTCTTGGGCAATTAAGTTTAATTTTTTGGATAAATTGAATTTCAAACTTAATATTTTAAATTGGGAATTTTCAATGATAAATTGATAAGAAATTTGTTTAAAAGGGTTCAAAATTTACCAAGTAATCCAAACTGATAAGATTTGTAAATAATTAAAGTTGAATTGGTAAAATTTGATTTAATTTACTTGTTTTAATTTATTTAATTAATATAAAAATAGCCATCTTGTCCACTGACTCGGATTTCGACGAAACCAGTTTCATCGGATCCGTAACGGTGAATTATAATAGTGTTTCAAGTTTCGTAGCGATCGGACTTGTCGTTTGATCGTACGGACTCGAAAGGCCTTGAAATTTATGCATTGAAATCAATTGAAATCAATTTGGAAAATATTGTTTTTAGCATAACTTCTTCATAGGATGGAATTTGAACCTGAAACATTTTCCATTGAGTTTAAAATATTTTAAATCACCTATTTTGATATATGGGTTTACCCAATTTCGTTTCGGGGACAGAACATGCTTTTTTGGGCCACGTTGTCACTAGTGCGTACATCTATTTTGATCCGATCCATTCTTTTCCAACCTTCTCTATAAATAGTCGGTTATAAACCCTAGCCTCCGCCTATTTTCATGTGTCTATGCGTAAATTTTCATCAGCTCCTTCTCCTCCTCAATGGCAGACAAAATTTCAGATCCAGATCTATTTTAAATTCAAAGAAAAAAATTCAAGTCCTCAGAAAATTTTTAAAATAATATACGTTGAAGCTCTCGACAAGCGTAATTCAATGGTGTAATTCGTTTTTTAATTCGACGCATTGTTTGACCAGAAATCACGGTCAAAATTGAATTGGGCGTTTTTGACTGGTGCGTCTGATCGGAAAATCCCTTTTGGGTTTTGTAGAGGGGCTAGCGCGTTGTTCATCGGCGAAGTTTGGAGGCGAATTGACGGTCGGATTTGCGGCAAAACGCAGTCAAAGGGCCGGTCAAAGGGGAGGTTGCATGGGTTACTTGTCTTGTGCGTACGATCTGTTCTAGAAGGTGATTATGCGCACGAGAAGATCGTAGTGGAAGGTGACGTGGCAGGAAAGTGAGTAAATGTGTCTCCTTTTTTTTTTTTTTTTTTTTTTTTTTGAAATTCAATCACAATAATAGCTATATCTTGTGCATACGATATCCGTTTTACGCACGGTTTCTTTTGTTAGGATCGTATTGAAATTCTAGATCTTTTGACGTTTGTTTGGATAGATTTGGAGAACGTCGAATTTTTGGGTTTAAATTGGATTTAAATTCGATTTAAATTCAAAAGGTGAGTGTTTTAACCCACTCACAACTTCTAAAATTTCTTTTGTTTGTTAATTTGACTTAAGATATGAGTAGAAATTTATTTATAATTGTTTAGCATGTTTTATTCATCGTCTTAGTTAAATCGCATTTATTTAATAAATTTTATTATTGCATATAAATTGACAGTTAGAATTTATTTATTTGCATATAAACTACTAGTTAAACAGTTATTAAATTTATTACCGAATATAAACTGTTAGTTAATGCCTGTTATTTTTCCCTATTATATTTTATATGTTCTATATTGATGTTGTTTAAATTGGATGATGATTATAATTAATGGTTGATGATTGATGTTGGTGAATGGATGATGTGAAGTATATTTTAAAATCTGCAAGTTATCATGCATTCCATTTTATTCGGGATTGCGGTTTGAAATGATATACAACAGCAATTTTTTATTTATTTTTAAATTGCGGGTTGAAATGATAAATATCCATATCACTTGACCATAGGATAGAAAATTATATACAGGCACCGCGGTATATATATATATATATATATATATATATATATATATATATATATATATATATAATTATTTTGAAATGATTTTAATAGTTTGGATATGATATGGTTTAATAAATATTAAATTTGGATATTATATAAATATTATTATATATATATATATATTTAAATTTAGAATTTAAGCTACGTATAAATCTGTTGAATATAAATAAATAAGTTGAATAATGAAGTTTGATAATTTATATTTTACGATTTAGTACAAGTTTAAGATATTTCATATATAGAGTTTAATGATTCCAAAAAAAATAAGATTGGAAGATAAATTGGAAATTTATTTGGAATTGGGTTTATTTAAAAATTTAACTCCGTAAGTTGATGTAAACTTATTAAAATTGGAAATTTTAAAGGCATGATATTTATAACTGGATTTTTATTCAGGATAAATTAAATGGATATTTTCTAGTATAAATAAAGTGAAGGAAATAATTAATTGATTGAAATTGGAGTTTTATTTATGGATTTATCATGTGAATGTTTCAAACTAAATAGTAGGACATAAATTGTTAAATAGGATTCCAACCTTAGTTTGAAAATTTTAAATACTCGAAGTTTGAATATATTGAAATCGAAGTGTTTTATTGAAACTAAAAGTGAATCTAAATTTAATGGTTTAGACCTAAAATTTTAAATGAATAAAATTATGAAGTTGCGGAAATTATTTTATAAAGTAATTTTAAATTCAAACTATTTATTCTATATACCGTTTGAATATCCAAACCATTCGAGTTTTAGAAGTATGGTCTTAAAGCTATAAATTTCGAAGTATTATGTTTTGAAAGTTATAATTCAAATGTTTGGTCCAGATATTATAAATTTTAAAGCATAATGATTTTGGAAAAGAAATATATTTGAAAGAAATGATATTATTGATTTGGGTTTTATAAAAATAATATCAAATGAGTTGTTTTGGAAATGGAAATGATATCGTATTTATGGGTTTTGAAATGGACAATTTTATTCTGGTTTTATAGTATAAACTATTTTTAAAGGCCGCGGTGTTATAATAACGTTTGGTTGTTGAAGAGACCGGGATCGGAAGTTGTCATACTCTCTGCCAACTTCGAAAAGTACTTTAACAACCGTGTATGCGGTGGAGATTCCAGAATGAAGTAGGATGGTGACGGTGTTTCCTTTGAGGTAAATACGTGGACCCAGCTCCCGTGAGTTGGCATAAGGTGGCTAAAACAGGAGCGATTCTCGGGCCAAGGGGGTTAGCGCCCTTTATCGGACACTCCTCTTCGATACTATACTCTGACTTTGGATTGATTCGGTGGCCACTTTTACTTTTGATTTTAAGGGGAGTTTGTTCGAGGAGGGCGGTAGCTGCGGCTATGCGTTACCACCAGCCCGGATAGCAATTGGTATATCTACCCTGGCATTGCCTAGTTGTGCCGTGTCACCTACCCTAGCGTGCCTTATACGATTTTGGTTTTGTACCATACCTATGGAGTGCCCTCTGACCACGCCCATTACGAGGGAGATTACGGTACTGTATAGACTATGGGAATATATTATGTGTTAAGGGGAATATTGGGTCACTCCTTAACGCTATTAAAAAGTAATTTTATTTTACAATTAGACACTATTATAATAGCGAAATATACTACATAGTAAATAGTTTAACGGATCCTTAGGAGATGAAATTCCCGAGCATCTCTTAAGTTACTGCACTCATATTTATTCCTGTTGATTTAACTTACATAAGATCTTTTAGTTCTGACTCGAGTGTTTTGTCTTTTCCTGAAACGCTCGGGTCAGTCCGAGCGTTTCAGAATTTGAAGACTTTATTTATGGAGGAAGAAGATGAAGATTTTATTATTATTATATATTATATGGTTCCACTACACTTTATTCCGCTGCATTGAGATTTATTGGTATGTGAACTCTGATATTTATTCTATAAAGAAGAATCAAATGTTTGTAAACAATTTTATGAACTGTATATTTATTATTATATTTTATCCTTCCGCTGTGAGATTCTGTTTGTTTTGTTCTTTCTCGTTTTTCTTATTTACCCCATAACAATCCACCCTTCCGTATGGTTTGAATTGGCACGTGTGTTGATTTAAAGCGTGCGAAAAGGCAGGACGTTACAAAATGACTTAAAAGAAACAATTGTAGGAAGTTTCCCTTCAACTTCAATTGGAATTAATGATATTGAGGCCATGTCACTCTTACTCAATTAAGATGGACATTTCGAATATGCTATTCTACTATAATACACATGTTTCAACTCCCTTTTTTTTAACACCTCATAAAAAGAAATAGGAAATTTAATTAAGAAAATTAATTAATAATAAGGCTAAAAATAGAAATTTAACAAACATCATATTTGACTATAAAAGTTAAACCATCGTGCTTGTGGCGACTTTCTTAGCAACTTTCGTACTTAAAATTATGTGATCGGCATTCAAATGGACAAGTTATCGATGTTTGAAAATTTTGAATTGAAACTAATTCAAAAATGAATTAAGAAAGTAAATCAAAATAAATTTACCATTAAAAATTAAACATTAAAGAACCGTTATGCTAGCTTAATGAGGTAATAAATATATAATTAATGTTAACGACACTGGTTGACAACCTTATTGGGGTCAGTTGACTGCTCCAATAAGACAGGTCGATTGATGGTTAAAAGGCGACTAGGATTTACCTAGGCCAGGACAACCCAGATTTAATTTAAATAAAAGATTCTAGAATGGATGGTTTTAACGTGTTCCAACTAATATATATACATACTATCCCCTTTCACTTTTAGTCACAAGAAAAATAAACACCCTAGCAAAACTCTACTAATTTTCTTCCTCCACCCTAAACTTCTTAATTCAAATATATATACACACATACTCACACACACACACATATGTATATTCAAGGTTTAAGGATTTGGAAAACGGTTAATCAAGTCAAAGGAAGAGGTAACGAATTTTATATGTATATCTATATTTCTATTCTTCCTTGATCTATAAATTCCAAATTAATATACACACACGCACAAAAATGAATTATGTAATAAAAACGGAGCTAATTGAAGGAAGGAATAGGCATTAACATGAGTACAAATTCAAAGAGATTAAGAGAAGACTATCTATCAATAGAAATCTTAGTTTTTCTCTTTAAGTTGTTTGTTTAATTAATATTTGGATTTATTTTATGCCTTGGAGAATTTGTATGCGAAAATTTTAAATCTAAAACCCAAAAATTCCATCTTAAAATGTTGAGTCTGGAATTGGTTGGAATCTTATTTGTTCTATATTAATATGGTAGAATTCAATTCGTTATTGTACGAATAATTTATATTCTATTCAACTTTTCCTTTCCAATTATTGTTTATTATGACGGAGGATTCAAAAGGTAATTGAGAAAGGGTATGTAGAACATGAATTTTTATCTAATTTATGGTTTTGCATTACCTATTTCCATAATGAAAATAAATATGAATCCCTTTTCATTTCAAACTTTTCCATTTAAAATTCGAATAGAATATAAAGGATTCAAATTATAAAGTTTTGCTCCCTTGAATTAGAGGCGTTAATTCTACTATGTTAATGTGAAACAAGCTGGAATTTTTGATTCCATTCTTCTAAATATATATATATATGCATGTCTGATTTGATTAGCTAATTTAAATTGTGATATTAGCTAATGTGAAAACTGTGTATTGGATGTGGGACTTGTATAGATATGGAAATTATGACATTTAAATCATCTTAACAACCCGAATAGGAAGCGAAAATCATAGTATTTACACACGCCTAGTCATGTTACTAAAAACCAGTTAGCTAGAAATTAATGTTAAGCATAAATATAGTGATTACATATATGTCGTAACATACAAAATAAATAGAATAATAAATACAAACCATAAAAAAGGAATTTAAGGATAATTATGGAAATTAATCCATAATTAAAATGAAAAATAAGGAGTTTTCCTTATATAGTCTTAATGTGAAAATGCATCCGAGGTATATTATGTGTTATATATGTGTATGTCCATACAAATATATATATATATATATATATATATATAATATACATATATATTGGTATAATTTCATAAGGTTGGAGAATGGAAATATGACTAAGTTATAGGGATGCGAGGTCATTTAAAAGCACATTAATCTGGCTGCTGGTAGTGTGATTATGGAACTGATGTGAGACATCATCTACAATATGTACCATAGTGAGTGTGGGGTTAGTCCCAATTCTATAGGGTAAGCATGACCAGTTAATCTGGCTATTAGCGCCTATGAATAGTTAGACTACTTTGAGACATCATGACTTGGGTCATGGGTCATTACACAAATATCATAAGACGGTCTTCTTCAGGGTTAAAGTTATTAAAATGGCTATTGTAGGGTCTACCTCCTTTCCATTCAAGATATTTTTAAATGGTATGTATTATCCTTTAAGTGCGGTAGTGGAAATCTCGGGAGAGGTTCCACTTTAGGGTTGAGATATTAAATGGCTTTTAGAGGGTCTGCCACTTCCCCATTTAAGAAGTATTAAGTGATCTTATGAGATTTATTACGACGTTAGCTAGGAAGTACCAGAAAGGCGTTCGCTTAGGCCTACGTATTTAATAATGGGGATTTTCCTAGGGTCTAGGTATTAATTAAGGTATTAAATGACTTTTGGAGGGTCTGTCGCTTACCTATTTAAGATGTATTAAGTGGCCTTATGATGTTTATTAAGATGTCAGCTAGAAAGTACAAAAAAGGTTTGCTTAGGCCTAGGTATCAAATGATATGGATTTGCCTAGGGTCTAGGTATTAAATGGTTAGAGTTTTCTTATTTCCAACAAAAAAGGTTTTAAGTGAGTTAGATACTTTCTCATGCATCACTAACGACCTACCTTTTTTAATAGTTTAAATCGACAATAAACCACACATGCCAACTCAAAACATTCAAAATGGAGGATTGTCAATGGGGTAAATAAGAAAATAAGAGAAAAGAAGGAAAAACAAAACATAGAATCTCACAACGTGATGAAAAAATATAACACTCAAATAAACAGTTCATGAAGCTATTTTATAACATACATTTGATTACAAAATTATTACCACAAACAGAGTACAAACACGACATACCAAAATGATGCAGCGGAAAGTTACTATTATATAATATACCAAACTCTGTCTTCATTCTCCAGAAATCAAGTCTTCAACACTGAAAAGCTCATGCTAACCCGAGCATAATAAAAAGGCAAAACATCCATGTCAGAACTAAAAGATCTTATGTAAGTTAAATCAACAACAAATATGAGTGTAATGGCTTCAGAGATGTTTATGGGATTTTACATCTCACATGCGTGCAATAAATTAAGAGATGTTTCGGGATTTTTCATCTCCTAAGAATCCGTTAAACCATTTATATGATGTAACATACGCTATATATGTAGCATCTATCAGTAAAGTAAAGTATTGAAGTAGTGTTAAGGTATTACCTATATCCTCCTTAATGCATTTTTATAGGCATCGCAATCTATACAATATTGTAAACTCCACCGTAAACTAGTGTGCTATCAGGGTGCAATCCATAGGTACGACACAAACTAAAATCGTCGTGGGCTCGATAAGGCATATGACAATGCACGCGAGGCAATGTCCAAGGGTAGGATTATCGTTTTGCACGCCCGGACTGGTGGTAACGCATAGCAGCTACTACGACCCACTTCGAAACACACTCCCATAATCAAATCGAAGGTGGCCACCAATCAATTACAAAGTAATAAATATGGTATCGAACAAGCATGTCCGATAGGAGAAGCGACCTCACTTGGCCCGGGGTAGCTCCTGTTTTAGTCATAACAAGCTGACCCGAGGGTCAGGGCTATGTTATTACCTCATACCAGTAGCGTTCGCTAAACCATCCTATTTTGTTCTGGATTCTCCACCACGTGTACAGCTGTTAAAGTGGTTTTGGAATTAGCAGAGAGCATGACAATATCCGACCCGGTCTCTTTAACAACATACTCTTATTTCACATCGTGATCATTTTATAAAACATTTTTAATAATAAATCTAGAAAACAGTTTATACCTTCATATCAAGATATCTATATACTTATTCCAAAAGTATAAATATATTCATCAATGTCAAGAAGATTTTCTTTCAATCAATTTTCGAAAATAATTTCTAAATCTATCTTAAACCATTTATAAACTATTTATATGCTTTAGAACCATTTATAAAGTTAATTACAAATTCCCAAATAGTTTACAACTCTTCTCCTTTTCATAAACTTCTACCCAAATTCTTTTAAAATTCTTCCAAATCACTTTATACAAGTTCCTTTATAAAACCATTTATAAAAGTCCTTTAAAACCTTTATAACTCCTTTATATAAACATTATAAAATCCTTTATAAAAGTCTTTTATAAAATCCTTTTCTAAAATCCATTATAAAATCTCTTACAAAACTTCTATAAATTCCTTACAATACCTTTTACAAAATTCTAAAATCTTTTACAAAAATCTTTTATCTATTAAGTTATTATAAAAGTCTATATTTATTATTTCAAATTAAATTTAAATTAACCTCTTAAAACTATATTAAATATTTTTCTTAAATTAAATTTTATATAAATCTCTAAAAACTATAATAAATATTTATTAAATTAAAATTTAAACTATTTAAATTATATATTTAAAACTAAATAAATTTGTTTGTTAAAAACTTAAAATTACATTTAAAACCATAAAGTAACTTATAATTTGAAACTTTAAAACGTATAAAATAAATTATTTTCCCAAATAGAAATAAAATCCTTAAATAAAATTTGAAAATCAAATTTGTAAATCAAACATACATTAATATTTATAAAAATAATTTAAAACCGACCAACGTTGTCCGTATATAATTTTCTACCATATGGTCAAGTGATTGGGTATGTATCATTTTAAGCCAAAATAGTTAAAATTTCCAGGTATATATCATTTTAACCTGTATCTCGAATTAATAATTTCCAAATAAAATCGCATGAGTATGTGTCATTTCAACCCATAATTTTTTTCCTAATCTATAAGATCATTCGGGTATGTATCATTTCAACCCATAGTGATAACAGGGATATAAACATCCAATCATCCAAAATGTCAACAAATAAGCATCCATCACAATCAACATCAAAATCAGCCAATAAATCACAACAATTAAATGGTTATCATTATCAGGTATTTAAATAATAATTTAAATTCAATACTAATTTAAATGGCAATTTAATTCAATATAAATTCAAATTAAATTTAAATTACAATCTAAATTACCAAGTAGCAATCAATAAAATTCTTATCAATTCATAAATTTAATTCAACTAACATAAGAAGGTTTATTATTGCATTAGTGGTTAAATCACCCACCTTTGATTTATAGTCGATTTAAAATTAAAAAAAGGCCTAAATTCCAACAGTCTCCAAATGCAGACAAACCAGTTTCATGTTGTTCGAAAATTCGATATGAACCCAATGGAAGAAACCACATCCAAATCCGAGCTCATATGAAAAAGTTACGTGTGTTAGAAGTTGAAAATTTAAACTTTTAAATTTGAAGATACTAAGGGGATATTCGTAATTACCTTCTCTTCCCCAACCTCGTTCAAACACACGAACCCTAATCTCACTACAATCGCCACTCCTTATCATCCAAACGTTGATGATCCAAATGCCTAAACGCCGATCAGACCTTGTTGTTTTGCTGCGCACCTCTGGCCACCCTCACCTCGTTCTTGCGACCATCCATGACGCTGCCAGTGGCAGTCCACCACCGCTGCCTTCGAAGACAAAATCTGGCGAGCTCCTTTGTCCATAAGATGAACGGAGACCATGGATGGAGTCTGCTTGTCATCCTCTACATGCCTGCGCTTCCCAATCGTTGATTGGTCGACAATACACTGTTGAATACAAAACCCTAACATGGACGACCGAAACTTCTTCGCCAAATTCTGACCAAACCGAACCTCCTATCGAAAACAAATTGTAAAATCGAACCTCCAATCGAAAATGTAGGATCGATTTCACCCTAGAGGGGGGTGAATAGGGTGATCCTATTAATTAAATTTTTTTATCTCGGAAGTATATAAAATAATTTCAGCACAGATAATAGTCGTGTAACAGCAGCACAGATAATAGCAGAATGAAAAATGCAGAAATAGAACACACAGATTTACCCAGCTTCGGCAAAACCCTACCTACATGCTACCCCCAAGGTTTCTACTAGAAATTAAATAGTCAGACGCTTATACACGTAAACTCATGACACTCGCTATCGACTAACCTAACTCTACGCTCAAAACTCTGCCACAACTCAACCGCTGAGTTACAAATTCTCGAACTACACCACCGTTATTCAACCCCTAGTCACACGACTAGAAATTACACATGTTTAAAAGAGAAAATACAAACTAAAAACAAATTAAAATCAAAACCCTAATTTTAAAAATAAAAGCCCAAAAAATATATAATAACCGGCCTAAAAAATAGGTGATGAAAAATACGTCCCTCTTCTCCTTTTTATTTTATCGGCGTGGTGTCTTTCTTCTTTGTGAGAATTACTCGTTTGTTCCTCTTTGCTCTGAAATTAAGGCTTTGGAAAATTGAAGTCACTGGCGAATTGTTTGTCGATTGCAATTGCTATTCCTTTGATTTGCATGGCAATCGACTGTTTCTTCAATTCGAACATGGCTCCTTCAATTTGATCGAGTTCGACTATGAATTGGTATGTAATTTGTTACTTTTGCTTTACTATTTAGCTTGCTTGAACTCGATGCTTTTTATGGCCAATGATGATTGGGTTTTGTAGGATTCGAATTCCTATATTTTCGTTCGTGTAAATTCATTTGAATTCATCAATAATTTTGTTCAGCCACTTGATTATGTTTTGAATGCTTGAGATGATTTCTGATTTCTTCAATTTCGTATAATTTGATGATGGCTTGCTCATCACGGCTTCGAATTGCTTTGGGAAATTTTCTTGCTTACCGCAGCTTCGATTTTCTGCCATTCAAATTTGACTTTGGTTTGAAATCCCCTGCGACCTTATTTTTGGTTCAAACTTTTGCATCATTGTATCCTGTACTTGTACATTGCATTGTCCACAGTTTATATGTGTACATCATTGTCATCTCTATGATCTTGTCTAGTTTATATGCATTGCTATCACATTGGCTCGTTCCTTCGAGTCTATGCTGTTGAAACCAGATTGCATATGAAATTTTGATGTTTGTTGCCATTCACTTATGTACTTCATTTTCTCCTCTGGCCACTTGCTGTTCACTGGTCTATCTGGTTCATGCTAGCCGAGTTGTCCTATTGCACTTATGTTTGAATCTTCAGTCTGTCTTGGAGTATTTTTTATGACTTGTGTTCAGTTGGTGTTGATTTAAGCTTTGTTGTAGAGTTGTACTGTGTTTCACTTAAATTTGTACCCGGTTTTGTTTACACATGCACGACTTGTACCTTTGGTCTTCATTTGCACACTGCTGTGTTTTCACTGGATCAATGTATGATCTGCATTTCCACATTGCTATGTTGTATTGTGTTGTGTCTGGTCTTCAACATTTCATTCGACTGCACAGTGCACTTTGTTTCAGTCTTTTATTGTACTGCCCTGGTGCACTTGTAGATGCACATACATATGTCTGTGTTATAGTTTATTATTTGATGTTGTCGTGGACTTGAAACTGTAGCTCTGGTTCTATATCCGACCAGCTACATTATTTTCTTGTCCACATCACTTTTTATTTTGATTTCACCTAAACTTCATGTTGATTTTTGGAATTGCACCTGAGTTGAATCCAACTTATAGCTCGGGTTTGACCTTGTGTTGATATCGTGACTTAATATTTATTCAACTTGTGTTGAACCCGGCTTTTGATTTGGGTTTGAACTTGTGCTCACCTGTCCCTGTAGATCCATCAAGTGCATATCGGTGTACACGGCCTTGTGGCATGTATAGTGATACACCGTGCATGTCGCAAGCTGTTGGTGTATGATGAATTCAAATTTAAATGATGACAGACAACCTAAATAACTGAGGAAAATAATATTTTCAAAGATCATTTTATTTTACACTGCAAAAATATTTCTTTTTCAATTTTACTGCGCCAGTGTTTTCTTTGAAGATAATTCGGATGCTAGATTCAATCTGGAACAGAGTTGAAGATAAATACGAGTGAATGAGTGATATGTAAGGAGGTGCATTTGTAACTTGAAAATTGTAATGTAACAGAATTTGTATTGTAATTGAAATTGTATACATAATGGGAGCTTGAATTTGTGCTATTCAAAACTGTAATAAATATTTTTTTAAATAAAATATCTGCTTTTGAATTTAAATTCTGTGTTATTCATTTTATTTAGCAAATATTTATTTAATTATGTGAAAAATAAAATAGTACATTAATATACATTTAAATGAATATATATATATATATATATGTTTATTATCATCAAACAAAAATCATATAATAGCATATTCAACAGAAAATAGATATGGTATCGAAGAAGCATGTCTGATAGAAGGAGCGACCTCACTTGGCCTGGGATAACACTTGTTTTAGTCATATCAAACTGACCAGAGGGTCAGGGCTACGTTCTTACCTCATACCAGTAGTGTTCGCCAAACCATCCTTCTTTGTTTTGGATACTCCACCATGTGCACAGTTGTTAAAGTAGTTTCAGAATTGTAGAGAGTATTACAATATTTGATCCCGGTCTCTTTAACAACAAAACACTTATTTCACACCGTGGTCATTTTATAAAACATTTTTAATAATAAATCCAGCAAACAGTTTATACCTTCATTTCAAGATATCTATGTACATATTCCAAAAGTATAAATATATTTATAAATACCGAGGAAGATTTTCTTTCAACCAATTTTCGAAAAAGATCTAAAAATCTCTCTTAAACCATTTATATGCTTTAGAACCATTTATAAAGTTATTTATAAATTCCAAAATACTCTTCTCCTTTTCATAAACTTCTACGTAAATTCCATTAAAACGCTTCCAAATCCCTTTATACAAGTTCCTTTATAAAACCCTTTATAAAAATCCTTTAAAACCTTTATAACTCCTTTATAAAACCATTATAAAATCCTTTATGAAAATCTTTTATAAAATACTTTTATAAAATCCATTATTGTTATCCCACCTTTTGATCAAGGCTGGAATATCAACAAGTTACCTAGAAAGGATGGATGTCAGGACTGGAGATCGATTGGAAACAAGGCTGTGATCGATGTAGTCAAAATTTCGCCAGGCTCTGATCGAGGTGAAATTGCTTAAAAGTGAAGAGAAAGGCTAGGAAAAGATATATTTTAAATTTCAAGTCGAACGGAGTTCGTTTGTTTGAGATATTTATGGATGCATGCTTAAGGGAGTCTCGTTCGTATCGATACCCATGGATACGAACAAGACGTTCGTATCGATCCCCATGGATACGAACAGGACTTTCATGTCAATCGGGAAGAAGGATTAGATGGGTTTCGACTCGATGTCTATGGACTTCGATTGAATAAACAAGCGTCTGATGTTTTGTTCGACTCGAGGCAGTTGATTTCGATGTGGTTTCGTATGGATCAAGCCTTGTGATCGATGCAAAGTATGGATACAGAGAAGATTGCCAGGACCGATATGCGCATGTTATTCATATCGACCAAGGAGAAGGGATGGAATGTAGTAGCATACTTCAAATTGGTAGACTTCACATCGATGTAGTGTGAATCGATTGGATGGATACATAGGTGTACTTCGTATCGATCGTTGCTTGATCGATACGAAGGGGAAGCAATGGTTTCAAGACTCTGATTGGACATTTCGTATCAATCGCTTGTGGATCGGTGTGAAGTAGGCGCTTAGGAGAGATACGAAGAGAGTAGGCTTCATGGATACAAAGTCACGGACACGAATAAACAGGTGCGAAGCACATCTCGGACACGAACGAGGGGCAAGCATTATTTTCAGGAAGAAGCATTCGACTCGGCATGAAAATGGGATCGAGCCTTAGAAATAAAACTACGTCACCAACGAGCATGTGCATGGTATCGATACAAGCCAGTACCGATACGAAATTAATCGATACGAACTAAACATCTCAGGAACACCCTAGTTCGTATCAATCATAATCGAGATTTACGAGTCCAAATGCCACCAAAATTTCATAGAAGCTTACGTACGACCTAAGGAATGTTCATACCAAGTTTCCGCTCGATTGGGCCAAATCTTTATTGGAATGAAATTGGTTCGTATGGATCACGGACTGAGTGCAAATTACTTGGGATCGACTACGTGGGGCCGCCCACGTGCCAGAAGAAGTCTTCCGAGATCTGAGTGAGATATTTGCAGCCTACACCTATAAATAGCACCTTAGAGCCTATAGAAAAGGGATCTTTTGGCTATCCGATGTCCAGACTTTGCCGAAAACATCTCTGCACTACAAGGTTGTTGTTGTACTCGAATTTCATCACTGTAATACGTTGTAATCAATTGTAACCAGCAAGGAAAGTCAATAAAAGATAAACTTTTGAAGTGGACGTAGGCCGGAGATAGCCGAACCACTATAAATCTTGTGTCTCTGCCTAATTCTTTCTGTTTTAAGTTTATTATTCTTCATTTTTTATCCTTTACAATACTTAGATCTGTGATTTGTGGTTATATATTGCTGTTTTCTGTTCATATACAGGTGCTTTCGCGACCTTTAGGGTTTGTGACCAATTTTGGCGCAAACAAAAATAAAATTTCTTATAAAACTTATATTAATTCCTTACAAAACCTTTTACAATGTTTTAAAATCTTTTACAAAAATATTTATCTATTAAAATTATTATAAAAGTCTATATTTGTAATCTTAAATTAAATTTAAATAAACCTCTTAAAACTATATTAAATATTTTTATTAAATTAAATTTCATATAACTCTCTTAAAACTATATTAAATATTATATTAATTAAAATTTTAAAATATTTAAATTATATATTTAGAACTAAATAAAATTATAAGTTAAAAACTTAAAATTACATTTAAAACCATATATTAACTTATAATTTGAAACTTTAAAACATATAAAAAAAATTATTTTCCCAAATATAAATTTTTAAATAAAATCATTAAATAAAATTTAAAAATCAAACATACTTTACTATTTAGAAACATAATTTAAAACAGACCAACGGTGTCTGTATTTAATTTTCTACCCTATGGTCAAGTGATTTGGTATGTATCATTTCGACCCAAAATATTTAAATTTTCCAATATATATATTTCAACTCATATCTCGAATCAGTAATTTCCAAATCAATAAAATCTATGTATCATTTCAATCCATAACGATTTTCCCTAATCTATAAGATCATTTGGGTATGTATCATTTCAACCCATAGTGATAACAGAGATATAAACATCCAATCATCCAAATGTCAATAAATAAACTCCATCAAAATCAACATCCAAATCAGTCAATAAATCACAATAATTAACCAGTTATCATTATCAGGTATTTAACTTACAATTTATATTCGATATTAATATAAATGGAAATTTAATTCAATATAAATTCAAATTAAATTCGACAATTTAAATTGCCAAAAACCAATCAATAAAATTCTTATTAATTCATAAATTTAATTTAACTAACATAAGAAGGTTTAGTATTGCGCGAGTGGGTTAAATCACTTACCTTTGATTTATAGTCGATTTAAAATCCAAAAGAACGACCAAATTCTAACAGTCTCCAAATTCAGTCAAACCGGTTTATGGTTGTTCGGAATTTCGATACGAACCCAATGGAAGAAACTACCTCCAAATCAAAGCTCGTTTGTGTAATATCCTGGAGATTTAGGCAATGTTTATTTAATAATTATTTTAAAATGTGTAATATCAATTTAATAATCTAATTTAACAGGATTTATCTCTAATTGTTTAATTTGATAAATGTTAGCTTTTTAAAATCTATAATGATAATAATTTAATTTGGGAATTTTATTCTTTCCAAAGTTGAAATATTTAAATAATAAAATTTATCTTTCTAAGCTAATTTAAAGAATTTTCTTTAATAATGTATATATATATGTGTATACATTGTAAATAAGGAATTTGATTTCAATTTAAATTAATAAGAAATGTTTTCAAATTTATATTTATATATAGGTATGTATATTGTAAATTGGAAAACTTGATTAGATTTAATATAGAAACTTTACAATAGCTTATTTAAAAAAAAATCAATGAATTAAGCATAGTTATAATTAGTAAGAATAATTTGTATTTGGACACATTGAAGGCTATTTGAAAAAAAATGATGAACATGTTAAAATAAATAAGGAATTTAAATAGATTCATATTTTCTTTAAATATATGCATAAGATATATTAAGTATTAATCATATGAAGGCATAACTTATAAATTAAACATATGTAAACACTTTATTCTTGCATCTTAACAAATGTAAATCAAATAAGTTCATGTAGGTACAAGTGTAAGCATATCCTTATTTGAAAATACAAGTGGCATTTTTAGATTTAATTCTCTTTTATTTTTGTTAAATAATTTTAAGCCTAATAACATAACCTTCTCTCTATCTATTTCTTTTTCAAAAATTTAAAATCTAAGAAACAAATATGAACTCAAACAATCTGAAAACTCATCCACCTCTAAAACCAGAATCAAATTCAAAAAGGGGCTGTAATTCATTTTCTTAAATCAAAAGATCAAAAGCCTGCAAATGTTTTCAATCAAACTGTAAACATTTTCAATAAAAACAAAGTAAGAAATTCTGAAGAATTCAGGCAAGTGTATCAAAGCAACTTCAGTCAGTTTTGAAAGCTACTTATTTCAACAACAAGTTCCAGTAAAGCAAGCTTTCAAATTTTTCCCTCAGCATTTCCGGATTTCAAGATATAAGCTCTAGAACAGGTGAGTATCTACTCTTTAACATCTCAAATTTTTCGGTATTTTGATCTATATGTAGTGATTAGTGAAGTTTAAATGTAAGAATTTGCTTGCATGCACCTGTATATCTGAAAATGATGTTTGCATGTTTAGAAGCAAGGGTATTCTCTCTATTTAAACCAAATATTGTGAGTAGATTGCTACCTTTAAATATGCTATATCCTGTCAAGATTAATGCTTGTGAATTAAAACTTGTGGAAATTTGTTGCATGATGAGATTATGTCTGTAAATATGCAGATATTTGAATATGTGAGTCTGTATAAACCTCTGTTCTTAGTTACAGGGTTTCAAATCAAGTTTAAAAATTTAATTTCTCCTTTAATAATGTAAATCAGGCTAAGACTTTTAAAGGAAAAGTGATTGTAGTTATGTAATATCATTTCTAAAAGAAAAAACTGTAGATAAAAATATTTAGAAATATTGTAAAGTAATGATTTTACAGTAGAATCATTTTTATCTCAAAAATCAAACGTGTGCATTTTAAACTCTGGTTACATAATATGAATCGTATCTCGAAATGATGATTTTAGGTATACGTCTCTTGATTTTTAAGATTTTAAAACAAGAGGAATTGGGTGTTGAACGTGTTTAGCTTTTGGGCGATTTCTCGTGATCAGATGAATTGGGAAGGTCAGGGGTACTGCTGGAGTAGGCCGTGGGCTCGTGGGTCTTGGCAAAAATATTCATGAAATTTTCCGACCACCAGGCCAGCGGCGAGGCTCTCAATTAGGGTTTTAGTATGGGTTTTGGTCAAAGTTGGATTTTGGGTTGGTGTATCTCCATCTTTGCGTCGGAGATGATCGGTCAATAGGAAATGAAGGAAGGGAATTAGAGTATGACTCCAAGCTTGGCGTTATGGACTCCGGTGACCGGAGGTAGGAGGCGTAGGGTAGTTTAGGTGATCTGGTTTTGCCTGTTTTGGGTTCGAATATGATCAATTTTGTTCTGCAGTGTGGATCGGGATTTGGGGTAAATGATCAGGTTGAGTTCATCGTTGTCGACTTGCGGAGGGTTTCGGTGTCGACCAGAGATGGGTTGATCGCTGTGCATGGTGCACGGATGCACGTGGTAGCTGGAAAATTGGAGAGAGGTTTGGGAAGAAGGGTACTCTCGGGATTGTCTCGTGTAAATGCCGCGTTGGACTCGAATTCGTTTGAGTTCATGTGATGGAACTGATGTCAAGGTTGTGTGTTTTGGAGATGGAAGGCGGGTCTACGCTTCTTTGTTTTGGGCTTCAGCCCACTTAATAATTTAAGTGTTAACTTGTGAATAACTGTGTAGTTTATAAACAAGTCTAAAGCAAAAGTAAAATTCCCAAAGGTTAAGCCTTCCAATGTTTTTTTGTCAAACAAGTTAGTCAAGGAAATTATTTAAAACTAAATTTCCATGAGTCTTTAAATTAGTTTATCTAATTGTATGAATTTTCAAAGGAAATGTAAACCAAGTTTCCAAAACAAAGTATTAGCAAGTTTTAAATGAGATTCCGAAGTCTAAGATGTTTCAAATTTGTTTGTTTAAGATCGTTTTATAATGGGTTAATTTATATATGATTTTTTATTATTTATTTATTAAAAAGAATGGTTATTGATGGTCATTAACTAGGACTATTAATAATTAATTAATGTTTTAATTTTGATAATTAATTAGATTAATGATAATCAGTTGTAACTGGTTTTAGTGTAATTATTTAATGAAAGTAATTAAAGAATTAATTACTTAATGTAATTAATTTAGTTATTGTGATTGTTTAAATTGATTAAGTTTAATTAATTTAAACACTGAATGATTTGATGATAATTACTTAATGTAATTAATGGATTGGAATTACTTAGTCTAATTAAATGGTAATTACTAAATGTAATATATTGAAGATGTTTTATAATGGAAGTAATTTGAGTATAATTACTTAGTAATTAATCAAGGGATTTATTAATAAATTAATTAAGTGTAATTAATTTAAATAAAGTAATTAATTAAAATGTAATTAGGGATCATTAATTAATATAATTAATGAAGTAATTAAGATTAATTAATTAAGTTTAATTAATCAATGATAAGTGATTAAAGATAATTAATGTAATTAATTATGGATTAATGTAATTAATTAAAATTAATTAAATGAAGTAATTAAAGGTTAATTAATGTTTTTGGTTAAGAATAATTAATTTGTGAAAATTAATTAAGGATAATTACATGGATGTAATTAAGAATAATTTATCAAGGGTGATTAATTAAGGTGATTAAGTTAAAAAAATTAAAAATTTATTAATTGTAATCGATTAAATAGTTAAGTAAGCAAGATTTATATTAATGAAGTAATTAATTTAATTCACTGTAAATTAATTGGAGATGGGAATAATTAATTTAATTCATTTTAAGTTAATTATATTGTGATTAAGTAAATCTTTGCTTATATGTGAATGGTGATATTGATTGCCTTGGATGCTTTGTGATCTCAGAAATGAGATAAGTAATGTAGTGTGATATGAATGTTTTGATTTCATTGTGGTGATATTATGGATTATCCATTAAATGATATCTAATGGATGATATGCTGTGGTATTCTGTTAATATGATATTGGTTATATCAATGATAAATGTATGATGTATATCTGTGGAATTGCGGTGCAAAAGTATCATCAAATATTTAAATTTAATCACTTGTATAACTTGGGTTAAGGTGACATTGGATTCGAAGAGACCGGAGTCGGATATTAGTTAATATCCGAATCCATGTCGATTCTCTTTAGATTGATATGTGAAATCGATTGGCTGGAATGTAATGATTTAAGTGGATTGGACCATTTAAATCTAAGTTTGGCACTTAGAAACTGATGTGTTAATGGTTGATGTCTATAACAACTTGTGAAGTGTAATTGATACAAGTTACCCCGGGTTTATATAAGTTGTATGTTTTGGTATTCCATGTTAGATGGGTTTACTCACGCTGGTTGCCAGCCTGACCCGGGTGTTACTTTGATGTAATGCTTGGGTCAGACCGAGTATTACAGATTTTCAGGTAAGGATGTTCTGGAGCTCAGGAGGCGAGCAGGATGTCAGGGGCGTATGGAGAATTTTCACTGTGATATTGTAGTCTCTGGACATGATAGTTATGTCCAATATTTATGTATATGTGTAACTCTGATGTATTTAAATGTAAATTAACTGATATAGTTTTCTTTGTATAACTGCTATTTTATTTGATATTATATTTGATCCGCTGCAATGTGAGGTTTCTGTGTCTTGTTTCTGTTTTCTTCTTCTTTCTCTTTTCTTCTTTTCTTAACTATCTAGAAATTTCGGAATTGAAATTTCCGGGTCGTTTCATTTGGTATCAGAGCAGAAGGTTAAGCGAGAACCTTGGCTCTGGTGGGATTACTCATTAAGGATAGGGTAAGTGGTACCCTAGAATGAGTTGAGTATATATATATGAGAGAGCGTACTTGTTATTTTCTTATATAAAGGTTTTTAAATGATTTCAAAAGTAAATGAATCTTATATAAGAAATAGATTATCTATTATATTAAAGAAATTGGTTGTAGTATTAATTAAATTAAAAGTAATAGTAAGAATTAAGTGGTAATAGAATTACAACCAAATTGAAATTAAATTAAAGACAAGTTTGAAATAAGTTCAAAATTGAAATTAAATCTTGAATTTAGGAAAGGTTACAGGAAGGATAATCAATTAATTTATGTCATTAATTAAACTTTATTTAATAAGATTATTTAATGGATAATAATTGGAAATGATAAATTAAGAGGAAGTTACTTAATGAAGTAACTAGAGGTAAGTAATTTAAAGGACAATTACTTAATGAAGGTAATTAAGAAATAAGATAATTACCGAATGTGATTAATTGGAATTAATTAATGACATAATTAATTTAAAGAAATAATAAATAATATTCTTTAATGCAATTGAATGAAATGATCCTATTTCGAAGAAAGAGTTGTTTGAAAATTAAAAGGAATTTGTTTTAAATTAAAAACCAAAGGTGGTTTAAAATTTTAAAGTGTAACTTGGTATGTAAAAGAAATTAATATGTATATATGTGTGGATATACATAATATCAAAGGTGTTTTGAAATAAACACTAAATGGTGAGTTTTAAATTTTGAATAAGATATGATACCCAAAGTGATAAGTTTTTGAACTTAATAAGTGGGAAGATTATTTATGTGAAGTTTAAAATTTGAAAAGGAAGTTCAAATTGGGTAAGGTTGACTAAATTAAGTAAATTGAGTTTAACTTGGGAAAAAGTTAAATAAGTTGGAATGATCAACATGATTTGGGAATTTCAAGATGGAATTGGAATTTAATTTGGGGAGTTAAATGGTTAATCTGAATTGGGAGTTTGTGTGATCTCAAAATGGGTTTGAGATCTGGAAATTTGTAAATTGATGGATGTTTTAAGATAAATTAGATGATATCATCCTATTGTTGTTAAAAATCTTTAAGTTGTGAATTGGATTTGTTTAAATGAATGAGAAATGGAGTATGGAAATCCATTGTTGGGATAAAAAGGTAAATTGATTTAAATGAATTAAATCAACATTTGAAGTATTAACTCGAATATTATATTATTCGAGATGGTTTAAATTTGAAATTTGAAATTAGTTCGAATTGAATTTGATTTGAATTAATTGAAATGGTGATTGAAGATGTATGGGTATAAGATTCAAAGGGAAAATTGAATTGGAATAATTGGAAACGATTTGAAATTGAAGTGGGTTCAATTTCAAATTAGTCGGAATTGATTTGAATAATTTGGAATTGTAATTAAAGTTGAATAATTTTAAATTCAAATGGAATTTGAATTGAATTTGGAAGGAAATCAAGAATAATTCAACTTGATTTGGAAATGGAGTTTGAAATTGGGATTAATTCAAACTGGATTTGAAATGAATTGAAATTGGAACTAGTTTAATTGAAATCTATTTGAATTAGTAGAATTTGAGATTAAGATTGAATAAAGTTAAATTTGAAAAGAAACTGAGGATTAATTCAACTTTAATTAGGGTTGAATCAATTTCAATGGAAATTGAAGTTATTTAAATTGGAATTGGGTCAATTTAAATAGAAGTGGAAATTTAAATTGAATTGATGAGAATGTTGATTGGGAAGTGAGCAGTTTTGACTCTGGACTATTTTTAATATAAATTGTTTTAATATAAACTTATTTTTCCAAGCTATTCATTATATATACAACCTTTCTTTTAAAAACCAAACTATCTTATACTTGTTTTATAATTATTTTTGAAACTGTTTAGCAGTTTTCCAACTGTTTTATAAATTAATTACTATCTTACTATTATTTTGCAATTATCTAAAATTTCTATAATTATTCTAACAATTTCCTAACTATTTTACACCTATTTTACAAACTAGTAATTATTTTCCAACTACTTATCTATTTTTAAACTTTTCAAGCTATTTTCTAAAATTAAACTGGACAGAGTTTAAACTGTTTATGGTTAAATACCCAATCGAGATAAGAATAGAGGTGATAATCCGAATGGATTTAAGCAATTGAGAGTAAGTGAATGAAAATCAAAGTGAATGTGAATAGAAATGGAATTGATTTGTGTGATGTCTCGGAAATTTAGGCAATAATTATTTAATAATTTCATTGATAATTATTTTAAAATGTGAAATATTGATTTAATAATTAATTCAAACAGAGATTCTCTTTTGAAAATTTATAATTATTTTGTGTGCTAAATGATATTCTTTTCAAAGTTAAAAATATTTAAATGATAAATTTATCTTTCTAAACTGATTTAAAAATATTTTATTTATAATGTATAAATGTTTATACATTGTAAATAGAGGATTTGGTTTTAATTTTAATTTATATTAAATAAAGGATATTTTCTAATTATTATATATATAAATGTATAATTTGTAAATTGATTAAATTGATTTAAATTAGTATTTTAAACTATTCAAAAAGTTTGTTTTAAAAATCTTTCTTATATCTTTATAGAAATGTAAGTAAGCATTTATTTGTTTATAAGAATAAATATAGTTTAGATTTTATTTTATAACAAAAGTTTGTTATGTTTATTTTAAAATTTGTTTTTCTTTGAAATAAGATTTGGTTCATTTTTGTTAAAGTATAACATTTAGTTTGAAACCTTTTGAAATTTAACGCTTCTTTTCTTCTTAATATCTTTCCTTTGAAATTTAGTTTTAAAAGAATATTATTTTTAAAAATAATTAAACAAACATTAAAATGTAAATGTATAGTTTTATAAAGAAGTGTATAAGTATTTATTTAAAGGCTAATGTTAATAAATCATTTAGAAACATTTTAAAATAAATTAGAAATGGTTAAGATAAATTTAAATACATTTACAAATTTAGAATTCTCTTTTAATAATTGAATTGCATATGTGTTAGCTTTTTAAAACATTAAGTGAACACTTGTAAATTTATCTACACCTAAAGATAACAAGTGGCAAACTAATTTATTCTTGGATTTCATTCTTTTAAATAAACAAATGTTTTTCTTTGCTCAAACCTTTTTCTCAAATGAAACCTGAAATCAGATTTGAGAAAAATCAAAACTCAAAACAAATGCATGTTAAAATCCAGCAAACCAAATACAAACCAATCTTCAATCAAATTCTCAAATCTGCATGCCATTTTTCAACTTCAAAACTGAAGCTCGAATGCAATATAAAATCTGTGCAATTGAAATTGGGTCTACATGCATTCATTAACAAGATAAAAGCAATCTTCATCAACCAGAAAAGTAATTTCTATAATCAAATGAAGCCAGGATCAACATACAGTTCAAAAACAGTTTACACCATCATCAACAAGCAACTTCAACTTCAGATTTGCATCTCTGGAAAATGGGATCTGCACCAAATTGTTTTCTGCATTCTTCAAATTTTAAATGTGAGTAAACTTCTTCTTTTAAAAACAGTTTCCTTTAAAAATCAAAATCAAACATAAACTATAGAGCTTATGTTTTTCGAACTGTTTTAAACCAAAACTGCTCTGTTATTTATTTTTGTGAGAACCTCAATGCAAAAGTTTGAATCTATCTGTTGCATGTGAATATGTAAGATTGTGTATACCTCTATGATTTTATTTGTGATCAATATGATGTGTGAATATATATATATATATATATATATATATATGGATTACAGTAATCTTGATTTACAGTTTTTTGTTTTAAACTAAGTTTAATAGAAAACTTTATTTACTTGTTTAACTTCTGATTAGGAATTAATATGAGCAAACAAGTAATGTTGTTTAGTAATAAAATTATGTTCTTAAATAATGATTTAGTTGTATTTAAAAATTCTGTTACCTATGAACAAATTTAACAGTAAGTATTTTTAAATAAACCAAACATCATTGAAATGAATCAAATACCAAATAGTTTAAATCAATTAAACAGTTTTGTAATTCATGTTTAAAAGAAAATGGATTTTAAAACAAATATTACAGCTTAAAATAACTGTTAGGGGGAAAGCATTTCTGTTTTAAAACAGAAATAGGAATTTTTAGAAGTATCGGATAGGTTAGTGGAATTTAGGGGTTAGAATGATTCCTATGGGTAGAATGTTGATGTATGAAATGAGGAAAAAGTGGTGATGGATGATCAGAAGGGGAGGAGATGATATTGGGGTTTTCCCAGGTTTTCAAACCACTGTTTGTTTTAAGGGTTGCAGTGTTGAAGTTTTGAGGGTCTACACATTCACACTGTTGCATCGAGTAGGAGGGGAATTTGGGAGGTTGCAGAGGGGTTGTAGATGGATCATCTGCCGGAATTTCAGCAGTGATGAAGGTCAGAAGCATGCCTATGGGCTGTTGACAGGTTAGGGCTTAGGGTATAGGTGAGTTTCAGGTTTTGCATTGGTTTCTCAAAACTTGAATTCGAGATTACAGTGGATTTATGATGATCGTAAGCTTATGAGGAGATGGTTGGTGACTCATAGCAGTTGGTTGAAGTGACTGGAAGCTGCCGGAGCGACGGTGCATGTGCACCATTCATGTGGAAGTTCTGGTGAACTTCAGATGTGCAGGGTTTGTTTTGACTCGGGTAATCCTCGGGTAGTTTTTGCTTTTGACTCGGAGCAGCTAACTTAAGGACTCGAAGTAAATTGGATGGTTTCTCGGGTAGAGTGTTGCAGGCTTAAACCTGAGAGATTTTGCTGTTTTTAATTTTTTTGAATGAATTCATATATTTTTTAATTATTGAAATGTTGTTAATTAATAATTGGTGATAATTATCTAGGGATAATTTAGTAATTAATTAAGGTAATCAATTTTGATAATTAACTAGATTAATTAATTGAATATAATTAATTGTAATTTGTTAAGTATAATTAATTGTTAAAGTAATTAAGGAATTAATTACTTATTGTAATTAATTTTTATAAATCATCTAATGATTTTAAGAGTGAAATTACTTAATGTAATTAATGGAGCAAGATTACTCAGAGAAGTAATAATGATAATTACTGAAATGTAATTAGTAATTTGGATAATTACTTTTGTAATTAATTAAGAAATTAATTAATGATTAATTATTGGTTAATTAATTTATAAATAAGTAATTAAAGATAGTTAATTACTAAATTTAATATTAATCAAGGTGATTAATAATTAGATTAATTACTAAATGTAATTAATTTAATTAAGTACATTATTTAAATATTAGAGGTCATTAATTATTATAATTAATGATGTATTTAAGGATTGTTTAATTAAGTAATAATTGATTAATTAAGTGATTAATTAATTGTAATTAGTTAAGAATAAATATAATTAATTATAATTAATTAATAAATGAGTAATTAAATGTTAATTACTTATGAATAGGGTTAATTAATGTGTGATAATTAATTAAGGACTAATTACTTATTGTAATTAGTAAATGATTAATCAAAGTTGTTTAATCAAGTTAAATACTTAGGAAGTGAATTAATTAACTGGGTTAATTAATTAAAGGATATTAAGCAGGATTTAAATATGGTAATTAATTTAATTTAATTTAAATTAATTATAGATGATTGTAATTAATTTAATTAATTTTAAATTAATTATAATTGATGATTAATAAATCATTGCTTATGGATGTTATTGATTGAATGGTTGTGATCTCAGAAATGAGATGAGTCGTATCTATATGATATGAATGTTTGGTTTAAGTATGATGGTTTGTGATGGATTATCTGGATTGTGATGATTATCTGTTTGTGATGATACAGATTATCTGTTTATAATATGAATGTGATTATCTATTATTAGATGTAGTTTATCTATCTCTGTGAAATAGATAATAATGGAATGAGTTAATTGTTTAAAACCCTTAAGTATAACTTGGACATTAGATGGCGTTTGGTTTTGATGAGACCGGGATCGGGTTTCCATATTTGAATATCCGAAAACCACATCGATTCCAATTAAACGTTAGGTCGTTAATCCAAGTGGAGCAAGTGAAGACTCGAGGTGTAAGGGCTATACGTCAGTATAACTCTGTGGGTGATTCCGTAATGAGTTGACGGAATAGTACTTATAGGTTCGAGATGGTGATTTAGAGTGCAAGGGTTATCGTCGTTAACTCTGAGGGTGATTCCAATACGAGTGTAACGAGATAATGCCTTCGGTTTCGTTCGAACCCGGAACGAACTTGTATGGATTGAATGCTTTCAGAACATCGTCAGGTGGGCGATGAGCATTCTAAGATTGATATGTCCTATAAAGGTAATCATAACCTCAAGCCTCATCAACCGGGAATGGCTAAAACAGGGGAGGTGCAGCAAAGCTTCGTGGGTAGCCCCCACTGGAGAGCATGTCTAGAGGTCCCTTTATATTTCGGCTGTGTGGCAGTTGGTGACGACCAATCTGCTGGGTGGTCTTGTTCGGAACTGTTCAGTAAGGAATGGTTCCGGCTTTGTGTTGCAGGGGAGTGGGAGTACTCCTCGGTACGGTGATCTAGGCCACGTACTATGACGGGCGGTACCCCAGTAGCCCTGCCATTGATGGAATCCATAATCCAATAAGTGCCTGTACGGTTTTGATTGTGCCCAACTATGTTGGAACGTGAGATGTAAGCATTCCAGCTATTTCTGTATTTTATTTTGAAAACCCTAGACACTATTATAATATCACTGGATTTCCTATCAAATGTTTTGGTTAGCGTAAGGTAAAAACTTTTCCATGTTTATGTGTGGGAAGTCTTACGTGATACCTTTGTTTCCAAAGGATTTTCTAAAGTTAAGCAATTTTATCCCCGTTTACTCACGCCAGACCCCTGTCTGACCTGAGTGTTTATTTTCTGTTTTATTAAACTCTTGGGTACTCATATTACGTATGAGTAGTCAAGTGTTTCAGGATTGCTTTGTCGAGTTCTGGAGGAGATAATGGAGCAGGAGGCTTCAGCGTGTAGATATATGTAGTGGTTCCGCTGTATTTGAGTTGTATCTGTTTTCTCTGATACTTGAATTGTAATTGCTAGACAAATGTTTATAACTGTCTGGTTTGTGTTGTATTAGTTGTATTACTCTGATGTATATGATACTATGTAATGTTTTATGTGATATATTATAATTTATTCTATTCCGCTGTGAGATTCTGATGTTGTCTGTTCTTTCTTTCCTTTCTGTTCTCTTTTCTATCCCTTTCTTTCTTCTTAGCGATGCGACTTCCTGGAGTTTGGAAGTTGGGTCGCTACAATTTGGCTGATAACCAATAAAGATAAATACGTAGGGTGTACGTATGTTATTCTATTCGCATAGTGATTTGATCCAGATTCGAGCATAAAATTTCGAGATAGTATGTCGATCCGAGTTGGGATTTTTCTCTCGATTTTCGACGGCGAACCTGGATATGGATTGTTGATTAGTTCTGGATATTCTCTATCATAGTTATGACTATGCAAGGAGAATGACGGTTTCTGATCAAGAAACCAGATCTGAGTCCGCACTAGGAAGTCGAGTGGACGATACTAGTTCGGAAGTGAAATTGTGTGATCGAGTGAGCGATCAGATTGGTATAGCGTACGGATGATATGTGTACATCGTACGGATTTGGATGAAAATGATATTGAAAAGAGTAATCAAATTTGAATATCTGATTTTGAGTAAGCAAAGTAAATATCTTTGTTTTATAAAATGAAACTCCCCTTATTGAATCTTTTGCTAGAAGAAAAAGGGTTTTTGGAAATGTTTGAAGTATAAAAGGAGTTTTATACAAGTTTGAAATGATCTTAAGTTTTTAAAAAAATTAGATATCTATATATATAAAGGATCTTATGAGGATTTTGGAAAAAAAAGGTTTTGGCAACCTTTGGATTTGGGAAAGGCTTTTGATTTTTGGGTAAAATCAATATTGAAATTTGGAAAGCCTAGTTTGAGAATTATCGTTTTTGGAATAATCGATTTTGTGTAAAGGAGCTTTGTATGAGATCATACTAGGAGTATGATTTGAAGATACTATATGTATATAGTATAAAATGTTTTGATGATGGCTCTGGGGAAAAAAGCGCTCCCTTGAAATGAACTTCTCAGGAGTACCACCGGGTGGTGCTGCCTTGAGCCCCAAGGGGGTTCTAAAGTTAATCCTGTGAGGATTCCAGACAAAACTAGTTCCTGGGGATTATGAGTAGAGTATACCATAGTGAAAGTCGTGTGTGCCGCTGAGTGCCAACGGTTTGCGTTTGATTTTATATCGGTAGACTGCGACCCTATGGTATAACATAGCGAAAGTCTAGTGTGCCGTTGAGAGCCAACGGTCTACGTTTGATTTTACATCGGTAGACTGCGACCTATGTAGGAGTGGAGAGGTTTCATTTCGACAGCGAAAATCAGAGGCCGCTGAGAGCCTGCAGTTACATGGACTTTTGTTGTGACGGCAACGTAACCCTGGATGTAACTGTGATCTGTTGTGTGGGTTCCATGGCGTAATCGAGAGGCCGCGGAGAGCCTGCAGTTACATGGACTTTTGCTGCGACGGCAACGTAACCCTGGAATGTAACTGTGAACATGGATGGGGGTGATGATTTCCAGAGCATTCTCACCAAAGATATATCCTCTATTTTCAAAAACTGTTTTCTATATTTTCAATAAAATTATTTTCCAAGTATTTTCACTGGGTGTTGAAAACGGGTCTGCTAAGTACTTATAGATTTTCAGTCCTACGCCTGATCAACGTACGACCGAATCTCTGTGAGAACAAGGATGGACTGGTTAAAACATCAAGTTATAAAAGTATTTTTATAAAACTATTTTGGCAGTATTACAGATTTAAAAAGTGTTTTTAAATGATCGTAGAATATTTTAACTGGTTTTAAAATATTTAATAAATCTGTTTTCATTCCTTTTCGAGGACGAAAAGATTCAAAGGGGGGAGGAATGTAATATCCCAGAGATTTAGGCAATGTTTATTTAATAATTATTTTAAAATGTGTAATATCAATTTAATAATCTAATTTAACAGGATTTATCTCTAATTGTTTAATTTGATAAATGTTACCCTTTTAAAATCTATAATGATAATAATTTAATTTGGGAATTTTATTCTTTCCAAATTTAAAATATTTAAATAATAAAATTTATCTTTCTAAGCTAATTTAAATAATTTTCTTTAATAATGTATATATATGTGTATACATTGTAAATAAGGAATTTGATTTCAATTTAAATTGATAAGAAATGTTTTCAAATTTATATTTATATATAGGTATGTATATTGTAAATTGGAAAACTTGATTAGATGTAATATAGAAACTTTACAATAGCTTATTTTTAAAAAAAATATCAATGAATTAAGCATAGTTATAATTAATAAGAATAATTTGTATTTGGAAACATTGAAGGCTATTTGAAAAAAAATGATGAACATGTTAAAATAAATAAGGAATTTAAATAGCTTCATATTTTCTTTAAATATATGTATAAGATATATTAAGTATTAATCATATGAAGGCATAACTTATAAATTAAACATATGTAAACACTTTATTCTTGCATCTTAACAAATGTAAATCAAATAAGTTCATGTAGTAACAAGTGTAAGCATATCCTTATTTGAAAATACAAGTGGCATTTTTAGATTTATTTCACTTTTATTTTTGTTAAATAATTTTAAGCCTAAAAACATAACCTTCTCTCTATCTATTTCTTTTTCAAAAATTTAAAAGCTAAGAAACAAATATGAACTCAAACAATCTGAAAACTCATCCACCTCTAAAACCAGAATCAAATTCAAAAAGGGCCTGTAATTCATTTTCTTAAATCAAAAGATCAAAAGCCTGCAAATGTTTTCAATCAAACTGTAAACATTTTCAATAAAAACAAAGTAAGAAATTCTGAAGAATTCAGGCAAGTGAATCAAAGCAACTTCAGTCAGTTTTGAAAGCTACTTATTTCAACAACAAGTTCCAGTAAAGCAAGCTTTCAAATTTTTCCCTCAGCATTTCCGGATTTCAAGATATAAGCTCTAGAACAGGTGAGTATCTACTCTTTAACATCTCAATTTTTTTGGTATTTTGATCTATATGTAGTGATTAGTGAAGTTTAAATGTAAGAATTTGCTTGCATGCACCTGTATATCTGAAAATGATGTTTGCATGTTTAGAAGCAAGGGCATTCTCTCTGTTTAAACCAAATATTGTGAGTAGATTGCTACCTTTAAATATGCTATATCCTGTCAAGATTAATGCTTGTGAATTAAAACTTGTGGAAATTTGTTGCATGATGAGATTATGTCTGTAAATATGCAGATATTTGAATATGCGAGTCTGTATAAACCTCTGTTCTTAGTTACAAGGTTTCAAATCAAGTTTAAAAATTTAATTTCTCCTTTTATAATGTAAATCAGGCTAAGACTTTTAAAGGAAAAGTGATTGTAGTTATGTAATATCATTTCTGAAAGCAAAAACTGTAGATAAAAGTATTTAGAAATATTGTAAAGTAATGATTTTACAGTAGAATCATTTTTATCTCAAAAATCAAACGTGTGCATTTTAAACTCTGGTTACATAATATGAATCGTATCTTGAAATGATGATTTTAGGTATACGTCTCTTGATTTTTAAGCTTTTAAAACAAGAGGAATTGGGTGTTGAACGTGGTTTAGTATTTGGGCGATTTCTCGTGATCAGATGAATTGGAAAGGTCAGGGGTACTGCTAGAGTAGGCCGTGGGCTCGTGGGTCCTGGCAAAAATATTCATGAAATTTTCCGACCACCAGGCCAGCGGCGAGGCACTCAATTAGGGTTTTAGTACGGGTTTTGGTCAAAGTTGGATTTTGGGTTGGTGTATCTCCATCTTTGCGACGGAGATGATCGGTCAATAGGAAATGGAGGAAGGGAATTAGAGTATGACTCCAAGCTTGGCGTTATGGACTCCGGTGATCGGAGGTAGGAGGCGTAGGGTAGTTTAGGTGATCTGGTTTTGCCAGTTTTGGGTTCGAATATGATCAATTTTGTTCTGCAGTGTGGATCGGGATTTGGGGTGAATGATCAGGTTGAGTTCATCGTTGTCGACTTGCGGAGGGTTTTAGTGTCGACCGGAGATGGGTTGATCGCTGTGCATGGTGCATGGATGCACGTGGTAGCTGGAAAATTGGAGAGAGGTTTGGGAAGAAGGGTACTCTCGGCGTTGTCTCGTGTAAATGCCGCGTTGGACTCGAATTCGTTTGAGTTCATGTGATGGAACTGATGTCAAGGTTGTGTGTTTTGGAGATGGACGGCGGGTCTGCGCTTCTTTGTTTTGGGCTTCAGCCCACTTAATAATTTAAGTGTTAACTTGTGAATAACTGTGTAGTTTATAAACAAGTCCAAAGCAAAAGTAAAATTCCCAAAGGTTAAGCCTTCCAATATTTTTTTGTCAAACAAGTTAGTCAAGGAAATTATTTAAAACTAAATTTCCACGAGTCTTTAAATTAGTTTATCTAATTGTATGAATTTTCAAAGGAAATGTAAATCAAGTTTCCAAAACAAAGTATTAGCAAGTTTTAAATGAGATTCCGAAGTCTAAGATGTTTTCAAATTTATTTGTTGAAGATTGTTTTATAATGGGTTAATTTATATATGATTTTTTTATATATTTATTTATTAAAAAGAATGGTTATTGATGGTCATTAACTAGGATAATTAATAATTAATTAATGTGTTAATTTTGATAATTAATTAGATTAATGATAATCAGTTGTAAATGGTTTTAGTGTAATTATTTAATGAAAGTAATTAAAGAATTAATTACTTAATGTAATTAATTTAGTTAATGTGATTGTTTAAATTGATTAAGTTTAATTAATTTAAACACTGAATGATTTGATGATAATTACTTAATGTAATTAATGGACTGGAATTACTTAGTCTAATTAAATGGTAATTACTGAATGTAATATATTGAAGATGTTTTATAATGGAAGTAATTTGAGTATAATTACTTAGTAATTAATCAAGGGATTTATTAATAAATTAATTAAGTGTAATTAATTTAAATAAAGTAATTAATTGAAATGTAATTAGGGATCATTAATTAATATAATTAATGAAGTAATTAAGATTAATTAATTAAGTTTAATTAATCAATGATAAGTGATTAAAGATAATTAATGTAATTAATTATGGATTAATGTAATTAATTAAAATTAATTAAATGAAGTAATCAAAGGTTAATTAATGTTTTTGGTTAAGAATAATTAATTTGTGAAAATTAATTAAGGATAATTACATGGATGTAATTAAGAATAATTAATCAAGGGTGATTAATTAAGGTGATTAAGTTAAAAAAAATTAAAATTTGTTAATTGTAATCGATTAAATAGTTAAGTAAGCAAGATTTATATTAATGAAGTAATTAATTTAATTCACTTTAAATTAATTGGAGATGGGAATAATTAATTTAATTCATTTTAGGTTAATTATATTGTGATTAAGTAAATCTTTGCTTATATGTGAACGGTGATATTGATTGCCTTGGATGCTTTGTGATCTCAGAAATGAGATAAGTAATGCAGTGTGATATGAATGTTTTGATTTCATTGTGGTGATATTATGGATTATCCATTAAATGATATCTAATGGATGATATGCTGTGGTATTCTGTTAGTATGATATTGGTTATATCAATGATAAATGCATGATGTATATCTGCGGAATTGCGGTGCAAAAGTATCATCAAATATTTAAATTTAATCACTTGTATAACTTGGGTTAAGGTGACATTAGATTCGAAGAGACCGGAGTCGGATATTAGTTAATATCCGAATCCATGTCGATTCTCTTTAGATTGATATGTGAAATCGATTGGCTGGAATGTAATGATTTAAGTGGATTGGACCATTTAAATCTAAGTTTGGCACTTAGAAACTGATGTGTTAATGGTTGATGTCTATAACAACTTGTGAAGTGTAATTGATACAAGTTACCCCGGGTTTATATAAGTTGTATGTTTTGGTATTCCATGTTAGATGGGTTTACTCACGCTGGTTGCCAGCTTGACCCAGGTGTTACTTTGATGTAATGCTCGGGTCAGACCGAGTATTACAGATTTTCAGGTAAGGACGTTCTGGAGCTCAGGAGGCGAGCAGGATGGCAGGGACGTATGGAGAATTTTCACTGTGATATTGTAGTCTCTGGACATGATAGTTATGTCCAGTATTTATGTATATGTGTAACTCTGATGTATTTAAATGTAAATTAACTGATATAGTTTTCTTTGTATAACTGCTATTTTATTTGATATTATATTTGATCCGCTGCGAATGTGAGGTTTCTGTGTCTTGTTTCTGTTTTCTTCTTCTTTCTCTTTTCTTCTTTTCTTAACTATTTGGAAATTTCGGAATCGAAATTTCTGGGTCGTTTCAGTTTGAAAAAGTTAGATGCGTTAGAAGTTGAAATTTTAAATTCTAAAATTTGAATACACTAGGACCATATTCGTAATTACTTCTCTTCCCTAACCTCATTCAAACAGACGAACCCTAATCTCACTACATCCACCACTCCTTATCATCCAAACGCCGATGATCCAAACGCCTAAACGTCGATCAGACCACGCCGTTGTATTGCACACCTTAGGCCGCCCTCGCCTCAATCTCGCGACCATCCATGATGCTACCAGTGGAGGTCCACCATTGTTTCCTTTGAAGACAAAATCTGGCAAATTCCTGCATCCATAAGATGAATGAAGACCATGCATGGAGTCTACTCGTCATCCTCTGCACGTCTGTGCTTCCCTTCATTGATTGGTCGACGATCCATCGTTGAAAACAAAACATTTATATGGACAGCCAAAACTTCTTCGCAAATTCTGACCGAACCGAACCTCCAATCGAAAAATGAATTACAATTATAGATTACGTTCGTTGAGAGATTCACTACTATTGAGAAGGAGTGGATGAAAATAATAGTACGTATATAAATTTACTGCTAGGGTTAGAGGAGAATCTATTTATATATACAGAGGTGGATAAGAATGGATGGACAGTACAGAGATTGATAAGAATGGATAGACAGATCGATTTGGGTCGAAACGATAACAACGACCCGAAAAGCCCATTTCGTTCCAGTAACGAAAATGGGTCATTCAAATATTGAAATATAGGTTTTTAATTGTGAAACTAGTTTCAAACCCAATTCCATTGTATATAGAAGTTAGATTTTAAAATTGAATAAGACTCATTCAAATTCCAATTATTTATTTCTACGAATTTCATGCTCGCACGACCAAACGACAAGTCTGATCACTACAAAACTAGAAATCCTACAATAACTCACTATTATGGATCCACTGAAACTGGTTTCGTCAAGATCTGAGATAGTGGCCAAAATAGCTATTTTTACTTGTTAATTAAAACAAGTAATTCCAAATTTCAATTTATTCAATTTTAAATGTTAACAATCTTCATTGTTGTTAAAATAAAATTTAAATCAACTTCCGACATCATTTCATTCACATAAAATTCATAATTCAATTATTTAAATAATTTCCAATATTAAATTTAAACAATTCAATTATTAAATAAATGACATTAATAAGTCGTAAGATTTCAATTGAATTTTAATTATCAACAATTATTCTATTTTCATCTAAATAATTCAACATTTACTATTCAATTCTAGTTATTGATTAAAAACACATTCAGTATCTAAAATTTCATTTCCATAGTTGTTATTGTCAAATTTTTGAAATTGTTTATTTCAAAATCATATTAAAGTTCATATTCAATAAATTACGTTAATACATTAAAAAAATTATTCTTAACCACATTTTCTAATAATTATATTAAATCTAATAATTTAAAATAGTTCAAATTATGGGTCATTACAATGAAGATGGATTGTCAGACCCAATATATATTCCATAGTTTTGTTGCATCCACATTATAGTTAGACCAGAAAGGGCTACTGATCCACAGTTAGAGATATGTTATGAAGTTGGAGTGGAAGCACCGCTAGCTTACAATTAGTGGTCCACTTGAAAAAACATAGTTAGAAATTGCATAAGGCACAATTCTCATCTGAATAATACTGCCTCAATATTGTAATGGTAAGACTTGAGATTTTCATTCACCAAAAAATGTTATTCTAACTCCCTCCTTATTATAACCCACAAGTTAGAGGGAACAATGTTGCGATGAAGTGTGAATGAGGCATTGAAGACTGGTAGCACTATAGCTATTTATTTGTGTTTATGGTTTATTTTGATGTACCTAGATTTTAGAATTATTGATGTTCTAATTTGAGAACCGATGTTATGGATATTTGGAACGTTATATTTCTGGGATTTGAAAATGTATGAAATGGGTACTTACTTTATTATTATATATTTTATCCCTTCTGCTGTGAGATCCTAAAAACATAGACAGGTAGCTCTGTATATTGTTTATTTAATCAATACCAACCAACAGCCAGTTTTGGAATGGACTTAAGGTTTGATTTTGCTTTTATTGGGTCAAAAATTAGGCCTGCTCCGGAAAGGATTGTTGCAGTTGGTATCAGAGCTTAGCTTACCCTATCAATGAAATTAAGTATACACGAGAGTACGGATTTTTTATTTTTGAAAATATTTTTCAACACCCTATTATATATAAATATACATACATACATACATACATACATACATACATACATATATGTATGTATATGTGTGTGTGTGTGTGTGTATATATATATATATATATATATATATATATATATATATATATGAACATATGCGATCACCTTAGGCAACATTTCGATTCAGCACTATCTTAGGAAATTGGGATTAATCCAAAATTTTGAATTTACGGATAGTTGAAATGACTAGGAATAACACCTTTGAAGTTGGAAAACACCTCGCCTAAGGGATAGTTACCATTCTGGATATGCCATTATGGTTTATAAAATATCTAAGGTACATGGACCTAGTTCTCATTCCTCAACAAATTATGCTAGCTACGCCAATTGCTCCACCCACTGAACCAACACCCCACCCATCAGATTTCCCTAAACTATGTAAAGACTTTCAAAATATGAGAGGAAGAACATTGTTGGGGCAGAAGATTTTGTAGAAACCAAGGCATGGAGTAACGAATGTTTCTATATAATTCAGGAATTAGGGTGGGAAGACCGGGTTAAGATGAGGATAGCTGCATGGCACCAAAAAGGAGAAGCGCTAGATTGGCGGACCATAATCGTCAATGAGAATGAAGAAGAAAGAATTACTTAGGCTGTTCAAAGCTCGCTTTGAGTCATGATTCATGTCCAAAGATGAAGTAGCCTGCAATTGGAGAAATTTATCCAAATAAAGCAGAAGGACGCCATAACCAAGGAATATATCAATAAGTTGATAGAATTGGATAAGTTTGGAATAAGCCTGATTGACACCTCTATGAAGAAGGCAATGAAGTTTGTAAAAGGCCTAAATTCTCCAGTTTGGTAGCTTCTTTTAACTCAAGTTCTCGCATGCGCCACCTATGCGATGTTAGTTAAAATGACCATTCTTCAGATACTTGGTATTAAAGAAAAGGAGAAAGTAGGACAGTCGCATAATCAAGGTGGAGCGAAGAAAGGAGGATTCTGGGAAAACATGGTAGCCAAGGAGAAGATCAGGAAAGGAGGTGTGATATGACACAGATGTCAGAAGAAGGGGCACATCTCCAAGGATTGTAAAGTGAGTTTGATTAGAGAAAATTTCAAGAGGAGGTGCTAGAACTGCCATGAAGAAGGGCACTATAAGAGCCGGTGTTCAAAACTAGCAAAGGAGGGACAACTATTATTTCTAGAAATACTATTCATATTTGATTCAAGAGCATCACATTCATTCATATCCAAGAATATAGTCAACTCTTTAGGACTAAAGACTTATGTTGTCACTAACCCTATAGTTGTGTCAAATCCTATTGGGGGATCGACACGTCTTTCTATGATTTGCAAAAACCTAGTAGTGGATATATATAATGTTGATTTTGTACGTAATGTGTATGTTCTAGGTTTTGAGGGGTATGTACTTATCTTATGGATCGATTGGTTGCCTTGCTACTAGGCCATCTTAGATTATGATAGGAGGATTGTATGGTTGTGTGTTTATGGAGGGCAAGATATAGATGTTCATTGCATGCCCTACAAAGCTCAATTAAGTTAAGCTATTCATATTATCTTAGCCCGTCATAGGATGAGCTCTCATTTATGCCCATGTTTGACACTTTCTAGACGTTTTTTTAAGAAGTCCCAATCCCCCACTCCAAAGGGAGATCAAGTTATGATTCATTTAGAGAAGGACGTTAGACTCAACGTGCTACCATTGAGGAATATGTCCCCTATGGAAAGGCGAGAGCTGAATTAGCAGAGTTCAAAGTTATTATATAGGGTTGTATTCATCATAGCATATCAAAGTGGGAGCATGAGTTTTCTTTTCCACCAAGATAGATAGCTCATTAAGGCCATGCATCGATTATCAAGCACACAACAAGTCGACTAAAAAGGACATGTATCCTTTACCTAGAATAGTCTATTTGTTTGATCAGCTTGTTGGAATTAATGTCTTTTCCTAACTACACTTGAGCATAGGATTCCATCAATTAATAATAGCTAAAGAAAGCAAGGAGAAGACTACTTTTCGCACTTTGAACTAACTACATGAAAGGAAAGTAAGGCCTTTAGACTGACAAATGCCTATGCATATTTTGTGGATTGGATGAGTAGGGTATTTAGAGGCAACTGAATAATTTTGTCATAGTGTTTGTATATTATATTCTTGTATTCTCTAAAAGTGAGGGTAAGCATAAAGATCACTTAAGGGGGGTGCAAGAGACCCTGAGAGAACATCAGCTAAAAGCCAAATTCTCAAAGTGTCATTTTTGAAGGGAGGAGGTAAGATTTCTCCATCATATTATGTTCAAGAAAGGGTTGGCGGTTAACCATGCAAAGGAAGAAGATGCTCAAGACTGGAAGATTTCGAGGAATGCTATTGAAATTAGGAGCTTTCTTATTTTATCCGGTTATTATAGGAAATTCAATGAGGACTTCGCAAAGATAGCGGTACCATTGACTCACATAACCAAGAAAAACTTAGTCTTTGCATGAGATGAGAAATGAACATAAGCCCTTAAGAAGTTGAAGGAGCTAATGATGAATGCACCAGTACTGACTATTCCAGATGGGTCGAAGCAATTCATCGTTTTACTGATGCCCATGGTATGGGGTTAGGAGTTGTTCTTATGCAAGAAGTCAAATTATAGCCAACGCAAGTGGGCAGTTGACGGACCATGAGAAGAGGTATTCCACTCTTGACTTAGAGTTAGCGACTATCGTATTCGCCTAAATAATTTGGAGGCATTATCTATTGGAGGAGAGTTTTGAGTTATTTACTGATCATAAGTCCCATAATTACACGTTTTCCTGAAAATATTTAAATCTTAGGCAATAGAGGTGGAAGAAGTTTATAACATCATATGACTTTGAAATTCAATGTACCTACATAAATGGGTATGTTGTTGCCGATGCCCTTTGCTGGAAGCATGCTACTCTCGGTGTTACGGAGTTCCCCTAAAAATTCAATTTCCAACCACCATCAAAATTTACTCCAGGTTATCTAGCAGCAATGGAAGTAATGCTAGCATTGATAGACCACATCGGTCAAGTGCGAAAGAGAGATGTAGCAATATTTGACATTTTGAACAACTCGTATAGGGGGTAGCATTTCCCCTACATCCAAAGCTATTCGATCAACAAAAGGGGACAACTAAGGAGAAAGAGACGGCTATATGTCCCAGTAGTGGAAGACATTGTGTAGGAAGTTCTGGCGGAATGTCGCTATTCTAAGATGACCATTCATCCAAGTAGAGATAAGATGTATAGGGGCATAAAGAAGATTTTCTATTGACTAGGGATAAAGAGTTGAGTAGTTGAATGTGTTAGTATATGTTTAATGTACCAAAGGATAAAGTAGAATAGAAGCTCGGAGGTCTGTTATTGCCGTTAGAGGTACCGACTTGTAAATAGGAGCATATATCAATGGACTTTATAGTTTGGTTGTGTATAAGTTAAAGAGGCAATGAAGCTATTTGGGTTATGGTGGATAGATTAACTAAAATGCCCACTTTATTTTTATAAGGAGTAATAGGACCATGACATCTCTAGCACAAATTTATTTCAAAGAAGTATGATTGCACGGAGTTCGGATCAGCATTGTTAGTGATAGAGACCCCTTATTCACTAATGAATTTAGGAGGAGCTTACAATTAGCCTTATGAATGACATTGAATCTTAGCACCACTTACCACTAGTAGAATGATAGAAAGGGACAACATGATTTTGGTGGATTTATTGAGAGCTTGCATCATGGATTTTGGAGGATATTTGGAGTAGCGGTTACCTTTAGTAGAATCCACATATAAGTAATAGTTATTACTAACGATCGGTATGACACTTGTTGAAGCCTAATATAGAAGGCTATGCAAGTCACCTAATTGTTTGCAGGAAACTACCGACAAAATTCTACTAGGACCAGATTTGATTCATGAGATCATGGAAAAAGTTAAGGTGATTAGGTGGAAAATAAAGACCGCCCATGACCGACATGAGTCCTATGCTAACAGGTCAAGGAAGGAGTTGGAGTTTTCATTTGGAGACATGGTATTTGTTAAGGTTCACTCTTAGGAATGCTATGAGGTCTGGAACATCGGGGAAGTTAGGGTCGAGATTTATTGGTCCTTTTTCGATTTTGGTAAAGGTGGGAAAACTTGCATATCGGTCAGAGCTTCTGGCTACTTTAGCGAGATTTCATGATGTTTTCCATGTACCACATTTGAGGAAATGATTTTACAGCACAACCATTGTAGTAGAGCCTAATCGGTTTGAAACGACCCGCAAATCCGTACCCTTGAGTCAACACTATTCTACATAAATCAACTCAAGTTAAATAGAAATATGAACCATCTGGGTTAAAGAAGAAGAGGTAGAAGAAGAAGATAGAAAACAATATCAGAATCTAACCATTGCAGCGGAATAAAATATAATAGAAAATAAATGATTTTTACACAAAAACAAATATATCTATTTATACATTACATCATCAGAGTACATCAATCACATAACACACAATTAGGCAGTAATCATAACCTTCCCTCAAACAATTAAGTACATATCTAATCAACACAGCGGAATATATAAAACAAGTATGGAAGTATGTATCGTCATCCAGCTCGTCTCCTGAGCTCCACAGCATCATATCCTGTATCCTGTAATACTCGGTCTGACCCGAGCATTACAGTTAAATAACACCCGAGTCAGTCTGGATTACCACCGTGAGAAATCACACTCAACTTGATTATTAAAGTTTCAAAAATCCTTTGAAAATCAAAAACATCTCGTAAGACCACGCTGTAGGATCTAGATTAACCCTAGAGGGGGGGTGAATAGGGTTGTAGCAAATTTTCTTGATTTAAACGTAAAAACAAACTGCAGAAATAAATATGCTGAAAAGTAAATCACACACAAAATTTACCCAGCTTCGGCAACCCCTGCCTGCTGCTGCATTCCCAGATTTCTATTAGAATTGAACAGTATCCCGCTTACAAACACTCTACTAGACTCGCAAACCTTTGCTCCCGCTCACAAACACTCTACTAGACTCTCACACCCTGCTCCGCCTATAGAGTTTCGCTTACTCGCAAACTCTACTCCCGCCTATAGAGTTTTGCAAACTCGCACACCCTGCTCACTGAACTAATTCTAACTAGACAATCTGACACTACCTACAACCTAGGTGGTGATTTACAAATTCTTTGACTCGAAAAGAAAAAACAAAACAACTTCAAAAATACAAGCAGGAGCAAAAATTAAAATATAAACCAGAATCCCTAATTTTTGCTTAAATAAAACTTAAGAAACCCCTTTTTAAAAAATTAAACCCTGATTAAAAATGCCGACCCCTTTTATATTTTAGCCCGTCTCTTTTATTTTCTTCGTTCGTTTATTTGGAGATGGCGGTCGTTCCTCTTTGAAGCAAATTAGGGCTTTTCGTCCTTTCGATCCAAACTAGGGTTCTTGCAAATTGAAGCGTCGACCTTTGATACTGTTCAATAGTAGACTTCGATGCTCTTTGATTTGCTCACGGTTCTTCAATTTGGATCGAGTTCGTCTCCTTGCTTCGGTATGTAATTTTATGCTTTTGTGCTTTTGTGTATTTGTACTTGAACTCGATACACTAATTGCCGATGATGATTGTGGGTTTTATATGCGTTCGATCTCCTTTATTTTCGTTCGTATAAACATGTTTGAATTTGTCAATTGATTTCTCTGGCCGCTTGATCATGCTTGGACGTTTGAGATGATTGCGACTTGTTCAAAAACATATATTTTTTGTTGCTTGAATCCCACTGTATTGATTTCAACTCCTTGGTCATCACGTTGTTGATCTTGACTTGGTTCGATTCCTTTATTGCCAAGGCTCTGACTTTGAATCGTGAATTCAACTTCTTTTACCTTGCTGCATATTACTGTACATGTTGTTTTCATGTTTGATCATCGAGCACTAGTCATGTTGCATACTCTCCGTTGCACTGAGTCGTGTTAACACTTGAACCTCTGGCCTGTCGACTGTTGCTTGATTTTCCTGTTGCTTCTTTTGGAAAATTTGCTTCTCGATATTGTTTTGATTTGGTATGAATCTTGATATTGATACTGTTAAGTCATTGCACTGCTTCGACCTAGTGATGTAGCTCTGTCTTTGTGCATTACTGCTGATTTGCATTGATATTCATTTGAGTTGGGCATCTTGTACCTGCTGATGATTGTAGTGCTTGCATACCCATTACTTCTGGCTTCACTGTTGCACTCGAGATTTGTTCATCCAATTCGTTGATCCTTGTAACTTTTTGCACATATGAACTTGCATTCATGTGTACTGATGTTGTGCATTGATTTGAGCTTCACTAAACTTTGGCCTTGAGCATTGCTGTGTCATTGAGCATTTGTGTTGATCACTGATGCATTTGGAGTTGGTCTTTGTTTGGTCTGCACTTTGGTTTATTGATGTTGCTTGTGCACTTGCTTGAGTTTCACTGCCATACTTGTCATTGTGTACTGATTCTTGATGACTTGCATGATGGTATTTATGTCTGCATCTATTACTTGACCTGTTTATTTCATCTTGTTGTTGTGTAGCTGCTATGCAGTTGCTATGCCTTGTTCCTTTCTGGTTGGTGCAGTATTCATGTATTTGCTGGCTTGTTCTATTGAGATCACTGTAGTTTTCATTGTGTTAAACTGAGCCGTTGTCTTTGCATCCATTCATGTTGATTTTCGATATTTCACTTGCGTTGAATCCAGTTTCAAAAATCGGGTTTGACCTTGTGCTCGTGTCGTGATTTTAAATATATTGCATGTGCGTTGAACCCGATTTTTCATTTGGGTTTGACCTATGCTCACCCGTCCCTGTAAATCGATCAAGTGTATATCAATGTGCACGGCCTTGTGGCATGTACAGTGATACACTGTGCATGTCACATTGTTCGTGTGTGATGAATTCAAATGTAAATTATGACAAACAACCCAAATAACTGAGGCAAATCATATTTTCAAAAATCATATTTTATTTTATATTGCAAAAATATTTCTTTTTCAATTTTACTGCGTTAGTGAATATTTTTGCAGATTGCTCAGATGCTGGATTCAAAATGGAATGCAGTTGAAGACAAAATATGAGTGTGAGTGATATGTAGTGAGGTTACTAATGTAAATATGAAATCGTGATGTATTCAAAAATGTATATGTATAGTGAGAGCATGAATTTGTACTATTCAAGATTGTAATAAATATTTGTTTGAATAAAATTTCTGTTTAAATTCAAATTCTGTGTACTTTATTTAATTCAACAAATATTTATTTAATCTATGAAACATAAAATAGTACATTAACAAATACATTTAAATGAATGTATATATGTTTGGTATCATCAAACAAAAATCATATAAGCTCCAAGCGCATATTCAACATTCTCCCCCTTTTGATGATAACAAACATATAATTAAGATTTTGACTGTTTTAAATGTATTTGATCAATGATATACTCTAATTTCTCCCCCTATTTAAATGCTTCCTCTCTACATGATGCTCCCCCTACATATATGCATACAAATAGAAATATATAATTAAGCCTAGATGCAAATGGAAAGATTATTTGACCTTTGCTTGATTTTATTTGACAAAATCTTAACTTTTCTCTCCCCCTTTTGTATCAGCAAAAGAATAACAGTGTTATAAAAATAGGGATGAAGTGACAGACATGAACCAAACATTTAACTCTATTGAATATAAATATCAAATTTCAATAAAACTCAAACAAAAATCATAATTACCCTTGTCAGGCGCATATTCCACTTTCAGAAGTGATGGGGATAAAATCATCAAAAATCATACAGTTCTGTCTATTTGTGGTATATTTATTTCAGGAAATTTGAATATCTACTAACCATGCATAACCGTTAGGACTTTTAAATGAGATTAGTAGTATTCACAATTTTTATTTAAAAATAATTCAAGTATCTTCTAACCACGCATGACCGTGAGGACTTTTAAATGGGATTAGAATCAACTTGTCTATTTAATCAATTAATTTTGATATGCGTTCCATACATGCATAACCGTAAGGACTTTTAAATGAGCATGGAAGCACATAATCAAAAATCCAAGTAATTCACCCATGCATAACCGTGAGGACTTTTAAATGAGAGTGAATACTTTGAATATTTATTTTTATTGAAGAATATAATAAATTGAAGCACAGATAATTTCCTTTATAATAATAAATTGAAGAACGAATAATTTCCTTCGTAAACTACCACAAATTTACATACTATATATGATTTTGATGAGTGATGGTCGATAGAAAGATGATAGAAATAGAAATGATCATGGAATTTTTACCCAACAAAAGGTTTTTATAACTCTTGTTATGAAATTCTAAAGAAATTTTTCTAAATATACTGTCTTGAGTAATGTATGACAAATATCGACACTCATCACTTTTTCAATCACTATTTATCTTTTCGATAATCAGCAGGGAGTCGGATTAGTCAAAATTTGTCATTTAAAATCAAATAAGAATGACTAATCTGAAAATATGGTCAACAATGATTTTCTCGAAGGGGTTATATGAGAAAAATTCTGCTATTTGAAAAATTATTTCAAATGAAAGATATGCAGATATTTTCTTTGAAAAATGATGTAGCAAATGAGTGTTTCAAAGATTAATCACGTTCCACTAGTAATTTTTCTATCAACTATATTACCAGTGTAATCTGCATCTGAATTTAAATTTCACTCAATATTCACTCGTTGGATGTCAAAGACCAGATTTGTGAAATTTCAACAAACTATCTCAGAATGAAATTTGAAATGAAGCCATGTTAACACTCAAACAAATATCATAGTATTAATTTCAGAAACCGTAGGATAAACAATTATATTCATGAGTAATCAACAGTCAATCAACATCATAATTATTTCAAAAAACAATTTCTTGAAGTTTCAACAATTTCTTAAAATCTTTTTTAACAGCTTTCACATGAAATTTAAAATCGTGCAAATTTACAAGCAGTGACCAAAATGTCAAAACAAATATATCTACGTGTAGCATGAGTAATCAAAGATCAATAAAATACCATCATTTGACCGAACAAATTTATATGGATTAGTTCAAAGTTGAAAATCTGATTGGTCATCATTAAAGCACAAATCAAGGTCATAAATAAGAACAAGTCAAAAGAAATCATATCAATTAAGAATAAGTCAGAATTAAAGACATCATTCATTTCATCATCACATTACTGGCTGATTTAATTAAGATTACGGTGCAGATTATCACATTTAATATCTCGTTCAAAAACAAATTTACCTGTTTTACCTTTACGATAATTTTTCGTTGTTGTCCATTGTGATTCTGTCACCTTTATACTAGGCTAAGGAACTTTGCTTTGTTGCCCGTTGTGTTTCTGGAACAGCCAAAATCCAAAGAACACTGTTGTTGTTCCTTAACCTGCCACCATACCTACACGATGAAAGATTTTTGTGACCTATTTGTTTTTATAGGTCCATGATTGTTAGTGGCAGAATATTTGTGAATAAACAAACCCTTTGGAACCCAAACTTGTTTAGTCCTTTCATTCTTGTTCCAATAGACATGAAATTTGTTTGTAGAATTCTTAGAAACCCAAACTTGTATAAATTTTGTTTTCTTGTTCCTATGACTACAATTTTCAACATGATGTCCAATTATTTCACATCTACCAAAAACACTCTTACCTTTTGCACTATCATCAACTTGTGATTTCCCAAAACCTAGTCCTTTTTTGTTGTTAGCAAAAATTTGATTTCCCAATAACATGTTGAATGATTTTTCTCCTCTTGAAAAGTTATTTAGAGATTTCTCAAGATTTTGGACTTTGGTTTTAAGTGATGTGTTTTCAGTTACAAGTGAGGTGCATCGATATATAAAATCCTTTTTCCTAGTGTCGATGGTTTCCTTAAGATTCAAGTTTTCTTTTTCAAGATTCTCAAAGTTATTCCTAAGTTTTGATAATTCTGAATCTAAAATCTTACAATTTTTACAGTCTAGGTTTTGAATGTTTTCAAGTCCAGTTTCTAACCTAAAATTTTCATGGGCGAGTTTCCTCCTTTCAGATTTTAGTTTTTCAATTTTTGATTCAAGACTATCAATTGTTTTAGTAAGATCTAAGTACATAAAAACAAGATCTCTATAGGAATACTCACCTGCCTCACTAGATTCCTCGGAGCTTGCTTCTGAATCTGATTTTGCCATAAGACACAAGTTAGCCTCCTTTGAGCTGCTATCCGAAACTTCCTCTCCTTCTTCATCATCCCAAGTTGCTGCAAAAGCCTTCTTCTTCTTTTTCTTTCCTTTGTTGTATTTGAGAAGTGGGCATTCTTGTTTGAAGGGGCCAGGCTTGTTGCAGTTATAACACGTCAGTTCATTACGGAGTTGTCAGAATCTTTTGACCTATTGCCCTTTGTTTTCTTCTTGCGTGGCTTGAATCTCGACCATTTTCTAAGATTATTGACAGCCATTGCAAGCTCTTCGATTGGATCTTCTTCTTTTTCATCGCTTTCTTCTTTGCTTTTTAAGGCAATCGTCTTCTTCTTTGGTTTGGAGTTGTTGCGTTCCTCCTTTGCTTTTATCTCAAGCTTATATGTCATCAAGTTACCAATCAACTCCTCCATTCTCAGTTTACTCAAATCTTTTGATTCTTGGATTGCCGTGACTTTTGCCTCAAAGTTCATTGGTAAGACTCGTAGCACCTTCCTCACAAGCTCTACCTCAATGAATACCTTCCCGAGCGCTCTAGCGTTGTATACCAAAGTTGAAAAGCGCCCAAACATGTCCTTTATGCTCTCGCCTTTGCCCATCACAAAGTTCTCGTATTCATTGCTGAATAGGGCTAGACGAGACTCCTTGACTTGAGAAGTTCCTTCGTGTGTCACCTCCAAAGTGTGCCAAATTTCCTGTGCTGTTGTACAATGAGAAATTCTATTAAATTCATTTTTATCAAGAGCACAAATCAAAGCGTTCATTGCTTTGGCATTTGTAGTTTTTAATTTCTTATCTTTAGCATCCCATCTATCCTTAGGTTTAGGAATCTCAGTATCACAAACGGTTATAGTGGGGGATTTATAGCCAGTTTTAATAATATCCCAAACATCATAATTAACAGAACTAAGATAAATACCCATCCTAACTTTCCAATAAGCATAGTCGTTTCCATTAAACATGGGTGGCCTAGCAATAGATTGCCCCTCAGAAAAAGCATTATTTGATGAATTCATGACTCTAGAGTTAAAGAAAAATACCGGGCTCTGATACCACTTGTAGGATCTAGATTAACCCTAGAGGGGGGTGAATAGGGTTATAGCAAATTTTCTTGATTTAAACGTAAAAACAAACTGCAGAAATAAATATGCTGAAAAGTAAATCAAACACAAAATTTACCCAGCTTCGGCAACCCCTGCCTACTGCTGCATTCTCAGATTTCTATTAGAATTAAACAGTATCCCGCTTACAAACACTCTACTAGAATTGCAAACCTTCGCTCCCGCTCACAAACACTCTACTAGACTCGCACACCCTGCTCCGCCTATAGAGTTTCGCTTACTCGCAAACTCTGCTCCCGCCTATAGAGTTTTGCAAACTCGCACACCCTGCTCACTGAACTAATTCTAACTAGACAATCTGACACTACCTACAACCTAGGTGGTGATTTACAAATTCTTTGACTCGAAAAGAAAAAACAAAACAACTTCAAAAATACAAGCAGGAGCAAAAATTAAAATATAAACTAGAATCCCTAATTTTTGCTCAAATAAAACTTAAGGAACCCCTTTTTAAAAAATTAAACCCTAATTAAAAATGCCGGCCCCTTTTATATTTTAGCCCGTCTCTTTTATTTTCTTCGTTCGTTTATTTGGAGATGGCGGCCGTTCCACTTTGAAGCTAAATTAGGGCTTTTCGTCCTTTCGATCCAAACTAGGGTTCTTGCAAATTGAAGCGCCGACCTTTGATACTGTTCAATAGTAGACTTCAATGCTCTTTGATTTGCTCACGGTTCTTCAATTTGGATCGAGTTCGTCTCCTTGCTTCGGTATGTAATTTTATGCTTTTGTGCTTTTGTGTATTTGTACTTGAACTCGATACACTAATTGCCGATGATGATTGTGGGTTTTATATGCGTTCGATCTCCTTTATTTTCAATCGTATAAACATGTTTGAATTTGTCAATTGATTTCTCTGGCCGCTTGATCATGCTTGGATGTTTGAGATGATTGCGACTTGTTCAAAAACGTATATTTTTTGTTGCTTGAATCCCACGGTATTGATTTCAACTCCTTGGTCATCACGTTGTTGATCTTGACTTGGTTCGATTCCTTTATTGCCAAGGCTCTGACTTTGAATCATGAATTCAACTTCTTTTACCTTGCTGCATATTACTGTACATATTGTTTTCATGTTTGATCATTGAGCACTAGTCATGTTGCATACTCTCTGTTGCACTGAGTCGTGTTAACACTTGAACCTCTGGCCTGTCGACTGTTGCTTGATTTTCCTGTTGCTTCATTTGGAAAATTTGCTTCTCAATATTGTTTTGATTTGGTACGAATCTTGATATCGATACTGTTAAGTCATTGCACTGCTTCGGCCTAGTGATGTAGCTCTGTCTTTGTGCATTACTGCTGATTTGCATTGATATTCATTTGAGTTGGGCATCTTGTACCTGCTGAAATTTGTAGTGCTTACATACCCATTACTTCTGGCTTCACTGTAGCACTCGAGTTTTGTTCATCCAATTCGTTGATCCTTGTAACTTTCTGCACATATGAACTTGCATTCATGTATACTGATGTTGTGCACTGATTTGAGCTTCACTGAACTTTGGCCTTGAGCATTGCCGTGTCATTGAGCATTTGTGTTGATCACTAATGCATTTGGAGTTGGTCTTTATTTGGTATGCACTTTGGTTTATTGATGTTGCTTGTGCACTTGCTTGAGTTTCACTGCAATACTTGTCATTGTATCGATTCTTGATGGCTTGCATGATGGTGTTTATGTCTGCATCTATTACTTGACCTGTTTATTTCATCTTGTTGTTGTGTAGCTGCTATGCAGTTGCTATGCCTTGTTCCATTCTGGTTGGTGCAGTATTCATGTATTTGTTGGCTTGTTCTATTGAGATCACTGTAGTTTTCATTGTGTTAAACTGAGCCGTTGTCTTTGCATCCATTCATGTTGATTTTCGAAATTTTACTTGCGTTGAATCCAGTTTCAAAACTCGGGTTTGACCTTGTGCTCGTGTCGTGATTTTAAATATATTGCATGTGCGTTGAACCCGGTTTTTCATTTGGGTTTGACCTATGCACACCTGTCCCTGTAAATCGATCAAGTGTATATCGATGTGCACGGCCTTGTGGCATGTACAGTGATAGATTGTGCATGTCACATTGTTCGTGTGTGATGAATTCAAATGTAAATTATGACGAACAACCCAAATAACTGAAGCAAATCATATTTTCAAAAATCATATTTTATTTTATATTGCAAAAATATTTCTTTTTCAATTTTACTGCGTTAGTGAATATTTTTGCAGATTGCTCAGATGCTGGATTCAAACTGGAATGCAGTTGAAGACAAAATATGAGTGTGAGTGATATGTAGTGAGGTTATTAATGTAAATATGAAATCGTGATGTATTCAAAAATGTATATGTATAGTGAGAGCATGAATTTGTACTATTCAAGATTGTAATAAATATTTGTTTGAATAAAATTTCTGTTTAAATTCAAATTCTGTGTACTTTATTTAATTCAACAAATATTTATTTAATATATGAAACATAAAATAGTACATTAACAAATACATTTAAATGAATGTATATATGTTTGGTATCATCAAACAAAAATCATATAAGCGCCAAGCGCATATTCAACACACGCCACAAATAAACATGTCGGGTTTTTACCTTACGATAGCTAAAACGCTTTATCATAAAATCCTTTGATATTATAATAGGTCTATTTACAAGTACTTATTAAAATAGCCGAAATTGTTACATTATTAAATTCCTGCTACTAGCCACAAAGTGGGTAATACAAACAAAACTCGTAAAAGACGCGTAGGGAGAATGGATTTCCAACTAATTACTAGGCACTGGGGTACAACCTGTCACAATAGGTGGCATAGATCACAGTACCGAGGATCACTCCCGACCCCTTGCAACACAAGACCGGGACTACTCCTTACTGGATAATCCCGAGTAAGATCACCCCACGGTTGTGATCAGCAACCGCACCACAAAGCCAAAATAAAAAGGGACATCTAGACAGGGATGACCTCACCCTGAAGTGGGTGCTACCCACCTAGCCTTGCTGCATAACCCCTGATTTTTAGTCATTCCCGGTTGATGAGGCTTGAAGCTAAGCGTTACCTTTTAGATCGTTTCACTTAGAATGCTCATCGTCCACCTGACGATGTTCTAAAAGCATTCATATACAAGTCTGTCACGGGTTCGAACGGAACCGATGGCACTATACCTACTACATCCATTTTGGAATAACTCTCAGGATTAGTAGCAACTAGCCCTTGCACTTCACTGCTCCATCTTCGAATCCAAACTCATTTTTCCACAAAAACGTACAAAACGGATCGAAGTGGTTTTCGAGAAATAAATCCCGATCCCGGTCTCTTCGAAACGATCAGCGCATTGTCCAATATTGATAGTAGGTGATTTAACTATCAATTAATATTCACAACATCCATCAACATAAGTAATTTCTCCAAATTATTTATTATTCTCAAAATATCTTCGCAAGATATATTTCCAATTTCAACCCTTTTGAAAACAGTTTCAAACAACCTTCCTTTTTACAGAATAAATTTCCCATATATTTGCTATTTCCACTGAAATCACCAAGCACAAAACTTTAGATTTTTAAAATAATTTAAAACACTTTATTGTAAAATATGCTTTAACATTTAAATTTAGAAAACAACTTTAATACTTAATTAAAGATAATACTTTAGGAATATTAAAAATAAGGTTATTTCATAAAATATAAACTAGATTTTCTCCTTTGAAACAAAATACTAAGTCACCTTATTTATAATTCAATACTTGATTTAACTACATTAGGTTCCATTTACATATTTCATTAACTAATTTATTATCTAATTAGTTCTCCCCTATTTATAATTCAATACTTGATTTTTAATCTCAAAAATCACTTCATTAAATTTTCTTAAGTTCAATTTATTTTATAATTCAAGTTTTGTTTTTTGTTTCATTTTTCAAAACATCAACCAATATTTATTTTGGTTTTTCTATTCCACTTTTCAGTTTTATAAGTCATAACTTATTATTTTACACATTTCCATTCATTCTAGGTATGAATATATTCATTTTTTTTATTTTAACTCGAGATATATGCTTATTTATAACCCAAGCTTATTTTTATTCCATGGATTTTTAATTCTTTTATAAGTTATTCTAATTCATCTATTCTAACTTATTTCTTATCCAACTTACTTCCATTTATTCAAGTAAGGATCTAATTCCATTCAATATCACCCATAACTCAACTGAATTTTTTATTCCAATTCAATTCTATTTTAACTCAAATTTATTTATTCAATTCGATTCAATTTTCTTCAACAATCCAAGTTAATTTCATTTTTACCTTTTCACTTTAAATTTTAATTCCAACATTCAAAGCTCATATTTTCCTTCCTTATTTAAAAATCATCTCAAATTCTTATAAGTTCATAAATTATCTCATCAGGATTTCCATTTCAATTAAGGATTCAGGATTTTTAAGCATCCGGCTTTTGGTTTTCAAATCATTTTAAAATCTCCGTTATCTCAAATCACACTTCACAAATTTTTTTAACCAATCCTGGATTTTATTCCCAACAAAATTCCTTTGAAATTTCACACACAAAACCTGTTCTTCTGAACAAATCAATTTTTGGCAGCAATCCGTCACTTAGAAACTCGAAAATGAATACTGATGATGCTGCGCAATCATCACCAGGATTATTTTCCAGCGACTGAAGTGAGCTCAATTCCATATCCCTTCCCAAAATTTATTTGAAACAATTTCCCTTCAGAAATACTTTCAAAATAATAATGCTATTATTTATCTTCAAAACTTGGAAAAACTCATCCAAAATCTCCGGGATTTTAAATTTTAAATTTCTGTCTTAAATCAAATTTTAACTATAATTCCTTTGTATAATTTATGCTCATACAAATTCTCATTTGATCATATTTAAATTTATAAATCACATTTATAAATTTCATTTTATAAATGATTCTATTTCCTTAACCTTTGGTTATATTTTCAACTTCTAGTTAAATTTTCACACAACAATGATAATAATTTAATATTATCATTCCTAACATCCAAGCAACCATATATTAGCTAAAATAGTTTACAAAAACTTTTCTTTTTATATCAAAATATATTTTTGGGTAAAATTATTTCATTCACCCATATTTAAAACAATACTGTGTCAATTTATCGTGTTAGGTGTTTATAAACTCTACTCAAATAGCGGCCAACTTACTCGATCAGAATCCATATTCCACTCAACCAACAAGCCAACACAATAGTAAAAACAATTTATATTCACTAACAAATACGCACTCATATCTATTAATATGCTCAAACTCATTATTGAGTACCGCAGACTCTATTTTCAATGAGTAATCCCCACCAGAGCCAAGGTTATCACCAACCCAAGCTCTGATACCAACTGCAACGACCCGCAAATCCGTACCCCTTGATTCAACACTATTCTACATAAATCAACTCAAGTTGAACAGAAATATGAACCATTTGGGTTAAAGAAGAAGCGGTAGAATAAGAAGATAGAAAACAATATCAGAATCTAACCATCGCAGCAGAATAAAATATAATAGATAATAAATGATCTTTACACAAAAACAAATATATCTGTTTATACATTACATCATCAGAGCACATCAATCACATAACACACAATTAGGCAGTAATCATAACCTTCCCTCATATAACTGATTACACAGCTAATCAACACAGCGGAATATATAAAACAAGTACGGAAGTACGTATCGTTATCCAGCTTGTCTCCTGAGCTCCACAGCATCATATCCTGTATCCTATAATACTCGGTCTGACCCGAGCATTACAGTTAAATAGCACCCGAGTCAGTCTGGATTACCAATGTGAGAAATCACACTCAACTTGATTACTAAAGTTTCAAAAATCCTTTGAAAATCAAAAGCATCTCGTAAGACCACGCCACAAATAAACATGTTGGGTTTTTACCTTACAATAGCTAAAACACTTTATTATAAAATCCTTTGATATTATAATAGTGTCTATTTACAAATACTTATTAAAATAGACGAAATTGTTACATTATTAAATTCCAGCTACAAGCCACAAAGTGGGTAATACAAACAAAACTCGTAAAAGGCGCGTAGGGAGAATGGATTTCCAACTAATGACTAGGCACTGGGGTACCACCTATCACGGTACATGGCCTAGATCATAGTACCGAGGATCACTCTCGACCTCCTGCAACACAAGACCGGGACTACCCCTTACAGGATAATCCCGAGTAAGATTACCCCACGGTTGTGATCAGCAACCGCACCACTAAGCCGAAATAAAAAGGGACATCTAGACATGGATGACCTCACCCTGAAGTGGGTGCTACCCACCTAGCCTTGTTGCATAACCCCTGATTTTCAGTCATTCCCGGTTGATGAGGCTTGAGGCTAAGCGTTACCTTTTAGATCGTTTCACTTAGAATGCTCATCATCCACCTGACGATGTTTTGAAAGCATTCATCCAGACAAGTCCGTCCCGGGTTCGAATGGAACCGAAGGCACTATTCCTACTACATCCATTTTGGAATAATCATCAGGATTAGTAGCGACTAGCCTTGCACTTTACTGCTCCATCTTCGAATCCAAACTCGTTTTTCCATGAAAACGTACAAACCAGATCGTAGTGGTTTTCGAGAAATAAATCCCGATCCCGGTCTCTTCGAAACGATCGACGCATTGTCCAATATTGATAGTCGGTGATTTAACTATCCATTAATATTCACAACATCCATCAACATAAATAATTTCCCCAGATTATTTATTATTCTCAAAATATCTTCGCAAGATATATTTCCATTTTCAACCCTTTTTAAAATAGTTTCAAACTACCTTCCTTTTTACAGAATAAATTTCCCAAATATTTTCTATTTCCACTGAAATCACCAAGCACAAAACTTTAGATTTTTAAAATAATTTAAAACATTTTATTGCAAAAAATGCTTTAACATTTAAATTTATAAAACTACTTTAATACTTAATTGAAGATAATACTTTAGGAATATTAAAAATAAGGTTATTTCATAAAATATGAACAAGATTTTCTCCTTTGAAACAAAATATTAAGTCACCTTTAAATAATTACACGATAATAGATTTGAAAAATACTTACTTTAGAATTTAAACATTTAGAAATAATAAATTTCCTAAAACATGCTTTTTAAAACAACATTAAAACTTTTATCTTATATTTAAAAATTTACTTTGAAAACGTACTTGGCTATCCAGAGAAATATACTTATCTTCGCATCCTTTAAAAATAAATCACTATTTATTCTTAAACAAATTCACCCATTCCTTAATAAATTTCCATCGTGAATTTATTCTTTCAAACATCTACTGATATATTGTTTTACCTTTATAAACCAAGTTTATAAGTTCTATATACTCAACTTCCTTTAAAATTTCGATTCCAAAACACTTAGAACAATTTCCAAGTTAATTCCCAATTTACTTCATTTTGAAATAAATGTCTTCGCTTACTCAATTTATTCCAAAACCCATTAACTTCTAATTTTTATTTCTTACTTATGTTTTAAAACCTTTTAACTGAAAAATACCAATTTTAGATTTCCAACAATTCCTTTGTTATCCTTTTGGATAAATTTAAACCTTGACTTTTAAAATAATTCTTTATTCCTTTAAATGATATCACTTAAGTTTACAATTCATTAATTTCTGTTTATTCAAAATCCCTTTTTTTCCCATACTCGAAATTATTTATTAGTATTTTAATATCACTTCCATTTCTTTTCAATTCATTCTTAATTTATTCAAATTCGCTATAATTATTTTACTTAAAACTCCACTCTTTTATTGTCTTTTCAAAAAAACCCAATTTATATATTTTGATAACTTAGTGTACCGAAATATTCAAGTAAACCACAGCATTCAATATTCCAATATAACTCATCATAGAATATCCAATAATCACAATAGAGAATATTAAATAATTTAAATAAATGTTGAGGAATCCAGTTGGATCCCTCCAACCTGTTTCCCTACATCCACAGATGTTAGCATAATACCAATTCCACTTCAAGGTGGAATATCGCGGTATATGGGATTAATATAATGTCATCCGCTATTATGCGGTGCATAGGGTCTCATCCGCTATATAATGCGGGAAATCAATCATTCCAAGATGTATTATATACTATAATATAGCACATCAAATCAATTCAACCATTCAACCAATTATTTAAATTTAACCATTTAAATTTAAATTAAATCAGATGAGTGAGATTAACTCACCTTTGATTTTTGTTTGGCAATCCAATTCCATCTCGATCATTATCCCCCAATTTTGACCTTGTATAAACATTATACGTTTTATTAATATTTGAAGTAATACAAAATCAATTTCCATTCAATAAATTAATTTAACTAATAATTTGGTTTTAAACTAATTTCCTATAATAAATAAAACAATTAGTTAACCTAATCAAACAAATAAATCGTCTTAATACATCGTTTTAAAATAAATTAGTGAATTTAAAATGCTTATATGTTTATTTAATTTTTATCTTTAAACTACATAAAAATAATCTATATAAGTCTAAAAATCTAAATTTTAACTATATATGCATATCTATATGTTTCCAAAAAGTTTCCTGTTTTAATTTTATATATAGATTTCAATTTGTATATATACTTATTAAATTTAAATAAAAAAAATAAACAGTCTATATACACTTTACTGTAAATCTAAAATCTTTAACCTTTATATACATATACACCTAAAAACAAATCCTATATCTTTACTGTAAAAATCATCTGTTTTATACTTTGCATATTTTCCTAAACTAAAATTAGATTAAGCAGAAAAATTAGGCTAAACGATTACCAGAGAAATCCCACCTTCCTCGAACCCAACTCCAGATTCACCCACATCATCTAACACACACCTCTGATAATCATCGAACTCGAATTCGGCTCCACCACCCAAAAGCCTGCACCCGCTTCGTCGAACGACCATCTTCCCTTCTTCCAGTGAGCTAGGGCATCTCGCGACCTAGGCTAGGGCTGATAATAGCCTCAGGATCGAACACCACTACGACTTCCACTCTTCAACATTTTGACTCGCCCTTAAGCACGACGTCGCCACAAGCTCGATTGACAGGCCCTACCACTCTGTCGTGATCCCCCAGACGCCATACCCTCGAAGAAATCGAGCTCGACATTGTCTCGAGTCGAACTCGAAGTCGCGATTTTGATTAATTCGATTTGTTTAGATTTGGGAATAAAATTTGGAGAGGATCAGACATTAAAGAGGAACTCCGTTTCTATTTTTTTCTTCGTTGTTGAAGTAATTTCTTAAATCTGTTTAGCGTGAGATTTAATAAGAAAGGTAGCGTATACATGTTGGCTTGCTTGTTTAACCAAGCTAAAGGACTATGATTTTCCCTTTAGAACGGGTGAAGTGACAATTTAGTGTGCGTATATATATAATTATTTAAATTATATCGTCCCGGTCCCGCAATTCGAAATGTCGAACTCCTATCGAGACGTGCCGCTAGGCGTTTATAATGTTAAACCCCTATTTCGAACCCAATGGAAAACAAAAGAGAAGATGAAGGCTTCTCATCTTGAGCTTTTCTTTGTAAAATTTCCATCTTCAAATTTTGTATTATATAGTTATGGTAGCATTGGGGTTGCTGGATTTGATGGTATAGGATGATTGCGACATTTTTTACTATTATTTTCTACTCATACAGAATCTTATGTATATTTAGGATGTTTGCATACATGCATATACGTCATGATTTAGCATTCATGCTATGGTTATGATAACTTATAGTATGTTGCATGCATAATCACATTACATTGTTGGTTGAGTAGATGGTTATATAAATAACATGGTTATAGAGTGCGCATTACACTATCTATCCCTTAGGAATTAAGGGGATGAAATTCTTTTAAGGGAGGAGAATGTAATACCCATAAAAATAAACAAGAAATTTATTTAAGAAAAGTAATTAATAATTAGGCTAAAATCAAAATAGAGAGAACATCAAAATTAGGCCACGAACATTAAACCATCGTGTTTGTTGAAATTTTTTCAACAACTTTCATATAAAAAGTTTCACGATCGGGGTTCAAATAGAGAAATTATTGACATTGGACAATTTCGAGTCGAAAATAATTCAAAATTGAATTTAACAAATAATTCAACAAAATTATCATTAAAAATTAAACATTAACTTAATAAGATAATAAATATATAATTAATGTTAATGACACCGACTGATTCCCTTATTGGGACCAGTCAACCGCTAGCGATCGATCGCTCCATTAAGACCGATCGACTAGTGGTCGAGGGCGGCTAGGGTTTGCCTAAGATAGAATGGCCCAGATTTAAATTAATAAAAGATTCTCAATCCGATGATTTTAACCCGTTCTAACCACTTTAAATAGAGGCTAGCCCTCTCACTTTTATTCAAAAGAAAAATAAACACGCTAGCGAAACTCTAGCAATTTTCTTCCTCCACACCAAACTTCTTAATTCAAAAACAAAGATATATACATACATTCAGGGTTCAAGGGTTTGGAAAATGGTTAAACAAGCTAAAGGAAGAGGTTATGAATTTTATATGTTTATCTTTATTTCTATTCTTCCCTGATTTGTAAATTCCAAATCTAGTATATATACACACATACAAATGAATTAAGAAATAAAAAGGGAGATAAATGGAGAAAGGAATATGTGTTAATACGAGAGGAAATCCAAGAAGATTCGGAGAAGACTTTTATGAGAGGAAATATTTATTTTTCTATTTTCTCTTTTTAGTAGTTTATGCGGTTAATATTTGGATTTGTTTTATGCCTTAGGGAATTTCGAAAACTTTAAATCTTAAACCAAAAATTCCCTCTTAAAATGATAATTACGGAATTGATAGGAATCTTATTTGTTTTATATTAATATGGTAGAACTTAGTCCATTATTGTTTGCAATATGAATAATTTATGTTCTATTCAACTTTCACTTTTCAATTTGTGTTTGTTATAGTGAAGGATTCTAACAAGAATTAGAAAAGGATTTCCCTTTTCATTTCAAAGCATGGATTTTTATCTAATCCATGGTTTGCATCGCTTACTTCCGTAATGAAAATAAACATGAACCCCTTCCCATTTTAACCTTACCTATTTAAAAGTCGAATATAATATAAAGGATTTAAATTATAAAGTCAGGCTTCATTAAAATAGAGGTGTTAATTCTACTAGTGTAAAACAAGTTAGATGTTTCGATTCCATTCTTCTGAATACACCGACACACATACATACATACATACATATGCAAGTCTAATTTGTCTAGGTAATTTAAATTGTGATACTAGTTATTATGGAAAACTATGTATTCAACTAGAGACTTGTATGAATATGGAAATTGTGACATTTAACCTGAATAAGAAGCGAAAATCTTAGTATAGAAATACTTTTACGCACGCCTAACAATATTAGTAAAAATTAATTAGCTAGAAATTAACGTTAAGTATAGATGTAGTAATAATGTATAAGTCGAAACGTATAAACTAAATTGTTTAATGAATAAAAACCATAAAAAAGGAAGTTCAAGATAATTATGGAAATTAATGCATAATTAAAAGACGAAATAAGGAGTTTCCCTTACATGGCTTTAATATGAAAATGCGGGTGAGGTATATTATGTGTGTGCGTGTATTATACAAGTATATTACAATAATTTTTTAAGGTTGAAGAGTGGAAAAATGACCAAGTTACAGGGATGCGAGGTTGGTTAAAAGTATAAAGAAGTCTGCCCAGTTAATCTGGCTACTAGCAGTGTGACTTTGGAACTGATATGAGACATTGTCTATAATAAGTACCCATGGTGGACGTGAGGCTAGCCCAAATTATTTAGGGTAAGCCTGCCTAACTAATTTGGCTATCAACGTCTCGAACTAATGTAAGATATCATAGTTTGGGTCATGGGTCATAGAACATATAGGACGAGCCTACTTCGGAGTTGGAGGTATTAAATGGCTATTATCGGGTCTACCTCTTTCCTATTCAAGAAGTATTAAATAATCGGGATTATGTTTTAGGTGTAGTAGTGGAAATCGAAGGAGGGGGTCTGCTATGGGTTTAAAGTATTTTGTAACAGCCCATCTTTCTGAACCCAAGAAGTCGACATTAATATATCCACGGTATTAACATGCCAAACAACTAAGTGCCAGAAAGACAGATAAGTAGGGAAAAAAAGGAGATAGAAGAAAGAAGAACTAGGAACAAACACAGAATCTCATAACGCAACAGAATAACATGTATTAATCAACATATTATTTACAAAGTTATTTACAAAATGAAACATCAGAATCATACTAATACAATTTCTAACTTAGGACAGTTATAACAACAAGTCCTTATATATAAATATAAAGTACATAACATATAGCGGAAACAAGATGATAATTATCTATCGATGAAGCCTCATGCTCCGAGCTCCTCCAAAATGCATCCTAGAAACCCGAACTACTTGGCTGCTCATAAAAATTTGAGCACCCGAGAGTTTTAATAAAGGAAAAATAAAAATCCAGGCCAAATATGGGTCTAGTGTGAGTAAACTCAATACAACTGAATTATTAAGTTAAAAAACTCTTTTGAAATCAAAGGTATCTTGTAAAACCATGCCGCACATAAACACAGACGGGTTTTTACCTTATAATAAGAAAAACACTTTTATAGAAATTCAATGATATTACAATAATGTCTAAGGGTAAAGTAAATTATTAAAATAGCTAGAATGCTTGCATCTCAAGTTCCAACATATTTAGTATGCAACTAAAACTATAAAGCTCGTATTGGAGAATAGATTTCAACTAATGACTGGGCTACTGGTGAACCGCCTATCACAATACACTTTCTGGAATATGTACCGAGATTGAACCTATCGATCCCTTGCAACACAAGACCAGCCTACCCCTTGCTCGATAGTAACGAGTATTTATCACCCTTGTCGCTATGCAACCCTTTCCATCGAGATCTGATGCACAACCAATCCATAAATATGTAGATGTATTGTATCTAGAAGGGTGACAACGTACCTAAATGGGTGTGTAGACATAGCCTTGTTGCATCTCCCTCTTTTAGTCATTCCCGGTTGATGAGGCTTGAGGCTACGTTTTACATTTCTGTAAAGCGGTCCCTCTTGGAATGCTAACACTTCCCTCCCGGTAGTAATGCAGTGCCAACATTGATCCATACAAGATATCCAATATAAAGAAAACTAAATGCACTACTTCTACTACATCCATTTTGGAATCATCCTCAGGATTAATAGCAAGCAGACCTTGAACTTCAATGGCTCTACCTTTGATCCCATGCTTCAAGATGTCTTCATTATGAAATGCTTGAGTTAGATCGAAGTGCTTTTCGGATAACATATTTGATCCCAGTCTCTTTAAAACAACTTTCGATATTATTCAGTGAACTCAACCCTGGTTTTTTAGGAAATAAACAAATAAATGATAAGAGTAGAGTTCACTTCCTAACCATTTGTGGATGGAATTCCATATCATTGTCCTAAAAGAACAAACGAGTTTATACGTACAGTATAACACCTTCGACGATAACTGTACCATATAATTCTCATGTTTCTCCTAGATGGTTCCAAAGTTACGTTTTGGTCCATATTTGATAGTTAGTAATTTAACTATCAAATTAGACAAAAATAATCAAACATTGATTCAATTCCATATGGAATCCTCTAAGCCTTTATCCATTAATCATTACTTAATAAAATCACTTTATAAAATCTGATCAAAAGATCTTTCAAAACATTTTTCCCAAACCCCTATTGTTCTCTTTGTACTTGCAAACAATTCATATTATTTGCCAAAAACATTTTGGGAATTCACTCTTCTAAATTCCCTATTAAATGGCCAACAATTCCCTTTTAAGAAACATCACCTATAATTAAACCCATTTACTTCACATTCCAGACCTCTTTATAAATTTCCAAACTAGATTTAAACTTCCTCTGAAATCTCTAAAATGATTTATATATCTCTTTTTAATTTAAACTCTTTATTAAACTTCTTTATAAAACCTTTATACAATTTCCTTTATAAAATATCATCTACAAATTATCTTTTGTAAAACACTTTAAGTAAACCTTCAGCAAAATCCCTTTACAAACTGGTTATTACTTATAAATAACTTTACAACATAATAAAACAACTTGGAAATCATTTATAAACTTCAAAATCTAATTTTTTTTAAGAATTGATGTTAATTCAAATATATACTTTATAAATTCAAAAAGAGGCTTAGCAATCCCAATGGTACTAATTTAAATTACCTTTCAATTCCAATTCACTTAACTGTTATTTACATAAGCAACATGTATGTAAATACAACGCATATCCAAATCAGGAAATAACATGTCAATGAGAGCTAACTATCATCTACATGTCCAAATAACATAATAGCAGGAGGGTGATTTGTCCTGCAAAATAGATGTCCAAACATTTCAATCAATTCATAGCAGAACATGGATGGAATTATTCTACTAACAAATGTCCACAAAATCAATTCACTTACACTACAGCAGAATGGTGTTTTGTTCTGCTAACAAATGTCATTTAGTCTTCCTACCATATAGGGTTACTTAAGGTCCATATAAGAAATCCTTGGATTTGGAATCAGTTCACTTTAAAAAAAGATTAATTTAAAACACATTCGATTCAGTTTTATAATCACCTTTGAAAAGATTTAAGTAGATTTAATCAGCTTAAACCTCAATTAAATCTTAATTAACACTTAATTAATCAAGCTTAAGTCGCAATTAAATTCTAATTAGGTTTAATGAACATGATTAAGTGCTAACTAACTTACTAATGCAACTTGGTTAAGGCTAAACCAAATTGCTTAAATGTAAAACCCTAATTAGATAAATATTAATTAAATAATCAATTAATTACTTAATAATTAATTTACCATTAATCTTAATAAATAATTATTAATCACTTAATTACTTATTAACCATATAAAACATTAACTAAAATTTATTAATTAATTAACAGTCGTTAATTTTACTTAAGTGATGATTAACCTTTAGTCACCTTCTTAATTACCAAGTAAGTGCTAATTACCTTTTAATTAACTAATTAATTAATTATATTACAACTTAATTACCTTTTAATATTACTAATTAAATTTGAAAGATTTGTAAACTAATTTAAAATGAAACAGATTTAAATAGTAGTTCAAACTTTTGCCAAACTACATTTATAGCAATTGTCGCTATGAGTGCAGTTTGCTCTAGCACACCTTTAGGCGAAACCACTTTACTAAAACCATACTATTTCATGATTGAAACATACCGTAGTAAATTTTCACATTTTAAATCCAATTATGCAATCTTTAACCAAATCTAGACTTTAAACTCTTGAAAAGAGTTTGGTTTCAAATCGAACTTCAAATCCGTAGGGACTACATACAAAGTTTCAACTTGTTTTCAACCCACTGTGACTGTAGTCAAGTTCATCATCAACCCTTTATATTCACACACCACACTCATACATCAAATTATATACATATACCAATATATATACAATTACTAACTTTGCAATAACACATCCAATCGAGTGCTAACACTAACCCATACATTAGCACTTATCATCACATTTCAAACATGCCAAGATCCAACATATATATAACATACATAAAACTAAGGGTTAACACAACATATAAAGGAAAGTTTTTTCCAAAAGATAAGGAATTTACTCACCGAATGCTATCCAAATTCTCGCTAAATAAGAGTATGACATAACACTTCCATTCCTAAGAACTAAGATGGAGTTTTGAACCCTAAATGCACTAGGTAGGCTCGTCCTTGAAGGGAAGAGGAAGCGAGACTTGTTTTGGTAAGGTGAAGCGACTCCAAATAAACATCGATTTCTAAATAATGAACCTGAAGATAGGTCATTTTGCAACTGATTTTTGGGCTACCTACTCACGAAATTTCAAAAAGCACTCAAAGAGAAAGTTATTGGAATTTATTTTCTCCATCATTTCAAAAGAAAGTATCACTCATTTTCGATTTGGTTTTATGAAGTTATGGTTGGACCATTTTCGGAATTTAAATTCTGAGCTCAAAATTGCTCTGTAATGAATTGGTGTTTTGACATAGCTATGATAGAAATTTGAAAAGGTGGTCAACTAGAATGTTATAGCCATTGAAATTTCAATCGATTTCAATAAAAGAGAAAATCCATTTAGTTAAAAATTAGGAAGAAAAGGTTTGTGGAAAGAGGAGGAAAAATGGAGAAACATATGGGCTACTTATAAGTAAGATTTCATACCTTATCATTTTGTCAAGTCACATCACTCTCTTCTTCCCCTCATATATCACATTTTCTCCTCTTTCTAGTCATATCACCTACGTATGATGGTTAATGATGATAACCCTAAGATGTGGCAAGAGATAAATTTTTTTTTGAAACGAAAGGTTCTTTATTAATGACATTTCAGAACAAAAAATAATTGAATTCGCCTCCTTAAAAAACCTTTCCATTGTGGTAAGGAAAAAAGCAAGACATCCCTTATGTCTGCAGACTCCAATATAGGTAATCTACACAACTAATAAATATAAAATAGAGACATAAAGCCCAAACAGAAAAAAATTAAAAAGCCCAAGCCCAAGTCAAAAACAAATAATACACCATTGCCATCTTCGTTCAGAACCGGACTAGCCCAAGACTAACTCAGAGATAATAGGAACCCTCCAAAACCCTTATTCTCTCTATTAACATAGCACGCCATCATCCATAGTCTCCCAAATCGATGCCCCATCGTTGTAAAAAATATCGTTCTAACAAGCTTCTATGCCATTTGTGGGTACGTCAAGACATCTATAGCCTAACATCAATTACCATTAATGTCATACGAGCCTCCTTCGAGCAACTCTTACTCTCACATTGGTGCCGAACACGTTCAACCTAGATGTGTTGTACCAGTGTAGAAGCGGCTATAAACGCTAAGTCTCTAACTACTGATGAAGCGTTGAAGTTGAGCCATAGCTTGGTAAGTTGATCTCGCAACGACATTGTAGGAGAAGGCTGAATTAAGAGTTGTAGCAAAAGAACCTCATAGATAAGTACTATATACACAAGTCGAGAATAGATGTTGATGATCTTCGTTTTGTTCATTGCATAAAACGCACCTTGGGTCATTAAGAATAACCCAATTGTGAATTAGATCTACTATAGGAAGGCGTTGAACATAGGCCATATAGGCAGTTTAAGAAAATTTCTGGGTTGTTATATTACGCTATATCATCTTAAAATTATCATCACTGTTGGTAGATAGTCTGACATTATTCCAAATTGTGGAAAACTTGAAATTTCTGTTGTCACCAATTATCCAGTAATCAGTTGGATTATCAGAAGCAATTTTCACCTGCACAATCTGATTTGCGACTTCCTTAGTTTTTGATAGTAAGTGTGGTTGAAACTGTCCCTCTCATATAATATGACATACTTTTCTGCTTGTTGTATTACTTAAATAAATTCTATTCCAACCAATTAATTCGACAAGAGATTCATGGTTTATCTAAGGGTCGAACCATAAATTTGTTTTCTCCCCATTGATAATAACTCTAGTCATACTAGAAACAACTGTCACATTGCCGTAAAATCGATTTCATTATACCAGAGTAGTTATTATTAATGGGTAGAACCCAGAAATTTGTCCTTGACATTTATTTGATCCTTATCCATCTTGACCATAAATAACCAGTGGTTAATAAGTTCCTTAGTAATTGGATTTTTTCACTTTTGTTCAAATCTATGAATTTGTGCAGTCTAATCCCTCTTTCAACTTAGGTCTACATAAAGTTTCCCATGAAATTTTATGTAGCTTACCTTTCCAGAAAAAATCAGCACATAACTTGTCAATTTTATGATGCATTGATTGGGGCAGATAGTAACTTAATAACCAATACATAACAATAGGGGTTATTGTAATGTGAATTATTTCTTCTCGTCTAGCTATTGATAATAACTTACGATCCCATCCTTCTAATTTGTTACTGATTTTATCTAATAAGGGGAGACAGTGACTGGCATGAATGTAATCGACGGACAGGGGAACACCGAGTTACTTTGTAGGTAATGCATGTTCTAATATGAGTAAAATGCTAGAAATTTCCTACTCGTGCACTGAACCACAACTGGAAAAAACTTGAGACTTAGTTTGATTAATTTTTAAACCTATGGTCTCCTCCATTATGGTAAAAATATGATTCATATAAATAGCATTGCATGTAATAGTAGGTAGAAAGATCATAACGTCATCAGCATATAGGAGATGAGTAATAACGGGTTGAATAGTTGATATAGGTTGTAACTGTCCATCAACTATTTCCTCTTCCATCAATAGTGAAAAAAATTCCATAGCTATGAAAAATAAATAGGGGGACAGTGGGTCTCCCTGCCGGAGCCCTCTGTTAGAATGAATAAAACCCTGTGGTCTCCCGTCAATCATAATTGAAAACATAGGCGTTGATATGCATTCATAAATAAGCTCCATTAATGAAGTAGGGAATCCCCTAGATTTAAGTACATAAACTACAAATTTTCGATTAACTATATCGTATGCTTTTTGAAGATCAATTTTGATGCACATTTTTTGTTTACCTCGCTTTGAGAAGTCCCGAATAAGTTCATGGGCTAGTAGAACGTTTTCACCAATGTTTCTTATCGGTATTAAAGATGACTGGTTTTCTGTAATAAAAATGGTACAAACCATTTAATGCAGTTAAAAAGAATCGTAGAGACTACTTTATAGAGAACTTTATCACAGGAGATAGGTCGATAATTTGAAATTGTTTGAGGCTTTCTTTCTTGAGATTAAAGTAATAAAATTAAGATTCGCTCCTTTTGGAAATTTCTTGGTCTGGAAAATTTTTGACACGACATTGTATAAACTTTCTTTCAAGTCAATCCTATGTAGCTTGAAAATTTTGGAGGAAAAACCATATGGTTCTGGACTTTTTGCATCATCCTTTGAGAATAAAGCCTGCTTAATTCCATTCATCGTGACTGGAGAAAAGTATTCTATCCTGGCCTCATTTACTTGCATTCTGGGTGTTACAGGGAGGGATATTGATATTCCTCCATTGAGAAGCTTATGATAATAATTCAATGCTTCTAATTGTATACTATTGCAGTCATATATATAATGGCCTTGTGCATCCATTAGGGCCTAAATATTATTCCTATGTCGTCGCATTGACATTTTGGCATAGAAGTATTTAGTATTTCTATCACCCTTTTGAAGCCATGAGATTTTGCTTTGCTGCTGAAGGAATTTATTATGCTTTTCAAGGAGATCATTAAGTCTCTGGCCTATTTGATACATATTATCATATGCAATGTAGTTATCTGGGTCTTGATTGGCTAGGTTAAACATAGAATCAAATTCAGTTATAGAGTAGCTATATTATTATCCTTTGCTCTTAACCTATTCCAAATTTTTAATTCATTTTTAACCGCTTTCAATTTGAAAACTAGTCTGTAAGCATGAGATCACCACATATCCTTTGATAGCCCGTTATTAATACACTGATCATACCCTTCTCTATAGCACCAATTGTTAATATATCGAAAAGGTGGTTTTTTTGATGCCGATGTTGAGGGCTGAAAAAAACAAGGAAAGGGGTATGATCGTTAATAGAGGAAGGTAAGGCAATTGTGCCGAATTGTGGAAACGGAGACAAGAAATCATAATTAATAAGAACCTTGCTTATGCTTGTTGCAATCCATCTGCACCGCCATGTGAATTTGCATCCCTATAGAATAGTTCAACCAAACCACAGTTAAATAAGCAGTTTTTAAATGTATGTAAATAGGAAAAGGGGATCGGCAAACCTCCCTTTTTATCCTTCAGGTTAAGAGCATTATTAAAATCCCCCATAACTAGCCATGGAGATCCTATAATAGAAGCATCTAGCCGTAGAAAATCCCATAAATTTTGTCGTTCGAAAAACAAATTACGAGCATAGACACATGTGCAGTAGCATTGGAAACCTCCTTTGTTTGATAATCTGTGATTTGCTGAATATAATATGTTCCCAAACATTTGTATCTAGTACAATCACAATTAGATCTTTGCTGCCCTCATCATTGTTATATACAAAATTCCATTTCGATAGTTTCACCTACAATTTGTCTATGTTCGAAGAAGATAACTTGGTCTCAATTACGCTTATCATGGTAAGCTTGTGAGATTTTAGAAGTGTGAATACCTGACTACTTTATCGTCGGTATTCATACCTCTAATATTCCATGTCATAATACTCATTTACCCTTCATGCTGCTCCTTGTAGTTCTTTTGGAGGAGCTTTGCTAGATGTTATGGGATTTGCATCTGTTACACGCTTTTGAACATTTGTAGGATTCTTCGATGCCATATGGGAGACATTAATAGTAGAGTTAGACATACTGCCGGCTTCTCAAATTTTGTCAACGGTATCCTGTATAAAATTCTCTTTATGTGCGTGGCTACTATTCTTTTATTTTCCACATGTTCAGGTGGGTCCTCTAAAAGATATATATATAAGTTTATTATTTTTAAGTCTGTGGACTATCACATCAATTTATATATATATATATATGTGTGTGTGTGTGTGTGTGTGTGTGTGTGTGTGTGTGTTTAATTATTAATTACTAAGATATGAAAAGATACGATTATAGTTAATGATTATAAGTCAAAGATGTGACAAGAGATAATTATGGTTAATGATTATAAATCTAAGAGGTGTCAAGAGAGGAATACATACACACACACACACACACACACACACACACATATATATAAGTTTATTATTTTTAAAACTACGTCTTGTCACATCACTTACTAATCCAAATTAACATAAGATAATTAATTTCTAAGTGTACTATTATTTAGTTGATTAATTCTAATATATATGTACATATAATGCACAAAGATGGACAACGTTCCTGGCAACTTTACGGAGTCGAAAGGTTGAAATTTCCGAAAATGTTCTTCGGTCACATTTTCCGTTTTTCTACGAACTATTTAATTTAGTAAACAAATTTTGAAAATGATTTTACCATCATTATTAATTAATTAAAATGAGTTTATTTTCATCAAAAAACATATATTGTGAATATTTAAAATGAATTAAATATTCATTAATCAAAGCAGTGAAATTGCGAGTCGTTACATTCTTCCCCCTTAAAAGAATTTCGTCCATGAAATTACATCTCGACCTATCGAAAAAAACACTTAACACTATACATCAGCTCTTATGAAGTACATATCATTCTTATACAAAATCTGATTCAATCTTAACTCGAATACATAACTTTCCTTTCGAACCAATATCACTCACCCAATTCCCTAGTGCGGGCTTCTATAAGACTCCTTGATTTGGAAACTCTGTTCTCCTTATATAGCTGTAACTATGATGGAAAACTTTGGTCCCACAACAAGAACCCTCATCATGTGCATGCTGTCAAAATTCGAGCAATAGATCCTTATTTGGAATGCTGCAAACACCTCAAAGTCATGTGCTCGAATCGTAGATCAAAACTATATGAAAAGCAAAAATTATCTTCGTCCACCTTACACACTGTCTAATTAGTTCTCCCTAATAACAATTCAATTTCTTGTAAATCATTTATGAAAAAAGTTCATAAACGACACTGGTTCAACTTGGATAATATTCCACCATAGCCTAAGAGTATATACCTCTATTTGATTCCACAATTTCATTTTTTCATTTACTTCCCTAAGGAAATTAAAGATCAAATACCCGGCTTTTATTTTCAAAAACTTTTTGAAATGAAAATCTATACTAAATCGTACAAATATATAGATGTAGCCTAAGTAACTCCAAAATGGTACTAAGGGACTAGGTACTAGCAAACATTATTATACATTCCCTTATAAAGAATAGTGATACTCAAGAGAAGTGTTTACCATCTGAACACTTCTCTTTCCCAATTTTAAGTCATTTCCGAGCCACTCGAACAACTTAACTTAAAAATATTCCTTTTATTTCCAAATTCCTATTTTTGAAATAATACTTTACATTTTCTAATAACATTTATCACCAACTCACTTCTGTTTGTTTGGGTTGAACTTGTTTGATCGTACAATGATAAAGAGAATAATTACTATGTGCATTACCATGTTCGTCAAGGCAAACATCCGATCGTCACTTAGCAAATTATTCCGATCTTCACAAAACAATCAAGACTTGTTCTCCATACCAATCTAAAGATAACAATTCTTACTTACACTTTTATTCCCAAAAATTTATACTTAAAACCAAATTGGTTTTAAGTATTATTATTATTATTTTCCCAAAACCTTGAAAATCATTTTTCCAAAAGGGCCAAAATTTAGTCCTCAAGTTTTTAACCTAAATTTTCCCAACTTAATTGATACATTTTCATAAACCCATTTTATAAATCACTTCTATTAGACCATTTAAAATATTTGTTCTAAAATATTCTAACTTTTAAATCAAATTCTACCTCAACATTAACTACGAACGCCATATGGTCAAACTGTAAAACTTTATTCACAAGGTGTTCGTTTCCAAATTTTTTTCTAATCCTTATCTACCCAACTCATATCTTAAAAAGGGAATATACTAACAATAGTCAATGCTCAACTAAACAAGCATGGCTAAACAAACCCTAAATGATGACAATAACAACATATTATTATCTCTTAACATGCCAACCAACTATACTACTCTTTGGTGAAAATCATTCTATTTTATATATAAAATATATTCTAGGTAAATTCATTTCATTTACCCAATTTCAAAAATAGTACTATGTCAATTGAACTTACTCCAGTATTTAGGAAATCCCTATCGATGACATTGGCCAAACGCATCGACCAAAATTCTTAAGCCACTCAACAGCTTAAACAACACAATATAAAACCTTTTTATGGCACTTACAAATATGCTCTCTTATATAATATAGACTCAAAATCATTCTAAGGTGTTACTTGCCCTATCTCTATTGAGTTACTCCACTAAAGCCAAGGTTCTCGCTTAACCCTCGGCTCTGATCCCACGTTGTAACGAACCATCTTTCTAAACCCTAGAAGTGGACACTAATACATCCATTGTATTAATATGTAGAACAAGTAAGTTCTAGAAAGGTAGATTGTTAGGAGAAAGAAAGGAGATAGAAGATAGAACTAGGAACAAACACGGAATCTTAAAACGCAACAGAATAACATGTATTAATCAACATTATATTTTCAAAGTCATTTACAAAATGATACATTAGAATCATACTAATGCAATTTCAAACATAGGACAGTTATAAAAGATTGTCCTTATACATAGATATAGAGTACATAACATACATCGGAAACAAGACAATAACTATCTATAGATGAAGGCTCGTGCTCCAAGCTCCTCCAAAATGCATTCGTAGAAACCTGAGTTACTTAGTTGCTCATAAAAGTTTGAACACCCAAGAGTTTTAATGAAAGAAAATAAAACTTCGGGTCATACATGGATCTGTTGTGAGTAAACTCAAAGAAACTGAATTATTAAGTTAAAAACTCTTTTGAAATCAAAGATATCTCGTAAAACCATGCCACACATAAACACGGACAGGTTTTTACCTTACAGTAACCAAAACACTTTTATAGAAATTTAGTGATATTATAATACCATCTAAGGGTTCAAAGTAAACTATTAAAATAGCTGGAATGCCTGCATCTCACGTTCCAACATATTTAGTAAACAACTAAAACTGTAAAGCTCTTATTGGAGAATGGATTCCAACTTATGACTAGGCGACTGGGGTACTGCCCATCACAGTACACGTCTAGAAAATATACCAAGATTGAACCTATCGATTCCTGCCAACACAAGACCGGCCTACCCCTTACTTGATAGTACTGAATATGTCATCACCTCGGTAGCTTTGCAACCATTTCCATCGAGATCTCATGCACAACCAACCCATAAAAATGTAGTTGTATCATATCTAGAAGGGTGACAACATCCTTAATGGGTGCGACCTACATAACCTTGCTGCATCTCTCATTTTTTTCCATTCCCGGTTGATGAGACTTAAGGATATGTTTTACCTTTCTAAATACCAATCCCTCTTGGAATGCTAACACTACCCTCCTGGCAGTAATGCAGTGCCAACATTCATCCATACGAGCTATCCAGGATAAGGACAAACCAAAGGCACTACTTTTACTACATCCATTTTGGAATCAACCTTAGGATTAGTAGCAAGCAACCCTTGTACTTCAATGACTCCATCTTCGATCCCATGCTTTAAGATGTCTTCATTCCAAAACGCTTGAGTTGGGTCGAAGTAGTTTTCGAATAACATATATGATCCCGATCTCTTCGAAACAATTTTCAAAAATTTTCGGTAAACTCAACCCTAGTTCTTTAGGAAATAAATAGATAGATGAGAAGAGTTCACCTCCTAACCGTTTGTGGGTGGATTTCCATATCATTCATCCTAGAAGAACAAACGAGTTTATACGTACAGTATAGCACTTTCGACGGTAACTGTACCATATAATTCTTATGTTTCTCCTAGATATTTCCAAAGTTACATTTTGGTCCATATTTGATAGTTAGTAATTTAACTATAAAATTAAACAAAAACAATCAATCATTAATTTTATTCCATGTGAAATCCTCTAAGCCTTTATTCATTAATCCTTAATTGATAGAATCACTATATAAAATCCGATCAAAAGATCTTTCAAAACATTTTTCCTAAACCCCTAACGTTCCCTTTAAACTTGGAAACAATTCACATTATTTACCAAAACATTTTGGGAATTCCCTCTTCAAAATACCATATTAAATGGCCAACAATTCCCTTTTAAAAATCATCACCAACAATTAAACCCATTTACTTCACTTTCCAAATCTCTTTATAAATTTCCAAACTAGATTTGAAGTTCCTTTGAAATCTATAAAATGATTTATAAATCTCTTTCTAATTGAAAAATATTTATAAAACTTCTTTATAAACTTTTATATAATTTTCTTTATAAAATATCACTACAGATTATCTTTTGTAAAACACTAAGTAAACCTTCAGTAAAATCCCTTACAAACAGGTTATTACTTATAAATAATTTTACAACATAATAAAACAACTTGGAAATCATTTATGAACTTCAAAACCTAAATTTATTTAAGAAATGATGTTAATTCAAATACATACTTTATAAATTCAAAAAGAGGCTTAGCATTCCCAATAGTACTAGTTTAAATTACCTTTCAATTTCTATTCCAATTCACTTAACTGTTATTTACATAAGCAACATGTGTGTAAATACAATGCATATGCAAATCAGGAAATACCATGTCAATATGAACTAACTATCATCTATATGTCCAAATAACATAATAGTAGGAGGGTGATTTTCCCTGCAAAATAGATGTCCAAACAATTCAATCAGTTTGTAGTAGAACAAGAATGGATTTATTCTACTAAAACATGTCCACAAAATCAAATCACTTACACTATAGTAGAATGGTGTTTTGTTCTACTAACAAATGTCATTTAGTCTTCCTAATCATATAGGGTTTACTTAAGGTCCATACAAGAAATCACTGGATTTGGAATCAGTTCACTTTAAAAAAAAGATTGATTTAAAACACATTCGGTTCAGTTTTATAATCACATTTGAAAAGATTTAAATAGATTTAATCAGCTTAAACCCCAATTAAATCCTAATCAACCCTTATTAATTAGGCTTAAGTCATAATTAAATTCTAATTAGGCTTAATGAACAAGGTTAAATGCCAATTAAGTTACTAATGCAACTTGGTTAACGCTAAACCAAATCGTTTAAAAGTAAAACCCTAATTAATTAAGTATTAATTTAAATAACCCATCAATTACTTAATAATTAATTAACCATTGATATTAATTAAATAATTATTAATCATTTAATTACTTCTTAACCATATAAAGCATTAATTAAAACTTTATTAATTAATTAACAGTCATTAACTTAACTTAAGTGATGATTAACCTTTGATCACCTTCTTAAATACCAACTAAGTACTAATTGCCTTTTAATTAACCAACTAATTAACTAAATAAATAAATAATTATATTACAACTGAATTACTTTTCAATATTACTAATTAATTTTGAATAATATTGTAAATTAATTTCATAATAAAACAAATTTGAAATAGAAATTCAAATATTTGCCGAATTGTATCCATAGAGACTATCGATGAGTGTTGTTTGCTCTAATCCACCTTTATGCAAAGCCACTTTACTAAAACCATACTATTTCATAATTGAAACATACCGTAGTAAATATTCACACTTTAAAACCAACTACGCAAACTATAACCACAATCTAAACTTTAAACTCTTGAAACGAGTTTGGTTTCAAATCTGACCTCAAATCCATCATGACTACATACAAAGTTTCAACTTTTTTTTCAACCCATCATGACTATAGTCAAGTTCATCATCAATCCTTTATATTCACGCATCACATTCATACAACAAACTGTATACATATACCAACATATATAAAATTACTAACTTTGCAATAACATGTCCATCCGAACGCTAACACTAACCCATAAATTAGCACTTATAATCACATTTCAAATATGCCAAGATCCAACATGTATATAACATACATATAGCTAAGGATCAACATGACATATAAAGGAAAGTTCTTTCCAAAAGATTAGGAATTTACTCACCAAAAGCTATCCAAACTCTCACTAAATTAGAGTATGACATAGCACTTCCATTCCTAAACAACAAGATTGAGTCTTGAACCCAAAATGCACTAGGTAGGCTCGACCTTGAAGGTAAGAGGAAGCGAGACTTATTTTAGTAAGGTGGAGTGACTTCGGATAAACATCGATTTTTTCAATAATAAACTCGAATATATGTCATTTTGTAACTGATTTTTGGGCTACCTACTCACAGAATTTCAAAAAGCACTCAAAAAGAAAGTTATTAGAATTTCTTTTCTCTATTATGTCAAAAAAATATCACTCATTTTCAATTTGATCTGAAGAAGTTATGGTCCAAAGAAAATGGAAGATTTCTGGAATTTAAATTCTGAGCTCAAAATTTCTCTGTAAAGAATTGGTGTTTTGACATAGCTGTGATAGAAATTTGAAAAGTGGTCATCATAATGTTGTAGCCATTAAAATTTCACTTAGTTTTAGAAAAATAAAAACTCCTTTGAGTTAGGAATGAGGAAGAAAATGTTGGTGGAAAGAGGAGGAAAAATGGAGAAATATATTTATAAGCAATATTTCACACCTTATCATTTTGCCAAGTCAGATCACTCTCTTCTTCCCCTTATATGTCACGTTCCCTCCCCTTTCTAGTCATATCACCTAAGTAATGATGATTAATAATGATAACCCTAAGATGTGACAAGAATATATATATATATATAAGTTATTATTTTTAAATTTATGAATTGTCACATCACTCTCTTTATATATACTAGTATAGGCCCGTGCTTCGCACAAGGGCTATTTGTATTATTGTATATGTTTGTATTTTGTTCGAATGCAAATTATAAACGGAAAGCAAGGACATTTTGGGAATTTCAAAAAGACACCGACTAAATTAGTTCAACCAATTTTCTTTATTAGTAGTAGAGATATGTTTTACTATTAATTAACTAAGATATGTCATGATATAATTATAGTTAATGACTACAAATCTAAGATGTGACAAGAGATAATTATGGTAAATGGTTACAAATCTAAGAGGTGGTAAGAAATAAATATATATTAGAGGGAATTGGGGAAAAGGACAAACTTAAAAAAAAATTAGGCTGAAGGACATGAAGTTTTATTTTTAGACCGAAGGACAAATGCTAGTTATAATTAGCATTATATTCAACTTTTACACTTTACAAAATGTTAGTTTTATCTAGCATTATATTCAATTTTACACTATACAAAATGCAAGTTATAACTAGCATTGTCCTTCGGCCCAAAACAAAATTATTGTCCTTCAGCCTAAATTTTTTCTATGTTTTCCTTGTGCTTATTTTCCTGGTGTGTGTATATATATAAGATGGTTATTTTTAAAACTATGTCTTGTAACATCACTTACTGATCCAAATTAACATAAGATAATTAATTTCTAAGTGTATTATTATTTAGTCAATTAACTCTTATATATATGTACAAATAATGCATAAAGACGAACAACGTTCCCGACAACTTTCTGATGTCGAAAGGTTGAAATTTTGAAAAATGTTCTTTAACCACATTTTCTATTTTTCTATGAACTATTTAATTTGGTAAAAAAAATTAAAAACGATTTTACCATCATTATTAATTAATTAAATGGGTTTATTTACATTGTAAAACCTATATATTAAATATTTAGAATTAATCAAATATTCACTAATCAAAGTAGTGAAATTCTGGGTCATTACATATTCAATGGCTATTGGACGGTCTTCTTCTTCCCTATTTAAGAAATATTAAGTAGCCATATGGGATTTCTTACGATGCCAGCTAGCAAGTAACATAGAGCAGTTTGCCTTGGATTTAGGTATTAAATGAAGGGGATCTACCTAGGGTCTAACTATTAAATGGTCATAGTCTTCTTATTTCCCATTAAAAGGTCTTGAGTGACTTAAGTACTTTCTCTTGCATTGTTAGGATATGATTGACGGAGATAGGTTGTTAGACCCAATATATATTCCATAGTTGTGTTTCAGTCGCATTATAGTTAGACTGGAAAGGGTCATTGTAGATATATTATGAAGTTGCACTAGAAGAATAGTTGGCTTACAGTTAATGGTATACTCATAATGGTATGGTTATAAGTTGCGTAAGATATAATACTTATCTGAATGATACTACTCAAATACTATTATGGTAAAATTTGATATTTTCATTCGTCGGGCATTGTTGTTATGACTTCCTCTTCATTACAACCGATGGATTAAGAGGAACGATGATAACAATGAAGTGTGAAGGAGGTAATGAAGACTGGTGGTAGTATAGCTATTTATTTATGTTTATGGTTTATTTTAATGTACCCAGATTTTAGACTTGTTGATGCTAAATTCGAGATATTGTGTTATGTATATTTGGAAATTTTATCTATGAGATTTGAAATGGCTGAAATGGGTACTTATTTTATTATTATACTTTATCTCTTCCGTTATGAGATCCTAAAAGCATAGATAGATTGCTCTGTATATTGTTTATTTAATAAATTTTATTATCTAATAGCAAACTTTGGAATGGACCTAAGGTTCGATTGGGCTTTTATTAAGTCAAAAATTAAGCCCGTTTTATAGAGGGATGTTATATTTTTAGCTTCTAATAAATAAGATTCATTCATTACTTCGATTATTGCAACCAATTGTAGGATAAACTATACATTTCAATATAGTAGTGCGTAAGAAATATATACTACGCATCTTTAGAATAACTGGTCGATAAATTAGCTTAGTGGAATAACTTTTCTACCACCAATCTGTGTTCCCTCTTCTCCAGTTATATTATTATATTCTTGTGATCAAAATAGCCTGATAGAATTCCCAAATTTTCTTTGTCTTTGATCTTTCACGTGAGCATACTCTAGGTATTGCAAAAGTGTGCTTTCGTGCCATCCTTCATTCCTTCGTGGGTTCTCCTTATGGCTTTTATACATATCTACTAAAACATTCCTAGGTTTATATAATTATTTCCTTATATTCTACAGGTACAATTTGTAGCTAGTCTAAGAGCATTCGTAGCTATTTTATTCATAGCCTTAACTTTTACCCGTCTTACCTAGGTAGTCGTCCTTATCTACTTTATTTAAATTGGTTCTGTTTTCACCGCTTTTTATAAAGTTCAAACTTCAAAGTCATAAAGCATTTAAGCAAAAAAATTATTTTTGAAAACATAAAGTTAGAACCTTTTTGATTAAATACAAAAAAAATTTGGTTCCTAAAAGAATCCATGAAAAATTCCTCATCTTAACCAAATTTAACTCTTGCTGTCATAACTTTTAATAATATGCTTTAGGACATAAGAAGTAGGCTTATTTGTTAAGTTCAAAAGCCAATGTTAGCAACTTACAAAAATTCTTTCCTTTTAAGCACTTCCTACAATAGAAATTTACTTCTTTAAAAGTAGGATTTTTACTCAAAACATGTCTTATATTTCCCTTCAAAAGCTCAATTGTTATACCAAAATATTTTTCAAAAACATCTTCTATAACTTTAAACATCTTCTATAACTTTAAATTGACACATGTATATAATATTAATGTATAGGTAAAAACAAAATACGTCCGCTCAGCATATTCTAATTCCTACGGTCAACAACCCTAAGCTCTAATACCAAATGTAATAACATGCATGCAACGACCCAGAATTTTGGTCATTTGGTTTTGAATGTTTAATTTATTTTTAAGCGTTGAATTTGAAATATTAATTAATTTTGAATAGGGAGATTTTGGTTGAATTAGTGAAATGGTTTAAAATTTCAAATATAGCGATTAAATGGATTTGGTAAATAGTAAATTTAATATTTGAAATTGGGAAAATACGTGAATTTGGAGTTAAATGCGAACGAGAATGATTTTTAAAGTTGATTTAAACTCTATTTGAATTAGAGTAATGATAGTGGACTTTTGAATGGAACTAAAAGTCGATAAATTAAAATTTGAAATTTACATCTATATTAATTTAATAGTGAAATTCAATATAGGAATAGTGTAAGTAATTGAATTTGTGATTTAGTATGAATTGAATGGTTTCTAATGTGGATATGAATTCTATTTGAATTATAATTGAGTTGGTAAGTTTCAAAATTGAAATTTCAAGTAATTTCGTCGATTTTGAAAATCGTTGCATTTAATCGACACGTTAAAATAGCCTTCTGGGTACAGTCATGGAATTTGATGAAACTAGTTCCATTGGATATGTAATAGTGTATTATTATTGCATTTCAAATTTCATAGCGATTGGAGTAAATGTTTGGTCGTACGGGATAGAAATGTATTGAAATTAATATTGGAAATTAAATATTATAATTCGATTTGAAAAGCTATCTTTCACATATGATTGAATTAGGCCTCGAAACTTGTTCCGTTATGTTCAGAACATAGGCAAAACATTATAAATGCCAAGCGGCATGCCTCATTTGGAGTTCATCCAAAAATTTCGCGTGAATAGTCGAAATAATATTATAATAATATAGTTACACGTATATATACGCGCGTATTCAGCCAAACCGCAAATTATACAGCTGCGCCTCCACTTATTCTTTAGTGGTTAAAATATGACGATCTTTCTCCTCGATTTCTATTCAATCATCCACTTTTACTAAAATCCTTCAACTAGAGAATCGTACAGCGCCTTAAGAGCTTCAATATCAATCGTGGTGATCTAAAATGGAGCGACATGGAGGCCAAAATCTATTTTCGTTCATGCCTAGATCATGCGTGATTTTTGAGATGAATACAAGGCCAAGCTCATCGAGCCTGCTGGTGTGGGTGCGTGGTAGCTAGAGCTACGCGATAATGGTCTTCGTTCAACTCCTAGATGATCGTGTGGCCACGATGATGGATGAAAGGAGGCAACGTTTATGGGTTTCACGTTCATCTTTTACCTGGAACAAAGAAGATAGGAAATAGCGACATGCGGCCGTGATTGCAGATCCAAGGATGAATGGCTGTGGTAAATTAGGTTGTAATATTAAAAAGGAAATTGAAATTTTATATTATATCATAAATCGAAATCTTATAAATTGTGTATCTTTCACATATGAGGTCGAAATTGGACGGAACAAGCGGAGTTGGAATCGTATCGACGAAGGCTTTGGCATAGAATCGAAGTGGCATTTATTTGAAATTGAAATATTTTAAGTTTAAAATAAAGGGTGAGTTTTTTAACGCTCACGGCGTACTAAAATATTTTTATGTTCGTTAAAATTGAATTGTGAAGTTATCTAATTTTATTGACTGTTATTTGAAAATGAAATTGGCATATGAATTGATAATAGCTATTAAAATTGACAGTTAAATTTGAAATTGAAATTTAATTGCTAGTAAATTACCTGATATTGATAACTATGAAATTGTTGTGAATTATTGGCTAATTTGGATGTTCATTGTGATGGAAGCTCCTAATTAATATTTTGGATGTTTATTTATTATGATATATCCAGCTATCATCATGTAAATTATTTACAGTATATAAAACTGTAACTCGAATTGTTTCGAATAAATTAAGAAATATGTTGAAATGACATATGACTTTGGCATTTATTTTGGATTAAAGTGATATATATCCATCCATAAAATTAAAATAACCGATTCCCTTGGCCAAAGGATAGAAAATTATATACGGACACGGGGTTGGTTAAATTAATGATTTTAAATTTTTTGATATGAGATTATTTAAACAGGTTTGATTTAATGAAGTAAAAATAGAATTTATGGGAATTGAATTATTTTCGAATTTGAGCTCAAAATGTTGGAATCAGAATTGGTTAAAAGAAATTATTTAAAAATGATATTTGAGATTGAAGTTAAAATCGAAATATGATTTGAATTCCGGATTGATTTGTTTTAAAAAGGTTTAAACTCTTACTCGAACTTTGAAATAAATCCATGTAAAAGTAATTTAAATGGATATTTCAAAATTTAGGCTCAGAATTGAATTACTTTTGAAGATTTGAATCTTAAATAGAATATTGAAGTTAAATTTAATTAAATGATTTAAATTTATATTTTGAAATCGAATTCGAATTTATATAAATCGAAGTGGTTTAAAATTGTGAATTGAAATGAAATTAATTCAAATTGGAATTGAATTGAAATTAGTTGGAATTGAAATTGAAATCGGACTAACTTGAAACCGAAATTGAAACTGATTTGAATTAAATTTAGAATCGAAGTTAATTTGAATTGAAATCGGAATTTTAATCAATTTAAATGGAAATGGAATTTGAAAGTGATTTGAATTGGAAAATCTGGAATTAAATCAGTTTAAATTTGAAACTATTGTCAAATGAATTATTTTAATATAGACTATTTAAATCTATCTTTATAAAAATTCGACTTAATTTGATTTTCCAAGCTACTATATAAACCATTTTAATACCTAACTATTTTCTACTAAACTATATAAACTATTTTAAACTGTTCAAACTTTTTTTTAAAATTCAAACTGGTCAGAGTGGGAATGTTTATAATTAAATCATGGATTTAAATGTGAATTGGTTTAAAATGAAGTTATAACCTAAATTGAAATTCGAAGTAATTTTGGAAGAGCGATCGAGATAGTAAGACGATATGATTATGAATTGAAATTTTATATTTTGAGTAAATGTGATGATTTTGAAATGTAATTGATTTCGAAGCGAATATGACATTTTGATATCAAGTATGAATGGTTTTCGAAATGTAAAAGAACCAATCGATGTGTAAAACGACGTTTGGTTGTTAAAGAGATCTGGTCCTCTTATTGGCATTCTCTCTGTCAATATTGGAACCGCTTTAACAACTGTGTACGCAGAGGAAATCCAAAATGAAGTGGTTGGATTTGGTGTCGTTTACTGGATTTGGAGAAAGAGAACGATGATGGATAGACCTCGGAACTTGTGTCTATTTGAAATGACTGATACTGGATGGCTTGACAGGTCCAAGTTGGCTAATTACCCCAAGCGGACATCCTTCTTTAATTTTCTTGGACTCGGTCCATATTATTACTCTTATTGTTGATTTCGATTGGTGCACCTTGATTTTGGGATAACCACCCTTTGACTCGATATAGGATGGATGGACGCGGTGGGCGGTCATGCCTATGATGCGTTACTACCAGCCCTACGACCTGAACTGATAGTGTCCTACCTTAGGCATCGCCTCACATGCCTTGTCATACTTTTATCCCTATACAAGACCATTAAAAAGTGTTGTCGCATCACAGCGCATCCCTATCCACCGATGGTTTACTGGTGTTTTATAGGCAAACTATATGACAATGCTTAAAAACATGTTAAAGGGGATCAATGTAAAGCCTTAACACTATTTTGATATTTATTTTATTGATTAGATATTATATATGTAGCGTACATATAAATATTTTGACGAATCCTTAAGAGATGGAAAATCCGGTAACATCTCTTGAGTTATGCATGCACGTTATACACTATATAGGAGATGTGAAACCCCATAAGTATCTCAGACGTCATGGCACTCATGTTATATGCGATATCGATTTGACTCACACAAGAGTATTTTAGTCCCGACTAGAGTGTTATGTCTTTTCATTAAGCTAGGATCAACCCTGATTTTTCAGCTTATTGAAGATTTATTATGGAGGACGAAGACGAAGATTTGGTATATTATAACTATTATTATTCCTACTTCATGTTGTCTACTGCATTATTTATTTATCCATGTTGTATATATAACTTTGATAAATTTTGTATAAATTATGATCAAATGTATAATATAAACAACTGCATGAACTGTTTATTAGATTATTATATTTCTATCGTTCCACTGCGAGATTCTATGTTTGTTTTCTTCTTCTTTTCTTATTTTTCTTAATTAACCCCATTGATTATCTATGTTCCGGATTGTTTAAATTGGACATGTGTGGATTATTGTCGATTTAAACCTTCTGAAATGTAGGTTGTCACACCGCACCTTAATGGGTCTAAATTTTGACTAAATCGAAATCCAAGTCCATTAGACTTGGGATCGTTGGTGTTGGTAACCTACAATAAACATAAGAATATCATAAAGAAACTCACATTAGAAAAGTAAAATATATTAAAACATATATACCAACTATGGCCTACCTTGGAATCAATATTACTCCTTAGATATGTAGTTGCCTTGTTAGTGCCGAGCATAAATGAGAAGACCTTTCCATCCATCATTCCCTTCTTACACCAGTAGCGTGTCCCTCTAAATCTATCATGTGGGTTGTAATGGGGAGGGGTAAGAAAAACATTTTGGTGAGTGGTAAATTACATACTTTATCCATAACACTAGTATATGCTAATTGATTTCTATTTAAGTGTTATGTCTAATATTCATGGGATTATTCATCTAATTCCATTCACGCATATGATATATCCAACCTCACCTATGGTATAACTATATATATATATATATATATATATATATATGCATATATACCTAAAAGAAAGCCCTGGCCACCTAATACTTCTTAAATAGGAAGGAGACAGACCTAACAACAATTTAATACCTAAACCCGAAGCGGGCCCTCCATAACATAATCGATAGTCAACCGACCCTAAATATGAAGACCGATAGCTTCTAGATATGACTTTATAGTTTAGTTAGTCATATTACTAATGCATCTCAAAGACTAGTCTAAGGGTTAACTAGTACACCTTCGACAAACAAACAATCAAATAAACTTTGAGATACTTGCGTATCCCATACGGATTCTACACTATTATGAAGCGAAATCCATCAAGGTGTAACCCAAGTCTTTGATAACTACTGCTTGGGACCGGTGGTAGCCAAAGCCTATATGCTGGTTGTTATCCACGATTTAACTAAGCAATATTCGAATAGACTAGACGAATCAAACTTGAAAACTATCAATGCCGAAAGCCAGGAGAGATGACCTAAGAGCCTAAAAATCAAGTGCAAACATGGCTAAGGGATGAAGACAAAACCATTAAAGAAACAAAGAACAGAAATCCAACTAGGAGTTGGATCGGTACCGGTCCAACCCATAAGTCGGTACCCGACCCAACCATGGATCCGTACCAATCAACAAAATTGCACTCATTTCTACCTTGATTCCTACTACATGCAAGTGATAATCCAAGAAGCTATTTCAAGTCCCGTTTCGTCGATCCTATGCGATTCAGTATTAATCTTCTCGAACACTCGAAGTAGCAATTCCTTTCTTTCAACGATCCATCATTTGGACATAAAATCAAGCTAATAAGGCTACAAATAAGTTTGGAATCACAATGCTAACGACGAATCAAGCATGATAAGAAGTGCAAAGTCATCCATATGAAGAACATATGGACCAATACTGATCTAAGCACATGGAACGATACCGATCCATGATTTCTAATGAGATGGCTACCTAATTTCATGGATAAATGGTCTAAGGGTGGAAAACTATATGGATATCATGGGGGCAAGATTTTAGGCTTCCTATAGCCATATATAGAAGGGCAGGGATTATTTTAAAGATTCTTTTTGCTGTCTTACTCTCTTACTCTAATCTCTTGTAATATCCATGGATTTATAACAATCCGTAAGAATTTGTACTTGCAAGTTAGCAATCAAAGCAATAAAATCACTAAGTGGATGTAGGCCATGATTAGCCGAACCACTAAAAAATGCGATGTGTTCTTTTCATTCTCTTTTTAATTTACTTTTCTTCACTTTTTATTCTCTAGAAATCTCTTAGGTATTTGTGCCATTTTTTAGTTCAAACATTTTGGTACGTTCACTGAGAAAGATATTCTCCGACTACTTGGATCCATCATCTGCTATTGAATTTCCTAGATCTAAGAAGTAGATCCAATCTTATTGTTCTACTATTCAGATTTGTAATAATCTACAAGAAGCTACTTTTCATAGACCTAAGGAAAGAACGTTCTACAAAATCCACAGCTGCTACTGAAGCTGGGAACTAGACAATGCATGGATGAAGCTGCCCAGCCAAATCAACAGAGATCCAAAATCTAACTTATGTTGTGACTAGGATGGAGATAGATTATATGATGAAGCAAATGGAGGATAAGTTCCAAGAGAGCCACAATGAAATGAACCATCGGATGTAGGAGAGCTTGAGATACTGAATATGCTAACCCATAACCACCGTAGAAGGAGCAGGAGGGACTTAACAACTTCTGGTTCAGAATCTGATAGTTTCTCATCATCTGAGCAAAGACAAAGGAATGGAAAGCGGAAAATGGCTCAAAACACTACTGGGATATCAAATCAAGAAACGAGACAAACTCAAGGCGAGGGTTTGTGGATTGGTACTGATCCAAGAGGATGGACCGATATCGATCCGTTTTATGTTGGATTTGGAGCTTATCCTCTGGATGGTTGCGTGGACTTGACTTTTGGTCATGGCGTTGTTGATCAGAATCCCAAATATTGACTTGCTTATAATGAACCGCTGCATAAGAATTAAACACGGGGGACTATTGGATGAATGGATTTCCTAGAGTCTTGAGAACCCAAGTATCGAGGGTCTGCTTGAGAGTGTTCACCGAGCTGAACACTCGTAATGGATCCTGATTACTATCGTTCAGCCAAACTGGAGTACTTGGCCAAGATGGTACGAAAACTTGTGAATGAAAACCAAAATAGAAGTAATGATGAGTGGGGTATTTCTTTAAGTTAGAACCTATTTACTAAGTAAATTTTACGTGTGAAGTATTCAAGAGGTTTGTAATGCCGATGATGCCATTATATGGTGGAAAAAATGGATCCAAGAAAGCGCTTGTTGAAATACGAATGGTATATGGACTCTGCTAGAGCATCTGATGCTTTGAGATGTCATTTCTTTTCCATCTTCCTAGAGGAAGTAGTGACGATATGGTTCACCTGGCTCCTGTCGAGATCCATATTGTCTTTTGCTGAGTTAACGCGAAGTTTCTGGAGCAATTCCGTCTACACACTTCATGCCCAAAGGAAGTAATGTCAATATCAAACCTCTTTTATGGTAAAGGAGATTCATTGAAGGATTTTCGAAATAGGTTCCATACAGCTATGATGGAAGTTACGGACGCTAAGGATGACATAGTATAGATGGCACCGATTAGAGAGATTCATCCCAAGACTGATTTTAGAAGATGGTTGGAAATGAAACTTACGTCAACGATGGATACTTTTTACAGAAAGACTAATGGGTTCTTGCACTAAGAGGAGGTTCACACTCATTCCTGAATGGATGTTGCTGAGCCTTCAGCTAAAATGATATAGAGTAATATTGCTATGAAATAGTCTAAGGAAATTTCGTAAATGTGGATGTGAATGTTGGCAATAAGAATGATGGTAAAAAACGGAGTGATAATAGGTCTAGGAAGCGAAAGAAGGATAATAAAAATCATCCCAGGATTCCTAAGTATGACAACTATACTAAACTGGATAACCTAATAGAGAATATCACCTAGCTACTCGAGTTACTAAGCAGTACATGAAGCCCGCTTCGAGAGAGTCAATTGGGAAGGAGAAAAAATTTGGCAAATTTTACAGGCTCCATAAGACACATGATCATAACACCGATGAATGTAGACATTTTCTTGATATAATCGAGGAGTTGATCCGTAAAAATAAGTTGCAGTAATTTATGAAAGCCCTACAGGATGGCTGGCAAGGAAATTCCAAACCCCTGGATTGACATCCCAATGAGGATAAGCTAAGTCTAGTGGTGAAGAGCCTAGGCGACCTAGAAAATGTTATGTGGTAAATATAATCATCAATGGACCACATCCAGCCGACAAGAGCTGGAATGAGATGGATCGATACGTTGGTGCTTTAAAATATGCAGAGAATGAAAGTTGGTTTGCTATAGAAGATGGAACTTCGACAAAATAATTCAAAAATATGACAGATGACATTGTTTTTCAAATAGAGATGCTAATGGGTGGAAGCCCCAACAATTGACCCGCTTGTGGTTACGACCATGACGGCCCTACTATTGTATGGAAAGTGTTGGTTAACTATTCAAGTTCGGTTAACATTTTATTTAAGAAAGCCTACAACCAGATGCTTCTGTAGGGCAAAGACTTAAAACTAAGTAAATCTCAAATCTAGGGATTTAATGGGATGGCTACTGAGCCGGTCGAATATGGTGGACTACCGGTGATGCTTGGCAGAGGCAACCGCAAGCGAGTGTAGGTCGTACCTTTTATAAGTTGGATATTTACTTTGTTTACAATGCATTTTTAAGCCAATCGGCTCTGGCTGTATTCGGAGTAGCTATTGCTCCTTGGTTTTTACAATGAAGTTTCATGTAGAGAATGGTGTTCGAATAATACTAGGGGGATCAGAGGCTTGACTGTGAGTGTTATGTCATGGAGCTAAGGTGTAGAAGGGACCCTCTACATCAACGCTTTGTACGCCTAGAAATAACTGCTTGAGCCCTGGCTCGGGAAATTTAGTCAGATCCATAAAGATATAAATCCATAAGAAAGCAGTTGGATGGAAGGGCATCTCCAGCTGAGTTGACGATCATCATTCCGGTCAGCTAGGATGATCCTATGGGGATCCTGAAGGGCAACTCGCACCTTGGCATGAGGTTAACTAAGGAGTTGGCTGATTTCCTCTGGGCGAATCTAGATGTGTTCACCTGGACACACTCTGACTTGTATGGGATCTTACTGGAGATAGCGAGCCACGCATTAGATATAAATCGTAAATGCGTTCCTATGTAATAGAAGCACCATACCCTAGGTCTGAAGGGATCTACTGCACTCAAAGAAGAGGTGGATAAGCTAAAGGATAATGGCTTCATCCGCGATGCCTTATATCCAGAATGGGTATCCGATCTGGTCTTGGTGAAGAAAGCCAATGGGAAGTGGAAGACATGCATCGACTATTCTGACTTGGATAAAGCACTCCCAAAAAACAGCTTCCTGCTTCCAAGGATTGATCAATTGGCAGACTCAATAGTTGGATATGAACTGCTTTCGTTCATGGATGCGTACTCTGGATACAATCAGATTCCAATGCACAGCCCAAACTAGGAACATACTAGCTTCACAACTGACCTGGGACTATATTGTTATCTTTTCATGCCCTTCGGATTAAAGAACGTCAAAGTAACCTACCAAAGGTTGGTAAGTAAGATTTTTAAAGATAAGATTGGATGTTCGATGGAAGCCTATGTGGATGACATGCTCATGAAGTCATGATGTTTGGAAAACCACATTGACGATTTGGCTGAGACATACAGCGTTACCCAAAAATTCAGGATGAAGCTCAACCCTTTGAAATGCTCATTTGGCGTTGCGTCAGGTAAAATTATTAGGCCTCATTGTGAATTCCCGTGGGATTGAAGCCAATCCGAAAAAGACCAAGGCATTAAGAAACATCGAATCCCCAAAGAGATCAAGGAGGTTCAGATTATAAACGGGATGGTTGCTGCCTTAAGCCGATTCATCTCCAGAGTATAGACAAATGCATTCCTTTCTTTGCCATAATTAAGAAGGGAAAAGAAAATTTTCTTGGATAAAGGAGTTTGAAGATGCAATCCAAGCCCTTGTGAATTACTTGGAGAGAGCCCATTCTTTCGAAGCCGCTGGATAATGAGGACTTGTTTATACATTTGCAGTGTCAACGTATACTCTGAGCATCGCATTCGTATGTGGGGAATCCCGCATCCAACGGCTGGTCTATTACATCAGTAATTGATTGATAGGAGAGGAAAGAAATTACCCAGTGATGGAAAAGCTTGCATATTTCATGCTGATCGTCTCAAGGAAGCTTCGTACCTACTTTCAGGCTCATTTGATTAAAGTTGTCACTGACCAGCCTTTGCGACAATTCTTGCAGCAACCCTAGACTTCTAAAAAGCTGTTGAAATGGAATATTGAATTGAGCCGGTGTGATATAAAAACAATTACCCTTGGAGAGCTATCCAGGGTCAAGCTTTGGCAGATTTCATAGCTGAGTACACTACGTAAGACGATACTCCAGAGAGCAGCGGTGAGCAAAATGCTAGGTAGAAGATGTACACATATGGTGCATCAAATGAACGTTGTTATTCTGCTAGAGCTGTGCTTATCACTCTCGAGGAGTGTTCAATTTGTTATGCCTTTAGACTTGATTTTCCTACAATAAACAACAAAGCAAAGTACGAAGTATTGTTTGTGGGACTCAAAATGACCAAAGATTTGGGAGTTAAAACTCTACATATTTTCTGTGATTCCCAACCGGTAGTGTGTCAAGTAAGGAAAGAGTTTCAAGCAAAGGGAGCGAGGCTAGCTCCTTATCCAAACCGGACCCTTAAGGTTCTTAGTGATAATGAATATGACATAATAACACATATTCCCAAAGAGGAAAATGCAAAGGCCGACTCACTGGCTAAGCTAGCCAGTTCTAGAGATGCCTAGCTCATGAGCCTAATTTTCGTGGAAGTATTATCGGCTCGGAGCATCGACCATATGAATGTCGATTGGATCTTACAGGCAGAGTGTGAGGAATCATGGATGACTCCGATAAAGAACCATTTACAGAGAAGAATCCTTTCGAACAAAAAAAAGAGTGACGGAAGCTCCTTTACCAAGCTTTAAGACATATCTTTTGGCAAGGAGCACTCCATAGCAAAGGATTCTTAGTCCTGATGTTATGATGTTTCACCAACGATGAGCCAAATAAGTCCTAAGAGAAGTTCATGAAGGGGTCTATGGTGACCACACCGTGGGGCAAATCCTGGCGAAGAAGATTCTTTGGTATGCATACTTCAGGCCGACTATCAATCGAGATACAGCTGATTACACCAGAAAGTGTGATAAGTGTAAGAGCTTTGCTAAGATTCCTAGAGCCCCACCAATGGAGATTACTCAAACGGTCAGTCCCTGGCAATTTGTAGTTTGGGGAATTGATATTATTGGTGAGCTAGCCATATCCAAGGGTGACATGAAGTACGCCATCGTCGCTATTAATTACTTCACCAAATGGGCTGAGGCAAAGCCATTAGCCACGATTATAATGCAGAAAGCAATCAATTTTGTAGTCAAAATATCATCTATCATTTTGGAGTTCCATAAGCAATTTTTACCAATAATAGGACCTAGACAGCATCGAGTTTAAAGATTTTTGCTAAATACATCACATCGGAAAGAAATTTTCTACGGTGGCACATCCTTAGGCGATTGGACAAGTTGAAATCGTGAACAAGATTATTAAGCCCATTCGTAAGAAATGATTAAAAATGGATAAGGGAAAGTGGGTCGATGAACTTCCATTAGCACTTTGGGCTTATTGGACGACCCACAAGTCAACAATTGGCCATTCTCCATTCGCCTTAGCCTACGGATTAGAGGTTATGATTTCGGTTAAATTATAAGTACATTCTCATCGAGTGATTCACTATAATCCATGGATGAATGAGCAACTCTTGCTAGAGTCTCTCGATATGCTCGACGAGAAGTGTAATGAAGCTGACTGAGAGCAGCTACACATAGAAGCCGAGTCATCGGATATTACAACGTGAAGGTTAAGAATCGGACCTTTGAAATTGGTTACCCGATTCGCAAACGAATCTTCTTAGGCCTTTAGAACTTAGGCCTAAGTGGGAAGGTTCATACACAATCAAACTAAAGCTTGGAGATGGCACTTTCAAGCTAGCAATGGTGGAAGAGATCTCGCTCTCGATGGCGTGGAATAGCGAACACTTACAACATTGTTTCACTTAGAAATAAATTTGTACATAATTAAAGCCATGTAACAAGACAGACCCTGTCATTTCCTGTCCTTTATAAAGTGAAATGGCTTTCCGAATCTGTAACTCTACCTTTGTATTCCTTAAGAGTTGTGAACTATGATCGACTCGGAAGAATCTGCATATGTATAATGTAGGTACCTAGAGTTAGGTACCAACCAAACTTCTATAGTCCATGATTGGACCCTTGGAGTTCAACCACTCTTGGCATCCAAAGATGGTGGATGCCAAATAGCCTTAATGCGGGCACTTGAATATGAACCAAAAAAGATGTAACTTGACTGTCCATCTGCTAACTCTTATCCTGGATGTAGGGGTGATGTATAAACCTAAAATTGACATGATTTGACTATCCATCCACTAACTCTTGTCCTTGATGTGGGGGAAGGAGTATAAACCCTAAATGGACATGACTCGACTATCCATGCATTAGCTTTTGCCCGAAGTTTGGAAAAGCGCTGATATCCTACTCGTAAGGTGACAAGGCCATAGATCATTGCCTAGAGTTATGCAAGATCTCATTTGAACCTCAATCAACGCCCGAAGACAGGCGCAATTCCATCTGATGTTCCTTAAAAAGGAATGCTTAAATAACCTTTCCAGGTGATCGAAGTTCGATCGAATTCTGAAATCAGATATGATTGCATATAAATGCCTAGAGATTGGAACTTCAACAATCGCTTTACGGTTATTAGAATGACAAAAGTCCAGTAAATCATGGAATAGGCTAATGATTCGGTCCAACAATAATCAAGAAAACAAACATATCATGAGTTTATCGAATGGAAAGCGCATTTCTCGAATACTTAGAAAATTCAAAGAATATTGAATGAAACAATGTCTAAATTATTCACTTTCAAAATAGAATTAGGAAAGAAAGCACATGTTCTATTTACGTCTAAGCTAAAAAAAAAAGCGAGGATCGAGCCCCCACAACACTGGCCTAAATCCTAAACAGATTGCTACAAACACAAACAAAAAAATGAGTCCATCTACACAAAATAGGCCAACGATCACTTCTTATGTTTTTGTCGTTAGACTTTTTCTTCTCTTCTCTGGAGGAGGGTGTAGCTTGATCAAGTTTCTTCCTCATTCTTCCTTGACCCATGGATGGAGTGCTCTACGATGATCCAGCAGGCATACTAGGTGCTCCTAGGTAGAGGGAAAGTGACCCGAACGTAGAAAGTCTAGCCAGGAAAAGCTTTGGAAAAATGAGGAGGGATGTCCTCTATCTTCTCTTGCTTGATCTCTTTGGCTAGGAGAATTTCTTGTTCAAGATCACTCATGGTGGGACCCGACAAGGGTTTAGAAGATCCAGTTATTACAACCTTGTCTTTGGTCTGAGCTTGCTAATGCTCTCTAATTCCTTCATCTTGTAAAGCACTGCTAGCCAAGTCCAAGAGTCTCGCCAGTTGGAATATTCAGAATTGTTTTTGAAGTAGTCATGATCACCAATTCTATTGTAGGCACTTGTTGTCCAAACTAAAGACTTTTGTCAAGAAGCAGGATGACTAAGGGCTGACCTAGAACTTGAGAGACTTAAAAAGAGAGGTCAGCTATGTCGATCGGTGGCATATGGACTCGCTGATGCAAAGTCAAAGAGATACTTCCTTTAGTCTAGGGATCTATATGGGCGAAAGTGTCACTGGAATTCCCTTTCAGAATGGGAGAAAGGATGGTAGACTTTTGCATTCAGGGTTTCTCTAGACGTATTCAAGGATGGCAGATGAATCAGGAGTAACTTTAGTCCTGATGTGTGGTCGTTGGTGGCATCCTGAGGTAACAATCCAGAGCTTTCACTATGGCATTTGCACTACAGCGGCCTGCTACGGATAGAGAATAAACTTGCCCTCTCTTTGCACCTCTGGCTCATCTCCGATAAAGGCCTCATTTTCCAACTATTCCAGGTCTATTTCACCATCTTTTAGGAATTATTCTCCTTAATAATTTCTCCCAGGATATAGTTGTAACCCAGAGATAATCATCACTAAGCCACTCTAAATTGTAGAACTTGAGCACATTAGCATTATACTTAATGATCGGTGGCTCAAATCTCTCCATTATCTGCTTCTCAACAACATCAACTTCCTTCTTAATGAGCACGTCCACGCCCCTAGCACGTACAGATGCCTCGTCCCTTTCACTCCAAGTAGTAAATAGCTCTTCATGGTACCATTGGGCCTCTTAGGGAGCTTCATCCTTTATTTTTGTCTCGCTCTCGAGTTTTTTTGACAGCTTATTTGCTTTTTTAGTCAAAGCACCTCTTCCTAGCACTAAGTCACGATTTCGATCGTGTGCGATCTCTATCTTATCATGATGCTTGGCCCACTCACTCTCAAGTGCTTAGATTGTATCCTTGGCCCTCGTCTCAGCCTTGGGGTTGTGAAATTTTCAAGTCAGTAATCCCAACTTCGAGATAAGCGATAATCCTTCTACTTTGAACCTCCATAAGTTTATATCAATATTGGTCTTCCTTTCCCTCAAAACCTTAGAGATCTTCTCGAATATCCGCCTTCATTCATTTATTAATGATAAGCTTCAGTAACATATGTAGATGTCAAACCTTTAACCTCCGGCGGGATGTCCTTCAGATTGTGAAAGAACATGACTTCATCGAAGCAAATCTCTGAGAACTGTGCTTTTAGTTTGGCCATTCGAGCATCAGCGACAAGTTGTTGCTCCGTAATGATGATTAGAGCTTCAATCATTTTCTGGCCAGCCTTGTGATGAGAGGTCTTAGATCTTCTTTTATGATGCTTGCGGTCAGAAGGTTGACCTGTATGAGTTAACATCGAGTTCTGAATGGGAATTAAAGCCGAAAGTTGTGCATGAGAAGAATCGCCCGGTTGAAAATCATCACGACGATTATAATGCATGTCCGAACCTCTTGGAGGAGGCGGCCTGGATGAAGAATGGTATCTAGAAGTAGAATCGTGAGAGGATAGTCTATGTCACAACTACCTCTACCACAGCTGGACCAATGGCTGGACTCTGAGTCTCGGCCACCACCATAATGACACATGTCAAAGCGACGCCACTGTCGAGACACATTTTCCTCTAAAGATTAAATTAAATACTTTTTCCTCTCTGTGGATCTTATAAATGAAACAAGGACATGTAACATCCTGCCCTCTAAGGCTCAAAACTAACCACTATTGATGCTGCAGTCATCTGTAGCTGTTATTACTTGGCGACCGAACGCGGCATAGTTAATATTGATAAACAGGAATACAAGAATATGAAAAAAATTAAACTTCAACAAAACAAAATTTCTCATTTTTTATGAATAGTATTCAAATTTAGTTACATAATCCCATACGTTAACCACGTTCAGATCACATATACATGTACAAAATACAATAAGAGCGACATATGAAGATGTCCCCTTATGAGGATCAAAGAACTAATAATATGAACTTTACGGTACTTAGTACATCATAGCGGAATACACAAATTACTATATTGCTAACACTGCCTCCTGCACATCTTCGGAATCTTATTCGTCCAAAAATCTAAAGGTCTCCTACTCTCAGACTAATCAAATTAATTTTGAGCACCGAGAGCTTGTGGAGAAACACAAACTTCGAGTAAGGTAATAAGTCTGGTATGAATAATCCCCTATCATCTCTTATCATTAACAGATATCTAGTGAGATCATGCCGCTTAGCGGAACGGGTTTTCCCCTCACTAGTATCCAAAACAAAACATGCAAATCATTTACTACGCCTCTACACCCAAATGATTTATCTGAACATAATATGAAACAAAGCCATAAATCATATGTATTGGATATCTCATCCACCCATTTATTAGATATTCCATCTAAAAGCAATTTATTAAATTTTCCATCTAAAATTAGTTTATAAGAATTCCACTCTAAAATCTTTAAAATGACTATCCATCATAATTTAAAGTACTATCCATCCCAAATCCATTTAAAATTAATGCAAATTATCCATCATACATTATTTTATAAAAGATGGTGTGGGCTATCCACTGCACACTACATAGTTTTCCAAGGATGACTATGAACCCTTGGGTGCCAAATCTCAAGGCTAACCACCTCTGGAAAAACATTCCTTTTTTTAGAAATTTGATGTGGCCTATCCACCACACATTCCATGGTTTTCCTAAGTTAAGCAAGAACCCAACATTTAGCCAATTAAAACATCATCCTCCCCATGATTACTTATTTCCCCAGGTATACCACCTGTTTAACCTACTTCCAATTGTAGCCCCAATTAGGTTAACTTAAATAAAATACATTGATAGCCCTAATGTATATTTTCAAAAGCATATTTCTGTTTGTAACCCCAAACTATGTATTGAAAACATTAAACCCACCCCGGTGTTCCCAAAGTTTATTAACATTCATTTTATATAAGAATCCCCTTACATATTCGAACTAAGATAAGTATTTGTGTTATAACCCTTCGATGTAACCCCTTCGACTTATCAAAGTTTTTCTTAATAAAAATGGCTAAAAAGGCCCTTTAAAACCCTTTGAATGAAGTACCATTTGAAAGCAAATACACATCCAAAGTAATCCACTTCGAAAACCTCTCTTTTGAAAGCACTACAAAATCATACCTTTCAACCTTATCGAAAGGTCCTACATTTCGACCTTGTCGGAGGCTTCTTTTCGACCTAGTCGAAAGGTTCTACTTATCGACCTTATCGAAAGCCTGGGGAATCCCTCCTTAAAAAACCATTTGTAAACCTTTGGAAAGAAATGAAACTCAAAACCTCTCGGAGTCATTGAAACTCAAAACCTTTCGCAATCATTGAAGGTAACCCCTTCAAAAATCCTTTCGAAATCTAAACCTTTTGAAATCAAACCTTTCGAAACCATTCAAAAACAATGAAGTGTTGGCGTTGGAACTAACCATTCGAAATTATACTTCCAACCTTGTCGGAAGGCTTACCCTTCGAATTTGTCGAAAGGTATTAAAAAATTTACTTTAAAAACAATGGAAGGTTCAGAAGTAACCACTTCTTCCCCTTCTTTCCCTTCGACTTTGTCGAAGGAATCCCTTCGACTTAGTCGAAAGGGTTAAAACACCTTTCTAGAAAACATTTTAAATAATTCTTTTAAAGGGTTTGGCTTTCGAAGATCCCTTTTGAAACCCCTTCTTGAATATATAATTTTTTTTGTGTTTTATAAAATGATAGAGTCGAAGGACCCCCCCTTTCAACTTATTTGAAAGCAAAGGAAGCAGCCTTCCCATTCATTCGTCCCTCTTCCCTTTGACATCGTGCCTATCTTTCGACTTTGGTGGAGGGTAATTTTTTAACTTTCGCCTTAGACGAAAGGTACCTTTCGAATTCGTCGAAAGGGTAAAACCGGGATTGTTGGAGTCGAAGGCAGAATTGAGCCTACTTAAGTGATGTTTTATCTTGCTTGTCTAATTTTGATTGGCTGAGGAGCCTTCTCTTGTACTTTCAAATAGTAAAAAGTATACAAAAGTTAAACTTTTTCTTAAAACACTATTCTTCTTCCCAATTAAATTTTCGAGCTGCAGCCTTCCCTCTAAATTGACTAAGTCGAAGGCAATTTTGCGGTTTAGGTTTAGCCCTTAAGCTTAAATAATTTAATAACCTTAGTAAATCACTAAGGAAAATCCCTAAATATCAGCAAAAATCAAATAAATCATATACTTCAACATATTAAAATTCAAAGCATATAAAGATCAAAGCAACTCGGAATTTAACCAAAACCAAATAAAACATGTTAATTTGCCCATTAACATTTAAAACACCTATGTCTTATCCAAACAAAGGTTTAAATGGTTATATCCTAACCAAAATCACAAACATGGATCGGATATAACCCATAACTATTCCAAACATGGAAAATGAGATGATAAACATGATTATTCACCTTGATTAGTTAATTGGAGAATGAGATAATTTCCTAGCTTAATTCCTTTGTTTTTTCTTCAATTTATTGTTCTTCCTGGAGCTTTTAATAGCCGGCCAATATATAGGTGAGGAGTTATGAATGAGAGAGTGGAAATTGATTAAAGTGGAGGAAGAGATTTATACTAAGAAATGTAGCCTCGTTTCCAAGTTTACCCCTTAGAAAATTCATCCTTCTTAATTTAGTTAAGTCTTATTTTAGTTCATTCATTAAGACATGGCCATTGGATTTATTAGTCTCATTTCCCTAATTATTCACATTATTCTATTTGTTTATCCAATTAAATATCACAAATAACGTTAATTAAAATTCAGGGACATTACAGACTTCCTCCTTAAAGAATTTCATCCTCGAAATTTCCGTAAGGAAAAAAACAAGCATATGGCCCATGCTGGGAAAGCTAGTATAATCTACCAGCCAAATTCTATATAAACCTATATAGAACATACCATCTAAAATAGCCTAGGAAAGTAGCCCTAATCCTGTCTTGTGTCTCCCAAGTACAGTCCTTCACGTTGTTGCTCTACTGAACTTTCACCAACATGACTGTCTTGTTTCTTAACCTATTATCATCTTTTTCCACAGCACAAACCGGTTGCCTGACAAAAGCCATATCCGGTTCCACCACCGAGTCCTCCAGTGTCATTGGAGCCATAGTACTTTTTGTATCATGAACATACTTCCTAAGCCGAGAAACATGAAACACATTGTGGACCCCAGCCAAACTACTCTGCAAATCTACTCGGTATGTGAGTCTCCCAATCCTCTCTGATATAGGAAATGGTCCAACATATCTTAGTGTTAGCTTCCTGTTTTCCCGAATCGAACCACACCTTTCATCGGCAATTTGATGAAAACTATATCTCTAACTGAGAACTTTAGGTCCTTACGCCTTTTGTTTGCGTAACTCTTTTTCCTAGAGTGCGCTTCCTTTATTTTTTCCCGTATCAACTCGGTCTTTTCCGTTACCACTCTCACCAAATTTGGACCAAGGACCAATCTATCTTCGGTATCCAACCAATATGCTGGTGATTTGCATGGTCTTCCATACAAAGCTTCAAAAGGCGCCATTCCTATAGTAGTCTGACACCTATTATTATAGGAAAACTCCATTAAGTGTCAGTGATCTTCCCAAGAACCACTAAAATCTAACACATAAGCCTTCAACAGATCTTTCAGTACCTTGTTGACTCTCTTTGTCTGCCCATCCGTCTGAGGATGATATGCGGTACTCATCTTGAGCTTAGTGCCTAACACATTCTACAGGCTCTTCCAGAACTCGCTGTAACAAAGCATATCTATCACTGACGATACTATTAGGAATTCCATGCAGTCTAACGATGTTCTTCATGAACAATTTAGCCAAAACAGGTGTCCTCCTGGTAAACCTTACCGAAATGAAATGGGCACTCTTGGTCAATCTGTCCACTATGACCCATATACTTTCATTACCTCGGTTTGACCTTGACAAACCGTTAATAAAATCCATGGATATTGAGTCCCACTTCCAGACAGGAACATCTAAAGGCTAAAGAAAACCACTTGGCTCTGATGTTCGGCTTTTACTTGCTAATGGTCCAAACACTGTTTTACCCATAAGCCAACATCCCTCTTTATTCCTTCCCAGAAGAAACTTCTTTTTCATATCATGATATACCTTGGTTCCACGTGATGAATTGTAAACTTCAATCGATGACATTCCATAAGAACTTCCTTTTGAAGGTTTCCAACATCCGGAACATATAACCATTTCTTCTTTCTCAACCAACCCTGGTAGTCAAGAATAAAATCCTTTAAATCATCGATCTCGATTCCAGCTTCTAAACTTATAATCCTCTCGGCAAAAACTGGATCCTCTTTCTGCTTAGAAGCAATTCGTTTGATCAGAAGTAGTCGAACTTCCAAACAAGACATAATGGTGATATTTCGACTAGATCCAGCAGTCGACCTTAACTGCACATTGAAAGCATCTAGTGCTTCCAAGTCTTTCCATTCTATGAACATAGCTAATAATACATTCTAATCTTTCCTGCTAAGTACATCTGCCACTATATTTCCTTTCCTCAGTGTTTACTTGATGCTAAAATCATAAGCTACAACAAATTTCATCCATCTCTGCTATCTCATGTTTAGCTCCTTTTGAGAGAATAAATACCATAGAGACTTATGATCTGTAAATAGCTCAAAACTTTCTTCCAAAAGATAATGTCTCCAAACCTTCAATGCAAAGATTACACCTGCCAACTCCAAATCATAAGTTGGGTATCTCACTTCATGTGTTCTAAGCTGTTTAGAAGCATATGCAATAACCTTTCCGCATGATCCTTAGCGTCTCTAACACTATTCTAAGATGATCCGCATGATCCTTCTTATTCTTATAATATACCAAAATGCCATCAATAAAACCAACATGAACCTATCCAATTGCACTTGGAAAACCCGGTTAATCAAATCCACAAAGAAAGCTGGCACGTTAGTAAGCCTGAATGGCATAACCAACCAATCGTAAGACCCATATTTGGTCATAAACGCCATCAAAGGAATACTGTCCTCTACCACTCTTAGCTGATGGAAACCTGTCACTAAATCTAGCTGAGAAAACACTCTGGCTCCAATCAACTGATTGAATAAGTCGTCGATTCTCGGCAAAGAATACCTATTCTTGATTGTCGTCTCGTTCAACATACGACAGTCGATACACATCCTTAACGACCTATCAAGCTTCTTCATGAGTACCGCGACCATTCCCTAAGGCGAACTATTTGGCCAGATGAAATTCTTTCCTTCCAAATCCACTAATTGAACCTTCAATTCCTTCATCTCGGTTAGTGACATCCTGCTAAGTGGTTTACTTTTGGGTTCAGCTCCTCGTATGAGATCCATCCGAAACTCGATAGCTCTTTTCAACGGCAAGCTCGAAGCTGGTTCAAACACATCCTCAAACTCTCTTGCGACATAAACCTTCTTCAACTCTATTTCTGTTCCCATAACGCCTAATAACGCATAAGCATTTCCATCTGAACTCCTTACTAAGTAAAGAACTTGGTTACGGCTATTAAGATGTCTCATGTTAGTTCCTTGAGATGATGGTTTTGATGACAACAACCTTAGAACTTGTTATAAAATATAAATACTAACATTATAGTTTAGATATATATGTATACGCACGATATAAACATGCAGGTACCAAGAACGAAGACTGTACAGCATAGAGATTCAAAATTGAAGATATCAAGGTTGAAGATTCATGAGTATTAAGATATCAAGAGTTCAAGATTTCAACAGTAAAAGGTAAGTATTGAGTCTAGAATTATGTCAAAACTTCCTGAAAGCACTTACATCTTTATTCAAAATTTATTCATGGAATGGAATCCACTTCAAGCCTGTCAATATCTAGTGGAGCATACAGTGGTCCTATTTTGATATCCACTAATTTTATAAAATTGCTTTTCAAAAATATATATCTCTTGGTTTTAAAAAATGTTTTCATGACTTTCTTTTAAAAAAAACATCTCTCTTGGTTTTAAATATTTTAGCCTCAAAACTATTTTTACCGTTTTTAATATTTTGATTTCAAAATTGTCCGTGTTTTTAGACCATCTCTTGTTTTAAATATTTAGCTTTAAAATATTTATATATTTAGATTTTGAATCACTTTATGTATTAAGATTATATATTAAAAATTACTTTTTAATCTCTTTTATATGTTTAAACTATATTCAAATATAGTTGCAAAGTTTAGAAATTGTTTTGAAAAATTATAGAAACCAATTTTAATAAGAAAATCAAAACATCAATTTTGCCTTGAGCATGTCAACATCCCTCAGCCTCCCATGTTGACATAGTGTCCCTTATGCTCAAATTTCAATTTTCAAAATAAGTGTCTATTCATCGTATCCTTTCACGAATAGATATCTTTGTTTCTCTACTATAAATATCTGTAAGTACTAAACAATTTTTTTACCGGATTTCACTTATTTTCTCTCCTCTTCATCTTCCACATTTATTCTAAAGAATCCTAAACTATACTCTGCCAAAATACCAAATGAATCAAACTTGATTATCTCTTGTTTGATTCTCTGCCACTCTCTCCATAAGATCTCAATGCTATTTAGAGTTATAGAATCTTTTATAAATCAAACCGTTGAGTAAAAGGTGCGGTTGAGCCTTGAAATCAATTGGTGTGATTGTAGGCCCGGAAATTAATTAGGTGATCTTGTAGCCTGGTTAAATCAAGAGAGTTTGCCCTGGATTCGAATACAGGATGGTGTACCTCCTAGCCTTGAAACCGAGGGTGTAATCTAGGGGATTATTTTGATCAGAAATCCGTACGATTGTACGGGACTGGATGTACGGAACTCCGAACCAGTATAAAATCCCGGTGTCTTCTTTTCTTTACTGCTTTTATTTAGTATTTACATCTGTGTCTGATTCTGTGATTATAATGTGTCTATGAATTGCATTTGTTAGTGATTAAATTACATAAGTTCCAAAAAGATTTAGAAAATCCAAAAACACTATTCACCCCCTCTAATGTTATTCCGGACTTAAGATCCGTAATTTGCATTTCTCACATTTGGTATCAAAGCATTGGTTTTCAAAATTTTCATAATCTGAATTTTGAAATTTTTTACAATGGCAATTTTATTTGATAAAATTATTAACACTATTTTCATATGAATATGTCACAAAATCATCATGATATTGTTGTTTAAAACTACATTTAGTTATTTTGAAAAGTCACTTGATTCTTTAAAACGTTATGTTGTTTTGCAGGGGAAGATTTATGTCTAATGACTGTTGGTTAAAAGATACCAAATAATCATTCATCGATCAAGAAAAATAAATGGATATATAGTGGCAATCGAAAATGAAATAGGTACTAGATCAATATAAAACTTTTGATTCTCATCTACAACTTGATTTTTTACTATACTTCTCTCCATCTACTTTGCAACTCCACTAGTTTCATGCAAATCCGTCAATAAATGATCAAGTTATGGTCAAATGAAGTTTTGGTGAACAAAAATAAAAGAAAGCAAAACTGTCAACGGTATTCTTTAAATCGCATCCAGACATTTGAGTATTTCATACCAAATTATTTTATAGATTGTAGTTCTTGTTCTCATGGTCCTTTTGCTAATGGATCATCAAATCCTGATCAAAATTGAATGAGAAATGACAGTTTGAATTTGGCTATCCAAAACTGAAAATTGTGTACGGGATTTTCTGCATTTCTTTTACTGTTCGACCTGTTGCACCACAATACCATCCAAATTCATCATCAAACTATTGTTTGATCGTAGCCCTTGCTATATTCTTCGATTTTCCACAAGTTTCATCCAATTCTGTTAAGAAACGATGTGATATGCCTTCTATAAGTTTGATAGTAAATAGAAAAATGGGAAGTATAAGAAGAAAAACTTTTATGAAAAGTGGTGACTACTGAGCCTATTTATAGTGGTTGAAGTGTCTGTTCATTCAAAATTCGAATTCAATGTTTTGGCGCCAAGTTGTTAAATCTACTAAATCATCTGTATCTTTCTCATACGGTCTTCAAGATTAGCAAATGAATATACTACGATGATCAGAAATACAAGCCCGTCGCAATAGAACAGATCTCATCGTTAAATTCTGAAAGATATAAATGTGTGGTTCACGGCAATGGAAGAGAAACAAAATTAAAAATATGGAGGAGTGCAAAAAGTGGTACGCTTTACTATTATTTTATCTTTATTATTGCATTTGGGAATATATATTTATGCATTTAGTTAGGTATAGAAATTTATCTCTTTTATAAGTTTTGATATTTTGGTCCATATATCGACACACCATAGTATACATATGATATACTAGTCTAAATTTTTTTAATGTCTTTAAAATGTGTTTCCTTTCAAATGAAGTATTACTGCTAATTTATTACAACTATACTAAGTAGAAAAGCATACATTCATTCGTGATTTCAACTTTTCTAATGTTGTTTTTACTTCTCGTACTCTATTTCTTTTAAGATACTAATTTTATTTCTTTAAGAAATTAATAGAATGAATTTAGATTGTTAGAATAAGTCTCTATTTACAGATTTCTTCATTTAATAAGATTGCGCCATATCACATGACACTTGTTATATAAATAGATAGTGATATACATGCAAAATGACACGTGTCATTACACTTGTTCTTTAATAGAAGCATTTTTACGTGCATAATGCCAAGTGTCTTTACACACGTCTTTTCATTATTATTTTTATGTTTTTCAAGTACTTTAATTATATTAACAATTATAAAAAAACTGGATCAAAAATCAATTATTTACATGTCAAAATCTAGTCGTAAATTAGTGCAAAATCATGTTAAAAACAGGCCTAGAACTTTAGAGCATTTCCGAACTGCTATATTTTCTTCTACAACCTTTTTAAGCGATACAAATATGTTTTTCTAACATTTATGTGTTTTGAAATGCTGTAGTATTTCAAAAACTTTTCACAGCATTTGGTAGATGCTGGAGATTCTATTTTATAACGTTTCGAATATATTTTATTGCGAAACCTTTTTATAGCATTCTGTAAATGTTGTCTTTTCTGTTTGAAACTTTAAATTATGAAAAAACGATACTTAAACTAAGTATTTTTCTCTATTCTTTTTATAGTTATTTTCTAACTTATATTAGAATATTTTAAAATTAATTTTATGTTTAAATATTTTTTAATAATTAATTAAACTTTTTTAAGGTAAGAGGCCTTAATATGATACATGTTTATTTTAGTTTTTCAATCTTTGTTATATTATATTTCATTATGATATTTTTTAAACTAATAGGTGTTTAAATATGTTTCTAAATATTTTAATCAATAATAATTTAATATATAGGCTTTAATCAGTAAGTTAAGTATTTTATAAACATGGAAGTTTGGATTCTTAAAAAACAATTAAGTTAAAAAAATTATTTTAAAAGAATTAAATAAGGAGGGTATTAATTTTTATAAAAACCATATTTGATCATATATAGTTTAAGCCCATATTTCTTAGCATTTGATTTTGATATTAAGTTTGATTACTACCTTTCATGATTATATTTTTTCTCTAATCTTTTTATAGTTATTTTCTAACTTATATTAGAATATTTTAAAATTAATTCCATGTTTAAATATATTTTTAATAATTAATTAAATTTTTTATGTAAGAGGCCTTAATATAACACATGTTTATTTTAGTTTTTCAATCTTTGCTATATCATATTTCATTACGTATTTTTTAAACTAATAGGTGTTTAAATATGTTTCTAAATATTTTAATCAATAATAATTTAATATATAGGCTTTAATTAGTAAGTTAAGTATTTTATAAACATGGAAGTTTGGATTCTTAAAAAACAATTAAGTTAAAAAAAAAATATTTTAAAAGAATTAAATAAGGAGGGTATTAATTTTTATAAAAACCATATTTGATCATATATAGTTTAAGCTCATATTTCTTAGCTTTGATATTAAGTTTGATTACTACCTTTCATGATTATGTTATAGTTTTAATATATTTATTACCTTTAAACTCTTTTCTTTACTACTCTTTCAGTCTCATTCATTAGTTTCCTTAGCCTAAGTTTAGTAATTGGCGTGTATTACCTTTGTTTGGTTGAAGTGATTTATAATAAATAGTTTGACATATGTATACATACATACATACATACATATATGCTTGTAAATTAGACATTACTTATCACTCATGTTTATCTTATAATCTGAATGTCTCATACTGTAGTATATATATCATCATATCATTCTTCATATTATATTATTTTTTTTACTACGTTATCATTTTATTTCATATTACATATCATATGCATCCTTTTTCATATCACATTTCATTGCAGATTGCATCATAAATTACAATGCATGAAATATCATAATAATTTGCTCACGAATTGCACTTCATTTTGCATATCATCTCATGCTACATTGCGTGTGTCATATATTTCATACCACATTACAAACTACACATTGCATACATGTACACATAACAAGTGCATCTTATTTAAGAGGAGCTTGTATTATTGTCTTATAATATAGAATTATTAGTTTTTGATTTGTTTGGTATGTTTTGATTGACTTGTTTGATTGGATTGACTTGTTTTACTTGATTGACTTGATTAACTTGTTTGACTTGATCGACTTATTTGACTTGATCGACTTGTTTGACTTGATTGATTTGTTTGATTTATCTGACATGATTGGATTTGATGTGTGTCTTGATTGTATTGTCTGAAATATACTTATACATATTTATGTATTGAATAATTATAATATAATTATGTTAATGTCTTTCACATTCCATTTACTATACTTTGTTCAAGTATTAGTTTAAGGGGGAGTTTTATAGTTATATTAGTTTACGATAAGTTTTTTTTGTTGATGACAAAGGGGGAGAAATATAAAATAGAGTAGTTAGGCTTAGATTAAGGGAGAGTTATTAGTTCTAGGGGGAGTTATAGTGAAGATGAAGTATATTTTATAAACATAGGTTGTCATCATCAAAAAAGGGAGATTGTTAGTTCCTTGAGATGATAGTTTTGATGACAACAACCTTGGGACTTGTTATAAAGTATAAATACTAACATTATAGTTTAAATATATATATATATATATATGTATATGCAGGATGTAAACATGCATGTACCAAGAACGAAGACTATAAAGTATAGAGATTTAAGATTGAAGATATCAAGATTGAAGACTCGTGAGTATTAAGATATCAAGAGTTCAAGATTTGAATATTACAAGATAAGTAGTCTAGAATTATGTCATAACTTCTTAAAAGCACTTACATCTTTATTCGAAATTTATTAGCGGAATGGAATCCACTTCGAGCCTGTTAAAGGGATGAAACCCTAGTGGGATGGGAACCATGATAATATATAGTGGAACATATAGTGGTCCTATTTTGATATCTACTAATTTTATAAAAATGCTTTTCAAAAATATACATCTCTTGTTTTTAAAAAATGTTTTCAAAACTTTCTTTTCAAAAAGACATCTCTCTTGCTTTTAATTATTTTAGCCTCAAAACTATTTTTATCATTTTTAATATTTTGATTCCAAAATTGTCTTTGTTTTTAAACTATCTCTTGTTTTAAATATTTAGCTTTAAAATATTTATATACTCAGATTTTAAATCACTTTATAGATTAAGATTATATGTATTAAAAATTATTTTCTAAACTCTTTTATATGTTTAAACTATATTCATATATATTTACAAAGTTTAGAAATTGTTTTGACAAATTATAGAAAGAAATCTCAATAAGAAAATCAAAACATCAATTTTGCCTTGGGCATGTCGACATCCCTCAAACCCCCATGTCGACATGGTGTCCTTTATTTTCAATTTCAGTTTTCAAAAGAATTGTCTATTCGTCATATCCTTTCATGAATAGATATGGTTGTTGCTCTACTATAAATACTAGTAAGTTCTAAATGAATTTTTTACAAATTTCATTTATTTTCTCTCCTCTTCATCTTCCACACTTATTCCAAAGAATCCTAAACTATATTCTGCCAAAATACCAAGTGAATCAAACTTGATTATCTCTTGTTTGATTCTCTGCCACTCTCTCCATAAGATTTTAGGGCTATTCAGAGTTATAGAATCTTTTGTAAATCAAACTGTTGAGTAAAAGGTGTGGTTGAGCCTTGAAATCAATTGGGTGTGAGAATCTTTTGTAAATAAAACTGTCGAGTAAAAGGTGCAGTTGAGCCTTGAAATCAATTGGGTGTGAGAATATTTTATAAATCAAACTGTTGAGTAAAAGGTGAGGTTGAGCCTTGAAATCAATTGGGTGTGATTGTAGCCCCGGAAATCAATTAGGTGGTCTTGTAGCCTAGTTAAATCACGAGAGTTTTCCCTGGATTCGAATACAGGAGGATATACCTCGTAGCCTTGAAACCGAGGGTGTAATCTTGGAGATTATTTTGATAAGAAATCCGTACAATTGTACGGGACTGGATGTAGAGTAATTCCGAACCAGTATAAAATCCTGGTGTGTTCTTTCCTTTACTGTTTTATTTAGTATTTGCATCTGTGTGTGATTATGTGATTATAGATGTGTCTGTGAATTGCATTTGTTGGTGATTAAATTACATAAGATTTAGAAAATCCACAAAACACTGTTCACCCCCCCTCTAATGTTATTCCAGCCTTAAGATCCGTAATCCGTATTTCTCACATCTCAATGATATTTCCCCTTCCTGGAAAAATAACCTAGCATCATATCTATTTAACCAATCCATACCCAATATGATCCCGAAACCCATGAAACCAATAACATATGAACTGCATGCAAACATATGAACTGCATGCAAACATATGACTTAACCAACCAAGTTCAAACTGGTCATATCTCATTCCTAGAGTTGCATAGCCTTCTATAGGATTCACAAACCTTAAAGGAGTAATAAGGTATAAAGGTTCCAAACATAAGCAATCTACCAAATACTGAGATATAAATGAGTATGATGCACCGATATCAAATAGTACCCTAACCGGAGTACTATGAATCATAAGCATACCTTCCATCATAGGTTTTCCTTTCCCAACAACCATTGGTCTAGAGGATGATGGTTCCAACGCAAAGACTTTTCCCTTTCTAACCTTTGCAGCCTCGGAAAACTTGTCCTTGTAATGCCCCATTTGGACATAGTTTAGCACTCACATTCGGCCTCACTCTAACCGCTCTTCCATTACCCGAGTGATACTCATTAGCATAGTGCCCCTTCTTGTCACACTTGTAACAAACAATATCATCCTTGCTTTTTTTAGCTACTACCCCTGACTGGGAACCTTTCTTCTTGAAGAACTTTCGCTTCTTACCTTGAAAATTCGAAACCTCAGCTGGTTTCCCTGTTTTAAAAGTAGAAAGTATCTCTTCATTCCGGATAGCCATCTCAATAACAAAATGACATGGATCCCGAAGGTTTGGCATGGTTGCTCTGGCGATCTCAGGATTCAACTCCCTGATAAACTTATCATTCCTCCAAATGATAGTATCTACAGTAGCATATCCATAATAGGGCAGCTCATCAAACTCTGTAGCATACTCAATCACCGATCTATCCCCTTGGACTAAATCTGCAAATTTCCTGAGCAATGATGACTTGGCAACCTTTGATAGAAATCTTTCTTCAAACCTCCTTCGAAATTTAGCCCAAGTCAAGTCTTCCTCTTGCTCTTCCATAGTAACTCCGTTCCACTAAAACAAAGTTGCTCCCTGCAATTGCCTTGAAGAAAGTCTCCTCTTCTACATATCCGTCAAGCCGAGATTTGCAAATATCCTTTTATAATGCAATAGTCAGTTCTCCATTCCTACTGCATCCTCGGTTCCCAGAATAAGCTTCCCTCTAAGACTAGCATAATCCTTGCTCAGCATGGCATGATTATTGCCAACTGGGGTCACCAGATTAGCTTCTCCAACATTCGCTACAACCACTCCCGCAGCTGCTCCAGCTTGAATCATATTCACGAAGAAATGATACATTATCCCCATATCAATCAGTGGGATCCCAGCACCAACATTAGCATTTGCATCTGGGTTTGCATTTGCCTATCGACCCTGGTTGCTCCTAGTATTGGGTCGAACATTTCCACATGTTCCGGTGCGTCTCCCATCTTGATTTACTCTTCCGTATCCTGCCTCCATATATTACTTCCCTACTACCTGAAATCCAATCTTGGTAAGACAAGAAGAACGGTCTAAGAGAGTGGGGAATACATACTTAGGTATTTATAGCAAAATACACATACGTCACTATAACGTTACCCAAGCCCAACCATATTTTATATTCATTGAATTATGTTTTAAAAATCTTTTAAGGTTTAAATTCCTTTTAAGTACGTAAGCCATTCTTTGATACCAACCTGTAACATCCCGCCTTTTGGGGCTCAAAACTAACCGCTACTTTTATTGTAGTAATCCGTAATTGTTATTTCTTGGTGACCGAATGCGGCATAGTTAATATTAACACACAAGAACACAAGAACATGAAATTTTTTAAACTTCAACAAAACAGAATTTCTCATTTCTTATGAATAGTATTCAGATTTAATTATATAATCCCACACATTAACCACGTTTAAATCATATATACATGTACAAAATACAATAAGAGCAACATATGAAGATGTCCCCTTGTGGTGATCATAGAATGAATAATATGAACTTTAGAATTCTTAGTACATCACAGTGGAATACACAAAATAGCTCCTATGTAGCTAATACTGCCTCCTGCATGTCTTCGGAGCTTATTCGTCCACAATCATGAAAGTCTCCCACTCTCAGACTATTCAAATTAATTTCTAGCACCCGAGAGTTTATGAAGAAATACAAACTTCGAGTCAGATAATAAGTCTGGTATGAATAATCCCCAATCATCTCTTATCATAAATAGATATCTAGTGAGACTACACAGCTTAGCAGAATGTGTTTTCCCCACAATAGTGTCCAAAACAAAACATGCAAATCATTTACTATGGCCCTACACCCAAAATGATTAGTATTAACATAATATGAAATAAAGAAATAAATCATATGTATTGGATATCCCATCCACCCATTTATTAGATATTCCATCTAAAATAAATTTATTAGATTTCCTATCTAAAAGCAATTTATTAGAGTTCCCCTCTAATGTCTTTAAATGACTATCCTTCATAATTTAATAGGACTATCATGTTGAATATGTGATTATATGATTTTTTGTTTGATGATAATAAACACACACATATATATATATTCGTTTAAATGTATTTGTTAATGTACTATTTTATTTTTTCATAGATTAAATAAAAATTTGTTGAATAAAAATAAATAACACAAAATTTGAGTTCAAACAGAAATTTTATTCAAACAAATATTTATTACAATCTTTGAATAGTACAAATTTCAAGCTCTCACTATATATATACACAATTTCAATTACCGTACAATTTTGATTACATCACGATTCACATTTACATTTGACCTCAGTACATATCACTCATTCACTCAACTCGTATTTTATCTTCAACTTCACTCCAAATCGAATCCAGCATCTAAGCAATCTGCAAAACTAAATATTGACGCAGTAAAATTGAAAAGGAAATATTTTCACAGTATTAAATAAAATGTGGATGTTGAAAATAATATTTGCCTCAGTTATTTGGGTTGTTCGTCATCATTTAATTTTCAATTCATCATAAATGAACAGCTTGTGACATATACAGTGTATCACTGTATATGCCACAAGGCCGTGCACACCAATATATACACTTGATAAAATTACAAGGATAGGTGAGCACATGTCAAACCCAAAACGCCGGGTTCAACTCAAGTGCAATAAAATAATGTCACAATTTTCAACACAAGGTCAGATCCGTGCTACAAGCTGGATTCAACTCAGGTGCAATTCGAAAATCAATCCAAATGCAATAAAATGGTTGGGAGCAACATATCATAGATAGTACACATGCCCAGACTCAAGCCAACATGAAACAAGATCAAGTACAGCTACCACATAAAGGAATAAACACATCAAACATCAATGAACCAACTGTGTATACATGAAGGTCACAGTAAAGTATGAAGCAGCTCATATATACAACAAACACAGAGGCAGCTGACATCACAATAGAGTTCAACATGACTCAAAGTACAAGTCGATGCAAACATACATGAACACATACATAGGCAGTACACATGTGAAACAGACTACAAGTACTACATGAAACAAATATCCAAACTGCCTCAAATGGTAAAGACAGCTACAATGAAGCTGCATGAACAAGAGTGAAAACTGTAGTAACTCGAAGCAACTAATCAACACAACTCAAATCAAAATGAACCAGTGGCTATAAACAAAGTGATGCACAGGAACTAAAGTCCAAGACCAGTGAATTGAAATGGTCGACTAATGAACATTATATATACATGTGTATTGAAGGCCAATGATCAAGAAACATCAGCAACATTGAAATGATGATATCAAGTCAATGCAGTAACCAAAACAAATGCAACAGTGAATCATAAACCAAGTGCACCAAAGATATGACAACACAGCAACAAAGCACAAAGGCTACAGGTCTGAAACTCCAAGGCAAGCACAACTGGAAGTATACATAAATGACCAAATTCAATACAGCAACACCAAGTAGAAGTTACCTCAAAGCAAAATGACATGAACAACGTGCGCATATTTAGTATGCAGTTATAACACAAGTATAGATTCAACAATACATGCACACACACATACAAATGTATATATGCACATATATGTATTCACCCAGTGCTATCAAAGGCCGAAGATAATATTAAGTCAGGGAATCGCATGAACAAGTCAAGTATGCTACAACCAGAGAATCGAGCTTCAAAAGTATAGAGTGCAGTAATGCAAAAATCACAATGATTAAATCGGTGCCGAAGTCAGGTGATAAACAAATTGAAGCGGAAAACAAAATTCAAGTTAAAGCCGATACTGAACAAGTCAGTGCCAAAATCGTTACAGCATAGTCAGAGCCGTGGAAACCAAAAAATTGAACCAAGTCAAAAATCAAAACCGTGAGTATCACGTAGCAAATTATACAATTGAAAAATTCAAAAATCAAAGCCAAAGTCAAGTAGGAAATTCACTACCGTAACGATCAAGGATAAATCGAACGGTTCTGAATCGAAGCCGTGACAATCAAGGAATCAAGCGAGTTTGAAATCAAAACCGTGTTAATGAAGTAAACGAAATTATTCGATATGAACAAGTCAGAACTTATCATTAGCATTAAAACAAAATCGAATGGCCGAGAAAAATCACGTGACGAATTCAAGTAAATGTATACGAATGAAATTCAAAGGTCTCGAAGCCTATATAAATAAACAACATCATTGGCAATTGAAGCATCGAGTTCAAGTACTTAAAACAAAAGAGCAAAAGGCAAAAATCACATATCCGAATCAAAGCAAAACTCAATCAAATAGAAGCAGCCAAAAGCATCTAAAGAGACGATCAATCGAAAGAGCAACGAAATCGATATCAATCGATCTAATTAAAGTCGGCATCTCCAAATTTCTCCGAAGCCCTAATTTGGAACGAAGAAGGAACAAAGCCCTAATTTGCAAGACGAGAACAAGCCGCCATTATACAGAGCAAAAGAAAAAGGAATGGCCGATAAAAGAAATAAACAAGGCCGAAGTTATTTTGAAATTGGGTCGTCCTATTTCCTTTTATTAATTAAGTTTTAAATTAGGGTTTAAGTCTCCTTTTGATTTTAAATTATTTTTAAAATTTGTATTTTTCTTTTTAACGTTGTAGTTACTAGTCGTGTGACTAGGGGACAAACTACGTGGCGTAGTTTGAGAATTCGCATCTCAGCGCCTGAGTTGTGGCAGGGTTTTAAGCATAGAGTTAGGTTAGTCAATAGCAGGTGTTGCAAGTTTACATGTGTAAGCGTCTGACCATCTAATTTCTAGTATAAACATTGGGGGTAGCACGTAGGCAGGGTTTTACCGAAGCTGGGTAAATTCTGTGTCGTTCTATTTCTGCATTTATTCCGCTATTCTCTGTGCTGCTATTGTTATTGATATATCTGTGTTGAAATAATTCTATAAACTTCCGCAATAAAATTTATAATTAACAGTATCACCCTATTTACCCCCCTCTAGGGTGAATTCGATCCTACAAGTGGTATCGGAGCTAGAAATAGAAGTCAACTTTTATTTTAAAAAAATTCATTTTTCAAAAACCACATTTTGTTTTAAAAATTTGAATTTTTAAAATGGCTTCCTTTAATAATGCTTTTGCCGAGGGTCAGTCCATAGTTAGACCACCAATGTTCAATGGTGAATACGCCTACTGGAAAAATAGAATGAAAATTTTTCTGAAAACCATTGACGCTTGGAATATTGTTGAGACAGGTTATAGAGCACCAACTATAATTATAGATAATCAAGAAATAGATAAACCGATGGATCAATGGACAGAGCTAGAAAATAAATTACAAAATGCTAATGCTAAAGCTATGAATTCTATTATCTGTTCATTGGATCAATTTGAATTTAATCGTGTCCCGCATTGTCTAACTGCGCAGGAAATATGGCTCATACTCGAAGTGACTCACGAAGGAACATCTCAAGGCAAAGAATCTCGCCTTGCCATGCTAAGCAGCGAATGCGAGAATTTCACAATGGCTAAAGAAGAAAATGTCAAAGAAATGTACGGACGACTTTCCAATATTGTATACAAATCAAAAGCTCTTGGAAAATCATACACGGAATTGGAAATAGTCCCAAAAATCCTCAGAGTCCTTCCACGGAGTTTTGAAGCAAAAGTCATAGCTATTCAAGAATCGAAGGGTTTGAAACAAATCAAGGTGGAAGAGCTCATTGGAAATCTCACAGCTTATGAGCTAGAAATGAAATTCAAGGAAGAGCGTGAAGGAGGTGACACTCGAAAGAAATCAATAGCTCTCAAAGGAACAACTGAAAATGAAGATGATGATGATGATGATTATGGTGAAGCTGAATTAGCATTATTAATAAAAAGATTCAAAAAGTGGAATCGCAAATATGGCAATCTGACCAAAAATCATCAAGTAAAGAGCAGAATAAACAAAGTATTAGACAGTTCAGAAAAACAAGAGATCATCTGCCACAAATGTAATAAACCAGGCCATATCAAGCCAAATTGTCCTCAAAATCGACACAGACAAGGAAAGAAACTGAAGAGAAGAAGTTTTGCAGCTACTTGGGATGAAATTGATGAAGATAAAAGTGATAGCACCGGTAGTGAGAGTGAAAGAGCAAATCTGTGTCTTCATGGTGAAATAACTGACAATGATGATGACGAGCCAAGTGAGGTATCAAACTTTCTCATTCAGAATTACTTATATATTTCCACGAAGTAAACGGCTGTTTTGAACGACTTAGGGAAAAGTATGCCAAACTTGAATCACAAAAAGATACTTTGATAGATTTAAATAAACAACTCGACCAATTAGTTAAAACCTATCAAAGTAGGATCCCTAAATGTGATAAGTGTTCAACATTCGAAGAAGAGATTAAAAAATCAAAAATCAAAATTAAATCACTTGAAAATGAAATTCTAATTTTGAAAGAGAGTGAAAATACTAGAAGAGAAAATTCTATTAAAAAGTGCACATAATTGTTAAACAAAAATGAATCTCTCAAAACACAAGTCCAACAATTGTCAACGACTTTAGATAAATTTTCAAAAAGTGAAAAATCGTTAAACATGCTATTAGGGAAGCAAACTGTTAATTCAGTTAGACAAGGACTTGGATATAATCAATCTGAAAATGTTGAAAGAAATATTAATCAAGTCAATTCTATGTCTGCAATTTGTAGAAAATATGGACACAGTCACAATAATTGTCGGTATAGACCCAAACATGTGAAAATTGTACCAATTTGGGTTCGAAAAGGCACAAATATAAAATCTCTCGAAGTTAAACAAATTTGGGTGCCGAAGGGAACATATATAAATAGTTTTGGGTCTCCATAAAATTATTTTTCTAAATATTCTGCCACTAACAACCATGGACCTATAAAAATAAATAGGCCACAAAAATCTTTTCCCGTGTAGGTGTGGTGGCAGGCTAAGAAACAACAATAGTGCTACTTGGATTCTAGCTGTTCCAAGGACACAACAAGCGACAAAGCAAAGTTCCTTAGCCTAGTATATAGGTGAAAGAATCACAATGAACAACAACGAAAAATTATCGTAAAGGTAAATAGGTAATGGTATATTTTGAATGATATAATGTGATAATATGCACCGTAGTCTGAATTAAATCAGCCAGTAATGTGATGATGAAATGATGATGATTTTGATCTGACTTATTCAAAATGGTTGGCCAATTATATTCACATGCCAAAAACACTATAAAAATCTCTAGAGCATCTGAATTACTTCATATATATTAGTTTGGATTAATAATAGTGTTTTGTTGGATGATAATACATTTGGTTATAATACGGCTAACTCTATATTCACGGTTTTTGATTATTTACATGGTTTCAATTCAAATTCAAGAGAATGTCACTTAAAAAGTTGTTAAAATTGATTTTGAAATTTCTGTTGCACACTTCATGGTCTATTCTATCAAATTCAATTAATGATAATTTTGAGTAAAAGAGAAATTCAGATGCAGATCACGCTGGTAATCTAGTTGATAGAAAAATTACTAGTGAAACGTGATTTGCTGAGACATTTAGTAACTGCATCGTTTTTCAAAGAAAATAACTGCATATTTTTTCATTTCAAATAATTTTCAAACAGAAGAAAATTTTCTCATATAATCCCTTCGAGAAAATCTTTTTTGACCATGTTTTCAGATCAGTCATTTTAAAAAATTGATTTCATAATTATTTTTGAACTTGATTTTAAATGACTATTTTGACTAATTTGACTCCCTAATAATTATCGAAAAGATAAATAGTGATTGAAAAAGTGATGAGTGTTGATATTTATCATATATTATGACTCGAGATGGTATGGTTAGTAAATTTCTTTAGAAATTTAAACAAGAGTTATAAAACTTTTTGTTGGTAAAAATTCCATGACCATCTCTATTCCTATCATTTCTCTAACGACCATCACTCATCAAAATTCTATAAAGTTTGTCAATATGTTGTACTTTAAACAGGAATCATTCGTTTTTCATTTTACAATTTTTTAATAAAATAAAAATAATAATAATAAAATCCAAAGTATTCACTCTCATTTAAAAGTCCTCACGGTTATGCATGGGTGAATTACTTGGAATTTGTTATGTGCTTCCATGCTTATTTAAAAGTCCTCACAGTTATGCATGTATGGAAAGCATATCAAAATTGATTTTTAAATAAACAAGTTGATTCTAATCCCATTTAAAAGTCCTCACAGTTATGCGTGGTTAGAAGATACTTGAATTCATTTTTAAAATAAAATTGGAATACGACTAATCTCATTTAAAAGTCCTAACGGTTATGCATGGTTGGTAGATATTCAAATTCCTGATATAAATATACCACAAATAGACACAACTGTATGGTTTTATATGATGACATCTTTCCCACCATTCTAAAAGTGGAATATGCGCCTAACAAAGTATTTATAATTTTTGTTTGATTTTTTTTTGAAATTTAATATTTACATTCAATTGAGTTTTAATGTTGGATTAATATCGACCACTTTATCTCTATTTTCTCTAACACTATTACTCTTTTGTTGATAACAAAAAGGGGAGAGAAAAGTTAAGATTTTGTCAAATAAAATCAAGCAAAGGTCAAATATTTTCCATTTGCATCTAGGCTCATTTGCATATTTTTAATTGTATGCATGTATGTAGGGGGAGCTTTGTGTATAGAGGAAGCATTTAAATAGGGGAGCAATTAGAGTATATCAATGATCAAATACATTTAACATGTTCAAAATCTTAAATATATGTTTGTTATCATCAAAAGGGGGAGATTGTTGAATATGCGATTATATGATTTTTTGTTTGATGATAATAAACATATATATATATATTCGTTTAAATGTATTTGTTAATGTACTATTTTATTTTTTCATAGATTAAATAAATATTTGCTGAACAAAAATAAATAATACGGAATTTGAATTCAAACAGAAATTTTATTCAAACAAATATTTATTACAATCTTTGAATAGTAAAAATTTCAAGCTCTCACTATATACATATATAATTTCAATTACAGTACAATTTTGATCACATTACGATTCACATTTACATTTGACCTCAGTACATATCACTCATTCACTCAACTCGTATTTTATCTTCATCTTCACTCCAAATTGAATCTAGCTTCTAAGCAATCTGCAAAAATAAATATTGACGTAGTAAAATTGAAAAGGAAATTTTTTTGCAGTATAAAATAAAATGTGGATGTTGAAAATAATATTTGCCTCAGTTATTTGGGTTGTTCGTCATCATTTAATTTTCAATTCATCATAAATGAACAGCTTGTGACATACACAGTGCATCACTGTATATGCCACAAGGTCGTGCACACCAATATATGCACTTGATAAAATTACAGGGATAGGTGAGCACAGGTCAAAGCCGAAACGTCGGGTTCAACTCAAATGCAATAAAATAATGTCACAATTTTCAACACAAGGTCAAATCCGAGCTACAAGCTGGATTCAACTCAGGTGCAATTCGAAAATCAATCCAAATGCAATAAAATGGTCGGGATCAACATATCATAGATAGTACACATGCCCAGACTCAAGCCAACATGAAACAAGATCAAGTCCAGCAACCACATAATGGAATAAACACATCAAACATTAATGAACCTACTATGTATACATGAAGGTCACAATAAAGCATGAAGCAGCTCATATATACAACAAACACAGAGGCAACTGACATCACAACAGAGTTCAACATGACTCAAAGTACAAGTCGATGCAAACATACATGAACACATGCATAGGCAGTACACATGTGAAACAGACTACAAGTACTACATGAAACAAATATCCAAACTGCCTCAAATGGTTAACACAGCTACAATGAAGCTGCATGAACAAGAGTGAAAACTGTAGTAACTCGAAGCAACTAATCAACACAACTCAAATCAAAATGAACCAGTGGCTATAAACAAAGTGATGCACAGGAACTAAAGTCCAAGACCAGTGAATTGAAATGGTCGACTAATGAACATTATATATACATGTGTATTGAAGGCCAATGATCAAGAAACATCAGCAACATTGAAATGATGATATCAAGTCAATGCAGTAACCAAAACAAATGCAACAGTGAATCATAAACCAAGTGCACCAAAGATATGGCAACACAGCAACAAAGCAACAAAGCACAAAGGCTACAGGTCTGAAACTCCAAGGCAAGCACAACTGGAAGTATACATAAATGACCAAATTCAATACAGCAACACCAAGCAGAAGTTACCTCAAAGCAAAATGACATGAACAATGTGTGCATATATAGTATGCAGTTATAACACAAGTATAGATTCAACAATACATGCACACACACATACAAATGTGTATATGCACATATATGTATTCACCCAGTGCTATCAAAGGCCGAAGATAATATTAAGTCAGGGAATCGCATGAACAAGTCAAGTATGCTACAACCAGAGAATCGAGCTTCAAAAGTACAGGGTGCAGTAATGAAAAAATCACAATGAATTAAATTGGTGCCGAAGTCAGGTGATAAACAAATTGAAGCAGAAAAAAATTCTTGTTAAAGCCGATACTGAACAAGTCAGTGCCAAAATCATCACAGCATAGTCAGAGCCGTGGGAACTAAGAAATCGAACCAAGTCAGAAATCAAAACCATGAGTATCAAGTAGCAAATTATACAACTGAAAAATTCAAAAATCAAAGCCAACGTCAAGTAGGAAATTCACTACCGTAACGACCAAGGAAAAACCGAACGGTTCTGAATCGAAGCCGTGACAATCAAGGAATCAAGCTAGTTCGAAATCAAAATCGTGTTAATGAAGTAAACAAAATTATTCGATATGAACAAGTCAGAACTTATCATTAGCATTAAAACAAAATCGAATGGCCGAGAAAAATCACGTGACGAATTCAAGTAAATGTATACGAACGAAATTCAAAGTTCTCGAAGCCTATATAAATAAACAACATCATCGGCAATTGAAGCATCGAGTTCAAGTACTTAAAACAAAAGAGCAAAAGGCAAAAATCACATAACCGAATCATAGCAAAACTCAATCAAATAGAAGCAGCCGAAAGCATCTAAAGAGACGATCAATCGACAGAGCAAGGAAATCGATATCAATCGATCTAATTAAAGTCGGCATCTTCAAATTTCTCCGAAGCCCTAATTTGGAACGAAGAAGGACAAAGCCCTAATTTGCAAGATGAGAACAAGCTGCCATTATACAGAGCAAAAGAAAAAGGAACGACCGATAAAAAAAATAAACAAGGCCGAAGTTAATTTGAAATTGGGCCGTCCTATTTTCTTTTATTAATTAAGTTTTAAATTAGGGTGTAAGTCTCCTTTTGACTTTAAATTGTTTTTAAAATTTGTATTTCTCTATTAAACGTTGTAGTTACTAGTCGTGCGACTAGGGAACAAACTACGTGGCGTAGTTTGAGAATTCGCAACTCAGTGGCTGAGTTATGTCAGGGTTTTGAGCGTAGAGTTAGGTTAGTCAATAGCAGGTGTTGCAAGTTTACGCGTGTAAGCGTCTGGCTATCTAATTTCTAGTAGAAACCTTGGGGGCAGCACGTAGGCAGGGTTTTGTCGAAGCTGGGTAAATTCGGTGTTATTCTATTTCTGCATTTATTCTGCTATTATCTGTGCTGCTATTGTTTTTGATATCTGTGTTGAAATAATTCTATAAACTTCCGCAATAAAATTTATAATTAACAGTATCACCCTATTCACCCCCCTCTAGGGTGAATTTGATCCTGCATATCAGTCCCTCATCCATTTAAAATAAATGTAGGTTATCCATCGTACATTTTTTATAAAAGATGGTGTGGGCTATTCACCGCACACTACATAGTTTTCCTAAGATGACTATGAACCCTTGGGTGCCAAATCCCGTGGCTAACCACCTTTGACAAAACATTCTTTTCTTTAGAAATTTGATATAGGCTATCCACCGCACATTCTATGGTTTTCCTAGGTTAACCAAGAAGTTAACACTTGGCCAATTAAAACATCATGATCCCCATGATTATTTATAAAAATTCATGATCCCTTTACTTATTTTCCCTAGGCATACCAACTGTTTAACATATTCCTACTGGTAGCCCCAGTTAGGCTAAATTAAATAAAACACATTGATAGCCCCAATTATATTTTTGAAAGCATATTTCTAGTTGTAACCCAAAATTATGCATCGAAAGCATTAAACCCACCTCGGTGTCCCCAAGGTTTATTAACATTTATTTCATATAAAGATCCCCCTTACATATTCAAACAAAGGTAAGTATTTTATGCTATAACCCTTCGAAGTAACCCCATCAACTTATCAAAGTTTTACTTAAGAAAAATGGCTAACAACAGCCCTTGAAAACCCTTCGAATGAAGTCTCATTCAAAAGAAAATAAACATCCAAAGTTAGCCTTTTTGGAAACCTTTCTTTTGAAAGCATCACAAAATTGCACCTTCCGACACTGTTGAAAAAACTGCATTTCGGCCTTGTTGGAAGGTTTCTTTTCAACCTAGTCAAAATGTTCTACCTTTCGACCATGTCGAAAGCCTGGGGTATCCACCCTTATAAAGCCATTTATAAACCTTTTGAAAGCAATAAAACTCAAAACCTTTCGAAATCATTGAAACTCAAAAGCTTTTGCATTCTTTGAAGATAATCCCTTCAAAAACCGTTCGAGATCAAAACCTTTCGAAATCAAACCTTTCAAAACCATTCAAAAACAATACGATGTTGGTGTTGGAACCAATCCTTCGAAAGTATACTTCTGGTCTTGTCGAAGTCTTACCCTTCGACTTTGTCAAAAGATACTAAAACTTTTACTTTAAGAACACTGGGAGGTTCAAAAGTAACCCCTTCTTTCCCTTCAACTTTGTCGAAGGCATCCCTTCGACTTAGTTCAAATGATTAAAAACACCTTTTTAGAAAACATTTTAAACAAAGTGTTTGGCTTTTGAAGATCCCCTTCGAAATCCCTTCTTGAATATATAAAAAAATTAGTCTTTTATCAAATGATAGAATCGTAGGATCCCCCTTCAACTTATTCGAAAGCAATTATTTTTCTATTCGAAAGCAAAGGAAGCAGCGTCCCCATCCCTACGCCCCTCTTCCCTTCGATACCATGTTTAGCTTTCGACTTAGGCGAAGGGTAATTGTTTACCTTTTGTCCTAGATGAAAGGTACCTTTCCACTTTGTCGAAAGGGTAAAAGCGGGCTTGTTGGAGTTGAAGTCAAAATTAGGCCTACTGAAGTGATGTTTTATCTTGCTTATCCAATTTTGATTGGCTGAGAAGCCTTATCCTCAACTTCCAAATAGTAAAAGTATACAAAAGTTAACCATTTTCTTAAAACACTATTCTTCTTCCCTAAGTAAAATTTTGAATTGCAGCCTTCCCACCGAATTGACTAATTCGAAGGCAATTCTGTAGTTTAGCCCTTAGGCTTAAATAATTTAATTACCTTGGTAAATCACTGAGGAAAATCCCCAAAAATGGATAAATCATATACTTCAACATATTAAAATTTCAAAGCATATTAAGATCAAAATAACTCGAAATTTAACCAAAACCAAATAAAACGTGTTAATTAGCCCATTCACATCTAAAACACCGATGTTTTATCCAAACAAAGGTTTAAATGGTTATATCCTAACCAAAATCACAAATACGAATCGAGCATAAACCATAACCGATCCAAAAATAGAAGAATGAGATGATAAACATGATTGTTCAGTTTGATTAGTTAATTGGAGAATGAGATAATTTCCTAGATTTAATTCCTTATATTTTTCTTCAATTTATTTCTCTTACTAGACCTTTTAATGGCCGGCCAAAAATAGGTGAGGAGTTATAAATGAGAGAGTGGAAATTGATTAAAGTGGAGGAAGAGATTTATTCTATGAAATGTAGCACCATTTCCAAGTTTACCCCTTAGGAAATTCCTCCTTCTTAATTTAGTTAAGTCTTATTGTAGTTCATTCATCAAGACACAACCATTGGATTTATTAATTTCATCTCCCTAATTATTACATTATTCTATTTAATTTATTCAATTAAATATCTTGAATAATGTTAACTAAAATTCAGAGGAATTACAAGACATGTTAGCTCTAATAAGTAAGGGCACGCGTCAAGTGCAATGCAGTACAATGCATGTGTATGAGAGTGTCCTAGTGTCCCTCTAATGGACCTGTGCTGGAGCTTTTCTAATGGGAGTGATTCCATCATCGAATCTAAAAGGAGAATCACGACCCTCAAGGCTCATATTACAAATGCCAAAAGAGCCAAAGTCGGTAAGAATTAGCCCTAGACCATCGAATGTGTCTTTAGAAGGGAAGAAAGAGTTTTCTCAACAGTGACGACTAAAGGAGGGATGTAGAAATTTGTCCTTTGGAAATCTTTACAACCAGTCTCTTCTTCACGGAAAACTGCGGTCACCTTTGGGCTCCTCGATTAAAGGCTCTACAATAACAACATCATGGCCAATTTCGTCACCTTCACTTATGATTCGCCTTCCTCGGCGTGTACTTGCACCGCTTCAACATTCTCTTTAGCTTTAGCCCTTGGATTTGGGACTAAGAGCACATACGGATTTACATCACCACCTCCAGACTAGTTATCTTCATCCTCATCATTGTTATCATCGTCATCAGTGATAACATGAACTTGATAGGTGCTACGACCTGCATCCAACAAGTTATGGGCAGGGAGATTCTCATCGAAAAGAAGAACTTCAATATCTCTATCCTCTTTTGGGAGTGCTATGAGAGCTCTAAAGGCATATGCAAGTGTTGTGCCACTGGGCCTCATCGGAACATCTAAAAGAATAAAGGAAATGCGAGTTAAGTGCAAAGAATTTCACAGTAGGTTTATATAAGCTATAAGAAGTGGAACTTATGTCCAGATAGCCATCTTCATGCACAACTATGTGTATAGCGGATGTTATCCAGTTCCCTAACCCGGTTATATTGACTTGATCGTGCAAGACATATTCGACTGTTAATAAGAAGGATACCATAGGTCAATGGCTACAAGAACTAGACATAGAGTCTAGACAGTTATATAAGGCCTAGATTGAATAGTGTTGGTGGACAGATGGCGCCGAATGTCAGAAAGGCGGAAATTAGTTTAGATAAGATAGGGATTGGTATGGTTACTTGACTGAATAATCAACTTTGGAAGGAAATGTAGAGGGATCTATGCAATTTCAATATGACTTGATGGTGTTAGATGGATCGGCATAGCAGCCGACATACAGAGGGATCGGTATATAACTCTAGCACTAAAGGGGGTCGGCTTAGCATCCACCATACTAGGGTCGACGTAGCATCCACTACGCAAGGGGTCGGTATGACATTCCAAGTGGATGGTTCGACATGTGTCTCACAAACATGCTGGGTTGGCATGTATCTCACAAACATTATGGATCGGCGTGCCACCCAGAGAACGATTGGCATCTTTTAGACTAGAAAGGGATTCAAACCAAAGATCAACCAGAACTCGAGTTTCGTACATCTAATCATCATGACATTTGAAATACCATCATATCAGAGCATAAGGAGGTTACTATAGAGGTCGCTGCCCCAAACTCAACACATGAAGGGATTGTACTGATCCCTTTCCATTAAGAGTTGGGCCTAGCACTCCCTATAACGGGCTCATATGTATGAGAAGGTCATGTTGTCAAATGTCCAATCAGATTGGTGGTCTTCTTCACCTATAAATACAGACCTAGGGGTCATTCTAAGGATCTTTACGCTGGTGGTTAGATAACGCTATTATTGTAATCGACTCCCTCCATTATTCCCTTGTCTCTTGTTATTTCTTGTCGTTTCTAATTACAATCAAGTAAATTGAAAAGCAATAAAGAGAATATTTAAAGTGCATATACGCAATCAACACCGAACCAATATAAATCTCATTTTTCTTGTTTTCTAATGTGTTTTTCTTGTTATTTGATATATTCCTCTGTTTTTGTTTAGTTTCTTCATTTATTTCACTACTAAAATCTATTTTTGGGTGTTAATGGCTAATTTTGTTGTAAACATTTTGGTGCTTTCATTAAGAAATTTGATTCTCAGTTGTTAGGATCCCCTTTGCTACTACTGGATTGAGGAAATCCCTCGAAGGAGATCCAAATTCATCTTCAAAAGTCTGTAGATACTATTTAGATTTATAAGCAAAGAAATTTAGAATGGTGAGGCATATTAGATCGACTTCTCAAAACATTGATGCAAATGAAACCGCCAACATCCAACAAGGAGCTCCAAGTAACCAGCTTGACAATGTGAATGTGGAGCTCCCTAAAGTCCAGAACCCCGCTGATTCCATAACCAGAGCTGAATTCAAATACTTGATAAGGGAGTTATTGTAGAACCATAGGCAACTAAATGAGAAAATCCAGACTAATGCTAATCTAATGAACTAGATCGCTCAACAATAGTGTTAGAGTGCCAGAAGGGATCTTGGTTCTTACTCAGCATAGGAGAGTTCAACCTCATCATAAGATGAGTATCATAGGCGTGGCATTACAAGGTCGAAGCGGTGAAAGCAGGGACATCAGAGCAACGCTTGGCAAACCAACATGGTCTGCCAAGATGGATCAGTTCGGATCCCTCCCTAGGGATACGTACCAATCCCTCAACCAGAGGAGTTATTTCTCAAATGCAATTTGGAAGCCATGTTGGAGCTGGGTCTAGAGGTTTGAATGCTGGAGTTCATTTGAATGATGACTAACTACCTATCCGGAATGACAACGAGATGAATACTCATGATTCACATCAAGAGGATGATAGGCCAACGAGGCGTGAGATAGCCCGTAGACACCGATTGGAACATTCACGCTAGGTGGAGTGCAACCACCACTTAGCACTGCCTATCCAGACTTCGGACTTATCGGCGATGATTAGATTGCCGATGAGGGAGAACCAAGGCTTGACAAATGATGATTGGGGAATTTTACGGAGTCATACCCCATTTACTAATAGTGTTTTACATGTGGAGTATCCGAGAAGGTTCAATATGCCTACGATTCCTGCCTAAGAGAGAAAATCCAACCCTAGGCAGCACATTATGAGGTACGAATGGTTGATGGACTCAATAAGAGCCAATGAGCAACCAAATGTAGATGTTTCCCTATAAATCTTTCTAGGATTGCAATGATGTGGTTTATAAGATTACCCCCACGTTCGAGCTCAAAGTTCGATGAATTGGCACGAATGTTCATGGAGAAATTTCAGATCTACATTACTCACCCAAAAGACGAGATGTCACTATTCAGTGTGATTCAGGCTCCAGAGGAATGAATGAAAGACTACTTACAAATATTTCATGTTGCTGCCACTAAAATTAGTAACCCAAATGACCATGCTATACTTATGGCTATGACGAAAGGGGTTGACACAGAATCCAAATTCGACGATTGGCTAGCTGGAAAACTACCAGTCATGCTAGAACGCTTCTATTCAAAGGCAGCTCGGTTCATGAGGAAGAAGGGAGCCAAGCAGGAAAGCGGTCCAAAGCAACATTGCAATAAAGCAGTCTAATGAAAGTTCTGGGAAGATTCAGGTCAACCTTTAAAATAAGCCGAACTAACAGAAAAGTAGCAGCGAAGGGAATCGAGACAGGAAGAGGGAACCCGGAAGGCCGAAGCCTAGGACTCCTATGTATGACTGCTACACACTTCTTAATGCATCCATGGGGAACATTTATCTATCCACCTGTAAAACTTTTGAATATAAGAAGTCATGTCCGAAGGAGTCGATAGAGACACAAAAGCAGACTGGGAAATATTGTCAGTTTCATGAGTGTTACTGGCACAACATGAACAAGTGCAGGCATCTCCAGGATGTTATTGAGAAGTTGATTCGAAAGAAGAAGTTGCGAAAGTTTGCGAAAACTCCACAGGACGATGGATAGGGGACATCTGACCACTCGAGGACAAGCTCTGCGTAAGGCTGAGGAGCCTGCGCAAACCGAAGGAATATTGGTAATAAACATGATAGTTGATGGACCGCACCCTGCGAATAGAAGTTGGCAGGAAATGAAGCGCTATGTTAGCGCGATGAGGCATGTAGATTTTGAGCATTGTTCAAAAATGAAGGATGAAGCTCGGGCCAGGTAAGAACGTACGTTGACTGATGATATAGCGTTCAGGAGTAGGGATGCAGATAGAGTAGAGGTTCCTACAATCAACCCGATGGTCATTTCTGCCATGCTGGCTCTGCTCTACTAAGAATAATTTTGGTTGGCTGTGGAAGCTCAGTAAACATTATTTTCAAGAAGGCTTATGATCAAATGAGAATGGAGGCTAGAGATCTAAAACCATCTAAGGCTTGCATACATGGTTTCAATGGTGTAGCGATGAAGGCAGTTGGTTATGTGGAGTTGCAAATGAAATCGGGGAAGGTGAATGTAGGAGGGTGCAGATCCTATCGCTCGTTGTGTTAGATGTTGACTCAACATACAACATTTTTCTGGGCTGACCGGCCTTGGTTGAATCGGGAAACCCTTACCCCTTAGTGTTTGACATTGAAATTTTCGACTAATAATGGAATGGGCGTTATGCATGGTGATCAAGTGACTGGACGTGCTTGTTATGCGGCCGAATTGAGAGAAGATCAGCGTAAGAAGAAAGGAAATGGTATGGACAAACCTGTTTGCATCTAAGTTACTAAAGATTGACAGTAGCGCCTAAGCTTTGGCTTAGGCGCTACGGTCAGTTCTATAGAGGCATAAATCCGAAGGATGATGAAGAGGAGTCCAAGGAGACCAAGGCGGCACCTGCTGAACTGACGGTTGATATAAGAGGCGACCATGATGACCCACTATGGGTCCTGAAGATTGGATCGCAGCTCAGCCCCTCGATGATGAGAGAAATTGCTAATTTTCTCCTAGCGAATCTGTATGTATTTGCTTGGACTCATTCTAACATGTGTGGGATCTCACCTTCCATCGCCATACATGCATTAAACGTTGACTCGAAGTATATACCGGTAAAACAAAAAAGGAGAGGCATGGATTTGGAGAGATCCATCGCCCTTAAAGAGGAGGTGGATAAACTTAGTCAATGGCTATATTTGCAACGCCCTCTATCCTGAATGGATATTAAATCCCATGTTGGTGAAAAGGAAAATGGGAAGTGGAGAATGTGCATCGACTATTCAAACCTGAACAAGGCATGTCCTAAAGATAGTTTTCCCCTTCCAAGGATTGATCAACAAGTTAATTCAACTAAGGTCATGAGTTTTTGTCCTTTATGGATGCGTACTCGGGGTATAACCAAATCCTGATTTGTGTCCCCGATCAGGAACACACTAGCTTTATGATGGATGTTGGGTTATACTGTTAGGTGGTGAGGTCATTTGGATTAAAAAATGTTGGAGCAACCTATCAACGTCTGGTTAACCGAATATTTAAAGATCAGATTAGGAGGACGATGGAAGTCTATGTGGATGATATTCTCGTGAAGTCACGGTGAGCAACGACCATATTCGAGACTTGGCAGAAATGTTCGACATCCTTTGATTTTATAACATGAAGATCAATCCTTTGAAGGTTTATTGGTGTTGCATCAGGGAAGTTCTTGGGCTTTATTGTTTATGCTCAAGGAATTGAAGTTAATCCAGAAAAGATTTAGGCTATTCGAGATATTTAGGCGCCAATAACCATTAATCAAGTGCAAAGTTTGAACGGGAAGGTTGCTACTTTAAGTTGATTCATCTCCAGGGCAACAGGCAAATGCATTCCTTTTTTTGATTTGATAAGAAAGGGAAAGAGGAAGATTGAATGGACAAAGGATTGTGAAGATGCATTTCGAGCTCTGGTAAATCATTTAGAGAGACACTCTGTCTTGTCAAAACCAGTTGATCACGAGGAGTTGTATGTTTACTTGGTTGTATCATCACATGCTAAAATCGTCGCCTTAATTCGCAAGGAGAACCGGACTCAAAGACCAATGTATTACGTCAGCAAGCAATTAATAGGTGCAGAGAGAAACTATCCTAGGATAGAAAAATTGGCGTACTGTTTGTTAGTCGTGTCACAGAAACTTCATCCGTACTTCCAGGCACATCCAGTCAACATTTACACCGACCAGCCATTACGACAGGTCCTACAACGACCTAAGACATCTTGGAGGTTGCTTAAATCGAACATCGAGCTTAGCCAGTTCGACATCACATATTTTCCGCAAAGTGCTATCTAGGGTCAAGCATTAGTGGATTTCATAGCGGAATTTACCATGCAAGATGAGCTTCCAGAAAGTAGTGTAATCCTTACTGTTTGGTGGAAGTTATACATTGATGGAGCATCTAATGATCATTGTTTTGGAGCTATGGTTGTACTTGTAACCCTTGAAAGCCGATCAATTTGTTATGCTTTGAAGCTCAATTTTTCCACAACAAACAACAAGGCAGAGTATGAAGCGTTGATCGCTAGACTTAAATTTGCTAGAGAGCTCAAAGTGAAATCTCTTAAAAAAAATTACGACGCACAATTGGTGGTATATCAAGTCAGAGGAGATTATCAGGCTAAGGGTCATTGACTCGCCCCGTGTCTTATCTGAATTCAAGAGTTGTTAGCGGATATCGAATATTATGACATTTTGCATGTCCCACGTGAGCAGAATGGAAAAGCCATATCATTGGCAAAGTTTGCTAGTACTGGTGATGCACAACAGATGGGCTTGGTTCCCGTCGAGACATTACATACCCCAAGCATAAATACGATGGAAGTTGATCGAGTACTAGAAGCAGAGCCCGAGAAGGAATCGTGGACAGCTCCATTTAAAATTACTTATTTCATGGAATCTTGCCTGAGAGGAGAAACAAAAAACAACAAGTTCTTCGTAAAGCTTGGCGGTATATTATGCAAGAAGGAACTATGTATAGAAAAGGGGTTTCCGCTCCCTTACTCCAGTGTATCGCTCGTGACGAGATAAAGCATTTTTTGAAAGAAGTTCATGAGAGAGAATGCAGCGATCACGTTAGGGGGAAAACTCTTGCAATGAAAATACTCCGCTATGGATATTACTAGCCAACTCTAAATCAGGACGATGTTGATTATGTGAGACGATGTGACATGTGCCAGATATATGCAAAATTTCCAAGAACTTCGTCAATGGAGATGACACAAATGGTCAGTCCATAGCCATTCACTATGTGGGGTGTTAACGTCATCGGCACTTTACCAATCTTTAAAAGCGGTGCGAAGTATGACATTATCGTAGTTGATTACTTCATAAAATGGGATGAAGCAAAACTGTTACCACGATCACGACCAAGAAAATTATCAACTTTGTTGTTCAAAACATCATATGTTGCTTTGGTCTCCCAAGGACCATTGTAATAGATATTGGGACTCAGTTCGATAGTGCCAAATTTAAGAATTTCGTTAGAGATATCGTATTGAAAAGAGGTTGGAGCGATCGCTCACCCTCAGGCAAATGGGCAGATTTAAGCTGTAAAAAATTTATAAAGTCTATTTTAAAAAAGCATTTGGAGAAGGCTAGAGGCAAGTGGGTAGATGAACTTCCTATGACATTTTAGGCCTACAGGACTACTCACAAGTCCATGATTGGCCATACTCCGTTCGCTCTTGCCTATAGAGCCAAAGTAGTAATTCCGGTAGAACTCAAAGTCCATTCTCATTGAGTGACTTACTACGACCCCAGAACTAACTAAGATTTTCTCTTGGAATCTTTGGACTTTGACGAGAAATGCAAGGAGGTCGATTTGAGAGCTGCCACACATCGACATCGAGTCACTCGATATTACAACACAAAAGTACGATAGAGTACCTTTGAAGCTGGCGATCTTGTTCTGAGATAGGTTTTCCGATCCCATCGCACATGAATCCAACATGGGAAGAACTGTAGTCATTGAATAGAGGCTTGGAGAAGGAACTTTCAAGCTAGCGACTGTTGATGGCATGACATCCCCAAGGGCGTTACAACATAATTTCACTTAGAACATTTCCTTTGTATTTCAGTACTAGTTTCTTTCAACATTTGCTTTAGCATTTGACCTTGTGGATGTGTAATAAGACAAGCTAGTTTGTTCATTTACATATGATGAATAAAATCTTGAACTTGCTTTGCATAAGTGGCCATTATTGCATTTTATGCTAAGTATATAATGAAACTGACTGATATTGGTATGTGTGATTTGTAAACAGATTCGCGAAGTTTGAAATCGATCTACCATACCAATCCATAATAGGATGGAACAAGGTAAGCTCCGTAAATTTGCTTGATTGACGACTCCCATAGATGAACCGAAGGACGGTACTCGCAACAAGGAACAAAGATCGTCGGTAATTTTGAGGTTGAAAAACTCTAACTCCCCAGAGTGCGGACTGGAGTACAAATAATTTGGGCGAAAAAGCAACTGCCCCGAATGAAAAAACGACTTCCCGTGGTGGGAAAACGACTGCCCTGGGCGGAAAAACAACCGCATATAAGAAAAATATAAGTTCTCGAAGTGTGGATTGGAGTATAAATGAATCGGGCGGAAACATGACTGCCTACGAGAAAAATCCTAAGTCCCCGGAGTGCGGACTGGAGTATAAACGATTCAGGTGGAAACATAACCGCCGACGAGAAAAACTTCAAGTCCTTGGATTGTGAACTGGAGTATAAACAATTCAAGTGGAAACGCGACTACCTATAAGAAAACTCTAAGTCTTCGGAGCACGGATTGACTCGTAAACTCAATGGGAAGATGGGCGGATTTTGACTGTTCTCTATATGATGAATTCCAACCTGAGATCGAGGGAAGAAATTCAAATTACCAAAGGCTAGATATGGCATCCCATTACAGTTCTAGTTTACCATTCCTTACGACTGAAGGTAACGACCGCAGAGAAGCCTTGAGATAGAGATGGTGAATTATTAATGGGATTTGTAGTTAAAAAGTTACAAGTACAGGAAATGGAAAGTAATTATTCAACTATCAAAGTAACGATTCACACGATGACTAATCAAAAGCAAAAAACTTCTATTCACAAGTCCCAAAATCTCAGTACAAGTTACTACCAAAAAAGCAAGAACATGATTTGTATCTGAATGCCCATGACTAAGGAAAGAAATAACTACTAAAACTATGTACAATGATGAAGCAGTGACTACTTCTTCGACCTTCTCTCTCTTTGACTTTGTAGGAGAAGTTGGCCGAACTTTTCTTTCGAGACCCTTTACCGTCCTTGGTCGGAATTCTTAAAGAAGAGGGAGAGATTTCTCCTAGAATCGTTCCATCTAATGGAATGACTTGCAGTGGTACAAGATCAAGATCTTCAGTTTTCACCTCGACGGGTTCACCTTTCACTTTATGCTTTAATCTTTGCTCCTCCTCAATCCGATCTTTCATGCTAGTTTTAGTAATGTGCCCCGAAGCACCTGTAATCACTACATCTTTCGATTCACCAGTAGGGGGTGAGTCTCCAAGTTTATCTTCATCGAAGGCGTCGATGACTTGAGCATCGGGACCTAGGATATCAATAGTGGTTGGGTCTTTGGCCGTCTTTCCTTGTTTCTCCATGGCGACACCGCTCTTTGGAGTTTGATTAGGTCCGAATGACCTGTAAAGATTTGTTAAAGAATGAACATGAGTACAAATCCACTGTGCGTGAAGAAATAAAATTTTCAAAGTCGAAGAAGTTTAGTATGATACCAGCATCCGGTTGACTTTCTATAGTCAATGAAGTGCTTTCTTCGAGAAAGGTAGACAATGTCTATGATCCAAAGTCGGGCCTATCCGAATCATAGCCAAGGGTTTGCTCTGCATCATGAAAAGAGGATGGTCCGGCTACTTAAATAGGAAAAGAACTTTTAGGATCGGTTCCAGCTGATTCAGCGATATCCCCTCCTTCTATTGTCGGTGTAGGAGTTCTAGATAATTGAAGTTCGATGGTGGTTAGATCAGATGGCTCGTTACCTCGAAGCATTTGTCTCATAAGTTCCTCTTCATTGAATCATGTTTCTCCCTACTCTTCCTTTTTTTCTTGATGACAAGCTCCTAGGCTTCAGCGAGTGATTCAAGATAACTTTCACCAAGAAAGGTCAAGTTGTGTGGAGAAGGACTTTCACATTATATTCGACGATAAGCGGATCAAACAAGTCCTTGATCTCATTTCTAGTGGTCTCGATGGCAGCTTCTATCCGAGAATTAGCTTCTTCGAGCACTTCCTTTATGCTCTCTTCGCGGGCCTCTTGCTTGAAAGCTTCAATCTTGGCAAATTTTACGTTGAGCTTTGTTTTTAAACTTCTTGCCTCGACGACCTCCTCACAACATCCCTGCGTTTCTTCTTGCACCTTAATCTTTTCCTTCCTCTCTTTATAGAATAATTTTTCAAGCTCTTCAACACAGCGAGCTAAGGCATCTTTCTCCTTTTTCAAAGAATCCTTTTCTTGAGCTAGAGCGTGTTGTGATGAAGCACTGCATCAAGTTATTTTTTATACGAAGTCTCCAGGCGATTCACCGCCTTTGGTGTTTCTTTTGCATTCTTCTCTGCTTCAGCAAGTTAGGTTTTATACTCAAGCAGCTCAGCGTCCCGATGCGTGATGATGTCCTTGTCTTGCATAGCCTCCATCTTGAGGCGGTCGATTTCATGTTGGTGCTCGAAGGAGACTTCGGAGACTTTCTCAGCCAAGTAATTGTGCTGGACGAACACGTCATTCATGCATGCTCGTGAGATTTCCTTGGCGCTTCTGGGAATAATGTGTAGGAAGGGAGGAACTTAAGTCCATCAAAGCATATTTTTGGAAAGGTAGCTTTAAGTTCAGCTAACTTTTCCACTATCGTAAAGTTAGGAGCAGGAACCGGTGGAAGTGATAGGAAGTAATAAGTGGATGCTTGTCGAAGCAGCGCTCGCACGACTTTCTTAAACTAGATGACCCAGAATGTTGGTCATGAGGAACGGTAACATGAGAGATTTGATGTGAAGACCTCTCTCCGCTATGAGCGGAAAGGTTAGAGTGATCATCGTGATGTGAAGCATGTGATTGGGACTTCCGTTTGGATGAGGAAGAAGATTCTCGTGAATAGTAATCTTTATCAAGCCTGTTACCTTCTTCTCTACGTCCCCCGGATTAGAAATCTCGGCTCGAGCGATAATAAGTAGAAAAACACTGAAGATGGTCAAAGGCATGGGACTATGACTTTGCCCCGATAAAGAACCAAATAAGAGCATATTAAGAGTTGTCACACGAAGAATTAACAACAAGTGTATAGTGAAGTGTAAGTGTTTGGTGGATTTACTCATCGGAGTATTCTTCCTCTATTATAAGGTTGGGCGCCTTCGCCACTTCTGGTCTAGAGTTGATCCCTTCGATGTTGATGTTAGGAAAGTCATAGGTCATTGTATCATCTGGAATTGGAAGGTTAGAGAATCCCTTCAATGAGCTTTCCATGTGTTGAGAGGATGACTCCTTTTCAAGTGGAGTAATGATGAACTCTCGATTTACCCCAGTTTTACTTTTGCGCAGCTGGTACACCAACTTTTTCTTCCTCTTCGAGGGTGTTTACATTTGACCAACTTGGTGCATTTCAGCTACCGACACCTTTCCAAGGCCTACATCTTCATTTCTCGGCCTAACATCTTAAGATTCTTTGACCTCCCCCTCTTCGATGTCTGCTCGAGTTCCCTCGGCAAGGGACATAGCGTGGCCGTTTGCTTCTACTCTTTTTTCAGCTATAATTTTCGGGGCTATTCTGCTTTCGAAGAGTCCAATTTTGCAGTCGTTATCTTACAGCCCGAATAGTGAAAGCCGGCTCATCAGTAATAAGAAGTTTAATATCCCGGTCCTCAATGGGAGTGGCACGAATGGCGACGACGGCACTAGAATACTTGATGCCCTCGGGTCAAGGACGAACATTCGAAAGAACTTGGGACATTAGTATATTCGAAGGAGAAGCTATGACATGAGTCATCGAACTTAAGATGAAAGCAGAAGTAACACTACGTCCTTCTAACCATCTCCTTGCGCAGCCAGAAGGACATTGTACGTAAAAGCACTATGCTTGAAAAAGGAAAGCTTGTTCCTTGCACTCATCAAGACTTGGCAGTTAGGTGAGGGTTCAAGGAAGACATATGAGGGACTCCCAAATCGTCTTTTTAAGTTATAGATATATCTGATGTCTTTGGGAGTCGGTGGCTAGAACAAAATGTTCATAAATAGAAGGAAAGTCCCATGGATGAAAGCATAACTGCTGAGGTGCAATTGGGTAGGAGCGATCCCCAGATACCACAACATTTCCCAGACGAAGGAGTTGAAGGGTGGCACACATCCAGCCCAACTTATAAACTTATTGCAAGCAGTATATCCAGTTAGCGGCAAGTGAGTTCTATCTTGCGTCAATTGAACTAAAACATCTTCAAACAGGATTCCATGGATAGAGCACAATCGAGAAGGGCGGCTTTGCCGATTCTGGAAGCTTATGAGTCGATGGGATTATCTAGAATGATGGCACCTTCAACGGCATCGGGAGTTGGACTGATGGCTTCCATATATAGGACCGGAATGTCGGAAAAAAGATTTATTTGTGGGTCACACGCGTCTACTTGTTCTTTTTGGTGGCTCGAATAAGGTTTTCCAGATATGGTGGCGGAACTTGATCTTGCCCAAGAACTGATGTGTCTTGCGGCTGATTCAGAAGACATTTTGACTGAGCGCTTCGTGCAACTTGAGATCTATGCCGGCTATACTTAGTAGACAATCAACATTAGAAATAATAACATGTTCCCCCCATGTCACATGTGAACTAGTGTAATGCAGTGCAGTATAAAACAAGTATGAACAGTTCAAAATCATAGAAGCAAGAATAAAGTGACAAGACTTTGAGTTTTATCTAGAGAGACCATCATCGCTGACCATCTCATTCGAGAAGGAAGTTGATCGGCAGCAGAAGCTTTAGGATCGATTATCGATATTTTGAATGATAAAGTCCGTTGCTGAGTTTGTTAATCAGTTCTTTATTTAGTCTGAAAGTATGTTCATTTAAGCTTAAGTTCGACGGTCCGAATATGCAAGTCATGTTGCCCATAGTCATCATGTATTTAGGCAAAACAGTATGAAGTTAAGTGTTAGAGGACTTAACTTAGACTAGTTGTTTATTATAAATACCGATCCCTATTCTTCTTTACCGATCCATTACCTCATCCTCAATATCGATCCCTACACTACAACTACCAATACTGATCACTACGCTGAGACTATTAGCACCGAATCCTTAAACAATTAACTCCTACCGATCCCTCATAAAGCCAATTCCTACACTTCAACAGCCTACTGATCCCTTCCTTTACATCTTCTTCATCGACCCCACCACAACCATTTCACATTGAACCTTCATTACTTTACTCAATCCCTTACTGAACCCTCACTAATCCCTCTAAGGCTCAACCATTTTCCATGCCATCTCGTCCGAACCCTTTTTTCTCCATCTCCATCTCCTCCTCCTTGTCCTCCTCACCGTCGTATCCCAATACTATTTACTAAGCTATGTACCTAAAAAACACTCAAACCCATCCAAACTCGAGATTCACGACCCAATAATACAAATAAAGGAAATTTCATACTTATATTTATGTCAGGTTAAATTAATAGGGGAAAAAGTTCAAACTTATGAATCAAAGATTATGAAGGAGCGACTATGAAGAAGTTGCTCGAATTCGTGTTTGATGTTAGGGTTTCAAGTTGGAGGAATTCTGTTTATAATAAGGAATGTGATGTTATGGGTTCGATGGAAGGGAATCTTCAAATAGAAAAGGTAAATAAAAACAGTGAAGTAAAAGTTATGAGATAGGAAAGTAAAGGGAAGGAGACAAAAAAGGGTATGCTTATATATGTGTGCATATGAGGGGAAGTCCAACCAGTTTCTCGGGTGACTTGGTCATGGGATTGAAAAGGGGTCCGTATCAGAGTTCGCTAGTCCCTATACACATGAACCCACCAAGGGACCGGCATGAAAGATGTCGATCCCTCCATACAAAAAAGAGAAGAAAGGGAAAATGATGATGATGATGAGAGAAAATGAAATAAAAAATGAAAGTGAAGAAAAATGATAGACAACTAAAACTAAATGGAAACCGCTATTATGAAGGTTCGACTGCAGACATAAGCATATAAAGTACAAATTTTTTTGCCAACAACATGAAAACGTCCAATCATGTCTGGGAGCCAACAATAGAAACGTGTATGTAAGTGTGCTCGAAAACGATTCAAGAATTCAACCTTTCGAAATCAACCAAGATCGCGGTCAAGCCTTAGACAGTCAAGTTCAAGATCGAACTGGATAGAAGAAAGCATATGAGCCTCACATAATCGAGTTTGTATATGCTAACAGAATACCACCTCAGACTTCTATTATTGTAGGTCGGTAAAGGGACAAAAATCTACTAGGAATTTAGATGGACTTCTTTCAAGCAACTCACTTTTTTCAATTCAAAGCACGTCATGTTACTCATAAGTCGTACTTTAATGGGCTTACCCGATGCCCTGACCCGTCTATATTAGGATGAGTGCGCAAAATAGATTCAACTGTTGATAAGATGGATAATCATCGGGCAATTCTACAAGATCCAGATATAGTTTGGACAGTTATACGAGGCCTAGATTGAATAAATTTGGTAGACAACAACACTGTATGTCATAAAGGCAGAAATTAGCTTGGATAAGATAGGGATCGACATGGTTACTTACAAGATAATCAACTTGGATGGAAATGTAGAAGGTTCAGTGCGGTTCCAATATGATTTTATGATGCTAGATTGATCGGCATAACATCTGACATATAAAGCGATCGGTATATAACTTTGGCGCTAAAGGGGGGTTGGCGTAGCATTCACTATGCTAGGGGTCGGCGTAGCATCCCCTATGCTAGGAGTCAGCATGACGTTCTAAGTGGATGGGTCGGAATGTATCTCACAAATATTATGAATCGGCATGTATCTCACAAACATTATGAATCAGCATGTATCTCACAAACATTATGGATCGACGTGTCACCCCAGAGAAGGATTGCCATCTTTTAGACAAGAAAGGGATTCGAACCAAAGGTCAACTAGAACTTGAATTTTGTACATCCAATCATCTTGACATTTGAAACACGATAATATCAGAGCAAAAGGAGGCTACCATAAAGGTCGTTGCCCCAAACTCAACACATGGAGGGATCGGTACCGATCCCTCTCCATTGAGAGTTTGGCCTATTGATCCCTATGGTAGACCTATATGGATGAGAAGGTCATATTGTTAATTTCCAGTCAGATTTGTGGTCACCTTCGCCCATAAATACAGGCCTAGGGGGTCATTTTGAGGATATTTATGACTTTGGTTAGACAACACTATTATTATAATCAACTCCCTCCATTATTCAATTGTTTCTTGCTATTTCTTGCTATTTCAGTTGAGTAATTTGAAAAGCAATAAAGAGAATATTCAAAGTGTACATAGGCAATCAACGTCGAACCACTATAAATCTTGTTGTCCTTGCTTTCTGTTGTGTTTTTCTTGTTATTTTGATATATTCCTCTATTTTCATTTAGTTTCTCCATTTATTTCACTACTTAAATCTATTCTTAGGTGTCTGTGGTCAATTAGGTTGCAAACGGCAGACATGAATGAAAGGGACAACAGATTAAGGATCTTAAGGCTAATTTAACATTAGAGGTGGGGGTGAATAGTGTTTAATGGATTCTAAGACTTACATGGACTAATTTAAAATTATGACACAAAAAAATGCATAATTTAATCACAGAACAATTAAAAAATCAAACATAGATGCAGAAAGTAAATAAAAAGCAGTAAAAGGAAAGAACACATTGGATTTTATACTAGTTCGAAGTTACCATACATCCAGTCCTGTACCAAGGAAAACCACCTCGTACAGATCTTTATTATACCAATGTAGAGATTACATTCCTCAAAGCATTGAGGTACCCTTCTGTCTCACGAGTCCGGGGCAGACTCTCTTGATTTACGGGCCATAAGATTACACAATTGATTTCCAGGCACAACCACACCTTATAGAGAGACTTGATAAACTTTTGATTACAAATTGATCCTATAACTCTAAATAGCACTTTGATCTTCGAGAGAGGATAGAGAATCAAACAAGAATGAGATTCTAATTTGGTTCGCTTGAGAATTAGGCAGAGTTTCGACACAATCTTAAAAATATGAAAATTATAGAATATGGATTTGTGGAGAAGAAGAAGTGAAAAAATATGAAATTAGATAGTTAAAAAATTCATTTGTGAAAGCTATTTATAAAGCACCAACGGTCATAATCATTCGTGAAGAGATTTAAACGAATAGACACTTCTTTTGAAAATTGAAACTTTTGAATTCAATGGCCACTATGTCGACATAGGGTATCCCATGATGTCAACATCCCTATGTAAAAAACAATTGTAAAATTTGTTTTGGAAATGAAATTTAAAACAAGAGTTTATTTTAAAACCAAAAAATATATTTGAAGGCTAAAATATCGTTTTGAAAATCATTTGAAAAGATAACTTTAAGGCTAAAATATTTCGAAAATCAGTTTTGAAAATCATTTTGAAAAACCATTTTGAATTAGTTTTTCAAGCTTCTTCCTCCAGAAGAACTTGTACAAAACCAGGATGTTCGTGGGTTTGTAAGCCACCTGTCGTAGATTTGTAAACTACTTGTCATGGGTTTGTAAGCCACTAAGAAGGTAGAAATGGGTTCCATCCCAAATGAAATTAGGAATGAAGATTTCCATGCTATTATGAAGTTTTAACAAAACCTAGACACATATCTTGAAATCTTGATCTTGATACTCATGAATCTTCAAACTTGATTTCTTCATTCTTGATCATTATATTGTACAGTCTACGATAATCAGTACCTATCTTATATATATCCTACATAACAACATTCATATATATCTAGACAATAGTGTTACGATAAGTTATAATAAAATAAGTTATAAAGGTTGTTGTCATCAAAACCACTATCTCCAGTTCCTAATGATCTTCCCCATTCTGATGATGACAACCTTATAAAATATACTTACCACTTTGATTATACCATAACTCCCCCTTACACCAACTACTCCCCCTTACTCTAAGCCTATTATTTTATATAACTTCTCCCCCTTTGTCATCAACAAAAATTAAACTTCAAACCTTTAACTTAATAGAAATGAGATAAACAAACATATGGCATAAAAATAATATAGCACCCTAACTGGAATTCATGTTTCTATACATTGAAGATTGTTTTTAGAAGAACCTTAAGATAACACTTATATACAAATTAACAAACTAATATACAATCACGAAAGAGAAGAATGAAAAACGCTTAACGAGGACCCTTAACTATTGGTGATTTATGGATTGAACAATTTGGATAGTGGAGACAAAATTTTCCACGTTGTTCAACCAAATTTCCATTAGAGTCAAAAAGACCTCTCCAACGCAAATCACGTCGTCGTCTTCGTCCATATGAACATCCGGATTTGATAGAGGATGTTCTTCTCTTTGATCTTCTTATGGTTCTTCTAGAGGTCTTCTTCTTTAGAATCCATGGCTTGTGATGATTCTTCGACAACAATGTGATTGGCATAATTATCCACGAGGAGTTTTTGTAAATTCCTAACAATTTTGCCATGCCTATCTTGTCCTCTAGCCATTCGCAGTTGACTCACTTGAATCTATGTCATCATTTGAAGTAAATCTTTCATCTTCTCTTGTAATTTGATGACTCATACATGTGTGGATCATTGAAAAAGACTAGAATGAGGAGAAGTGGATGAAGAAGGTTCGTTATTAGAAGAGGAAGCCATTAACGTACTATTTCAGAAGTTTATTACAGAGAATAGAACAGAGAAAAGGAGTAATAGTCTAAATATATAAATATATAACTTAATAACTAATTTTAGAGGGAAATTTAAATTTGAGAATCACGGTTAGTATGTCGACATAAGGGGGATGGGTCATGTCGACATGCCTAGTGTAATTTTTGATAGATTTTCATTTATATTAACTATTAACTATACTTGTATTATTTATAATTTATATTTCAGTTAATGAACATATACGTAATTCTCTTCTAAATTTAGTAAAGTTTTGTTCATTGAATGGTTTGGTTAATATATCAGTAATTTGTTTTTCAGTATTAATATATTCAAGAGTTATGACTTCTTTACTTATATTATCTCTAAAAAAATGATGTCTAATATCAATATGTTTTGTTCTAGCATGATGAGTTGGATTCTTAGATAGATTTATTGCACTAGTATTATCACAATAAATTGGTGATTTAGTTATAGTTAATCCAAAATATTTTAAAGTTTGTTGCATATATATAACTTGAGAACAAGCCAAAGCAGCAAATTTATATTCTTCTTCAGTTGTTGACAAAGATACAGTGTTTTGCTTCTTACTAAACTAGGAAACCAAAGAACGTCCTAGAAAGCGACAATTTCACTTGTACTTTTTCTGTCTGACTTACAACCAACGTAATCAGCATCACAATATGAAATTAAATCAAATACATCATCTATAGGGTAAAAGAAATCATAACCTAAAGTATGTTTTGTATATCTTAAAATTCTTTTAACAGCTTTTAAGTGTGTTTCTTTAGATTGAGATTGGTATCTTGCACAGAGACAGAAACTATGCATGATGTCAGGACGACTTGCTGTTATATAAAGCAGCGAACCAATCATTTCCCTATATAATTTTTGATCAACATCTTTTGGTTTATCTTCTTTACTTAAAGCTACATTAGTTGTCACTGGAATTGGTTTTCCACCAGAAGTGGTCAATCCAAATTTATTAATTAAATCCTTAGCATATTTTTCTTGATTAATGAAAATTCCTTTATCCAATTGTTTGATTTGAAGTCCTAAGAAGAAACTTAGTTCTCCCATATGACTCATTTCAAATTCTTTAGTCATTATATCTGAAAATTCTTTATTCATTATGTTATTAGTTGATCTAAATATTATATCATCTACATATATTTTAACTAGTTGAATATCATTTTTGTTTCTTTTAATACAAAGAGTTGTATCTATTTTACCAATTTCAAAACCAGATTATAGTAAACAAGATCTTAGTCTTTCATACCAGGCTCTAGGAGCTTGTTTTAGACCATATAAAGCTTTCTTTAATTTGTATACATGATTTGGAAATTTGTTATCTTCAAAAAGTGGAGGTTGTTCAACATAAACATCTTCTTTTACAAAACCATTTAGAAAAGCACTTTTAACATCCATTTGATATAATTTGAAATTATTGTAGTTTGCGAAAGCAAGTAGAATCCTGATAGCTTCTACTCTTGCTACGGGTGCAAAGGTTTCGTCATAATCAATTCCTTCTTCTTGACAACAACCTTGCGCAACTAAACGATCTTTATTTCTCATTACCTCACCAAGTTCATTCATTTTATTTTTATGAACCCATTTTGTACCAATTATACTTTTATCCTTAAGTCTAGGGTCAAGTTCCCAAACATCATTTCTGGTGAACTGATTCAATTCTTCTTGCATAGCAAGAATCCATGAATTATCAGACGATGCTTCATTTGGATTTTTTGGTTCAATAGTTGATATAAAAGCTACATTACTTATACTATTTAGTTGATTTATTGTTTTAACTATGGATTCAATATTTCCTAGCATGTTTTCTACAAGATGATCTTTTAATAGCCTAATTCTTTTATTTGGTTGAATGATTTCACAAATAGTTTCATTAGGTTCATTATTTAAAGTTAGAATATCTTCTTCATCTTTTATTTGTATAGTATCTTTAAAAATTTTATCAAAAGATACATGCATTGTTTCTTCAATAGTATTAGTTCTTAAGTTATAAACTCTAAATGCTTTACTTCTATTAGAATATCCGATGAAGATACCTTTATCGGATTTAGATTCAAATTTATCTAAATTATCTTTTGTATTAAGAATAAAACACTTACTACCAAAATCTTTAATATAAGCTACTATGGGTTTCTTATTGTAAAGTAATTCATATGGTGTTTTACTAGTTAATGGTCTAATTAAAATCCTATTTAATATATAACACGCTGCAGCGGCTGCTTCAGCCCAAAAGTTTTTAGGTAAGTTACTATCAGAAAGCGTTGTCCTAGAACACTCTTGAATCGTTCTATTCTTACGTTCTACCACTCCGTTTTGTTATGGAGTTCTTGTAAAAGAGAAATTATGAGTAATTCCTTTTTGATGACAGAAATTCTCAAAATTTTCATTTTCAAATTCTCCACCATGATCACTATGAATAGTTTTTATTTTTAGAGAAAGTTGATTTTGAATTCTTTTAGAATTTTTTTTAAATAATTCAAAAGCATCACTTTTAAGTTTAAGAAAAATTGTCCAAGTATATCTAGAAAAATCATCTATAATTACCAAAACATATTTATTATGATTAATTGATTTAACTTGAGATGGACCAAATAAATCTAAATGAAGTAATTCTAGAGGTTTAGAAGTAGAAATCATATCTTTTAATTTAAATGAACTTTTCTTAAATTTTCCTAATTGGCAAGAATCACATATACTATCTACTTTAAAGTTTAACTTTGGAAGACCTCTAACTAAGTCAAGTTTTGAAAACCTAGATGACAGTTTGAAATTCAAATGACCAAATCTTTTATGTTGAATCCAAGGGTCACTTGTATTAGCAAAAAGACATAAGTTATCATTATAAAGCTTCATACTAAGGATGTAAATGTTTTTCTTCCTAATTCCTTCAAAGATAATATTTTACTTATTGTCTTCGATGTGACACTTATCTTTTCCAAATTTAATTTTAAATCCTTTATCGCATAATTGACTTATACTAAGCAAATTATGTTTTAAATTCCTAAATAGCAAAATACCAGAAATAAGAGGAGTTTTAGAATTACCGACATTTCTGATGCCAATCACATATCATTTTGAGTTATCTCCAAAGTTGACCAATCCACCATCTCGATATATAATGTCATTGAGTATCTCGGGATTTTCTGTCATATGTCTTGAACAGCCACTATCAAGTATCCATTTATCTTTCTCAATTTGCACAGTTTGTCCATTGGTTGTTGGTTAAGCCATGTAACATGTATGTTCCTGCATAACAAACCAATTCGGTATATAACTTGATTTTCCGTAAAAACTATATGCAGACTTATGATATTTTGATGAAATGCATAAATTCAAACTAGTACTAACAAAATTCCTAAAAATGCCATTTTTTAACTTTTAAAGTTTCAGATTACGAAAATTATGAAAACATATACTCTGATACCAATTGAAAGGGACAGCGAATTAAGGATCTTAAGGCTAATTTAACACTAGAGGGGGGATGAATAGTGTTTAATGGGTTCTAAGACTTGTATGGATTAATTTAAAATTATGACACAAACAAATGTAGAATTTAATCACAGAACAATTAGAGAATCAAATACAGATGCAGAAAGTAAATAAAAAGCAATAAGAGGAAAGAACACACTGAATTTTATACTGGTTCAGAGTTATCCTACATCCAGTCTTTTACCAAGGAAAACCATCTCATACGGATCTTTATTATACCAAAGTCGAAATTACATTACTCAATTTCTAAAGGCCTTGAGGTACCCACCTGTCTCACGAGTCCGAGGAAAACTCTCTTGATTTACTGGCTATAAGATTACCCAATTGATTTCCAGGCACAACCACACCTTATAGAGAGACTCGATAAACTTTTGATTAAAAGTTGAACCTATAACTCTGAATAGCACTTTGATCTTCGAGAGAGGACAGAGAATCAAACGAGAATGAGATTCTAATTTGATTCACTTGAGAATTCGGTAGAATTTCGGCATGATCTTAAAAATATGAAAATTATAGAATATGGATTTGTGGAGAAGAAGAAGTGAAGAAGATATGAAATTAGATAGTTAAAAAATTCGTTTATGAAGGCTATTTATAAAGTACCAACGGTCATAGCCATTCGTGAAGAGATTTAAACGAATAGACGCTTCTTTTGAAAATTCAAACTTTAAAATTCAAAGGCCACTATGTCGACATGGGGTATCCCATGATGTCGACATCACTATGTAAAACAACTGTAAAATATATTTTTTGAAAATGAAGTTTAAAACAAGAGTTTATTTTAAAATAAAAGCAAATAATATTTTGAGGCTAAAACATCTTTTTGAAAATCATTTGAAAATATAATTTTAAGGCTAAAATATTTTGAAAATCAGTTTTGAAAATTATTTTGAAAAACCATTTTGATGTAGTTTTGCAAGCTTCTTCCTGCAGAATATGTCATCACATCAGAACTCGAGAACTTGTACAAAACCAAGATGTTCGTGGATTTGTAAGCTACTTGTCATAGGTTTGTAAGCTACTTGTCATGGGTTTGTAAACCACTAAGAAGGTAGAAATGGGTTCCATCCCAAATGAAATTCGGAATGAAGACTTCCATGCTACTATGAAGTTTTAACAAAAGCTAGACACATATCTTGAAATCTTGATCTTGATACTCATGAGTCTTCAAACTTTATTTCTTCATTCTTGATCTTTATACTGAGCAGTCTTCAATAATCAGTACCTGCTTTATATACATCCTATATAACAACATTCATATGTATCTACACAATAGTGTTAGTATATAAGTTATAATAAAATAAGTTACAAATATTGTTATCACCAAAACCACTATCTTCAGTTCCTAATAATAGAACCATTCACCCTTGCAGCAGTTTGTTCTATGTATCGGTAACAACTGTACAGTTCTTAGCTAGTTCCAGATAAGTTAGAGAAGGGCTCCTTTTTTGGCTATTGAAACTATATATATCGAACTTCCTTATCACCAGGTGCTCATTGCAGGTTTTTAGCAAAGACAATATGTGCACTGTGAAGAAAGGCTTAGCTATTTGAATGTAGTTGCATTCGGAGCCAATCTTATGAAGTTTAGAACTCAATATGTGAATTGATTGAATGGTAGGATGCATCCTGCCAGGCACATGTACCTATTACAAGTAGTATAACCCTCCGAGGGATTATGAGCTCTTTGGTGATGAGAAAGGACTAATATGTTAGTCCTTGAGATGATGGTTTTGCTGACAACAACCTAAGGAATTGTTATAAAATATAAATACTAACATTATAGTTTAGATATATATGTATATGCAGGATTTAACCATGCAGGTACCAAGAATGAAGACTATACAGTATAGAGATTCAAGATATCAAGATTGAAGACTCATGAGTATCAAGATTATCAAGAGTTCAAGATTTCAATAATAAGTAATTTAATTAGTAATTTTTTAAAAACTCCTAGAAAAGCACCGGCATCTTAAAATCCAACTTATTCGTGGAATGGAATCCACTTCAAGCCCGTTAAAGGGATGGAACCCTAAGTAGGATGGAACCTACGAAAAATCTAGTGGAACATTATTTTGTATCCACCAACTTTTATTCAAAATGTTTTATAAAATTATATCTTGTTTTCAAAATATTTTCAAAATCTTCCTTTTAAAATAATCAAAAAAATCTGTCCTGGTTTTAATACTTTTAGCCTCAAAATAATCTTTGTTTTCAAAATCAAAATTATCCTTGGTTCTAAACAATCTTTTAATAATAAATATATTTAATATTTATACTTAGATTTAAATACAAAATTATAGTAAATTTTTACATATATACTAAAATATTATTATCTATATTTGCTTATGTATTTTAACTATAGTTAAGTATATTTATAAAGTTTAAAATAGTTTTAATATAAGATAGAAGTTATTTTCAAAGAAAAAAAAATCACCAAAATTCACTTTGGCATGTCGACATCCTCAAGTACCCCACGTCGACATGGTAGCAGTTTATTTCAAAATTTTGAATTTCAAAGGAAGTGTCTATTCGTCATATCCTTTCACGAATGGACATGGCTGTTGTTCTACTATAAATAGGGGTAGTTTTAAACGAATTTTTATTCATATTTTTCTGCTTTTCACTCCTCTTCTTCTTCCACATTTCTTTATACACATTCTAACCATTACTCTGCTAAAATCAATATCGAATCTAACTAGATCATTTCTGATTTGATTCTCTATCACTATCTTTACAAGATCTCAGTGCTATTCAGAGTTATAGGCTTCTTTGTAATCAATTTAGCGAGAAAAGGTGTGATTGTAGCCTTGGAAATCAATTGGGTGAACTTGTTGCACCTGAAATCAAGTATCTCTACCCAGAGGATTGTGAATCTGGAGTGGTGTACCTCGTGGCCTTGAAATCGAGGGTGTAATTGTACAATTGCTTTTAAAAGAAAATCCGTACTTGTATGCGGGACTGGATGTAGGTTAACTCCGAACCAGTATAAAATCCGGTGTGTTCTTTCCTTTATTGTTTTTACTTTATTTTTGAATCTGTGATCATATATGTGTTTGAATATTGCATACAATCGTTTTCAAATTAACATAAACTCAAAAAGATTTAGTAATTCCTTAAAACACTATTCACCCCCCTCTAGTGTTAATTCTAGCCTTAAGATCCGTAATCCGCATTTCTCACATTTGATATCAGAGCAAGGTTTTCAAAGTTTTCACAATCTGAGTGAAAATTTTTTAAATGGCATTTTTTTATAAAATTATTAACACTATTTTCATACAAATATGCCACAGAATCATCATGATATTGTTGTTTAAAATTATATTTAGTTATTTTGAAAAGTCACTTGATTCTTTAAATGGTTATGTTGTTTTGCAGGAGAAGAATTATGTCTAATGACTATTGGTTAAAAGATACTAGATAACCATTCATCAATCAAGAAGAACAAATGGATATATAATGGCAATCGACAATGAAATGGGTACTAGATCAATACAAAGCTTTTGATTCTCATCAACAACTTGATATGATACTGTACTTCTCTCCATATACTTCGCAATGTCATTGGTTTCATGCGAATCCGTCAAAAAATTACCAAGTTATAGTCAAATGAAGTTTTGGTGAACAAAGAGAGAAAGAAAGCAAAACTGTCAATGTTTGAAGTTGGCTATCCAAAACTGAAAAACTGTGTACCAGATTTTCTACATTTCTCTTACTTTTCGGCTTATTACACCACAATACTGTCCAAATTCATCACTAATCTATTACTAGATCGTAGCCCTTGCCTTCCTCTTCGATTTGCCACTGGTCTCATCCAATTCCGTTAAAAAACGAAGGAGATATGCCTTCTAGAAGTTTGATGGTAAATAGAAAAACGGGAAGAAGAAGAAGAAGAGAAATTTTTATGAAAAGTGGTGACTGTTGGGCCTATTTATAGTGATTGAAGTGTCCATTCATTCAAAATTCAAATTCAAAGTTTTGGAGCTAAGTTAGTCAATCTACTAAATCATCTGTATCTTTCTCATACGGTCTTCAAATTCAGCAAATGAACATACTACGCTGATCAGAAAAATGAGCCCGTCGCAATAGAATAGATATCGTCATTAAATTTTGAAAGATATAAATGTGTGGTTGACGACAATGGAAGAACAACAAAGTTAGAAAGATGGAGGGTAAAAATTGGTACGCTTTACTATTATTTCATCTTTATTGTTGCATTTAGGAATATATATATATATATATATATATATATATATATATATATATATGCATTTAGTTAGGTATAGAACCTCTTTTATAAGTTTTGATATTTAGGTCCATATATCGACACACCATAGTATAAATTTCGATATACCAGTCTAAATTTTTTTTAAAGTTTTTTAAAATGTGTTTTCTTTCAAATAAAATCTTACTACTAATTTATTACAACTATATTAAGTAGAAAAGCATTTTTACACGCATAATGTCAAGTGTCTTTACACATGTTTTCTCATTATTATTTTTTATGTTAATTAAATACTGTAAAAAATTGGATAAAAAATCAATTATTTACATGTTAATATCTAGTCGTAAAATCAGTGCAAAATCATGTTAAAATCAGGCCCAGAACAATAGATAATATATCTGAAATGCTGTCTTTTCTTCTGGAACGTTTCTTAAGTGTTGCAAATTCGTTTTTATAACATCTCTGTGCTTTGAAACACTGTAGTGTTTTAGAAACATTTCACAGCATTTGGTAAATGCTGCAGCTTCTGTTTAAAAAATGTTTTGAATATATTTTACTGCAAAAACTTTTTACAGCATTCTATAAATGCTGTTTTTTCTATTTGAAACTTTAAACTGTAAAAATAATATTTAAATTAAGTATTTTTCTCTATTTTTTTAGAAGTTATTTTCTAACTTATATTAGAATATTTTAAAATTAATGTTTAGATATTTTTTAGTAATTGATTAAAATTTTAAAATGAAAGAGACCTTAATATAACACATGTTAATTTTAGTTTTTCAATCTTTATTATTTTATTGAATATTTCACTATGATATTTTTTTAAAAGGTGTTTAACATGCTTCTAAATATTTTAATCATTAATAATTTAATATATAGGTTTTAATTAATAAGTTAAGTGTTTTATAAACATGAATGTCTGGATTCTTAAAAAAATTAAGTTAAAAAAATATATTTTAAAAAAGAAATACGTAAGGAGGGTATTAATTTTTATAAAAACCATATTTGATCATATATAGTTTAAGTCCATATTTCTTAGCATTTGATTTTAATATTAAGTTTGATTACTACCTTTCATGAATATGTTATAGTTTTAATACCATTTATTACCTTTAAACTCTTGTCTTTACTACTCTTTTAGTCTCATTCATTAGTTTTCTTAACCTAAGTTTAGTAATTGGTGTGTATTACCTTTGTTTGGTTGAAGTGAGTTATAATAAATTGTTTGATATATGTATACATACATACATATACATGTACATACATACATACTTACACACACACACACGCACACACACATATTCTTGTCAATTAGCTATTACTTATCACTCATGTTTATCTTATAATCTGGATATCTCTTACCGTAGTATGTATATCATCATATCATTCTGCATATTATTATTATTATTATTATTATTATTATTACTTCATTATCATTTTGTTTCATATTACATATCATTATGCATCCTATTTCATATCACATTTCATTGCATATTACATCATAATTACAATGCATGAATATCATAATCATTTGCATCACAAGTTGCACTTCATTCTGCATATCATCTCATGCTATATTACATATGTCATACATTTCATACTGCATTACAACCTACATATTGCATACATGTATACATAACGAGTGTATTTTATTTAGGGGGAGTTTATAGTATTGTCTTATAATATAGGATTATTAGTTTTTGATTTGTTTGGTATGTTTTGACTGACTTGTTTGACTTGATTGACTTGTTTGACTTGATTGATTTGTTTGACTTGTCTGACATGATTGGTTTTGATGTGTGTGTTGAAATATACTTATACATATTTATGTATTGAATAATTATAATATAATTATGTTAATGTCTTTCACATTCCATATACTTTGTTCTAGTATTAGTTTAAGGGGGAGTTTTATAGTTTTATGGTTTTAGGATGGTTTTTGTTGATGACAAAGGGGGAGAATTATAAAATAGGATAATAAGTCATAGATTAAGGGGGAGTTATTAGTCCAAGGGGGAGTTATAGTGAAGGTGAAGTATATTTTATAAATATAGGTTGTCATCATCAAAAGGGGAGAGATTGTTAGTCCTTGAGATGATGGTTTTAATGACAACAACCTCAGGAATTGTTATAAAAAATAAATACTAACATTATAGTTTAGATATATATTTGTATATGCAGAATTTAACCATGTAGGTACCAAGAATGAAGACTGTACAGTATAGATATTCAAGATATCAAGATTGAAGACTCATGAGTATCAAGATTATCAAGAGTTCAAGATTTCAATAATGAGTAATTTAATTAGGAATTTTGTTAAAACTCCTAGAAAAGCACTGGCATCTTAAAATCCAATTTATCCGTGGAATGGAATCCACTTCAAGTCCGTTAAAGAGATGGAACCCTAAGTAGGATGGAACCTACAAAAAATCTAGTGGAACATTGTTTTGTATCCACTAAACTTTGTTAAAAATGTTTTACAAAATTATATCTTGTTTTCAAAATCTTCCTTTTAAAAGAATCAAAAACATCTATCCTAGTTTTAATACTTTTAGCCTCAAAATAATCTTTATTTTCAAAATCAAAATTATCCTTGGTTTTAAACTATCTTTTAATAATAAATATATTTAATATTTATACTTAGATTTAAATATAAAATTATAGTAAAATTTTATATATATATATATATATATACCAAAATATTATTCTCTATATTTACTTATGTATTTTAACTATAGTTAAGTATATTTATAAAGTTTAAAATGGTTTTAATATAAGATAGAAGTTATTTCCAAAGAAAAACAAATCACCAAAATTCCCTTTGGCGTGTCGACATCCTCAAGTACCTCATGTCGACATGATAGCAGTTTATTTCAAAAATTTGAATTTCAAAGGAAGTGTCTATTCGTCATATCCTTTCACGAATGGACATGGCAGTTGTTCTACTATAAATAGGGGTAGTTTTAAATGAATTTTTGTTCATATTTTTTTGGTTTTCGCTCCTCTTCTTCCACATTTTTTTATACACATTCTTACCATTACTCTGCCGAAATCAACATTGAATCTAACTAGATCATTTCTGGTTTGATTCTCTATCACTATCTCTACAAGATCTCAGTGCTATTCAGAGTTATAGGCGTCTTTGTAATAAATTTAGCGAGAAAAGGTGTGATTGTAGCCTTGGAAATCAATCAAGTGAGAAAAGATGTGATTGTGAAATCAATAAAGTGAGAAAAGGTGTGATTGTAGCCTTGGAAATCAATTGGGTGAACTTGTTGCCTCTGAAATCAAGTATCTCTACCCAGAGGATTGTGGATCTGGAGTGGTGTACCTCGTGGTCTTGAAATCGAGGGTGTAATTGTACAATTGCTTTTGAAAGGAAATTCGTACTTGTATGTGGGACTGGATGTAGGGTAACTCCAAACCAGCATAAAATCCGGTGTGTTCTTTCCTTTATTGTTTTACTTTATTTCTGCATCTGTGTTTGATTCTGTGATCATATCTGTGTCCGAATGTTGCATACATTCGTGTTCAGATTAACATAAACTCAAAAAGATTTAGTAATTCCTTAAAACGCTATTCATCCCCCTCTCCCTCCAGTGTTAATTCTAGCCTTAAGATCCGTAATCCACATTTCTCACATAATAATCCTCAAATGAGATTCAATGTTTATTGCAAAATCTATGGAGTGATCCCTCTTCAATCTTTGAGGCAACAGAGCCAATGGGATCATCCAAAATAACAGCATCATTAAGAGCATGAGAAGAAGCTTCAACCCTAGGGCCTTCTACAGGCATTTGAGGAACCTCTAGATGAGGTTGATCCGCTTGTGGAATTTAGCTAGAGGTATGAACTGAGTTGGTATATGTTGTATAGAAGGAGTCACAGTCGAACTCAACTCTACATCAGATTCAACATATCTAGAAGTCAATGGACCTGAAGCTAAAATGACGAGATGCTTGGAATGTCTATGATCCATGTTTATAAAAACTCAAAGATAATAAATGTCAGATTCATCACAAACTATACCCCTATATTAAAGTGAAACCTAGTGACATGTGATGCAGTGTAGCGACCTGGGTTTTCGGCCTAGTCAAAATCGCCGAAAAACCCATCCGTTTTAAAAATATGAATGTTACGAAATTAATACGCCATATTTGATAAATATTCAACAATACTGAATGTACAGGATACAACTTCCAATTATACAAGTTATCAGAGTAACCATTTATTCTACAGTGTGCTTTAAAATAAACCCAAAATCAAATGATACAAATAACTGTAAATCTACCACTACGCAACTCTAATGGTAAATAGCAATATCCTTACCTGCAAACTCAATAAACAATGTAAATGCGAAATAAAATAGTAATAAGGAAAGATACAACAACACAAGACGAATATCAACCAACAAACAGAAAAATGTTGTGTTATTATTGGGGATACATCACTACCACTTGTGACTGCCTACATACTCAATTAGATACGGGATCAAGCCAATATAGTTCTCCTATCGCAAATAGGACTCATGGAGCATACTATGCACGAACAATATGTAATTCCCAAAACTATCCACTTAGGCTTAATCTTCAATTTTAGATTTTTAAAATCTAATTAACTTTACGGAAATCATCTCTTTGGATTTTATTTCCGAATTATTATTTCAAAACTTTTGAAATATATATCTTTTATATTCAAACTAGTCCTTCACTTCGAGACCCGAGAACAAATCAGTTTTTGAAAACAATATCAATATACAAGCATACAAAACTATATGCTACCTGATCAGGAGGTTTTTAGCCATAACAAGGCAGTTGGGTCCTAGCTTTTCGAAAATAAATATAGATATGTATATCCCTCTACAACGAGAATGGACTATACTAAGGCTAAAGAACATCCGCACCTCCATCGTCCACTTTTTAGTTATAGGTTACCCGAATCCTCGGTAACATAACAAATCACTTCATATCCCAAGTGGCAAAATCATTTACACTAATAGTTATAAATACTTCAAATCTATAACAATTTGCATTTCTAAATCCTTTCAAAAATCATCTTAAAACTATTAGGTTTAGGCCTTGAATTCTTTTCATTTCATAAAACCATTCTTTATATAAATCACTTTTATATAATATAACTTCAAAATATTCATTTCCAAATAATTCTATTTCTTTAAACATTTCATAAACTTTCATTTATGAAAACCAACTTTGAAAACAATTCTATTGACCTCAATTTATTATAATTAGTTATAATAATTAAATGAACCATTATTATCGCTAAACACCTTTTAGTCAAATCATGAAACAAATCACAAAATGTTAGCCTACAATTACTTTCTACCCATTCCATGCATATGGATAATTAATTGCTCATATACTGGTCGAGCTATGTCAATAAGCAACTAATAATCATCAATTAATTATCCATATGCATGGGTTGGGTAGAAAGTAACTGTAGGCTAACATCTTGTGATTTGTCTCGCGATTTGACTAAAAGGAGTTTAGCGATAATAATGGTTCATTTAAATTATAATAATTTAAATGAACCAATATTATTGCAAAACTCCTTTTAGTCAAATCGTGAAATAAATCACAAGATGTTAGCCTACAATTACTTTCTACCCATCTCATGCATATGAATAATTAATTGCTCAAAAACTAGTCGAGCAATGTCAAAAATCAAATAATAATCAAAGCTCATAAACCGGTCGAGCACAAACAAACAACTAAATAATCGATCAACAATAAAAATAAATGGCAGTACATCTGTTTATTAAAATAATTAACAATCAATATCAATAGATAGATTATCAAATAATACACACACACATACATACTCAAACACACAAAGGCAGAAAATTCAACAGAGAATATCTCCCTCTCAGCTAAACTATCTTGAGTGCAATGTGAACGAAAAATATTGCTTATTTTATCCTCTACAAATTTGATGTTAACACCTTAGGCTAATTCTTTGTGCAGTGGAAATGATTTGAATTATTAATGAAGAGGTGAAGAGGGAATAGCAATGGGTTGATGTGTTCCTTTGGTTTGCATGCATAGAAGATAAATGAAAAGATGAAAAGAATGTGTCCCCCCACCTTGCACGTATTCTTTCACCTACATATATGAAAGAAGATACTTAAATGATAAGGTATGTAAGGACAACATTAAATTCGAACATTAAATGCAGCATGTGCACGAACATGGATATGTGTGCTGGTTAAACTTTTAATATTAAAAAGTTTTGGCTAGTGTGCTACATCATATTCCGTTCGTGTGTGGATGCCGAACGGCTGAAATAAAAGTGTGATCGCGAATAACAATATTATACGATCATAAAACAGCAATAAAATAGGCGATTGACTTATTCTGTAAAATTTCAAAAGAACCGACGTTTGACGCAAAACGTGTCAAACGATAATTTGATTATTTATCAAACTAAAAGTTATAGAAAAATTCTATAAATTAAATCATAAATACATTATAAAAATCAGGTCTAAATTTGAAACGTACGTTTATATTTAAGTTCAAATCCAAATATTTAAATAAATTAAATATTCAAATTCGATGACCCAAAAATACGGGTCGTTACATTTTTCCCCAATTAAAAGAATTTCACACTCGAAATTCGAAGGACGGAAAAATGCAACGAAAACAAAAAAATCAACAAAAATAATTATCACTCATAACCTCAGTCGGAGGTACGCCTTATCCTATCCATTTTTATTTATCAAATTAAGGTAGTTTCATTTTAAAATTTCCTAGGTTGATTTACTAACCTAGTCAAATTTTTCTTAGGCACCTAACCTAAGCTCTGATACCCCTTATAATAATCTGTCTTTCTTACTTGAAAGACGAACCATTGGGGTAAAAAAAAGATAAGAAGAAACTTTACTCACCGAACATGGGCAAAATCAAACTAGTTTCTACTAAAACCCGAATATGACCTAGGCCTTTGCTTCTAGCTTGGAAAAAGGGTGGTGTGGCTTTGCTTTTGGAAAGAGAAGTGCATAGGAAGGAAGTAAGGTGACTAAACAAGGTTTTTAGATTTTTTTTAGAAGTAAAAGAAACTAAGATTTTAAACTTTCGAAATCCCTTTGGAAGCCATGAAAGTTTCTTGAAAACTTAAACAAGATGGAGGTAAGGCTTTGAAAGAGTTAGAAATGAGAATAGAAATGAAAGAAAATTTAGAAATTGCTTTTATATAAATTGCAAAAATCAAATTACCAAAGTACCCTTACCTAACATAACCTCCACTCCTTGGTTGCCACCTCATCCACCCTTGTCTCTCCCTTGTACTTACGAAATTTTCTTGTCTCCTCTCATCATTTTCAAAGCCAACATCAATTAATTACTTAAGTACTTAATGTTTGCAAGGAAATGACATATCGTCATTTTTATTTTTAAATTTTGTTTTGAAAACTTACATGATAAGTCACATCCTTATTATATTTATTAAGTAAATATATAAATATGAGTTACAAATTCTAACACATTTATAAATATGAGTATATGTTAACTCAATTTTGGACAACGTTTTCCGATAACTTTTCGACACCGAAATGTCGAAAATTCAGAAAATGGTTTTCAGTCATATTTTCTATTTTTCTTTGAACTGATTGTTTTTGTAAAAAAAATTGTAAAATATTTTACCATCATTAATTATTATTTAAAAGGATTTTATTTGAGTTATAAAATCTATTGATTAATTATTAAAAAATATATTTAAATATTCATATTTAAAGTGATTAAATTTTGGGTCGTTACATGTAATGTCGTGCAGTATAGATTTCCGATATTGTGCAACAATTCATTTTAAAATCTAAAGATTATCCAAAGTGACCATCATCGATGACCGTCTTAACGGACTTCACGTCAATGACCATGCATTAGATGTGCTTTGTAATTCGGGAGGAATTGTTTGGCATATTTATGTTTAATCGACAAAACAAAATTCGATGAGAGGTTTGGAGAACAAAAATCCACCAAGGGTTGGAAGGGCACAGATCCAAGCCTTTGGATGGGTTTCAATCTATACCTAATTCGACAAATCTTAAAGAGGTACAAGGCTTTGGTTCAGGTGAGGTCTTCTTTGCTTTGTAAAGCTATGGATCGGGTTCAATCCCTAATAGATAGACGATAACATGGGTATGGGTCAAGCAACATTGGGAAGTAGGTACAGGTGGCAAACGTTGGTGAGGGAAGGTGCAAGATCGATTTGGAGGTTGAGAATTTTAATGGCAGACAATTGAGCTTTTGTTTGTAGTAGGCAAGAGTGAAGAGGAAAGGTGAAACATTGGGTTTTACAACCCAAAGACCCAATTTCTCAGGCAATAAAAGCTAGGTGATGATTGTATTGATTCAAAGACTTTGATCGGTATCGAGTCTAAAAAAATGAAAATGAGAAATAAAAGTGGTGATGATGGTCCACTCATATTCGTGCGTGTGCATATCAAAAATTATTCAATAATGTGCATATGTATTAGCGTATGTATACATATCAATCACTAACAACCGAAGTAAAATAAAATCAGATTCAAACCTGGAAAGTCCATGAAAGGAACCAGTTCAAAATTACTGAGTTTGGAATGATAGATTGTGAAAGCGTACTTCCATTTTATAATGATAGATGTTGGTAAAGTGTCCCGATGAGTAGCTATAGACATGACTCTTCATAGAAACAAAAGGATAACGACCATTCAATACATAGAGTGGAGTCCCATATAGCAATCCCGATTTGTCTCAATTTAAAGCACATCATGTTCGAAACAAGATGCACTTTGCAGGGCAAGTGTTATCCAGCCCTTTGACTATGCGATATTCAGATAGATTGGACGGATCAAACTTGAAAACTATCGAGGAAAAAAGCCTAGAGAGATGGCCCAAGAGCCCAGAAATCAAGTGCAAATGGAGCCAAGGGATGAAGAAAATACTATCCAAAGAACAAAAATCCAACTAAGAGTTGGATCGGTACCGATCCAACCCATGGATCGATACCGATCCACAAAATCACATCCATTTCGGCACCTTTTCCTCCTACATGCAAGTGATGATCCTAGGAGCCTATTTCAAGTTCCATTTCGTCGATTCCATGCGATTCTATATTGATATTCTCGAACACTCAAAGTTAGCAAATTCATTCTTCCATCGGTCCATCACGTGGACTCATAATAAACCTAATAACGTTGCAAACAAGTTTGTAATCACGAAGCTAACCATGCATCAAGCCAGGATAAGAAGTTTAAAGTCATCCATATGAAGAACATATGGATAGTACCAATCTAAGCCCATGGATTGGTATCGATCCATGATTATTGATGAGTCATCCACCTAATTTCCTACAGAAATGGTCAACGGTGTGGAAATTATGTGGATATCACGGAGGCGAGATATTAGGCTTCCTAAAGCTATAAATATGATGGTATACCTCATTTTTAAGGGTTTTTTCGGTTGTCTTGCTCCTTTACTCTAATCTCTTATAATCATCCATGGATTTATACTGATCCATAAGGACTTGTACTTCCATGTCAGCAATCAAAGCAACAAAATCACTAAGTGGACGTAGGCCAAGATTAGTCGACCACTATAAAATGCCATGTGTTCTTTTTTACTCTTTTTAATTTACTTTTCTTCACTTTTTATTCTCTATACAATCTCTTGGGTGTTTGTGCCATTTTCTTGTTCAAATACCAGCCTTACTTCTAAATATCAGTCTATCAACAACACTAACATAGTCCGTCGACCCCCACAACCAAAATCCCATTTACATCTACCAAATTTAAGTCAAGGAAAATGTTCACTCTGGTTACTTAATAACTCTTATTTAAAAATGAGGCAAATCCCATTTCCTAATTAGGCACTTTCATATGTTATTTAAGACTTCTTAAATAAGAAGGAGGCAAACCCAACGACCATTTAATACCTCAATCACCAAAGTAAACTTCTTGACATCCCTAAAGGTACCGAGCCATTTAACACTTCAAATCCAAGACGAACCCTAGTATATTTTCCCTAAGTGTATACATGCATCTATATTCCCCTCCACGGGTTCTATAGTTGGAGATGTCCCACATCAGTAGTACATAGACACAATTATTGGTCCCTCTAGGTGAAGGGAAGACTTCCGTTATGTAATTCCACTGATCTTGGATCCCAACCCATTCCAATCAAGTCATTTATAATTAACCTAGTGTGGGACCACTAAGTCATGCCCGTCATAACATATTATTGAGGCCATATAATTTCCACTATGGAAATTATTATGCCTCTAAAGTTCATTTATTAGTATTTATTTATTCACTTGCTATGAAATTTTTCTTAATTTATGTTTGTTATAGAATAAAGAAAATAGGAAGCCATTAGAGAGAGAGGCAGAAGACATATTATTTATTCCTGAGAATAGATTATCTATTTACATTACATTAGCACCTTTATATAGAGGCCTAGGAGCTTGGGGTAGAACTAATCCCACGATGTGGGACTAAATACAAAACAGTATATAGCATATTCACTATTTATATTTACATATATTATAACACTCCCCCTTGAATATGGGTCTTCAAAATCTTGAATCCTCTGATAACTAGAAATTGTCCGTTTCGAAACGTTATGATGATTGCTCCTCCTCATTATTATCTTGCTTGCATTTATCCATTCGGTCGATATAGATATTGTCCGTTGCCTCATTAAAAATCTCTATCAGGAAAACCCAATGGGAAAAACCTTGAAAGAGGAAAATAGTACAACTTGTGAAATCATAAATATCATACTGAAAATGATATTCCTTCTAAGAGTTTGATACTTCGGGATCAAAATAATGCCTCATTAAAACCTTACTAAGAAAAACCTAATGAGAAAAATCTTAGTGAAGGAAAAAGAGTACAATGACATATTTTATTTTCTTATTTCTTTAAATAAAGCTTGATACTTCTGGATCAAACTAATGCCTCATTAAAACCTTACTAAGTAAAACCCTATGGGAAAAATCTTAGTGAAGGAAAAAGAGTACAATATAGTATGTCATATTTCAATAATTTATTGCATCAGATAGAGTTTGATACTTCTGGATCAATTTAATACGTCAGTGAAAACCTTACAAAGGAAAACCCGACGGGAAAAACCTTAGTCAAGGATAAAATATAATTTAACTTAAATAACATATTTGAGACGTTATTTCTTGAAAAGATGTTTGATTCTTCTAGATCAAGATAATGCCTCATTAAAACCTTAATAAGAAAAACCCAGTGGGAAAAATCTTAAATAAGGAAAAAAGAGTACATTATAGCTTATTTCAAATGTTACTAGGGAGTTGATACTTCTGAATCAAGGTAATGCCTCATTAAAACCTTACTAATAAAAACCCAGTGGGAAAAATTTTAGTTAAGGAAAAAGAGTGCATTATAAAATACTTATGAATTCTCCCCCTGATTTTGATTTTTCCTCTGAATTCATATTCGTCTTTCGATAACTTAAATCGGTTATAGATACTTCTGGATCCATAAATATGTATCTCATTCATAATACAATTTATTAATAGTTTTCTTTGATACAATCAAATTTTCTAAGATTGTTTCTTCCAAATATGATTGCATTTGTATGCTACTTTTATGAAAAACACTTCATGTGCTTTCATTTTTATGCTTCAAATTAGTTTTGCGCATTGCAATTATACATCTTTCATGAATATTAAAAATTTCATTACAACATTGCTAGAAAGCAGGAAGTAATCTACTCATCTTGATGTATCAAGATTTTCATTACAACAATACTTAGAAGAAGTTTGTAATCTACACTTCATGTCTTTTTCATTCTTTATAACTACAAAAGTTATATATATTCTTCAGAAGTTTGTATACTTTAATAAGTATTGCATATCGCAACTATCACTTCAATGGATATTAAGAGTTTCATTACAACGATACTTAAAAATAGGAAGTAATCTACTCATCATGAATTATATCAAGATTTTCATTACAACAATACTTAAAAGTAGGTTGAAATTTACTCTCCTTGTTCTTTGCATTCTTTATAACAATGAAAGTTATTTATATTCTTCAGGAATTTGTATACTTTCATTATTTAATATGATTTTAAACCATATTTATACCTTCGAGGTATATTAAACATTTCAAGTACTTTCGCTACTTTGCGGACTACATGTCCATATTTCTCTATCGGTAAAGGATTCATGATGGCCAGTCATGCTTTCACTTAATCCAGGATCTTTAATCCATTTATAAACATAAGCGCTTTATTATTTATAAATTTATCATCGATGATTATTTCTTGTCAGTTATAGACATGATTTATTGAGATCTCTTTAATTATCATGTTTTAGGTACCTTACCCACTTCTAGGGTTATTTGAGAATCATGTCATGGATCTCTTTCAGAGCATCCTTAAGTCTTTCTTCAAGAACACTCACCTCCTTTATTTGGCATCTTTATTACTTACTCCAAAAATATTTTGAACTGACTTTTGAACCATATTTCAGATGTGGTTTACAAATTTTGATCCTTCAGGGATTCAAGTCTATATTGGAGAAAGTCTACTAGGGATAATATTGATAATATTTTGCATCATTGTATATTTTAATAAATATTTAACACTGATGATCAAAATGAGCTTGTATCCCTTTATCCTCCCCCTCAATGTTGACAAACATTGTCACATTAAATAATAATCATTTTTGGACTCTCATTTTGATCCATTATGATTTTGCTACTAGCAAGTACATCATACATATTAATAACAAGAGGATAATTCTTTTATAAGATGCATTCAATTGATATTGATTATTAGAGTTTGTTCTCATTCATTGATCTAAGCAATTGGAGGAATTCACTTATTGTGTAGATCATTTGAACACATACATGACTTCAGGTCATTCAACATTTATGTTGATTGAATTTTAAATCACTAAATAATGTCTATGCATAATCTATAAGATGATCTTATAACAAACTTTAGGTTGTTAGCTAAATATTTACATATATGGATGTATACGTGCGTCCACGTATCACATATATATTATAAAATTTTCATATTCTTTCTCATTTGAATTAGTGATTTTTAGAACAAACTATTACAAGGATCCAAACTATTAATTTCTATTTATAAATCAATGTCAATGCAAACCTGTCAAAACAGCATGATAATTTTCAAAACATTTGGTTTGAAACCATATCGAACTTCTGGTTCGAATAAAATATACACACAACTTCAAGTTGTTAAGTTTATTCCTCAATTATATCTCAAATATCAGTTTTGAACCTAATTATGATTACTTATCAAGGAATAATTTTAATTGCGTATAGACATTTCTACACATCTCTATTAAGAAATCTGTAAAAAAAATTACAGTAAAAATAATAATAGTATCTTCTGGATACTTGGAATGTTACAGATACAGATTTCCTCAGGACCGTATGTATAGTTCTCAAACTTTTAGGATCTAATCTAAACTAAATTAGGATCCTTTATAATCAAATTTCAATGCATTTATTTGGTTTGATAAAATTACCAAACATATAAGCAAATCTCTTCTAGAGATATGTTATCATTTCCTAATTTATTAGTCTCTTTTAGGGATATTTTACTATCACTACTTCTGGAGTGAACTTATCTCTTCTAAAGATATATGTATATATATCAATGTACAATGTTTCTATTTGTAGAAATTACATAATTACTACCTTTACAATAACATAAAACATCCCTACTGGATTTTTTTTTTGTAACTATCTTTGAAATGACATATCAGACTTTAAATACAGTAACAAAATTAGATGCACCAAATGAAAGTAAGATGCGAAAGATAAAGCCACTACTTCTGGAGTGTAACATTGGTATAAAATTTCATTTTTTTCTCTCGATAAATTGTTGTTATTACTCAAAAAAAAAAAATATCATTATTCCTTTAGGGAATATAGTATTTCCTTTTAAGGAATTGCAATGTAACAAAAATAAAATTTCTATAACATCTCTTCTGGGATGTGTATTTTGCAATATAAATATAAATAAATCTCTAAAACATCTTTTCAAGAGATTAATACACACACATCCAATGATGTTTGATATGTCATATAACATAATATCTTCAGGATATTTGGTTAATATAATATAAATGTGAAGATATAAGGTAAGGTATAACTCATTTGGAGATTTTTGTAATCTCTTGAATGCAGCATTATTATCTTATATGATAGTATATTATTTTCCTTTAACTTCTTCAAGAAGTACAACCTTATCATTTTACACAATTTCAGTAAAGCTTCGGGCTTCTAATTCATGAACTTCAAGTTCACTAATTTATTATGAACTTCGGGTTCTCAAATTTTGTGTAAGCTGTCTTTTTTTTAGAAGCTTGTACATTTTGACAAATTAAAAAAAATACTGACAAGAATTCGAGCTTGTAAAGTTTGTCAGAAAATCTTTTCATAATTCCAGACTTTAGGCCTTGGACTTTGAGTTATACAACTTCTATTAAAATAATTCCTTTGAGTTGTTAAACCTATTTTTTCCGTTATAACAGACACTACTTGTCAAAATAAATACATCAAATAGTAAATCATACGTCTATTCTTATTCCAAACACAAACATACAACGTCATTTAATTTACAATAATCAATGCATTTAATGCATTTATGACAATAAATGATTTAATTTATTACCATAACACTTGCAATTAATTCATTTGTGATAAAAATAACTACAATTAACCTTTATGTGGTTCAGGATATAACTACTGTCATAGCAAAATAATTTCATTATAAATATATGAACTAATTGAACAAACAGTACTCAAAGTAACATAATTTCATCTCAAATGTAGGTTCAGTATTACTCAATAATAAAATTAAAATGAATATCTTAAAGCGAAACTTTATTTCCCAATAATCAGAATTTCTAAATAACAAAATTATCTCAGATCTATCCATATTATTCATAATCATAAATAACTATAAATCTCAGATCCAAATCATTATTATTTTCATAAGAAAACTAATTTCATAATTCTTTACCAAATATATCAAAACAAACATGTAAATCTTCAAATCAACACAAGTTATTTTAGAAATTTAGGAAACTAAGATTATTTCAGATTTATTATATTTGATCTATTATATTTTACCTTTTGAAAAGTGATTGAATGCATGGAAGAAGGAAAAAAATTAGGAAATAAACTTCCTATTAGAATGCCTTATTTTCAATTAAAAAGAAAGAGAGTAGAAGAGTAGATATGTTTCTATATATTTATTTGGTTTAGTAAAAACACCAAATATATCAACAAATCTCTTCTGGAGATTTTTTTTTAATATATTATTTTCACTACTTCTGGAGTGAACAAGTTTCTATATATTTATTTGATTTAGTAATTAATACCATTGGCAAATATTTTTAGAACTTCAGATTCCAATTTTACTTTAAAAAAAAGTCTTTGTTTAGTACTTTAGATCCTAAATGGTACAACTTGATTTTCATTATCAAACTTCAGGTTTGATTGCAATTGAAATTTACCATAATCTGAATTAGATTTTCTAATAATTCAAAACTTCACATCTCAAATTTATATATTTGAGTTTTGATATATAATCTTTTTTTTTAGTTGGAACTTCTGGTTCTTTATTTTGAGGAAACTTGTAATTTACTGATTTAAGAAAACTGCAGGTTCTCGATTATTATTTCCTTTTCCTTTTTTTTAAAGGAAACATTGGAAGATATTAAGCTTATCATGTAAGCTTTTACTAATGTTTCCATTCACTTAATACGATCTTCTAGATACGTATTATATTTATATTTGTTTCTCTTAGAAACAATAAAATATTTCTTCTGGAAATATAAATCATATACCAAAATAATTTCCAAAGTCTTCATTCAAATCTAAATCAAATCAAAAGGTTTTCAAAATGAAAACCCCATTTACCAACCATATTTGATTTCTCAAATCCATGTCCAAACTAAATACAATCAAAATCAAAAAATTTGCTTTAATCAACAATATCAAATTTTGTCAAGTGCAAACTTGCATTCCAAAATGAATGAACTAAAAAACATAAAAATAAGTATGATATTGAGACCTACAATATAATAAGATCGTAAAAATAGCAAAAAAAATTAGATCTGAAATATAATAACTAATAAAATAAGAACCAGATCTCAAAGTTTAGATCCATATAAGATCTAAAATTATAAGACTAACATAATAAAATTTAAAAAAATAAGACAACATATTCAGATCTGAAGAAGTAGATCTAGAATGGAATGAGATATAAAAAAATGATTTGGAAGATTAAATCATCAGACAAATGACTTACTGTTATGAGATCTATAATTGCATCTGGAAAAGACTAGATATGATTTCATGAATTATCACAATTGTAGATCCATAATTTTTTTGTATAGATCATGCTGATAACGTGTTATAGAATAAAGAAAATAGGAAGCCATTAGAGAGAGAGGCAGAAGACATATTATTTATTCCTGAGAATAGATTATCTATTTACATTACATTAGCACCTTTATATAGAGGCCTAGGAGCTTGGGGTAGAACTAATCCCACGATGTGGGACTAAATACAAAACAGTATATATCATATTCACTATTTATATTTACATATATTATAACAATGTTCTTATTTTTGATTTCTTAAATGTCATTCATTTCTTCGCTTCTAATAAAATTGTCCTTTAAAAATGGCCATCATTATTCAAATTGGACAATCACTAGTGACAATTATTTATTCAATTCAAATATAACTTATTTTACCTATCCAGTTTTCTCCAAAAATTTCGTGTTTAATCTTGTAATTAATCTCTTCAAACATATTTATGTCCCTATATGATTTCTATAACTTCCTATTAACGACGCATTCATTACCCATTATTATTGCAATCGTTATTCATAATTATCGATGTTACTACCTCCTTTTCCATTGCAACCTCTTAACCCTTTATTTATAACGTTATTAATATTTAACATCTTAATCGTAACTAATACAAGTACTGATGTATGTATATTTATTATGCTTTATCATTTACTTTATGTGTATGTGTGTAATTAGTAGATGCGGTTATACGTGTATGCATATACATTTCTATTTTTAACTCCTTAATTTCTACGATTAGGAATCCTAAAATATACACTTACGTGTAAATTCTATAAAGAATGCTTGTCTCCTTATTTTAATATATTGAAGTTAGCATTCCTCAAAAAGAAAATTATTACCATTGTAACTTTCCATAAACTGCCTAAAAGTCGGACTTTTGCTCTGTTTGAAAGTATAAAGAATTTTCCTTTTTTATTGAAATAAACGATGCAAATTATTGAGGATATCCATACTTTACACATCTCATTCATTTGCGTATATTTCCTACTATTCCAAACGATGCACTTTTTGTATATAATTATGAAATCGGATAGTCTATGGAATTTTTATGGAAATAAATACAACTAAATTTTACATTCAACGCTCCTAATAAATTAAAACACAAAAAATTACATTCCAATTCAAACTAAGGCATTTCTAATGAATGCTAAACAATTTACAACCTAATTAACATAAATCTTAAATAAACTTCACAATCTAATCAACATCATACTTTACAATTTTTAGGGACTAATTTCCTAAATTTTTCAGATTATGGCGTATATGCTATTTTATCATAATTACATAACTTGTAGAATATGTGGACGATTTTTCAATTAAATCTATTCATTTTAAACCTACAATTCAATAGATCTTGCATAGGCATAATAATCAAATAAAATTAAACGATATAAATTTTAGTGTTTTACATAAATCATATAATTTCTCACTCGTCTTTCTAGCTTTCCAAATCTGAATTCATTCCTGTAGTAGACTCCATTTTCCCTTTCAATCCAATAATATATTTTTTAAGGTAAAAGGTTCATTTATTAATAATGATATGAACCGTAAAATAAAGGATTCGTCTCCTTAAAAAAACCTTACCGTCGTGGTAAGGAAAAAGAGTGCGATATTCTCTATTAGTACAAACTCCATTACAGTTAAACAATTACAAAACAAATAATATAAAGGAATAAAAATAAATAAAATAAAAATATTTTACCCGACCCAATTCTGGGTTGCACATAAAACACCACTGCATGTCATATAAAACCACGCATCGGCCCATTTAACTCGAAATCCTAACACCACAAAATCCTTCTTCGAGAACAGCCGCAGTTAGTCACCCAGGATTGTTTAGATCTACTCCCCGAAACAATAATCTCCTTCTGCCCACCGATCCAACCAAAAATATGTATAAAATGATACACACACTCACACATACCCAATAGAAATACATATCTGAGAGGAGATTTGATTTAAGTCGAAATTTAGATTTATAATTATAGAGTTTGATTTTTTGCAGAATTGATTCACACCTTCTCTTCTTGTCTTTTATTTTTTCCCTTCTTCGATATATATGTATATATATGTTGAAAATTGGTTCAGTTTATTACAAAAAAACCAATCATATACTTCCTTTATGTGTCTCATCAAAAATTGAAACCTCTCTAACCTTAAGTGCTTGCAAGGGAAAAGGGCACATATAAAGTCCATATATTAACTTACAAAACATGGCCGAATTAAAATAAAAACAAAAGAAATACATATAGGAGATCCAGCCCATTCCATCTTTATACCGGCTAAAACTTGTATATCACTAAAAATCTATCTTCTTCTTAAACACTCGGCTGAATGTCGCCGTCATCTCGAATCCTTCATTCCATTGCCCCATCACTGAATCCTTTACACCCACTAAAGTTCCTGGTCGTTCTTTCTGTCATACTACCATTGTCAGCAATAAGGTAAGTAATATCTCTCTTGATCTATTTGTATTTGGTTAAGTTGTCGGTTTTCTTGCCCTTAACTATTCGTGTATTTCATTCCTGCCCGAAGAAATAGATGGTAGCTGTGATGCAACATAGGCAATGTCACGTATCTGATCTTTCTTGTAGAAAATCACGAGCAAGCGAGTTGCTTCTTCCTCTAAAGATAATAAGGAATCAGGTGTTTATTCTAGTTTTAATTTCATCGGACACCATATAAAAGATGTAAATGGACACTGAAAGAATATATGATTTATTGCCTTGATCTCCTGATCATATAGCATGCAAAGTCTATCTATTATCACGTCAAATTAATATAGCCTATCCCATGTGTGTAGATGATTAATTAGAACCAAGTAGGTATTGAATGACATTCGTCTGTTATTCTTCCTATGCCAGACCACTGTGTACTAGTTGTTTTCTACACATTTGTCCCTGAATTTGTTCCATGCTTTATGAAAAGAGAACCGCCCCCATCACACCATGCACAATAATCCATATTGATGTTTTCTTGATGGTAACTTCTTGGATGACTATTGAAATTTCTCTAATTCCAGCATTTAAATTAAGATTTAATTTACCTCTGTGCATAATAGTGTCTATTATGGTGTGGTAATCCCCTATAAATTGAAATCTTTTATAATCCAAAATCTAAATTAGACATTTACAGCTAATCTATAGTTCCATCTATGGTAAGCTAGTCGAGCCATCTGCTAACACCTTGTTAAACAATTGTTTACTCCCTCTATTATCTAAGAATCGATTTCCAAGTACAGGAAGCATTATTGCAATATGCATTGACCAAAAATGCTTGTTTCTGCAATACCTGCTATTCAGCCATGCACTCCATAAGCATTTTTGGGTTAGTAGATTCCACATCAAATTAAGGAAATCTGTCTTCTTAAGATCCAAAAATGACTTCAGGCCATGCCACCTTCAGCCTTAGGTTTACATAGTGCAATCCATGCCACCTCCTGTTCGCTGCCCCCCCCCCCCCCCACACACACACACAAAACCCCCCAAAAAATCTAAACATAAAGGATTGATGTTGTCAAGGGTAAGTTCTGGTGTGTGTATATAAACAAAAATCTAGTATAAAACAATAGGAGTAATGACTATGTTGAGCAATTCAGCTCTTCCAGCAAAGTTTAAGTATCTAGCATCCCATCCTTATAACTTTGTTTGTATTTTACGTAACAAGGTTTGGCAGTCTGAGTATTGAAGATAAGATGAAGACAAGGGTATACTAAGATAAATAATACATAGTCCCCCTTCCTCGAAATATAATATAGGTGTAAATGCAGTTTTATTTGATGTTGTAGAACCGAAATAATACTGGCCTTTAAAACAATCACACTTTATCAAAAATAGTCCTTAATGTGCTTGCTACCTCCATATTTGTCTTGATATCATAAGGTCATCCATGTAGAGTACACATGTGATAAGGGGTGAAAACTATGAATGAAACCCCTAAAAATTCTATTTGTATCAAAATTGGGCACAACACTCTTCAGATGTGTTTGAAGAGATAAAATGAAGACAGATCTAACAAACACACCAATCAACAGATAAGAAAATGCACATAAACATACGAATTTAGAGTGGTTCAGTGTATTGCCTACGTCCAGTATGAAATAACTTATGTTTATTGAATTTCACTCGCTGTTTACAAGAGATTACAATAGTACAACTGAAGATTAATAATGATTTCGGCAGAGTATCGGAGTAGAGAATCCAAAAGAGTCCCTTTTTTGGATGCATATGGCTGCTATTTATAGGAGTAGGCTGAAAATATCTCATGCAGATCTCAGAGAACTTCTTCTCTCCCATGTGTGGGCCCACGGGATCGAGTTCAGGTGGTTTCGACTCGATGTAGGAGCGATACGAATGGAATTCATATCGATCAAAAATTGATCCTTTTTGGCTGAAATTTATCAGGTATATTCTTGACATTGTAGGCAAGCTGCTGTGAAATTTTGGTGGCATTTGGACTTATAAATCTCGAGTTATGATCAATGCAATTTTGGATTTGTATGACATTGTCGTCTTCGTGTCGATACTATTTCGCATTGGTCTTGCGTGGCTCTGTTCGAATCGATGCTTGCATGCTACTTCATATCGATGGTAGGAGGTCAACTTCGTATCGATGCTTTATGTTGCCTTCTTCAAGATTTATGATCGGTGGTTGTTGCTATTCGTATCGATAAGGGGAGACCGATACAAAATAGACATTGGCTGATGGATACGAAGTGTTTTTAACATGGATACGAAGTAGCTTTGTTTTGATGGATACGAAGGAAGTTAGTAGGCGATGGATACGAATTGAATCTCTCTTGGGGAATGGAAACGAAATTAGATGGATACGAATAGAGTTGGATTTTTCAACCTCGATCGATCAATATCTTAAGCATACAAACTCTGATTGACTTGAAATTTAGAACGTTGACTTTCATAGCTTTGTTGGTCCTGTCATATCAATTGTAGCTCGATCCGGACTCAGACAAAATTTATCGGTATCCATAGTAGACTTGTGTATTAACGATCTCCAGGACGAACTATCCTTGGTTTCTAGTCAAGTTCTTGGAGCCATGGCCTTGCCAAAAGGCAGGATAACATTTGCCCTCCAAAGAACGTCTTGTGTGAATATGACGTGCTTTGAAAAGCTGCATCCTTCATTCTAAAAAAGTTCTATTCGATTCGCCAAGTAGTTGCTATCTTTTCGTCAAAAGATGTAACCTTTGATTCATCTTCAGTAATATAGTTGTCAGACTGTTGATTGTCAGCGAGCATGCAATGTTTTGTTATAACTGAGTGTTGAGCGCTAGCAATTTGTTGTTCATTGTTCTGATCGTCACAAGCTAAGCATTCAATTCCCGTTAACTTCGAAAATTGAATGTTAGTTTGGCATACATGCACATATGTTACCCTTACTCCTGTTCATGTTTACACATTTGCGGGTCGTTATCAAGTTCTTCAGTTTTTATTTAGATTGAGTTTCGTATCGATCCTTTCCTGGATCGATGTGAAATTTGAGTTGTAACAACGTTCGATGGTTTTTTTAAGTCCTTCCTTTGTATCGATCCTCTCTTAAATTGATATGAGATGTTGGAATGTATGTTTCATATCGATGGATACGTAATGTTAGGTCTCGGATTGATGGATACAAGAGTAATCCTTTGTATTGATGGAGTTGAGTGGCTCAAATACGATCATGTAGTGACTTTCATATCAATAGGCTTCACATCGATGGATACGATGTTGATGGCTAGTCACTGATGGACACATAATGTACAAGTGTTAACTTATGGTACAGCTTCGTAAAGGATATGCCATTTCTCATTCCTCTGTTTGAGAGGAATGCCTTGTTGTAGATAATCTTTCATAGGAGTCATCCGTGACATTTTTTTGGCTTCGTCTCTAAGATCTAATCAATCTTCATCTGTCAATGCTTGGAATAATAAGTATTTCAACTTGGATAAAGTCTATATGTCATGCATACCCAGAACTGCCTAGCTTGGCCAGTGACTCGGCTTTTTCATATTGTTCACCAAGGATGTGTGAAATGGTGTAATACTCGAAGTCGGCTAGTAGCTCTTGGACCCAGTTGAGATAAAGAGCAAGACATTGCCCCTAGTCAGATAATCTTCCCTGACTTGGCATACTACTAACCAGTAATCACATAAGACAAGTAAAGTTTCCACTCCTAGTTTTCTTGCTAGTTTGAGCATGGCGACCAAAGCTTCATACTTAGCTTCGTTATTTGTTATAGGGAAGTTGACCTGTAGGGTGTAGCAGATCGATCGTTCCTCAAGAGTCATTAACGCACCTTCGATGTTAGAAAGCCAATTATTGGAAGTTCCATCTGTGTACGTTCTCCATCGGTTGGACGGTTTTCCACTATTCTTCGGATAATCGTCTGATGTAGTGAATTTAGATATGAAGTATGCTAATGTTTGACCAAGGAGGGCTCTCCGAGGGAGATAAGTGATATCAAATTGGCTTAGCTTGATACTCCATTTGAGTAACTTTTCAAACATCTAATGTTGCAATTGGACCTATCGTAACGGTTGGTCAATATAGACGTTAACGGGGTGAGCTTGTCAATAGCCAGCCTTCATCATATACTGTTCTTTAGATTCATTTCTCTTCACATAGCATTACGATGCTTATGGCGTGTGTTGACACGGCCCAATTAATGTATAAATCTTCGCGGTCCAAAGGTTTGGGTAAAATGTGAGGTCCCTTTAAGCGATCTATTAGAGATGGAATTGCATCAACGCAGTTGTTAGTTAATTCAAAAGTTCTCTTCCCTCTCTTGGTCAGGTTGAAGATAAGAATTTACTTGTAGATGGTCCTAGAGTTGAATCAACTTAGGATGGTAATCTTTTGACTTGGGCTCTGTACCTCCTTGGTTGTCCTCGGTACATGGGTGTCTCTAATTGTCGAAATTTTCTGGAAATTAGCATTGATTCCACAAGAATTGATGATGAAAACAGAGAATCTTTCTAATGTAATGGTGAAAGAGCATTTCAAAGGATCGAGTTTCACCCTGCATTTTTTAAAGAGCACTAAATGTCTCTGCCAAGTCATTGATGTGGTCGTTTGATGGTCGTGATCTCACGAGCATATTAACCACATATACTTTCATCGATCGACCGATCTGATTTTTGAATGATCCGTTGATCATCCTTTGGTAAGTAGTATAACCGTTCTTAAGTTTGAATCCAAGGATTGCAACATAACATTATAGACCCAGATCAGTAATGAAGCAGTTGTATTCCTGGTCTTGGACATGCTTTAGTATCTGATTGTATCTAGAATTTGCTTCCATGGATGAGAGTAATTCATATCTGGTGGTCAAGTCCATTAGTTGGTTGATCATTGGAAGTGGAAAGTTGTGCTTTGTCATGACTTGCGCAAATCTGAGTAGTCGGCATACGTCCGCCACTCTCCGTTTGTTTCTCCCATAAGTAAAGGATTGGACACTCATTTTGGGTAGAGGACATCATGGTTAAACCTATTAGTTTTGAGTAGATTTGCCTCTTCTTTAAGTGCAGCAGATCTTTCTAGATCCACGTTGCTTTGTTTTTATTCACCAAGACATTTAATGCAGGGTTCTCAATGGTTGATGAGAGTTCATATATATATATATATATATATATATATATATATATCTGTGTGTGTGATGTCTTGGGTTGATGGACATATTGTGCGAATGATCGAGCCTGGCTTCTGTTGTGTTTATACTGTAGTCCAAGTTATAAGAGCCAGAGTTGTTTAATGAATGATTAAATTACATTCATCTTATTTCTCGCACGTAACCCCAAGTCTAGGGAATATATCGATCAGTGGAAAGGTAGATAATGTCAGCTTTAATTTCACATTCTATCCCGTTGAACGATGGGACCGAGTTAACCGATGGAAGGCTGAGTTGTGCCTTATCCCGCATTCTATCCTAGTTCTTTCCTCTAGGCACAATGCTTCGTTGCCTCACCGACGTTCAAACATGAGCTAAGTTCTGGACGGTCAATGACATTCACTTCGCTACTTATGTCGCTATACTCTCGACAGAAACTGAAGAATGAATCGTCCAATCAGATCTGATGCGGGAATGATGCTTCACTTGCTGAATCTAGGGCAAGAATTGGTGTGCAGATGTTTAGGTTACACTTGTTTTGAATTGCTCTTTTAATCAAATCATGGTGGAAGTCAAAGAATGAATGGTCACATTGCATTCTTTTGGAGTTAGGCAATTAACTACATCCATTTGGTTTCATTCTCCCATCGAAACTAGGGATAATGTCAGCTCAAATGCAGTCAGGTCATGCCCATCCGGTTTCACACTTTTTCGACCTGTTCGAAGGAAGGCAACGAAGGACAAATGGTCAAGTCACACTCATTCATGGTTTTTTCTTATATCCATGCTCTGTTCGTCAAAGGTATTCGATGGATGTCGGGTTACATTGATTTGTAGTCAAAGAGGATCGATATTGACCATCAGTTCAATGTCGCGATGTAGAATGCTCGGACCTCATTTCCTATCGATCCAATGGTATGATATGAAACGTGCAGGTCAATATTTCCCATCGATCCTGTAACGACCCAGAATTTTTAATAATTTAAATTTGAATATTTAATTAATTTTAAATATTTATAAGTGAATTTATAAGTCAAATAAATTTTAATTTGATTTATTAGATTTAATTAGATAATTAAATCGATAATTTAATATGTTAAATTATGGAAATAATTGAAAATAGAGTTAAATATGATAGAAAATGATTTGTAAAATTTTATTTAATCATACTGGAGTTATAGAAATATTTTAGAACTTTTAAAATCGAATTAAAAGTTAATTTGTGAAAATTGAATATTTTAATATTTAATAATCGACTGTAAAATAGTCAATTTTTGGACAGTCTCAGAATTGAACGAAACCAGTTTCATTGGATCCGTAATAGTTAGTTATTACCGGATTTCTAATTTCGTGTCAATCAGAGCTATCGTTTGATCGTGGCAGCTCGAAACGCATCGAATCGTTTTTTAATTTAAATTTGACGAGTCAAAATAGCCATTTTTCAAAAAGTCTCGGAATTCGACGAAACCAGTTTCATCGGATCCGTAATATGATATTATTGTAAGGTTTCAAATTTCAAGTCAATCGGATTTACCGTTTGTCCGGTACAAATTAAAACGCCTAGAAATCGACTTAAATCGGTTTAATTTAAATTGAACGTTTTCAGCCATAACTCGCACATACTTCCGAATTAGCTTCCGAAACCTGTTCCATTGTGTCCGGAACGCGGGATAAACCCTAGGTACGCTGGTTACGGCGTCTAAATCGGAGTTCGGAAAATCCGGAATGAATAGTGTCGCTCGTTCCTTATAAATAGACCACCATCTTCATAAATTTGCTAAAAATAACAAACCCTAACCCTAACAATTGCTAGCCGCCACATTCATAACCTATGGCCAGAAATCCATCTCCTTCATCTCTCAATCTCTCCCAATCTACAAGGAATTAGAAGAAGTGTTCAACACGAAAAAGGTAGAGCATGAAGAGAGCTTGAAATCCATACGGATATGATCGAGTTTGGAGTTGCGTAGAGGGAGCAAGGATGGGCCGTTTGCATCAGATTTCGCACGCATTTCCACGTGCATAAGCAGGCCGAGCTTGGCATGGAGGGGGCCGAACCTAGAGGGGGTTGAGAGCTTCAAAATGCATGTAGCCGATCGAATTTTCATTGAGTATTGAAGTTGCAATATTTAAACCTAGTTTTCATTGTTGGGTTTCATGCTTTCGGCCAAGACCTGGAGATGAGAACGAAGAAGATGGGGGTGGAGACGTGCGGCCCAGATGTGAGGGGGGGTGAGATCAAAGGCTGTGATTTGTTTGGGTTTAAATTATTAAGTTAGTTGTGAATTTAGTTATATAAATCGTGTACGATCTTATAAAATGCATAACTTTTTCATACGAGGTCGAAAAAATGCAAACTCAGTTGCGTTGGAATCGTATGGACGAGCACTACGCGATGGAGTTGGTTTGGAGTCGTTTGGAGTTAGTGAGAATTTCGGGTAAAATTAAACGCGCGTTTAATTTTATTCGAAATAAAAGCTAAAACGGAAATTAAAACCAAGGTGAGAATTTCTCACTCAATCGAATAGATTTCGATTTTATTTTAAATAGTTAGATTTAAAATATTTGAATGCATGTTTGAATGATGACTGTAAATTATTGATTGTTAAAATAGACATTATTCGCCGTTAGTAAGCGGATGTTATTTAATATAAACATATACCGCGAATATTTCATAAACAGTGAAATTGGTATTATATATAATATCAATATATATATATTGGCATATGTATATATTGCAGTTGTTGATTTCCCGCATTTTTTGTTTAGCGGATGAGACCCTATTACGCCGTTAGTAAGCGGATAATATTTAATAAGAACATATACCGCGATAATTTCGTACTGGAGCGAAATTGGTATTGTGCTAATGTTTTTGGATGCAGGAAACAGGTTGGAGGGATCCAACTGGATTCCTCAACAGTATTTATTTTATTTCAGATATTTTGATATTTGATGGATTATCATATCGATATATGATATCGTTGTTAGTCGTGATTGACTATTTGGTGTGTAGCATCATTGGACCCAAATTTTAGGATTTTAAAATGATTTCAAAAGTGATTTTGAAAATATACTATATTTTCGGAATTGATCCATTATAAATAAATAAACGTTATAATTTTTAAAGTTATAAAAATTATGATTTTTGTGAAATATAATTAAAAGCTGATTTTTAGAAATACGGTAAAAAATTGATTTTTTGAGAAATATAGATCAATGATTTTATAAAATAGTTAAATTGGATTTTTGAACTTGTTATAAAAAGTTTAAATATGGGGTTTATAAAATTTGATTATTTTATAAATCAAAATGGTGAAATTATAAAGGAATTTAAAGACGTTTTAAAGAATAATATAAATTGATTTATATTAAGAGATTTATAAATGGATATTTATAAATTGAAATATTGACATTATAAAACGAGTTTTATAAGTGTTTGAATGAAGTGAAAATGAATTTCACTAAAGAATGAAATTTATAGAATTTAAATGGTGAAGTTATAGAATGAAATTTATAAATAGTAAGATTTATAAATTTGTGAAGTTATTTGAAGAATAAAATTTGTTAAATAAATGAATCTTATAAGTTATAAGATTTATGGTTTGGAAAGTCTTTAAAAGAACGATTCTGTAAAATAATCGTTTTATAAGTAATTAACTTATAGTATGAACTTTTAGTTTATAATTGAGTTATAAACTGGAATAGGTTAATAAAGGAATTTATAAAAAGGAAGTTTTTATAAATAAAGAGAAATGGAATTTATAAACGTTGTTTTATAAATCCGCAAACGACTTATTTTGATAAGTTAATTGTTATAACTTATAAAAGGAGTTATATTCACATTTTTGAATAGTGAATAATCCTTTGAATTAAAATGAATAAAAGAATCAAATTTGTTAACGGTAGTATATTCACGTTTTTGAATAGTGAATAATACGTTAAAGGAAATGTTTTTGAATGTGATATTTTAAATAGAATTAAAACGATCTAACGATGTTTTAAAATGTGTTGAGATTCGAAACCATAGATTTCAACATTCATTGTTGAAATAGACGTTTTCGAGAAATAAAAGGAAATGGTGGACTATAACACTGTAGTTATAGTAAATGGATTTCCGAAAGGAAATGTTTTGAATAGTATTGGGATTTATATATCTATTTAAATTCGAATCCCTATACTAGTGATTTTGGGTTGTCGTAACGATGTTTTACGCAACATTCGTTTTGGCCCAAATAAATGTGTTAAGTGAATGATTTCCTTAAAGAATGAATTATATACTTAATTCGATTTAAGTATATTGAATATTTTCAAAGGTTGAAAATAAAAAGATTTGTGGATTACTTATTTTTAATAAGTATGGAAATGTTTTCCAACGTGAAGTGAATATTTAGAATTTATCTTTTTGAGGATAAATTGAAATGGATTATTGAAATCGAATATGCACGAATATTTTGAAATATAAATTCATTATGGAATTTATATGTGAAAAGTGAAATTGGTTAAAAATAAATATTGATTTATTTTTGAAGTGTTGAAACTATATATCTAGTAAAGATATTTTGGAAAATAAATAATTTGGAAAATTATTTGGAATCTGGTGATGTGTGCATATCCAGTGATAGTTCAATAACCGACTATAAGTATTTCCCTTTGAATGGGTATTTGATGTGAATTGATTGAATTTGAATGCACACTTATTTTTGAATAAGCGCTCACTATTCGGGTTAACCGGGAAAGGACCATGGGGTCGTATAACCCATTCTGAATATGTGATACGTCGTTGTGAATTGCATTGAAGATCGGTGTTGAAGACCGGTATTTGCAAGAGTGATAGGATGAACTATCGATTGACTCTGCACCGAGTTGCTCCGGTATTGAGTTCTCCATATGTGATGGTGAATCCGATCAGGATTGTGAATATCCGGATTGCAAGGACTTCTTTGTAAGTGCCTTCGGTTCTGTTCGATCCCGGAACAGACTTGTATGGATTGTATGCCTGACATTACAAGTTGAGATATAAAGCCGATTTCTTTCAAATATATTTCTGTTGGTGGCGGAGAATTTATTCTTTGCTTAACACCCTTCTTTGAGACGTACGAGCTCAAAGGTTATATAGTTGAAGTTATCAGCGATATATCCCATTTTGGTAATGTGACATGCTGAGTGATGCTGAAATGATCATTGTGTTGATTATTTGTGATAGGATCATTTATTTGATCGTCTATCTTAGTGATCATTGTGTTGATCATTTGTTGACCCAAAGCATGGCTTTTGTATAAAGTATGTTTTTGTGGACGTGACTTCGTCGAGCCTCACATCCCGGTAATGGTCAAAACAGGAAAGATGCGGCAAGGTTATGAGGGGTAGCTCCCTTTAGGGTATGTGCATTTCCTTCTGGAAAGGGTGGTATCATGGTATGGAGCCCAGATACTTACTCATGTTGATACACTATATCTATTTTCTGTGTGGTGTTGTTGGTGACGAGCGCTCGGTTAAAGGTCCGATGGGACCGGGGGATGCCATATTCGTGTAGTAGTTACCTAGTGATAAAGGTAACCCGGCCTTGTGTTGGCAGAGAGCTGGTTAAGTTCTCGGGACGTCCAGCCAGAGGCGATCCCATGTGGCAGTAGGAAGTTCCTTAGCCTGACCATTTGTTGGAAATCCAATTCCCAATACGAAACTTGTACGGTATTAGTTGTAGAACCTGCTATTCACTTATGGTGGTCACCACTGTTTGGATAGTAGCTATAGTAGGCATACGATAATGGTCGTATGTTGGCTAAGATTTATATCTTTATTTTTGAAATAATTTCTCTACACTATACACTAGTAATAATATCAAATGTTACTTTAAATGCGTATCAAGCATCTTTGACTATCATAAGGAGAAATCTCCTCCGATTCTGCGTTTGCATGTGTGTGTGTGCGGGAGGCCTTATGGTAGTCTCATTTTTAAAAGCATTGCGAATTGATTAAAAATATTCCTCTATGTTGATTTCAAAGATAAATAAACTGTTTTGAGTTCTCACACCAGTCACATGACTGACTTGGAGTTTATTGTTTTCCTTCCTAAACTCTGGGTGCCCACCAATTTCCACACGGGCAGTCAAGAGTTAGGTTTATCAGGATATTCTGGATATTCAGGAGTTGCTGGAGGCAAGCTGGTTGGCATGGCGTATTACTAGTATATAGTATTTCTTTTTCCGCTGCACTGTTTGTTGTTGTATGATGTTGTACACTCTGATGATATGATGTAATGAAATGTAATGTAATAACTGATATAGTTCTTTGTTTAAAGATTTTTCATTTATTATTATATGTTGTTCCGCTGCGAATTGTGAGATTCTGTTGTTGTTCTGTTATTTCTTTTCTGTCCCGTTCTATTTTTAAAAATTCTTCTATTTTCTATCTTCTTTTCTCTTCTTTCTTCTTTTTCTTTTCTAAAATTCTTTTTTAAAACCCATAACATCTCGGTTTTCGGCCTTTGATTTCTCGGCAGTCGATAAAGTGAGTGTCGATGTCGGATTTTCGAGAGTCGAAAATCCCTCAGACGTTACATTTGGTATCAGAGCTGATGGTTAAGCGACAACCATGGTTCTGTTGGGTATTACTCGTTAGAGATAGAGTCAGCAGTACTCTAGAATGAGTTTGAGAGTAATAATAACTATGAGAGCGTATTTGTTAGTGAATATAAAATTGTTTTGTATTGTGTTGACTTATCGGTTGATTGTTTATAGATTCCGGTCGATCTAGTCTAGCTAACTATCGTAGATAGGGGTTTCTAAACTCTTAAACAAGATAAACCGACACAATATTGTTTAAAATTGGGTAAATGAAATAATTTTACCTTGATTTTATTTTATATATAAAGAAATAATTTTTCAAGAATTATTAAAGTGTATATAAGTTGATTGTTAGGTTGTTTGAATAATCTAAATAAAAGAAAAATTGTATAAGCAAAAGAATTATAAGAATTGAAATTATAATTAAAGTGTTTACAATTGTGAAATAAACTTATATATATAAGAAGTGAAACTATATGAATATGAGTTGTAAATGAATCAAGTGGATTAAAAGAAATGTGAACTTAAGTTATATGAATAGAATTCAACTTTGTAATTGAATTGAATGAATGGCTTGAATGTTTAATCAATTGAATGTAATTTAAGTTGATAAGGAATAATTAATGAAAGTGTTAATTCATTAAAATCTAATTTTATTGGAAGTTGAATAAAATTGAATGAAAATCAATTTAAATAAAACCAATTGGAAAGTAAAGATGTTAAACCAAAATGAATGTAAGTGAAGCAAAGAAATTTGGTTGTAATTGATATACATTGGTTGTTATATGATTGTAGTTGATTGTATATAATTCATTAAGTATCAATGAAATTGAAAGCTAAAGTAAATTGAATTCAAATTAGAAGTAAATAAATTTGAATAAAATTGAATGTGAATTGGATTTAATTAGTAAATGTTAACTAATTGAATTGAGAATGAATGTTGATAAAATCCAATGTGAATAAATCAAAATGTGATTAAATTGAAAACCAATTCATTGAATATAATGAGAATAAGAATGAATGTTTATTGGATATAGATTATAGTTGGTTGATGTTTGCATTTGTTGTTTGGTTGCATTTGCTATGTGACATATATAGTTATTATGTTGCTATATGTTGTATATTGAGATTATTTGCATATGTGCATGTTCTCATGTTGTTTGTTGAGTTTAGTAGGTGCGGATCGCGTTTGCTTCGCATTTGGAGTTCGCTTTAGCGCTATATTAGCCGTATATGCTCGCTAATAAAGTATAAGGTACATATCTCGGATTAAATATCGTACTTTTACACTTTTTTCCCTTCGGGATGCCTCATTACTTGATGAGATGTATATTTGTGATATATATACTGTCATTTTTTTTTCGGATCGAGCCGCGCAAAGGAGACTATGGCGAATTTTTCCGGAAATTTAAGGCGTTAGAAAAAAATTTGAGAAAATTTGGAAAATTTTGAAAACTTTAAACTTTGATTTTGAATTGAAAGTTAAATGATATAATTATTTTTGAAAAGATAACTAAGTATGATTTGAAAACTTAGTAAAGATTTGTAAGAAGTTTAATTATAAATTTTGGAAAGTTAATAAATTTTGTAACCTTTCTTACTTGTAATTTCGAGGACGAAATTCTTTTAAGGGGGAAAGATTGTAACGACCCAGAATTTTTAATAATTTAAATTTGAATATTTAATTAATTTTAAATATTTATAAGTGAATTTATAAGTCAAATAAATTTTAATTTGATTTATTAGATTTAATTAGATAATTAAATCGATAATTTAATATGTTAAATTATGGAAATAATTGAAAATAGAGTTAAATATGATAGAAAATGATTTGTAAAATTTTATTTAATCATACTGGAGTTATAGAAATATTTTAGAACTTTTAAAATCGAATTAAAAGTTAATTTGTGAAAATTGAATATTTTAATATTTAATAATCGACTGTAAAATAGTCAATTTTTGGACAGTCTCAGAATTGAACGAAACCAGTTTCATTGGATCCGTAATAGTTAGTTATTACCGGATTTCAAATTTCGTGTCAATCAGAGCTATCGTTTGATCGTGGCAGCTCGAAACGCATCGAATCGTTTTTTAATTTAAATTTGACGAGTCAAAATAGCCATTTTTCAAAAAGTCTCGGAATTCGACGAAACCAGTTTCATCGGATCCGTAATGTGATATTATTGTAAGGTTTCAAATTTCAAGTCAATCGGATTTACCGTTTGTCCGGTACAAATTAAAACGCCTAGAAATCGACTTAAATCGGTTTAATTTAAATTGAACGTTTTCAGCCATAACTCGCACATACTTCCGAATTAGCTTCCGAAACCTGTTCCATTGTGTCCGGAACGCGGGATAAACCCTAGGTACGCTGGTTACGGCGTCTAAATCGGAGTTCGGAAAATCCGGAATGAATAGTGTCGCTCGTTCCTTATAAATAGACCACCATCTTCATAAATTTGCTAAAAATAACAAACCCTAACCCTAACAATTGCTAGCCGCCACATTCATAACCTATGGCCAGAAATCCATCTCCTTCATCTCTCAATCTCTCCCAATCTACAAGGAATTAGAAGAAGTGTTCAACACGAAAAAGGTAGAGCATGAAGAGAGCTTGAAATCCATACGGATATGATCGAGTTTGGAGTTGCGTAGAGGGAGCAAGGATGGGCCGTTTGCATCAGATTTCGCACGCATTTCCACGTGCATAAGCAGGCCGAGCTTGGCATGGAGGGGGCCGAACCTAGAGGGGGTTGAGAGCTTCAAAATGCATGTAGCCGATCGAATTTTCATTGAGTATTGAAGTTGCAATATTTAAACCTAGTTTTCATTGTTGGGTTTCATGCTTTCGGCCAAGACCTGGAGATGAGAACGAAGAAGATGGGGGTGGAGACGTGCGGCCCAGATGTGAGGGGGGGTGAGATCAAAGGCTGTGATTTGTTTGGGTTTAAATTATTAAGTTAGTTGTGAATTTAGTTATATAAATCGTGTACGATCTTATAAAATGCATAACTTTTTCATACGAGGTCGAAAAAATGCAAACTCAGTTGCGTTGGAATCGTATGGACGAGCACTACGCGATGGAGTTGGTTTGGAGTCGTTTGGAGTTAGTGAGAATTTCGGGTAAAATTAAACGCGCGTTTAATTTTATTCGAAATAAAAGCTAAAACGGAAATTAAAACCAAGGTGAGAATTTCTCACTCAATCGAATAGATTTCGATTTTATTTTAAATAGTTAGATTTAAAATATTTGAATGCATGTTTGAATGATGACTGTAAATTATTGATTGTTAAAATAGACATTATTCGCCGTTAGTAAGCGGATGTTATTTAATATAAACATATACCGCGAATATTTCATAAACAGTGAAATTGGTATTATATATAATATCAATATATATATATTGGCATATGTATATATTGCAGTTGTTGATTTCCCGCATTTTTTGTTTAGCGGATGAGACCCTATTACGCCGTTAGTAAGCGGATAATATTTAATAAGAACATATACCGCGATAATTTCGTACTGGAGCGAAATTGGTATTGTGCTAATGTTTTTGGATGCAGGAAACAGGTTGGAGGGATCCAACTGGATTCCTCAACAGTATTTATTTTATTTCAGATATTTTGATATTTGATGGATTATCATATCGATATATGATATCGTTGTTAGTCGTGATTGACTATTTGGTGTGTAGCATCATTGGACCCAAATTTTAGGATTTTAAAATGATTTCAAAAGTGATTTTGAAAATATACTATATTTTCGGAATTGATCCATTATAAATAAATAAACGTTATAATTTTTAAAGTTATAAAAATTATGATTTTTGTGAAATATAATTAAAAGCTGATTTTTAGAAATACGGTAAAAAATTGATTTTTTGAGAAATATAGATCAATGATTTTATAAAATAGTTAAATTGGATTTTTGAACTTGTTATAAAAAGTTTAAATATGGGGTTTATAAAATTTGATTATTTTATAAATCAAAATGGTGAAATTATAAAGGAATTTAAAGACGTTTTAAAGAATAATATAAATTGATTTATATTAAGAGATTTATAAATGGATATTTATAAATTGAAATATTGACATTATAAAACGAGTTTTATAAGTGTTTGAATGAAGTGAAAATGAATTTCACTAAAGAATGAAATTTATAGAATTTAAATGGTGAAGTTATAGAATGAAATTTATAAATAGTAAGATTTATAAATTTGTGAAGTTATTTGAAGAATAAAATTTGTTAAATAAATGAATCTTATAAGTTATAAGATTTATGGTTTGGAAAGTCTTTAAAAGAACGATTCTGTAAAATAATCGTTTTATAAGTAATTAACTTATAGTATGAACTTTTAGTTTATAATTGAGTTATAAACTGGAATAGGTTAATAAAGGAATTTATAAAAAGGAAGTTTTTATAAATAAAGAGAAATGGAATTTATAAACGTTGTTTTATAAATCCGCAAACGACTTATTTTGATAAGTTAATTGTTATAACTTATAAAAGGAGTTATATTCACATTTTTGAATAGTGAATAATCCTTTGAATTAAAATGAATAAAAGAATCAAATTTGTTAACGGTAGTATATTCACGTTTTTGAATAGTGAATAATACGTTAAAGGAAATGTTTTTGAATGTGATATTTTAAATAGAATTAAAACGATCTAACGATGTTTTAAAATGTGTTGAGATTCGAAACCATAGATTTCAACATTCATTGTTGAAATAGACGTTTTCGAGAAATAAAAGGAAATGGTGGACTATAACACTGTAGTTATAGTAAATGGATTTCCGAAAGGAAATGTTTTGAATAGTATTGGGATTTATATATCTATTTAAATTCGAATCCCTATACTAGTGATTTTGGGTTGTCGTAACGATGTTTTACGCAACATTCGTTTTGGCCCAAATAAATGTGTTAAGTGAATGATTTCCTTAAAGAATGAATTATATACTTAATTCGATTTAAGTATATTGAATATTTTCAAAGGTTGAAAATAAAAAGATTTGTGGATTACTTATTTTTAATAAGTATGGAAATGTTTTCCAACGTGAAGTGAATATTTAGAATTTATCTTTTTGAGGATAAATTGAAATGGATTATTGAAATCGAATATGCACGAATATTTTGAAATATAAATTCATTATGGAATTTATATGTGAAAAGTGAAATTGGTTAAAAATAAATATTGATTTATTTTTGAAGTGTTGAAACTATATATCTAGTAAAGATATTTTGGAAAATAAATAATTTGGAAAATTATTTGGAATCTGGTGATGTGTGCATATCCAGTGATAGTTCAATAACCGACTATAAGTATTTCCCTTTGAATGGGTATTTGATGTGAATTGATTGAATTTGAATGCACACTTATTTTTGAATAAGCGCTCACTATTCGGGTTAACCGGGAAAGGACCATGGGGTCGTATAACCCATTCTGAATATGTGATACGTCGTTGTGAATTGCATTGAAGATCGGTGTTGAAGACCGGTATTTGCAAGAGTGATAGGATGAACTATCGATTGACTCTGCACCGAGTTGCTCCGGTATTGAGTTCTCCATATGTGATGGTGAATCCGATCAGGATTGTGAATATCCGGATTGCAAGGACTTCTTTGTAAGTGCCTTCGGTTCTGTTCGATCCCGGAACAGACTTGTATGGATTGTATGCCTGACATTACAAGTTGAGATATAAAGCCGATTTCTTTCAAATATATTTCTGTTGGTGGCGGAGAATTTATTCTTTGCTTAACACCCTTCTTTGAGACGTACGAGCTCAAAGGTTATATAGTTGAAGTTATCAGCGATATATCCCATTTTGGTAATGTGACATGCTGAGTGATGCTGAAATGATCATTGTGTTGATTATTTGTGATAGGATCATTTATTTGATCGTCTATCTTAGTGATCATTGTGTTGATCATTTGTTGACCCAAAGCATGGCTTTTGTATAAAGTATGTTTTTGTGGACGTGACTTCGTCGAGCCTCACATCCCGGTAATGGTCAAAACAGGAAAGATGCGGCAAGGTTATGAGGGGTAGCTCCCTTTAGGGTATGTGCATTTCCTTCTGGAAAGGGTGGTATCATGGTATGGAGCCCAGATACTTACTCATGTTGATACACTATATCTATTTTCTGTGTGGTGTTGTTGGTGACGAGCGCTCGGTTAAAGGTCCGATGGGACCGGGGGATGCCATATTCGTGTAGTAGTTACCTAGTGATAAAGGTAACCCGGCCTTGTGTTGGCAGAGAGCTGGTTAAGTTCTCGGGACGTCCAGCCAGAGGCGATCCCATGTGGCAGTAGGAAGTTCCTTAGCCTGACCATTTGTTGGAAATCCAATTCCCAATACGAAACTTGTACGGTATTAGTTGTAGAACCTGCTATTCACTTATGGTGGTCACCACTGTTTGGATAGTAGCTATAGTAGGCATACGATAATGGTCGTATGTTGGCTAAGATTTATATCTTTATTTTTGAAATAATTTCTCTACACTATACACTAGTAATAATATCAAATGTTACTTTAAATGCGTATCAAGCATCTTTGACTATCATAAGGAGAAATCTCCTCCGATTCTGCGTTTGCATGTGTGTGTGTGCGGGAGGCCTTATGGTAGTCTCATTTTTAAAAGCATTGCGAATTGATTAAAAATATTCCTCTATGTTGATTTCAAAGATAAATAAACTGTTTTGAGTTCTCACACCAGTCACATGACTGACTTGGAGTTTATTGTTTTCCTTCCTAAACTCTGGGTGCCCACCAATTTCCACACGGGCAGTCAAGAGTTAGGTTTATCAGGATATTCTGGATATTCAGGAGTTGCTGGAGGCAAGCTGGTTGGCATGGCGTATTACTAGTATATAGTATTTCTTTTTCCGCTGCACTGTTTGTTGTTGTATGATGTTGTACACTCTGATGATATGATGTAATGAAATGTAATGTAATAACTGATATAGTTCTTTGTTTAAAGATTTTTCATTTATTATTATATGTTGTTCCGCTGCGAATTGTGAGATTCTGTTGTTGTTCTGTTATTTCTTTTCTGTCCCGTTCTATTTTTAAAAATTCTTCTATTTTCTATCTTCTTTTCTCTTCTTTCTTCTTTTTCTTTTCTAAAATTCTTTTTTAAAACCCATAACATCTCGGTTTTCGGCCTTTGATTTCTCGGCAGTCGATAAAGTGAGTGTCGATGTCGGATTTTCGAGAGTCGAAAATCCCTCAGACGTTACAGATCCGGCGGTACGATATAATTGGTTGCCTAGAATTTCGGGCATCATTCTGATTGGTTAGTATTAGGGTCTCCTTGTAGTCTGTAATGACCCTGGATTTTGGCCCCGGATATTTTAATAAATATTTAATCTAAATTTAATGAAATGTAAATTGACCATATTAAAATGATTATGATTTGGAAATACTGTCAATTTATTTCTTTAAAATGTATTTTAAAAGGGGAATTGGACTTTGGAGAGTTCAAAATAAAATCTTTTGATAATATTATAATAAATTTATTTTATATGATTAAATTAAAATACTTTACTTTGTTTATATTTAGAATAAAATAATACATTTAGATAATAATGTTTGAAATTCTAAAATAAGTTTCTTAACAATATTATTAATAAAATTTAACTCATATAATTAAATTAAAATGCTATACATTGTTAATATTTATTAAATAAATACATATGCTTGATAATGTTTGAAATTTAAAATCTAATTCTAGCAATACAAAATATAAATGTAAAATATGAGTCAAATTTATGTATATGATTTAAATAAAATATAAATGAATTATAAATCTAATTCAAATATTAATGGCTAAAATATAAAATAGAAATATAAAATACAAATAGATGATAATGTTCAATATAAAATATTAATATTAATATAAGTCAAAAGTAAATATAAAGAAATAAGTGAACTCATGAATCTAAGTTTAATATTTATTGTTAAAATACAAATGGAAATAAATATGAAATATAAATATAGATGTAAATAAATTATATAAACATATGTAAGCTAGAGAATAACTTAAACATTTAAAGTTAAAATGAAAATATAAGAAAAAAACAAAGATTTAATAATTTTGTTAACATACAACATAACTTTAAAACAAAAAAATCAGTAAGCAAAATAAAGTGTAAACCTAACACATATGAGTATAAACTATTTCAACTAGAAGATATTAAAGCAAATATTTATAAACATATGTCTTTAGGCAAGATATCTTTCTGTACAAACTAGGTCTAACTGCAAAATAAAAATAAAAATAAGACAAACAGTTTTTATACCAAACTAATAACCTTATACATGATGTCTTCATTCACAAACCAAACTTTGACCTGCAAGATAGTACATATCTTCATACAACTATATGTATACACAGCCGAAATACAATGATAATTATGTAAACATATTATAAAACAAGCATTTAATTCCTATCTGCTCAAGCCCAAATTGTGTCATTTCAAATATTTATCAAATCCTCTCATTTGCAGTAAATTGAATACAAAATCAAACCTGCAGGTCAAACAAGTATAAACTAGTCCAGTTAAAGCCTTCCTTCATATCACTGTATCTTTTATATATATTTGTATGCATCCCCATTTGGTTCGATCAGTAGCTAATAAGAAAAAGAAAGGGGAAGTAAACTCAATTTAATTCAAAAACAAAAACAGATTCAAATATGCAGTTTCAAACAGTACAAGTTTCAGATAATCAACATCAAGTTATTCTTTGTTCAGGCATGATTCAGGTGAGTAAACTAAATTTGTTTAAAAGTTTTAAGCTAATTTAAATAGTTCAAATTTATCTGATGAATTGATTTGTATATGCTTCAGTTTGTATGTGTTGAGATGCACTGTGTTTTCTGTAAATTGATACAGGGAAATACTTTGTTCAATTCTCAAAGATATCTATTGCAAATACATGTTAAGTTTTAAAATTTTAAATCAAACAAGGTAGTTAAACTAAAACTAAGAATTTGCAAACTGTTTAAAACATCTATGTAAAGGTATGATACTGTAACATAGTTTCACAAGAAATCAAGAAATTTATTGATAAATTCATGTGTTACAAGAAGCTGATTCAAGATTATATTTTGAATCCTGAATGGAATTGATGATTTTTAAAACGAAAATAAAGATTTTTAGGTTTGTAATTAAGGTGCAGTTTGGTTATGAACAAAGATTGCATTTTTGTCAATTTTAGGATATCAATCTAATTTAAGATGTTGGAATTTGAATTGAAGTAAGTATTAACATTGTGGATCATGAGAAAATTATCAGAGGATTTTTCGAATGTATAAATTAAACGAACGAACACAATTTAGGGTTTTAGTTCAAAGTTTCATGTGCCCTAAATTTTTTTGATTTCGGCTTCTTTGTGTGATCGAGCTTTCCGAGCTTCGAGGAGGTAGTTGCTGAGGGGCAGGACTTGGCGTGGGTGGCGTGGCTTAGGCTCTGGCGATGTGGGATTGCAGGACCGGGTGGTTTTCGGTGAGGAGATGGTGTTCCAAGTTCATGTTTCAGGTGATATTTTGATTTCGACCCTTTGTCGAAATTCTGGGTTTCGATCTTGGGTGAGGAGCGAAATTGTGGTTTGTGGGCGCTGGCGAGGGCCGTTGGAGGTGCGGCTAACCACCGTGCACGTGCACGGTGGCGTTGGGATGGGGTGTCGTGTTGGTGATGAAGTGAAGAGGTCTGACTCGAGTCGCTCATGAGTGAGAATGGGGGATGCTCCGGGTTTTATCGCGTACGAGAGATGATCCTGATGCTAATTTAATTTACCTTAAACTAAAACATATTGCTGAAAGAATAAAATAAGGAAGAAGAAGAAGTTGTTCAGGGGGGGACTCGGGAAGTTTGCGTGGAAACTCGAAGTAATTCTCGAGCATAGTGCAGAGGGGGGTCTCGGGTTTACCTGGGAAGACTTGGGTTTGGGTAAAACTACAGTTTTGCAGTGATGTTAATTATTATTTTTTTTACAAATTTGTCATAACATTTTAAGCTTAAAAGGTTTTAAAGGCCAAGCTAAGAATTTGTTCCGGTTTTAAGTTTTTAGTCAAAACTTAATGATGATCTTAAACACTTAATTATTTTGATTAATTTAGGGTAAGGGTAAATTTAATTAACTCTTAAGTTTGTAGTTAATAAATGAATGATTTAAAATTTAAAGAGGACTTTTAAGAGTTAACTACGTCGAGTAATTGAAATTAAATGAATTATTATTAGAAGGTAATTAAGAATAACTACTTTATAATTGTAATCAAGTATGGATAAAAGGGTGATTAAGTGATAAATAAATTATTTTTAACTACCTAAATTAAGTAATGAATGATTAATAGTTAACTAATCAACTAATTTAACTATAAATTAATAGTTAATTAATTAAGTAATTTAATTAAGAATTTATAATTAATTAATTAAGTAATTAGTAGTTAAATAGTTAAGTAATTAATTTTCATTAATTAATAATTAAGGTTATTAATTGATGAACAAGGAATTGTAATTAAAGTTAAACAACTTGATTTTAAGGTAATTAATTAATAGATGAATAAATAATAAATTAGATAATTAAGACTTGATAATTGATTAAGCAATGATTAATTAACTCAAATAATTTGAAAGGAAATAATAAATTAGTCATTAATTAAACAGGGTTAGGCGATTAATCTCGAGTAATTGATTTCAAATCGAATTAATTATGAGAATTTAAATGATTGCTTATGGATTGTTGTGTATGTAGAATGTCTGGTTTGTGATGTTTAAATTGATGATATTCTGTGATGCTCTCTGATATGCTGTGATATATCTATGATGACTGTATATGTTTATCTGTGATAGATGTTGTTTGAATTATAACTTGAATTAAACTATTTAAGTTAATTAGACAACTTGGCCCTTAAAATGGCGTTTGGATTTGATGAGACCGGGATCGGAAGAATCAAATTTGATTCTCTGAAAACCACATCGATCCAATTTAAACGTTAGGTCGTGAATCCTGAAATGAAGATCGAAATGGTGTTTTCAGAATGCAAGAATTATCGTCGTTGACTCTGAGGGTGATTCCAAAATGAGTGTGACGAGATAATGCCTTCGGTTTCGTTCGAATCCGGAACGAACTTGTATGGATTGAATGCTTTCAACACATCGTCAGGCGGACGATGAGCATTCTAAGAAATATGTTCTATAAAGGTAATCGCAGCCTCAAGCCTCATCAACCGAGAATGGCTAAAACAGGGGAGATGCAGCAAGGTTAGATGGGTCATGCCCAAGCAAGACAAGATATTTCCCCTGTCTAGATGTCCCTTATATTTCGGCTGTGTGGGCGGTTTCTAGGTACAACCGCGGGGTTTATCTTGTTCGGGACTGTTCAGTAAAGAATGGTTCCGGCCTTGTGTTTAGGGGGTCGGGAGTGGTCCTCGGTACGGTGATCTAGGCCCCGTACTGTGACGGGTGGTACCCCAGTAGCCCTGCCATTGTTGGAAATCCATTTTTCCTACGAGACCCTACGGTTTTGATTTATATTACCCACTTTTGTGGCTAGTAGCTGGAATTTAATGAATGTAACAATTTCGGCTATTTTCTATTTACTTGAAAACCATAGACACTATTATAATATCACTGGATTTCCTATAAAATGTTTTGGTTAGCGTAAGGTAAAAACTTACCCGTATTTATTTGTGGGGAGTCTTGCGTGATACCTTTATTTTCAAATGTTTTTCAAAGTTAAATAACTTTAAACCGTTTACTCATACCAGACCCATGTCTGACCCGGAGTTTATATTTCGTTTTTCATAAACTCTTGGGTACTCAAATTTTTATGAGTAGCCAAGTGATAGATTTTGGACTTTGATTTCTGGAAGAGTTTGGAGCAGGAGATTCCAGACGTATATAGCTATTTATGTAGTTCCGCTGTGTTAGTTGATATGTACTGTACCTCTGATGTATATAGTGATAGATGTATGTATGGTTGTCATGTGTATTGATATTGTATAACTCTGATATATGTAAAAACTATGTAATATTTATGTGATATATTATATTTTGTTCCGTTCCGCTGTGAGATTCTGATGTTGGTGTTCTTTTCTTTCTTTTCTATTTCTATCCCTTTCTTTCTTAACGATGATACGTCTTTCTGGTAGTAGAAGGGCGGGTCGTCACAGTTGGTGTCAGATCATAGGTTGGTGATAACCTTGGCTCTGGTAGAGATTACTCATAGAATAGAGTCAGTAGTACTCTAAAATGAGTTTGAGTGTATTAATAGATATGAGCGCGTATTTGTTAGTGAATATAAAATTGTTTTTTTTATATTGTGTTGACTTATCTGTTGAGTGTTTATGGATTCTGGTCGATGTGTGGGACGCCATTTCATCAATAAGGATTTCTAAATTCTTAAACAAGGTAGACCGACACAGTATTGTTTTTAAAGTAGGGTAAATGAAATAATTTTACCCAAAAAATTATATTTTGACATAAAAGAAATATTTTCTGAAACTATATAGTTGGATATTTGGTTGTTAATACTATAATTGAATAAAAATTTAAAATTGGAATGGTTTATAACCAAATAAAATTATCTACGTAAGGTTTAAATAAAAAGGAATATAATTAAAATTAGATTAAACCAGAATTTAAGTCCCGGAAATTTGGAAGATGTTTAAATGAATTTAAGCAAAAGGATTTGGGAATTTGAAATTTTGGGAATGTTTGAAATGTTTTTCGAAAGATTTGAAGGTAATAATGGAATATTGTTTTGGAAAATATTGTTGAATGGAAATTATTTTGGGAAGAATTTGTGGAAATAAGAAAGCACTGAACTCACTTCAGTCGCTGAAAAATAATCCTGATGATGATAGCCACATCATCAGTATTCATTTTCGAGTTTCTAAAGTGATGAATTGCTACCAGGATAGTTGGTCATGATAATTTTTGGGCTCGTTGGGTATACAAGTTGTTTTAGAAATTTTCAAAAAAACAGAAAATTTGTTTTGGTGAAAACAAGTGTTTGGAATTTGAAATTTTGATTTGACACCAAGTGGGTAAGTGTAGTTATCCTTTCAAAATGGTTTTGGAAATGAGAACCGGGCAATTGAATTCTAAGAATTCTATTTGATAATGTGAAAGGTTTAAATAAATCAACTATTAATCTTATAAGGTAAAGTTGATATTAATAAGAGAAAATTGGGAATTTTAATCCGGGAATTAAAATTTAACTTAAGTAAATGAAAATAAGAAAACATATTGGAGCTTAACCTAAGATAAGTTAAATGGAATTGAAGTTCAAAATGAACTTAGTTGGATATAAACCTGGAAGGGAAAATAATTGTAATGGCAAAATGAAATGTATACCTTAAGATAGTAAGTGTTATATATATGTAATCTGAAATTGTGATTATAAGATGAAATGACTCAAATGAGCAATATAAGCTTTTAAGTAAACAAATAAGTTTTGAGCCCATATATTGAGAAATAAATTTAAAAGGATGGTAAGTAGTAAAATTTAACTGAAGATGAGTTGAAATAAAACTGAATTTAAATGAATTCAATCGAGTTATAAATATATTGAATGGAATATATTTTTTAAGTAAATAGGTAAGTATTGAATTAAAACAGAATTGGTGTAAGGTGTAAACAAATCTAATTCAAGAATAAACTGAATGACCTCTTTATAAATAAATGTAATAATGAGTTGTTCATGTAAATTAAAATTTAAGAATGGATAAAAGAATAAACTAATCAGTAAATAATTGGGATTTGATTAAAGGAAAATCAAATCAAAGATTTGAAAGGAAATTGGTGAAATAGAATAAACCTAAGTTGTTGGGTGAAACAGTTTGAAGTAAATAAATAACTTAAGTAGATTGTGAAATGATTATTTAAAACACTGGTTGTCGAGTTTAATAAAATGGTTTGGGATCAAACCTGTTGAAATGAAAGAGAATGCAATGTAAAGATTGTGAATAAATTAATTGGGATGGAGTCAAGTGTAAATTGAGTTGGAATCAATTTAAGATTTGTCATAAAGCTTAAGTAATTATTTATTCACAATAGTATTGTCAAATTGCATAAGAAAAATGGGTCATTTGAAGTAAATGAGGTTAGATAAAATTTTATGAATTACTAAAAGCGAAATAGGGTGATTTGGAATATGAGTTTGTTTTGCTTAAATGGATTATATATAAGCAAGTATGGTTTGAGAATTGGATGGAAGTAATTGAACTAAGTGTCGAAACTAAACATATGTTCTTATGACAATATGTAATACTAAAAAAAAGAGAAATTTAAACTTTAGCAACAAAACAATTTCAAATTGAAATTGAAGGTAAATTAGTGGATGAAAGTAATTTAACATAATGATAGGAATCAGTTATAAATGAAAGATAGTCAATAAAATTAAATATTCAGAGTCGAAGAAAATTTAAATTCACATGGAACTAGGAATTCAAATTGGAAATAAGTAGATATAAGAGGATATAAAGGCTATAGTGGTAGAGTAATAATATAAGGGAATATATAATGCTTATATTAAACTTAAGAAATGAATGGTGAAATTCTTAAGTAAAATTGGATATAGGGAAAATTATTCCAAGTGGATAGAATCGAAATAATGTGAATAAAAGAAATTGATATGGTTGATAATTAATGGATATAAATACGTAGGATGAACGTATATTATTTTATTTGCATAACAAATTGATCCAGATTCGAGCATAGAATTTTGAGATAGTTATATCGATCCGATTTGGGATTTTTCACTCGATTTTCGACGACGAACCATGGATTTGGATTTTGATTGGTTCTGGAAATTCTCTATCATACTTGTGACTATGCAAGGAGAATGACAGTTTATGATCAAGAAACCAGTTCTGAGTCCGCACTAGGAAGTCGGGTGGACGATACTGGTTCGGAAATGAAATTGTGTGATCGAGCGAGCGATCGAATTTGATATTGCATACGAATGGTATGTGTACATCGTACGGGCTTGATTGAATAAATATTGAAATTCTGTAAAGAAGTCAATATGATTTGGAAAGAATTAATACTGTAGATTTTAGAATTGAATTACCAGAGTGGATATCTGGAATTTATTGTGTATTCCATATATCTCATCTAAGGGAATTTGTTCATGATTCATTAGTTGTTAAACCAGTAATTCAGAAATTTAGAAGTTAAGTCGAATTTAACTATGGTCAGGAATCCAGTTTGGATTGTTGATCATCGAGAAACAAACTCTCGATAATTTTAGGGAAGCTTATCCGAATTTGTGTTCGGATAACTAGTGATGTTTGTTAGGATAGATTGTTTGGTTGTTTGCTAATGTATGAATGGTATCTATGTTGAATGGTTGGTATAGCAGCTTTTAAATTATCTTTGTTTAAAATTTCGGGGACGAAATTCTTTTAAGGGGGAAGGAATGTAACGACCCTAGATTTTGGCCCCGGTTATTTTAATAAATATTTAATCTAAATTTAATGGAATGTAAATTGACCATATTAAAATGATTATGATTTGGAAATACTGTCAATTTATTTCTTTAAATTGTATTTTAAAAGGGGAATTGGACTTTGGAGAGTTCAAAATAAAATCTTTTGATAATATTATAATAAGTTTATTTTATATGATTAAATTAAAATACTTTACTTTGTTTATATTTAGAATAAAATAATACATTTAGATAATAATGTTTGAAATTCTAAAATAAGTTTCTTAACAATATTATTAATAAAATTTAACTCATATAATTAAATTAAAATGCTATACATTGTTAACATTTGTTAAATAAATACATATGCTTGATAATGTTTGAAATTTAAAATCTAATTCTAGCAAATACAAAATATAAATGTAAAATATGAGTCAAATTTATGTATATGATTTAAATAAAATATAAATGAATTATAAATCTAATTCAAATATTAATGGCTAAAATAGAAAATAGAAATATAAACTACAAATAGATGATAATGTTCAATATAAAATATTAATATTAATATAAGTCAAAATTAAATATAAAGAAATAAGTGAACTCATGAATCTAAGTTTAATATTTATTGTTAAAATACAAATGGAAATAAATATGAAATATAAATATAGATGTAAATAAATTATATAAACATATGTAAGCTAGAGAATAACTTAAACATTTAAAGTTAAAATGAAAATATAAGAAAAAAACAAAGATTTAATAATTTTGTTAACATACAACATAACTTTAAAACAAAAAAATCAGTAAGCAAAATAAAGTGTAAACCCAACACATATGAGTATAAACTATTTCAACTAGAAGATATTAAAGCAAATATTTATAAACATATGTCTTTAAGCAAGATATCTTTCTGTACAAACTAGGTCTAACTGCAAAACAAAAATAAAAACAAGACAAACAGTTTTTATACCAAACTAATAACCTTATACATGATGTCTTCATTCACAAGCCAAACTTTGACCTGCAAGATAGTACATATCTTCATACAACTATATGTATACACAGCCGAAATACAATGATAATTATGTAAACATATTATACAACAAGCATTTAATTCCTATCTGCTCAAGCCCAAATTGTGTCATTTCAAATATTTATCAAATCCTCTCATTCGCAGTAAATTGAATACAAAACCAAACCTGCAGGTCAAACAAGTATAAACTAGTCCAGTTAAAGCCTTCCTTCATATCACTGTATCTTCTATATATATTTGTATGCATCCCCATTTGGTTCGATCAGTAGCTAATAAGAAAAAGAAAGGGGAAGTAAACTCAAGTTAATTCAAAAAAAAACATATTCAAATGTGCAGTTTCAAACAGTACAAGTTTCAGATAATCAACATCAAGTTATTCTTTGTTCAGGCATGATTCAGGTGAGTAAACTAAATTTGTTTTAAAAGTTTTAAGCTAATTTAAATAGTTCAAATTTATCTGATGATTTGATTTGTATATGCTTCAGTTTGTAAGTGTTGAGATGCACTGTGTTTTCTGTAAATTGATACAGGGAAATACTTTGTTCAATTCTCAAAGATATCTACTGCAAATACATGTTAAGTTTTAAATTTTTATATCAAACAAGGTAGTTAAACTAAAACTAAGAATTTACAAACTGTTTAAAACATCTATGTAAAGGTATGATACTGTAACATAGTTTCACAGGAAATCAAGAAATTTATTGATAAATTCATGTGTTACAAGAAGCTGATTCAAGATTATATTTTGAATCCTAAATGGAATTGATGATTTTTAAAACGAAAATAAAGATTTTTAGGTTTGTAATTAAGGTGCAGTTCGGTTATGAACAAAGATTGCATTTTTGTCAATTTCAGGTTATCAATCCAATTTAAGATGTTGGAATCTGAATTGAAGTAAGTATTAACATTGTGGATCATGAGAAAATTATCAGAGGATTTTTCAAATGTATAAATTAAACGAACGAACACAATTTAGGGTTTTAGTTCAAAGTTTCCTGTACCCTGAAATTTTTTGATTTCGGCTTCTTTGTGTGATCGAGCTTTCCGAGCTTCGAGGAGGTAGTTGCTGAGGGGCAGGACTTGGCGTGGGTGGCGTGGCTTATGCTCTGGCGATGTGGGATTGCAGGACCGGGTGGTTTTCGGTGAGGAGATGGTGTTCCAAGTTCATGTTTCAGGTGATATTTTGATTTCGACCCTTTGTCGAAATTCTGGGTTTCGATCTTGGGTGAGGAGCGAAATTGTGGTTTGTGGGCGCTGGCGAGGGCCGCTGGAGGTGCGGCTAACCACCGTGCACGCGCATGGTGGCGTTGGGATGGGGTGTCGTGTCGGTGATGAAGAGGTCTGACTCGAGTCGTTCACGAGTGAGAATGGGGGATGCTCCGGGTTTTATCGCGTACGAGAGATGATCCTGATGCTAATTTAATTTAACTTAAACTAAAACATATTGCTGAAAGAATAAAATAAGGAAGAGGAAGAAGTTGTTCAGGGGGGGACTCGGGAAGTTTGCATGGAAACTCGAAGTAATTCTCGAGCATAATGCAGAGGGGGGTCTCGGGTTTACCTGGGAAGACTTGGGTTTGGGTAAAACTGCAGTTTTGTAGTGATGTTAATTGTTTTTTTTTACGAATTTGTCATAACATTTTAAGCTTAAAAGGGTTTAAAGGCCAAGCTAAGAATTTGTTCCGGTTTTAAGTTTTTAGTCAAAACTTAATGATGATCTTAAACACTTAATTATTTTGATTAATTTAGGGTAAGGGTAAATTTAATTAACTCTTAAGTTTGTGGTTAATAAATGAATGATTTAAAATTTAAAGAGGACTTTTAAGAGTTAACTACGTCGAGTAATTGAAATTGAATGAATTATTATTAGAAGGTAATTAAGAATAACTACTTTATTATTGTAATCAAGTATGGATAAAAGGGCGATTAAGTGATAAATAAATTATATTTAACTATTTAAATTAAGTAATGAATGATTAATAACTAACTAATCAACTAATTTAATTGTAAATTAATAGTTAATTAATTAAGTAATTTAATTAAGAATTTATAATTAATTAATTAAGTAATTAGTAGTTAAATAGTTAAGTAATTAAGTTTCATTAATTAATAGTTAAGGTTATTAATTGATGAACAAGGAATTGTATTAAAGTTAAACAACTTGATTTTAAGGTAATTAATTAAATAGATGAATAAATAATAAATTAGATAAATAAGACTTGATAATTGATTAAGCAATGATTAATTAACTCAAATAATTTGAAAGGAAATAACAAATTAGTCGTTAATTAAACAGGGTTAAGCGATTAATTCTCAAGTAATTGATTTCAAATCGAATTAATTATGAGAATTTAAATGATTGCTTATGGATTGTTGTGTATGTAGAATGTCTGGTTTGTGATGTTTAAATTGATGATATTCTGTTATGCTCTCTGATATGCTGTGATATATCTATGATGACTGTATATGTTTATCTGTGATAGATGTTGTTTGAATTATAACTTGAATTAAACTGTTTAAGTTAATTAAACAACTTGGCCCTTAAAATGGCGTTTGGATTCGATGAGACCAGGATCGGAAGAATCAAATTTGATTCTCCGAAAACCACATCGATCCAATTTAAACGTTAGGTCGTGAATCCTGAAATGAAGATCGAAATGGTGTTTTCAGAATGCAAGAATTATCGTCGTTGACTCTGAGGGTGATTCCAAAATGAGTGTGACAAGATAATGCCTTCGGTTTCGTTCGAACCCGGAGCGAACTTGTATGGATTGAAATCTTTCAACACATCGTCAGGGGGATGATGAGCATTCTAAGAAATATGTTCTATAAAGGTAATCGCGGCCTCAAGCCTTATCAACCGGGAATGGCTAAAACAGGGGAGATGCAGCAAGGTTAGGTGGGTCATGCCCAAGCAGGATAAGATATTTCCCCTGTCTAGATGTCCCTTATATTCGGTTGTGTGGGCGGTTGCTAGCTATAACCGCGGGGTTTATCTTGTTCAGGACTGTTCAGTAAGGAATGGTTCTGGCCTTGTGTTGTAGGGGGTCGGGAGTGATCCTCGGTACGGTGATCTAGGCCCCGTACTGTGACTGGCGGTACCCCAGTAGCCCTGCCATTGTTGGAATTCCATTTTCTCTACGAGACCCTACGGTTTTGATTTATATTACTCACTTTTATGGCTAGTAGCTGGAATTTAATGAATGTAACAATTTCGGCTATTTTCTATTTACTTGAAAACCCTAGACACTATTATAATATCACTGGATTTCCTATAAAATGTTTTGGTTAGCGTAAGGTAAAAACTTACCCGTATTTATTTGTGGGGAGTCTTGCGTGATACCTTTATTTTCAAATGTTTTTCAAAGTTAAACAACTTTAAACCGTTTACTCATACCAGACCCATGTCTGACCCGGATTTTATATTTTGTTTTTCATAAACTCTTGGGTACTCCAATTTTTATGAGTAGCCAAGTGATAGGTTTTGGACTTTGATTTCTGGAAGAGCTTGGAGCAGGAGATTCCAGACGTATATAGCTATTTATGTAGTTCCGCTGTGTTAGTTGATATGTACTGTACCTCTGATGTATATAGTGATAGATGTATGTATGGTTGTCATGTGTATTGATATTATATAACTCTGATATATGTAAAAACTATGTAATATTTATGTGATATATTATATTTTGTTCCGTTCCACTGTGAGATTCTGATGTTGTTGTTCTTTTATTTTCTTTCTTTTCTATTTCTATCCCTTTCTTTCTTAACGATGATACGTCTTTCTGGTAGTAGAAGGGCGGGTCGTCACATAGTCGTTGCCTTAAGTTGTAAAGGACGATAAGCTGGAGATGTAGCGAGTCACCTTTCTCTTCCTTCGATGATTTATACTTCTGCCCCCAGTCTTGGGTTAGCAGCGTTAATTTATGGATGGTCTAATCTGCACCTGTAGTGAGTTTATACTCCTCATGTCGAGTTTAGGTTGGAGTTGGCGAATGAATGATCGAGTCGCATTCATTCGTTTGTCTATGCTTGTAGCCGCACCTTGGGGATCAGAGTCAGTTGAAGGGCTATTTGTCACACCTATTTGATGTTTATACCCCTGTCCACATTCTGGGGACTAAGAATTTTAGCAGAAAATGGCCGGGGAACGTTTTCCTCGATTAAATCCTGTTGTACTAGTCAATGGAGAAAGTCGAAGTGTAGTCGGTCACATTGCAACAACTTTAATTTGATGTTCTCCTGCTAAATTGCAAGAAGGAATTGATTGGTGTGTGGTTGGTCCGTTTTGCGAATCTACGTCTCCCTGTCGAATCAATGAAGAAATTTACATTTTGTAAGGTTGGAGAGAATCCCTATAAATTTATACTACAGGTCCAATGCCGAGTTCAAGATTTGATGCATGGACGGTCGTGTCGTGCTCACTTAGTGATGGATGGTCGGATTGCATCCAATTTTGTGTGATAAGTGTGCCCCTACAGGGGAGAGTTAGAAAGAGACGGTCGAACCACATCCTCTTTTGGTACCGCAGAATTTGCTGAGGAATCTGAGTTGATTGATGGATAGTTGAATCGCATCCCTTCTGGTATTTATATTCCAATCCTAGCTTTGAGGATTGGAGTTGGTTGATGGGTAGTCTGTTACACCCATTTGGTCTTTATACTCCAGTCTGCACTCTCGGGACAAAAGTTAGTTGATAGGTGGTTAGTCGCACCCAATTGGTGTTTATACTCCAGTCCGCACTTTGGGGATTTAGAGTTAGTTGATGTTTAGAATCCAGTTCGCACTCTGGGAATACGTAGTTAGTTGATGTTTACACTTTAGTTCTCACTCTGGGAATCTGGAATTAGTTGACGTTCATACTCCAGTTCGCACTCTGGGAATCTGGAGTTAGTTGATGTTTATACTCCAGTTCGCACTCTGGGAATCTGGAGTTAGTTGATGTTTAAACTCCAGTTCCCACTCTGGGAATCTGGAATTAGTTGATGGATGGTCAGTTACACCCATTTGGCATTTGTGCTCCAGTCCATGCTCTAGGGACTTAGAGTTATTTAATGTTTATACTCCAGTTTGCACTCTAGGAATCCGGAGTGAGTTGATGGTTGGTTAATCACACCCATTTCAGTGTTTATTCTCCAGTCCACGCTCTGGGGACATAGAGTTATTTAATGTTTATACTCAAGTTCGCACTCTGAGAATCTAAAGTTGGCTGATAGATGGTCAGTCGCATCTGTTTAAGCTTTAGGATTTCATTCATGCCGTGGGAACAAGAAATTGATCAAGTACATGGATGGTCGTATCATATCCACCCTGAGTAGACAAGCAAAGTCGTTAGATGGACGGATCCACCCTCCTCGAGCTTGTAAATATGAAAGGCGAGATCATTAGATGGACGGATCCATCCTCCTCGGGCTTACGTTGAATATGGGTGAAGTTGTTAGGTGGACGGATCCACCTTCTTCGAGCCCACGTTCGTAAGTTTATGCTCCATCTCACACTCTGGGAGCCGGATTTAGTTAGAGGATTGTCGTGTATCAACCCCTTTTGGCTTGAGTGTGATGGCTTGTCCCTGAGCTCGGGGTTCCACTTAGCGAGTGATCGATGGGATCCCGATTACTTTCCCTTTATCTGCCATCAACAAAGGATGAGATTTAGTTTATGGACAGTTGGATCGCGTCCATGTTTAGTTTAATTCCGCTTTTGCCAAGCCTAAGGAGTAAGATTAGTGTTCTGGCAAGCTTTGAGCTCGAGCAGAGGAGAGGATGGTCAAACTACATAACTTAGTATTGCACATTTTCCCTTAAGTAGGGTGCAAGATTTAAAGAGTAGACGGTCAAGCCACGTCCACTTTATACTTTGCATTCTTCTGATCGAGCTGAGGAAGAGAGTTGAAATGATGGCTCATGATGGTTAGCGAGTAGACAGTCAGTTGTTGATGACTATTAATTAAGGGTTGACCCCTGATGAAGTCAGTTTAAGGCATGATTGTTTTGCGGAATCACAGACGTAAACTGGAGAGTGAATGGTCAAATCATATCCACTTTAAACATGTGTTCTCAATGTCCAATATAGGATTGGATGTATGGACGGTCACATCACGTCCACCCTTAGTGTGATTTTGATTTTTTTTTAGGCATTAGAAGAAGCATAAATATTTTGGCGAGCTTCAAGTACGAGATGGAGAGTGCATTTTTGGGACATATAAGTCCAAGTCTTTCTCAAACCTCCTAATAAAGTGGCATAGGCGGATGAGTGGATGGTCGGTTGCATCCACTTTGTACTGGAGTCCTGACTTTGTCGGTCTTTCCCGCTTTGATGCCCTGCCCCTAAGTCAGGGGCATATAGTAGCTGATGAGTGGTTGAATCATGCTCGTCATAATGATACCTCAATGACTTGATCATAGTCCGCGGAGGTTGTTTGGCACTGAACCTTGGCTACTCGGTTACCTGCACCATTTGCAAGTAGTTTAATTCAAGTTGCTCATACTTCGCAACATAAATGAAATTAAAGTAGAAATAATTCAAAAGAGATCAGATCAAATCTCATTGATAAGTGAAGCATCGTCATATGCTCACTATTGCACTTCAGTCCAGCCCTTCTCAATTGGAAGTCTAATGCAAGTGGTTCAGTTTGATCAAAGTTCTTGATCGATAGGGGTCGGGGGTTCCCTGCCCTTCGCTTTATGGGGCTTGCACATATTGTCAGAGCTATCCTTTCTGGAGTAGCCTTATGGCGTCCATGGAAGCCATCTAAAGAAGAGGATTTTTTCGATCTAGGGTATGGAGTAGGTTTCCTCATTATCTTTCACAATTATCCTTCATCTGGTTCATCAACTAAATATTGGATATGATATGTTGGTGGCTATCCGCCAGTTCTCTTATCAAATTCTGGAAATAAGCTTTTGTAATAATCCATTTCCGTGCGTTGGCAGCAATTGGCTGTGGATTTTGATCAAATCGTTGGCAGTCGGCTTTTTTATTCCCTTCAGCGATATGAGAAATAGAACTTGTATGTCTAACAGTGATTGATGGTCTTCTTTGAGGAATGAGGGAAGAGATATGCATTTGATGGCATTCATCACTATTGATGGAAGCCATGCGCAATTCTCACTTCATGAGGTAGTGTCGGGGGTTATATTTCCAAAGTACACTGACGTAATCGGCATGTTGAATTCTCGCAGGAAAATATGCATGTAGGATGGTTTCAATAAATAGGTCTCGGCTGGGAAGATACTTCTATCAAAATTAGCAGGTCCATTTTATGGGCACGGAGTCTTGTAATACTGGTGAATGATGTATGCACAATTGCCCAACATTTGAGTGGTAGGTAATGCCAATTGGATGGTGAGTTGGTTAAGATGGGCTCATAAATTGGTGATTATTTCTAATTTTCACCCAAGTAGGAGGCCCATATAAGGTAGTAAGGAAGTCCTCTTGAGGTTTATGCTATGCTTCTAGTCATATGGACACGGTATGATTAAGATGTGGGCATTTGAAGACGGTTTAGTGGTGACCATCTATGCTTTGAGTTGGCAGAGTAGACAGTGTAGAGCAGTCGTTATATCAACCATCGTACCATAGTTGTCAATTCAGGAGTTTAAAAGCTGGTCAATTGGGGCAAGTTGCAGTCCACCTTAGAAGCATGATATATTAACCAACTCTAGTTCCTGACATATTAACTAGGTTCTCCAATCTCTGGGAGCACCAATTGAGTAGTATTTCTTTACACATTTCTTGATCGCAATTCAGCAATTGCTGTTGCAATCCCCTATGTCCCGTCCAGTCATGGAACAATCAAGATTTTCATTTATTAAGTTGAGTTTTGAATTCACTATACGGGTGCTTTGCGCTGTGGCTAGGGTTCGGGGACCTTCCCCACGGAAAAAAAATTTAGCCTCTTTTTTGAAAAATTGGGTCATATCCGATTTTTTTTTGAAATTTCGTATCGTTCTCAACAATGTTTGAACGATGCAAATTTTGGTGAAATTGAACGATCCGAAAAGTGGACACTTGGATCGGTACAAAAGGCACATAGCCGGATCGATATGTAGTGGTATCTAAGGATCGATATGAATTGGACGTGGCTGGATCGATACGAAATGTATTTGAGTATCGATACATACTGGACGCAGTTGGATCGATACGAAGTCTATCTGAGTATCAATACGAATTGCACATAGCTGGATCAATACGAAGTGGTATCTGAGGATCGATATGAAATGCACATAGCTGGATCTACGAAAGTTGATCGATACAAATGTTGATCGATACGAATGTTGATCGATACGAAAACTGATCGATACGAAAACTGATCGATACGAAAATCGATCGATACAAATGTGGATCGATACGAAGACTGGTCAATACGAAAAGTGATCGATATGAAAATGGTCGATGTGAATGTTGATTGATATAAAGACTGATCAATACGAAAGTTGATCAATATGAAAATCAATCGATGCGAATGTGGATCGATACGAAGACTGATCGATACGAAAAATGATCGATACGAAAATCGATCGATGCGAATATTGATCGATATGAAGACTGATCAATACAAAAATCATCATATTTTCTGGATATGAAAACATGGATACGAAAAATCATCATACTTTCTAGATATGAAAATATGGATACGAAAATCATCGTATTTTCTGGATACGAAAATATGAATTTGAAAATCATGCTGAATGTAGATCCTCTTGGATCTGGAGCGATCTGAATAGAATAGAAGGAACTACTGGACGACAGATCTGAATCTTCTTCTTAGATTTTTGCAATCCAACGACAGTAGTAGATCCATAAAGCAGGAGAAAAACAGGGTTTTCTCAGTGAAAGCACCAAAGTGTTTGTACCAAAATTGGGCATAACACTTTTCGGATGTGTTTGAAGAGATAAAAAGAAGAAAATAAATGTAAAATGAGACAGATCTAACAAACAAACCACTCAACAGATAAGAAAATGCATAGAAACACACGAATTTAGAGTGGTGCGGCATATTACCTAAGTCCACTATGAAATGACTTATGTTTATTGAAATTCACTCGCTGTTTACAAGATATTACAATAGTACAACTGAAGATTAATAATGATTTCGGCAGAGTATCGATGTAGAGAAGCCTAAAGAGTCCTTTTTTGGATGCATACGGCTGCTGCTTATAGGAGTAGGCTGAAAATATCTCACGCAGATCTCGGAGGACTTCTTCTCTCACGTGGGTGGGTCTACGGGATCGAGTTCATGTGGTTTCGACTCGATCTAGGAGCGATATGAATGGAATTCATATCGATCAAAAATTGATCCTTTTTGGCTGAAATTTATTAGGTATATTATTGACGTTGTAGGCAAGCTGCTGCGAAATTTTGATGGCATTTAGACTTGTAGATCTCGAGTTATGATCGATGCAAGTTTGAATTTGTATGACATTGTCGTCTTCGTATCGATACTATTTCGCATCAGTCCCGCGTGGCTCTGTTCGTATCCGTTCGACTTGAGTGCTAGGGTGACCGGTGATGACTGGTCACATGGACCGGGAGACGAATCGACCCGGTTCTCCTATGGCCTCATATAAATATGCTTGCATGCTACTTCGTGTTGATGGTTGGAGGCCGCCTTCGTATCAATGCTTTATGTTGCCTTCATCGTATCGATCGGTGACCGTTGCTGTTCGTATTGATGGGGGGAGACTTATATGAAATGGACATTGGCTGATGGATACGAAGTGTTGTTAACATGGGTACGAAGTAGCTTCATTTTGATGGATATGAAGAAAGTTAGTGGGTGATGGATACGAACTGAATCTTTCTTGGGGAATGGATATGAAATTGGATAGATACGAATAGAGTTGGATTTCTCAACCTTAATCGATCGATATCTTGAGCATACAAACTTCGATTGGTTTGAAATTTAAAACGTTGACTTTCATAGCTTTGCTGGTCCTTTCATATCAATTGTAGCTCGATCCGGACTTGCACAAAATTTATCGGTATTCACAGTTGACCTGTGTATTAGCGATCTCTAGGATGAACTATCTTTGGTTTCTATTCAAGTTCTTGGTGTCACGGCCTTGCCAAAAGGCGGGGTAACAAATTCCTTGCAATAAGATGGAGAAAGTTGGCGTGCAAATACAGTCATGTATAATGTTTATAAAATGAATCGGAAAACCCCTTTTTTTCATAATAAAATAAATAAATCTTCTATTAAGCTTATTTTCCCCCACATATCTCCCAGTTATAAGTGCACTTCAATTTTCAAATATTAAGCATGACAGAAAATGCTTAAGTCGATTACAAAGCACTTTACTGAAGACCTTATAATACATATTGCAACAAGAAATATGTCTGTAGAGCAATATAGCAGGTTTTTCATTCTTTGGCATCAAAGAAGAAGGCGTGATTGATACCCTTAGGCAGTTTAGCAGCAGTGAACACGTCCTTCACTGCTGTAAGTCAATCCACTTTGATGTCATCCAGTGTAGCTTCATAAATTTAGAGTTAATCCCATTTGGCCTTGGACTTTTATCATCATGTATTGAAAACACAGTAGACTTGATTTCATTCATAGTTATTCCTTGCAGTAAATAGTGCTTACCTTCCTGATTAATCATGGCAATAGACTGGAACTCTGGAAACTCTATTTCATATTCACCATTATATAGGTCTTGATAGTGTGAAATAGCCTCATGTTCTATCTCTTTAGGTTTATAAACCAAGACCCCTTAATTATACATAAATGCTTGTGTGTTGTTAATCTGCCTTCTGTAGGACATTTTGGAGTGAAATTTTTTAGAGGTGGTATCTCCTTGTTGCAACCACTACATTTCGGTTTTTTGCCTCAAACTCCAGAATTTAATATTTTGTTGTATCTGAAATTTGTGTTTAGCAAATAATATCTGCTCATATAATTCCATGTTACGGGGACCTTGATCAACTACCATCTCCAGTATATGAAATTCCTTATAGACTTCAGCTAGATAAGTATCCTCTTTCATTCGTGATCTATTCCGTTACTTTAGTTCATGTTTGCAAGCCTGTAGTTTCTGTTGGAAAGTATAACTAGGGAAGCCCCGTGTAATAGAATTAAGACCCTTAGAAATACATGCTTGATATCCTTCCTTGAAGTGCCATTCATTAGCATATCGAAATGGAAATCCTTTTTGTTGTATGACTAGGATTAAGTGTAACAATGAAGGGCAGTGATCACTTGATAACTAGGAAAGTTCTAATGCCTTCATATAGGAAAATTTCCGTAGACATAGGCTGTAAACAAAAAATTTGCCTATATTGGTTGTTATTCCCTTCTTTCTCCATGTGTAATTGAAACCAAAAGGTTTAATCTCTGTCAATCCTGATTGCATTAAACAGTTGATGAATGCACATAATTATGAAAATGGTATAGGTAGACCTCCTTGTTTATCTAAGAGGGAGGATGCATTATTATAATATCCCATCAAGATCTATGCCTCATGAACATTTGCTGCTTCCTTAATGATGTGTTTCCAAAGTTCTTCTCTCTCACTAAAAACAGTTGCTCGCATAAACTACTATATAGGTAGGTAGGAAATCACCTGAGTTAATTGCTGATAATGTGGTATGCTGTGCCGATTCGGATATAACTAATATACTCCAAACTGATATATCCTATATCACAAGAATCCTCCTAGTACATAAAGATGAATTATTAGTGATTAATTCCTAATTTCTTGGGAGCTTATTTTTTAATAAAGAAAGATTAGTATGGGTTTAATTTATTTTCAACCAACCCAGCAATGGTTCGTTTAAATTTATTTAGGAGTTTGAACTTTGAACACATCACCAACCCTTCGTGGTGTGTCCATTCCCTTAACATTCCAAGTATGCAAAATCATTCGACAATTGATTTGCTCCTTAAAGTTCTTTTAGGAAGAACATAGTGAACTGCTATCTTTTTCCCTTGCCCGCCTATAAATAATCTGAGTTTGTGGTCACAAATACAGACGTCTTTGTTTTCTTCTACATTAGTTTCTTTAGTAATGACATCAGCTACATGCTGTAATTCTTCCATTTCAATGCTATGTGGAAGGTTTGGATTCAAAAAGTTTAGATGGTCGTCTAATTCAGTGGTAGGAGCAGACTGGCCATCAATATGTATGTCTTCAGTGATGGTCTCATCCGTTACTTTGGTTTGGTTCATCAATTGTGTGTTCGTTGTTTGTAGATGTGCTAGGTGCATCTCTCTTCTACTTAGAAGTCCATATTGGCAGGGACGTAACCAGGAATTTATTTTGCGGTGTGCGAATAATGGAAGTAAATTAAATAATAAAAAAACTGAACTGTTTTGATATAATCAATTCCATCGCATTCATAATAATCAAAATAATTAAGTTCGATTGATTCCATTAACATAGAGAATTTTCACAAAAATCCTTAAACAAAAAAAAACATAAATTACTAAATATCCTACTTAAGTCGTGCTCTACGAACTTCACGAAAATCAAATTCATCTATAATCATCTCAACATCAATGTTTTTAGCAATTTCACTTTCAATATATATTATCATGTGATTTCCAAGCAGACTATCGCCCATCTTATTGCGCAATGGTGTTTTGATTAACTTCATAGCTGAAAATGCTCGTTCGGTAGTTGCAGTCGATACTGGAAGAGTTAAAACAAGGCAAATCAATCTATGAACTAAGGGATACCTTTCAGCCTTTTTTGTTTTAACTAACTCCACATTTAACTCCGACAATGTGGCAATATGACAAAAGTGAGGATCATGGCGTACATCTTGCTCATAATGTTGCAACTGGTGTCTCAATTGAAAATCAATATCCAACTCACAAAAATCTCCAGAGTAGTAGTTTTTTGCTAGCAAACATACATTTTCAACTATTAATGCTTCAAAGTTATTTTTTGGCTCTAAAACTAAACTCAGACTTAAAAGTCCAATTGCTGTGTCCGAGAATCTTGTGTTTAACTCCATTGTTTGTGTGTCAATAGTTTCGTTCAATATATCATAACGGTAGTGATGTTCTACAGTTATTTCATCGCGTTGTTGACAAGATCGTCTAGTACCTTCCAAATAACGAGAATTCATATCAGGTACTACAACTAAATTGCTAACACAAAAGGATGTCACACTATTCAAAAGTGTTTGCCATTTATCATCATTTTTCAAATTAGAAAGAAGAGTCTTTGTGATCGAGAGTGAACGAATCCCGTTCAAGATATCTTGAGATTTTTTTTGAAATGCTTGACAAAGGATTTCAGTAATTCCCATTACTTCAACCATCAGGTGCAATATGAAGACAAACTGAAAAGTATTCATTGCATTTAAAGCACCACTCGCTTCAGCACGCATTTTCCTATTCAAACCTTCATTTTTTATGATTTCGAGGACCTCATGAACAGGTTTATACAAGCTAAGCAAGCTGCATGCCAAGCACCTCTCATGTTACTCGCACCATCATAACCTTGACCTCGCATGTTTTGAACAAGCAAACCATTTCGATCGAGCACATTCGAGCAAGCATTTTTTAGAGTTTGTGCGGTGGTGTCTTCAACTCCAACAACATCAAAGAACCGTTCACGTATGCAACCTTCATCATCAACAAATCTAATAACTATTGCCATTTGCTCAGTATTTGACTCTTCTCGTGATTCATCTACAAGAATGCAAAATTTGGATTTACTAATTTCTTCGCAAATTTTTTTTCTCACTAAATCACCAATAATTTCCATAATATCTTTCTGAATTTTTGGTGAAACATAAGAAGCATTTCCAGGAGCATTTTCTAATACCACTTCTGCAACTTCAGATGAAAGTGAAGCGGAATACTTAATTAGTTCAAGAAAATTTCCACGGTTAAATGAATGAACCGATTCATCATTCCCTCTAAGAGCACAACCTTGACATGCTAACCATAATATAGCTTTCACTGAAGTGATGATTCGCAATCGATTCTTTTTTATTTCAATTTCAGATTGTAAAATCAATTGCTTTTCAATACTTTGTGATGGATTGCTAAAGCAATCTAATAACGTGACATTGTTTGAATGTAGTGAATTTGGACATCCTTCATGTTTTTTGAGACAACAATCTTTTCCACCAATTCTTTTCCAACTATTAAATCCACTAGAAATCCATGTATCTTGCTTATGCTGCTGAGAGATATTTTTGTCAAAAAGAAAACAAGGAAAGCAATAAGCTTTTTGAGTTGTTTCGGAATATTCAAGCCATTTATGATCTTTAAACCATTCAAATCGCATACGTCGTCCGTCTTCATTTCGTTTGAATTTTTCTTTCAAATCAAGTTGACACGGACCCATTCCAATATAGCGACGACGAATTGCATCTTGATCTTTGTGATGGTACATCCATATAGCTTGACGTAATCCTGGATCATGTTTCACAGTATCCTCGGTCTTTTGAATTTTAATGGGATGATGCACTTCATTTGTTGGATCTTGGTTATTTAAATCCAAATTCAAAGAAGGATTCGGAGATGATGTTCCACCAACATCAGATTTTTTTGTGTAGAAAGAAAACAAAGTTTTTGTTGGCCTTTTGGACATTTTCAAAATCTTGATGCGACGGAGCCTAGGTATATCAAAAGAGGATGTGGATAAATAAATTCATTCACTAAAATTTATTCATTAAAAATAAATTCAGTCACTAAAAAAGCAGTATTTCATCAACTAAATAAACCCAGTATTTGTTTAAAATAATAATCTGAAACAAAACAATTAATTTCAATTTCAATTAACTAAAAATTCAACGTTTTTACGAAAACATAAAGCGCATTTTACAAGCTAGGAGATCTATGGTTTTACACAACATACATTTTGTCAGCAAAAAAGAACCCAATTGAAAGAAGATTGTGGTAAAATCATAACTTTATGAGCTTCGAAGAGCAAGTATCATGACTAAGATGAAATGAAACAAGTAAATCGGATCCAGTAAAATTATTATACTTGTAGATCTATGAAATATTTAATGCTGCACAATTTCCTGGATTTGAAGTTGAAACTAAACAAACATTCCTATAAAAAAAAAGCATTGTTTTATACCAAATAGTTAAATTCAAACATTTATGATTCAGTGATTACCCAATAACTTAGGACTTTGTTGTTCAGCAGTACCGATTAGTACCCAATAACTTAGGGCTAACAACAATTAGTGAATCAGTGATTACCCAAGAGTTGCGATTTGCGAACACTGGAAAATGTAATAAGTATATGGAAAATGTAACCAATAATTGATACCTGGGCTGGATTAGCTCGATTACACAAGAGTTGTTGTGACTGCGAGCGATGAGCGGCTGCGAGCGATGGGAGCGGCTGCGACTGCGACTGCGGCTGGAGATGAGACTGCGACTGCGACTGGAGAAGGGTAGAAGGGGGAGGCGGGGAGCGGCTGCGGCTGTGACTGCGAGGCGCGAGCGATGGGATGGGGCTGCGACTGTGAGGGGCTGCGGACCTGCGGTAGAAGAGTCGTCTCTTTTTTTTTTCTTTTTTTTTTCGTTGATTTTTTTTTGTGGGGTGGGCAGCCACCCACCCCAAACCCTGAATAGGTCCGTCCCTGCATATTGGCTCAGAAGGATCAACTTGGAAGGATGTCTTGTGGCTAAAAGTATTGCAGTGATCGCATTTTGATGGAATAAATTCATACTCCACCGAAATCTCCCTCTTGTTCCCATTATGTAACAACATAGGAATTGTTGTAAAAAAATTAGAATTTTTGTTAATTGAAACTTGAATTCTAGCATGCTTTGTAAAAAAATTCTACGAAGTGTTATCATCAATCTGTAGTGGTATCCCTATAAAACTGCCAATCATAGATAATGCATTAACTGTCCACATTTCTATATCATGATTAAACGTTTTGACCCATACTTGAACTTCTATTATATCATGCTATATCAAAGTCATATCTAGGATGCCATGCATCTATCCTAAGAAGTTTTTCAAAGTATGGGTACGTGTTAGATCCCATAACTTTTTCAAAATCGTTTCAATCCTAAAATTCATAGCGTAATGAAATTTTGGAGCATTATGGATAAAGTTGTTAGAACTTTCAAAAATTGATGAATGAGATATGTCCCACATAGCCAAAAATATGTTAATTTTCTGGTTTATATAGTATACTCTTAATCCCTATATTGACCCTTAGGGTCAGGTAATTTTGTGCGAGAGGGTGGACCTATATGGCCATGGACTAACACGCATGCGCTGTCGCACGACCGAACCATGTGCGGGCCCAATAAGAATGGACCATATTATATTTTTGCTGTACAGAAGTGAACGGTTTTCTACTAAACCGCAACAGTTTCTAGCCGTTGCAAATGAAGAGACACGACTGTTGCGAACAGCAACAGTTTTCGGCCGTTGCAAAACAAGAGACGCGACCGCAACAGCAATAGTTTTCGGCCGTTGCAAAACAAGAGGCGCGACTGTTGCGAATAGTAACGCTTTTTGGCGTTGCAAATGAAGGGATGCTACTTTCTCAACGGGTGTAGCCATTGGGAATTCGGCTATAAATAAGGAGAAAACCTGATCATTTTTCTCACTCAATCAATTCTTAATTTTCTCTTCTTCCTCTTTATTTCTTAATATCTACAATCCGTGCGCTTTTTCATATCACACAGAAGATCATACACATCACAATCTCGAGCAGATCACGTCTATTGTATCTTGGGAGACTTTGAATAAAGTCTTAAGGAAATTGTTATGACAAGCCTTAGACGTAATTTCCTTCTTCGACCTGTTAGATTTGTAGTTAATTTATATATATATATATATATATATATATATATATCGTTTTCTTTCTGCGTTGTACTATTTCTTTAAATAGTATAACGTTTGATTTAGCACTATAGTTAGTATTGCTATAGTTGTTACTTTGTTGTTGCAATTAATTTGAACATACTTAGTGTTAAAAAAACTAATACAGAATTCTAGAGTAGTGGAAATCTGAGTTGTAACTTGTGAGACAAGTTTATTATTGATTCGTCTCTGTTTTGTTATACTAGACGTATAACATCTTAAAACTTTTCTTTTTCGCTAAAGTAGAGATGACAACAGTTGAACTATCACAAAGGCTACTACTCACAACAAGCTGAGGGATATTCGTCTCTGTATATCTTTTGAATAGTAAAGATGAAGCAATTACATCATTTATGAAGTACAAGGCTGAGGTAGAAAATCAGTTAAATAAAAAGATCAAGATATTGAGATCTGATCGAGGTAGAGAATATGAAGCACCATTTGAGCAGTTCTGTGTCAAAAATGGAATAATTCATCAAACAACAGCTCCATATTCACCACAACAAAATGGTGTAGCCGAGAGGAAGAACAGAACGTTAAAAGACATGATTAATGCCATGCTTTTAACCTCTGGTCTACCGACGAACTTGTGGGGGGGAAGCCTTAAATATGTCTAATCATATATTAAACAAAGTCCCTCACAATAAAACAGGAACAATTCCATAGGAGATTTGGAAAGGACACAAACCAAGCTTTAAATACGTCAAAGTGTGGGGGTGCTTGCCAAAAGTTCCAGTTAAGCCTCCCAAGAGAGTCAAACTTGGACCAAAAACAATAGATTGTTACTATCTAGGGCCATCCCAAAATAGTAGTGCCAACAGATTTTTGGTATTCAAGTCTGATATAGCTGATATTGTTGAATATGCGCTTATATGATTTTTGTTTGATGATAATAAACATATATACATTCGTTTAAATGTATTTGATAATATACTATTTTATTTTTTTTCACAGATTAAATAAATATTTGCAGAATAAAATAAATAACACGAAATTTGAATTCAAACGAATATTTTATTCAAACAAATATTTATTACATCCTTGAATAGTACAATTTCAAGCTCTCACTATAACTATACAACTTTGATTACAATTACATCACATTTCACATTTACAATTCACCTCACTACATATCACTCACACTCGTATTTATCTTCAACTTCATTCCAGTTTGAATCCAGCATCTGAGAAATCTGCAAAAATATTCACTAACGCAGTAAAATTGAAAAAGAAATATTTTTGCAGTATAAAATAAAACGTGAATTGTAAAAATATAATTTGCCTCAGTTATTTGGGTTGTTCGTCATCATTTAAATTTGAATTCATCATATACGAACAACTTGTGACATACACAGTGTATCACTGTATATGCCACAAGGCCGTGCACACCGATATATACACTTGATAATGCTACAGGGACAGGTGAGCACAGGTCAAACCCAAATGCAAAGCCGGGTTCAACGCACGTGCAAAATATTTAAAATCACGACACAAGCACAAGGTCAAATCCTAGTTTTGAAACTGGATTCAACACAAGGCGACATGATATGAATGCAACGAAGACCAACATCAAAATGGACAGCAAAAGTGATCAACCTCAATGAAACTGACTCAAAGCACAAAAGTGCAGCAATAGTGTACAGCAATGCAAGTAAAGATGACACAAACTCAAGCAAATGCAACAAAGATGCAAGCTGCAGCATACCAGAAGTACACAAGTACAGGCCGCAACTAACATACATATGAAGCAATTCAAATACCAACTGCAAGTTCGACAAGCAACTGAAGGCAGCAGGACCAGTGCCAACAAAGAATCAAAGCTCGACCAATATAATGCAAACTACACAAAGACCAAGTAACAATGCAATGCACAGCACGGTATAACAAAGTCAAGGGCATATAAAGATAGTGTAAGCATCACATTGAAACAACTCAAACTCAACTGGAAAGTACTATCAGAAACGAACAGAGGCATCAATATGACAACATCAGTAACAACATAAAGCAGTGCAACTACATGAGCAGTAAAGATGGCCAGAGACGAAGCTCACAGGGATGAACACAGTGACGGCCGAGAGATGCAGTCAAGTCGAAATGCCGAAGTTCAAATAATGTCATCAGAAATTCACAAAATCAAAATATATAATCCAATTAAAATACCAACTGCAAATATCCAAAGCCACAGGAGAACATGACACAATACACAAATACAAGTGCACAACTAAACTCGAGTGGAACAGAGAAGCTATGGTACTAAGATAAAAATGCAAGTGATAGTGAATATGTACAAGTGCAGTGACCAGAAACTCAAGCTTTAAAAAGCTACAGTTCAATGTAGACTGCATAATGATCCAAACAACAACAAGCAATTATGCCACCAAGATCAACAATGTCAAGTCAACCAGGCAGCAATAATGAAAGTGTGCAAGTGCAACACAGTTGCAAACAACAGGACAGTGAACTATGAAGTAATGCAATGCTCAAAAGACATAGTACACAAGCTTGCAACTTCAATCCAATTTATTCTTTTAATACAACTGCAATGCGACCAGATTTTCATATCAAACAAGTGCAGACTCGACAATGTTCACAAATGCAAAAGAACAGTGAAGCATGTACAAACTGTAGTGAATACAGACAGTAAACCAAGCTTCACAATAAACATCTCATGAATATAAGATGTCGAAGCCAGCAGTATCAATGACTATATGCACTGAAGTCATAATCAAAACATGAATGAACACTTACACTTACAACATGCAAATGCATCAAAACAATGTCGAATACATGAACAAGTGTAGCATCTGTATCAAAGCAAATGTCGCAGACTCGAAGCATCAGTGGACACAAATAAACACAGTGACACAGTGCCACAGTGAACACAAGTCAAGGAGTAGTTTCAAAGTGTAGTGGTTGTTTATTTTTCGTGAAACCATGAGAATAAAATCAACAGAAATATGATCGGAGCTGAAGCCGTGGATAAGTTGGAACAAGTCAAAATCAAGCCGAAGCCTAGTCAATCAGCAAATCGAACCAAGTAAAGATTAACGGCGTATTGGTCAAGGAAATTGAACAAGTCAAAGTTTAAAGCCGTATGATTCAAGTAACATGAAATAGTCAGAATAAATCATCAAGCATCAAAGTGAAATCAAACGGCCGAAGACGAATTCAATCAAAAATATACGAACGCAAAAATAGGAAATCAAATCCTATATATAATCCAATCATCATCGGCAATCAAAGTATCGAATTCCAGAAAGCATAAATCAGAAAAGAAAAACCACATAATTACATACCGGAGTTCGATCAACGAAGCAGCCGCGGTGAGCAAATCAAAGAGTCTCGAAGTAGACAGAGAGAGCAACAACAAATCGATCGAGCAACGCAACTCTCGAACAAACATATATTCGATCGAAAAAAAGTCGGCTCTTCGAAAGCCCTAACTGGCATCAAGGAGGAAACCCTAATTTCGCAAGGAGGAACGAACAATTGAGACAGAGGAACGGCCGCGTACGAATAAGAAATAAAAAGAGACGGTCAAATTAAAAAAGGGGGCCGGCCTTACTATTTTTATAAAAGGGGTTTATATTAAAATTAGTTTTATTAAATTTGCTTTTAATTTGTATTTTCTTTTTTAACCGTTTATATTTTCTAGTCGTGTGACTAGGGTACAAGCTGCGGTGTGTAGCTTGAGAATTCGCAACTCGGTAACTGAGTTGTGGCAGGGTTTTGAGCGTAGAGTTAGATTAGTCAATAGCGGTGTATAGCGAGTTTACGTGTGTAAGCGAGGGACTATCTAATTTCTAGTAGAAACCTTGGGGGCAGCACGTAGGCAGGGTTTTGCCGAAGCTGGGTAAATTCTGTGTTGTTCTGTTTTATTCTGTTATTTATATTCTGCGATATCTGTGCTGCTATTCTGTGATCTGAACTGAAATTAATTTATAAGCTTCCGCGATTAATTTTTATAATTTACACTATCACCCTATTCACCCCCCCCCCCCCCTCTAGGGTGAAATCGATCTTACAAGTGGTATCAGAGCTAGGAACAAAAGCCATTTTCGTTTTAAAATTTTGATTTTACAAAAACCAATTTTTAATTTAAAAATTCGTGTTTCAAAAAATCAATTTTTGTTTTAAAAATTCGTGTTTCAAAAATCGGTTTTTGTTTTAAAAATTAGAATTTTTTTTAAAAAAAATGGCTTCTTTTAATAATGCTTTTGCAGAAGGACAATCCATAGTTAGACCACCAATGTTCAATGGTGAATATGCTTACTGGAAAAATAGAATGCAAATTTTTCTGAAAACCATTGACGCTTGGAATATTGTTGAGACAGGTTATAGTATACCAACTATAACTGTAGATAATCAGGAAATAGAGAAACCAAAGGAACAATGGACAGAACTAGAAAATAAATTACAGAATACTAATGCCAAAGCTATGAATTCTATTATCTGTTCATTGGATCAATTTGAATTTAATCGTGTCTCACATTATCTAACTGCGCAGGAAATATGGCACATACTAGAAGTGACTCACGAAGGAACATCTCAAGTCAAAGAATCACGCCTTGCAATGCTAAGCAGCGAATACGAGAACTTCAAAATGGCGACGGAAGAAAATGTCAAAGAGATGTACGGACGACTCTCCAATATCGTATACAAATCAAAAGCTCTCGGAAAAACATACACCGAATTAGAAATAGTCCGAAAAATCCTCAGAGTCCTTCCACGAAGCTTTGAAGCAAAAGTAACTGCCATACAAGAATCGAAAGATTTAAAACAACTTAAAGTTGAGGAACTCATCGGAAATCTCACCACTTATGAGCTTGAAATGAAATTCAAAGAAGAGCGTGAAGGAGGTGACACTCAAAAGAAATCAATAGCTCTCAAAGGAACAACCGAAAGTGATGATGATAACGATGAAGATGATGGAGCAGCAGAATTGGAGCTGTTAATAAGGAAATTCAAAAAATGGAATCAAAAACATGGAAATTCAGCTCGAATTCAAAAAGCAAAAAGCAGAATAGCCAAAGCACTAGACTACTCAGAAGAACAAAAGTTTATTTGTTATAATTGCAACAAACCCGGCCATATCAAGCCCGATTGTCCACAAATTAAATCCAGCCACGGAAAGAAACAGAAAAAGAAAAGTTTTGCAGCCACTTGGGATGAAATAGACGAGAATGATCAAAGCACTGGCAGTGAAAGCGAAAAGGCAGAATTGTGTCTTCGAGGTGATACAACTGACAGTGACGATGACGAGCCAAGTGAGGTATCAAAACTTACCCATTCTGAGTTGCTTATATATTTTCATGAAGTAAACGGTTGTTTTGAACGACTTAGGGAAAAATACGCCAAACTTGAATCTCAAAAAGATACTTTGATAGAATGTAATAAACAACTTGATCAATTAGTTAAAACCTATCAAAGTAGGATCCCTAAGTGTGATAAGTGTCCAACATTTGATGAGGAAATTAAAAAATCAGAAATTAAAATAAAATCGCTTGAAAATGAAATTCTGATTTTAAAGGAGAATGAAAATACTAGGAGAGAGAATTCTATTAAAAAGTGCACACAATTGTTAAACGAAAATGAATCTCTCAAATCAAAAGTCCAACAATTGTCTACGACTTTAGATAAATTTTCAAAAAGTGAAAAATCGTTGAATATGCTATTAGGAAAGCAAACTGTTAATACGGTTAGACAAGGACTTGGATTTAATAATTCGAAAATTGTTGAAAACAAGATTAATCAAGTTAATTCTATGTGCACAATTTGTAGAAAATTTGGACACGACCACAATAATTGTTGGTATAGACCCAAACATGTGAAAACTATACCGATTTGGGTTCCAAAAGGCACAAATATAAAATCTCTCAAAGTTAAACAAATTTGGGTGCCAAAGGGAACAATTATAAATAGTTTTGGGTCTACACAAAATTATTTTTCAAAATTTTCTGCCACTAACAACCATGGACCTATAAAAACAAATAGGTCACATAAATCCTTTTCCGTGTAGGTGTGGTGGCAGGCTAAGGAACAACAATAGTGTTCTCTGGATTTTGGCTGTTTCAGAAACACAACGGGCGACAAAGCTAAGTTCCTTAGCCTAGTATAAGGGTGACAGAATCACAATGAACAACGACGAGAAATATCGTAAAGGTAAAGACAGGTAAAAGTATATTTGTTTGTACGATATATTAAATGTGATAATCTGTACCATTTTCTGAATAAAATCAGCCAATTATGATATGATGATGATTTAATGATGATTTTGATTCTGACTTTATTCAAAATTGATTATCCATTTATATTCTTATGCCAAAAACACTATAAAATTCTCTAGAATTACTTGATATATAAGTTTGAGAGAAAAATAGTGTTTTGATTGGATAATAATATTGTTGTTATAATATTTTTGACTAAATCTATATTCATGTTTTGACACGGCCTCGATTTAAAATCCTAATGAATTCTATTTTAAAAATTGTGAAAAGGATGTTAAATTTTTGAAATTGTTGAAACTATTAAGAAATTGCTTTGAAATAAAAATAACGTTTGATGGCTTCTAAAATTGACACTTTAATATATGATTGATTGTTGACACGGTTTTCATTTCAAATCCAAGAGAATTTCATTTAAAATTTGTTGATAATAATCATGAGAAATTTCTTAATCTGGTCTTTGACATTCAACGAGTGAATTTTGAGTGAAATTTAAATTCAGATGCAGATTACACTGGTAATATGGTTGATAGAAAAATTACTAGTGGAACATGATTAATTTTTGACACATTCATTAACTGCATCGTTTTTCAAAGAAAATATCTGCATATTTTTCATTTCAAATAATTTTCAAATAGCAGAAAATTTTCTTTTAAAACCCCCTGGAGAAAATCATTTTTGACCATATTTTCAGATTAGTCATTTTGAAAAATTGGTTTCATAATTATTTTTGCATTTGATTTTAAATGACTATATTGACTAATCTGACTCCCTAATGTTTATCGAAAAGAAAAATAGTAATAGAAAAAGTGATGAGTGTTGATATTTATCATATATTATAACTCGAGAAAGTATAATTAGAAAATTTCTTTAGAAATTTAAACAAGAGTTATAAAACTTTTTGTTGGTAAAAATTCCATGACCATCTCTATATCTATCATATTTCTAACAACTATCACTCATCAAAACTCTATATAGTTTGTCGATATGTGGTACTTTAAACAGGAATCGTTCGTTTTTCATTTTCACATTTTTTTTAAAAAAACAAAAATAAATAAATACCAAAGTATTCACTCTCATTTAAAAGTCCTCACGGTTATGCATGGGTGAATTACTTGGAATGTGTTATGTGCTTCCATGCTCATTTAAAAGTCCTCACGGTTATGCATGTATGGAACGCATATCAAAAGTTGATTTTTTTTCTTTTAAAATAAACAAGTTGATTCTAATCCCATTTAAAAGTCCTCACGGTTATGCGTGGTTAGAAGATACTTGAATTCATTTTTTTTTTAAAATAAAATAAAATAAAATTGGAATACTACTAATCTCATTTAAAAGTCCTAACGGTTATGCATGGTTAGTAGATATTCAAATTCCTGATATAAATATACCACAAATAGACACAACTGTATGGTTTTATATGATGACATCACTTCCATCATTCTAAAAAGTGGAATATGCGTCTAACAAAATATTTATGATTTTTGTTTGATTTTTTATTGAAATTTAATATTTATATTCAATTGAGTTTTAATGTTGGATTGATATCGATTACTTTATCTCTATTTTCTCTAATATTATTATTCTTTTGCTGATAACAAAAGGGGGAGAGAAAAGTTAAGATTTTGTCAAATAAAATCAAGCAAAGGTCAAATAATTTTCCATTTGCATATAGACTCATTCACACATTTTATTTGTATGCATATATGTAGGGGGAGTCATATATGTAGGGGGAGTATCATATAGAAAGGAAGCATTCAAATAGGGGGAGCAATTGAAATTATCAAATACTTTTAATATATTCAAAATCTTAAATATATGTTTGTTATCATCAAAAGGGGGAGATTGTTGAATATGCGCTTATATGATTTTTGTTTGATGATAATAAACATATATACATTCGTTTAAATGTATTTGATAATATACTATTTTATTTTTTTTCACAGATTAAATAAATATTTGCAGAATAAAATAAATAACACGAAATTTGAATTCAAACGAATATTTTATTCAAACAAATATTTATTACATCCTTGAATAGTACAATTTCAAGCTCTCACTATAACTATACAACTTTGATTACAATTACATCACATTTCACATTTACAATTCACCTCACTACATATCACTCACACTCGTATTTATCTTCAACTTCATTCCAGTTTGAATCCAGCATCTGAGAAATCTGCAAAAATATTCACTAACGCAGTAAAATTGAAAAAGAAATATTTTTGCAGTATAAAATAAAACGTGAATTGTAAAAATATAATTTGCCTCAGTTATTTGGGTTGTTCGTCATCATTTAAATTTGAATTCATCATATACGAACAACTTGTGACATACACAGTGTATCACTGTATATGCCACAAGGCCGTGCACACCGATATATACACTTGATAATGCTACAGGGACAGGTGAGCACAGGTCAAACCCAAATGCAAAGCCGGGTTCAACGCACGTGCAAAATATTTAAAATCACGACACAAGCACAAGGTCAAATCCTAGTTTTGAAACTGGATTCAACACAAGGCGACATGATATGAATGCAACGAAGACCAACATCAAAATGGACAGCAAAAGTGATCAACCTCAATGAAACTGACTCAAAGCACAAAAGTGCAGCAATAGTGTACAGCAATGCAAGTAAAGATGACACAAACTCAAGCAAATGCAACAAAGATGCAAGCTGCAGCATACCAGAAGTACACAAGTACAGGCCGCAACTAACATACATATGAAGCAATTCAAATACCAACTGCAAGTTCGACAAGCAACTGAAGGCAGCAGGACCAGTGCCAACAAAGAATCAAAGCTCGACCAATATAATGCAAACTACACAAAGACCAAGTAACAATGCAATGCACAGCACGGTATAACAAAGTCAAGGGCATATAAAGATAGTGTAAACATCACATTGAAACAACTCAAACTCAACTGGAAAGTACTATCAGAAACGAACAGAGGCATCAATATGACAACATCAGTAACAACATAAAGCAGTGCAACTACATGAGCAATAAAGATGGCCAGAGACGAAGCTCACAGGGATGAACACAGTGACGGCCGAGAGATGCAGTCAAGTCGAAATGCCGAAGTTCAAATAATGTCATCAGAAATTCACAAAATCAAAATATATAATCCAATTAAAATACCAACTGCAAATATCCAAAGCCACAGGAGAACATGACACAATACACAAATACAAGTGCACAACTAAACTCGAGTGGAACAGAGAAGCTATGGTACTAAGATAAAAATGCAAGTGATAGTGAATATGTACAAGTGCAGTGACCAGAAACTCAAGCTTTAAAAAGCTACAGTTCAATGCAGACTGCATAATGATCCAAACAACAACAAGCAATTATGCCACCAAGATCAACAATGTCAAGTCAACCAGGCAGCAATAATGAAAGTGTGCAAGTGCAACAAAGTTGCAAACAACAGGACAGTGAACTATGAAGTAATGCAATGCTCAAAAGACATAGTACACAAGCCTGCAACTTCAATCCAATTTATTCTTTTAATACAACTGCAATGCGACCAGATTTTCATATCAAACAAGTGCAGACTCGACAATGTTCACAAATGCAAAAGAACAGTGAAGCATGTACAAACTGTAGTGAATACAGACAGTAAACCAAGCTTCACAATAAACATCTCATGAATATAAGATGTCGAAGCCAGCAGTATCAATGACTATATGCACTGAAGTCATAATCAAAACATGAATGAACACTTACACTTACAACATGCAAATGCATCAAAACAATGTCGAATACATGAACAAGTGTAGCATCTGTATCAAAGCAAATGTCGCAGACTCGAAGCATCAGTGGACACAAATAAACACAGTGACACAGTGCCACAGTGAACACAAGTCAAGGAGCAGTTTCAAAGTGTAGTGGTTGTTTATTTTTCGTGAAACCATGAGAATAAAATCAACAGAAATATGATCGGAGCTGAAGCCGTGGATAAGTTGGAACAAGTCAAAATCAAGCCGAAGCCTAGTCAATCAGCAAATCGAACCAAGTAAAGATTAACGGCGTATTGGTCAAGGAAATTGAACAAGTCAAAGTTTAAAGCCGTATGATTCAAGTAACATGAAATAGTCAGAATAAATCATCAAGCATCAAAGTGAAATCAAACGGCCGAAGACGAATTCAATCAAAAATATACGAACGCAAAAATAGGAAATCAAATCCTATATATAATCCAATCATCATCGGCAATCAAAGTATCGAATTCCAGAAAGCATAAATCAGAAAAGAAAAACCACATAATTACATACCGGAGTTCGATCAACGAAGCAGCCGCGGTGAGCAAATCAAAGAGTCTCGAAGTAGCCAGAGAGAGCAACAACAAATCGATCGAGCAACGCAACTCTCGAACAAACATATATTCGATCGAAAAAAAGTCGGCTCTTCGAAAGCCCTAACTGGCATCAAGGAGGAAACCCTAATTTCGCAAGGAGGAACGAACAATTGAGACAGAGGAACGGCCGCGTACGAATAAGAAATAAAAAGAGACGGTCAAATTAAAAAAGGGGGCCGGCCTTACTATTTTTATAAAAGGGGTTTATATTAAAATTAGTTTTATTAAATTTGCTTTTAATTTGTATTTTCTTTTTTAACCGTTTATATTTTCTAGTCGTGTGACTAGGGTACAAGCTGCGGTGTGTAGCTTGAGAATTCGCAACTCGGTAATTGAGTTGTGGCAGGGTTTTGAGCGTAGAGTTAGATTAGTCAATAGCGGTGTATAGCGAGTTTACGTGTGTAAGCGAGGGACTATCTAATTTCTAGTAGAAACCTTGGGGGCAGCATGTAGGCAGGGTTTTGCCGAAGCTGGATAAATTCTGTGTTGTTCTGTTTTATTCTGTTATTTATATTCTGCGATATCTGTGCTGCTATTCTGTGATCTGAACTGAAATTAATTTATAAGCTTCCGCGATTAATTTTTATAATTTACACTATCACCCTATTCACCCCCCCCTCTAGGGTGAAATCGATCCTACAGATATTCATGTAAATACAATCATGGAATCTAGAGATGCCTCATTCTTTGAAGACGTGTTCCCGCACAAAAGAAATGAAGGGAATTATGTCCCTAAAAGGACAAGAGAAGAATCAAGCAATTCACCTGAAGATGAAACTCATCATGAGATTGAGGAAGATGAACAAAGAAGAAGCATAAGGGTAAGGACTTCCTAAGATATTTGGTTTGGATTTTTTTCACATATGTGTTAGAACACGAATCTCAAACGTACAAGGAAGCAATGTCATCTTCTGAATCTTTATGTTGGAAAGAAGCAATCCAAAGTGAAATTGATTCAATTCTAAGTAATAATACTTGGGAAATTGTTGATATTCCACCTGGAATAAAACCTATTGGCTATAAATGGATTTTCAAGAATAAAATGAAAGCAGATGGCTCTATCGACAAGTATAAAGCCATATTAGTAGCCAAAGGATATCGTCAAAAAGAAGAAGTAGACTTCTTTGATACATATTCGTCGGTAACACGAACAACCTCTATAAGAATGCTAATAGCAATTGCATCGATCTATAATCTAGAAATTCATTAAATGAATGTAAAGGCAGCAGTCTTAAATGGAGATCTCGATGAGGAGATCTACATGGAGCAATCTGAAGGTTTTGTTCCCAAAGGAAATGAAAACAAGTCTGTAAATTAGTAAAATCACTATACGGACTAAAACAAGCTCCAAAACAATGGAACGCAAAATTTGATAGCGTCATGATGAGAAGTGGTTTTCGTATAAATGAATGTGATAAGTGTCCTCTTTCCATGTTGCAATTAATTTGAACATACTTAGTGTTAAAAAAACTAATACAGAATTCTAGAGTAGTGGAAATCTGAGTTGTAACTTGTGAGACAAGTTTATTATTGATTCGTCTCTGTTTTGGTATACTAGACGTATAACATCTTAAGACTTTTCTTTTTCGCTAAAGTAGAGATGACAACAGTTGAACTATCAACAAAGGCTACTACTCACAACAGGCCAAGGGATATTCGTCTCTGTATATCTTTTGAATAGTAAAGATGAAGCAATTACATCATTTATGAAGTACAAGGCTGAGGTAGAAAATCAGTTAAATAAAAAGATCAAGATATTGAGATCTGATCGAGGTAGAGAATATGAAGCACCATTTGAGCAGTTCTGTGTCGAAAATGGTATAATTCATCAAACAACAGCTCCATATTCACCACAACAAAATGGTGTAGCCGAGAGGAAGAACAGAACGTTAAAAGACATGATTAATGCCATGCTTTTAACCTCTGGTCTACCGACGAACTTGTGGGGGGGAAGCCTTAAATATGTCTAATCATATATTAAACAAAGTCCCTCACAATAAAACAGAAACAATTCCATAGGAGATTTGGAAAGGACACAAACCAAGCTTTAAATACGTCAAAGTGTGAGGGTGCTTGGCAAAAGTTCCAGTTAAGCCTCCCAAGAGAGTCAAACTTGGACCAAAAACAATAGATTGTTACTATCTAGGGCCATCCCAAAATAGTAGTGCCAATAGATTTTTGGTATTCAAGTCTGATATAGCTGGCATTCATGTAAATACAATCATGGAATCTAGAGATGCTTCATTCTTTGAAGACGTGTTCCCGCACAAAAGAAATGAAGGGAATTATGTCCCTAAAAGGACAAGAGAAGAATCAATCAATTCACCTAAAGATGAAACTCATCATGAGATTGAGGAAGTTGAACAAAGAAGAAGCATAAGGTAAGGACTTCCCAAGATATTTGGTTCGGATTTTTTCACATATGTGTTAGAACACGAATCTCAAACGTACAAGGAAGCAATGTCATCTTCTGAATCTTTATGTTGGAAAGAAGCAATCCAAAGTGAAATTGATTCAATTCTAAGTAATAAAACTTGGGAAATTGTTGATATTCCACCTGGAATAAAACCTATTGGCTGTAAATGGATTTTCAAGAATAAAATGAAAGCAGATGGCTCTATCGACAAGTATAAAGCCAGATTAGTAGCCAAAGGATATCGTCAAAAAGAAGAAGTAGACTTCTTTGATACATATTCGTCGGTAACACGAACAACCTCTATAAGAATGCTAATAGCAATTGCATCGATCTATAATCTAGAAATTCGTCAAATGAATGTAAATACAGCATTCTTAAATGGAGATCTCGATGAGGAGATCTACATGGAGCAATCTGAAAGTTTTGTTCCCAAAGGAAATGAAAGCAAGTCTGTAAATTAGTAAAATCACTATACGGACTAAAACAAGCTCCAAAACAATGGCACGCAAAATTTGATAGCGTCATGATGAGAAGTGGTTTTCGTATAAATGAATGTGATAAGTGTGTTTACTATAAACAAAATGGACAATCATATGTGATGATTTGTTTATATGTAGACGATATATTAATATTTGATCCAAATACTCAGGTAATAGAGACCATAAAGAAGATATTAATTAGCAATTTCGATATGAAAGACTTAGGAGTTACAGTCGTTATTTTGGGAATCAAAATAATAAGAACACCTAATGGAATTGAATTATCTCAGTCACACTATGTACACAAAGTGATTGAAAATTTTTGGAATTTTGGAATTAAAGGAGTAAAAACACATTTTAATCCATCAGAAGTACTGCATAAAAACATTAATGAGAGTGTAATGCAACTGGAATACTCTCGTGTAATAGGATGTCTCATGTATCTCATGAGTTGCACAAGACCAGATATAGCTTATGAAGTAAGTCGACTGAACATGTATACAAGCAATCCAGGAAAGGGACGCTCGAAAGCACTAATGAGAGTGCTTGGATATTTAAAAAATACCATAAATTATTCCTTACATTATGGAAAATATCCTGCCGTCTTAGAAGGAATAGTGATGCATACTGGATTACTGATTCAAAGGAATCAAAATAAACGAGTGATTATGTATTTACCTTAGCAGAGCAGCAGTGTCATGAAAATCTACTGAACAAACATGCATAGCTCGATCCACTATGGAATCGGAGTTCATCGCTTTAGATAAAGCAGGCGAAGAAGCAGAATGGCTTCGTCATTTTTTAGAAGATATTCCATTTTAGACTAAACCTGTACTGGCCATATGCATACACTGTGACAACCAAGCTGCACTAAGCAGAGCGCACAACTTTGTGTATAATGGGAAGTCACGACACATTCATCGATGCCATAACACAGTTGGGCAGTTACTCTCAAATTGAACTATTTCCATAGATTATGTATGAACAAATGAGAACCTAGCGGATCCATTTACTAAAGGTTTATCAAGAGAGAAAATTGACTGTGCATCGAGGAGAATGGGTTTAAAAACCTAAACCACCAAGCGTTATCTTATACGGAAACCTATCCTAGCGACTGGAGATCCCATGGACTAGGATCAATAGGCAAACCAATTCTAAGTAACTCAAAACGTAATGCATTTGCTTGGACATAGTCCAACTCTATTCTTATGGTGCACACTATAAATGCATGCTTATAGAAGTATTTAAAGGTTAAAACTATATTTTTTAATGATGACCATATCTTGAATATAACAAGTGGGGTATATGTAGGATACTCTTAATGGTTACGATCACCTATGTTAGTGTGAGCTGGGTTGGCTCTATGAGAATATTAAAGGCTTTTATTCTCTAAAAAAACTCGCGGAACCAAAAATTGTTTAGGACCAAAATGAAAACAACTAAGAGATTGGATGTCCAAACCACAACCGAACCATATTGATGCGGGTCGGTCCGGTTTTAGGTATTTGATTTGCTTAGAAGATTTGGTGCAGTTTTCCACACCGTTTTTGCGGTTCGGTTTAGGCTATTTCTGTATAGCAGTGCGGTTTATGCCCTCCGCTAGGATTACGTCTGATGTCTATAGTACAGTTTGGTATCGACTCTAATTATTTTGGTTCCTTGATAGGAATCTTAAATCGCAAGTGATGCTGTTGCGAACTCCACCCCACATAATTATGGGTATCAATTTGTATTCTCTATTTGACATATATCATTAGGTTATAGATGATGCATAGTATAATAGTTGATTGATATTATTATTGTGTATTCTAGGATGGGTTATTACATTACTGTCTGATGTAGGGTAGCACCGGTCCAGCGGTGGGCCAGTGGCATATAATCAATGCACCGGTTAGGTGCAGGCCTGGGCAGTAAACCTAAGCGATGTGCAAGTTGATAGGGTTTTCCTCAGCTTTCGATGTTGTTCAATGAAAGGCTTTGGCACGACTTCATGAAGACTTTAGGGGTACTAGGAAAAGTGGAATGCAAGGCAAAGCTCAGGATTCATATGCTTATGTAATGTAACACCCTGGGAATTTTAATAATATTTTAAATTATTAATAAGAATAAAAAGGTAATTTTACATAAATGGACAAATTAGTAAAATTTCTATAAACAAAGGAATTTTAGGCATTTTGACTTTTCTACTAGGTCAAGTAGATTTTTCTAGCCTAAATTCATGTATAAGTTGTTAGAAATGGATATTCGTACAAAAAGCCAACTGATTAATTGATTGTTTGGTCGATTAATTGATTGATTGATTGAGTGACTAACTGATTGATTTATTGAGTTAAAGGAATGTACATATATTATTAACTTAAAGGAAGAATTGATTATGTACAAATTATTATTTGAGAAAGCATCCAAATTCAATGTACTTAATCTAACGACCTCGATTGATTGCTTGCATCAACAGCAGTTGATGGTTGGTTAAAATGATAGCCGAGGTTAATCTAATGGCCCTAAATGTTAAGCTAACTCTATAAATAAGTTGGTAAACAAAACCCTAATTCTTTTATTGAACATACTGCAACTAAACTCTGTCAAATTTTCTCCTCAAAACCCTAATTTCTTAAACCTAAAGAGCAAAAATCAAACTCTACTCAATGTAAAAGGCAGGATCAAGCAATCAAAGGAGACACTAACGCGATCTAGGAAGGAGCTATTACTGGAGGCTAATTTCTCAAGATCTAGAGCTTAAGCTAAAAGACGAGTGGACACAGATTTGGAAATTTGATTAATACAACTGATTTCAATTTATTTTATGTTGATTAGATCTATAAACACCCTAATTAATCTAATCTGAACTTTTGTACCACCTTTTGTTAAAATTGGAGATTGCTGATAAAACTGTTAAATTGAACGCGTTAAATTATGACTCCCAATTGAAAACCTTTGATTTGAACCTTGATTTAAGTTGAGATTTATAATTAAAATTTTTATATTAGAGTTAGTAAAGAATCAGGGCTATTTGCAGGGGTTAATGGCCTTGAGTTGATGAAGTAAATAAGACATTTAATCACACCTAAATAACATGTTAATTAAAAAATTAATTAAAAAATTAAAAACTTCGAGAACCCTAAAAATTTCACCATGTATGGTTGACCCTTGAATAACCAAGGTCGACATGAAGCGCTTGACCATCGCAGTTGAAAATCGGCTATTTGAACCTTGACCTAAGGCCAAATTTGATAGATAATGATTATATAATTAAGTTGAAAACTATGTAATTAGTGAACTGATTTGTTGAGATGATTTGGGCTAAGTTCCATGCGTTAAAAAATAGGAAATTTTGGTTCTTTATTGAGAAGGTTAGGCCGATGTATTTCGCATCATTATTATTAGATTGAGGTGATGTATTTTGCATTACTGGTATTGAAGTGGGGCGACGTCTTTCGTAATAAATCCAGTAGTGTTACGTACGGATGGGCATAGTACTATCGGGAACACTATCTAAGAAAGCCCGGTACTAATGGGAGATCTAGGTACTACACGGACCTACGCACGAATTTTTAGGACTTGGTATCGGTGGATGCTGGCACAGTACAATAAGCGGTTATAGACATCGAGAACAATTATCGAGTAAAGGTATCGAGTACATGAAGTTGGGCCATCTACCAGTGGGAGTTCACATATGGTGGACCTTGGTGCATTTCAATAAGAGGCAATTTGCCACTATAATTGGGAAGGTGAACAAGCGGTGCATACAATGAGTCATAATATGTGAGTTTGCGTTACAGGTTCTTCCTCTTCATGCATAGTGTAATGGTAGTTGTGATGGAAGAGCTATTCCTAATTTGGTCGATCACAAGTATGAGGATCGTGTTTTGGCCTATCGTGTTAGATAAGAATCCTTAGCTATTGGAACTTAAGAGTTCACAAATATTGTACTACACTCTATATAACTAAGGTAGATTTAAGGTCGGTTGCACTTAATCATCTATTAGTCTTGTTCTCATTCACCAGACTTTTGTCTAACCCACCCATTTCTTTTTATTTTCCCTTACCATAAGAAGATAGGTTAGCAATAACTGGATATAGTACGGGGAAGACAACGATGGAGTTCTAATGTTTTCTGTTGTTCTCTTCTAGTTACATATTGAATTAGAAGTCTGTAAACTTGTAATGCAATTTGGAAACAATGTATTTGTAAATCAAGTATTTTAGAGATTGTTTTTCTGAAATGTATATTTTCTGTATTTATATTTTAATTCCTTCCACTGTGAGATCTGGAGTATAGAATGTCTTAGAATGCTATCCTTATATTATGCTCTTTAATGTTTTAAAAACCCAATAGCTAATTATTATCGACACGATTATGTGTCAAGAAGTGTGGGTTGTTACATTTAGTATCAGAGCTTAGGTTTAGGATTCCTTAGGGATTAGGCATGTGTTGACCGAATTACTTGAAAGATTTTTGAAAAAAAGTGGTTTTACAAAAGGTTTTCTAAAATATATTCCAAAAGGTTTTCAATAAAAGGGCTTTGAAAATATATGTGTGTATATAGATAAAGGTTTTCAGGAAGTTTTCCAACGATTCTATATATATATATATATATATATATATATATCGAAATTCTCTCTATTCATGTTTATACTATTTTTGAGAAATTTGAAAATAATTCTCAGCCACTAATAGTAAGAATGAGCATACCTTTTAAAGGAAAGGCTCTAGAGAATCTGGTAGAGGGTTCAGTACCAACTAGTAGTAGCAAGTAAATTATAGATTTAAGAGTCAATAAAGAAGATTATTAACATGAGACTCATAAAATAGGAATATGATGTTAATAGTATAAGGGAGGAATGAGGAGGACTATACAAATTTAAGGAAAATTTGTCCAGTTAAATTAGAAATCCTATTTTTATATTGGTAATAGTTGCAAGAACTCATATTCACTTAAAGGTATGGGTGAAGCTTTTTCATATTGAATTTAGACACTAAATTGAAAAAAGAACTTGAGTTAGCCATTTTGAGAAAAAAGAATAAGAAGACAAAAACCATTTGGGCCTAAACAATTGTTATATATATATATACATACATATTTATATATAGGTTGCTGTAATTAGGTTGTTATTGTCTACTCCAATTTAAGTGATAAAATAGTGAAAACGTTTTCTAAAAAACATGAAACAGTATATGTTTAATATTATAAAAATTAAAATAAGTTATTTCTTAATTTTCTATAAAATAATTAGAAAAAATATATAAAATTTGTTTTAAAACTGAGATTAAAAGAATTTGACAAAAATCAAAATTTTCGATAACTGTTATAAAGCTTTTATTTTGTCTTTAAGCATGTTTTTACGCTTACCTTCAATGCGCACTGTGCTTTTAAAATGAACTTTTTGAAAGAAAAAAAGATGAGTTGGTTCATGATTTTACATAAAATAGTTAGACTTTAGGGAATTTGTTTAAGCGGTAAAAAAAGAGAAATTGGTGAAATGCTATTTTCCAATAATTGTTTTGGAACTTCTGTTTCATTTCTTATGCACATTGTTGCACTGACCCTAAATGTGTATTTTTCTATTAATAGTAGGACTTGTAGAAAATTTTAAAAAGTTCGTAAGACACAACTTTTGAACCCTATTATTATTAAAATATGGTTATGTATTCGAGAATGTTTTATAAATGTTTCTGTTTCTGTTGTACTCTACAATAATAATAAGTTAAAACTACTATATTATCTTTAAAAATATGCTTATGTGAAAATCTCTTATTTACAAAAGAAGATTTAAGAAATGTGTGCTTTTATGTACATTTTTGTTAAGTTAAGTCTTATCATTTTTTATAATTTAAGGGAATGTTATGGTCCTAGAAAAAGGAAATGTTTGTTCAAAATGGACAAAAGTTTTTTTTAAGTCTTAGACAACTTACTAGATTTATGGAAAATAAGATTGAAGGTTTTGATTTAAAATGGTAAAAATGAAAAGAGGACTTTACAGCTCTAAAGACTTATTGGTTTAGTGTAAGCGATATTAAAATAGAAATTGATTTAAAAGGTAAAGTAAAAAGTATTATGATTATCATTTAAACTTAAAAGAAAAGAGTTAAGTAGTTAAATTGAAGTTAGATGAATAGGATTACACTGCTTACAAGAATTAAGTTGATAATGGAGCTTGGAAACATTGAAACGTTAGGGCAAAGATAAAAATTAAAATGAGAAAATTTTCGATTTGAAGTGTAAAAAGGCCAAGGAAGATCTACTGTAATATTTAGGTGTCAGGTGATAAATGAGAATTTCCTTGATTACATTAGGTAGCACAAATGGAACGGTAAGAGTAGGTTGGGAAATATAGCAGCAAGGTTGTTACCATGCACGTAAGGATAAAATACCTCTAGGCTATGGGCAGTCTAGGTATTGTGTTGTTAACCTAAAGGCTACAGGCAGGCCAGGTGGACAAGAATGGAATAGTATATATTTATATATGTTATTAGATTGGTATCATAGCAGTTGAGTTCCATGTAGGTTTCAACGTAAGTCTAGGAATACTAAGGTTTAGGAATACTAAGGTTAAGTATTGCACTTACTTGAATATGGAAAATAAGAAGGAAGCAGTCCCCAAATTCATGGGAAGTTTCATTAAAGAAATTATATTGAAATTCCAAGTTGTTAGTTAACTGAGACAGGTTAGTGAACTTAATTGGAAGTTGCCCTAAAATGAAATGGGATTTAGGTAATATTTTAATTCATTAGAATAAAGTGTATATCAATGTAAATTTATACAAATTATTCGGTTTTAGTATAAAGTGTATTATTTGAAATGACAAGGAATATACCCAAAAGAAGGAGATGTACAAAATAGGGATGTTTATCTATTTTGTATCATCTATTTCAATAATAACAAAAAAGCTAATTCGTTATGATTTCGAACATAACACAATCTCCTTTTGATAATTTATTGAAAGTTACAAGTTCACATTTCCTTTTGGGAAAATGAAATTCCAATGCATTAAAATATAGAAATCCCTAAGTATAAACCAAAATTTTGGCCATCATGTCTACTGGATTAAAAAGGACAAGGCATCATTCCATATTGAGTTGTACTGTTAAAGGAATAATTGAAATAAAATGGGATTTGGAAGACTTTCATAAGACCTTAGGAAGGGAATGATAGAATTCCTCTCAATCGTCCTTTGGGTAGAGACCATTGGATGATAAGAATAGGTAGAGATCATTGGATGATATGAATGGTTGCAAATGTGTCGGTAGGACATGTTATGGATAAAGGATATTAGTGGACGTATTTGGATGTATTGTTTGAGTTGTTCTATTTTTCACAATAGCATAGAATATCCTCTAAGAAGTACACACACATTCATATTATTTTCTATAGGTTGTTTAGCTTGTTGAATATTATATATATGGATGTTTAGTGGTTGTTTATTTTAATTGAGCATTATATATATGAATGTTGCACATGAATGAAATGGTTACACATATATGTAGACTTGCACGCATGTTTACTTAAGATATTGTATACATTTGGATGCACGACAAGAGCACTTGCATTACAGGAGGTCGACTAGATCAGGAGACCCCCTTATTTTCTCATTACTTTAGGTTCACGAGAATTTCACGTTGCATATATATGTATACATAATTGCATAGAAAATTCCTAAGGACAATGATTGTCCGTGGATGATGGATGTGTAGATAGCTGTAGGTATTGATTGTTCTGTGTGTAAGGTACATTTTTCCGTCTTAAAGATTTCGAGGACGAAATCGTTTTAAGAGGAGAATGTAACACCTCGGGAATTTTAATAATAAAAAGGTAAAATCATAATTTTACATAAATGAAAAAAATAGTAAAATTTCTATAAATGAATGAATTTGGGGGAATCAGACTTCTCCATTGGGTCAAGTAGATTTTTCTAGCCCTAATTTATATATAAGTTGTTAGAAACGGATATCATATGAAGAAAATGTGGAACTTTTACCGTTGCATGTATTTTGTGCCTATTTTTGAAAGTATGTTTAAAAAGTTAAAGAAAGATTAAAAATAACTTATTTATTAAGAAATAAGTTGAATATGCGTAAGTTAAAGGAGAAAAGAAAGATGGTATAATGGTGAGCGTGCAATTTGAAAAGAAAAGAATGGAAAAATATTCATACGTATAAGTGTAAAAATGTTTCTAAGGAAAAACATTTATTACTGCTGTAATTAATAGGCTGGATATACAAAAGAAATGAAAATGAGAAAGAGTATATCAATATATTTAAAAAGGTAAAATTTCGTAAGTAAACATTAACAATCAAGAGAAAGATATTTAGTGTAAAGAGAGAGAGAGAGCATTAATTACCTTTTTATGGAAATTATAGCTATAGTTAATATATGCTACAAGTATTAAAAAGAGAATATAGAAAAACACTTTAAATAGGGAAGAATATACTTTCATATGTGTTTGAAAAGTAAGAATAACAGCGTATGCATAAATGTTACATATTTTGAAAAAGTAAAGGGTATGTTAAAATTTGTGTGTTCGAAAGAGAAATATATATATAAGAAAGTAAAAGATTAGCTTAAAAGAAGTGTATAAATAAAGATACTAATTAATAATGTGATTTATTACCAACCATAGAAAATTTGGGTTAGAACAGAGATATAACAGTATGCTTAAGAAGAATAAGAATGCATGCAATGTTATAAAATTAGAAGTTAATAATATGTGTATGTGTCGAATATCAATTAAGGATACTTATTGAGATTGTAATCTTAATTAACTGACTTAAATTATAATTTGCACAAATTAAGGCAATGTGACCGTTGCATTAATAAGGGAAAAGGAAAGAGTGTGTGTGGGGGTAAAAGAACATAAATAAAAAAATGATTTTTATTTAAGTAAATCTTCACTTTAATTTCTTTAACAAATAAAAAGGCAAATAAATATGCATACATAAATACACATATATATACATACATACATATGGGTATACTTTGAAAACAAATATATAGTTCTCTGTCATATTTAATAATAATAATAATGTAAAACATGAATACGTAGTATTGACTAAATTGGAATAAATGGCTATTGGCGTTAAAAAGGGGAAAATATAATAACCTGGATATGGAAGTATGAGTTAAGTAATTAAAAAAGAAAATGTAAATTTCTTAATCATCGTCAAGACGCACACATATATGCACGCATAGACACAAGGTTAACAATATATGAATTAGTGAATTAATTTGAGGGAAAAAAATTAAGGTATAAATTAATTGATCGGTCGACTGACTGACTGGTTGGTTGATTGATTGATTGAGTTAAAGGAATATCTTATTAACCTTAAAGGAAGAACTAATTATATATACTTATTGTTTAAGAAAGCATCCATATACAATATATTTAATCCAATGACCCCAATTGATTACTTGCATTTGAGGTAATTAATGGTTGGTTAATATGATAGCTAAGGTTAATCTAATGGTCCTAAATGTTAACCTAACCCTATAAATAAGTTAATAAACCAAACCCGAATTCTTTATTGAACGCACTGTAACTAAACTCTATCAAATTTTTTCCTCAAAACCTTAATTTTCTTAAACCTAAAGATCAAAAATCAAACTCTAATCTGTCTAAAAGGCCAGAGCAAGCAATTAATGGGGAAACTAAGGCAATCTAAGAAAGGAGCTATTACTGGAGGCTAATATTTCCAGATCTGAATCTTAGGCTAAAAGGTGAGTGAGCACAGATTCGGTAATTTAATTATACAATTGATTTTAATCTAGTTGATTAGATCTATAAACACCCTAATTAATTTGTTAATCTAAGATTTAATTTTCTAAGTTGTAAACCATTTTTATTTAAATTTGAAATTGATGATTGAATTGCTAAATTGGACATGTTAAATTGTGAACCCCTAATTGAGAATCCTTGATTTAAACCTTGATTTAATTTGAGATTTATATTTAAAATATTTAGATTGGGTTAACTAAGAATTAGGGCTAATTACAGAGGTTAGTGACATTGAGCTGATGATGTAAACGACACATTTAGCCATACCTAATTAACTCGTTAATTAAATAATTAACCGAAAATTAAAATGATCCACAACCCTAAAAATTTCACCATGTACGATCAGCCCTTGGATAGCCAAGGTCAACCAACAGCGGTCGACCTGAGGTAGTCTCAGGTCGACCATCGCAGTTGAAATTTGCCAGTTTGAACCTTAGCCTAAGTTCCAAATTCGATGGATAAAAGTTATATAATTATGTTGAAAATTATGCAATTAGTGAACTCATTTGTTGAGGTAATTTGGGCTAGGTTACTTGCATCAGAAAATAGGGAAATTTGATATTGACAAGGGGCGATGCGTTTCACATTATTAGTATTGGATCGAGGCGATGTATTTCACATTATTCGAATTGGACTGAGGCAATTTATTTCACAATAGGGTTAGTAGTGTTACGTATAGGTAGACGCAGCACTAGCGGAACACTATCCGAGAGAACCCGATATTAGCAGGAGATCCAGGTACCACGTTGACTTATGCATGGATTATTGGGACGTGGTACAAATGGATGCCGACGTAGTACAATAAGTGGCAATAGATATTGAGTAAAGATATCAGGTATAGGTAGCTCGGCCTGATACTAACTCGAGTTCACATATGGTGGACCTCGGCACGGTATAGTAAGAGGCAATTTGTCACTACAATTGGGAAGGTGCGTAAGAGGAACATACTATGAGTCACTATGCAAGTTTGCATTATGAGGTTCTTCCTCTCCAGACGTAGTGTGATGGCAGTTGTAACGGGAAAGTAGATCTCAATTTGGTCGTCCATAAGTATGAAGTTCGATTAGTAGTTTCGACCCATTATGTTAGATAAGAATCCTTAAGCATTGGACATTAGGAGTTCACGATAGTGTATACACTCTATATCACTTAGGTAGATTTAAGTCAATTGCACCTAATCACTGTTATCTGGGTTTTTAACCCAGTAGAATCCAACAAAAAATAGAACAACCTCGTGTAAATAGAATGGTTCAGGACTTAACTTGTAACGACCCGGAAATTTCGATCCCGAAATTTCCAGATAGTTAAGAAAAGAAGAAAAGAGAAAGAAGAAGAACTGAAAGAAACACACAATCTCACATTCGCAGCGGATAAAATATAATAGCAATTAGTAATAACAGTTATACAAAGAAAACTGTATCTGTCAATTTTACATTTATATACATCAGAGTTCAATATCCCATACAAACTGGATAGTTTAACAACTTGTTCGGATAACAAAAATACTATATCAGAATCCTCTCCATACGCTCCTGCCATCTAGCTCTCCTCCTGGGCTCCAGAACGTTCTTACCTGAAAATCTGTAATACTCGGTCTGACCCGAGCATTACATCAAAGTAACACCCGGGTCAGGCTGGAAACCAGCGTGAGTAAACCCATCTAACATGAAATACAAAATCATATAACTAATATGAACCCGGGGTAACTTATGTAAAATTTCAAGTTCACAAGTTGTTAAAGACATTACTCATTTCACACATCAATTTCTAAGTACCAAACCTTAGATTAAATAGTTCAATTCTTTCGAATCATTTCATTTCAGCATATTGAATTTCACATAGCAATTTATATAGAATCGAAGTGGTTTCGGGTATTTACTAATACCCGACTCCGGTCTCTTCGAATTCAATGCCATTTAACCCATGTTATTCAAGTGAAAAAAAATTCAACCTTAAATATATAATGTTACTTTCACACAGCAATTCATTGTAGATTGTCACATTATCAATGTACGACCCAACATTTCATATTACAATACATTTCATATTTCATAACATCACCATCACATACTAGGGATATAAATAAGTCAAGCAGTCAATACTACTCTATCATCTAAAAGCAAGGTTAATTAATCATACCCTTTCTAATGGATTTAATTAATTACCTCCATCACTACCCATCCTGCTTACTCAACCATAAATTAATTTCAATTCAATAAATTAATTATTCCTTAACTATCCACTTAAATCAACCTTCTTTAATTAATTAGATATTCTTAGTTAATTATCTTTGGTTGATTATTTCTTAATTATATTTAAGTAATTACACAAATTAATTAACCTTATCATTCACAGTAATTATCCTCAGTTAATTACTAAAAATTTATTTATCTTATAACCACTTATATTGATTAACTATTCTTAATTAATCACACTCATAAATTTACTAATTCTTAATTAATTTTCTTAATTAATCAATCAATCTTTTAATTAAGTAGTCCCTAATTAATAAATTCCTTGATTTATCAATTCTACAATAAATTACACCGAGTAATTAGTCCTCAATTACTCCCATTAGATAAATCACCTTAAAATATTTCCATTCAGAAATTTATTCTTTTGGTTAATTATCCTTAATTAACTAATCATATAATCATTAATTAATTAACCTTTAATTCATAATTAAATTAATTAACTCCTAATAATTTATCCTTTAATTACTTACATTAAGTAATTAAATATTTAAGTAATTTATCTCTAACTACTTATATTAACAGATTTTTAATTACCAATTAATTAATCTTATTTAATTAATTCATCACCCTTAATAAAATTATTTCCCTTTTTATTCCTTAATTTCTATTAATCTTTAATCACCAAAGTCTTAGACTTACTTCAAAGATAACCCATTTATTCACTTAATCTTTGTTAACACATAAATTAACTTCTTAATTACATACTTAAGTAAGTTTAAATAAACTTCAAGAATCAATTTAATTTAAGTAAAACTTATTATACAACTTCTTACACTAAAATTAATAACATTATTATACAAAGAAAATAAACTTTAAAAGAATAACTGTTAAACTTGATTACTCTGAGTTTAACACAACTTTTATTAAAACAGTTGAACCCATAACCTCCCTTCTCTTTTTTTTCTTCTTCTTTTTCTTTAAAACTTAGTTAAAGACAAAACTGTAAACAACTACATACGCAAACCCGAAGCCCAACTCGAGTAACCCCTGTACAAACCTGATGTTGACTTCAAGACAAAGACTCTCCCCCAATCCCAGCTCTGACACAAACGAAACCTTCGTGCACATGCACACGCCATGGCCGCCACTTCGGTCATCGTCACCCCTGCCGAAGAGTCAAACCTGACCTTCCCACTCGAATATGACCACCAGAGCTCCCATTCAATCGCGAAAACAAGAACGAGCAATACAGAAACCCATCACGAAAAGTTCATTCATCCTCAATCACCTCTAACTATCATCGCCGATTCACTTGGATTCATGCAACTACCCATAAAAGCTCGCTAGTCCATCCTTCCCCTAATTCACTTGGTCCGATCCACTCAGATTCACAAACGTCGACGATATTCTCACTCAACTATTCGATGTTCCTCCCTGACCTTAAACCCTAATGTAGCCTCGTCGTGCCACCACGGCGAGAGGAAACCTATCAAATTATTTTTCTCGTACGCCTCATCCCCCAAGGCTACTTCAGCCCAAACGCCGAACAACCCGACGCCACCAATTGCCTCAAATCTACAAAAATGTCGAAAACATTCTACTCTAAAATTCCCATGAATTAACTCACTAAAAATCATGAAATGAATGTTAAAATTCGTGATTTTCAAGCACGAATTTATTCATGCAATCCAATCAGATTTTAGGATTTGTTGATTTTTATCACAAATGAATATTTTCCCTGTTATTCCTATTTTAAAAATTATTTGATGAATTAAAAATCCTAAAATTATTTGTAAAACCATCATTATTCATTAGTAAACAACTTCCATTTGAAACTCGAAGTAAAATGTTGATTAAATTTAAGGGTTTGAATTTTTTTATAGCAAAAACATGGCCTGTGAAAACAACAGAGAACAGAGAATAAGTATACAGGAACATGATATTCACAATCTAATCCTCATTCACAAATATCTTTAATTTATGCATTCATGCATCATCACATTTAAATCTGTCACATGTATTCAGGTTGACTCATAGATCTTTAACTGTTTATAAATATAAATTTACTTACATACAGATTCAATACCTTTATTCCACATGCAGACATCATAAACACAGCGATCTCATAAGCAAAATAAATTATCAACTTAAACTTTAAATTTAGAGATTTACTCACCTTAATTTAGGCAGACAGATATCCTTGTCCTGCTTTCGAAACTTGAAGTGATGATGCTTTGTTTGCCTTAAAATCTGAGAGGATTTGTTTGGTACTTTGGGTTACAAAATCTTACATGCTTTGATTGTATCTTCATGTGGTCTGTAAAAATGTTTTACAGTCGATTCTCTTTGCTTTTGATGTTGAAGTTCTTAATTCCAGGTTGAGTTTGAATTTTTTTCCTGCTAGCCTTACTTGAATCATGCTTTATTTTGTTTTAGTTTTCAGTGTGGAATTTCTTTTAATTCTTAGATTTAGAGAAGAAGCTAAAAGAAAGTCTTCTGTATACAGCTTATTTTTTTTCCCTTTTTTTTCATTTTACTCATTAATTCTAAAAAGAATAAACGACACTTGTTATTTAAATTTCACTTAGGCTACAAGTGTTGCCATTATGCATTAGAGAGCTTACAAATGTAAAAGACATTTGTTTTATATTTTTAAACTATATATATAAACTCTACTTAGCACATATCTAATTAAGAAAGAAGAATATTAACTCTTAATAAATTCTTGTTTAAATTTATATTTCAATGGTTACACTTGAATGTTTTATGTTGAATGATTTACTTTTGTTAATTTGGGTGTTAACATCTTAACACTTGCCTTCATTCAAAATGTTTTTTTTTGGTATTTATTCCACTATTAAAATCAAACTATATATAAGATATACTACTTTTAAATCTTAAATTTGATTTCAAATTTAAATTGAATCAAATTTAAGAATCAATTCAAACAATTCATATATATTTAAATAAACCCAAATTCAATTGGTAATTAAAAAAATTTACTTAAAAATTTATTTATCTATATTTAAACAACCCATCATCATTATTGTTTGAAGATAACAATTTGTCAAATATAAATAATTTATAACGGAGATTATCACATTATTTTTTCAATCTATAAATCAGTATTTTAATTTATATTAGATAATTATTCAATTATTTCATGCTCGAAAATCTGGGTGATCACATAACTAGAAAATCTAAGATAAGGGATCGACAAGGGCCAAGCTATACAACTAAAACAACGAATGGAATCAACGAGGTCGAGAGATCAACCTTCCTAAAGTCCAATTAGCAACCGAATGTAAAAAAGCTAGTGACTTGCCATCAAAAGTAACGACAACGATAAAAGGCTATAACAACATCTCCAATTTCAAACTCTAGAAAAATCTTAAGTGCTTAGATCATCAAAGACCCATGCTTCTCCTCGAACCTTCATACCAACCCATTGTGGAACATTAATGAAGAGGCGAGACATTGGCCTGAAAAACGAACCAAGTCTATGGGTCGCCAGCGACCCATGGTTTTAGCTCGTTTTGTGAGCCAAAGTTCCCCCAAGTCGTTTGATACCTACCTACGAGTGGATGAAGATGGGCCTAGCCCAGAAGCTCTCAATCTCTATAAATAGCATCCTACCTTCAACATAAAGAAGATCTTCTCCGGACTGGTTGCTGAAGCTCTGCTGGAATTATTCTTCACTCTCTGCCTCCCTCACAACAATCCCCAAAGAAATACACTGTGATTCTTCAGTGGATTCATACGCAGGAGATGCAATCTAGCTAGGAAACAATCAAAGCCTTGTAACTAAACAACTCTTGTAACAGCAATCAATCTATAGTAAAGCTATAAATTGGACATAAGCTTTATTAACAGTTGAACCACTATAAAAATTCTATGTCTTCTTTCTTTTACTGTTCTTTTTCTTTACCTATGATCTGTGATATTTCTCTGTCAGAACAGGACTGGTGCTTTCAAACTCTACACAGGGTATTGATCCATTTTGGGTTAATATTTTGGTGTTTTCAATGAGAACCTTGAACGAGATCTAAAAAATTAAATTTTGAACCCGAGATTTAAAGAAAATGAAGAGGCCTAACACCAGATCTAAAACCGGAGCAAGTTAACTGGGGCTCGAGGGAAGCCACGAAGTGACCTCAAATTCTCATCGACCTAGCTATGTGATTAGAAAGGAGATGGAAAGGATGATGAAAGAGATGCAGGATGGACTCTTAGCTAGACAATAGAAGATGATGGACAGATTCTTCCAAACGATGGAGCCGTAAGGGATAACTAGATCTACAGGGAATAGGAAGCAAACTCTAGGGAACAATGCAGGGATTGCCGGATTGGATTGGAGAAGGTGGAGCCTTTCCCCTACGCCCAGAGCAACCGACACATGGGAGCAGCGTCGGAATCAACACGAGAATCAATGCCAATGCTGGAGCGACTATTTAAACACTAGGGACTGGTGGCACGGGAGCTAGTCCGAATACTAAGATGCAGCGGACAGAAGGATATGTACCAGAACATAGGTATGTTGCCAGAGGAGTCCATCCCGAGGTACCCCCAATGGGGCAGGGGTAACGTATTGCTTTAGGACAGAGACCTTCATTGGACGGTGAGAACAGAATTTCTAAATTTGTTCAGAGATTAATGAGAGGAGGCTTCCTAGATCAGAGTCTGGAAGATATGAACAAAAATCCATTTATTGCTAATTTTCGAAATGCAAGAAATCCTCCTGATTTCAAGCTTCCGACACTGGAAATGTACGACGGGAAGACAGACCTAACAATTCATATGATGTGATACATCCAATAATGGAGGTGCTGGGTGCTTCTGAGGAAGTAATGGGGAAATATTTCCCCTTATACTTAACGGATTTGGCTGCAATGTGGTTCAGATAATTGGAAAATGGGTCCATAAGCACGTTGACCGATTTAGTGAGCAGGTTCACGAGACATTTCTGGGTTCATGTCTCGTAACCAAGGAATGTACATATGCTCTCAAATGTAAAACAAAGGCCTGGAGAATCCTTTATAAGTTATTTAACAAAATTTAATGCGGCGGCAACCGCAGTAGAAAAACCGAATCCATTTTATCCTAATAGCAGTAGTATCTAGAGTTGCGAATAAGACTGATTTCAAAGTCGCATTGAAAAGGGACCCACCAATGGATCTTGTTGAATTCTATTACAAAGCTAAGAGGTACCTACATCAAGAAGAAGCCAAAGCAGAGGATGAGAATGTGGATGCTGAACTAAATACCATCGAAGGCGGGGGATCGTCTGGAGCTAGATTGGAAAAGACAAAGGGAAGAGGAAAGCCGATGACAACATCAAGGACACAAAACGATAGAGAAACGAGCCAAGATTCTCCTCAGACACCGACCTGATTGATACCCCAAAGAGGATGTACTGGATACAAGGGGGAAGAACCTCTACCGAAGACCACCTAGGAGGAAGCCCACTGGCCGAGAGAATAGATCCAAAAATATTTACATCTTCCATGAGTTGAATGGGCATGAGACGAATGAGTGTCGATACCTTCGTGATCTGATAAAATAATTGGTCCGAAATAACCATCTTCCATATTATATGAGGAACAGAACTGCGGTGGAATTGCAAGGACAATGCCATTCGTGGAAAATGCATCAACAAATGCCTAGGGATAAGTGCCAAGACAAATTATCCCATTATCAGGGTAAACAGGAGTCGGATTCAATTCCAATGCTTTGTTTTATCATTTCTTTTCCCACACTTTTCTTTTGGTATGTAGACAATAATAATCGAAGGTCGCTTACACATGTATGCGATCCCAAACGGTCCCTAGGCATGCTTTGAGTAGGATGACTAAGAGAACATAGGACAATAACAATCGAAGGCCGCTTACACATGTACAAGATCCAGGACGGTCCGTAGGCATGCTCTAAGTCGGATGCCTGAGATGAACATTTAGGACTCCTGCTTGTTTAATTCTTGTTTATTTGTTTTGATTTGAATGTTTGAATTTTGATAACTAATATTGATCGCCTTGGAGTCCCACTATGGGATTGGAGTGCAAGGTGCAAGTCCCCTTGCCAGAGAGCGAGTGGATGGACTTGTACGATACTGACCGCCTTAGAGTCCCGCCACGGGACCGGAGGGCAATAAGTAAGTCCCCTCACTAGAGAGTGAGCGGATGGGCTTACTTAATCCCCCTTGACTTAACAAACAAACGATTTCGAAAGATCGTCCCATTAACTTAAAACATTATAGGATCCAGAGAGAGATCATGCGTTAAACTAAACATTAAACGACCTGAAGAGGTCACAAATTAAACTTAAGCAGTCTAGAAAGATCGGACCTTAAAACAGATTCAGTTTTGCAAAAAAGGATCTGAATGCCTTATAAGTGGAATAAAATGGATAAATCCTAGATGAACACAGAATGTTGATATATGATTAATACAATGTGATTTTGATATATGTTGTGACATAATGTGATTTTGAGATATGATGTGATTTTGATATATGATGTGATATGATGTGATTTGATTTGGATATATGATGTAAAAACTCTGAATGAAAAGCAAAAAATTGATAGTGTTGTAAATCCTGAACGAACACGGGATGATTAGAGATGTGAAATGTAATTAGAGCCATGTGATGTGGTAACCCTAAATGAAATAGGAATGATTGTGATGTATAGATTATACTTGGGCAGAGTCTAGAGTCTTAGGTTGGAATAGGTTTGGAACGACTTGTGACTGGCAAGAGAATCCAAAGGAACTGGACAATTCACCAAGACTAAAGAAGTTGGAATGCTCAACAACCAAAGATTTGTTGCCATGACATGTTCTAGAGCAAAGCACACCTTTCATTCAAAAGGCATACTTTAGGGGGAAAATGTTATCTGGGGTTTTAACCAAGTAAAATCCAATAGAAAACAGAACAACCTCATGTAAACAGGATGGTTCAGAACTTAACCAGAAAAGCTAAGATAAGGAATCATCAAGGGCCAAGATATACGACTAAAACAACGACTGGAATCAACGAAGCCAAGAGATTAGCCTTCCTTCAGTCCAATCAGTAGCCGAATGTGAACAACTAGTGACTTGCCATCAAAATGTAACAACAATGATAAAAGGCTACAGAAACATATCCAATTTCATACTCTAGAAAAATCTTAAGTACTTAGATCAACAACGACAGATCATCAACGACCCATGCTTCTTCTTGAACCATCAAACCAATTTGCCGTGGAACATTACTAGAAGAGGAGAGACGTCGGCCTGAGAAAAAAAACAAGTCTAAGGGTCGCCAGTGACCTATAGGCCATGGGTTTCCAGCGACCTATGGTTTTGGCTCATTTTGCAAGCCAAACTCCCCATAGGTCGTTTGATACCCACCTGTGAGCTGATGAAGACAGGCCTGGCCCAAAAGCTTTCCGATCTCTATAAATAGCATCCTACCTGCAACATAAAGAGGATCTTCTATGGACTGATTGTTGAAGCTCTGTTAGAACTATTCTTCACTCTCTGCCTCCCTCACAACAATCCTCAAAGGAATACACTGTGATTCTCCAGTGGATTCCTACTCGGAGATCCAATCTAGCTAGGAAACAATCAAAGCCTTGTATTTAGACAACTCTTGTAACAGAAATCAGTCTATAGTAAAGCTATAAAGTGGACATAGGCTTCATTAACAACCGAATCACTATAAAAAATTCTCTATTTTCTTTCTTTTACTATTCTTTTTCTTTATCTGTGATCTGTGGTGTTTCTCTGTTAGAACAGGCTGGTGCTTTCAAACTCTAACCCGGGTATTGATCCATTTTTTGGGTTAATAATCACCTTATTAGTCTTGTTCTCATTCACCAGACTTTTGTCTGACCCACCCCTTTCTTTTCATTTTCCACCACCATAGGATGATAGGTTAGGAGTAACTACACATAGCATGGGGAAGAATGAACTCAATGACGAGTTCTAATATTTTTTGTTATTCTCTTATAGTTACTTACTGTATCAGAAGTTTGTAAACATATACTGTAATTTGGAAATAATGTATTTGTAAATAAAGTATTTTGCAGACTGTTTTTCTAAAATGTCTGTTTTGTGCATTTATATTTTAATTCGTTCCACTGTGAGATCTGAAAGTGTGGAATAACTTAGAATTATATCCTTATAAATATGCTCTGTAATGTTTTAAAAACCCAATAGCTCATATTTCTCAACACGGTCCTAATCAAGAAGTGCAGTTTGTTACATGTAAAGTGCTTCATATCCAATCAATAGCGATCAACAACAATCAGGCATGAGATTAGTATGGTGATTGGTCATACGATAATGTCAAACGAGCATGTATGATAGAATGGAGTGAGTCCATACCTCTTGGTTTCGATCTTAGGGTATATACGATTTGATGAATGGTATCGACCTTATACCTATGTACTTCTTAGTGTTGGCCTTATATATTTGTGGTCGTACATGTAATTTGTCTTTTAGTAGTGGCCATACACATAGATAGATGATGATCATATCGTGGTCTTCTTTCGTAGTAGATGTATATGATTTTGTGATGTATATATATCTTAGTAGGACATATCCATCATTCTCTTTTGTAGAGACATTACGCAAATTTGTTAAGAAATCCATGATGGCCAAAGGGAAGATGACGAATCTACGAGTGAGTTAGATATCATCTATGCTCAATAAGGGACCAGTGATATCTACATAGGTTCCAAATATCTAGAGTAGGTTATATAACATCCATTCTCGATGATAAATATGGTGAGATCTACATGAGTTCCATCAAGAAGATGTGACTTGGGATCTATGGTACAATTCAATACAAACTCTGTTTATTTTGGACCCTCGAAGAGAATCATTGGAATGGTGATTTTTATAATACAATTGGGTGCTGACTCTAATTGTTTTAGAACATTGATAGGGATCATTGAATCATGATTGATGTCCATTGCAGACTCCAGCCATCAATAATGATGGGTATCAATTTATATTCTTTATTTGACATACATCATTATGTAATAGACAAGCAGCATAGCAGGTGGTTAATATTATTATTGTGTATTTTAGGATAGGCTAATGTTATGATATTTATATTGCCTCCTCATTTGTATATTAGGTTTCCTTATCATGATATACTGTAAGATATTAGTCACATTATATTAGTTGTGCTTACTCGTTAATTACAAGAGAAGAACGGGTTGTGGTATGATTCCCTACTTTTGTGATGGGTTTATATTACTTGTTTATGGGCAGTCCGTGTTACTCCCGAGCCACATTTATGGAGAGGACCGGATGTGCCTTAATAGCTTCTTGTTTTATATATGTATATAGGTTTGATACATAGTATTTTGAGATGGTTCCCCTCACACTAGGCTTTATGTCTAACCGTGTTTCATCTTTCTTTATTTATGTCATGGCAAATCTCGGGCACTCGACTGAGTAGTTTGGGAGTTAGGTACTTTTGGGGATATGCCATCAAAGTGGTATAGCGGGAGCATGTTGGTGGCTTGATGTTGGTAGTTAGGATATATGTACTTGATATTATAGTAGTACATAACATATATGTTATTTATATATGAGACTTGTTGTATCAGATATTCCAGACTTCTTGTATTGGTATTCATTGATAGAGTTAGGAGTATGCCCTAGGGGAAATTATTTAATTTGTTACATATATCTAACTCGTTGATCAATCTTGTTCTAAATAAAAGGTATTTTCTTTCTATTATATACTAGATATTATGTGATTATATTAATTAGTTAACTTAATTAAAAGAATATTTAATCATAAATGGTATATTTGTGATAGTAGTTACAAAATGTTGTAGCCGTGAGTAATTTATCACAATGAAACAAATATATCATTTTAAATATTCTCAGACAAGATGCATCGAGATAGGATATCGATGTATCCGTTGAGACTGGAGTACATAATGCTCTCCAAATGTTGGGCAGTGTATTACACATGATTGCTGGGGCACCTAGGGGTTACGTACTAATAATTATTGGATAACTATGGAACGACTCACTCGATACATTTTTTGTTGATTAATACAACTAAGGTCAAATAGAAAATATCGATGTGACTGATTTACGCACTTCTCTCGAGTTGAGGATGATGTGGATCTTCAATATGAAAGATCTACTTTGATTATAGCCAAATCATGGCATGGAATCCTTCGAGTGACTATAGCTGGGTCGAGTGGAAGTATTCGAAGTGAAGCAATTGTCTCCTCATTTATATGCGGTTAGTATCACAGTCAACTCAAGTCAACTCAAAGTCAAAATCTCTAGCCAGAATATTTCAGTTAATAATAATTGTTATTATTGAACCAAGGACTTTGTATTTAGGCTGTAAATTGAATGCGGATGAGGTCGGAATTTTGACCATTACCAAATTCCATAAGTCCAAAGTGATATAGTTTTGATGAAGAGAATTGGTGTTAACAAATGTCACAATCGAGTAATGCTTATTAAATTAAAATTAGATTTTACCGAAAACAAATATGCGATAAATTTGGCCATAATGTCACACCACTTGCTAACTGACGTGTGAGCGTTAACATTAGAATAGTTTAACGTTAACCGCTTACCAAATTTACACCCAAGAGTTACAAAGCCAAAATGATGAATTCCCTTAAGACCGAACGATTTAATTAGTTTATGATTGTTATAAATTAATTAATATTCATGAAATATTAATTATAAAATTTGAATATGATTTGAGAAATTAATAATGTTATATATATATATATAACAGTTATAAATATATTAATCGATATACAATATAGACAAGCGATTAGATTAGATTTAATTGCAAAGTATTTTGGCTTGGGTTTAGATGGGTTTAAGGCCCATCACTAGGGCAAAAAAATGGTTTTAGGAAGGCCTAGGGGTGGCTAAAACACAAGGAATTGGTGTAGAGATAATGGGTTGAGATCATGTAAGAATGGGTAAAAAGGTTTTCCTCGTTTCTCTCTAGTACAGCCATATATGTTTGTTTGTGTGTGTGGCTAAAAATAAGAAAATGAAACTTTTTGGCCACCATTACCTTCTATATTGCTGATTAAAACATAGCTCTCAATCCACTCCAAAATTCTCAATATATTTCAAAATAAAAACAATACTATTCGATAGTTAGAGGTCGGTGATTCTGGACTTGCAATCTGATGAACCAATAACAGTAAAAGGAAAGGAAGCCATTGCTTCATCATGGATTCAAAGGCATCATTAAATTGGTAATTTTAATTCATATTACAATAATTAAATTATATTCCATGATCCTAAAATGAGCAATTTCATATGTGTTTAAATATGTTGCTACTATATGTTTAGTTAGGTGGGATTTTGTAAGTAGATGCAACTGTCATAAATCAGTTTGGTTGTGTGCATACTTTTTTCTATACTATTTGATTTATGTATGAACAAATGTTGTTTACTGTACAAAATCGATTTTTGTCATTAATAATCATTTTATACATATTTATTAAGAAACTCACATATATATGATTTAAAAAAATTAGTAGACTTATCTATATATAATATGAATTTACAAATTCGGAAAGTAATTATCATACATATATTCATATTTTAAATTAACATTATTGAATTTTTGAATTATTTATTATATATAAAATAATTGTTAATGTAAAAAATTCAATTTTATATTTTTTTAAATATTATATCATTTCAGAAACATATAAAAAAAATTAGGAATTTGTCAATAAAGTTTATTAGTTGTAATAATTAATATAATTTCGAAAAAACTGTTTATGATTTATTAAAAATAATAATTTAATTAAAAAATTCTTTCAATTTTTTTAACCTTTCATTCATGATCCTAGAATTTATGAAATTTTAATTTTTAATAATACATTATTTTGTATTAAATAATTATTGCCAAAATGAGTGTATTTGTTATTAAAAATAATATTTCAACCTTGAAAAATCTCCAGATTTTTTCTAAACTCTATTTTATGATCCTAGATTTTCTTAAATTGTAAAATTCGAATTTTCATCAATAGATTATTTTGTCTTAATTATATATGGATGAAAACATTTATTCATAATAAATACAAATTAAAATACTAAAATTATTATGTTTGCAAAACTAAGTTAATTTTGAATATAAATAATTTTTAATAATTGTCCTCTCTCATTATGTATGTGTGTGTGTGTATATATACATTCATCTATATATAAATGTTTTATGTTCATATATTATATATAGTATATTTATACATACATAATTGTATGTATGTATTTTGTAACATATATACATGCACATAATTGGACAACGTATATGACATACAAAATGAGCTAATATGTCTGCTGCGGTGTAAATCTCAACATCTACATATGGGCATATTATACCTTTCATGGATTATTATGTTACACATGCACTCACACATAAATGTATATGATACATTTATGTATAAATTAAATCAAATAAAATTAATTTCATATATTAATATATTTGAATTTAAATAAAATAAATGATTTTATTTAAATGAAATTTAGAAATGTTCTAATTCAGTTGGACTTTATAGACCCAGTAAAGATCAATAGGGTAAAAAAATTAAAATTCACCCATAACTTCCGCTGTAGGCTAGTCCAGTTCCAACAATGGTATCAGAGACCAATAGCTTATGTGGTCTAAATTAGTCATATTAGGGCTAATCATTAAGCTAGTCCACTTAGTATAGTGTATAGAAAGGTAATGTCTAGGATTGGAATTGGGTAACCAAGTATCATGTCCTACCTAGTTACCGGCCTGGCCCTAAAGGTGAAGTAAGCCTAAAGGTTTCTCCTAATAGAAAAGGCCCAACTTGATTTAGGCCTTGAGCTAATTTTCAAAATTGTTTTGAAAATTAATGTTAAAGATTTTAAATTTAATAGTTAAATTTAAAATAAAACATATTTATTATAAATACTATATAAGTTTTCAAAATGTTGAAAGGATAATGATATTTTCAAAATGTTTGAAAATTTTGATATAATAATTTCAAATTTCAAATTTATTAATAAGATTAATAAAATAAATAAATTAAATAATGTTAATTAATTAATACATATATGCATGTATTATATATGTTGATATATATTATGTTATTTTAAAATGTTTAAGATAACATAAGTATACATATATGTATACAAGATAAATTTTGAAACTAATAAATTTTAATAAAAACTGTTTAATTAAATAAATTAATTAAAGGTTAATTAATTAAAAAAATGCACATATATATGATATATGTGAGTTACACTATAAAGGTTATAGTATACACTATAAATATTATAGCAGATATCTCCAATAGTTATATTAGAATACTAATTTAAAATTAACTAAAGAGTTAATTGATTAAAATTAGTTAGAGAAGATTTAATTAATGATATATTATACGTAAGACTATCATATAAGTAATATGAAATATAAAAGTTATATAACAACAAAACTTATATGGTATGTGTATAAACAAAATATAGAACATTAAAGAAACTCAAATAGACTTGAGAAATAAATACATATGTAAATGTACATATACCCTGATTCCTGACGTGTCTGACACTTGAATCGCGGGGGTATTTCATAAGAAATATAATATTTTATAAGTCAGTATCACTCAATATAATATTGAAGATTATGAATCTTCAATATAATGTTGCCATCTACCATATATATATATATATTAATAAATTACTTACATACTCCTTACTTATTGAGCAAATTCAAGGTAGGGATGTTATGCGTACTATTATTAATATATTGAACAGATGAGGTAAGATAACTATATGTATTTGTTGACCAAACTCAAGGTACATATACTATGCTTGGGCCATCACCATATAGTAGGTATGAGTGAATATTCTCTTTTGATTTGATGAGCAAAATCAAGGTCAAAATGAGTTTAGAACAAGGAAAATGGGTTAGGAGTTGTATATGATACAACCGATAAGGAGTTATCCATCATTTGTGGGGCAATGATTTGTTAAGAAAACTTAAGGTCAGAATACCAAAACAAACGAGTCCTAACACCCACTAGTGAAGTTGTAAGACTTCTACGTTTCATCTTAGGGTTTGGAGAAACATAAAAGACTTGTGGGAGCCTTATTAGACAAATGAAATGGTAACATTTAACCTTTCTAATATTGTAAGAACATATGATATATAATGTTATAGTTATCTACAATGATAAATTTGTGCAATTAATATGATCGATAAAACATTTATCAATTAACATATATAAACAAACTGAATTGAAAGTTGACAGATAGAAATATAATATGTACTTACTAATAATTCTAATTGCATGTTATATAATGTTTTTATACCCATGCAAGTGCCTAATTTCAACTACTCAATACATTCGTAAGTTGGTCACTTATATGTTTATTCCGTTAAACCGTGCATTGTATTTTGTGAGTTTTTGAAGTGTAAATGCAATTCAAGACTATGGATATTCGATCCATGTACTTTCACATATAAATGTAATATGGTGAACCGTCATAGTTTGTGGGGTAATATATTTCGATGAAGTTAGTTCATTTGAAGTAAGCCAATAAATAGTATTTTAAGATCATGTATTCAACTTGAATGATTTTAAAAGGATCATATTTTGTTAATGAACACAAGACCATAAACTACAAGATACATCTAAGAACTCGATCGTTGAAATGTCATCTTAGTCGGTTTACATAAAGTGCAACATACTTGATGTCTTGAATTTCAAGAATAATCGAACGCATTTTTGTAAAAGGTTTCTTATGATATTGTAGGAAGGTTTTCTTTTGAATAGTTTGATCATTTGATAGAAAAACGAATGTATAAGAATAGATGTAATTTAAGGTAAAGTTGGGATGAAGAGAATAAATAGTCCCTTCTGCTTCATAGAGAAACATTGGAAACAAGAACTGTAATACTAATTGATACTCAATATTGGAATATGAAATATGATTTTTATTCCAAAATGTATTTTCATATGGAAAATTGTTTTCTATAAAATTTATTTCTTTGAATTCAAGATATTTGATCAAAGAACTCTATACTGTAAACTAGTTGTAGCATATGAAATAAGCAAACTAGTTCATAATATTAAGTGAATGGTGGACCTCTAAATTTAGTACGCTATTTTAGTAACGGCAGAAATAATGGAAGCATGCTATATAGCACCTAATGATTACATCAAATTACGAAAAAAATCGTAAAATGTACCAAACATTATTTGTGAAATAATGTTTATTTTTGGTATTGAATGAAAAATAGATATAACTACATTTCAATATGATTATTATGAATATTCATTATGAAATAGAACTGTATTATGGAATTTGTTTCATAGTAAAAGTGATGCAACAAAAGTACATATGTATCTAATATTATTTTAATTTTTTTGGAATTATAGACTAAGACGTAATTTTGAGAAATAATTTTACTATATGATTATGAATCATATGACACAGGTTAATTATATATCAAACAATTAATGGCAATGCACTCATTCAATGGGAGCATCATAAGAGTTGATGAACTCTTTGAATTAATACATATTGATGTATGCAATCACAAGCCTATTAATACCAAAAGGGTTCCACATACTTTGTTATATTCATTAATGATTTATTACCAACATGCTCATGTGTATTGGATACACATGTAGTAAGTTTATGATAGAATCATATAATATAAAAGAAAAGTAAATAAAATAACATGCAATAGAATAAAATGATTTGATTTGGTTGAATAAGTGAGTATATTGGAAAGAGTTCCAAATGTACCTAAAAATGTTGATTCAATCTCAAAAGTCACTCCTCCATGTGATACATAATGATCCATCGTTAAGGAGTAATCAGACATTGTTGAACAATTTACGATTACTTGTGAGTGAAGTTGCGTTAACTTATTTCTATAAGGTCATGTTACACAAGGTTGGTATTATTTCATCTAAAAAACAGTTTACAAAATCATATAAGATAAGGGTTTGAAATAAATTCCAACATATTCTAGACCAAGGAGTTGGTAGGTTGTGCGAGTCAAAAGATTGCACATAATAATTGTTCATGAGGAATCTTGTATGAATCTCCAAAAGTTTTTTTTGGAAAGATCTGTCATCAAATGACATACTTATGTTTTGAACATAATTTTTGTAAATTAAGATCAATTTTATAAATAAAAAGGTTCATGAAGCGTTTGTGAATCCATATTCTGTTTGCACTAAGAAACAATTGTTGTTTCTAGATATATCAACTTCATTGTGAAGGAATTTCTTTGAGAAATTTTTGGTAGTTAAATGGAGTTGGATCCGATCCATATATAGAACCGATTATATAAGATGAAGTGAAATTAACTAACCTAAATGAACACATAGCATTAGAATGTCTAATAAGTATTCTCGTACATCGAGGAGAAACTATGAGTTTCTTATTAATGTAAAAAATATACATTACCCTTATTTGTTTAACTAAACCATTAAGATTGTTCACTCTATATGGTATGATGCGCACTGAAAGAATTCCAAGTACGCTATCACAATATGATTTTGGTGGACGTAACCAAAGAGATGTGATCCATTGGTCGAGATTGTGTCTTTATTGGGAAGACTAATGGTTAAAATTAAGTGAGCAATGTTGATAAGAATAATATCGCAAATTTCAATTGTTGAAATTAGCATAACATATTCGGTATTCAATATGCTCAAGTTAATTCAGATTTACTCACAAAATTATCGCTCGATTAATGCTTGGTACTTATGTATTGAAACGGAAAATTCTAAATAATGATTTAGAGTAAGCCATTTACATATATTAACCAAAAATGCTCAAAGTCAGTGGGAGCGATATTGGGTTTGTGAGTCTTTGGATATGATCCAAGAAATGATACATATGTATCATTTTATAAGCATCAAGATTGAATAAGTATTTTTATAGAAATATCAAATAGTTTGATTTTTAATCAAAGTGCAGAGGAAGCGTGTGTTATAAGAAATAACATTAAAAGGTACATTGATATTTCTAAACTATAAGTAAACAACACGTTGTTGATTTTAACAATATGCTTGTATTAAAATCAACTTTATTTGATTTAATACTAAATTGGATTGTAAATGATGTCTTTTATGGTGGGTTTAAAAGATATAGGGATTGTGCCAAAACGATATACAATAGCACCCTGTTAAAAAGAGAGCATGTAAGTTGGATTCCTTATGCATTAGCAATAGGAATTATCATACAGGTTATGTTGTGTATGATAATGTGTTTTGTTTATGTAATTGATACATGGAGCAAATATAATATCCAAATTGATAACACTAAATGGTTGTTTAAGGCGTTCTCGCGTATTTATGAAATACTGGAGAATTGTTTCTAGAAACAACTAACTCGCTATGATGGAACTTTTGGACACAAACTTTTATAAGTGATATTGAGAATAACATGTGAACGATAAAATTCAAGTAAAAACCTTTAATTTGAAAATGTTTCAAAATAAAGGTGATTGTGGTCAATTCAATGAAATGTTGAGTGCAATAACTTGAATAGTGCTACAATAAACCAATGTATATAAATATAAATATAAAAATTTATAATTGAGCCAAAGGTGATTCCAAATGTTGAGAATCCCACAATATTGTTATAAGATAACAATGTCATGAAATGGTTGTGATAGAATTTAAAGATCACTAGAAGTCGAAAACGTACTTGGAATCGTTTCATATGATAAAGGCAGTTTATCAGTGTCAGGGAGAATAAATCGACAAATTAGATAATTAAAATATAATAGCATACCCATTAACTAAGGGACTGACCTAATTGGTTTTGAAAAAACTGATTAGAGAAGTTGGAATTAGATTCCATAATTGACCCCAAGTGCAAGTGAGAGATTGATAGAGTTAGGGGGATGCCCTAGGGGTAATTATGTAATTTGTTACATATATCTAACTCGTTGACCAATCTTGTTCGAAATAAATGGTATTTACTACATATTATATACTTGATATAATGTGATTATATTAACTTAATTAAAAGTATATTGTAGAAAAATCCATAAATGGTATATTTTGTGATAGTAGTTACAAAATGTTGTAACCATGAGTAATTTATCACAACGAAACAAATATATCATTTTAAATGTTCCTAGCCAAGATGCATCAAGACTGGATAACGATGTACCTATTGAGACTGGAGTACGTAACGCTCTCCAAATGTTGGGCAATGTATTACTCATGATTGCTAGAGGCACCTAGGGGTTACGTACTAATAGTTATTGGATAACTATGGAATGGCTCATGGATAGTTTTCTGTTGGTTAATATAACTAAGGTCAAACAGAAAATATCGATGTGACTTATTTACATAGTTCTCTCAAGTTGAGTATAATGTGAATCTTCAATATGAAAGCTCTGCTTTAATTATAGCCAAATCATGGCATGGAGTCCATCGAGTGACTATAGTTGGGTTGAGTGGTAGTATTGGAAGTGAAGCACTGTTCAAGAGAGAATTCGTCTCCTCTGTTATATGCAGTCAGTATCACAGTCAACTCAAGTCAGCTCAAAGTCAAAGTCTTTGGCCAGAGCATTTCGGTTAATAATAATTGTTATTATTGAACCAAGGACTTTGTAGTTGAACTATAAAGTCGAATGAGGATGAGGTTAGAATTTTGACTATTATCAAATTCCATAAGTCCAAAGTGATATAGTTTTGACAAAAGAATTGGTGTAAACAAATTTCATAACCGAGTAACGCTTATTAAACTAAAATTAGATTTTTTTTTCGAAAATGAGTAAGCGATAAATTTGGCCATAATCTCATACCACCTGCTAAGTGATGTGTGAATGTTAACATTAGAATAGTTCGATGTTAATCGCTGACCAAATTTACAACCAAGAGTTACACAACCGAAATGGTGAGTTCCCTTAAGACCAAATGATTTAATTAGTTTATAATTGTTATAAATTAATTAATATTTATGAATTATTAATTATAAATTTGAATATGATTTGAGAAATAAATAGTGTTATATATATTTATAGCAGTTATAAATATATCGATTGATATACGATATCGACAAGCGATTAAATTAGATTTAATTGCGGTATTTTTGCTTGGGCTTAGTTGGGTTTAAGGCCCATCATTAGGGTTGCAAAATTTTGGTTTTGGGAAGGTCTAGTGGTGGCTAAAACATAAGGAATTGGATTGGAGATAATGGGTAGAGATTAAGTGAGAATGGGTAAAAAGGTTTTCCTCGTTTCTCTCTAATACAACCCTATATATGTGTGTGTGTGTGTGTGTGTGTGTGCGCGCGCGCGTGTGCGCGCGCGCGTGTGTATCTCTAAAAATAGGAAAATAAATATTTTTGGATGTCATTACCTTCTACATTACTGGTTAAAACATATCTCTCAATCCACTTCAAAATTCTAAAATATATTTCAAATTAAAAAATATTGCTCGATAATTAGAGGTCGGTGATTCCGGACTTGCAATTTGACGAATCAAGAACAGTAAAAGGAAAGAAAGTCATTGCTTCAACGTGGATTCAAAGGCATCATTAAATTGGTAATTTTAATTCATATTACAGTAATTAAATTATATTCTATGATCCTACAATGAGCAATTTCATATCTGTTTAAATATTTTGCTACTATATATTTAGTTATGTGAGATTTTGTAAGTAGATGTAGTTGTCACAAATCAGTTTCGTTATGAGCATAATTTATTTATTATACTGTTTTATATATGTATAGACAAATGTTATTTACCGTACAAAATCAATTTTGTCATTAATAATCGTTTTATATATATTTATTAATAAATTCATATATATATATATATATATTAGTGTATATTTCTCTGTCATAATAGTGTATATATATAAGATATATATATAAATATATATATGTGTGTGATTTAAAAAAATTAGTACACTTATTTATATATAGTATGAATTTACACATTCGAAAATTAATTATTATACATATATTCATATTTTAAATTAACATTTGTTGAATTTTTGAATTGTTTATAACATATAAATAATTATTGCAATAAAAATTCAATTTCATATTTTTGAAAATATTATATTATTTCATAAACGTAAAAAAATTGGAATTTACAATAAAGTTTATTATTTTTAATAATTAATATTATTTTAGAAAAACGTTTTATGATTTATATAAATAAAAATTTAATTGAAAAATTCTTCAAATTTGTTTGTAATATTTCATTCATGATCCTCAAATTTCTAAAATTTTGAATTTCTAATAATATATTATTTTATATTAAATAATTATTGTAAAAATCAATGTATTCATTTCAAAATAATATTCAACTTTGAAAACTCTTTAGATTTTTTCTAAGCTCTATTTTATGATCCTAGATTTTTGAAAGTTATAAAATTTGAATTTTCATCGAGCGATTATTTTATGTTAATTATTTATGGATGAAAACATTATTTTATTCATAATATATACAAATTAAAATACAAAAATTATTTTTTTTGCAAAATTAAGTTAATTTTGAATTATAAATCATTTTTAATAATTGTTCTCTCTTTTTATATATATATATATATATATTAAATCTATATATAAATATTTTATGTTCATATATTATATATAATATACTTATACATACATATGCATGTGTGTGTATTATACCGCATATACAAGCACATATTTGGACAACATACGTGACATACAAAATGAGCTAATATGTCTGTTGCGATGTAAATCTCAACATCTACATATGGACATATTATACCTTTCACAGATTATTATGTTACACATGCACTCACAAATATATGTATATGATACATTTATGCATAAACTAAATCATATAAAATTAATTTCATATATTAATATATTTTAAATTAAATAAAATAAATGATTTTATTTAAATAAAATTAGAAATGTTCTAATTCAGTTAGACTTCATAGACCCAATAAAGATCCAATAGGGTAAAAGTTTTGAAATTCACTCATAATTTCTGCTGTGGGTTGGTCTTGATCCAACATTTATATATCAGTTACTTCCGCTGATGCAGTCTCTTTCGTATTGTGCATCCAGTTTGTTTCTATATATTCAGTATATAATATGTTATCATTTTATCATGAGATTATATCGATATGCCTTGTTACATTGTTTTGTTTTAACTTACCTCGAAAAATAATACTTTGAGGTATCCAAAAGTCGAACTTTGTTATACATTGTTGGTTTAGGGTATTATGAAGAATGGGTTGTTACAACGGGTGAAAAAGCCCACGATGAACTGTTTAGGAAGATATTCTAGTAGAAGGTAAATTCACAGATAAGATTTATCAATGTGTAATCCTACTGGGATTCAAAGATGAGAGTATGATATATCACTCTCATAAGGAATAATTGAATGTTGAAACCTCATAAAATGATAGTTTTGTATAATGATTTTAATTTATACAACACAAGGCAACTTATTTGTAAAATGAATAGGCTATGATTCTGGTTGGTTGGAGTTGCAATTCTGTATGTTATATTGAATAGTGTCTTGACACGTGTGTTATCACCGATTTGTGGAAATAGGTACTTAGAGATTTTTTTTATGTGAGTGACCCTATGTGTAACAGTTATGCCACATAAAACCCAACATGGCACATTCATTTGTTCTTATTGCATGATTATACTCGTTGCTAAATATCTAGCCTGACTTCAGGTTTTGTTTTATGACATCCCTTGGGTCGGACTAAGGTTTTTTTCAAGTATGATTTCATTTTACTGATTCGAAGTTATCTTCTATAACATCAAGATCGATGGAGATTGGAATGTTATATGTAATTTTATAGTTGTGGTTAATCTGGTGCTACATGGATGTGCCCTTTCTATCGGTATTAAAGGTTATTAGAGTCATTTAGACTGAGAATAACCATAACATCGGTCTCGAGTCTGTTGAGTTATGTTATTCTGTATGTTGGTTTTATTATGTATAGTTGACTGTGATTGTACTGAGACATCATGATTTTGAGGCAGTTTGTACAAAGTATGCCTAGATAATAATGTTGTATATATGTTAAGTTATGATTCGACATCCGGTTGCATATAAATTTTAATATGTATATATATCTATCTTTTATTCTCGTGATTCGAGACCTTTATTTATACGTTCCTGATATATGATTTGAACAAATTCTTAAACTCATGTATATTACCTAGTTTCGAAGATGAGATTTGTATCATTTCAGATGTATTCACGTATTAAAACGCATCCATATTGATGCAATATAGTGTATATGAGTGATCATTCCTCTTAAGTCCTTTGGTTTGGGCTACCGGACAGTGACTTTACTCTAGGAATATGATTAATGGAATAGGGTGTTACATCATAGTACCAGAGCAAGGTCTATAGAAATTTGGTATAAATTAGGAATTACAACACATTTGACTGTAGAAGAGTTAGACTTAGTTGCTACCGAGTGGAATTGTGAATAACTCGTGTGTGATATACGATTTTTGATAAGTGTTTTAAGGGGAGAATTCTTGGATAATATTTGAAAATGTGTTTGTAGTACATATGTAAATTTTAGTGCAATCTATATATATAATACAGAATTTATCTACTGAAGTGGTAAATGTTGTTTATCATAAAAGTGGTAGGACCGGGTAGACCAAGAATAAGTTCATCAATCGAGTCAGCTAATGGCCAGTCAAGCAATCCAAATGTGCTTCTAACTATGGATAAATGGGTTAAAGTAATGAGCCTTGTCCAAGACATAGGCATGCTTAAAAATAATAACCCAAGTCTTAAATTTAAGTTACCAAACTTTGCAATGACTGTAAAAGTTTAGGAGGTGGACCATTTCTAGAAAATGAAGGAGCGGGGTACATGCTTGGATAAGAACATATGAAAGAATTTTTGGAGATTTGATCTGTCAAATCAAGACAAAAGAAGATTAGAATTACGATAGTTAAAAGCTAGTGCTTAGATTGGCACGATGCCATAACTGTAGCAATGCTAAAAGAAGATAACACCTAACAAGAATTTAAAGATCTCTTCAAAGCTAACTTTTAACATGAAGTAAAGAAAGCGACTTTGCTTTGCTAATTTATTGATTTAACTCAAGAGGATTTATTCATGACCGAATACATAAATGAATTTAATGCACTCTTGAAGGAAGGATCAACATTGAGTAGCACTTGTAAAGAAAATAACGAGAAATCCATTCTTGGACTTAATGCTGATCTAAGAGATCGACTACTAACCCATCTTTGCTATCAATTTAAAGAAATCGTCGATGTGGCTCTAAGATATGAAATGGTACATGTAACAACACAAAGTTTGAGATATAATAATTAATTAATGAATTAATTAATCAGAATCGAGCTACGGGAGTTGCAACATTGGGTCCATGGTGATTTTCTGACTAATTTTCATATATAACTTGTCAAAATCCGAGTCAGTATTGAGAAGTTATGAAAGAAACAAGAAATCAGAACTAAATAAACAAAAAAATTGGAGCCCATAAAGGTCGACCCTTGTATTGGTCAGATTGACCTATAGGTCGACCGACCTTATTTCCTGGACATTATGTCATCCAGGTACGAGCCGAAGAGAGTAATTTTGATTTTTGGTTAATCCTATGCGTTCGTAGCTGCATCTGATGGTTCCCAGTGAGCCTATGACATGGTTGCACCAGGTTTAATCTTCAAATTCAATGGTCTGAAATTCCTAAGCCACACTATAAAAAGAACACTAGGCCTATCTATTTTTCTCATTCAGATTTTTCTCTAATTGGGTTCATTGCCTAAGGCTGAACCCTAAATAGAAAAAAATTCTAGGAAGGAAATCTTTTTGATAAAATATTCTACTCCCTAGAAGTGGATCCAGGAAGGTCCAGGACTTGAGCTAAGGACCACTGGTGAGTGTTCTGTAATTATTTTAGATTTTTAAGCAATTTAAAAATAATAGGGTTCTCAACAGTTGCAGTTTTTCTATAATTTTGAGATAGTTTTTATATACATTTATTTAAAGTCGGTTTTTAAGTAAATTTCAGAAGTTCTTTTCGGTTTATTTTTATTCAGCTATTTTATTCAATTATTTGTAGTTATTTACAGTTAATTAGAGTTATTTACATCTGCTTTAAGTTGGAATTTAGCCTGTAAAGGTTAGTTCCTTTTTATAGAAATTTAATCCTTTATGACGCGAACGAAATATTAAAAAGAGAAGAATTCGCTAATATGGATTAAAATAGAAAAACACAAAATTTATAGAAATAGGACATAAAATGAGAAAAACTGAAATAAAATTTTGGATAGACCGAAATAGGAAAATTTAAGATATTTGCAAGCATAATTATAACAGATGGTTATAATTAAAAAGAGAAAATAGAAGAGTGGCAGTTGGAAGAAAAATTATAACATGTATGTTATAATTAGAAAGAAGAGATAATGGAAGAGGCTTATTTTAAAACTTAGATCTTGGATTAAGCTAATAAGCAAATAGTGAACTAGGGCCTATATCAGCAGCATTCCCTTTCAAGTCTGGGGCCGATGGTTTCACACGTAGGTGAAGTTGAGATACACTTATACTGATTAGGGTAAATAAGTGGCTAATAGATAGAGGCTCAAATCTGTGGATTTGGCCAAGGGGCGCAAAGCTAGAAGATTTTTTTGTTAGGACCAGTACCGATAGCATTCCCTTTCAGGTCGAGGACTGATGATCTCACACATAGGTGAGGTTGGGAATTCTTATGCTGATTAGGGTGAATAAAGGGTCAAATAGTGGGTGACAGTTAGTGTGTATCGGCGATGATCAAGCGTGTGGCGTCGATTAGGGTAAATAATTCGCTACTGCGCCTAAGCACTAAAGAGGTGTCTTTTGCTGTGACCAACAGGATTTGTTTGCAGTGGCACAACAGAGATAGGAAAGGCCGATCAATGGGTAGTATTAGGATTTCAGCCTAATCAAGATTAGTAGTTGAGATAGGATTAGGGTTTTAGCCTAATCGTAGCAGTTTATGACAAGCGCGAACAATCAAATCAAACAATCAAAGAAAATAGTCAAATAGAATCAGAAACGGTATTTTATTCGAGTTTTATCTTTTCTGTATTTTCCTTTCAAGCTAGAACTATAGCTTAGTCTATTATCTTTATCTTGTTTAGAAATGCTAGTAATTACTTTCACTTACCAGACTTATTGTCTGACTCACTCCTCTATCTATCCCATTTTTCCTCTAATAGACCAACAGAGTTGAGGATAGTTAATTCAGGTTGCTTGGGTATTCATTCCTGGAGTTTTCTCGTTTTAGGTGTATTCTTCTTCTTTTCGTCGTTTTCATTTGGCTTATGATGGATTGGCACTTGTTAGAAGGATTATTATTGTTGTTATCTTTGTACTCTGATTTTATGAGACTTAGATGTATTTTCATGAGACATGAGAGATTTTGAGTTTTTGAGATATCTTATGTTTTTATAACTTACTTTGAGATAATTTTTAATTTTGAACGATAAGTTATTATTTAAATATTTTTCACTGTTTTTACTTATTTGTCTTGTGAATCTTAGTCTGGATGACGCTTTAGCTACACTTATAACACACCGCATCCTTTGGTGTTCCCTTTTGGGAATACTAAGGGGTATGGGGTGTTTCATTTTCTATCGAAGCCTAAGGTTACAGGATTCCCAAAAACTTGCTTTAAAAGTAAAGTATTTTTAAAAGGTAGCATACCTTTAAACTAAAAGTATTTTTCAGAAAGAAACTCTTATTATAGAAATAGTTTTCAAGCATAAGAGAGTTTTTATGAAAATCTCCTCAAAGTCCTGTTCAGCCTTCTTTTGATTCTTCCGAGCCAAAATTTTCTTTTCTTTGCATAGTATGTCGGATGCCCCAAATCTTCCAAAGGGTGTCCAAGTCACTGGCTGATTCCGTAGATACCTCCAAGCTATGGCACTAGACGTTTTCTTACACGGAGGATTTCGTAAAGGCACGGACTTGGTTGAGGAATATGGAGCGGACATTTGGGCTGTTAGGATTAGAGGACTAGCAGAGAATTCAGCTTGCATCTTGGCAGCTGAAGGGAGAGGCTTCTTACTAGTGGTAGATTGTAGAATTAGAGGGTAAAGACATTGGTTGGTTTGGATTTCGAGAAAGGTTTGAGAGAAAGTTCTTGTCGCAAGCTAAGGAAAGCATGAAGTTGGAGAAGTTTATTAGTTTGAAGCAGGGAAGTCTTATGGTGAAAGAGTATATAAATCAGTTTAATGAACTATCACGGTTCGGGATGGAGCTTGTTAGTACACCATATAAGAAGGCCATTAAGTTTTCTAAGGGTTTCAACCAGTCCCTCCAAGGGTTGGCATTGACATATGTAACTACAGGGGCGACGTATGAGTCACTTGTGGAAATGGCCTTCATATCAGATGTTGCTAAGAAAGAAGAGGATAAGGAGGTTCCTAAATTAGAAAACTCTAATAAGCAGTGGTGGATGAATAAGAATGATAAGGACAAAAAAAAGGAGGAGGACCTTGGAAGGGACTGATCAAGAAGGGCGAGATATGTCATAATTGTGGATTGGTTGGGCATTTCACAAAGGGCTGTAAGAAGGACATGATGAAGGGGAGGTGTGGGAAGCTTGGACATCTTAGTAGAGCTTGTTGTAACAACCCGCATATTTAACGATTTGATATTTAAATGTTTAATTTAAATATAACGTCGTTAGTCGGATTTTTGGGTCCGAAAAGCCACTTTCTGCAAATGGCCGAATTGGAACTCGAACTACCTCCATTGGTTCCAAAATGGCGTTTGCGATCTTTTTGAGTATAATCTTTGATATGTTTGGAGTTTGTGAAATTTTGACCCTTTTTCTATTGGGTTTTGGGTTTGGGTTCAGCCCACTAGTTAACTAATACCCTAACCCAACCCCTTCTCTTCATTCATCCTCATTTCATTTCATTTCTTAAGCTAGAACTGAAAATGGTGGAAGGGAAGAGGAAATAGAAATTGCAAGCCCTAGTTTCTTCTTGTAAACTTGATTCTTGCTCCAAAATCAAAGAGAATCCATTGGTAAGCTCTTCTTCATCTTCTCCAAATCTTCTCCTCTTCAATTTCAGAAAATTTCCTAAACCTAAATTGGGAAATATGTGTTTTATTCTTAGATTGAAGCTTGTTGAGTTGAAGTAGTGTTTGGTTGGTCTTCTCCTTGTTATTGAGCTCCATCTTCTTGTTTTTGGGTTAAAGGTGAGTTTTGAACTCACATCTACTACTCTTGATTTCATTGATGTTGGGTATGAATTCCTAGCACTTGTTCATATGCACTTGCTTTTAGTTTGGATTGAATTGGTGAATATCCGAATTTTTAGTGTTTGGGTTGAATTTTTTGAAATCCTAACTTTGATGTTTTGATCATGTTTTTGGTGACGAATCGAAGTGCTTATAGGGTCGGGTAGCCGCTTGGCGTAAATCCCTAGCGTCCGTGCTCGTCCGATTGAAAGTTGGGAGAGTTTGCACTTCATTGGTAATAAGTAGGAAATGCAGGAAATTTGGTTCAGTCGACTGGATCCTCTGTTCAGTCGACTGAGCTGAAGCCCAAAATTTTTCTGGACAATTTTCAGTCGACTGAACAGGGATTTCAGTCGACTGACCTGCTCCTGTTTTCCTGTTTTGCCTATTTATGCTCGTTTTGATTGGTTTTTCGATTTTATCGATTCATGTTGGTTCTTAGTGGTTGTTATTGCTTCTTTGGCTTTGATAACTTATTTTTGACTTCATCCACGGGTTGTTATAAAATAATCTTTCTAATCATATTAAAAGCTCGTTTCTCCAATTTATAAATTCTATTTAAACATACGCACAATTTCGCACTTCGAGCGAAGTGGAAGGGTGATTAAATGGTTGGGCAAAACAAGGACCATGAATCTGTGCGTTTATCTTTCCGATTAATCCCCGACCTATTCAATTGATCGTTTTGACCTTCGGGTTTGGTTTACCGATGATATGAGGTGAACTTTGTACTGCTTTGAGTGTGAAATTAACTAACAGATAGTAAACCGTTTAGTGCGAACGAGTGGTTATGGGACTCATGTTACCACTTTTCGGATTCCTTTTTGAGAGTTATGACACATTCCGCCAGTTAGTGGTGTCCGGTACTGGGTCTCTAACCTTCACCACTAGGGTTTTTTGCCTTTGGGTATGTGCCTTCGGGTTTGTTGCCCTTTAGTATCGCTTCCGATGTTGGTCGTTATGAGCCGCATGGGTGATATTGGGTTGCCCTTTAGTATCGCTTCCGATGTTGGTCGTTATGAGCCTCATGGGTGATATTTGGTTTGGAGTCTTCGGGCTCATGGATCCTTGTTTGTACAGTACTGAGCTCGAGCAAATTTTCTGATGTTTCATTCATATGTATATTCCCTAGGTATCTCCCTTCGATGTTGGTCATTATGAGCCGCATGATGCGTAGCGTTTACCTTGTGGAACTTGTATACCTTATTGGTATTTGTCATTGCCTTTTGGCTTGCTTTGGGATATTCTTATCCTTTGTTTCTATATGTTGCCGATGATATGAGGCTTGTTCTATATGATTCATCTTTCATTAGATGATTGTGTTATCTCTTTTAGAGATATCTATTATGCTTTGTAACCTTGCAGGTTTATTGTTGTTCAGTTTATCTAACTGATTTGTTTAGCTAGACTGACTTGAGTATTTCATACTAGGGTCAGACCGAGTTGTTTCAGGTTAGGTGCTTTTGGACTTAGCCTATTTTGCTTCCGCATGGACTATTCAGCTTGTTCCTTTTTGTTATAGCTTTTGTGTAGTCCTATTTTGTAGTAACTCTGATATGTATTCTTTTGACTCGTCTGTATATTGTGGTTTGTTATACCACTTGACATGTATTATTTTGTATACTCTGTTATGTATCAGTATATGTCTATATGATGATCTATTGTTCTGTGATGTATATTATGTTTGAGTTGTTATATTCTGTTCTGATAGATCCTTCCACCACCTATGGTTTTGTTTTAAGTATTCATTGGGTATGTCGACCTGCTTGGTATGTTTATTGTCGATGTATTCAATAGATAGTTAGAGCAAGGCTATAGATGGTCGCTCCTAACCAGCCTTATTCTCCATGTTAGTTGACGGCATTACCCTACAATGTCCTTGGCTAGCGTGGGTATAGAGGTGGGGCGTCACACTTGTCCTCAGAAGACGGGACAGAGAGCAGGTGCACTTACGGCGCAAGTACAAGTTTTGGATGCAACACCTTCAAGTAGTGGACCGGGTCGAGGTAGGAAAATCTCTCTAGAAGGTTTGATCTCTATTTCATATTTTCCTCTTCAAACTCTTTTTTACTCCGGAGCATTGCATTCTTTCATTTCTAGTTCCTTAGTTGATTGTTTACACTTAGATATTCTCTAGTTGTAGACCCTATGTTGTTTCAAACCTCATAGGAGGATCGGCACATTTATCCATGACTTGTAGGGATTTGAAAATTTTTATACTAGGCGTAGAGTTTGATTGTGACGCCTATGTACTGGGATTTTCGGGATGTGGGATGATTTTTGGAATGGACTGGTTATCCACTTGTGGGGTGATATTGGACTATGAGAGGAAATTCGTTAGGCTGGGGACATGTAGCAGACGGACTCTCGACGTTTCTTGCAACCCACAAGGGTCAGTCATGTTGAGCTTTCTTTATTGCCTTGATTCATCACTAGGAGAGTTAGATTCAGTTTCAGTTGTTAGAGATTTCCTAGACGTTTTTAAGGAGGTTAAGGGACTACCCCCGAAGAGGGAGATCCAATTTAGGATCTATCTGAATGATAATGCTAAGCTAGTGGCATTGCCCGTGATACATATGGCACCTAGGGAGAGGACGGAGTTAAGTAAGCAGATCGGTGAGCTACTAGAGAAAGGCTTCATCGGATGGAGCATATCTGAGTGGGAGGCGTCAGTCATCTTTGCTACAAAGGCAGATGGTTTCCTTCGACTTTGTATAGACTATAAAGAGTTGAACAAGCTCACGTAGAAGAACCGTTACCCACTTCCTAGGATAGACGATCTTTTGATCAGTCGGTTGGCTCTTCAGTATTTTCTCAGGTCGACTTATCCACTGGATTTCATCAACTTAGGGTTGCTGATGATAGCATCGATAAGACAGCATTTGGGACACCCAATGGATTCTTTGAGTGGTTGGTTATGCCATTTGGGATGACCAATGCCCCAACCTATTTTGTAGGTCTAATGAGCTGTGTTTTTGACATGTCCTAAATAAGTTCGTTGTAGTGTTTGTGGATGACATTCTGGTGTTTTCCAAGAGTAAGGAAGAGCACGCTATCCATCTTGAGGAGGTTCTTCGCATACTTCGTGTTCATCAGTTGAAAGCAAAATCATTGAAGTGCCACTTTTGGCAGAAGGAGGTGCGTTTCTTGAGGCATGTAGTGTCAAGAGAGGGTTTAGCTATGGATCCTGCTAAGATAGTAGCAGTATAGGATTGGAAGGTCCCCAAGAAAACTACCGAAGTTAAAAGCTTTCTAAGTTTGGCTGGTTATTATAGGAAGTTTACCATAGATTTTGCTAAGATTTCAGCATTTGAGGTTAAGCCTACCCTCATAGATCAGATTGGCTCAAGGCAGCAAGAGGATTCAGAGCTTGTGGATATTTTGGATAGGATTAGCGAAGGAGAGGTCTCTAAACATCTCCAACGCTATTCCATCAACAGTAAAGGGTGGCTAAGGAGAGATGGAAGACTTTGTGCTCCCCACACTGTTGATTTGATGAGTGCAGTTCTAGCAGAGGCACGTCATTCTCGAATGACTATTCATCCGGACGGTGATAAGATGTATAGTGACATGAAGAGAATGTTTTATTGGAGTAGCATAAAGAAGGATGTAGCAGAGTTTGTGGCTAAATGTCTTGTGTGCCAAAGGGTTAAGGCGGAGCAGTAGAGGGCTGGCGGATTGCTTCAACCATTGGATGTACCCGAATGGAAGTGGGATAGTGTATCGATGGACTTTATAGATGGTTTACCTAGATCTAGAAAGGGGAATACTAGTATTTGGGTGATTGTATATCTTTTGACCTAGAGTACCCACTTCATTTTGGTCAAGAGTAAGAGGACAACACCTTATTTGGCATCCATATACGTTCATGAGATAGTCCGACTTTATGGAGTTCCCTCTAGCATAATGAGCGACGGAGACCTTATCGTTGCTCGCGAGTTTTGGAGGAGCTTGAAAGAGGCTTTAGGGACACAACTATTGAGTACGGCCGATCACCCTCAAACGAATGGACAAACGGAGAAAGTTAATAGCGGTCTTGAGGATTTGTTGAGGATGTGCATTCTTGATTTTGGAGGAACTTGGGAGGAGCACCTTCCTTTAGTGAAATTTGCTTATAACAAAAGTTTTCAGGCTAACATTGGGATGGCTCCTTTTGAAGCCCTTTATGGAAGACCTTGCAAATCGCATTTGTATTGGTTGGAGTCTATAGAAAGATTGCTACTTGGTCCCGACATGATTAGAGAGACTTCGGAAATGGTTGATTTGGTTGGAAGAAGAATGAAGATGACCTAAGATAGGCATAAATCCTATGTAGATAAGCGAAGAAGGGATATTGAGTTCGAGGTAGGAGAATTGGTTTCTATTAAGATGTCTTCGCTAAGAAAGGTAATGAGGTTGGGATCAAATGGGAAATCTGCTCCTAGATTCGTAGGATTGTTCCCCATTGTGGAAAGGGTAGGGAAGACGGCGTATCGGATAAAGCTATCAGAGTGGCTTGCAGGAGTTCATGATGTTTTTCATGTTTCACACTTGAGAAAGTGCTTACATAATTCGGTAAAGGTAGTGGAACCTAGCCTACTTGAGGAAGTTGAAGTGGAGAGAGAAGCATCGTGTGACGCCCCACCTCTATGCCCACACTAGCCAAGGACACTACAGAGTAATGCCGTCAACTAGTATGAAGAATATGGCTATTAAGGAGTGACCATCTATGTAATTGCTTTGTGCGAGTACGATATGCTAGATAAAATATCGCTTTCATTTCAAGAGGAAATCCGACATACCAATACAAACTCAAAGCTACTACACGGTGGCTATGCGGTCTTCGGAAACAAATATAAAATAAGCATAACACAAATTAGTCACACATATTCATATCACTAAGGCGGAAACAGATATGAATATATCACATAAAAGTGTACATCAAAGTAGTAGTCATACAAGATCCACTACATCACAAAAGAATAGGTACAAGTGCTAGACAAAAGAATATGTATACATCAAGGAGTCTCCATCTCGAATGTATAAAAGAAAAAACTAGTAAGCTAAGTAGTTAGCCAAAATTCAGATGACAGACTCTGATAAGAAGTAAAGCAGAAGCACCTGAAATACCTCGGTCTGACCCAAGTATTATTTATAAAGAAAATAATAAACAGATTAGTCTAGCTATAAATATCATATAAAATGAGATAGGATAAGTGATATGACATAAACGTATGATAACAATAATTCCATACTGTGACAAGTATACATTAGATAACAACCAAAATCATAGAATATCTCGAATATTTTCAAACACCAAAAAGAATGTCATATTCTTTAACATATTCATCAAATCACAAATATGGATAAAACTTATCAATGTATATCACAAAAATTGGTGAAACACAAATTCAAGATATCAATAATTAGAAATCCAGAAAACAAAAGGGGGGCCTATCACAAGCGGGAGCATAAAAACTCACCTACACATGCATCACAAACGGAATGCTATTCCATGGTCGCTAACCATCAATTTTGAGCCGAGGCTCCACAAATGGCCCGAAGACCATGGGTCGCTACCCCACTAATTTTGAGCTGAAACACCACAAACGGGGTTTATTCCCCCACACAAACAAAGAGACATCGCACATCGCTAGTCTAAATCACAAAATGATCATCGTTTATCAATAAGTGTAAATTACACTAAGCTAGTAAATAAATGATTTTAGCTTCATGTCCCATAACCACTGGCTTTACTTAAATATTTACGAACAAATTGTAGATTTCCACTCAAAAATTGTCACAAGAGTTCAATCGAACAAGTCCGAGAATTAATCGAGGAAGTAAATGCAAGCGTTTCATACCACTTGTTTTGGTAAGTCGTTTAAATAGATTTCTTATACGAATGAGGTAAAGGTTTTGTATATACTAATAGATTGGGAAACGGATTTGAAAACGAGTTCTATATTAAAAGTAACGTTGAAATTATTTTTGTGAAAGAGTTTGAATATTTATTACTAGTATAAAAACCTTTGTATTTTAAAGTTACAAATCCACATAAAATGATTATAAAAAAAATCGATCACCAAAAATTCACATACGACGATGTGAATACAAACCCCAAAAATCGATATCAAATCCAATTAAATGGATATTCCTAAAATCCAGAAAAAGAAGTCATCAAAGTCGATAAAAGTGATAACAACTAATCGGATCAACAAAAATCAATAAACATTGAATATTCACTCAAAAAATAGGCAAACAGGCAAAACCGAACTGTTGCAGATGTTTGGGGGTTCATCCAGACGTTTAAATTACGGTTCTGGAAGTATTTCAGAAACCTTCCAGACATCTGAACTCTAACCAAATGTCTAAAACCAAACCAGATGTCTGGTAGATTTGGACCAGACGTTTGGTTCAAGTCTCTACCATTTTTATTTTATGTCGTCTTATATTTTTTTCTCCAGGGAACATAACCAGATGTCTGAAATTACCAACCTGACGTCTGGTTGGTTCAGCTGGGCAAAAATTTGCCTAGGCCACTGATGGCTAAATCGGTTCGTAAGCGATCGGACGTGTGATGGAGACTAGGGATTTATGCCAAGTGACAATCCAACCGTATAGGCTCTTCGATACACCCCAAATAACATGTCCAAATATCCAAGATATGATTTTTAATGATTTTGACTTCAAAACATCAAAATTGGAGAATTCACCAAGTTAATTCAAAAGCAAATGAATATGAATAGATGTTAGGAATTCATACCTAACAATAATGAAAGCTATAGAAGTAGATCTGAGATCAAAAACTTGCCTTTAAACCCAAAAACAACAAATAAAAAGCTTTAAGACAAGACAAGATCAACCACTCTTCAACTTCAACTCAAGAAGCTCCAATCTAAGCTTATAAGCAAATATTTCATAAGTTAGGGTTTAGAAATTTCTGAAAATTGTAAAGAGATTGAGATGGAGAAGATGAAGAGGATGCTTACTTAAGCTTCTCTTTGAATTTGGAGGTTGAATTTGAATTTCCTAGCAGAACTAGGGTTTAGTAATTTTATTTTCATTTCTCTTCCCCCATTTTTCTTTAGCTTGAAGGTGTTAAGAAATCAAAATGAATGAAGAGGAGAGGGTGTGGAATTAGGGTATTATGTTGGGTTAATGGTCTGAAATCCAAACCCAAAGCCCAATAGAAAAATAACAAAATTCAACTCAACTCCAAACGTATCGATGTTTATACTCAAAAACGTCGCAAATGCCATTTTGAACTTAATGAAATGGTCTTGGATCCTAATTTGAAAGTTTGCAATTTCGTACTTTAATCGACTAATGATGCTATATTTAAAAAATCATTTAAATATACAATCGTAAAATATGCGGGTTGTTACAGACTCCACTCCTTAAATAAATTGCATCCTCATAATACTTAAGAAGAAAATGAAGAGTAACAACCATAAAAGCATATTAACACAAAAGAAAATTTGAAATAAGAAGTTCACCTCAAAGAGCTCGAGAGAGTAAGTCTAGATGTGTTTGCTCGATGAATTCTCTGGACTCTCAAGAGCAATCCTTAGGATATGTGGACCATTGAACTTTCATAAGCGGAACATCTTTATTTCAAAGGCGTTTAACCTCTGAAGCAATGTACAAATAGGATGTTGCGCATAAGTCAAATTTGGTGAAACTTCAATTTCTTTAATAACACCGGGCTCAAGAATAGAATCGGAATCCCTAAGGCATTTCTGTAGTTCGGAGATGTGGAAAACGTCGTGTATAGCACAAAATTGAGCCGGTAATAAAAAGCAATAAGCCACGGAACCAATGCATTCGGTGATGGGAAATGAACCAATATATCAACGTGCTAATTTTCCCGATCGACTAAAACGCACAACACCCTTCATAGGTGAAGCAAAAATAAACACCAAAATTTCCACAGAAAATTCCAATTTCCTTCGTTGGTTATCGGCATAGGATTTTTGTCTACTTTGAGCTTCTTTCATCCTATGACGAATAACGTCAATCTTTTCTGTAGAATCACGAATAAATTTTGGACCTAAAATCAGCTTCTCACCGGCCTCAAGCCATCATGAAGGAGATCGACATGGCCTTGCATAGAGTGCCTCGAAAGGTGTCATAATAATACTAGATTGGAAGCTATTATTATAGGAAAACTCAACAAGAGAAATATGATCTTCTGAACTTCCACTGAAATTAAGAACACATGCACGAAGAAGATCTTCAAGAGTTTGATTCACATGCTCGGTTTGTCCATCGGACCGAGGATGATAAACGGTGATAAATTAAGCTTCGTTCCCAAAGCTTTTTGAAGACTCTTCCAAAATCCACTAGTAAATAATGAATCATGATCACTAGCAATAGAAGTAGGAATCTCATTGCATTTTAACAATTTCTTTAACATAGAGTCTAGCCAAGAGAGGTACGGTCTGATTGGACCGGACGGGAATAAAATGGGCGGATTTGTTAAGTCTATCCATAATCACCCATAAACTATCATGACCCGAACAAGAATAGGGAAGACCATCAATAAAGTCCATGGAGACTTGATCCCACTTCCAAACAGGAATGTCTAAAGGTTGCACTAACCCACCGGGCCTTTGATGCTCGACCTTTATGTGTTGGCAAGTTATGCAACGCTTAATGAAGTTAGCAACATCGGATTTCATTCCATCCTAATAATAAAGTCACCTCATATCCACGTACATTTTACTACTACCAGGATGAATCGTAAATTTAGAACGATAAGAATTTTCTAAAATGTCTTTATGAAGATCACTAATATTTGGCATGACAACTCTACCAAATTTTCGAATGCCGCCATGAGCATCGATTTCAAAGTTTTTCAAACCATCAATATTACTATCCCGACAACTCTGGCTAAGATGAGCCAATTCAAGATCATGCTTTTGAGCATTAAGAATGCGGTCTAAAAGAGATGGATGAGCCTCAAGGCTACATAAAACAGGAGATGAACATGAATTGGATTCATGATCTCAGGTCTCACACGTAGACAAAGTTTTGAGATCATTCCATTTGGATGTCATCGTAGAAACAACCACTTGTTGCTTACGACTAAGGGCATCGAAAACACAATTTCCCTTTCTGAGAGTATAAAGAATATCAAGATCATAAGATGCAAGGAATTCGAGCCAACGTTGTTGATGAAAATTAAGTTCCTTTTGAGAAAATAAATACTTCAAAGATTTATGATCAGTGTAGAGAACAAATTTCTGTCCCAAATGATAATGATGCCAAATTCTAAGGGCGAAAACAGTAGCCGCGAGCTCTAAATCATGAGTGGCATATCTAGTCCCGGCAGGCTTTAATTGGCTAGAAGCGTAAGTGATAACATGTTCCCTTTGCATGAGAACGGAACCCAAACCAACACGACTAGCATCGGTATAAACAATAAAGTCTTGGTTCCCTTCAGGAATCACAAGAATAGAAGCATAAGGAAGGAATTCTTTTAACTTTTAGAAATAAGCTTCACATTTGTCTGACCAAATGTACTTAACTCCTTTCTTTGTCAAACTAGTAAGAGGCACAAAAATTTTAGAAAAGTCTTTTATGAACTGACGGTAATATCCCGTCAATCCAAGAAAACTATGAATTTCCATCACACACTCTGGTCTCTTTCAATTTTGAATCGCTTCAATGTTTGAAGGATCCACGAAAATTTCGAATTCAGAAATGATATGTCCTAAAAATTTCACACGGGATTGCCAAAAGTGGCACTCAAAAAATTTTGCTTTCAAGCTATCGCTCCTAAGAGTTTCCAACACAATCCAAAGTTATTTTTCTTACTCTTCCTCGGTTTTAGCATAAACAAGAATATCATCTATAAAGATGGGAACAAATCGATTGAGGAAGTCTTCGAAAACTCGATTCATAAGGTCAACGAAATAAGTTGGAGCATTCGTTAAACCAAATGGCATAACAAGCCACTCATAAGATCCATAACGAGTACAGAACGATGTCAAAGGAATGTTATCCTCTGCAATACGAAGCTGATGAAAACCGGTTGCTAAGTCTAACTGTGAAAAGACTCTAGTACCACTGAGTTGATCAAATAGATCATCAATCCGAGGTAAAGGATATTTATTCTTGATGGTGAGGAAATTAAGCTTGTGGTGGTCAATGCAAAGCCTAAGTGTACCATCGGATTTCTTCAAAAAAATAGCTGAAGCTCTCTAAGGAGAGGAACTAGAAAAAATAAATTATTTTGTTTCCAATTTGGATAATTGCTTACGCATCTCCTCATTTTTCTTATTGGACATACGATAAGAAGGATGAGTGATAGGTAGAGCTCCAGGGATTAAATTAATTCTGAACTCAATTGCTCGCTTAGGGGGTAAACCTAAAACGGGGCCAAATATGTCGAAAAATTCACGAGCAATGTGAATGAGGGAAATGACATCTTCCTCATCATTATTATCGTCATCATAAGGGTTTAGAGAATATAAGGATGCCACCGAATTTGGATTTGGATCTTTAAGAACAACAGAAATCTGCTTAACAGATTGAGGATGTCGAAGATGAATAGTCCTCCCAGGACATAGGATATGGGCTTCATAACGGTTAAGCCAATCCATTCCCAAAATCATTCCCAAGGCTAAGTAATGCATAACATGCAAATCGGCTCGGGAATAATAATCACATAATCTCGACATCTTTACAAAGCAAACTGAGTGTTGCGGATCCACCAACCAGATTCGCAATTCTCAAAGAAGTCATCAAGCACATAACATTTAAAGACAAAATGTCAACAAGTTCTTTTGATATAAAAGAGTAAGATGCACATGTATCAAAAAGAACTCGAATAGGATGATCACGAAACATAATAATGCCATCAAGGATAGAATGAGAAATACATTGACCAAGAGATGTGTTACTAGGAGCTTGCACAACATTTAGCTTTCCCCTGTTCTTGCTTTGAAGTTTGGGGCATGAAGATATATAATGACCAGAACTTTCGCAATAGCGACAAGTAAGGGGTATTAGACACCTATATGCATTGTGGTCCTTAGAACCACAATTGTAGCATTCTCCACGACTAGAGGCAGGAGTCTTTGCTACCGATGTTGCTTGCTTCCCTTTCTTATTAGGATTAGGCTTGAACTTAATAAGCCTCTTCTTGTTGATGTTATAGTTCTATTTAGCACCCACAACTTCAACATTGTTTTCTTTATCGGCCTCTTCAAGTCGAAGAGCGATATCAACTAGCTGATCTGTAATGACCCGTAAATTTTGGTAAATAAATTTGGTTAAATTAATGAGATTTTGTAATTAAATTTAGATAGAAATAAAAGTCTTATAAATTTATATTGAAACGAATGTTATAAATTAGATGTAGCAATTGAAATTAAAATTGACAATTTATGGATTTGTTTAGATTTCAAAGTTATAATTGAGTGTAAATAGAAATTTTGGTAATTAATTAAAATAAGAAAAAAATAAATGTAAATGTTATAACTTGGTTACAAAATGTATATATGGAAGTGGATGTAAATATGAATTAATTAATGTACGCATTAATTTATAATGGGATAAAACGTAAATTAATGAAATAAGATGATGCAGGTTGATAAGTATTCATAATGGTTGTGTTGATGATAAACGTTACTTTAATGATTGTAATATAAATTAATGGAAGTGTGAATGGAAATTAAATAGAAACATAAGTTTATTTTAAGGTGGTAATTGATAAATTGGGAAGATAGTTCATAGTATGTTAATTGATGAATTAATACGCAATGTATGTAGAGTAATAGATGGTTTAAGGATGAAATTAAGGAAAATTCATTTATTGGTTTTAAAACCTTAATTAATGCATTTAATTGATAGAAGTACATTTAGGAATATAATATTTATTCAAATTAAGTGGTACATAAGCGTATATTAATGTTATGAAAGAAAAATTTAGCGTATATGAAATTATAAATCCGGATCGATAAGTAACGAACTTATGAATGCAATTAAAAGCAGATAGGTGGAAATTAATATAGGTTGCTTGTTTATTTAATATGTCAAATAAATTTTGGCAATCGATTACAATAAATATTAATTTAACATTTGGTTAATGTAAATTAAAGTAACAATTGATGTAATAAAGAATGAAAAGCCTATTTAATGGGATTATTGAAAATAAAATTGGTAATTTCCAAATCAATGAAATTGGAAGTAAGGATAGTAATTATTGTAATAATTAAAATGGGAGTCAATTAGAATTTAATGAACCTTCATGTATATTAATGATAATTTAAGGCAATAGTCACCAGATATGAAGGGAATAGGATGAATTGAAATGTAGTTTATTTGTAAAACAATAAGTGATGTAATTTAGGAGTGAAATCAAAATAGATAGGTTTAATTGAGACTTTAATTTCAAATAACGGGTGAAATTGACCAAAATATAGTAAATGGAAATATGATAGTCAATAAATAAAGGATGAAATGAGAGCATTAATGTAATGAATGTAAAATAGATATTAACTATGATTATAGAAAGGTTTCATTGAGAATGGAAGGATTGGAATCAGGTTTAAAGCAATGTATTGTAAGTCCTTATAAATAACTGGATTTATTAAATTGAAAATAAATAAATTTAAACATCTAAACATTTCGTTGATAGAGATTTAAATGAAATCTAAGAATATTGAAATAATAGATTTTGAATCCAATATTAAATCCATCTATTTGAAATTTGCGGATGAGATATGTAACAACCATGTATTTTTTGATTATTTTAATTCTATATTTTAATTTTTTTATATTAAATTTTTGATTTAAAACTTATTTTATTTATTTGGAAATTTGAAGAGGCAAAGGCTCTTCCTTTTCTTTTGACTTTTCACCTTTTAGACTTTTCAATTTCATAACTCCTCATTAATTTTCTTTTAGCCGTGTAAATTTTTGCATTTAACCGTGAGTTTCATTTATCTTTCACGTAAAAGAATATCATCCTCATCTTTCATTCATGGCTAGAGAAAAATATTGGTAATGGCATCATCCTTTTATGCTTTTTCTTCTTCTTTTCATACATATTTTGCCTTGGCTTTTCATGCTTGTTGCTAAGCGTCTCCTCCATAGCCACAGCCACCACCTCCTACACATCTTCCCTGCCATCACCACCAGATACTCCTCTGATCTTGACCAAGGACGAGCCCTCCATGGTGACCAAACCCCTCAAAATGCAACCTAAAGCCATGAAACACACTTGTTTGACCACCTTGGCTTCATCTACTTCAACCACCACCCTAGCCACCACCTTAGGCCGCCACCACCACCTCTTTCCAGACCCTTACTCACCCCTCTATCCACTTTCAGACCTGTAGCAACCTGGCCGAGCCCAAGTACCCATGGCCGAACCACTTTGTTGAACCAAAACTCCTCTTTGTTGCCTAAAACCTCATCAACTTCCTATGTTGTAACTTCCTCCACGTTCTTGCATTTAGGCCGTGCATTCCTATGCCAATACCTGAGCCAAACATGACCAAAACCTGAGCAAATCCATCCCTAAAGCCATGCTAGAAAGTGTAGAAAGCAAGGCAAAAAGTTGTGTATTCATGTTGCTTTTCAATTCAAAGTTATTTCAATTCAATGTTGTATTGAATTATAACTTTATTTTTGTTTTGTTTATGAGTTGTCACAAGATCTTTAGCTTGGATTCGCTCTCCACTCAAGTCCATAGGCTTGTCATTTTGCTTTTGATTCCGTTGTGTCAGTTGTATTGAAATCTCCCGCATTTTGAGGTGAGTAAAGCTCACACGACATTTATACTTATGCAGTTGTGAAACAACAACAACTGAATGTGTAGAAAAAAAATATAATGCTATAACTGCCATGTGATTATTTATATATGATGTTCAACCTGTTAAATTTCATGGCATATCATCTGTTACTGTTATATCATGCTATTTTGTTATTTATATTTTTTTATCACACTGCAAGTAGCCCGTAGATTAGAATCACTATGGGTTGAAATGATACATACCCGAACGGACTATAGAATAGGGAAAAATCGTTATGGGCTGAAATGATAGGCCTGAACGGTTTTTATTTATTTATTTAAACTTAGGATTGCGGGTTTGAAATGATAGAACCCGGATTTTACTTTTTAAACTACGGATTGAAATGATACATATCTGTATCATTTGGCCTTGGTTAGAAAACTATATACAGGCCCGTGGTTATTTTATAAAGTGTTTTGGATATTTTTTTAAGCATTGTAAATTATAAATTTATGAAACCTGATTTAAATTGATTTTGAAATATTTTAAAATAAAGAAATTATGTTTTTCTATGAGTTAAAAAATGTAATTAATGAATGGTTAAATTGGATTATTGAAATATAACTTAAGTTTGGAAATTTGAAATTTTGGTTAAAAATGATATTTGAATTATATAAATAAAATGGAAATTTATTCTTATTTTGAAAATGGTAAATATGATAATTTGATTTAAATTTGAATTTGAATGATTTAATAAAGTATTATTGATTTTTCTATGAATTAAAATGGTTAAGTAAATGAATGCTTAAAAGTGAAATTTTAAAATACAACTTGATTTGGAAATGTGAAATTTGATTTTGTTTAAAGGTTTAAGTTAAGTAAATAAATTGGAAATTTAGTTTAATTTGTGAAATGGAAATTTGAAAATGTAAGTGTTAATAAGGTGTCAAATGTAAAAATGGGAAATTTGTACAATTGAATTTATTAAGTGAAATTATTGAAAAATTTGGATTTTTCTGTAAAGGTTTGCTTTATAAAAATCATTAATTAAAAGAGTATTTTAATGAAATCTTTGAATGTTAAAATATTTCTTTTCTTATAATGTTTAAATGGTTTAAATTGAAATGTTTTCAAGTATAACTTATAACACCTTTTTTAATGCTGTGAAAAGTTGAAATTTTCAATGTTTATGGTTTTAACTTAGTAAATGAACTCATATTGGTTTAAAACTTTGGAAATTTAATATTTGATTTGAAATTATATAAACTAAATTTTAAATGGTTTAAATGAATTATTTTGATTAAAATATAAGCTATTTAAAAGGTGATCTGAAATGATAATAAATGAATGATATCTTTGAATTTAAAAGGTACTTAAAGTTGAATATTTGGATTTGAACTTATATGATGATTTGAAATTGAAATTTTGAAAAGATATGATATTTTGATATATATTAAATGTTTTGAAATGAAATTTTGGAAAGATATGATATTTTGATATATATTATATGTTTTGAAATGAAGTTTTGGAAAGATATGATATTTTGATATATATTAAATGTTTGAAATGAAGTTTTGAAAGATATGATATTTGGTAAATATTAAATGTTTTGAAATGAAGTTTTGAAAGATATGATATTTTGATATTAAAAATTTTTGAAATGTGATTTTGAAAAGATATAATATTTTGATATTAAAATGATTTAAAAATGAAGTTTTGAAAGATATAATATTTTGATATTAAAATGATTTGAAATGAAGTTTTGAAAGATATAATATTTTGATATTAAAATGATTTAAAAATAAAGTTTTGAAAGATATAATATTTTGATATTAAAATGATTTGAAATGAAGTTTTGAACGGATATGGTATTTTAATATATTAAAATGATTTGAAAGGAATTTTTGAAAAGATATGATAATTTAATACATTGAAATGGTTAGAAATGACTTGATATTTATTTTGACAAATATTTGAATTTGAAAGATATGGTATGTTGATATATAGAAATGGTTTGGAAATGATTTAATCTTTATTTTGATAAAGATTTGGATTGAAATGATATTTTGTTTTGAAGTATAAAATATTATTTTTAAGTTATAACCACGGGTTATAATAACGATTGGTTGACAAAGAGACCGGGATCGGATATGGGCATACTCTCTGTCGATACCGAAAACCACTTTGACTAACCGTGTACGCGATGGAGATTCCAGAATGAAGTAGGATAGTGGCGACGTTCTTGTGGTATGTTACGTGGACCCAACTCCCCTGAGTTGGCATAAGGTGGCTAAAACAGGAGCGCTCTCGGGCCAGTTGAGGTCGCATCTCGTAGCGGACACATTTCTTCGATACCATACTATTACTTGTGATTGTTTGGGCACCCCTCCAATTTTGTGGGAATGTGTTCCACGGTGGGCGTATGTGGCTGCTGCGTTAGCACCAGCCCGAGTGTCGTAATTGGTATATCTACCCTGGCATTGCCTTGTGTGCCGTGTCACCTACCATATCGAGCATTTACTACGAGTTTCTATTTGTGTCGTACCTATGCAGTATCTTCTCGTAGTCTCCCGATCAGGAGATATGCAGTTACTGTATAAACTATTGGCATTATTTGTGTTAAGGGGAATATTGGGTCACTCCTTAATGCTATTTAAAAGTAAGTTTATTTTACTATTAGACATTATTATAATAGCGCAATATTACTACATAGTAAATAGTTTGACGGATCCTTAGAGGATGGGCAATCTCAAACATCCTTTAAGTTACTTGTACTTTTACTACAGTTCATTTGAGTTGGTTTACATTGTATAAGTATGTCCTGACTCGAGTGTTTGTATTTTTATTTACGCTCGGGTCAGCCTGAGTATGCACGTATTTGGATTTCCACTTTCTGGAGATTGGAATCGCTGGAGATTATCTACTTGTCTAGTTTTATCTGTTTCACTTTCAGTTATCTTGTTGATCCCAGTGTTGTATTCATTTGTACTTGGCTATCATACTTAGACTTCTGTTGTACTTTATTTCTTCTGTTGTATCTTATTTAACTCTGATATATTTATATAGTAGCTTCATGAACTACTATTTCTTTTACTTCCGCTGCATTATTATTACTCTGTGTCTGTGATCTCTGATTTTATTTACTGTATATTCTGAGATTTGCCAAATCTTATATACAACGCGGTATTTTGGGCAATTCAAGTCCGACATGTGTGGATGCGAATGGTTGAAAATACCTGGTTGTTACATTAGGTATCAAAGCTTTTGCTTTGAGGAAAAACTTAGAATATAAGGTAAATTATTTATAGAATCACTTTCGTTCGAGTTTGAATCTTCCCTCTTTGATTTGAATTTCCTTTGAATTTTGGAACATTCCCTACGGTTCCAAAATCGGTTCTTGCCCCTCACTGTTCATCTTCTTTTGATTCTGGAGTATCCCATAACTCCGCTTCGAATGATCTTTTAGTGAGTCGGCGGTCTCGCCAATTTCAAATTGAATTGTAAAAGAGGGAAAACTCCTTTACAATTAGCATCGATTCACCAGAGAATTATATCTATCCTTGGTTTAGATTCTAATATCTTTTATTATTCCAAACTCTATATATTGAGATCGAATGTAGATTTACCCTAGAAAATCCACATCGATCTTATTCTTTAATTCACGGTTGACCGACTAAGGTTGCCCGCAATTTATTTAAGCTTATCCACCTTTCTATTTTTGTTATTCAATCATCTTGTATTTTATTTCCAATCTATCTTCCAAACGTTTTGAATTGTACTTGTAAATCTATGTTTTGTTTTATATATTGTGTTGTTTGAGTTGTTTATGTTGATTTGGGTTTCCGATCGATTCGTCTGATGAACGCTATCGATAGGATTTCTAAAAACATTGACAGAACAAACTGACACAATATTATTCCAAAATTTGGTTAATGAAATAAATTTAGATATATAAGTAAATTTATGGAAATTAATGAACTGATTTAAATTGATTATTTGAAATGATAATACTTGATTTATCATTTATTGTTCTATAAATGAATTTATAAATAGTTGTTTATAAATTTATTTGGGAACTGAAATGAATTTAAAACAAGGAATTTGAGAATTTACTTTCCGATGGTTTCAAACTTTGTGTTTAAAGTTTTAAAAGTATATATTATTTAAAGTATTTTTGAATAGAAATTTGTTTTCAAAGAATTTTAAAGTTTAATAATTAGTGCTCTTCTCTTTGTCACTGGAAAATAACTTCGGTGATGACCGTGGCATCATCGATGTTCATTTTCGAGTTTCGAAGTGTAGAGACCGCTTTGTAGTCTTGCTACAGCTGTGTTGATTTGATAAATTATGTACATACATTTATTTATCTCTAAACGGTTTGTAGAAATCGGAAATTTAATTCTTAAACTTTATTTTAAATAATAATTTCAATAATAAATAAAAATAAAATCAAAATTTTGGATGAATATTCAAACTTGAAATGATTGAATTTGAAAGTTTTATTTGTATAATACAATTGCATTCAAATATAACTTACCTTAATCTCAGAAGTTAACAATGTAATTGGATAATATACAATATAATAAGATTTTATAAATAAAATTTGAGTGGTTATAATAAATGTTATACACTTAAATTTTAGTTATAAAATGATTAACAGAGGTAAATATAATAAAGGGTAATTGAATAGCTTACAATAAAATAATGTTAAAAGAACTAAGAATAAAACAAAGCAATTATAATAAGTGTAAGTATATTTAACATAAGTGATAAATATATTGAGGAGGAATAAATTTAAATTTTAAATTAGGAATAAAGAAGACTTAAATTTATTAAGTACATTATGAGTATAATAAGTGATTATTTTTCAAATCCATGGTTTTAAAATTGTTAATTTAAGATGATTAGATAATAAGATAATAAAATTTGAGGTAGTTAAGATTTATTTAACTCGTGTAAAATTTATTTTCTATTTAAGTTGAAATTTCCATGGTTTCAAATTTATTTCCTTATTTTTTTTTTCAAACTATCTTTTGGTTGTTCTTATTATTCTTATCTTGCTACAGACTGTTATAGACATCTTTCTATAATCTTTCTATAATCTTTGATAATCTTTGGTACTCATTTCGAATTTTATTATCTTTGATAATCTTTGGTACTCATTTCGAACCCACCTTTTCGTGCTTGTGTTCTTGATTCTGGAGGATCTTGGAAAGATCATCTCCACCTTGTTGAACTTACCTACAACAACAGTTATCAGGAATAATCTCAATCTTCTTGTAACCTTGTCTTAGTCCTATTTCATTTCCATCCTTTCTATGCTTTCCCGTACCTCATTCCTTTTCGAGGACGAAAATTTTTGAGTGAGGGAGAGTGTAACAACCCTGTATTTTCTGATTATTTTAATTCTATATTTTAAATTTTCTATATTAAATTTTTGATTTAAAAACTTATTTTATTTATTTGGAATGATTAAATTTTGTTACTTTAAATATAAACTTTGATTTTGATATGAATTATCATTTCAAACATGAATAAAAAGAATATCTTTAAAAAAAGTGAATTTTGGTCAATATGGTCAACTTTGACTTATAAATTTAAAATTTTAAAAGTTTGAAAATTTGAATTTTATCTTTTATTATGAAATAAATAAAATTTTAAGAACACTGCTTTTTGTTTCGTTGAAATCTGATTTATAATGTGAAAGTTATGTCTTTTTAACTATTGAGTGTAATTTGTTGTATTTAACAAAATTGTTTATTTTAAATTATATAAATAATATTTTATTTGGTCATGTAATGTTCTAATTGATATTTATATGGGTAAAATAACATGTTATGTATATATTTTGGTTTTCAAACATTTTAAAAGTGTAATTGACATTTTACAATGTCAGTTGTATTCTGTTTACAATTTTTAATTTCTAGTTTTAATTTATTAAAGAAATTCTTTATTTGTTTCTATTTTATCAAGATATTATTTTAATCTCATTCCCACTTTATTTTGTTCCTAATTTATTTATTTATTTGAATTCTTATTTGTTTTAAAGTGATAGAGAAATTTTATAAGGCTAGTGATATTTTATTTGTAAATTTTAAGTCATGTTTCCAATTTTTAAACAATTTCTTTAGGTCTTTTTCTATTTTCTCTAATTTAAATTATTTAATTCATTTTATAAATGATAAATGAAGTATTTAATTTCAAAAATTTTTTTTAGAATATTTTTAAGATGAAGTTGACAATTTTCCAAAGTCAATGGTGATTTATTTGTAATTTTTGAACCCTGTTTTGAATTTTTAAGCAGTTTCCTTAATTCTTTTTATATTTTCTTTAAATTTAATTACTTATTTTCATACTATTTCACTTGGTTTCGGTATTTTAAAAGTATTTGCTAAAATTATTTTGGTTTATTTGTTTTAAAAGAAAATGGAAATTTGAAGAGGCAAAGGCTCTTCCTTTTCTTTTGACTTTTCACCTTTTAGACTTTTCAATTTCATAACTCCTCATTAATTTTATTTTAGCCATGTAAATTTTTATGTTTAGTCGTGAGTTTCATTTATCTTTCACATAAAAAAATATCATCCTCATCTTTCATTCATGGCTAGAGAAAAATATTGGTAATGGCATCATCCTTTTATGCTTTTCTTCTTCTTTTCATACATATTTTGCCTTGTCTTTTCATGCTTGTTGCTAGGCCTCTCATCCATAGCCACGGCCACCACCTCCTACACATCTTCCCTGCCATCACCACCAGCTACTCCTCGGATCTTGACCAAGGCCGAACCCTCCATGGTGACCAAACCCCTCAAAATGCAACCTAAAGCCATGAAACACACTTGTTTGACCACCTTGGCTTCATCTACTTCAACCACCACCCTAACCACCACCTCTGTCCAGACCCTTACTCACCCCTCCATCCACTGACCAGACCTGTAGCAACCTAGCCGAGCCCAAGGACCCATGGCTGAACCATTTTGTTGAACCAAAACTCCTCTTTGTTGCCTAAAACCTCTTCACCTTCCTATGTTGTAACTTCCTCCATATTCTTGCATTTAGGCGGTGCATTCCTATGCGAATACCAGAGCCAAACATGACCAAAACCTGAACAAATCCAACCCCTAAGCCATGCTAGCAAGTATAGAAAGCAAGGCAAAAGGTTGTGTATTCATATTGATTTTCAATTCAAAGTTATTTCAATTCAATGTTGTATTGAATTACAACTTTATTTTTGTTTTGTTTATGAGTTGTCACAAGATCTTTAGCTTGGATTCGCTCTCCACTCAAGTCCATAGGCTTGTCATTTTGCTTTTGATTCCGTTGTGTCAGTTGTATTGAAATCTCCAGCATTTTGAAGTGAGTAAAGCTCACACGACATTTTTACTTATGCAGTTGTGAAACAACAACAACAGAATGTGTAGGAAAAAAATATGATGTTATAACTGCCGTGTGTTTATTTATATATGACGTTCAACCTGTTAAATTTCATGGCATATCATCTGTTACTGTTATATCATGCCATTTTGTTATTTATATCTGTTTATCACACTGCAAGTTCCCTGTAGATTAGAATGACTATGGGTTGAAATGATACATACCCGAACGAACTTTAGAATAGGGAAAAATCGTTATGGGCTGAAATGATAGGTCTGAACGGTTTTTATTTATTTATTTAAACATGGGATTGTGGGTTTGAAATGATAGAACCCGGATTTTACTTTTTAAGTTGCGGATTGAAATGATGCATATCCGTATCACTTGGCCTAGGTTAGAAAACTATATACAGGCCCGTGGTTATATTATAAAGTGTTTTGGATATTTTTCTTAAGCATTTTAAAATTATAAATTTATGAAATTTGATTTAAATAGATTTTGAAATGTTTTAAAATAAAGAAATTATGATTTTTCTATGAGTTAAAAAATATAATTAATGAATGGTTAAATTGGATTCTTGAAATATAACTTAAGTTTGAAATTTTGGAATTTTGGTTAAAAATGATATTTAAGTTATATAAATAAAATGGAAATTTATTCTTATTTTGAAAATGGTAAATATGAAAATTTGATTTAAATTTGAATTTGAATGATTTAATAAAGTATTATTGATTTTTCTATGAATTAAAATGGTTAAGTAAATGAATGCTTAAAAGTGAAATTTTAAAATACAACTTAATTTGGCAATATGAAATTTGATTTTGTTTAAAGGTTTAAGTTAATTAAATAAATTGGAAATTTATTTTAGTTTGTGAAATGGAAATTTGAAAATGTAAGTGTTAATAAGGTGTCAAATGTAAAAATGGGAAATTTGTACAATTGAATTTATTAAGTGAAATTATTGAAAAATTTGGATTTTTCTGTGAAGGTTTGCTTTATAAAAATCATTAATTAAAAGAGTATTTTAATGAACATCTTTGAATGTTAAAATATGATTTTTTTTATAATGTTTAAATGGTTTAAATTGAAATGTTTTAAAGTATAACTTATAGCAGTTTTTTTAAATGCTGTGAAAGGTTGAAATTTTCAGTGTTTATGATTTTAACTTAGTAAATGAACTCATATTGGTTTAAAACTTTGGAAATTGAATATTGATTTGAAAGTATATAAACTTAATTTTAAATGGTTTAAATGAATTATTTGATTAAAATATAATCTATTTAAAAGGTGATTTGAAATGATAATAAATGAATGATATCTTTGAATTTAAAAGGTATTTAAAGTTGAATATTTGGATTTGAACTTATATGATGATTTGAAATTGAAGTTTTGAAAAGATATGATATTTTGATATATATTAAATGTTTTGAAATGAAGTTTTGAAAAGATTTGATATTTTGAAATATATCATATGTTTTGAAATGAAGTTTTAGAAAGATATGATATTTTTGATATATATTAAATGTTTGAAATGAATTTTTGAAAGATATGATATTTGATAAATATTAAATGTTTTGAAATGAAGTTTTGAAACATATGATATTTTGATATTAAAATGTTTTGAAAATGTGATTTTGAAAAGATATAATATTTTGATATTAAAATGATTTAAAAATGAAGTTTTGAAAGATATAATATTTTGATATTAAAATGATTCGAAATGAAGTTTGAAAGATATAATATTTTGATATTAAAATGATTTAAAAATGAAGTTTCGAAAGATATAATATTTTGATATTAAAATGATTTGAAAGGAAGTTTTGAAAGGATATGATATTTAATATATTAAAATGATTTGGAAGGAATTTTTGAAAAGATATGATAATTTAATATATTGAAATGGTTAGAAATGACTTGATATTTATTTTGACAAATATTTGAATTTGAAAGATATGGTATGTTGATATATAGAAATGGTTTGGAAATGATTTAATCTTTATTTTGATAAATATTTGGATTGAAATGATATTTTGTTTTGAAGTATAAAATGTTATTTTTAAGTTATAACCACGGGTTATAATAACGATTGGTTGGCAAAGAGACCGGGATCGGATATGTGCATACTCTCTGTCAATACCGAAAACCACTTTGACTAACCGTGTACGCGGTGGAGATTCCAGAATGAAGTAGGATGGTGGCGACGTTCTTGTGGTATGTTACATGGACCCAACTCCCGTGAGTTGGCATAAGGTGGCTAAAACAGGAGCGGTCTCGGGCCAGTTGAGGTCGCACCCTGTAGCGGGCGCATTTCTTCGATACCATACTATTACTTGTGATTGTTTGGGCGCCCCTCCGATTTTATGGAAATGTGTTCCGCGGTGGGCGTATGTGGCTGCTGCGTTACCACCAGCCCGAGTGTCGTAATTGGTATATCTACCCTAGCATTGCCTTGTGTGCCATGTCACCTACCATATCGAGCCTTTACCACGAGTTTTTATTTGTGTCGTACCTATGCAGTATCTTCTCGTAGTCTCCCGATCAGGAGATATGTAACAACCCGCATATTTAACGATTTTATATTTAAATGTTTGATATAAATATAGCATCGTTATTCGGATTTTGGGGTCCGAAATGTTACTTTCTGAAAATGGCCGAATTGGAGCTCGAAACCATTTCCATTGAGTCCAAAATGGCGTTTGCGATCTTTTTGAGTATAATCTTTGATATGTCTGGAGTTTGTGAAATTTTGGCTACTTTTCCTATTGGGTTTGGGGTTGGGTTCAGCCCACTAGCTCACTTAACCCCTAGCTCAACCCTTCTCTTCATTTCATCTTCATTTCATTTTATTTCTCAAACTAAAAACTCAAATGGGGGAAAGGAAAGAGAAATAGAAATTAGCAAGCCCTAGTTTCTCCTTTGTAACTTGATTCTTGCTCCAAAATCAAAGAGAATCCATTGGTAAGTTCATCTCCACCTTCTCCATCTTTTCTCCTCTTCAATTTCAGTAATTTCCTAACCCTAACTTAGGAAATACTTGCTTTTGATTCTAGATTGAAGCTTGTAGTGTTGAAGTGGAGTGTAGTTGGTTGATCCCTTGCAATTGAGCTTCTTCATCTTCTTTGTTTTGTGTAAAAAGGTGAGTTTTGAACTCACATCTACTTCTCTTGATTTCATTGATGTTAGGTATGAATTCCTAACACCTTGTTCATATGCACTTGCAATTGGTTTGGGTTGAATTGGGGAATATTCCAATTTTTAGTGTTTTGGGTTCAAATCTTTGAAATCCTAACTTTGATGTTTTAATCATGTTTTGGTGATGCATCGAGGAACATATAGGGCCGGGTTGTCGATTGGCATAAGCCCTTAGAGCCAATGTTCGTCTGATTGCATTTTGGGAGAGTTTGCTCTTCATTTGAATAAGACTGAAAAACAGCCCAGGCATGATTCAGTCGACTGAAAACTCTGCACAGTCGACTGAACCTGAAACCCGAGAGTTTCCAGGCATGATTCAGTCGACTGAAAAACTCTACACAGTCGACTGAACCTGGAAACAGAAAGTTTCCTGAACCTGGAAAATTTTCCAGGTATAGGGTCAGTCGACTGAAAACTCTGTTCAGTCGACTGAACCTGCTGTTTCAGCCCACTTTGCCTTTTGGGATTGAATTTTCAATTTGAATCGATTCATGATGATCCTATGTATGATTATCAATTGTTTTGACTTTGATGGTTCCTTTTAATTTTAATCCATGGGTTTTTATAAAATAATCTCTCGAATCGCATTTAAAAGTTCGTTTCTCTAATTTATAAATTCTATTTAAAACACACACACTTTCGCACTTCGAACGAAGTGGAAGGGTGATTAAATGGTTGGGCAAAACACGGACCATGAATCTGTGCGTTTATCTTTCCGATTAATCCTCGACCTATTCGATTGATTGTTTTGACCTTCGGGTTTGGTTTATCGATGATATGAGGTAAACTTTGTACTGCTTTGAGTGTGAAAGGGACTGACGGATAGTAAACCGTTTAGTGTGAACGAGTGGTTATGGGACATACGTTAACACTTTTCGGATTCCTTTTCGAGAGTTGTGACACATTCCGCCAGTTAGTGGTGTCCAGTACTGGGTCTTCGACCTTCACCACTACGGTTTGTTGCCTCTGGGATAGTGTCTTCGGACTGTCTCCCTAGGTTTGTTGCCTTCAGGTATGTTGCCTTCGGGTATGTTGCCTTCGGGTGTGTGCCTTCGGGTTTGTTGCCCTATATAGTTTCGCTCTGATGTTGGCCTTATGTGCCACATAGGTGATACTTGGGTTTGGAGTCTTCGGGCTCATGGATCCTTGTTTGTACAGTACTGAGCTCGAGCAAATTTTATGATGTTTCATTGATATGTATATTCCCTTGGTATCGCCCTTTGGTATTGGTCTTTTTGAGCCACATGGAGTATAGCGTTACCTTGTGGAACTTGTATACCTTATTGGTATTTGTTGTTTGCCTATTGGCTTGTTTTGGGATATTTGTATCCTTTGTTTCTATATGTTGCCGATGATATGAGGCTTGTTCTATATGATTCATCTCTTGTTGATGATTGTGTTATCTCTCCTAGAGATATTTATTATACTGTATGACCTTGCAGGTTTATTAGTGTTCAGTTTATCTAACTGGTTTGTTATCTAGACTGACCCGTGTATTTTATACTCGGGTCAGACCGAGATGTTTCAGGTTAGGTGCTTTTGGGGACTTAGCCTATTTTGCTTCCGCATGGACTATTCGCTAGCTTCATTTTGTTATAGCGTCTTTTGTAGTCCTTATCTGTTATAACTCTGATTTATACTCTTTCGTCTCGTCTGTATATGGTGATCTCCTGTACCACTTGACATGTATTATTTTGTATACTCTGTGGTGTATCTGTGTATGTGTATATTATGATCGACCGTTCTGTGATGTATATTACATTTGAGTTGTTATATTTTCTTCTGATAGATCCTATAGCCATTGTAGTTTTGCTTTAAATATTTATTGAATAGGTCGAATTTTAATGTGTTTCTACTTTTCGACATATTTAGTGAATAGTTAAGGTAAGATTGCACATGGTCGCTTCCATTATACTCTATTGTCCGCGTTAGCCGACAGTATTATCTATGTAATACTCTTTGTTAACGAGGCTCTCGGAGTGGGGCGTCACAAGATATGCAGCTACTGTATAGATTATTGGCATTATTTGTGTTAAGGGGAATATTGGGTCACTCCTTAACGCTATTTAATAGTAAGTTTATTTTACTATTAGACATTATTATAATAGCGCAATATTACTACATAGTAAATAGTTCGACGGATCCTTAGAGGATGGGCGGTCCCAAGCATCCTTTAAGTTACTTGTACTTTTTCTACAGTTCACTTGAGTTGGTTTACATTGTATAAGTATGTATGTCCTGACTCGAGTGTTTGTATTTTTAATTACGCTCGGGTCAGCTTGAGTATTCACGTATTTGGATTTCCACTTTTTGGAGATTGGAATCGCTGGAGATTATCTGCTTGTATAGTTGTATCTGTTTTACTTTCAGTTATCGTGTTGATCCCAGTGTTGTATTCATTTGTACTCGGCTATCATACTTAGACTTCTGTTGTACTTTATTTCTTCTGTTGTATCTTATTTAACTCTGATATATTTATATAGTAGCTTCATGAACTACTATTTCTTTTACTTCCGCTGCACTATTATTACTCTGTGTCTGTGATCTGTGATTTTATTTACTGTATATTCTGAGATTTGCCAAATTGTATATACAACGCGGTATTTTGGGCAATTCAAGTCCGACATGTGTGGATGCGAATGGTTGAAAATACCTGGTTGTTACAAAATAATCATTGATTTATTTAATTTAATAGAATCATTAGAGACATAATTTATAATTTTGAATATAATGAAATTGAAGATTTGACACTGCAATTGATAGATTAATCAACTTTAAATTGTCATCTAAACTTGTTTAAAATTTCGTAAATGATTAAGAATTATAAAAGTGATAAAATTGGTCAATTTTAGAATTTAAATTGAAAATTGGATTTTATTAATTAAATATTGTAAGATCTAGATTAACCCTAGAGGGGGGGTGAATAGGGTTATAGCAAATTTTTGCGAATTAAACACAGAAGCAAACTGCAGAAATAAATATGCTGAAAAATAAATCACACACAGAATTTACCCAGCTTCGGCAACCCCTGCCTACTGCTGCATTCCCAGATTTCTATTAGAATTAAACAGTTTTGCCGCTTACAAACACTCTAACAGACTTGCAAACCCTGCTACCGCCTATAGAGTTTTGCAAACTTGCAAACTCTGCTAACTGGACTAACTCTAACTAGACAATCTGTCAACACCTAAACCCTAGGTGATAATTTATCATGTTTTGTTTTGAAAAGAACATACAAATAAAGCGAATTATAAAAGCAATCACTAAATTTAAAACTATTTAAATTATCTTGCCTTTATAAAAATAAAAAATACCCTAACCCAATACAAACATAAGATATGCGGTCACTTCCCTTTATCGTATTTCACCCGGTCCATTTTCTTTTGTTTGTGAGAAAAAAAAATGGCCGATCCTTTTCTTTTTCAATTTATGGCTTCGGTTCTTCTGTGAGATTTGGGGCTTTGTTCTGATGATTGATTCTTTGACTTGTGTTGATCTTTCTCACGCTCGTTCTCTGATGATTTGATGCTTGTTGCTAGCTCGTCCTCTGATAATCGAGTTTACTGTTGCGGTATGTAATCTTTTTGCTTGTTTGTGGTTTTGTGTTTTCGAACTCGATTGTTCTATTGTCTATGATGATTTCTTGGGGTGTATTTATAGGGTTGAAACCCTAATTAACACTGTCAGATTTGATTTCTTCATGTCGTTGATTATTTTCCTGAATTTGTTCTGGATTTGGAGTATTCCTTTCTTGATTCAATTTTGAACAATTGCTGACCATATTTGAATTCGAATTAATTAATTCGAAAATTTCTTGCTGTATTTGGTGTCTCGGTCCTCATTTGAATTAATACTGACCATATATGAATTCGAGAAATTTGCTGCAAAGATTTCTTTCCAAATTAGAAATCTTTGACTTAATCAAAGACTTAATCAAAAAATACGAATTTATTCTTTAACTTCGGCTTGATTTCTGCACTGCCTTGTGTTCCCTACTGCACATTCACCAGTTTACTATATATGTGCATATATACATTTGTATGTGTGTATGCATATATTTTTGGGTTTGTACTTTCATTGTGACTTGATTTTGCTATGGGATTGAATCAGAACTTCATTTGATCTGCATGTAGTTGTGATCTGATTCTTAATAGCTTGCTGGTGCATATCATTTGTTTCTAGCTCGAATTCGTCTTTGAGGAACACTGTACTTGTTGTTATGATGTTTTGAACTTGATTCACTTCATGTTGCATTAGTCACTTGCATTGGTGCATTGCCTTGTACATCCATGTTCTTTACTTGGTTGTTGTCACTGGTCTGCTGCTATGTTCACGTGCACTTGAGTTTGTTTCCACTGCTTTGATACAGATGCTACACTTGTTCATGTTGCCTTGAGTTAAACTTATCTTGGGTTTGACCTTGTTTGTGACTTTTGTGCATTGTGCTATGTTGTTGTATGTGCATTGTGTTACTGATTTTGGTCGAGACTTTGTTTGTTGCAGTTTGTCACTGTAATTGCTGTTACATTTCTACACGGTGTTGCATTTGTTCATGTAGCTCTGTTGTTGCTGTGTTCCATGAGCATGCTTCACTTCACTATGAAAACGTTGCATTGTACTCTGACCATGTTGCACAATTTCTGTTGTTTCCAGTTGCACTTGCTTACTGCTTGATGGTCTTGTGACTCTTGCCATGTCTTTGTGCATTTTAACCTGTAACTTGAACTTGAATCTGCAACCTTCACTGCATTATGAAAATGTTGCATTGTACTCTGTGTTCACTGTTGCACTTGGTGTTTGTAGCTGCTATGCAGTTGCTATGCATCACTATATATACTATGTTCTGTTCTGCATTGATGCAGTTTCCATATTTTGTGTATTTTGATGTTTCATGCTGCTGTGATGCAGTTTCTTTCACTGTTGTATCTTTGAGAGCTTGCACTGCTTCATGTTGAATTTGTGCAGTGTTGTACTTGTTGCCTTGTATCACTGGTTCATTCTGGTTGGTGCAGTATTCATGTTTTTTTTTGTTGGTCTGGACTTCTGTGGGATATTTGACTGTTTCTGGCTCGATGTCGTTAATGCATTCATGACCACTGTCTTGCATATTTCTGATGCTGCACTTGGTCTTTGTTCTTCTCTGTTATGTTGCTTTGAATGAATTTGTGTTTTTTTGTAGTTTGTGCACACGAGTTGGCGTGGCAGTGCACACGTATACGAATGTATACGTGTGTACTGCAGCCACTTATAATTGCCTGTCCCTGATAAAAATTACTGATATGCATAGATATTGCACAATCAAAGACGATGACAATAACCCATGTATCCGAGACACAAACAAATTTTATTTTTGCAAATTTAAATTTGTTTGTTTTCAGATTACTGTTGTAGTTGCTAATTATACAGGTACACAGGAGACAGGACGAGAAGTGGAGCTGGACAATGCAGATAGATGCAGATGTGTAGACAGAGTGAACAACTGAGTGTTGAGTGTTGTAGTGAGAAAAGTAAAATGTATGAACTGATGTATGTATGTATATAGAGAGAGCTGAAAACTTTGTATTGTTTAAGTGTTGTAATAAAATATTATATTGAATAAAAAATACTAGTTGAATTATATAGATTCTGTGCAATAGTATAATTATTCAATATGAATATAGTCCAAACTGCAAACACATATATATATTGATATATATATGTTTGTTATCATCAAACAAAAAATCACATCAAACAATCTCCCCCTTTTGATGATGACAAACATATATATTAAAGATTTTGAAATGCTAATACATGTGTTTGAACATGAAATTTTTAGCTCCCCCTATTTGAATGCTCCCCCTACAACCAAGACCACTCCCTGTTTAGAAGATAACAAAAATTACAAAAGAATAAAAGAACTAAAGAAAAATTAACTAACAACATTTAACCAAATTTGTTGAAATAGGTCAAAAAATATTTACTTTCTCATCAAAATCTTGTTCTTCTCCCCCTTTTGTCATTATCAAAAGACTGACAAAAAAAAATGGAATAGCAGGAACAAAAAATAATATATCATAACGTGATAAAAACTTCCATATTGTAGAGGATGGATTGATGATTAGTTTTAATAAGAAGAGAGATATTTTAACATTAATTTGAAATTTAAGCACAAAAACAAAACAAAAAAAATAAGCACTTACTAACCACGCATAACCATAAGGACTTTTAAATGGGATTAGCAGTTACTTATTAGTCTAAGCATCCAGACTATTAAGTGAGACCAGAATACTTAGTCACCATACTCCATCCATGCATAACCATAAGGACTTTTAAATGAGAATGGAGTAATGATAAAAATAATTCACTCACATGCTCCATCCATGCATAACCATAAGGACTTTTAAATGAGAATGGATGCATGAGAGTTATTATTATTTATTATTATATATTTTTTTTTCTTTTTTTTTTTAAAAAATTTAAAATAATTCACTCTTCTTATTTTATCAAACCATTATGAACGATAGAAAGATGGTGGAAATAGAAATGATCGTGGAATAAGTTACCAAGTTAATTATATTATGTAATATCCAGTGCTGAATACCATATTCGAATCAATCTTTGGAAAATATCCAAAACTTGTTTGAATCCTAGAAATTGAAGTTGAAAGTATATATCCAAGAATATTTCAACCTAAAAATGAAAAAAATGGTTAGTCAATTTCTATAATCCCCAAATCCAAACGTAATCTAGAAAATCTGTCTTCGGGGAGGGGTTTTGTGAAAATATCAGCAAGTTGAGCCTCAGTTGAAATATATTCAATGCAAATGTCTTCCTTAGCAATGTGATCTCTAAGAAAGTGGTGTCTCACATCAATGTGTTTTGTGCGTGAATGATGAACAGGATTATTTGATAAGTCTATTGCACTTTTACTGTCACATTTTAATGGAACTTGTTTATAAACTAAGCCAAAATCAGAAAGAGTTTGCATCATCCATAAAATTTGAGCACAGCAACTTCCTAAAGCAATATATTCTGCTTCAGTGGTGGATAATGCAACACAATTCTGTTTTCGACTTGACCATGAAACTAATGAATGTCCTAGCATGAAACATGTCCCACTGGTGCTTTTCCTGTCAACCAATGAACCAGCATAATCAGCATCAGAATAACCAACTAAATCAAAGTTTTCACAAGAAGGGTACCATAATCCAAATTTGTGTGTGTGTGAAAGATATTTCAAAATTCGTTTAGTGGCTTTCAAATGAGATTCTTTAGGATTAGATTGAAAACGTGCACACAAACACACAGAAAACATAATATCAGGTCTAGAAGCAGTAAGATAGAGAAGTGAACCAATTATCCCTCGATATTTTTTCTGATCAACAGCACTTCCTTTCTCGTCTTTGTCCAACTTTATTGATGGGCTCATAGGAGTTCTCAATGGTTTGGAGTTCTCAGCTCCAAATTTCTTCAACAGTTCCAACACATACTTGGATTGCGAAATGAAAATGCCATCACTGCTTTGCTTGATTTGAAATCCAAGAAAATATTTCAATTCTCCAACCAAGCTCATCTCGAATTTAGCCTGCATGACTTGTTCAAATTTCTCGCACAAGAGTTCATTAGTAGCACCATAAATGATATCATCCACATAAATCTGAACAATCAAAAAATCACTTCCTTTATGTAATAGAAACAGTGTCGTGTCAGCACTCCCCTTTTCAAAGCCATTTTCCAGAAGATATGTACAAAGGCAGTCATACCAAGCTCTAGGGGCTTGCTTAAGACCATATAATGCTTTTTCAAGTTTATACACATGATTTGGAAAATCGTGATTTTCAAAACCGGGGGGTTGTTCAACAAAAACTTCTTCTTTCAGATCACTATTTAGAAATGCACTTTTTACATCCATTTGTTTTAGTTTGAAACCTTTATAACAAGCAAAGCTGAGCAAAATCCTAATGGCTTCTAACCTAGCAACTGGTGCAAATGTCTCATCAAAATCTATGCCTTCTATTTGGTTATATCCTTTTGCGACCAACCTAGCTTTGTTTCTAATTACATTTCCTGATTCATCAAGTTTGTTTTTGAACACCCATTTAGTTCCTACAATTGGATAGTCATTAGGCCTAGGAACTAATTTCCAAACTTTATTTCTCTCAAATTGATTAAGTTCATCTTGCATTGCTAAAACCCAACTTTCATCATTAAGAGCCATTTCAACAGAATCAGGTTCTATTTCAGAAATAAAACCACTATGACAACAAAACGCACACAAATTTTTATCAAATGCAGAGCGAGTGCATATACCTTCCGTAGGATCTCCTATAACCAATTCAGGAGGATGATTGGATTTGAACTTCAATCTATCAGCATCAACAGTCCTACTTCCATCTTTCTCAGTAGATGTCCCTTCTTTAATGCCTTCATGATCTACCCCATCATCACCCGTTTTTTCAGTCGTCCTTTCCAGATCAGATTCATCAAATTTCACATTGACTGATTCAACAATTGTCTTTGTTCGTTTGTTGTATATCCTGTAAGCCTTGCTCCTTGTTGAATAGCCCATGAAAATTCCCTCATCGGCCTTTGATTCAAATTTTCCAAGTTGATCACCTGTGTTAAGAATGAAACAAGGACATCCAAAAACACGAAAATAAGAGATGTTAGGTTTCCTTTCATGCCACACTTCATAAGCAGTTTTGCCAAGTATTGGTCTAATCATTACTCTATTCATTACGTAGCACGAAGTATTCACCGCCTCTGCCCAAAAAGTTAGAGGTAGTTTATACTCACTCAACATGGATCTAGCCAATTCTTGTAATGTATGATTTTTCCTTTCAACCACCCCATTTTGTTGAGGTGTTCGTGGGGCAGAAAATTCATGTTTTAAACCATTTTCTTCACAAAAGTTTTCAAATTCTAAATTTTCAAATTCGCCTCCATGATCACTTCTCAAAGTTTTAATTGAAACTCCCTTTTCATTTTGAACAAGTTTAGCAAATTTTGAAAAATAATCAAAAGATTCAGACTTTTTGGCTAAGAAATAAACTCATGTAAATCTAGAATAATCATCAACCAATACATAACAATAACGTTTTCCATTCAAGCTTGCAATTTCATTTGGTCCAAATAAGTCCATATGAATTAATTCCAGGACCCTTGATGTGCTAACAATGTTTTTAGGGCGAAATGATGATCGACTAAGCTTGCCCAAGGAACATGCTTTACACACTTTGTTATCTTTAAATTTCTGATGTGGTAACCCTCTGACTAATTCTTTCGTTTCAAGATTTCTTAAGAGACTCATGCTAGCATGTCCAAGTCTCCTATTCCATAAAGATGCCTCTTCGTCAGTGGCTACCAAACATCTGGAAAGATTTAGATTGTCAAACGAAAGTGAGTAAACATTTCCTTTTCTTTTGCCCATAAAGACAATGTTATTAGAAGTTTTATCAATGATTTTGCAAGTATCACTATCAAAAACCATATTCATACCTTTGTCACATAGTTGGCTAATAGAAATGAGATTGTGATGCAAATTATCAACGTATAAAACATTAGTCAAGGAAAAAGTACCATTACTTACTTCACCTTTCCCAATAATCTTACACTTGCTATTATCTCCCATGATCACATTTCCACCTCTAAACTTCTCTAGGCTAAGGAACTTAGATTTATCACATGTCATATGTCTAGAACAACCTGAATCTAGAAACCATTCTTGTTGCTCCTTAGCCCTCCAACAGACCTACATAAAGAGAGAGGAGGATGACCTAGAGAAACTCTTAGGTCCAATGATATTAGTAACTGAAGCATTGTGAACAAACAATCCCTTTGGAACCCAAACTTGTTTTGTCCTTTTATTTTTGTTCCTATAGACATGAAATTTGTTTGTAGAATTGTTAGGAACCCAAACTTGTATAAATTTTGTGTTCTTGTTCCTATGACTACAATTTTCAACACGATGTCCAATTTCACTTCTAACAAAGACACTCTTACATTTTGCATGATCATCAACCTGTGTTTTCCCAAAACCTAGTCCTTTTCTGTTGTTAGCAAAGAGTTGATTTCCCAATAACATGTTAAACGATTTTTCTCCTCTTGAAAAGTTATTCAGAGATTTCTCAAGATTTTGGACTTTGGTTTTTAGTGTTGTGTTTTCAGTCACAAGTGTGGTGCATCTATTTATAAAATCCTTTTTCCTAGTGTCAATGGTTTCCTGAAGACTCGAGTTTTCTTTTTCAAGATTATCGAAGCTATTCTTAAGTCTTGATATTTCTGAATCTAAAATTTTACATTTTTTACAGTCTAGGTTTTGAATATTTTCAAGTTCAGTTTCTAACCTAATATTCTCATGAACGAGTTCTCTCCTGTCAGACTTCAATTTTTCAATTTTAGTTTCAAGAGTATCAATTGTATTAGTAAAATCATAACACATCAAAACAAGTTCTTTATAAGAATAGTTACGTACCTCACTGGATTCCTCTGAACTTGTTTCTGAATCTGATTTTGCCATAAGGCACAAGTTAGCCTCTTCTGAGCTATTATCCGAAACTTCTTCTCCTTCTTCATCATCCCAAGTTACTGCAAAGGCCTTCTTCTTCTTTTTCTTTCCTTTGTTGTTCTTGAGAAGTGGACATTTTTGTTTGAAGTGGCCAGGCTTTTTGCAGTTAAAGCATGTTAATTCATTATCGGAATCATCAGAATCTTTTGACTTATTACCACTTGTTTTCTTCTTGCGTGGCCTGAATTTTGACCATTTTCTAAGATTATTGACAGCCATCGCAAGCTCTTTAATTGGATCTTCTTCTTCTTCACCGCTTTATTCTTTGCTTTTTAAGGCAATTGTCTTCTTTTCTGATTTGGAGTTGTTACGTTCCTCCTTTGCCTTTAGCTCAAGCTCATATGTCATCAAGTTTCCGATCAACTCCTCCATGCTTAGTTTACTCAGATCTTTTGATTCTTGTATCGCAGTGACTTTTGCCTCAAAGTTCATTGGTAAGACTCGCAGTATCTTCCGTACAAGCTCTACTTCAGTGAAGACCTTCCCAAGCGCTCTAGCATTGTACACCAAAGTTGAAAATCGTCCAAACATATCTTTTATGCTCTCGCCCTTTTCCATCACAAAGTTTTCGTATTCATTGCTAAATAGAGCTAGTCGTGACTCCTTGACTTGAGAAGTTCCTTCATGTGTCACCTCCAGAGTGTGCCAAATTTCCTGTGCTGTTGTACAATGAGAAATTCTATTAAATTCATTTTTATCAAGAGCACAGATCAAAGCGTTCATTGCTTTGGCATTTGTAGTTTTTAATTTCTTATCGTTAGCATCCCACCTATCCTTAGGTTTAGGAATCTCAGTATCACCAACAACTATAGTGGGAGATTTATAGCCAGTTTCAATAATATCCCAAACATCATAATCGACCGAACTAAGATAAATACTCATTCTAACTTTCCAATAAGCATAATCATTCCCATTAAACATGGGTGGCCTAGCAATAGATTGCCCCTCAGAAAAAGCATTATTTGGTGGATTCATGACTCTAGAGTTAAAGTAAAATACCTTGCTCTGATACCACTTGTAGGATCTAGATTAACCCTAGAGGGGGGGTGAATAGGGTTATAGCAAATTTTTGCGAATTAAACACAGAAGCAAACTGCAGAAATAAATATGCTGAAAAATAAATCACACACAGAATTTACCCAGCTTCGGCAACCCCTGCCTACTGCTGCATTCCCAGATTTCTATTAGAATTAAACAGTTTCCCACTTACAAACACTCTAACAGACTTGCAAACCCTGCTACCGCCTATAGAGTTTTGCAAACTTGCAAACCCTGCTAACTGGACTAACTCTAACTAGACAATCTGTCAACACCTAAACCCTAGGTGATAATTTATCATGTTTTGTTTTGAAAAGAACATACAAATAAAGCGAATTATAAAAGCAATCACTAAATTTAAAACTATTTAAATTATCTTGCCTTTATAAAAATAAAAAATACCCTAACCCAATACAAACATAAGATATGCGGTCACTTCCCTTTATCGTATTTCACCCGGTCCATTTTCTTTTGTTTGTGAGAAAAGAAAATGGCCGATCCTTTTCTTTTTCAATTTAGGGCTTCGGTTCTTCTGTGAGATTTGGGGCTTTGTTCTGATGATTGATTCTTTGACTTGTGTTGATCTTTCTCACGCTCGTTCTCTGATGATTTGATGCTTGTTGCTAGCTCGTCCTCTGATAATCGAGTTTAATGTTGCGGTATGTAATCTTTTTGCTTGTTTGTGGTTTTGTGATTTTCGAACTCGATTGTTCTATTGTCTATGATGATTTCTTGGGGTGTATTTATAGGGTTGAAACCCTAATTAACACTATCAGATTTGATTTCTTCATGTCGTTGATTATTTTCCTGAATTTGTTCTGGATTTGGAGTATTCCTTTCTTGATTCAATTTTGAACAATTGCTGACCATATTTGAATTCGAATTAATTAATTCGAAAATTTCTTGCTGTATTTGTTGTCTCGGTCCTCATTTGAATTAATACTGACCATATATGAATTCGAGAAATTTGCTGCAAAGATTTCTTTCCAAATTAGAAATCTTTGACTTAATCAAAGACTTAATCAAAAAATACGAATTTATTCTTTAACTTCGGCTTGATTTCTGCACTGCCTTATGTTCCCTACTGCACATTCACCAGTTTACTATATATGTGCATATATACATTTGTATGTGTGTATGCATATATTTTTGGGTTTGTACTTTCATTGTGACTTGATTTTGCTATGGGATTGAATCAGAACTTCATTTGATCTGCATGTAGTTGTGATCTGATTCTTGATAGCTTGCTGGTGCATATCATTTGTTTCTAGCTCGAATTCGTCTTTGAGGAGCACTGTACTTGTTGTTATGATGTTTTGAACTTGATTCACTTCATGTTGCATTAGTCACTTGCATTGGTGCATTGCCTTGTACATCCATGTTCTTTACTTGGTTGTTGTCACTGGTCTGCTGCCATGTTCACGTGCACTTGAGTTTGTTTCCACTGCTTTGATACAGATGCTACACTTGTTCATGTTGCCTTGAGTTGAACTTATCTTGGGTTTGACCTTGTTTGTGACTTTTGTGCATTGTGCTATGTTGTTGTATGTGCATTGTGTTACTGATTTTGGTCGAGACTTTGTTTGTTGCAGTTTGTCACTGTAATTGCTGTTACATTTCTACACAGTGTTGCATTTGTTCATGTAGCTCTGTTGTTGCTGTGTTCCATGAGCATGCTTCACTGCACTATGAAAACGTTGCATTGTACTCTGACCATGTTGCACAATTTCTGTTGTTTCCAGTTGCACTTGCTTACTGCTTGATGGTCTTGTGACTCTTGCCATGTCTTTGTGCATTTTAACCTGTAACTTGAACTTGAATCTGCAACCTTCACTGCATTATGAAAATGTTGCATTGTACTCTGTGTTCACTGTTGCACTTGGTGTTTGTAGCTGCTATGCAGTTGCTATGCATCACTATATATACTATGTTCTGTTCTGCATTGATGCAGTTTCCATATTTTGTGTATTTTGATGTTTCATGCTGCTGTGATGCAGTTTCTTTCACTGTTGTATCTTTGAGAGCTTGCACTGCTTCATGTTGAATTTGTGCAGTGTTGTACTTGTTGCCTTGTATCACTGGTTCATTCTGGTTGGTGCAGTATTCATGTTTTTTTTTTGTTGGTCTGGACTTCTGTGGGATATTTGACTGTTTCTGGCTCGATGTCGTTAATGCATTCATGACCACTGTCTTGCATATTTCTGATGCTGCACTTGGTCTTTGTTCTTCTCTGTTATGTTGCTTTGAATGAATTTGTGTTTTGTTGTAGTTTGTGCACACGAGTTGGCGTGGCAGTGCACACGTATACGAATGTATACGTGTGTACTGCAGCCACTTATAATTGCCTGTCCCTGATAAAAATTACTGATATGCATAGATATTGCACAATCAAAGATGATGACAATAACCCATGTATCTGAGACACAAACAAATTTTATTTTTGCAAATTTAAATTTGTTTGTTTTCATATTACTGTTGTAGTTGCTAATTATACAGGTACACAGGAGACAGGACGAGAAGTGGAGCTGGACAATGCAGATAGATGCAGATGTGTAGACAGAGTGAACAACTGAGTGTTGAGTGTTGTAGTGAGAAAAGTAAAATGTATGAACTGATGTATGTATGTATATAGAGAGAGCTGAAAACTTTGTATTGTTTAAGTGTTGTAATAAAATATTATATTGAATAAAAAATACTAGTTGAATTATATAGATTCTGTGCAATAGTATAATTATTCAATATGAATATAGTCCAAACTGCAAACACATATATATATTGATATATATATATATATATATATATATATGTTTGTTATCATCAAACAAAAAATCACATCAAACAAATATTAATTTATTTAATTAAGGTAAAGATAGCCATTTTGGTCACTGACTTGGATTTCGACGAAACAAGTTTCATCGGTTCTGTGACGGTGAATTATTGTAGGATTTCAAGTTTCGTAGCGATCGGACTTGTCGTTTGATCGTACGGACTCAAAACGCCTTGAAATCGATTTAATTGAAATCAATTGAAATCAATTTGAAAAATATTGATTTTAGCATAACTTCTTCATACGATGGAATTTGAACTTGAAACTTGTTCTATCGTGTTTAAAATATTTTTAAACACCTATTTTGATATAAGGGTTTACCCAATTTCATTCCGGGTCAGAACGGGCTTTTTGGGTCAATTTGTCGTTAACGCGTACATCTATCTTATCCGATCCACTCTATTTCAAATTTGTCTATAAATATGTCGTTACAAACCCTAGCCTCCCTATTTCTCATTTTTCTGTACGTAAATTCATTATATTCCTCCTCTTCCTCAATGGCAGATAAAATTCTATATTTCCAGATCCGATTGCAAATCAAATCCAAAGCATAAAATTCAAAGTCCTCAGAAAAATTTGAAAAAAATATATGTCGTAGATCTAGTCGATACGAATATACGTCAAGTGTTCGTTTCTGTAAATGATGCTCGAATCGGACTGAAAACTCGGTCAAAGATCAAAATTCGCGAACCCTTCACGTTGATTTGGGGGTTTTTGATTTTGGCCTCAATCAGAGAAATTGGTTTCTGGGTATTGTAGATCTCGTCGTGGGCTTCGAGATGGTGGTGGTCGCTTGTCTTGAATCGAAGTATGGCGACCGGAATTGTTCAATTAGGGTTCGAAAACCCTAGTTTTCAGGTGGCGGCACACGGCGTCTGAGGCGGCCGGAGGGGCGCGTTAGATGGAGGAAAGGAGGGCGAGCGTAGTGGTGGCTGTCGCGTGGTCGGCGATGGCCTGTAGGAGGTGTTATGGCCGGTCAAAGTCCAGAGCAGTGCGTTTTTTGGGTTCGACCTTGTTGTTGCGCGCGTTCATGAGAGAGGGAGGGAGGTTGACGTGGCAAATTATGAGTGGTTCGTTTTTTTCTTATTTGTTTATTTCAGTCTTTGATTCAAATCTTCTAACTTCAATAACTTTCATATACGATATCCAATTCATGTGCGGTTTCCTCCGCTAGGTTCGTTTTGGAATTCCAAACATTATGGCGTAGGTTTGGACGGACTTGGAAATTGTTCAATTTTTGGGTTTAAATTGGATTTAAATTCAATTTAAATTCAAAAGGTGAGTGTTTTAACCCACTCACAGTTTCTAAAATTACTTATGTTTGTTGAATTGATATATGATGTGATTTAAAATTTATTTATGGTTGTTTGGAATATTTTTAATCATCATCTCAGTTAATTTCATTTATTTAAATTGAATTGCTATTAAATTTATTCATTGCATTTAAACTGCCAATTAAATTGTTAATTAATTATTCACTATATATAAACTGCCAGTTAAACAGTTATTAAATTTATTTTTGAATATAAACTGAAATTTAATACCTATGGTTTATTATCCATTCTATATTGATGCTATTGATTGAATTGGATGATGATTGTGATAAATGGTTAATGGTTGATATTGGATGAATGGATGTTATATTTTATATTGTTATAAACTGCAAGTTTTATGCATTTTCATTTCATTCGGGATTGCAGTTTGAAATGATATATAACCGTAGTTTTTATTTTAAATTACGGATTGAAATGATAAATATCCGTATCACTTGACCATAGGATGAAAATTATATACAGGCACCGTGGTCTATATATAAAGATATTTTGAAAGGTTTCTATGGTTTTGTAAAGAAATATGGTCTATGAGATATTGATTCGAATATTTATAAATGTTATATTTATATATAATAAAATTTCCTGGTTTTAAGCTATGAAAAATCTGGATTAAATATAGAAGAAGTTTAATAATAAAGGTTGATTTTATTAATATATGATACAGTGAAGTCTTTATTTATAGTATATTTGTAGAGTATAATGACTTAAATAATAAAGGCTGGAAGAGAAATATGAATTGATTTGAATTAAAGTGTTTTAAGAATTATCCTAGAATAAAAATTGATTTGAAATTTAAATAAATATGAGATTTTTAAAGGTATGATTTGTGTAACTTGATTTTGGTTTAGAGGATTAAATGAATAAATCACTTTTAATGAATATTATCAAGTTAACTTAAAGAGAAAGTATGTCCTGTTATTTGAAGTTTAAAACCTTTGCTTAAATGATATTAGTTTTATTAAGTAAACATTTCAAATTTAAATAATAGGAATCGGATTTGATATATATGAAATTATCAAAGAATCCATTTTGAAATAGTGAAATATTTAAAGATTGAAATATATGAATTATAAAATTTTATGTTTTGAAATATGGAATATTTAAGCTTTGAAATATATTGAATTTGAAGTGGTTTATTCGGGGATTCAAACCGATATTGGAATCGATTTTTTGAAATTAAAGAAGCTATTTAAATATATAAAGCTTTGAATTATATGGGAATTAAAATGGTTTATTTAGAGCTTCAAATTGGTATTGGGAATTTAGTTGGGAAAATTTAGAAGCTATTTTATTATATAAAGAAATTTAATAGTTAAACCATTTAAGTATTATAAGTCACATTTCAAAGCTATGGGGTTTAAAGTATATATATTTGAAATTACTATGATTTTGGAAAAAGGAGATATTTGCAATAAAATGATATCGTATGGATTTGGGTTTTAAAAATAGAAATGATATCATATTGATTTGGGTTTAAAAATAGAAATGATATCGTATTTATATGGTTTTGAAATGGATATTTTATTTTGGTTTAGAGTATAAACTATTTTGAAAAGACCGCGGTGTTATAATAACGTTTGGTTGTTGAAGAGACCGGGATCGGAAGTTGTCATACTCTCTGCCAACTCTGAAAACCACTTTAACAACCGTGTACGTGGTGGAGATTCCAGAATGAAGTAGGATGGCGGCGGCGTTTCCTTTGAGGTAAATACGTGGACCCAACTCCCTTGAGTTGGCATAAGGTGGCTAAAACAGGAGCGATCGACGGGTTAATTGAGATAGCACCTTTGATCGGACACATCCCTTCGATATTATACTTTGACTTTTGGATTGATTCGGTGGCCACTTTTGATTTTTTATTTTGGGGGTGTGGCTCGAGGTGGGCGGTAGCTGCGGCTACGCGTTACCACCGACCCGGAAGCGTAATTGGTATATCTACCATGGCATTGCCTAGTTGTGTCGTGTCACCTACCATACCGAACCTTTACTACGAGTTTCTATTTGTGTCGACCTATGGAGTGTCTTCTTGTAGTCTCTCGATCAGGAGATATGCAGGCACTGTATAGACTATTGACATTATTGGTATTATGGGCTATATGGGTAACCCCTTAATGCTATTTAAAAGTAAGTTTATTTTACAATTAGACACTATTATAATAGCGCAATATACTACATAGTAAATAGTTTAACGTATCCTTAAGAGATGTAAATCCCGAGCATCTCTTGAGTTACTACACTCATATTTATTTATGTTGATTTAACTTACATAAGATCTTTTAGTTCTGACTCGAGTGTTGTGTCTTTTCAATTCGCTCGGGTCAGTCCGAGCATTTCAGGATCGAAGATTTTATTTCTGGAGGACGAAAACGAAGATTTCATTATTATTATTATATTATATTCCACTACACTGTATTCCGCTACATTGATTTTATTCGTTGCTATGTGCAACTCTGATATATATTGTAAGAAAATTTTAATATTTTGTAAACAACTTCATGAGCTGTATATTTGATTATTAGATTTTATTCTTCCGCTGTGAGATTCTGTTTTGTTTTATTTCTTTCTCGTTTTTCTTATTTATCCCATAACAATCCGCCCTTCCGTATGGTTTGAATTGGCACGTGAGTCGATTTAAAGTGTGCGAAAAGGTAGGATGTTACATGATCAAAAGAAAGTTCTAATTTCAAAAGTAATGACTTTTTGAGATTCTTATTCAACCCATAAATAAACCTTTGATTTTTCTTCAATGTGTATTAATGTACTCGACCCATATTTAGAGAGAGATTCAAAAGATGTGAAGTAATCTATCAAAGAAGACTCACCTTGAACAAGGTCAATAAAGCGTTGGGCTAAAGTTGCCTTTTCAGCTTCCAGCACAAATTTCAACTCGAATCTTTCCCGGAATAGCTCCCAAGTAAGATCTGCTTCGATAATCTCAGGAACCAAAAGCTCATACCAATCTAATGCACTCTCTTGGAATATACTAGAAGCCACTTGGACTCGATGTAGATCTACAAGATTCATGTGAGAAAAGATGTGATCGCATGTTCTAAGCCAAGCTTGGACTTCTATAATGCTTTCGGAACTCTTGAATGGCCTTCCATCTAAATTGGTGTAACCACTGCACAAGCGTGCAAAACTGGATTTAGGATGAGTAGGCTTTGGAATGGGTCTGATAGCTTGAGTATTCTTTATAAGATCTAAAAGCTGTTGGGCGGACATAAATACTCCATCCTGAGGAGTAGCACTAGATTGACCGGCACTGGGACGGCCAGGTCTAACCATTACTTTTCTTTATCTTTAAGAAAGAAAGAAAGAAAGAAAGAAGAAAAAGATTATTCTCGGAATGAACATCAAACAAACTTGATTGATAAAACAAGGCTTCACAAAAGAAATTAGGATAAAGCAGGTCCTAAGACTCGAATAAATCCTAAGGCATGATTCCTAAGAGACACTTAGGAAATGATACTTGCTGGATTATTATATATTGCTCTGAAGTTTAGCTCTGATACCAAGTTATGACACCCCACCTCTATACTCACACTAGCCAAGGACACTACGGAGTAATGCCATCGACTAGTACGAAGAATAAGGCTGTTGAGAAGCGACCATCCATGTAATTGCTTTATGCGAGTGCCAATATGCCAGATAAAATATCGCTTTTGTTTCAAGAGGAAATCCGACGTACCAATACAAACTCAAAGCTACAACACAGTGGCTATGCGGTCTTCAAAAAAATATATAAAATAAGCGTAACACAAATCAATCACAAATATTCATATCACTAAGGCGGAAACAGATATGAATATATCACATAAAAGTGTACATCAAAGTAGTGGTCATACAAGATCCACTACATCATAAAAGAATAGGTACAAGTGCTAAACAAAAGAATATGTATACATCAAGGAGTCTCTATCTCAAATGTATAAAAGCAAAAACTACCAAGCTAAGTAGTTAGCCAAAAATCAGATGACAGACTCTGATAAGAAATCAAGCAAAAGCACCTGAAATACCTCGGTCTGACCTAAGTATTATTTAAGAAGAAAACGATAAACGGATCAGTCTAGCTATAAATATTATATAAAATGAGATAGGATAAGAGATATGACATAAACGTATGATAACAATAATGTCATACGGTGACAAGTATACAATAGATAACAACCAAAACCATACAACATCTCGAAGATACTCAGACACCAAAAAGAATGTCATATTCTTTAACATCTTCACTAAACCAAAAATATTGATAAAACTTATCAATGTATATCAAAAAAATTGGTGAAACACAAGTTCTACAAATCAATAATTAGAAATCCAGAAAACACCAAGGGGGATGCCTATCACGAACGGGGGCATGAAAACTCATCTACACGTGCATTACAAACGGAACGCTATTCCATGATTGCTAACCATCAATATTGAGCCGAGGCTCCACAAACGGCTCGAAGACCATGGGTCGCTACCCCACCAATTTTGAGCCAAAACTCCACAAACGGTGTTTAGTCCCCCACACAAACAAAGAGCCATCGCGCATCTCTAGTCTAAATCACAAAATGATCATCATTGATTGATAAGTGTAAATTACATTAAGCTAGTAAATAAATGGGTTTAGTTTCATGTCCCATAACTTAACTTAAATATTTATAAACAAATTATAGATTTCCACTCAAAAATTGTCACAAGAATTCAATCGAACGAGTCCAAGAATTGACTGACGAAGTAAACGCAAGCGTTTTATACCACTTGTTTTGCTAAGTCGTTTAATTAGATTTCTCATATGAATGAGGTAAAGGTTTTATATATACTAATAGATTGGAAAAAGTATTTGAAAATGAGTTATGTATTAAAAGTAACGTTGAAATCATTTTTGTGAAAAAGTTTGAGTATTTACTACTAGTATAAAAATCTATGCATTTTAAAGTGACAAATCATAGAAAACGATTGTAAAAACAATCGATCACCAAAAATTCATATACGACGACGTGAATTCAAACCCCAAAAATTGATATCAAATCCAATCAAATGGATATTCTCAAAAATCCAGAAAAAGAAGTTATCAAAGTCAATAAAAGTGATAACAACTAATCGAATCAACAAAAAAACGATAAACATTGGAAATTCACTCAAAAAATAGGCAAATAGGAAAAATAGAACAGTTCCAAACGTCTGGGGTTCATCCAAACATTTGGATTAGGGTTCTGGAAATATTTCAGAAACCTTTCAGACGTTTGAACTCTAGCCAGACGTCTAAAAACCAACCTGACATCTAGTAGGTTTGTACCAGACGTCTGGTCTAAGTCTCTGCCATTTTTATTTTATGCCGTCTTATATTTTTTCTCTAGGGACCATAACCAGACATCTGAAATTACCAATCAGACGTCTAGTTGGTTCAGCTGGGCAAAAATTTGCCTAGGCCAATGATAGCCAAATCAATTCGAAAGCGATAGGACGAGCAACGGAGACTAGGGATTTATGCCAAGCGACAACCCAGCCATATAGGCTCTTCGATACACCCCAAATAACATGTCCAAACTTCCAAGGTAGAATTTTTAATGATTTTGACTTTAAAACATCAAAATTGGAGAATTCACTAAATCAATTCAAATCAAAAGCAAATGAGCATGAACAGATGTTAGAAATCATACCTAACAACAATGAAAACTATAGACATGGATGTGAGTTCAAAAACTCACCTTTAAATCCAAAAAAAAAATGAGAAGCTTTAAGACAAGGCGAGATCAACCACTCTTCAACTTCAACTCGAGAAGCTCCAATCTAAGCTTATAAGCAAATACTTCCTAAGTTAGGGTTTAGGAAATTTTGAAACTTGTAGAGAGATTGAGATGGAGGAGATGAAGAGGATGCTTACCTAAGCTTCTCTTTGATTTTGGATGTTGAATTTGAATTTCCTAGCAAAACTAGGGTTTAGGAATTTTGTTTTCTTTTATCTTCCCCCATTTTTCTTTAGCTTGAAAGAGTTAGGAAATGAAAATGAACGATGAGGAGAGGGGGTGGAGTTAGGGTATTATGTTGGGTTAATGGGCTAAAACCCAAACCCAAAGCCCAATAAAAAAAAGCAAAATTCAACTCAACTCCAAACATATCGATGTTTGTATTCAAAAAGGTCGCAAACGCCATTTTTGAACTCAATGGAAGTGGTTTCGAGTCCTAATTCGACAATTTGCAAAAAGTAGCATATTGGACTTTAATCCGACTAATGATGCTATATTTAAATAAATCAATTAAATATACAATCGTAAAATTACGGGTTGTTACACAACGGTTCTTCACATTCCAACCAAGATCATTGGGCATGATATCAAGAAGCTTAGGAAGAAGGAAGTCCCTTTGGTTAAGGTGCAGTGGGGAGATAGTATTGAGGACGCTACGTAGGAGGCTGAGGAGAAAATACGCACCTCTTATCTGCATCTCTTCGATAGTACATCTTGAATTTCCTATTTCCATCTTCAATTTTGAATAGGTTCTTTCCTTTTGTATCCTTTGGGAGGATAGATCTTAGGATTTAACCTATGAATGGTAGAACTGGATGTAAACATTTTACTAGAACATGTTATATATGATGGACGCTAGTGGTTGAAAGTGTTTGCTAGTGGATGCTAATGGACATATACACGCACTAGGCACTATTATCTCTTAGAGATCGGCCTAACTAGGTTACTAAAGCATATGCATATGGATGTGTGTGCACTTGCACTTTTATTTTATTTCCATGGTTGCTATAATGAGTGATTAGCATATGATTGTTGCATTTGGATGATGGTTGTAACATGCATGTAGAAATACCAGTTATCATTAGGAAATTTTCATTCATTTGGATACATAGCATGAACATGATTGCATAAAAAGTGTGAAAGCTTTAATTAATTGAAAACAAACAGTTTTCGTTTCAGAAAAATCCAATTATATTTGCACAAATTAAAGTTCTTAATTCATATTCATATTCCCAAATTAATACATTTTAAAATGGTTCAACCCATATATAACTGGTATAACATTTTTAATCCCTAGTCTCAAATTATAGAATTCAGTTTCACAATTTTGAATTTAAATTTAAATCAAATTATTTAAATTTCAAACTTTATCAAGTTATTCAAAATAAGCTTCATCTTTGAAATTCCATTTCAAAAGCATTTCACTTAAAACCCAATCTTATTTTCAAACCATTTGAATTTAAAATTCAAAATCAAAACTATTTTCAAAAATCTGTGACTCAATCGATTTCCTCGTGAAATCCATATTTGTGTGTGTATAAGTGTGGTCCAGGGGTTTAACACAATAAAAGTGCCACATCATCAATCATCACAGATTAAAACACAGAAATATAGTTGATAGGCGATATAAACTATAACGCTTATCGTCTATTCACAGATTCACAGATAATAAATTACAGATAAATAAGTCAAACAGCTCAAAACAAAGTATCACATATTAGGGTTTCAAACCTGAACCTGTTTTCTAGGTCGAGATTTTGAAATTAAATTTTAATTTATAAAGAAAGGTTTTGAACTGAGTTTAAATCAAGATATAAATAAAATTCCAATTTGAATTAAGAATTTAGTATTGAACACAAACAAAGTTTAAATTCAAATTGCTAAAACAACTCAAAAGTAACTAAATGTTTGAAGAAATTTGCAAAGAAAATAAATTTGAAATTGTAGATGGAAGATTTAAACGAGCTGAAATTTAAAAGTTTAAGACTGAAAAAAAATTTAAAACCAGATTTCCAGAATTTGGAATCTAATTTAGTTTTAAAACTTAAGGGTTTAAAATAAGTTTAAGCGTATTGAATCTAAAAAGAAAAATTGATTTCAATTATATGGTAAATGAGAAAAGAAAATAAAATCATAAAATATGGAAGAGTGACTTTAAATAATATAGATTTATGGTTTCAAATTCACTAACGAATGAGTGCTAAATGGTGAATCGATTTATAATCAATATTGATTTATATAAATGAATTTCTTTAGAAAGGGAATTAAAGAAATTTAATAGTATTAAAATCATTAACTAAGATTATTTGAACAATTAATCAATGTGATAAATTTTATTAATAAATTTGATTGATTAAATTAATAATAATCAACTGTGAAACTATTAAGACAATTACTTAATGACGGGGATTGTGAAATTAAATACTCGATGTTATTTATTGAGTAAATCGAATCTGTTCAATTAAATTTTCTTAAATTAATTAATTCAGAAATATCATTTGGCAATTTTGAAAAATATAATTACTTAGAGAAGTAATTAAGAAGTAATGAACTTCCAATTTGTGTTAAAATGATTTCTAGTTTAAAATGAAAATGATTTCCAAGTTATAGAAACGGTTTGAAAGCTATAAGTTAAATCTTTGATTTAAAGATTTAACGAGTTAATACAATTGAAATGGAATTGTTTTGGAAATCTATGAATTGATCTTTGTGAAATAAATCTTCTTGTTTAAAGATTTAAAATGGTAAATTTTTTTAAAACCATTTGAAAGAAATGTTTGAATAATTAAGTTGTGACTTAATTGAAATCCCAATATCCATATGTTTTTAAATATTGCGCTCACTATTCGGTTTAGCCAGAAGAGGACCTTTGTGTCATATATCCCATTCCGAATATGTGATACGTCATTATGGATAGCATTTGAAGACCGGTGGTGAAGACCGGATATTTTCGAAAACGGAAGGACAACTCGTCGAATGTCTTTGCATCGACTGGTCCCCGTTATAGAGACTCCATATGTGATGGGAAGTCCGAACGTGATTAGTGAATATCCGGATTGCAAGGGCTTCTTTGGAAGTGCCTTTGGTTCTGTTCGAGCCCGGAACAGACTTGTATGGATTGTGTGTCTGACATTACAATTTGAGATATAAAGCAGATTTCTTTCAAATACATTTCTGTTGGTGGCGGAGAATTTATTCTCTTAGCTTAACATCCTTCTCTGAGACGTACGAGCTCAGAGGTTATGTAGTTGAAGGTTATCAGCGATATATTCCCAATTTGGTAATGTGACATGCTAAGTGTTGCTGTGAAATGATCATTGTTTGATCATTTGTGATATGATCATTTGTTTGATCATTTATCTTTGTGATCATTACTTTGATCATTTGTTGACCCAAAGCATGGCTTTGTACCAAAGCATGGCTTTGTGGACGAGACTTCGTCGAGCCTCACACCCCGGAATGATCAAAACAGGAAAGATGCGACAAGGTTATTATGGGGTAGCGCCCCTTTAGGGTATGTTCATTTCCTTCTGGAAAGGGGTGGTATCATGGTATGGAGCCCAGATACTTACTCATGTGGAAAACACTCTATTTACTATAGTGTGATGTTGGTTATCGAGCGCTCGGTTAAAGGTCCTAAAGGACCGGGGGATGGCATACTCGTGTCAGTAGTTACCCAGTTAGGGGTAACCCGGCCTTGTGTTGGCAGAGATCCGGTTAGGTTCTTGGGGACGTCCTTCCAGAGGCGTTCTCATGTGGCAATGGGAAGTTCCTTGTCCTGACCATTTGTTGGAAATCCAAAGAAACAATACGAGCCCAGTACGGTTTTAGTTGTAGAACCTGCCATGCAGCGTGGCGGTAACCTGCCACAAAACATGGTAGCTATAGTAGGCATACGATAATGGTCGTATGCTGGTTAAGATTAATATTCTACTTTCGAAATGCTTTTCTGCACCGTACACTTATAATAATAATATCAAAGAAATTTTTCTGCCTATTAAGCATGTTTGACTATCATAAGAAGAAATCTCCTCCAAGTCTGCGTTTGCATTGTGTGTGTGGTGGGAGGTCTTATGGTAGTTTCATTTTCAAAAAGCATTGCGAATTTATTTTAAAATTCTCTTGTTGATTTTTTTAAAAGATAAACTGTTTTTGTTGCTCACACCAGTCCCATGACTGATCCGGAGTTTATTGTTCCTTTCCTAAACTCTGGGTGCTCACTATTTCCCACACGAGCAGTCTAGAGTTGGGTTTTTCAGATAGTTAGGTTCAGTGAATTATCTGGAGATAGTTCAGTCTTTGGTTCGCACCAGTCTTGCTTGTCTTAGTGCATCGTTATGGGGAGTTCGAGCTATTGCTGGATTGGTTCTTAGAGATGGAGTTACAGATTTGGAGTTCTTCGTTGACGACTATCTTAGAGTTATTTGTTCCGCTGCTGGTTCTATCTATTTTTCTTTTCCGCTGCTATTTTATTATATCCCTGATGTATATTGATATCTATTGTATCATCTGTTGTATAAAAGTTGTACATCAATGTATTATTCTTTTTATTCTGCTGTGTTATTTACTTAATGTGGTTATAAGCTCCGGCGAATCGGATTTGAACGGTCGAATCTACGACATTCGAGTACGATTTGAAGTATAGATGTCGATTTTCGAGCGGGCAAAAACCCCTTTCGTTACAAAAAGGAGGTTGACTGGATCAGTAGACCGCCTAATCTTTTGCATTAGTTATAAATATTGACACTACACTATTGCATATATCATGAATTTCATTAGAAAGCTTAAGGACGATGGATGTAAATGGTCGAATATGTGATTGTAGAATTTAAATGAAAATATGTATTTCATTCTTCTGTCTTGGAGATTTCGGGGATGAAATCGTTTAAGGAGAGGAGATGTAACAACTCAAAATTTAAGCTATAATAATTAATTAATAAATTAATTAGACAATAACATAAGTTTGTGAAATTGTCAGAATCGAGCTACGAGAATTGCACCATTGGGTCCATGGCAATTTTCTGATCAATTTCAATATATAACTTGTCAAAATCCGAGTCTGCATGGAGAAGTTTTGAGAGAAATAAGAAATCGGAATTAAATAAACAAAAATGGAAAAGAAAAAAAATAGACCCCATAGGGGTCGACCCTTGTATTGGTAGGTAGACCCCCAATAAGCTTAGGTCGACTCGCCTTATTTCCTGGATGCTATTTCGTCCAGGTACGAGCCGAAGAGAGTAATTTTGATTTTTGATTAATCATGTGCGTTCGTAGTTGCATCTAACGGTTCCTAGTGAGCCTATGACATGGTTGCACCAGATTTAATCTTCAAATCCAACGCCTTAAGATCCCTAAGCCACATTATAAATAGAACCCTAGGCCTATCTAGTTTTCTCATTTAGATTTTCTCCCAATTAGGCTCATTGCCTAGGGCTGAACCCTAGATAGAAAAAATTTCTAGGGAGGAAATCTTTTTGATAAAATTATTCTATGCTAAGTGGATCCAGAAGGCCTAGGACTAGAGCTAAGGACCACAGGTGAATGTTTTGTAATTATTTTATATTTTTAAGCAATTTAAAATAATAGGGTTCTCAATAGTAGTAGTTTTTCTACAATTTTGAGACTGTTTTTATGTAAATTTATTTACAGTTAGTTTTTAAGTAAATTTCAGAAGTTTTTTTGAGTCTATTTTTATTAGCTATTTTATTTAGTTATTTATAGTTATTTACAGTTGATTACAGTTATTTGTAGTTATTTACATCTGTTTTAAGTTGGAACTTAGCCTGTAAACGTTAGTTCCTTTTTATAGAGATTTAATCCTTTTTGACGCGAATAAAATATTAAAAAGAGAAGATTTCGCTTATATGGATTAAAATTGAAAAACACTAAATTTACAGAAATCAGATGTAAAATGATAAAAATTGAAATAAAAATAGGGATGGACTAAAATAGGAAAATTTAAGATATTTGCAAGCATAGTTATAACAAATGGTTATAACTAGAAAGAGAAAATAGAAGAGTAATAATTGCAAGAACAATTATAACACGTAGGTTATAATTAGAAAGAAGAGATAACAGAAGAGGCTTATTTTAAAACCTAGATCTTGGATTAACTTAATAAGCAAAAATAGAAGTAGGGTAAGTACCAGCAGCATTCCCTTTTAGGTCTAGGACTGATGGTTTCACACATAGGTGAGGCTGGGACACCCTTATGTTGATTACGGTAAACAAGTGGCCAATAAGTAGAGGCTCAAATATGGAGATTTGGGCAAAGGGCGCAAAGCTAGAAGATTTGTTTGTTAGGACCGGTACCGAGAGCATTCTTTTTCAAGTCGACGACTAATGGTCTCACACGTAGGTGAGGCTGGGCATGCTTATGCTGGTTAAGGTGAATAAAGGGTCAAATAAGGGGCAACGGTTAGTGTGTACCGGCGATGACCAAACGTGCGACATCGATTAGGGTAAATAATTCACTACTGCATTCTAAGCGCCAAAGCGGTGTCTTTTGTTGTGACCAACAGGATTGGTTCACTGTAGCACAACAGATAGGAAAGGCCGATCAATGGGTAGGATTAGGAGTTCAACCTAATCAAGGTTAATAGTTGAGATAGGATTTTAGCATAATCACAGCAGTTTAAGGCAAGTGAGAATAATCAAATCAAAGCAATCAAAGCAGATCCTAAAATAGAATTAGAAATGGTATTTTATCCGAGTTTTATCTTTTCTGCATTTTCCTTTCTAGCTAGAACTATTGCTTAGTTTATTATCTTTATCTTACTTGGAAATGCTAGTAATTACTTTCACTCGCAGACTTATTATCTAACCCACTCCTTTATCTTTCCCCTTTTCCTCCAATAGGCCAACAGAATTGAGGATAGTAGATTCATATTTTTTGGAGATTCGTTCTTGGAGTTTTCTCATTTCAAATGTATTCTTTTGCTTTTCTTCATTTTCATTTGGCTTATGATGGATTGGTACTTGTGAGAGGGATTATTGTTGTTGTTATCTTTATACTTTGATTTTGTGAGACTGGGATGTATTTCATGAGACATGGAAGATATTGAGTTTTTGAGATATGTTATGTTTTTATAACTTATTTTGAGATAAAGTTTAATTTTGATAAAAGTTAATTTTGAATGATAAGTTATTATTTAAATGTTTTCCACTGTTTTTACTTATTTATCTTGTGAATCTTAGTCTCTGTGATGCTTTAGCTATACCTATAACGTACTACATCCTTTGGTGTGCCCTTCTTGGGAATACTAAGAGGTGTGGGATGTTTCAGTAATAATTGTGATTTAGCCTCTAGCGGGCGGTCAACTTAGCGGTTTGATCAAAAGAAAAAATCCATTTTATCCAAAGAAGAATCAGAAGAAGAATAAGAAACCTTTCTAGCAGCAGTATCGTAGCACCTCATATTTTGGAGGGTCTGTAATATGAGAAATCATATTGAATTAAATTAAATTAATAATATGAAGACATTATTCATTAAATTATTAAAGTGATTTAATTGTAAGAATTGCTTAAGGTAAATTTAACTAATTGAGGATCACTTTAAAAAGTTAATTAGATGGACTAAAGGAAATTAAAGTAATTTTGGTTGATCCTGGTTAATGAAAATGATCCATTTAAATTTTAATGATAAGGATTTAATTAAGGGGAATATAATGCCCAAAACTACTACCTTAGCCACATGCCCTCATTCTACCTTCATTTCATTTAACTACACAAAATCCTTGACTCAAAACCAAGGTTGGCCAATAATCTCAAGAGAGGAAGAATAAGAAATCAAAGCTAAAATGATTTAAGTTTTCAACTTTAAGGAGAAGGGAGATTAAATCAAGTTTTATTAATCAAGGTGAATAAAATCTTTCTGTAAAACCTTCTCTAACATGTGTAAATTCGGAATTCGCTGTAAATGAATGCTTGAATGATGTTTAAAGTATTTGGATGATTGAATATTGTTTTAATTATGATTTGAAATTAATTGAGGTGAATTAGTTCATTTTTTAAGGTAAAACATCGTTAAATCATGTTCAAACACCATGAAATTTTAATATGATGTGTTTAACGATGAAATAGAAATGGATTTATAATTTCATAATTTTTGAAATTAATATGACTATTTTATGAATTTCATAAATTGAAAAAATGGTTAATTTCTGGTTATTTAACTATTAAAAATAATAAGATTAATTATTTGACTTGAAATTTTTATGAGGTAGAATATGAAAATAGATATTTTTGGAAAAAAATTTGATTTTTCATTTTATATGAATTATTTAGTGAAGAAAAATACTAATTAATTAAGGAGAAAATTAATCAGTTAATTAAGTTAATTATGGGGTTAACATCATTTGAAAAAAGAACAGAAAAAAATAAAATTAGTCGGTAGAAATTCAACCTCAAATGGTGTTAGGTATAACATGATTACTTAAGTAAGTAATAATTAAGTTTTTAATTTAATTACAACAATGTCATTGAACCCTTATTGACCAAGTAAAAATATAACTCACAAAAGCCCTTTTTTACTCATGAAGGATAAAGAAAATGAAAAGCACACGGAAACAAATGAAAAAAATGCATGAAGGCACGTTGACACCTCACGAAGACTCAAATATGGGGTGCCCGTTGGCATTAAATAAATAAATACGTGAAAGTTAAATTAGGAGACTAACCTGAAATAAAATAATAATAAAAGCTCACGGATACAAGAAAAGTGGTGGGTACTTTGAGAAGGTGGTAGTTCACGATGGTAAATGGGTGATGTTAGCAGTTAGCTTACGTGGGCATCAAACAAATATGCACAGAATGCACAAAGAAAAAAAATTGTACAAGTTAAAAATAATACATGAAAGCTTCGGAAGGAGAAAGAAATTACAACTAGCTCACGAAGGAAAGAAGGAAATATTTTTCTAAACAAGCGTGGCAGCTCACGAATTGGGTAAAATGAGAAACAAATAAAATAACATAGGTGGGTGCTTGTGAAGTGGACAACTCAAGAAACAAAATATAAAGCAAATAAAAAAATACCGTGGGAATAGGAAGAATAGCCAAGCAAAAAAATGGGACAATTAACGTGGATAATTAGGATGATGACAGCACGCGAAGGCTAAATGAGAAATATAATTCACGATGGTTTCTGCATAGGTAAGCATACGAAGGCAAATAATGAGACTAAAATTTGCACGCGACGACTAAATAATAACGTGTATGCGATGTCTGTATAAAAGCATCATGCGATGACTCGGATTAAAACATGGGATGTCTACTACGTTTATTGTGCAATAACTGAGGAAAGTCGATAACTCACTAGATATAGTTCACGACCGGTATAAGATAGCCAATATACAACAATTAAATGCAACTTGTAATAGCTTGGAAAGCTATACTTTTCTAAGTAAAATAACGGATACTAGGGACATTTTTGAAGACAGTTTTTTAGTGTTATTGAACTATTTTGCGGTAATGAAATAAATGAAGAATTTAATAAGATAAAAATATGTTAACTTATTTTGAAAAGGAAGAAAGCTGGAAAAGCTAACAAATGATAGAGTACCGTATGAATCAAAAAAAAAAATCCAATGAATGTGTAGTGTATACAATTAATGAATGAAAGAAAAGGTTTGAACCATGACCGTAAATGTTTACTAACTCATGGAGTTATTCAACGACGAGTTGCCTTGAATGATAGTTTAAAGTCCAACGGTATCTGATAGTGTGCTATGATTGGGTTCAACCTAATAATACTATCAAATTCTACAAAAGAGTTAAGACAGGGTGCTATGGTACAGTGCCAAAACATCAGGATGGTGTTATAAATAAATAGGCAACATGATCGATAGTAGTTCAGGGACTAAGAGGGGATATTGACACCTATTAAAGATGCATGCTAGAATATATTCAGGGTGCTTACATTCGGCCTCTTAAGAGGTTTAAGGTAGCTCTAGTCAGGGTGGCTCCCATCAGAAAATGAGTCGACATTTTCACCAAGTGATATTGTTCAAGCTAAAGATTAAGTTAGTGATAGGAAGGCCTAAGAAGGCGATCACCGAAATAAGTTAGCGATAACTTAAATGAAGAAAACATAAAACAAGTGATTAGGTGATGGATGAATGAATGATGAATGTTTATATGACTTAGTTTATATTTGGATGATAAGTGTAGGGTATACTTACCTTGAATTGATACATACATACATCCATACACACACACACACACACACACACATATATATATATATATATATATATATGACATGGTTCATAATTACGTAACAAATGTAGGGTACACTTATTAATTGCATGTATGCACATGGTTGCTTTATGTAATGTTCATTTACACAACATGATATCTTACGCTATAATGATGAAGTGGGGGGAAAAACTCATTCCGCATTAGCAACTTGGTATCACTGTGGATGTTTAGGGTAAAGGTTTTACTCAGATCAGACTTTTTATACAACCCATGTTTTTATTATCCCCGATAAACTCACGGTTACTCATCCTACTATGATGAGTTTATGGTCTAGACATGTATCTTTTGAATGACGAATCTATTTAGAAGGCAATGTAGAAGACTTATTTAGAAAATAAAAGTATTTTGAAATTTTCGCTATGTAAAACCATAATTTGTAATTGGTTAGGTATGGTGTTGGGATCTTCATATGTCGGCACACACTACTTTGATTTTCTCATTATATATTTATCCTTACGTGGGAATGATTTGGATTTAATGATGTAGTAGATAATGTAAAAAAAAATTGGTGTAATGAAAAACTATTAGGTGCTCTATTTACTTATATTGTGCAAAATAATACTAAACTCACTTTGTCACTGGGAAATGATTTCGAGGATGACTGCAGCATCATCGGCGTCTATTTTTGAGTCTCGGAGTAGGGGATGTTATAACTCGGTATCAGAACTTAGATTAATGTAACATCTAAGTAAAACAAAGCTAAGTTGAAACTTATTAGTAGAAAATGAGCACCTTGGGGAGGGTACACTATATATATATATATATATATATATATATATATATATAATGTATGTATGTATATATATGTACATAATATATTTGTATTTTGAGATATATATGAGAATATATCTACCCCATTACGATTGTTTCCACTCTCTTTACTTACGTTTCTTACAAACCCTGCTTATGTTGAAGGCTAGTATAGATATATGTAACCGATGTTTGATCAAAGGACGTACGAGAGCAAGTGCTAGCAGATAGTACTCAAACTAATGGTCGAGATGGGGAGGCAAACTTGGAAGTTTGTACTGAAATTGATAATCAAGTGTTTGCCCCAACCGAAGGAGGAATGGATGTGAATGCTTTATTCCACCAGTTTTTGACGGAGATGATGAGGCAACAACTAGCTGGAACTATTGAGCCGAGACAGCAAGAGAAGCATACTTTTCTAAGATTAATAACGATTCCAAGAGCTATGAAGGAAAGGAGTTCACAAGGAAGGAGTCCACCTTAGAAGTATTGAATTGGTTAAAGATACTTGAGATATAACAATGCTCGGAAGAGGAAATTGGCTCCTTGTCACCTCTAGGAAGATGTATTGGACTGGTGGGAGTTTGTAGTTGCTGAAGTCTCAAAGGAGGAGATAACCTTGGGTTGTTTAAGGAGAGATTCAAGGCATGGTCTATCCCCAAATCCTAGAAGTGTGATTTGTGCCGGAAACACCTCGTAATTTGGCGTTAGTTATTTAATTAAGCTCCAAAAATAGTGTGATGACCCAGAATTTTGAGATAATTGAAATAGTAGTATTTAATTAAATTTAAATATTTGAAAGTTAGTTTAACTTGAATTTCAAATATCATTGTTTATTTGGCAATTAAATTATTGAATTTAATTATTGGAAGTTGAGTAAAATATTGAATCTTCAGTTTTATGCTTGTTAAAAATATTTTAAAGGCTTGTAAAATTTATATTAATAATACTGATGATAATAGACTTTTAAAAATTGAATTGGGAAATGATCTGTTCGGTTTTAAAAATATATCTATTAAATTGATATTTAAAAATAGTCTTCCGAGACACAGTCTCGGAGTTCGATGAAACTAGTTCCATTGGATATGTAGTAGTATATTTTTATCGGATTTCAGTTTTCGTAGCATTTGGAGTTATCGTGTGATCACACGGTTTGTAAACGCGCTGAAATCTATATCGAATTCAATATAATTTTAAGGTTCAAAAAGCTATCTTCTCCATACAATCGAATTAGGATTCGCAACCTTTTCCAGTACGTTCGAAATAAGGATATAACATTATAAACGCCTAGCGGCACACCTCAATAGGAGGTCGAGATTTTGAGCTATGATTTTGAGACGGTTTAAATTTAAAATTTAAATGTAATTTGACTGGTCAAAACTTATCATCAGCAGTTTCTTTTTTTCCCTTCTCTTCCATCACTGTAGCAGAGTAAAGTTTTCACGCAAGACAACTTAAACACATTTCCTTCTTAGAACACGCGTCCCCTCAAAATAAACAACTTGACATGTTTAACAGAATAAGAAAAAATTATATAGCCAAACTTAGAAGAAAAATTCATTTTTGCATGCCGAACAAAAATGGAAATCACAAATCGAATATGGCCGTTCCCCAATATACTTCTCCTCTCAAATTCAATTCGCGTTCGCATCTAGCTTTCCCCAATTCAAATCAATCCCTCTCCGATGAAGAAATAAAGGGATCGCTTGCGTCGCGATGGCAAGCGCGAGAAGGCACAAGGGGCTGGGAAGCAAGAAAGAGCAACGTCGACGTTATTGGCGGCAGATCTGGGAGGCTCGAAGTCGTGGCGACACGCGAGGTCAAGTGAATGTAGGCAGCGAATGTCGAACGAAGTTTGGAGGGAAGGGGTCGCAATGGTTCTCGTTCGTGGCTGGGAAGAGGCGCCGCGAGTAAAGGGGTGTAGTGGTGGCTGCAATGGGGCTGCCGGTGGTAGGTTTGCATGCAAGTAGACGATGGGATCGGCAATTTCCTGACGATTTGGGTTGCGCTCTGTCGTGTGCACGTGAGATATTCGTTTTCTTTTTTTTTTCAATTAAACCTGATTGAATTCACAGAATGAAAAGAATCGTATATAAGTTTAGAAACAAGTTTTTTTTAACAAAGATGCATATATATTAAAGAAGAAATTTTGTACGGTACAAAAAATCTTATCTGAGAAGCAGTTTTTAAATTTTAAGGTTAAACTCAATTTAATTTAAAAATAGATAGGAAAATAGTAAATATGTATATATATGATTTTCGAAAGTATGGAAGTTTTAAAGTATTGTAGAGTTTATAAAGATTAGATTTTATAAATATATATGTAATTTCAAAGGAAAAATAAATATACATATACACATTTTAAATCTACTTGTTTTTAAAATAATGTATAGTGATTAACTTATTAGTAAACTTATTTAATTATTTTGGTAACTAGAAATTTATTTATTATAGGAAAATTAGTTTAAGTAAAATTTAGATTGAGTTAAGATTGTTAATAGGAAATTAATTGTTCGATTATCTGAATATTAATAAACCGTATAAATGTTTATACAAGGTCTGAAATTGTGAAGAAATCAGTCAAGATGGATTAGATTGCAAATTAAAAGTCAAAGGTGAGTTAATCTCACTCATTTGGATTATCAGTTAATTAAATTATTGGCTGATTGATTGAATTGGTTGGATGTGATATTATATAGTAATATATATATTGGAATGATTGATATTATATAGCGGATGATACCCTATGCGCCCTGCATAATAGCGGATGACCCTTTTACCGCGATATCCCCCTCGAAGTGGGATTGGTATTTTATATTGTGATAACAGCAGTAGATGCAGGAAAACAGGTTAAAGGGATCCAACTGGATTCCTCAAAATGTTGAATTTATTTTATATTCAGCGATGTGATTTATTTAATGATCTCTGATAGATTTTATTGATTATTCTGGGGATTGAAATTATCGAATGCTATGTTGGCTGAATATATATGGGTATTTTAGGAAATGGATATATATATATATATATATATATATAAGTTTGGGTTTTTAAAGGAAATGAAAAGAAAATTCTTATGTAAATAATTGCTGGAAATTGGATAAATCGATAATAAATTTTAAAGGGAATTTAAAACTAGGAAATTGGTTTGAAATTGATTTAATGTTTTGGAAACTGTGATTTAAAGGAAAAGGAGAAATGGAAATTTGTAAGCTGGTTTATAAATGAAGTGGAATATTTATCAGTGGATAAATTTGAAAGTATAAATTCTGGTGGAATTTATAAGGAAAGGTGCAATTCATTTTAAAAATAAAAAGTGATTCTATTTTTAAAAAAGTGGAAAGTATATTTTTCCTGGAAAACTAAGTATATTTTCAAAGGAAAGATTTCAAAGTATAAACTAGAAGTTTTAAAAAAATCAATTTTTTAGAATGTTTTAGATAATTTATTATTTTAATTATTTTTAAGACAAAATTAAATATTTATTTAAGTTAATTATGGTAGTTAATTTTTTTTAAAGATAAATTAGTATTATGATTTTAAAAGGGAATTTTAACATAAATATTTGATGTAATAACTTTATTTTAAAAGGAAATTTTGGTTTAAGTTTTACTCAGAAACTCTTATAAATTTCTTAAGTATTATTTTTATTTATGTAATTTTAATAGCCTTAATGTAAACAATTTAAGTATATATTTTTGAAGTGATTATAAGGAGATGGAAATGTGTTTTTAAAAAAAAGTGGTTTTATTTTTAAAGTGTTGAAAGAAATTTATGGGAATGGGATGTAAATTAAGTTGGGATAAATCGAGAAGGATTCATTAACTGATTAAATGGACTATTTTGGAATGGAAATCATATTTTCCTAAAAAGCCGAGTATGTTTTCAAAGAAGATTTTTTAAGTATAAGGTAGAGGTTTTAAAGTGGTTTTAAAAGAATGTTTTAGAAAGAAATTATTATTTAGTGGTTTTAAAATTTTTAAAAGTAAATATTTATTAAGTTAATTACATAAGTAAATTATTTTGAAGGTTTAACTGGTATTATGATTTAAAAGATAATTATTTAATATTTATACCTTATAGAATAACTTTTATTTTAAATTTAGTTTTGGCTTAAGTTTTACATGAGAAATTATTATAAAATTTCATAACTAGTATTTTAAATAAAGTGTGTTAAGTAGTTTTTATTTTAAGCATTTTAAAGTATATATTTTTGGACAAAGTGATTTAAATTATTTAAAAATCTAAAGTATTAAGATTTGGTATTTTTTGTAGAAATAAAACAATTGGGTGGAAATTTATTCCACGAGAGAAAAAGTGATTTGAAAACTATTTTCAAAGGGTTGAAGTGTAGAAAAATATCTTGCGAATATATTTTGAAATAAATAATCTGAAAAATTATTAAGGACTGATGGTTGTTTGTGGATGTCATTTGATAGTTAAATAACCGACTATCAATATTGGCCAATGCGCTGATCGTTTTGAAGAGACCAGGGTCGAGATTAATTTTACCAAAAAACCATTTCGATCCAGTTTGTACGTTTTCGTGAGGAAGATAAGAGTTTGGAGTCAAATATGGAGTAGTGAAGTGCAAGGGCTAATCGCTACTAATCCTGAGGGTGATTACAAAACGGATGTAGTAGGAGTAGTGCCTTCGGTTCCTTTCAGACCGAGAACGGACTTGTATGGACGAATGTTATCAAAACATCGTTAGAGGGACGATGAGCATTCTAAATGTATGTGTGCTAAAAAGGTAACGCATAGCCTCAAGCCTCATCAACCGGGAATGACTAAAAAAGGGAAGGTGCAGCAAGGCTAAGTGGCTAGCAACCAATTAGGATAAGATTATCTCTGTCTAGATGTCCCTTTTTATTCGGCTGTGTGGCGGTTGCTGATCCCAACCGTGGGGTGATCTTATTCGAACTATCTAGTAAGGGGTAGCTCCGGTCTTGTGTTATAGAGGATCAGGGTGGATCCTCGGTATGCTGATCTAGATCAGGTACTGTGACGGGCGGTACCCCAGTAGCCATGCCATTGTATGGAATCCAACCTCCAATAAGCGCCTGTACGGTTTTGATTGTGCCTAACTATTGCTGAAACGTGATATGCAAGCATTTCAGCTAGTTTTTTTTACTTTCAACAGACATTATTATAATATCAGACGGATTTGATAAAAAAATGGTTTGGTTATCGTAAGGTAAAAACCCAACATGTTTATTTATGGCGTGGTCTTACAAGATACCTTTAATTTCATAGAATTTTGAAAACTTTAATAATCCAATTGAGTGTGTTTTCTCTCGTTGGTTTTCCAGACTGACTCGGGTACTGTTTTATTATAATACTCGGGTCAGACCGAGTATTATAGAATATGATTCTGGATGGACTGCTATGGAGCTCAGAGGATGCGCTGGATGGCGAGGCGCATCACACGTATCTGTCTTATTTCCGCTGTGTTTGGTATGCTGTGTAGTCAGCTTTGTGGGACAACTTAATATTACTATCTAGTAATTTTCTATTGCTGGTGTTGTACTCTGATGATGTAATGTATAAAAAAAATATAGTTCTTTTGTATAAAAATCAGTTAGTATCTATTATATATTATTCCACTGCGTTTGTGAGATTCTGATGTTGTTTTTCTCTTCTTCTACCTCCTTCTACTTTCCCTTATGGAAGGTTTTCCGGCGTTCGATTGTTCGTCATTTAATACAGTGGACGTATTGATGTCGATTTTCAGGCATCGAAAAATCGAGTCGTGACAGTTGGTATCAGAGCAGAAGGTTAAGCGAAAACCTTGGCTCTAGTGGGGATTACTCATTAAAAATAGAGTCCATTGTACTCTAGAATGACTTTGAGTGTATTAATAGATATGAGTGTGTATTTGTTGGTGAATATAAAATGTTTATATTGTGTTGACTTATCGGTTGAGTGTTTATGGATTCTGGTCAATATGTGGGACGTCGTGTCATCGATAGGGGTTTCTAAACTCTTAAACAAGATAAACCGACATAGTATTGTTTTTAAAAGTGTGTAAATGAAATAATTTTGTCCAAATTATTTTTGTATATAAAAGAAATAATTATTATAAATTATTATAAGTTAATGATAACTTGGATGAAGAAAGCCTAAAACAAGTGATTAGGTGATGGATGGATGGATGAGGAATGTTTATATGACTTAGTTCAAATTTGGATGATAAGTATAAGGTATACTTAACTTTAGTTGATACATACATACATACGTACGTACGTACGTACATACATACATACATAGATAGGGTATACTTATTAATTGCATGTATGCAGATGGTTGCTTTGATGTAATGTTCATTTACACAGCATGATATCTTATGCTATAATGATGAAGTGAGGGGGAAAACCCATTCTGCGTTAGCAACTTGGTCTCACTGTGGATGTTTAGGGTAAAGATTTTACTCAGACCGGACTTTTTATCTAACCCATGTTTTTATCATCTCCCATAAACTCACGATTGCTCATTCGACTATGATGAGTTTATGGTCTAGATAGGTATCTTTTAGACGACGAATCTATTTCGAAGGCGAAGTAGAAGACTTATTTAGAAAATAAAAGTATTTTGAAATTTTCGCTATGTAAAACCAGAATTTATAAGTGGTTAGGTATGGCGTTGGCATCTTCATATGTCGGACACACACTACTTTGATTTTCTTATTATATATTTACCCCTACGTGGGAACGATTTGGATTTAATGATGCAGTAGATCATGTAAAACAATTTGATATAATGAAAAACTATTAGGTGCTCTATTTACTTATGTTGTGCAAAATAATACTAAACTCACTTGTCACTGAGAAATGATTTCCGGGATGACTGCAGCATCATCAGCTTCTATTTTCGAGTCTTGGAGTAGAGGATGTTATAACTCGGTATCAGAGCTTAGAATAGTGAAACATCTAAGTAAAACGAAGCTAAGTAGAAACTTATTAGTAGAAAATGAGCACCTTGGGAAGGGTACACTATATATATATGTATGTATGTATATAATGTCTTTGTATTTTGATATAGATATATAGGAGAATATATCTACCCCATTACGATTTTTTCTACTCTCTTTACTTACGTTTCTTACAAACCCTGCTTATATTGAAGGCTGGAATAGTATATGTAACTGATGTTTGATCAAAGAACATACGAGAGCAAGTGCTAGCAGACAGTACTCAAACTAATGGCCGAGATGGGGAGGCAAACTTGGAAGTTCGTACTGAAATCGATACTCGAGTGTTTTCCATAAATAAATGAAGAATGGATGTGAATGCTTTATTCCACCAGTTTATAATGGAGATTGTGAGGCAATAACTAGCTGGAGCTATTGAGCCAAGACAGTAAGAGAAGCATACTTTTCTAAGATTAATAAAGATTCCAAGAGCTATGAAGGAAAGGAGTTCACAGGGAAAGAGTCCACCTTAGAAGTGTTGAATTGGTTAAAGATACATGGACGTATTTTTAGAAGGCTTGAGATATAACAATGCTGAAAAGAGGAAATTGGCTCCTTGTCACCTCCAAGAAGATGTATTGGACTTGTGGGAGGTTGTAATTGCTGAAGTACTAAAGGAGGAGATAACCTTGGGTAGTTTAAGGAGCGATTCAAGGTAAACTATGTGCTTGATGATTTGTTGAGAGCATGTGTCTTGGATTTCAATTGATCTTGGGAAGATCACTTTCATCTGGTAGAGTTTGCCTATAATAACAGTTATTAAACGAGTATCTGGATAACACCATTGGAGGCGTTGTATGGTAGACTACGTAAGTCGCTAGTTTGTTGGTTGGACATGGAAGATAGAAAAGTGTTCGGACCATATTTGGTAAGAGATGCCACTGAGAAAGTAGAATTAATTTGTGCAAGGATGAAAGTAGCACAATCGAGACAAAAGAATTATGCCGACGAGTGAAGGAAAGAGTTTGAGTTTGTCATAGGCGATCATGTATTTGTGAAGGTTTCTCTGATGCGGGCATTATGCACTTTGGAAACAAGGTGTAGTTGGCACTTGGCACCAAGATTTGTAGGAACAATTTTAGTGACCGAGCGGATTAGTAAATTTGCGTATCGAGTCGAACCACTAAGTAATTTAGCGCGTGTGCATAACGTTTTTCACTTATCATGTATGGAAAAATTTGCGCACAATCCAAGTTTGGTGGTGGAACCTAAGGAGATAGTGGATTTGTCCGTAGATTCAGATTTGACGTATATGAGGGGATTGATTGGAATAGTAGGTCATGATACGAAGGAGATGGGGAACAACATTAACTTGTTCATGGCTACATGAGTGATGATAAAGAAGGCTGTACATCGAAGGTATAATATAGGATTAGAAATAATTATACTGAGTTATTTTAGACATTCGTGTACATAGCAATGTGCTTTGTTGTCTATTATATCGACTAACAGGGTACTAGTATATTCACGTATGATATGATTGTGTATCGGCAATTGAACAAATACGTATATGTTGGATGATTGATGGTATTAGTAGAGTACTAGTGTAATCTTTTGTACCTATGTGTACTTATATGATGATGACTTTACACTTTAAGGGTGCCAATATTTTGTTTTCCTTATCGAGGTTTCATGGACAAAATCTTTACAAGGAAGGGAACTTGAAACACCCCATATTTTGGAGGGTCCATAATATGGAAAATTAAACTAATATATGGAGACGTTGTTAATTAAATTATTAAAGTGATTTAATCACAAGAATTTCCTAAGGGAACTTAAATTAATTAATAAGGGTCGGTTTAAAAGGTCAATTGGTTGAACCAAAGGCAATTAAAACAATTTTGGTTGGCCTTTTAATAAAAATGAACCATTTATATTCTAATGGGAATGATTTAATCAAGGGGAATAAGTTGGTAAGACCCAAAACCACTACCTTAGCCACATCCCCTCATTACACCTTCATTTCATTTCACTAAACAAAATCGTAAGACTCAAAACCAAGGCTAACCAACCATCTCAAGAAATGTAGAAGAGGAAATCAAAGCTAAAAAGGTTTTCAACTTTAAGGAGAAGGGAGATTAAACCAAGTTTTATTAGTGAAGGCAAGTAAAATCATTTTCTAAAACCTTTCCTAACATGTTTAAATTTAGACATTGATGTAAATGAATTCTTAATGATGTTTAAAGTGTTTGGATGATTGAATATAGTTTTTACTAGGTTTACAATTTAATTAAGGTGAATTAGTTTATGTTTTATGGAAAACATGGTTAAATCACATTCAAACGCCACGAAATTTTGATATGATATGCTTAATGATGAAATAGAGATGATTTTTTAATTTCATAATTTTTTAAATTAATATGAATATTTTATGAATTTCTTAATTTGGAAAAAATGGTTAATTTCAAGATAATTAAGTATTTTGACTATAAATTTTTATATAAGGTAGAATATGATAAAAGAGATTTTTTGCGAATTCAACACCAATTGGTGTTAGGAGTAAAGTGATTGCTTAAGTAATAAGTAGTTTTTAATTTAGTTACAACGATGTCATTGAACCCCTGTTGACCAAGTAAAAATATAACCCATGAAGGCTTCTTTACTTATGAAGGTTAAAAAAATGAGAAGGACACAAAAACTAATGAAAGAATAGTGCACGAAGGCATATTGACACCTCACGAAGACTCAAATACGAATGCATATTGGCTTAAATAAATCAATACAAGAAAGTTAAATCAGGCGATTGCACATGAAAGGAAAAATAATAAACACTCATAGATGCAAGAAAAGTGGTGGGCGATTCGGGAAGGTGATTGGTCACGACGGTACTTGGGTGTGTTAGCTCATGTAGGCATTAAACAAATCGATACACGAAGCATAGATTTTTTTTATATATATTAAAAATATTACATAAAATCTTATAAAGGAAAGAAATTATAAATGGCTCACGAAGGAAAGAAGGAAAAAGATGTTAAACAAGTGTGGCAGTTTACGAATTGGGTACACATTGAGAAACAAATAAGATAACACACATGGGTGCTTGGGAAGTGGACAACTTATGTAACAAAATGTAAAGCATGTGAAAAATATTATAGTAATAGGCAGAACAGCCAGCACACAAAATCAACTGTAAAGCACACAAAAGCCGAGATATAAATGACTATACAAGAAGGTATGGGAAAAAACGGATGGCACGTGAAGGCTACAGGCGAATGTAAAATTTGGACCATTCACGCAGCTACATGTGGAAGTAAAATAAAGTACGAATGTTGAGCAAAGAAACGAGACAACTCACATCTCTACTACTAATAAAGAAAATTTGTTAAACTAATTTACTCGGTGTCTTTTTGAAATTTCAAAAATGCCCTTTCTTTCTGTTTACATTTTGCTCTCAAACAAAATATCAACGTATATAATAACACAAACAGCCCTGTGCGAAGCACGGACCCATACTAGTATAAATTGAATTTAAGGCTAAGGACATCACAGTCTTGGCTAAGGCACTGTGGTGCTTTTAGATAAAAGGCGGCATCTTTATCATCACAATAAATTAATCGATGAGTCTAAAGAGATAAATTTAATATTTATTAAATTTAATGTTTTTTTATATATGTGTTGTATGTCTAAAATTGTTAACAATTGTGATGATGGTAGCACATGAAGGTTAAATAAAAATATAATTCACGATGGCTTCTGCATTAGTTAACGCATGAAGGCAAATAATGGAACAAACATGTGATGGCATAGGCCATATAACACATGATAATCTAGATGAATAATGGTTGTTGGTGCCTGAAAAATATACACGTGATGACTAAATAAAAACAAGTGTATGATGACCGCATAAAAGCAAACATGCGATGACTCTGATTGAAATATGGGACGACTGAGGGGTTTATTACGCGATGGCCTGGGCAACCTACGATGGCTATGGGATAAATAATGCACGTGATAGTTAGGCATAGTTCATGACGACTATAGGATAGCCAATATACAACAATTAAATGCAACTTGGAAAATAATATTTTCTAAGTAAATAATTGATTTAGGGCATTTTGGTAGACAGCTTCCAAGTGTTATTGAACTACTTCATAGGGATGAAATAAAGAAAAATTTTAATAAGTTAAAAATGCGTTAACTTATTTTGAAAAGGAAGAAAGCTAGAAAAGTAACAAATGATAGGGTGTCATTTAAATCAAAGATAAAAATGTTTTGTCTACAAAAATGTGTAGTGTACACAATTAATGAACAAAAGAAAAAGGGTTGAACCATGATCCTAAGCGTATACTAACTCATGGAGTTATTGGATGGCGGGTGCCTTGAGTGATAATTTAAGGTTTAATGGTATATGGCGGTGAGCCACAATAGGGTTCAACCTCAGAATACTATAAAACGATACAGAGGAGTTAAGGCAGGGTGTAGTGATAGAGTGCCAAAACATCAAGGTAGTGTTATAAATAAATTGACAACGTAAATGATAGCGGATCAGGGACTAAGAGGGGATATTGACGCCTAGTTATGATGCTTGCTAGGATGTATTCAAGATGCTTACATTCAACCTCTTAAGAGATTCAAGGTGGCTCTAGTCAAGATGGCCCTCATGGAAAAATGAGTCGACATTTCCAACAGGTGGCATTATTTGAGCAAAATATTAAATTATTGATCGGAAGGCCTAGGGAGGTGATCATTAAAATAAGTTAATGACAACTTAAATGAAGTTAGCCTAAAATAAAATATTAGGTGATGGATGAATGAATGATTATATGAATTGGTTCATGTTTGGATGATAAGTATAGGGTATACTTAACTTGAATACACACACACACACACACACACACACACACACACATATATATATATAACATGGTCCATAATTTAGTAACAAGTCTAGGATGCACTTAGTGATTAAATGTACGCACATGTTTACTTTGACATAATGTTCATTTATTGTGCCAAGATGATGAACTGAGGGGAAAATTGGTTCCACATTAGCAATGTGGTCTCACTATGGTGCTTAGGGTAAAGGTTTAACTCATGCCAAAAAAATTTTTCTGATCCGTGTTTTTATTATTTCCCATAAACTTATGGGTCCTCATTCGAGTAAGCTAAATTTTTGGTCTAGATAGGTATCCTTTGAAGGATGAACAAAGATTTTGAAGACAAAGCAGGAGGCTTATTCAGGGAATAAATGTATTTTGAAATTTCTACTATGTAAACCAAAATTAGTAACTGGTTAGGTGTGATGTTGGCATCTTCATATGTTGGACACACACTACTGTGATTTTCTTGTTATATATTTACCCCTACGTGGTAACAATTTGGAAATATTGATGTAATAGATCATGTAAAGTTTGATGTGATGAAAAAGTTATTAACTGCTCTGTTTGCTTATGTTGTACAAAATAATAGTAAAATCACTTCTGCATTGGGAAATGATTCTGGTGATTACTGCAGCATCATTGGCATCAATTTTTAACTCTCGAAGTGGGGGATGTTACAAGTAGCCTAAACGAGAAAGCAACCTAACCGATCTTAGGTTGAATGTCACTATTGTTAGAAAATAGTCATTATGTGAATAGATGAATAATGAAGATGCAAGAGCAAGGGAAGAAATGTTATAATTATAATGAAGCTGGTCATTTTGCAAAACAGTGCAAGAATTCCAAGAGACTAACCCAGGGCAAGCTGTTTACTATTGAAGGACCTAGCCAAGCCTCATCCTTAAAAGGTATTATATTCTAGAAAGATTTTCTATTAGAATTTACAAGGGATTCTTATCCATTTGTGTCAAAGGAAATAGTAAGAAATTAAAATTGGATGTTTCTATTCTTACCACTTCTCTTAGAGTAGCTAATCCATTTGGAGTTTAAGCTTCTCTGAATACAAAATGTTATGATGTTATTCATTTATTTGGTTATCTTTTCCTATATGATTTGTTTATTATAGATGTTTTAAATTTTGGAATTATCCTTGAATGGATTGGCTCGAGTGTTATCAAGCTCGATTATTCTTTGTTAAGTGAGTGATTACTCTTCAACATCCCAATCACACAGAATGAGTTGTAATTGCGCTATAAGCACCGAGTGTCGGTTCAAGGTATTCTTTAAGTACAATGGAGTCTTAAGGAAGTTGGATCGGGCGGATTCCAACAATCAAGAAATTTACTAATATTTTCAAGCCAGTTATGAGCCGACCATGTAGAAGAGAAGTTGAATTCAGGATTGATTTAATTCCTGAAGCTTAACCATTTAGTAGACTATCTAACTGTATATGCCCTAAGGAAATGGAAGCATTAAGAACTCAAGCAAAAATAGTTTATTAGACCAAGTAGTTCTCCGTGGAATGCATCAACTTTATTTTTCAAGAAGGCAGATGGATCTTTATGACTCTATATCGATAACAAAAGCCTGAAAAGAATAAATATCCATTACTGAGAATAGATTATTTGTTTGATCAGCTGAGCGGTGTTAAAGTATTTTCACAACTCGATCTAGTAATAGGTTTTTACCAACTTAGAGTGGCGGAAGATAGTATATCTCGTATTGCATTTCGAATCAGGTATGGTTCTTATGAATAGCTAGTAATGCCATTTGGATTGACGAATGCGCTAGCTTATTTTATCGATTTAATGAATATAGGTTTTATAAGTTATCTAGATGAAACACCCTACATCCCTTAATATACCCAAAAAGGGCACATTAAAGAATGTGGAGCGTTATAGGTATAGCTAAAACATCACAGAGACTGACAAATAGGTAAAAACAGCGGAAACATTTAAATAGTAATTCATTATTTAGATTTAAACTTCATCAATAAGTCATAAAAACAGAATATATCTAAAAACCCAAATTCTCATATCTTATGAAAAATATATCTCAGTCTCGCATCATTAGAGTACATAAATATTAATAATCATCTCCCTCATAAGTACCGGTACATCAAAAGGCAGATGAAAAGTGAAAAGAAGAAGAATACATGAGGAACTCCAGGAATGTATCTTCAAGAAATCTAAATCTACTGTCCTCGACTCTGTTGGCTTATGGGGGAGAAAACAAGAAATAGAGGAGTGGGTCAGATAATAAGTCTGGTGAGTGAAAGTAATTACTAGCATTTCTAAGCAAGATAAAAATAACACATAAAAAAATAGTTCTAGTACGGAAAGAAATACTGAAAAATAAAACTGGGGTAAAATACTGTTTCTGATTCTATTTGCTTGATTGTTTCGATTGTTTGCACTTGTCTTTAACTGCTGTGATTAGGCTAGAACCCTAATCCTATTTCAGTTGCTAATTTGATTAGGTTGAAATCCTAATTCTACCCATTGATTGTCCTTCTATCTCTGTTGTGCCACTATGAAACAATCATGTTGGTTACAACAAAAGACACCTCTTAGCGCTTGGAACGTAGTAGTGAATTATTTACCCAAATTGATGTCGCACACTCGGTCATCGTTGGTACACACTAACCGCCCCTCCTGTTGTGACCTCTTATTTACCCTAAGCAATACGATTATATATGCACGTCCATGTGGACTTGTATTTAATCACAATGTGTATACATTAATTCTACGATGTTAATCTATAGAATGTTTCAAAGCATGTATATTTTTTATCACTGTATGAATGGAGGCAGTATGAAAAATATGGTTGTTGTCACACTAAGAGATTCATGAAGTGTAGGATAAATTTGGTTGTTATCACAATAAGTGATATACGATGCGTCCTGGTTATTTTTCATCATTTACCTGTGATAAAAAGATTACCTTTCTTTACTGTACTTGATTCGAAGCAATGGATTAGCATGGATGATGATTCTCTCACAATCATATGACTTATGTGTAATCGAGTTAAAAAAGTTAGTATAGTAGGCATGAAATCCACTGAGAAAGAATTACTTATAACGTATTTCTCAACCGGAAAACTCTACATGCGCTTAGGAATTTAGACTTAAGCGGAAGGATAAAAATTTATGACACTTTTTACTCCAATAAAATATGCATGCTATCTAGTACAATTAAAGAAGAAAAATATCAAGTAGTATAACACTTTTTACTTTTTTGTAGTTCCACTATAATTTGACCTTCAGATATCACCAAATGAAGATATGCAGTCTTATATGTTAACAAAATTACAAAATTGAAACAACTAAAACATATATTTACTGATTCGATATGAATATCCAAACATGATCTTAGTTAAAAAATAGTAGCAGCCATGGGGAAAAGTGCAAATTTAGCATTGCCAACAATAGAGACGTATGAGCAGCTAATCACCACTTAAGCATATTATTGCAGCATAAGAAAATAGATGTTATGTTCCAAAAATTGAATTAGAAAAATATATCAGCTCTATAATTAATTCCCAAGCATAAAACAAGGCCTATATCTTTTATAAACTACACATGCAGTAGGGTTGGAGCTCGGAAGTTTTATATCGAGGCATCTCTATGCTCTTTTTTTACTTGTGATTGTATAATAATATTTTATAGGTGAGAAATATAAACTTATCACTGGCTAGTATAGATGAATGACTGTTGTCTAGGGTCTTCATGATAGTTTTGTACTTAGCTTATCTAATTCAGTTGATTCATGATCTTAATTTACTTGTGATAACAAACCATTATTTTCTTGGGGAATAACTATAGCTTGAAACCATAGGAGATCTTGCCAATAGATAATTGCAGAAAACTCAACACAGACGTCTTATAGCATTTACTTACTAAGTATTATTGATTATTTTGGTTATTTAACTTTCATACAGGCTTAATTGTTAGATTATTTTTAATAAATATATTAAATCTTCATTAGTTGCCAACCGTAGTCAATTGCTAACCATAGGAGATCGAGTCTTCTAATTCTATTGATAGCAACATTAACTTTCAGCATTCACCAAAGCCTTTAGAAGTACAATCTTCTATTGAGAATCAAGAGTTCAAGCCTACTACGTCTACTAACATATCTGACTTTTCTTCCTCAATAAGCGGACATACTTCTTTTGAATAATCTGGTACAGAGTCCAGTCCTATTGCTGCTGAAAAAATCTAATTTAAACAAAACCTTTCATTAGATACTAAGTAATATACCATTTCAAATAATAATGTTACAAATACTAATATTTCAGCCCAGTCTTCTTATTCTAAAAGGTTAAGGGGAAAGTCGAGTAAATAAATGAATTATGATAGTGGCTACTTTTCTGGGTGAAAAATAAATTATGATCTTGTGTAATAGCCCGCAAATCCGTACCCCTTGAGTCAACACTATTCTACGTCAATTTACTCAACTCGAACAGAAATGCGAACCATTAGGGTTAAAGAAGAAGAGATAGAAGAAGAAGAAACTAAACAATATCAGGATCTCACAGTCGCAGCGGAATAAAATATAATAGTAAATAATAGTTCTTTACACCAAATGGAACTATATCTGTTTTATACATCATATCATCAGTATGTCTCATACAAACAACATTTACCAGTCAGACAATTCCATACAATCACAGCAGCAGATATATATACTAGTACGGATAATACGTCTCGGGCTCCAGCTCCTCTCCTGCTCCATAGCATCCTGTCCTGAACATATAATACTCGGTCTGACCCGAGCTTTATAATGAAATAACACCCAAGTCAGTCTGGAATACCAGCTGATAATAATGCACCCAAATTGATTATTAAAGTTTCAAAAATCCTTTTGAAAACAAAACATCTCGTAATACCATGCCACAAATAAACATGTCGGGTTTTTACCTTATAATAGCTAAACCATTTTTTTATAGAAATCCTCTGATATTATAATAGGGTCTATATACAAATACTTATAAAATAGCCAAAATTGTTACATCTATTAAATTCCAGCTACTAGCCACAGAGTGGGTAATACAAACAAAATTCTAAAAGGAACGTAGGGAGAGTGGATTACCAACAATGACTAGGCACTGGGGTACCACCTGTCACAGTACCTGGTCTAGATCAGTGTACCGAGGACCACGTCCGATCCCCTGTAACACAAGGCCCGGACTACCCCTTACTGGATAGTCCCGAGTAAGATCACCCCGCGGTTGGGATCAACAACCGCACCACTAAGCCGAAATAAAGGGACATCTAGACAGGAATGACCTTACCCGAAAATGGGTGTTGCCCACCAAACCTTGCTGCATATCCCCTGATTTTCAGTCATTCCCAGTTGATGAGGCTTGAGGCTAAGCGTTACATTTTAGAACGTTTCACTTAGAATGCCCATCGCCCTTCTAACGATGTTCCAAAAGCATTCGTCCATACAAGTTCGTCCCTGGTTCGAACGGAACCGAAGGCACTACTCCTACTACATCCATTTTGGAAATATCCTCAGGATTTGTAGCGACTAGCCCTTACACTTCACTGTTCCATCTTCGACTCCGAACACGTTTTTCCATGAAACGTACAAACCGGATCGAAGTGGTTTTCGAGAAATAAATCTCGATCCCGGTCTCTTCGAAACGATCAACGCATTTGTCCAATATTGATATTCGGTGATTTAACTATCAATTAACATTCACAAACATCCATCACATAATAAATAATTTGCCCAATTATTTATTTCCTCAAAATATCTTTACAAGATATATTTTCGATTCAAATCTCTTTTGAAACAGTTTTCAAACCTAACTCTTTCGATGGAATAAATTTACCAAATTGTTACTTCCCTTGAAAACATCCCAGTACCAATGTTTAAGGTTTAAAATAATTTAAATACTTTATTCTTGAAAATACATTAAAACATTCATATTAAAACTTCCTACATATTGATTTAAAAAATATATATCCTTTAGAAATATCTTGAATAAAACTGCTTAATAAACTATTATCTTTAAAATAAAGTTAAGTCATACTAGATTTTGAAAAAAGGCTATGAAATTCTATTACAAGTTTCAATAAAACTTTAATTGATTATCTTTAAAATAAAACCATTTATAAAGTATAAATGTTAATAATATTCTTTTAAATAAAAATGCTAATTACCTTTTAAAAAAAATTACTTCTATAATTACCTTGATAAATGTTCACCTTTAAATTTTTTATCACTTAAATGATTTTCTTGAAACCGTTCTTAATATAACTTCAAACTTCTAACCTTTCAAAAATAAGCTTAAAAACGTACTTGGCCTTTTAAGGAAATATCCTTCCATTTAGGATAACCCAAAGAATTCTTTTTATCAATCCAACACGTTTTATCCTAATTCAATTTTACGCTCATCCCGTAAAATCCTTTCCATACTTTAAAAATAGCTCCTTTATTTTAAACACATTGCTATTTCCTTAAAATCACTTTCAAACATACGTTTAAAATATTTAAAATAAAGCTTCAAGAAATTATTTAATTAAAAATAATACTTAAGGAAATATATAGGGGTTCCCTATGTATTTTAAGTAAATTTTAATTTTTTAAATAAAGTTATTAAGTCAAAATTTATATTAAAATTCCTTTTTGAAAACTTAATACTACTTTACTTTTTTTTTTAAAAATAATTAAATACCATAATTACTTAATCAAATATTACTTTCACTTAAAACCAATTTAAAATAATTTTTATTTCTAAAATATTCTAAACATACTTAAACTTCAAATTTATAATTTGAAAGCTTTCTCCTTAGTTGAGTAATTAACTTCCCATCATTAATAAATAGACAAATACTAGATATGTTTTATTCAATGAATTATTTAATTATAAGTAAATAGAGGATAAATCTATCGAAGGTTATTAAGTTAAATTAGAAATTTAAGATCAAATCAAATAAGTGATCAGGAGTTGATTAATTAAGAATAATCAGCCGTGGATAATTACTTGATGGATGTAATGATTAAAGGAAAATTACTTAGTAGTAGTAATTAATAATTAATTACATAGTGTAATTAATTTAAGAATTGACTAATAAAAAGTTATGAAAGATAATTAAGTGATGTAATTAATTAAGAGTAATTAATTACAGGATGAGATTAATCAAGGGTGATTAATAATTGAATATTAAGTAAAATTACTTGAAGTAATTAATAAGGTGTAATTCCTTAGTGAAGAAATGAGTGAATAATTACTGGATGTAATTAATTAAAAGGAAATTACTTGGTGGAAAGTAATTAAAGGATAATTACTTGGTGAAGGGAATTAAGTGATAATTTACTCGGTGTAACTAAAGGATTAATTAATATAATTAATCAAGGAATTGGTTTAATTGATGAGATAATTTAGGAAAGTTAATTTCTGAATGTGATTAAATCAAGGTTGATTAATGAATGTATCAAGTTAAAGGTTAATTATTAAACGAAATTTAAGAATAATTAACCAATGAAAGTAATTAGAGGATCATTAATTTATGTGATTAATGAAAGTGATCAATCTTGCTTATTAATAATTGAATAATGATGAGTGTTTTGAATTGGTTGATATCTCTGATATGAATTGCTTTGTGATATGATATGTTGATGGATGGTGATAATATGATTATCTATCATTTATAAATTGTTGTGTAAAAGTGTTATCCGGTAATTTAAGTTGAATTGTATTTAATTAGATAACCAGAGTTTAGATGACATTGGATTCGAAGAGACCGGAGTTGGGTATTAGTAAATTTTCGAAAAAACCACTTCAATTCGTATTAGATTGATTTGTGAAATGAACAAGTTGGAATGGAATGATTTAAGTAAACTGGACTAATTAATCTAAGTTTTGGCACTTAGAAATTGATGTGTGGAATAAGTGATGTCTATAACAACTTGTGAGGTGAATATTGATATAAGTTGCCCGGGTTTATATGAGTTGTATGCATATGTATTCCATGTTAGATGGATTTACTCACGCTGGTTTCCAACCTGACTCGGGTGTTACTTTGATGTAATGCTCGGGTCAGACCGAGTATTACATATTTTCAGGTAAGAACGTTCTGGAGCTCAGGAGGCGCGCTGGATGGCAGGAACGAATGGAGCGTATCCCGCTGTATATATTATAGTCTATCTAGGACATGTTTGTTTAAACTGTCCAGTGTTGTGTATTGGTTGTAACTCTGATGTATAAAAATATAAGTGGACTGTTACAGTTCTTCTTTATAGACTATTATTTATGTGATATTATATTATGATCCGCTGTGAATGTGAGGTTTTCTGTGCCTTGTTTCTATTTCTCCTTCTTTCTCTTTTCTTCTTTTCCTAACTATCTGGAATTTTCGGGATCGAAATTTCCGGGTAGCTACATTTAGTATCAGAGCCAGGTTTAAATTCATAAATGCAATCTACTACCACATCCTTATTCCATAAAATCATCATATACACTAAATTAAAACTAGATGTGGTTTTGTTTACTAACTGTTATAATATGTTTGAACAGAGCTTGAAAAATTCTATATGACAGAGACATATTTGTTTATATATAAACAGATATGTACATATCCTTTCACTTAATACTTATTAACATATGAATTTATCCATAGCCCTAGACGAACGGCTATGGGTTCATTTGAACCTGATATTTACACGAGGAAGATGAAGTTTGGACTTGTATAAGAAATTTAAAAGGCTGATTGAAATCTTTGAATTGCTAATAAAATATGGTTAACATTGTTAAATTATGAAGTTTACTTGTTTAAACTATGAAATTGATGAGTTTGGTTAGATTAATGAAGGAATGTTGATAAATGCTCATATTATTGGAAACTGATGTGTTTGTTTAAGTAAGTACAGGTATGAGAGGCAATGGATAGAGTTGGAGTGCGTATATGCAATATAAATTAGCCGCATTCTTTTAAAATGCTAATAAAGGTACGCCTACGCAATAAAAATAGGAAATATGAACTGTTTTTGGTTTTTCCGACCATATCGGTCGATGTATATATATTTATATCTATTGTGATATTGCAAAAGCTCCTCCGTACAGGGGAGACTCTGCCAAAAGTTTCCAGAAATTTTGTGAGTTAGAAAAAATTTTGAAAAATTTGAAATGTTTCGTTAACGACAAATTGATTTCAAATAGCAACTAATTAAAAGGGATTTTGGGGTAGGAAATGAAACTAGTAGTTTCGATTCGAAACTAAAGAATGTAGGCAAAGTGAAATTGAGATTTTCACTAAATAGGTTTTACTATTGGGTTTGGAACATTTTTCTACCTTAGCAAATTTCGGGGACGAAATTTTTATAAGTGGGGAGGAATATAACGACCCGGAATTTTGGATCGCTAGATTTGAACATTAATTCAATTTAAATGTCTAATATAGATTATAATTTGAATTTTAAAATATAATGTTTTGGATAAATTAATAGAATTAGTTAAATTTCAAATATGGGAATTTAGTGTAACAGCCCGCGATTCCGTACCCCTTGAGTCAACACTATTCTACATCATTTAAACATTGGCTATTTAAATTAACCAGTATTCCAGATGTGAGTGAGTTAAACTCACCTTGGGTTTTCGGCGAGCGTTCAAATTTAAATTAAATCGAATGGCGTTCGATTTAACCTAAATTTTTACTTGCTCGGAATGATTCCAGAACTGCTCCACTGCATAGTACGCATCTCTGCGATTCCGACGTCGCCAATTTCAACGAAATCTGACAACGTATGTAATGGATATGAATTTTATAAAATTTCAATTTCAAATTTAAACAAATTTCTTTTTTTTGTAGATATAAAAAAAAGAAATTTGTTTAAATCTGAAATTGAAATTTTATAAAATTCATATCTATTACATATGTTGTCAGATTTCGATGAAATTGGCGATGCCGGAATCGCAGAGATGCGTACTATGCAGTGGAGCGGTTCTGGAATCATTCCAAGCAAGTAAAAATTTAGGTTAAATCGAACGTTGTCCGATTTAATTTAAATTTGAACGCTCGCCGAAAACCCAAGGTGAGTTTAACTCACTCACTTTTGGAATACTGGTTAATTTAAATAGTCAATGTTTAAATGATGAGAATAGTGTTGACTCAAGAGGTACGGATTTGCGGGCTGTTACATCTTGCTAGTTGCATAAATTCATCATTTTACTTAAAGCTAACGTAGCTGGCAATTGTTTCACTTGGAGAAGGGGACTAATATACAATCCATAGTAAATTAGATAAAAGTTTCATAAATTATGAATTCATGGATATTTAAAATTTTTAATGCCACTATCCTTAATCATGCTTCAAGTGATTATTGTCCACTTCTATTAGAACTTATCTCAACTCAAAAGTAGCAGCACCAAGTTCATTTATATTTAACAACACCTGGGTTGACATGTGTGCCTATAAGGAAGTAATTTATTATGATTTATCTATTTTTGTCAATGGCGTTGCTTTATTTCAACGTCTATACAAATTAAAGAGGGTTAAAGCTAAACTTAAACAATGGAATAATGAAATTCCTTCCATCAAAAGCAGTGTGAAGAGCTCAGGGAATATAATAACCAATTATAGTCTTTACTTACTAGGACAAATAATCCATTCAGACTAATTTTAACAGATAGTACTTAAAAATACCTTTGGTCTTCGTTGTGATCGTTGTTGAGGTTAATCGCTGTTAATTCCACTGGCTCGTTAATCGCTAACCGCCACTAATTGCCAGTCACTAATCGCTAACCGCCACTAATTGCCAGTCACCACTGTTGTTGCGTAGGGTAACAGATCGTGCTTAAAGTCCATTCAAGTAAATGGAAATCAACATAAAAGTACTTATAATCAAAGTCTAATAGAAATCGACTCAACGATGTTGAGCTTAATCATCAAAAAGTGCTATTATTCATTAATTGCAAACCATAGTTAATCGCTAATCATCGTTGCTGCTACGTAGGGTTTGGAAATCGATTGTTATTTTTAGTTTCTAAGTTGTGGGTGTGGGAAAGGGGAATTAATGTTTTTCAATTTCAAGAATAGAGTGGGAAACGTGGAAATGAGATGTGTGGAAGTGTAGCTAGAGCAAGGGTATATTTGGTATTTTAAAAAGACACCGGGTAAATCTATTCAGCGAATTCTTTTTATTAGTAGTAAAGATAAGCTTGCCCAGCCTCACCTAACTGTTGTGAGACCATCAGTCCTAGACCTGAAAGGGAATGCTGCCTAGCCTCATCTAGCTGTTGTGAGACCATCAGTCAAAGGGAATGCTACAGGTACTAGTTCTAACAAACAAATTCTAGTTTGCGCCCCTTGCCCAAATCCCCAATTTGAGCTTCCATCTATTGGCCACTTATTTACCCTAATCAGAATAAGCGTGTCCCAACCTCACCTGCTATTGTGAGACCATCAGTCCTAGATCTGAAAAGGAATGCTGCCGGTATGGACCACTACTTCTGTGTTTGCTTATTAACTTATTCTAAGTTTTAAAATAATCCTCTTATGTTATTTCTTTCTTTTTAATTATAACCTTTGTGTTATAACTGTTCTTTTGCTTATTAATCTAATCCAATATTTAAGTTATAAAATAAGCCTCTTCTATTATTCTTCTATTTTCTCTTTTTTTAGATATAATCACTTGTTATAATTATGCTTGCAAATATCTCAAATTTGCCTATTTCAGTCTGTCTCCATCCTTTTACAATTATTCTTATTTTACATCTAATTTTTGTAAATTTAGTGTTTTTATTTTTTTAATCCATATTTGCAACTCTTCTTCTTTTTAATATTTTGTTCGCGTAAAAAGAAATAAAAAGAAACAAACTTTTACAGGCTAAATTCTAACTTAAAACAGATGTTTATAAATGTAAATAACTATAAATAACCAAATAAATTAACAGAATAAAAAAAGTTGAATAAAAAAGACTGAAAAGAACTTCTAAAATTTACTTAAAAGTTAATTATAAATGACTTATACAAAAACTATCTCAAAATTGTAGAAAAACTACAACTATTGAGAAACCTATTATTTTAAATTACTTAAAAATCTAAAATAATTACTAAACACTCACCTATGGTCCTTAGCTCTAGTCTTTGGCCTTCCTGGATCCACTCCTAGGGCGTAGAATATTTTTATCAAAAAGATCTCCTCCTTAGAAAAAATTTCTATTTAGGATCCACCCTCAGGCAATGAACCAAATATGAGAAAATATGAATGAGTAAAATAGCTAGGCCTAAGGTTCTATTTATAGCGTATCTTAGGGAACTCATTGTTGGATTTGAAGATTAAACCTAGTGCAACCACGTCTTAGGCTCCCTAAAAACCATCGGATGGAAGCACCGACGCACAGGATTGAACGAAAATGGAATTATGAGGTGTTCGCTTCGTACTAGACGAAATAACGTCCAAGAACTAAGGCGGGTCGACCTAGCTTCCATGGGGATCGACCCTATGGTCGACTTGATCCCTTTGGGGGTCGACCTAACCGAAATATGGGTCGGCCTATGCCTTTGTAATATTATCTTTTTCCTTTTTCTTTCCAATTTCTTATTTCTTTCGTAACTTCTTCATATTAACTCGGATTTCGACAAGTTATATATGGAAATTGACTAGAAAATTACCACAGACATAATGGTGCAACTCCCATGGCCCAATTCTAACAATTTCACAAAATTATTTTATTATTTAATTAATTCATTGATTAATTATTATAGCTCAAATTTTGGGTTGTTACACTAGATAAACAAAATTCTGATGTTTATTGATGACATCCTCGTCTATGAAAAAATGGAGAAAGAACGAGTAATTCACTTGGAAATGTTTCCAAAAACTTTGATGATGCACCAACTCAAAGCAATTTCAAAATATTACTTTTAGCATAAGGAAGTGAAATTTCCAGGACGTATAGTCTCAAAGAAAGGAATCTTAATTGACCTTGCTACGATCGAAGCAATTCAAAAATGGGAATGTTTGGAAACAGTGATAGAAATTTGTAGTTTCTTAGGGTTAAATAGATACTATAGGGGATTTATTAAAGTCTTCACTAAAATTTCCACTTCACTTATAGAATTTAGGAAGAAAGGGAATAAATTCTTATGGATAGATAAATGTGAAGAAGCTTATTCAACATTAAAGTTGTTACATTCAAATACTCCTATTTTGAAAGTTATCTAAGGAAACCAAGATCTAGTGGTTTATACTGATACGTTTGGGACACGTCTTAGCACTTTGTCGATGTAAAGAGGTAGAGTTGTAGCTTATGCATGTAGACAACTCTGATGAAATATGTCCTAATCTCAAATTCGAAACAATAGTGTTTGCTTTGAAATTTGGCAACATTATCTGTTAGGATAAAGGATTGTTTATACATAGACCATAAGTTAGTAAAATATTTAGCTACTGGGGAAGATTCAAATATGTGATGACAATGGAGGTTTGAATTTCTAGCTGCATATGAAATGGAAATTCAGTATTCACCAACAAAAGAAAATAAAGTAGTTAATGCTTTCAGAAAGAAGCATCAAGCGGTTGTATCACATATATTAGTGGAATGGAAAGAGTTAGAAGTGTTATCTTTCTATTATCTTTAGTTTAAAAGGGTACAGGATTGGTAGCCATGTTAGCAAGTTTGGATATTCTATTGAGTTTACACGATTGAATTCAAGCAAATAAAGAAGATGATCTAATCTTAACTGTTCGGGTCAACAAGTTAAAAAGTGGAAATGTTTCAAAAGATCGTAGCAAATTCAAGTTGGACTCTAATGCAGATTTAAGATTTAATGGAAGACTGTGTATTCCTGACATAGCCAATTTAAGGAAAGAAATTCTTGATGAATGCCATTGATCTCTTTTTCTATACATCCTCAATGTATGAAGATGTAAGGATATGAGAAAGAAATTCAACTGGGAGGCATAAAGAAGGATATCTGTAAGCACGCGAAACGATGTATTACATACAACCTGGTGAAGGGTAAGCATCAAAAGCCCCACGGATTACTTTTGCCTCCTGAAGTTCCACGATGGAAATGCAAACAAATCTCCATGAATTTTATAGGTGGACTTCCCAGATCGAGACAAGGGAAGGAAAGCATATGGGTTATAGTCGATAGACTCGCTAAAAGTGCTCATTTTATACGAGTTAAAGTAACCAAAACTACCGAGAGTTTAGGCATACTTTTTTTAAAACAAATAGTATGATTGCATGAAATTTTAAAGAATATAGTATGCAATCATATCCTTTATTTATAAGTTAATTCTGGCAATGCTTATAATCATTCTTGGGAATACAACTCAATTTAAGTACCACATACGATCTTCAAACAAATGGATAGACTTAAAGAATAAATTGGGTTATATAAGATTTACTAAGAATATGCATTTTAGAATTGTAAATTCATAAGAGAAACACTTAATTGAATTATCCTATAATAATAGCTTTTAATACGGTATCAGTATAGAACTATTTAAACCTTTATATGAAAATCATGACGTTCTCTAACTTGTTGATTAGAACCAGAGATAAACTGATATTAGGCCCAAATATAGTATAAGATACTATTGAGAAGATCAAACTTATTAGATATTATATGAGAACTACTCAATGTAGATAGAAAATCTATGTTGACAAACGTAAAAGGATCTTTAATTTTCAGTCGAAGATTATGTGTGTATAAAAGTATTTCCGATAAGGGAGTGGTTAAATTCAAAAAAGCTAGGAAATTAGCTCCAAGGTAAAAAATATGTCTACATGATTCCGATGTGTTCCATGTGTCAGAGTTAAGAAAATCTCTACATGATTCCAATGTTAATATAAAACCAAGACAACTTGAGGAGCCAAAGATTGAACCGAACTTTACTTTCATTATCGAACCAATATGGATTGTAGATTTAAAGGTGAAGCAGTTAAGGAAAAGGTAGTTCCACTAGTCAAAGATTCAATGGTCAGACAATCCCAATGAATGCACTTTGAAAATGGAGGAACAAATTAGGAACTCACATCCCGAGTTTTTGAAACTTGTTAGTTACGTATTTATTTTGTTTATTTTCTCGAGTCATGGATGTTTGGATTCAATTGATTGCTATAGTTATATAACTATAGAAATAGATTTCACTACCCTCTCTAATAAATTGTGAAGATGCAATTTCTTTAAAGAGTGGAGTTTGTAACACCCCTCTATTTGATTAATTCTTACAAAAATTATTTTGGACTTTTATTTTGAATTTTGATAAATAAATAAAATTTTGAAATTTCAATTGAAGAAATTAGAACCTCAATAGGATATAAAACATGAAATAAAATTATTTAATATAGAGTTAAAATAATTAACAAATGGAATTTAAAAACAATTTTGGAAGGATTTATAGAATTTAATTCGATAAAAGTAATTTTGGAATTTAGTCGAAAAATAATTATTTGAAATTCAAATTTGATTTATATTTTGAAACCCAAAAGGATGTTTGGAAATTTATTCTGTTAAAAAATATATTTGTAGAATCTTGGAAGTAAAGCGATTATTTTATAATTGTTGAAAATTTAAAATTGATATTTCATAAAAGAAATTTTTTTATAATAATAAATTAAAATTTGAACTAAATGTATCAAGTAGATTTTTAAATGGGTATGTAACGGTAGTCCATGTTGTAAGGCGATTAAGGGTATGGATTCATTTAGAAGAAAATAATATTTATCAGACAATTTTTATTGCACCTCCACTTTTAATCTTATCTTCACAATGATTATGTTTTAACCTATTATATTTCTTAACCCTAACATATCAAAGCCTAAGCCTATTTAAACCCAGACCGTACTCAACTCTCCTGCCCATTAAAAGCTAAAAACTCAATCAAGCTACCATTTTTTCCTACGACTTCATAAGTTCATCAAGATCATCGGCACCAAGATGTAAGTATATCATGTTTCACTTCACCAGTTATATATATTCGCAATGTTAGTAGCACTACAATGATCATATGAATTTCTTAATCCTTTTTTATGAATTAATTAAAGTAGTATTTGTTATGTAATGTCCATTGGAACCCATACATTAACCTATGTCAAAGTCAGTTATCAATCACCAATGAATGCCGATCGGAATGACGAAGGTTCGGGCACAATTGCCCATAAATTCATCACCACCTGTCGACCGCTTAAAACCTCAGCGGTCAACTGATCAGGTTGATTTTCTTAGCACTACGCATAGAATTTGATCGGTTTACTTTCACCTTGCTTCCTGCAACAACCGACCGTTTCGAACCTCGTGAGTCGATACTAATACATCCACGGTATTCACATGCCGAATAACTAAGTGCCAAAAAGACATATTGTTAGGCGAAGAAGAAGATAAAATAAAGAAGAAATAAGAAACTAAATAGTCATAGGATCTCACACGCAGCGGGATAACATATATTAATCAACATAATTCTTTACAAAGTTATTTCCAAGATGATACAGCAGAGTTATGCTAATACAATTCTACCCTGGGACTGTTATAACAGCCAGTCTCTACATAATTGATGCAATATACATACAGTATAACGAAAAAAATAGTAACTAGCTATCGATTAAGCCTTCTACACCAAGCTCCTCCAAAATGCATTTGTAGAAACCTAACTACTTGGCTGCCTATACAAATTTAAGCATCCAAGAGTTTTAGGGGAAGAAAAGAAACTTCGGATCAAGCATGGGCCTAGTGTTAATAAACTCAAAACAACTGATTTATTACTTTAAAAACTATTTTAAAATCAAGGGTATCTCGTAAGACCACGCCGCACATAAACGTGGATGGATTTTTACCTTACGATAACCCGAAACACTTTTATATAAAATCCAATGATATTAAAATATTCTAATGGTTCAAAATAAATATATAAATAGCTGAAATACTTGCATCTCACATTCCAACATAGTTGGACACAACCAAAATCGTAATGGCTCATACTGGAGATTGGATTCCATACTCTGGCAAGGTAAGGGACTACCTTCTAATTATACACCTCTGAAAAATGTACTTGGGTGCTACAGATGCATCCGCCTCTCTGCTGCATGGATTTGGTTGCGCCTTTAACATGAAAAACCGGATTAACTCACCCCTTTGACACCAAGGCCTTTTGCTACCATGAACTTTGCACGCAAACCAACACTGAAAGGGACAATATAGAATGGGACGAAGGCTCCTAATGGTAGCTAACCACATGGCTCTGCTCAATGCCCTGTTTTTGCCATTTCTCCAAGTTGTGAGGCTTGTGAGATCACATCTTTACCTTTTTATATAGCAAAATCACTTCGAATGCTAACATTGCCCTCCAATTGTTAATGCAATGTTAGCATTCATCCATACAACTTCGTTCTGGGACTGAACAAAACCAAATGCACTACTTCCATTATGACCATTACAAGGAATCCCTCCTAAGATTAATAGAAAACAGCCCTTGCACTTCAAAACTTCTTCTTCGATTTCATACTCTTCAAGATGTTTTCAGTTTGAAATGCTTGAATTGGATCGAAGTGGTTTTCGATTAATATACTAATCTCGATCTCTTCGAAACAGCTGTCGATAATTTCCGATAAACTCAACCCAGGTTCTTTAGGAAATAAGCAAATAAAAGACAAGAGAGGAGTTCACCTCCTAACCATTGAATGAATGGATTTTCCTTATTGTTTTTCCTAAAAGAACGAAAAGAGATTTATACGCGTAGTATATCGTCATTGGGGATGACTGTGCCATATAACTCATGTCTTTCCCCTAGATGATTCCAAAGTAACGTTTTGGTCCAGATTTGATGGTCGGCGATTTGACTATCAAAGAAATAATCATTCAAATATTGATTAAATTCCATATCGAATCCACTAGGCCTTATTAATTAATCTTTCAATATTAAAAAACTTTGCAAAACTTGATCAAAAGATCTTTTCTAAAAAACTTTTTCAAACCCCTTACATCACTTTTATACTTCGAAAACATTTTTACTTATCATAATATAAGTATTTACCGAAAACATTTCGAAAAATTTGCTTCTCAAATTCCATATTAAATGGACAAATAATTCTATTTTCAAAACATCATTTGCTATAAAACCCATCCACTTATACCCTATAAAAAATTCCTAAAAGCTCACTTCATAATTCAAACAGTATATAAACTTCCAAAATAATTATATAATCACTTTTATAAATCTCCAAGTTAATTTATAAAACCTCTTTACAAATCTCTAAAATGATTTATAAATCTTTTCCTTATTTTTAAAACTTTTTATAAATCTTCCTTTAAAACCCTTTTATAAAATTTCCTTTATAAAATATCGTTGGTAAATTACTTTAAATAAACCCTTTTATTTAATAAAACCCTATTTCAACAAGTTCTTATTCATTAATACCTTTATTAAATAACTTACAAAACCATTTATAAACCCTTGACCTCAAATTGATTGAAGAATTGGAGTTAATTCCAAACCATACTTTCATAATTCAAAGGGAGGTTTAGCAATCCCAAGGGTACTAAATTAAATTATCATTTGATTCAAGTTTTGAATTCCAATTCATTTAACAATTATTTGCATAGATCAACATGTACGTAAATTCAATTCTTATCCGAACCAGGACATAACATGTCAATATAAACTAATTGGCATATACTTATATAATAACATAATAACATGATGGTGGTTTGTCTTGCTAAATAAACGTCCAAAAGTTTTATATAATTATAGTAGAACAATGATTTATTCTGCTAGCCTATGTCCACATAATCAAACAATTACATTATAACAGAATGTGGATTTATTCTACAAACAGATATCCACAAAATCCAACAAGTACACTGTAGCTAAAATAGGGATTTATTCTACTAATAGATATCCAAACAATCAAATAATTTACATAACTCATTCACAGCTGTTTCGTTACTTAATGGTATCAACACTTGAATCCCTTGTGTCAAATTATCATTTGTAAAAGAGTTTTCTTTTTTTTAAACAAATTGATTCAAGGGAAAGAAAGTATCATAACTCTTTTTAAATTAAATAATTACAAGTTAAACCCTTATTAAACCATAATTAAAATTAATTAAATCTAAGTTTCACTCAATTAATGATTAAGAAATAATTAAACCTTAAATAAATAATTAAATAATAATTAACCGTTATATAAATAATAAAACCATAATTAAACCTTTATTACTTGAATAATAATTTAAACCTTCATTAATAATTGATATTAGTTAATCTCAATTTATTAATTAAATAATATTTAATTGAAAATTAAATAATAAATTAAACCTTCAATAAATAATTTATTAAAATTAAAAACCTTAATTAGTCTATAATTAATAATAATTAAACATTTAATAAATTAAATAATAAATAATCGACCTTATATTTAATTAATAACTAATTAAAAATAAATCAAATACTTAACTAATAATTAATTGAAAATTAATATTGGTTAATTAATAATTAATTAAAATTGATCTTATCTTTAAAGGATAATTAATTAGTATACTTTACTTGATTAAAGTTAATAAATCTTGTTTAGTACTTAATTAATTATTAATTATCAAAACTAAATAACTAAAAATTGATTATGAAAATTTTAATTAACTTTCTAAATCATTTTATTAAGTTTACAAAATATTTCTAAAACAATTTAAAGTATGAAAAAAATAAATTTTCAGAAATCGTACTTTTATCGAAACTGCATCCATAGCGACTGTTACTATGAATGCCATAACTTGGAAACTTATTTTGCATATACAATACCCTTTGAAACTCTTACCTTGAACCTTTTAATTTCTTTTAATAACTCATATAAGTGTTTGAAAATTCTAAAAGTAAAGTTGGAAACTTTATAAAACTTTTGTTAGACAACAAAGTAAGTAAAACAACTTAAACTCAAAGGATCCCTATATCACTTAACAAATCCATCGCTAACTTTTCTAACATTACAACACATATCATATGCTCCAACATTTATCACATACCATAAAAATTACATAAATTAAATTTACAACTTTCAAACCATACTACATTAACTTCCATTCCAAGTTTATACTACCACATCCGAGCATATATACCCAATAAGCATCATAACATCATTATTTTAAACCAATAATAACAAGATAATTATCAACCACATAACTTATACGAGTTTTTCAAAAAATAAAAATTTTAAACTTTAAATTGAAAACCAAAATGTTTACTCGCCAAAAGTTTGCAAAACCTTCCCTGCAAATGAAATCAAACTTAGATCCTTGCTCCCTCATGCTAAAAATTTGATTTTTAAAGCCCTAGATAGCACAACCTAAGGCATGCATGGCTCATCCATGATAAGAATTAGGATGCATGGGCTTGACAGGGAGAGGTGGAGGGACTTTGGATAAGGTTGAATTCACAAAACCAGACCCAAAAATTGGTCATCTTATCTTGGATTTTGGCTATGTTACTCTCGAAATTTGAAAAAGTTTTTAAAACAAAATTTCTTAGAAATTCTCTTTTATACCATTTAAAAAAAGAATCATTCAGTTTGGATCTATTTTAGAAGTAGATATGGTCAAACGAAGAAGAGATATTTACGGACTTGAAAATATGGGTTCGAAAACACTTTGCAGAAACGATATTTTTACATGTATAATCTCAAAATTTGAAGAAATGTCAAAAATTAAAAGTTGTAGCCACCGGAATTTCCATAGTTTAAAAAAATTATTGATTTAAAGTAGTTTAGAGGGATTTATGGCCTGAGAAGAGGAGGAAGAAAGTAGGTGATTTAAACATGATTTCAAAAGATTTAAGTATAAAAATTTTGATTTAAAAACTTAGGAATTTAAAAATGAAAGCCATGAAAGGTATTTAGGAAGATTGGAGAAATTTGAGAAAGTAGAGATAAGGAAAAAATGTAGATGATAAAATTTTAGGAAATAGTTTTTGATATATAAAATGAAACTAGAAAATTACCAACATGCCCTTGGTACCTTCCCCTCCACTTAAACTGTGCCACCTCCTCTTGCCATGTCACCCTCTCTCCTCTACATCAACACATGTGATTTTCCTTGTCTTGCCTTCTCATGAACATTAGCCAACACGTATAGACATGTTTAAGTACCTAAGTGTACTTATGTCTCCAATGATGTGACAATTTTATATTTTTATTCTTTATAATTTCTTAAACTTATTTAGCTTAGGTATAAATGTGTATATACATACACTAATACACACACACACATATATATATATATATATATATATATATACTAACTAATTTACAAATGTATATACTTACGCTAAAGAGTTCACAACATTTCCGATAACTTTTAGCCGACAAAACGTCGAAATTTGGAAAACGAATTCTGGTTGCATTTTCGATCTTTCGTCGAACTAAATTTTTTATAAAAATATTTGAAATATTATTTTTCCATTATCATTCATTAATTAAAACAATTTTATTTCCATTATAAATTAATTAATTGAATATTCAAAATTAATTAAATATTTGCAAATCAAAGCAGTGAAATTGCGGATGGTTACACTTCCTTTTCTTTTCTTTAATTATTCTGCACATGTGTGATGATCCGCAACTTGTTTTACGCTTCACAAACACTCTAGAATATGATTTATAACATTGAGATTATGTTTATAGTGGTATTTAACCTACTGTAAACACAAACACACACACAAATATAGATTTAAAGTTATATACAGGAAGTAAATAAAGAACTCAAAGTCCATTTAAAATTAAATTTTCATATTTTTGAGTTTCTAAAAGTTTTAAAAATAACTGTAACTTATATATGATATTTTAAAAATATAAAATACGAAAATTTCAAAGTATTTTTTAGCTTATTTGAATTTTAATTAAAAGAATGGTTTAATATTTAAATATTTTGAAATAAGGAAAATATTAATCTAAACACTTGGTTATTATTTTGAAAATTAAAGAAAAGTATATTTGAAATATTTTCAGATAAATTTATGTTTTTAAAGGATTATTTGAATTATTTAACTATATTTTGGGATTTTAATTTAAATTAAAGGAATAAATCATATTTAAATAGTTCAAATTCACTTTAGCTTGAATAATATGACTTGTGGGATTGTGTGCTTATGTTTATGGAATTATACAAGTTTATTTATTTATGAATTCCATCGTTGCAAGTTATTATCTTTATTTTAGCATAGGGAATAGTATTTGATGTCTTGTTTTATAGATGTTATTGTTATATGTAAAGTAATAAACTGCAAGTTTTAACCATGATTCACGAATGCGACAATGATACGGGATATGTGATGGGCAACAGCGACATGTCAGGGGTAAATGTTGTATTGAAAGTCAAACAATTTAAAAATAACAAATTTAACTTTATCAAGAATGATATAGGGTTTTGAAAACTAGAGGCCGATATCCATTCCAATGGACTAACTCGAGGCTCGCAACCCAAATCATGATGACTTTGTCCCTTGTTTCCATGTCCATTGACATGTTGCATGGACATATGAAGATATAAAAGGTCAATAGAAGCGTAGTGAAAATAAAGAGAAATAACATCACTGGATGGAAAACTTGAAGTGGACTATAGCATGCTTAAGATATATCACGCTTTCAGATGCTAAGAAGGCAGGCGCAACTAAAGAGTCGGGTGAAATGCATATCACAATTGATAGTAAGTATACATATGAAAACGACTGTGATGAGTTATCGAGGCAGATAGACTAGTATATGGGTATATCCATAGATGAAATATCAATGTGCAATTATACTGGGATTCATAGAAAAGAGTATGATATAACATTCTCATAAGAAAAAATAGAAATGCGAAAACCTCGTAAAATGATTATTTTGGATAATGATTTGAATTAATAGAACATAAGGCAACTTACATATAAAATGAATAAGATATGATATCCAATTGGTTACAGCTGCAACTATGTATGTTATATTAAATAGTGTCGTGGCATATGTGTAATCACCAATTTGTGAAAATGGGGAATTTGTTTAGTGTACGTGACCTTGTGTGTAACTGTTATGCCCCATAAAACCTGACACAGCACTTTCATTTTCTCTTATTACATGGCATTACTCATAACGAGATATTTAACCTGACTTGAGGTTTTGTTTATAAAATCTTCTCATGTAAAATTGAGGTTCGTCCCAGGATGATTTCATTTTCTCGATTTGAAGTTATCTCCGATGACATTGAGATCAATGGAGATTGGAATAATATATATAAGTTTAGAGTTATGGTTGATCTACAACTACAGGACGTGCCCTTTCTACCGGTATTAAAGCAACTATTAGAGTCATCTAGACTGAGAATAACCATGACACCCATCTCGAGCCTATTGAGTTATGTTAGTCTCTATATTTGTTCTGTTTCATATAGTTGAATATGGTTGTCATAGGACATAATGGTCTTGAGACAATTTTTATATCGTATGCCTAGTTGATGACGTTGTGTAGATGTTATGTTTGATTCGATGTGCAGCGGTATATAAATATATGTATGTATGTATGTATATATATATATATATTATTCCATTATGACTTGAGACCTTTATTTATTGTGTGCCTTATATATGGTACGTAAAAGTTCTTAAACCTGTATATACTGCCTTATGTCAAAATGAGATGCATATCATTTCAGATGTATTCGGGTAAAAAAACGTAAAAGAGTTGACTTAAAGTAGTGTATATGAGAGATCATTCCTCTCGAATCCTTTGATCTGAGCTATCGGATAGTGATTTCGCACTTTGGTGATCTGGTAAATGGAAGAAGGTGTCATAAAGTACTTAACTACTTTTACCTCTATTTTACGTAAGTGTCCCTTAACCGGAGCTTTGATATTAAATTGCAATGTCCCATGTTTCGAAACCCAAAGATGCAACCCTAATGTGTTGCAGTCATCTTAGAATTATCTTTAAACGGTCGAATGAATTCGGTATATTTTTCCAATATTTTTACGTAAATAGAAAACGTAAATACATTTCATTATGCAATGGCCATAATATTCTTTACATGATTATATTTGCAATTTCATTAACCCAAAATGTACCCGCACAGTGGTCAAATATAAATTAAACATGGATATGGTTCATTCCCAATGAAGATGCCGGCATGAACACTTATACAGTGGAAACATAACAACATTTCTTTGGCATGGAACATTATAAAAATCGAAACCCAACTACAAAATCATGTTTCTCATAACATAAAATTTTCCATGGCATTATAAAATCATTTGCTATCGGTTTTGCACTGTAACATACTTATTATATTTAAACAATTTGACTTTAAATCAAACATGTTATAAAACCAAGCATCTCATCATTTAAATCATCATAAAATGGATTAATTGATAAATCCAAAAACATATGATTGAAAACAAAATAGAGATGATTAGGATTATTATTCACCTTAGTTTGGATAAGGAAATTAGAGATTTGTTTGAGATTGATTCCCCTTAGCTTGATACCAAGCTTTTATTTTGATCACTCTTCTTCTCCTAGTAATGGCCGACTGCTCTTTTCTTTTGTTTGCGTTTTTCTTATGATAAAATAAACATGAATTATAAGATAACATGAATATAGGTAGTGAATTGTGGGTGTTATAGGCTCCCCTTCTTGAAGAATTTCATTCTCGAAATTAAGTAAGAACTAAATACTAAACATAACAATCATTTGTAACAACCCCTAACAATCATACTAATCTACCTGACTAGGAATTATCTATATAAATCTATTATAGACATACCCTCAAAGCAGATAAGGGTAAGTATCTCGAATCATGTCCTCTGGCTCCCAAGTACAGTCCTTCTCGTTGTCGCTCCACTGAACTTTCACCAACTTGACTATCTTTTACCTCAACCTTTTCCCATCCCTTACTACAACCCGAACTGGCTGTCTAATGTTTGCTCAAAAGTTGGACAAATGCCTCTAATTTAAGCTAAGTCTCATTTGATTTGATTGATTTGGGGTTTTTAAATGTTCCAACGCGTAATGAAATGAATTTCAGTAAGTGCAAAGGTAGTTCACAAGTTCAAAGTTCGGAAAGCAGATATGGAAAGTAAATAACATAGAGTTTTATAGTGGTTCAGTCCGAATGTGCCTACATCCACTTTCCATCTTATTATTCTCTCTTTGATTTGATTACAAGTACAGATTATTCGAAAAGAGTAAAAACTTTAAGTGGTTGAAGTGATGGATTTTCAGTATAGTTTTCTCTCTTTTTCTCCAAAAATCTGTCCCCATTGTTGTTGAGAAGCTTCGGTATTTATAGAGTGGAGTTGTGAAGTGTGGAGGAGAAGTTACAGCTTCCTGAGTTTGGTTCAGCATTTGAGTTATGGACAATTGGATCAGCATTTAGGTTTGGAAGTTTGCCTGGTCTGGTGGACCTTTTTTTGCTTTGGTTCGGTGATCCTGCCTCAGAGTACCTTACTTGCCGATCCAAACATTTGATTCGGCATGTTTGTCATATTGGACCAAATGTTTGATCCGGTGATTGATATGTTTTGCCAAACAAAATACTTGGTCCGACATTTCAAAGAGTGTCGAACCAAATGTTTGGTCTAGCATCTCTAAGTATATCGGACCAGATAGTTAGTCCGGTACACCATAAGATGTCAGACCAAATATCTGCTCCGACATGCCGGTCCATATGCTTGGTTTGGCATTTTTGCAAATGCCGAACCAAGCATCTGGTCCGGTAATTCTGTTTCCAGTACCCCTGCTTGCCTTTGCCTCCTTCTTCCTTCGCTTGCCGGAAAATCGAGCCAACACTTGCCCCTCAAAGTATGTTGTGTAACTGCACATCATGCTTTGTTTTTGGTTCGGCGTTGAGCTTCCACCACCAAATGAGACCGGTGACTGTTCATCTTTCCCTCATTTTCCTTTAAATACACCTTCTTCTCTTCGCTCTTTTAATTTCATTTTCTCTAAATCAAATTTCTTTAACTCTATTAGGTCGACTGCAACTGATTTAAGCTCGTTTTCTTCTTGTTTGAATTTGATCTTTCTCTTGCCAACATAGCTTGAGGTAAGTATATTTTAATTCGATTACCTGCTATTAGAGTTCTAGGGTTTTGATGTGCATGAGAGTTTTAAAGCAGGGATGGGTGACTTCGGTCTTGAATTGGTGAGGTGGTACTTCGTTTGAACAAGCACCCAAATGATTATAGCATTTTGATGGTCGTGAGGAATGGTAGATTGAGCGATGTTATTTGGTTGGTGGAACATGAGAGGTTGTGACCGATTTCATTCAAGCCCACTTGCCCATCAAGTGTTCGATAGATTGTTTGATCGGCTAATGGTTGTTACTTGGATGTTGAAAGCATAGGTTGTTTATATCAGTCTTCTTTGCAATTCGAACCCATACTATATATTGTTTGGGTATAATGTTAAAACTGAGAACATGTAAGGCTGTAGGGAGCGTGTGCCTTGGGTCGGCAGTTGAGGATTTTGGTTCGGCTTTCGTCATAGGATAATATTGCACCAGATTTGCCGAGCGCATTGTTTTTGAGTCTGCCGAGCCAAAAGAACGTCTTCCCACGAGATGGTTAGGCTAGGGGTATGTATTTAATTGGGCTAAACGATAGGAGATTTTCATGCATGTTTTAACTCCCGTTTATGATTTAGACCTCCGCTTGACTTTCATTTTCTTGCACAGGAAATATGTCTTCTAGAAGTGAGCTTCGTTCCAAGTTTGCTACTTTACAGCCTGTCAGGGCTGGTCCTTCTTCTTCTAACGCTCCAGCCAATCCTCCCAGGCCACCCAGTTGTGCTTCCCTTTGGTGGAAGTCTATGCTCCTAATCAAATGTTGTTTAGGCTACGGAGTGTTATCATAGCGTGTTGATGATAGAGAAGCTGAACTCTGTAGCTACTACATTTGGGATAGATCATCGGGACATGATATTATCTGGTCCAGACGATAAAGCATGCTTTCCCCCAGGCGGGTATATGGCATATAACAAGTATCATTGTATGTGCGGCGCAATTCCTTCGCTTACTAACTGGATTGCTAGCCTCGTGACCTATTTGAAGGTCACCTTCCATGCAACTTCGGTCGAATTCTTATGCTATCCTGACATGTTTATACCTAATATTCATGAAGCGGCATCGGAGACCCCCCACCCATAGAGAGATCAGTTATTTGTATAACGTGAGAAGTTATCGAAAGGGGAGTCCTTTTATCAGTTTAGAGTCTGCCTACAAATTCAAACCCACCCTGGATCTATATTCTAAGTTTAGTGTGTTTAAGAGGGGATACTTCTTTATACCTAATGATACCCGTAGCCCAACATGCTTTTACTTCTGGTTGTAAGTTATCGTATTATCTTTCCTAAGCTTTCTCTCGACTTGGATTTTTATTGGTCCATAATTTTCAGGTTGTGTGAACACGACAGAAGATGACGGCTTGAAATAGATGGCCAAGGAAATATTGACTATTCCAGAGGCTGAGCGGGAAGTGTCATTCCTACTCCGTGATGCAGCGGTCCGATTCTACAACTTGATCGGCCCTAGGAAATCCGTGTACAAGATTAGGCCAGTTCCACTAAGAGAGCAATGGGAGCCGGAGGAGACGAAGACAAAGGCAAGGACCTAAATGAGGAAGGTGGTGTGGCTGATTCCTCGAAGAAGCTGAAACATAAGAAGAGCGCAGTTCGTCCTCCCCGCTCGGGGAAATCTCTATGTATTCGAGATGCTCCTTCCCCTAGTGATGAGGGAGGTTCTCGTTTGGGAGGAGAAAGAAAAGAGGAGGATGGATCAGAGAGCAACTCTGAAGCAACGGAAGGGGATGTTCATGTATCTCCAGACGTGGATATTATAAGCAGCGAGGGATTGGGCGTAGATCCTTAAAAGAATGCCGAGGCTGTGCAAGAGTGGCCCGAACAGTTGGAACAACCCGATCCAGTCCTAGGGCCAACTCATGCTGTTGATTTTTCCTAGGAAAATGTGGCTCCGGGTGATTTGAGCGGAATACCACCTCTTTTAGTACAAGGTGGAGCGGGAATCAGCGAGGAATTCGGGCTCTCCCCGGGTACTTTTGATTACTATATGGATTTTGAGATACTTCTAGAGAACTTTTTATTTTTGGAGGGTCCCAACCGCCACCTTCTCCTCAGTCCAATGAAGTTAGGTCACCATGTATTCTCCTTCCTTCGAGTGGAATCCCATCCCAGAGTATTCCCTTCATGCGTTAGACCCCGCCCCGGTCGCATGATCCAGTTTATCCTAAGGGTTTGTAGTAGATTGTAGTGTCCTAGTGTCTTGAATGTTTTCGATTTTAAGCTCTCTCCACTTCTTGGTTCTAATTTCGTTGCTTGTGTTTCAGGGAAAAGGAGGAATCCAAGGAGGAATGAAGTATCCAGGCTGCTTGAGCAGTTCAAATGGATGAAAATGGCTTCCATTTCTTCCAAGATTTTTCAGGAGGAAAAAACTATGCATGAGTATTAAGGAGACTCTATCGGGCCCGGATAAGTGAGAGAGCCATGAGTCATCCCAAAAACATGCGAGGTCCCTGGATAAGGAAGCCACCTCCTCCGGTTTCCAAACTTCCTCCTGCCGTCGCGATTACACTCCGATGGGTTCTGAAGTGCACGAATTGCCAGATGAGTTGAGAGGGGGAAATGCTGATCCTTTTTCTTGGATTATCAATAGATGATGTGGAATCCCTTTGAGAGTCATCCTGATATAAATCCCAACTATGCAGGTCGTCGTGTGGCGGATCCTGACACCGAGCTCTTTTTACCTCGAAATCCCTTGGTCTAGATCTTAGATGAGGAAAAGACTATTAATTTTGCTAATTTACGACGAGTAATGTCCAGATTATAGATAAGACCAGAAACATTATTGATTATCAGTCCCGTTTAGCCAATGCTAGCAAAGAAGTCGGGAGTGCCAATGTGCGGTTGCGTCTAGGGATGGGGGATCTTCGCAAGGCACTCAGAAAGAAAAAGGCTAAGTAAGGGGAAGTTGAAGCAGAGATAATGAAGACTAAGGAAGAGGCAAGGAAAGAGGCCGCCGACCTATGCAAGACACAGATTGACATGGCTATCAGTTCGGTGGATTAGGCTCGGTAGAAGGATCTGGAGCGAATCCGCTCCCTTAAGGGGAAAGTGAAGAAATTGGAAGAGGCCTTAGCTGAGCTGAAGGAGTCTCGCGGCAAGTGGAAAAAGGAGAACAACTTATATCAGGCGGAGATCGACAGGTTGAAGGTGGAGCATGCTCAGTTGAAGAGAGATAAGAAGCAGTACATGAATAAGGTGGTGGCCCTCCGGACCGAAGTCGATAAATCTAGCGACTTGTGACATAGTCAACCAAATGTTGAAGGACACTTATTATATGTTCTGGAAACAAAGAAACCTTTAGTGGATGGATTACTACCCTTAGGTGATGGCAGGAATCCATGCTTGGCTTATAGACGTGACCAAAGCCGTAGTCGCGCAGGAAGAGGGGGTTGTATACGATGTTGGGATCATGAACAACCAGTTCACAGTGGAGGAGACCAAAGCCATTGTCAAGGGATATGAACTGCAGGCTAAGGAGGAGGACGATGAGGACGGCTAGGATCTTGAGGGGCTTGGTGATCAACGTTACGTCACTGCAGGTATCTCGTCCATTTACTTTAGCTCTATCATTACCTATTCTGGATTGCAAAACTTATGATTATTTATACTTGCATTGTGCAGGGATATCATCAGGGCAAGTTGGGCCTTCGTGAAAGGAAGAAGAGTCCCTTGAGCAATCTGAGTTCCCGAAGGACATGGCTGGAGGGAGCGGACCGAGCGGCAAGGATGTCCCCCCTTCTTAGTCGAGGAAATTTCCTTTTCCCTTCTTTGTCTATATTTTTGAAGGATGTATGGACATTCTACATATATATATATATATATATATAAGCGATAAGCTTTGTATGAGAAACATTTAATGTTGTACTATTCGACTTCTATTTTTATATGTTTATCTGGGATGACTTTTGTGATGCGTGATTTTTATAGTCTGCTCTATCTATTTGTGAACTTTTTATGACTTAGTTAATCATTATAGTGTTCAAATACCAGAGAACCATAAAAGCACTGTTATATTCAAGGCCAATTGTGAACGATAACTACTCGGGTTAATGCCTGTATTATGAGTATTATTTGATTTATTATTGCCGATGTGTGTAATACCGATCGTCAAGTGCGTACTACCCCTGGCTGTAGCCATCCCTTATCGTGGGGCTTATAATTGGTTCGTAGTTGCCGGCAAGAGGAATGCTAATGATGAACTGTATAGGCTATGAATTATGCCTAATTCATGGCTTATGGTCGGTTCATCATTGCCAGCTTGGGGGTGTCGATAGTCAACAGTGAATTGCCAAGGCTTATTTCGTGCCCTTTATCATGGCTATTATACTTCCACTGCTGTCGGCGAGTGTCTGCGATTGCTCACAGTAGGAATAGTCATTAGATAAAATAATTAAACAAAATAACATTTAAATAAGATAAGTAATGTAAGACACAAGATTTTTATAGTGGTTCAGCCGAAATATGCCTATGTCCACTGTCTTTCTTTTGTTGCTTTAGTACATGTTTCTTTACAACTCAAGAGAAGTAGCGGTGGAGGTGTTGGAGATTCCATGCTTTCCCATCTACCGTTGACAAGATGTAAGCTCCAATGTGAAGATTCTTATGTATAACAAACACCCCTTCCAAATTGGACCTAATGCTCCGGGTCGTGGGAAGACTCGTTTGAGTACCAAGTCTCCTTCCTGCAGTGTTCGAGGCTTCACCTTAGAGTTGTACTGCCTTGCCACTTTCTGCCTATGGGCGGTGGCTTTAAGGGCAGCGTCATTTCTTTTTTCCTCAATCAGGTCAACTGATATGTTCAAAAGTTCCTCGTTTTCTTTCTGATTGTATTGTATCCTAGGGTGCGTGGGGACGACTATTTCGACGGGGAGCATGGCCTCAATTCCGTATGCCAATGCGAACGGCGTGTGCCCTGTCGCGGTCTTATAATAAGTTCGCTAGGCCCATAAGGTAGTAGGTAGTTCGTTGACCCATGTCCCCTTAGACTTTTCTATCTTCTTCATGATTAGTATCTTTAACACCTTGTTTACTGCTTCGACTTGTCCATTCACTTGGGGATATGCTACAGCTGAAAAGCTTCAGGCAATCCCATGTCCATGGCACCATTTGGAGAATTCTTCACTATCGAATTAAAGTCTGTTATCCGATATGATTTTCTGCAGCACCCCATACCTACACAGGATGTTACCTATTAGGAAGTTTATCACTTTGGTAGACGTAATTTTGTTAAAATGCTCCGCTTCCACCCACTTGGTGAAATAATCCACTGCCACTATAGCGTATTTTGCTCCTTCTCGACACATGGTGAGTTTCCCAATTAGATCGATTCCCCGAACGGCAAAGGGCCAGGGGCTGACCATCTGGATTAAACTAGTAGGTGGCAATCTCAGGATTTTGGCAAATCTTCGGCATTTATCACATTTCCTACCAAACTCAGCTACATCCTTGTTCAGTGTGGGCTAAAAGTATCCATAACGCAGGATCTTTCTAGCTAGAGTTTGCCTTTCGGTATAATCGCCGCAACTTCCTTGATGTATTTTGTTAAGGATATCTTTTGCTTCATTCCAGGGGACACACCTTAGTAGTAGATTGGAAAATCCACGACGGCACAACATGTCGTTCTGGATGGTGTAGCCGGATGCCTTCCTCAAGATTCTCCTGACTTCTTTTAATCTGCTAGTAAGGTTCCTTCTTGTAAGTACTTGAAGATGGGGGTCATCCATGTCTCCTCCTTGTCTGTGACTGGTGTGATTTGTAGACACTCGAAACTATATGTGGATTGTCTTATGATGGGTGTTGCCACCGGCATTGGCTCGATTCTTATGCTAGCCCCTTAGCGAGGGCATCTGCCTCTTGATTTTCCCCTCGCAGGATGTGTTTTATTACATAGTAGTCAAGCTCATCAAGGAGGGTTTTGGCCTTTTTAAGGTACGACGCAAGCTTCTGTCCGTGAATTTGGAATTCTCCAAGGATCTGGTTAACAATTAGTTCTGAATCGCTGTGCACACATATTGATCTAACTCCTATTTCTTTAATGATTTCTAAGCTGATTATTATTTCCTCGTATTCAGCTTCGTTATAGGTTGCAGCAAACTCTAATCTCAGTGCATAGCTTAATTTCCTTCATCGGGGTGTAACTATTTTGACATCTGCCTCCATGCGTTCGATGCTTCATCAACGAACATATTCCATTTGACATCTTCCTCAACCCTCCTCGCAGCCTCCTCGTCTCACATTGTGAACTCAACTATGAAATCCGCCAAGGCTTGTCCCTTAATTGCGGTGCACGGGTGGTAGGTAATGTCGTACTGGCTCAACTCAACGCACCATTTTGTTAGGAAATCAATTCTATGGTTTCGATGACGATAACTAAACAATGAAAATTGAATATGCATATATATTTCTATTCACAGATAATTGTTAGTGTAACATCACTAAAGAGACAAGAACAAGACTCAAAGAAAGTATCAAGAGGCTATAAGTTGATAGAATCAGAAGAGCAATGGCACAGACACAAGAAAAACAACATGCACAAGTTCAGACATCTGGGTGCACTAGCCAGACGTCTGATTGAATCCTCTGGTTCGCAAATCAGACAGAATCAGACGTCTGGTTAGTGTACTCAGACGTCTGAAAAGCAACCATATACAAAAAATATATAAGAACCAGACGTTGAAACATTTTCCAAACGTCTGATTTTGAACTCGGATGTTGATATTCAAAGTACAACTGTCACAATTGAAAAGACACGTTCATTTCTCTTCACTGCAACTTTTCATCAGCATCAGAAGTGACCATAGAACACTTGTTAATGGATGCAACTACTCAAGGAATCTCTCTACCACTATAAATAGCATCAAGAATCCAAGGGAAGATTGCACCTTACTTACTTATGCTCTTTATTCTTTGACTCTGATATATTATTGATCTCTAGTAATCATACGTTTGTATTTCACTCTTCCATACATACATATTCTACAACTAATATCCTATAGATATATATATTGGAAGCATTTTTACTTAATAGTCAATATTCGTGTTATAGAACACACACTTGACAAGAACAAGCTTTTGTAACCAAGCCTATTCCTTCGGGTGAAGTGAGGGTGTTTGATAGTCGAACTCCGAAGAGGAGCTTCGGGACTGGACGTAGGACGGGTGGTCCGAACCAGTATAAAATCCTGGTGTGATTATATTCATTTACTTTGCTATTATCATCTATCAAGTTTATATTAGATACATCATATAATTAGTCACTTATACTTGCATATATATATATACACACACACACACACACACACACTGCACGATCCATCATAAAAACTTTCAATTGGTAAGAGCAAGGTTTGATCAAAGAACAGTATCACATTTTTGAATCACTTTAATATGGCAAGTATTTTTCAAGAAGGACAATCCACAGCTCGACCCCCATTTTTTAATGGATCTAACTATGCATATTAGTCAACACGTATGAGAATTTTTATGGAAGCTAATGGTATAGAAATTTGGTCAGCCACACAAGATAAATATGAAGCACCTACTACTGCTATGAACACATGGACCGATGCACAAAAGACCTTAGCATCAAACAATGCTAAAGCTATGAATGTTTTATTTTTCTCTCTAGATAAAAATGAATTCTCACGTGTCATGTTATGCACAACTGCATTTGACATTTGCCATACCTTACAAATTACAAATGAAGGTACAACAAAGGTCAAACAAACTAAGATTTCAATTTTGCAAAATCAATTGTCATCATTCAAAATGAAGCAAATGAAACTATTGTTGACATGTATTCTAGATTTCAAGCTATCCAACAAGATCTTATGGCATTAGGAGTTAAATTTACTGATTTTGATTTAGTTTCTCGAACACTTAACTCTTTAACATCGGAATGGGAAAGGAAGGTATTAGCTACTGAAGAAGCTAATGATCTCTCTACTCTCAAAGTTGAAGAGTTGATAGGAAATTTAATGTCCTATGAAGCTAATGTGCAGGCACGAAAAGAATTAAATTCGGAGAAAAAGAACATAGCATTCCCAGCAACAAAAAATGATGACTCTGATTAAGATGAAGATGAGATAGTCTTCATTGCAAAGAATTATAATTGATTCAAGAAATTTAGAAAGATGGCCAAATTCCAAAAAGAAGGAAAGTCCAACACATCAAATCTATCTCAAATCAAGTGCGATGAATGTGATCAATACAGCATATGAAGAAGGATTGCCCCAAACTCAATAATGATAAAAAGAAAAACAAATTTGAAAAGTTCAAAAAGAAGAAAGCTTCCAAAGTAACTTGGGATGACTTGGATTCTTCATCATCTGAAAGTGATAGCGATAGGGACGGAGAACAAGCTAACGTGTGTTTTTGGCAAAAACTGATGAGGTATGCAAGATAAAAAATAAGGAGAAATGGATACTAGATAGCGGATGTTCCAAGCATATGACCGAAAATTCAAATATGTTATCAAATATAACATACATCGATGGTGGAACGATAATCTTTGGAGATAGCTCAAAAGGATATGCCGTGGGCATTTGAGAAGTCATCAACTCTGGTATTTCTAACTCTCCTATTATTTCTAATGTTTTATTAGTAGAAAATCTAAAACACAACCTACAAGTATTAGTCAATTATGCGATAAAAGTTTGCAAATAAATTTAAAAAAAGATAGATGTAATATTTTCGATAATAACAAACAACTTGTATTTGAAGGATTTAGAAACAAAAATATTTATGTATTAAACATGAATATAAATAAAAATTCAAATTTATGTTTAACCGCCAAACATGATGATCCATGGTTATGGAATAAACGATTTTGTCATATCAATTTTAAAAATATTAATAAATTGGCAAAATATGAGCTAGTTAGAGGTCTACCTAAAATAAGTTACAAAGTAGAAATCTATGTGACGATTGTCAAATTGGAAAACTAAAGAAAAGCTCTTTTAAATCTAAAACTAATATTTCTACAAAACAACAATTAAAATTATTACATTTAAATTTATTTGGACCAACACAAATACGATCTATAAATCACAACAAATATGTTTTCGTAATAGTTGATGATTTTTCAAGATATACATGGACATTATTTTTAAAACATAAAAGCGATACTTTTGGTATGTTTAAGATATTTGCTAAAAGAATTAAAACACAAATGGACTTAAAAATTAAAAATATTCGAAGTGGCCACGGAGGAGAATTCGAAAACGATCTATTTACTAAATTTTGTAATAAAAAAGGAATAAGTCATATTTTTTCATTTCCTTGCACACCTCAACAAAATGGTGTCATAGAAAGAAAAAATCGAACGTTACAAGAATGCACACGAACATTATTAAATAGTAGTGGTTTACCAAAACACTTTTGGGCAGAAGCTATTGCCATAGCTTGTTATGTATTGAATCGAGTAACTATACGTCCTATGACTAAACAAACTTGTTTCGAAATATTTTTTGGAAGAAAACCTAAAGTATCATATTTTAAAACTTTTGGTTCAAAATGTTTTATATTAAATACAAAAGATAAATTAGGAAAATTTGACCCAAAGGCCGATGAAGGTATCTTTGTTGGATATTCGGATCGTAGCAATGCATATAGAATTTTGAATAAACGAAATAATACCATTGAAGAAAGTTTACATGTTTCGTTCAACGAGGATCTTTTTAATCATCATACTAATGATGAAGAAGAAATTATTCCACTAATTAATTCTATTAATAATGAAACAAATGTGCAAAATAACACTTTGATATCATCCCCTAGAATTCTTAAGAATCATCCAAGAAATTATATCATTGGAGATCTCAATTCTAGAGTAAGTAGAAATCAACTTAATCAAATAAGCCATATAGCATTCGTGTCAAATTTTGAGCCAAAAAATTATAAAGAAGCTTCAAATGATAATTTTTGGATAATAGCCATGCAAGAAGAATTAAATCAATTTGAACGTAATAATGCTTGGGAATTAGTACCAAGACCTGTACAACAATTGGTTATAGGAACAAAATGGGTATTTAAAAACAAAGGAGATGAGAATGGAAATATTGTAAGAAATAAAGCACGTTTAGTTGCTCAAGGCTATAATCAAGAAGAAGGTATCGATTACGATGAAACCTTTGCTCCAGTAGCAAGATTAGAAGTCATCGTACATTACTTGCCTTTGCAACTTATCACAATTTTAAACTATTTCAAATGGATGTCAAAAGTGCTTTTTTAAACGGTTTTATTAAATAAAATGTAAATGTAGAACAACCCCAATTATTTGTTCACGAAAAATATTTGATCATGTTATTAAATTACACAAAGCATTATATGGATTAAAACAAGCTCCACGAGCATGGTACGAATGTCTTAAAAATCATTTAATTACATCTGGTTTTCAAATAGGCAAAATAGATACAACTTTATTTATTAAAAAGGAAAATAATGATATTTTAATTGTACAAATTTATGTCGACGATATTGTTTTTGGTTCTACCAACGAAAATCTATGTAATCAATTTTCAAATATTATGAAAAATGAATTTGAAATGTCACATACGAGAGAATTAAATTTTTTCTTAGGTTTACAAATAAAAAAACTTGAAAATGGAATTTTAATTTATTAAGAAAAATATTGTAACGATCTATTACGTCGTTTTGAAATGGATAGAACTTCGAGCAAACCAATACCAATGAGTACCACTATTCACTTATAAAAGGTTGGTAACGGAAAAGTTTTTGATGAAAAATTATATCATAGCATGATTGGTTCTTTACTTTATTTGACGGTTAGCCGACCCGGTATTATGATGAGTGTATGTCTTTGTGCTCGATTTCAAGCAAAACCAAAAGACTCACATCTAAGAGCTGTTAAGCGTATTTTAGTTATCTATCTAGTCCTAAAGATCAATGTTTGTTTAACCCTAAAGGATCATCATTCGAACTAGTTTCATATAGCGATGTAGATTTTTGTGGATGTAGAACAGATCGTAAGTAGTGGAACTTGTCACTTTATTGGAAAATCATTAGTTTCATGGTTTAGCAAAAAGCAAAATTGTGTTTCTTTATCTACTTGCGAAGCCGAATATATCTCCGCCGCTCTAGCGTGTGCACAAGTGATATATATGCAACAAACACTTACGAATTTCGGCAAAATTATCAATAAATCTACAATATATTATGATAACACAAGTGCTATAAATTTATCAAAAAACCTTGTTAATCATTCACGAACGAAGCATATAGATATACGACATCATTTTTTACGAGACAATGTTGAAAAAGGAACTATTTCATTAGAATACGAAAATACCGAAAATCAAGTAGCAGACATCTTTACAAAACCACTAAATGAATAAACTTTTATTAAACTACTACGAAATTTTGGGATTTACTCACTTCATGATCTTCTCCCTTAAATAATCACTTCTTTATTTAAGCTGTGATTAGTCATTTATTTTACTATCCACAAATTATAATTAATAATTTCTGAACCTTTAATTTTTAAAATAGTTAGTTTTTCTATAAATAATTTTTTCAACTTCTATATAACCAGTTATACAACAAGAAAATTTATATAAATACAATTCATATCCTCTTTAAGAAAAAAAATACCATGTCTTCTAATAACTCTTATATATCCATCTCCATCTCGACACCGACGATGGATAGCTCGGCTGATACACCACAACGGCTTCCTACACCTATACTAAAGTAGGAACCGACAAATAGGTGGTCCTCGTATCATACGGAATTTACTCCCGACAGCAAGAATACCAAAAGATCTCTGTTTTTCTCTCCTAACACAAAGGAGAAAATTATGAAATTCATCATTTTCAGAAACAATAGATAGATCTTCAACGAGAACTATATTTTGAACAAAAAGTTACATCACATATGCTAAGTTTTTTTGGAGCAAGTAGCGATGAAGTTTTGTATATCACAGAAGAAAGATGTTCATGAACCGCTTCCAAACCTTGCAGTTCCTTGGATCCCTCGTCTTCATATCGTACTCCTTCAGACCCTTCACCAAGACAATTTTCTGGCTCCCCGAAAACCCACGAACGAGTAAATATATGGTCTCCACTTAAACCATGAAAGGATAAAGATCATGAAACTCTGTCGCCATCTAAATAAATTATATTTGTTATTTTTTATATGTATGATTATTTGTTATTTCACAAATAATAATACTTTTTATTCATAAAATAGATAATCAAAAAAAAAGCAAAACCTAATTTTAGACAAACTGCCAATTTCAGACGTCTGGTTATGGACTTTAGACGTCTCACATTCTGATATACATCTAAATTTTTAAGCACTGTGCATATGTTAGACGTCTGATATACCCCCCAGACGTTTGAAATTTGCTCTGTCTCCTCGAAATATAAATCAGATAATTACAGACGTTTGAAACTCGACCCAGATATATGAATTAGTTCTCTGCCAATTTTTTTTCAAAATTGACCTAATCCAGATGTCTGATTTTCAAACCTAGACGTCTGATAAATCTCTCTGCCTATCCAATTTTACAAATTCAATCAAACCGGACGTCTAACCAAAAAGCAGACGTCTGAGTTTATCTGTTGTACTAAATTTAGGGTAAACCAGACGTTTGATTTATGATCCAGACGTCTGAAATTCAATCGACTCTTTGAATTAACCTAAATAGCGTCATTTTTTCACTTCCATCTCAAATTTTCTCGTCTTAGATTCTAAATATCTTCCTTTTTACGCAAAGATCAAAACACAATGCCTCCTAGAACAAAAAACCCCAAAATATCAAAACAAAAACAAGACCAACCAACCTCATCTTCAAATCCTCAAGTGTGCTCCGATGATCAGATTGAAAGGTGGATGAATAGAGCGCCGCATTCCATCAAAAGGTATGAAGACATACAAAAGAAAAAGCTTCACACAGGTCCATTCTATAGTCTCCTTAAATTTTCAATGTATGATTTGGATGAACTATGTGAGAATGTCGGGTTAGAAACCTTGATTTCATTCACTCCTAATGACATCCAAATCGATCAATTGGCAATCTTTCTTTTCTATGCGAATTTGGATATCACTTCGGTGTGGAACACTGAAGATGAAGATAACTGGCTCTGGTCTAGCGTATATGGCAACACGATTAGACTAACTCCTCGCATAATTGGTAGAACCCTAGGCTGCTCTAACACGGGCAAAGATTTATACAACATTCCCGATATGCGTTTCAAACTAGGAGTAGTATAACCCATCAAATTTGGGACGATGACATGCCAAAGTCTGCCTCCAAATATCTTCATCCAAAAGCTCGCCTCCTAACTCGAATGATAATCAATACAATCGTTCCACGTATGGGAAGCCATGAGCAAATAACCGAGTTAGAGCGCAAAGCCCTATATGCTCTATTTAGTGGAACAAGGGAAAATTGGGCCAAATTCATCTTCGACGAGCTCAAGCATTTTTGGACTCGATCACGGCCATCAAACATTTACCCAACATACATTATGAGACGTCTTCGTGCACATAACATTCCATCCTACCTATCGACCTTCAAAGAAATCTCATCAAAATATGCTTCCACCAAATTTTTCTCACTTATGCACTTACCCGAGATTCCTCTAGAATTTATATCCTTCGAAGAATGGACGCACAATCATCAATCTAGACGAGTTAATCCTCCTCCTCAACCACACATTGAACCATCCCAAGAGGAGGAACAACATCGAGAAGCAACTCTACCTCCTCCTGCATCATTTGATTATCCGGGACAAGAAGAGATTATGGAGATTCAAACGGATACAAATCCAAATGAAAGTGTTCGAGATCTCACCCTTCGTAATCAACATATACTATCTCAAAATCTAAAACTTTTGGCTAAGCGGATTGACAACTTCGAAACATCATTTGCTACACGCCTAGCTACAGTTGAAGAATCCCTTTCAACTGTCTTATCAGTTCTCAAAGAAGTATTACAACGAGTTCGAGGTCCAACACCACCTTCTAAAGATTGGCCAACCCCATACCTTCCCCTCCCGCAAAACATTCCAAACTCTCTGAGGATGAACCTCTCAAGCAAGCTTTGACATCTCCTACAAAGGCTAGCACTTCTAAAAAAGAAGAAATAAAAGACGATGATCAAGATAAAGCTTCTCCAATGGAATCACAGATTTTAGAAATAATAGATTTTAGGTTTTTTGGATATCAACTTTTGTAAATTCGACAAAATCTATGTATGCAATCACTTTCGAATTATTAATGAAATTTTCTTTTTTGTTTCACGATTGGTTATATTATCTATAATTCTTTTTGATAATGTCAAAGGGGGAGAAATATAAGTATAATTATAAAACATTAAGAATAAGCATATATTCAGAGGGAGATTTGTAATTTATATATTACATTGAATAATTGTCATCATCAAAAAGGGGGAGATTGTTAGGAAATCAATTATATGGTTTCGATGACGACAACTATATAATGGAAATCGAATATGCATATATATATATATATTTCTATTCACATGTAATTATTAGAGTAACATCACCAGAGAGACAAGAACAAGACTTAAAGAAAGTATCAAGAGGCTACAAGTCGATAGAATCAGAAGAGCAATGGCACAGATACAAGAAAAGCAACAATGCACAAGTTCAGACGTCTGGGTGCACTAGTCAGACGTCTAATTGAATCCTCTGGTTCGCAAATCAGACAGAATCAGACATCTAAGTAGTGTACTCAGACGTCTGAAAAGCAACCATATATTAAAATATATAAGAACCAGATGTCTAAAACATTTTCCAGACGTCTGATTTTGAACTCGGGTGTTGATATTCAAAGTACAATTGTCACAATTAAAAAGACACATTCGCTCCTCTTCACTGCAACTCTTCATCACCATCAAAAGCGACCATAGAACACTTGTTAATGGATGCAACTACTCAAGGAATCTCTCTGCCGCTATAAATAGAATCAAGAATCTAAGAGAAGATTTAACCTTACTTACTTATGCTCTTTATTCTTTGAGATTGATATATTCTTGATCTCTAGCAATCATACATTTGTATTTCACTCTTCCATACATACATAATTCTTCAACTAATATCCTATAGATATATATATATATATATATATATATATTGGAATCATTTGTACTTAATAGTCAATATTCGTGTTATAGAACACACACTTGACAAGAACAAGTTTTGTAACCAAGCCTATTCCTCCGGGAGAAGTGAGGCTGTTTGATAGTCGAATTCCCAGGAGGAGCTTTGGGACTGGACGTAGGATAGGAGGTCCGAACCAATATAAAATCCTGGTGCAATTATTTCCACTTACTTTTCTATTATCATCTATCAAGTTTATATTAGATGCATCAAATAGTTAGTCACTTATACTTGCATATATATACACTACACGATCCATCATAAAAACTTTCTCATTTTAACAGTCGCCCTGATGTGTTCGGTTTTTTAATACTTTCCTTAAAGGTTGATTCGTTAGAACTTTAATGGAGTGCGATTGAAATTAGTGTCATAATTTCCTGGATGCTATCAACAGACAGTAAGCCAATTTTTCGATCTTTGGGTATCTAGCTTTTTGCCCCCATGAATCTCTTGCTAATGAAGTATACCGGCCTTTGGATACAATCATCTTCTCGCACTAATGCGGCACTTAGTGCGTAGCTAGATACAGTTAGGCATAAGTATAGTCTTTCTCCATTTAGCAGAGTCGAGAGAACTGGAGGCTTCTGTAGGTGTTCTAGCAGACTCCAAAAGACTAAGTAGCACTCATCGGTCTATTTAAATTTTCCATTGTCCTTTTTGGGGGCTTCGAAGAATGAGACGCACTTGTTCGTGGCCTTAGATATAAACCTACTTAAAGCGACTACCTTCCCGTTTAGGCTCTGCATTTTGAAAGTCTATATGATGGATCGTGTAGTGTATATATGCAAGTACAGGTGACTAATTATATGATATATCTAATATAAAATTAACATATGATAATAGAAAAGTAAATGAAAATAAGCACACCAAGATTTTATACTGGTTCGGACCTCCCATCCTACGTCCAGTCCCAGATCTCCTCTTCGGAATTCGACTATCAAACACCCTCACTTCGCCAGGAGGAATAGACTTGGCTACAAAAGCTTGTTCTTGTCAAGTGTGTGTTCTATAACACGAGTATTGACTATTAAGTACAAATGCTTCCAATATATATATATATATATATATACACACACACATACATATATAGAGGATATTGATTGAAAAATTATGTATATATGGAAGAGTGAAATACAAATATATGATTGCTAGAGTTCAAGAATATATCAGAGTAAAAGAGTAAAGAGCATAAGTAAGTAAGGTAAGATCTTCTCCTGGATTCTTGATGCTATTTATAGCGGTAGAGAGATTCCTTGAGTAGATGCATCCATTAACAAGTGTTTTATGGTCGCTTCTGATGGTGATGAAGAGTTGCAACGAAGACGAGCAAAAGAGTCTTTTCAATTGTGACAGCTGTACTTTGAATGTCAACACCCGAGTTCAAAATCAAACGTTTGGAATATGTCTCAGACGTCTCACTCTTATATATTTTTGTTATATATAATAGCTTTTCAAACTTCTGAGTACATTAACTAGAAGTTTGATTCTGTCTGGTTTAAACAAAAAAAATAAGAGCCAGACGTCTGACACATATTCCAGACGTCTGATTTTGAACTCGGGTGTTGACATTCAAAGTACAACTGTCACAATTGAAAAGACACTTTCGCTCCTCTTCACTGCAACTCTTCATCTCCATCAAAAGCGATCATAGAACAGTTGTTATTGGATGCATCTACTCAAGGAATCTCTCTACCGCTACAAATAACATCAACAATCCAAGAGAAAATCTTACCTTACTGTGCTCTTTACTCTTTTACTATGATATGTTCTTGATCTCTAGCAATCATATATTTGTATTTCACTCTTCCATATATACATAATTCTTCAATCAATATCCTCTAGATATATATATATATATATATATATATATATATTGGAAGCATTTGTACTTAATAATAAATATTCGTGTTATAGAACACACACTTGACAAGAACAAGCTTTTGTAACCAAGCCTATTCCTCCGGGCGAAGTGAGGGTGTTTGATAGTCGAATTTCGAAGAAGAGCTTCGGGATTGAACGTAGGATGGGAGGTCCGAAACAGTATAAAATCCTGGTGTGCTTATTTTCATTTACTTTGCTATTGTCATTTGTTAATTTTATATTAGATATATCATATAGTTAGTCACCTATACTTGCATATATACACTGCACGATCCATCATATAGACTTTCAGTTGGTATCAAAGCAAGGTTTGAACAAAAAACAATAACACGTTTTTGAATCACTTTAATGTGGCAAGTATTTTTCAAGAAGGACAATCCACAGCATGACCCCCACTTTTTAATGGATCTAACTATGCATATTGGTCAACACGTATGAGAATTTTTATGGAAGCAATGGTCTATAAATTTGGTCAGCCACACAAGATAAATATGAAGCACCTACTACTGCTATGAACACATGGACCGATGCACAAAAGACCTTAGCATCAAACGATGCTAAAGCTATGAATGTTTTATTTTGCTCTCTAATTAAAAATGAATTTTCACGTGTCATGTTATGCACAACTGCATTTGACATTTGGCGTACCTTACAAATTACACACAAAGGTACAACAAAGGTCAAGCAAACTAAGATTTCAATTTTGCAAAACCAATTCTTGTCATTCAAAATGAAGCAAACGAAACTATTGTTGACATGTGTTCTAGATTTCAAACTATCCAACATGATCTTATGGCATTAGGAGTTAAGTTTACTGATTTTGATTTAGTTTCTTGAATACTCAACTCTTTAATATCGGATTGGAAAAGAAAGGTATTAGCTATTGAAGAAGCTAATGATCTCTCTACTCTCAAAGTTGAAGAGTTGATAGGAAATTTAATGTCCTATGAAGCTAATTTGCAGGCATGAAAAGAATTAAATTTGGAGAAGAAGAACATAGCATTCCCAGCAACAAAAAATAATGACTCTGATTTAGATGAAGATGAGATAGTCTTCATTGCCAAGAATTATAACATATTCAAGAAATTTAGAAAGATGACCAAATTCCAAAAAGAAGGTAAGTCCAACACAACAAACCTATCTCAAATCAAATGCTATGAATATGATCAACACGGACATATGAAGAAGGATTGCCCCAAACTCAATAATGATAAAAAGAAAAACAAATTTGAAAAATTCAAAAAGAAGAAAGCTTTCAAAGTAACATGGGATTACTCGGATTCTTCATCATCTAAAAGTGATAGCGATAGTGACAGAAAACAAGCTAATGTGTGTTTTATGGCACAAACTAATGAGATATGTCCGAATATTAGCTATGACGAATTATTAGAACTTTGCATGGAATTAGATGACAAATTTAAAAAAATTGAACAAAGAATATATAGTCAAAATAAATAGATTAGAACTTGAAGTAGGAATGTTAAAAGACAAAAATTTATCTTATAAGAATAGAATTATCTCAAGAAAAAATTAAAAATAGTTTAATAGAAAGTGATGCTATTGCTATTGATTTTGAAAACACTAAAATAGTGAAGGATAATTTGTTAAAAGAAAGTGTCAATTTAAAAAGCAATATTGAATTATTGATAATTGAAAATTTAGAATTAAAAGAAAAATTAGATAAAACTACAAATAATGTGTCAAAATTTAATAAAGGAAAACAAGATTTGGAAAATATTATCAAAACTTCAAAACCATCAGGCAATAGAAATGGAATAGGATTTAAAAATATTTCTAAACAAAAAGGAAATTACGCTAAACATTTTAGTTATAAAAAAACTAAAAGTTTACCGTCTAACATGAATACCAAAAATATGAAAATTTGGATTCCTAAGACAAATAATAATTTGATTGGACAAAAACATATTAATAATTTCATAGAGAATATAGTCTATAATAAAAATTATATTTATAAACGTACCAAACCATCTTGGGTATGGCTACCTTCGCCTAACAATTAGGACCCTAACAAAATATATGGGTACCAATTAAAACATCTGTTATTTTGTAGGTACCCAAAATAAAAAATAAGGAGAAATGGATACTAGATAGCGGATGTTCCAAGCATATGACCGAAAATTCAAAAATATTATCAAATATAACATACATCGATGGTGGAACGGTAACCTTTGGAGATAACTCAAAAGGATATGCCGTGGGCATTTGAGAAGTCATCAACTATGGTATTTCTAACTCTCCTATTATTTCTAATGTTTTATTAGTAGAAAATCTAAAACACAACCTACTAGTATTAGTCAATTATGCGATAAAAGTTTTCAAATAAATTTAAAAAAACATAGATGTAATATTTTCGATACAAATACGATCTAAAAATTATTACATTTAGGATTATTACATTTAGATTTATTTGGACCAATAATATTTCTACAAATAGAATTATTACAACCATTAGAATAATATTATTACATTTAGATTTATTTGGACCAATAATATTTCTAAAAATAATATTTCTACAAAACAACCATTAGAATTATTACATTTAGATTTATTTGGACCAATACAAATACAATCTATAAAACACAACAAATATGTTTTCATAATAGTTGATGATTTTTCAAGATATACATGGACTTTGTTTATAAAACATAAAAGCGATACTTTTGGTATGTTTAAGATATTTGCTAAAAGAATTAAAACACAAACGGACTTGAAAATTAAAAATATTCGAAGTGATCACGGAGGAGAATTCGAAAATGATCTATTTACTAATTTTTATTATAAGAAAGGAACAAGTCATAAATTTTCTTTTCCTCGCACACCGCAACAAAATGGTTTCGTAGAAAGAAAAATCGAACGTTACAAGAATGTGCACGAACATTATTAAATAGTAGTAGTCTATTTTTGGGCTGAAGTTATTGCTACAGCTTGTTGTGTATTGAACCGAGTAACTATACGTCCTATGACTAAACAAACTTGTTTTTAAATATTTTTTGGAAGAAAACCCAAAGTATCATATTTTAATACTTTTGGTTCAAAATGTTTTATATTAAATACAAAAGATAACTTAGGAAAATTTGACCCGAAGGTCGATGAAGGAATCTTTGTTGGATATTCGGATCATAGCAAAGCATATAGAATTTATAATAAACGAAATAATACCATTGAAGAAAGTTTACATGTTTCATTCGACAAAAATCTTTTTAATCATCATACTAATGATGAAGAAGAAATTATTCCACTAACAAACTCTATTAATAATAAAACAAATGCGCAAAATAGCAACTTTGATATCATCCCCTAGAATTCTTAAGAATCATCCAAGAGATAATATCATTGGAGATCTCAATTCTAGAGTAACTAGAAATCAACTTAATCAAATAAGCCATATAGCATTCGTGTCAAATTTTGAGCCAAAAAACTATAAAGAAGCTTCAAATGATAGTTTTTGGATAATCGCTATACAAGAAGAATTAAATCAATTTGAACGTAATAATGTTTGGGAACTAGTACCAAGACCTGAAGAACAATCGGTTATAGAAATAAAATGAGTATTTAAAAACAAAGCAGACGAGAATGGAAATGTTGTTAGAAATAAAGCACGTTTAGTTGCTCAAGGGTATAATCAAGAAGAAGGTATCGATTATGACGAAACCTTTGCTCCAGTAGCTAGATTAGAGGCCATTTGTGCATCACTCACCTTCGCAACTCATCACGATTTTAAATTATTTCAAATGGATGTCAAAAATGCTTTTTTTAACGGTTTTATTAAAGAAAATGTATATGTAGAACAACCCCCATTATATGTTCACGAAAAATATCTCGATCATGTTTTTAAATTACACAAAGCATTATATGGATTAAAACAAGTTCCACGAGCATGGTATGAATGTCTTAAAAATCATTAAATTACATTTGGTTTTCAAATAGGCAAAACAGATACAACTTTATTTATTAAAAGATAAAATAATGTTATTTTTGTTGTACAAATTTATTTTGACGATATCATTTTTGGTTCAACCAACGAAAATCTATGCAATCAATTTTCAAATATTATGAAAAATGAATTTGAAATGTCACATATGGGAGAATTAAATTTCTTCTTAGGTTTACAAATAAAACAACTTGGAAATGGAATTTTTATTTATCAAGAAAAATATTGTAACGATCTGTTACGTCGTTTTGAAATGGATAAAACTTTGAGCAAACCAACACCATTGAGTACCACTATTCACTTAGAAAAGGATGATAATCGAAAAGATTTTGATGAAAAATTATATCGTAACATGATTGGTTCTTTACTGTATTTAACGGCCAGTCGACCCGATATTATGATGAGCGTACGTCTTTGTGCTCGATTTCAAGCAAAACCAAAAGAATCTCATCTAAGAGCTGTTAAGCGTATTTTATGTTATCTATCCAGTACTAGAGATTATGGTTGTTTTACCCTAAAAGATCATCGTTTGAACTAGTTTCATATAGTGATGTGGATTTCGGTGGATGTAAAAGTAAGAGTACTAGTGGAACTTGTCACTTTATCGGACAATCATTAGTTTTATGGTTTAGCAAAAAGCAAAATTGTGTTTCTTTATCTACTTGCGAAGCCGAATATATCTCCGCGGCTCTAGCGTGTGCACAAGTGATATACATGCAACAAACACGGATTTTGGCAAAATTATCAACAAATATTAAATATATTATGATAACACAAGTGCTATAAATTTATCGAAAAACCCAGTCAATCATTCACGAACTAAGCATATATAAATGCGACATCTTTTTTTACGAGACAATGTTGAAAAAAGAACTATTTTATTAGAATATGTAAATACCGAAAATAAAATAGTAGACATCTTTACAAAACCACTAAATGAACAATCTTTTATTAAACTCCGACGAAATTTAGGGATTTGCTCACTTCATGATCTTCTCCCTTAAAAATAATCACTGCTTCATTTAGGCTATGATTAGTCATTTATTTTACTATCCACAAATTATAATTAATAATTTCTGAACCTTTAATTTTTTAAATAGCTAGTTTTTCTATAAATAATTTTTTCAAGTTATATATAAACAGTTATACAAAAAAGAAAAACTATATACACTCAATTCATATTCTCTTCAAGAAACAAAATATAGCCATGTCTTCTGAGAACTCGTATATATCCATCTCGACACCATCGACGGATAGCTCGGCTGATATACCACAGCGACTTCCTACACCTACACCAAAGCAAGAACCGACATATAGGTGGTCCTCGTATCACACGGGATTTACCCCTGATAGCAAGACGACCAAAAGATCTTTGTTTGTTTCTCCTAACAAAGGAGAATTCATCACTATCAGAAACAACAGATAGATCTACAACGGGAACTATATTTTGAACAAAAAGTTACAGCACGACGGCTAAGCTTTTTAGGGCAAGTAGCGATGAAGTTTTGTACGTCAAGGAAGAAAGATGTCCATGAACCACTTCCAAAACCTTGTAGTACTTTGGATCCCTCGTCTTCGTATCGTACTCCTTCGGACCCTTCACCAAGACGATTTTTTGTCTCTCCGAGAACTCACGAGCGTGGAAATATATGGTCTCCGCTTAACCATGGAAGGACAACAAGTCAAGAGATCATAAAACTCCATCGCCTTCTAATAAATCATATTTGTTATTGTATGTATCTATGTTTATTTGTTATTTCACACAAATAATAATATTTTTTATTCATAAAATAGATAATCGAAAAATAAGCAAAACCATCAAACTTTAGGCTATTTTTAGAAAAACTGCTTATTTCAGATGTCTGGATATGGACCTCAGACGTCTAGCACTCTGATATACGTCTAATTTTCAAGCACTGTGCATATGTCAGACATCTGATATACCCCCCAAACGTCTGAAAATTTGCTCTGTCTCATCGAAATACAATTCAAAAAATTCCAGACGTTTGGAATTCGACCCAGACATCTAAATTAGTTCTCCACCACAAAGTCTTTCAAAATTAACTATTTTGGACGTCTGGTTTTTAACCCAGATGTCTGGTAAAACTCTCTTACTATCAAATTTTATAAATTCGACCAAACCAGACATCTAACCCAACAACCAGACGTCTGAATTAATATACTATACTCAATTTTAAGGCAAACCAGACGTCTGATTCGGATTCCAGACGTCTGAAATTCAATCGACACTTTAAATTAGCCCAGATAACGTCATTTTTTCTTTCATCTCAAAATTTACAAACTTTCGATTTTCTTAGTGACGATGTTTTTAAAAATTCCTCTTTTTGCAAGCAAATCAAAATGCCTCCTCGAATTAAGAATCCTAAGATTTCCAAGCGGAAACAAGACCAAACAACATCATCTTCAAATCCTCAAGTTTGCTCGGATGATCAAATTGAAAGATGGATGAATAAAGCACCACATTCAATCTAGAGGTATGAAGATATACAAAAGAAAAGGCTTCACACATGTCCATTCTATGATCTACTAAAATTTCCAATGTATGATTTGGATGAAATGTGTGAGAATGCTGGATTAGAAACCTTGATTTCATTCACTCCTAATGACATCCAAATCGATCAATTGGCAATATTTCTTTTCTATGCGAATTTGGATTGCACTTCAGTGTTGAACACTGAAGATGAAGATAATTGGCTATGGTCTAGCGTGTATGGCAACACGATTAGACTAACTCCTGGCATAATAGGTAGAACCCTAGGATGTTTTGACACGGGGGAACATTTATACAACATTCCCGATATGCGCTTCAAGCCACGGAATAGTATAACTCATCAAATTTGGGAGGATGAAATGCCAAATTTGCCTCCAAATATCTACATCCAAAAGCTCAACTCCTAACTCGAATGTTAATCAATACCATCGTTCCACGTATGGGAAGCCACGAGCAAATAGCCGAGTTAGAGCACAAAGCCCTATATGCTCTATTTAGTGGAACAAGGATGAATTGGGCCAAATTCATCTTCGACGAGCTCAAACATTTCTGGACTCGATCACGGCCATCAATTATTTACCCAACATATATTATGAGACTTCTTCATGCACATAACATCCCGTCCTACCTATCGACCTTCGAAGAAATCTCACCAAAATATGTTTCCACCAAATTTTTCTCCCTTATGCACCTACCTGAGATTCCCCCAGAATTTGTATCTTTCGAAGATTGGATGCATAATCGTCAATCTAGACGTGTTGAGCCTCCACCTCAGCCACACATTGAACCATCTCAAGAGGAGGAACAATGTCAAGAAGCAACTCTACCTCCTCCTGCACCATTTGATTATCCTGGAAAAGATGAGATTATGGAGGCTCGAACGGATGCAAATCCAAATGAAAGTGTTCGAGATCTCACTATTAGAAATCAACATATATTATCTCAAAATCAAAATCTTTTGGCTAAGAGGATTGACAACTTCGAAACAACATTTGTTACACGCCTAACCACAGTTGAAGAATCTCTTTCGACTGTCTTGTCGGTTCTCAAAGAAGTACCACAACGGGTTCGCGGTCCAACACCACCTTCTGAAGATTGGCCAACCCCAGTCCTTCTCCTCCCACAAAACATTCCAAACTTTCCGAGGATGAACCTCTCAAGCAAGCTTTGACATCTCCTACAAAGGCTAGCACTTCTGAAAAAGAAGAAACAAAGGAAGGTGATCAAGATAAAGCTTCTCTAAAGAAATCATAGATTTTGGTAATCATATATTTTAGGTTTTTGGGATATCAACTTTTGTAAATTTGACAAAATCTATGTATGCAATCACTTTCGAATTATTAATGAAATTTTCCTTTCTGTTTGACGATTGGTTAAATTATTTATAATTCTTTCTAATAATGCCAAAGGAGGAGAAATATAAGTATAATTATAAAACATTAAGAATAAGCATATATTCAGGGGGAGATTTATCATTTATATATAAATACATTGAATAGTTGTCATCATCAAAAAGGGGAAGATTGTTAGGAAATCAATTCTATGTTTTCGATAACGACAACTAAATAATGGAAATCGAATATGCATATATATTATTACTCACACGTAATTGTTAAAGTAACATCATCAATGAGACAAGAACAAGACTCAAAGAAAGTATCAAGAGGCTACAAATCGATAGAATCAAAAGAGCAATGACATAGACACGAGAAAAGCAACATGCACAAGTTCAGACGTCTGGGTGCACTAGCCAGACATCTGTGGATACAAACCAGACAGAATCTGACGTCTGGTTAATATACCCAAACATTTGAAAAGCTACTATATACAAAAAATATATAAGAGCAAGACGTTTGTGACATATTCCAGACGTCTGATTTTGAACTCGGGTGTTGACATTCAAAGTACAACTATCACAATTGAAAAGACACTTTCGCTCCTCTTCGCTGCAACTTTTCATCACCATCAGAAGCGACCATAGAACACTTGTTAATGGATGCAACTACTCAAGGATTCTCTCTACTGCTATAAATAGCATCAAGAATCCAAGAGAAGATCTTACCTTACTTGTGCTCTTTACTCTTTTACTCTGATATATTCTTGATCTCTAGCAATCGTATATTTGTATTTTACTCTACCATATATACATAATTCTTCAATCAATATCCTCTATACATACATACATACATACATACATACATACATACATACATACATACATATATTGTAAGCATTTGTACTTAATAGTCAATATTCGTGTTATAGAACACACAATTGACAAGAACAAGCTTTTGCAACCAAGCCCATACCTCCGGACGAAGTGAGGGTGTTTGATAGTCGAATTCCCAAGAGGAGCTTCAGGACTGGACGTAGGACGGGAGGTCCGAACCAGTATAAAATCCTGGTGTGCTTATTTTCATTTACTTTGCTATTATCATCTATTAATTTTATATTAGATAGATCATATAGTTAGTCACCTATACTTGCATATATACACTACACGATCCATCATATAGACTTTCACATTTCCCTCCGCGTGGCTGGGATTTTGATATCTTTCAAAGCTTGTGCCTTGTCAGGATTCGCCGCATGAACAATGAAACCTAAGAATTTACCCGAAGACACCCCGAAAGAGCATTTCGAAGGATTCGGCTTCATTTGGTATTTGCGTAATATTTGGAACATCTCGTCTAGGTGGCTCAAATGATCTGTTGCTCTTATTGATTTGACAAGCATGTCGTCGACATGAACTTCCATGGAGTGGACAATTTGCTGCACAAACATCTTATTAACTAGACGTTGATGGGTAGCGCCATCGTTCTTAAGCCTGAAGGGCATGATCTTGTAGCAATATAGGACTAGATCCATAATGAAGCTAATATGTTCTTGATCCGGCACATGCATGACGATCTTGTTTTATCCTGAATATGCATCCATGATTAAAAATAACTCATGTCCTGCGGTTCTGTCTACCAGTCGGTCGATTCGAGGCAAAGGAAAACAGTCTTTGGAGCAAGCATCATTGAGGTAGGAGAAGTCAATGTAGGTCCACAATTTCCCATTAGGCTTTTTCACTAAACCTAGGTTGGAGATCCATTCTACATAAATGATTTCACGGATAAAACTGTTGGTGAGTAGGTTCTTCACCTCTTCAAAAAGAGCAGTCAACCGTTCTATCCCCATGCTTCTTTTCTTTTGTTTGATCGAGATCTTGGCTGGGTCAATATTAAGGGAATGACAAGCTATTTCCGGGGATATTCCCACTATGTCTTTGTGGGTCTATGTGAATACATCCAAGTTCTTGCGTAGAAATCCTATCAACTGGATTTTTAGGTTCTGGTTAACTAAGGCACTATATTTAAAAGCCTTGTTCTATCGAGTTTTTCTAACATCACATGTTCCATTGCCTCCACGGGCTCGACGTTGACCTCCTCCACTCTATCTCTAGGGTCCAACTCATTAAAAGGGTCATTAGTATTCCAGAGGAGGAGCCTTCTTTTATTGCTATGCTTCTGCGGTTTTGGCACAGAGGGCGAAGCTCTTACCTTTTTTTCTTTTTTCGTTTCGGCGGAGTACTGCCACGTAGCAATCGGGAGTTGTGTCTTAGTCGCCTTCTACCTCTCCTATTTCGTTATCGGTTGGGAATTTCATCTTTAGGCACTATGGGGTTAAGAGTATCTGGAAATCAGACAACGCCGACCTCCCTAAAAATGCGTTGTAAGCAGAATGTGCATCTACCAACACGAATGTTTGCTTTCGAAAGATGGATCGAGGGTGACTTCCTAGGCCAATAAACAAGTCTAACTGCCCAAATGGCCTCCTCTGTGAATCTGTACAAGGGCTTTTTGCATGGTGATACATCTTTCATTAGTAACTTCATTTTATTGAAGGCATGTTTGACCAAAATATTCATTGAGCTTCCTGTATCAACTAAGATACTGAACACCTCTACCAGGCCGATCTAGGCGGTGATAAGCATGGGATTGATATGCAGATACTTCTTTCCAACCAAATCTTCATCGGTGAAGGTTATATTGGCCATTTCTCTCTGTTTTGTGATGAGTCCTTCAGTAATGGAATGAATATATCCTTCCCTATCTTTCAAAGATTTTCAGTAATGGACAACCTTGCCCCTGTCCCTCTTTCGAGTTGTTTCCCTTTGAGATATTCCTAGAAGAGGCACCTCATCCTCTCCTCGGATTCTAGGGTAGCCCTAGGAGAAGTGGGGGCTTCCCTTTGATGGCGTATAGAACCTTATTTGAGGCTAGATTGGCGATGATTGGTTTGAAGTATGACAAGGTCAACCACAGTCGGTCCTTGCCTGGTGTCCCCTTGACTGAGCCCAGATCTTGATGCTCTTTTAGGACCGGCTTCGGGCTGAGTCATGGCTCGGCTTCGAGTTCTTGTATCTTCATGATTGAGTTCTTCATTTGCAGGGGATCTGTTCCGTCTACGTGACTCTCCAGATTGAGACTTACCTCAAGATTCAATGTTGTGAGTGGATTCCTCCATGCCTCTCAAGCGTTTCATGAGTTGGTCCACTGAAGCTTTTTGCTAGGTAGCAAAGCGATCAGTCATCTCATTTACAACCTTATCTAAATCTTCTTGGGTGATAATTACAGCTGGGTCTGGAGGTTGAGAGTGGGTAGCCAGGTTTTTTTGATCTTCTTGGATGGGTTTGAGTGTATTGGCAATGGCCGCGCTCTTACCCTTATCAGTATTGGCCCAAAGGGAGCCATGTTCTAATGTTAAGTTAAGGTTTGGAAGGATAGTGGACAGAAGAGTTTGGCATTCCAAGCGACTCGCCCTTCCCAATGAAAGCACCAAAAATGTTTGCTCAAAAATTAGACAAACACATCTAAATTTGATTTTTTTAGTTAAGTCTCGTTTGATTTGATTTATTTAGGGTTTTTAAATGTTCCTACACGTAATGGGATGAATTTCAGTAAGTGCAAAGATTGTTCATAAGTTCAAAGTTCAAAAAGCATATAAGGAAAGTAAATAACACAGAGTTTTATAGTGGTTCATCCCGAATGTGCCGACATCCACTTTCCATCTTATTATTCTCTCTTTGATTTGATTATAAGTATAAGATTATTCAATAAGAGTAAAAACTTTAAGTAGCCGAAGTAATGGATTTTCGGCCGAGTTTTCGCTCTTTTTCTCCAAAAATCCATCCCCATTGTTGTTGAGAAGCTCCGGTATTTATAGATTGGAGTTGTGAAGTGTGGAGGAGAAGTTACAGCTTCATGAGTTTGGTTCAGCATTTGAGTCAAGGACAGTTGGATCGGCATAGGAAGTTTTTCCTAGTTTGGTGGTCCTTTTTTGCTTTGGTTCGGTGATCCTGTCTTGGAGTACCTTGCTTGCCGGTTCAAACATTGATTCGGCATGTTTGTCATACTGGACCAAATGTTTGATTCGGCAATTGATGTGTTGTGTCGGACCAAAAACTTGATCCGGCATATCAGAGAATGTCGGACCAAATGTTTGGTCCGGCAACTCTAAGGATACCAGACCAGATACTCGGTCCGGTATACCATAGAATGCCGAACCAAATATCTAGTCCGGCATGCCAGTCCATATGTTTGGTTTGACATTTTTGTAAATGCTGAACTAAGCATCTGGTTCGGTAATTCTGTTTCCAATACATATGCTTACTTTTACCTCCTTCTTCCTTTGCTTGCCAGAAAATCGAGCCAACATTTAACAATTATCAAATTAGGCTCTACTACTAATCTTCCAACCTTGTCAAAGGAATAGTAGTATCTGGATCATGCACGTACTTGCAAAGATAAGATACATGAAATACATTATGGACACCTGTCATACTGCTTGGCAACTCTACTCTGTATGCGTGCTTTCGAATCCCCTCTATAATCTAGAATGGACCAACATATCTTAGTGTCGGTTTCCCTGACTTTTCAAACTGTACCACCCCATTCATTGGTGATACCATAATAAAAAACATGTCTCCAACTGATAACTTTAGGTCTTTACGCATCTTATCTATTTAATTCTTCTGTCCGGATTGAGCTTCCTTCATCCTCTCTTGGATCAACTCAATCTTCTCTAATGCCTGTCTAACCAAATCTGGACCTAATAGCAATCTATTTCCAGTCTCCAACCAACATGCTGGTGATTTTCATAGCCTTTCATATAAAGCTTCAAAACGTGTCATTTCTGTACTGGTCTGATAACTATTATTATAGGAAAACTCAATAAAATGTAGGTGATCCTCCCAAGATCCACCAAAATCCAACACACAAGCTCTTAACAAATCGTCAAGTACCTTATTGACTCTCTCTGTCTGCTAATCCGTCCGAAGATGATATTTGGTACTCATATTGAGCTTAGTGCATAGCATATCTTGTAGACTCTTTCATAATTCACTAGTAAATATAGCATCTCTGTCACTGACTATGCTATTAGGAACTCCATGTAGTCTAACTACATTCTTCATGAACAACTTAGCCAAAACAGGTGCCGTTCTGGTTGACTTTACTGGAGTAAAATAGGCACTCTTAGTCAACATGTCCACTATGACCTATATACTTTCATTTACTCTATTTGACCTTGACAACCCGTCTATAAAATCCATGGATATCAAATCTCATTTTCAAACTGGACTCTCCAAAGGCTTAAGAAATCCACTCGACTTTTGATGTTTGGCTTTCACTTATTGACGGTTTGCACACTGCCTAATCCACAAGCCAACATCCCTCTTCATACCTTCCCAATAGAAGCTTCACTTGATATCTTGATACATCTTGGTCTCTCCAGGATGAACCGTAAACTTGGATCGATGACATTCCTCAAGAACTTCTTTCCTCATGTTCTCAACATTTGGAACATATAATCATCCCTTCTTTTTCAACCATCCCCTCTTGTCAAGACAAAAATCATTCAAATCATCGATCTTAGTTCCAATCTCAAGCTTTCTGATCTTATTAGCTAATAATGGATCCTCCTTTTTCTTAGAAGCAATTCTCTTGCTCAACACTAGTCGACCTTCTAAACGGGACAACATGGCAGTATCCTGACCAGAAAAACCAGTTGATCTTAATGGCACACCACAACAGGCTAAAGTTTCTATATCCTTCCATTCTGCCAACATAACCAACACTACATTCTGATGTTTTCTGCTAAGAGCATTTGCTACTTTATTACCTTTCCCCCGATGTATACTTTATACCAAAATCATCAGCAGCCAAAAACTCCAACAATCTTTGTTGTCTCATATTCAACTCCTTCTGAGAGAATAAGTATCTCAAAGACTTATGATCTTTGTACTGCTCAAATCTCTCTTCTAAGACATAATGCCTCCAAATCATCAATGCAAAAATCACCGCAGCCAACTCTAAATCATGAGTAGGATAACTCACTTCATGCGGTCTAAGCTGTCGTGAAGCGTAAGCAATAACTTTTCCCTTCTGCATCAATAGAGCTCCTAATTCAGTCTCACATGCATCAGTGTACACCACTTACCCTTGGTTTTCCTTTGGAACTACTAACACTGGTGCATTGGTCAACAAATGCTTTAACTTAAGAAATGCTTCCTCACATTTTTCGAAGCAAACAAACTTCACCTCCTTCTTGGTAAGCATAGTCAAAGGCGCTGCTACCCGTAAAAAACCATGAATAAATCTCCGATAATAGCCAGCAAGTCCTAGAAAACTTCTAACCTCGGCAACCACCTCTAGTCTCTTCCAATTATTAATAGCTTCGGTCTTATCTGGATCGACTGACAAATCCTTGGCTGAAACTGTTATATGTCTAGTATACCAAAACAGAGAATAATCAATTATAGACTCGTCTCACAAGTTTATCAATCAGATTTCCACTACTCCGGAAGTCTGTATTTGCTAAATTTAGCAATATGTCGTAATTAAATTACAACCATAATCTAACAAATATAGTAATAATAACCGTAGCAACAGATCAAACGTTATACTATTTAAAGAAATAGTACAACGTAGAAACAAAAAATGATATATATATATATATATATATATAAATCAATTATAAACCTAACCAGTTTGAAGAAGGAAATTCCATCTGAGGCTTGTCGTAACAATTTCCTTAAGACTTTATTTAAAGTCTTCCAAGATACAACAGACGTAATCTGCATGAAATTGTAACGAGTATGTTAACTCCGTGATATATTGTTTATAGCAATAGAGAAGAAGAAGCATAAGAAATTAGAATTGGAATTGATTGAGAATGTGATCAGGATTCTCTCCTATTTATAATTTCGTCTACATCCCTTCGAACAATCACGTCCGCTTGACGGGTCGTACCCATTGCCTTTTGAACCGCTGCTGTTCGTTAATGGGTCGCACCCGCCAGCTCCTTGCATCTGTTTGGTCGCGCTTCTTCAGTTGGGCCGCACCCGCTTCTGTTCGCCCACGCTTATTCAGTCGGGTCGCATCTAACGGTTCACACCTGCTTCCGTCTGTTCGCCAGAAACATGCGCCCGCTTCAGAAGTTACACCCCCTCAGTCAATCCGCGTCCGTTTTAGAACAGTCGTGTATGTTCGTATAGCCTGCAACTGTTAAAAATCCGGTCCAATTTTGCAGTAAAAATAGGATCATACTAGACCCAAACCCAAACCTGTGCCCAAGCCCGGCCTGGTTCGGTTCGGTCGGTTCGGTCGGTTCGGTCGGTTCGGTCGGTCGGACGGTCGATCGGAAGGATGGAGCCGGTGGCGCATGCGCGCGCATGTAGTGGAGATGCATGATCTTCCTCCTCACAACGAAGCATACATTTGGGTGCCCTTAGGCCCAAACCCCTTTATTGCAATTTTGGCGATATGGGACTATCTGTTTTCATTCATTTTGCTATTAGGAATTCCAACAATCCCCCACATAAATGATAATATACATATCCCCTACACAAAGCGAAATATCACAGAGTACATATGCAATAAGCTTTATCGTGGATAAGAAGATATTTCACTTTGAACTTTCTCTAGTTAAAACTTATCGGATCTACTTGGCTAATCGGTGAATTATTTCATCTTGAACCATCGACCTTTATTGTATATCCAGACAATAAGCTTTATGAAGCATTGATTCCCTTCTCATCCAATCTCTAGGTTGTGTTCATTTTGGTCCTGAACAATTTTCGGTTCCGCGAGTGTTTATAGAAAATATAAGCCTTTAATATTCTCATCATTAAAAAACATAGGAATGGAGTCGGACAACGTCCACGTATATGCATTATGTCTTGAGTTACTCAGAACTGGTTTGCCTATTGATCCTAGTCCATGGGATCTCCAATTTCTAGGATAGGTTTCCGTATAAGATAACTCTTCGTGGTTTAGGCTTTTAAACCCATTCCCCTCGATGCGTAGTCAATTTTCTCTCATGATAAACCTTTAGTAAATGGATCCGCTAGGTTATCATTTGCTCTCACATAATCTATGGAAATAGTTCCATTTGAGAGTAACTGCCTAACTGTGTTATGGCGTCGACGAATATGTCGTGACTTTCCCTTATACACAAAGTTGTGCGCTCTACTTAGCGCAGCTTGGTTATCACAGTGTATGCATATGGCCGGTACATTTTTAGGCCAAAACAGAATATCTTCTAAAATGTGACGAAGCCATTCTGCTTCTTCGCCTGCTTTATCTAAAGCGATGAACTCCGATTCCATAGCGGATCGACCTATGCATGTTTGTTTAGTAGATTTCCATGACACTGCTGTCTCTGCTAAGGTAAAGACATAACCACTTATTGATTTTGATTCCTCTGAATCAGCAATCCAATTTGCATCACTATATCCTTCTAAGACAGCAGGATATTTTCCATAATGTAAGGAATAATTTGTGGTATTTTTTAAATATCCAAGCACTCTCATTAGTACTTTCCAGTGTTCCTTTCCTGGATTGCTTGTATACCTACTCAGTCTACCTACTACATAAGTTATATCTGGTCTTGTGCAATTCATGAGATACATGGGACATCCTATTACATGAGAGTATTCCAGTTGCATTACACTCTCATTAGTGTTTTTATGCAGTACTTCTGATGGATTAAAAGGTGTTCTTACTCCTCTAATTGTAAAATTTTGAAATTTTTCAATCACTTTGTCTACATAGTGTGACTGAGATAATTCAATTCCATTAGATGTTCTTATTATTTTGAATCCCAAAATAATGTCTGCAACTCCTAAGTATTTTATATGGAAACTGCTAATTAACATCTTCTTTATGGTCTCTATTACCTGTGTATTTGGACCAAATATTAACATATCGTCTACATATAAAAAAATTATCACATATGATTGTCCAATTTGTTTATAACAAACACACTTATCACATTCATTTATACGAAAACCATTTCTCATCATGACACTGTAAAATTTTGCATGTCATTGTTTTGGAGCTTGTTTTAGTCCGTATAATGATTTTACTAATCTACAGACTTTGTTTCCATTTCCTTTACAAACAAAACCTTCAGGTTGCTCCATGTAGATCTCCTCATCGAGATCTCCATTTAAGAATGCTGTCTTTACATCCATTTAATGAATTTCTATATTATAGATCGATGCAATTGCTATTAGCATTCTTATAGAGGTTATTCGTGTTACCAGCGAATATGTATCAAAGAAGTCTACTCCTTCTTTTTGACGATATCCTTTGGCTACTAATCTGGCTTTATACTTGTCGATGGAGCCATCTGCTTACATTTTCTTCTTGAAAATCCATTTACAGCCAATAGGTTTTATTCCAGGTGGAATATCAACAATTTCCCAAGTTTTATTACTTAGAATTGAATCAATCTCACTTTGGATTGCTTCTTTCCAACATAAAGACTCAGAAGATGACATTGCTTCCTTGTACGTTTGAGGTTCGTGTTCTAACACATATGTGGAAATCCGAACCAAATGTCTTGGAAGTCCTAGCCCTTACGCTTTTTCTTGGTTCAACTTCCTCAATCTCATGATGAGTTTCATCTTCATGTGAATTGCTTGATTCTTCTCTTGTCCTTTTAGGGACATTATTCCCTTCATTCCTTTTGTGTGGAAACACTCTTCAAAGAATGAGGCATCTCTAGATTCTATGATTGTATTTACATGAATTTCAGCTATATCAGACTTGAATACCAAAAATCTATAGGCACTACTATTTTGGGTTGGCCCTAAGTAGTAACAATCTACCATTTTTGGTCTAAGTTTGACTTTCTTGCGAGGCGGACTGGAACTTTTGCCAAGCACCCCCACATTTTGAGGTATTTAAAACTTGGTTTGTGCCCTTTCCATAACTCGTATGGAATTGTTCCTGTTTTATTGTGAGAGACTTTGTTTAATATGTGATTAGACATATTTAAGATTTCCCCCCACAAGTTCGTCGGTAGACCAGAGGTTAAAAGCATGACATTAATTATGTCTTTTAGCGTTCTGTTCTTCCACTTGGATACACCATTTTAGCGTTCTGTTGTTTGATGAATTATACCATTTTTTGCACAGAACCTTTCAAATGGTGATTCATATTCTCCACCTCGATCAGATCCCAATATCTTGATCATTTTATTTCACTGATTTTCTACCTCAGCTTTGTACTTCATAAATGATGTAATTGCTTCATCCTTACTATTTAAAAGATATACATAGCAATATCGTGTGTAGTCGTCAATAAAAGTGATAAAATACTTTTTCCCACCTCTTGTAGGTAATGATTTAAAATCACATAGATCTGTATGAACCAAACCTAGTGGTTCGGTGCTTCTTTCAACAGATTGAAATTGTTTTTTTAACCATTTTTGCTTCTACACATGTCTCACATTTGTAATTTTTATCTACTTGGAATTTCGGAATTAATCCCAAATTTGATAATATTTTCATTTTTCATAAATTTATGTGTACTAATCTATCATGCCATAGTAAAATTTCATGCTCAAGCAAGTAAGAAACTTCAATTTTATTAATAGCACAATCAGAATACATAGTTTTATTGCTGTAGCCGTCTACATTTGCCTTAAATAGGCCATCACATAAATATCCCCTTTCGATATGTATTCTAGCTTTGGACAGAACCATCTTGTCTGACTCGAATACCATTTTGAATCCTTTCTTTGATATCTCGTCACCAGAGATGAGATTCTTGCGTATGTCTAGAACATGGAGCACGTCATTCAACTTGACAATTTTTCCAGAAGTAAACTTGAGGATTATTGTGCCACTACCTTCGATCATAAATACTGCAGAATTACCCATATAGAGTTTTTCTCCATGATCGAATTTCTGGTATGTAGAAAACATGGATTTGTGAGAGCAGACATGACGAGTAGCGCCTGTGTCTACCCACCATTGGTTAGGATTCTGAACCAAATTGCATTCAGATACAACTGCCGAGAAGTTGGACTCGTCTGCTTCCATGTTGTCTACTATATTTGCATCTTTGCTGCGGTCCTTTTTGAGTCTGCAATCTCTAGCGGCATGCCCAACCTTTCCACAAACCCAACACTCGCCATTAAACTTTTTGGTTCATTTGTTGTCTTTTGGTTTGTTGTCTGGAGCTTTCCTTTTCTTCTAAAAATTCTTCTTTTTGTTTTTGGTCTTTGAACCTTCAGCCAAATGCCTCCTCGCTTTGTTTTTTAACTCCATGGTTATCTGCCTCAATTTTCAGTTGGACTATGAGATTCTGTAAAGAGATTTCCTTCTTCTTATGCTTTAGTTAATTGTGGTAATCTCTCCATGATGGCGGCAGTTTTCTCGTAATGGCTTCTACCAAAAACGTTTCTCCAACCTTATGACCTTCCGCTTCGAGTTCATGAATGATGATTTGCAGTTCATGGAGTTGAGCAGTCACCGGTTTGGAGTCAACCATCTTGTAGTCCATGAATTTTTCTACAATGAATTTCTTAAGACTGATATTCTGTGTCTTATACTTCGTGGCAAGTGCATTCCAGAGTGCATATGCTGTCTTTAGAGGCTGATATACTTTGTATAACACCTTGTCGAGACAATTCAGAATATAGTTTCTGCATAGAAAATGGGAATGCTTCCACATATCAACATCCGATTCCTTGCCTGGTGCAGGAATCAGTTCCTCTTCCTCGAGATACCGTTGCAGACCGATTGTGGTGAGATAAAATAACATTTGATTCTGCCATGTTAGAAAATCGTTGCCATATCCTTTAAAAGGATCGGGCCTGATGTGTGTAGTAGCCTTTGTTGATAATTCAACTGTTGCCATCTCCGTTTTAGCAAAAAACAGGAAAGTCTTAAGATGTCATACGTCTAGTATACCAAAACAGAGAATAATCAATTATAAACTTGTCTCACAAGTTTATCAATCGAATTTGCACTACTCCGGAAGTCTGTATTTGCTAAATTAAGCAATATGTCGTAATTAAATTACAACCACAATCTAACAACTATAGTAATAATAACTATAGCGATAGATCAAACGTTATATTATTTAAAGAAATAGTACAACGTAGAAACAAAAAATGATATATATATATATATACATATATATATATATATATGTAAATCAATTATAAACCTAACCTGTTTGAAGAAGGAAATTCCGTTTCAGGCTTGTCCTAACAATTTCCTTAAGACTTTATTTAAAGTATCCCAAGTACAATAGACGTAATCTACACGAGATTGTAATGAGTATATTAACTTTGTGGTATATTGTTTAGAGCAGTAGAGAAGAAGAAGCGGAAGAAATTAAAATTGGAATTGATTGAGAATGTGATCAGGATTCTCTCCTATTTATAATTTCGTCCGCATCCCTTCGAACAGTCGTGTCCGCTTGACGGGTCGCACCCATTGCCTTTTGAACCGCTGTTGTTCGTTAACGGGTCGCACCCGCCTGCTCCTCGTATCTGTTCGGCCACGCCTCTTCAGTAGGGCAGCACTCGCTTCTGTTCGCCCATGCATATTCAGTCAGGTCGCATCTAACGGTGGCACCCGCTTCCGTCTGTTCGCCAGAAACACACGCCCGCTTCAAAAATCGCACCCTCTCAGTCAATCCACGTCCGTTTTATGAACAGTGGCGTCTGTTCGTATAGCCTGCAACTGTTCAAAAACCCAGCTTAGTTTTGTAGTAAAAATAGGATCATATTAGACCCAAACCCGAGCCCGAGCCCGGCCCGGTTCGGTTCGGTCGGTCGGACGGACGGTGGGGTGGGGCGCGCATGCGTGTGTGGTGGAGATGCATGATCTCCCTCCTCACAACGAAGCATACATTTGGGTGCCCCTAAAGCTATTAATATACTAGAATAGCTTTGCAATTTTGGCGATGTGGGACTATGTGTTCTCATCATTTTGCTATTAGGAATTCCAACAGAAACCATATGACCAAGAAATTTAACTCTTTCTTTCAAAAATGACACTTGGAAAACTTCGCATTTAGCCGATTCTATCTCAACATCTCAAGCACAACTCTAAGATGATCTTCATGCTTCCTATCGCCCTTGGAGTATACCAAAATGTCATCTATAAACACCAATATGAACCTATGCACATACTCTTGGAAGACTTGATTCATTAAATCCACAAAGAAAGTAGGTGCATTCATTAACCCGAATGACATTACCAACCACTCATACGAACCATGCCGAGTCCGAAATGCTGTCAAAGGAATATTGTCCTCCACCACTCTTAACTGATAGCCGTTAAATCTAATTGGAAAAACACTCTGCTCCATACAATTGATCGAATAGATCATTAATTCTCGACATAGGATACTTATTCTTGATCGTCCTCTTGTTCAGCTTACGATAATCGAGCACATCTTTAACGACCCATTTGGTTTATTCATGAATAACGCGGTCGCTCCCAAAGGCAAACTGCTTGGTATAATAAAATTCCTTCCTTCTAGACCCATTAGCTACACCTTCAATTCCTTCATCTCAGTCGGTGTCATTCGACTAGGTGGTCTACTAATTGGTTCAGCTCCTGGCACAAGATCTATCCGAAACTTTTGACTGGCTCAAAAACAGCTGCAAACTCACTTGCAACTAGAACCTGACTTAGTTCCTTTCCCACTTCAATTGCACTTAACAAAGCACAACTACTCTGGTCGGAATTCTCTACTGAGAAAATCATTCGGCTATGACTATTAGGGTGTCTCAATGATATTTTCCTATCTTGAAAAAATATCCTAGTCTCATACTTACGCAACCAATCCATACCCAAAATGATTCTAAAACCTACGAAATTAAAAACATGCAGACTTTATGCAAACTTATGACCTAACAAATCAAGTTCTAACTGGTCACATCTAGTCCCTAATGTTGCATACCCTCCTATTGGATTTGCTACCCTTAAAGAAGTAAAAAATTATGTCGGTTCAATGCATAATCTATCAACCAAATACTATGGTATAAATGAATGTGATGCATCGGTATCAAGTAGTACCCTATTTGGTGTACTCTAAATCAAAAGTGTGCATTCCATCACAGTTTTCACTTTATTGACGGTAGTAGGCCTAGAAGAAGACAGTGGTCCAGTAGCAAAAATCTTCCCTCCGTCCGCCCTGACTGGCTCTGGACGTTGGTTCTTATAATGCCTAACTTGGTCGTAGTTGAAACATTTCACATTCTTCTTTGCTGCAGGCTTCTTCCCTTTGCATGTCCGACATTCGTGAGAATAATGGCCCTTCTTGTCACACTTGAAGCACAATAAATTAGCCTTTGCCTTCTTGATAGCATCCCCTTTTCCAGGGTCCCTCCTTCTTAAAGAATTTCCTCTTCTCCCTGAGGACCCTGCGATTCAATTGGCTTCTCTCTAGCACTACTAGCCAGCATCTCTTCAAGGTGAATGTCCATCTCCACTACCACATCATAAGGATCACAGATACGGGTTATTGTCATTCTAGCAAGCTTAGATCTCAACCATCGAATGAACCTCTCATTCCTTTTGATGTCAGTGTCTATAGTGGCATGTCCATATCGAGATAGCTCATCAAACTTAGTAGCGTACTCGATTACTGACATATTTCCTGTAACGATCCCGGTTTAAAAATGAATTTAATTTGTGATCAAATTTAATTTTTGGGTTAAATTATGGATTTGTTTGAATTTTCAAATTTAATCAGAGATACATACTTATTTATTTTATAAATCTTAATTGGAAACTCAAAATGAATATTTTCAGTTGATTTGAATCATAAATAAAATTTTGATTTGGAAATTTAAAATGAATTCAAAAGAATGAATTGAATTTAAATATTACACTTTGGAAAAAAAATATTATATGTACGATTAAATTATTGAATGCAATATAGATACTAATGTTTAAAATAAAAATTCAATTCCATCAATATAAATACAAGTATACGAATATGAGGCTATAAATTTAATGTTTGAAAGTTAAACTTTAAATAGAAATAAAAATCAAGATTATTTTTGTAAAAATAAAATATTGATACTTAAGTAAACATATGAAATAAATATAGCAAAAGCAAGCAAGAAATAAATAAAGCAAATAGAAATTATTTTAACAAAAGAACAAGAAAAATATCTGCAAACAAAACAAAAAATTTATGTAATAAAAGCTTGCAAAAGAAGATAATGAAACAAAGAAAAAATATTTACAAAATGTAAACTGCACATGGATTTGTTTGTAAACAAAAATAGGGACAAGCATTAAATACATCCTTCTCAAGCACACCAAAACAAATCTTTACAGCTGAAAAAAAATGTAAAAGTCATTTCAGTAAACAAATTGAAACAAATATCTTTGGTCAAAACCAAAAGAAGCTTAATTTAGTTATAGCCTTCCCTGTAAACATCTACTTTCCTTATACAAACATTGTTTCTATATATATGTAAGGCATTCTATCCTAATTCGTTCAATAAAGAAAAATACTTAGTAAGCTGAAAGAAAAAAAACATCATCCAAACTGAAACATCATTCAACAGCAAACAGGATTCAAAGAAAATCAAAACAACAGTTTTCCTCTGTTCTTTCTTTGTTCAATTTTTGTTTCCAGGTGAGCAAACCATAAATCTTTAAAATTTGATATATATAGTTTGCCTGTGATGATTGTTGAAGTTCTGCTGCGAGTATAATGTGCATGAATGTATATGTACAGAGATATACTTCTCTGTTGTGTTACAAGCTCTGGCTCACCCAAGAAAATTCATGTTTCTTTGAATAATGACATTTAGATCATGGTGTTTGGATGAAAGATGTTCACAATCATGTAAAGTCAGTTTTAAAAATAATATTGGGTATCAAAATTAAATAAATATTTTGAAGATGACAGTTTACAGTAGATGAATAAATACATCAGTAAAATCAAACATGTTAGTTTTGAAATCTGATTGTACAATCACGTTCGTATTGCAAAGTAATGATTTTTAGTGGAAATTTCGTGATTTATAAGTAAGAAAATATAGTGAATTTCGTGGATGAACGGATTTTAAGTTTTCATGAATTACTGGCAATCGACGAAGTAAGGGAGGTCGTGGTCATGGCGAAGGGTAGCTTGGGTGACGAGGATTCACGGAAAAATACTCACGAAATTTTTTGATAAGCGTGGTGCGGTGGATCAAAGTAGGGTTTTGCAATGGTTTTGGATCATCAGGGTGTCGAGGTTGTTGCGGCAACTGGGGAGCATCGGAGTGGTTCGCATGGTTAGGGATGCAAGCTAGAAGGTGTAACGAAGTTTTAGAAAGGGTGGCGAGGCTTCTCGTTGGTCGGAGGTGTCGGAATCGTGGAATTCTGGCCATGGCGTTTATGTTGGGTCGAAGTTTTTAACTCGATTTTGATTCAAGGGCTGTGCGTCCGATTTGGGTACTGCTTCGTGGTCGAGTGAGTTCGAGTGATTGTCGAAGGTGGCCACAGCGATCACTGATGGCCAGAGGCGACAGTGCACGTGCACGTGATCACTTGGTGTCAGTGTTGATGGATGTAAGTGTCGCGTGTTGTTTCTCGAGTCCAAGTGGTGATTGTCTCGGGGTCGTACTCAAGTACGCGGGCTTGGTTCCCGTTACTATCGTTTAGAACTTAAACTAACTCAATTGAAAAAAAAGGGAAGAAGAAGAATCGATGCGACAGGGAGAGGTCTTGGGAAATTTGTAAATGGACCCGAGTGTTTACTCGAGTAAATCAAATTCTTGCTCGGGTAAATTTCCAAATCTGCAAACTGCTAATAATATGCAAACTATTTTAACAAATTTTGATAATAATGGCTAATTAAGGTGAAGACTAATTAATATATGACAAATTCAAGTCAAGACCTTATTACAAGCGTAAATTATTTCCAATTAATACTTTAGAATGTTTTAAAATCTAATTAATACTTTAATTAAATAATTAATATAAAACAAGAATTGGAATTTAATTAACATCAAAGTTTTTTAATTAGTAACGATTGATTTCCAAGTTATAGAATATTTTAAAATGTTAATTTAGACAAATAAGTATTATTATTAATTGCTTAAAAAAGGGTAATTAATAATGGATAATTAATTTAAATTTGTAATTAATCAAGTAAATAGATTAGTCGATTTGAAATTAAAGATTTGATTAATTCACAATTAAGTGTTTAATTTATTTGTAATTACAAATTGTTAATTAGATAATCAAAGATAATTAATTTATAATTAGTTGTTAATCAAGATAATTGATTAAAGAATACTCAAATAAAAAAATTAATTAATTTATCATTAAGAATAGTTAATCATTGATTTAAATAAATCAATAAAAATAGTTATGTGGTAAATTCTTTTAAACCACCTTTACCTTAAATTGAAAACAACTGACTATCATCAGATGTCGTGAACCGGATTGATATTTCTGTTTGTGATTGTAATACTGTGTGATGAAGATTGCCTTTTGTTGAACTGTGATTATGACTTGTTTCTGTATATATATGAAAACCCCTTAGCCAGTAAAATGACATTTAAATTTCGATGCGACAGGGAGTCGGATTCCAATTGGTTATTCGAAACCCACATCGAATTGTAATGATGAATCTTTGTGATTGATAAATTTATTTTATCTATGATCTGTGAATGAAGATAAGCGTTATGAATTATACCGCTTATCGATATTGATATATTTGTGATGATTGATGTTGTGCACCGGTGTGTAAAACCCCTGGACTACACTTGTACACACACAAATATGGATTGCACGTGGAAATCGGTTAAGTCACAGATTTTTTAAAATAAGTTCTGAATTTGAATTTTCAAATTCAAATAGTTTTGGAAATAAATTAAGTTTAATATGAAAAGCTTTTGAAAAGGTGTTATGAATGAAAGTTATTTTGAATAACTAATAGAGATTTGGAAATTTGAATAATTTGATTCAAATTGGAATTCAATATTTGAAATTAAATTTATATTTGGTATTTATGACTTAAAAAGGACTGTACAAGTTTATATGAGTTTTAAACCATTTTTTGTGTTGTTTTGGGGGATTGAATTAACCCAAAGTGTTTAACTTGTATAAATGAAATCGGATTTTTCGAAATGAAAACAGTTGTTTTCAAATTGAAGCTTTCATATGAGAAATGAATTTCCAATTTATATTAAAGGAATTCCAATTTTGAATTGAAATAGTTTTCCAAATTATGGATGAATCTGTGGAAACGAGTTTTGAAAGCTATAAGTTAAATCTTGACTTAAAGATTTAAATGAATTAATCAAATTGAAATTGTTTTCAAATCCGTAAATGGATCTTTGTGAACTGGGTGAACTTTGTGAAATAAATCTTTTTGTTCAAAAGATTTGAAATGGTAATTGGTTTAAACCATTTGAAAGAAAGTTGGAATTATTAAGTTGTGACTTAATTGAAATCCCATATCCATATGTTTTTATATGTTGCGCTCATTATTCGTTTTAGCCGGGAGAGGACTTTGTGTCATATAACCCATTCCGAATAATGATACGTCGTTATGGATAGCATTTGAAGACCGGTGGGGAAGACCAGGTATTTGCGAGAATGATAGGATAACCTATCGATTGTCTCTGCACTGAGTAGCTACAGTATAGAGATTTCCTAAGTGATGGGAAGTCCAATCGGGATTGTGAATATCTGGATTGCAAGGGCATCTTCGGAAGTGCCTTCGATTCTGTTCGAACCCGGGATAGACTTGTATGGTTGTATGTCTGACACTACAATTTGAGATATAAAGCAGATTTCTTTCAAATACATATCTGTTGGTGGCGGAGAATTTATTCTCTTAGCTTAACACCCTTCTCTGAGCCGTACGAGCTTAGAGGTTATGTAGTTAAAGGTTATCAGCAATATACTCCCAATTTGGTAGTGTGGCATGCTAAGTGCTGCTGTGTGTTGATGATCATTGGTTGATCATTTGTGATTAAAGCATGGCTTTCGTGTAAAGCGTAGCTTTGTGGACGAAACCTCATCGAGCCTCACAAATCGGTAATGGTCGAAACAGGAATGATGCGGCAAGGTTTCGGGGGTAGCTCCCCTAGGGTGTGACCATTCTTTCTGGAAAAGGGTAGTATCATGGTATGGATCCCAGATACTTGCTCATGTGGACACTGTAGTATATTTATTACTGTGTGATGTTGTTGGTGTTGAGAGCTCTTCGATAAAGGTCCCAAAGGATCGGAGGTGGCTTATCTGTAGGTAGTACTCCTGGGCAGGGAGGAAACCGGCATTGTGTTGGCAGAGAGCCGGGTAGGTTCTCGGGGCGTCCAGCCAGAGGCGTTCCCATGTGGCAATAGGAAGTTCCTTAGCCTGACCATTTGTTGGAAATCCATCCATCCAATACGAGCCTTGTACGGTTTTAGTTGTATCACCTGCCATCTACTTATGGTGGCGCCCCAATGTTTAGATGGTAGCTATAGTAGGCATAGTTCGAAATGTCTATGCTGGCTAAGATTAATATTATATTTTCGAAATGTTTTCCACTATGCACTAATAATAATAATAATATCAAAATGGTTTTCGCGTATCAAGTATGTTTGACTATCATAAGGAGAAATCTTCTCCAATTCTGTGTTTGCATGGTGTGTGTGGCGGGAGGCCTTATGGTAGTTTCATTTTCAAAAAGCATTACGGATTTTTAAATTTTAAAATCTTTAATTGTTTTTAAAGACAAACCGTTTTCGTTTGCTCACACTAGTCTCATGACTGACTCGGAGTTTATTGTTCTTTTCCTAAACTCTGGGTGCCCACAATTTTCCACACGGGCAGTCTAGAGTTTGGTTTTTTTCAGATAGTCAGGGTAAGTAGATTATTTGGAGCTAGTTCAGTCCATGGACGACTGACCTTGCTTATCTTGGTGCAATCTTGATGGTGGATCAAGCTAGGAGTTTTGGAGCTTTTGGATCAGAGTTGCAGTATTGGATTCTGTGAAGACTTATCTCTTATTGTATCGTGTTTCGCTGTATTCTGTATTGTATATTCTTTGATATTGATGATTATCATTGTATCAAATTGATGTATTGGATATTGTATTCATGTTGTATCAGTGATATCATCTTCTATTTCCGTTGTGTTATTTATCATCTAATGGGTGTTGCAAGCTCCCGCGATACGAATTCGATGTTGTTTGTCGGACATCGAGTTCGGATCGTGACAGATTGGTATCAGAGCTAAAGGTTGAGTAAGAACTTTATCTACGGGGTGTAACACATTAGATGGTTCATAGAGATAGGGTGAAGTATAACCTAGAATGAGTACAACCAGTGGAATCAAAATCGAAAGTTCTCAGTCTATTCTCTTTATCTGTTGTTATTCTCTAAGATATTTCGTCTGAATGCCTAAATCGGTTTTCTTACTATTCACAGATAGTAAGAATGAGTGGAAGAAGAGGACGAGATAGGAGACAGGGAAGTGCCACTTCAACTGGTCAAAGCCCTGCAACGACAGATATTCTCATTCAGTCTCAACCAAATTTGGCTGATTTATATCAAAGTTTTTCTAGACTTGGTGGGAAGCCATTCACTGGCAAAGAATCTGTTATCGAAGCATAGGCCTAAATTCGATCGTGTGAAAGGATTTTCAAGGGACTAAAGTTAGAAGATGACCAGATGCGATTGATGGCTTCTTGGCAACTCCAGGAAGATGCTTTAATTTGGTGGGAAACAGTTACATTGGATGAGCCGGCGGATGAATTTACTTGGAGTCGTTTCAAGAAAGTGTTCGAACAGCGATATATGCCGTCTACTGGTATCTCCAAATTATCGATCCAAAACACTTAAGTCGAGTTTTCCTTCAATATCCAATTCAAAAACTAAATCTTCAAATATAATTAAATTCTGAACTCAATTTCAAAATATCGTTTTATATCACCTTTACTTAGCAATATTCAAAGGTCACATAAAATTCCGATCCTTTAAAACAAATCAATTTCTAAAATTTAAATCATATTTCGATTATAATTTAAAAATCTCAACTTTGATTATTTAAACAATTCCTATTATCAATTTTAAATTCCAACATTCCAAGCTCTAGTTCGAAAATAATATAATTTCCATAAATTCGATTTTTATTTCTTAAAATCAAATCATTTAAATAAATTTCAAAATAAATTTTTTTTAATCATATAATTTAACCAATCCGGTGTCAGTGTATAATTTTCTATCCTATGGCCAAGTGAATCAGTTATTCCATTAATTCAGGGATGGATATATATCATTTCAATCCAATATAAATGTCATAGGTATATATCATTTCAACATATTTCTTAATTTTTTTGAAATAATTCAATTTACAGTTTTATATACAGTAAATAATATACAGGGTGTTAATAGGATATAAAAATAAAACAAATAAACATCCAAATCATCTAAAATATCAATCAATGGCATCCATGACAATCAACATCTAAACAGTCAATAAATCATAATAATTTACTGATTATTCAAAATGGGAATTCAACTAGCAATTTAATTTTCATTTCAAATTTTATCTACCAATTCAAATTCCTGTCATTTTAATTCATATCAATCTAAATGCAAGCTAAACTTTACCAAACAATAATCAATAAATATAAATCACTTCACGATATAAATTTACTAACATAAAAATAATTTTTTAGTACTTGTGAGCGTCAAATAATCAATAAATATAAACACTCACCTTTGATTGAATCTGAAAATAATTTTAGAGTCAAATAAATTCCAGATCAACACCACGCTGTAGACGACGTAGATACAGATCCACCGCAACTCGTTTCGTCCAAAATGGACCTCGAATGCACAATTTCACATTTATTAGCTTACGATAATAATAAAATTTATTTAATAACATAATTAACAAAAAAATATAATTAATTACCTAATCTATACCTAATCCTGCATCGTACATTGCTTCGCTTGCGTTTGCTCCTCCCCAGACCATCAAATCGTGAACATCTTAATTCAATTTTTCTCTTTTTTTTCGTGCCCTAAAGCAACGCAGCCACCATTACAATCACGCGTGCTCCTTTTCTGACTGGAACTCCAGCCACCTAGCACTGGCGATGCACCCCCTACCTAAGCACTGCCGCCTACCCCTTGCTTCGCCTTCAAGCTATCGCGCATCTCCAGTTCGTAGACAAACGATCCAAGCACACGTGCTCTACTCCTCGTCGTGAGGCTTCGTTCGCGATTTCCTCAATCGCGGTCTTTTTTTAATGATCAAACTGGAGTTTTTTTTTTTCTTTTTTCTCGGCTGAGTGATTTCGTCTTTATTTTGAAAGCTCAATTTGAATAAAAGGGGCTAGGGAAGGAACGAGTTTGGGTTGACCAAAAAAATTAACCCGTGGATGACGTATTATTAGAAGGAGGAAAACAATTATATATTATTATTGAAAATGTCTAGCTACTCAACGCTTGGAATTCTCGAACTCCAAATGCAGCATGCCGCCTAACATTCATAATGTTCTACATCCATTCCAAATACAATAGAACTAGTTTCGAGACCTAATTCGATTATATGTGAAAGATAGCTTTTCAAAATCGATGAATTATAATTAAATTCAGAAATTAAATTTCTACGTGTTTCAAGCTCGCACGGGCAAACGACAAGTCTGATTGCTACGAAACCTAAAATCCTATAATAGTTCACTATTACGGATCTGATGAAACTGGTTTAGTTGAAATCTAAGAGAGTGGCCAAAATGGCTATTTTTTACTCGTTAATTAAAATGAGAAATTTCCAAAATTTAATTTAATCACTTTAGATTCCATTTTAAAAGTAAAAACCTTTGTTCATATTTAAATAATATTTAAATCAATTCTCGATGCCATTTTCATTCTTATTAAACCCAGAATTGAATTATTCAAATAATTTCCACTATTAAATTTGAACAATTTAATTATCCAATAAACCAATATTAATAAATCACTAATTTTTTTTACTTTTACCCATATTTATCCAATAATTACATTAAATTTAATAACTTACAATAATCAAAAGGGGCTCGTTACAACTTTATTCAAGCAAAACACTCATTTTAATGTCTTAAGGGTTCGAACCCATGACCTCCAAGATTCTCGGTCTAATATATCATACCACTCGCTACTTGAGAGTAAAGTATAACTTTTTTTGGAACAAAGTTCAGAAGGCTTTATAAATTATAACATGTACAAGGAAAGTGCAAATCATGCACTTGGAATATACATACAAATACATGGTTTATTCTTAAATATATGGGGAAAGCCCATATATGTTTATGCCAGCCCAAAACCCGCATTCGCTTCATCGAGTTAACCCTCAAAGCCTATTCAAATGTATTGAATGCAACCCCATTTCATTCATTTCCTTCTAATTTCTTCCAAAAGTCGATAATGGCATTAAATACAACCCCACCTCAACACTACTAAAAACATGTCGAAATCTCCCAAAAACTCAAGCGAGTTCCTGTGTATACTTACTCAGCTTGTAATCTTTCGTATTCCATCTCCTTTAGTCTGATTTCACATCTCCTTCTAGGCCGATAGTGGTGAAAACCGTATATCTACTTAGAGCAGCATCAGATTTGAGAAGTTCTACTTTACCTCTCCACAAGAATGTGCTCTTATTCCTTCGGCTATTCATAACTTGTGAACTGCTGCTAGAAACGAGCCAAACACTGGCTAAAAGAGTCGGAACTAAACAGATCTGAGTAGATCTAATGATCTGATTTATGTGCATGTGATGTTTGTAAGATGTGGTTGCTCTTAAGAAAGCTACAGATAAGTGCCAGTTGCTTAGTTTCTAAAAATCGCCATTTTGCCATAATAGATCGTGTATTGCTATCTGTGTGACATGATGGGAGGTTCGGGTACCAGGCTAACTATGGCTAGATAATAATTTGTTGTATTGATAAACCGTAATTATAATTTTATTCCCAGTAATATAAAGTGGTTCGAGAAATATGTAATTATACAAGGACTAAGCCATACCTAAGGCGTCAAAGCACAGCATCACTCCTTGTGATGGAAACCACTACTCGTGAGTGGTAGGTAAATTTATATCATTCTTTGCATGCCTCTTCATCTGCCTGATTGTTGTATAATTTATGCTTTTATCCATTTGCTCGAATTTTAACATGATCAATTAACTATTTGCATATTATTATTGTTGTAATTAGCTTACCATCGAACACCCAGTTGTTGTGTTCTCTTTATATAGACCATGTACACATAGAAAACGTAATTAAGGCGACATCTCTACTTTGCAATTTTATTTGAACTTTATAGACATGTTTTCTATTTTGGTTCTAAAGTCCAAAACGATTGTATGTGAAGCTGGCCATTTAAGTTTGATTCCACACTATTTCCAAATAAAAGCACCAAACTTGCATTTGAAATATGGATGATCCACACTCTCTTCGTATTGATTATATAAAACGAAAATGGGCCAATGCTAGTGCACCTTTTTATGATACAATTCTTTGTTGGTAGATAATTGTTTATAGCTTTGAAAACATAAACTAGCACTTTATGGTAACTAATCTGATTCCAAATGATTTCTACCCACTGCACTTTGTCAAATGTTCGTTTTATTGCTTTTCAGACATTTTTAAAATTGCATTTACCATCTTTGTTGCAAGTCCATTCCCAACAGTCTTCTTTGTTGTCATTCCAGATTTGAACTCTCTCCACCTCTTTTATAATAGGATGCATGTAACTAAACTTGTATGCGGGCAACGTGTCTTCCTCTAAAATATCGTGTACCATAGGTTTTTCACCTACTGTTCTTTCTTACAATTTGATTCCTGATTTATTGATCACCTTGCCTCCTTGTAACCTTGGGTCGAACAATAATGAGGTCGTTTTTTCGTTGACTATACGTTTACCCATGCACTTACTTGCTCCATCACTGATTTATGTCACAAACTTCGATGTCCCAAATCATCGCTTTTGATGTTTGTCTCCCACACAGATTGATTCCTTGGGTCTTTTTCTTTCATAAGGTAAGCCCAAAGTCCTTCCTCATTCATTGCTCTCCACATCAATTTAACAAACATGGATTTCTTAATATCCTCCCATTTTTTCAATCCTATTCCACCTTCACATTTTTACTTTGCACAAGACCTCCTAAGGAATTTTTCTGATTTTACCCTTCTATAAGAAATTAAGACATAAGTGTTTTACCTTGTTAACAATAGCGATCGAATTTTAAAACATTGCATCCAATATTGAATAAGGGGTATATTGAAGATTTAATAGGTTCCATTCTTTCTTCAAGCCTCAACACTTTTGCTTTCCAACCATGTATTTTCCTTTGATTCTGTCTATTAGAGTAACACGATCTCTAACCTTCAAATTGACACTTGACAATGGTATACCCAAACATCTGAGTGGAAGATTACCTTCAACGATACCCAAACTCTTCTTCTACATCACTCACTTTGCCTTCAAAGAAGAACTTTGATTTCTCATTGTGCATTTGAAGCCCGATGGTTTCATGCATTATTTTAAAATATCTCTGATAGCCAGAGCCCCCCGAACATCAACCTTAATGAATATCATGATGTCGTTAACATATGTGATATAAGAGATCTTTAAATTATTCACCTTGAAAAGGGCATATTTCACCCTCCGTAGACTTCTGGTCCATTAATATCGTGAAGTATTCCATTATGATTGAAAAAAGAACCGGGGAGAAGGGTGTGAGAAATGCGGATTACGGATCTTAAGGCTAAGATTAACTCTAGAGGGTGATAAATAGTATTAATAAAGAATTACTAAATCGTTTTAATTTATGTTAATTTAGACACAAAAGTATGCAATATACAGACACAGATATGATCACAGAAACAATCACAGATGCAGAAATAAAATAAAAGCAGTAAAGGAAAGAACACACTGGATTTTATACTGGTTCAGAGTTACCTTACATCCAGTCCCGCAACACAAGTACGGATTTCCTTTCAAAAGCAATTGTACAATTACACCCTCGGTTTCAAGGCTACGAGGTACACCATCCAGAATTTCGATCCTCTGGGAGAGATACTTGATTTCCGAGTCACAAGTTTACCCAATTGATTTACCAAGGCTACAATCACACATTTTCCCTTTTGATTGATTTTCAAGGCTACAATCACACATTTTCTCGCTTAATAGATTACAAAGAAGTCTATAACTCTGAATAGCACTGAGAATCTTGTAGAGATAGTGATAGAGAATCAAACTAGAAGTAACCGAGTATGATTCAATGTTGATTTTGGCAGAGTAATGATAAGAATATGTATTAAGAAATGAGAAAGAGGAGGAGTGAAAAGCAGAAAATTATAATTAAAAATTCGTTGAAACTTACCCCTATTTAGAGAAGAACAACAGTCATGACCATTCATGAAGAGTTATGGTGATTAGACACTTCTTTTGAAATTTGAATTTTTGAATTAAACTGTCACCGTGTCGACATGGTCATGCTAGACATGTCGACATCCTAAAGGATTTTTTGGTGTTTTTTGATTTTCTTTGAAAATAACATTTATCTTATATAAAAACTATTTTAAACTTTATAAATATACTTGACTATAGATAAAATTCATAAGTAAATATAAAGAATAATATATATAGATTTTAACTATAATTCTATATTTAAATCTAAGTATAAATATTTAAAAGTCAAATATATTATTTTAAAAGATAGTTTAAAATCAGGAGTAATTTGACTTTGAAAATAAAGATGTTTTTTAGGCTAAAATTATTTAAAATCAGGATCGAGGGTTTTGAATCTTTTAGAAGGAAAGTTTTGAAAACATTTTGAAAACATGATATAATTTTGAAAAATCATTTTGAATAAAAGTCAGCGGATACAAAACAATGTTCCACTAGATTTTTCATAGGTTCCATCCTACTTAGGGTTCCATCCCTTTAACGGGCTCGAAGTGGATTCCATTCCACGAATAAATTGGATTTTAAGATGCCAGTGCTTTTCTGCGAGTTTTAACAAAAATTCCTAATAATAATAAAAAATACTTATCCTTGAAATCTTGAACTCTTAATAGTCTCGATACTCATGAGTTTTCTATCTTGATATTTTATCTTGATATCTTGAATCTCTGTATTGTACAGTCTTCATTCTTAGTACCTGCATGGTTAAATCCTGCATATACGTATATATCTAAACTTATAATGTTAGTATTTATATTTTATAATCTATTCTAAGGTTGTTGTCATCAAAACCATCATCTCACCGACTAACAATCTCCCCCCTTTTGATGATGACAACCTTTGTTTATAAAATATTATTTGTATCCTAATAACTTCCCCTAAAACTAACAACCCCCCCTAATCTATACCTAACTATCCTATTTTATATTTCTCCCTCTTTGTCTCAACAAAAACTTTATCTAAACTAGATAACTCCAAACTATATAACTCCCCCTAAAACTATTACTCTATGACATGTGATTATATTGATAGTGTTATCATGAATAATCAACACTTAAGTCTAATACTAAAACATAGTCCTAAACTATTAACTATCCTAACTAAGAATTCACAATAATACTTTTAATAAAAACACATATAAGAACACGAGTTATTTATTACGTATATGGTTGTATTTTCATTTGCATTTGAAAACATAAAAACACAAACAACAACGGAAGGAAAGAGAAGAAACTAATGTGTGTTTCTGAACATAGGAGATCTATGAATCGAACGGTTTAGATAGTGGAAACAGAAATTTCCACGTTGTTCAACAAGATTCCCATTTTTGTCGAAACACACTTCTCCAACACACACTACTTGTTCGTCATCCTCCTCATGTGCTTCTTCCATGAGTTCTTCTTCTTCTTCGTCGCTGGCCTCTTGTTCTTGATTGAGTGAAGATTCTTCATCGATCAAGATAGGGTTGGCCTGGTTGTTCATTAGGAATTTTTGCAAATTCCTAAGAATCTTGCCTTGCCTTTTCTGTTCCTTTGCCATACAAAGTTGAGTTACTTGAATTTCAGTTAACATCCGAAGTACATAAATCATAGACTCCTCTATTTTCATCACACGAGCAAGAGTAGTGCATTGGAATGGACCAGAAGTAGGAGAGGGAAATGAGAAAGTTGATTTTATGTTTGATTTTGAGGATGAAGCCATGATTTTATTTATTTCAGAAGAGAGAATGAAGAGAAAATAGAGAGAATGAATGAAATGTCGAAATTGAGAAGAATATATAACTAATTTTTTGAATTTTGGTGGGAAAATTTAAAAAAAAAAAAATTAAAACGACATGTATACCTAGGGGATGTCGGCATGGTCTTTTTTAAAATTTAACTCTTTGATTTATTTTGATACCAATTGTTAATTAAACTTGTTATTTATATTTTATATTTCAGTTATAGAACAAATTCCTAATTCTCTTCTTAATTTAGTAAATATTGATTCATTTAAAGGTTTTGTTAAGATATCGGCAATTTGATTTTCAGAATTGATATAATCGAGAGCAACTACTTCCTTGCTTATATTATCTCTGAGAAAATGATGTCTGATATCAATATGTTTAGTTCGAGCATGTTGAGTAGTATTTTTGGATAAATTTATCGCACTCGTATTGTCACAATAAATTGGAGATTTTGATAAATTTAAATCAAAATCTTTTAAGGTTTGTTGCATACATATTACTTGAGAACAAGCCAAAGCAGCAGAAATATACTCTGCTTCAGTTGTTGATAAAGAAACCGTGTTTTACTTTTTACTAAGCCAAGAAATCAGAGAATACCCCAAAAAGTGACAAGTCCCCCTTGTACTTTTTCGGTCTGATTTACAACCAGCATAGTCAGCATCACAGTAAGATATTAAGTCAAAAGAATCATTTTTAGGGTAGAATAAACCATAATCAGACGTGTGTTTAACATATCTTATGATTCGTTTCATGGCTTTTAAGTGAGTCTATTTAGGTTGAGATTGATATCCGGCACAGAGACAGACACTATGCATGATATCAGGTCTACTAGCAGTAATATAGAGTAATGAGCCAATCATTCCTCTATATAGTTTTTGATCTACATATTTCGAGAGATCTTCTTTACTAAGGTACTCATTGGTTGCCATGGGAGTGGGTTTTCCACTCGTAGTGGTCAAACCAAATTTACTAATTAGGTCTTTAGCATATATATTTTGACTAATAAAGATACCATTATCTAATTGTTTTATTTGTAATCTTAAAAAGAAATTTAATTCACCCATATGACTCGTCTCAAATTCTTTTTTCATTATTTTAGAAAATTCTTTATTCATTTCAAAATTAGTTGAACCAAAAATGATATCATCTACGTAAACTTGTACTAGTTAAATATCATTTTTATTTCTTTTAATAAAAAGAGTATTATCTACTTTACCAATTTCAAAATTAGAGTGCAATAAATAAGATCTTAGTATATCATACCAGGCTCTAGGAGCTTGTTTTAGACCATATAGTGCTTTTTTAAGTTTGTAAACATGATTTGGTAATTTATCATTTTCAAAAAGTGGTGGTTGTTCGACATATACTTCTTCTTTTACAAATCCATTTTAAAAGGCGCTTTTAACATCCATTTGAAATAATTTGAAATTATTATGATTTGCGAAAGCAAGTAGAATCCTAATGGCTTCTAATCTTGCTACGGGAGCAAAGATTTCATCAAAATCTATTCCTTCTTCTTGACAATAATCTTAAGCGACTAAACGAGCTTTATTTCTAACTACATCTCCTTGTTCATTCATTTTATTTTTATAAACCCATTTAGTTCCAATTATAGTTTTATTTTCTGGTCTAGGAACAAGTTCCCAAACGTCATTTCTAGTAAATTGATTTAATTCTTCTTGCATAGCCAAAACCCATGAATCATCAGTTAATGCTTCTATTGGATTTTTGGGTTCAATAGTTGATATAAAAGCTACATTACTCATTTGACTTAGTTGATTTCTAGTTTTAACAACAGGTTGCATATCTCCCAGTATATTTTCTATAGGGTGATCTTTTAAAAGTTTTGTCCTTTTATTAGGATGATCAATTTCATTATTAGTTTCAATAGGTTTTTGATTTTGAGTGATTAAATCCTCTTCATCATTTGCATCTTCAAAAATTTTGAAATTTTCATCAAATGAAACATGCATTGTTTCTTCGATTGTATTAGTTTTTTAATTAGACACTCTGTACGCTTTACTTCTATTAGAATATCCGATAAAGATACGTTTGTCAGATTTAGGATCAAATTTATCTAAATTTTCTTTTGTATTTAAAATAAAGCATTTACTTTCAAATCTGAAATAAGGTACCTTAGGTTTCTTTGAATAAAGAAGTTCATAAGATGTCATATCAGTTAGAGGTCTAATTAAAGTTCTATTCAAAATATAACAGGCGGTAGCAACTGCTTCTGCCCAAAAATTCTTTGGTAAATTACTATCTCTAAGCATAGTTTTCGCACACTCTTGAATCGTCCTATTTTTACGTTCTACTACTCTGTTTTGTTGTGGAGTTCTTGGAAATGAAAAATTGTGAGTTATTCCCTTTTATTGCAGAATTCCTCAAACCTTTCATTTTCAAATTCACCACTGTGATCACTTCGAATGGTTATAATTTTTAGAGAAAATTGATTTTGAATTCTTTTTGAGAATGTCTTAAAACATTCAAAAGTATCACTTTTATGTTTCAAAAATATTTTCCATGTGAATCTAGAATAATCATCTACAATTACAAAGACATATCTACTATAATTTATTGATAAAATTTGAGATGGACCAAATAAATCAAGATGAAGTAATTCAAGAGGTTTTGGAGTTGAAATCATATCTTTTAACTTAAAAGAATTTTTTCTAAGTTTTCCTAATTGACAAACATCACATAAACTATCTACTTTAAAATTCATTTTAGGGAGACCTCTTACTAGATCATGTTTTGACAGTCTAGATAGGAGTTTGAAATTCAAATGCCCAAATCTTTTGTGCCAAATCCAAGGGTCACTTGTATTTGCCAACAGACACAGGTTATCATTTGAAACTTTCATACTAAGAATATATATATTCTTTTTCTTGACTCCCTCAAATATAATGGTTGAATTATTATCTTCAATGTGACATTTATATTTTTCAAAATTAATTTTATAACCTTTATCACATAGTTGACTTATACTTAGCAGATTATGTTTCAGATTCTTAACTAGCAAAACATTAGTAATAGTAGGAGTTTCAGAATTACCGACTTTGTCGATGCCAATCACATATCCTTTTGAATCGTCTCCAAAGTTAACCAATCCTCCGTCTTTGTATATTATATTATTCAGTATATTTGGATTGCCAGTCATGTGTCTAGAACATCCACTATCAAGTATCCATTTGTTCTTTCTGATCTGCACAATTTGTCCGTTGTGGATTGATTCCTCAACATCCATAAAGCATGATTCATGCAAATCAACAATTTTGGTAGATAACTTGAATTTGAATATTGATTATATGTAGACTTATGAAACAATGATGATTTGAATACTTCTAAATTAGTATTAACGAATATAGCCATTTTAAAAACTTTTCAAAAATCAGATTATGAAACTTTGAAAACCTTGCTCTGATACCAATTGTGAGAAATGCGGATTACGGATCTTAAGGCTAAGAATAACACTAGAGGAGGGTGAATAGTGTTAATAAAGAATTACTAAATCTTTTTAATTTATGTTAATTTAGACACAAAAGTATGCAATATACAAACACAGATATGATCACAGAAACAATCACAGATGCAGAAATAAAATAAAAGCAGTAAAGGAAAGAACACACCGGATTTTATACTGGTTCGGAGTTACCTTACATTCAGTCCCGCAACACAAGTACGGATTTCCTTTCAAAAGCAATTGTACAATTACACCCTCGGTTTCAAGGCTACAAGGTACACCCTCCAGAATTTCGATCCTTTGGGTAGAGATACTTGATTTCCGGGCCACAAGTTTACCCAATTGATTTACCAAGGCTACAATCACACTTTTTCCCTTTTGATTGATTTCCAAGGCTACAATCACACCTTTTCTCGCTTAATAGATTACAAAGAAGTCTATAACTCTGAATAGCACTGAGAATCTTGTGGAGATAGTGATAGAGAAACAAACTAGAAGTAATCGAGTATGATTCAATGTTGATTTCGACAGAGTAATGATAATAATATGTATTAAGAAATGAGGAAGAAGAAGAGGAGTGAAAACTAGAAAATTATAATTAAAAATTCGTTGAAACCGACCTCTATTTATAGAAGAACAACAGCCATGACCATTCACGAAGAGTTATGGCGAATAGACACTTCTTTTGAAATTTGAATTTTTGAATCAAACTGTCACCATGTCGACACGGTCATGCTAGGCATGTCGACATCCCAAAGGATTTTTTGGTGTTTTTGATTTTCTTTGAAAATAACATTTATCTTATATTAAAAACTATTTTAAACTTTATAAATATACTTGACTATAGTTAAAATTCATAAGTAAATATAAAGAATAATATATATATATTTTAACTATAATTTGTTATTTAAATCTAAGTATAAATATTTAAAAGTTAAGTATATTTTTTAAAAGATAGTTTAAAATCAGGAGTAATTTGACTTTGAAAATAAAGATGTTTTTGAGGCTAAAATTATTTAAAATCAGGATCGAGGGTTTTGAATCTTTTAGAAGGAAAGTTTTGAAAATATTTTGAAAACAGGATATAATTTTGAAAAATCATTTTGAATAAAAGTTAGCGGATACAAAACAATGTTCCACTAGATTTTTCGTAGGTTCCATCCTACTTAGGGTTCCATCCCTTTAACGGGCTCGAAGTGGATTCCATTCCACGAATAAATTGGATTTTAAGATGCCAGTGCTTTTCTACGAGTTTAAACAAAAATTCCTAATAATAATAAAAAATACTTATCCTTGAAATCTTGAAATCTTGATAGTCTCGATACTCATGAGTCTTCTATCTTGATATTTTATCTTGATATCTTGAATTTCTATACTGTACAGTCTTCATTCTTGGTACCTGCATGGTTAAATCCTGCATATACATATATATATCTAAACTTATAATGTTAGTATTTATATTTTATAATCTATTCTAAGGTTGTTGTCATCAAAACCATCATCTCACGGACTAACAAAGGGGTCATCCTATTGTAGACCAATACTACTTTGGAAAAATCCATGTGGGTTGTCTTGGTTAATGATCGGAAAACATAGAGTGCATATCATTTCTCAATTGAGGTTAATCCATTTTTCTATAAAGCTAATTCTCTGAGCGTGTGGAGGACAAATCCTTTATTAATTGAAGCGCATGTCTTTCGTAAGTCAATTTAGATGAATATGTATTTGCTGTTGGATCTTCTAAAACCTCTAACGATTTCATGGACCAGTACTATCCCATCTCTAATCGAGCGCTCTTTAAAAGAACATCGATTCTGTAGAAATAATTTGCTCATAAACCATCTCAATTAGTTGCACAATACCTTGGCTAAAATTTAATATATCATGTTATAACATAATGGGCTTAAAATGATGGATTTCACTAGCGGTCTTGTTCTTTGGATGAGACGAATGAAAGTATGATTACATTCCTTTAGCAATTTCCCTTTTTTGAAAACGTCGTTGATAGAATCCATTAATAAATCCTTTTTTTGAGTCCAATCGCATTTAAAAAACTTAGCACTCATGTCGTCTGGTCCTGGAGCTTTATTGTCTTTGGTGCTAAATATCGCTTCCTTAATATCTGCATGGTATATCTTGTCATTTAGAAAATTTTGATCGTATTTAGAGATGGTATTCTTGTAAATAACTCAAGGGGTCTTACTCGGTTGGGCCTGGTTAGGTAGCTTCATGAAGTAGCAAATTTCTGCTTCCACGAAATCCTTTGGGTTATTACAAACATTACCTTCTATCGAGATGTTACTAACCCAATTGCTTTGACTCTTTTTATTTTGAACATTTTGGCATATAAATATGTTATCGCCTCATCACTCGGGAGCAAATAATCGCATTTAGATTCTAGTTTTACGTTAGTGTACTCTTGTTGTATAGCTCGTTCAAGCTTTGACCTCGCCTTATATAATTCATATCAGTTTCTTCTTTATGACTTATTTCTAGTTTTTGTTGTAATTCCCCACACACTCTCCTGTAGAACTCTACTTCTATTTTAGTGTTATTTTTATTCCTGCTCCAATTATGGCTGTTGATGGTATGAATTTTGGCTTGAGCTCAGCACGAACCCACACAGTTAATGTGGATATAGGTTTTTCCCTAGCTACTAAGGCTTGATTTGGTTACTATTAGGGTCAGATGTGATTTGATCAAACCCAATCCGGTTTGAGCCTAACCTGATTATTAGGTGACCTAGCATCAAAACATGAATTTATATATATTTGTTAGCTATTTTGTTTGTTTGTATATAGACTTTTTCGCATAGTTTCGTTGTGAACTTGGTTACATCATCACTCGATTTTTGTGTAAACATTGTTTGTGTATAGTTATTATAAAAATTGTTAGTTTAAAGTATTTTAACATTGATATTATGATTTAGGTATACGATTATTACCTAGTAGGCTTGAAAAGCCCAATGGGTCGGGTTTGGGTATTGGTGTAAAATACCCTACGGGTTTAGGTCAGGCTTTGATTTTGATTATTGCATCTGAGGTTGGGTCCGGGATTTAAGTCACTTGGATTAATATCGACCCATTGACAAACCTAGCTCCAATATGGAAGTTATCCCTGTTTGCCTTTTACTTTTGGATGAACTGAAATAATGGTCCGCCTTTAGTTATCATACTCCATCCTGCATTGAACGCCTCTTGATAATCCTCAAATAATGCTAAGTGGTTCGTATACTTGAATGGTTTAAGAAGGTCTGTTAGTTGTTCCACCAACATAGCTAGAATTGGGGCATGATCGCTAGGACCCAATGACAAATAACTTGCATAAAATCGATTGATTTTGTCTATCCATGCCAAATTTACCAATATCTTGTCTAATCTGCTTAGTATGTTCTTTTTACAGATCATTAAGTGAATTTCGATCCTTTGATATATAATACAAAACTCCAATTTTCAAAATCAGTTGGTCAAGCTCTTGCATTTTGCTAAATGTCACCGGAGATCCTCCATTCTTCTCATTTGCTACTCTAATGCAATTAAAGTTCCCTAGGGTCATCCAAGGTTTGTAGACTGTGAAAACATCTTCATTTAGATTTCACCACAATATCTTTGTAGCGATCCACCTTTCATACTTCGAAAGATGAGCCGTTAGGGTAAAAGAAAAGAAAGACAAGAAGGAAATAAAACACAAAATCTCATAATGCAATAGATCGATATATAGCAGTCAACATAAGATCATACATAGTTACTTCCATAATAATACATCAGAGTCATAATAGTATAAATTTGAGCCAACGATCGTTATAACTGTCTGTTGCCACGCATGTTGATGCAAAATACACACACACAATGGAAATACAGTAAATAGTTATATATCAGTGAAGTCGTCGTTCCAAGCTTTTCTAAAACGCATCCATAAGAAACCTGAACTACTTGGCAACTCATACAAATTTGAGTACCTAAGAATTTTAAGGAAAGAGAATAACACTCCGGGCCAGACATGGGTCTCGTGCGAGCAAACTCTAAACAACTGAATTATTACTTTAAAAACTCTTTTAAAATCAAAGGTGTCTCTTAAGACCATGCCGCATAAACACAGATGAGTTTTTACCTTACAATAACCAATACAGTTTCTGTAGAAAATCTAGTGACATTACGATAATGACTAAGGCTTTAAAGTAAATACTAAATCATGGTCGAAATTGTTACGTTACTTAAATTCTAACATAATAGGTATACAACTAAGTTCGAAGGCACTAACTGGAAAATGAGTTTCATCAATGACATTACTTGGGTACCCTCTGTTACAGAACGCCTCTATATAAAATGCATCGAGATTGAAAACCTTTCGACCCTTGCATGGTAAGACCGGCCTACCCTTTGTTGGATAGTACCGAATATATCACCACACCGGTTGTGATCAACAACCATACCCGGGCCACTGGCATACTAAATTTGAGAATATCGATCTAGATCGGGTGGTGACTATGCCCTAATAGGAGCAATCCACTCAGCCTTGCGGCATATCCCTTATTTTAGTCATTCCCGGTTGTGAGGCTTGAGACATTTTACCTTCCTTTAGCACTTTCCACTTGGAATACTAACATTGCCTTACATGCAACACTGCAACGTTAGCATTCATCCATAAAAGTCGTTCAGAATATGAACAAACCAAAGCACTACTTCGACCACATCCATTTTGGAATTACCCTCAGGATTAGTAGCAAGTAGTCCTTGCACTTCAAAGATCTTTGCCTTCGATTACAGTTATTTCCAATTCGAATGCTTACGTTGGTTCAAAGTAGTTTTCAGATAACACATGTTATCTGCTCCCGGTCTTTCCGAACCAGCATTCGAAAATTTTGAAAGGGTCAACTTATTGATAGTGGACACCTCCACTATCTATGATGTATATAGATTTATATGTGGAAGATATCTCCATATACTTAATTTTCCATGACCTATTCATCGAAATTAATTACCTTGCATTTATCATGTTCTCCAACATTCGACATTAATGCTAAATATAAGATGACTTACTTCCAATCAAACGTGCCAACGTTTTAGCTATAATTTATTCGTATTAATTTGGCTACTCAATGGCACAAACAAAATGTCCCTTATTTTAAAACTCATTCACCTATAAAGAAAGTTGCCTTTAAATAAAATAGATCCATATAGAGTAGTTAAGAATAAAACATTTATTTATTAATAATTAATCCTTAATTAAAATCCCAATTAAATCTTAGTTAATTAATTAACAATTAAACCCAAACTAATTAGTAATTAATAAATAGTTAAACCTTAATTAATTAATTAATTAAACTTAATTAATAAAAATTAATACTTAATTAAATATTTTCTTAATTAATAAATAAAACTCTCATAACTAACTAATTATAATTAACTTACATAATTTAACACTTAAGTATTAATTACCTTTAGTTAAAGAATAATTTGAAGACTAATTATATTTGATTAATTAATTATATACTTAACTCATTAAAAATATTTAAGACAAAGCACTTTAGTTTAGGAAAAAATGTTCGATCTTCCAAACTGCATCCACAACGACTATCGCTATGTATACCCTAACTTTTCAAACTAGTTTTAGTCTAATGCCATTCAAAACTTTTACCTTTGACCTACTTTCAAAACATAGTAGGAAGTTTGAAAACTAAAATAAAGTCTGAAACTTTTAAAAACTTTTCTAGTAAGCTAAAATAGAAAACATAACTTTAGATTTGAAGGGATCTCAACTCACTTTAACAAGTCAAAATGCTAACTTTTCGTAGTATTTACAATACAAACATGATTACAACATCTATTCACATGTTGTAATAACAAACCATAAGCAAGATCATGTTTTTCAACCATTCACAACATTTAGACTTCAATTTCAAGTCTAATCCAACATCACATACAAGCATTCATATGTATATTCCAAACAACACAAGTAATCCACCAATCAACCAATAATTTACAACAATAATGGTTAGCATAAACAAGGTAATATCTTTCCCAAAAATAAATGAATTTTACTCACCAAAGATATGACAACAAACCAAATTATCACTAGAATTTGAAATGGCCTTAGATCTTGGATCTCTCTTAGAAAAACTTGATTTTGGCTTATGGAAAAGGATCTTAGGCTCGGCTTAAGGTGGTAAGTGGAGTTTGGATGTTGTTTTGCTAACTGGAGGTATAAGAAGAGAAAAGGAAGTACTTTTAAGGATTTCTAAAAGTCAAAATAGAAGAAGATATTTTTAAGTTTAGAAAAAATAAATGGAATCCATTAAAGAACTTTTGAAAAGCTTAAGGAATAAAATGGATTTTAGAAAAGTAGGAAATGAAATGAGAAATGAGAGAGAGAATTGTGAAATTGGTTTTATGAAAAATGAATTAAGGAAATTACCTAAATGCCTTTAAGTACACAACCTCTACTCATTTTGTGCCACATCACCCCATTCACCTCCTCCCTTTGTTGCACACGCAATTACATGAAGCCCTCCCCTTTGTCCAACATGTTTTATATTACCTTGTACTCTAATGGCGAGTGGTAAGGTGAGATTTTCTTATTTAGTTTATTTTTAAAAAAAAAATGTAACATCTCCCCTTTTACTTAAGTAAACTCATTTTCACAACCTTATTACTTAACCACACTTATGCTATTAATACATATATATGTGTATCTCTATGTGTATTGACTAAAAATTTTACAACCTTTCCAACAACTTTTAGACGAAGAAAAATCGAAAATTAAAAAAACGATTTCTGGTTACATTTTCTAACATCCTTTGATCTAAATATTTTTGTAAACACATACTGAAAATCATTTCACTATCGTTAGTTATTATTTAAAAGGGGTATTTTTAAGTAATAAAGTCTATTTATCAATTATTTAAAAATATATTAAATATCCATATCTAAAGTTATTGATTTCGGGACATTACAGTCCCCCTAGGCCCTTTAAAGAATTACGTCTTGAAATTAGCACACAAGAAGATAACTAAAACTAGCACAAAACGATATATATGATAGATTATGAAACCCATACAAAAGATATACTAAGCAACCACAACACAAGTAGTGCATACATAATCCTTGCAAACAAACAAAGTTATCCTGGTAATAACTCAGGATAAGCTTCTCCTATATAATCCTTTCTCTCCCAAGTACAATCTCTAAGATCTTCACTCCACTGGATCTTAACTAATATCACTACCTTATTACATAGCCTCTTCACATCCCCATCCACAATACGAGCAGGATGCGAAATCACAGTCAGGTTCGGTTCTCCTTCAAATCCTCTTGCACAGACGGCTCCACAATCAACGACTAGTCATGCACATACTTCCTTAGATGGGACATATGGAAAACATTATGGACCCTCAACAACCTCTCCGACAACTCAACTCTGTAAGCAAGTGGGCCAGTCCTCTTAAGAATACAAAAAGGTCTAACATACCTTGGCACTAACTTCCCAGCCTTTCCAAATCCAACAGCTCAGCTAATCGACGAAATCTTTACAAAAACAAAATCTCCGACAACATATTCCAAATCCCTTCACTTCTTACCTGTGCAACTCTCTGTCGATCTTGGGCTTCCTTTATCCTTTTCTTAATTATTGCAACCTTTCCTATAACCTTCCGAATCATATCTAGTCCAAGCGACAGATGATCCCCGATCTCTACCCAACATGCTAGTGACTTGCACAGTCATCCATACAGAGTTTCATAAGGCGCCATGCCAATTCTAGCTTAATAACTATTGTTGTAGGAAAATTTCACCAAATGCAGATGATCTTTCCAGGATCCTTCAAAGTCCAAGATGTAGGCTCTTAACGTATCCTCTAAGATTTGGTTCACCCTCTTGGTTTGACCATCGGTTTGAGGGTGGTAGGCAGTGCTCAGACTTAGCTTTGTTCTCAAAGCTACTTGTAACGCCTTCTAAAACTGGCTTGTAAAGACAGATCCCAATCACTTACTATTCTCATTGGAGCTCCATATAATCGAACGGTCTCTTTCATATAAATCTCTGCTAATGATGATGCAATCCTCGTCGACTTTACCGAAATAAAATGAGCATTCTTGGTTAGTCGATTCACAATGATCTACACCCCTTTATTCAATTTCTTGATCTAGGCAATCCATCAATAAAATATATTGATACACATTCCCATTTCCAACTTGGGATCTCTAGCGATTGAAGAAACCCAGTAATCCTCTAGTGGTCGCCCTTGATTTACTGATAGTTCGCACACCTACTCACAGGTAGAGGTAGGGATATCTCTCTTCATCCCTTTCACCAGAGTACCCGCTTCATATCTCTATGCATCTTGGAAACACCCGGATGGATATTCAACTTAGAACGATGACATTCCAATAGACCATCCTGCCTAAGACCATCAATGTTAGAACACAGACCCTCTCATTCATCCTCAAAGCTCCATGGCTATCAATTTCAAAACTTGAACGTTGTCCCGCCTCTACATTCTTGATGATTTCCAATAAGCGCTTGTCTTCCATTTACTTGCTCGCTATCCTTTCCACAAGAGTCGGAGTAACCTCCAAGAGAGCCAAGACTACATTCCTGTTCAAAGCGTCTGTCACTACATTAGCCTTCCTTGGCGTATAAAGAATATCCAAATCGTAGGCTGTCGGAAATTCTAACCACCGTTGATTCCTCAAGTTCAGATCCTTTTGAGTGAAAATATACTTTAAGGACTTGTGATCCATAAAGACCTCAAACTTCTCACCTAACAAGTAATGTCTCTACATTTTCAGAGCAAACACGACCGCTAACAATTCCAAATCATGCGTAGCATAATACTTCTCATGAGACTTTAGATTCATGCTATCATACGCAATCATATTCTCGTATTGCGTCAAAACCGCACCCAACCTTATTCTATAAGCATAAGTATAAACAATCCATCCTCCACTACTATTTGGAATAGCTAAAACGACGCACTAGTCAATCTCTTCTTTAATTCCACAAACGCTTCCTTGCACTTTAGAGTTTAAACAAACTTCTTATCCTTCTTTGTCAGCTTAGTTAAATGAGAGTCAACCTTGGAGTAATCCTGAAAAAAATCTCCTATAGAATCCGACTAGACCTAAGAAACTTCGAAATTTAGTAAGAGTGTGTGGTTGCTTCCACTCTTAATAAATCCACCACCTTCGTTGGATCCACTTTAGTGTTATCCTCCAACACAATATGCCCTAGGTCTCTCAATTCTAATTGCTAAAAACGACACTTAGAAAATTTCATCTTTAGAATGTGTTTCCTTAACGTCTCTAACACCGCTTCTAAATGGTGTTGGTGTTCTTCCTTAGATTTGGAATAGATAAGGATATTGTCGATATAGACTAACATGAACTTATTAAGAACATCCCTGAAAAACGTGATTCATAAGGTCTATGAAATATGCAGGACAACATGCATAACCAACCACTCAAAGAAGAATTCTAGCCCTCTAAAGCTGTTAAGGGTATAATATCTTCAGCTACCCTTAACAGGTGAAATCCAGTAGCTAGGTCCACTTAGGAGAATACCATAGCTCAATGAAGCTGGTCAGAAAGGTCGTCTATGCGGCATAAGAGGTACTTATTTCGAATGGTCAGCTTATTCATCAATACACGTAACCTTAAAGAACCTAGACTTAGCTACAAAAACCATTGTTGATTCCCAAGTTAAACGACTTAGTCTAATCAATCCTCTGCTTAACAAATCATTGGTTTGATCAATTAGCTTCTCCCTTTCTCTCGGAACCATCCTTTGCTTAAATTAAATCATAGGTCTTGCACCAAGAACTAAATCAATGTGAAACTCTATCTCTCGGTATAGGGAAAGACTGTTGACTTCTTCAAACACATCAGGAAAATTATTAACAACTTCTATTGACCCTACTTCTTTTTGGGATGATTCAAGGGTATACAAGAAATTACACATATTTTTCTCCGGATCGACACATGATACTTTAAAACGATTCCCTCTCTTATTTTGAAATATTATTGACCTTGCATCACAATCTAGAATAGCTTTATTTTCTGACAGCCAATCCATTCCAAGAATAACATCGAACCCCTTAAAATCCAAGACAAACAAATCACAAGGAAAAATGTGGTTGAGGTAGGAAATCGCGGTATCTTCACAAACCATGCAAAAATTAATGGTACCTCCTATGGAGTTCAATACACTAAAAGGGTTGTCTACAATTATAGGGGAAAGTTGTAATCTATCTACCAATTCATCAGAAATAAAACTATAGGAAGCCTTGATGTGAAACAATACTCTAACAAAAATTTCGTTAATCATTAAAGTACCTTCAAGAACTACGTTCCCTTTCACATCCACTAAAGATAATGACTCATCCATGATCGCATAAACTTTGATAACTGACCCTTCTGCATGAGCAGATAATCCCTTGCTATATGACCAAATTGATGGCAGTTGAAATAAAGTATCTTCTGCACCATTGGAGAGATAGGCCCCCTACTGCTACTGAGCTCCGGAATTCTTATAGAACTTAGCGATGTGGCCCTTCTACTTACACTTGTTGCAAACAAAATCCTTGAAACAATCCACATATGCCTCGTCGCTCGACTTTCCATTCCCTTGCTTCTTCTGATTCAGGTTAAACTTCCTTTTTTTTGGGTTGTTACTACTGGTATTTCCACTGGGTGCTGCTGATGTTGGCTTCTTATTTTTCAAAACCTCATACCGTAGTGCAATGTCTACCAATTCCACGAAAGAATCTGTAAGATAAGTAGTCATCTTTTCCTGGAAACCTTTATTCATCCTCATAACAAACATCTCGTTCTTTTTCAATGGGGCACTGATCAGCTCTAGTCCAAAATGAGATAGCTCAATAAATTTCGTCTCATACTCTACCACTGACAAGTATCCCTGCTTGAGATTCAAAAAATTCTTATACATCCAAGTTTTTCCAACTGCAAGAACAAACTATTTCTTAAACGCTTCCTTAAATCTGGCCCAAGAGAAATCATCTTTCGAAACATTAGTCGTAAGGGGAGTCCCACCATGCTGCCGCTCCCTCTTGCAATTGACACAATTCCAAGAACCTCTTTTTCTCATCCCAAAAATCAAAAGCCTTAATCTATTCACAAGAACGCAATCAAGCTTGAACTTCTACGATGGATTTCGTTCCCTTGAATGGCTTACCTTCCATATTTGTATAATACTTCCACATAGTTGCAAAATTCACCTGGGTTGCACTGGAGCCGCCTCTTTAACAATCCTAACTCTTCCAACATTTGGAGCTCGACCATTAGTTGTCATGGTGCTGCTAGTTCCCCTGCCTCATCTTAACCCATTGCTCATTTCTTACTACCAGAGTATACTAAGGTAATACATAAAATACTTAGACGAGATAAATCTTAAAGGAAGGGTACTAATAAAACCTATCAAAGGCTATCTACGCATCAGGATTATGTATATATGTAGGAATAAAATTTACAAATATACGCTCTCAAAGAGTTGACCCCAACCAAAAACCTAGATGTTTGCTCAACCTAAGCTTTGATACCACGTGTAGCGACCCGTCTTTCTTACTCCAAAAGACGAGCCGCTAAGGTAAAAGAAAAGAAAGATAAGAAGGAAATAAAAAACAGAATCTCACAACGTAATGGATCAATATATAACAGTCGACATAAGATCATACGTAATTACTTCCATAATAATACATGAGAGCCATAACAGTCAAATTTCAGCTAGTGATATTTATAACTGCATGTCTCCATACTTGTTGATACAAAGTACATACATACACAGCAGAAATACAGTCAATAGCTAAATATTGATGAAGCCATCTGCTCTAAGCTTCTCTAAAATGCATCCATAAGAAATATGGTACTTGGCTACTCATACAAATTTGAGTACCCAGGAGTTTTAGGGAAAGAAAATAAAACTCCGGATCAGACAAGGGTCTCGTAGGAGTAAACTCCAACAATTGAATTATTACTTTAAAATCTCTTTTAAAATCAAAGATATCTCGTAAGAACATGACATACATAAATACTGATGAATTTTTACTATACGATAACCAAAACACTTTCTATAGAAAATCTAGTGATATTATGATAATGTTCAAGGGTTTAAAGTAAATATTAAATCATAGCCAAAATTGTTACATTATTTAAATTCCAGCATAATAAGTATACAACTAAATTCGAAGACACTTACTGAAAAATGGGTTCCATCAATGAAAGGGTTACTGAAGCACCATCCGTCATAGTACACCTCTAGATAAAATATAGCGAGATCGAAAACCTTTCGAGCTCTACATTGCAAGACCAACCTACTCCTTGCCAGATAGTACCGTACCAAGTTGTTATCTACAACAATACCTGGCTTATTGGCATACACAATCTAAGAATATTGAATCTAGATCGGTTGACGACTATACCCTAATGGGAGCGACTTACTTAGCCTTACGACATATCCCTTATTTTAGCCATTCCCGGTTGTGAGGCTTAAGGCTACGCTTTACCTTTCTTTAGCACTTCCCATTTGGAATGCTAATACTGTCTTTCAAGCGACAACGCAGTGTTAGCTTTTGTCCATGCAAATGTTTTAGGATATCAACGAACCGAAGGCACGACCTCTGCCACATCCATCTTTGAATTACCCTCGGGATTAGTAGCAAATAGCCCTTGCACTTCAAAAATCTTCGTCTTGAATTCTAGTTATTTCCAATTCAAATGCTACGTTGGTTCAAAGTAGTTTTCATATAACGCATGTTATCCAATCCCCGTCTCTTTGAACCAACAGTTGAAAATTTGAAAGGGTCAAGTTATCGATCGTGGACAACTCCACTATTTGGTATGTGTATAAATTTGTATGCAGAAGATATTTCCATATACTTAATTTACCATGACTTATTCAAACATTCGGTATTTGTGCGAAATACTAGACGACTTACTTCAAATAGAATGTGTCAACGTTTTAGCTATAACTTATTCATATTAGTTCAACTACTTAATGGCATGTACAAAACACCTCTTATTTTAAAACTCATTCACTTATAAAGAAACCATATTTAAATAAACCAGATCCTTACAAACTAATTAAGAATAAAACCTTTATTTAATAATAACTAATTCTTGATCAAAATCCCAATTAAATCTTAGTTAATTAATTAATAATTAAATCCTTCATAGTAATCAATAAATAGTTAAACCCTAATTAATTAATAGTTAAATAAATAATTAAACTTAATTAAATCAATTTAAGACTTAATTAAAAATTAAAACTCTTGTAATTAACTAATTATAATTTACTTACTTAATTTAACACTTGAGTACTAATTACCTTTACTTAATTAATAATTAAAGACTGATTATCTTTAATTAATTAATTAACTCATACTCAAATTAGTAAACAATAATAACCTTTTATACTTAAAATTATAATTAGAAAAGGGTTTCAAAAATATTTAAGACAAAACACTTTTAGTTTAGAAAAAAGTGTTCAATCTCCCAAATAGCATCCGTAGGGACTATCGCAGTAGATACCATAACTTTTCAATCTAAGTTTTACCCTTCAAAACTTTTGTATTTGATTTAATTTTCAAAATATAGCCGGAATTTTGAAAACTAAAATATAGTTTGAAACTTTTAAAAACTTTTCCAATAGATTAAAATGGAAAATATTGCTTTAGTTTCCAGGAGTTCTCAAGTCACTTTAACAAGTCAAAATTCTAACTTTTCTTAGAACTTACAATACAAATATGACTACGAAATCTATTCACATGCCATAATAACAAACCATAAGCAAGATAGCATTTTTCAATCATTCACAATATTTAGACAATTTCAAGTCTAATCCAACATCATACACACACATTCATTTGTATATTCCAAATAACACAAGCAACCCATCAATCAACCAATAATTTACAACAACAATGATTAATATGAACAAGGTTATATTTTTTCCAAAATAAATGAATTTTACTCACCAAATTTATTAAAGCAAACCAAACTATCACTATAACTTGAAATGACCTTGGATCTTGGATCTCTCTTAGAAAAAACTTGATTTTGGCCCATGGAAAAGGTTGTTACATTCGGCTTAGGTTGATAAGTGGAGTTAGTTTTTTTTTTTGGCTAAGTGGAGGTATAAGAAGAGAAAGGGAAGTTCTTTTAAGGATTTTCAAAAGTTAAAAGAGAAGAAAGAAGTATTTTTTAAGTTTACAAAAATAAATGGAAGCCATTTTTTTTTGAAAAGCTAAGGAAGAAAGTGGATTTTAGAAAAGTAGGAAATGAAATGAGAAGTGAGAGGGAGAGATAATTTTGAAATAGGTTTTATGAAAAATGAATTAAGGAAATTACCTAAATGCCCTTGAGTGTATAATCTCCACTAATTTTGCGCCATATCACACCATCCACCTCCTCCCTTTATTGCACATGCAACTACATGTAGCCTCCTCTTTGTCCAACATGTTTTACTCTACTTGTACTTTGATGGTGAGTGATGAGGTGACATTTCCTTTTTTTTTAATTTAATTTTTTGAAAAAGAAATGTCACATCTCCCCTCTTACTTTAGCAAACTCATTTTCACCACCTTATTCCTATGTTATTAATATATATGTGTGTGTATATTAACTAAAATGTTTACAACAATTCCGACAACTTTTAGATGATAAGAAATCAAAATTTTGAAAAACAATTTCTAGTCACATTTTCTAATTTCCTTTGAACTAATTATTTTTGTAAACACATTTTGAAAATCATTTCACCACCACTAGTTATTATTTAAAAGGGGTATTTTTGAGTAATAAAACCAGTTTATTAATTATATTAAAATATATTAAACGTTCATATTTAAAGTGATTAAATTTCGGATTGTTACAGTCTCCTTAAGATATTCGAAATTTTGGGCACAAACGAACAAAATATTACAACTGACACCCTCTTTGTCGAATAAATCCAAAGTTATGTGTTACTCACTCATACTAAGAATGTTAGCATCCCAAATCTCCTTATTAAATAAAATCAGGATTCTACATTTATAATAACACAAGACATTTCTTATTAACCGTCATTTTCCTTTATCGTCTTCTCTAATTCATACAGCCTTAGCTTATTCTCCAAAACTCCAATACAACCCACATTATATTTAAGAATTATTTTATTTAACCATAACACTCTGCTAATTATGTGTAAACCCCGGTATTACAACACATAATTTTCATTTGGAATTTTGGCATCTTCTCCTCAATTCCCTACTATTATACATGGCTCTTTTATTTTCCTCTTTTTCCTTATCTATATTCTCTACCCATTTAGGGTTTTTCTTAACTAACTGTTCTTTTCTGATCAAATCTATTTTTTATGCTTACTGGCAAGGCTTCTGGGTTCAATTTTAGCATACGTTTCCATGCAAGGTAAATGATCACAAAAGCTAGACACGCTCTGTTGCTCCTCAGTCTCTCTTGTTGAGTTTGAGTTGCCCTGCAAAATAAACATAAATTTTTTGTCACATTTCATATCTTGGGAATTTGAATTTTTACATTTATCGATAGGAAAATTTAGGGTACTAGGTCTAGAGTTAGCCAAGGTGGAGCCCAATGATGATATGCGTGGTTCATTTTGGTGAACCGAGATAGATGGCAGTGTTATGTGCAAAGAATTTTCCTCTTTGGAGAAGGAACAAATAATAGATACTGCTGCACTTGGTGTTGCCTCCCTTTTTCAAAGAATCCAAGGACATTAGATTCCCACCATCGTTTGCTAGGTTTTTCTCTACTATTGTTGGTTTAACATTGAGTTATTCCTTTTTTGCTAAAGAAAGACCACGAGCCTCCTTGGCACCTATATCTCATGATAGTTCTTTTAGCATGATATTTTTAACTATATTGAGTTACTCAATAGCTTCTTCCACCTATTTCAATGATTTCTTTGGAATTTTATCACCCCTCATTAGACCATCTTTTCTTTGGAATTTTATCACCACTCATTAGACCATCTTTTCTATTCTCGGGTTGGGACAAGGTCTCCACCTCCTCTTTTACCTTTGTACCTTTATTAATTTTCTCCACTCGTTCATCCATGGCACCTGATTCACTCGCATCCTCTTCTTGGACAATAATACTAGAGCTGTTAATTTTGTATAAGTGTCCGATGTCCGTAATCGAAATACGTCCGTCCGAGTTCGTTCGATTTTCATTTATGACACGAGCTAGGACAACAAAATTTATACGAGTAAAAATATTGTTCGGTCCGAATTCGTTCGAATTCATCCGAATTTCTTATAATTCGGTATATTTTATGGAAATTCTATTAAACAACATAAAATTTGATGTAAATAACAATGTCCGTCCGTATCCGTTCAAGTCCGTGTCTGAAAAATGTATGTACGAGTCCGTCCATTTCATTTAGGACACGAGCTAGGACAACAAAATTTGTATGAATATAAATCCCGTCCGGTCCATGTTCGGTCCGATTTTATTTAGGATATAAACCGAACACACCTCCGTTTGGTCCGGTCCGACTGATTACACCCCTAAACAATACACTCCTTATCCATCTTCATGGATGCTTCTTCGTTAACCCCTTTTCTTGAGCTGGGTATATTACTCTCCTTTTGGTTAATATCAACTACTATAGGCTTCTCATTGGTTGTCACCTTAACTCCACTCTCCAATCTCCACTTCCCTAGGTTGTCATGATTTGATCAACGAACATTATTTATTGCTATGACCAATGCAATAGCAATTAATACATCTCGATTGGGGGGGGGGGGGGTTTCTCATAAATGACATCTTGTCTAAACATCTCCCCATCTTCTTTCATCGCTTATAAGAAGTTAAGAAAGCCCACCTCACCTTTTACATTAACAAGTACCTATGCGAATGAAATCCTTATTTTGTTTTCTGTGACTTCGTCAAGTTTAATTTGAGTACCTAAGTGCCGACTAATGCGTTGATCACTTGATCCCCCGTAGGCAAAAACTAAGACCTGGAAGTCGCATCCACACTAGTATGGAGATAAGAAGGTCTCTATTCGTCTCCATATTAGGACTTAGCTTCTTCATGATAATGAGGTTTTTGTCAAAGAACCAGAGACCTCCTTCTAAAATGTTGACACAATCTTTTTCTGTCCTGAATCTCACTACAAAGAATCTATTCCTCTTAGTTTGGATAGAAAATTCTATCTCCGTTTTCCACACTCTCCTTGCGAACGCCTCCAAGGCTTTATATTAATGTCTAGATATAACCACGTAAAGCATCACACAGTTCTCCTAGCTACTCTTCGCTTTTCCAATTGCTTCTTTTGAAATCCTCCCTTTCCTCGTCCTATTTACAGTAAGTGGATCAACAATATCTAATCTATCAGACTTATTTTTGCTCAAAGGATTGCATTTAACTACATTGCTATGCGAGACTTTTTTAGCACCATTTGCAACTTGGAATTTGGATTTACCTTCTTCTCCCCTTACTTGGTTGCGGAAACCAACCATCTACTTTCGCTATGAAATCTCGTTGAGCTCTTAGGCCAGTGTCAATTTGAACCAAATCTATCTTGTTTCGCTATATATTTTATCCTATTCCTCGCCACCTCCGTCCACCCCTCCCCGTTCTCACCTTCACTCCCGCCTTGAACTCCATGATCCATAAAATTAGTTTGAGTTAAGAAAAAAAGGAAAAATAGAGAAAGATAAGAGCGATAAAATAAAGTTGATAGAATTTGAGAGAATACGAAGAAAGAGATATTTTTAGATAAAAAGATTAAGCATTCTTTTTGAAATCCTAGCCGCGTGGTTGTGATGTTTTTTTTTTTTTTGCTTTTAATTAATTTTTACAACACAACTCATGTTTAAAGAAGTTAAGGACCATTAGATCTGCATGAATAAATTATCCCTCTTATTCTAGTAACATACGTGCTCTTTTATGTTATTGTAAATCAAAATTGACCAAACTCAAACTTGTGTTGATCGATTCTAGGTTTTAGCACAAATAAGAGCCCCACAACCTGTTTTCCACATAATTTAACGTGTAAAATCTGTCGGTCCGGATCAGTATATGATAAATAAACAGCATTAGTACCCGAACAAATCGACTGCGCAAATCTCGGGTCATTACCGATCGATCTCGCCAGAAAAGCTTCACCAACCTCCGCCGACGACCCCACCTAATCTGCGACGCCATTTCTTAGCCTGGGCATCAAAACTACTTGGCCACTTCAAATTTCCCCTAATTTTCAAAGCCCTAATATTCATAATTCAGATCCAGCATATAATATTCGCTTAGAAAATATGCTTCCGAGACCTACGAAATCATCGTGTCGGGATCGGACGCATGAGTTTCTTCAAGTGACTGAAAGGTTAAAGAAATCGTTTTCGGATTCGCAGCAGATCGTAAGCTCTGCTCCCAAATTCGAGGGAGCCAGATCAGATGTATCGATTCAGTCTCAGTTCAATAAAAGAGCTTCTAAGATTGGGCTTGGGATTCATCAGACCTCGCAAAAGCTTGCCAAATTGGCGGAATGTGAGTAATTTGATGTACTTATTTTATATATGGTAAATTTTGTCTCTACTTCTGATATCTGGTTGTAATTCGATAGGTTCAACCCTATTTATTGTATTATGTTCTTGAGCTTATTGGGAAAGTAACATACGTTGATGTAATTAAGTAAGCTGCAAATGACACAGCTCCAAAGGTAAGGTACAGTGGATTTTCTACTGTACAGCTAAAATAAGAGAGAATTTGGTTACAATACGAGCTTGCTATAGTTCTTTGTTCTTTTATCACACTGTATTATTTACTTGGCAACAGGGAGCAACCTGTAAAGATAAATATGAGTTAATTTACTTTGTGATGTTGGAAACGATGGAACGTACTGCAGCTTGGTTATTTAGAGGTCAAAAGGTGTGAAAGTATGTGTGTGCTTGGTACACTTTTCGAGTACAAGAATTTACTGCGATAGAGAACTGTAGGCTAATGAGAAAAGCTATTATACTGGGTAGCTAAGACGAGAGTCTATGTATATTTGTCTTGTACAATGCTTATTTTTGTCGATCAAGGATGCCAAGGATTTTTCCTAACTTATAAAAGAGGGTGCTAGAATGATCAGTAATTGGAGACCAGGGAAACACAGATCTGACGAACAACACAGGAAATTAGAAGGGCTGATATTAAGTTTATGGCTTCAATGATTCCTGCTTAAATCCGTGGATCCATTTTTTTGTTGGAAAAGAGTTTTCGATTATAAAATTGGCAAGTTATTTGTAAGTACATACCAAAAGGAGCGGGGAAGCAAAGAGACTTTAAAGGGAATGAGATATGCTTGTTCTCTAGGTGGTCGAAAAGGATTTTTGGCACACATATTTTATTAAGCAAGGCACAGTTGGTTCGAAAGAACGTCCCGTAGGTCCAAAAAGAACTCCAGTATACTGAATCAGTCGCCTCACTATGCTTGCCTTGGCTCCTGGATTCCCAATCATTATCTGGAAAGAAAACAACAAACTCCAATCAATAGAGTGCTTCGCCTCTTAGGTTGTCTGATGTGAAATTGTGAATGATTCGATAACCAATTTTTGTGTTACACCTGTTTCTCAAACTAAATTAAAGAGGAATTAAATAAAGCACATATCTAAAAGAGCCGTCATTACAATAAAAGTTAAGACGAAAAAGAGAAGAGATTGAAGCGATCCAACTTATCTTGCACAAAAAGCCGGTCTGCAGTCACTATACTCGATCCGACCAAAAGAAGTACAACCAAAAGGCTTGAAGTTGCAACTAAACAAAATACCGCATTCATCGTACGAGTCATAGAGATATGTGCGTCCATTTCTTGGTTTTAATACTACATTAAGATGCTAAAACCAAGATCCAATATAGTCGCTAGAAACAGATGATAAAGTACTACGCCTGCAAGCCATAATAAATAAATGTCCAAATTGCGCTGCCAACGTTCTCAAACTTCGTTAACGCCCTTAAGACAGATCCGCACTGCGCATGCTGAGGCTACCAAAGTGGAACCTAACGGTGTCAGAAGCATCCCAAAGGGCTACATACAAGACCACTAAAGCAACGCTCTACCACAGATTCACACTTACAGAAAAATAGCGAAGGTATGAGATCACCCTTGTCGATAACTCATGTAACAAGGGCAACCCAAATCACAGTCAGCTCAAATCATAAATCATATTCATACATAAATCGATCGACTCCCAAGTCAGGCAAATCACGCACCATGAAGTCCAAAGCAGTTCAAAACAATCGCACTCGGGTATCAGACAAACGCCGCATCATCATACAAATATCACACATCAATCAACACAGCCTTATTCAAAATGCGCCAACAACACCTCAAAACCAATGAGTAACTCTTATTATCCTCCCAAGGACCCATATGAAGGCAAATTCAAATTTGAAGTCTCCCGTCATGATTTTAAATATTCCCGCCACGATTTCAGGAGTTTTCGCTTTCACCTCAAACTTTTCGCCAAAAACACGTCAGCAATTCAGATATCAAACAAACAACGTTGATAGACGACACCTAACAGGATCTAAGGACCGAAACACAACGACAAGAGAAATTGTGGTGATCCGCGCACGTCATCATACTATAAATAGAAAAAACACCGTGGCAAGAAAGAGACTTTGACCCTTTTCACATTTCGTACTTTTAAGGTTTATTGTGTTCTCTGTGCCAGAAAATATAAAGGAAAAAAAATTCCACCTGGGTGTAGAATTCCTTAACATCCGAACCATGTAAATTCCTTATGTCCTTTACTATTTCAGCATTTTATTATCATCTAGTTTTCAGTACTAGATTTTACCTTTTTTAGTAGAATCAAATACTAGTTGGATTTGACATTTTAAGAGACAGTTAAAGTGCAATTATCTAATTGTGTAAGCATTCAGCGGCATAATTGCTGCTTAACAACAAATTTAATACCACTTAGCTTTGTTAATTCAAAATCATTGAGGTAATTAGTACGATAATTACTCACTCTTCAGTGCAGTGTTGTAAGACGTAAAATCTTACTAATATTTTTTGACGCAAGGAGGAGGGTTCGAACCTCTATTTATTTCCTACCTCCAGTAAAGCTTTACCTAAATTTGTTCCACACAATATGAATCCCACTGATTCACCCATCCCACCCATTCAAGAGCAGTTGCACTTAGCCTTTAAGACTGCCAACAAATCGTTCATAACTTCGAAAACCCAAAATGAAACAGGAGCTTTGACTGAAGCCCCTATAGATTCCTCCGTGACCGCATTCACAAACCAAATTAGCCAACAGATGGAAGGGCTGGAGAAAATTGCGGTCCAACATACTGCCCAGAGACCATCCTCTCTACCTCGGTCCACAGCTCATCGCTTTCGTTCACCTACTGGGATGGCCATTCAGCCTCACTCTCTTTCGATTATCCATTGAGTCTTACCCGGGAGTTGGTCTCACCTCTTTATATCTTATTCTTTCCTAGCCTTGGGAGCTATAACGACACTCTTGGAACGGTGACACTGGCTTAAAAACCTATATCAAGATGAAAGGCAAGATCCAAGCAAATCCACAAATTAAGACAAAACCAGCCAATGTTAACCCTCTGTTGCTTAAGAAATAAACTCAATCTGCTCTGGAAGATGATGAGGTCACTTTACGGCTTAAGGAAGAACCGTCAGAGTTCACAGAAGACGAAATTAATTAGTTAAAACATGTAGAGCAGTTGGCTAAACTATGATGTTAGGGAATTTGGGAGAAGTTTAGGGAGGATCTTCTCCATTCATCGAGACCATCATCGAAGAGAAACAACTTCAAGGTCCTGTAATTGAAAATTTTGATGGGACTACAACCCCATATGATCACCTCTGTATGATTGAATATCACATGGACGTTCCGAAAGTGGGAAGGATGGCTAAATGCAAACTTTTCTCAGTCTACTAGATAGAGCTGCAGCTAAGCGTTAGGAGATTTGGATTTGGGGAGGTCCGTTTATGGTGGTAACTATCAATGGATTTTCTAAGACGGTTCAATTTAGGAAGAAAATTTTCACCTGATGTAAACACAAATGCCGTGCATTAAGCAGGGCGAGAACGAAAGTTGCGCAACTTTATTAAGCGTTTCTAGTCCGAGGCTCTCAGGATTTGAGTAGGCGATGAAGGACATTACTGATGGCAGCCATGCCGAGAACAAAATGACGCCTTAATGTGGAAGAAGATAGCCGAAAATCATGCCACATCATGAAGGCTTTCTATGAAAGAATTTTAAACCTTATATATATACACACAAACACACATTGTTTCAGATATCGGAAATCTCGGCCGATATTTCGTTTTGATCTTAACCACAAATCTCGCTATATATCTCGTTTTGAATATATCGGCCGAGATATTAAAATATCGGCCTAGACGAGATGTTAAAATATCACCGGTATTTTGTTTTTTGGGCTAAAATTTTGAAACCCTGTACTTGAGATATTAATATCCATTTTTGCTAGTAATAGCTTGCTCGTAATGGTAAAATCCTGGTTTTTGGTTTACCATTAAGCTCTTTTTTTGTATTTTATATGCGAATAGAAGACATGGAAAAAAAAATCATGTTTAATCTTTAGTGTTTTGTATACATTTTGCATGTTATATGAGATATGTCTATATTATATATCATATATTCGTATGTGTTCTGCAATCTTTTGCATTTTTATGTTCATCGTTTTTTACGTGCATGTTCCTTGTGCATATATGTGTTTTATGTTCTATTTCTAGGTTATTGTTTAATGTTTTGGATTTATGTTTTATGTCTAACAATAATTCATGTTCATTGATAATGAGTTATGAGCTATGATTTATTTGTATTATGTATTCTATTAGTTTAAGCATATTATGATTTTTGAAAACGAATGCTCTTTAGTTGATTAATAACAATGACTTGATTTTACAAATCAAGTTTAAATTATTATTATTTTTAACACCATTCATAAAAATTGTTGCGGAACAATATCAATTTTTAACATATAATATACCCCGAGATGGTTTCGATATGAGGTTTAAGACCCGATATGGAATTTTGAGATGAACACTCGAGGTGGGCTCGTCTCGTCCGAGATCTCCCCCGATACGAGATCGAGTCTCTAAAATTTCCAGGACGAAACGCGACCGATATCCGAGATTTAAAACCTTGTATATATATATGTATATCCCAAAAATTTATTTTGATGAATAATCAACAATCATTTCGAGCATGGATTTTTCTAAATAATTTTGAAATGATTTTTAAAATAAGTTGGCTTTTGAAAACTAAACCGTTTTTATACGCTCGAATAGTACAAAAATGTGTATTTTATATAAAAAATAATTTGTCTGAGAAAACAAGCTTTTAAAACAATTTTCGAAATAATTTTGGAAAACACTTTTGAAATTCTCTTATTATAGAGTATATAAGAAATTCGAGCTTAGGTTTTTCTTCAGGGGAAACTAGAGTGGTATATCTATACCAATAGGGGTCGACAAAGAAGCGAAGTGGGTAATCAGAGTATGATTCATCTCCAGTCCATGTGGTAGCCGATTTTCTTCTTAACACCCGCATAGGATCACTCACTTCTTTCTAGTTGAACAATCCCTTTGGGAAAGAAGAATCTATGCCAACCGAATTTTGACTAATCTGACTAAATAGTCTATAAAAAATTTTTCTAAAAGAAAAAAATTCTGTTATTATGACTTATATATTTTCTTTCCACTGTAAGCTTAACTAATAAGATACAAAGACTTACTTCACATTTAAAATTACATAAAAAAGATTTTTTTATCACAAAGAGGTCTACGAAAAATTCAGGAAAAACGTCAACGACTGTTGGATTATTTGTCAAGAATTTCTTATATATTCTCTATAATAAGAGAACTTCAAAAGTGTTTTCCAAAATTATTTCGAAAATTGTTTTAAAAGCTTGTTTTCTCAGACAAATTATTTTCTATATAGAATACACGTTTTTGCACTATTCGAGCGTATAAGGAGAATTAAACTGTTTAATACCAAACTATGACGTCCCATACCGATACTGGTTTGAAAACTGTTGTTGTAGGAGAACTCTACAAGCAGTAAGTGGTCCTTCCAATTACCATCAAAATCTAGGATGCAAGCATGAAGAAGATCCTCAAGAATACGGTTCACCCGTTCAGTCTTATGAATCAGCCAGTGTCTACATCAGGATGGAAGAAGCTAGTTCCACCGCACAGGTTGAGAAGCCTTCTGTCCTCGGTTGTGATAAAAAAAAGAGGGTAGAAGATATCATCCATCGACAAAATGACAGAAGTTAACATCGTGACAGAAACCCCATTCACTCAACTTTTAGTCAGATATATGAGACGACCAAGGCATAACTTGCTTATAACTTGCCGAACAATGGGAAGAAAACATAGCAGAAACGCGGTGGGACATACTGTTGCTTCCACCAAGTTAATGACCATCATATCGACAACTGCCGATATATGAAGAACGAAATAGAAAGACTGATCAAGTAAGGATACCTATGCAACTTTCAAAAGAACAATAGCAAAAGCGAAACATGAGATTTAACTCCCGACCCAAAGGTGAATCAAGTTGGGAACCCCTCTTACGTGATAGCATCAATCCATAGCGGGCCACACCTCGCGGATATGAGTAAGAAGGCACATGAAAGGTATGTACATGAGGCGATGGTCCAGTAGAAGTCAATCTTCCATATCAAGCAAAAGCCTATTCTAGAGTTAACGTTCACAGCAGAGTTGTCTTTTCTCAAAAAGATCCACTCATCATTACAGTACAATATGCACTATAAAGAAAGTTTTCGTTCACCCTAAGAACTCAGTCAATGTCTTCTTCAAATCCGAATACAATCAGACGAGACTTCCACCAAAAATCCTAAAAGCAAATCCTGAATCGATTTTTAGCTTTAACAACATTGCCACTGTCCTGGTGGGATCTGCACGCTTGCTCGTTACCACCGGAACCGCTCCACTACACAAGATATTCTATGCTAGCTGCTTAATCATTGACCAACCCTCACCATATAATGCCTTCCTGAGAAGACCTGATTTGATAGACATGAGAACTATCGTGTCCTAAAAAGATATGCTTATGAAGTTCAACACTCCGGCAGGAATATGGTCAATAAAAGGCGAACAAGATGTAGCTAGAGAGTTATACAATGTAAACATTACTTCTAACAATGAAATTGTTCGATATTAGTTTGGTGTCTCTACTAATATTTATAATGACAATAACAACAAAGAAGACGAACCAGTTCATAAAACTGTGCCAGTACTAAGTACCCAAACTAGTGCAGAAATGAGTATCCTGCACCATCGAAATCAACTAAAAAGGAAAAGCGAACATATATGCACATCATCGGCACCGATGAATATGATATAATTTATGCACTGTACTTCTCCAAAGGAGCTTAGAAACATACATCTTCTGTAAATTCACCATCGGATGAGGAAACAGAAAATGAAATAGATCCGAGATTAAGGGCATCAAAGAAAGAGCTAAAGCCGGTATATGATTTTGAAGATGTACAAATAGATCCAAAGGTCCTTCAAAAATACTCAAAATCGAAAAGAATAAATGCCCGTACCAAGCTGATAGTCTTTTTGAAAAAAATCAGTAGATGTATTCATCTGGACGCACTCAGACATGGTAGGAATATATCCAGCCATAATATCTCATGCACTCAACATTGACCCTGATGTTCATCTCGTTAGACAAAAGTGCAGAACTTTAGACGAGGAAAGTGACAATGCTTTACACGAGGAAGTTAAGAAATTAAAGAAGAATGGATTCATTAGGAAAGTATACTACCTGAAATGGATTGCCAACCCAGTACTTGTAAGGAAGCCCAACAGAAAAGGGAGAACTTGCATAGATTTCACCAACCTTAACAAGGCTTGTCAAAATGATAGTTTCCCCGACTTAGAATTGACAAGTTGGTAGACGCGATCAACGAGAACTGAATTGTTTTCATTCATGGACGCATGTTCAGGGTACAATCAGATAGCCATGCTTGAGCCAGATCAGGAGCATACTAGTTTTGCAACAGATAAAAGGTTACTGTTACAAAGTTGTGTCATTCGGGATCAAGAACACGGGGCAATCTACCAAAAGTTGGTTAATACCATGTTTGTAGAACAGATTGGAAAGAACGTTGAAGTATATATAAACGACATGCTGGTCAAGTCCAAGGTTGCATCAAGCCACGTCCGAGACTTAGAGCGGACATTTGGAGTCCTAAGGCAAAACAATAAGAAGCCAAGCTCAATGAAATGCATCTTCGCCATCCAGTCAGGCAAGTTTCTAGAATACACAATAAGCGTAGGGGGCATTAAAGCAAATCTTGAGAAGATTGAGACAATAAGAGGAATTGGAATCCTTAAGAAGCCAAAGGAACTGATGAGTCTAAATGGCAGGGTAGTGATACTAAGCACATCTATATCCAAAGCACTAGGCAAGTGCATTCTGTTCTTCGACTAAGTGAAGAAAGGGTAAAACTTCAAACGGATCGAAGAATACAAAGCTGCATTAACCTGGTCAAAACTCCTAAACTATCAAAACCGATGACATGTGAGGACTTGTACATTTATTTAGCAGTAACTGATAAAGCTGTTAGTGCTGTAGTGATATGAGAAGACGAAGGGACTCAAATACCTATCTACTTCACAAACAAGCGGCTATAAAAGGCAAAGCTAAACTACTCGGTCATTGAAAAATTGGCGTACAACGTACTCCTTACATCAAGGAAGCTGCGGCCCTATGTCCAGGCGCAACCCATCAAAGTCCTCATAGACAAACCCTTCAGGCAGATACTGCAGAAGTCGGAGATGTTGGGTCACCTATTGAAATGGGCAATGGAGCTTAGTCAGTACGACATCACCTATCGTCCTAGAAAGGCAATCAAAGGCAGGTACTTGTAGATTTTATCGCAGGCTGCACCTTACCCGCTAAAACCCAATCAGAAGAAGCAAACAACTCACAATTATGGCAGTTGTTCGTAGTTGGAGCATCAAACGAAATGGACAAAAATTGGGCACATACTGCTCGCTGCAAATGGACAGAAGCTGTAAGGAGCAATGCAACTCGGTTTTAAAGCACCAACGATGTGGCAGAATATGCGGCTCTTTTCGCAGGCCTAAGATTGACCCTGAAGGCAACCCACATTAAAATTTACAGTGGTTCCCAATTAATTGTGAACCAAGTGTAGGGCAATTGCCAAACGAAGGAACCAACCTTAACCAAGTATGCAAAATTGTCTAAAAAGTTGCTCAGTTCGAACAATCCGAGATGGAACGAAATCTACATGAAAACAACTCATCTACCGACTCCTTGACAAAACTTGCTACTATCAAAGTGACTGGTGAAATGAAGACAGTACCAATTGGACATCAAGCAGAGCCAAGCGTAATGGAATCAAATCAGATGTCGGTCATCACTCAATCCCAACGGGACCGCCATTCAAGGTACGTGAATCAGGAGGCAGTGACAAATTAGGAGCAACCCTTGGTTAAACCCTCGCCTCAGCAAAGTCGAGGAGAATAACTGGATGATTCCCATTAAGCAATTTTTGCTAAGCGGAATCTTATCCACGAACCGAAATGAAGCCCAAAAATAAGATACTAGGTTTCGTACTACTACTTTGATGACACATTATACAAGAGAGGGTATTCAATTTCTTAAGTGCTTTCAAAGAAGACAGGGCACGAGTCATGAGAGAAGTACATGAAGGCCAATGCGAAGATTAGTCAGGAGGAAACAAATCAGCAAAGAAAGTATCAAGTCATGGTTATTATTGGCCTAAGGCGCTTTAGGATGCAAAAGAATTTGTAAGGAGATGTTACCGATATCAATGATCTGAAAGCATCCTTAGACAGTCCTTCCGCGAGCCCATCCCACTTGCAAGCCCATGGTCGTTCGATGTATGTGGCTAGATCTAATAGGACCACTTCCAATGTTAAAGGGATGAGCTAAATATATATGTTATAGTGGCAAGAGACTACTTCACTAAGTGGGTAGAAGCAAAACCGCTGGCCACAACCAATGCGAAAAAGATAGTCACTTTCATGATGAAGAACGCAATCACTAGCTACATGATTCCCCATAAGATCATTTCCGTCAATGGCACTCGGTTCAAAAGTAAAAAGTTAACCGAGCTTTCTAAGAAGAATGACATAATAAAAAGTTTTTTTCCCAGTCGTTCACCCACCGAGCTTTCTAAGAAGAATGACATAATAAAAAGTTTTTTTCCCAGTCGTTCACCCACAAGCAAATGAGCAGGTAGAAGCTGCAAACAAAATCATTAAGAAACTACTAAAGAAAAAGGCTGTAGAAAGCTAAAAGAAAATGGGCAGAAGAACTACCTTTAATACTGTGGGCTTGCCGAACTTCAACCAGATCTCCAACTGGCGATATCCCTTTTTTGCTAACCTACGGACATGAGGTCATGTCTTTTGTCGAAGTAGAGATACCATCACATAGAAGAATATCGTACACAACAATAAAGAATAGGAAATTGAAGGAAGCTATCTTAGATATCATTCGGAAAAGAAGGGATGAAGCAATAGTAGTATCGGCTGCATATTGACAAAGGATGGTAAGATGTTATAACGTCGGGATTAAAGAAAGAAACTTCTGTAAATGAGACTTGGTATTGCGAAGATTGATAGCTAACACAAAGGATCCAGCAGATAGAATGTTGCGTCCGAATTGAGAAGGTTCGTTAGCTATAGCAGAAGTCTTAGTAAATGGGGCATATCGACCATCAAGACCTGATGGCAATCTAGTTCCAAGGACTTGGAACTCAGAGCACCTTAGATCTTACTTTGTATGATCTACCTTGCTTATATATGAACATTGTAATTATTACAGAAAAATAACAATACAATGAACTGGATGTAGGCATACTAGACGGTCCAAACCGGTAGAAGAATATCTGTGTTAATATTCTTTGATGTGGCTAAATAATCGTGTTGGACATAGGGATATTAGGCTGTCCGAACCAATTATTAAAACGAAGCCGCTAACAATGGAGCTCGGCTTCTTCAGCTAATTAACTGGACGCAAGGACTTAGGATGACATGAACCATTATAAAAACTTCTCTGTCTTGATGTTATCAACATAACACACTGGATGTATAGATATTAGACCATTGAAACTAGTACAAAAAACCACACATGATTTAAAAAGCTACAAACATGCGATCTGACTTCACAATCAAAATTCAGTCCTCCCCAAGTTACGGGGAAGACGGTGCCAAACGCACGAAACAAATAACTTTTCATAGCTCACCGCCGTCGTTCGATAACACAGCATACGAAGACAATCTCAGAAATGAGAACCGTGACACTAAACTAAAAGCAAGCGACATTTCATAGCTTACCACCGCCGTTCAGCAATTGTATTGACAACATAACATATGAACGGCTACGCCAATATAAAAAATGAGAACAGTAACGCTAAACTAAAAGTAAACAATTTTCTGCAAATCACTACCGTCATTTGGTACGCGTACTGACCACACAACATATGAACAACAAATGACATGTTCCAAACAGCTGGGCAGACTGTGCGAAACACACGGGAAAGTTTACATGAAAGGCAACATCCGGAAAGCAGCTTATAAGATGTGAAGACAAAAATGAGTAGAGACACACATCGACCTGTGATCGCTGCAGACGTGGGGGCAAAATGTTACATCTGTATTTATCAAACTAAATTAAAGAGGAATTAAATAAGGCACATAGTTGAAAGAGCTGCCCTCACAATAAAGTTAGGACAAAAAAGAAAAGAGATTAAATGATCCAACTGGTACTGGACAAAGAGCTGGTCCGCGGGCATAATACACGATCCGACCAAAAGAACCACAATCAAAAGGCAGAAAGTTGCAACAAAATAAAATATTGCGCTCATCATACGAGCCACAGAGATATTAGATCCGCGTTCATCTCCTGGTTTAATATTACATTAAAATACTAAAACCAAGATTCGATATAGTAGCTAGAAATAGACGATGAAGTACTGTGCCTGCAAGCCATAATAAATGAATGACTGAACCGTGCTGCCAACATTCTCAGAACTTGTACTTCGTTAACGCTGTCAAAACGGATATGCACTACGCATAATGAGGGTTTTACCTAAGCGAAACCGCACAGGATTAGAAGCATTCAAATTTCAAAGGGCTGCACACACGGCCACTCGAACAACCCTTCACCGCAGACTTACAGGAAAATAGCGAAGGTATGAGATCACCCTTGTCAATAACCCATGCAACAAGGGCAACCCAATTACAGTCAGCTCAAATTACATATCACGTTCGTACATAAATCGACCGACTTTCAAGTTAGGTAAATCACGCATCTTGAAGTCCAAAGCAGCTTAGAATGATCACATCTGGATATCAGACAAACACCGCATCATCATACAAATATCACACACCAATCAACATAGTCTCACTGCAAATGTGCTAACAACACCCCTAAACCTACGAGCGACTCTTATTATCCCCTCAAGGACCCGTATGCAATGTCAATTCAAATTTGAGATCTCTTTCCATGATTTCGAATATTCCCACCACGATTTCATGAGTTACCGCTTTCATCTTGAACTTTCCGCCAAAAACACGTCAGCAATCTGAATGTATCAAACAGACAACGCAGATAGACGACACCTGACAGGATCCAAGGACCGAAACACTGCGACAAGAGAGATTGTGAAGATCCGCGTACGCCATCATGCTATAAATATAAAAAGCACTGTAGCAAGAAAGAGACGTTGACCTTTTCAATTTTTTGATGTTTTTACGGTTTTGTTGTATTCTCTATCGTGAAAATCCGTATCAAAAAATATAAAGGAGGAAAGGTTTATTTCGAGGGTGTAGGATTCTTTAACATCCGAACCACGTAAATTCCTTGTGTTCTTTACTATTTCTGCATTTTATTATTTGCATACCTAGTTTTCAGTACCAGATCTTACCTTTTATGTACTAGAATTAAATACTAGTTAGATTTGACATTTAAACAATTAAAGTGCAACTACCTAATTGTGTAAGCATCCAACGACATAATTACTACTTAGGGCAAATTTAATACTACTTGATTTTGCCAATTCAAAATCATTGAGGTAATTAGTACGATAATTACTTCATATTCAGTTGGAGTGTTCTAGGATGAAAAATCTTACTGACAATGTGGTTTCGTCAAAATGACTTGAACCCAAGGTAATCATTTAGAAAAGCGCCTAGGCATGCGTTTTGTGCAAAATTGCAAATGTTTCTTTTACACATGTTTGTTAAACTTATCATGATTCATCAAAGTTCATTTTTTGCGTGTCAATCTTTTGTTTTATTTCTCCGAGGGGTTCATGATTTTAAATTTAGAAATGTAATGTAATAAATTAATAATATTCTAAATCAATAGTCTGTGACATTGGAATTAGTATTAAATCAAGAATCTGTTATGTTATATTAATAACACTAAATCGAAATGGAATATTAAAATCATAAAAAATGTGATAAAAACAAAATTGATAGAGTGAAGGACCACTGGCTCAAGTGGCAAGTATTATGATGTTGCAGGCTGTAGAGATCATGAATTTTGAACCCTCGAGACATAAAAATAAATGATTTGCTTGAATAAAATACCGCTCTTATTATATTAAAAGAAAACTGGTAAATAAAAAACGAATATGGAATAAATCAATCATTCCATCAATTCAAATTTCAATGGATTTTGTTTAAACAGAATCTGAACAATTCAATGACAAAGAGTGGATTTACTCCAATCGTAATATTGCTAGACACAAGGAAAGTGATTTTAGAAGAAAACGTCAAAAATAATGTAAGAGAATGCAAAAGAATACATGAAAACTGAAGAAAAAGTTTAATATGACCATATCATACTTAATACGCAAAAATGGCACCTACGGCCTTTTAGTTTTAGTAGAAAAATGCGATTTTGTGCACTTTCCTTGATAGCTGAGATTTTGGAGGTTAACAAACCCAGAGGTCGTGCCTTGAGTTTTTTGCGTCTGACTGCAGTTTTCTCAGCTTATACTGTCCTAGCAAACTTTCTCCTCCTTCCGAATTAACAAGGTGGTCGTCTCATGCTGATTTGACGTCAGCTGCTATAGCAGTTAGACTCACAACATCCATTCATTCGGGGAGGGTTGGCGAAAGATTATGTAAAATCCTTGGCAAATTCAAGTTCAAAGTCAGTGGTGTTTTACCAAGTTTTTTTTATTGTGATTCAAAATAATGGAATTGCGCTCTGTTAGATCTGAACCAATATCTTAGCGGAACGGTTAAGCCTGGGGAAAGCAAATGTTATAACAATAAATAAATAAATAAAACACACATTTTATGGCACATTTGATCCAACTCTCCACTGATTGGTGGGACTGATTTCTCAATTGGCTATGTTCAAACTATAAGAGGATCCATGATTGCTTTTTTCAAAGGTTTGGGTTGCACCGGAGTAGTTTCGTTGGGCTCCCCTGTTACGGAAATCATGGGAAATAAACTTTTAAATGTTAACAGGGAGTTAGTAAGCAACTGCAAAGGAGCATTGTTTGGTATATGATGGTATTAAAGTGTTTTAATGATGATAATGATCCTGATGCCAGTGACTATCGATATAAATTCTACCTTTCTCACCAATTTCTCAGGTTAGGCACACTGATTATTTCTAAAAAGTTCGTTAGTTTTATTACTGATAGATATATGTATAGTGAACTATCATCTGACATGGTATGTATAGATATGTGTCGTCCGATTTTTCAGATTAAGGTGGCACATCCAAAAACATGCATTCCTTGGAGGATTTCCTTCATATTCTTTTACATCTAGAACAGGGATACTCGATATTTCCACTTGATTATTAGATTTTAGTTAACTATTTGAGTCTGATTGACCGGTTGATTGATGATTACTAAATTTTGCTACTATTGTATACTTGGCTGACACTGATGATATCTTATGAAATCTTGCGTACCCATATGCTAGATCATCAAAATCAAACAGTTAATTTTTGAGGCACCACCTTTCTCCACAGAAGATGAATCTTTGTAATAAATAAAGTCACGCCTTATATCATGATAAATGTGTGAATTTACTAGTTTTTCACTTTTATGCAGTGGCAAAGAGAACATCAACGTTCGATGATCCCACTTTAGAAATTCAAGAACTCACTGCAGTAATTAAGCAGGATATTACCGCATTAAATTCTGCAATTGTAGATCTGCAACTTCTTTGTAATACTCAGAATGAAAGTGGCAATACATCTAAAGACACAACCAGCCATTCAACCACTGTGGTTGACAATTTGAAAAATAGGTTGATGAGTGCAACAAAAGAGTTCAAAGAAGTATTAACCATGCGAACGGAGGTACTACATGAGACAGTGATTGTTGAATGAATTTTAGATTGAGATGTGATAAGTGATATAATATTATAGTATCATGTCAACAGAAAATGAAGGTTTATGGTGACAGAAAGCAGCTTTATTCTTCTAAAGCATCAAAAGAAGCAACCAATCCATTCATGAGGCAGCGCCCTTGGGCTTCAAAAGGCTCTGCTGACTCTGGAGCTTCTAAAGGATCTGCCGACTCTGCTAAACCACTACCATCTTGGGCAAATGATGGGGCTTCTTCTTCGCAATCGTTTCCTGGAAGGTTTATATTTTCAGACCATTGTCAATAACAAAGTAATAAAACCGAGCATCATTAAAAGCTAAAACCACAACCATGTCCAAAAAATATTCAAGAGGATTATTGTTAATATAATTGAAAGAAGTGCCTATATATGTTACAAAAGTATACAGCTTTCCGTAATCCTGGTTGAACAATCACTTCGTGAAGTTAAATAGGCATGTTGCAAAACTCTATAACTTCGCCGTAGGAAACTGCATTAAACATAAAGATCGAAGTTAATGTAAACAGAATTATTCGAAGAGCAAATTCGATTTATGTCTCATTCTATTATCCTAAGACCCTACTATGATACTATGAACTATCCTGAAATTCCATGAATTATCGGATATCAAATGATGTTTTTCCCCTTGTTTAGCATCATCTAGTTCTTTTGTTAATTGCAAAATTGCATATAATTACAACTTTCTCTACCCACTTATCAAAAAGAGATCTCCTTTAAATGGACATTTCTAGTGCTCTGTATTTGCTACATATATATCCTAAAAACCTCTCATTTGAGAAAGACCTATCGTCAAATATACTTGAAATAGCTAAATAGTTTACGTAATTGGAGCATATCCATTTTTATGTTAAGTAGAGTTGGAGAAGGCAGTATGATATAACTAGAGTTGTCTGACGCTCTGAGCTTTTGGGCCATGTATGCGAAGATTTTTTTTTTCCTAAAAAGAATTTGAAAAGCAAAATGTATTAATATTCAAAGCTATATAAGCTTCCAATATCCATGTTATTTAATTAAGTTCAATCATCAAAGTACACAATTCGATCTACTTAGCTCGTACCATTTTCTTGATATATTCTGCTTTGCGAATATATTTACCACGAAAATGTCAACTATTTTTTCGTAGCAAGTGTTCTATCATATATTTATGACAAATAATCCTGAATTACAGAAGGAAGACAAATGGAGAAACGCAACCTTTATTAGCGCAGCAGCAGCAACAAATGGTTCCAGTACAAGATACGTACATGCAGAGTAGAGCAGAGGCTCTTCAAAATGTTGAGTCAACTATTCATGAACTAAGCAATATTTTTACTCAGCTTGCTACCATGGTTTCTCAGCAAGGAGAGCTCGCAATCAGGTTCTTTTCTAAGCTGATAATTAATCTGTGTTTAGTATATTTGATCCAATGTCAACACTCCATTCATGCTATTAAATTTTGATATTCTCAAGCTAATAATACACACACACACACACACATGGAAATCATAATCAAACAATTAACCATCCCTATTCTTCATGTAAATTTGTTCTAGGACTGGCACTCAACCAACAATTTTGTGATTATTTAGCGTAATTGACCTTGAGAAACTGAAAGTGCAGCAAAATTCTTGCTTGCTACTTATAACCTATTAGGTAAATTAGGTTGTTATTGTGCATGCTAGTGGTATGCAATTTTATCATTTTTTAACGTGCACTTCTTGTCATCTTTCGGCTAAGTTGAACAATTTAATTCCTTATTTTGATTTTGATGTTGTTTGTAAGAGAAAAAGAAACTAAGTTTTAGAATTAATCAGCACTATCCCTCACTATCTACCATGGATACAATTATTGAATCCTAAACGTCAATAATTAATTAGATTTTGGATAGCCTGAGTGGAGGAATGGTTGATAATGAGCACATAGGCGAGAAGCTGTTTCTTGCAAAAAAGTATGTATACTGATTTTGTTAGTACACTCTCTACTGAGATAAAATGAAATTTTAAAAATTTCCTAGTTACCGTTTCAAATTTTGATGTTTTCTTATCATCGGGAAAATAGTTACAGATAGAAAGTTTCTAAAAATAGTTACAGATAGGAAGTTTTTGGTTCTGGATGAGCAAACTTAACACATTTTCATTCTTAGTTTCGGATAACTCATCTTTTGTTTTACCCTTAATTTATTTAAGTTTTATACTCACGTTTTTTCTTCATTCTTATCCATTTTGTTTATTCTTTTAACAGTAGCACTAAAAATGCAAGTTATTAACTTAATATGTGTCAATGTGAACATGCATAAAAGACTCATCATAGAAATAGATAAACCTTCGAAAACATAAAAAGCTAAATAAGATTCACCTCAAACTTATACAAAAATAAGTCTCGTTTTCAGTTGTGCACGTACAAATCCGGAATGTACATGCACAATTATTTTTTATAATCTTTAATAATAGTTGTAATACCTTTGGTGTCACACTTTTTTGGTATCAATGTGAACTACCAAAAATGCCCCTCCACAAATATTATTAAATATTAATATTGCTTAAAAATAGGATCCAACAGTTAATTTTTTTAACAATTCAAAACGTATTTATCTTATTATCATTTAGAAATAGGATCTTACGAATAAACTTTTTTCAAAGTCATTTTTTATCAATTAATACCAGAAATAAAATTTTAAACCAATATAAAATCAAATCCATTCTTTATTAATTAATAATAGAAATAAAAATTCAAACGCCTCTAAAAGTAGAATCTAATAATTAAACATACTTTACAAATTCAAAATGCTTCTAAAAATATGGTATAAAATTAAACTTTCTTTAAAATTCAAAATATTTCTCTACAAATATACAAATCTCAGTATCACTTGAGATTAATTTTTTTTTTATGACAGATTTAAATATATACAATTTATAACAAAAATAATTCACGCACGAAGCGCGTGCCATTACACTCGTAAGTTTTAAATGAGATTTATTTGTGGAATGAATTTTTGTAATGAGGCATGATTCTGTAATTTACTTTTGCATAAAACTTTTAATCACAAACCTGCTATAACAGAAGTGTACATGGCATAAAATAAAATGCTCAGACCAAGTTACTAACTGTATGAATGCATGAGCTTTATCTAACTGCATGGAAATATTGGCAGAATTGATGAGAATATGGATGATACACTTGCAAATGTCGAGGGAGCACAAGGGCAGCTACTGAAGTACTTGAACAGCATTTCCTCTAACAGATGGCTGATGATTAAGATATTCTTTGTCCTAATGGTTTTCCTTATGATTTTTCTTTTTTTCGTCGCTTGATCCTTTGCAAAATATATCGACTCTTTATTATACAGTCTTGTTGCCCATATTATGTCCATGTTATACTCGTGAAATTCTTAATACAGCTTTAAAGGTATCATCTTCGTGCAAATCAGTACTGTGGGTATCCTTTTTTTTTCTTTTTTTTTATAGTAGTGGTCGCACGTGTTTGTTCTAAATTTACAGATATCAATATTGGTGTTCTCACTTGTATGGGTACTTTTTAAGTGTTTGTTAAGCAGTTCGTTTTCCCCCCTTTTTTTGGCCTCCGACTACGATGTTCTTTGTATTAACAGTTTTTCTAGTAATTTTTTTGCTTTATTATTTTACATGCTTTCCTGTTTTTGCATGTGTTTGTTAAGCAGTGTTTTTTCCATGTTTTCCCATGGCTGATGATTAAAAAGTCCGATTATGTTCGTTAGCTACCAATAATAAAGAAAAAATATGCAATGGAATGAAAAGTTTGTTGCAAATTTGAAAATAGAAGCATAAAACCATTAGGACATATGGTTTATTATAAAATATATGGTTTAAGAGTCGATATATTTTGAAAGCACAAAACTAAAAACGATGGGTTATGACAAAAGCATATATGGTTTAAGAGTCAATATATGGTTTAAGAGATGAATCGAAAAAGAAATCTTTTATATTTTCGTGCTTTGAAATATGACAAAAGCACGAAGAATAATCTAACTTCTTCGTTGTCAGTTGGTTGTCTTAATGACTAAGAATCATAAATTTTTCACTTTTATTTTTTGATATTTCTTAGTATAAGTTGAAAACACAAAACTTAAAATACAAAATAAAAGCAATTGGGTTTTAAATTTTGAAAAAACAAACATATCAACTCTTAAACTATTTGCGATGCTCTGCAAGAACAATGTACACATACTTTTCAAACGCTTCACTACTCTCATAGTCCAACATCAACATTAGGTATTCCAAGTCCATAGAGATTGATAAACATGAGTAGAATAACCATCTTTTGCGTTGTTAGTCCCAACTAGTGCACACGTTGAATCACTTTTCCAGATCGTAGAGCGTTTGCAAACGTCGTTGCAAGGTCAAAAATAAAAGCATCGGCTTTAGTAGGAGCAACAACAAGAGTAGGAGCATGAGTAACAAAGGAAGATTGATTCTGTCGTTTGGCTTATCGTTCATAACAGTGGCGTAATAGCGTGTTTTTCATGTGGTCGGTAGTAAATGTAATACCTTGAAGTTATCAACATTTGTATGAAAAAAGTCTCCACAACTTCTTCAGTGCGTCGGCACTGCACATTTCTAGGTGGGTATCTCCTGGAATGACAATTGATCTTGAAGCGGTAATAGATAACTCTCATTCGTAAATGTGGTTAAAAATGTTATTGTATTAGATTTTATCTATTATCGGGGTACATTGTCACCACTAACTAAAGGAACAGAACCGGACCGCGGTAGTTAAAATAGATGAATTTCAATTATTTTTTCCATCTTTCGATCTTTATTGAGTCAATGAAGTCTAATTGATTTTAAATTCACTATAATTTTCGGCAAATGGTGGAGGATGGTGAGGTTGGCAATGTTTGACATAGTGAAAGGGAGTTTGATTTAAAAGAAAGCAAGAAATAGTAAGAGAAGTCAAGAGATCTAGATCCAATTTTTACTCTCTTGGCTCTCCTTTATTTATTCTCTTAACCCTCTTTTACTTGATCTTTTTAGCCTCCTCTTCTATCATATTTCTGGTCAAGACTCACCGCTCTTTTCTTTGATCATTCAAGCCTTTTAAACATCAAAGTAAAGTATATTCAATTGCCGGCAATAGTTGTGTTCGGGAGCTTGCAACTTCTGGATACAAGATTAAATTCAAGGAATTCTCGTTCTTGTTTCAATGTGTATCTTCTAAGCAATAGCAAGAGGTATGCTTTCTTATACAAACACACACACACACACACACACACACACACACACACACACATATATATATATTGATTATACTAATTATAATGTCATATGTGATATAGCTAGGAATCCAATACCATAAATCTGCATTTGTCAGTGCTATCACCATACGGTGGTCATATATGTATATATGTTTGTATTAGATAAATTATCATGGCCAGAATTATAAATAAAATTATACTAGTTTTGAATTTAGAGCGTGTGTGTATAATTAAATTATTTTAATAAATGGATAATGTATACAACATAAATAAAACATAATGCATGTTTTATTTCATAAATGTTTACATACAAATATTTGTAGTGTTCGAAAGTAATAAATAAATAATAATTTTTATGTATATATAGAATTAAATCCGAATATTTAAATATATAAATACATTACATAACTAAATTAAATTTGTATATGCAAACTTTTTGAAATAAATGCATTTAACATTATTTAACATATAATTTACTTACCGTAATATAAAGTGTAAAATTTTAAAAGTCACTTTCTGTTTCTAAAATTAATTTTCAATATTATTTATAATTTTCTGTATGAAAATTAATTAAAAAAATATTTTATACATGGTCTTGCATTGCAAAGAGCAAATTTAAAAAAATTATTGATTATAAATGTATATATGTATTTATTTATGTCATATATATATGTAACATTTAAGCATTATTTAATAAATAGTTTATATATTTAAAACTTATATATACATATATATTAATTTTGAAATATAGTTCAGGTGTGCGTGTGCGTGCATACATATATATTATAAATATCAAAATGTTAAATTAACTATAATAAATTTAAAGTTGTTTTAATATACATGTAAATATTTATAATTAATTTTAATACATTAATTAATCTTTATCTAATTAATGTGTACATATATATGTACTATTTTATAATATTTTACACTCTGCACCTAATATTTATAACATATGGTACTGTATATATACATGCATACTTTACATATACATATACAAATTGACAACACTTATGTATACAGAAGGGCTAACATGTATGTTCTAGTGTAAATCCCATCATTTATGTACAGGCATGTTAAACCATGTACAACCTGTTAAGTTGCACATGCACGTACACACATATGTGTATATAGTACACATATTATATAATATAACACAAAATACTAATAAACAGAATATTATTTATAAATAAAATAAAATATTGATTTTATTTAAAAAATTATAATTTTTTTAAATAGATTTAGACTACATAGGCCCAATAAAAATTCAAAAAGGTAAAAAAAACTAAAATATACCTAATTACTCTACAACGTGCTGACCTAGTTCTAACAATGGTATCAGAGCCAAATAGCCCATGCGCTCTAAATTAGCAGTATCAGGGCTAACTTATTATAGCCTATCCATATAGCATGGTGTATAGAAAATGAATGTCTAAGATTTTGGGTTTGGGTAATCAAGTACTCTACCCTACCGGCCTACTGATCTGGCCCAAAAGGATGAGGTAATCTTGGATGTTATCTCTAATAGAAAAGGCCTAACTGAATTGAGCCTTGGGCTAATTTCAAATTTCTTTTGAAATTAAAATAAAGTTGTAAATTTAAATATTAAAATAAAATAAGAAAAAAATATAAATTATATAATATAGATTTTCAAATTGTTTTGTAAACTAAAATAAAAGTTTTAAATTTAAAATAAAACACATATTATAAAAGTTATAATATAATTTTTTTGAATGTTTGAAAATATTATAAAATTAATTTCATAAATATAATTATTAATAAGATTAATAAAATAAAAGAATTAATTAGAGAAGTTAATTATTATACACACACATGTATAATATATATAATGATATATGTTATGTTGTCTTGAATTTTTAAGACAATATGAGTATATATGTGTGCATAAAAGAATTATTGAAATTAGTAAATTTCAATTAAAATTGTTCAATTAAATAAATTAATTAAAAGTTATTTAAAAAAAATAAACTACATATATAAGATATATATATGTGTATTACGATAAATATTATAGTATCTATATTCAATACGATATGTTATAATTGAACAATATAAAAATTAATTAAAGTGTTAGTTAATTAAATTAATTAAATAAGACTTAATTAAAATAATGTTATACATAGAATATTATATAAGTTGAATAAAGTACCAAAATTATATAATAATAAAACTTATATAATACGAATGTAAGAATTAAAAGTGTAACATTAAAGAAATCCTAAATAGACTTAAGGAATAAATGCATACATATAAAAGTACATCTACCGTAATTCTTGATGTGTCCGACACTTGACTCACTAGGGTATTTCATAAAAAATACATTATTCCATTAAGTCGATATCACTAAATTAAATATATTAAAGATTATGAATCTTTGATATAAGTATCGTCCTATACCTTTTGCATATTAATAAATTACTTGCATACTCTCTGGTTGTTGAGCAAACTCAAGCTAGAGATGTTATGTGTAGTATTATCAATATATTGAATACATAAGGTAAGGTAATTATATGTATTTATTGAGCAAACTCAGGGTACGTATACTAAGATTGCCGTGAAATGATAGGAATGTGAATAATTTCTTTTGATTTGTTAAGCAAACTCAAGGTCAAAATGAGATTAGGGAAAAGAACCACGGGTTATAAGTTATATATGATACAACCGATAAGGAGTTATCCATCATTTGTGGGGCTATGACTTGTTGAGAAAACTTAATGTCAGAATCTCAAGGCAGACGAGTCTTAATACCCACTAGTGAAGTCGAGAATCTTCTATGTTTCATCTTGGGTTTGGGGAATCATAAAAGACTAATGGGATCCTTATTAGAAAAATGAAATGGTAACATTTGACATTTCAAATATTGTAAGAACATCTGCTATATAAAGTTATAAGAATCTACATTGATAAATTTATGCAATTAATAGAATTTATAAAATGTTTATTAATTAAAATATATGAATGAACTGAGTTAAGATTGACAAATCAAAATATATTACTAGTAAATATTTGCATGTTGACTCATGCATGCGCGTAATAGCCACTACGTTCGTAACTTGATCACTTACGAGTTTACTTTCCCAAGTCTATATATTGTCTTTAGTGAGTTTCGAATTCTTAAAGCAGTACAAGAATATGAATATTTAATCCATATATAATAGCTTATAAAAGTTATATGGTGAACAGTCACAATTCTTAGTGTACGAAACCTCGTTATAATTAGTTCATTGAAACAAGCAAGTAAACTGTAGTGTGAGATCTTGTACTTAGTACGATTGATTACAATAATTATCTTGTTGTGTTAAATGTAACACTAGACCAAAGGCTACAAGATGGATTTAAGAATTTGACCACTAAAATGTTAGTTTGATCAGTTTACATATCACATTGTATATTTGATATCCTTAAAAGTAAGGAATGGTCAAATATACTTTTGTAAAGAGTTCGTTATGATATTTTTGCAAGGATTCCTTTGAATAATTCGATTGTTTAGAAAGGAAATCGAATGTATAAGAGTGGATGTAACATAAGGGGCACGGTTGGAATAAAGAGAGTGAACGATCGCTTTTGCTTCATAAAGAAATTTGGATATAAGGATTGTAAAATAATAATAACAAATAATTAACATTGGAATAAAAAATATGAGTTCTATTCCAAAATTATCTTCATATAAATTTTTATTTTTTATTTTTTTTGAATCTAAGATACTAGATCTGGAAATTCTCGATTGTTACTGTAGATGAAATAAATAACCTATATTAAGTGGTTGAATAGAGCTTTGTATTTCATACGCTATTATAGTAATAACAGAAATAGTGGAAGCATGCCGTATAACACTTATTGGTCGCATCAAGTCATGAAAATTATTTCCGTAAAACTTTCCAAACATTATTCAAATAATAATTATTTTTTAGCATTGATTGAAAAATAAACATAGTTTTATTTCGGTATGAATACTATGAATATTTGTTATAAAATAAAACTATAGTACTGGTATATGTGATGCATTTTCCTTTGCAATTATTTTGGAACTATAAACTAAGCCATAGTTTTTAGAAATTATTTTTGATTATATGATTGTGATTCATATTGTACCAGTAAATTACAATTAAGGGCAAAACACCCATCCATTGGAGCATCATAAGAGTTGTCAAACTCTATGGATTGATACATATAGATGTATGCAATCGAAAGTCTATTAACTCAAAAATGATTCCACATACTTTGTTGTATTCACCAATGAATTATCAAAAGCATGAATACATGTATATGGTACACGTGTGGTATGTTAATGATGAGTACATAGAATATCAAACCGAAGTAAATAAAATAACATGCAATAGAAAATAAAATTGACTCGATTTAATCAAATAGGCGAGTATATTGGAAAGAGTTCCAAACGTACCTAAAATGAATAAAGATTCAACCTTAAAAGCCAATCTTCCCTATGATACATAATGATGTATGCATAATGAGTAAACTTCTTTCTGCAAGGTCGTTTACTTAGGAGTAGTACATAAGGTTATAATTAATTTCATCTGATGCACATTTTACAAAATTATACAAGTTAAGCATTTATAAGAAACCCTAACATACCTAGATCAAAGAGTTAATAGGTTTGTGAGTCAAAAGACTGCATCTAATAATTATATGTGAGGGATCTTGTATCATTCGCCCCAAAAGAATTATGGAATTGATAGTTATTAAATGACCAATTTATGTTTTGAACATATTTATAGTAAACTAAAAACCAAGTTAGTTTTATATACAAGGCAATTCATAGAATATTTGTGAATACCCATTTCATTGAAATGAAAACAATTATTGTTTCAAGAAATACTAGCTTCATAGCTAACAAATTTCTTTTAGAAATTATTGGTAGCAAAATAGTTTTGAAAACGATCAAAGTATAAAACTAATTACGAGGGATGAAATGAAATTAACCAAACCTAAATGAACACAGTGCATTAGAATATCTAACAAGTATTCTTGCAAATTAAAGAGAAACTATATGTTTTTTTACCAATGTTGAGAATAGATAATCCTAAATTGTCAACTAAACCATTAAAAGGATTGTCTCTACGATATGGTACGACGTATGATCCGTAAATCCAAAATGGATTCCAAGTATGTTATTAAAATATGATTTTGATAGATTTACCCAAAGGGATATGGTCCATGGACCATAACATGTCTTCTAGAGAAAGGCTAAAGTAGTTGGAATACAGTGAGCAACATTGACAAGAATAACATCATAAATTTCAATTCTTGAAATTAATATAACAAATCCATCATTCAATGAACTCAAGTTAACTCATATTTTACTCATAAATTTTTTAATTGGTATGACTTTGTGTTTTGGTACATATGCATTGAAATGAAAAATTCTAAATAATGATTTAGAATAGTTTGTTTCCACAGAATTATGAAAGTGTCTTGAAGTCAATAGGAGAGATATCGAGTTTATGCATTTTTTGGATATGATCCAAAAGCGGATACGAAGGTATTTTTTGATAGGCATCAAAATAGAACAAGTGTTTTGATAGAAATATCAAATAGTTTAACTTTTAGACCAATGCAGAGGAAGCGTGTAGCCATAAAAAAGAACTATTAAAATATAAAGGTATATAGATATTTCTAAACTATAAGTGAACAACATACTGCTTATTATTAACGATGTACTTATGTTAAATCCAGTTCTAATTTGGTTGTTAGTACTCAATATTGGATTTGTAATTTTTTTTTTACAGTAAGTATAAATGATGTTGAGAATATCCTAAACGATATGCAAAGGCACCATATTAAAATGCTTAATATGAAATATGTAAGACTGATTCCTTATGTATGACAATAGGAATTATCATATGTGTCGTATTGTCTACAATATCGTAATTTTCTTATGTATTTGATGCATGAAGTAAATATCAAACTCAAATAATGATCACTAAATGGTAAATTAAAGTATCTTGAAAAAAAAATTATATAAAAAACGAACTCCTTATGAAGGAATGTATAAATCAAACTTCATGAGTGATATTGAGTATAATATGGCGATACTAAATTCATGTTCAAACCTTAATTAAGGAGCTTTAAGTTGGAAATGTTCCAAATGAAACATTATTGCTGATTCAACAAAAAGAATAAGTACACCGTCGTGAATTGCGCCACAATAAAAAGTGTATAAATATAATGCACAAATTTATAACTAAGTTAAAGGTGATTTAAAGTATTAAGAGTACTATATGATTGTTATATTACAACAATGTAATGATAAGATCTCACCAGAAGTCGAGAAACATACTCTTACTAATTCTACATGATAAATGTAATTTATCAGCATCGGAGAGAGTTGATTAGTAAAGTAGATAATTTTTATAACATAGAAGATACATTCATGAAGGGTCTAACTCAATCACTTTTCATCGAACTGAATGTAGAGATGGGATAGAGGTTCCGTAATTAGCCCTAAGTCTAAGTGGTTGATTGATGGAATTAGCGGCATTCCCTAGGGGCAATTATATAATTATTACATATATCTAACTTGATAACTAATATTGTTCAAAATAAAAGTTGTTTTATTTCTATTATATACTTGATATAATATGTTGCATTAATTAATTAATTAAATTGAAAGTATATTTAATAGAAAATCCATAAATGATATATTTTGTGATAGTAATCACAATATGTTGTAATCATGAGTAGGTGTCACAATGAAATTAGACATACAATTTTAAATATTCCTAGTAGAGACTGGATATCGATACATCCATTGAGATTAGAGTACGTAACGCTCAATAAATGATGGTTGGTATATTACTCATGACTGTTAAGAGTGCCAAGAGGTTACGTACTGATAGTTATGGGATAACTATAGAATGACTCGCTCGATAGTTTTCAGTTGATTAATATAACTAAGGCCGAATATAAAATACTGATGTGACAATATTACATAGTTTTCTTAACTTGAGAATACAATTGATCTTCAATGTGGAAGTTCCACTTTGGTTATAGATAAATCATGGCATGTCCTACGTCAAATAAATATAGTTAGGTCGAGCGGAAGCATTGGAAGCGAAACGCTATTCAATAAAGGATTCGTCTCCTCGGTTATTTAAGGTTAGAGTCATGTATCAACTGAAGTCAACTCAAAGTTAATGTCTCTGAACAAAGTGGTTCAATTAATAATAATTCTTATTATTGAACCAAGAACTTTGTGTTTGGACTATAAGTTGAATATGGACGATATTGGAATTTTGACCATTACCAAATTCCCTAAGTCCTACGTGATATAAGTTTGACAAAGAGAATTGATGTAAATAATTGTCACCACCGGGTATTGCTTAATTAGGTAAAATTGGATTTTTTCGATGTCAAGTAAGAGATGAATTTGGCCAGTGTCAAACCACTTGCTAAGTGACATGTGAACATTAATATTCGAATTTTTTGATATTATTTGTTGACCAATTTTACACCTAAGTGTCACACAACCGAAACATTAAACAGTCCTCTTGCCACCCAATTTAATTAAATTATAATTGTTATAAATTAATTAATATTTATGCAATATTAATTGTAATTTTTTTTGATGTCTATTGAGCAATATTATATGTGTGTATATGTAATAGTTATAAATACACCAATATCAATACATGTTTAAATTGGATTTAAATATGTCAAATGCTATATGGGCTTGAAATTATTTTGAGGCCCATATAGGGCTTGTAATTTTTGGCAATTAGTGGAGCATGGTGAGAACGACCATATTTAATATGGTGAAGGGGAGTTTGAATTAAAGAAAGTGAGAAATAGTAAGAGAAATAAGGGATCAAGATCCACTTTTTACTCTCTTGGATCTGCTTTATTTACCCACTTAACCCCCATTTTTACTTAACCATTTTGCCTCCTCCTCTATCATATTTCTGATGGATAATCTCCACCCTTTCCTCTAATCATTCAAGCAATTTAAACATCAAATTAAAGTCGATTCGATCGTCGGTTATAGCTGTGTTCGAGAGCTTGCAACTGATGGATACAAGATTAAATTCAAGGTGTTCGAGTTTTTCGTTTCAATGTTTGTCTTCTAGGAAATAGGACAAAGGTAAGTTCTCTTATACACGCGCATGCAAACACACTATAATGTCATATATGATTTTGTTAGGAATCCAATATCACAAATGTGTTTTATTTGTTAGTGCCATCACCATGCGATAGTCACATATGTATATATGTTTGCATAAACGATAAAAAAGCCATTGTATGGCTCATTACTAGATTTATGAATATATTTGAACTTTGAATTCAATGTCTCTGTACGATATAATTAAACTACTTTAATAAATAGACAGTGGATGCAAAATAGATAATACATAATGTATATATTATATCATAAATATTTACATGTAAATATTCATAGTGGTCAGAAGTAATAAATAAATAAATGATTTTTTTAATATATAATGTTAAATTCGAATGTTTAAATATATAAATACATTATCTAATTAAATTAAATTTATATATACAAATATGTATTTGAAATAAATAATTTTTAAATTAGGTAACATGTAATTTAATTATTGTAATATAATGTGTAAAATTTTAAAAGCATTTTCGATTTTAAAATTAAAATTTTATTTTTAATTTTTCTATGGAAAATTAATTACACAGCCTTGATTTTCGAAAGCAATTTTTTTTTGAATATAAATATATATGTATTTATTTATGTCACATATTATGTAACATTTAAACATTATTTAATAAATATACATACATATATTAAATATATATATATATATTACTACATAAATTTTGAAATATATTTTAAGTATATGTATATGTATAAATATATAAGCATCAAAATTAATCTATTATAATAAATTTAAAGTTGTTCTAAAATACATGTAAATATTTACAACTAATTTTATTCCCTAAAATAGTCTTTATTTAATGTATACATACATATATGTATTATTTTATAGTACTTTACACTTTGTGTAACATCCCCTATGTTGAGGCTGGAAGCTAAGTGCTACAAATATTGTAATCATCTATAGTATTAACTTCTGATAACCAAATACGGTAATGCTAAAGGTATCCATAATATCCGAAGCACATGAATATGAAACAAAATCACAGATTCCAAAAGCAATAACTATACCGATTACATTACAAAAGCATGTTTCATATTCCATTACGCAATCCCAATGTTTCCCAAGTTTTGATCAAATATAATTATTATAAAATACGCCAAGAGCGACATATGAAGATGCCCTTCTTATATGATCAGAGTAGTCAATAGGCATAACAGTCACAATACATCATAGTGTAAATAAAAATAACAACCCCCGAATAGCTAACTTTACTCTCCTGCTCGTCCTTGAAAGCTTTATTCTGTCACTTACTAAGCCTGTAAAACCCTGACTCTCAATCTACTCAAATTAAATTTTGAGCACTCGAGAGTTTAAGGATAAAAACATAAACTTCAAGTCAGACATAAAACCTGGTGTGAATAATACCATTACATCTCGGTTTACAGATATTAAGTAAGACCACGCCGCTTAGCGGAACGGGTTTCCCCTCATTAATATCCCTTTGAAACATATCTTTTTGAAAATCAGAATCATGCAATTAAACTGAAACCGACTAAAACAACTATAGCAATATCATATATGCTTATAAACAATAACAAATGGATATCTATCTAAACAATATAGTTTTGATTGGCTAACTACTAACCATTGGCTAACTCGGGCCTCAAGATAGGGGATTTTACAACTTAGTATTAAAGCATAGATTTATAAAACACTTAAAAAGAAATTTCAAGCTTGCTTTTGAAAAAATAATCCTAAGGAATTAGAGAAAAGATCCAGGTATAGGATAACGTTATAGTAACGTACTTGTATTTTCTATATATAAGTATACGCTTTATATCTATTCTCCTATAACTCTTAGGCTATTCTTTTGTGTCTTACAAAAGCTCGAATGCAGATTTTACGGACATAAGATATGGATGCTAGAAGTGGAACAGTTAACATTGGCGGGGGAAGCACCACAACTCATGGAAATTCTAGACCAAATACCAAGAGGAATCAAGATCAAGCACAAGCTGCAAATATGGGTGCTGGAGTCCCACAAATCGATATGGGAGCAATATATCAGTTCTTCGTAAACATGATGCAAGCAGGAGTGGCTGTGGGGTTAGCTGGAGGGGCTATGGGGTTAGCTGGAGGAAATGCTGAAGGAAGAAATCAAGAAGCTCTAGTGGTTAATAAATATGATGTTTTGAGTAGAGATTATGCTCCGTTGGGAGGAAAGCCATTTATTGGTACTGAAGACGCAATCGAAGTGGAGAATTGGTTACTTCAACGCAAGAGGATTTTCTCTGATTTGGGGCTCAATGATAAGTAGGAAAGGAGATTTGCTTCTAGAAGCTACAAGGGGCAACATTATATTGGTGGAACAATGTTACTGTTGGAGTCGATGAGGGGGCTATGGCTTTGGTTGAGTTCAAGAGAATGTTCGAAGAAAGATTTATGTCATAGATTGCTAAGTCTACTCTACTTAGGAAGTTTACCGAGTTAGAGCAGGGAGATATGAAAGTACTTGAGAATGCAACCAGATTTGAGGAACTAGTAGGGTATTGATACGCTATAGTCGATACTGTTATTAAGAGGAATGAGAAATTCATTCGTGGGTTGAAGCCTGAGCTTTCCAAGACCATATTATTGCATATTAGAGATCCATGCGATGTTGCTGTTGAAATGGCTTTAAGGCAGGAAGATATGCTAGCTTTTCTTGAAGGAAATAAGGCAAAGGAGACTCAAGGAGGGCAAAACTAGAAGAGGAAGTTTTCCACAAGAATGGAGCTTAGAAGGGTGGAGCTTCTAAGAAAGGGAAGGCCGAAGTTGTCTGTCATAAGTGTGATAAGAAAGGTCACTATGCTCATGAATGCCGGTGTGGAAAAGGAAAGAAAGCTGTTGAGAAGAAAGGAGTAAGTTGTTTCAACTGCGATTAGATTGAGCACTTAAGAACCAGTGCAAGAAGCCAGTCAAGGATGGAAAAGGAAAGATGTTTGCATTGGAACCAGCTACCCGAGACCAACAGTAGAGGAGAAAGGAAAAGTTGTGTTGGAAGGTACGCTTTTGATTTATGGTGTATCAGTTAGAGTTCTATTGGACGTGGGTGCATCACATTCTTTTATATCTCATTGTTTGATGGATAAGCTTAACCTAGAACCCTCATACATAGTTACTTTCTTAAGGGTTGCAAATTCAACAGGAGGGTATGTGACACTTGGGATAAAGTGTGAATAATTAGAGTTTTAATTGTTAGGTCATGCATTTGTTTGCAGTTTTTATGTGGTTGATTTGGTAGGGTTCAACATTATTTTGGGGATGAATTGGTTTAGTAAATATGATACTAGGATATTTTTCCATGATAAGAAAATATCACTTAGACACCTTGACTGTAGTGACCGGATGGTATGCTCCATAGAAGACCCTTTTTTTGAGGTCAATGCTTTGTTAGGTGTTGTGGAGGTAGAAGATGAGTTGAATTTAGTTTTCATTGTTAGAGAATTCACCGATGTCTTTGAACCCGTAAGCCGAAATGAGTTATTGAGTTTCAAATAGATTTAGTACCAAGAGTAGAACTGATGAGTAGACCGCCAAGAAGAAATACACTTACCGAGATGATGGAGTTAAAGGTGCAGTTTATGTATTTGGAAAGTAAGAATTTTATCAAACCAAGCAGTTCACCTTGGGGAGTAGTCACAGTGTTTGCCAAGAAGCAGGAAGGATCGTTAAGGACGTATATTGATTATCATAAGTTGAATGAGAAGACCATAAAGAATCAATATTCATTACCTAGAATAAATGATTTTTCGATCAGCTGAGTGGAGCGAAAGTATTTTTCCAGTTGGATTTAGCAATAGGGTTCTATAGCTTAGAGTGGCGGAGGATAGTATTCCTTTGATGGCGTTTAGAACTAGATATGGATTGTATGAATGGTTAATAATGCCGTTCGAACTAACTAATGCACCAACATTCTTTGTAGATTTGATGAACCAAGTTTTCCGAGAGCACTTGGCGCATTGGTATTCATAGATGATATTCTGATATACTCTAAAGATGAAAGCGAGCATGAAGTTCATCTTAGAGTGGTGGTTGAGACGCTGAGGTAGCATCAACTAAAAATGAAATTTTTGAAATGTCATTTCTGGAAGAAAGAAGTGAAGTTTATTGGTCATGTAGTCTTAGAGAAAAGGTTGTCTGTAGATCCGACTAAGATCGAGGTAGTAAATAATCGAGTCAGGGACTGAGATAAAGAGTTTTCTTGAATTAGCTAATTATTTTCAAAGATCCATTAAGGATTTTTCACAGATAGCAGCATCGATGATCAAGTTAACGCGAAAGGATGTGAGTTCATTTGGACCGATAAGTGTGAGGAAGCATTCCAGAGATTGAAACACTTATTAACTAATGCACCCGTGTCAGTTTTCTAGATGGGAATCAAGTTTTATTAGTGTATACAGATGCACGTGGAACAAGGTTAGGAGTTGTGCTAATGAAAAGAGGTAAAGTGATTGCCTATGCTTCTCGATAGCTTAGACCGCATGAGGCTAGATATCCAACGGATTCGGAATTAGCTGCGGTAATTTTTACATTGAAGGTGTGGAGACATTACCTTTTCGGAGACAAATTTGAGCTGTATATGGATCATGTCACTGAAGTATTTATTTTCTTAGAAGGAGTTGAATATGAGACAACAGAGGTGATTTTAGTTTTAGCCGCTTATGACTTTGGTTTTGAGTACACACCAAGAAAATGCAACAAGGTTGTAGATGCACTCGGCAGAAAACATCAGAATGCATTGTTGGCAATGATAGCCGAGTGGAAAAATTTGGAAACATCGACAACATATAGAATATAGTGGAGATCCGAAGCTAGATCTAGTAGGGGAACTAATTTGTTGTCACGTTTAAAAGTTCGATCGGTGATGATCGAAAAGATTGCCCCTAAAAAGAAGGAGGTTACACCGTTAGTTGAATGAATTAGAAGAGCATTGGATGGAACATAAAGCGATGACTTTGACCAGAACAGGTGGTTAAAGAAGAAAGGGAGACCTTGTGTTCCGAATGTGGGAAACATTAGGAAGGAATTTCTTAAAGAATGCCATAGTTCAAAGTCCACTATTCATCTGGGAGAAACTAAGATGTATCAGGACATGAAGAGGAGTTTCTTTTGGAAAGGTATTAAGAGAGACACATGCTTATGGGTGAAACAGTGTTTGAACTACGAACAGTAAAAGCGGAACATCAGAAACCAAGCGGGTTACTTCAGCCTTTAGAGATCCCAGTGTGGAAATAGGAATCTATTTCAATGGATTTTATGGACGAGTTGCCAAAGTCAAATAGAGGAAATGAAAATATATGGGTTATAGTGGACAGGTTAACCAAGAGTGTCCATTTTGTTTCAATTAAGTCAACTAGGACGACACTTGTTTTAATTGTGTTATTTAAGAAGGATGTAGTTAGATAGCATGAAATTACTAGTAGTATAGTAAGAGATATAGATTCATTATTCACTAGTGAGTTCTGGAAGAGTCTACAAGAGATTTTAGGTACCAAGATGAGTACCCCTTACCATCTGCGGACAGATGGGCAAACGGAAAGAGTTAACAAAGTTTTAAAATATTTGTTACGAGCTTGCGTATTAGATTTTGGGAGATCATGGAAAGACCATCTATAGTTAGTCGAGTTTCCGTATAACGACTGTTATCATGCTAGTATAGGTAAGATACTGTTTGAAGCTTTGTATGGAAGGCCACGCAAATCTCCCTTTTGTTGGTTAGAGACCAGAGATATGGTAGTGCTTGGTCCGATTTTGTTAGAGAAGCTGCAAAAAAGATTGAGTTCATTTGAACCAAAATGAAGGAAGCTCGGTCTAGGTAGAAGAGCTACATCGATAGAAGATGGAAAGACTTAGAGTTCTCAGTTAGAGATCATATTTTCATCAAGGTATCATCGATGAAAGGTGTAATTTAAGTTGGAAAATCAAAAAAATTAGCACCGAGGTTCATTGGTCCATCTTTCATTGTACAAAGGATCGGAAAACTCGCATATAGAGTGGAGTTACCAAGTAATTTGGCAAGAGTCCATAATGTTTTTCATATTTCTCATCTATGGAAGTGACTTCAAGATCCAGATACTACTATAGTACCTATTGTATCAGATGATTTAGTAATGGAATCAAATTTGACTATAGTTAGAAAACCAATTCATATAGTCGCGAGAGATGAGAAGAGGCTAAGGAACAAGATAGTCAAATTAGTCAAAGTTCAATGGAGTGACGGCGAGGGAGACTATACTTGGAAAACCGAGAGCAGGATTCGAGATACTTATCCTGACTTATTTCATGGTATGTTTTACCTTTATAATTGATTTTGATGAGTACTTTATCGTAATTTCGATGAATTTTTTTAAGGAGGGAAGTCTATAATGACCCTAATTTTGATTAACATTATTTAGGATATTTGATTAGTTAGTTTAAATGAAATAACGTAAATGGTTAATGGATAGAGATTTGTATATTTAGAAGGTAGCCGTGCCCAATGAGCTAAGGGAAAAATAAAATGAAATAGATAAGGATAATAGGATAAGGACAAAACAGGAATATGTTATATTCTTATACCCTAAACCCTCACGCCACTTCTATTTTACACATTTACAAACAAAAATTTAACCAAGTAAGGCCGACCACCATGCGGGGAAATCAAGAGGAAGATAATCAAGAATCAAAAGAAGAAAGCTTAATCAAATTCATTCAAGAAGCAAATCTCAAACTCCTTAATCACAAGCTAAGTTGAATAATAAATTATGTCCAATATTTCTTGTCTTCGGTCCTAGATCAGATCCGAGTATGTTATATAAAATATTATGTCATGTTTTGAATGATAAATAGATATCTATGCTTATTGATGAATTTTATTTGTTCATATAGATTTTATGAAAACTTTTGATTTGAAAAACCTATTGAATGACATCCAAATGCCTTGTGATTTTTTTATGTGGTCAAAAATAGTATTTTAGAGATGAGTTTCAAGTTTCATAATTTTCTGAATTAATGTGGATTTATTATGAATTGTCTAGTGAAGAAAATAATTAAATTGATTTTAAATTAATTATGGCTATTATACGTTAGCTTTGGGTCAGAAATTTATATACATTAAAAAACATATTAAAAGTGATTTATAGGAATTTTTGGAGACTTTCCTAAGTGTTTTAAGTATATAAAATTATTTAAGGTATGATACTTAAATGTTTATATGTTTATGAAGGAGAAGGGGCTATTTGCAAATATTTTAAATTTTTAATCTCTGAAATTCGACAACACTTTAAGAAAAGATTTTGAAAAGTATTGGCAACCAATTATATGTTGATAAACAAGGCAAGTTAGTTGGAAAGAAATTGCTTCAAAAGGTTGAAATTTAGTTTTATAAAGATATACTGCCCATAAATAGAAGCCACCTTCCGATCCGATACTTCTGCCTCTAACTAGTTCAAAACCAATACACTTGGTATCAGCTTTGGTACGTAGTGGATTGGAGTTAGGCGAAAGATATGAAGTTGAAACAAGGCTTTCGGAGGGGTTGAAGTAGCTTTTGAAAACTAAGAACTATTTTGGTTGTAAATGAGGCTTTCGAATGAGATAACTTTCGACTTGGTCAATTGTTTTAAAAGAAAGACTTTCAGAAGAGGTTTTCACCTTTTTTTTTAAATAGATGCTTTCGAAGGGATCGAAATCCCTGCTGTCGCATTCAACTTTTTGAAGTATTGCCTTTGAAAGGGTTCTTTTGCTTTGAACCTTGAAGCCACTTCTCCAATGCTTTCGAAGGGATTGGTTTTGACACCAACCAGTTATTTTATTTAGGAAAATGTTTTTGAGAGGGTTGCTTTCTTCCCAGTTCTTTTAAGATCCTTTTAATATTTTGAATGCTAAACCCAAGGGTTTCTAAAGGAATGGTTTTAAAGGTTCCAAAACTACGTTCCACGCATTTTTTCTTGAACCCAGCGCTGTCGAAAGGTTTGTTTTAAGTAAAGGAATTTAATACTTTCGAACGGTATCCAATGAAGGTTTCGAATGGGAAGTCCCCCAATGTTTTCGAAAGGTTTACCTTAGTGTATGAATGGAAGATTTACAATGTTTTCGAAAGTGTTTTTAAAAGTGAATTCTAAGATTTTATAAAGCTTTCAAAAGGATACTTTCCATGGTTTCGATAGGTATAAATTTAAATGATTTCGAAAGGTATGTTTCGGCGTTTTGGCCTAGAAATCAAAGTGAATTAGTTAACTGGTTTCGAAAGGGGTACTTTTAAGGTTTCGTAAGAGTTTGTTTACAGTCTTCAAACAAGGGTTTCAAAGGTTTTCCTAAACAATGTTTTATGTAAAGGATATATCATGATAAAGAGATTTGAGTAAAGCAAATAGTTTCCTTGTTTAAGTATGATTTAAAGGGTTAAATCAATTTAATAAAGTTTTCAAGGAAATTTTGAAGGGTATTTAACCCTATGTAAATGACTCAGATATTTGAATACTAGATGAGAATGGTATAGGCTTACGACCTATACAATAGTTATATCCCCTAACTAATCTAGTCTAAAATTCCAGTGTGTAGGGTTTAATCAAAGGTAAGACTTAAGTGATGTTATACACGGAAATGAATGTACATACAAAGAAGGAGGATAAGTTATTGGTCAGCCCGAAAAACCACTAGGATGAGGTAACCCTTGGAGAAGTGAGTAAAGGACATACCATCCAGAAGTGTGTCTAACGGATGTTAGATTATTTATTTTGTATGGTAGGCCCTAGTCAACCAATGGTTAGTAGTTAGCCAAGCAAACCTATATTGTTCGGGAAGATATTCCATTTGTTACCTATTTATGAGCATATATGATATTTCTATAATTGTTTTAATCAGTTTGATTGCAGGATTCTAATTTACAAAAAGATATGTTTTAAAGGCATATTAGTGAGGGGAGCCCGTTCCGCTAAGCGGTGTGGACTCACTTAATATCAGTAAATGAGATGTAATAGTATTATTCACACCAGGGTTTATGTCTGACTCAAAATTTATGTCTTTCCTTAAACTCTCAGATGCTCAAAAATTAATTTGAGTTGGTTGAGAGTCAGGGTTTTACATGTTTAGTAAGTGAACGAATAAAGCTTCAGAGGATGAGAAAGAGGCTAAAGTTAGCTATTTAGGAGTTGTTATTTTTATTTCCGCTGTGATGTATTATGACTGTTATGTCTATTGAGTACTCTGATCATCAAAGGAGGCATCTTCATATGTCGCTCTTGGCATATTTTGCGTAATGGAATATGAAACATGTTTTGAAATGTAATCAGTAAAGTTGCTATTTTTGGAACTGTGATTTTGTTTCATATTCATGTGTTTTTGATATTATGGATACCATTACATTACCATAGTTTGTCACCGGAAGTTAATGCTATAGATGACTGCAACATCTGTAGCGCGTAGCTTCGTGCCTCAAGATAGGGGATGTTACACTTTGGAACTAAAATTTATAACATATTAATCTGTATATTTACATACATACTTTAAATATACATATATAAATGATAGCACTTATGTATACAGAGGGGATAGCGTGCCCATTGCCTTGTTAATCGCATCTGTATATGAGCATGTTAAACAACGTACACCCTATTATTTTGCCCATGCACGTACACGCATATGTGTATATGATACACATTTTATATAGTACAATACTAAATAATAATTAATAAAACATTATTTATAAATGAAATAAAATATTAATTTTATTTAAATAAAATTTAGAAAAGTTATAAATATATTTGGACTACAAAGATCCAATAGACACCTAAAAAGGCATAAAAAATTTAAAATTATCCAATCATTCCATTTATCCTAGTTCTAACAATATAAAGGACGAATATGTCCGTTACAGCATAAATCCTAGTACCAATAAACATACACATTAACTATGTACGCCATTTACTTGTTGCACACGTACAATACACATGAGTATACTTGGACATAATCGAATTTAAAATTCAAATTTAAATTCAAATTAAATTTATTATTTAATTAAATCAATAAATTTAAATTAAATTTATTTAAAGTAATTTTATATTGGATCTAAAATCAATTAGGCTTCGTAGGTCCGACAAAGATACATTGTAGAATTTTTTTGAAATTCACCTATTTCATCCGCTGCGAACTGGCTGGCTCTGACCAATTGAGCTAGGGGTCGCTCTAGGTGAAATTCGATAATTTATTGTAAATTACTGACTTTATAATAAAATTTCTTTCGAATCGAAGGTGTTTTTATTTCTGTTATATACTTGTTATAATGTATTATAATTAATTAATTTTTTTAACTTATGTATATTTTAATAGAAAATCCATTAATGGTGTGTTTTTGAGATAGTAATTACAAGTTGTTGTAATCCTGAGTAATATATCCCAATATAATAAACACATCATTTTAAATATTCATAGTCAAGATGTAGTGAGATTGGATACCGATGCATCTATTGAGACGAGAGTACATTATGCTCTCTAAGTGTTGGGTAGTATATTATCCATCACTGCTAGGTTACTAAGGGGCTATATACTGATAGTTATTAGATAACTATGGAATGACTCATTTGATAGTTTACTATTGGTTAATATAACTAAGGTCAAACTGAAAATATCGATTTGACAATATTTAAATTCTCTTGATTTGGAAATACTATCGAGCTTCAATATGGAACTCTGTTTGATTATGGTAAATCCTAGCACAATACCCATCGAATGACTATAGTTGGGTCGAGTGGAAGCATTGGAAGTGAAACACTATTCAATAGAGAATTGTCTCCTCGGTTATATCGGGTTAATATCATGAAAAATTGAAGTCAACTCAAAGTCACCGATCAGAGTAGTTCGGATAATAAATTATTAATAAAGCAAGGACTTTGTGTTTGGACTAAAAGTTGAATACGGACGACATCAAAATTTTGACATTATTTAATTCCATATGTCTCAATGTGATAGCTTTGACAAAGATAATTGGTGTAAATAATTGTGATTACTGGATACCACTTAAAATAAGTAAAATTGTATTTTAGCGAAGCTACGTAAGTGATAAATTCAGCCATAATATCATACCACTAGCTAATGTGAAATGTGAACTTTACTACTCAAATCATTCAACATTAATCACCGGCCACATGTACACCTAAGAATCACATAACCGAAATGCTGAATACTCCAACTACCACCTGATTTAATTAAATTACAATTAAATCAATTAACATTAATTAAATATTAATTATAAATTTTTATTTGATTTTTTCTAAAAATAGTATGTATATAAAAATTGTATGCACACATATCAATATATGATATCAATGTACGTTTAAATTAGATCTAAATGTATATTATTTGATCAGGCTTGCAATGATGTGGAGGCCCATATTTAAGGCAAGGATGGCCATCCATTAGTGGGTGAATATGGGATTGAATGTGATTCAAAAGGAGTTTGAAATGGTAGAGATATTTATGGATCCGTATCCACTTTTAGCTCCTCTCTTTCTCCACTATTTAAATGCACTTATCCCCTCATTTATCTGCCTCCTTCTTTTGGTTTCTCCTTCATTCGCCTCTGGCCAAACCTAGCTCCCCTCCTCCTCCTTTATTGCGTGCATTAAAAACACAAAATTAAATAAAAAGAGGACAATGGTGATAGTGCTTTCAGTCCAGTAGCTCTCACTGGAAGGATTTAAATTTAGATCTAAGCGGAGTCGATCGATTTAGCATTCAACATATACTAATTAGGATATAATCAAGGTAACTTATCAGTTTATAGTTATGTTTATTTATTTGATAATTATCTTGAATTATATATGCTCAAATTAGGCCACGATATTACGAATCCATATATATGCGTGCTATTAACATTGGATGTAAATATGTGTGTGTCATGACATACATACATACATATATTGTCACTGGCCAACAAAGAAAAAAATTGGATTTAAATAATAATTTTAAAAGGAATCTTAAAACAAGAACAGATTTTTAATGTTTAAATATAAATACATATTACATATAAAATTTTGTTGAATCACATACATATAAGCTTTTCCTAATATATATATATATATATATATATATATATATATATAATTTTAAAACCATACATATTAAAAGTATTTATTTTGTAACATATTACTTTAACATACACACATACATATACATATTACAAATGTGTATGTACATATATTTTTGATATACATTATCCGGACTTATGATTGTGAAATTAAAAAAAATAGTTTTTAAACATTTTCGAACGGAAATTATTTAAGTAATAAATATTTTAGAACCCTAAGGATTTAATTACAAAAATTAGATTTTGTCAAATGTATTTTAAGTCGAAAATATATTTAAACACACAAACACACACACACACATATAATTTAATTCATTTATATTATTTATAATGTTATTTTATATTCGAAATTTGGATATTAACATATACATATACATACACACACATAGTTCCAAAAATATCAGTTTCGTATATTTATATATATTTATTTTATCAAAATTATTTATTGATTTAAGTCTGGATTAGAAAATATTTTAGAATATAGATCTAAATTTGAAATTTGAAACTTGAATTTAATTTTTTTATTAAGACCTTACTCCGAGGAGTAGACCTAGAGGATTCAAATTGCGCGCCACAACCGACCATAGCCAACCTAATACAGTGCATCAATCCTCCAAGCATTCTCACTTCTTCGAGGGATAACTGCTCCACGTTTAAATTTATAATTTTAATATTTGTATTTACAAACATAACTGTTTTATAATATTCTATATATTTAAATATTTATGTTATTATAAATAATATTTTAGATCATATTAAATTATATATATTAAACGGTAAATATGTATATGGAGGGGCTAGCATGTCTATTGCGGTGTGATCCTATTTATATGCGGACATGTTAAACCATGTATACTGTATATGTTGCACGTGCACGCATACTTACATGAGTATATGATGCTCATGTTAATGTCATATAACATAATGTAATATCAAAATAAAAATTTATTTACAAATAAAATAATGAATTTATTTAAAATTAATTTAGATCAGATTTGAAATATATTTAAACTTTACAAGCCTAATAAGATCTAAAATGGATTTTCTTTTGAAATTTACCAATTCAACTTGCTTCGAGCTGGCCTAGATCCAACAACGATAGTAGAGCCCAATAGCCTCTATGGTCTAAATTAGTCATGTTAGGGCTAACTAACTAAGCTTACCCAGAAGGATGTCTAGAAAAGTATTCTCTGTGATAGCTTTGGGTAATCAAGTACCCTACCTACATGGCTATCGGTCTGGCACGAAAGGTGTAGTAAGCCCAAAAGTTTGTCCCCAATAAAAAAAACATGATTTGAATTTGGGTATCGAGCAAATTTTCAAAATTATTTTGAAATTAAAATAAAATTTTAAATTTAAAGGTTAAATTTATATAAGATATATATTATTAAAGTCATAATATAATTTTCAAAAGTATTTTGAAAAATATAATATATGTATTTTAAAAAATTAATATATTTATTAGATTAATAAATTAAATAATTTAACTAAATAGTTAATTAGTCAAAATGTGTGTATATATATTATATAATGATGTATATTACATTACCTTGAATTGTTTAAGATGATGAAAGTATATATGCCTATATAAAAAAAAATTAAATTATTTCAGTTAAATATATTAATTTAAAATCAATAAATAAATAATAAAACACATTTATTAAAAGAAATATATGGTTGACTGTAAATGTTATAATACGCATATTTAATATAAATGTTTAATTGAATAATATAAAAGTAAATTAATGTGCCAATTAATGAAATAAGATTTAATCAGTATGAAGTTATATATATGACTGCCATATAAGTAAATTGATATATAAAAGTCATATAATAATTAAAACTTATATAATACGAGTGTATATTTAAAGGTGGAACAATAAGAAACCCAAAATAAACTTAAAGGATAAATACATATGTATAGTACGTATACCGTGATTTCTGATGTGTTTGACACTTGAATTATGAGGGTTTTTCATAGAAAATTTATTATTCCATTAGTCGATATCACTCAATTTAAAACATTAAACATTATGAATCTTTAATATATATTTTTCATATACCATTTATACAATAACAAATTACATACATACTCCATAGTTGTTGGTATTCCTTAAGCTAAGGATGTTATGTGTGGTACAATTAATATATCGAATAGACTAAGGAAGATATTATACATATCTATTGATATTCATGATGATACGTATAATTATACTTAACTCATTGTGAAACGATAGGTATAAGTGAATAATCTCTTTCAATTTTTCGATATTCCTTGAGGTCAAAATGAGATGAGGATAAGAACCCACGGGTTAGGAGTTGCATACGATACAACTGACAAGGAGTTATCCATCTTTTATGTGAGTCATATTTGTGGTATTCATCATGGTTAGAATCCTATGGTAAATGAGTCCTAACATTCACTAGTGAAGTTAAAAGACTTCTATGTTTCATCTTAGGGTTCTGAGAAACATAAAAGACTAGTGGGAGCTTGTTCGTAAAATGAAATGCAATGTTTCACCTTAATAATATTCTAAGAACATATACTATGGAAAGGTCTTAATCTACTAAGTTAATATTTGCAAAAAATATCTACACCCAAGTTTTTTTTTCTAAAAATGACAAACTCACCGGATCTAACTACATAGACTGACTAAAGGCAATGAAGATAGAATGAATTTATAAACATCTTTGGCCATTGATAACCAAACCTCCCAAGGTTGGTCCCACTGATAATGTGGACCCCAAACTGAGATTAGTGTTAGGGATGCAGATTAAGGATCTTAAGGAAGAAATAATACTAGAGGGGGGGGGGTGAATAGTGTTTTAAAGAATATATGAACTATATGACTAAATTAAAACTTTCAACACAAATCTAAACAGAATTCTAACACAGAATGATCACAGAACATATAACAAATGCAAATAGTAAAGTAAAGCAAGTAAAAGGAAAGAACACACCGGATTTTATACTTGTTCGGAATCCTCCTACATCCAGTCCTGCACCAAGGCAATATCCTTGTACAGATTTTTATAAGCCAATATCCAAATTACAACCCTCAATTTGTAAGGCCTTGAGGAACCCTCCTATCTCCGAGTCTGGGGTAAACTCTCTTGATTTACAGGACACAAGATCACCCTAATACTTCTTAATAACAATCCTTTTGAATGGAGAGACTCTATGGACTTTTTGAATACAAATTAATCCTATAACTCTGAATAGCACTTTGATCTTTAGTAGAATGATGGAGAATCAAATAGAGAGAGTATCTAAATGATTTCTTATTGAGAATTTGGCAGAATGATGGCACGTTCTTGAAAATATGAAGTTTTATGGATATGGAATGGTGGAGAAGAAAGAGTGAAGAAAATAAGAAAGTAGTTGTTAAAAAAATTCGTTTTGAAAGCCTTTATATAGATGCACAACAGTCACAACCATTGGCGAAAGGTTTTTAAACGAATGGACACTTCTTTTGAAAATTGAATTTTGAATCCAACTGTCACCATGTCGACATGGGGTATCCCCATATGTCGACATCCCTCAGTTCAAAATTGTAGAGATGTTGTTTTGTAAAAGCATTTGAATTTAAAACAAGTTGAAACTTCTCTAAGCAAAATAAAGTGTTTAAACAATATTTTGAGATAGAGAATGAATATAAAACATTATTTTAAATATATATATAATTGATATAGACCGTCAATTATATAAATAATATTTAAAATTAGAATAAGTTTTGATGTTTTAAAAATAGAAGTTTTTAAAATCAGAATGGAGGAATATTTCAAGGCTAAAACAAAGTTTGAAAACATTTTTGAAAACATGATTTTGAAAGCTAAAACATTTTGAAAACAGATTTAAAAACATTTTGAAAAATCTATTCAAACTGAAATTGCAAGTACCTTCCTATAGAGCTCCTCCATAGGACTCGAGAACTTGTACAAAGTAGTTTAAATGATTTTGATTTTCGTGGGTTTGTAAGCCACTTGTCGTAGGTTTGTAAGCTACTTGTCGTGGGTTTGTAAGCCACTGGTTTCGATAGAAATTGGGTTCCATCCCAAAAGAAAATTGGAAGAAAGATGAGAGTGCTATTATGAAGTTTTAACAAAATACTAGACACTTATCTTGAGACCTTGAAATCTTGATTCTCTAGAGTCTTGAATCTTGAATCTTGAATCTCTAATCTTCATCTTGATGCTTGAGTCTTTATACTAATCAGTCTTCGATAATACCTGCATATACTTCATATATACATATATACATATATATATATCTATATGAAAATGTTAGTATATATTTTATAAAGTAAAGTATAATAACTATATAAGGTTGTTGTCATCAAAACATCATCAACTCAGTTCCTAACAATCTCCCCTTTTTGATGATGACAATCTTTATTTATAAAATATTCTTACCATACCATAACTCCCCCTTACTCCGTGATTTCTTCTTAAAACTACAACTCCCCCTTACACCAAGCACATATATTTTTATAACTTTCTCCCCTTTGTCATCAACAAAAACTATTAACTACTTAAGAATTTAAGAATAATTAGTATGAACAAATAATATGTATAGAACAAGCATGAAACAATGAGTATAAGTGAACACATTTTAGTTATTACGACATATATAAGAACATACATAAACACGAACAAACATAACAATGTAAAACAAAGAATAAAAAAGAAAGTACGCTTTAATGGCGATCCTTAACTATAGGAGACTTATGAATCGAACAATTGGGGTAGTGGAGACAAAAGTTTCCACGTTGTTCAATTATGTTTCCATTAGTATCAACAAGGATCTCACCAACGCAAATAACGCTCTCGTCCTCATTGTTGGGGACGCGGATTAAGGATCTTAAGGCAGAAATAACACAAGAGGGGGGGTGAATAGTGTTTTAAAGAATATATGAACTATATGAATAAATTAAAACTTTCAACACAAATCTAAACAAAATTCTAACACAGAATGATCACAGAACATATAACAAATGCAAATAGTAAAGTAAAGTAAGTAATAGGAAAGAACACACCGGATTTTATACTGGTTCGGAATCCTCCTACATCCAGTCCTGCACCAAGGCAATATCCTTGTACAGATTTTTATAAGCCAATATCCAAATTACAACCCTCATTTTCTAAGGCCTTGAGGAACCCTCCTATCTCCGAGTCTGGGGTAAAATCTCTTGATTTACGGGACACAAGATCACCTTAATACTTTCTAATAACAATCCTTTTGAATGGATAGACTCTATGGACTTTTTGAATACAAATTAATCCTATAACTCTGAATAGCACTTTGATCTTTAGTAGAATGATGGAGAATCAAATAGGGAGAGTATCTAAATGATTTCCTATTGAGAATTTGGCAGAATGATGGCACGATCTTGAAAATATGAAGTTTTATGCATATGGAATGGTGGAGAAGAAAGAGTGAAGAAAAATAAGAAAGTTAGTTACTAAAAAATTCGTTTTGGAAGCCTTTATATAGATGCACAACAGTCATAACCATTGGCGAAAGGATTTTGAACGAATGGACACTTCTTTTGAAATTTGAATTTTGAATCCAACTGTCACCATGTCGACATGGGGTATCCCCATATGTCGACATCCCTCAGTTTAAAATTGTAGAGATGTTGTTTTGTAAAAGCATTTGAATTTAAAACAAGTTGAAACTTCTCTGAAGCAAAATAAAGTGTTTAAACAATATTTTGAGATAGGGAATGAATATAAAACATATTTTAAATATATATATATATAATTTGATATAGACCGTCAATTATATAAGTAATATTTAAAATCAGAATAAGTTTTGATGTTTTAAAAATAGAAGTTTTTAAAATCAGAATGGAGGAATAATTCAAGGCTAAAACAAAGTTTGAAAACATTTTTGAAAACATGATTTTGAAAGCTAAAACATTTTGAAAAACAGATTTAAAAACGTTTTGAAAAATCTATTAAAACTGAAATTGCAAGAACCTTCCTACAGAGCTCCTCCATAGGACTCGAGAACTTGTACAAAGTAGTTTAAATGATTTTGATTTTCGTGGGTTTGTAAGCCACTTGTCGTAGGTTTGTAAGCTACTTGTCGTGGGTCTGTAAGCCACTGGTTTCGATAGAAATTGGGTTCCATCCCAAAAGAAAATTGGAAGAAAGATGAGAGTGCTATTATGAAGTTTTAACAAAATACTAGACACTTATCTTGAGATCTTGAAATCTTAATTCTCTAGAGTCGTGAATCTTGAATCTCTAATCTTCATCTTGATGCTTGAGTCTTTATACTGATCAGTCTTCGATAATACCTGCATATACTTCCTATATACATACATACATACACACACACACACATATATATCTATATGAAAATGTTAGTATATATTTTATAAAGTAAAGTATAATAACTATATAAGGTTGTTGTCATCAAAACATCATCAACTCAGTTCCTAACAATCTCCCCTTTTTTGATGATGACAACCTTTATTTATAAAATATTCTTACCATACCATAACTCTCCATAACTCCCCCTTACTCCGCGACTTCTTCTCAAAACTACAACTCCCCTTTATTCCATGACTCCCCCTTACACCAAGCACATATATTTTTATAACTTTCTCCCCCTTTGTCATCAACAAAAAGGAATAAAAGATTTACCTGTTCTAAAGTATATATAGAATAAAAGTGTAAAGTGAACGTGTAAGTGATCAAGTGTGTGTGCATATATATAAGTGTAACTTGGCAATCAAATCAATATCATACATAGCAAACCAATCATGTATAGTATATGGAGTTATATACAAACCAAATCCAAATCAAACTTTAGCAAACAATCAAATCAAATCCTAATCAAATCTAAATCAAATCAAATCAAATCAAACAAACAAACATAATGATCAGACATTCCTTGGGACTTCCACCCATCCATCTTCTCCAAAGATAGGATCAGTTTTGATAACATCCCAATTATCTTTGTCGAGAGTGACTGGTGGATTTGCTTCGGGTTCGTCTTTGCTAAGGCTTGAGACCATCCAACGAAGTGCGTCGAAGTGTTTCTCTTGCTCTTTGATCATCTGCATTTGGCTTAATTCTAAGTGCCTTTGATTTCTAAGTATAAAAGAAAGAATATTCTTAAAAGAAGTAAGAGTTTCTTCAATATTTTCACTTAAATTCTTAATTGGAGAAGCCATAATTTAAGAAATAAGTTGAAGTATGAGAGGAGATGAATAGAAATGGAGGTAGAGAAGTTTTTCTGGAAGAAATAGGTATTTATAGGAGTTATTGGCCGTTCAAAATGAATTGTCACTTGGTAGTTACAAGAATTTGAAGTTAGAAATTGTAACTACTTTTTGACTGTTATATGTCGACATGGGGGGATGGGGCATGTCGACATGGTCTAGACAGAATGACCAAGTTGAGTTATTTTTGATTTTTAAGTTTATTTTTATACTAGTGGACCTATATAAACTTAAAATAAATAACTATCAGAGATATATAAAGCTGGAAAACAGAGAATAAGATAGCATTACTTATATTAGTTAACATTACATAATCTTAACTAAAAAAGTAGAAAATACAAAGATAGATAAACGATAGCTAGAGAGATAATGGCTAGGATTAGTTTGATGAAGATGATGATGAAGACAAGCCAAGTTTCCTGCCTATCTTTTCAAAGAACTTGTCGATCTTGGTGGAGATTTTATCCATTTTCTTGCTAATAGATCTCTTAAGAACCTTTTGGTTTTGGGCAAGTATCTTTTGGTTCTTGAGTATGGTTTTGTTGGACGGATTGGCGGGGGTATGTGGATACTCTATACTTTCCAAAGATGTTTCTTCATCTTCCTCTTCTTCTTCAATTTCCATTCCTTCCCCTTCTTCTTTCTCTTCTTCTTCCTCTTCTTCCATCTCTTCATGAGCAAGTCTCTCTTCCTTTTCGGCAAGTGTTTCATATGGTTGAAACATGAGTGGGATTTTCATAACAGAAATTTTCCCATGATTGAACACTTTTCTACTTACAAACTCTTCCTTTTTAACATCCACACCAGAATAATTGAAAATCCGAGTAAGGTAAATTCCATGATAAAGATTGTTTTCTCCCATATTAAATTTTTTGGGTCTTAACTCATCCAAAATAGTTTGTGCCCAATTAATATCATATTTTTCAAAAATAGCAAAAAGAGCTTTACACACTTTTGAGGTGGGATTATTGTAGTTTCCCGACCTAGGAATAATTGTGTGTTGAATAATAAGGTTGACAATTCTTGCTTTTGGGCGGAAAAAGCGATTCTTAAAATCCATATGGTCATCGCTTTCAAAAATGTGATGAAAAGTCTCTCGATCGGTTTCATTGATTTGAAATTCCGAGAGATTCATATCGGTAGATTTGCAACCCAAAATAGTACCCAAAATATCGGAATCCAAAACAATAAGTGTTCCTTTAACACTACTCCAAATTTGATCTTCATTTCCATTATAAAATCCACGATTTAGGTTTGCATAAAACATTTTGACAAGGTTTGGATAACAAACGAAATCATTTTGCTTGTTATCAATCAAGCTAAGAATGGAGTTTTCTTCAAAAAGTTGATCGATTTCATAAGAGGAAAAATCATCAAAAACGGCAAATTTTCCCGTATTGACTTTACAGAGTTTACATAGTTTATGTAAGCTTTGATAGCCTCCGGTCATTGAAAAGATCATTTTTGATGGATTTGGGCAGCCTCATAGTTGATGGGTTACTTGAGGAAGCCATTGATGAGTGTTTGAGAGGAGTAGAAGATAATGAAGAAAGTTTGAATTATGAGAATAAAGTGAAAAGAGATGATAAGAGAAGTATATTAAATAGATTCTCTAAAGTCATGTTCTCTGGTCAAGAGGTGTCTTTTCAGAATTTTGAAGTAAGTGAAGAGGTGGAGGGAAATTCAAAAGTTTGAATTCAAATTTTGAAATCAAATTCTGAGAGGCATGTCGACATGGGGTATCATGGCATGTCGACATGTGCCTGTTGAATTTGAAAAGAGGTGTCTTTTTCTAAAATCTAATAAATTCCTAAAATCCTAAGAAAACTAATCTATATTCTATATCTATATTTAATTCTAGTAATAATATTAAATATAATAATATTAAAATATTTTAATATTTAAAATATTATTAAAATAATATTATTTTGAATTTAAAAATTCAAATTTCAAAGGGTGATTTTGAATTTAAAAATTCAAGAAATTGCAAACAAAATCAAATCAAGCAAGCATCCAATAAAATTAAAATAAACGTGTACCTATTTTTAGATCCAAACTTTGATCGTCTTCTGATTCGAGAATAGCATGAAGCACAGATTTGAATTATCAGTTTTCTTCTCGTCATCACTGGATGAATCTGAATCGTCAAGAGTTGCTGCATATGCCTTCTTTCTTTTCTTTGGTTGCTTGTTGTTTGGTTGAAATGTCTGTTTGTCTGGATATGGACAATCCATCTTGTAGTGCCCTGTTTTATTGCAGTTATAGCATCTATCACAATTATTGTTGTTGTTGTAGTTCTCCGAAGTATTTCTGGAATTTCTTTGATCATTTCTTTTAAAGTTATTCATCTTTCTATACTTCGGAAATTTCCTGAAATTTTTGGTCATGAAAGCAATTTCTTCATCACTCTCTTGTTCTGAATCTCCAGTTGTTGCTTTGAATGCGATCGATTTCTTTTCCGTTGCCTTAGATTCTTTTCTCCATTGTAGTTGAACTTCATAAGACATTAGATTACCGATTAACTCTTCGATCTTCATTTGACTAACATCATTTGCCTCTTCAATAGTAAGTGTCTTTTGATCCCATTCTGGAGTGAGTGAATTGACTATTTTTTTGACTTGATCTTCTTCTGGGAAACCCTTTCCTAAAGCAATCAATGAGTGTACAATGTCTTGAAATCGACAATACATGTCGGAAATAGACTCATTTTCATGCATTTTAAATAATTGAAACTGGTTAGTTAATATGAAAATTTTACTCTGTTTAACTTTGCTTGTTCCTTCATGAGTTACTTGCAAAGTTTTCCAGATTTAAATGCAGACTTACAAACAGAGACTCTATTAAACTCATTCCTATCTAGTGAACAAAATAGTATATTCATAGCCTTAGAATTGTTTTGTGCAACTGTCTTTTGCTTAGTAGTCCACTGGGCAAAATTTGTAGTTGGTTCAACATATTCAATTTGTGTCATATTCCAAGTATCTAAACTTATGGATTGTAAATAAATTTTCATCCTACATGCCCAATATGCATAATTACTGCCATTAAAAAGTGGTGGTCTGACCGTAGACTGACCCCCTACAAATGAACTAGTGTTAGTCCTTGTGTTGACAGACGTAGTAGTGACAGGAGTGACATTACTAGTGTGTTGTGCCATTAAAACTTTTCAAAATTTCAGATTATGAAAACAATGAAAACCAATGCTCCGATACCAATTGTTGGGGATGCGGATTAAGGATCTTAAGGCAAAAATAACACTAGAGGGAGGGGGGTGAATAGTGTTTTAAAGAATGTATGAACTATATGACTAAATTAAAACTTTCAACACAAATCTAAATTGAATTCTAACAAAGAATGATCACAGAACATATAACAAATGCAAATAGTAAAGTAAAGTAAGTAAAAGGAAAGAACACACCGGATTTTATACTGGTTCGGAATCCTCCTACATCCAGTCCTGCACCAAGGCAATATCCTTGTACAGATTTTTATAAGCCAATATTCAAATTACAACCCTCAATTTCTAAGGCCTTTAAACTCTCTTGATTTACGGGACACAAGACCACCCTAATACTTTCTAATAACAATCCTTTTGAATGGATAGACTCTATGGACTTTTTGAATACAAATTAATCCTATAACTCTGAATAGCACTTTGATCTTTAGTAGAATGATGGAGAATCAAATAGAGAGAGTATCTAAATGATTTCCTATTGAGAATTTGGCAGAATGATGGCACGATCTTGAAAATATGAAGTTTTAAGGATATGGAATGGTGGAGAAGAAAGAGTGAAGAAAAATAAGAAAGTTGGTTATTAAAAAATTCGTTTTGGAAGCCTTTATATAGATGCACAATAGTCATAACCATTGGAAAAAGGTTTTTGAACAAATGGACACTTCTTTTGAAATTTGAAATTTGAATCCAACTGTCACCATGTGGACATGGGGTATCCCCATATGTCGACATCCCTCAGTTCAAAATTGTGGAGATGTTGTTTTGTAAAAGCATTTGAATTTAAAACAAGTTGAAACTTCTCTGAAGCAAAATAAAGTGTTTAAACAATATTTTGAGATAGAGAATGAATATAAAACATTATTTTAAATATATATATATATATATATAATTGATATAGACCGTCAATTATATAAGTAATATTTAAAATCAGAATAAGTTTTGATGTTTTAAAAATAGAAGTTTTTAAAATCAGAATGGAGGAATAATTCAAGGCTAAAACAAAATTTGAAAACATTTTTGAAAACATGATTTTGAAAGCTAAAACATTTTGAAAAACAGATTTAAAAACATTTTGAAAAATCTATTCAAACTGAAATTGCAAGAACCTTCCTACAGAGCTCCTCCATAGGACTCGAGAACTTGTACAAAGTAGTTTAAATGATTTTGATTTTCGTGGGTTTGTAAGCCACTTGTCGTAGGTTTGTAAGCTACTTGTCGTGGGTTTGTAAGCCACTGGTTTCGATAGAAATTGGGTTCCATCCCAAAAGAAAATTGGAAGAAAGATGAGAGTGCTATTATGAAGTTTTAACAAAATACTAGACACTTATCTTGAGATCTTGAAATCTTGATTCTCTAGAGTCTTGAATCTTGAATCTCTAATCTTCATCTTGATGCTTGAGTCTTTATACTGATCAGTCTTCGATAATACCTGCATATACTTCCTATATACATATATATAAATATATCTATCTATATGAAAATGTTAGTATATATTTTATAAAGTAAAGTATAATAACTATATAAGGTTGTTGTCATCAAAACATCATCAACTCAGTTCCTAACACTCATTTATAGGGACTTCGGGTTGAGGAAAAAGTTGATCTTCCTCTTGGTCTTCTTGTGGCTCTTCCATAGGTTCTTCTTCCTCTGATTCCATGGCTTCTGAAGAGTCTTCAATATTAATAGGATTTGTACGGTTATCTATAAGGAATTTTTGTACATTCCTAATAATATTCCCTTGCCTTTGTTGTTCTCTAGCCATCCTAAGTTAACTTACTTGAATTTCAGTCAACAATTGAAGGATATCTTTCAACTTCTCTAGCAATTTTATCACTCGAGCGTGCGTAGATCGTTGAAATGGACCAGAAGGAGAAGATGTGGGTGAAGTGGGTTCATTAGTAGAAGAGGAGGCCATTATTTTATTGTTTCAGAAGTTATTTACAGAGAATATAGTGAAGAAAGAGGAGAAAAAACGAAATAAATAGATAAATAACCAAATAACTAACTTTGGAGGGAAATTCTATTTTCAAATTTTTATTGGGTATGTCGACATCAGGGGATGGGGCATGTCGACATGTCTTTCAGAAAAAGTGTAATTTTATTTTGAATTTTTATTGATTATTATATTATATTATTTTATATTTTAGATTTTGAACAAATACCTAATTCTCTTCTAAATTTAGTAAAATTTTGTTCGGTTAATGGTTTAGTTAATATATCAGCAATTTGTTTTTCAGTATTTATATAATCTAGAGTTATTATTTCTTTAGTTATATTATCTATAAGAAAATGATGTCTTATATCAATATGTTTAGTTCTAGCATGATGAGTTGGATTTTTAGATAGTTTTATTGCACTAGTATTATCACAATATATTGGTGATTTACTTATGTTAATTCCAAAATCTTTTAAAGTTTGTTGCATATATATGACTTGTGGATAGGCCAGAGCAGCAGATATATACTCTACTTCAGTTGTTGACAAGGAAACGGTATTTTGTTTCTTGCTGAACCAGGAAACCAGTGAATGTCCTAAAAAGTGACAAGTTCCACTTGTACTCTTTCGGTCTGATTTACAACCAGCATAATCAACATCACAATATGATATTAAATCAAAAGTATTATTTTTAGAATAAAATAAAATCTAAAGTGTATTTTACATATCTTAAAATTCTTTTAACAGCTTTTAAGTGAGTTTCTTTAGGTTGTGATTGGTATCTTGAACAGAGACAAACACTATGCATAATATCAGGACGACTCGCTGTTATATAGAGCAGCGAACCAATCATTCCCCTATATAAAGTTTGATCAATATCTTTTGATTTAGCTTCTTTACTTAAACCTACATTTGTTGACATTGGAGTTGGTTTCCCACTAGAGGTGCTTAAACCAAATTTATTGATTAAGTCTTTAGCATATTTTTCTTGACTTATGAAGATTCCATTTTCTAGTTGTTTAATTTGAAGCCCTAAGAAGAAACTTAATTCTCCCATGTGACTCATTTCAAATTCTTTAGTCATTATATCTGAAAATTCTTTATTCATTATGTTATTAGTTGATCCAAAGATTATATCATCTACATATATTTGAACCAGTTGAATATCTTGATTATTTCTTTTAATAAAAAGTGTTGTATCTACTTTACCAATTTCAAAACCAGATTGAAGTAAATAAGATCTTAGTCTTTCATACCAGGCTCTAGGGGCTTGCTTTAGACAATATAGAGCTTTCTTTAACTTGTATACATGGTTTGGAAATTTATTATCTTCAAAAAGTGGAGGTTGTTCAACATAAACATCTTCTTTTACAAAACCATTTAGAAAATCACTTTTAACATCCATTTGATATAATTTGAAATTATTATAATTAGCGAAAGCAAGTAGAATTCTTATAGCTTCTAATCTTGCTACGGGGGCAAAGGTTTCATCATAGTCAATTCCTTCTTCTTGACAATAACCTTGCGCGACTAAACGAGCTTTATTTCTTACGACCTCACCGAGTTCATTCATTTTATTTTTATAAACCCATTTAGTTCCAATTATACTTTTATCCTCAGGTTTAGGAACAAGTTCCCATACATCATTTCTGGCAAATTGATTCAATTCTTCTTGCATAGCAAGAATCCATGAATCATCAGACGATGCTTCCTTTGGATTTTTAGGTTCAATTGTTGATATAAAGGCTACATTACTCATACTATTTAATTGATTTCTAGTTCTTACTACAGATTCAATATTTCCTAAAACATTTTCCATAGGATGATCTTTTGATATTTTAGATCTCTTATTAGGTTGATTTGTTTCACTAATAGTTTCATTAGATTGATTTAAATTTATAAAATCTTCTTCATCAACTATTTGTACAATATCTTTAAGATTTTCATCAAAAGATACATGCATAGTTTCTTCAATAGTATTAGTTTTTAAATTAAAAACTCTAAATGCTTTGCTTCTATTAGAATAACCAATAAAGAATCCTTTATCAGCTTTTGGTTCAAATTTATCTAAATTATCTTTTGTATTAAGTATAAAACATTTACTCCCAAAGACTTTAAAATAAGCAACTATAGGTTTCTTATTATAAAGTAATTCATATGGAGTTTTATTTGTTAATGGTCTAACTAAAATTCTATTTGATATATAACAAGCTGTAGCAACCGCTTCAGCCCAAAAATGTTTAGGTAAATTACTATTAGAAAACATTGTACGAGCACACTCTTGAATCGTTCTATTCTTACGTTCTACTACTCCGTTTTGTTGTGGAGTTCTTGGAAATGAAAAGTTGTGAGTAATTCCCTTTTGAGTATAAAAATTCTCAAAATTTTCATTTTCAAATTCACCACCGTGATCACTTCGAATAGTTTTAATTTTGAAAGAATGTTGTTTTTGAATTCTTTTAGAAAAGTTTTTAAATATTTCAAAAGCATCACTTTTATGTTTTAAAAAGATTGTCCAAGTATATCTTGAATAATCATCTACTATAACAAAAACATATTTACTATGGTTAATTGACTGAACTTGAGATGGACCAAATAAATCTAAATGAAGTAATTCTAGAGGACTAGAGGTAGAAATAGCATCTTTTAATTTAAATGAACTTTTCTTAAGTTTTTCTAATTGACAAGCATCACAAATACTATCTACTTTAAATTTTAACTTGGGTAGACCTCTAACTAATTCAAGTTTTGATATCCTAGATAATAATTTGAAATTTAAATGGCCAAATCTTTTATGCCAAATCCAAGGGTCACTTGTATTAGCCAAAAGACATAGATTATCATTTGAAATTTTCATACTAAGGATATAAATATTATTCTTCCTAATACCTTCAAAAATTATATTAGACTTATCATATTCAATGTGACATTTATCTTTTCCAAATTTAATTTTGAAACCTTTATCAAAAAGTTGACTTATACTAAGCAGATTATGTTTTAAATTCCTAACTAATAAAACATCAGAAATAAGCAAAGTTTTAGAGTTACCGTCATTGCCGACGCCAACCACATATCCTTTAGAGTTGTCACCAAAATTGACTAATCCACCATCTTGAAAAGTAATGTTCTTGAGTATCTCGGGATTTCCAGTCATGTACCTCGAACAACCACTATCAAGTATCCATTTATCTTTCTCAATCTGCACAGTTTGTCCATTGGGTGTTGATTCGTCAAAAGCCATATAACATGTCTGTCCCTGCATAACACACCAATTCGGTAGATAACTTGATTTTTCAAAATAACTATATGCAGACTTATGATACTTTGATAAAATGCATAGATTCAAAACAGTTTTAACACAATTTTCCAAAAATGCATTTTTATATTTTTCAAGTTTCAGATTATGAAAACAATGAAAACCAATGCTCTGATACCAATTGTTGGGGATGCGGATTAAGGATCTTAAGGAAGAAATAACACTAGAGGGGGGGGGGGTGAATAGTGTTTTAAAGAATATATGAACTATATGACTAAATTAAAACTTTCAATACAAATCTAAACAGAATTCTAACACAGAATGATCACAGAACATATAACAAATGCAAATAGTAAAGTAAAGCAAGTAAAAGGAAAGAACACACCGGATTTTATACTGGTTCGGAATCCTCCTACATCCAGTCCTGCACCAAGGCAATATCCTTATACAGATTTTTATAAGCCAATATCCAACTTACAACCCTCAATTTCTAAGGCCTTGAGGAAACCTCCTATCTCCGAGTCTGGGGTAAACTCTCTTGATTTACGGGACACAAGATCACCCTAATACTTCTTAATAGCAATCCTTTTGAATGGAGAGACTCTATGGACTTTTTGAATACAAATTAATCCTATAACTCTGAATAGCACTTTGATCTTTAGTAGAATGATGGAGAATCAAATAGAGAGAGTATCTAAATGATTTCCTATTGAGAATTTGGCAGAATGATGGCACGATCTTGAAAATATGAAGTTTTATGGATATGGAATGGTGGAGAAGAAAGAGTGAAGAAAATAAGAAAGTCGTTGTTAAAAAAATTCGTTGTGGAAGCCTTTATATAGATGCACAACAGTCGTAACCATTGGCGAAAGGTTTTTGAACGAATGGACACTTCTTTTGAAAATTGAATTTTGAATCCAACTGTCACCATGTCGACATGGGATATCCCCATATGTCGACATCCCTCAGTTCAAAATTGTAGAGATGTTGTTTTGTAAAAGCATTTGAATTTAAAACAAGTTGAAACTTCTCTGAAGCAAAATAAAATGTTTAAACAATATTTTGAGATAGAGAATGAATATAAAACATTATTTTAAATATATATATAATTGATATAGACCGTCAATTATATAAGTAATATTTAAAATCAGAATAAGTTTTGATGTTTTAAAAATAGAAGTTTTTAAAATCAGAATGGAGGAATATTTCAAGGCCAAAGCAAAGTTTGAAAACATTTTTGAAAACATGATTCTGAAAGCTAAAACATTTTGAAAACAGATTTAAAAACATTTTGAAAAATCTGTTCAAACTGAAATTGCAAGAACCTTCCTATAGAGCTCCTCCATAGGACTCGAGAACTTATACAAAGTAGTTTAAATGATTTTGATTTTCGTGGGTTTCTAAGCCACTTGTCGTAGGTTTGCAAGCTACTTGTCGTGGGTTGTAAGCCACTGGTTTCGATAGAAATTGGGTTCCATCCCAAAAGAAAATTGGAAGAAAGATGAGAGTGCTATTATGAAGTTTTAACAAAATACTAGACACTTATCTTGAGATCTTGAAATCTTGATTCTCTAGAGTCTTGAATCTTGAATCTCTAATCTTCATCTTGATGCTTGAGTCTTTATACTGATCAATCTTCGATAATACCTGCATATACTTTATATATATATATATATATATATCTATCTATATGAACATGTTAGTATATATTTTATGAAGTAAAGTATGATAACTATATAAGGTTGTTGTCATCAAAACATCATCAACTCAGTTCCTAACAATTAGCCCATGCAAATTGGTCTTGGACTCGAAATCTTCCAAGTTTACATGCTTTCGAAGTTAGACAAACCACTATAGAGATGACATGAAAACATGATTATCACTTAAATTTTCGATAGTTTCAAAGCTCTGTTTGGGGAACAGTCTCATTTCGTAAGGTACGAACTTATAAGAAATTGTTCATGTACAAAAGCGATGAAGGGACAAAAGGTGTAACGACCCAGAATTTTGATTAATTAAGATTTGGATATTTAATTAATTTTAAATATTAATAAGTGAAATTTATAAGTCGAATAAATTTTATTTCGAATAATTTGATTTAATTGGATAATTAAATCGATAATTTAATATGTTAAATTATGGAAACAATTGAAAATTGGGTTAAATATGATTGAGAATGATTTGTAAAATTTTATTTTATCATATTGAAGTTAGAATGATATTTTAGAACTTTTAAAATCGAATTAAAAGTTAATTTGTGAAAATTGAATATTTTAATATTAAATCGACTAGTGAAATTAGCCATTTTTCAAACAGTCTCGGATTTCGACGAAACCAGTTTCATCAGATCCGTAATGTGATATTATTGTATGGTTTCAAATTTCATGTAAATTGGATTTACCGTTTGTCCGGTGCAAGCTAAAACGCCTAGAAAATCGTTTAAATCGGTTTAATTTAAATCGAACGTTTATTGCCATAACTTGCACAGATGATCGAATTAGCTTTCGAAACCTATTCCATTGTGTCCGGAACGCGGGGTAAACCCCAGAAACGCCAGTCACTGCGCGTAAATCGGAGTTTGGAAAAATCGAAATGAATAGTGTTCGTTCGATTCCCTATAAATACCCCCATAATTCTAAAAAAAAATAAAATAAAAATAAAACCCTAACCCTAGGAAACGCAGCCGCCACCATCAATTTGACGGCCAGAAAATGTCGTTCCTTTCTCCCTCAATCTCTTCTAATCCATCAACTTCCACACGAAATCATCAACATGAAAGTTCTAGAGCTCGGGAAGTACTTCAAATCCGTACGGTTATGATCGAAAACAAAGCCACGGATTGACGGCAAATTGAGGTAGAAGGGCCGCGTTCGGCTATGGTTGCGCACACAATACGATGGGCTACAGGTGGCCGAGCTTGGTGCTGCCTAGGGCGTGGGTAGAGGTGGAGATGCTCTACAATATGGTATTCTCTGATCGAGCTAGAAGGAAGTGTGGTGGTTGCAAAGTCGAGCCCTAGTTTCAAGCTAATGGGTTAGTTGCGTGTGCGTTGCCTGTAGAATGATACGCATGAGAAGATGAAGATAGGGGACGGCCTGATTGCAGTGGATGGAGATCTACGACCCAGAATAGATGTAGGTTTAAAATTTATTAAAGGTTGTAAATTTAGTTTAAATAAAATCGTGTAAACTTTGAAAAATCATATCTTTTTCATACGAAGTCGAAAACGCGCGAAACCAGTTACGTTGGAATCGTATGGACGAGCACTACGCTATGGAATTGGATTGGAGTCGTTTGGAGTTAGTGAGAATTTCGGGTAAAATTAAACGTCCGTTTAATTTTATTCGAAATAAATCGCTAAAACGAAATTGAAATCAAGGTGAGAACTTCTCACTCAATCGAATCAGTTTCGATTTTAATTTTAAATAGTTATATTTAAAATATTTGAATGCATGTTTGAATGATGATTGTTATCTATTAATTGTTAAAATAGACATTATGCGCCGTTAGTAAGCGGATGTTATTTATTAAAAACATATACCGCGAATATTTCATAAACAGTGAAATTGGTATTATATATAATAGCAATATATATATATATATATATTGGCATATGTATATATTGCAGTTGTTGAGTTCCCGCATTGTATAGCGGATGAGACCCTATTGCGCCGTCTATTAAGCGGATAATATTATAAATCCCATATACCGCGATAATTCCGTACTGGAGCGGAATTGGTATTGTGCTAATGTTTTTGGATGCAGGAAAACAGGTTAGAGGGATCCAACTGGATTCCTCAACTGTATTGATTTATTTACAGATATTTTGATATTTGTTGATTATCATATCGATATATGATATTTGGATGTCGTGATTGACTATTTGGTGCTGCTGCATCATCGGATCCATTTTTGAAGTTTTAAAATAATGATTTTGGTTTTTAAAGGAATTTTAAAAGTGATTTTTGAAAGTATATGTTTTATTAAAATTTTGAATTGGTTTATTTTGAATAAATTAACGTTATAAGTTTAATGTTATAAAAGTTATAATTTTTTAAAATATAACCAAATTAAGACTTTTGAAATAAATAGTAATTAATTTATAAAATGGTTTAATTGGGAATTTTGAATTATTATAAACGGTTTATATAAAAGATTTATAAAATTGATATTTATGAATTAAAAATACTGGAATTATAAAACGAGTTTTTATAAGTAATAAAGTGAAATAAAAATGGATTCCATAAGTGAATTGAGATTTATAAATTTATGAAATATGAAGATATAAAATGGATAGATTTTGTAAAATATAAGATTTATAAGTGATCAACTTATAAATCGGATTTTGGTATTTAAAATGGGATATAAAAAGGATTTTTATAAATAGAAGTTTATAAAATATAAATGGAGTTTATAAACGTTGTTTATGAATCCGAAATCAATTGAATTTGATAAGTTGGATATAGGAATATATGAAAGGAATTATATCCACGATTTTGGACAGTGAATATATTATTAAATGAAATGGATATGTTTTTGGGGAAGGAACATTATGAAATGAAGTTAATGATTTTAAAGAAGTTTTAAAATGTATTATGAATCGAAACCATAGATTTCAACATTTATTGTTGAAATAGACATTTTCGAGAAAGAAGGAAATGGTGGACTATAACACTGTTGTTATAGTAAATGATTTCCGAAAGGAAATGTTTTATATAGTATTGGGATTTATATATCTATCTAAATTTCGAATCCCTATACTAGTGATTTTGGGTCGTAGTAACGATGTTTTACGCAACATTCGGTTTAGCCCAAATAAATGTGCAAAGTGAATGATTTCCTTAAGGAATGAAATATATACTAAATTTTGATTTAAGTATATCAAATATTTTCAAATGTTGAAAATAAATGGATTTGTGATGTACTTATTATTAAATAAGTATGGAAATATTTTTCCAATGAGAAATGAACGTTTTAGAATTTATCCTTGTAAAGATAAATTGAAAGTGAATATTTGAAATCGATTGAAAATCGTATATCATAAATATTTTGGGATTATAAATTCACTAAGGAATTTATAAAAGAAAGGGGAAATTGTTTAAAAATAAAGTTGATTTATTTTTAAAGTGTGGGAATAAATTTACGAATTTAGAACGTAAATATATAAAATAAACCGGTAAGGATTTATTAAATTGGTTTAAATGAACCATGTTGAAATGAAAGAAAGTCCGCGTAAGGAAAAGTGATTTGAAAATTTGTTTTCAAATGGTTGAAGTGTGGAAAATTATATATCTAGTAAAGATATTTTGGAAAGTAAATAATTTGGGAAATTATTTGGATTTGGTGATGTTGAGCATGCCTATTGATAGTTAAATAATCCGACTATCAATATTTACCTTTAAATAGGTATTTGTTGAGATTGTTTGAATTTGAATGCCACACTTATTTTTGAATAAGCGCTCACTATTCGGGTTAGCCGGGAAAGGACCTTGGGGTCGTATAACCCATTCCGAGTATGTGATACGTCGTTATGGATTGCATTTGATGACCGGTGTTGAAGACCGGATGTTTGTGAAAACGGAAGGATTACCGTCGAGTTACTCTACATCGACTGATCTCCGATATAGCGGTTTTATCACCCTTAGTGACGGGAAGTCCGGTCGTGATTAGTGAATATCCGGATTGCAAGGACTTCTTTGTAAGTGCCTTCGGTTCTGTTCGATCCCGGAACAGACTTGTATGGATTGTATGTCTGACATTACAAATTGAGATATAAAGTTGATTTCTTTCAAATATATTTCTGTTGGTGGCGGAGAATTTATTCTCTTAGCTTAACAACCTTCTCTGAGACGTACGAGCTCAGAGGTTATATAGTTGAAGGTTATTAGTGATATACTCCCAATTTGGTAGTGTGGCATGCTGAGTGTTGCTGTGAAATGATCATTGTGTTGATCATTTGTGATAGGATCATTTATTTGATCATTTATCTTGGTGATCATTTCTATGATCATTTGTTGACCCAAAACACGGCTTTTGTATAAAGTGTGGCTTTGTGGACGAGACTTCGTCGGACCTCATACCCCGAAAATGGTCAAAACAGGAAGGATGCAGCAAGGTTATTAGGGGTAGCGCCCTTTAGTGTATGTCATTCCTTCTGGATAGAGGTGGTATCATGGTATGGAGCCCAGATATTTAACCTATGTTGTTGCTGCATATTTTGTGGTTGTTGGAAATTGAGGATCCTCTGATAGATCGGTTACGATCGGGGGATGACATATTCATGTCAGTAGTTACCCAGTTAGGGGTAACCCGGCCTTGTGTTGGCAGAGATCCGGTTTGGTTCTCGGGAGCGTCCTTCCAGGGGCGTTCTCATGTGGCAATGGGAAGTTCCTTGGCCTGACCATTTGTTGGAAATCCAAAGAAACAATACGAGACTTGTACGGTTTTAGTTGTAGAACCTGCCATGGAATGTGGCGGTAACCTGCTATTGAACATGGTAGCTATAGTAGGCATAGTTCGAAATGTCTATGCTGGCTAAGATTTATATCTTTATTTTCGAAATGATTTTCTCTACACTATGCACTAGTAATAATATCAAATGTGTTGAGTCAAGATTTTTATAGAGTTTTGATTTCTGACAAAGGAATAAGCCGTGATCGACAAAAAGAAGTTATTCGTTTAAGAAACACAAAGAGCTCCATATATTAGAGGTTGATTATTTGGTATGTTAGTAATTTATGTTAAAATCTATCCTCAAATAATCATACATTTCAAATATAGTCGATATATATACATTTAAACATCATTGCACATTCACTGTGAAAATTTACACAGACCGGTCGACCGGTTGAAAATGGGGCGGTCGACCGTTTCTGGTAAAGTTGCACAGTAAACGTGCACACATGCACATAAGGACTATATATTTAAAATCCTGTCTACCGGTCATTTTTTGACCTGTCGACCGTTTTTAAACAGAAAGCAAGTTTTTCAAAAGACACTTCTCTTCTCCAAAAGTTGCATCTCCTACCTTTCACCAATAATCACAACTCTTAATGGCAACTGTTTCACCAAGAGTTACAACTATTTCTTCTTATATATACTCATCTAAATCATTGATTCAAAAACAACTTTTTACACGATCATATATGCTCTCTAATCTAATCTCTAACACTCCTGCATTCTAAAAATTAATTTAGCTTATTGAATCATTGAAATTATTTCATATCTTTTGATTCAATAAGTAAATACCTTCTTTAATCTTTACAAAACATCATTCATATTCTTTGAGGATAAGATTATAGGAAGGGTGTACTACTAGTGACAAATCCGTGTTTTCAAGAACACAAGTTGTCAACAACAATTGTATTTGTTTTTGTTGAAGTCCTCGTGTTGTAAGAGGCAAGTGTTGAAGTCCTCGGTGTTGTAAGAGGCAAGTGTTGAAGTCCTCAGTGTATTAGAGGCGTGAAATCCCGTTCGGCTGTTCGGGTATTGTAAACCTGTTCCTCCGGGTGAAGGGAGGTAGTTAATAGTGAAAATCCAGATAGGAGTCTGGGACTGGACGTAGGACGGTGCTCCGAACCAGTATAAAAATCTCTGGTGTGATTTTTCTATTTTTTATTTACTATGCTATTATCATCTATTTCCGCATTTATATTGTAGTCCATATTACACGATCCGTGTGTACTATATTAGCACATATAATTGTATACACACTGCACTTTCAATTGGTATCGGAGCATAGCGACTTTCATTTGGTATCAGAGCATAGCGACTTTCATTTGGTATCAGAGCATAGCGATTTTCATTTGGTATCAGAGCCTGGTTTTCTAGAGATCGTAACAACATCCTAGAATAAATGGCTACAAAGAGATCTAGTCAAGGCAATAAGAAGAGGAAGAGCAATAAAGAACAATCAAAGGAGCAAACAAACAAATGCTTTATGGCAAAAGATAACGAGGTTAGTGATCTAACTTTTGATGATATGATAGAAATAAATTCAGAACTTCTAGACACTTTAAAAAGTCTCAAAAGAAAATATAAGGAAGCTCTGGAAAATCAGAAGAAAGCAGAATTCGAAAGAGATATGCTTAAAGACGAGAAGAGAATATTAGAAGAAGAACTTGAGAAAATTCAAGATTCAGACAATTCTCAACTCGCTCTATTAAGTCAAGAAATAGAAGCTCAAAAAGAAAAGAATAATGCTCTAGTTTCTGAAAATCATGAGTTAAAAACAAAAATTAAAATTGTTGAGTTAGATAACACTAGTCTCAAAACTAAGCTTGATGACATTACTAAAAATATTTCCAATTTTAATAAAGGGAGAGAAAATTTATCCAGGATTATTGAAAGTTCTCAACCTGCTTCAAATAAGAAGGGAATAGGTTATGTTAAGAATTCAAAAGCTCACAATGATATAAGTAGTGTAGGCTATAAACAAGCTAAAAGTAAAAATAGTACTAGATATGCATTCATGTATACTAACTTTAGTGCTAGTACTAGTAATCAAGATAGTTTTAAAACCAGTTATAGTCATAATAGTACTTTGCTTAGAAATGATAGAAATTATTCTTCAAGTACTAAGCTAATGACTAATAGTATTAAGATATGGATTCCAGCTAATATGATTGATCATGATAAACAAGTTTATATTAGCAACTATTATGAGAATGTAATTTGTAATGAAAATTATATTTATAAAGGTTCAACCACACCCAAATGGGTATGGTTTCCAAAGACCTAACCCCCCGGACCCTAACATAGTAAGTGGGTACCGAAAATTATTATTATTTTTTACAGGTACTCAGAGAAACAAAAGGAAAAGGATAGATTTTGGAATTTCAAAGAATGTTCTATATGTTTAATAGAATTACGTGCTTACAATAAAATATGGACTTCGGTAAATATGGTAAAATTTATTTTACTTTTCCTTCATAATTAATAATGAGTTCATCTCGTTATATACAAGATATTTTATATAATTTTATATATTTCCTCATTCTTTTTGATAATGACAAAGGGGGAGAAATTCATATGCATATAAATAGAGGGAGATATTATACTTAGGGGGAGATGTTATACTTAGGTGGAGATGTTATACTTAGGTGGAGCTTTAAAGACATTATCTGGCACTTGTGTGAATGTTACTTTTGATCTGTGATAGTGGTTTTATGTTGCCTATGGTTTTATGTTGCCTATAATCTGTTTTACATCTTCCATTTAACAACTCCTTTTTGTCGATGACAAAGGGGGAGAAAGTGCTAACAATTATTTGCAGGAATATATATATATAAGACAAAATCTCAGGGGGAGATCACATATTCAGGGGGAGATTCAGAACTTCAGATATATGTTGTCATCAATCAAAAAGGGGGAGAATGTTGAGTCAAGATTTTTATAGAGTTTTGATTTCTGACAAAGGAATAAGCCGTGATCGACAAAAAGAAGTTATTCGTTTAAGAAACACAAAGAGCTCCATATATTAGAGGTTGATTATTTGGTATGTTAGTAATTTATGTTAAAATCTATCCTCAAATAATCATACATTTCAAATATAGTCGATATATATACATTTAAACATCATTGCACATTCACTGTGAAAATTTACACAGACCGGTCGACCGGTTGAAAATGGGGCGGTCGAACGTTTCTGGTAAAGTTGCACAGTAAACGTGCACACATGCACATAACGACTATATATTTAAAATCCTGTCTACCGGTCATTTTTTGACCTGTCGACCGTTTTTAAACAGAAAGCAAGTTTTTCAAAAGACACTTCTCTTCTCCAAAAGTTGCATCTCCTACCTTTCACCAATAATCACAACTCTTAATGGCAACTGTTTCACCAAGAGTTACAACTATTTCTTCTTATATATACTCATCTAAATCATTGATTCAAAAACAACTTTTTACACGATCATATATGCTCTCTAATCTAATCTCTAACACTCCTGCATTCTAAAAATTAATTTAGCTTATTGAATCATTGAAATTATTTCATATCTTTTGATTCAATAAGTAAATACCTTCTTTAATCTTTACAAAACATCATTCATATTCTTTGAGGATAAGATTATAGGAAGGGTGTACTACTAGTGACAAATCCGTGTTTTCAAGAACACAAGTTGTCAACAACAATTGTATTTGTTTTTGTTGAAGTCCTCGTGTTGTAAGAGGCAAGTGTTGAAGTCCTCGGTGTTGTAAGAGGCAAGTGTTGAAGTCCTCAGTGTATTAGAGGCGTGAAATCCCGTTCGGCTGTTCGGGTATTGTAAACCTGTTCCTCCGGGTGAAGGGAGGTAGTTAATAGTGAAAATCCAGATAGGAGTCTGGGACTGGACGTAGGACGGTGCTCCGAACCAGTATAAAAATCTCTGGTGTGATTTTTCTATTTTTTATTTACTATGCTATTATCATCTATTTCCGCATTTATATTGTAGTCCATATTACACGATCCGTGTGTACTATATTAGCACATATAATTGTATACACACTGCACTTTCAATTGGTATCGGAGCATAGCGACTTTCATTTGGTATCAGAGCATAGCGACTTTCATTTGGTATCAGAGCATAGCGATTTTCAAAATGTTCTTTTTAATGCGTACCAAGCATCTTTGACTATCATAAGGAGAAATCTCCTCCGATTCTGCGTTTGCATTGTGTGTGTGTGCGGGAGGCCTTATGGTAGTCTCATTTTTAAAAGCATTGCGAATTGACTTTAAAAGTATTCCTCTATTTTGATTTTAAAGATAAATAAACTGTTTTGAGTTCTCACACCAGTCACATGACTGACTCAGAGTTTATTGTTTTCCTTCCTAAACTCTGGTTGCCCACCAATTTCCACACGGGCAGTCAAGAGTTAGGTTTATCAGGATATTCAGAAATTCAGGAGTTGCAGGAGGCAAGCTGGATGGCATGGCGTATTACTAGTATATAGTATTTCTTTTCCGCTGTTGATGTCATTTGTTGTTGTACACTCTGATGTAATGAAATGAAATGTAATGTGATGTAATAACTGATATAGTTCTTTGTTTAAAGATTATTCATTTATCTATTATATGTTGTTCCGCTGCGAATTGTGAGATTCTGATATTGTTCTGTTGTTTCTGTTCTGTTCTATCTTTTTCTCTCTTCTTCTACCTTTTCTTTTTCTAAAAACCCTAACTGTACGGTTTTCGGCTTTCGATTGCTCGGTAGTTGATACAGTGGACGTATTGATGTCGGTTTTCGTCAACGAAAAATCTCGTTCGTTACATTTGGTATCAGAGCTTATGGTTAAGCGATAACCATGGCTTTGTTGGGTATTTCTCATTAGAGATGGAGTCAGTAGTACTCTAGAATGAGTTTGAGTGTAATAATAGATACGAGCGCGTATTTGTTAGTGAATATAAATTGTTTTATATTGTGATGATTGGTTTGTTGAGTGGTATATGGATTTTGGTCAACACGAGTAATTAACGTTGTTGATAGGGATCTCTAAACACTTGTACAGAACAAATTGACACGATATTGTTTTAAATTGGGTAAATGAAATAATTTTACCTTGATTTTAATTTATATATAAAGGAATAATTTTTCAGAATTATTAAAGTATATATGAATTGATTATTTGGTTGTTGAATAAAAATAACAATTGTTAAAGAATACTTGTATAAGCAAAAGAATTATAAGTATGGAACTATAATCAAAATAATTTACACTTGTGAAATAATCTTATATATAAGAAGTAAAATTATATAAGTAAAAGACTTATAAATGTGATTTATAATCTGAAAATAAAATTGCAGAGAAGTGTTTTGAAAGGATTTGATATTTTGGAAAATTGTTTTGGAGAAATTAAAGCTCTAAACTCTTTTCGGTCGCTGGAAAATAATCCTGATGATGATGGCCACATCATTAGAATTCATTTTCGGGTTTCCAAAAGAGAAATTGCTGCCAAATTGTTTTAAATAAAAGTTGATTGGAAAAATTTTGAGTTTGGTTTTGGGAATTCAAAAGATAATTTGAATTGATTTCAAAAATGGTTTGAAAGGTTGAAAAGACTCTGGAATCCTATTTAAGATATTTATGGGAATGATAAATGAGTTGATAACTTATACAAATTGAATTTCGATAGAATAAATTTAACTTAAAGGAAGAAGTTAAATTAAAGGAAGTATAAGTAAATCAATAAAATCCAAGTAGTAATTGTTGAATATAAGTTGTATAACTTATAAGATGATGAATATAAGTGAAATAAGTTTTGAACTTATGATAGGAGTTAATAAATTTAGCTTTGGTAAAAAGTTAAATAGGATTTGAATTTGAATTGGATTTATAAGTGAAAACTTAAGTTAAATTAAACAAAAGGTGTTTGGAATGAAATATAACTTAAGTGATGTTGAATGAAGTTGATTTTGGTTTCAAAGTAAATTAATAAGTGAATTAATGAAGTGAAGTCATTAAGAATTTGAACTTGAGTTATATGAATGGAATTCAACATTATATTGTTAAAGGAATTAGCAATTGAATTGAACTAATAAATTGAATGAAAGTCAAATTTAATATGATCCAAATGGAATTAAAAGTGTTGAACCAAATTGAATGAAAAGTGAATAAATTTGGTTGTATTGAATAAACATTGGTTGTTATTTGATTGTTAGTTGATTGCAATAAATTCATTAAGTGTTAATGAAATTGAATTAGCGAAATTGGAAGCTATGAAATTGAATTCAAATTTGAAGTATATAAATTTGAATAGAATTGAATGTGAATTGGATTTAAATTAGTAAATGTTAACTAATTGAATTGAGAATGAATGTTGATAAAATCCAACATTAATAAATCAAATATGATTTAAATTGAAAACCAATTCATTGAATATTATGATAATATGAATGAATATTTAGTTGGTTGATGGTTTCATTTGTTGCTTTAGTTGCATTTGTTATATTGGCATATATAAATGTTGCTATATGATGTATATTGATACTATTTTCATATATGCATGATTCTCATGTTGTTTGTTGAGTGTTTAGTAGGTGCGGATCGCGTTTGCTTCGCATTTTGAGCTCGCTTTCGCGCTATATTAGCCATATATGCTCGCTAATAAAATATAAGGTACATATCTCGGATTACATATCGTACTTTTACACTTTTTTCCCTGCGGGATGCCTCATTACATGATGAGATGTATATTTGTGATATATATACTGTCATTTTTTTTCGGATCGAGCCGCGCAAAGGAGACTATGGCGAATTTTTCCGAAAATTTAAGGCGTTTGAAAAATTTTGAGAAAATTTGAAAAATTTGTGAAAACTATAACTTTGATTTTGGAATTGAAAGTTAAACAATAGTAGTTTGGTTTGAAAAGAGAACTAAGTATGATTTGGAAACTTAGTAAAGTTATTGTAAGAAGTTTAACTATGAATTCTGGAAAAGTTAATAGATTCTGTAACTTTTCTTACTTGATAATTTCGAGGACGAAATTCTTTTAAGGGGGGAAGTATGTAACGACCCAGAATTTTTATTAATTAAGATTTGGATATTTAATTAATTTTAAATATTAATAAGTGAAATTTATAAGTCGAATAAATTTTATTTCGAATAATTTGATTTAATTGGATAATTAAATCGATAATTTAATATGTTAAATTATGGAAATAATTGAAAATTGGGTTAAATATGATTGAGAATGATTTGTAAAATTTTATTTTATCATATTGAAGTTAGAATGATATTTTAGAACTTTTAAAATCGAATTAAAAGTTAATTTGTGAAAATTGAATATTTTAATATTAAATCGACTAGTGAAATTAGCCATTTTTCAAACAGTCTCGGATTTCAATGAAACTAGTTTCATCGGATCCATAATGTGATATTATTGTATGGTTTCAAATTTCATGTCAATTGGATTTACCGTTTGACCGGTGCAAGCTAAAACGCCTAGAAAATCGTTTAAATCGGTTTAATTTAAATCGAACGTTTATTGCCATAACTTGCACAGATGACCGAATTAGCTTTCAAAACCTATTCCATTGTGTCCGGAACGCGGGGTAAACCCTAGAAACGCCAGTCACTGCGCGTAAATCGGAGTTCGAAAAAATCGAAATGAATAGTGTTCGTTCGGTTCCCTATAAATACCCCCATAATTCTAAAAAAAATAAAAAAAATAAAACCCTAACCCTAGGAAACGCAGCCGCCACCATCAATTCGATGACCATAAAATGTCGTTCCTTTCTCCCTCAATCTCTTCTAATCCATCAACTTCCACACGAAATCATTAACACGAAAGTTCCAGAGCTCGGGAAGTACTTCAAATCCGTACGGTTATGATCGAAAATAAAGCCACGGATTAACGGCAAATTGAGGTAGAAGGGCCGCGTTCGGCTATGGTTGCGCATGCAATACGATGGGCTACAGGTGGCCGAGCTTGGTGCTGCCTAGGGCGTGGGTAGAGGTGGAGATGCTCTGCAATATGGTATTCTCTGATCGAGCTAGAAGGAAGTGTGGTGGTTGCAAAGTCGAGCCCTAGCTAATGGGTTAGTTGCGTGTGCGTTGCCTGTAGAATGATACGCGTGAGAAGATGAAGATAGGGGACGGCCTGATTGCAGTGGATGGAGATCTACGGCCCAGAATAGATGCAGGTTTAAAATTTATTGAAGGTTGTAAATTTAGTTTAAATAAAATGGTGTAAACTTTGAAAAATCATATCTTTTTCATACGAGGTCGAAAACGCGCGAAACCAGTTACGTTGGAATCGTATGGACGAGCACTACGCTATGGAATTGGATTGGAGTGGTTTGGAGTTAGTGAGAATTTCGGGTAAAATTAAATGCCCGTTTAATTTTATTCGAAATAAATCGCTAAAACGAAATTGAAATCAAGGTGAGAACTTCTCACTCAATCGAATCAGTTTCGATTTTAATTTTAAATAGTTATATTTAAAATATTTGAATGCATGTTTGTATGATGATTGTTATCTATTGATTGTTAAAATAGACATTATGCGCCGTTAGTAAGCGGATGTTATTTATTAAAAACATATACCGCGAATATTTCATAAACAGTGAAATTGGTATTATATATAATAGCAATATATATATATATATATATATATATATATATTGGCATATGTATATATTGCAGTTGTTGATTTCCCGCATTGTATAGCGGATGAGACCCTATTGCACCGTCTATTAAGTGGATAATATTATAAATCCCATATACCGCGATAATTCCGTACTGGAGCGGAATTGGTATTGTGCTAATATTTTTGGATGCAGAGAAACAGGTTGGAGGGATCCAACTGGATTCCTCAACTGTATTGATTTATTTACAGATATTTTGATATTTGTTGATTATCATATCGATATATGATATTTGGATGTCGTGATTGACTATTTGGTGCTGCTACATCATCGGTCCATTTTTGAAGTTTTAAAATAATGATTTTGGTTTTTAAAGGAATTTTTAAAGTGATTTTTGAAAGTATATGTTTTATTAAAATTTTGAATTGGTTTATTTTAAATAAATTAACGTTATAAGTTTAATGTTATAAAAGTTATAATTTTTGTAAAATATAACCAAATTAAGATTTTTGAAATAAATAGTAATTAATTTATAAAATGGTTTAATTGGGAAATTTTGAATTATTATAAACGGTTTATATAAAAGATTTATAAAATTGATATTATAAATTAAAAATACTGTAATTATAAAACGAGTTTTTATAAGTAATAAAGTGAAATAAAAATGGATTCCATAAGTGAATTGAGATTTATAAATTTATGAAATATGAAGATATAAAATGGATAGATTTTGTAAAATATAAGATTTATAAGTGATCAACTTATAAATCGGATTTTGGCATTTAAATGAGATATAAAAAGGATTTTTATAAATAGAAGTTTATAAAAATATAAATGGAGTTTATAAACGTTGTTTATGAATCCGAAATCAATTGAATTTGATAAGTTGGATATAGGAATATATGAAAGGAATTATATTCACGATTTTGGACAGTGAATATGTTATTAAATGAAATGGATATGTTTTTGGGGAAGGAACATTATGAAATGAAGTTAATGATTTTAAAGACGTTTTAAAATGTATTATGAATCGAAACCATAGATTTCAACATTTATTGTTGAAATAGACGTTTTCGAGAAAGAAGGAAATGGTGGACTATAACACCGTTGTTATAGTAAATGATTTCCGAAAGGAAATGTTTTATATAGTATTGGGATTTATATATCTAACTAAATTTCGAATCCCTATACTAGTGATTTTAGGTCGTGGTAACGATGTTTTACGCAACATTCGGTTTAGCCCAAATAAATGTGTAAAGTGAATGATTTCCTTAAGGAATGAAATATATACTAAATTTTGATTTAAGTATATCAAATATTTTCAAATGTTGAAAATAAATAGATTTGTGATGTACTTATTATTAAATAAGCATGGAAATATTTTTCCAATGAGAAATGAACGTTTTAGAATTTATCCTTGTAAAGATAAATTGAAAGTGAATATTTGAAATCGACTGAAAATCGTATATCATAAATATTTTGGGATTATAAATTCACTAAGGAATTTATAAAAGAAAGGGGAAATTGTTTAAAAATAAACATTGATTTATTTTTAAAGTGTGGGAATAAATTTATGAATTTGGAACGTAAATATATAAAATAAACCGGTAAGGATTTATTAAATTGGTTTAAATGAACCATGTTGAAATGAAAGAAATTCCGCGTAAGGAAAAGTGATTTGAAAATTTGTTTTCAAATGGTTGAAGTGTGGAAAATTATATATCTAGTAAAGATATTTTGGAAAGTAAATAATTTGGGAAATTATTTGGATTTGGTGATGTTGAGCATGCCTATTGATAGTTAAATAATCCGACTATCAATATTTACCTTTAAATAGGTATTTGTTGAGATTGTTTGAATTTGAATGCAACACTTATTTTTGAATAAGCGCTCACTATTCGGGTTAGCCGAGAAAGGACCTCGGGGTCGTATAACCCATTCCGAATATGTGATACGTCATTATGGATTGCATTTGATGACCGGTGTTGAAGACCGGATGTTTGTGAAAACGGAAGGATTACCGTCGAGTTACTCTACATCGGCTGATCTCCGATATAGAGGTTTTATCACCCTTAGTGATGGGAAGTCCGGTCGTGATTAGTGAATATCCGGATTGCAAGGACTTTTTTGTAAGTGCCTTCGGTTCTGTACGATCCCGGAACAGACTTGTATGGATTGTATGTCTGACATTACAAATTGAGATATAAAGCTGATTTCTTTCAAATATATTTCTGTTGGTGGCGGAGAATTTATTCTCTTAGCTTAACACCCTTCTCTGAGACGTACGAGCTCAGAGGTTATATAGTTGAAGGTTATTAGTGATATACTCCTAATTTGTTAGTGTGGCATGCTGAGTGTTGCTGTGAAATGATCATTGTGTTGATCATTTGTGATAGGATCATTTATTTGATCATTTATCTTGGTGATCATTTCTATGATCATTTGTTGACCCAAAGCACGGCTTTTGTATAAAGTGTGGCTTTGTGGACGAGACTTCGTCGGACCTCACACCCCGGAAATGGTCAAAACAGGAAGGATGCAGCAAGGTTATTAGGGGTAGCGCCCTTTAGTGTATGTCATTCCTTCTGGATAGAGGTGGCATCATGGTATGGAGCCCAGATATTTAACCTATGTTGTTGCTGCATATTTTGTGGTTGTTGAAAATCGAGGATCCTCGGATAGATCGGTTACGATCGGGGGATGACATATTCGTGTCAGTAGTTACCCAGTTAGGGGTAACCCGACCTTGTGTTGGCAGAGATCCGGTTTGGTTCTCGGGAACGTCCTTCCAGGGGCGTTCTCATGTGGCAATGGGAAGTTCCTTGGCCTGACCATTTGTTGGAAATCCAAAGAAACAATACGAGACTTGTACGGTTTTAGTTGTAGAACCTGCCATGGAATGTGGCGGTAACCTGCTATTGAACATGGTAGCTATAGTAGGCATAGTTCGAAATGTCTATGCTGGCTAAGATTTATATCTTTATTTTCGAAATGATTTTCTCTACACTATGCACTAGTAATAATATCAAATGTTCTTTTTAATGCGTACCAAGCATCTTTGACTATCATAAGGAGAAATCTCCTCCGATTCTGCGTTTGCATTGTGTGTGTGCGGGAGGCCTTATGGTAGTCTCATTTTTAAAAGCATTGCGAATTGACTTTAAAAGTATTCCTCTATTTTGATTTTAAAGATAAATAAACTGTTTTGAGTTCTCACACCAGTCACATGACTGACTCGGAGTTTATTGTTTTCCTTCCTAAACTCTGGGTGCCCACCAATTTCCACACGGGCAGTCAAGAGTTAGGTTTATCAGGATATTCAGAAATTCAGGAGTTGCAGGAGGCAAGCTGGATGGCATGGCGTATTACTAGTATATAGTATTTCTTTTCCGCTGTTGATGTCATTTGTTGTTGTACACTCTGATGTAATGAAATGAAATGTGATGTGATGTAATAACTGATATAGTTCTTTGTTTAAAGATTATTCATTTATCTATTATATGTTGTTCCGCTGCGAATTGTAAGATTCTGATATTGTTCTATTGTTTCTGTTTTGTTCTATCTTTTTCTCTCTTCTTCTACTTTTTCTTTTTCTAAAAACCCTAACGGTACGGTTTTCGGCTTTCGATTGCTCGGTAGTTGATACAGTGGACGTATTGATGTCGGTTTTCGTCAATGAAAAATCTCGTTCGTTACAAAAGGTACTATATTCTATTGATAAAAGACTATATTGATAGACTTTCTTAATTTAATGTTATGAAAGCCTATAAGCTACAAGTAGATCTGATCTTAGGATCTATGTGACAACCCACACTTCATGACACACTGATCCAAAGTCTGGGTGACTTTCAGACTCGCGCCAGTGTTAAGAAGTATGAGCTAATGGGTTTTTATACATTACCAGAGACTGAAAATATATGGATAAATCTAAGGCATTCTACAGTTTTAGATCTTACAACGAAAGGAATAAAATATGAGTACTAAAATAGACATTTTACAAAAAAACCTTTATAATGCTCAATTTATATACGCTGTTTCCAAAATATAATATAAGTTTACTAGATAGTTAATACAACAAATAACTATATAGGGAACAAGCAAGAGTAGTGGAACTCCAATGCTTAGCTTCTTTCTCCACGCTTTATGCTAAATTAACTACGGCGTTATTATCCCATGGTGGGGGAAAATGAAGGAAAGGATTGATCAGATAAAAGTCCGCTGAATGAGTACATCATCAGTATATGGTGATAACATGCAGTTGACTTTAATAATACTTCATAAGAGCCAGGGTGTTTTACAAGCATCCGTGAATGACTGGTTTTCTTTACTTAAGTACTTTTAACATAAAACACACCTACACAAACTACTCATGTAGGTTTCTATAAGGATTAAATCATGGATTGAACCTCAATAACTAACGATTGGCCAATAGCTACTAGAGCTTCTCCAGTGTAGGATCATCCTATAATTTTCTGACATGCGACTAAATTACACATTACGACTACGCGTAATTATCTCACGTGGGTTCCCCTCCAGTTTCCATATAGGAATAAATTTCTCACAACTATGACTACATGTACCCCAACTACGCATTGAGAGGGACCCCGCAACGCCGACTTGTCGAAATGTCTCATCTGCATCCTGTCCATCTCTTGATTATAGCGTACGCCTTTTATTGCATGCACCGGGATCCATCAACAATACATCATCAAGCCGCGTCAGGTATTCATGAATGCCGAGGAACTCCCATTGCGCCGGGCCTACATACTTCATCAAGTGTCAGTTAGTGCTGCGTGTCCACTACAGAACCTTCTGTGAATAGAATTGCAATAGAAATGCCTCCAGTCGAATAATCGGCCCCCACTGGATAAATAGTATTCACCCGTACGTAACATCCCAACATCATCTCATAAGGAACTAACTTTCCTACTATTTCTAACATCCATATACATATATGATATAAACAGTTATCTAATATTTATAACCTAGGCTTTAAGCCGAGGTTCAACCTACGCTGAAAATGCTAATCGATTGATCACTATATATTGGGACGGTCGATCGCTTGCCATCGATCGCTCCAGGTAGTGCGGTCGATTGGTCGTGGTGTAAATTTAGGTTTGTATACTTTGATTCCAATTTAATTATTGTTTAATTCTCTTTTGTTAGTTATTATCGTTTTCTAAATTTATTTTCATAAAGTAAGCTTGTTACAATTAACCAAACTTGTTAATATCAGTTCCAATTTACATATTTACACAATTTTGTACTGAGATAGTTTATCATAGGAATACTATTAACAATAGGAGTTATATCAATTTACAGATTAATAGGAACAACTCCTCTAGGGTTTACTACTAACATCAATATTAACAAATTATAATAACATGTTATAGGATTAAAAGAATTAAAGAAATGGTTTTAATGTAGTTCAATTCCTATTTAATAGGCTTGCATCAGTTTAACTCAAAATTCAATTTCAAATCTAAGCAATATGATTTACAATTTTGTTTTTAACAACCTAAATCAGATAGGGTATTTCAAAATTAAATGTATATGATCATCTTATTAAAAACATACCTACCCACCTCGAAGTAATTCCTCTTCTGATTTGATTTGATTTCATTTCACCACCTCTCTCCTTTGTTGACTAATTTCCTTCTTTCTTTATCTTTTATTTTGATTCTCTAACTCCTTTAATTTGATGTGTAATCTTTTATTTATTTTTATTAAGAAAATTTAGTGAAGAGAATCGGAAATGTTTTAAGAATTTTCCATAGGAGGAAGAAGAAGATGATGGTGGTGGTGGTGGAGACGGTTTCTAAAATGAAAAGGATGGTGTTTGACTTTGTATTTATAGTTGAAATTTGGTTTGGAAGAATTACGTGTTTATCCTCAAGTTATTTACCTTTACGTATAGAAAATTTTATTTTCCTTTTTCTTTTCGTTTAGAGACGGTGATCTCTTCATCATCCCCCTTTAATGTCATTCGTAGCCGTTTATTTTAATTTATTTCCTTCACTTAATTATTTACTTTAATGTTTTGCACATTTATTTTAATAATTTCAATCAACATCCTTAATTGATTTTCTACATATATGCATATGTGTTTATTTAATTAGAAACCTTATCCCTTACCAGTTAATCGGTATTAAAGTTTCCAATTTAAAATTGATTTCATTAATGGTTGTATTTTAAATCAATTCTATTAATTGGGATCTTATACACACACACGCACACACACACACACACACACACACACACACTATTAACCTTTATGGAGGAATCTCGATTTACATTCACACACACACACACACACATATGTGTGTGTGTGTGTGTGTGCGCGCGTGTGCGTGCGTGCGTGTGTGCATGTATAAATTAGAGTTTTTAGTTTTACCATAAATTGAGAAGTCAATTACTTCAATTGATGGGTATTAATATTTTTAATTTCAAAAACAAAACTTATCCTTATTTTTTGCAAATAAAAAACAACATATCTTACCTTTTCTTTAATAAATGATTCTCTTCCATTAATACACTCTTAACTTTTCTTTTCAAAATTTATAATTCTTATTTTACGTACCTTCTTTTTTTCATATGTATGGTTACGTTATCCTTTTTACAATAACCCATTACTTTCGTATATTGTTATCTTTACTTTCCAAATATATAAATGTAGATGCATTCTTTTCTTTTTAAATATATTTTTATATCATTTTCGCACATTCAAACTATCCTTTAAATTTAGTACAACGATAATTTCATCATTAATGCTTTCCCCTTGAAGCATTTTCACCTTATTGCATATAAGTACTTTTTCTTCTTTTCTTTTAAAGGCACAAGTATACCCTTTCTCTTTTCTTTTCTTTTCTCAGAGTAAATTATACATATTCAAGTTATTTTTTAACAAGTAACTATTTCATTATTATTGCACTAATTCTTAAACTTAATTTCAAAATAGGCGAAAATACGAAATGTGCGCTAGGGTAAACATTCTGTATCTTCTTCATACGTTATCCATTTCTAACAACTAGTATATGAATTTAGGCTAGAGAAATCTACTTACCATAATGGAAAAGTCATATTCTCTAAATTCCTTCATTTATGGAAATTTAATATATTTTTTGTATATTGAAATTACATTTTTTTACCCTTATTAATATTTTAATTGTTATTATTAAAATTTACGAGGTGTTATAGTCTCTTACTCATCAGTTTGAGCCATTTATATGAAACTATAACATGAACCATCGGACATAAGTCTTATGGAGCTACTCAATATGTTGAGGTTACCCGATTCTTCATCCAAAGATCGAAGTATGGTCCTTACAGTTAAGAGGAATATGTCATCTTTGAAAGGTTCAAAGAAGTGAAAAGGGTTGATAAGAAGAGATAGAAGACTGCTCCAGTTGATAAGGGTGAATGTCATAATTGTCACAAGAAGGGTCATTGAAAATGAAATTTTTTCGAGTACTTAAAGATTATCAGAAAGAGGAAACAAAATAGTTCTACGACTTCTACATTATATTTACGATTCAAAATTATTTTGTAATTAATAAGTTATCTTCATTTTAGATATTAAATCTAAAACTCACAATTATAGTTCGCTATAGGGGCTGAATAGGCATCATGTGCCAAAGGGAGAAATAAGGCTGCAAGTTGCTGATGGATCTCTAGCAGATGCAGTGGTAATTGGAGATTTTCATTTAAGTTTGCATAACGGAATAGTTTTGATATTAAATAATTGCTATTATGTAAAAAAAAAAAATTTTTGCGATAATTTCTGTGTTTAGACCGTCTAAGATTGGTTATATTTTTTCTAAAAGGCAATCGGTTTTGGAGTGGCCCGCCCACTTTATATTTATAATATTAAAACTGGTGCTGGGTAGAAGTACCAAAGCAGCTACAACTCACAAAACAGAATTCCTAGAACAATGCCCACATGGGATAAAATGACAAAAGTAAACAACATGGCATACATACTAACAACCTATGATGGGAATAAATCAGCTAACCCATACTCAATTCCGTCATCTAGATCATCATTAATGGTAAAGTGCTTACTCGGACCAGGATCAGAGCATTCGATATTGGGATTACGGGAGAAGGCAGTGGCAAGGAAGGCTTCAAGCTTAGCTAAATCTGTAGGATTCGAAAGAGCAGGAGTAGGATAGAAGGAAGAGGAGGAGGAGGAGGAAGGGGGCAGAGAGGTAGGAGTCACAATGAAGGGAGTAGGTTTAGGTCTCTATTTCCCGGGATACAGTATTTACCGTGGAACCTTGTTAGGAATAGAAATAGGTTTAATGAGGATGGAATGTGCCTACATGAGCTCACCGTGTATCCAAAGAAGTAATAGTGAGAACAGAACTGAGGCTACCATAGAAAAGAAACTGAAATAATAGCATATTTATTACCAACAATTGCGACATTAATTGTGAAGGAAGGGGCCTATCGGGAGTAATTTTAATCAAGCTCTAGCAAACTCAAGGCGATCACGATGCTTGGGTCCTCGTCAAAACAAATAAATTCTCCAATATTACTTGCTAGCCGGTCTACGCCTTCAAGAGACCGAAGAGAGGAAGGGATACCTGTGCAGTTAATGCCCCGCTATAACCCTGCTATAACCCTACTATATCTTATAGCGGATTTCTACCGCTATGATTTTTCCATATAGCCTCCAAAATAACCTTTCCGCTTTATCCCCGCTCTTTCCGCTATTCCCGCTATATTCTGCTATTTCCGCTACATCTTCTTTAAGAGAACCCTTAATGTTCCAATGATTTACAAAAATATCTTTATAATACTATACGAAAAACCATTATTTAAGAAGAGAGTGTTTTTTCAAAATTCAACTCCTATAGAAACAACTTCTTAGAAGGGACAAGAACGTCATCAACACTACCAAATTTTTTGAAGCGCTTTGATGTATACTTGCCAACACTCTTAGGCTTGGTAGAGAATAAAGAGGACCATGATTTTTGGCATAGAGAATCATTATCAGCATTAAGGCTTGACTTAACATTGTTAGCATTGCACAAAACAGTAGCTGGCTGCATTATAGTTTGGATCGAAGGTGCAGAACATCCTATAGAAACATGGGGAGCTGTAACATGAACAATGAGTGCGACAATACTCACCAGTGTCTTGAGAACTCAAAGCAAAATCAAAATTTTCATAAGCAAAGACACACGCTGCAACATGAGGTACTTGGGAAGATGCACAAGCAATATCGTGAAACACAATGGAAGATGCACAAACAAAATCTAAAGATGCAAGGAATGTTTTAGACAAAGAATTAAATTCATTAGCAACATGCTCTGAATACATTGAGGTTGAAACGCATATTGAATCCATCGAGGTAGGTGGTAGGATTATGTCAAGAAGAAATTATGGAAGGGTGATGTAGGCTTATGGAGAAGAGGAGCTAGTTGTTGGAACCATTTGTTTATGCTTGGATCAGAGATTTTCCCAGGGCTTGGCCAGTGGAGGCTAGATGGCTAATGCCGATAGAGAAGGAGGCTTGTACGATTTCCCAGATCTAGTCATAGTCATACCCAATGCGGAGGAGCACGAAGGTCGATTTAGGGATTAAAAGTATCCCTTTTTTCATTGAGCTTATCAATGTGGAAACAGGAAGGGGCGGATAAGGCAAGTAGTCAAGATGAAGGTGTGAGGTAGGTGGATAGAAGAAGTAATAAGGGGAGGAAAAGATGAAAACCCTAACTCAGATCTGATGCCATTTTGGTTATATTTTTCATTGTGCCAATAATGTTATGAAAAACATATTAGATGATAATATAGTCTGTGATGGTATTTAGATAGTAGCATTTATGTGATCAATATTAATTATGTATGTTCTGTAAGTAATTCTTTAAATCATAAAATAAATAAAAATTACCTTTAGCATTATAGGCTAGGTCATATTAATGACAAACTATAACACAAATTAAAAGCCGTAGGTTTTCATCTGTCATTTAATTCTAAATCATTTCATACGTTTGAGTCGTATCTCAAAGTTAAAATGACCAAGCGCCTCTTTAGTGGGTGCATGAGAGAGTTAATGAATGCTTGGGTTGTAACACCTGTCTCAAAACGTACATTATTTTTGATCCAGTAAAGACCCATCGAACCTTAGACCCATTCCAAAGCTAACCATTGATTGATAAAAATGATACAACAATAAACATAGAGCTACTTATTTATGCCATCATAATATCATGATGGAAAGGATAAAATATAATATTAGAAATAATACCCATTTATAGAAAGGAGATTTTCAATCAAAGGGCTTGTTTTTGCAAAGTAATAAAATTTAAGGATATCACTTCTGAAAAATTAGTTTTAAGAATAATTTACAGGAAAAAGATAGATGAAATTACCATTTTAGTTATATGGAAATAATGATAAATGAATATCGTTTTCCTATATTACTTTAAAAGATAAGTGAATTTATCATTTTTCTGTAAATTGTCCTTAAAACTAATTATTCAGAGGTGTTGTTCATATAACTTGTTATCTTGGAATGAGAAACCTTTTAACCTAATTTCCACTCATAGAAATTTAAATATAAGAAACATAACAAAATATCTAAATATCCGAAATACAATATCTCAACATAGTAACATCAAGTCTGAAATAAGTACATTAAAATACTACAGAACATAAATAGATAGATAACTACCATGAGACTTCGCCTTTACCTTCATCTCTTAAATCAGCGTCTTCTTCTCTAATCTATATTTTAATGATGAGGGAGTCAGAACAAGAATGTCCAGTGAATAAAATATCTAGCATTTCCACAATAGTATTTAGGCAGTATAACTTAGATAAGAAAATATCTTATGCTTCCTAACTATATCCTACATGAAATAGCTCCAACTATAAGCCTTAAGGCCTATCTAGTCCAATAATATGACCTACACTTTTATAGTCCAACTTTATCACTCACTTTCAATTGTAGGTCAATGGCCCTTCCCAATCTTATGCATTTACTATCAATCATGTCCTAACAATGTGAGCGAAAGTACCTAAGCCACTTAATATATTTTCAACGGGAATTAGGCAGACTTCGATCATTTAATACCAATACCTTAGGCAGGTCCCCCTAATTTAAAAAGCCAGGGTGAACCCCTCAATAGTACTCACTAGGTAACATCACATGGAATCTCATAATGCCACTTAATACTTCTTCGTAGCAAGGGACGGACCCTAAAATACCACTTAATTCCTCGAACTCGAAGCAGACCCCTCCTAAGATTTCCAAATACCATACCTAAATGATACCTTAACCATTTAATCTGCTTAAATAGGGAGGAGGCAGACCCTACAACAGCCATTTAATACCCTTTACTCAAAAGCAGGTCCTTCGCGTTATGACCTATAACCCAAACTGACATCAATCCGTCAATTAGTAGGTGCTGATAGCTAGATTAACTAGGAATGTTTACCCTATGGAATTGGGACTATCCTCGCATCCTCCATAAGTACTTATTATAGACGATGTCTTACATTAGTCCTAAAGTGACATCGTTGGTAGTTAGATTAGCTGGGTAAACTTCTGTGTGGTTTTGACTGGCCTCTATTTCCTATAACCTAGTCATAATTTCCACTCTTCAAACATACTATCATATATAGCTCACCACATTTCACATTATGGCCTTATAAGGAAATCTCCTTATTCCATCTTTAATTATAAAATAATTTTCATAATCATCTCAACTTCTTTCGTAAGGGAGATCAATGCTAATTACTAACCTATATATACTACACGTTTAATATGTTATTAGTTATACATTATTTATACGCTAATACACACACACGATCACCTAAGCATGCAAAGATTTTACATCATATACTAATTGGTTAAACTTTCAATTTGTACAAGTCTAATTTCATACCATAACATACAAATTAGCCAATATCCTTAGCCCAACAATAAGCTTGTAAAAGAAAATAGAATAAACTACCAATTTATTTTATATTAAAATAGTAGAATCTACACCAATAGAACATAAAATTAAAACCCTTCTGTTCTCTATTCAACTTTTACATATAAAATGAAAAAGGGACTTATATTTAAATTACGGAAATAGATAGTGCAAACTATGAATAAAAGAATCCATACTTTACACATCATTGCCTAACTCATTTTCTTTTTAGAATCCTTAATCATATCAAAAGAGAAAAGCAAGAAGTGGAATGGACTGTAAAATATTCTAATATAAAATAAGTTAGATTCCAATAAGGATTGACATTTCTCTTTGGGAGAATTTTTGGGTTTTAATTTGGTGTTTTCGTAAACAAAATTACCCAAGTCATAAATCAAATCCAACTTATACTATACAAATACTAAAAATGAGAAATACTAAGGTAGCATTTGGTTTTAAATAAGTTTTGTATTATGAGTTTTCAACATTAATTACAAAATATGAGAGGAGTGAAGGGACGACGGATAGGAGTGGAGGGAAGGAGGGGACCACAGAGGAGATGGAGGAACAATGGATTATTTCCTGTGCTTCCCTTATTTCTCAAAACATGGAAAATGAAAAGTTGTTTTCTATTTTGTATGTTGACTTTGTTTTTCTAAATTGATGGCGATCCACAATAAGGTCAACCAAACACTACTTAAGGTTTCCACTCATGGATGGTTTTCTACTTCCTATTGGATTTGATTACGCATGCTCCTTATCTCTTTTCAAACTTTCTTCCTTTTGAAATATACAACAATTAGATAATATATGAATTAGATTCATAATTTCAAGGAGTGGAGAAGAATAGAAATAGCAGTTGAAAATTAAATATCTAAAATCCCGTACCTGAAAATCCTATAAAATTCGGAATCGTATAGAAGAAACGGACATAGCTCCGCTTAAATTTTCAATAATTTGTGAATAAAAGTGAGGGAAGTAACCTCTTATTTGTAAAGGTTTGAAGGCGTCATATCCGTTAGATTTAAGTTGGTTTAAAATAATAAAATCTGGACCGTTCGTACCTTACAAAAACTTAGCCGTCTCTACGTTCATCGGTCCACTGTCCTTTCTCAAGCGGTCAACTGACCCAAGGAAGGCGATCGACCGACCCAAGGAAGTTGGCCGACCGACCTATTAAATTTAGAAAGGTTTAATTGTTTCACTTAATTATTATTTAATTTCTTAATTAATTTTAACATTTACGTTTATTTTTACATTTCCTTAAACCACAATTCTAACTAAAATTAACATTTTATTAATATTTTAAATTTCAAATGTTAACATTAACTTAAAATTTAGGATTCCGTACGAATTATTTTAAATTCAAAAACTTTAAACGTTAATGACTTTTCATTTTGAGCTTTGATTACAAAAGTTTATATATGAAATTGATATGAAAATTGCCACGAATTTAATGGTGTTACTTCCATGGCCAAATTCTAACTTTCACAAAAATTTCATTTATATTCTTATTATTAAGTAACTAATTTCTTTTTAATTTTTATGGGGTGGTACATTCTTCCCCTTTAAAGAATTCATACTCGAAATCCTAAGGGAATGAATAATGTAATGCATACTTAACATCTATGCTATATAATCGAGCTATCTCCACAATCATCTACTCAACCAAAAATGCATTGTGGTTATATATGCAATATACTATAGGTGAGCTCAGTCCTAATGTGAATACAAGATCATGACATATACATGCGTGCCGGAATCCTAAATATGCTTGAGATTCTACATGAGTGAAAAAATGACTGTAAAAAGTGTGGAAACCATCCACTACCATCCATTCTAGCAACCGCGATATAACCAAAAATCAAAATTTTGGGAAGAAAAAGTTTACTAGAGAAAAGATCAGAATGAGAAGCCTTTATCTTCTTTTTAGTGTCCCATGTGCTTTTTGCTGGATTATCTCCCCATTATACTCGGACCGGCCTAATTTTTTTTTGTGGAGCTTCCTAGTTCTGTCCTCCACTATACGTGCGGTGGCATGGGGTGCTGTTAGTTCCATCTCAAAACCTACCAACTGATCAGGCTCTACTGTAGTGGCAGTGCTATGAAGGCATTTACTTAAGTGCGACACATGAAATATGTCATGGACTCCAGCTAGCTTATCCAAAAGGACTATCCAATATGCAAGTTTCTTTATTCTTTCCAAGATCGGGAAGGGCTCGATAAACCTCAGCACTAACCTCCCTGGCTCACCAAACCTCATAACCTTCCTAAGAGGGGATACTTTAACGAACATCATGTCTCCTATCTCAAACTCTACTTCTTTCCTTCGCTTGTCTGCACATGACTTCTAACGATCCTGTGCAACTTTCACTCACTCCTTATATTTCTATCTTTTTCAACGTCTCACAAATAAAATCTAGTCCAAGTAAAAAAATCATTGGTTTTCCACCAATAATTAGATGATTTGCATGGCCTCCCATAAAGCACTTCGAAGGGTGTCATGCCAAGCTTCGTTTGATGACTACTATTTTAACACCCGTAGAATAAACCCTAATTGAATATGTAAATTAAGAAAAATTCATTTAATTATGGTAAGGATAAAATTGAAAATTTTGCAAAAGATAGAATTTTACCAAGAAAGTTATGTCATCGCGGTCATGGAAAAATTATTATTAATTTCATGCATAATATGCTGAAAATGGAGCTCAAATGAAGAAGTTATGAGCGTTTTGAAACTTCAAGATTAAAATTAATTTAATTCGAATTAAAATTCATATGACCAATTACATTTAAAGATTGAATTTAAACAACTTATTATGATTAGACTTAGTAGCTAAGCAAACGTTAAAGTTAACAATTAACATTAAGTGTAATTAGGGAACTAAATAAATAATGACTCAAAAATTAAATAACCTTCCCAAAATAAGGAGAAGAGGTCAACCCCTTGACCTCAAGAGGTCGACCCCTAGGGGTCGACCACTTAGAATGAAGAGGTTGACCAATTCCTCTGTGGTGGATAGGGTTTTGGTTGCTTTATACCCTCCAGATTTATCTGTTTTTAACCTAGTTTCATCATACGGTATTGGTGCATTTATACCACTATAACTTAGACTCCAAACCCTCTCTTTTATTCACAAATATTTTAGTAATATCAGCGAAGCACTGTTAATATATCTCTTCTTAGATTTAGAAAACTCCATTAGGATTTCCGGTAAGAAATTCTAATCCATCTTTGTTTACTATTTAATTTTGTAGACCTCTTCTCCTTTAACCTTCTAAATCTAATATATATAAATCACATTTTTATATATCAAAAATAAGAGAGTGGAAGGAGATTACAACAGGCATTGCAAATTCAAAGAGAAGTAATGGTAAGGACCAACTACGAGTGGAAATCTTAGTTTTTATATATTAGTAGTTGAATGGCATAGTTAGGATTTGATAAATACCTTAAGGAGTTTTAGATTATGAAAACATCAAATTAAAAATCCCTCAAATTCCCCAAAGTGAAATGTCAATTCTTAGGTGTAACATACCATATTTTCAATCCTCGAAAATTGAAACTAATGCATCCACTGTATCACATGCCGAACATTCAAGTGTCGAAAACACGATTTGTTAAGGTGAAAGAAGAAGGTAGAAGATAGAAGAAAACTAAACAACACAGAATCTCACAACACAATGAATAATATATAATACAACGATGATATTTAAAAAAAAGGAAACATCCTTATTCATATAACATCAAAGTACATTAGAATTATCCTAAATTTGAACCGTTATAGAAACCTGTCCTCACATTGACAAACATACGGACTCTATAATACAGTGGAAGTAAAAATATATGTGAATATGTCTTAACCATCCAGCTCCTCTCCAACCCCAAAGCATCCAGCTAAACCTAGGAAAACATGCTCGGTCTGACCCGAGAATCACATTGAATAACGCCTGGGCCAGTCTGGTAAACCAACATTAGTAAAACTCAATGTAACAACCAAAATGATTTCTGCATTTGGAAACTTTTCAAATAAAGAGTATCTCGTAAGACCACACTACACATAAAAAAGGGATAGGTTTTCACCTTACGACAACCAAAACATTTTATATCAAAATCCAGTGATATTATCATAGTGTCTAGGTTTAAAAAATAGATAAAATAGCCGAAACGGTTGCATCTCGCATTCCAACATACTTGGCTCTACAATAAAAAAAACGTAAGGCATATATTGGAGATTGGATCCCAACAATGGCAAGGTAAGGGACTACCTTTCGATGACACATCTTTAGAAAATGCATTTGATGTTAACATAGAGTCGGCTGCCCCTTTAACATGGCAGGCCAGATTACCTCACCCCCTTGACATCGAGGCCTTATGTCACCATGGTGTTTGTGTGTAAACCAACCTTGAAGGACATATAGAATAGGGTGACCTCTCCTAATGGTAGCTAACCACATACCTCGGCTGCATACCCTATTTTTTTCGTTTCTCCTGGTTGTGAGGCTTGAGCTATGCTTTACCTGTATAAGTACCAATCCATCTTGGAATGCTAACAATGCTCTCCAAACGTCGGTGCAATGGTAGCATTCATCCATACAAGTTTGTTCTAGGTCTGAACGAAACCGAAGGCACTAACTCTACTACATCCATTTTGGAAACACCCTTGGGATTAGTAGCAGTAACCTTTGCACTTCAAAAGGCACCATCTTCAATTATTGTTTTCCACTCGAACGTATATTTTTGTTCGATATGGTTTTTGGATATATAAATCCGATCCCGGTCTCTCCGTACCAACAACTAATAATTTTCGGTTGACTCATTCCCAGTTCTTTTGGAAGTAAGTATTCGAGTCCTTGTCGGAAAATCGAATTTACAATCTTACTTACTAAGTCAAATTAGGTCAAACTTGATAGTCGGTTATTTAACTATCAAATTAACAAATAACAACCAGTTCCATTTAAGACTTATTTATCCATAGCAACTGCTAAGACTTAAAACATATCTTTGTCTAATAAATCTCTTTCAAAAGCATTCATATACTTATCTTTCTAATATAAGTATACTCACAGAACATTTGTAAGATTTTGCATTACCAAATCTCTAAAAAGGATTTAACTACGTTATTTAAATTAGAGAAGAAGACAATTCTAAGCATTATTCCTTTAGTGTAAAATGTGGAATAGATATCCAACATCACCATTTTTAAAAGGCCAGCCTTGAGAAACCCAAACCTCAAATTCTCTTTTTTTTGAGAAAAATGTGTGATCCTCTAAAAAAGAGGAGAGCACACATGTAAATATGTATATATCACATAAGCCAAAGTGCTGCCAACATGCCCGGCAGGTAGCTAATCATAGTACAAAAACAATGAAAATAACTCAAGTACCATATAATGAGCTCCAGCAAAGCCATCATCCATTACACACCATATCGAACTCTAGTAAGGCCACCGTCTGATATTGAGGTGTTAGAAGTACCTAAAAAACTATATAGTATCTCAGCGCTAATGATACTAGAAGCCAGCTCCATCTGGGAAGGAACCGTCATGCTATAGACTCAAAAGAAATGGTAATGTGAAATATATGGGATGGAAAACTCCTCTCTGCGGACTCGATAGAACTGAAGAGTGCCCCTCGCTGAAAAGTGGATCGTCCAGAAAATAGAAAGACGAGCTGAAAATGTAGAAGAACAGAGAATAGCTCCTCACTGCAAATCGCAATCCTGCAATCAGTTATCCTATGTACCTACAAAAAGAATTTAACACCACCTCTGGCCTGAACCAGCATCTGTAAAAGGAACTAAAAGATCATGAGAACAATACACATATATGTATATAAATGAAATTTATATACGTATATATGTATTAATAAAATAAAGTAAAGATACAAAAGCTAAGATAATAGGACAGAATACAAAAACAAACAAAAAATAGAAAAATAAACAAAAAAGAATCCATGATCAAAAGAAGTTAAAGATCTATAAAATATAACCAAAACAAACTAAAACTAAAATGAAAAGTAAAACAACACAAATTAAAATTTATTCTTATAGCCCTTCAATCAAAAGGATATTATGATAAACAGTGAAATCATCATTTAATTTGAAAAAATATTAATACTACAATTACTAATGTCAAAAGTGTTATTTTTATGTTTAAATAACTTAATATTGTTACTAACCTTATTAAGATATTCTTTAAAATGATTATTGTTTTCTAATTTATATTTTGGATTTGTGACCCAATTAAAACAAAATGAAGAAATTATAAAAATCAATTTGTTATGATGACTATTATTATTATTAAAAATTCTCTGATTTCTCTCAAACCAAATATATTAACAAATGATAAATAGAGTGTCAAGTAAAAATCTATTTTCTATTTTAAACTTAAATCTAAAATTATTCCAATAGTAATCACAATCAGTAATTTTAGTTGTAAGAATAAAGTTAAAAATTTTGAGAGTATTATTCAGAATGTAGTAAGTATCCATGCAATCATAGTATACATGTTTAATATCTTCAAAATGCAGATTACAATAATAACATTTATTATCAGTTTTCATATTTTTTTCTTTTTAAAAATTCTATAGCGTTTAGTTTTCCATGCATGATAAACCCATATAAATTTTAGATTCAGGAGCAGCATTTGTTTTCCATATAAATTTAAAAAAGTTATTAGTTACACCCGAGAAGTTAAGTAATCTATAAAAAGAATTTGAAGTATATTTCTTACTCTAATTCCATTCCCAACTAATATTATCATTTTCATTGTCAATATTATACAAATTTAATCGATCATGAAGTAAAGAAAGCTGCCTAAGCGTAGAACGTACTAAAATTCTATCAAAACTAAAATTCCAAGGGGGGTCATTTTTGGAAGAAAAAACTTTCATAATTATAGCATTCTTAAAATTAAAAATTTCATAAAGCTATTAAAATTCTATCTTAAGAGGGATAATAGAAATCCAACGATCATGCCAAAAAGAAGTACCATTACGTAAATGAACTATTGTATTAGTGCCTAGAATAAAAATCTCATGACATTTTAAAATTGATTTCAAAAAATTAGATAGTTTATATATAACTATAGGAGTAATTTGATGTAAATTATTACTATCATTATAGTAATATTTAGAAATGATTTTTTCCCAGATAGGATTAACATTAATATCCGTAAACTTCCATAACCACTTACCTTAGAAAGACAAATTCATGTTACGCAAATTAATGACTCCTAAATCACCTTCCTTTTTGGATTCACAAACGTTTCCCAATTCGCTAAACAATTAATACTACTGTTAGAGTTTCCCCACTACATAAGAAGTCCCTTCTAATTTTATCAATTTTATTGATCACCCAATTTGGAAAAAGATGCATAGACATTCAATAGATCGGAAGAGCTGACAAAACAGAGTTTATAAGAACTAATCTACCCGCTCTCGATAAAAATCTCCCGTTCCAATTAGAAATCCTATTTTTAGTTTTATCAATGATAATAAACTAATCATCATGTTTAAATTTAGTTGGTCTAATCAAAAAACCAAGATAATCAAATGGAAAATTCATAGTTTTGCAATTAAGCGTATTAGCAACTAAATTTTCAACCTCTTCAAAATCATTTTTAACTAAAACTGAACTTTTATCCAAATTTATTTTTAAACTTGAAAGAAGTTCAAAACTATATAAAATATATTAAGGGTAAAATATGATTAGGAAAATGGGAGATAAACAGTAAGGTATCATCTGCAAATTGAAGGACAGATAGGCCATTTCGCGAGATTTCACTTCCAACACTCCCCTAAGATCCATTATCAACCGCATTTCTAATTATCTTAGTGAAAACATCTATAGCTAAGTTAAATAAAAGAGGCGATAAAGGATCACCTTGCCTTAAACCTCGCTTAGATTAAATCTTTTTTACCTAAAATATCATTAACCATAATACTAGAGTTGCCAGTTTTAAGTAATGTCATGATCCAGCTAATCCATTTTTGATTGAAACTTCTAGCATATAACAAATCAATTAGAAAATCCCTATCCACTGAATCAAAAGCTTTAGCAAAGTCCAGTTTTAAGATCGTACAAGTAATATTATTCTTACAATAGTGATTAATGTATTCTTGAACAACAGCCACTCCATCGATGATATTTCTTACCTTAATGAAAGCAGTTTGAGAACAGTCATTAGATCATTCATTCTTTTACTAAGTTTATTAGCTAAAACTTTTGAAATAGTTTTAATGGAATAATCAATTAAGGAAATAGGTCTAAAATATTTTAAATTATTAGCACCGATTTTTGTGTGCAATAAAATAACATTTGCAAAATTCAATCTTCCTAATTGCAATTTTCCATTTTAGAAATCATTAAACATGATAATTAAATCAAATTTTAAAACATCCTAAAATATTATGTAAAAGAGAATAGGGAACCCACTAAAACCTGAGGATTTATCGCCATGAATGTCATTAATAGCTTACAAAATTTCCTCTTTAGAAAAAGGATTATCAAACTCAAAAAGGTCAATGCTAGAATTAGAAATATAAAGATCAATCCATCTGAGATTGATTCTATGCTAATTTTTGTTACCAAAAATATCTCTATAATAGTCGGTAAAGACTTATTAAGATCTCTTTGATCGACCAATTCCACGTTATTTACAAAAATAGAATTAATCGTATTACTAATTTTGTACCATTAGCCATTCTATGAAAAGATTTGGTATTATTAGCACCTTCATTAACGCATTGAATTCTAGATCTCTGTTTCCACATAACCTCCTCTTTTAGTAAAATTGAATCAAGCTCTTCTTTTAGATTAGCAAGAATGTTACACTCACTAAGATTTAGTTGTCTAGTTTCTTCTATCTTATTAATTTTAAGCATACCAAAAAGAATATTTTATTTTTTATTTTTAATGCTACCGAAAATATTCTTGCTCCAATTCAAAGCTCCTAAGACCCCTAAGCTTGAAAACAAAATTTTCAACAAAATTTTCCATATTCTAATATTATAAAAGCTCATAGAAGTCCATTTACTTTAATTAAATTCAAAAAATTGGACTCTAATAACCACATTTTTTTGAATTTAAAAGATCTGTTAATAACTCTATGATGATCATATGTAAGAATAATAGGACAATGGTCGGAGTAAGTGTAAGGCAATCTAGAAACTCTACAAATAGAAAATTTATCCTCAGTTTCACCACTAACGAAAAATCTATCAAGAAGAGCCATGGATGTGGACTCCCTAGTATTACACCATGTAAAAGCTCTATTAGAAAGAGGAATTTCAATCAAATTAGAATTAATAATTAATTGGTCGAATTCCTTCATAGCAGAGAAAGCACCTTTCCTGGTGAACACTCTCTTAGAAAACGCATAACATTGATATCACCCCCTAAAATCCAAGATCCAGGAGCTAAAGATCTAAATTCTAGACATTCACTACAGAGAATCCGACGGCCATTTTTTGAGTTTGGCCCATAAACATTAGAAATATTTAAAATAGAATTATCACTAAGGTTAATGAGAATAATATGTAGTGAGTTTTGCTTAGTAATACATTGAAGCAATTTAAAAGAATTATCCCGCACCTAATAAGTAAACCCCCAAAAGTGCCAACAAAAGGTAAATAAACTCATTTCCTAAAATGAAAACCACCTAATCTCCTACAAAAACGATTATCAGGGCATTCAATTTCAGTTTCCTACAAAAGTGCGATTTCCATAGAACAGTCTATATAAAAAGCTCTTATTTTATCACACTTATGTAAATCATGCAAACCACTGATATTCCAACTAATAATCCTCATATACCAACAGATCTAGCCCTATCAAATTCCCCACTCCTAATATACTCAAGATCTACCTCAACATAAAAAAAAAGCGTTATCTCTAGCTAACTGACTAAACTCAGAAGAAGATAAACTACATAAAGCATATGATGAATACGTACCATCCAAATCATACATCATACCTAAGCCTAAATTCATAGCACCATTCGTGGCACTAGAATCAGGTAACTTACCCGTAAACTGAGACTGGCTACAACGGATCCTGGCACTATGTCTAGTGGTGTAAATCGGTCGGATCGGACCGGACGGAGGTGTGTTCAGTTTATGTCCTAAGTAAAATCGGACCGGACATGGACCGGATGAGATTTATGTTCGTACAAATTTTGTTGTCCTAGCTTGTAATCAAAATGAAATCGGACGGACTCGTACATACGTTTTTCGGACACGAACTCGAATGGACACAGTCGGACATTGCTATTTACATTAAATTTTATGTTATTTAACATAATTTCCATCAGATATACTGAATTATAAGAAATTTAGACGAATTCGAACGAACTCAGACCAGATAATGTTTTTGCTCGTAGAACTTTCATTGTCCAAGCTCGTGTCCTAAATGAAAATCGAATGGACTCGGACGAACGTATTTCGGTTATGGACATGAACGAATATCGGACACTCATACAAAATTAATAGCCCAACTCATGAGATATTGTTTTTGCTCGTTTATTATTGAAATGAATGAATCCTTTGTTTAAATCTCTAGGCTTTGTACCATTTCAAGGACATCCATCGATAAGACAACACAATTTATCAGAAAACTTACCTTTGACGAATTTGAATCCACAAAACAATGAGCAACAACAGGGTCAGAAAGAATAGGATCATATCCATGAAAATCTTCTCTCTTAGCAGTGGCAAGAAAATATGTGTCAACACAACCATACACCTTATTCAAAACATCATCTCTATCATCTTTCATATCATAATTATTAAAAGAAGATTCAGATTTTCCGAAATACTCGTTTGGATCTCCAAATTTGTCTCTGTACACCTTACCAATATTAGGTGAGTTGATAGCATCAAATGAACAAACATATCCTTTAAATAGTTGATTCCCTCATTCCTATTTTGCTATAGATGATCAAGCAAAATCCCCTTGAACAACATACATTTTAAAACGAATTGAAATCCATGGTCGACCAAAGAAGGACAAGAATCAGAGAAATTCAAATTCGTCGAACAGACACTCTTCTTGTGTCTAAAATTTTCACATCTAAAGCATCTGATTGGATCATGACATTGCTTTGCAAAATGCTTACTATCCCCACATCGGTGGTAGAATTTCTAACCCCTCTTTGCATCGATCCAGTTCTTGTTTAGGATACGTTAAAATGAATTTTGAAACTGTTAATACGGTAGAATAGGGATGGACGAGGAAGACAAGCTTTGAAAGTAAGAAACATAAGACGTGGACGCCATTTTTCGTGTGTTTTGTTTCAAATTCACGTTTTATGTAGCTTGAATAAATCTTTTATAAATTTTATTTATCCATGAAATTCTCTTTGCTTTAACCCAAACCCATTTACAAACATTTTTCAACTTCCATACCCATTTATGAACTCTTTATAATTTTTCAAACCCGGTTATATAACTTCTTTATAAACTTTCAAACCTTATATAAAACTTTCCTTCATATACATTCAAATCCATTTATAAAATCTTCGTATAAAAATTAAAAATCGTTTCTAAAACTCCTTTTTCGAATACCCAAAATCGTTTATAAAACTTTTCAAACCAATTGTCAAATCATTCTTCAAATATCTTGTTCGAAAAAGAGTATCTTTGAAGACCATTTCAAAAGAAAATTAAATATTTACTTTACAAAAATAAATGGAGGCTCAACGACTACAATGGATCATTAGATTTGGGTTTAACTTATCTAAGTTATATCACGGATATTGCCCAACATCAGACGTGTAAGAGATTCACACATAACATACGAATCAACCATTGGTAAATATCTAAGTTACAAATATAGACATCCATTATTGGTGAAAAATGTACATGTAGAAGTATATTCTACATGCTTAAGTTATCATGACCCACTTATTGGAATTAACTTCCTTGTGTCTATCACATTACTGATATTTGGCATTTGTGCCAAGCACAAGTCACTTACTTTTCATAAAATGTGTCAATGTTCTATAATCACTACTTTAATTCATTGGCTACTTAATGGTCCAGACAAGAGATCCTTTGATTTAAAATCAATTAACTTGAAAAGAAGATTGATTTAAAATATAGCCAATTGATTTTAAAAACAGATTTATAAAGATTAAAATAATTTAATTAGCTTAAACCCTAATTATATCTTAATTAAATCAAGATTAATTCATAATTAAACTTTAATTAACTTAATGAACTTGGTTAAGTCTCAATTAACTTTCTAACATATCTTAGTTAAGGTTTGAACAATTCATTATTAGTTAAATCCTAATTAATTAAAAATTAATTAAACAATCACTTAATTAAATAATAAATAATTAGCTAATTAACTTAATTAACAAAAATTAATCATTAAATTACTTTTTGTCTTCATTAACCACTAGTTAAAACCTTATTAATCACTAATTAGTCATTAACCTTCTTTAAGTGTTACTTAATCCTAAATCACTTAATTAAGTACTAATTACTTTTAATTAATTTACTAAGAAAATAAATTATTAAATTATCTAACTTAACTTATTTTAATACTACTAATTACGTTTGAGAAACTTTTGCAAAACCATATTAAAAGAAAAGGGTTTAAAACGAAAATCGAAAATTTTATCGAACTGCAACCATAGAGACAATTGTTATGAGTGTAGTTCGCTTAAATAAATTTTAAGCGAAAATACTTGCTTTTTTCTTTCCTATTTCATGTTTAGAAGCTTAACTTTTAAATTTCTGAGACTTAGAAACAAAGATAGAAACTTTGAAGCAACTTCCAAACTTTGAAACAAGAAAGTATAGTTTTTGATTTCGAATCGGATCTCACATCTGTCGCAACACAAAAGTTGTTTCAACTCAACATACTTTGGTTCTTAAATCATAACCATACATCCATATTACCATGCTCTTAACATCACAATGCAACACACATATAAACATAAGGTTACATGCTTGCTAAATCGACAACATCACATTCAAATCTCAAACTCAATACTAAACATAACATACATCAAATCACCACTGACAAATATAATAATCTTTCAATTTTCTAATAATATTATCACCACAATAAAATATCATAATAAAGTCAAAAAATTTCAAAAACCAAGTAGTTTTATTCACCTTTATGGTAACTAATTTCGCTCGAACTTCGACTATAACTCGATAACACCTCTACGCTCAACTCTAGTTTAAAAATTCGAAACTTTGAATAGACTAATGTTTTAGAATGGGTTCGGCCAGAGGTGATTTGGCTTGGCTAGGGCTTTTTAGGGTAGTCACGGCCTTGGTTTTTGGAAGAGAGTGTAACGACCCATGGACGGTTTAAATCGACAATAAACCACACATGTCAACTCAAATCATTCAAAAAGGGAGGATTGTTAATGGGGGTAAATAAGAAAATTAGAGAAAAGAAAGGAAAAAAACACAGAATCTCATAGTGGAATGACAAAATTTAATAATCAAATAAATAGTTCATGAAGCTATTTTACAAATAACATTTGATTACACTTTTTACAATATATCAGAGTTATACACACACCAGGAATAAATAAATAATGCAGCAGAACAACATGATGCAATGAAATAATAATAATAATAATAATAAATAGTAGACTATTCTCCATCTTCATCCTCCAAATAAAACGGTCTTCAATAAACTGAAAAGCTCAGACTGACCCGAGCGTAATGAAAAGACAAAATACTCGAGTCAAAACTAAAAGATCTTATGCAAGTTAAATCAAAATAAGTAAATATAAGTGTAACGGCTTCAGAGATGTTTACGGGATTTTGCATCTCCTATCCAGTGTCAAACGAGCATGTAGTAACTTAAGAGATGTTCAGGATTCCATATCCTAAGGATCCATTAAACTATCTACATACATAGTACAATACGCTATTACAATATGTCCATGGTAAAGTAAAGTATTAAAATAGCATTAAGGGACTACCCATATCCCCCGTAACACATTTTATATAAATACCACCATAAACTAGTGGGCTATCAGAGAGCACTCCATAGGTACGTCACAAACCAAACTCATAGCGGGATCGATAAGGCATATGACAAGAGACGCAAGGCAATGCTAAGGTAGGATTCTAACGTTTGCAAAACTGAGCTGGTGGTAACGCATAGCAGCTACTACCGCCCATCTCGGAACACACTCCCATAATCAAATCAAAGGGTGGCCACTAAATCAATCATAAAGTAATAAATATGGTATCGAAGAAATGTGCCCTATTGGGTGCGACCCCACTTGGCATAGGTATAGCTCCTGTTTTAGTCATATCAAGCTGACTCAAGGGGGTCAGGGCTGTGTTCATACCTCATATAATAGCGTTCACCAAACCATTCTACTTCGTTTTGGATTCTCCACCACATACATAGTTGTTAAAGTTGTTCGGTATTGGCAGAGAGAATGACAATATCCGGTCCTGATTTCTTTAACAACCAAACGCTTATTTCACATCGGTTGGTTCTTTTACATTTCCAAAACCGATCCATGGTTGATATCAAAATATAATATTCATTTCAAAAATCATATCACTTTTGAACTCATACTCACCTTAAATCATATTTATCTCAAAATAATTCACAAAATCGGTTAAAACCCTCGTATCAAATATTTGCATTTAAACCAATTAATCTAAATCATAACAGTTTCAACTACAAATAGTTTAAATATTGAAAGTAGTTCAAATGTTGGAATAATTATACATTATAGATAGTTTATATTTTTAAAATATATATTAAAAGTCGTTTATAAATTTAAAATAACATATTTTAAAATAGTTTATAATTTAAAATAGGTTATAGATTAAAATAGTATATATATTAGGAATAATTTATATTATAAAATAGTTATATATTAAAAATAGTTATATATTAAAAATATTTAATGTATTAAAAATTATGAATATATTAAAATGGTTTATATGAGAAAATAGGTTATATGGTAAAAGAGTTTGTATATCAAAAGAGTTTGTATCAAAAATGCTTTCAAATTAGAATTGTTTCTTCAAATTTCACATATCAATTCAAATCAACTTTCGTTCAGAAATTCAATTTAAATCAATCTTAGTTCAACGATTTCAATTCAAAAGGCTAACGGCTTTAACTCAAATTCTCATTAAAAACCGTTTCAATTTATATCGATTTTAAATCCATGTTTGAACCACAAATTTAAACCATTTCAAATTCAATAGGTTTCTAAGTTTAAATATTCAAACATTTACAAAAACTCAATTTTGATAAATTGCAGTTACATTTCAAAACTCAACTTTAAGATTCCAATTTAAATTCTTTTAAACAATTCATTTATACCAATTTCAATTTCAACATTTTAAAGCTTGGATTATGAAAATAATTCAGTTAATATAAATCAAATTTTATTTCACAATATCATTCCGCTGGATTCAAAATTTAAGGAATTTAAAATCATTTAATTTACCAATCTGGTGTCCGTATATAGTTTTCTACCTTATGGTCAAGTGATACGAATATATATCATTTCAACCCACAATAATTTAAAATTATAGTTATATATCATTCGACCCACAATCTCGAGTAAAATTCAAAATCCATAAATTCACTCGGGCTTATCATTTCAACCCATAACGATTTTCCCTAATTTATAAGACCATTCGGGTATATACCATTTCAACCCGTAGTGATTTTCTAACAATAACTAAGGAAACTTGCAGTGTGATAACGACATAAAATAAACAAACATCGAATCATCAAAAATTTGAAAAATCAAGCATCCATCATAATCATTATTCAAATCAGCCAATAAATCACAACAATTAACTGGTTATCATTATCAGGTATTTAATTAACAATTTAGATTCAATATTAAATTAAATGGTAATTTAATTCAATATAAATTCAAAATAAATTTGGATGAAAATTTAAAATACCAAACAACAATTGATAAATTTCTAATCATATCATAAATTTAATTTAAATAACATAAGATAGTTTAGTATCTGTGAGTGGATTAAATCACTCACCTTCGATTTATCGTCGTTTTAAAATCCAAAAAAGGCCCAAAAATCTAACAGTTTCATAATTCAGCCGAACCAGTCCCATATTGTTTGGAATTTTGATACGATCGCAATGGGGAAAACTACACGTGAATCCGAGCTCGTATGTAAAAGTTATGGATGTTAGAACATATAGATTTGAATTTAAAATAAAAAATAAAGTGTATGGACAAAAACATAAATTCAATTACCATCTGAAACCCTAGTATACAAACACGACCTCATTTAGAAACCCTTCAGCCGCCACGTTAACTACGAATTGCTGCTATTAGAACCAACTATGACCACTTCTGACATTGCCATGACCATCCCCATCCCCATGCGAAACCTCCTCTACCCTCGCCTACGCGACTGTCGCGACCATCTGGAGGAGCCATCACCACCACCATCTTCAAACACCAATCATGGATAATTAGCTAATGCTTTAAACGAACTAATGGCATGGATAGAAGCCTCTCGATGCCCTCTACAAGATCCAACTCCCCGACTGTCGATTGGATGAAGATCCACCGTCGATCGCGAAACTCTAGAAATGGACGGTTGAGAAAGATCATCAATTTCTCGCCAAAATGTGATTCGATTGCAAAATTGAATTGCAGATCTAGATTGCGCTCGTTGAGAGCTTTCCAACGATATATTATATGACATAGTTTGAGGAGTTTAAATTTTCGATTTAATTTTGATATGAAATTTAATTTAGGAATTAGGTTTTATTTTTGTCTGCCATTGGAAAGAGGAGATGAGAAGGAAATGTGCATATAGTAAAAATAAAATAAAAGGCTGTTGGTGGTTTATAACAGTCTATGTATATGCAAAGATAGATAAGAATGAATGGACATACTGAAATTGGGTCAAGACGATAACCACGACCCGAAAAGCCCATTTCATTTTTGGAATGAAAGTGGGTCATCCAATATATCGAAATATTGGTTTTCGATATTTTCAAACACAAACTAAATTCAAATCCAAAGTCCATTGTATAATGAAGTTAGCTTTCAAAACCAGATTATATTCATTTAAATTCTTTTAGTTGATTTCTATGCGTTTCAAGTTCGCACGATCAAACAATAAGTCTGATCGCTACAAAACTTGAAATCCTACATTAAATCACTGTTACGGATTTGATGAAATTGGTTTCGTTGAAATCCGAGACGGTGACCAAAATGACTAGTTTTCAAGTTAATTAAATAAATTATTATTGAATTAATTTAATCACTTTAAAATTCAATTTTAAAAGTTAACAATCTTATTATTCTTGATTAATCAGGAATTATAATCTTTTAAAATAAATTTTTCCATGTTAATTTCAATATTTATATGTTGCACAAATTTCAGTGTTCAGTTGCAACTGCAACAAAATTCCAGTTAATTATATTTTATTTCCTTAGAATTTCTTTTATTTTGATTTACATTCTTATTATTGAATTAACTATTATCCTATGAATATAATTAAAATTAGTTTACATTTATTTACATTCATACTTTACACTTATCATCCTTTACCATATTAATTATAATATTTAAATTTCATTAATTCTATAAATTACCAATTTAATTCCCTATTTACAATTACAACCAAATTAAATTTACAATTATTCCAATTGGTTGATATTGCATTAAAATAATTGTCAATAACATTGCAAATAACATTATTAAATCATATTCTAATTATTTTCCTCATTAATAAATCACAAATTCTAATTTCTCACAATATTAAATTCTAAAATCTTATTTAATTTAATCTTTTTAACTATCGAAAAATACGGGTCGTCTCACTCTTTCCTACTCAAAACTTTTCGTCCGCGAAAAGGAAAAGGAAAGATTTAAGAAACTAATATATTTTATTTCAAATAATTAATTTATAGATACTTTAAACTTACATAATTAAGTATTTTAAATAAAATACACCAATTTATAAACAATTAAATCTTCATATTCAAGTTTGAAAATATTTTCACTTTTACAAAAAAAATTCTATGTCCTAAATTCACGAAAAATTTCGGCAGAGTCTACTTTGCGCGGTTTGGTCCTGAAAAATAACAATATCAATAATTACAATATATATGTGTATATATATATATATATCATATTTCAAAAATAAAACATCCTAAATCACAGGAAAAACAATAAAATGTCGCTGCAAAACCATAATCCGAAACGTACATATTTGTCGGGCAAACAACTTATTTATGAAACCAAAAGCGGTAGCTATTACTTCCATAAACTTGTATTTCACTTATATAATCCAGAATAGTGAGAGTTATGTACAAGAGAAATATTTAGTTGTTTTCAATTAGTAACAAAAGCAAAACAACACAGAACATATGCAAATAAAACAACACGACCATCATATAAAACAAAGAAATCAATCATACATCCATAGCCATCAACTAATGGTTTGTCCAGGTTTAGAAACTTTTCATCGTACAAGGGTGACAAATAAACTACTAAATGCTCAATAGCCTTAGATAATTACTTAATAGATTATTCATACAACCTTAAAAATTAGTAGTATTCTGTCCTAAACGTCCCATAAGGCGAAACAACCAAGAATTACAAATATTATTTAAGTTTATTCTTATTAATTTCCTTCCACATTATTTACTCTTCATTTACGTTCAGTCGTTCATACGATGATTATTTTTATTAATTTAACTTCATTACTTACAAATTCATTCCAATTCAATATTTAAAATCATCAATGAATAAATTTTTAAAGTATGACATAAGTTTCTTTGCAGTTTAATTCATATTTATATATATAACCTGATCTCAATTTAATATTTATATTTTCTAGTTAATCAATTCATATTTAATTTTCTTTATTCTTTAATTCATGTATAGTACCATTTAATATTAAAACTATTTATGAATCATCTCATCATTTCTTTAAGTTTATAATTATTTATAAATCACTCCAAAACGTAATTTAGTTTCATAATATTCTAGTAACATCTTAATTCTTTATATATGTTAATTTTGAGGCATTTCTATCATTAAGCTTTTACTTGTATAATGTTCTATTACATATCCCTATTAACATTTCAACTTTTAAACATTTCAGGTAAGTTTTTTCCACGTTTTTAAGAATGCAAGTTGAATATTATACAGATTTATCTTATTCATTTTAGTTAGCAAAAGCATTCAATAATTTACATCTTCCAAATTCATTACCTTGATATTTACAAGTGGCAAATCTCCAATTTATTTACATTTCATGAATCAGTTAAATCTTAATTTCTTATTTTTCATTTTAAAAGTTTCCAACTATCAATATAGTTAAGATTATAATAATTAAAATTTCAAGTTTACAGAAACTTAAGAACTAAATATTGGGTTCCATTTTCGAATCATTTTATATTATATATATACGCACATACACACACACACAGACACACATATATAGACCCATATCTTTTATATATCCAAATCATGTTTAAGAAAATAAAATAAAATTTGTTTATCAAAATAAATGTGTAGGAAAACTACTAAGTGGCCTCACCCACTTTGAGACTTGACAATAAATATCGACGATGCGGCCGTCATCACCGAAATTATTTTACAGCGATAGAAGAGGGGAGTACATAACTTATTTCCTTTTAAAATTCTTTCAAAACATCTCTTCCAAATTACATTGAAAATATTTATCCGAAAATACTTCTAAATAATACTAATATTATATTCCAAAATCTTTTGAAAACAAATTTCAAAACCCTAGAACTTAAGTTCTCAAATTTCCAATTCATATTTACTTTATTTGTAAATTTTATTTGCAACTAATGTTTACAAAATTCCACTTCCTAACAAGAAAACAACATATAATATACAACTATATCCATTTATAAAAATTATTCTTTTATATACAAAATATAATACTAGGTAAAATTATTTCATTTACCTATATTTCAAAAACAATATTGCGTCGATCCGCCTATTAAGTGTTTAGAAATCCCTATTGATGTCATAGCGTCTGTAACAACCCTGTATTTTCTGATTATTGTAATTGTATATTTTAATTATTTTAATTTAAATTCCTAGTTTAAAAACTTTATTTTATTTATTAAAATGAATATATTTTGTTAATTGAAATATAAATGTTGATTTTGATGTGGATTAGAATTTCAAACATGCATAAATTGAATATTTCCAGAAAATGTGAATTTTGGTCAATCTGGTCAAAATTTTACTTTTAAATTTAAATTTTAAAAGTTTGAAAATTTTAATTTTTTCTTTTATTATGAAAGTAAATAAAATTTCAAGAACACTGCTTTTCGTTTCGTTGAAATCCGAATAATATTGTGAAAGTTATGCTTTTTACAAAATTGGGTGTAAATTGTTTTATTTAACACTACTTTTTATTTTAAATTATATAAATAATCATTTTAATGGTCATATATTATTCTAAATTGTATTATATGTTATGTTACATATATTTTTACCTTTTAAATATTTTAAAGTGATGTTTGAATTTTTCCAAAGCTCATTGAATTTATTTTCTATTTTTAAAGGTTAGTTTCCATTTTTCTGCTATTTACTTCATTTAAATTATATTTAATTTAAATTTATTTATTCATTTTTATGTATGCATTTTATTTTTATGTTTTTATCTTTATTTATAAATATTTTTCATGTACAAACAATTTTCCCAAAGTTCATTTCATTTATTTTCAAATTTTCAAGCCTAATTTACATTTTCTTTGTTATTTTCTTAATTTAATTATATTTAATTAATATTTATTTATTTTTGTTTGTTTACTATATTTTAGTGTTTTATCTGTATTTATAAATATTTTACATGTATTTAAATTTTAAAAAAGAAATTAGAAATTCAAAGAGACAAGGCTCTTCATTTCTTGTGACTTTTCAATAGCTAGTCTCTTCATTTCCTTGGCTTTTCATTTTCTACTTGATAGCCGTACATTTCCCATTGCCTTTCACGTGAAAATACTTCTTATCCTCTTCAATTCACGGCTATTTCTCATTTGAGAAAAAAAAATCCAAGTTAATGGCTTCTCTTTATTCCTTTCTACCTTTCTTCCTTGAATTTGCCTTGTTTTCTGCTTAAATTTGCCTTGACCTCACATATGATTCTCGGCCTATCACCTCCACCATCAGCTCCACCATCTCCTCCACCATCTACAACAGCAAACATCTCCTCCTCCTCTGACCATGACAAACCATGCCATCCAATTGAAGCCATCTCCACAAAACTTTGCTCAAAACTCCAAATATTGCCTAACCGAGCCTTGTATTCCCATTGCCTTCATGTTTAGCCTTGGCCACCACCTCTAACACCACCACCACTTGCTGCCATGACCTATAGCCATCATCATCATCTCTGACCTGACCTGAAGATGCACCAGGCCGAGCCCATAGGACCCTAGGCCGAGCCTATGTACACCAAAACCTTCCATTCCTTGACCCAAACCCCTTGCCTCCTTTACTTTCCACTTGTTTTGCCTTTACCTTCCACTTTCATGCCCTAAGCCTTGTCTCTAGGCCATGGCCGAGCCATGTTGATACCTAGGCTGAGCCTAGTGTGGTGAGGTCAAGCCCATTTGATCATGTGACAAGCTTATGTTGTCGTGTGCAAGTCTTTTGCTTCTAAGGTTTGGTCATCTCTCTTGTTTTGCAACTGTTCTGCAAACTAAAGTTGTTGATTATATTTGTATGTCGATATCTATATTTGTGCTTATGTATGTTATATTTTGTGTTGTTTACAAGGGTCTCCATCAATTCAAATTAAATCGTGCTTGTCGTGCCTTTGGAATCGCTCTTGTGTGTGTTGTTTGTCTCTAGCTTCGTAAAAGGTGAGTCTTTCTCACTCTGACATATTTACTTATGAAATAGTAAATTGATGGCAAGTGTATAGTAATATAAAATGTTTATGCAAGTTAATGATGATCATATGATATGATATGCCATGTTATTACCATGTTAAAACTGTTAGTTATCTCCTGACATTTGATATATTGCGACATTGACATTTTTTTATATTGTTTATGCATAAGATCACACTGCAAGTTCCTGTTAGAATAGAATCACTATGGGTTGAAATGACACATACCCGAATGGACTTTAGAATAGGAAAAATCGTTATGAGCTGAAATGATAGGCCTGGGCGATTTTTATTGTATTTTATTTGACTTGGGATTGCGGGTTTGAAATGATGGAACCCGGGTTTTCTTTGTAAACCGCGGATTGAAATGATATATATCCGTATCACTTGACCTAGGTTAGAAAATTATATACAGACCCCGTGGTATATTTTTAAATGATTTTTATTAAAATATGTATTTTTAAAAGTATGAAATTTTGATTTAAAAATATATAGTTTATGGTTTTAAGAAAATTAAATATTAAGTCTTGAAATTGTGAATTTGAGTACGTAAATGTGAAATAATTGAGATTTTAGACTTTAAATTTTATTTTAAGATGTAAATAAATAATGAAAATTAAATTTAAAGTTTTAAAATTATATTTGAAGTAAAATTTTAAGTTTTATTTAATTTATATGTTAATAAACAGTGAATTTTGACTTAATAAATGAATGGAGTTTTTAAATTGAATATTTGATCTAAAACTTTTGTTGTGTTAAATCATATGTTAAAATGATTTTAAATGTGAAATTTTGAAGTCTAGAAATATGACTTTTAAGTTATAATAAAAATTTGGAGTTTTATTATTATTTTCGAAAAGCTAAAATGAAATCTGGAATTTTATAGCATTTTCAAAATATTATAGTCTTTTGACAGCATTTTTAAATGCTATTGTTTTGAATCTAACAATGTTTGAAACAACTAAATATCTATTACGACATTTTATAAATGCCGTTATTCTTGAACTAAACCATTTTTGGAAGCTATAATCTACGATGGCACTTTATAAATGCTGTCGTTGCTATAATTTGACAATGTTTGAAATGTTATAGATTTTAACATTGTTTGAGTTATATTTTAAAGTGTTAAATGATTTAACTTTTGGAAATTGATTAATTGTGAAATTTAAGAAGTTTTGAATATATTTTAATATTTAAATTTTAATTTTTAAGGAATTTAAATTTGAATTTGAATTTAAATAGGGTTTACTTGGTTATGTGTTAAATGGAATGAAATGTAATGAGATAAATGAATTTTTGAATGGAATTTTTAATGTATTTTGTAATGATACTTGAAATAACAAATGAATGATTTATTTGATTTAAAATGATATTTAAATTTGAGCATTTGAATTTGAATTCAAATAATGATTTGATAATAAGGTTTGGAAATGATTTGATCTTTATTTGATAAAGAATATGAATTGGAATGATATGTACTTTTGATTAATGAATATTTGAAATTTTTATTGGTATGAAAGGATATTTATTTTAATTGTAAATTGAGTTTATTTAAATAATATTGGATTTATGAAATGAATATTTCAAAACTAAGTAATAATGAAACTAGATTTGAGATATATGAAATTATAAAATTTAGTTTTTGAAATGCGGGATAATAAAGCTTTGAAATATATTAAAAATTGAATAGTTTAATTTGTGGATCAAATCTATATTTGAAATTGATATGACTTGGAAACGGTTATTAGGAAGTTTAATTGAAACTGATGGTTTGAATTGAATTAAGTTGGAAATTGAAAATTTAGGATTAATTGAATGAATTGTAAAATGTAAAGAATTAAATGAATATCCGATGATTTCAAATGTATGATTTTGAAATGTTATGATTTTCAAAGTGTAATTGTTTCAAGTATTTTTGGTTTCGAAAGAGTTATACTTTGAAAATATTATGATTTTGAATTGAATATATGTTTGAAATGTTTTTGGTTTCGAAGTATAAACTATTTTGATTGAATAAATAGTTTTGAAATAAAAATGGTTTTGGTTTCGAAGTATAAACTATTTTGAAAGAAATATAGTTTGAAATGAAATGATTTGATCTTTTTGAAGTATAAACTATTTTGAAATAACCACGGCGTTATAATAACGTTTGGTTGTTAAAGAGACCGGGATCGGAAGTTGTCATACTCTCTGCCAACTCCGAAAACCACTTTAACAACCGTGTACGCGGTGGACATTCCAGAATGAAGTAGGATGGTGTCGACGTTCTTGAGGTATATTACGTGGACCCAACTCCCGTGAGTTGGCATAAGGTGGCTAAAACAGGAGCGATCTCGGGCCAAGTGAGGTCATTCCTCCAATCGGACACATTCCTTCGATACTATACTCTTACTGGTGATTGATTAGATGGCCATCCTTCGATTTTGATTGGGAGTGTGTTCCGAGGTGGGCGTATGTGGCTGCTGCGTTACCACCAGCCCGTGTGCGTAATTGGTATATCTACCCTGGCATTGCCTTGTGTGCCGTGTCACCTACCATACCGAGCCTTTACTACGAGTTTGTTTTTCTCCCGTAGCCCGTGTGGTATCCTCTGACAGTCACCCAGAGTGGAGATGGCATGATATTGGATGGACTACTGGGACTATTATGTGTGAATGGTGATATGGGTAGCCCGGAATGCTATTTAAAAGTATGTTTATTTTACTATAGACATTATTATAGCAGCGCAATATTACTACATAGTAAATAGTTTAACGGATCCTTAAAGGATGGGCGATCCCAAGCATCCTTTAAGTTAGTGATGCATTTTTGTTACTGTTCACTTGAGTTTATTTACAGTTCATAAGTATTTATGTCCTGACTCGAGTGTTTTGTATTTTGCTTTACGCTCGAGTCAGATTGAGTGAGTTAGCATTCAAGATTTACCTTCGGAGTTGGAGCTTTCCTTGAAGATCCAGCCATCTATTTTGCTTTCTGTATCCAGTGATTTCAGTGATGTATTCTGATTTGTACCTGATGTATCATGTTACTTTTTGTCGTATCATGTTTAACTCTGATGTATCTTATTTTTATATAGTAGCTTCATGAACTACTATTTCTTTTAAATTCCGCTGCATTATTAAATACTCTGTGTCTGTGATCTGTGATTATGTATTTACTGTATATTCTGAGATTTTCCAAATTTTATTTACAACGCGGTATTTTGATCAATTCAAGTCCGACATGTGCGGATGCGAATGGTTGAAAATATCGGGTCATTACAGCATCCTATGTACTGGCCAGAATTTATAAATACTAAACAGAACAAATTAACATAATATAAAAACATTTACAACACTAACAAATATGCTCTCTCATATGTATACACCCAAACAAACTCATTCTAGGGTATTACTGCCCTATCTCTAATGAGTTAGACCCCACAAAGCTCAGGTTGTTGCTAAACCAAAGCTTTGATACCAAATGTAACGATCCACCTTTTTAGACGGTTTAAATCGAAAATAAACCACACATGTCAACTTAAACATTCAAAAAGGAAGGATTTTTAATGTGGTAAATAAGAAAATAAGTTAAAGAAAGGAAAAACAAAACACAAAATCTCACAGTAGAATGACAAGATATAACAATCAAATAAACAGTTCATGAAGCTGTTTTACAAATAACATTTGATTACACTTCTTACAATATACCAGAGTTATACATACATCAGGAATAAATAAATAATGCAGCAGAACAATATGATGCAACGAAGTAATAATAATAGTAATAAATCGTAGACTAATCTCTGTCTTCATCCTCTAAATAAAATGGTCTTCGATATACCGAAAAGCTCAGACTGATCCGAGCGTAATGAAAAGACAAAACACTCGAGTCAAAACTAAAAGATCTTATGCAAGTTAAATAAAAATAAGTAAATATGAGTGTAACGACTTTAGAGATGTTTACGGGATTAACATCTCATATCCATCTCCTATCCAATGTATAATCTGAGTGCAGTGACTTACGAGGTGTTTGGGATTCCATCTCCTAAGGATCCGTTAAACTATCTATACGAGTATGGTGGCACGTCCGTTGGACGTGTGTTAAGAAGGAAGTGGAAAATTTTTGTGTGCGCTACAGTTATGGTAGTGATATATATACACACAGAGACACATACGTACATATGTACACAGTTATATGTGTGTGTATGTCTGTGCATATGTGTGTATATATTATACATTTTCCTTTCTTTTCTGCACTGCAGTAGTGTACAGCTATACATTAATTTTAGTCTAATTATATAGGCTGGCCAGCACCGAATGAAAAGTTGAAACAGTCAGGAAGTAGATGATGCAGCGAGGAAATGCAGTAAAATGAACATTCATTTGTTGATGCATTATTTGAAAAGGAACAGAGCCACACAAACAATGTATTTTTTAAACAATATTCATTAGGAATATTATTAATAATATTCAATATCTCTCATGGCCTATAGTGATGAGTTTCAGTCTTTTTTTAAAAAAAAGGACAACTCTGAGTAGAAGTTGCTTCTTATATCTTAGGTTTAACATTTTGAAAGACACGATTAAACCAATAAAAAAAAAGTACCTCATTATCTTTATAGCAATATTGATGGGTCTATAATATTTTATCCTTACAACATAGTGATCTCACATCGAAGAGGGCGGAGATTTGAACAACCATGGTAAGAGGAAGTTGTAGTTGAAGGGTTCGCCATTGTTGATTCATAAGCAGTCATTGGTGGCAATTACGTCTAGATTTATGCACAATCATTTAATACAGGAAATCGGTAAAGACAGTAGTTCTATCAACTGCCCTATTATGGTTTATTTTAAAGAATGCACAACAGCCTGACACAATTGATCTTGGAGTAATTGTGCAAAAACAGCTGTAAGTGAAATGAATAACGGACATGAAAAACCTAATAGATTTTGTTGAAAAAATACTTAAATCATCTGAATATTAAAAAAAGAGTTGCAAACAGAGCAAGTGCCAAAAAATGCCCCATAGAGGATAGAAACAGACTGCACGCTTGAGAAATGTTTTTAGTAACAGGGAAAGAGGTAAAAAACATAGCTGGGCTAGATAATCTGAACTAACTGCAAATAATATTATTCTGGATTGTTATCTAAAAACATAGTTTTATGTTCTATAACCAATTATAAATATTGAAATGAAAGATACTCAAAATAGAATAGCACAGATGTCCACATAAAAATAACAATATTTCGCTGTTTACAATTTCAAACATGTTTTTGGAACACATTACTTTTTGGTGCATTACAGCATACCACCGCTAGATTAATATTACATAATATATATTTTATATAATAATTAGTTAAAAGAAAATAAATTTCTTAGGCTTCATGCATCTTTTATATAATATTACACAGCGCCTCTCTCTGCAACATTAATCCCTAGGTTTGAAAGACAGACGTTCAAGCATTTCCTTTACTGATTTGCTACTGCTGTTATATAATATTACACGGATTTTACTTGATGGAGAGCATGGTATCGACATGACATTTGAGATTGCCCGTGGGCTAAAGTCTTTTTCTACATGGCTCTAAACAATGTCATGTTGAAAGGCATTTTTACTAAAATGAAGCATGTTTACTCTTAGTGCTGAATGCGAAGAAAAGCAACTCCAGAGAAAGTTGCTGAATGAATACTGAAACTCCTTCAAAGAAGAGTCCCACCTGTAGTTCCATGCATTTATGGTAAAATTATGCATTGTCCAACCTTTTTACAATAATACCAACCACACTTTGATTCATACGATGCATGTGTAATATGTTGTGACCAATGCACACATGTTTTCATTTAATGAAATGTAGTTCCTTTCTGGAGGGCACTTGTAGAGCCAACACTAAACCTGAATGCAATGAACCATATAATTGTATATTTTGAACAAAAAAATATATTCAAATTTTTTTATGTTATCGCAGTCAATATATAACTACATAAAACGAATTTTACAAAAAATTAACAACTAAAAGAGAATGAAAATAAAGCTTTAGGTAATTTTCTAAACTTGAGGAATAACGCTAAACCTGATGAAATGAACCATATAATTGTACATAACAAAAAATATGTTCAAAAAAGTTTATGTTATCGCAGTCAATATCTAACTACATAAAGTAAATTTTGCAAAAAATTAACAACTAAAAACGAACAAAAATAAAATTTTAGGTAATTTTCTGAACTTGAGGAATAAAAAGTGATAGAAACTAAACCTGAATGCAATGAACCATATAATAGTATATTTTCAACAACAAAAACATATGCAAAAAAACTTATGTTATCGTAGTCAATATCTAACTACATAAATCGAATTCTGCAAAAATTTGACATGTAAAAAAGAATTAAAATAAAATTTAGGTAATTTTCTGAACTTGAGGAATAGAAAATGATAGAAAATGTGTGTCATTCATAAACAATGTACGCTATCTTAATACCAAGAACACTTGTAATAAAATTTATGTAAATCTTAAGACTTAAACCATAAAGCTTTATGGAAAAATATAAAACATATTCATTAATTTCATCCCACGATGCATCATATGTCATCACTTACATGATTTTGAAACTATAATCAGTCACTTAGCTAACATTTTAATTTGATAATGAAACATATATAACAATAATTATCTTTTCCAATGGTTATTAACATTAAGGTAAGAAATAAAAAAATGTCAAGATGAAAGATCACAAAAGTAATAACATATTGGGTAATGACCTATTATTGAGTTTGTGAAACGATGTATTTATTGTGCAACTTCACCCCAGTGTGTCATTTCTGTACTAATTTGACTCCCATTATTAACATTTGCACCTACCCAAAATCTTCAACCATTAAACAATATTAACATAAAAGTGCCAATTTTGATAAAAAGCTTACAAATAAGTAAATAGTTTGTGATTAGCATATTTACATTAAATACTTAAGGCTTACATTGATCTAATATTGAGTATCTGAATTGGACTTGATATTCAGGGAAGTGCAGACTTTAACGACAAAAAAATTTAAAAGTATTACTCTTCATTGACAAACAATTGACCCAGTTTAAAGCATGTTGTTATTCAATAATGATTGACTTCTTTAATATAATTCATTTTAGTACAATAGTAATATTATTTGGACAATTTCCATCACAAAAAAAAATTCTTGAACCAATACATGAATGACTGCTTCTTTTGTTTATATCATTAAATATTTACCCCGAGTGGATTGTATATATAAGGCGATTAAGCTTCCATGAACGAAATAAGAAGTTAGGCTGAAAAGAATTTAGGATTTTAGAGCTATCTAGGGTGCAAATTAAAGAAGGAACTCAACAATGAAATCTTTAAGAATAAGAAAGAGTATGTTTACTAAATGTGTGAAATTAGCAGGTAAGAAGTTAAAATGCAGAATATATAGATTAAAAGAAATATCCTTGTCATCCCATTCAAAAGTGGATGGGTATTCCAGATATTTTCAGAATTGAGTAATTTACCTTCTTTTCGGCTTATAAATCAATGTAATCAGCTTTCATCAATATATGATAAGTTAATAATTTCACATTAGGTTATATAGAATCATAAGGCTTTAAACATTTGTAAAGTTTCACAAAAAATGCAATGGTAGCAATGATGCAACCATGTGACATAAATAAAAAAGTGCTTAAGTTCCAACATAAAATTAATAGGTACCTAATGATATAGCTTAGAGGAATAAAATTTGGATTAGTTATAGAGATTTTACTGACCATCATCAAATACGGTTAGAAACAATGGAGACCAACTTCATATTTTTAGAGAAGAAAGATGCATGATGCCTTCTTAGGTAGATATTCATGATATCGGCTGTTTAGGTCATGATACCCTCTTCTAATGATTGCTCATCCCACTCCGATACCTATTTTTTTAAGTTTAGAATTAGCAAAAGCATTGCATGTTTGTATGTGTAATATGCATGGTCTTAGTACAAATATTGAATAGATGTAAATTGGATTCATACATACTTCAGTGTTTATTAGGAACAATTGTAAATACATGCATATGATTTTACGTATCATAAAATATAAAATAAAGTCTTTTTTATGGAAAAAAGTACATAATTCTAACCACTATGCAAAATGTTCTTCTTGCATGTGATGTTCAACAGTCCTTGAGACTAATTCATACAATCCACATGAATCATTTTTTTGATCCTGACACTGGAACCAAAGCCTAAGTGAGAAGAAGTAAAAACATTATATTATTGCTTCTTAATGGCCTGATAGCACTAATTTGCATGGTTAAATCTTTTAATGGTAGTATGAAAAATAAAGCATACACCGTTTATGAATTACACAATAAGTATATAAATGATGTTAACATAACATAAGCGTACAACTGCTTACCTACATATTGAAGCAGACAATGAGAGATAGTAAATAAAAGAATTATAAAGGAGTATGATGATGAGAAAGTGAAATGCTTATTATAAAACAATGGAAAGGTAGATATAGCAATAAATATATGTGAGATATGAGTGCATTTGTACATATCTAAGTGTCATGAGTTTAGAAACTTATATCATCATTCATGGCTGGTCCCGGTCTACTGTAGGGATCATACAACACCCAATATGGTTAGCACTACTGAAAATTTATCTCTGTCAACATCCAATTAGCAAATAAACATGTAAATAAAAAAATTTAAAAGCTAAACTGGGAGAATACCACAAACTCGATTCGTGGTGCTCGAAAACCCTAGATCCACAGCCATCACCGATTTCCCACACCGTGCCTCTTCTTCAACGATCTACATCTTCCATAGACTCAAGTAAATATAATAAAATTGATAGATTAATTTAATTGATGATTATAATATCGAATTTGGTTTTGGGGTAAAATTTTTTATTTTTATTTCAACAACAGTGGATGAATTTGAGGAGAAGAGTGGGGGGTTTGAGCAGAAGTAACCGCAGTTATGAACTTATGCAGTTCGTGTAAGTGTGATCCCGAGAAATACGACTGCACATTTTGAAGTGACTGTTGTACGCATTGAAAATGGCAAAATTAACCCTCAATAAACATTTCTGATTTAATTGTCAAAAAGGATATTTTGGTCCATGCAAAAAAGCTTCACTTTGACCAGGGTTTTGCTTTATAGTATAGATACATATTACATTACATTATTATAATATGTCTACAGTAAAGTAAAATATCAAAATAGCGTTAAGGCATTACCAATATCTCCCTTAACACATTTTATATAAATGTCGTATCTATACAAAACTATAAACCCCAGCGTCAGCTGGTGGGCTATTAGAGAGCACTCCATAGATACGACACAAACCAAGCTTGTATCGGGCTCGATAATGCATATGATAAGGCACACAAGGCAATGCCAGGGTAGGATTCTACCATTTGTAGAACTGCGCTGGTGGTAACGCATAACAGCTACTACCGCCCACGTTGGAACACACTTCCATAATCAAATCAATCACAAAGTAATAAATATGGCATCGAAGAAATGTGCCCAATCGGGGGTGTGACCCCACTTGACCAGGTATAGCTCATGTTTTAGTCATATCAAGCTGACCCGAGGGGGTCAAGGCTGCGTTTAAATCTCGTACAGTAGCATTCGCCAAACCATCCTACTTCGTTCTGGATTCTCCACCATGTGCATAGTTGTTAAAGTTGTTTTTAGTATTAGCAGAGGTATGACAATACCCGATCTTGGTCCCTTTAACAACCAAACGCTTATTTCACACTGGTTGGTTCTTTTACACTTCCAAAACCGATCCATAATTGATATCAAAATATCATATTCACTTCAAAAATCATACCACTTTCGAAATCATATTCACTTTAAATCATATTCCTTTCAAAATCATAACCAAAAAATAGGTTAAACCCTCATATCAAAATATTTGCGTTTAAATCAATTAAATCTAAATCATAACGGTTCCAAATTAAACCGTTTGGATATTGAAAGTAGTTTATATATTGGAATAGTTATACATTAAAAATAGTTTATATTTTTAAGAAATATATATATGCTACAATTCATTTATAAATTTAAAATAACATATTTTAAATAGTTTATAATTTGAAAACAGGTTATATATTAAAATAGTATATATATTAGGAATAGTTTATATAATAAAATAGGTTATATATTAAAAATAGTCAATGTATTAAAATTATTAATATATTAGATTGGTTTATATGAGAAAATAATTTGTATGGTAAAAGAGTTTGTATATTAAAAGAGTTTATATAAAAAATACTTTCAAATTAGAATTATTTCTTCAAATTTCGCAAATAAATTCAAATCAACTTTAGTTCCAAAAAATTTCAATTTAAATCAATCTCAGTTCAACGATTTCAATTCAAAAGCCTAAAGGTTTCAATTCAAATTCTCATTAAAAACCATTTCAGTTTGCATCAATTTCAAATCCATGTTTGAATTACAAATTTAAACCACTCCAAACTCAATAGGTTTCTAAGTTTAAATATTCAAACATTTACAATAACTCAATTTTGATAAATTTCATTTATATTTCAAAATTCAACTTTAAGATTCTAATTTAAATTCTTTTAAACAATTCATTTAAACCAATTTCAACTTTAACATTTTAAAGCTTGGATTTTGAAAAGTTCATATAAATCAAATTTTATTTAACAATATCATTTAATTAGATTCAAAACTTAAGGATTTTAAAATCGTTTAATTCAACCAATCCAGTGTCTGTATATAGTTTTCTACCCCATGGTCAAGTGACACGGATATATATCATTTTAACCTACAATAATTTAATTTTATAGGTGTATATCATTTCAACCCGCAATCCTGAGTAAATCAAAATCCACAAAGTCGCTTAAGTTTGTCGTTTCAACTTGTAACTATTTTTCCCTAATCTATAAGACCATTTGGGTATGTACTAATAATAACTAAGGAAATTTGCAGTGTGATAATGACATATAAAATAAACATAACATCGAATCATCCAAAATGTCAACAATTAAGCATTCATCACAATCCTTATACAAATCAACCAAACAATTAACTGGTTATCACTGTCAGGTATTTAATTAACGATTTAGATTTAATATTAAATTAAATGGAAATTTACTTTAATATAAATTCAAATTAAATTTAGATGATAATTTAAAATACTAAACAATAATCAATAAATTTCTAATCACATCATAAATTTAATTTAATTAATAAAAGATAGTTTAGTATCTTTGAGTGGCTTAAATCACCCATCTTTGTTTTATCGTCGTTTTAAAATCCAAATAAGGCCCAAAAATCTTAAAGTCTCGGAATTCAACCAACTAGTCATATATTGTCCGAAATTTCGATACGATCACAATGGAGAAAACCACATGTGAATGCAAGCTCGTATGAAAAAGTTATGGAAGTTAGAATCTATAGGTTAAAATTTAAAATAAAAAATAAAGTAAAAGGGCAAAAACGTAATTCAGTTACCATCTGAAACCCTAGTATATGAACTCGACCTCATTCAAAAACCCTTTAGCCACCATGTTGACCATGAATCGGCGTTGTTTGAACAAACTATGACGAGATCTGCCATTGCCACGACTATCCCCATGCAAAATCGCCTCTACCCTCGCCCGCGCGACTGTTGCAATCACCTGGAGGAGCTAACGCTAATGCCGTCTTCAAACGCCAATCATGGCTAATTAGATGATGATTTCAACAAACTAACAGCATGGATCGAAGCCTCTTGATGCCCTCTACAGGTTGGAACTCCCCGATCGTCGATTAGATGAAGATCCACCGACTATCGTAAAACCCTACAAATGGACAGTTGAGAAAGATCGTCAATTTCTAGCCAAACAGTGATTCGATTGCAAAAGCAAATTGCAGATCTAGAATGTGCTCGTTGAGAGCTTTCAACGATATATTATATGACATAGATCGAGGAGTTTAAATTTTCAATTTGATTTTGATTTGAAATCGAATTTGAGAATTAGATTTTGGTTTGTCTGCCATTGGAAAGAGAAGATGCGAAGGGAATGTAAGTACAGAAAAAATAAAATAAAAGGCTGCTAGGGTTTATGACAGCCTATATATAGGCAGAGACAGATAAGAATGAATGGACAGATCGAAATGGGTCGAGATGATAACAACGACTCGAAAAGCCCATTTCGTTTCTGAAACGAAAATGGGTCATCCAATATATCGAAATATAGGTTTTCGATATTTTTAAACTCAATGGAACTAAATTCAAATACAAATTCCATTATAGTAGTTAGCTTTCAAATCAGATTATATTCATTTAAATTCTTTTAATTGATTTCTAGGCGTTTCGAGCTCGCACGATCAAACGATAAGTCCGATCGCTATGAAACTTGAAATTGTATAATAATGCACTGTTATGGACCCGATGAAATAGGTTTCATTGAAATATGATATAGTGGCCAAAATTGCTAATTTTCACGTAAATTAAATAATTTTTTTGAGAAAAATGTGTGATCCTCTATAAAAAAGAAGAGCGCACATGCAATTATATATATCACAAAAATAACGCGCTGCCAACATGCCTGGCAGGTAACAAAACTAGTTACAAATATCAAAAAACTCAGGTACCCCTAAGATGAGTTTCGGCAAGGCCACCAACCATCATACCTCGATATAAAGGTCCGTCATGGCCACGACCGATATTAAGGTGTTAGAAGTACCTAAAAACAAAAGAATATGATGCTCCATGCATCTGGATCGGAAGCTCCATGCATCACAAACTAAGAAGGAAACTCCTTGCATCTAGATCGGAAGGAATGAAGAAGCATCTACTCTAAAGTGGAACTGAATATGATGCTGAATGAAAAATCTGCTCTGGAGAGTCTTCATAAAGGAAGAAGTGCCAAGCAAAATAATAGATCCTCCTAAAGATAATACGCCATAATAGAGATGAAAGTATCCCATATCCATGGAGGAACTGCATGTAATTCTGAGTGGAAAACTCTACTCTGATGGCCTCTCTACGGTCCGAAATCCTACAATCCAAAGACATGAGAACCTACAAAATGAGCCTGATACCCTGTCACTCCTACCCGTGTCTGAAGGATGACTAAGGAAAAAGTTAGAATGATACATATATACGTATTAAATAATTAATATACATATATATTGTATAGATGAGGTAGGAAATAGAAACCTAAATAAGACTAAACTGGAAAAATACAATAGAATTAAAATACCTATAAACTAATACCAACAAAGGCAAGAACAATAATTGAAACAAGTCTTAAAAGATTCTAATGAATCTTTAACCATAATTAAGTTATGATTAACATTAAGATCGTCATATAAATTATTATTAGATTAATTTAATCACTTCAAAATTCAGTTTTAAAAGTTAACATCTTATCATTCTTGATTAATCAGAAATTTATAAACATTTACAATAAAATTTTCCATGTTAATTTCAATATTTATATATTGCACAAATTTCAACGATCAATTGCAACTGCAATAAATTCCAGTTAATTATATTTTATTTCCCTATGATTTCTTTTATCTCGATTTGCACTCTTATTATTGAATCAACTATTACCCTATGAATATAATTAACATTAGTTTACATTTATTTACATTCATACTTTACAGTTATCATCCTTTACCACATTAATTATAATATTTAAATTTCATTAATTCCATAAATTACCGATTTAACTCTCTATTTATAATTACAACCAAATTAACTTTACAATTATTCCAATTGATTGAACTTGCATTAAAATAATTATCAATAACATTCAAACTACATTATTAAATCATATTCTGATTATTTTCCTCATTAATAAATCATAAATTTTAATTTCTCACAATATTAAATTCCAAAATCTTATTTAATTTAATATTTTTAATTATCGAAAAATACGGGTCGTTACAGAGAGGATGTTGAAATGAAAATATAAGAAGTATAGAGGTATGGAAGCAAGTTACAACAAAAAGCTAACTTTTTCTAAATTTTTTGAACTATGGAAAGCCATGGAATTTTTATAGAAGAAGATTGAAAAAAGAATGAAGTTAGAATGTAAATGAGAATGCATGAGTGGGTGTGTATTTATAGATGAAGGAAAGTGGGGAAATTATCATTTTATCCTTAGTTTAATATATCATAACATATCATTATTTTGACATGCCACGTCACCACCTTCCTCCCCCTCATATGTCACATCTCCCCCCTCTCTAGTCACATCCCTTAAGCCATGATGGGTAATGATGATGGTACTTAATAAAATAACAAGAGATAATGATATGATTTAGTATATACATAAGTTATTATTTTAAAACATGTCTTGTCACATCACTTGCTAAATACATAAGATAAAAACATAATAAAGTATATTATTACATGGTTAATTATCTACTATATATGTGCACATATAGTGCATAAAGGTGAACAATGTTCTCGATAACTTTCCGTTGTTGAAAAGTCAAAATTCTGAAAAGCGCTCTTCGGTCACATTTTCTATTTTTCCATGAACTATCTGTTTTGGTAAGCAAATTTTAAAAAGGATTTTACCATCATTATTAAGAAAGTTTATTTGTAAATAAAAACCCATTTATTTTGAATTTTCAAAGAAATATAAAAAAACCGATGGTATCAATTATCAATGTCATAAATACATTTTATTTTCAGAAAATAAAATAATTCTTTTATTTCATAATCATGTTTGAATACATATATTGGTGTATGAATCTAGAGCTGTGCATGATCCATATTGTTTAAAAGCAGATTTATTGATAAAACCATTTTTCGTTGTTTTATCGATATTTTACCTCGGTAATTTGTCCGCAAATATTTTTTCAAACAAAATGACTGTTATTATTTACCACTTGAAACATGATTATTTCCTACTTTTAAACCCATATCAAAATATTAAAAAATATATATAATTTATTCGAGTGATAAATTTATGGGTCGTTACATTCTTCGCCCTTAAAGAATTTCGTCCCCGTAAATATACCACAACCCTACTCCCAGAAATACTTAAAACTGTTCATCAGCCAGTACGACGTACATAGATCATTCTTACGTAAAATCTGATTCGATCACTCACTCAAATACATTATTTTTCTTCCAAACTAGTATCGCTCACTTGATTTCCTATAGCAGACTTCGATTCGGCTTCTTAATTAGAAACCTCCATTCTCCATGCATAGCCATAAACAATGATAGATAACCTTTGGTTCCACATAAGAACCCTCATCAATGCTCGCCATCAAAAATCAGTGATAAATCTCTATTCGTAATTATGTGAAACACCTCAAGTCACGTACTTGAATCTTGGATCGAGAAATATACGAAAAAGAGAAATGATCTATATAACCTACATACTAATCCCATTGGTCCCACTTCCCAAGATTATAATTACCTTTTTTTAAAGAATCACCATTTTACTTAGGAACATTACTTAAGTATATTGACATTCTATAACTCAAATTAGTTTTTATTATAATACTCTTCTATATCCAAAAAAGCATATACAATTTCAAATATTAAGTTGGTTTTACTTAACCTTGGATGTCCAACAAATTTAAAACTTTATTTATGAACACTTTTAATTAAGACATCCTTTTATTTTGAAAACTCTACTCTTTAAGAGATTCTAGAACCTAATATACAGATTTTATTTCACGGACCATTCGAAAAAATACTTTATATTTAACCCTTTTGAAAACATAACATATAGCCCGAGTAACTCTAAAATGATATCAAGGAACCGGACGCTATCAGATATTATTATATATCCCTTTTAATATGTTGAGAAATACTTAAGAGAAATGTCCAAAAAGATCTCTTACCCATTTTAAATCATTTCCAAGACACTCGAACTGGTTAATCATAAAAATATTTATTTCCTCACTATTTCCCTTTCAAAACAATATTATTTATAGATAAATAGTTATTTAATAAAATCATCCACTTGCTTTGGATTCATTCGGATTTGATTTCGATTGTATAATGACAAAGAGGATAATTTACTAAGCGTAGTATCATATCCGCCTAAGCAATCCTTCGATTGTCACTTAGAAGATTATTCTGATTATCACAAAACAGATCGAAACTCCTTCCCGAACTGTCCAAAGAATTCAAATCCACTTTAAAATATTTATATCTTAAAATCTCTTTAAGTATAATTACTACAATTTTTATAAAATCATTTAAATATTTATCAAAGCCACCAGGATTTAATATTCTCACAATCTTTTCATTTTCATAAGGTCGTCTAAGGATTTTCATTTAACTAAACACGTTCTATTCTAAATCCAATTTTAACACTACATCTCATCGGTAACTATATAGAATTTTGAAAATCATTCCTTTTTATGTAAAATATATCCTAGGTAAAACTACTTCATATGCCAATTTTATAAAATATTATGTCAATTAGACTTATTTTAAGTGTTTAGGAAATCCCTATTGATAACGCTGGCCAAACGTATCGACTAGAATTCTTAAGCCATGCAGCAGATCAAACAACACAATATAAATCATTTTCACTCGCTAACAAATACGCACTCATATTTATAATACGCTCGCGATCATTCTATGATCTCACTTACCTAATGCCAAATGAGTTTACCTTACCAGGGCTAAGGTTCTCGCTTAACCTCAGCTCTGATACCAAATGTAATGAATTGGGTTTTTGACCCTCGAAAATCGACACTAATACATCCACTGTCACATGTCAAACATTCAAGTGTCGGAAATACCGATTTCTTAGGGTGAAAGAAGAAGGTAGAAGATAGAAGAAAACTAAATAGCATAAAATCTCACAACGCAACAAATAATATATAAGACAACAATTATTTTTACAAAAAGGGAACATTTTTATTCATATAACATCAGAGTACATTAGACTTATCCTAAATTTGGACAATTATAGAAACCATCTTCACATTGACAAACATATAGACTCTATAATACAGCAAAAGTAAAAATATACATGAATACGTCTTAACCATCCAGCTCCTCTCCAACTCCAAAGTATCCAGCTAAACCTGGGAAAACATGCTCAGTTTGACCCGAGAATTACATGGAATAACGCTGTAACGACCCACTATCTTGGACCATTCAAATCGACAATAATCCACACATGTCAGACTTGAATACTTTAAAACAGTGGATTGTTAAGAAATTTGGAGCAAATAAAATCATTCACTGAATCACAGACACAGAAATATCAGAATACTCGCAGCAGAAATAAAATACCATAGTAGTTCATGAACCTACTATGTAGATACTCTCAAAACATATACAAAATCTCATAGTAAAATAGATACAATAGAAGTAAGGATACATAAATAAAAATAGAGAGACAGATATCGAATAGGAACTAACTGGAAGAACTAGACGAATAGATAGACAGATAAGCTCCAGCTAAACTCTAGCTCCAATAGGTGAATCCAAAGCTGTGATTCTCAGGCTGACCCGAGCGTAAAGTAAAACACAAAACACTCGAGTCAGGATATACATACTTATACAATGTAAACCAACTCAAGTGAACTGTAATAGCAATGCACAATAACTTAAAGGATGCTTGGGATCGCCCATCCTTTAAGGATCCGGTAAACCATCAATTAAGCAGAAATAAACACTATCACAGAAATACCCATATTTAAGTAATTAATGCAAATAGTAGTGTTAATGTGACTAGGGTGGCACAGAGCTGCAGTAATCGCTCACCTCTAGCTACACTCTCAAATTCAAGGTGTGTATCAAACAATCACAAGGAAATCACTTTGCACACAAAGAAGGGTACCCGTGGTTATAAATTTCAAAATAGTATTTTATATTTCAAAAATAAAATATCATTTCAAATACAAATCTTAATCAAAATAAGGATCAAATCATTTCCAAACCATTTCAAAATATCAAAATACCATATTCTTTCAAAATCTCATTATCAAATCATTATTTGAATTCAAATTTAAATACCTTTTTTTAGCAATGCTAGCGAGGTTGGCTGATCCCTTACCATATTTTATTAATCGGAAAAGGAAAATATACTCAAAACATGCTTTGAGTAGGAAAGAACAAAAGAGAAATGAGAGCCAAAAGACAAAAGAAATAAAGCTAAACAAAAAGAACAAAACCAAGTAAAAAGGAAAAGTAGTACAGGAAGGACTCCAAGCACAAGGCAGCAAATGACGAGAACAACCCGAAGTGAACCCCGAAGCCACCAAGAAACTACCATGAATGCAATGACATGAAGAAACACTGAAGGCGACAGAGGAGATCCCCGAAGCCACCAGATGAACAGACTTACCAATCCCCAAGAAGAGGTAGAATAACGGACTTACATTCCTGTAACTCATTCATGATAGAATGTTTTAAGACTAGCCATAAATGAAGTTGGGACTGCTCAATTTTATTAAAGCATCTCTGATTCCTTCCCTTCCAAATTGATCGAACATATTTCTTGAGACAGAAACTAGGGAGTTCACCTGCATCATCCTTCTTTCGAGTTGCTTTAAGAATCAAGTCCCACTGAAAAGAAGATTGAACATGCAAACTGGACCTTCCAAGCTTGACCATCAACCTCTCCCAATTTTGATGCAGATAGCTGCATTCAAAGAACAGGTTCTTACTACTCTCAATATCGCTTTTGCATAAGACACATAGATGATCAAAAACAGAAGCGAACCCCGTCATTCCGTCTTTAGTTATGATAGCATTCGATATAACTCTCCATAACAAAAGATTGTTAGCCGGAGTGGAGTGCTTATTCCAGATGACTTTATGCCATGGGAACTTCGGTTTATTTCGAGTATTAGATAGTAAGTGATAAATATGATTTATAGAGTGAGGCTTACCATCCCAGTAAAGCAGATCAGTTTCAGGGAAAGAATTATGATAATTATTAAAATTAGCCCATAAAACTCTCATGTTGTGGTTGCTAGTATACAGAAGGGATAATTTATTGTCCACAATGAAGTCAACAACATTCGCAGTACTATTTATTCCCGATTGATAAATTTGCTGTTGAGATAAATTGGCAGATAGGATGAGACCCTTACTTAACCAAGGATCATTCCAAAAATTCTTATTGCTTTGACTTGAGAGAGAGAGAATTGGAGATAGGGCAGGAAAACAGAACGCAAAGAAACTTACGCCAAATCCAGCTGCAACCTCTAAGGGGATTTAAAGACCAAATGCTTCTATTTCTTAAGTTACGAGAGACTGTCCATTGAACCCAAAGGCTATTTTTGTTTGAGAGTAACGAGTCAAAATGATGACTGAATGCAGCAACATTCCATCGCTTAATATTTAAAATTCCCAAGCCACCACACAACAGTGGTTGTTCAATGCTATCAAATGAGCTTGGAATAGGCTTCCTATTATGAATGCTACCGGTCCAGAAGAACCGTAGCATAACACGTCTGACATGTCGGAGCAGTTTTTTGGGTAAAAGATAAGTTCTAGCCTAATAAACAATTATGGAAAAACACATAAATTTAATCAAGACGAGTCTACCGGCCTGAGAAAGAAATCGATTGGCCCAATTAGCAAGCATTCTAGTAATTTTAGTGTAGAGCGTATGGCAGTTGGAAAAAGAGACTCTTGATGTGCAAAGAGGGATGCCCAGGTAGACCATATCACTTTGCATGGACTGAAGACCAGAACAAGCAGTCATCGCAGTTAATACAGAGGGAGGAATACCACCGAACAAGATAGATGATTTGGAAAGGTTGAGCTTTAGACCGGTGCAGGAATAAAAGATGTCAAGGGTATCTTTGATATTATCTATGGATTAATGAGCAGGGGAGGTGAAAATCATTATGTCATCCACGAAGAGAAGGGAAGTGACCAGAGGCTGTTTACATTTAGGATGGAATTTTACCTCTTTTGATCGAAATCTAGCATTTAGCATTCTAGTTGAAATTTCCATGATGAGGAGGAAAATGTAAGATGATAATGGATCACCTTGGCGTATGCCTTGTTTACTTTTAAAATACCCAGCAACTTTACCATTGTAATTTAGAGAGAAGGAATGAGTGGATATGCAAGTGTAGATCCATGCAATAAATGATTTCGGGAAACCCATCTGTGCCATAACTCTAACTATAGAAGACCATTGAATAGAGTCATAGGCCTTGGAGAGATCAAGTTTAAGCATAACACTCAGGGATGAATTAGCTCGAACATATCCCTTAAGAAGCTCATGCGGTATCATCACATTATCTAAGGAGTTTCTTCCAGGCAGGAAAGCAGCCCGATTAGATGATATGAGGTCAGGCAACATAGATTTAAGTCTGGAAGCTATAATCTTTGCTATGCATTTGTATAGCACATTACAGCAGGCAATGGGCTTGAACGATGAGACATCTGTAGGAGGTTGAGTTTTGGGAATGAGAACCAAATTAGTTGCATTGACTTCACTAAGGAGCTTGAATTTGGAAAAGAAGTTGTGAATAGCTTGGAAAAAATCAGATTTGATTACTTTCCAGTTATGGGTGAAGAACTGCACGTTGAATCCATCTGGATCTCCGCTAGATGTCTTATTCATACTAAAGAGAGAGAGTTTTATTTCATCATCAGAGACAATAGAGATAAGGTGATCAGTTTGAGTCTGATTAATGGATGGAAGGTCAGTGCTATCAATGTGGTGTACATTAGCCGAAAAGTTATCAGAAATTCCGAGAAGGCAAGAGAAGTATATGATCAGGGCATTATCAATATCTAAAGGTGTGGTAAGCATATCCCCATTAACGTCCTGAATTCGATAAATCTTCTCGTGAACTTGCTTAGCCTTTATCGCTGCGTGGAAATAAGCAGTGTTGTTGTCTCCCTTAGTCATCCATTTATTATTAAGTTGTTGTCTCCTCATAGAGCATTCCATCCTTAAAGCATTGGTAAGAGATAAAAATAGGACACTTTCGTGTGCCGCAATGTCGTCATCGTTTGGATTATTCTGCATTTGAATTTGAATTTCTTCTAATTGCTTCTTAATAGTCTCTGACTTCAAAGTACCATTTCCAAATTTGCTCTTGGCCCAGCTTCTAAAAGAGTGTTTGACATGCTTTAATTTCCTACAAAATTTAAAAGTGGGATTACCATAACAAGAGGTGGACCAAGCTTCTTTAATAATATCGGTATACCTTGGTTCATTAGCCCAGATATTATAGTATTTAAAACTTCTTTTCTCATACATCGCAGGGGGGCTAGAGGATAGAATGATGGGGGAATGGTCCGACAGGACAGGTAAAGGAAGGTGGGAAGAAAGTGAAGGCCAAAAGGATAATGATTTGAAGTTACAAAAGGAGTGGTCAATGGTGGACATAATTCTATGCCCAGATCGACTACGGTTGTTCTAAGAATATTTCGAACCGGATTTGTTTATTGAGATCAGATTGGCTTCCTCAATGGCAGAATTAAGAGGTTGAATATCTTTAGGAGTTAGAGGCAAAGCACCTGCTTTGTCATTAAGGTTCAGACCGCAGTTGAAATCACCAATGATTAACTAGGGATGGGTTTCTTGCCTGAAAGCAGGAATTTGACGAAGGAAGGACTTCCTGATGGAGGTAGAGTTAGAAGCATAGACAATGGTGAGGTAGAAGGATATGGAATCAGGAATGAAAATAGCATGGAAATGAATGTATTGAGGGGAGATAAGGATAGGAGAAAGTGAGAACATTTGGGGGTTGGAGATAACCATGATTCTCCCATACGGGGCTTCGAGAAGATTGTGATGCAAGGCCCAGTTCCTATTGATGTAATTTCTAGCCGATATGGTAAGTTGCAGATTAAGCTTGGTTTATAGTATTGCTACTAAGTCCAGATTGTGTTTTTGTATAAGAGATTTGATGTGATCCAGTTTTTCCTTGCGATGTGCTCCGTGTATATTCCAGGAAGCTAAATGATGGGAATTCATTAAGGATTAAGAGAGATATGAATCGTTCCTTTCTTGCTCCTTGTTGAAGGAGAGCCTTTAGGTAATCTTTCATCGATTTAGCTGGGGACAATTTGAATGGAAGAGGGATTAGGGTTAACAGAGATTGTGGAGCATGAGGTAGTTACCGGGTTTGATAGTTTATCTTTCCACCCAGGAAGTTTTCCAACAAAAACGTAGGGAGAATGAATCAGTTGTAGTAGATCAGAGAATGAGTTGGCGCCGGGAGGGGGGGGGGGTTGGAACGGAGGAGGAAGAAGAAGAGGATTTGAAAATGGTTGCGGAAGGGCGAACAGTTGGGGGAGATATGGGGACAGAGGATGTGTCGTGCAGAGGGTCGGTGTGCACGTGCACACAGTTTGTTGCTGATGACTGTAGCAAATTAGCTGCAGTGTAAAGCCCATTATGATTGTTCACATGTGAGTTAGAAATTGGAGATGCACTTTTATGAATTTTACATTCTTCATTAACAACAAATTCACTTCTAGAACAGATGACACCCCTATGTTCATTGTGTTGTCTCCTTTCCCGATCACCACCAATAATGTTTACCTCTGTAGCTTTTCATAAATCATTAGGTTGAGGGATTACTACATTCTCAATATCACTACTATCATCAACTGTAGGGATTAACTTGATCAACATTTTCACTGGTGCAAGGCAGCTCATACCCTCCAGAAGAAACATAAATAGTAGCAGGGGATTTTTCACTGTCTTAAACCATAATACCATTACATTTTGGAGCAATTTATCCTTCCTCAACTGTTTCCTGTATTAGATTGTTGCCACGTTCTTCAATATCTATGTCATTCACAACAGAAAGAATGGAAAACTTGTTATTAGTGTCTGAATCCAACATGTCAAGCAAGGGCTGCTGACTAATAAGCGAGCTACTCTTTTCTGTGCCAACATTAACATTAACAGATTTATTCATTGCATAAGCAAGATGCTTCCCATAAATATCTTTTTCTTTAAAATCCTTAATTTTTTTCCAACTACTTCTCTGATTTGCTACTCCTTTAATATTGACCTTAAGGGCAGGAATTTTACTTTTTTCAGAGGGAACATTACTATTTTTATCAGCTGGAACAATTTCTTCATGCGTCTTCCTCGAACAACTGTTACTATCATGAGCAAATTCTTTGCAAGTGGAGCAAATTGAGGGCTTCCAGAGGTAACTCACTTTAACATATTGAATGCTCCCATCTAACATACGAACAGGAAATTCATCAAGAAGGCATTGGTCAGGGGAAACTTCAACCATGCATTTTGCAAACCCAATTCTCTGCATTTTTTCAGTTGATTCATCAAGGCAAAGTAGTTTTCCAATTCTGGAAGATAGCCAATTAATTCCAATATGGGACCAAGAAAACATGGAAATATTAGATAGTTTTAACTAAATGGGAACAGCCTTAATTGTGCTACAACTATTCCCAATCATCGGATCCTAAGGCTTCACAATGAACAACTTGTTCCGGATTATCAAAGGGTCTGCTTCAATAATTTTCCTTCTATCATACGCTGATGAAAGATTGAAAAGGAATAGGGATCCGTCAGATTTTACAGTAATGGAGCCTTTAAGTTTCCATACTTTTTTCAAGTGCATGATGACAGTGGTGTAGGATAGGGGTTTATGAAGAAAAAACCCCACCAGATGCTCTCCCCAAACCACGTTGCCAGCATGGATGACTTCAGGAGGAGGAACGAGAACATCACCCTCACAAGAAACAGGAATGTGAGTAGGAATGTAACTGCCGGCATTACTTGGCTTAGATTTGAATAGCGAGTTCCAGAGAGGAAGGGAGGGGTGGGGGGTAGTACTGGTGCAACTAGAGGAGAAGGACGAAAATGGAGATCGGGGGAAACTGGAGGAGGTGGATCAGGAGTAGGCGGGAGCAAGGGATGGGACACGGTCAACATGGATGGAATAGTGGAAGGTATGGGGGTAGGTAACATTGGTGGAAGGTAGACAAGACAGGGATCGGTTGCCATGAGAAAAGAATACCATTCATTTACTATTTTAAATACCTTTTAAATTCAAGTATATCATTCATTTACTATTTTGAATACCATTCCAAATTACATTTCCAAAATTGTTTATATTATAAAAAAAATCATTTAAACCACTTAAAAGCGAAGTTATTATACTTTCAAATCAAATATTCAATTCCCAAAATTTTAGATATTTCAGAGTTTATTTATTCAGAAAAAAGAACAATAAACATTGAAATTTCAGCCCTATAAATAAACTTCAATTTAAACCATTTTTAACTTATAAAATTTCACATTTTAAACTTTAAATATGGTCATTTAAATACCCTTTAACTTATGATTTTTATAAAATAAATTTCACAAATAAATATCAAATTTTCAATAATTCACTTATTACATTCAAGTGTACAATTTTCCTATTCTTTGCATTTTAACAATTTATTTAACACTTAAACTTTGTACTACCATTTCAATAATTAAACTTAATTTCCTTTTTATTTAATTTACTTAAACTTTCAATTTAAAACAAATCACAAATTTCTAAATTAATTTATCTTCCAAATTTCCGAATAACTATCCATTTATTTAACATTTTAAACCAATTCAATTTTTTTCACCTTTACTTATCAAATTTATTTTGCTTTTCTAAATTCATTTTTTGGATACCATTTAACCTATAATTTTAATAATTAACATCTTTATTAGATGAACATCTAATTTTAATTATAATTCCTTTACATACAGTCAAAATCTACTATAAGTTGCTTACTTTACTTTACAATAACTTGATGTTTTCTTTTACTTTAAATTTATCCAATTCATACCTCAATTATATTAATTACCAAGTTGAGCTTATAATTCCATTTTTACTTAAATTCCCATTATTAAGTTAAAACAAACTTTCACGCTACAGCTCAAACCATCTATTAACTTATAACATTTAACTTTTTAGAAAATCCCTGCTTAACCATTTTAAATATAAGTCAAATTTCATATTTTTTTATGCTTTCATTTACAATACATGAAATTTATAAGAAATTATATTTTGAAATCAACCATGGGTCAAGAAAATATTTCACACCTAAATCAAGTGATACGGAAAATATCTTTTAAATCCGTAATCAGTAAAACTTCCGGGTTTTTGATTATTTCAAAACCGCAATCCCAAGTCAAATACAAATAAATAAAAATCACCCAAGCTTATCATTTTAGCCCATAATAATTTTTCCATATTCTAAAGTCCGTACGGGTATGTATCATTTTAACTCATAGTGATTCAATTTTACAGGGAACTTGCAGTGTGAGAAACAGAAATGAATAAACAATATAATATAATAGAATATAACAGATGATGCGACAAGTTAGTAACAGGGTTTAACATCATATACATGATATCACACGCAGCTATAACATAATATAAAAGTTTCTACACAATCACTTGGTGTCACTTCACAATTATATAGGCATATATGTCATGTGTGGATTACTCACCTCTTTAAAGCCGGAGTTCGCAAACAACACACACAAAAGAGAATCCGAAAAGCACGATTGCACGATTTGATTCAAGTGGGAAGAGAGCCAAGATGTATATCTTGTATATAAAATAAAACAAGACCATACATAAATATAAATACAATACCAAAATTATTGAAACAAATTGAAATAGAGATAAGCAAAGACATCACCAAGTTTCAAACAAGTTTTTCTTGCTCTTGACTCAACATGTGCTCGGCTTTAAGGCTAAATTGGTTCAGCCATGACATGTTTCAGGTCGTAAAGGATCAGGTTAGGACTGAAAATAACAAGGCTCCGTCAAGAATATGAAGGGTTTGGAAGTTACAAAGTGTGGAAGGTCAAAAGGCAAGGCTAGAAAGGGTTTTGATTCAACTTGGGCTCGGTCAAAGGCATATCTGGGCTCCGCCAAAGGCTGCTACAGGTCAGGTCAAAGGTTAGTAATGGTATACAGAGGTGGTGCTTAATGGTGGCGGTGGCTAAGGAGGTGGCCGTGGCAAGCAATGAAGGTGGTGTTGCATATAGGGCTCGGTTAGCATGGTTTTGTGGAGTTTTTCATAGTTTTTGTGAAGTTTTGTTCAAGGGAAGGCCATGGCACTTTCAGGTCAGAGGAGTATGGTGGTTAGGTCGTGGATTAGGTGGGAAAGAAGTGGTGGTGGTCGGTGGAGGGCAATGGCCGAGCAAAAGCATGATGGATCCAAGGGAAAAATCAAGGAAAAATCAATAAAAGTGAAAAGAAAAGGTGAAAAAAGAAAGAAGACATTACCTAATTTTTCTAGATCTGACTTGCATGAAAATGAAGTGGGAAAGATGTTTTTCTCACATGAAATATGATAGAGGCGGCTAGGTTTTTGTATGTACGACTAAAATTGTGGATAGGTTAGAGAATAAAAAGGATAGGAAATTTAAAAAGGCACAATTTAAGGAAGAAAATCTTGTATATATTTTTCTTTGTTTGCACACAAATGAAAAGAGGAGTTGAGAGACTTTGTACGTCATTGGAAAAAAGAAAAAAGAAAAAAAATGAAGGCTAAAATTTTGGAGAAGTTAGGGTAGAAAATTAAGGGATGGAAAGATAAAAAGGTAATAAATAAAAACGTAACGCATGCCTTTAATTAAAAATAGGTAACATATCTTTAATTTAATTTGTTTCACATCTATTTAAAATAAATATGCCAAAGGAATAATTCAATAACTACATACCATTTATATAAACACTACATAAATAAATAAGAAAACGGTTATAGAAACGTATAAATTAATTGCTATTTACATCTTTGTATGCTACTTAATTTACAAAGTATATATCCAAATTAAATGAAACAAAGACGGAAAAACGTTGTAAATATAAACATAACATGTAATGTTACATATATATTCACAATTATAACATATATATCAACCAAAAATATCACTTATATTAATTAAAATAAACATTTAAAGGTATGCCTTTTAAAACAATAATGTGTGTGTGTATATATATTTGAGATTTCTTTACAAGAAATAAATAGGGATCTAAATACTTATCCATTTAATTACTAAATTAATGTATAAATAAGAGAAATAAGGTAAATATAGATATTATGAAGAATAAATAAATGGTTTTAGGAAAAGTAGGAAATAAATGAAGAAAATACTTTATTTAATGGAAACTAGAATTAAAGATTGAAAACAATATACAATCAACATTATAACTATACTTTAAAAATGTTTTAAAAATAAAATATATGAAAAACATATCATGTCACACAAATTAGAACATGATTTTACAAACAAAATATTATTTATATATATATATATTAAAATAAACAAATTTGTTAAATAAAACATTTACACACAATATTGTAAAAAGCATAACTTTCACAATATTAATCCGATTTCAACGAAACGAAAAGCAGTATTCATGAAATTAAATCTATTTTTATAATAAAAGATAAAATTCAAAAATTCAGATATTTAAATTTTAAAAGTCAACGTTTGATCATTTTGACCAGAAATCCACTTTTTTGAAAATATTCCATTTATTCAGGTTTGGAATTATAATTCATACAAAAATCAAAATTTATATTTAAAATAACAAAATTTATTCATTTTAAATAAATAAAATAAATTTTTTAAATCATAAAATTAAAATAATTAAAATATACAATTAAAGTAATTACAAAAAAACAGGGTTGTTACAAACGCCCGGGTCAGTCTCGTAAACCAGTGTTAGTAAAACTCAATAAAAAGTAACAGTCAAACTGATTTCTACATCTGGAAACTTTTCAAACAAAGAGTATCTCATAAGACCACACTGCACATAAAAATGGATGGATTTTTACCTTATGATAACCAAAACATTTTATATTAAAATCTAGTGATATTATCATAGTGTTTAGGTTTAAATTAAACAGATAAAATAGATGAAATGTTTGCATCTTGCATTCTAACATACTAGGCTCTACAATAAAAAACGTAAGGCACATATTGGCGATTGGATTCCAATAATGGCTAGATAAGGGACTACCTTTCGATGATACACCTCTAAAAAATGCACTGATGCTAACATAGAGCCGACTGCCCCTTTAATATGGGAGGCCAGCTTACCTCACCCCTTTGACACCGAGGCCTTATACTATCATGGTGTTTGCATGCAAACCAATCCAGAAAGGGACATCTAGAATAGGGTGACCGCTTCTAATGGTAGCTAAACACATAGCTCTACTACATGCCCTATTTTTTCCATTTCTCCTGGTTGTGAGGCTTGAGGCTATGCTTTACCTGTCAAAATAGCAATCTATCTTGGAATGCTAACATTGCCCTCTATACGTCATTGCAATGCTAGCATTCATCCATACAAGTCCGTTTTGGGTCTGAACAAAACCGAAGGCACTAACTCTACTACATTTCATTTTGGAATCACCCTCGGGATTAATAGCAGAATCCCATGCACTATAAAGAGCACCATCTTCAATAATAGTCTTCCACTCGAACATACATTTTGGTTCGGACAGGTTTTCGAATATATAAATCGATCCTGGTCTCCCCTTACAACAACCGATAATTTCCAATTGACTCATTCTCTGTTCTTTTGGAAGTAAGCATTTGAGTCCTTACCGAAAACTCGAGTTTACGTTCATACTTCCTTATCAAATTAGGTCAAACTTGATAGTTGTTTAATTTACTATCAAATAAACAAACAACAACCAATTCCATTTAAGACTTATTTATCCATAGCAACCGCTAAGTCTTAAAACATATCTTTATTTAATAAATCTCTTTGAAAAACATTCACTTATCTTTCTGACATAAGTATACTCACAAAACATTATAAGTTTTTCCATTACCAAATCTCTAAAAAGGATTTAACTACATTATTTAAATTGGAGAAAAGGATAACTCTAAGCACTATATCTTCGGTGTAAAATATGGAAGGGATATCCCATATCACCATTTTTAAAGGTCAGCCTCGAGAAACCCATACCTCAAATTACTGTTTTATGTGTCTCAAATAAATTCTTTTATAATTTTCGTTATTCGTGAAATCCTCTTTGCTTTAAACCAAACCTATTCACAAACATTTATCAACTTCCGTACCCCAATTTATGAACTCTTTATAATTATTCAAACCCGGTTATTTAACTTCTTCATAAACTTTCAAACCTTGCATAAAATTTCTCTTTATAGACATTCAAATCCATTTATAAAATCTTTGTATAAAAATTAAAAACCATTTCTAAAACTCCTTTTCCGAATACCCAAAATCATTTGTAAAAATGTTCAAACCAATTGTCAAATCATTCTTCAAATATGTTGCTCAAAATAGAATAACTTTGAGACCATTTCAAAAGAATATTAAATATTTACATTAAAAAACAAATTGAGGCTCAACGACTACAATGGATCATTAAATTTGGGTTTAACTTATCTAAGTTATATCATAGATATTGCTTAACTTCAAATATGTAAGGGATTCACACATAACATAGAATCAATCATTTGTAGACGTCCAAGTTAAAAATAGAAATACATCCATTATCGGTGAAAAATGTATATTCTATATGCTTAAGTTATCATGACTCTCTTATTGGAATTAACTTCCTTGCATCTAACACATTACCAATATTCGACATTTGTGCTAAACATAAGTTGCTTACTTCCTATAAAACGTGTCAACATTTTATAATTGCAACTTCAATTCATTTGGCTACTTAATGGTCCAGACAAGAGATCCTTTGATTTAAAATCAATTAACTTGAAAAGAAGATTGATTTAAAATATAACCGATGAATTTTAGAAATATCTGTAAAAAGATTAAAATATTTTAATTAGCTTAAACCTTAATTATATCTTAATTAGATCAAGATTAATTCATAATTAAACTTTAATTACCTTAATGAACTTTCTTAAGTCTTAATTGACTTCCTAATGTATCTCAGTTAAGGTTTAAACAATTCATTATTAATTAAATCCTAATTAATTAAAAATTAATTAAATAATCACTTAATTCAATAATAATTAATTAACTAATTAACTTAATTAAATAAAATTAATCATTAAATTGCTCCTTATCTTCATTAATCAATGGTTTTAACCTTATTAATCACTAACTTCTTTAAGTGTTACTTGACCCCAAGCCACTTACTTAATTACTATCAGTACTAATTACTTTTGATTAACTTATTAAATAAATAAATTATTAAATTATCTAACTTAATCGCTTTTTATATTAACAATTAAGTTTGAAAAACTTTTACAAAACTATTTCAAAAGAAAAGGTTTTAAAACGAAAAACAGAAATTTTGTCTGCGTGCATAGCGACTACCACTATGACCGCAGTTCGCTTAAACATATTTTAGTGATAACGCTTACTTTTTTCTTTCCTATTTCATGTTTAGAAACATAACTTTTAAGAGACTTAGAAACAAAGATAGAAATTTTGAAATAATTTTCAAACTTTGAAACAAGAAAACATAGTTTTTGATTTTGAATCAGATCTCACGTTCGTCACAACACACAAAGTTTTAACTTTTTTCAACTCAACATACTTTGATTCTTAAAACACAACCATACATCTATACTACCATGCTATTAACATCACAATGAAACACACATATAAACATAAGGTTATATGCATGCTGAATCGACAACATCACATTCAGATCTCAAATGCAATACCAAACATAACATCCAACAAATCACCATCAACCAATATAATAACCAGCCAATTTTACAATCATTTTATAAACACAATAACACATAATAATAAAGTCAAAAACATTTCAAAAACCAATTAGTTTTACTCATCTTTATGCTAACTAACTTCTCCCAAACTTCGACTATAACTCGACAACGCCTCTACGCTCGACACTAGCTTAAATATTTGAAACTTTAAAGGGGAAAATGCCTTAGAATAGGTTCGTCTTGAGGTGATTTGGGTTGGCTACGGCTTTGTGGGGGTAGTGATGGCCTTGGTTTTTGGAAGAGAGGATGTTGAAATTAAAGTATAAGAAGTATAGAAGGTATAGAAGCAAGTTATAACACAAAAGGCTAACTTTTTCTAAATTTTTCTAATTATAAAAGCCATTGAATTTTTAGAGAATAAGGTATAGAAAAGAATGAAATTGGAATGTAAATGAATATGTGTGTGTGAGGGTGTGTATTTATTAATGAATGAAAGTGGGGAAATTACCATTTTATCCTTAGTTTAAATATCATAACATGCCATTATTTTGACATGTCACATCACCGCCTTCCTCTCCCTCACATGTCACATCTCCCCCCTCTCTAGTCACATCCCTTAAGCCATGATGGGTAATGATTATGGTAGTTAAGAAAATGACAAGAGATAATGATATGATTTAGTATATACATAAGTTATTATTTTAAAACCATGTATTGTTACATCACTTGCTAAACATTATTAACATAAGATAAAACACAATTAAGTATATTATTACATGGTAAATTATCTACTATATATGTGTGCATATAGTGCATAAAGGCGAACAACGTTCCCGACAACTTTTCAATGTCAAAAAGTTTAAATTCCGAAAAATGCTCTTCGGTCACATTTTTCTATTTTTCTACGAACTATTTATTTTTGTAAAAAAATTTAGAAAGGATTTTTTTCATCATTATTAAATAATTAAAATATTTTATTTGTAAATAAAAATCCATTTATTTAATATTTAAACTTAACTTGAATTTTCGAAGAAATATATAAAACTAATGGTATCAACTGTCAATGTCGCAAATACATTTTATTTTTAGAAAATAAAATAATTTTTTTATTTCAAAATCTTATTTGAAAACGTACATTGGTGTATGAATCTAGAGCCGTATACGATCGTTATTGTTTAAATGCAGCTTTATTGGTAAAATGATTTTCTATTATTTTATTGATATTTTACGTACGACTATATTTACAAATTTTCAATATTCACCTCAGTAATTTGTCCATATATATTTTTTCCAAACAAAATAACTGTTCTTATTTACCACTTAAAACATGATTGTTTCTTACTTTTAAATCCATATCAAAATAATTAAAACTAAATATAATTTGTTCAAGTGATAAATTTACGGGTTGTTACATTAGGATTAGAATCTTAATTGTTTTGAGTTAAAATAATGGAGTTTTTGGTATTTTTGCAGTTTATGATTCTACCATCTATTCCATTTCTTATTCCTTTTCTTTAGATCTGATTAATGGATTTAAAGGAGAAATTGTGTGTAAAGAACGAATCTTTATTCATAATTTACACCGTCTATTTCTATAAAATTCAATAGAATTTTCCTTTTCTAAACTCATTTAAAAGAGTTGAATAGAGCGTAGAATTGATTAAATTGTAAGTTTCGGTTTTTGGTATCCATTGTTTTAATATGAGATAAGTTGGATTCAGAATCTATATACAAGTCTATTTATCGTAATTTTGGATATGAGTATTGAATCCTTGTTATGGATATTAAAATCCCTTGTTATGGATATTGGAATTTGGACATTGTTGGTAAAATGGAAGAAAAAGGAAAGAATTGTATCATTATGGTTAAAAAGGAATTGACATTTAATGTTAGTTTGGGCGTAACCTCTACACGCATAAAGTAATAAGTGCATATTTATTTATATATTATTTATCGTAATAAATGTATAATTGCGTCGTTAATTAGGTAATAATTTTCACTAAATCCCTCTTAGAAAGTAATTAATATTTTAAGGTTCAATAAAGAAGATTCCTTATAAGGCCTTAATTATGGAACGGTGAGATGTATATAATACAGTATTTAAATTATGGCTAAGTCATAGAGATGTGAGGTCAGTCAAAAGACACGCAGAAGTCTACTTAGCTAATCTGGCTACTAGTAGTGTGACTTTGAGGTTTGATGTGAGACATCTAATATGATAAGTATTTATAATGATGTGGGGTTAGTCCCAAATTCTTCAGGGTAAATTTTCCTGCTAATTTAGCTACCGTTCCTACGAATAGTCTGGCTAATATGAGACATCATTATGAGCATGAGACATAATAAGAAGGGTCTGCTTCGGGTTCTTAGGGTATTAGGTGGTTGTTTGAGGACTCGCCTCTTTTCCTCAAATGAGTAGTAAATGCCAAGGAGTTAGTCATAGATGGTATCTCAATAGGGGTCCACTTTGGGATAAGGAATTAAGTGGCTGATTGAGGGCCCACCTTTCAATAAAGGAGCATTAAGTGGCTAGCAATGTCAGCTAGATAATCACCGATATGGAATTCGCCTTGGGAACATGAATTAAATGATGGGGTCTTCCTCAAGTGAGGTCTTAAATGGCTATTGTCTACCTATTTTCCAATAAAAAGTATTAAGTGTCTTAGGTACTATCTCTTGCATTGACTAGACATTTATGACGTTGGTTATGAGTTATTGGATTAGGAAACATACTTCGGGAATGCAAGGTATTAAGTGGTCGTTTGAGGACATGCCTTATTGCCTTATATGAAGTATTAAATGGCTCTGAATATGTAAGACATATTCTTATTTGAATTATACTATCCAAATACAAAAATAATAAGGCTCGAGATTTCTATTCATCAGACACTTGTTGTTTTGACTCTCTCCTCATTACAACCCAGATTAGAGAAAAAGTTGATGATTCTTAAAGATAGCGAGAGTGAAGCTTGTGGTAGTTACTATCTATCCTTTTGTGTTATTTTCTACTGTACCCGTAAAATGTATTTTGAACAAAATGTTATAGGTATTGACATTATATAACATTTTGTGACTTTTGAAATGGCTTGAGATAAATAGGTACTATTACTATTATTATATGTTATTCCTTTAGCTGCAAGTTTTGAAGGAATAGATATATAACTCTATTTGGTTATTTTACCAATCAACAACCGTCTTTGAAATTAGTCAAAGTTAAGTTTCAATGGGCTTTTCTGGGTCAGAATTTAGGTCTATTCCGAAGTGGGTTATTATCCTTGGTATCAGAGCATAGATTACCTGATCAATGGAGAAAAGTATACATATGAGTGGCATATTTGTTATTTTGAAATTGTTTTTCAAATCCTTACTATATATAAACACTTATTTTGAATATATGCCCGACTCTATAAATTCCGAATATAAAAGTAGTTGCTACAATACTTTAAAAGGGTGGACGAAGCAATTATGAGTTGGAAAAATTAAAAAAGTTGAATTTATACTTCTATCTTGGACCTTGACTTCACTACCATTATGGACCCTAAATAATAGGGACATGAATTGTAGATAGAAAGATAGTAACTCCAAAAATTAAATAGGTAATGAATGATTAATAAATGAGAAGTTATAAGAAATTAAATAGGTTAATAAGATAAGGAAGAAGTTAAATAAGTAACGTTAAATAAGCAAATAAATGTCTTTAGGAAACGTCCCTTAAGATAATATTAATTTAATATAGACAAAGTGACATTTTTGAGAGTAGTAAATATAAACGTTAGATAATACTTAGATGTTATAAGGCATAGCATTTGTAAACATACGAAAGTAAATGATATAGTAGTGAAACATGCTTCCAAAAGTAGGTGTAAATTAATCACCACAAGAAGACAACAATATTTTTAAAACGACCGAGTAAGGAGTTCAAAGGATAAAACAATTAATGCCCATTTTTAAAATCCCACCCCTTGAGAAATAAAGTGGTAAAAAGGTTTTTGAAAACTCCTTGAGAGTTTTGAAAGAATTTTTCAAAAGATTATTAAGTAAAAATGTATGTGTTATAAGTTGATTTTTTTTGGTAGAAAGTGATTTTTGATAGCTTTATTACTATATTACCATTTGTAAAAAGTTTTGAAAGAAGTGATGAAACATATTAAAAACAAAATGATGTATGATTTTTAGCTACTTGAAAAGTTGAAAAAAAAGAATTTTCTCATTTGTTAACTGTTCAATTTGAAATTTGTTAAATTAAAAATTTTCAACTTTTGGATTCTCCGCTTTTGGATTCTTCTATTTTTTATGAATTTTTCTACTTTATGAATTTGAAAGTTATTATTATGAAAAAAGCAAGGAAATTTGGAGATTTAAAAATAGCCGAGTTAAAAGGTTCTAAATTAAAAGGATTTTGCTTTCTTGGATTCTTTGTTTAAATTTATTGAGCCAAAAGTTTTTGGTTTAAAGATTTTTAATATGAGATTTTTCTTTGGTAAAATGCATGATTTTTCCTATCTTATAAAATTAGAGGCTCCTTTCCTTAAATTTCTTCTAAAAAGGTGTACAACTGGAAAAGGCGCTTGATTAGCATAGGATAGAAAAAAATAAAAGGAAAAGAATGTCTGACAACGTAGATAGGAGGAACATTCCCGTATAAGGAAACTGGACAATGATAACCAAATTTAGGAAGTGATAGCTTGAGAATTTTAATCCAGTAACAATGATATAAAAGAAGAGTAATAGGAATAAGATAGGATTTAACTTTGTCTAATCCATTTTCCGTCAATTGAAGTTATAAACGGTATTTTTGATAATTGAACGGATTTGAATTAATAAATGAGTTAGGTATTTTTGGAAAAAAAATTATGTAAATATTAGAGTTTTATATATGCATATTTCAAAATCAGAACTTGTTTGGTAAGAATATTAGTGAATTGATAAGAAAAGGATGCAAAATATTTTTAGGGCTTTGAACAAGTTATAAAAATTATTTTTTCAAATAACGAGTTATTTTGAGTAATAAGTAATAGATATTAATTTATTATTTTAGAATTATATACTTTTATTTTGAAATGATAGTTGAGGATAAAAGTATTATTTTGGAAATGATAATTCACGTATCTGGAAATTTTTTTTGAATAATAAAAATCTAATTTATTATATTAGAATCACAATTGAGTTTTGAATGCCTTACGTTAAAGATCTTATTTTCAAAAGGAGTAAGTCTTTATTACAGTAAGACATTAAAAGGAGAAGTTTTCCATAATTGCTTTTTGCAAACCATGCAGCCTTTGAATGATATGAATTGATAGTATAATTTTCAAAGGGAAAATCTTTGATGAAGTAAGTTTTAAAAAGAGAATTATTTTGCTCCTATTTGGAATTAATAAATTTTAAATTCTTAGTAAAGGTTTCTAAGTTCATACTTTCAAAGATAAATTTTTTAGTTTGGTACTTCATGTTTGTGAAATTTTAAGTTTTGCAAGAAATGTTAGTAAATAATGATTTTGAATTTAACGAAATAAGTTTATTTGTATGAAAATAGTTTATTTACAACTATTTTTTATGATTACCAAAATTCTGGTTTTACAAAAATAGTTTTTATGGGGTAGAAAGGGGTCACAACCTAAGTAGGACAGATTAAGCTTTTTAGGATATGAACAAAATAGGAATAAAGCGTACAACCAGATACGGAATTTTGAAATCAGTCTCAAACCTCTATTTGAAGAAGTTGGTAAAGTGTAAAGATATTTTAGATCTATAATAGAATTGAAAATTAGGTTGCCTAGATATCCTAGAATGTAAATTTTTATATTTTAATCTGTTTAAAGCAATTTCCATAAATTAGCATATTCCAAAGTATGTATCAAGTATGTTGTTTGAATTAGCAAAGGACGCACTAAAAAGGGAAATAGATGTGTAGGATATAGATATCCTTTCCATTAAATTACACTATCTCTTTCAATAGAAAAAAAATCTTTGTAAATTCAAACAAAGCAAAAAATCTCGTTTGTGGTTAATTTATGGGAGATTGATGGAGTCCTTTTCTTAGATAGCTCTAATAAGCTAAAAATGTAGAGATATGCGTTCTACTTTAGAAATTAATATAAGTGTAACCAAGCTTAATAACTAGAAATATGAATATATATATATATATATATATAGCATAAATCATGAATATATGTGTATTGGTTAGTAATTAATAGTTATGGACATGAATTAAAATTTAATGGGCAATAAATTTGTAATTAATGAGAGGAAAAAGAAATTAAATTGGGTGATTAAGGAACTTGATATGGAATTTATGAAAGAATTTTTTGTGAGTAAAGAATGGATTTTGGAAACCTAAAGAAGGTTAAAGAGATTATAGAAGGATTAATTGGAAATGATCCAATTTTAATAGTAATGATCGATGCTATGGATATATTAATTGAGGTAATGGATGTACCACATTTATTAGAAGCTCTAGAGGAAAATTAAGGAAAATGGATAACAATAGAATATCATATTAGAAACACACATCCTAATTTAGTAGGGAGAGTTAGTACCTCAACACCATTTATACCACTTTATAATAAGTGGTATCTTGCAATAGAATTTTCTTTTAGAGTTTTTGGGTTCTAGTCGTTAGCTGCCTCTCTTGGAGTTACAAGAATAGTTATAATGCTGTGTGAGATATATCCCTATTTTATTTCTATGTTTACTTTATGAATGAGATTTAAACCACTTGACAAATATATATGCTAAGAAGCAAATTAAATAAGGATATTTCATGGGGACACTCAACCAGCTATAAACCATAGGTAAGACTAAAAGTTAATGAGAAAATTAGATTAGAAACCAAAAATAAATAAATATTTCAACCCTATAACTTTAGAATTTTGGAAAAAATAAAATTTAGCTCACAGGTTGGTTATCACTATTCAAGGAAAAGATAAAATATATAGAAATGTGAAGAGAATTTCCTATTCAATAAGGATAATGAAGAAGGTGGCATAATTTTCCGTTAGAAGCGATCAAACTGTAGCGTCTCCAACACAGCTTCATGGAATTGCCATTAGCATCATTACTGATAGACACCCTTAGTTTACTAGCAAATTTTGAAAGAGTTTGCTGATAGCTTTAGGATCTAGTTTTAGAAAATAGCTTTAGGAACTTCATTAAATCTAAGCGATGCTTATCAATTGAAGATCGATAGAAAAACCGAAGGAATGAATGAGAACTTAGAGGATTTGTTGAAAGCTTGAATCTTGAACTTTGTAGTACATTGGAGCAGCATTTTCCCTTAGCATAATCATAGTAGTCACCAACAGATGACTGATATGGCACCCTTGAAGCACTTTTTGGGAGGCCATACAAATCACCAAATTGTGGGTGAGAAACCACCAACAGATTCTACTTAGACCAGATTTGAATTGTAAAACTTTGGAAAGTTAGATTTGATCAGGCAGCGTGCGAAGGTCATATGATTTGGATAGTCGGAATAGTTGTCACCAAGATCTATTAAGCTTTTTCCAGTATTAGGGAAAAATAAGAAAACTTTTATGTTGGCCGAGTTCTATGACAGTTTTCACATTTTGCATTTAGAAAAATACTTTTATAGCTTAGTAATTGTAGTAGAGCATAACCAATTGGGGGATTTTAAGATGGAGCCAGCTATCTTCCCCTGCCACTGCATGTATTATGGAGCACGAAATTAGGTAGCTCCGTAATAAAGAAATTAGATTGGTACGAGTATAATAGAGAGAAAAAATCTGATGGAAGGCATGAGGACTTCTCGTTCTATGCCTTTCTCTAGTAAATTTTCTCTTCGAGATTAGAATTTTAATTGCCTCATGGTTGCTAGATTGGATGGTAAGAGATGGTTGCCATAGTTTTACGCTATCACTTTACACTCGTATGGAAATTTTGTACATGTTTAGGCAACGACATACGTATTTTCATAGCACCATCACACACTCATGCTAGGATTGAGCTCATTTATAGTATGTCTGCAGTACATGAATATATTGCACTTTGGTTGAGTAAATGATTATGTAGACAACATGGTTGTATAACATAGATGTCATTGCACATTACGTTGTATGCCACTTGAAAGATTTCATGACGAAATCCTTTCTAAGGGGGAGAATGTAACACCCTATAAAATCGACCTTAATTAAATAAAAGTAAATTAAGAGAAAGTAAATTAACCAGGGTAGGGATAAAAAACGAAAGTTTTGAAAAAGTTGGAATTTAACCATGAAAGTTACGCCATTACATTCATGGCGAAATTTTAATCAAATTCCATACATGGTATGCTAAAAATGTAGCTCAACGAAGAAATTACGAGCATTCAAAGTTTTCAGATTTAAATTAGTTTAATTCAAATTCAAACGAGTAATTAAAGTTAAAGTTTGAATTTCAAAAATTAGTTGTGATTAGACTTGGGGGTTAAGTGAATGTTAAATTACAATTAACGTTAAGAGTAATCAGAGAACTAAATAACCTTTCAAATATAGGGAAAAAGGTTGACCCCTATAGGTCGACCGCTTGGAATGAAGAGGTTGACGGCTTCCTGTGTGATGGGTATAGTTTTGGTTGTTTTGTACGCTCCAGATTTATCCATTTTCAACTTAGTCTATCTTACGGTTCTGGTGCATTTCAACCATTATAATTAATATCCTAAACCTCTCACTTTTACTCAAATATTTTGGAAACATCGGTGAAGCACTGCCAGTTTATCTCTTCTTAGATTCAGAAAACTCCATTAGTGTTTTAGGTAAGAAATCCTAATCTATCTTTGTTTATTATTTTATTTCTAAACATCTTGTCCTCCAACCTTTTCGAATTTAGTACAGAAATGGATTTGTGTGTGTGTGTGTGTGTATATCACATGTTGTATATATAAAAAAAGAGATTCGAAGGAGATTATAACGACATTGCAAATCCAAAGAAAAGCAAAATTAAGGACCAACTGTGAGTGAAATCTTAGTTTTTCTATTTTATTAGTTGAATTGTATGGTTTTGATCTGATATATGCCATGGGGAGTTTTAGATTAAGATAGCATCATATTACATATTCTCAAAATTCTGCCAAAGAAAAATGTCAATTCTTAGGATTGTATCTTAATTGTTTTTTGCTAAAATAATGGAGTTTTATGGATTTTTGTAGTTTATTTATTCTACCTTCTATTCTACTTCTTTTTCTTCAAATCCAATCAAGGGACTTAACTGTGAAATGGCATGGAAAGGATGAATCTTTATTCGTAGTTTGCGCCGCCTATTTCTATAAATTTATTAGAACTTCCCTTTTCTAAAATCATGTAAAAGAAGTTGAATAGCATAGAATTGATTAAATTGTAAGTTTCCATTTTTTGTTTATTCTATTGTTTTAATATGAGTTAAGTCGGATTTAGATTCTATACACAAGTCTATTTATTGCAATTTTGGGTGTGAGTATTGGATCGTTGTTATGGATATTAGAATCTCTTGTTATAGATATTGGAATTTGGATGTTATTGTTAAATTGGAAGATAAGGGAAAGACTTGTGTTATTATGGTTAAAAAGAAATTGACATTTAATGTTAGTTAGGGTGTAATCTCCGCACGCATAAAATAAAAAGTTTGTATTTATTTATATATTAATTAGCGTAACAAATGTATAATTATAATATATGATTGTGTAATTAATTATGTAACAATTGTCATTAAATCCCTCTTAGGAAAGTAATTAATATTTTAAGGCGCAATAAGGAAGATTCCTGATTAAGGCCTTAATTATGCAACGCCGAGATGAGTATTATATATAGAGAGTATCTAAATTGTAGCTAAGTCATAGGGATGTGAGTCAGTCAAAAGGCACAGAAAAATATGTCTAGCTGATCTGGCTACTAGCATTGTGACTTTGGGGTTGATGTGAGACAATTCCTATGATAGGTATTCATAATGACATGAGGTTAGTCCAAATTGTATAAGGTAAATCTGCACAGCCAGTGTGGCTACCGGTTCCTACGAATAGTCAGACTAATGTGATATGTCATTATAAGTATGAGACATAATACAAAGAGCCTGCTTCGAGGTCTTTGAGTATTAGGTGGTTGTTTTAGAACTTGCCTCTTTTTTCCAAATGAAGTAGTAAATGGCCAAGGGGTACTACTCATTAAATATTATAGGTGGTACCTCAATAGGGGTCCTCTTCGACATATGACATTAAGTGGTTGATTGAGGGTTCGCCTTTCCATAAAGAAGTCTTAAGTGGCTTAAGGAATTCCATGCGATGTTAGCTAGATAGTCACCGATGAGGAGACCACCTTGGGAGTACGTATTAAATAATGGTATATGCCTCAATTAATGTCTTAAATGGTCAAAGTCTGTCTATTTTCCAATAAAAGGTATTAAGTGGCTTAGGTAGTATCTCTTGTATTGATTATAAATTTATGACATTGGTTATGTGTTATGGGATTAGGAAACCTGCTTTGGGAATGTAAGGTATTAAGAAATTGTTTAAGAACCCACCTCCTTTACTTATATAAAGCATTAAATGGTTCTAAATACGTAAGATATATTTTTGTTTGAATTATACTGTCCAAGTACTGAAATAGTAAGGCTCAAAATTTCTATTCGATAGACACTTGTTGCTTTGACTCCCTCCTTACTGCAACACAGGTTAGAGGAGTAGATGATTCTTGAAGATGGCAAGAGAGAAGCTTGAGGCAGTTATTATCTAATTTATGTGTTATTATCTATTGTACCCATGAAATGTATTTTGAACAAAATGTAGTAACGGTTGACATTATGTAATATTTTTTTTACTAATGATTTGAAATAAATGGGTACTATTACTATTATTATATTTTATTCCTTCCGCTGTGAGTTTTAAAGAATAGATAGATAACTCTATTTTGTTATTTTTACCAACCAACAGCCAGCTTTAGAATAGTTCTAAGTTTTGTTAGGCTTTTTTTGGATTGGAATTTAGGCTTATTTCGGAGCAGATTATTACAATTATTGCAAGTAAACTCAACTAAGGGTAAGTGTTGCTCCCAATGTCCTCTGAAATCCACGATGCAAGCTCTTAACAAGTCATCCAAAATCCTATTCACCCTTTTAGTCTGACCATTGGTCTGTGGGTGGTAAGTAGTGCTAAGGTTTAATATGTTTCCTAAAACTGACTGTAAACTCCTCCAAAATTCGCCAGTGAATAAAGAATCCCTATCACTAACAATGCTATCTGGGATTCTATGCCGTTATACTACCTCCTTAATATAAATCTGTGCTTGAGATGATGCAGTCCTATTACTCTTAATGGGAATAAAATGGACGCTTTTAGTGAGCCTATCTACAATAACCCAGATAGCTTCATATCCCTACACATCTTGTCTTCTCCGGGGTGAATAGTCATCCTAGAACGGTGAAACTTGTTAGCACTTCAACACATCCTCAACCATAGGAATAAAAGGCATCCATCTCTCCTCAAACATCCTTTTCCATCAATTGCATACCTAGCTCCATGAAGAAAATGTTCTCCTCTCCTCAATTCACCTAAAATATCTACTATGTCGCATCCTTCTTCTTCTCTTGCCCAATATGGTCCATTAGTGATGGACTAACCTCGGTTGTTGTCAAATAACCTAGAGTGGGTTCAATTGGCGGTTGGAAATTTAAAAGAAAGGAACTCTAACTACTTCCACTCATTATAGCACCAAGAGTAGCATGCCTTTGTCTAGGATCATTGCGACAACATTCCCTTTTCCAAGGGTATACTATATCCTAAATTCATATAATGCTATAAATTTCTTCCACCTCTGCTGCCTAAGGTTCAAATCTTTTTGAAAAATAGTTATTTGAGTAATTTATAGTCGGCGAACAACTCAACCCTTTTCTCCCAAAAGATAATGTCCCTGCATCTTTAAGGCAAAAACAATAGCCACTAGCTCTAAGTCATGAGTTGGGCATCTTTTCTCATGATCCTTCAATTGCCTACTTGCATAAGCTATCACTCTTCCCTCTTGCATAAAAACTACTCTTAACCCCATACTACATGCACCGATAAAAATAGTAAATGGCTTCATCCTATCAGGAATGGTAAATACCGACACACTAGTCAACAGCTCCTTCAGCATCACAATGCTTCCGGGCACTTCTCATCCCATGAAAAAACTAGATTCTTCTTAGTTAAATGAGTTAGTAGAACTACTATCTTTAAAAGTCCTTAATGAATTTCTTGTTGTAACCCATCAACCTAAGAAACTCCTAACCTTTGTGGCATTCTTTAGAATTTTCCAATCTTGAATAGCAAACCACCTTTGCGGGGTCTACAAACAATCCTTTCTTGGAAATAATATGCCCAAGAAACTACACCCCTTCCTCAAAAAGTGACATTTTGAGAATTTGGCTTTAAGTTGGTGCTTTCTCAAAGTCCTAGTACCTTCCTTAAGTGATTTTCATGCTCACGCTCACTTCTAGAGAATTGTAAAATATCATCCACAAAAACTACGACGAATTTATTGAGCTCCCCCTAATACTCTATTCATCAAATCTATAAAGTATGCAGAGGTACTCTTCAATCAAAAAGGCACTACTTCCTATTAATCCAGTCCATCTAAAGTATGAAAAGCGATCATCAGCTTGCTATCCTCAATTGATGAAACCCAGTGGAAAAGTCCAAGTGGCAAAAGATTTTGGCTCTAACAAGCTGATCAAATAGATCATCTATTCTAGGTAAGGAGGTATCTATTTTTCTTAGTCAAGTTGTTGAATTATCTATAGTCAACGCATATCCTTAATGAGCCACTTGCCCTAGTCTCCCCAGTAAGAAGTAGTTCGACGAATAAATCACTTCTACAATAGCTCCAAAAACCACTTATCCAACTCTCGTCTTTCTTTATGAGACGTGTGCCTTAATGGAAGAGCAACGGGTCTAGCGTCTTTCTCTAAATTAATCCAAAATTCTATCTCTTTTCAGGGAGGGAGACCCAAGACTTCTTCAAAAATGTCAGGGAACTCTCAAACTACAGGTACAAATAAGAGCTCATCATAATAGGATAAGAGAATACATATAGGTTTACCCGATCGAGTATTGTGGTATGCATCAAACATCTATATCTTGCCCCTTACAGTTCCTTAACCATACAATCATCCTGTCGCGATCCAAGATAGACCTACAGTGGGATAACCAATTCATTCCTAGGATAAGTCCATACCCCTGAAAACTAAGAACATGCAGGTTACATGTAAAATGGATGTTACATATATCCACAAGTAGATCTTTACAAACTAGAGAAAGATATGTCAATCCCCCAGTAGGATTTGATACCACTATTGGGTTGGTGGAAACTAGGGTTTTTAGACTCAAGAAGTTGTTTGTACTTCTAGCTATGAATGCATGTGACGCTCCTAAGTCTAATATTACCAGAAATAACAATTGATCTTCTATTATAGCATTTTCGTGGTCTCTATGGGAAGGTCTACTCGAGATAGGTACAGCCTTAATGGCATAAGCTTATCCATGTTATCCCTCCTTTGCAAGCTTTGGATATTGATTCTTGTAGTGTTCCTCTTCATGGCGGTGATAGAACTTCCCTTTGAACTCATCCCTCATTAATCTCACTTTACAGTCCTATCTTTTAGCATCTTCAACAAGTTATACCTTTCTTCTTTATCTTTCCCTTGACATTCTTGTCATCAAAAATCCTCCCTTCTTTGCTCCACCTTGGTTCTGCACTAGTCCTATATTCTCCTTCTCTTTCACCTTCTTCTCCAAGCTAACAGTCTAAGCAAAGCCATCTCAACTAACATCTCATAAGTGGCGCAGTGGGTTTTTAGGTTAAAAGTAGCTCTCTAAGTGGAGAATTCAGGCCTTTAATAAACTTTATGGCCATCTTCATGGGGGTGTCAGTCAAACTCATTCCGAACTTAGCTAGAGCCTACCGATATATTCCGTTAGTATGGAGTCTTCCTGTCTTAGTTGTATAAACCTTTACAATTGCAAATTCACATCAACCCTAGTCATGAATTATGACTGCAAGCGGTTTTTGAACTCAAGCCAAGTGAGTCCTCCCTCGGCATTCTCTTCAGCCACCATAGTTTGCCAATCCAAGACTTCTCCTTTAGGATGCCATGCTTCCATTCTCATCTTGACGGTCTTCCTATCCAAGTTCTCGAAATATGCGCCCACAATCATTAATCCAAGTCTTCATCTCCTCGAAAATTTCTACTTCTGTATATGCCTTTCCCCTATATTCTGAAAGTGTTTGCACATTTTTTGGAAGTCGATAGGGCATGGTGCAACTTCCATAGGCAGGACAAAGGGTGTCGCTAGTGCAGCTTGTTAAGAAACATGAATTTTCTCTACATTCCTCGGGTATTGCTTGAACCATTTAGGCTTCCCTCAGATAGTAGATATCTCTTGGGTAGAGTGGTTTCCAACCTTAGAGGAATGATTTTCGACAACAATTAACTATCTGTTGGTTTAAACTTTCAGTTGCAATTTCCTTTGACGGTATTATTTTCTAAAATAAAGGATTTTCCTAGTGTGTTTACCTATGTTCAATTAAATTTGTGTATATACATGTGTACATGTACGTATATAATAGGGTTTTTGAAAAATACTTTTAAAGATAACAAGTACACACTCATACATTCACCTATTGATCAGGTAACCTTAGCTCTGATACCAAATGAAACAACCCACCTAAAAATGGGCCTAACTTTCTATCCAGTAAAGTCCCATCAAACCTTAAACCCATTCCAAATCAGGCTATTGATTAGTAAAATTTATACATAAACAATACACGGAGCTTCTTACTTATGCTATTAGAATCTAACAGCAGAAAAGATAAAATATAATATTAGAAACAGTACCCATTTTATAAGAAGTCAAATCTCAAAAACATAACAAAATATCTCAATATTCGATATACAATATCTCAACATAATAACATTAAATTTGAAATGGGTACATCAAAATATAATAGAAATTAAATAGATAGATAATTGCTACGAGACTCCGCCTCTACCTTCATCCTCTAAATCAGCATCGTCTTCTCTAACATGTGTTGTAATGAGAAGGGAGTTAGAACAACAATGTCTGGTGAACAAAATCCCAAGCCTTTCCATAATAGTATTTGGGCAGTATAATTTTGATAAGAACATGTATCACGGTTCCTAACTATATCCTACATGAAATACCTCCAACAGTAAGCCATAAGGCCCTTCTAGTCTAATTCCATAATCGACATTTTTCCAATCCAGCTCCATAACTCATTTCTACTATAGGCCAAAGGCCCTTTCCAATCTCATGTACCTACCTCAATCATGTCCTAATAATGTGAGAGAAACTACCCAAGCCACTTAATACATTTTCAATGGGAATTAGCCAGACTCTAAACATTTAGTACCTATATCTTAGGCAGGTCCCTGTCATTTAATATCTAACCCAAGGCAGACCCATGTCTGACTCACTAGACGACAACCTATGGAATCTCATTGGGCCGTTTAATAATTATTTATGATAAGAGACAAAAACTACAATAATCACTTAATACTCAAACCCGAAAGGGCCCATCTCGAGATTTCCCACTACCATGCCTAAACGATACCCTGACCATTTAATACTTCTTAAATAGGGAGAAGGGGGGCTCTACAGTAGCCACCTAATACCCTCTACCTAGAAGAAGGTCCTACACATTATGACCCTTAACCCAATCCGTGATGTCTCACATTAGTCTGTCAATTCTTAGGCGCTGGTAGGTATACTAACTGGACAAACTCACTCCATAGAATTGGGACAATCCTCGCATCCTTCGAGGTTACTTATTATAGGCGATGCCTCACATCAATCTCAAAATTATACCTCCGGTTGCCAGATGCTGGCCAGACTTTTGTGTGATTTTGAACGACCTTCATCCCTATAACTTAGCCATAATTTCGACTCTCCTAACATATTACCACATATACTTCACCACATTTCACATTAAGGCCTAACAATGAAATCTCCTTATTTCTCCTTTAATTATAAATTAATTTCCATAATTATCTAAACTTCTTTCCTAGGGGTTTTAATGTTAATTACTACTCTATTTATACATGCGATCAATATGTTATTAACTATACATTTTTTATACACTAATATATATATATATATATATATATATATATATATATATATATTCCTAAGCATGTGAATATTTTGCATCCTACACTAATTGTTTAGATATTAAAACTTTCAATTTATACAAGTCTAACTCCATACCATAACATACAGATTACTAACATCCTTAGCCCAATAATAGACTTGTATAAGAAAATTAAATCTACTGCCAATTTATTTTATATTAAAGTAGTAGAATCCACATCAATAGAACTAACAGTTCAAACCCTTTAATGCTCTATTCAACTATCACATATAAAATGAAAAAGAGATTCATATTTAAATTACGAAAGTATGCAGTGTAAACTAAAATTAAAAGAATATGTACTTTACACACATTTCCTAACTTACTTTCCTTTTAGAATCCTTAATCATATCAAAAGAGAAAAGTGAGAAGTTGAATAGAATGTAAAATATTCAAATTGCAATAACTATGCAAATTCCACTATTTTAATATAAAATAATTAAGATTCCAATGAGGATTGACATTTCACTTAGGTTTTTTGTTTGGTATTTTCATGAACAAAATTCCTCAAGGCATAAATCAAATCCAACTTATACTATACAAACATTAAATAGGAGAAAAACTAAGATTTCTATTCACTGATGGTTTCCTACTTCCTCTTGAATTTGATTACGCCTGCTCCTAATCTCTTTTTATACTTCTTCCTTTTGAAATGTACAATAAATAGATTGTATATAAATAAGATCAAAATTTCTGGGATTGGAGTGGAATTGAATTTGAATTTTAATATAGAATATCTAATATCCCCTACCTGAAAATTCTAAGAAATTTTGAATCGTATAGAAGAAAACAGTAAACCTCCACTTGCGTTCCCAAATAATTTATGAATAAAAGTGAGGGACCAGCCTCTTATCTATAGTGGTTGGAAGGCGTCTGAACTGTCAAATTTAAGTCGGTTTAAAATAATAAAATTTGGACCGTTCTCCCTTGTCAAAAACCAATCCACCTCTACATTCACCGATCGATGCTCTACCTCAAGCGGTAGACGGCTAGCGATCGACTGGCCCAAGGAAGGTTGTCGACCGACCAATTAAATTTCAAAAGGTTTAATTGTTTCACTTAATTATTATTTTATTCCTTAATTAGTTTTAACGTTAACGTTTAGTTTATCTTTTCTTTGAACCCCAATTTCTAACTAGAGTTAACATATTTTTATTGGAAATGTTCTTTATTAATGATGAAAAGAACACTAAGAAACCCTTCTCAATAAAAGGTCTTGCTAGAGTAGCTAGGAAAAAGAGTGCGGTGAATCTTAAACATTTCCATTAAATATAAGAAAATGATAAAACAAAAGATACACCACTAATCAAACAAGTTACAATCCGTCTCAACCCACAATTTACTAATACACTTAAAACTCTAGGTAGCCGCTATCCAGGGTCAAAAACAATTTTCCAACTGTGAGCTATTTCCATGTCTTCAAACTTCACTTCAATTCCTCTCCCAAAAAATTTGCCGTTAATGTCAATCTCTATTAATCTCCACCTCTGATCTGCTGTCAGTTGTTTTCGTTCAAGTAATCTCTTGTTTCTCTCACCCTAGTTTGATGGGTCAAGGTACTGAATCCGAAGAAGACTATACTCTATCAAAGCCCTTTTCTGTGGAAACATTGAACTAGGATCTAGATCGTGTCAATCAAACTCCACTGCTGTGTAAGTGGAAGCATGAGTCGATCACAAACATATTCCAATGATAAGTACTAAAATCACATGCAAAAAATAGATGTTCATGGGATTTTTCCTCCTAGTTGCACAAGTTACACTATGTGTTATCCAATATATGCTATGAATTTAGTTGATATATACATGCCTTGTAAGCCGATGGAGAAAAAAATTTGTTGTAACATGACGCCATATGATTTTGTACTAGTTTTGTGTAGGCTAATGAAGTCAAACTTTATCCCAAACTATTTTAAATTGAGAATTGCTATCTCCTCCTATTCTCCAGTAGTTAGTAGATCATCTATAGAAATTCGATTAATTTCATTTATAAGTTCACGGGTAGAAGATAGTAGTTGAGGTCGTAAGGTTCCTTCAGATATAATACTGTTGACGAATAGATTAGTTTTTAAACTCAGATTTACTCGATGCCAACCTAAAAAAATCCACTATAGACTTATGCTTTATCTAGGGATCATACTACAAAGGCTTAGAAATTCCATTAGCTCTAATTCTTTGCATTAGGACAATAGCATCATCTCTAACTCGCAAAATAATCTTCATTGTGCATGAATAATTGTTATCGATAGGCATATGCCAAAAATGTTGGGTAGTTAGATATCTATTTCTCATCCAGATACTCCTTTAACTATCCTTGTAAGAAATGTCTATAGCGGTTTAATATAGACGTTAAATAGAAAATAGATATGTTTGAACTGAAATCACTGATCTTGAATTAATCTTTACTGTTGATCTTTATTTGTTACAATCAGTACAAACCATATTACAAGATACAAGTATTTATATGTAATAAATGGGCTAGGCCCAAATGGTGATCTGCGGCAACAGTGAAGCAGTAATGATAGCTGTTCGATCTACAGGGATCTGATGCTCCAGAATAAAAAAGAAATATGTGGTGGGATAGATAACTAAAGATCCCATCTGTGTTACCTCTGATAGCCGCCCTCAATTTTATCTAGGGTTTTCATTTTCCCTTTCTTCATCTACCTCTCGCAAAACCTTCAATTCTTCCTTAAGACGGATAAAATTTTTGGCTGAGAGAGCCTTGGTTAAGATGTCAGCACGTTGATAATATGAAGGAACGTGCCTCACGTCCAGTTTTCCAGCTTCAGTATGCTCGCGTACAAAATGCAAATCGACTTCGATGTGTTTTGTACGCGAGTGTTGAATGGCGTTTGCTGAGAGGGAAATAGTGCTCAAATTGTCGCACCAAACAATCGGTTTTCTTCTAGCGCTGAACCCTAATTCTGACCTTAATGCTTCAATCCAAGCTATCTCAGCAGTGACGCTCGCTAGAGATCTGTACTCTGCCTCCGTGCTCGATCGTGATGTGGTGATTTGCTTTTTCGAGCACGATGAAATCAGATTTGGTCCGAGAAATACACAGTATCCAGAGGTAAATCTGCGATCATCCACGTCACTTGCCCAATCTGCATCGCTGTAAGCATTTATATTTGTGTCGTTACAAATTTTTAGGGTTAAGCCATGATTTTGAGTCCCTTTTAGGTATCTAAGAATACGTTTGATAGCCCTCCAGTGTTCATCGAGAGGCTTCTGCATGTGTTGGCAAACTTTATTTACACTATAGCAGATGTCAGGTCTAGTTATAGTGACATACTGTAGAGCACCGACGATACTTCTGTATAGTTATTTGTTTTCGACAGCTTCGCCTCTTTGTTTTGATAAATGCAAGTTGGTAACCATATGGGTAGGTAAAGATTTGGCCTCATTCATGTTGGCTCTCTTGAGAATTTCACCGATATATCTCTTTTGGGATAGAAGCAATTTTGAATTTGACCTTTTTGTAACTTGTATACCCAGAAGTAATTTATGTCCCCTAAATCCTTAATGGCAAATCTTTTATCGAGAAGCTGTATAGTGTTAATGATCTCATTATTATCACTACCAGTAATAATGATGTCATCTATGTAGACAAGTAAATAAATAATGTTGCCATTATTCTTCATGTATAGTGAATTGTCGAATTTGGTGGGACTGAATCCAAACTTCAAAAGAGTTGTCTTTAATTTTTCATGCCATGACCTTGATGCTTGTTTTAGACCATAAATGGCCTTGTGTAGTATGCATACCTTATTATTTTCTGTGATGTACCCTTCTGGCTGCTGCATAAAAACTTCTTCATGAAGATCTCCATTTAAAAATGCATTGCACACATCTAGTTGTCTAATTTTCCAATTATTGCGGGTTAGCATAAGTCGAATAGTGGTAGGTTTGACAACAGGAGAGAAAGTTTCGTTGAAGTCAAAACCAAACTGTTGTGAATAGCCTTTTGCTACCAGTCTGGCTTTATGCTTAGCTATGCTGCCATCAGCATTTTTTTTATCTTGTAAGTCCATTTGCATCCTATGATGTTTTTGTGTTTTGGCTGATCAACTAAGCTCCATGTTTGATTCTTCATAAGTGCATGATATTCCTCATCCATGGCCTTTTTCCATTCATCGTATTTGATGGCCTGTTGATAGCATTGTGGTTCTGCATTAACGATAGAAGCTGAGTATATCTTGGGTTTAAAAATTCCACTCTTTGATCTTGTTGTCATATGGTGGCCAATGGTTGTAACATTCTGTTGTTGTTCCCGATTATTTTCACTTGATGTGTTCTCTGCTGTTTCATTCTCATTTGATGTGTTGCTTTCATTGGTGTCAGTGTGTTGTGTGTCTTCATGTGGAAGGGTTTGCATGTATGAATGTGAATTGTCTGAACTGTATTCTGACCTTGTATTTGATGCATGCTGTTCTGTTGGGGTTTTGTCACTCTTGTTTGTGGGAAAATGATCAGGCGGGACTGGGATGGATTGAACAGCAGTGTTTGTTGTATCTAATATTTTCTTTGTAGTAGTGCCTTTTTCTGCAAAAGGAAATATATGTTCATTAAACACAACATGTCTTGAGATATAAATTCTTCCCTTGTTGTCTAAACATTTATACACTTTTTGATTGTTAGTGTAACCCAAGAAGGTACAAGGACTTGACCTCAAACTTAACTTATGTCTGTTATAAGGCCTAAGATATGGGAAAAATAAACACCCAAAGGTTTTCAAAAATTCATAATTGGGTTTTATACCATAAAGCTTCTCATAGGGGCATATACCCTCTAAAATTTTGGTTGGCATTCTGTTTATAAGGTACACAGATGTGAAAAAAGCATCGTTCCAGTATTTCATGGGCATAGAAGCTTGTGACATTAGAGTTAGACCCGTGTCTACTATATGTCTCTGCTTTCTTTCAATTAACCCATTTTGTTCTGATGTATGAGGACATGTAACTCTGTGAAAGATGCCTTTTTGTTGGAAAAAATCTTTAAGAGGTAAAAACTCTTTTCCTCCATCACTTTGGAAAATTTTTATACTGTGATTAATTTGTTTTTCTACAAGTGTAATAAATTGTTTTACTATGCTAGAAGTTTCAGATTTCGATTTAAGAAAGAATATCCAAGCATACCTGGAGTAAGCATCAATTAAAGAAAGATAATACCTGTGGCCAGAAGATGAGTCATGTGGTGCTGGACCCCATAGGTCAGCTGCAACCAGATTCAATGGCTGGCTGTGCACTTTTTCAGATCTAGCAAATGGTAATTTGTGTATTTTGCCAATCTGGCAGTGTGTGCAGCAATGAAAGACATGTATATTATCAAATTTTATTTTATTATCTATCAGAATCCTTTTTACAATGTCATTACTGGGATGTCCCAGTCTTTTGTGCCAACATTCAAGACTATTTCCTCTACTTAACATGCTAGTGTTAACATGATTACACCAGTTTCTTCTTATATGGTCTTTATTTGACTTGACAGAAGTGAACTTGTATAAGCCCTTGTCCAAACTACCCTGTAACAATATATTTTTGTTCAGTAAATCTTTAACTAAGCAAAAATTGGGGTGAAACTCGAAGTATACATTATTGTCGTTGGAAAATTGAGAAACACTTATCAAGTTTTTCTTGATTTTGGGTACTCTTAACAAGTTATTTAAGAATAATTCCCTCTTACCTATGATATTGCCAGTGCCAATATGTGATATACTTACTGCTTCACCATTCCCCATATGTATAGCTTCCATACCTGAGTAGCTTTTGTTGCCAAGATTCAAGTTCTGAAGGTTGTTAGTGATGTGATTCGTTGCTCCTGAATCTGGGTACCATTCTTCGATGTTTAGGTCCTCTGATTTGACTAAGTCATCACCAGTACTGCTTTGTGTTTTGAAAACATCACTGTTGGTCTTTGGCTGTTGATTTAATTGAGCCATGTTGGCATTGAGCCCCTTTTGACTTGATTGTCCTGTGTTAAACTCTGAGTTGAATCTGAAGTAACATTTGTTGGCAGCATGGCCAGATTTTTCACATATTTGACATTTCACTCTGTTGTTGTAATTGTTTCTGCCTCTGCCTCTTCCTCTTCCTCTTTGTGGTTGATTACCTCTTTGTTGTTGAATATCTGATCTTGGATTTTGACTTTGTGTGAATTTTTGCTGATTCTTGTTTCTTGAATTGAAACCAGATACATAATTGACTGTCATTTCTGATTGTATTGTCTTTCTTTGCTCAATTCTACCTTCATGAGAAATAAGGGAAGACTGCACATATTGTAAGTCTGGAAGTGTCTTCTGTGATGCAATGAAGGTAACTACTGATTCATATTCTTCATCCAGACCACTGGTTATAGTGAGGATTTGTTCACTGTCTGATATTTTGTGGCCTACTGCACTTAGTTTGTCACACAAATTCTTGATTCTGGCAAGATAGTCCCTCATACTCATGTCTTCTTTTCTCGCACTTTGTAACCGCCTTTTGTAATACATTATTCTTGCCGCTGATTGTGAATTGAAAATTTGTTCAATGCATGACCATATTTCATGAGAGGAATTACATCCAACGACCTGTGACAAAAGACTAGCACTTATAGAAGGTAACAGCCACGAAGATAATAGACTGTCTTGTTTTTGATAATTAATATATTCCATATTGCTAACAAGATTTCCATCTCTGTCCTTCTTCGTGACAGGTGGAATAGGGATTGTTCCTTTGATATAATCTTGAAGGCCATGTCCTTTCAAGGCTGTGTCAATTTGGTACTTCCATAAGATATAATTGTCTTCATCGAGAGGGATGGTTATAACATTGCTTTTGAGTTTAACAAGGAACGATGCAGTTTCTTTTACTTCGTTTCTTGATGTTGCTGATGTTATGTCATCATCATCATGTGCCATGATAGGAACTGATTATTGCCTTGTTTCTTGGATAGGTAAATACAAGATACAGTCAGAAAGTTGACCGGAGCTTTCTTGGCGTGGCAGAAATCGATCAGAGAAACGCTTAACTGTTGCAGCCAGAAGTGGAGATGAAGATGCAGATCTGATCCCTTCTTGGCGCGGCACAGTTGGGCAGATGATGAATGGGTATTATGCTTGATCAGAGAGGTTAACTCCCCGATGATGAGAATATATTCTGAGGGTAAAATGAAGCAATGCTTCGTCTCAGTGATGATCAGCGAAAGAGCAGAAGAGTGCCTTTAGGCGTTTAGCTCTGATACCAAAATAGAAAACAGATATGTTTGAATTGAAATCACTGATCTTGAATTAATCTTTACTTCTGATCTTTATTTGTTACAATCAGTACAAACCATATTACAAGATACAAGTATTTATATGTAATAAATGGGCTAGGCCCAAATGGTGATCTGTGGCAACAGTGAAGCAGTAATGATAGCCGTTCGATCTACAGGGATCCGATGCTCCAGAATAGATAAGAAATATGCGGTGGGATAGATAACTAAAGATCGCATATGTGTTACTTATGATAACGTTCTTTTGAGGTCTTTTAACAATCTTGAACCGATACCACTTTCAGATTTGGGCCTGCATAACTGGTCCCATGCAATTCTTGTGATGTCAGCCTCCTCTCTTCCTCTCCACCAAAAAAAATCTGAGCATTTTTTTCTATCTTCCGAAACATTAAGTTTGATACTTGATAGATTAATAACAGTATAAGACAATAAGGATGATAGTACTTTTTTGAGCTCAGATCTACTTGCAGTAGACAACAAAGCACTATCCCATCCTTCTATCGTAGAACACACCTTGGAAATGAGAGGCACACAGTCCACGGCATGTATGTAATCTATGGATAGTGGTATCCTAAGACACTTTGATGGAAGAGTATCTTCTGACATGCACAAAATATTTAGAATATCATTTTTCCTTGTCACATTTTCACTAAAGTACATGTCTGAGTTTATCTGGTTAATGTGAATCCCCACTGTATCCTAAAGTTGAGTAAATATATTATTCATAGTTGTAGCATTAGGGATAGTCACGCTTAGAAAAATTATGACTTCGTCGGCATATAGTAAATGAAATATAGCTAGTTGAACCTGAGAAATAGGCTGTATGTAATGAGATGAAGTAGCATCCTCCATTAAAAAGGAAAAAACTCCATTGCTATGCTAAATAAGTATGGGGACAAAGGATATCCTTGACTTAGTTCCCTTGTAGACATTCAAATCCATTTGCAATACCATCTGTTAATATGGAGAACGTAGGGGTGCTTATGCATTTGTAAATCAAATTAATAATAAATAAAGGAAACCTCATCATATGAAGCATATAACATACGAAATCCCTATTAACAATATCATAGTCTTTTTGCACGTCAATCTTGATATACATTTCAGACCTTCTACTCTTTTTGAAATCACGAACAAATTTGTGAGCTAGTAAAATATTTTCCTTAACGTTTCTTTCAGGTACAAATGCGAACTGATTATCCATAATAAGGAAAGGCAGTGAATGCTTTATCCTAAAACAAATAATTTTTGAGATTATCTTATAAAGAACGTTAGCACATGATATGGGATATAATCTAAGTTATGTTGTGGCTTATCTTTTTTAGGTACAAGAGTGATAAAGTTGTGATTCAGGCCATGAGCAAGCTTGCCAGTCTGAAATACAAAGGTGATAGCAGAAAAAAGAGGAACTTTTATCAAATTCCAGTGGAATTTGTAGAGATTTACGGAGAAATCGTCTAGTCCCAGACTTTTAGAGTTGTCTATAGAAGTAATTGCCTCTCCATCTTTCAAGATATCAACTACAGTAGATAAGTATTTCTTACCCTCATCATTAATATATCTTCTAAGCTGGATGGTTAGAAAAAACCCATACGGCTAACCATTAAATAGGTCGGTGTAGTAGGATATTGAATGTGCAATGAGCCATTGTTGATCATAAACAAACTTGCCATTAGACCAACGTTAGCATATATATTTATATTTTAGATTTAAAATGTAAATATTAATTAAATTTGAATTCCATTTGAATTATTTTAATTTCAAAAACTTTAAACGTCGATAATTTTTCTATTTGAGCTCTAATTACAAAACTTTGTATATGAAACTTGATCGAAAAATTTCTATGAATGCAGTGGTGTAACTTGGCCAAATTTGGATATTTACAAAATTTTAATTTTTAGCTTTATATTAATTAATTGATTTCTTATTAATTTTTACAAGGTGTTTCATAGGTCTTGTATGTAGTGATGATTGTGGCCTAATGCCTATAGTTACTAATGGTAATTGTTCTTATTTGGCAACGTTTATGCATGATTTCTTAAGACCAGCATTTATGTATCTCATGAAGGACAAATCCGATGATTGTGAGAAAATTATTAAATATAAAAACAAGGTTGAAAATCAAATGAATTGAAATATTAAAATACTTTGATCTAGTCGAGGAGATGAGTACGTTGGACAGGAGCTCCAACCATACTTAAAATATAATAAGATTATCTCTTAGGTTACTTCACTATATACTCTGCAACACAAAAACGTTTTAGAGAAAAGGAACATAATCTTAGTAGATATGGTACATTCTATGATGAGTAAGGATGGGTTATCTCGATCATAGTAAGGAGCTTCACTAGAAACTGCAGTGCATACATTGAATTTATTACCCACTAAATCTGTGCATAAGGTGTTATATGAGATGTGACATGGGAAGAAACCCATCTCAATTATTTGAAGGTGTGGGTTTATCTAGCCTAGGTTAAGAACATCGGTTCCCATATATTTGAGGCAAAATCGATCTTGAGTAAGCTAATAGGATATGCCAAGAACTACATGGGATATATTTTCTACAACATCGAGGAACAAAAGCTCATTATTTCTCAACTTAACATCTTTTGAGAAAAGGAATTTTTGTCAGAAGAAACTAACAATGAAATTATAGGACCAGATGAGATCCAAGAGGTGAACATGGAAACCGAACCAATGGAGAACCAAGTTCACCCGTATATGGAAACATATAATCTATTAAAAGGTCTAGAAGGAAACCCTCTGCACCAGAGAGATACTACGGTTTTATTATAGACGATGAGGAGGAATTTATCTTAGATGATGACATTCCTCTATCATTCCAACAAGCACTACAAAGTAAATACTTCGCACTTTACCCTAGAGTAATGAAATTTGAGATGATTCCATGTATGAAAACAAGGTGTGGACTTTGTTTAACATACCCGAAGGGATAAAACACATTGGCTTTAAATGGATTTAAAAAAGAAATTAAATGCAAATGGACAAGTGGAGACTTATAAAGAAAAGCTAGTTGCAAAGGGATTTCATCAAATTCAAGGTAATGAGAATTTTCCACTCGTAGCAATGATTAAGTTCATTTGGATAATGCTAGCTATTACTGCATTCTACGACTTTGAAATATGGCCAACGGACATGAATATAACATTTCTAAATGGTGATTTAGAAGAGACCATTTATACGTCACATTTCAAAGATATCAAGGTCAGTGGGAATGAAGGCAAGGCTTGTAAGCTGTTAAAGTCCATTTATGGACTTAAACAAGCTTCAAGAAATTGGAATAAGCGTTAATAAAGAGATCTAATAGTTTGGTTATTATAAAAACACATAGGAAGCATGCATACACCGAAAGGATTAGGGAAATGCTATCGTATTTTTCTTCTCATGTGTTGATGATCTTATGTTGATTGGCAATGACGTTTCGTTATTACAATCAGTGAAAGCTTAGTTTTCCAAGAACTTCTCCATAAAGGATTTGAAAGCTATGTATTGGGTATAAAGATCTATAGAGATAGATCTAAGGAGCTGTGGGAATTGTTCTAATCTAGAACATAGACATCATGCTAAAAATGCCTGGTATAGAGAATTCCAAGCATGGTAATGTTCAACACAATCAGGAATCATCCTTTCTAAGAAGGAAACTACTCAAATAGATTATGAGAAAGAGCGTATGAAGATAATACCATATGTTTCGATATTTAGTTCCATAACGTACGCTGTTTGCACCAAAAATTGGCACAAATACCCAATAGAGAGTTTGTAGAGAAGTAAACAAAGAATATTAAATGGAAACAGAGGAAACTTACAATTAAGTAGTAGAACATAATCAATAACAAGAAAACAATGATTTATAGTGGTTCAGCGTTGAAAAACTACGCCCACTTTTCAGAAATAACTTTATTAAACACTTGAATTGCTGAGTACAGAAAGATGGATCGGAGTAAAACCCTTAGTTACAAAAAAGTGCAAAGTAATAAGCAGCGTAGAGATCCCTAACTGAACAATCAAGCCTATATTTATAGGGGAAGATAGTGAAATATCTTCCTGGAATTTTGGCAACGGAGCCTCCAGAACCAGAAGAGGTCATGATATCGGTTGCAGGTCCCAAATCCTTGAGAATAACGATCTATGCCGATCTTTATATTGGCTTGCTATGGCATGCAATCGGTATGGTAAGCTCCACTCTTCAATATACTAATGTGCCCAAAGTTTCATCTACATTTGACTTGTAGATTTCGAGATATCGATTGTTTTCCATTGTGTTGAACTATACATAATAAGCGAATATGGATCATACCCTATTATTTTCCAACATGGTGTATGAATTGTTCGTTTGAATCCGTCTTCTATTTTCACTCTGCCACGACTTCATATTATCATCTACGCCTGATCTTTGGGATTTTTTATTGTTAATCTGACTTGTCAACCTCAATGACAATCGATTTTAACTTGACTAATCGCTTTGAATATGGTGGGCCAAAAGGCTTGATAACACTTCCCCCCTAAAGTACATCTTGTTTCAACATGACATGCTTTGAATCGTTGCAATTTAGAGTCATCGAAAAGGAATTCATTCAGCTTTCTAAATATTTATCAACCCTTCGATGAATCGCTTTTCTTGGAGAGTTGTATCTCTTTCTTCTTGACATGACGATTGAATGAATTTTGGTAGTATAAGTTCTGAATTGTTATTTACCAGTTAATTGTTGTGCCCAATTTCATTAAGCTAGTGGGTCTTAGCCATCTGTTCTGGTTCTTTCTCTGATAACTCGAGGTGAGAATTCAATTTTTGTCGATTTCAAGAATCGAATTTTTAGGATGGACAATTGCATTCATGTATATGTTCTTGTCGTTTACTCGACGCGTTCATGCGAATGTAACTCAATCATTTGCATTTCTCTCTCTTTTATTTGATGAAATGGATTGACATGAATTCATCAGGTAAATGGATCATGCATGATCTATTTCAAGTGTGAATTGGGCCAAATTCTTTTGAAATTGATTTGGGTCCGATCGTTTCTCCCTCCCTCTCTCTTTCTTTTCTATTTGGGGATGGATCGGCATGAATCCATCATAGAATGGTCTCACCTGATCGTTTCCTGGTTTGGAAATCTGAACGAATTATAGGTTTTGAAGAACGGATCAGTGTAAGTCCATCATAAATGATCGTACCCGATTGTTCATCGGTTGAGCTTCCATTGAACTACAAACTTTGACGATTCATATCGCATCCTTCATATATAAATATATATATATATATATATACACACACGCATGTACTTAAACCATTCTCTTCACTTCACTTGATTTTTTGTTCGTCCCTACCCAAACCAAAAAAGAAAAGAAAGATCCATTTCATCTTCTTCTTCAACATCGATCCCCCAAGCCTTCTGATCTAACCTCAAAGTCATTTACAACCATCTCCATAAATCGACCTGACCCTTTACTACTCCGACCATCATTAGTACCGTCTCTTCGCTTCACATTTGAATCCAAATCAACACCATTTTTCCACTTCGATACGTAGGTAGGTCCGATTTTCCTCTCACTTGTTAGGATTTAGTAACAAGGTGATGGGATCTCATTCTAGCTTACGTAATCCAAGTCATGTCGGTTCGATTAGTTGGAGTGAAGAGGGGAGATCATTTTTAGCCAATTATTTCTAACGAGGTGCGAATTTGTTGGCATAAGGGAATGAATGCAGTTTGATTGGTCATTATGAGGGATTGGTATTTGGAAATATGAAGAGAATTTGGACCAGTCGTTATTTGTTATGGTTGTTGGCTGATCGATTTTGGATCGGTGCTTCAAGTTTCGAATTAAAGTGAAGTATGGACCGGAGTTGAAAGTTGGAGAACGATTGGTTGTAGAACGATCGACATGAAACGGTTGCGTAGAAACGATTGGTCATGGGCATTGGGATCGATTGGGAGAATATTATTTTGGATCGGTTGTTGGTCTAACTTGGATAAATATACTTAAAATCCTCAAATTTCAATCTAAACTTCATGATGGGCTTCGGCCTTGAATACTTGAATGGTCATACATGACTTGCATATGAAATGAACTGCATATTAGATGTATAAGATAATGGAATCGTGGAACGAACTTGACTATTTCCCTACGTATTTACGTTTGTTACCAATGCCTAGATAAATTTCGAAAGCTTATCCACTTTTAGACGTACAACTAGAACTTCAACATGCCAACAACTGATCCCTATAACCAGTCGAACCCGTTGCCATTGATGTAGAAAATTGGTTGAGATGGCCAACAATGATGGTCACTTCGATTCGAATCCCGTAGTCTCGTCATAATTATAAATTTTACTTTTGAACTGTTTTTATTACAACACAGACATTGCACCACTCTGCGCTACACTTTGTATGGGGGAAATATATTATTGTTTTCTAATGATGATTGTCTATTAAGTTTAGTGGTCATGGGTTCTAGACGCTCGGGGTGTTTAGCTCCCATGTCTTCTGAATAGATTTCACATTACAATAGTACGAGTGACAAATCGAGCTCCACAACTACTTTCAGTTAATTTTCACTAGATGTCAAACAGAACAAACGGAAAGATTCTATCCATTATTTGACCTCTTCTCTATCAGTCCCGTTCTTACCCAGCTCCTGACAATCTAAAAGATGCTATACTTCAGGAAGATTAAGATGATTCTGTGGCTTCGAAGATTAATGAAGCCTCTCTTTATAGAATCTATGCCAAACATGGGATACCGTTGGATGACGTGAGTATCCCTACTTGGGATGATAGATCTCATATCCCTTTGAAGGGTTCACTACATGCAACAAGTTCATATGTTGGACAGGATGCGTCCCACCCTTTAACTCATTCATTCGAGAAATGTTACATCATATTGAGTCTAGCACCGGCACAACTGCATCAAGTGGCTATGCCTTGCTTAATTATACCAAAATGGAATTTATAGAGTTTTTATTTCACCCTCCAACACTTGAAGATATTCAATTTTTCCACCTTCAAGCATCGAAAGGAAAGCCTTTCGTTCACATTCCTCGAGTCATACAAGAAGTGCCAAATCCTGATTGGTACTTGGAACAAGTTGAGTGCCTTCAAAAGTGTGTTGTTCTATATCTGTTGCACGTCCGGCTTTGTCAGAGGGTGGTTAGAAGGACGTAAGTGGTACTCCTTGCTTAATTTCTTGAGTGCTTATATCCAGGTCATATCCTAAACTAAGCAATTTCTCTAGTTTGTGTTAGTTCTTATCCTTGACCTGATGATGAACAATATTCGACACGGCTTCGACACCAAAAAGGGTTCCATCAATGGGTAGAGTTATTGAGAATCTCCTTACTGATGAATATCTCATTACCTATGGCCTGATGGAAGAGGGTTGTATCATACGTCTGACGGTCACCGCTGGAGTTAAAGTGGTAAGTAGCGAAATGCCAATGGTGATGATGGCCATCAAGCCAATCCTATCATGCCCTCGGTTGAGGGAACTTAGGAAGCTACTGATAAAAAAGCAGTGGAAAGTAATGGTGACAACCTCGACGGTGATGATGTGGGTTCTAGTTTTGGGTTGCAGTTGGATCTTCACAAACTTTGCAGCCCCTTGCTCTAGGAAAAAGAAGAAGGAAGAAGCTTGTATGCAGGTTCCCTAAGAGTTGTTTCTTTAAACAGCCCAAGTTATCCATCGACCCTCAAGTTTATCTGACCAGTCTGCTTCTCAACCATCAAAATACCTAGACGAAATATTTGAGGCATTATCCGATCTTCCAATACTGAACGACATTGATGCCTTTAATTTTACTGACATTTGCATCGGTGGATCATAATCTCCCTCTAGTGCTAGTGTTGGAATCCTTCTTACCACTGGTGGAGTGGTTACTCTTACTAGTAAAGCTTCGATAAGTGGTCCATTGGGGGACACAAGGATACACACGTTCACATGCACTTCACAATATTGCATTACACCTATTCCAAGTCCTTCAATACTTAGAACTGATTCGTTCTTGTCTTTCTTTGTATAAACAATGGTGAGGAAGAAGCATATATTTCAATCTCTGCAAAAAATATCACACTAGAATTCTAGTTTTAGTTTAGCAAAGAAAGGTTAGGCAAAGAAAGCGCTGACACCCAAGTTTTCATCCAAGTTTAGCAAGCTAGTAACACCATGCACACCACTTGTATAGCCCAACTCAAGTTAGATTTCTCGAATGTACGTCTTGACGGAATTTTCTCTGTACATAATCTTAAGAAAGTTTCTAAAAAATTCAATAAACGACTATTGATTGTGTGACAATATCCACAAGCTGTCCAATGAGTGGATTAGAGCGGCGGAGAGGATTTCCAAAGTGTTTTGGGAGAGAGCAGTAGAGATTGATAAATTAAAAATGCCAAGAGACCTAGGACAAGAGGATCATCAAAAATAAAACCAACGAGTTAGAATCTTTAAGGAGTTCAGAGGCAGAAGCCGGGAGAAAAGCAGAAACAGCCATCAAGGCACTTGAAGATGAGAAAGCCAGGCGTTTGGACGAAGTTAAAGCGCTTCATCGTCGGAATAAACTGGTGCTAGAAAGGGATGCATCTTAAAGAAGAGCAGCTGAGTATAAATTTGAGCGCAGATCCATAAACAAAGAAGAAGCATAGAAAATTGGTTAGGATGCATGTGAGGAATTGGCTACCGTTGGGCTTAAAATGTATGTGGCTGTCAAAAAGCTAAAGACATTGATGCCCTCATCAAACGAGAAGTGGAAGCCACGAAAGAAAATTTCAGGGAGAAGGTTATGGAGGAATTGGATCCGCTGCCCATTCTTTATAATTCCAAGGTCTTAAAGTGTAAAAACTTGGAGTGGCTCCATGGTGACTACCCTTATCATCTTGTATATGCTTGGGAGCATCTTGTTTAAGAGGACAAGGAGGCTCTCGGAACTGAACAAATCAATTTGAAAGGCTGGAAGGAAAAATTATAATGGGTGATGAACCCAAAGTTATTCATGAAACCCAGCTTATACTCCAAAAAGAGAATGCCGCAACTTCTCAACATGAAGCTAGTGAAAGTTTGGGTCCATGTCACATAGTTTTAGAGATGATAAGAATCCAGTGGCCTAAGCTATTCTTGGAACCATCGTGGTTCTTATCAAGCCCGATTATGATACAAAGAATTTGCATATTGCTACATTTAGTGGGCTCTCCCTATTATAGAAGGAGGTTCCGGAGGCACTCCAGTTCATGTAAGATCAATTTAGAGAAGGTATTTCCTTAAACTCACCTGTCCTCCAAAAACTGGAGCATGCCCTGTCAATAAATCTAATCTTTTTAATCGGGTTTCCTCAGCTTTAGATATGCTAGCTGCAGTTCCACCTTTTTTGAAGGATATAAACCAGGACCATAGGTGCCAACAGTGGAGTCCTTTACTGTCATGACTTCAGCAACAACACAAAATGTCCCAGAGGAGGAAATTTTAATAATCAGCAAGCACCTGGCAGATGCTTTATTGAGTGGAGAAAGCGATCCATGTCAAGAGATTCCTGCTGGTGCTGACTTATGATTATTGGAGCTTCCCAATCCTAATCAGGCACTTTTATGCAAGAAATGGCATAGAAACTTGAAGCGGACATTGCCCTTGAGGTGAAAGTCAAGCAGAAGAGAATGTAGATCATTCCCCTCTCATCTCTATTTGTTTCCTAGGAGAAACCATGGAGGCCTCGGCTCCTTAACCAGAATCTGCTTAAGATGCACCTACTGGGTCAACCCAGTCAACTACGATTGAAGAACAAGGAAGTAGAAAAAGATTGGAGAAAAGGAGTGGAGAAAGCTCAAGCAAAATCTCCCCTGATTCTAAGAAGAAGAAAAGGAAGTCGAGGAGGAAGTGATTCTTCACTTACACCCATGCTCCCAAGTCTTTTGGGTTTTTGTTGGCTGAATGTGTATGATATAGGCCCTCATTTTTTGATTCTATTACTATGAATACTTGTACTAGATTTTCCAAGCTTACGTAAATAGAGTTATTTTACTTTCATCGAACTCCTGTGTGAATTTTTTCTAAGTAGTCAAGCTGTTACTTTTCCATTTAATGTACTTGTAGTACGTTGCTCATTAATACGGATAATTATTCATTAATTTTTTACTCAAGGCCTCCATGTGGTCGTGGCCTTAATTGTATCAAACACTGGGTTCGAGCCCTAGTGTTACGCCTTCAGATTCAGCAGTTTGAGTGACCCCATCTTGAGTTAGAGGAGTTAGACAATGGATGGTCGAACTACATCTTAATGAGTTTATAGTTCTCCTATCGGTTTCAGGTCGGATTTCATGGAGTAGTAATTGGTCAAACCGCACTCATCTATTTGTTTATACTCAGATCCAGACTCTGGGGATAAGAGTTAGTTGGTGGGCAATCGGATTGCATCCACTTCATGTTTATACTCCAGTCCGCACTCTGGGGACTTTGAGTTATTTTAGAAAATAGTCGGACCGTGTTTTCCTAAACTGATTGATTTGCCCCTAATTCTGGTATTTAACCTGGTGAGTGATCAATCGTTTGACAATCACTTTTGACTTATGTATGCCCCATCACTCGGTAGGATTAAGTGGATTATTGGATGGTCGAGTCGCATCCATTCCTCATTAGGTATTCCATTCATCTAGTTGTGAGCGAGAATCATCAAATGAATGGTCAGACCATTCTCATTTTATTTAGTTCAATCGGGAACTTATGTAATCTGCTAGCTTCAAACTCTAGGAATATGCATAGACGTGTCAATGTTACTTAGTCTGGTATTGTAACCATTATGTAATGCAATAACGATCACAAATATAAAGGAAATTTCAAACTTTATTTTCTAAATAGAAGGGAATGAGATAATTTGTTTTATCACATATTTGGAAAATCAAATGCTAAAGAAAATTCGAAAATTGAATACAACCGAATGAAAAAGAATAAATTCAGTGAAATAGCATCGTAAATGCTCGCTATTCCATGCCCTTGGAAGTGTGATGCTAGCAATAGTCGCTAGCTTGAAAGTTCCTTCTCCAAGCCTCCGTTCAATGACATATGTTCCTTTCTAAGTAGGATACATGTATGACGGGGTAGGAAAAACTCATTTAAAGACGATATCAGCTATTTCAAAGGTTCTAGGTTGGACTTTAGTGTTGTGGTATTGGGCGACTCAACGGCGATATCCAGCTACCCTCAAATCAGCTTCTTCGTGCTTCTAATATACAAAGTCTAGAGATTATAAAAGGAGATCTATATTCATTTTGGGATCGTAGTAGGTTACTCGGTGAGAAGAGACTTTGAGTTCAAAAGGAATAATTGCTTCGGAGCTGTAGGCAAGGGCAAATGGAGTACGACTAGCAGTTGATTTGTGAGCGTTCTGTAAGCCCAAAATGCTATAGGGATTTCAACCACCCACTTACCTTTAGCTTTTTTCAAATGCTTCTTCAGAATGGAATTTATGATTTTGTTCACATCTTCAACTTGCCCGTTTGCAATTACCGTGAATCTCTTCTCAATATGGTACCGACGGTAGAAGACTTTGAATTCAGCGATGTCGAATTTGGTTCCATTGTTAGTCAGAATGTTCACGGATGACCACAATGACATACGATGTTTCGAACAATGAATTTGATTACTTTCTTTATTGTGATCATGGCTAAAGGTTCTTCTTTGATCCATTTGGTGAAGTATTCACCTTTGACGATGGTGTACTTTGCACCACCTTAAGAAATCGGTTAGGAACGAATAATATCCGTTCCCTATATGGAAAATGGTCATGGAATGCCATTTGTGTGATTTTCGTCGATGGATCTCTCAGAACTTTTGAATACATCTCTTGTGTGAAAATGGTCACGTTGGCCAACAATACCCATACGGAGTATTTTCTTTGCTAGAGTTTGCCTTTCATGTGATTGCCACATTTCCTTTCATGTACTTCCTTTAAGACTCGTTTTACTTCATCATGAGCAATACACCAGAGTAGAGGAATGAAGAAACCCTTTCTATACATGATTCGTTCCTGAATGATATACCGCAAAACTTTGCGACGGACTTGTCTCCTTTCATTCCTCCATTTAGGAAGGATTCCATATAGCAAATAGTCTTTAATTAGGGTCATCCATGATTCCTTCTCGGGCTCCGTCTCTTGTACCCAGTCGATTTCTATCTACTTTATGCTCGAAGCATCTAGTACTTCAACTAGAACCAAGCTCGTTTGTTGTGCATCCTTGGCACTATCAAACTTAGCCAATGAGTCAGCCTCCTTATTTTGATCCTTGGAATGTACGTGATATCATAGTACTCAAAGCCTGCCAATAGTTCTTGGAATCGAATAAGGTATGGAGCGATTCGTTGTCCCTTAGCTTGGTAATCTCCCCTGACTTAGTATACCATCAACTGGGAATTGCAAAAGATTTCAATAGATTTTATCCCCGGTTCTCTGGCAAGTTTGAGGCAAGCAACCAGAGCTTCATACTCAGCTTCGTTGTTCGTTTCAGGAAAGTCAAGCTTTAAAGTGTAGCAAATCGATCGATCCTCCAGAGTTAGTAGTACAAGTCTAACTCCAAAATAATGATCATTGGATGCTCCATCCATATTCATTTTCAACCGAAAGGTAGGGGCTCCACCACTCTTTGGTAGATCATCCCGTGCAGTGAATTTTGTTATAAAGTCTACCAGTGTCTGACCCTAGATGACTCTTCGAGGGAGATAAGTGATGTCGAATTGGTTTAGTTTGATGTTCCATTGGAGTAACCATTTAGACGTCTCATGTCGCTATAGGACTCATCGTAAAGGCTGACTGGTGTAAACATTGATAGGATGAGCCTGAAAATATGGCGGAGCCTTCATGAAGCAATCAACAAGCAATACGCCAATTTTTATAGCTTTGGGTAGTTCCTTTCAACTCTTATCGATCACTTGCTAACCTTATAGAACAGTCTCTAAATATGATTCCCTTGCAAAGCTGTGTGGCACTTATATCATGTATTGACACATACAAGTTGGCATACAAGTCATCATGATCCACCAGCTTTGACAAGATGTGAGGCTTCTCTAAGCGGTTCACCAAAACATGGAATACATCTTCACAATCCTATGTCTATTTAAATTTCCTCTTCCCTCTTCTAATCAAATCAAAGGAACGCTGTAATGACCCGTATTTCACTCCATAGAAAGACGTATCATTAGAAAAGATAGAAAAGAAAGAACTAAACAATATCAGAATCTCACAGCAGAACGAATAAATATATTACATCACATAAGATATTACATAGTATCATATACATCAGAGTTATACAGCTTATACAACACAAGTAAGATAGTTATAAACACATGTCTATCACATAACTAAGAACATCACAGAGATACAGACACAGCAGAATCATTATATATCTAAACACTGAAGCCGAATGCTCCAATCTTCTCTAGAATTCGTCAAAGCTAACCTGAATCCCTGGGCTACTCATGAAAATTTGAGTACCTAAGAGTTTAATAAAACAGAAATAAACTCTGGGTCGGACATAGGTCTGGTGTGAGTAAACGGGTTAAAGTTGCTTAACTTTGAAAACCTTTGAAAACAAAAGGTATCTCGTAAGACTTCCGCACATAAACAAGGAAAAGTTTTTACCTTACGATAACCAAACATTTGATAGGAAATCTATAGGATCGATTTCACCATAGAGGGAGGGGGTGAATAGGGTGATGCTATTAATTATAAAAATTTATTGCGGAAGTTTGTATAAAATTATTTCAACACAGATATATCAAAATAATAGCAGCACAGATAATAGCAGAATAATAAATGCAGAAATAGAACGACATAGAATTTACCTAGCTTCGGCAAAACTGTGACGACCCGACTTGCTCACCACAGAAAATCGCATCATCTTAAAGAAAGAAATGGATAGAAAAGAGAAAAGAAAGAAGAGAAAGAAGAAACAACACATAATCTTAACAGTGGAACGAATAAATTATATTAATAACATAAATGTTACATAGTTTACAACCATTATCAGAGTTGCACAGATTACACATCACATACTAGACAGTTATAAACACATGTCTAGTTATACAACTCAATACAATACAAGGAAACTACTCAGAGAAACCAACACAGCGGAACACTATATATAACTATAACGCAGAAGCCTCCTACTCCATTGCTCCTCCAGAATTCGTCAAAGCTAACCCGAATCCCTTGGCTACTCGTAAAAATTTGAGTACCCAAGAGTTTAAGAAAACAGAAGATAAACTCCAGGTCGGACATGGGTCTGGTGTGAGTAACAGGTTAAGGTTGCTTAACTTTTGAAAAACCTTTGAAAACAAAAGGTATCACGTAAGACTCCTATACATAAACATGGAAAAGTTTTTACCTTACGCTAACCAAAACATTTGATAGGAAATCAGGTGATATTATAATAGGTCTAGGATTTTCAAGTAAATATGAAATAGCTGAAATTGTTATATGATTAAATTCCAGCTACTAGCCACAAAAGTGGGTAATACAATCAAATCCGATGGCACTTACTGGATTTTGGATTCCATACAATGGCAAGGCTACTGGGGTACCGCCCGTCACAGTACGTGGCCTAGATCAACGTACCGAGGAGCCACCCTAACTCCCCTGCAACACAAGGCCGGAACCATCCCTTACTGGACAGTCCCGAACTAGACAATCCCGGCAGTTGGAGCTCAACAACCGCCCACACAGCCGAAATAAAAGGGACCTCTAGACAGGGGGAAATCTCGTCCTACTTGGGCATGGCACACTTAGCCTTGCTGCACCTCCCCTGTTTTAGCCATTCCCGGCTGATGAGGCTTGAGGCTACGATTACCTTTATAGAACACATCACTTAGAATGCTCATCGTCCACCTGACGATGTTCTGAAAGCATTCAATCCATACAAGTTCGTTCCGGGTTCGAACGAAAAGGCATTATCTCATTACACTCATTTTGGAATCACCCTCAGAGTTAACAACGATAACCCTTGGACTCTGAATCTTCATCTTTACTTGAGATTCACGACCTATCGTTAATTTGGATCGATGTGGTTTTTGTATATCCAAATCTGGAAACCCGATCCTGGTCTCATCGAAATCCAAAACGTGTCTTTTAGCCAAGTTGTTTTAAAGTTTAAAACAATTCAATTCAATTATCTATATACACACAGATAGATAATTCCCAAATCACAATAGATAATCAACATTATCAAAATAAACAGATGATCCACATTATCATTATAAACAGATAATCCATACTATCATCAAAATAGATAATCCATATTAGTATCACAATGCAACCAAAGCATTCATACCATATCGCATTACTTATCTCATTTCTGAGATCACAACCATTCAAGGCAATCAATATCATCCATTCATACATAAGCAAAGATTTTCTTAATCACATCATCTATAATTAATTTAAAATGAATTAAATTAATTACCTCCATCTCTAATTAATTTAAAGTGAATTAAATTAATTACTTCATCTTTAATTAATTTAAAATAAATTAAATTAATTACTTCATCATTATAAACTTGCTTATCTAACCATTAATTATTTACAAGTCAATTAATTAAGCATTCAAATTAATCACCTTAATTAATCACCCTTGATTAATTATCCTTTAATTACATTCGTAATTATCCTTTAATTAATTTCACAAATTAATTACCTTTAACCAAAAATAGTAATTAACTTTTAATTACTTCAATTAATTAATTAACTATAATTAATTACATTAATCCTTAATTAATTACATTAATTAATTACTTTTAATCACTTATTATTGATTAATTAATCTTAATTAATTAATCCTTAATTACATCATTTCTTATGTTAATTAATGATCCCTAATTACATTCTAATTAATTACTTTATTTAAATTAATTACCTTAAGTAATTAATCTAAATTAAACCATAATTATTAATCTCTCTTGATTAATCACATTCTGTAATTAACTAACTTTAATTACTTCATTTAAAATAAATTAATTATTCCTTAATTAATTTCTTAATTAATCCCTTGATTAATTACAAAGTAATTTAGTCCAAATTACTTCCATTCTTAAATCATCTTCAATTAATTACATTCAGTAATTACCAATTAATTACTTCACTAAGTAATTCCAATCCATTAATTACATTAAGCAATTATCATTAAATCATTCAGTGTTTTAAAATTAATTAAACTTAATTAATTAATTCAAACTAATCCCATTAAACTCAATTAATTACATTAAGTAATTACACTTAAACAATTCACAACTGATTATCTTTAATTAATTAATCTAATTAATTATTAGAAATTAATCATCTTAATTAATTATAAATAATCTCAATTTAATAACCTTCATTAACCATTCTTTAATTACTTCCATTAAGTAATTAACTTAGATTAACCATTATTAATTACAAATTAATTTATCTCTAATTATCCATTAATTAAACTCTAATTATTTAATTAATTAAGTGTTAATTGTAACTTAATTAATCTTTAATTACTTGATTAATTAACCTTGATTATAACTTAATTGCTTATTTAATAAATCTTTAATCATTAATTAATAATCTTTAATTGTCTAATTAATGATCTTAATTACCAATTGATTAACCCTTAATCAATTATTAATCCCTAATCATTAATTAATTAAATTAACTAATTATTCCTTAATTATCTCATTAATTTACTTAATTTCAAATCATTAAATCTTAATTTAATTTTAAGATAAAAATATTCCTTAAATATGTCTAAATTGTCATTAACAAAAACATTAGAAAACAATTTACTTTTGAATTTACTTTAAAATTTCATTTCAAATATGAGATTTAAAATGATTACAATTTAACTTAACAAAGTTCAAACAATTTAAACCCTTTTTAAATTACATAGCAAAGAAATGCTTGTGTTATAAAAGAAATTTATAAGAGTTTAATCCAAATCCATTTTTAAATTCAGATAATCTAAATATACACTTTAACATACAAAATTGTTTAAATCTTTCAAATTTAAAACATCTTTCATTTCAAAAAAAATGAAATACATATTAAAATCTTTGATTTCCTGAATTAAACTTCACTTTAAAACTTACTCACATTTATAAAACTTTATTTTTGAAAATTCAAACTACTTACCATTTTAAAGTAGTTTAACAATTTAATTTAAAACTTTTATATATATTTTTATTTAAAACTAAGATTTAATCTTAAACTTGAATTCTAGATTTCAAACAAGAATTTAAAATTTAGTTTAAACTCTAGCTTTCATTTAAAATCTTCAATTTTTAAAATTTAAAAAACAGATATTACAGGTTTTCTTAAAACCTGTAAACAATGAATAACCCGAGATACCCCCAAATTTACTTCGAGTTCAAAGCCCAACCTCCCCGAGCAATCTACCCAGCAACTCGAGCAACCTCCTCTTCTTTCAAAACTCAACCCAAACATTACCAAACAAATTACTTCACCGTGCATATGCACGGTGGCTCCGACGACCATTGATCATCAACGATGATCACAACACATCAGAAATCGACTCAGCAACCCACCACGATCATCAAATCGTGTCCAACACCTAGAAATCAAAATCGAGCTCCAATTCCAAAACCTGGAATAAACTAAACATCACCAACCCAAACCTGAAAATGCTTTGCCAACCTAATTCCAATCACCATGACCCCTAGAACTCTGGCATCGTCTTCCTCTACATGTCTACTTCCATTACCCAAAAGCTTGAAACACTCGATCCACTAAAGAGGACGTGGTTAATCCATCAACCTAAGCTAGTTAAACTAGGGTTCCAGAAAAGATTTCACTACCACAACTTCCACCATGAATTACATCGCCTCCAAGTATTTTTCCAAGATTCACAGATCACTCCTCCATCATCTGGAAGAACCCCGATCCTTTCAACCTCTTGGATCACCAGAAAATTCTAAAAGTTCATTTTTAGTTCAAACAGGAACTGTACATTCATCCCTAAATTATAAACAATGATTCTTGATTCAAGAATCATGTTTTAGTTGATGTTTTTGATTTATAATACTGAATTAATAAATTACACGATTTAAATTTTTGATTTATATCAACATACACCGATGTTTCAATATTTCCAGAGGCAACGTGCCTTATTTTGTCTAATTTAAATTTTTAAACATAAATCTAGGTTAAACCAAACAACATTTGTTTGATAATCAGACCCTATCAAACACTAGATCATGTAATAAGGATTTTTAAGTAAAAATTAAGCTCGTAAACAAGACAGAGCACCATATGTATATACAGTATGCATACAAATAATATTCACATCAGATTTTTACCTATGCACATGCAATACTTATTTATATTCAACCATACTAACATGCAATCTAATTTTATTTTAAAATTTTAAAAGTTACTCACCCATTTCTAAAGAAGACAGAGCCTCCATTTGAAAAACTTTTGAATTTGCTGAAGACTAAATGTCTTTGCTTTAAACCTGAATGCTGAAATGCCCTCTGATCTTTGAAAACAGTTTTTTTTTTGAACTTGAAAAAGCTTTGATCCTTGAACTTTTAAGATCTTGAGTTGCTGGAAAGATTTGCATGCAGAGCCAATTTCCAGATTTAAGAAAATGCAGACTTCCTTTTCTTTTTGAAAATGATTTTCAGTCTTGCTTTAGTTTTAGGTAAATGATTTGAAGATGTTTACTGGAATTTGTATTGCTTTGAAAATGCAGGTTTGTTTTCTTTTTATCATGAACTACAGGTTTTTCTTTTGCATTATGATTTGAAAAGTGGACTACAGATTTTAGAGGAAGTGATTTTCGGGGATTTTGATTTGGGTTTGTAAACTAATTTTGGTTTTGAAGGGTTGTTTACAGATTTTGTTTTATGGTTTAGAAATGAGATTAGGAAGAGAAAAAGAAGTGAAAAATGTATGTTTATATAGGCATATTTTCAGATTTTATAAAATAAAAGAAAATTAAAATTTAAAGAGACCACTTGTAAATCATTCCAACATTTGTCACATTCCTTGCTTGATTAAATTACACATGTTATTAGAAGCCTTAGGAAAACAACACATGTCTCAATAAAGTAGATAGTATTTAATTTAAATGTTAATATATAGGTTATGCCTAATTAATTGGTTAATTAGTATTATATATATATATATAAATAATTTCAAAAGAAATAAACCAATTATGCTTATAAATAAAAGCTTATGCATATATTTAGAAATCCAAAACAATTTAGAATCTATACTTTGGATTTCAAAACTTTATATTCAAATTCAAACCAAATTCTAAATTCAATTTGAAATAACAATTCTATTTTTATTCAAAAATCTATTTGTAATACATTATTAATATTGTTTTAGAGATAACTCATTATCAATTTAAAATAATTATAAAAGAAATTATTTCTTTATTAATAAATTACTTATTTTAGTAAGCTATATTTTAAAAAGAAAACAAAACAAACCTTTTTCTTAATTAATTTAAATTTAAAACTTAAGTCAAAATCATTTTAAACATTTAAACATCTATCTTAACAATTTAAAATCATATAGTTAATTATTAAATAGCTTTGAAAAACTTAATATTAAATTAAATCAAAATTCCCAAATTATTAAATATATAAATTAGAATTTGAAATCAAGATTCATTTATTAAATTTTAAACCAAGATTATTTATTTAATAACTTTGAAAAGCTTTATATTAAATAAAAACAAATTCTCAAATTATTAAAAATATTAGAATTAGAAAATATGCTTTATTTATTAAATTTAAAACAAGGCTAATCTATTTACAATATAAGCCATATATTTATATTATAAATAGAAACCAATTTATTAGCTTTAAGAGGTAAAATTTACCAATTAAATATTTATTAAAGAAGACTTTTAAATCAATTCAAATTTTATTAACAAAAATTATCAAATCAATTTAATTTTTAATACAGATTATTAAATTGATATTGTCAAAAATTCTGGGATATCACAATAATTCCCCCTTAAAAGAATTTAGTCCCTGAAATTTAAAACAAAGGTAATTTAATAATCTCATTAAAGATTTTAATTTTAAAACCCAAGCATATATCAAACATATGCTAACAACCATAGCAACCAATTCATCCAATCAAACAAATCTAACTATGCAGTCAAAATTTTGGTTAGAATTTCCTCGAGTTTCCCAAGTATAAATACCGGGATACTTGCTCTACAGAATCCAAACAATCAAAACTACTAAGCTACAGAGCTCCTATTCATCTATATCTATGACACTAAACAGGATATCAGACTATAGACAAGTCCGACTCAACAACCAAACCTCCTGAACTGCTGGTTCCAAAACCAGAGATAGATCATACACGTACTCTCTTAGAGATACGTGAAACTCATCGAATCCCAGTTATCCAAACTGGCAATTCAATCCTAAAGATCAAACACTTATCCTCACAAGCACACAGAAAAGATCCAAAACACTTCGGAGCTAGCTTCTCAGACTTACCCAATCTTATAGCTCCCTTAATCGGAGAAAACTTATCCAAAATCAAATCTCCGACTCCGGAATCCAAATTCTTTCGTCTCTTATCCTCAAAAGTCTTCGGACGATCCTGGGCCGCCTACATCCTTACTGATCAGCTCAACCTTCGCTGATGCCTCTAGAAACAACCAAAACCAATCATCTCAACAAAATGATCTTCTCACGATCAATCCCAAAATCAAGAACTCAAACTCTACTCCTCAAATATCAGAAGACTAAACTCACTTCTCCTGTCCGGAAAAGAAAATCAGATGCACTCTCAAACTGCTTCCGCTGCGCAACTCTGATCCGAAGTAGATAAGAGTGCAATGAGGAACACGAGCACAAACTGGACAACACATCCCAGAAATATGGTTCATCAGATCCATAAGAAAAAATCAGAGGCTCCACTAAAGCCTGAGCTGCTTCATCAAACTCTATTACTAAGAACAATCCTTTTACTAAGCTGAACCAGCGATACCAATCCTGGTATCCTAGTCGATAAGAAAACTCAATCTCCGGATACAGACAAACCTCTGACTTTCCTGAAGACATCCGAAAAATTCTGATTACCCAAGAGAACACTCAACTATCGCAAGTCACTTTTGCGATCAATCCAGACCATATCCAAGGAAAACTGTTCTCCCTTACCAAACAGAACATCTTACACTTAACTAGCCAATCCATCGAAGAAACGAGTCCACTCTGCTGCTTCCGAACTCCTCCTTCAGAAAAACTGCTAAGCCAGAAGACTCCCTACTGACATACAGAACACTCCAAGCTGCACTGCTGCCACAGATGCCAAAGACTTCCTAATCCAAAGCTATTCGAGAAACTCGGACCTCAAACCAAACAGAAACACCATGCTGAACTCAGCCACAACACCGAAGTAGACACACTTCCTTAAACTTGTTCCAAAGAAATATCTTCGGAAACATCCATAATCACTGCATCTCATCACGCAGCTACTACTTCCTGAGGTATCCAGATACCATCACTCGCTTCTGCCTAACCGACAGATCCAAACTCTACTCATCCAAACTTCCAAAAATAGACTCCGAACCTTAACAGGTTTCCTTCAGAGATCGATAAAATCCGTACACTACTGCAAAACTCACTCGAGACGATATTAGGTCTACAGTCTCACACTTCCAACCTCAAACATTCAAACTCCAACCAATGGTAGTCGTGTTACACACACCACTACCTTTTCTACCTTTATCTTATATTAGAAAACCTGAACAGGTAACCCAACAGATAGGTAGAAATAAATATATATATAAATATATTTAAAATTACAAATACGCTCTCTCAAGAAAGAAATCACTCCAAAGCCTAGGTATTCACTCAACCTAGCGCTCTGATACCAAATGTGACGACCCGACTTTCTCACCATAGAAAATCGCATTATCTAGAAGAAAGAAAGGGATAGAAAAGAGAAAAGAAAGAAGAGAAATAAGAAACAACACATAATCTTAACAGCGGAACGAATAAATTATATCAATAACATAAATATTACATAGTTTACAACCATTATCAGAGTTACACAGATTACACATCACATACTAGACAGTTATAAACACCTGTCTAGTTATACAACTCAATACAATACAAGAAAACTACTCAGAGAAACCAACACAGCGGAACGCTATATATAATTATAACGCAGAAGCCTCCTGCTCCATTGCTCCTCCAGAATTCGTCAAAGCTAACCTGAATCCCTTGGCTACTCGTAAAAATTTGAGTACCAAAGAGTTTAAGAAAACAGAAGATAAACTCCGGGTCAGACATATGTCCGGTGTGAGTTACAGGTTAAGGTTGCTTAACTTTTGAAAAACCTTTGAAAACAAAAGGTATCACGTAAGACTTCCCACAACATGGAAAAGTTTTTACCTTACGCTAACCAAAACATTTGATAGGAAATCCGATGATATTATAATAGGTCTAGGATTTTCAAGTAAATATGAAATAGCCGAAATTTTTACATGATTAAATTCCAGCTACTAGCCACAAAAGTGGTTAATACAGTCAAATCTGATGGCACTTATTGGATTTTGGATTCCATACAATGGCAGGGCTACTAGGGTACCGCCCGTCACAGTATGTGGCCTAGATCAACGTACCAAGGAGCCACCCTAACTCCCCTGTAACACAAGGCCGAAACCATCCCTTATTGGACAGTTCCGAACAAGACAACCCCGGCAGTTGGAGCTCAACAACTGCCCACACAGCCGAAATAAAAGGGACCTCTAGACAGGGTAAAATCTCATCCTACTTGGGCATGACCCACTTAGCCTTGCTGCACCTCCCCTGTTTTAGCTATTCCCGGTTGATGAGGCTTGAGGCTATGATTACCTTTATAGAACACATCACTTAGAATGCTCATCGTCCACTTGACGATGTTCTGAAAGCATTCAATCCATACAAGTTCATTTCGGGTTCGAACGAAACTGAAGGCATTATCTCGTTACACTCATTTTGGAATCACCCTCTGAGTTAATGACGATAACCCTTCCACTCTGAATCTTCATCTTCACCTGAGATTCACGACCTATCGTTAATTTGGATCGATGTGGTTTTCGGATATCCAAATCTGGAAACCCGATCCCGGTCTCATCGAAATACAAAACGTGTCTTTTAAGGCCATGTTGTTTTAAAGTTTAAAACAATTCAATTCAATTCAATTATCTATATACACATAGATAGATAATTCACAAATCACAATAGATAATCAACATTATCAAAATAAATAGATGATCCACATTATCATTATAAACAAATAATCCATACTATCATCAAAATAGATAATCCATATTATTATCACAATGCAACCAAAGCATTCATACCACATAGCATTACTTATCTCATTTCTGAGATCACAACCATTCAAGGCAATCAATATCATCCATTCATACATAAGCAAAGATTTACTTAATCACGTCTCTATAATTAATTTAAAATGAATTAAATTAATTACCTCCATCTCTAATTAATTTAAAGTGAATTAAATTAATTACTTCATCTTTAATTAATTTAAAATTAATTACATTAATTACTTCATCACTATAAATCTTGCTTATCTAACCATTAATATTTACAAGTCAATTAATTAAGCATTCAAATTAATCACCTTAATTAATCATCCTTGATTAATTATCCTTTAATTACATTCGTAATTATCCATTAATTAATTTCACAAATTAATTATCCTGAACCAAAAACAGTAATTAACTTTTAATTACTTTAATTAATTAACTATAATTAATTACATTAATCCTTAATTAATTGCATTAATTAATTACTTTTAATCACTTATTATTGATTGATTAATCTTAACTAATTAATCCTTAATTACATCATTTCTTATGTTAATTAATGATCCCTAATTACATTCTAAATAATTACTTTATTTAAATTAATTACCTTAAGTAATTAATCTAAATTAAACCATAATTATTAATCTCTCTTGATTAATCACATTCTGTAATTCAATAACTTTAATTACTTCATTAAAAAAAATTATTCCTTAATTAATTTCTTAATTAATCCCATGATTAATTACAAAGTAATTTAGTCCAAATTACTTCCATTCTTAAATCATCTTCAATTAATTACATTCAGTAATTACCAATTAATTACTTCACTAAGTAATTCCAATCCATTACTTACATTAAGTAATTATCATTAAATCATTCAGTGTTTTAAAATTAATTAAACTTAATTAATTAATTCAAATTAATCCCATTAAACTCAATTAATTACATTAAGTAATTACACTTAAACAATTCACAACTGATTATCTTTAATTAATTAATCTAATTAATTATTAAAAATTAATCACCTTAATTAATTATAAATAATCTCAAGTTAATGACCTTTATTAACCATTCTTTAATTACTTCCATTAAGTAATTAACTTAGATTAACCATTATTAATTACAAATTAATTTATCTCTAATTTTCCATTAATTAAACTCTAATTATTTAATTAATTAAGTGTTAATTGTAACTTAATTAATCTTTAATTACTTGATTAATTAACCCTGGTTATAACTTAATTGCTTAATTAATAAATCTTTAATCATTAACTAATAATATTTAACTATCTAATTAATGATCTTAATTACCAATTGATTAACCCTTAATCAATTATTTATTAATCCCTAATCATTAATTAATTTAATTAACTATTTATTCCTTAATTATCTCATTAATTTAATTAATTTCAAATCATTAAATCTTAATTTAATTTTAAGATAAAAACATTCCTTAATTATGTCTAAATTGTCATTAACAAAAACATTAGAAAACAATTTACTTTTGAATTTACTTAAATTTCATTTCAAATATGAGATTTAAAATGATTACAATTTACCTTAACAAAGTTCAAACAATTTAAAAACCCTTTTTAAATTACATAGCAAAGAAATGCTTGCCATATAAATGAAATTTATAAGACTTTGATTCAAATCCATTTTTAAATTCAAATAATCTAAATATACAATTTAACATACAAAGTTGTTTAAATCTTTCAAATTTAAAACTTCTTTCATTTCAAAAAAACTGAAATACATATTCAAATCTTTGATTTCCTGAATTAAACTTCACTTTAAAACTTACTCACATTTATAAAACTTTATTTTTAAAAATTCAAACTACTTACCGTTTTAAAGTAGGTTAACAATTTAATTTAAAACTTTTATATATATTTTATTTAAAACTAAGATTTAATCTTAAATTTGAATTCTAGATTTCAAACTTGAATTTAAAAATTAGTTTAAACTCTAGCTTTCATTTAAAATCTTCAGTTTTTAAAATTTTAAAAACAGACATTACATGTTTTCTTAAAACCTGTAAGCAATGAATAACCCGAGACACCCCCAAATTTACTTCGAGTTCAAAGCCCAACCTCCCCGAGCAGTCTACCCAGCAACTCGAGCAACCTCCTCTGCTTTACTCAACCCAAACATTACCAGACAAATTACTTCACCGTGCATATGCACGGTGGCTCCGTGTAACGACCCAAAATTTCCCATCCCGAAAATTCCAGATAGTTATGAAAAAAGAAGAAAGAGATAAAAGAAGAAAAACAAAAAACACCAAACATCTCACATTCGCAGCTGATAAAATATAATAATAAATAATAACAGTTTACAAAAGAATACTATATCTGTCGATTTACACTTTAATACATCAGAGTTACACATTTACACAGACACTGTATAGACACACTTACCATGTCATAGATATACAATAATATAATATAGCGGAAGCACTCCATACGTTCTTGCCATCCAACTCGCCTCCTGAGCTCCAGATCGTACCTACCTGAAAATCTGTAATACTCGGTCTGACCCGAGCATTACACCAAAGTAACACCCAGGTCAGGCTGGAAACCAGCGTAAGTAAACTCGTCTATCATGGAAAAGCATATAACTTTTAAAACCCGGGGTAAATTGTATCAATTTACAACCTCACAAGATGTTCTAGACCACACTTGTTCATACTTCAATTTCTAATTACCAAAAACTTAGATTAAATGACCCAATTTACTTAGATCAATCCATTTCAGTCCATTGATTTTACATACCAATATATATATATATATATATATATATAGAATCGAAGTGGTTTCGGGTATTAACTAATACTTCTGCTGCCACCATTGCCAAGTCACTGACGATCCTCTCACGCTCCACGTCTGCCCAGGAACTCTTCAACAAACCCAAATTGGAAAAATCGCATTCCGACGAACACAGAAACAATCCTGACCCCCTTCAATCGTCTCGACCAACTCACTCCGACCACCGGAACTACTCAAACCCTATCGGCGAAATCGCCACACCCTCAGCTCCCTCTCTCCCAAAGCCAACCCATTCCGATGTCGTCTCGAGTTCGTAACTGCCCTGTAAACAACCACATTCCAACCAAGTCCCTAAACCCTAAATTCCTACCGCTTCACCTCCACGGCGCCAGCGAAAATGAGCCACCATTTTTCTCGACATCCCCTACCCCCAAGCTTGCCTCACCCAAAAACTCACGACATCAACTTTCCCCGATCATCAAGGACTGCTCGAAAACTGAAAAACATCCATTACTCGATTTCTCATGATTTACCAGTCTAAAAATCCTGATTTTAGTATTAAAAATCCTTGTTTTTGATGGAAAAACAGATTATGGATTTGAAACAATCAATTGTTTTGGTTGAGATTTGGATATAATATCAACTTATAGTTCTTTTTTTTTTCAAACTAGCTTTTTGAACTTGAAACATTTTTAAAGTTTATAATTTAATATAATAACAAATCGTACTTATATATTGAAGTATAAAGAGATCTAGGAAGAAGATCATAACTTTTCCCTTCAAAAGTTCAGCCTGAACAATGAAGAACAGAGACAAAAATTTTGTATACAACCTGCATATTCTAAATCTAGGCCTGCATACAAAATTTTTTTTATACCTATACAAGCACAGTATATTCATATATTCATGAAAATTTCACACATAACTGCAGATATCAACTTCTTGAGTCAAGATATAACAATTTAGTTTACTCACCATTTTATAAACTGCCTCCCTGCTTGAATGTTTGGTTTTGATTTCCTGAACTGGAGTTATGTGATTCAAGTGGCAGTTTAATATTATTTTTTTCCAGTTCATTCGAACCAGAGAGTGGAGAAAACAAGGATTTATAGACATACATATACAGAGAAGGAAGTGTACAGGGTAAGTTTGTTTTTGTTTTCTTTTTATTTTACTGGTACATCAGCTTTCTTTTTGGGTCAGAGATTTTTTTCCAGTTTTGGAGGCTTGAAACGATTTTGTAAGGTTGTGAATTGACTTTATTTGTGCTAGAATTTATAGCATTAATGGTAATTGTCTTGTTTTCATTTTTTTTCATATTAATCCATGTTTAGATATAATATGTACAACTTGTATTCATTTTCTTATGGCTTCATGTATCACACTAGTATACATATTAAATTTCAGAATTATTCTAAGTGTTTATTTTATATTTACATAACTATAAATTTTCAAAATATCCATTTCAAATTTTTAGACTTAACTACAAATTTTAGTTTACTTATCTATTATCATTTATTTTGATACTTATGTTAATTACATTGTTTTTCTTGTGTGTATGTATTTATTTTATTTACTATGTAAGTTCAATTTGTATTTTATTTTTTTATACTTATGTCCATATCAAAATCTCTTAAATCTATATGTTAATATTCATTTTTAAACAATGTATTTGTTGCATACTTAGATTCAATATTGATAATTTAAACGATGGAGTTTATTATTTATTTCTATAAAAGTTTCATGTCCAGGGATTCTATAACTCAATATTTGTTATAGTTGTCAAATCAATTTATATATATCCCGATATTTGAATTATTAGGATTTTATTTGTTTGACTTATCAAAAATTACTATTTGGTCAATAAAATCAGTAAATTTTCCGATTAACAGACATCAAAAATCCGGGTCATCACATTCCTCCCCGCTTAAAAGAATTTCGTCCCCGAAATTACTAGTTAGGAAGAATGGTACTATACCCGTGCTTACCATTTCCCAAAACCCACAATTCAACATCCTACCAACTATCATTCTTACTAACTTCTCAAACTCGCCACAGTTCTCAATAATACCTTGATGCTTGATCATTCACATTTTAATTTAAAACTAAATTTTTAGTTACCAAATTTCCTTAAAAAATTTCTAACTCTCTAAATTTTCGGAAATTTTTTGCCAGCGTCTCCATTGCGCGGCTAGCTCGGTACAACTGTAAAATGCCTCAACGGGATCCCAAATTCCAAAAGAAAACAAAAGACCAAGTGGCTAGATCCAAAAACCCAATCCAATTTCATAAAAAAAATTTAAATACATACCCTTTAGTTGGGCAATTCAAATTTATCTCCTGAAATCAAATCTAATTTCCTTTTCCTTTATAATACCTGCATATCTTACTTAGTCATAATACCTAATCGTAACTTTTCAAATCATTTTTATACATTTCCTTAAATAGGTTTCATATCTATTTCAAATTAGTTTTTTTCCCCAAAATTCCAACACTTTTTATTTAACAAGTTTAGAAATGCTTTTAGATTCAGATAATATTATTAAAATAGCTTTTTATAAAAATACTTTTTATAACTCGATGTCTCAACCAGTCCATCCTCGTTCTCACAGAAATTCGGTCATCCGTTGATCAGGCGTAGGACTGAAAATCTGTAAGTACTTGACAGACCCATTTTTAACATCCAGTGAAAATACTTGAAAAATAATTTTACTTGAAAATATAGAAAACAGTTTTGAAAATAGAGGAAATATCTTTGGTGAGAATGCTCTGGAAATCATCACACCCATCCATGGTCGCAGTTAACCCGATGGTTACGTTGCCATCCCGAAAAAATCCATAGATAACTGTAGGCCTCCGCGCCCCTCGATTACACCATGGAACCCACAACAGATTGCAGCTACAACTGGGGTTACGTAGCTATCACAGCAAAAACCCATATAACTGTAGGCATCAGCGCCATCGAATTTCGCTGCCAAAATGAAACTTCTCCACTCCACTTGACCATAAATCGCAGTCTACCGATGTTGCGTTTCCTTCCCGGCAAAATCAAGTGTAGACTGTTGGCACTCATCCTCCACACGAATTTCGCTACGGTCCCCATAGTATATCGCAGCGACATCGAGTTACACCGTCGTCACAGCATAACCCAAATGCCTCTGTAGGCATCAGCGCCCTCGACTTTTGCTACCCAATAATCCTCAGGAACTAGTTTTGTCCGAACTCCTCACAGGATCAACTTTAGAACCCCCCTAGGGCTCAAGGCAGCACCACCCGGTGGCACTCCTGAGAAGTTCATTTCAAGGGAGCGCCTTTTTCCCCAGAGCCATCATCAAAACACTTTATACTATACACACATAGTATCTTCAAATCATACGCCTAGTATGATATCATACAAAGCTCCTTTACACAAAATCGATTATCCCACAATCGATAATTCTCAAACCAGGCTTTCCAATTCAATATTGATTTTACCCAAAATCAAAAGCCTTTCAAAATCCAAAGGTTCCCAAAACCTTTTTCCAAATTCCTCATAAGATCCTTTATATATATTCAGATATATAAAATTTTAAAAACTTTGGATCTTTTCAAACTTGTATAAAACTCCTTTTACTTCAAACACCTTCAAAAATCCTTTTCTTCCGGCAATAAATTCAACAAGGGGAGATTTATCTCATATAACACAGATATATAACTTGTTTATTCAAAATCAAATATTCAAATTTGATTACTCTTTCCAATATCGATTTCATTCAAATCCGTAAGATGTACACATAACATCTGTACGCTACACTAAGCTGATCGCTCACTCGATCGCACAATTTTACTTCCGAACTAGTATCGTCCACCCAATTTCCTAGCGCGGACACAAATCTGATTTCTTGATTAGAAACCGCCATTCTCCTTGCATAGCCATAACTACGATAGAGAATATCCAGAACCAATCAACAATCCATATCCAGGTTCGCCGTCGAAAATCGAGTGAAAAAAATCCCAACTCGGATCGATAAACTATCTCGAAATTCTGTGCTCGAATCTGGATCAAATCACTATGTGAATAGAATAATATACGTACATCCTACGTATTTATTTCATTGATTATCAGCCAAATCAATTTTCTTGCTATTCACATTCACTTAAATTTTCATTCACTTATTCACATTTGCCTTAATCCCCATTTGGATTATTACTTCAATTCTCATCTCAGTTGGGTATTTTACCAATAACAGTTTGAACTTCGACCAGTTTATATTTAGGAAATAGCTTGAAAATTTTAAAATAGATAAGTAGTTGAAAAATAATTATCAGTTTAAAAAATAGCTATAAAATAGTTAACTAATTGTAAAATAGTTGGAAAATAGTTAAATAGTTTCAGAAATTTCAAATAATTGCAAAATAGTTGTAAAATAGAAATTTGTTCGTGAAATAGTTGAAAAATGATTAAATAGCTCCAAAAATAATGGTAAAACAAATATAAAATAAGTTAGCTTTAAAAAGAAAGGTTGTATATATATTTAATAGCTTGGAAAAATAAGTTTATATTAAAACAATTTATATTGAAAATAGTCAACAGTCAAACTGTACACTACCCCAACAATTCAATGTACACTTCCATTTAAATTGATCCAATTCCAATTTAAATAACTCCAATTTCCATTGAAATTTATTTAATCCCAAGGCAACTTCAATTCTATTTAATTCAAACTAAATTCAGTTTGTACTAATGAAATTTAAATTTCAACTTTAACCTATTTCGAATTATATAAATTCGAGTTTAATCCTCAAAGGTTGGTTTAACCCTTTAAACCAAATTAATTTTTATTCAAAGTTTTTAATCAATTTAATTTCTGAGTTCAATTTTCAAAATTCCATTTTAAATTATCTTAACTTATGTATTTCATGATTCAATACAATTTTATTTGTTTTCAAAATTTAATTTATTATTCAGTTTTATCTTTCAGTTTGAAGCCAGTTCTTAAACAAGTATATTTTACAAATTCAATTATTCCAATTTTTAATTCAAGGTAATTCCATACCCTTAATTCCAAATGAAAGTTTAACTTCCTTTTTTCTCGATAATGGATATATCACCACACTTCATTTCTATTTCATTTAAACTAAACCAATTCACAATTTAAAGATTTTTATTAACAATAGGATGATATCATCCAATTTATTTTAAAACGTCATCCATTTTCAATTTTAAATCTCAAACCCGTTTTGAGATCACACAAATTCCCAATTCAAATCAACTATTTAACTTTCCAAGTTCTATTCCAATTTCATCTTGAAATTTCCAATGCGGGTTGCTTGTTAACTTATTTAACTTTCCCCAAAGTTAAATTTCAATTTACTTAATCCAATCAACCTTACTCAAGTTGAATTCCCACTTCAAATTTAAAAATTCTTTTCCTCTTATAAGTTCAAAATTTATATTACTTATATTACATCACATTTCAGGGAAAAAAAATCAAAACTCAACCCCTTAGAGTTTATTTCAATTATCTTTGATATCATGTATATCCATACATATTTACATATTTATTTCTTGGCCCTTCCAGCCATATTTTAAAATTTTAAACCACCTTTGGTTTTAAATTCAAATCAATTTCAAATAACCCATTGTTTTCAACAAATCCCGGTTATCCAAATAATACTTATTTATTATTTTCATTACTTTGAAACCAAACTTTCAAATTCTGGGATTAGATTTAGAATTTCATTTTAAATCACTTAAATTTTTATTTAGTTGTATTTTTGTTCCTACTTAATTTAATTCCAATTCTAGACTTCAGTTTGGTTGTATTATATTACTTCTTAATTTTAATTTCAATAACTAACAACCAATCACCTTAATATTCATTACAAGGGAATATTACTTATATATCAAAATATACTTTTATATAAAATCATTTAAAATCTTTGTATAAGAATATAACAAGTACGGTCTCATATATATATATATATATATATATATATATATATATATATATATATATATTCTCAACTCATTCTAGAGTACTACAAACCCTATTATATGAGTAATCCTCGCCAGAGCCAAGGTTCTCGCTTAACCTTTCAGCTCTGATACCAAAATGAAACGACCCAAAATTTCCGATCCCGAAAATTCCAGATAGTTATGAACAAAGAAGAAAGAGATGGAAGAAGAAAAACAGAAAACACCAAACATCTCACATTCGCAGCGGATAAAATATAATAATAAATAATAACAGTTTACAAAAGAATACTATATCTGTCGATTTACACTTTAATACATCAGAGTTACACATTTACACAGACACTGTATATACACACTTACCATGTCATAGATATACAATAATATAATATAGCGGAAGCACTCCATACGTTCTTGCCATCCAACTCGCCTCCTGAGCTCCAGATCGTACCTACCTGAAAATCTTGACCCGAGCATTACACCAAAGTAACACCCGGGTCAGGCTGGAAACCAGCGTGAGTAAACTCGTCTATCATGGAAAGTCATATAACTTATAAAACCCGGGGTAACTTGTATCAATTTACAACCTCACAAGATGTTCTAGACCACACTTGTTCATACTTCAATTTCTAATTACCAAAAACTTAGATTAAATGACCCAATTTACTTAGATCAATCCATTTCAGTCCATTGATTTTACATGCCAATATATATATATATATATATATATATATATATATATATATATATATATATATATATATAGAATCGAAGTGGTTTCGGGTATTAACTAATACCGGACTCCGGTCTCTTCGATTCCAGTGCCATCCCTTTTTTTTTATTTCTTTTTTTATTTAAGTGGATAAAATCAACTATATACATATATCATAGTCACCCAGCAAATTAATTATCGATAGACATCTCGCACTATCACAGTTTACCCTTCGAAACATATCATGATTCATTATAAGCTATCAGATTAGATGTAACCCAAATCCTCCAATACCATTCAATCATTCCTTAATAAGTTAAATCAGATGTTCGAATCTTAATTTAATTATCAACTTTAATTACCTAGATTACCTTTAATCCTGCTTACTTAATAATTAGTCAAGTAACAACAAATAAACATCTTTTAATCATTTTCCTCAATTTATTATCCTTGATTAAACTTTCCCTAAGTATTTAGCCCTTAATTGATTACATAACTTAATTATCCTTTAACCATTCACTTTAATTACTGACAATAATAAATTAATTATAATTGCCCATTCGTAATTAATCAACTAATCCTTAATTAACTTCTTAATTAATCCTTAATAACTAAAAATGTATTTACTAATTATCTTACCTTAATCAGTCAATTGACCATAATTGATTAATTCGGGTTAATTAACTAATTCCAATTAATCACATTTGTTAATTATTCTCAAGTAATTAATGTCAACCTCATTCCTTAATTAAGTTTATAAACAAATAAGGATTAATATAGCCTTTTACCTTTGATCATCACATATTAACCAATCACGTATTACTTCGACTAGTTTTTAAGAAAATTAAATTTAAACTTAACAGGTAACTTAATAACTTTGAGGATTTAAACATGTTTCCGAGTTCCATTAACTTTTTTTTTTGGCGGTTAAAACAGAAGAAAAAAAACAGTGCAACACACGCGATCATCTCGACATTGAACCGAGTCTTCCTTCCTGTTTCCACGAGCCAATTGAAGGTTCTCCCTGAGTCAATCGCGTAATTCCTCCCCTTTGAAATAAGCACGAGGAAGACTCGAAAAAAAACAACCCAGGCCACAATCGTCTTCCTTTAATTCTCACTACCCAGAGCACACAGGTGCACCATGCACCTGCACATATGATCGGAGATGATCAGACTTCTGCTGCCACCCTTGCCAAGTCACTGACGATCCTCTCACGCTCCACGGCTGCCCAGGAACTCTTCAACAAACCCAAATTGGAAAATCGCATTCCGGCGAACACAGAAACAATCCTGACCCCCTTCAATCGTCTCAACCAACTCACTCCGACCACCAGAACTACTCAAACCCTATCGGCGAAATTGCCACACCCTCAGCTCCCTCTCTCCCAAAGCCAACCCATTCTGATGCCGTCTCGAGTTCGTAACTTCCCTGTAAACAACCACATCCCAAGCAAGTCCCTAAACCCTAAATTCCTACCGCTTCACCTCCACGGCGCCAGCGAAAATGAGCCACCATTTTTCTCGGCATCCCCTACCCCCAAGTTTGCCTCACCCAAAAACTCACGACATCAACTTTCCCCGATCATCAAGAACTGCTCGAAAACTGAAAAACGTCCATCACTTGATTTCTCATGATTTACCAGTCTAAAAATCCTGATTTTAGTATTAAAAATCCTTGTTTTTGATGGCAAAACAGATTATGGATTTGAAACAATCAATTGTTTTGGTTGAGATTTGGATATAATATCAACTTATAGTTCTTTTTTTTTTCAAACTAGCGTTTTGAACTTGAAACATTTTTAAAGTTTATAATTTAATATAATAACAAATCGTACTTATATATTGAAGTATAAAGAGATCCAGGAAGAAGATCATAACTTTTCCCTTCAAAAGTTCAGCCTGAACAATGAAGAACAGAGACAAAAATTTTGTATACAACCTGCATATTCTAAATCTAGGCCTGCATACAAATTTTTTTTTATACCTATACAAGCACAGTATATTCATATATTCATGAAAATTTCACACATAACTGCAGATATCAACTTCTTGAGTCAAGATATAACAATTTAGTTTACTCACCATTTTATAAACTGCCTCCCTGCTTGAATGTTTGGTTTTGATTTCCTGAACTGGAGTTATGTGATTCAAGTGGCAGTTTAATATATATATATATATATATATATATATATATATATATATATATATTCAGTTCATTCGAACCAGAGAGTGGAGCAAACAAGGGTTTATAGACATACATATACAGAGAAGGAAGTGTACAGGGTAAGTTTGTTTTTGTTTTCTTTTTATTTTACTGGTACAGCAGCTTTCTTTTTGGGTCAGAGATTTTTTTCCAGTTTTAGAGGCTTGAAATGATTTTTTAAGGTTGTGAATTGACTTTATTTGTGCTAGAATTTATAGCATTAATGGTAATTGTCTTGTTTTCATTTTTTTCATACTAATCCATGTTCAGATATAATAAGTACAACTTGTATTCATTTTCTTATGGCTTCATGTATCACACTAGTATACATATTAAATTTCAGAATTATTCTAAGTGTTTATTTTATATTTACATAACTATAAATTTTCAAAATATCTATTTCAAATTTTTAGACTTAACTAAAAATTTTAGTTTACTTATCTATTATCATTTATTTTGATACTTATGTTAATTACATAGTTTTTCTTGTGTGTATGTATTTATTTTATTTACTATGTAAGTTCAATTTGTATTTTATTTTTTTATACTTGTGTCCATATCAAAATCTCTTAAATCTATATGTTAATATTCATTTTTAAACAATGTATTTGTTGCATACTTAGATTCAATATTGATAATTTAAACGACGGAGTTTATTATTTATTTCTATAAAAGTTTCATGTCCAGGGATTCTATAACTCAATATTTGTTATAGTTGTCAAATCAATTTATATATATCCTGATATTTGAATTATTAGGATTTTATTCGTTTGACTTATCAAAAATTACTATTTGGTTAATAAAATCAGTAAATTTCCCGATTAACATACATCAAAAATCCGGGTCATCACACTCCGGCCACCATTGATCATCAACGATGATCGCAACGCATCAGAAATCGACTCAGCAACCCACCACGATCATCAAATCGTGTCCAACACCCAGAAATCAAAATCGAGCTCCAATTCCAAAACCTGGAACAAACTGAACATCACCAACCCAAACCTGAAAATGCTTCGCCAATCCAATTCCGATCACCGTGACCCCTAGAACTCCGGCATTGTCTTCCTCTACATGTCTACTTCCATTACCCGAAAGCTTGAAACACTCGATCCACTAAAGAGGACGTGATTAATCGATCAACCTAACCTAGTTAAACTAGGGTTCAAGAAAAGATTTCACTGCCGCAACTTCCACCATGTATTGCATCGCCTCCAAGTATTTTTCCAAGATTCCTAGATCACTCCTCCGTCATCTGGAAGTACCCCGATCCTTTCAACCTCTTGGATCACCAAAAAATTGTAAAAGTTCATTTTTAGTTCAAACAGGAACTGTACATTCATCCCTAAATTATAAACAATGATTCTTGATTTAAAAATCATGTTTTAGTTGATGTTTTTGATTTATAATACTGAATTAATAAATTACACAGTTTAAATTTTTGATTTATATCAACATACACTGATGTTTCAATATTTCTAGAGGCAACGTGCCTTATTTTGTCTAATTTAAATTTTTAAACATAAATCTAGGTTAAACCAAACAACATTTGTTTGATACAGACCCTATCAAACACTAGATCATGTAATAAGAATTTTAAGTAAAAATTAAGCCTGTGAACAAGACAGAGCACCATATGTATATACAGTATGCATACAAATAATATTCACATCAGATTTTTACCTATACACATGCAATACTTATTTATATTCAACCATACTAACATGCAAACTAATTTTATTTTAAATTTTTAAAGGTACTCACCTATTTCTGAAGAAGACAGTGCCTCCATTTGAAAAACTTTTGAATTTGCTGAAGACTAAATGTTTGAAAACAGTTTTTTTTGAACTTGAAAAAGCATTGATCCTTGAACTTTTAAGATCTTGAGTTGCTGGAAAGATTTGCATGCAGAGCCAATTTCCAGATTTAAGAAAATGCAGACTTCCTTTACTTTTTGAAAATGATTTTCAGTCTTGCTTTAGTTTCAGGTAAATGATTTGAAGATGTTTACAGGAATTTGTATTGCTTTGAAAATGCAAGTTTGTTTCTTTTGATCATGAACTACAGGTTTTTCTTTTGCATTATGATTTGAAAAGTGAACAACAGATTTTAAAGGAAGTGATTTTTAGGGATTTTGATTTGGGTTTGTAAACTAATTTTGGTTTTGAAGGGTTGTTTACAGATTTTGTTTTATGGTTTAGAAATGAGATTAGGAAGAGAAAAAGAAGTGAAAAATGTATGTTTATATAGGCATATTTTCAGATTTTATAAAATAAAAGAAAATTAAAATTTAAAGAGACCGCTTGTAAATCATTCCAACATTTGTCACATTCCTTGCTTGATTAAATTACACATGTTATTAGAAGCCTTAGGAAAACAACACATGTCTTAATAAAGTAGTTAGTATTTAATTTAAATGTTAATATATAGGTTATGCCTAATTAATTGGTTAATTAGTATTACATACATATATATATATATATATATGTATATGTATGTGTATGTATATATAGATAATTTCAAAGGAAATAAACCAGTAATACTTATAAATAAAAGCTTATGCATATATTTAGAAATCCAAAACAATTTCAAATCTATACTTTGGATTTCAAAACTTTATATTCAAATTCAAACCAAATTCTAAAATTCAATTTGAAATAACAATTCTAATTTTATTTAAAAATCTATTTGTAATACATTATTAATATTGTTTTTAGAGATAACTCATTATCAATTTAAAATAGGTATAAAAGAAATTATTTCTTTATTAATAAATTACTTATTTTATTAAGCTATATTTTAAAAAGAAAACAAAACAAACCTTTTTGTTAATTAATTTAAATTTAAAACTTAAGTCAAAATCATATTAAACATTTAAACATCTATCTTAACAATTTAAAATCATATAGTTCATTATTAAATAGCTTTGAAAAACTTAATATTAAATTAAATCAAAATTCCTAAATTATTAAATATATAAATTAGAATTCGAAATCAAGATTCATTTATTAAATTTTAACCTTAATAACTTTGAAAAGCTTTATATTAAATAAAAACAAATTCTCAAATTACTAAAAAAATTAGAATTAGAAAATATGCTTTATTTATTAAATTTAAAACAAAGCTAATCTATTTACAATATAAACCGTATATCTATATTATAAATAGAAACTAATTTATTAGTTTTAAAAGATAAAATTTACCAATTAAATATTTATTAAAGAAGATTTTTAAATCAATTCAAATTTTATTAACAAAAATTATCAAATCAATTTAATTTTTAATACATATTATTAAATTGATATTGTCAAAAATTCCGGGATATCACAAAAACCCTGCCTACGTGCTGCCCCCAAGGTTTCTACTAGAAATTAAGCAGTCAGACGTTTGCACACGTAAACTCGCGACACCCGCTATCGACTAGCCTTAACTGTACGCTCAAAACACTGCCACAACTTAGCCACTGAGTTGCGAATTCTCAAACTACGCCACGTAGTTTGTCCCCTAGTCACATGACTAGAAACTACAATGGTTTAACAGAGAAAAATACAATTTAAAACACAATTAAAAATAAAAACCATAATTGCAAATATAAGCCCAAAAGCTCTTAGTAAAAAACTGGCCCAAAATAATTAACAATAGAATATGCCGGCCCCTTTTTCTTTTTCTTTTGTATCTTCGGCCTGGTTTGCTCCAAAATAATGGCGGTCTCGTTACTTGCTCGAAAGTTAGGGTTTCATGTTGAAGTCGTCGGCTTTGTCAATTTGATTGATGATGCTTCGATTTCTTCTTCGGTTGATTCGTTCGCGGCTTCAAGTTGTCGAGTGCCTTTACTTGATTGAAAGATTGGTACCTGAAATTCCTTTTTCGATTTATACTATACTCGACTTGATTCGAGTTCCTAATTGCTGTTGTGATCTGTGATATGCTTGAACTTGAATTGCATTCATTTGCCGATGATGTTTTTTTATTTGTATAGGGTTCAAAACCCTTGATTTTCGTTCATAGTAATTTTTGATTTCATCTGATAATTTTTGTGCTTGGCCGTTGATCTTCGTATGGATGCTTGTGATGACTTTTGACTTTGTCAATTTCATATATTTGTTACTTGATTACCACGGTGTTGATTTTTGACTTGGTTCGATTTCTTGAGCACCACGGTTTCGATTCTGGTTTGACGATGTTGATTTATCTCGGCCAGTGATTTGAATTTGTTTCTTATGAATTGTTCAAAACTGTTATATTGATTTAGACAGCATTGATTTTGGTTTGAAATCTGCAAATTTGAATTTGATTGACTTGCAGATTGATGGTCATATCCACTTGCTGTTGGTCTTCATGTAGCTGCTGTTCCATTTTGGTTTTGCTAGCTGTAGTTGTATTCACTTGAGTCAGTTGTATTTGTTGTCTTCATGTACATGTACACTTGTTGCTTGATGCTTTGTTCAAATGTCTGGCATGTTTCACTGTCATGTGTATATATGTGTTATTTGTGCTTGATCATTCATGTTGTTCATTGGTGTTTGAAACTCGAACTCTGTTGGTTTTTGGAAGTGAGTCTTTTGTAGTTTGCACTGTGCATTCGAACTTGAATCTGTAACCTTCATCATGTATACACGTGTATGTATGTGTGTGTATATGCTTGTGTTGGTTCATTGAGTTCTGTTAGCACTCGAGTCTTGTTCAAGTTGTAGTAATACTGTTTGCATTCTCTTTTCTCTGTCTTTGATGTTGAGGCCTGTGCTGTTTTGGTCGAGACTCTGTTCTTGTTGTACTTGGTTCAATCTAGTCCGGTATCTTTTGTAGCATTGTTTTGTGATATGATTTCATCTTTAATTGTGCAGTCTTGAGTCTTGTACATGTAGCATTTGCTTGACCCTTGTATATGTGACTTGTTTGCATTGTTCACTTGATTACTGAACTATTTCTGGGTACATTGCATATTGAAGTGGGTTGTAGCGTTGTCTCACTTGCATTGCTTGGCCATATGTATGCATCGAGGCAGTTTGCATTTGTGTTGTCTACTTGTATCAATCCATATCATATATCATTGTGCATATGTATGTTGCATCGTTGTTGCATATTCAAGTTGTAACTTGATTTACACTGTCAGTAGAATTGAGTACATTTGTGTTGTGTTCATTGTGTAGCATACTCGGCCTGATGCTTGCATATCATGACTGCACTATTCACTGTATATATATATAGGTTGTTGCACCATGTTGTTTGTTGTGGATATTGTGTTCATGTATTCTTCTGTTTAGTATTGGTGCACTTGGTTTCCATACAGTTTTCACTGTGCAGCCTTGCTCATTGATTATTTGATCCACTGTTGCATTTGTTTTGGTTGCTGCATTTCAACTTGAACTTCATCTTGATTTTTGGAATTGCACTTGTGTTGTGTTGAATCCAGCTAGTAGCTCGGGTTTGACCTTGTGCTGATGTCGTGATTTTATTTGTATTGCATTTGAGTTGAATCCGGCTTTTCATTTGAGTTTGACCTATGCTCACCTGTCCCTGTAATTTTTTCAAGTGTATCTATCGGTGTGCACGGCTTTGTGGCATGTACAGTGATACACTGTGCATGTCACAAGCTGTTCGTGTATGATGAATTCAAATTTAAATGATGACGAACAACCCAAATAACTGAGGCAAATAATGTTTTCAAAATTACATTTTATTTTATACTGCAAAAATATTTCTTGTTCAATTTTACTGCGTCAGTATTTATTTTTTCAGATTGCTCCGATGCTGGATTCAAGTTGAAATAAAACACGAGTGAATGAGTGAATTGTAGTGAGGTACATTTGTAAATTAGAAATTGTGATGTAATCAAATTTGTATTATAATTGAAATTGTGTGTGTGTATATATATAGTGAGAACTTGAATTTGTACTATTCAAAATTGTAATAAATATTTGTTGGAATAAAATATTCATTTGAATTATTATTCTGTGTTCTTTATTTTATTCAGCAAATATTTATTTAATTATGTGAAAAATGTAATAGTATATTAACAACTACATTTAAATGAATATATATATGTTTATTATCATCAAACAAAAATCATATGCTCGCATATTCAAAAAAATCCAGTGATATTATAATAGGGTCTAGGGTTTTCAAATAAAATAGAAAATAGCCGAAATTGTTACATTAATTAAATTCCAGCATACTAACCACAAAGTGGATTATACAATCAAATCCAAGATCACTTATTGGAGATTGGATTCCATACAACGGCAGGGCTACAGGGCACCGCCCATCATAGTTCGAGGCCTAGATCACCGTACCGAAGATCCCTCCTGATCCCCTGCAACACAAAGCCGGAACCATCCGTTACTGGATAGTCCCGAACAAGACAACCCTGCAGTTGTTTCGAACCAACTGCCCACACTGTCGAATAAAAAGGGACTTCTAGACAGGGGAAAATCTTGTCCTACTTGAGCGCGACTCACTTAGCCTTGTTGCACCCTCCCTGTTTTAGCCATTCCCGGTTTATGAGGATTGAGGTTACAATTACCTTTATAGAACACATCTATCTTAGAATGCTCATCGCCCTCTAATGACGATGTTCTGAAAGAATTCAATCCATACAAGTTCGTTCTGGGTTCGAACGAAACCGAAGGCATTATCTCGTTACACTCATTTTGGAATCACCCTCAGAGTTAACGACAATAACCCTTGCACTCTGAAACTCCATCTCGATTTTCACTTGAGATTTCACGACCTAACGTTTAACTTGGATCGATATGGTTTTCGGATATCCAAATTTGAAATTCCGATCCCGGTCTCATCGAAATCCAAATGTTTCTTAAAGTTCAAGTTGTTTTAAAGTTAAACAATTTAATTTAATTCAATTCAATACTTGAATTCACACAACATACATCATAGATAAATATCACACATTTATCATAGATATATCAAATATCACATTTATAGAATATCACAGATATTATCAAATAGATATCAACCAAATCCAGACATTCCACTTAAAATAATCATCCATAAGCAAGGATTATTAATCCATATTATAATTAATTTAAGTAATTTAAATTTAAATTTAAATTAATTATTTAATAATTAATTACCTAATTCTGCTTAAACAATCATTAATTAATTACAAACCATTTAATTAGTGAACCACTCCTTAATTACCTTGTCAATCAATTAATCAATCTCTAATCACAGATTAATTATCCTTTAATTATTAATTAATAAACCTTAATTATCAATTAATAAAACTTAATTATAATTTAATTAATCCTTTAATTATCCATTTTAATTAATCATCCTTGATTAATTATTCTTCAATTACATTAAGTAATTAGCATTTAATTAATTACACAAATTAATTATCCCTTAAAATTTATTAACCCTTAATTATTCTCATTAATTAATTATTAATTAATTACATTAATTAATGATCCTTAATTAATTACTTCCATTAATTAATTAACTATAATTAATTACATTAATCCTTAATTAATTATATTAATTAATCACTTCCTTTAATTAACACCAATTAATCATAAGCAGTAATTAACCATCATGTAATTACTTACCTTAATTAATTAACTCTTAATTTATTATATTAATCCTTTGATTAATTATACTAAGTAATTAATCCTTAATTACTTCCATTAAGTAATTTTCTTTAATTACTCCATTAAGTAATTCTTTTTAATTAATTACATCCAGCAATTACCCATTAATTACGTACACTAAGTAATTACACTTCATTAATTAAACTAAGTAATTTTCCTTAATCAATTATCAAGTGATTATCATTAATTAATTAACTTAAATTAATCACATTAATTTAATTAATTACATTGAGTAATTAATCCTTTTAATTACTTCCACTAATTAATTACTCCTTAATTAATTACCTTTAATTACTTAGATTAATTAACCTTTAATTAATTAAGTAATTACTATCTTAATTAATCAACCAATTATCTCCAGTTAATTATATTAACTAATTATCTGTTGATCATTAGTTAATGTTCCTTAATTTAAACTATATTCATTAACTATCTCTTAATTACTTCCTTAAGTAATTATGCTTAAATTAATTAACCATTATTAATTACATTAAGTGATTAACTTCTAAATTCATTTCACTAATTAATTAACCTTATTTAATCACAACCTTAATTAAATAAAGATAAATTCTTTTTAATTTAAATACTTCATTGTATTATTAAGCTTTATTTGAGAATCATTTTGGAATTAATTACATAATTAATTCAAATATAATTACTTTTAAACAACCAACTTTGAAGAAGACTTTTAACTTAAACATTAAATCTTTGAAAAACTAGATTTAAAACTTGTTAAATAGATTTACCTTTGAAACTAGGCTTACATTCTTTTGAAAATATTACTAGCCTTTTAAAAAAACTTAATTTAAAATTTTCTTATAAAACTTGAACTAGTACATTTATTTATCTGGAAAAAAAATTTTACACAAAACATTTAAAAATAATATCATTAATCTAAAGTTTAATACTCTTACATTTTAATCCAAACATCATCTTTTATATTTTGGAAACACTTATGAATTCAATTACAAAATTAATCAAATTTTATAATTACCTTTTTTTATTAAACAAACAATTTTGACATTTTCTTTTTATCCTTGAAAACATTTTAAATTTATATATCTCTCTAAACTTGGCTAACAACCTTTTTGAAATTGATTGATCAACTTGCCTTTGCTTTAAACTATCAATTTTCTTTAAAATTTGAAATTTGTTTTCAAACTCAAGAAAAAACCCAAGAAAACACAAAAAAAAAACCGAGCATTCCAAACCAAAGCACCGAGTCACCCACACCCTCCTGCTACTTCGAGCCATCACACAAACTCCTTCGAGTTCGACACGAGTCAAAGCTTTCTTCCCCAAAGGTTCGTCAAAAACCCAGATACGCGAATGCACCGTGCACATGCGCGGCAACTCTGCCCCTCTTCGATCAACTTTTCGGCCTTCAACAAACTACCGTCAACGTCGATAGGCAACACGCCAACCCAGAATCCAAAATTCGAGAGCAAGTCGAAAACTCGAAGATCAACGAAAAACTGGAATGAAGCACCACCAACAAATTCTCCTACAGCCGCCGATCATTTGAACTAATCAATTACCACTAAATAAATTAATTAACCAATAATGAAATTTAAACTATTTCCCTTTTAATGAAAATATTTTAGCTACCACAAAAATTGAATCGGATTATTAAATAGATCTATCTCCATAAATCAATATTTTAAAGCTAAGCTAGTAAGTGAAAATATGCATACATATTTTGACTCCTTATATATATTTACATTAAATATAAAAAAACTTAAAATTCAAAACTGCTTAACCATTTAAGATTTATTTGCTGTAAATAATTTCTGTATATATATAAATCAATTATTTACAAACTTACTACTAAATATTATTCATTTATTTTTTTATTTTTTTAAACAATATGTACAAATGTATATACAGACTTTATTTAATTAAATAAAGCAAAAATAAGGTAGTTATACCTCACTGCCGACGCCTCCACCATCACAGATCCAAAATCCTAAATCGCCATAATCGAACCCTAGCCCAAAACCAAACTCGATTTGAGCTACTCCCCATCGTAGGCGTCTCCTCCCTCGAACACGCTACCTCGCCCGCAGTTTGTTCGAGTCGATAGCAAGTCGCACCATCGCGATACTTCATGAGCCCTAAATTCGTCTTCCCTTCGAGCCGCCGCTCTTCCTGCTACCCAGTCATGACGCCTCTCCCTCGCGACCTTCGTGATTTCGCGACTACAATCGAGTCCCACCTCTCCATCGCACGCGAGCTACAGCTGTCGCGCCCATCGCGACTTCACCTCGATCGAACGTCGTCACCATTATACGCGATTTCATTTTTTTTTTGTGAATTTTTTTGTCTAAAATAAGGAGAGAAAGACGTGATTTAAAGGAAGAAACAGGCGTATTGGAGAAGGCAAAACCTTGATTTAACAGATTAAAATATTATTTAATTATAAATATCTCACTTTACCTAGCTCAAAACTTCAAACCACCATCGAGGCATGCCGCTAGGCGATTATAAGGTTTTACATACGTTCCAAACATGATGGAACGTGTTTCGGAAGCTAATTTGATCATATGTGGAAGTTAGCCTTATAAATCGATTTAAAATATTAAATTATCGATTTTAATTTCGAAGCGTTTCTCACTCGTACGTGCAAACGGTAAATCCAAACACTATGAAAATTGAAATTCGATAATAATTAACTATTACGGATCCAATGGAACTGGTTTCGTCGAATTCCGAGACTGTGTCTCGGAGGCTATTTTTAAATATCGATTTAAACGATATATTATTAAAACTAAACAAATCACCTTTAAATTAAACCATTATGTTATCTTCAGTATCATCATTATAAATTTTATAAGCCTTCAAATTATTTTTAACAGGCTTAAAATTCCATATTCAACACCTTACCCAATTTCGAATTATATAATTCAATAATTAATTATCAAGTAAATATTAATATTTGGAATTCAAGTTAAAATTAACCTTTAAATATTTAAAATCAATTAAATATTCCAATTTAAATTGTTAGAAATTCTGGGTTGTCACATTGGTATGGTTGTGGTTGATGTAGGAATTTGTATTGACGGTGTGGTTGTGGATGTTTGTATGGCTGTCGTAGGCAAGCGTGTGTGATATGTGAAGGGATTTTGAAGTTGAGGAAGGTGCACAATGTTTATTTGGTATGGTGATGTAGGAGTTGATTATTGTTTGTGGTATCACTGCAATGTATGGTGATGGCCGTGGTATCAGTCTTGATTGGGATGTTGTTGTTTTGAGTGTGGATGGCAGTGAGGTGTATGTTTGTGAGGAAGAGGAGAGGGCAAGTTGTTTTTGGTTGTGTCTGTTTGTGATTGAATGCAAGTGTTATTGGATCAGTTGTCGGATGTGGGGGAATGCGTAGATGAAATGGTGCATAGTGTGGATGGCAGAATTGTCGTGACAATGTTTGGGGTTGACAGCAAGGAGATGGTTACTGGAATTTGCAGATTATGTTGAAATTGAAGGGAAGGTCGCAGATTTGATGAGACAGTGATTATGGAAGTTGAAGTATGTGCAAGACAGAGGATGGTTTAGTGATGATTTATTATGCACAATGGAAGTATATTTCTCTGGTGATGTTGCTGTTTGGGTGAATGAAGTTGATGTTTGTGAATGTTTGTGGTTTGCTTAGTGTTTGAGTGGTAAGGGATTGTGAGTATGGTGGTGAAGTGAGTGCTACTATGATGGAAGTTTGTAGTATGTGTTGACAGAGAATACATGGGGATGGTGTTGAAGGTTCAGGCAAGTAGAAAACGAGAAGTCTGTTTGATGAAGTGAAGTATGGACAGAGGAAGATTATTTGTGGGGAGCAGGCAGGCAGACAGTTATGAAAGGTTGAGGAGTGAATGCAGAAGTGTCACAAGATATGCACAGTGAATGTCTGCACAGTGAAATGTAAATAGAAAAAGAAAAAGGAAAAAAAGAAGAAGAAAATGTAAATATAAAAATATGTAAATGCAAATGTGGGATGGAATATTTTTTTTATTTTTCAAATGAACTTGTGTATGTGTTTTTTTTTGTATATAAATATGCAAATGCAAAACAAATAGAAAACAACAATCACACAAACAAAAATGAAAACGACAAACACACAACACAAACTTTTTTTAATGCAAACAAACACACAAAATAAAATACACAAAAATGAAAAAAAAAATCCAAAGAATAGAAAATAAAATCAAAAAAAAATTCCGTCAACGACGCCAAAATCTTGTTAGTCGACTAGTTTTCTATTGGTTTAGAAAATAGTCGAAAATCTTTAAATTAAAATAACCGCAAGCGCATGGCATACACTTGCAGTAGATGGTGAATACTGGTCGATCCACAGGGAATTGATGATTTTAAAATTCTATTCAATCAAATTAAACCAAGGTCGAATAAAATTTAAGCTAGAAAATTAGCTAACTAACTAAAAGAAAATGGATGTCAATATAAGAGTTAACTGACAATTCAGAGAATAAATCCACTCTATAGATCACATAGTTTAACATATATGAAATCATGATCTCTCTTTTATGGTCATTAGTGCTTTAATTGATGTGTTTATCATAAGTATGGCATATTTGTGCTATTGATTAGCCAACATAAGCCATCAAAGTATAACACATCCCTTAAAGCACTTACTAACTTTCATGAAACTTGACAAAGAAAATGAAAATGAAATCTATTTTAAGTATGACCTATTAACTATTGATTAAAAAAATAGACCATCAAATTTTAATTTCAAATCACTTTCTTTTGCCATAATCATATTTTGATGAAAAGGCAATTAGTGTTAGTGATTTTTTAAGCATAGCCTATTTGGTGTCAACAATATAGGCTATCAAATTCAAAGCAAAAACAACTAGTAAACCACTTCTATCATCATCATTAAGCACAAAAAGAGAGCATGAATTGACAAATAGTTGAAACTACATAATTATAGAGCTTTATTAACCCTAAATTGAAGAGGTTTAGCCTCTCATATTTGTCATTTGATTAACAAATGTTGCTAGCAACATGAAAGCAAAAAAGAAAGGGAAATGAAAGCTAATGGAAAAAAGAGCTATTCTACTTGCATAAAAGAAAAGAAATCTACACTACAACATGAAAGAAAAACAAACAAGAGAAGAAAAGAGTAATGTATTAAAGTTGCATAAGAAGAAATTACATGAAATAAAATGGCTAAATAGCCATGGAAAAAAAGAAGAGAAGAGCTTTTTTTTCTAAGCTAAAAACTAAGTAAGAGGAACAAAGGATGATGAGAGTTACATAAAACATAAGGGGTATATATACATATGTTAAACCCTAATTCATATTTTTCGGGAATGCCCAAAACACCTTGAGAAAGTGTGGAGGCCAAGTAATCATTAGCTTATACTAATCATCATTTAAGTGTGCATGAAGCCATAAATTCCATAAGCATGTGCATTAGCCTCTAATTGAAAATCAAGTTAAGTGGATGGGGTCCTCCATGTTCTTCACTTTGAATTATTTCCATCTTCATTCTTTTGTATCTTCTTTGTGCATGCATATTTCATCATAAAACCACTTGTAAAATTCACCAAATTTTCTACAAAACAACATAGAAAATTCCAAGTAAATTTTCACAATTTAATAAATGCACAAAAATGACTATTTTACCCCTGTATGAAGATGAATATGTGACAATTTGAAAATAATTTGAATTTTAATTTAAACAAGTTAAAACACCCATTATGATCATTTATTCAATTTAAATAGATTAAATATGGTGGTAAATATATACATATTTACGTTCACATCACATACCATCAAACGAATCTGGATAAGTGTCGCTAATCCCGCTCTCAATCTCCTAAGTATAGTCCTTCTCATCATCGCTCCACTGGACTTTCTCTAATCTGATTTTCTTGTTCCTTGGCCTCTTCTCATCTCTCGCGACTATATGAATCGGTTTTCTAACTATAGTCAAGTCCGGTTTTAGCACTAAATCATCTAACGCGGTCAGTGCAATAGTAGTCTCTTGGTTTCTAACCCACTTTCTAAGATGAAAAACATGGAAAACATCATGGACTTCTGCCAAACTATTCGGTAACTCTACTTTATATGCGAGTTTCCCGATTCTTTCTACAACATGAAAAGGTCTATTGAACCTCGGTGCCAACTTTCCTGATTTTCTGAATCTAATCACACCCTTCATATGTGACACCTTAATAAACACGTAGTCTCTAACCGAGAACTCTAAGTCTTTCCTTCTTTTATCTACACAACTTTTGTGTCTAAACTGAGCCTCCTTTATTCTAGCTCGAATCAACTCAATCTTCTCTGCAGCTTCTCTCACCAAATCTAGACCAAGAAACAACCTATCCTCGATCTCTGACCAACAAATGAGAGATTTGCATGGTATTCCATACAACGCTTCAAACAGTGCCATCCCTATGCTAGTCTAATAATTGTTGTTATACGAAAACTCGACTAAGTGTAAATGGTCTTCCCATAATCCCTAAAATCTAATACACAAGTTCGTAACAAATCTTCCCAGAGTTTGTTAACTCTTTCTATTTGTCCATGAGTTTGTGGATGATAAGCGATACTCATCTTGGGCTTGGTTTCTTAAATCTCATGTCGACTCTTTCATAACTCACTAGTAAAAAAAGAATCTCTATCACTAACAATACTAATCCATGTAGTCTAACCATATTCTTCATAAATAACCTATCTAAAATAGGTGTCTTCCTAGTTAACTTAACTAAAATGAAATGGATAGTCTTGGTCAATCTATCCACGATGTCCCATATACTTTCATTTCCTTTAGTAGATCTTGGCAACCCATCAATAAAGTCCATAGAAATAGAATCCCACTTCCATATTGAAATATTCAATAGCTGAAGCAATCCACTTGGCTTCTGATGTTCATCCTTCACCTCTTGGCAGTTCAAACACTGCTTCGCCCATAAGCCAACATCCCTCTTCATACTTTCCAGAAAAACTTCTCTTCATGTCTTGGTACATCTTAGTTCCTCCTGAATGGATATTGAACTTCAAATGATGGCATTCCTCCAAGACTTCTTCCATAATGTTCCTTATATTTGGAACACGTAATCTCTCTTTCTTTCTTAACCACTCATTATGGTCAAGACTGAAATCATTTAAGTCATCGCATACAGTTACATCCTTTAACTTCCTAATCCGTTCAACTAATATTGGATCCTCCTCCCGTTTAGAAGTAATCTTCTCAGCCGTTACCGGTCGAACTTCTAAACAAGACAACACAACAAATCCTCTACAAGACCCAACTGAGATTTCCACTGCATTTTACAAATCTTTCCACTCAGCAATCATCGCCAACACTGCATTCTATGCTTCCTACTAAGTGAATATGCTACCTTATTTCCTTTCCCTACTGTGTACTCAATCCTTAAATCATAAGCAGCAATAAACTCCAACCATCTCCGCCATCCCATATTCAGCTTCTTCTAAGAGAACAAATACTTCAACAACTTATGATCTGTATATAGCCCAAATCGCTCTCCCAGAAGGTAATGTCTCCACGCCTTTAATGCAAAAATCATAAAGCTAACTCCAAATCATGTGTCAGATATCTAACCTCATGCGGTCCAAGCTGTTTAGAAGCATAGGCAATCACTTTACCTCTCTGCATCAACATAACTCCTAATCTAGTTCCACACGCATCTGTATAAACTATCAAATCATGATTCCCTTCCGAACAATCAATACAGTGCATAGGTCAATGTGTGTTTCATACTCTAGAATGCTTCCTCACACTTATCCGTCCACATAAACTTCACATCCTTCCTCGTTAGCTTGGTCATCGGCGCTGCTATCCGCGAGAAATCCTTTATAAATCTTCGATAATACCCAGCTAATCCAAGAAAACTCTTTATCTCAATCACTGTCTCGGGCCTCTTCCAACCATTCAACACTTCAATCTTAGTCGGATTTACAGACAACCCTTTCTCTAAGACTACATGACCAAGAAACTTCTCTTCCTTCTTGCAGAAATGAAACTTCGAAAACTTTGCCTTCAGTGGATGCTGCCTCAGTGTCTCCAGCGTCTCAAGCACAACTCCAAGATGAACTTCATGCTTCTTCTCATCTTTAGAGTATATTAGAATATCATCTATGAAAACCAATACGAACCTATCCAGATGCTCTCGGAAAAATCGGTTCATCAAATCCACAAAGAATACCGATGCATTAGTTAGTCCGAATGTCATAACTAACCATTTGTATGATTCATATCGAGTCCTAAATACCATCAAAGCTATACTATCCTCTGCTAGTCTTAGCTGATGGAAACCTGTCGCCAAATCCAACTGAGAAAATACCCTGGCTCCACTCAATTGATCGAACAAATTGCAATTCTAGGCAATGGATATCGACTCTTTTTTGTCTTCTCTTTCAACTTACGATAATCGAAACATAGCCTTAACAATCTATCCGTCTTCTTAGAAAATACTACGGCTGCTCCCTAAGGTGAACTACTCAGTAAAACTCTTGCCTTCCAAATCCACCAATTATATCTTCAACTCTCTCATCTCTGTAGGTGTCATCCTACTTGGCGGTCTACTTGCTGGTTCTACTCTAGGAATCAAATCTATCTGAAACTCAATGGCTCGTTTCGATGGCAATCCTAATACCAGCTCAAAAACATCCACGAATTCTCTAACCATGAAAACTCGATTCAGCTCGTCTTTTAACTCTACAACACCCAACAAAGCGTTAACCTCACAATTAGGGTTTTCTATGGTATGAACTATCCGATCACTTCAGTTAGGACGTCCAAGTGATATTTTCCTATGAAGGCAAAATATCCTAGCATCATACTTAGTTAACCAATCCATACCCAAAATAATTCCGAACCTGCAAAGTCAGACACATGCAAACTGCAAACATATATATGACCTGACAAATCAAACTCTAAGTGGTCACACTTCATCCTAAGTGTCTTATACCCTCCTATGGATTTGAATCCTTAAGGAAGTAACTAAATATGAGGGTTCTAGGTTAAGCTTATCTACCAAACATCGAAATATAAAAGAATATGATGCACCAGTATCAAATAGAATGCTAACAGACATACCATGAATCTGAAGTGTATACCTCCCAACACTACCTTTCCCTTCTCCTGCATTGTTGGCTTCGAAGTATCAGGTTCCAATGCATACACCTTGCCTTTTCCATCCTTAGTGAGCTCTTTGCATTGATTCTTATAGTGACCAATCTGATCACAGTTGAAGCATCTGATATTCTTCTTCCTGATCACCTCCTTCGCCTTTCCATTACGACACTCATTAGCAAATCTTCCCTTGTTGTCGCACTTAAAACAGACAACCTCAGACTTCCCTTTCTTCACCGCTCCTCCCTTCTAAGCACCCTTTTTATGAACGAACTTCCTCCTTTTTCTCTGCCTCACTTGGACCTCCTTTTCCTTACTCTTCTCTAGACAAGTAAGCATCTCCTCATGTCTTTGAGCCATCTCTACAACCACATCACAAGGGTCTCTAATATGAGATAATGTATCCCTTGCCAACTCAGGCTTCAACCTCTAATAAACTTCTCATTTCTCTTTATCATTGTGTCAACAGTGGCATAACCATACCTAGCCAACTCTTCGAACCTGCTAGCATACTCCAGAATAGAAATTTTCCTTGCTCTAACTCAGAAAATTGTCTGATTAAAACAGACTACGCCACTACCGACATGAACCTCTCCTGGAACCTTCTCTTAAATTCTGCCCATGTCATTGTCTCTTCATCTATACTAGCTGTCACGCTATTCCACCAAAATAAAGCTACTCCTTAAAGCTATCTCGAAGCAAGCCTCCTTGTCTGCTCATTATTGAGCCCCAAGTCTGCAAAAATCCTCTCATAGTGAAGACACCAGTGCTCCGCTTTTATTGCATCTTCGGTTCCAATAAATGGCTTCCCTCCAAGCCTAGCATAATCTCTGCTCAAATTAGCATAATGGTTGACCACTGGAGCTCCCTGAACTCCACCTGCAGCATTTCCTCTGATCATTCCCGCACAAATTCTAGCCTGCATCATATTCTCAAAAAACTGATACATAGCTCCCACATCCACTTATGGGATTCCAGCACCAACATTTTTAGCTTGGTCTGACCTTTGTTCCTTCTCGTATTTGGTCGGGCATTTCCATTTGTGGTGGTGCTATCCTCCTAGGTAAACTCTTCCTTTTCTAGCATCCATATCTGTATTCAGGCCTCGTAAACAGAAGAATAGCCTAAGAGAGATAGGAGAATAGAATATCACGTATACCCACAAATAGCAAATACAAGTATGTTACTATAGTGTTATCCCATACCACGATCTTACTCTAAATCTTTAGGATTATATTTTCAAAAACCATTTTTAGTTAAAACTTATCCATAAACCTATGCTCTGATACTAAGTTGTAACATCCCGTATCTAGAGGCCCAAAGCTAAGCGCTACAAATACTGCAGTCGTCTATAGTATTAACTTCCGACGACTAAATATGGCTATGTTAATGGTATCTATAATATCATAAGCACTTGAATATGAAACAAATCACATATTTTAAAACAACATTTTCCATTATATTTCAAAGCACATGTTCCATATTCAAATTACACAATCCCATAACGTTTCCCAAGTAAGGATCAAATATAATTATTACATAAATATGCCAAGAGGGACATATGATGATGCCCCCTTGGTTGACCAGAGTATTATATTTTCATAAATAGCATAATACAACATAGCACAAATAAAACAAAAAAAAGAACCGCAACTCCTAAATAGCTATCCGCCAGCCTCCTACTCGTCCTTGGTAGCTTTATTCATCACCTTACTAAAACCTCAACCCACAGCCTACTCAAATCAATTTTGAGCACCCAGAGTTTAAGGGGAAAAACATAAACTTCGAGTCAGACATAAAGCCTGATGTGAATAATATTGTACATCTCGGTTATTTGACATTAAGTGAGACCAAGCCGCTTAGCGGAACAGATTTTTCCTCACCAACATCCTTTTAAAACATATCTTTTTCATATCATTTTCTGCGACCAAAACTGGTTAAAACTGTAAAGCATCATTATGTAAACATACGTATCAGGTAATAAATGAACTATATGTTCGTACATTGTAATTTTGTTTGGCTAACTCTAAACCTTTGACTGACTCGAGACAACCAGACAATATAAACAAAATTTATCTAACAACTATTAGACACTCCTCTTCCGGATGGTCCGTACTTAACTATCTGTTAAATACTCCTCTTTTGGACGGTCTGTCCTTAGCTTAACATCTCACAAGGTCAGACGATCTTAATGGTTTTATGGGCTCACAAATAACCTATTTGTGTGTATATATATATATATTCCCTTCAGTGTGTAATTATAATTTTAGTCTTACCTATGACGAAGCCCTACACACTGCAATTTTGAAAAAAAAATAGTTAGGGCTAATAGTTAATGCATAGAGCGCGACCCTATACCAGTCCCAATTGGTATTCTAATATCTGAGTCATTTTACTTTGGGAAACTTTGCCTTAAATTTCCTTGAAAAGCTTTTCAACTGATTTAAGACCTTTAAATCAAACTTAAAAAAGAAATATATGTATATATATATATATATATATGATTTACTCAAAACACCTAGCCTTGTTATATATATTTTGCTTAAATCTTTGTTGATAAAAACATTTAAACCTTTGAAAGTACCCCTTTCGAATCAATTGAATGTATCCCTTTCAAAACCATTGGAAGTAACCCTTAAAAAACCAAATAAAACCTTTCATTTAACCTAGGCCGAAAGGCTAGAACTTTTCTTTCAAAACCATTCAAAATTTTCCTTTCAACACCATTAAAAACCTTCCCTTTGAAAGCTTTAGACCTTGGACATCTTTCTTTTAAAATCTTTAGACATTGCCTTTCGAAATCTTAGAAAAACTTTGCTTTTTCGAAACAGTCAGAAAAACGTTCTCTTTCGAACCTTTCAAAACCATTGGGAAACCACCCCTTATAAACCTTTCTTTAAAACTTTTCGAAAGCATCAAAATGTTTATAAACTCAAAATTTTCGAAAGCACTTAGGTTCGATTTAAAACATGTGGAAAGAACCATTCGAAACCATTTAAAATCATCTCTTCGAAACCATTTGGTATGATATCCCAGAATTTCTGACAATATCAATTTAATAATTTGTGTTTAAATTTAAATTAATTTGATAATTTTTGTTAATAAATTTGAATTGATTTAATAATCTTACTTTAATAAGTAATTAATTAGTGAATTTATCTCTTAATAAATTAATAAACTGTTTTCTATTTATAATATGTATATATATTTATATATATATTAAATAGATAAGTTTGGTTTTAAATTTAATTAGTGTAGAATATTTTCTAATTTTCATATTTTGAAATTGGGAAATTATGATTTATTTTTTATTTAAGCTTTTCAAAGCTATTTTATAAATAACTAAATGATTTTAAATACATAAGACAAATATTTTATTTGTTTAAAATATATTTTAACTTAAGTTTGAACATTAATTTAGATTAAAATAAAGTTAAAAATGTTTGTTTTATTTCTTTTTAAAATATTGATTTATAAATATGATTTGTAAATTAGATATGAAGTTTAAAATACAATTAACAAATGAAATATTTATTCATTTAAATAACAAATAAGTTATAATCTCTTTTATAAATTTATTTAAAATGATTAAAAATATTATTTTCAAATGATTGATTTGTATATTATTTTTATTTATAATTATAATTAATTTTATTCTTTAAAAATTATTCATATATATAACTAAGTATTAAAGAACTAATTAATTAAGTTAAACTTTCATTAACACTTAATGAAAAATACTAATTATTTAAATGGACATGTGTAAGTATATAAAAGCCTAATCTAACATGTGTTGAGTGAATAAAAAAGTAAATTTACATGTGTTCATATTTTATACAAGTGTCATTGTTTAAAGTTTTATTTTCTTTGATTTTAAATAAATCATAAATATAGTTATAAAAACACTTGCCATCTTCCATTTCTTTTTCTTTCTCCATTTTCAATTCCTAAACTAAGAAAATTCTTCCAGCTGAAAACATTTACTTTACACATTCTTCAAAACCATTCTACTTTTGAACCATCCTCAAGATCAAAGACCCCTGTTCAAATGCATTCAATTATTTTTCAAAAATCTGGATATTAGAAATCCTGCATTCCATTTTCAAAACCAAGCGCCAAAAGTCTTTCCAGTTTCTGTAACATGCAAATCAAAGTCTGAAGCCTACATTCATCATCTTCAACCTGTAATCTGAAGTCTGCATTTTATTCAATCTGGAAAGCGAGAAATCCTGAATATCATTTTCAAGCAAGTTGCAAAAGATGTTCTGCATGTTTAAAAAAATCTGTGCTCTGCTCTTCAAAAATCTGTGAGTAACTCAACTTTAAAAAAATTTAAGTAGGTAAAAGTTGTTTTCATGCTTTTAAATTAGAAATGAATATAAATATGAATTTGCTGTGAACATATATACATGTGAATATATTGATGTGTACATGTTGTTAACTGTTGCATTTCCGTTCTTCAAATTCCAAACTTCTGTTTGATTCTAAAATCCTTTTTCTTTTGATTTATTTGCTGTTATGATTTAATTTTTGAATGAAACTTGTTTATTATAAGATAAAGTAAGTTTTAAAAAATTTATATGAGTTAAATAAATTTTTATATTACTTGGAAGTAAGTATAACAGAGCAACAGTTTGTATAAAGTGAAAATTCAAACTATATGAATTTATGTTTCAGGTTTGTATATCAAAACATCATGCAAATTCATGAATATTAAATCTAAAATTACAATTTATAATGTTTAAACCAAAGAGCAGTTCTATCTTCACTGTATTCTACATTTTGGGTTAGCACAGTTGATTTTTGTGTTAGATTGACTTGAAATTGCTCCTGGAGATGGTGGAGATTACAGGGATGTTGAGAAAATTATGGGATTGGTTTGCATTTCGTTTTTGAGGTTGTAATTTTGGTTTGAATTCTAGAACCCTAGTTTTTACTGGGTTTGAGAAAATTGAACATTTCAGCTAATGTAATGGATCGAGTTGCTTGGGGTCTTGGGTTCTGAAGATGGTGGGTTGTTGGAGACGTCACCGGAGTTTCAAAGGCAATGGTGGTCGGAGGCGGGTGAACGAGGGTTGTTGACAGGTATTGGTTGAGTAGGAGCTTCATGTTCCAAGTTTTGATGTTTGAACTCAAATGCAAATTCGAGTTGATTTGGGGCAATCTGATGATTGAGGGGAGATGAGGGATTGCTGGCCGATGAGAGATGGTCGTTGATGTTGGCCAGCGATGGCCGGAGGCAGTGTACAGGTGCATGGGGCAATGGTGGGCATGTTGGTGATGTTGGATTACAGGATTTTGGTTGCAGCTGTAGTTTACTCATGTTTATCTCGGGTAAATCGAGTGAATGACTCGAAGCAAGGTAGGATATGACTCGAACTAATATATAGGGTTGCACGAGTTAATGCTTTGTTTCAGTTTTTTTGAACAAAACAGAAAACCTGTTTTTGTTTTTAAAATTTAAAAGAAAGTATAAAATGCAAATTGAAGTTTAAACTGAGTTTTTGAAATCTGGAATTGAATATGAATTCAAATTAGTTTGAATCTGAGATTTGAAATAATTCAAGTTTTAAAATTTAAATTTGGTTTTAAAACCTATAAGTGAAAAAGTATATGTGGTTTTGAATTTGAATTGGAAGTTTAAAATTTTAAATTAGAAATTTAAAATGAGTTTAGACCTGGGTTTTTAAATCTGGAATTAAATTTAAACTTCAGTTTTTAAAATAAAATAAGTTTAAATTTAAATTGTTTAATTACATTGAAAAGGTTAAATGATTTGAATTTTTAAAAGGAAGATATAAAATGTAAATGAAGCCTTAAGGATTTAAGTTAGATCTGGAATAAAGGTTCAAGCTGTATTTCTGTTTTGAAATTTAAAAGTAATTTTTAAATTGAATTTGTTTTTAAAATAACCTGGAATGTTTAGTTGTGTTTTTAAATTGATTTGAATTTTAATTGAATTGGGATTTCAATTCTTTAAAACTTATTTTATAAAGTGGATGTTTCTTTTAACATATGAGATAAAGGTTTTGAATTGTTTTTAAAACCTTGTTTAAGTTAAAATTTGTATTCATTTTAAAATCTTAAATTTTAAAATGAAGTTTAAATGGAATTTAAAGTAAATTTAAAAACAATTTGTTTTTAAATGCTTAATTAAGAAAGAAATGTTTATCTAAAAGATAAATGAAATTTGATGAATTGGATTTATTAAATAATTAAGTTAATTTAAAATGAATAATTCATTATTTAATTAATTAATAATACGGATGGTTAATTAAGTAATTATGAATTTTTAAATTGATTTATTAAAGACTTAAGATTAATTAATTAAGGTTAATTAATCTATAATTAAGGATTATTGATTAAATTTTAATTAATGATTAAGATTAATTAATCAAGTGATTAAGGATTAATTAATTTGCAGTTAATACTTAATTAATTTAATAATTAGTAATTAATTAATTGGTAATTAAATATTAATTAATTTGTAATTAATAATGATTAATATAAGTTAATTTCTTAATTAAGTAATTAAGAATTGTTAATGATGCTCATTAACTTAAGATTATTTAACAATTAATTAATGTGATTAATTTTGATAATTAATTAGATTAATTAATTAATAATAATCATTTTGAAATTGTTTAAGTTTAATTACTTAATAAAAGTAATTAATGAATTAATTACTTGATCTAATTAATTGGGTTAAAGTGATTAGTTTATATTAATTAATTAAGTTTAATTAATCTAAGCACTTGATGGTGATAGATGATTACTTTATGTAATTAATGGGATTGTAATTACTTAGGGAAGTAATTAATTGATAATTACTGGATGTAATTAAAGATGTTTAATGATGGAAGTAATTTGGATTTAATTACTTTGAAATTAATCAAGGGATTAATTTGAGATAATTAATTAAGAGTAATTAATTTATGGAATGAGTAATTAAGGGTAGTTAATTACTGGATTGTTATTAATCAAGGGTGATTAATATATGTGTGGTTTAATTGCAGATTAATTACTTAATGTAATTAATTTAAATAGTGAGATTAATTTAAAAATGTAATTAGGAATCATTAATTAATAAAATTAATGATGAATTGATTTATTAAGGAAATGAAGTAATTAATTAATAAAGGATTAATGTATTAACATTAGTTAATTAATTGATTAAGTAATTAGAAGTTAATTTTTGCAAAGAGTTAAGTATAATTAACTTGTGTAATTAATTTAAAGGATAATTACTTATTGTAATTAGAAAATTGTTAATCAGGAATGATTAATTGGAATGAATAATAGGATGGTGATTAATTAATTGATTTGAAATCAATTAATGGTTAAGTTAAGCAGGATTATAATGATGAAGTAATTAATTTATTTTATTTTAAACTAATTATAGATGAAGTAATTAATTTAATTCACTTTAAATTAATTATTAATGGTGCGATCATTAAATCATTACTTATGTATGAATGATTGATATAGGTTGCCATGTATGGTTTGTAATCTCAGCTATGAGATGAGTAATGTTATATGATATGGATGCATTGGTTGCATTGTGATGATAATATGGATTATCTATTTATAATGATATGGATTATCTGTTGTGATGATAATGTTGATTATCTATTGTGATGTGAATTATCTATCTGTGTGTATATAGATAATGAATTGAAATTGTTTTAAACTTTAAAACAACTTGGACTTAAAAGACACGTTTTGGATCTCGATGAGACCGGGATCGGGTTTCCATATTTGGATATCCGTAAACCACATCGATCCAAATTAACATTAGGTCGTGAATCTGAAGTGAAGATGAAGATTCAGAGTGCAAGTGATATCGTCGTTAACTCTGAGGGTGATTTCAAAATGAGTGTAACGAGGTAATGCCTTCGGTTTAGTTCGAACCCGGAACGAACTTGTATGGATTGAATGCTTTCATAACATCGTCAGGCGGACGATGAGCATTTTAAGTTATATGTCCTATAAAGATAATCGTAGCCTCAAGCCTCATCAACCGGGAATGGCTAAAATAGGGGAGGTGCAGCAAGGCTAAGTGGGTAATGCCCAAGTAGGACGAGATTTACCCCTATCTAGATGTCCCTTTATTTCGGCTTTGTGGTGCGGTTGCTGATCACAACTGCGGGGTGGTCCTGTTTGGACTGTTCGGTAAGGAATGGTTCCATCTTTGTGTTGTAGGGGATTGGGAGTGATCCTCGGTACGGTGATCTAGGCCACGTACTGTGACGGGCGGTACCCCGGTAGCCCTGCCATTGTATGGAATCCAAAATCCAATAAGTGTCGTGCGCATTAGTTGTGCCCAACTATGTTGGAACGTGAGATGTAAGCATTCCAGCTATTTCTGTATTTTACTTGAAAATCCTGGACACTATTATAATATCACTGGATTTCCTATCAAATGTTTTGGTTAGTGTAAGGTAAAAACTTTTCCATGTTTATGTGTGGGAAGTCTTATGCGATACCTTTCTTTTCAAAGGTTTTTCAAAAGTTAAGCAACTTTAACCTGTTACTCACACCAGACCTATGTTTGACCCGGAGTTTATTTCTGTTTTTCTTAAACTCTTGGGTACTTAAATTTCTACGAGTAGCCAAGGGATTCAGGTTAGCTTTGATGAATTATGGAGGAGCAATGGAGCAGGAGGCTTCTGCGAGTAGATATTTAGTTTTACGTTGTGTTGGTATCTCTGAGTGATTTTTCTGTGTTGTGATTTGAGTTGTAATAACTAGACATGAGTTTATAACTGTCTAGTATGTGTTGTATTGTCTGTGTAACTCTGATAAATTGTTGTATACTATGTAATACTTATGTTATTAATATAATTTATTTGTTCCGCTGTTGAGATTCTATATGATGTTTCTTCTTTCTCTTATTTCTTTCTCTTATTTCTTTTCTTTTTTCTATCCCTTTCTTTCTTAAAGATGATGCGACTTTCTGTGGTGAGAAAGTCGGGTCGTCTCATTTGGTATCAGAGCGCTAGGTTGAGCGAATACCTAGTCTCTGGAGTGGTGTCTATCTTGAGAGAGCGTATTTGTATTTTTAATATATATATATATATATATATATATATATATATATATATATATGTTTCTACCTATCTGATCGGGTTACCTGTTCAGGTTTTCCAATATAAGTTATAAAGGTAGATAAGATAGTGGGGTGTGTAACATGACTACTACCATTGGTTGGAGTTTGAGTGATGAGGTTGGAAGTGGATCTGTCGAGACTGTAGACTTAATACCGTTCTCGAGTGAGTTTTTCTTGGTGTAAGGATTTCATCGATCTCTGAAGGAAACTTGTTAAGGTTCAGAGTTATCTTTGAAGTGTAGAGTTGGATGAGTTGAGTTTGGATCTGTCGGTAGGGCAGAAGCAAGCAAGTGATGGTATCTTGATATCTTAGGAAGTAGTAGCTGCATGATGAGATGCAGCGACTATGGATATTTCCGAAGATGTTTCTTTGGAACAGGAGTAAGGAAGTGTGTCTGTTTCTGTGATGTGGTTGAGTCCAGCGGGGTGTTTCAGTTTGCTTTGAGATCCGAGTTTCTCGAAGAGCTTTGGATTAGGAATTCTTTGGCTTTGGTGTTAGCGGTGCAGCTCGGAGTGTTCTATGTTGGCAGGAAGTCTTCTGGCTGAGTAGTTTTCTGAAAGGGAGTTTAGAAGCAGCAGAGTGGACTCGTTTCTTCGGTGAATTGGCTAGGCAAGTGAAAGCTGTTCTGGTTGGTAAAGAGAGAGCAGTTTCTTTGGATATTAGTCTGGGTTGATCGCAAAAGTGACTTGCGATAGTTGAGTGTTCTCTTGAGTTGTTGGAGATTTTCTAGATGTCTTCAGGGAAGTGAGAAGTTTGTCCGCATCTGGAGATCGAGTTTTCTTATCGATTTGGATTCCAGGATTTCCGATGATTCAGTTAGTGGAAGAATGGTTCCTAGGGATAGAGTTGGTGAAGTAGCTCAGGTTTCGGAGGAATTTCTGAGTTTTCTTTTATGGATATGTGGAACCATATTTCTGTGCTGGGTTGTCTAGTCTGTGCTCGTGTTCTTCATCAGCATTTTCTTCTACTTCGGATCAGAGTTGTGCAGCGGAAGCAGTTTGGGGGTGTTTCTGTTTGTTCTTTTCGGATAAGGAGAAGTTTGTTCTGTCTTCTGTTGTTTGAGGAGTAGAGTTTGTGTTCCTGGTTTTGGATTGATCTTAAGGAGATCTTGGTGATGGGTTGTTTTGATCCAGTCTGTTTCTAGAGGCATCAGCAAGGGTTGAGCTGATCAGGAAGGATGTTGGTAGCCCAGGATCGTCTGAAAATTTTTGTGGATAAGAGGGAATTTGGATTCCGAAGTTGGAGATTTGGTTTTGGGATAAGTTTTTCTCCGATCTAAGGAGTTATCAGTTTGGTAAGTCTGTGAAGCTAGCTCCGAGGTGTTTTGGATTTCTTCTGTGTTCTGGTAAGATAAGTGTTTGGTTTTCTAGAGTTGAATTGCCAGTTTGGATAACTGGGATTCAGAGTTTTTCAAGTATCTCTGAGGGAGTACGTGTATGATCTATTTCTGGTTTTGGAACCAGCAGTTCAGGAGGTTTGGGTGTTGAGTCAGACTCGTCTGTAGTCTAATATCCTGTTTAGTTTTGTAGGTCTAGATGAGATAGGAGCTCTATAGCTTAGTAGTATTGATTGTTTGAATTCTATAGAGCGAGTATCCCGATATTTATACCGCGGATACTCGTAGAAGTTCTATTCAGAATTTTTCTGGATAGTTAGATTTGTTTTGATTTTCTGAATTGGTTGCTATGGTTGTTGGCATATGATTAATATATGTTGTGTTTTAAAATTAAATCTTAAATGAGATTATTAAATTACCTTTGTTTTAAATTTCGAGGACGAAATTCTTTTAAGGGGGGAGGATTGTGATATCCCGGAATTTCTGACAATATCAATTTAATAATTTGTGTTTAAATTTAAATTAATTTGATAATTTTTGTTAATAAATTTGAATTGATTTAATAATCTTACTTTAATAAGTAATTAATTAGTGAATTTATCTTTTAATAAATTAATAAACTATTTTTTATTTATAATATGTATATATATTTATATATATATTTTAAATAGATAAGTTTGGTTTTAAATTTAATTAGTGTAGCATATTTTCTAATTTTAATATTTTAAAATTAGGAAATTATGATTTATTTTTTATTTAAGCTTTTCAAAGCTATTTTATAAATAACTAAATGATTTTAAATACATAGGACAAATATTTTATTTGTTTAAAATATATTTTAACTTAAGTTTGAACATTAATTTAGATTAAAATTAAGTTATAAAAATGTTTGTTTTATTTCTTTTTAAAATATTGATTTATAAATATGATTTGTAAATTAGATGTGAAGTTTAAAATACAATTAATAAATGAAATGTTTATTCATTTAAATAACAAATAAGTTATAATCTCTTTTATAAATTTATTTAAAATGATTAAAAATATTATTTTCAAATGATTGATTTGTATATTGTTTTTATTTATAATTATAATTGGTTTTATTCTTTAAAAATTATTCATATATATAACTAAGTATTAAAGAACTAATTAATTAAGTTAAACCTTCACTAACACTTAATTTAAAATACTAATTATTTAAATGGACATGTGTAAGTATATAAAAGCCTAATCTAACATGTATTGAGTGAATAAATAAGTAAATTTACAAGTGTTCATATTTTATACAAGTGTCATTGTTTAAATTTTTAATTTCTTTGATTTTAAATAAATCATAAATATAGTTATAAAAACACTTGCCATCTTCCATTTCTTTTTCTTTCTTCATTTTCAATTCCTAAACTAAGAAAATTCTTCCAGTTGAAAACATTTACTTTAAACATTCTTCAAAACCATTCTACTTTTAAACCATCCTCAAGATCAAAGAATTCTGTTCAAATGCATTCAATTCTTTTTCAAAATTCTGGATATTAGAAATCTTGCATTCCATTTTCAAAACCAAGAACCAAAAGTCTTTCCAGTTTCTATAACATGCAAATCAAAGTCTGAAGCCTACATTCATCATCTTCAACCTGTAATCCGAAGTCTGCATTTTATTCAATCTGGAAAGCAAGAAATCCTGAATATCATTTTCAAGCAAGTTGCAAAAGATGTTCTGCATGTTTAAAAAAATCTGTGCTCTGCTCTCCAAAAATCCGTGAGTAACTCAACTTTAAAAAAATTTAAGTAGGTAAAAGTTGTTTTCATGCTTTTAAATTAGAAATGAATATAAATATGAATTTGCTGTGAACATATATACATGTGAATATATTGATGTGTACATGTTGTTAACTGTTGCATTTCCGTTCTTCAAATTCCAAACTTTTGTTTGATTCTAAAATCCTTTTTCTTTTGATTTATTTGCTGTTATGATTTAATTTTTGAATGAAACTTGTTTATTATAAGATAAAGTAAGTTTTAAATTTTTTATATAAGTTAAATAAAATTTTATATTACCTGGAAGTAAGCATAACAGAGCAACAGTTTGTATAAAGTGAAAATTCAAACTATATGAATTTACGTTTCAGGTTTGTATATCAAAACATCATGCAAATTCATGAATATTAAATCTAAAATTACAATTTATAATGTTTGAACCAAAGAGCAGTTCTATCTTCACTGTATTCTACATTTTGGGTTAGCACGGTTGATTTTTGTGTTAGATTGAGTTGAAATTGCTCCTGGAGATGGTGGAGATTACAGGGATGTTGAGAAAATTATGGGATTGGTTTGCATTTCGTTTTTGAGGTTGTAATTTTGGTTTGAATTCTAGAACCCTAGTTTTTACTGGGTTTGAGAAAATTGAACATTTCGGCTAATGTAATGGATCGAGTTGCTTGGGGTCTTGGGTTCTGGAAGATAGTGGGTTGTTGGAGACGTCGCCGGAGTTTCAAAGGCGATGGTGGTCGGAGGCGCGTGAACGAGGATTGTTGACAGGTATTGGTTGAGTAGGAGCTTCCTGTTCCAGGTTTTGATGTTTGAACTCAAATGCAAATTCGAGTTGATTTGGGGCAATCTGATGATTGAGGGGAGATAAGGGGTTGCTGGCCGATGGGAGATGGTCGTTGATGTTGGCCAGCGGTGGCCGGAGGCAGTGTACAGGTGCACGGAGTAATGGTGGGCATGTTGGTGATGTTGGGTTACAGGATTTTGGTTGTAGTTGTAGTTTACTCGAGTTTATCTCGGGTATTTCAAGTGAATGACTCGAAACAAGGTAGGATATGACTCGAAGTAATATATAGGGTTGCTCGAGTTAATGCTTTGTTTCAGTTTTTTAACAAAACAGAAAACCTGTTTTTGTTTATAAAATTTAAAAGAAAGTATAAAATGCAAATTGAAATTTAAACTGAGTTTTTGAAATCTGGAATTGAATATGAATTCAAATTAGTTTGAATCTGAGATTTGAAATAATTTAAATTTTAAAATTTAAATTTGGTTTTAAAACTTATAAGTGAAAAAGTATATGTGTTTTGAATTTGAATTGGAAGTTTAAAATTTTAAATTAGAAATTTAAAATGAGTTTAGACCTGGGTTTTTAAATCTGGAATTAAATTTAAACTTCAGTTTTTAAAATAAAATAAGTTTAAATTTAAATTGTTTAATTACATTGAAAAGGTTAAATGATTTGAATTTTTAAAAGGAAGATGTAAAATGTAAATGAAGGCTTAAGAATTTAAGTTAGATCTAAAATAAAGGTTCAAGCTGTATTTCAGTTTTGAAATTTAAAAGTAATTTTTATATTGAATTTGTTTTTAAAATAACCTGGAATGTTTAGTTGTGTTTTTAAATTGATTTGAATTTAAATTGAATTGGGATTTCAATTCTTTAAAACTTATTTTATAAAGTGGATGTTTCTTTTAACATATGAGATAAAGGTTTTGAATTGTTTTTAAAACCTTGTCTAAGTTAAAATTTGTATTCATTTTAAAATCTTAAATTTTAAAATGAAGTTTAAATGGAATTTAAAGTAAATTTAAAAACAATTTGTTTTTAAATGCTTAATTAAGTAAGAAATGTTTATCTAAAAGATAAATGAAATTTGATGAATTGGATTCACTAAATAATTAAGTTAATTTAAAATGAATAATTGATTATTTAATTATTTAATAATACGGATGGTTAATTAAGTAATTATGAATTTTTAAATTGATTTATTAAAGACTTAAGATTAATTAATTAAGGTTAATTAGTCTGTAACTAGGGATTATTGATTAAATTTTAATTAATGATTAAGAATAATTAATCAAGTGATTAAGTTAATTAATTTGCAGTTAATACTTAATTAATTTAAAAATTAGTAATTAATTAATTCGTAATTAAATATTAATTAATTTGTAACTAATAATGATTAATATAAGTTAACTTCTTAATTAAGAATTGTTAATGAAGGTCATTAACTTAAGATTATTTAACAATTAATTAATGTGATTAATTTTGATAATTAATTAGATTAATTAATTAACAATAATCATTTTGAAATTGTTTAAGTTTAATTACTTAATAAAAGTAATCAATGAATTAATTACTTGGTGCAATTAATTGGGTTAATGTGATTAGTTTATATTAATTAATTAAGTTTAATTAATTTAAACACTTGATGGTGATAGATAATTACTTTATGTAATTAATGGGATTGTAATTACTTAGGGACGTAATTAATTGATAATTACTGGATGTAATTAAAGATGTTTAATGATGGAAGTAATTTGGATTTAATTACTTTGAAATTAATCAAGGGCTTAATTTGAGATAATTAATTAAGAGTAACTAATTTATGGAATGAGTAATTAAGGGTAGTTAATTATTGGATTGTTATTAATCAAGGGTGATTAATATATGTGTGGTTTAATTGCAGATTAATTACTTAATGAAATTAATTTAAATAGTGAGATTAATTTAAAAATTTAAATAGGAATCATTAATTAATAAAATTAATGATGAATTGATTTATTAAGGAATAATTAATAAATGAAGTAATTAATTAATAAAGGATTAATGTATTAACATTAGTTAATTAATTGATTAAGTAATTAAAAGTTAATTTTTGCAAAGAGTTAAGTATAATTAACTTGTGTAATTAATCTAAAAGCTAATTACTTATTGTAATTAGAAAATTGTTAATCAGGAATGATTAATTTAAATGAATAGTAGGATGGTGATTAATTAATTAATTTGAAATCAATTAATGGTTAAGTTAAGTAGGATTATAATGATGAAGTAATTAATTTAATTCATTTTAAATTAATTATAGATGAAGTAATTAATTTAATTCACTTTAAATTAATTATTAATGGTGTGATCATTAAATCATTACTTATGTATGAATGATTGATATAGGTTGCCATGTATGGTTTGTAATGTCAGCTATGAGATGAGTAATGTTATATGATATGGATGCATTGGCTGCATTATGATGATAATATGGATTATCTGTTTATAATGATATGGATTATCTGTTGTGATGATAATGTTGATTATTTATTGTGATGTGAATTATCTATCTGTGTGTATATAGATAATGAATTGAAATTGTTTTAAACTTTAAAACAACTTGGCCTTAAAAGACACGTTTTGTATTTCGATGAGACCGGGATCGGGTTTCCATATTTGGATATCCGAAAACCACATCTATCCATATTAACATTAGGTCGTGAATCTGAAGTGAAGATGAAGATTCAGAGTGCAAGGGTCATCGTCGTTAACTCTGAGGGTGATTCCAAAATGAGTGTAGCGAGATAATGCCTTCGGTTTCGTTCAAAATCGAAATGAACTTGTATGGATTGAATGCTTTCAGAGCATCGTCAGGTGGACAATGAGCATTCTAAGTTATATGTCCTATAAAGGTAATCGTAGCCTCAAGCCTCATCAATCAGGAATGGCTAAAACAGGGGAGGTGCAGCAAGGCTAAGTGGGTCATGCCCAAGTAGGACGAGATTTACCCCTATCTAGATGTCCCTTTATTTCGGCTTTGTGGTGCGGTTGCTGATCACAACTGCGGGGTGGTCCTGTTTGGACTGTTCAGTAAGGAATGGTTCCATCTTTGTGTTGTAGGGGATTGGGAGTGATCCTCGGTACGGTGATCTAGGCCACGTACTGTGACGGGCGGTACCCCGGTAGCCCTGCCATTGTATGGAATCCAAAATCCAATAAGTGTCGTGCGCATTAGTTGTGCCCAACTATGTTGGAACGTGAGATGTAAGCATTCCAGCTATTTCTGTATTTTACTTGAAAATCCTGGACACTATTATAATATCACTGGATTTCCTATCAAATGTTTTGGTTAGCGTAAGGTAAAAACTTTTCCATGTTTATGTGTGGGAAGTCTTATGCGATACCTTTCTTTTCAAAGGTTTTTCAAAAGTTAAGCAACTTTAACCTGTTACTCACACCAGACCTATGTTTGACCCGGAGTTTATTTCTGTTTTTCTTAAACTCTTGGGTACTTAAATTTCTACGAGTAGCCAAGGGATTCAGGTTAGCTTTGATGAATTATGGAGGAGCAATGGAGCAGGAGGCTTCTGCGAGTAGATATTTAGTTTTACGTTGTGTTGGTATCTCTGAGTGATTTTTCTGTGTTGTGATTTGAGTTGTAATAACTAGACATGAGTTTATAACTGTCTAGTATGTGTTGTATTGTCTGTGTAACTCTGATAAATTGTTGTATACTATGTAATACTTATGTTATTAATATAATTTATTCGTTCCGCTGTTGAGATTCTATATGATGTTTCTTCTTTCTCTTATTTCTTTTCTTTTTTCTATCCCTTTCTTTCTTAAAGATGATGCGACTTTCTGTGGTGAGAAAGTCGGGTCGTCTCATTTGGTATCAGAGCGCTAGGTTGAGCGAATACCTAGTCTCTGGAGTGGTGTCTATCTTGAGAGAGCGTATTTGTATTTTTAATATATATATATATATATATATATATATATATATATATATATATATATGTTTCTACCTATCTGATCGGGTTACCTGTTCAGGTTTTCCAATATAAGTTATAAAGGTAGATAAGATAGTGGGGTGTGTAACATGACTACTACCATTGGTTGGAGTTTGAGTGATGAGGTTGGAAGTGGATCTGTCGAGACTGTAGACTTAATACCGTTCTCGAGTGAGTTTTTCTTGGTGTAAGGATTTCATCGATCTCTGAAGGAAACTTGTTAAGGTTCAGAGTTATCTTTGAAGTGTAGAGTTGGATGAGTTGAGTTTGGATCTGTCGGTAGGGCAGAAGCAAGCAAGTGATGGTATCTTGATATCTTAGGAAGTAGTAGCTGCATGATGAGATGCAGCGACTATGGATATTTCCGAAGATGTTTCTTTGGAACAGGAGTAAGGAAGTGTGTCTGTTTCTGTGATGTGGTTGAGTCCAGCGGGGTGTTTCAGTTTGCTTTGAGATCCGAGTTTCTCGAAGAGCTTTGGATTAGGAATTCTTTGGCTTTGGTGTTAGCGGTGCAGCTCGGAGTGTTCTATGTTGGCAGGAAGTCTTCTGGCTGAGTAGTTTTCTGAAAGGGAATTTAGAAGCAGCGGAGTGGACTCGTTTCTTCGGTGAATTGGCTAGGCAAGTGAAAGCTGTTCTGGTTGGTAAAGAGAGAGCAGTTTCTTTGGATATTAGTCTGGGTTGATCGCAAAAGTGACTTGCGATAGTTGAGTGTTCTCTTGAGTTTCGGTTTTGTGTTGTAGGGGATTGGGAGTGATCCTCCGTACGGTGATGTAGGCCACGTACTGTGACGGACGGTATCCCGGTAGCCCTGCCATTGTATGGAATTCAAAATCCAATAAGTGTCGTACGTATTGGTTGTGCCCAACTATGTTGGAAAGTGAGATGTAAGCACTCAAGCTATTTCTGTATTTTACTTGAAAATCCTGGACGCTATTATAATATCACTGGATTTCCTATCAAATGTTTTGGTTAGCGTAAGGTAAAAACTTTTCCATGTTTATGTGTGGAAAGTCTTATGCGATACCTTTCTTTTCAAAGGTTTTTCAAAAGTTAAGTAACTTAACCTGTTACTCACACCAGACCCATGTCTGGCTCGGAGTTTATTTCTGTTTTTCTTAAACTCTTGGGTACTCAAATTTTTACGAGTAGCCAAGGGATTCATGTTAGCTTTGACGAATTGTGGAGAAGCAATGGAGCAGGAGGCTTCTGCGAGTAGATATTTAGTTTTCCGTTGTGTTGGTATCTCTGAGTGATTTTTCTGTATTGTGATTTGAGTTGTAATAACTAGACAGGTGTTTATAACTGTCTAGTATGTGTTGTATTGTCTGTATAACTCTGATAAATTGTAGTATACTATCTAATACTTATGTTATTAATATAATTTATTCATTCCGCTGTTGAGATTCTGTTTGTTGTTTCTTCTTTCTCTTCTTTCTTTTCTTTTTTCTATCCTTTTCTTTCTTAAAGATGATGCAACTTTCTGTGGTGAGAAAGTCGGGTCGTCTCATTTATGTTCTACCATTAACAGAGAAAAAGGGTCACTAAAACCATTTAAGTCAAAAGCACTCTTTCAAAAGCTATTCCTAAGAAAAAAGTGCTAGTATCGAAACCACCCTTCTGAAAGCATTAAAGAAGTGGTTAAGTTTTAAAAGTAAAGTATACCTTCTGAAATCATTGACTTCCAAAGGTAGGAAAGCGGCAACTAGGGGTTTCGACCCCTTCGAAAGCAATTACTTAAAAAATAGGCGCAACCCATTCGGAATCTTTTCTTTAAAACCATTTGACCTGGTCGAAAGCCAACCAAGTAAAAATCACTTCCTTCGAAAGCAAAGCTGACGCTATTTCAATTAAAACCAGGGACATGCTTCAACCCCATCAAAACCGAACGTTTCGACCCAATTCACTCTGCCTTTATCCAAATCGCTACGTATCAAGTATATTGATACCATGCGCATTGGTTTCGATAGCAGTGGTGGCGAAATGTCTAGGTCGGGACTACGGGTGTCGAAAGTGGTGAAACATGCTAAAAGCATGTAAAAAAAAAATTAACTTAAAAGAGGAATACTTTTCAACTAAACTGTTGTGATTGTCAAATCCTCATTGGTTGCTAAATTTCTTTTTCAAAAATATTACCAAGATTCAGAAATAGAGAAATATTTTATTTTACATAATACCCCTTCTCTTTTTATGAATATATAAAACATTTAAGTCACATACCTTAAATGATTATATATATATATATATTAAAACATTTATAAAAATCCTACAAAAAATTCCATAAAATATCTTTTGATATGTTCCTAACATATATTAATTTCCAACCCAAAATATTATTTATTTAGCCGTAAATAATTTTTAGCCCAAATGAATATTTTTCACTAGAAAATTAATAAAAAAGTACACATTAATTTAGAAAATTATGAAGATTGAAACCCATCTCTAGAATATCATTTTTGATCTAAATATAAATTCACAAGGTATTTTGATGTCATTTAATAGGGTTTTTGCATCAAAACATATCATAAAATCTATATGAACAAGCATAAATCATCCACTTGTATATATAAACATTTAATCATTCAAAAACATGGCATAATCATGCAAAATATTTTGGATTAACCTTAAAATCGAAAATCATTAGAAAATGAGATGTAGTAATTATTCACTTTAGCTTGAAAATTAAGGATTTGAGATCTAGTTGAATTTGATTTGATTAAGCTTCTTCCTTTCGCTTTCTTCCTTTTATTCTTTTAAAAATGGTGGTCGGCCTCAATATTTTAGTTTTTCAAACGAGAATGAATGTGTAGAACACATGACCATGTGTTTAGGGTATTAGAATGATCGTTTTTTCCGATTTCAATCCTTGATTATTTCCTAATACATTTTATTTCATGTTTTCTCATTTGTATTTACTCATTAACATGGCATAGCTACGCCTATTAATCATAAATCTCAATTCCTTAATTATCACATTACATTATTTAATTTAATTTAGCTAGTTAAATATCCTAAATAATGTTACAAAAAATATGGGGTGTTACAAGTTGCTTAGTGTTGTTAATTTAGGAATTTGGGCATTTTTTATTTTATGACGAAAGGGGTAGCGTATTAACCCTGACCCGTTACTCCTTAGACTTGTGTTGGCATCATCGCTCATGATGTAATTGACAAAATTGAAGTACATTAATTAACTTTGTATTTGTTAATTCATTGACATAATGTTTCTATGTTGCATAAATAGACCTTGATATCAATCAATGTTGGCATGAAGCAACATATTAGGCCTGAAACTCAATATTTTATTCACCCCGTCATTACAATGATGTCGACATTGACATTCAGTGAAGTTGCCACTTTACTCAAAATCGAAAAACGTTGTATTATCATATTATTTCATTAGCTATCGTTTTTGAATCAAAGCTTTTATATTTTGAGTAATCTATCTATAATTACAAATGTTAGTTTTATTAGGACATTTAAATCGCTTGAATGCAACATCGATAACTTTGGTTTTAATTAACGTCAACGTTATAATACCGGCATGATCCTTGACATCAACAAGACTCTTCATTAACATACTATTGGTCAAGATGTGATGTGGTGATGTTTTATTGCCGAAAGATAGTGTATACCAATTAGTTGCAGAGTTATTTATTTACAGTTGATATCATGCTCACTGATTCATATTAAACCAAGTCGCCGCAATTCATTGATAAACATTATCTCTCCTCGTCATTCATTGATGTTGATGTTTTTCATTACTTCAATTTTAACTATAGTAGCAGAGTTCATTAATGCTTTGTAATACTTGTCATCATTATAACTCTTGACTTAGATTTATTAATGTCGCCTGACCACCATTACTACTTGCACAATTCTTGTTTGTTAATTCTTATCTTTGTTACTTATGAATGACGATGATCCACATAGAAGTATAAATGTCATCATTATTAGAATGAGACATCAATAGTCTTTGTATTAATTAAAGTTGATGTTGTGGCACTTGCATGTTTCACGATGTCAACAATACCCTTTGCAAATCAATTATTTTGATGACGTACCATATTTATAGTGTTAGTGGTTAAGGTAAGATATGATAACTTTGCGTTTTTAAAAGAAAATGCATAACAGTTAAAAGCGATGGAATTTAATCATAGTCGACCTCGCTTATTTTGACATTAATTTAACGTCGGTGAGTTTCTGCTGATTGTTAGTGTTTCGTGAGTACTTTTTGTATCATTAATTAAGCTTCATTCGACACCATTATCTACAACCTATCTTTCTTACACATTATAAACTATTTAATCAGTTAACATGTCAACAATCTATGTTGTCGTTACTTATTGATGTCGATGACATCTATTACTTCGTTGTTGATTATAGTTGCAAAGCTTATTAGCATTTTAAACCATAGGTTACACTGCTTGGTTGAAATCAGTTTATTAGTATTACATGTCCATTCTCTCATGGGACACTTCTTATTAAGATTAAAACTTGGATTTACTAACAAATGTGTCATATGTCATATAAGGATTGTTTCCTCATAGCTAGTTCAAACTTTATCATGTAGACTTTAATAGATTATTTAGACAACAAAGTATTAAATTCTCTTCAACATGAACGCGATCATTTCTTGAATTTAGAATAATGGCACATGGCAGGTTAATGGAAGGTAAAAAAGTCAGCATGAAGCCTACTAAGAAGCCTAGCAAGTGGTTCAAACCTTCACTCTCAGTTGGCAAGAAAGAAGACAATCTTTTGAATCCATCGTATATAATAACGTAGGAAGAAGTGGATTCTATTCTTGGATGGTTTGGCATTACTGGAATAAAACCATTCCTATAGTTCCTTTAGATAGTATTACCAATCTGCCCGAGGGATATTTTGCCTCTAATGTAGTATATATTTGGCATGCTAGCTATCTTCCGTTTTCAGGTTTCCTTCAAAGATATATAGAGCGCCTAGACATTGCTCCCATCTAATTTTTTCCTAACTCATAAACATATACTACCTGCTTAGAGGTTCTGGCTCAAGAAGCAGGGATCTCCTCCCTTAGCATTGAAATCCTCTAGTCCATGGAAATCCCTACAAAAGTTGATGACCAACTGGATTGTCAACTATACCACATTCGTCCTTACCCAAAAAGCGTAATCTCTGAAGGTGTTAACAAAGCAAGGGAATGAGAGACTCGACACTTTTTCATCAAATGTTTTTTAACATTATAGGGTCATTATCTACACCTAGTAAGTTGTTATTGTAGTTTTTTATACCAAGCTCACTCATTATCTTTTATAACGAATGCTTCATTCTTGAGTCTGCTCCTAAACAGCTAAAACTTGAAGATCAGGAAATCATGATGTCCTTAACTAAAGGACCACAGAGCATGGGGGACATGCTTAGATTACTGTCTCCGGCTAAAATCCATATGTATTTCATCATTTTGGATTGTCGTAAGGTCTTGGGAAAGCCCTCAAACAGACTCAATGCTAGAGGAGGATGCTCGTTGGTGATGGGACAATCGGAATTTTTCACCTCCAACTCTCCAAATCAACCTGATGCTGTTGGTAAGTTTTAATATAGCTAAAAGGGAATTTCTTACGTTATCAGCTTACTAACTTCATTTTTTTAGGGTTATCCTCTTTTATTATCACCCCCATGGAAACGAAAGTCTAAAAAATGTTTCTAGAAAGAGAAAAAGTAAAGATGAAGTTCCGGCTTTATCTTAACCAACCAAGCCCGTCTCATTTAAAGATTCCATCGCTTAAGCTATTAAAGAATTAAATAAAGATAAAACGGGTGATGATGTTTTTATTGACACTCCTTTTCCTCCCCAAGATAAGAGGTCCAAATTTGCAGGTGACTTTGACCCCGTTATTATAGATGAGACGGGGCATATAAATATTGATGCAAGTCCCAAGCAACACATTTGGACAAAGCTTTGGAAAATCCCAAAGAGGTTCAGACTAAGATACCCAGGGAGGCTCAAACTCCAACCCCATTCTATATATTACATTTCCTACTTCTCCAATCTCAATCAGCCGCATGTGCACTGAACTCGATCTAATTCTCTCTCCAAATGATCTCCTTCCTTCAAGGGTTCAAACTCAGACATTGGCATTGAATTTTGAAGATCTTACACATTTAACTATTCGATCTTCTTCCCTTTCTTCTCTCGGATCACCGCAACCCCTAGATTATTCTGACGGCCATCTCTTCCTTATTTTCAAACGGCTCATATCAGTACATTTTCTTGTTCATTAGGATAACTTTAATTTTATAGATCCTATTTTAGCTTAAAAGGATTACATATTTTAGGTATGAAAGTATATGTTCCTTCTATGAGGCGCTTCATATGGGCCTTCCAACGAAGTAGTTGAGCTTATAGGTAAAGTTTCTTTGCTCCAAAACGATATGGTCGATATTGCTATGGCAAGAGATGAGGAAATATTACAAAAAGGAAAACTTGATTCTTCTCTTGATGAAGAAAGGAAAGCAAGGCAGCTATTGGAATAGAAAATGGAAAATTTGGAAGCCACTCTTGAGTCGTTCAATAAGCTCAAAGCAGATCTGGAGAAATGACCAAAGAAAACTCCGAGCTTGATAATGAAAATTCAAAAGTAGCCAAAATGAAGAAGTCATTAGAAGATCGAATACAATGAAAATCTAGCCTCCTAGATTATTCAAATAACATTGTTAGTGATACCCAAAAAAAAGGCCGCTTTCTTTCTTAATGTCGCACTTTTTAAGATCAGTAAGAGATGTCACAAAGTAATTCTATATGTGGCATATACCAACAACATCTGGAAATTCCCAGATCTAGATTTCCCATCTCTTCTCGCCTTGAATGAAAAATGCAAAAGGAAATTTAACCTTAGAATAAGAAAATACAATAAGGCACTTAAGGCAGAGTCCCTACCGAAGAAGAAATTGACATTGGAGAGTGGCTAACGTTCAACGATAACTTTCGTTGATAAAGAGCCAAAACTTGATGAAGTGGAAGACGATGATGATGATGGCCATGACGATCATAATGATGGAGACAATTATGGTGATGATGATAATGGTGATGGTGGAGGTAATGGAGGTGATAGAGCGGGATTTTCCAAAGGGCCAGGTGACAAGGATGGATCCGGTGAAGCCAATTTGGACTCAACTGTCCAGGTGTTGAAGCTACCAACTTATCGGATCTTTCAAAAAATGATTCTCCCAAGATAAGCAGCGCTTCTGGGGACCAAGGAGCCAAGAATAGAGGTAAAATATTTTCTAATTGGTTCTTCTTTCTTAGCTATAGGTCATTCTATTCAAATGTGTTAAGTTATGAAATAATGTTTTGCTAACACGACAATATTTTAGTTAAGAAGAAAATTAAAATATTGCCATTAAACTACACTTGAAAAGATACAAACAAAAATTGATCGATTAAATAGAGAATTAGACAAGCAAATGAAAGAATATAATGAATTGTCCGAAAAATATTAGAAACTTGTTAAAGCTCATCCAAGTTAAGATTCTTCAAAGAAAGAGAATTTCTCCTCGGATAAATAAAGCCCGTCATCACCAGGAAATACTTACGTAGGATAATCCGAACTGATGACTCCCTTATGGATACTAATTGATGAAAGAATCACCCTGGTGGAGTTTCTATACAAGGCTTATTATAGGGGTAAATTTGTCAATTTCTCATACTTAGGTGACAACCGTGGAGGTTTGCTTCGACGGTTTCATCGTAGATATTTGGACGAGTATGGGTCTGACTCCTGCCTTGGGATGCGTTGGGACCTTCCAAAGTAGCATTCATCCCACTTTCTTCTAGCTCTCTTCTTTCCAAAAATTCAAGTACAGTAAGAAGAGATTTATTTCTGAGAAATCGATTTTGTATGAACCCGAATGTTTGTAATATTCAAATTAGTTCACTTATGAATATTATCATTTTAGTTTCTTATACTTAGTTTAATTTTCAATAGGTCATACAGAAAAAACCTCTTGTGTAGTCCAGTTCCTAATGACCTCTTGAGTAAATTTGTCAAGTTGAAGAGGGATTTTATGGAAAAGTCTTTGATTTTCAAAACATTGCAATTGGTAAGACATTGCTTCCTCAGAGATTTATAAGAAGCCTATATGTGTTACCCTCATTTCTTCTTTGACTTTCTAGGTAATGAAAAGGACAAATTTCTTAATGAATCTGATCTTATCACACCAAAATAATATGTGACCATGATAGCCCTGTAGTTAGGGAATGGGATTATCGTCGATTCCCTCCCATTTACACCTCGGAAGGAATTAAGGCTTCTTCTGATTCTATACGTATGTTGTCTACTAAGTCATTTGAAAAGGCTAAAACCGCAGTATCGAGACTTTGAATGTTGATTAAATTTTGAAAATAGAACCATGATGTAGCCTTAATTTTTGTGTTGCTTCTGAACTCTACTTATTATTAATAGAAAAGTTTATATTTCATATGTTACTTCTTGTCTCCCTTATTATTAATAGGAGACTAAATTAGTGCATATATTTGACTCTCTGAATGCTTTGTGAATCATAGGATAGGTTCCTCACTCACGTAGAAGAAAAAAAATCACCCTAAGACTACTCAACTTTGTGATTCCTAAATAATCCTGTAGTGCAAGAGTGGCGTAAGAACTACTTTATATTGAAATTAGCATTTAGGACTTATAAGAAAATGACTGTTCATAATAAAGAGCAGCTTAAAGAAAGGGACAAAGAACTTCAAGCGTTAAAAGAGAAAACTAACTTAATTTGTGAGTCTGATCCTTGAATCAAAGCTGATGCAAAGAAAGCTAAATTATATCAAAGAATAAATGATCTTAAAGTAGTCTTAATAAAGAGTCAAGTTCACTATTGATCATTAAAGCTCATTAAGTGAGGGTGAAGCCGACCTTCTTACCCCACTCTTGGAAGAATTACTAGATTTTGTTCTCCGACGAGCTAAGAATTCCCTACTTTGTTAAACCCACCTCCAGGCTAAAGCAATGAAACAATCTTATCATGGAGCAAAAAAGTCAAATTTGAGATCATACAACATTTTGGTAAGAAATAGGATGAGAAAGTATCTCAACGAAGTGAATATGAGAGAAAAGTTCAAAAGCTCGAGCGTGAGAGATATACTTTCAAACACAAGATCGAAGAGTTAAACGGCATAGTCAAAACATTATGAGGAGCCAATAAGATTCTCTAGCACGCTTTGAATGTTTAGACTTCTTCAATTGACGATGCAAATACAGTTCGAAAAAAGGAAAAGAAATTATAAGAACTTTTGGATGATGCTATTTTCCATGTTCTTGATCCCATAATTGCCTGGGATTTAGAGGACACTACACAAAACCTCAAATTTTAGTGATGATTTGCTTTAAACTAGCTTTTTTCCATTTGATTTTTGTACCTGCCACTTTGTACATAATGTACTAGGTTATGAACAAATTTGCCATTGAATGAATTTTACCCCAAATACGGGGTATATAATCATGAATTGAATTCCGATTTTGATCTAAAATTGCATGTTGGTTAGTATTTTACTTTTTCATATTTGAGCTTTTCTATGTCTAGATTAACTTTCCGCTTACTTAGAGAATCAAGAATCTTATTAATTGAGCTTGTTTTAAATATCTAGTAGTTTTCTTTAGTAACGAAGATTCTCGTTAAACGAATTTGAGTTGCAAACTGACTTAAAGAAGCCTTAAAACTTAATCTGGAAATTGAAGAAGACTAGAAACCCAAAGTTGATGACAATAATAGTAGATCGTAAATCTATATTTGAAAGAAGACCATAATTCATATATATAAATAATAAAAAATCAGATATTCATATCTAAAACAAGACCAGAAATCCACATCTAGAAGAGGGCCAGAAATCCATATCTTATAATAATAGTTGAAGATTAGAATTCTTTATGAAGTAACTAGACATTGCATTTACTTGGAAGTGTATTTAGCTCATATCTAGTAGACCTTCCTCTAGAAAATAGATTAATAAGAAGCACTTCTTAGCTTGGATTTTGATAGATTAGGAGAACTATTTGGCTCTAATTTTGGTAGATTTTTTCGACATCATCCCAAGTGATGATTTCCACTTGGTTCAGAATCAATGTCAATGTCATAAATAATGACTTGGGTATCCTTTCTGCTGCATTTGGTTAGCTATTTTAAGCAGAACAAAAGACTTACCCAGCCACCCTCTAGGAGGTGCTTCGATGAGGCCTTTGATGACAATGCTGAAGGCTTAGTTCAAGGCTTTTAGTGAGGCCTTTAATGATGGCACTAAAGGCTTACTTCATCCTTTCTCTAGGAGGCACTTAAACCATACCATGTGGATAGGGGTTGAAGGCTTTCCTGGTGCTTTAGTGGGCCTTTGATGGGAACACTAAAGGATTATTTCGACCTCCCTCTACAAGGCGCTTCAGTGAGGCCTTTGTAACAACCCTGATTTATGTGGGATTACCTGACTAAGATAATTAAATGGTGAATTATTGATTTAATTAAAATTAAGTTTGATTTAGGGAGGTTAACTCGTAAAATTGTTATAATTATGTGAACCAAGGATTTTCGAAGTTATAAATGTACAAATAAGTGGGATGGTGATTGAATTGTGTTAGGATGCAAATTCAATCCAATAATAACTTGATAACCAAGGAAAATAATTATAAACTTGGGAAAGTAAACAAATTAATCCTTTAATTGATTGTTTTGATAATTTGAATAAGATTGGGATTAACTTGGTGTAATTTGGGTAATTAAATAAGATTGAAAATGTAAAGTTAAAGTTTTAGAAAATTTTATAATGGAATTTGTGCTAAAATATGTAATTAAAAGGGCCTAATGTAATTTATTTCAATGAATTGCAATTCCGGGTCAAATAGTGTATTTTAGTGGAAAACTGTGTTTTCTAAATTTATTATTGTAAATAAAAATGTAAAATGTAGAAACGATTATTTAAAATTAATATAAGAGCAATTTAAATGTTTTAAGACGGTTTGTATATTTTGTTGGATGTAACAAAGTGTTTTGGAAAACTTAATAGTTAAAAAGTGTAATATTTGAATAAATTAAAGCTTATAAATATAAATATTTGTTAGAAAGTAATATTTGGGAGTGGAAAACATTCCTTAATAAAATTTGGTATTTATTTAGGAAAAAGAATGAAAATTATGGAAATTTTAACGTCAAGTTGTAAACTTTAACTAGTTAAAGGAATAAAATGGACGATGGTACGAAAATGTAAATTTTAGTAGCAATTATATAGAAAATGTTGTTTAAAATAATTTAATAAGGCTCAAAATGTTCTGGAACAAATTTTATAAGAAATTAACAAGGTTGAGTTGCTAAGATTTGGTGAAGAAATGAAGTAAAGAAGCTTAAACCATGTTAACTTAATGTAAAATTGAGTTTAAAAGGTGTAAATTAGAAAAAGGGCCTAAACTAATTGTCATTAACTTAATTGGGCCTCAAAATTAATTCTATTCCCTAATTATTTACCTAAGGAAATATCTAAATGGGGAAAAACAAAAGGTATGTACAAAATTTGAGAAGGAAAAATAAAAACTCCTTTTCTTCTTCTTCATTTTACTTTAAAAACAGAAGCTTCAAAATCCTCCTCTTAACTTAAACAAAAACTCCAAATCTTGATTCAAATTAGAAGATAATAATCAATTTCAACTGCTACAGGTAATCTCAGTTAAGAATCAGAGGTTTAATTCAACAATTTATAATCTTTGTTGTTGTAAGTTTTGAATTTCAGCTTGCATGTTACTGTTATGCAATCTACAAGTTCTATAAGACCTACTCAAGCCTAGAAGCTGGTAGCTTGCCTCAAATCTTCACTGCAAACACTTGAAATCTTCATAAAGGTGAGTATTCTCACACTTTCTAGCCAAAACATGAAGATTATGTATAAATATTAATGTTTGTGTTAATTTTAATTCGCTGTAAATTCAGTTTTCTAATTTCTGAAGTTTACAGTCAAAACAGTGCTTCTGTCCAACTTTGAGAGCTTATATCTCTCCCGTTTCTTATCGGATTATGTCCGTTCTTTTTTATATTGAATGTAATTCTAGGCATGTAAAATTTCAAGGCTTTTATACCTCTGTAACTAGTTGAAAACTCGCCTGGAACTTTGAATCGGAGCATGTTTTGCTCCAGCTATTTACAGTGAAATCTAGTTGTGAGTCCAACTTTGTAACCTTATATCTCCCCCATTTCTTGTCTAATTGTGTCCATTCTTTTTTTTATTGAAATTAGAGTTGTTCAACTCTACGCATGTAAAATTTCAAAGCTTTTATACCTATGTAACTAGTTGAAACTCGCCTAGAACTTTTAATCGGAGCATGTTTTACTCCAGCTAAAAAATTATGAGTTGTTTTACATGGATTTACGAAGAAAATTTTGATGTTGTTTTTGATCGGCTTGATCTTAATATGGAAGAGCTAACATTACCACTAATCCATTTTTTGGATTGGTGAGGTTTTAGGTGATTTTTGTATGTCGATTTCATGAATGATTTCGTGAATTTGTTGACACTGTGCATATTTTTATAAACCGATTTCTAAAAGATTTACCGTACATAAATTATTGCTTTGAGATAAATGTTTTCTAAATTGTTTTAAAATTATAATTATCTCAAAGCTATATAATATACAATATTTTCCAAAATATAGAGATTTTCAAAGAAACAAATTCTAATTGATTTCAAAATCATTTTAAAAACTCGTTTTCTCAAACCAAGTATTTCAATATAAAAACTACACGTTTTTGCACTCTTCGAGAGAACAGGGAAATGATCTAAACGATATAATAAACCACATGGTATGGGACACGTAGGTTAATTATATTGTTATTTCTGGACTTGTCCGATTGAAGTTATTTTTCTAGTGTGAAGTAAGTTGACATCCTATTGTTGCATTGCCAATACTTGGACTGTTGGGTCCTATATAAATATATAAAGTTGTTGGGCTAATCATGGACTGTTGGGTCCTATTTGAGACTATGGGTCTCCTATAAATAGTACTTGGCAGCCTGTTGGGTCATTTATTGGACTGTTGGGTCCTTTCTACGTATATAGCCGTGGGCTAATTTTTGGACTATTGGGTCATATTCTTTATATTGTTGCTTTTCTAGATTTCTTTATATTTATTTCTAGAATTTAGATGATTTATGAATGTTTTCACCATGGTTGCCGATGTTGGTTTATTTATATTGCCTGAGCGCTATCATTTTGTTTATTTATGGTGATTTCATTCCTGTTGATTCGAACTCTTGAACGGGTTCTACATGTTGTTGTTGTGCTAATTTCCATCTTGTTTTCATATGTTATATAATTACATACCTTTAGCTTAGCCTTTGTGCTTAGCAATTCATTATCGATGGAAACTCTTATACCTTGTGTTGATTAGTTGAACCTTACTCATATAATCTACGACACTAAGAATTCGTGTCATCTCTTCTCTTTGGAGATGTTGGGCCCTAGTGGGATATTATCTTTCACTTATTATATCCTAACTACTCCATTTTATCTGGACTGACCCGTGTATTTATGCTCGGGTCAGACCGAGTTTTTACAAGTTAGCACCTGATGTAGATTCCAGTTATCCAGCTTCCGCATATGGACTGCCTATCACTTTTTGATCACTTAGGCGTCTTATGGTCTAGTAGTGTAGTTGTTCGATTTTTTATTCTCTGATATGCACTATATTCTTTTTGACTCAATGTGTATATATATATTGTTTGTACAACCACTTATTCTTATGTGACATTATTTATTGTACTGTAGTTGTATCTGTGTATGTAACTGTGTTTGCTGTTCTATGATCTATGTTACTTTTATAATTACGATTTTGTTCTATATTGATCCTCTAGCCACTGTATTATTGTATTAGGCAAGAATTAAGTATGTCGATCCACATGAGGTAAGAAAAAAATGAGCACTAAATCGACGTACTTGATACTTGTTTAATGCAAGATTCACGGGTGGTCATCCCTAACCAGCCCTATTCTCTGCACTGGCAGACAGTATTACCTAGCAATACTCTTTGTTAACGTGAGTCTCGGGATGGGGACTCACAGCTTAGTATCTAGAGTTGAATTGAGAACAAAATGTGATGAACACAGAATGATATACGAGCAATACAGTACAATGAAATACAACATATGTGATCACATAAATCCCAAGCATTCTTGTCCTTAATCGTAGTCATGCTTAATTGTGTCCTTTGGGAGTTGATATAAGTGGGAATACGTCTATGTATGCATTTTTTTAAAATTCCGTAGTATTCCATATGTTGAATTCAATTAATAATATCTCACCCCTATGAATAATCAAAATCTTATCTTATACTTTCAGCTGATGGCTGGAAGAGGCAGAGGCCTCCATTCGGGTGTTGAGCCGTCCAGTGCCTCACATCCCGAAGATGTTTATATGTCGACCAAGCAGATATTAGAGCTTATTCATAGTACTCAGCCTCTAGCACTTTCTTGATCTTCTCCTTCGCGCAAGTTTGCATTTGCGCATATGTGTAGTAATTTCACCCATCTTGGAGGCAAGCCATTCAAAGGCTCGGAGTCTGTATTAGAGATTCAAGCGTGGCTCCATTTGTGAGCGCATCTTTACTTGCATGGAGATATCCGACCACCACTGCGTTCTGGTCGCATCGAGCATGTTGCAAGAACATGCATTGGATTGGTATGAGTTGCTTGTTGCTTAGATCGATGAGGCCACCCCAGGAAGCAGTTCAATTAATGTTTCAAGCTCAAATTCATTCCTGAGTCTAAGAAGGCTATCCTAACTAGACGTTTCCATGTGTTAAAGCAAGGAAAGTCGTCTATTGCTGAGTATGTTTCATCTTTTGAGGTCTTATGCAAATACGGCCTTGAGCATATCAACGCCTCTTATAAGAAGAATCTCAAGTTTGTTTCGGGCCTTAAGAATTTGAAGAAATCTCTTATGTTCCAACTTAAGCTATCCTTTGAAAAATTAGTTGATGTGACGCTTCACCTGGAAGTGGTTGAAAAGGAGAAGGATAGTAGTGATGAAGCTGAGACTCATACAAATCCAAACAAAAAGGAATTCCCTTTTCACAAACTAAGTCATTTCCCCAGAAGAAGAAGCTACTTGTCTCTCGCTCTCATTCTGGTGCAACCCTCCTTCGCATAAGTCATGTTTCAACTCTAGTTCGCATGATCATTTCATTCGGGAGTGTCCTAAGCCTATTGTTTGCCTCAATTGCAAACAAGAGTGACACTGGTCTTCTAAGTGCCCTAATTCTTCTAAGGGTCCTCGTTTGGGAAAGCTTAATGTAGCAGATGCTTTTGGTGGACCTTCATGGCCTCAGGGTACATCTTTTTCTATTCTTGAGGGTTACATATTATTCCATGACCGTTCTATTCGAGTTCTATTTGATACAGGTGCGTCGCATTCATTCATATCGAAGGAACTTGTTGATGTTATACCATTGGATGTTTCTTGCCCTATTACTTCATTGAGGATTGCGAATCCTATCAGCGGTTCCGCAACCCTTAGCATATGATGTGAAGATATTGAGATATTTATTTGTGGTTCTCCTTTCCATGCAAATCCGCACATGATTCATTTCCCTGGCGTTGATATGACATTGGATATGGACTGGCTAGTTTGATTCAAAGCCAAAATTCTTTTTTCTGAGAGAGTTTTATATCTTCGACATCCCATCTCACCTACTCGGTCATCTCTTATTCTTAGGAACATCGACCATGATTCTGAAGCATCTTTATTTGCTCATGAGTCTCGAGATGATGATGATGTATCTCGAATTCTAGTTGTTTGTGATTTTGCTGATGTGTTTGAGCCTGTTTCGGGTTCGCCACCTAAGCGGGCAATTGAGTTTCGTATTGATCTCATTCCTGGTGCTCAGCCTGTTAGTCGTCCTCCTACGAGGATGTCCACTAAAGAATATGAGGAACTCAAAAGGAAATTGTTAGATCTTGAAGCCAAGCAATTAATTCAGTCTAGTTCATCACTGTGGGGTGTCGCGGTTATCTTTGTTAAGAAATATAATTGTACTCTTAGGCTTTGCATCGATTACCGTAAGCTTAATGAGATAACCATTAATAACAAGTATCCATTGCCCAGGATCAATGACATATTTGATCAGTTGAGCGTTGCAAAGGTCTTCTTTCAGCTTGACCTTGCCACCGGTTTTCATCATCTATGAGTTGTGGAGGATAGCATTCCTCTTATCGCATTCCGCGCTCATTATGGTTCTTATGAGTGGCTCATTATGCCATTTGATTTGATGAACGCTCCAACTTATTTCGTCAATCTCATGAATTGAGTATTGAGGGAATATCTTGATAAATTCATCCTTGTATTCATTGATGACATCCTTATCTATTCTAAGTCTGAAGCCGATCATGCTCATCATTTGAGGATTATTTTAAGCACTTATCGTCGGCATCAACTTAAAGCCAAATCCTCCAAGTGCCACTTTTGGGAGAGTAAGGTGAACTTCCTTCGCCATGTTGTATCTTCTGGTGTTATTTCTGTCAATATATCGAAGATAGAAGCCATTCAGGATTGGAAAAGTCTAGAGAACGTTTCTGAGATTCGCAGTTTCCTTGGATTGACGGGTTGTTACCATCGATTCATTGAGGATTTTTCCCGCATTGTTCTTCCTCTCACTAGCCTTACTAAAAAAGGCATTCGATCTATATGGTCCGATAAGTGTGAAGCTTCTTTCTAGAATTTGAAAGAACTTCTCACTAATGATCCTATTCTTGTGGTTCCCGAAGGGAATCAAGATCTCATTGTCTATACCGATGTCGGTCACTGTGGTCTCGGTGCTGTGCTTATGCAGAAGGATTAGGTAGTTGCATATGCTTCAAAGCAATTACATCCGAATGAGATTCGGTACGCCACCCACGATTTGGAGTTAGCCGCCATTGTCTTTGCTTTGAAGATATGGCATCATTATTTATTGGGCGAGCATTTTATCCTCTACACCGATCAAAAATCTCTTAAATATCATTTCGCCAAGAAAGAGTTCAACATGCGACAACAGCGTTGGCTCGAATTCCTCACTTCATATGACTTCGATATCCAATACACATCTGGAAAAAGGAATCGAGTTGCTAGCTCATTGAGTCATAAGTAGCCAGCTGTAGTTTCCATGATGCTTGCAGAATGGAACGACATAGAGACTTTATCAAATTGTGACATTCGAGATCGTGCATCATCATCAGATTCTCCTATCTTATTATACAGCATGGATGCTCGACCCAGTTTATTAGATCAGACTGTCGAGGCTCAATGGAAAGATTCCGATATTGTGTCTCTCATTCAACACTATAAGTCTGAATCCCGTGATGATGAGTTAAGGATTTCAGCAATGATGTTCATGGCTTTCTTCGTAAGAAGAACTGATTAAATGTGCCTGTTATTCCTAATCTTAGGCGGGACATTCTAGCTAAGTGTCACTGCAAGAAGTATACTATCCATCCTAGCAGCAACAAGTTGTATGCTGATATGTGTCGCCTATATTACTAGGATGGCATGAAGCGAGATGTGGCGAGTTATGTGAGCAACTACATGACTTGTCAGCTCGTGAAGGCTGAGCATCAGTGACCTAGTGGTCTTCTTCAGCTTTAAAGGTCCCGATGTGGAAGTAGGACCAAATTTCTATGGACTTTATTGATGGATTACCTCTTCGAGGTCAGACCATAGCAGTATTGGGTTATAGTGGACCGGTTGACTAAGTCTGCCCGCTTCATTCCTGTTAAATCTAACAGGATGGTGTCACATTTATCGAAGCTTTATATTAAGGAAATCATGCGACTTTACGGTATTCCTAGTTCCATTGTATGTGATCGGGATCCATTCTTTACTAGTCATTTTTGGCAGAGCCTTCAACAAGCTTTGGGCGTAAAGCTTAATTTCAACACTACAAACCACTTACAATTTGATGGATAGACTGAGCGGGTGAATCATATCTTAGAAGACTTATTTCGTGCCTGTATTTTGGATTTTGGTGGTAGTTGGGAAGACCACCTTCCTCTTGTTGGATTTATATATAACAACTATTAATCTAGTATTAGTATGACCCCTTTTGAAGCCTTATATGGAAGGCCGTTGTAACAACCCGGTATTTGCATCGTTTAATAATTGACATTTAGACGACTAATATTGTTGCAAATTTCTATTTGAATTTTAATCGAGTCGAAATCCTTTCAAAAATTTGGTTAAGTTTAATGGGCTTTAAAAAAAAATGAAATGATCGGCCCACTTTCCTTTTGTGTTGTGTTAACAATCAAATAACCCGCCCCTTTACCATTTTTATTTTTTTATTTCGTTCGTAACCCTAATACCCTCAAAAGAAATTTAATGGCGGCTCCTTTTCATTTGTCGTTCGTCTTCCTTCGCTTGCTCGTGGCTGCGTCGATCGATGATCTCGTGCTCGGCTTCCCTTAAATTCGTCGACATGGTGAGTGTTTCACTCACATCTAATTCCTATCTCGAGTTTATTAGTGTTCGAATTCGATGATTTTCGTTCGTATTTGAATGTTGAATTCGTCCCTTGATTTGTCGGTCATTCGACTATGTGGGAGATTGATGTTTTACTGAATTGGTTACGTTCCGTGTTTTTGATGATTGTCGTGATGGTTTTGAGTTGTCTCGAGCATTTGTGTTTTGTTGATTTGGGTTGCATTTTATAATGGGCATCGACTTTAACTTTGATTTATGTCCCATTGCTTTGGCATGGTTATTCGAGAGCATACTCGCCTTCGACTATGTATTTACTTAGAGTATGGACTTCGGTCAATGCTTGAACTATTTTGATTTCGGCAGTGATTTTTTTTTGTGTTGTTTTTCTTTGGGTTCGACACTGTCTTGGTGGCTTGAATCGAGCTACCTATGTTTCTTGCTTATGCAGATGCTTTTCCATTGTTATGTAGATATGTATGCGTATTTATATATATATGCGCACATGCCTTCTTGTAATTGTATTGCCGAACTGTTGTTTCTTGATTTTTGAACTTGTTTGATTTATTGACTTCGGCATCACTTTGAGTTGTCGTTGGCCTTCATGTGCCCCTGACTTTTGCCATGCTGTTCATTGATTTAGTTTTAGCTTGCACATATTTGTAAATAAGTCGTGTTTGGGCTTGAACTATTTCATGTTGGCTTTGGTTTTGGCCTTTCTGCTATGTAGGCTCAGGCAATTGTATTCTCGGTCTTTTTGTGGTAGCTGCTTTTGTTGGCTATACTTGATTATTTGAGCTTGCATTTGTTAGTTATGTCGTACTTCACTATGGTTTGGTTGACTTATCTGTATATATATGCATACATACATTCGTATGTGTTTATGCATATATTGTTGACCATTGTTCGAGTTATGTGTTGTGTTTGCACATGTTTGTATATGCAGACACTTGAGCATTTCTTTGTTGTTCACTGCCACTTTGGTTTTTGCATATACATATATATGCAGACACTTAAGCATATTTTTTTGTTGTTGTTTCATTTCAACTTTTGTTCTGCATATTTAATATGCAGATAATTGGGAATTTTGTTGTTTCCTTACAACTTTTATTCTGCATGTTTTATATGCAGATAATTGGGAATTTTGTTGTTTCATTACAACTTTTGTTTGCATATTTAATATGCAGACACTTGTATATATTCTGTTGTCACTGTTGCAGTTTTGCCGTTTGGTTTGTAAGTCATTGTTGCACTTATACTTGTTTCTTGTAGCATTTGGGTTTCACTGACCATCATGTGAATGCTGGCATATTTGTACGGTCAGGTCCATATTGCATTTGCACTTGGGTACACATTTGAAACTGATGCATTGCATTATTCATTTGCAGTAAACATTCTCTATTACTCTGATTATGATGCAGTGTTCATATATGGTTATTTAAAATCCATTTCATTGTCGGGGCTGTGACACTTGTTGTTGCTGCACTTACTCTACCACCATTCATTTCGAGTATGTGATGTCCTGTCCAGTTTCACAGTTGCATAACTGTTGTATCTTTTAGAGTTTGGTTTTGAGTTTGAGATACTGTGCAGAGCCTTGCTCATTTCTTGCCAGTACATTCATGTGTACATCACTTGTTGTTGTACATATGTTTGGTTCACAACTCTGTGCAGTGTATTCTTCATGTGTATATTTTTGGAGCTTGCACTGTTTGTTTTACAGTTGCATGATTATATGCATTTCTTTGGACTGTTAATCTTCGGGTTGTAATTTTTGATTCATTTTGTTTGCAGTAGTGTTGAGTCACGATTGTCGTAACTTGACCTCTGTAGCCTCGTTTTGCTGATTTACATTTGGTGTTGTGATGATTTATACACTGTTGTGGCGAGGCAGTACAGGCGTGCGTGTACTGCAGCCTCACAGGTTTAACATTTTAAAGTGGCATGGCAGTGCACGCAAGCGTGAACTGCAGCCACACGGTATTGAGTTTTTGGGTACGACAGCACTATAGTGGCAAGGCAGTGCACGCAAGCGTGAACTGCAGCCACACGGTATGGCGTGTATGATATTCTATTTGTTTTGACTTATGGATCTTTTTGCGTATTCCATATTCCATAGTGGCGAGGCAGTGCACGCGTGCGTGAACTGCAGCCCTACTTGAATTAATATTTTAATCGATATTTCAATGGTTTGAACTGTTTTGTTTATTCAATTCAATATTCTGAATTGCATTCTGATTTGGTTTAATTACTGTCGTCTATTCATTATTTAATTATTATTGCTTCTGTGCACTAATAACTGAGTTTGAATTAGACTGACCCGAGTATTATTTTCTTTTGAATCTAATACTCGGGTCAGACCGAGTATTTCAGGTTGTAGATATTCTGCTTTGGGTTGCTGCTAGAGCTATGAAGTTCTTTCATATCTTTTGGAGTAGTCGTCATTTGTAGTAGCCTGTATTATTGTATAGGAAGATATGTATTCATGTATATTATATGTGTTAATGTACTTGTATATGTAACTTCCTGAATCAACTGTTGTAGTTGTATCACATGTACCATGTCAAATGTATTGTAACTGACATCAGTTATTATATATGTATATGAGATTTTCTGTTTCATCTGTGTTCCGCATTTTTATTCTCTGTGTTATTATTTTATATTTTGTCCTAGACTATTATAGCCACCGTGTAGTAGCTTTGAGTTTGCATCGGCATGTCGGATTTTCTCCTGAAATGAAATGCATGTTTTTACTATCTGACATATCGGTGCCCGCACAAAGCAATTACACGGATGGTCGCTCCTCAACAGCCTTATTCTCCGTGCTAGTTGACAGCACTACACCGTAGTGTTCTTGGCTAGCGTGGGTATAGAGGTGGGGCGTCACAGCTTGGTATCAGAGCCTGAGGTTTAGAACAAATATAAAACATAACTTAGATAGTACATGTGTTACAACTATTTGTCGATGTTTTATTTCACATCTTTATCTTAAGATCATCTTTGATTTGTTAGGAATGAATTCCTAACGCTTATTCGTGAGCATTGCTGCTATTCTCTGTCGCACTTGCTCACTTGAGTTTACACTTCTAAGTATCAGTGTATATATGCTCTATCAAGTTGCATATTGCTGCAACTAGTACCCACTTCGATTTGAACTCGCATTGTTTATTCGAACTGCTATATATAGGCATTCTTATCTCTGATTCGTGTACTTAATGCAGTCTCCATACAATTGGGTTTTGGGTATCAATCTTTGAGACAAATTGCATTCCAATTGTCGACTCTGTCTGTTTATCCATGGTTTGTTGGTTTTCATGTGCCTCTCTCTGATAGTTTTAAAATTTCTTTGGTATAAAAGAAATTGTCTTGGACTTTGCCTTGTCGATATCGTCGTTGACTTGACTTTTACTTTTGTTAAAGTCATTCAAGCATTTATGCTCGTTCTGCTTTGTTTTTCCAATTGTTGATCGATTCTTCTTTTCCGATTAGTTGTTATCACCTTTGTCGACTTTGATAACTTCTATTTCAGGAATTTTGGGTATTCTTACTTTGATGGATTTGGAATCGAATTCTTTGTATTTTATTCACGTCTTCGAATGTGAATCTTAGTGAATTGATTTGGTTTTCGAATTTAATCGATTCTTGATTATTTCCCGATTTGTTGCTATCATTTATTAGCAACTTTGAAGACCTTTTCTTCGGGATTTTTGTGAACATACCTTTCGATGAATTCGGTATCGATTTCTTTGGATTCAATTCACGTCTTCGTATGTGAATTCTTATGATTGATTGTTTCTACAATCATTTTTGTGATTTGTCACTTTAAAAATATAAAGGTTTCAATACTAGTAGTAAATATCAAAACTCTTTTATCAAAATGTTTTCAACTCTATTTTCAATACCAAACTCGTTTTTGAAACCGTTTTCCAATCTATTAGTATATACAAATCTTTATTTCACTCGTATGAGAAATCTAATTAAACGGCTTAGTAAAACAAGTGGTATGAAACGCTTGCGTTTACTTCGTCGGTTAATTGTTGGACTTGTTCGATTGAACCTCTAGTGACAAATTTTATTAGTGAAGATTTACAGTTTGTTCGTAAATATTTAAGTTAAGTAAGTGGTTATGGGACATGATGCTAAACTTTTACATTTACTGACTTAGTGTAATTGACACTTCTCGTTGATCATGACGATCATTTTTACGGTTAGACTAGGCCTCATCGGTGTGATTTCGTCTCACACATATCTCTTGGGCTTTGAGGATTGTCTAGACACCACTTGTGTGATTTCATTCACACATACTTTTCTTTTGATTGTGAGGTTAGACTAGACACCACTTGTGTGATTCCACTCACACATACCTCTTTTGATTTTTTTTGGTTAGTCTGGACCTCAATCTGTGTGATTTCGACTCACACATGTGGGGTAGCGCCCCACGGTCTTCGGGCCATTCGTGTGTCAAAATTAATGGCTTGCAACCATGAGATAGCGTCTCGTTATGCGTTGCACATGTTGATGATTTTTCATGCTCGCGGGTTGGTGAGATTCCGTGCTCCCGTTCTCGCTTTGCGTTGCACGCGTTGATGATTTTTCATGCTCGCGTGTAGGTGAGATTCCGTGCTCCCGTTCTCGCTTTGCGTTGCCCGTGTTGGTGATTTTCATGCTCACGTGTAGGTGAGATTCCGTGCTCCCGTTCTCGCTTTGCGTTGCACGTGTTGATGATTTTTCATGCTCGCGGGTAGGTGAGATTCCGTGCTCCCGTTCTCGCTTTGCGTTGCACGTGTTGATGATTTTTCATGCTCGCGTGTAGGTGAGATTCCGTGCTCCCGTTCTCGCTTTGCGTTGCCCGTGTTGGTGATTTTCATGCTCACGTGTAGGTGAGATTCTGTGCTCCCGTTCTCGCTTTGCATTGCACCTGTTGGTGAGTTTTCATGCTCGCATGTAGGTGAGTTTTCGTGCTCCCGTTCTCGTTATGCGTTACATGTGTTGATGAATTTTCATGCTCGCGTGTTGGTGAGTTTCCATACTCTCCTTTGAGTTTTCATACTCCGTTTGAGTTTTCATACTCTCCTTCGAGTTTTCATACTCCGTTCGAGTTTTCATACTCGCGTTCGAGTTTTCATACTCCGGTTCGAGTTTTCATACTCGCGTTCGAGTTTTCATACTCCGGTTCGAGTTTTCATACTCGCGTTCGAGTTCTCATACTCTTAGCTTGTGTTTTCTGGATTTCTTGTGAGGATTTCTAGAATTTGTGCTTCACCAATTTTCGTGATTTCTATTGATAAGTTTTATCAATTCTTGTGCATTGGTGAATTCGTGTGTTATTGACTTGTTATGAATACAAGTTTAGGGTATGATACCCCTTTCTATCTTTGAGAAGATTCTTGTGACTCTTTGGATGAATGAAAATCCACTTATCGAAGTTGCTTCTGATGTCGTTGTTTTAATCACGTGTTTTAAAAGTTGTTTCAAAATATAAATCAAAATTGTTTTCAAAATTTTTACGATTTGCGCTTTCAAAAGAATGAGGAAGCAAATTAAACGTTTCAGTAAAATCGAGGACTATGACCCCTTTCTTTTGCTGATCCGCTTAATTCCGGACTTGTTCGTTTGAGAATGTAAATTGTAATTTTATAAATAAAATGGTTTTCAAAATTTTTACAATTTACGCTTTCAAAAGAATGAGGAAGCGATTTAAACGTTTCAGAAAAATCGAGGACTATGACCCCTTTCTTTTACTGATTCGCTTAATTCCGGACTTGTCCGTTTGAGAACGTAAAATGTTATTTATTTAAAATACACAATTATGCACTTTCAAGGAAATGATGAAGTGAATTAAACGATTTAGTAAAACTAGTGGTTATGGGTCATGTGCGTTTGCTATTTCGGTTAATTTCGGACTCGTTAATTGAAAAATTTGTGATTTCTGATTACCGTTTGTGATAATCAGATATTTGCTGTTTCTAATTATCGTTTGTGATAATTAGATATTTGAGGTTTAATTATCGATTGTGATAATTAAACATTTGTGATTTGAGATTTGATTATCAATTGTGATAATTAAATATTTGTGATTTGAGATTGACTTTCGATGTTGATAATCGAATATCTGTTGATTTGATTATCGTTTTTGATAATCGAATACTTGTTGATTTGATTATCGTTTTTGATAATCGAATATTTGTGATTTGAGATTTCTGAATTATCTATTGATAATTAGATTTTTGTTGAGAATTTGTGAATTTCTTTTATGAAATTAAAAGATTTCTTTGGCGTTTATATTGTACTACGCCGGTGTACCGACTCAATTTTCTGTTATTCATGACGTTTCCTACGTCTTCTGGTTCCGGAAATGCCTTATGGATTTCCGATCCTTATTCTTGAGCAACCTTATATTCACATCATTGCTTCGGGGGTGTAGCACCTTCGAAATAAAAATGTTTCTCTTTGTGGAGATTCTCAATGGTTCTCAAATTCTATGGATTTCTCTTTGGAATCCAGGGAATTCATCGAGCAAACACGATCAGGCTTTCTCTGTCATGCTCTATATGGTGAACTTCTTATTTTCAAATTTCGTCATTTTATGATGACATGCTTTTATGGTTGTTACCTTTTGTCCATTTATCTCTTATGATTGCGAGGACGCAATTTCTTTAAGGAGGGGAGTCTGTAACAACCCGGTATTTGCATCGTTTAATAATTGACATTTAGACGACTAATATTGTTGCAAATTTCTATTTGAATTTTAATCGAGTCGAAATCCTTTCAAAAATTTGGTTAAGTTTAATGGGCTTTAAAAAAAAAATGAAATGATCGGCCCACTTTCCTTTTGTGCTGTGTTAACAATCAAATAACCCGCCCCTTTACCATTTTTATTTTTTTATTTCGTTCGTAACCCTAATACCCTCAAAAGAAATTTAATGGCGGCTCCTTTTCGTTTGTCGTTCGTCTTCCTTCGCTTGCTCGTGGCTGCGTCGATCGATGATCTCGTGCTCGGCTTCCCTTAAATTCGTCGACATGGTGAGTGTTTCACTCACATCTAATTCCTATCTCGAGTTTATTAGTGTTCGAATTCGATGATTTTCGTTCGTATTTGAATGTTGAATTCGTCCCTTGATTTGTCGGTCATTCGACTATGTGGGAGATTGATGTTTTACTGAATTGGTTACGTTCCGTGTTTTTGATGATTGTCGTGATGGTTTTGAGTTGTCTCGAGCATTTGTGTTTTGTTGATTTGGGTTGCATTTTATAATGGGCATCGGCTTTAACTTTGATTTATGTCCCATTGCTTTGGCATGGTTATTCGAGAGCATACTCGCCTTCGACTATGTATTTACTTAGAGTATGGACTTCGGTCAATGCTTGAACTATTTTGATTTCGGCAGTGATTTTTTTTTGTGTTGTTTTTCTTTGGGTTCGACACTGTCTTGGTGGCTTGAATCGAGCTACCTATGTTTCTTGCTTATGCAGATGCTTTTCCATTGTTATGTAGATATGTATGCGTATTTATATATATATATGCGTACATGCCTTCTTGTAATTGTATTGCCGAACTGTTGTTTCTTGATTTTTGAACTTGTTTGATTTATTGACTTCGGCATCACTTTGAGTTGTCGTTGGCCTTCATGTGCCCCTGACTTTTGCCATGCTGTTCATTGATTTAGTTTTAGCTTGCACATATTTGTAAATAAGTCGTGTTTGGGCTTGAACTATTTCATGTTGGCTTTGGTTTTGGCCTTTCTGCTATGTAGGCTCAGGCAATTGTATTCTCGGTCTTTTTGTGGTAGCTGCTTTTGTTGGCTATACTTGATTATTTGAGCTTGCATTTGTTAGTTATGTCGTACTTCACTATGGTTTGGTTGACTTATCTGTATATATATGCATACATACATTCGTATGTGTTTATGCATATATTGTTGACCATTGTTCGAGTTATGTGTTGTGTTTGCACATGTTTGTATATGCAGACACTTGAGCATTTCTTTGTTATTCACTGCCACTTTGGTTTTTGCATATACATATATATGCAGACACTTAAGCATATTTTTTTGTTGTTGTTTCATTTCAACTTTTGTTCTGCATATTTAATATGCAGATAATTGGGAATTTTGTTGTTTCCTTACAACTTTTATTCTGCATGTTTTATATGCAGATAATTGGGAATTTTGTTGTTTCATTACAACTTTTGTTTGCATATTTAATATACAGACACTTGTACATATTCTGTTGTCACTGTTGCAGTTTTGCCGTTTGGTTTGTAAGTCATTGTTGCACTTATACTTGTTTCTTGTAGCATTTGGGTTTCACTGACCATCATGTGAATGCTGGCATATTTGTACGGTCAGGTCCATATTGCATTTGCACTTGGGTACACATTTGAAACTGATGCATTGCATTATTCATTTGCAGTAAACATTCTCTATTACTCTGATTATGATGCAGTGTTCATATATGGTTATTTAAAATCCATTTCATTGTCGGGGCTGTGACACTTGTTGTTGCTGCACTTACTCTACCACCATTCATTTCGAGTATGTGATGTCCTGTCCAGTTTCACAGTTGCATAACTGTTGTATCTTTTAGAGTTTGGTTTTGAGTTTGAGATGCTGTGCAGAGCCTTGCTCATTTCTTGCCAGTACATTCATGTGTACATCACTTGTTGTTGTACATATGTTTGGTTCACAACTCTGTGCAGTGTATTCTTCATGTGTATATTTTTGGAGCTTGCACTGTTTGTTTTACAGTTGCATGATTATATGCATTTCTTTGGACTATTAATCTTCGGGTTGTAATTTTTGATTCATTTTGTTTGCAGTAGTGTTGAGTCACGATTGTCGTAACTTGACCTCTGTAGCCTCGTTTTGCTGATTTACATTTGGTGTTGTGATGATTTATACACTGCTGTGGCGAGGCAGTACAGGCGTGCGTGTACTGCAGCCTCACAGGTTTAACATTTTAAAGTGGCATGGCAGTGCACGCAAGCGTGAACTGCAGCCACACGGTATTGAGTTTTTGGGTACGACAGCACTATAGTGGCAAGGCAGTGCACGCAAGCGTGAACTGCAGCCAGACGGTATGGCGTGTATGATATTCTATTTGTTTTGACTTATGGATCTTTTTGCGTATTCCATATTCCATAGTGGCGAGGCAGTGCACGCGTGCGTGAACTGCAGCCCTACTTGAATTAATATTTTAATCGATATTTCAATGGTTTGAACTGTTTTGTTTATTCAATTCAATATTCTGAATTGCATTCTGATTTGGTTTAATTACTGTCGTCTATTCATTATTTAATTATTATTGCTTCTGTGCACTAATAACTGAGTTTGAATTAGACTGACCCGAGTATTATTTTCTTTTGAATCTAATACTCGGGTCAGACCGAGTATTTCAGGTTGTAGATATTCTGCTTTGGGTTGCTGCTAGAGCTATGAAGTTCTTTCATATCTTTTGGAGTAGTCGTCATTTGTAGTAGCCTGTATTATTGTATAGGAAGATATGTATTCATGTATATTATATGCGTTAATGTACTTGTATATGTAACTTCCTGAATCGACTGTTGTAGTTGTATCACATGTACCGTGTCAAATGTATTGTAACTGACATCAGTTATTATATATGTATATGAGATTTTCTGTTTCATCTGTGTTCCGCATTTTTATTCTCTGTGTTATTATTTTATATTTTGTCCTAGACTATTATAGCCACCGTGTAGTAGCTTTGAGTTTGCATCGGCATGTCGGATTTCCTCCTGAAATGAAATGCATGTTTTTACTATCTGACATATCGGTGCTCGCACAAAGCAATTACACGGATGGTCGCTCCTCAACAGCCTTATTCTCCGTGCTAGTTGACAGCACTACACCGTAGTGTTCTTGGCTAGCGTGGGTATAGAGGTGGGGCGTCACAGCCGTGTTGATCTCCTTCATGTTGATTAGAGTCTGAGGAAAAGCTGATATTGGGCCCCGACTCCATTCGTGAAGCCTTAAAGAAGATTATTCTTATTCGAGAGAGAATGAAAGAGGCATAGAGTCGACAGAAATCTTACACCGACAACCGTAGAAAGCCTCTTGAATTCTCAGTTGGTGAAGATGTGCATATTTGTGCTACTCTTTTGAAAGGAGTAGTACGCTTCAGTCAAACTGGGAAGTTGGCTCCCCGAACATAGGGTCAATTCCTATCATTGACCGTACCGGTCCTGTTGCTTATAGAGTAGCACTTTTAGCCCAGTTTTTTGGTGTTCACGACGTGTTTCACATCTCTCATTGTGGAAATGTCTACATAATTCGGATTCTGTGGCTGATACTTGCATGATGAGGAGCTTGAGGTCCCACCTGATCTGCTTATTGTGCAACACCCTGTATGTATTCTTGTTTCGAAGGTTAAACGCCTTTGGAACAAGAACGTACCGCTCATGAAAGTTCAATGGTCGGATAGTCCCAATGGCTTCACTTGAGAAACAGAGAATTCATCGAGTAATCGTATCCTGATTTTCTATCTTCTAATGTCGAGGGTGAGAAATTCTAACTCAAGCTTGTCTATTTCTTTTCTAGAGAAATAAAATCATGTCGAATACAGCTCTTCTTTAGAAATTGCGTGGGCGTAATTTTTATAAGGGGGAGTCCGTTAAGACCCTAATTATTGTGGGATTACTTGAATAATATAATTAAATGGTGATTTATTGAGTTAATTAAAATTAAGTTTTATTTTGGGAGGTTAACTCGTAAAATCCGTAGAACTGTGTGAACCAAGGATTTTGGGAGTTATAAATGTAAAAATAAGTTGGATTGTGATTGAATTGTGTTAGGATGTAATTCAATCCAATAATAACTTAATAAAGAAAAATAATTATAAACTTGGGAAAATAAATAAATTAATAATTTAATTGATTGTTTGATAATTTAAATAAGATTGGTATAAACTTGGTGTAATTTGGGTAGTTAAAGAAGACTGAAAATGTAAAGTTAGAGTTTTAGAAAATTTTATAATGGAATTTGTGCTAAAATATGTAATTAAAAGGTCCTGATGTAATTTATTTCAATGAATTGCAATTCTGGGTCAAATAGTGAGTTTTAGTGGAAAGTTATGTTTTCTAAATTTATTATTGTAAATAAAAATGTAAAATATAGAAATGATGATTCAAAATTAATATTAGAGAAATTTAAAAGTTTTAAAATGGTTTGTATATTTTCTCGGGTGTAACAAAATGTTTTGGAAAATTTAACAGTTAAAAAGTATAATGCTTGAATAAATTGAAGCTTGAAAATATAAATATTTGTTAGAAATTAATATTTAGGAGTCGAAAATATTCCTTAACAAAATTCGGAATTTATTTTGGTGAAAGAATGAAAATTGTCAAAATTTTAACGTCAAGATGAAGTTTTAACCAGTTAAAAGAATAAAATGGACAATGGTACAAAAATGTAAATTTTAGTTGCAATTATATAAAAAATAATGTTTAAAATAATTTAATAAGGCTCAAAATATTCTCAAACAAATTTTGTAAGAAAGTAACAAGGTTGAGTTGTGAAGATTTGGTGAAGAAATGAACTAAAGAAGCTTAAACCATGTTAACTTAGTGTAAAATTGAGTGTAAAAGATGTAAATTAGAAAAAGGGCCTAAACTAATTGTCATTAACTTAACTGGGCCTCTAAGTTAATTCTATTCCCTAATTATTTACCTAAGGAAATATCTGGAAGGGGAAAAACAAATCGTACGTACAAAATTTGAGAAGGAAAAATAAAACCTCCTTCTCCTTCTTCATTTTACTGTAAAAGCAAAAGCTTCAAAATCCTCCTCTTAACTTAAACCAAGACTCCAAATCTTAATTTAAATTAGAAGAAAACAATCAATTTTAGCTGCTACACAATCTTAGTTAAGAATCAGAGGTTTAATTCAACAATTTCTAATCTTTGTTGCTGTAAGTTTTGAATTTCAGCTTGCATGTTACTGTTATGCAATCTACAAGTTCTACAAGACCTACTCAAGCCTAGAAGCTGATTGCTAGCATCAAATCTTCGCTGCAAACACTTGAAATCTTCATAAAGGTGAGTATTCTCACATTTTCTAGCTGAAACATGAAGATTATGTATAAATATTAATGTTTGTGTTGATTTTGATTCGCTGTAAATTCAGTTTTTTAATTTCTGAAGTTTACAGTCAAAATAGTGCTTCTGTCCAACTTTGAGAGCTTATATCTCTCCCGTTTCTTATCGGATTGTATCCATTCTTTTTTATATTGAAATTAACTCTAGGCATGTAAAATTTCAAGGCTTTTAGACCTACGTAACTAGTTGAAAACTCGCCTGGAACTTTGAATTGGAGCATGTTTTGCTCCAGCTGGAAATTTCTGAGCTGTTTTACATAGATTTCTAAAGCAAATTTGAATGTTGTTTTTGATCGACCTGATCCTAAGATCGAAGAGCCAACATTAACACTAATCCATATTTCGGGTTGGTGAGGTTTTAAGTGATTTCCATATGTTGATTTCATGAATGATTTTTTGAATTTGTTGACACTGTGCACGTTTTTATAAATCAATTTTTAAAAGATTTTCTTTATATAAATTATTGGTTTGAGATAAATGTTTTCTAAGTTGTTTTAAAATTATAATTATCTCAAAGCTGTATAATATACAATATTCCAAAATATAGAAATTTTCAAAGAAACAATTTCCAAATGATTTCAAAATCATTTTAAAAACTCGTTTTCTCGAACCAAGTATTTCAATATAAAAACTACACGTTTTTGCACCCTTTGAAAGAACAAGGAAATGATTTAAGTGGTATAATAAACCATGTGGTATGTGACATGTAGGTTAATTATATCAGTTATTTCTGGACTTTTCAATTGAAGCTGTTTTTCCAATGTGAATTAGGCTGACATCCTATTGTTGTTATTATCAGTACTTGGGCTGTTGGGTCCTATATAAATATATAAAGCTGTTGGGCTAATCACATACTGTTGGTTCCTATTTGAGACTATTGGGTGTCCTATAAATAGTACATAACAGGTTGTTGGGCCAATTATTGGACTGTTGGGTCCTCTTCTTTACATTTTTGCTTTTCTATATTTGTTTACATTGATTTCTAGAATTTAGATGATTTATGAATGTTTTCACCATGGTTTCCGATGTTGGTTTATTTATATAGCCTGAGCGCTATCATGTTGTTTATTTATAATGATTTCATTCCTGTTGATTTGAACTCTCGAACGGGTTCTAAATGTTGTTGTTGTGAAATTTCCATCTTGTTTTCATATGTTATATAATCACATAACATTAGTTTAGCCTTTGTGCTTAGCAATTTATTATCGATGGAAATCCTTATACCTTGTGTTGTTTAGTTGAACCTTGCTCATATAATCTATGACATTGAGAATTCGTGTCATCGCTTCTCTTTCGAGATATTAGGCCCTTATGGGATATTATCTCTCACTTATTATATCCTAACTACTCTGTTTTAGCTAGACTGACCGGTGTATTTATACCCGGGTCAGACCGAGTTTTTGCAGGTTAGCACCTGATGTGGATTCCAGTTATCCAGCTTCCATGTATAGACTACCTATCACTTTTTGATCGCTTAGGCATGTTTTGATCTAGTAGTGTAGTTTTTCTATTTTGTATTCTCTGATATGTACTATATTCTTTTTGACTCAATGTATATAATATATATTTACATATATCTGTGGTTTGTATAACCACTTACTCTTATGTGACACTTTGTATTGTACTGTAGTTGTATCTGCGTATATAGCTATGTTTGATGTTCTATGAACTGTGTTGCTTTTATTATTATGTTTTGTTATGGATTGATCCTCTAGACACCGTAGTATTGTATTAGGAAAGAATTAAGTATGTCGATCCACATAAGGTAAGAAAAAAAATAAGCACTAAATCGATGTACTTGATACTTGTTTAATGCAAGACTCACGGATGGTCACTTCTAACCAGCCATATTCTCTACACTAACAAACAGTATTACCTAGCAATACTCTTTGTTAGTGTGGGTTTCTATATGGGGCGTCACATCTTTCGATGATGACATTGAAGACTTGAGGCCTTTGATGGCAAGGGACCTCTTGCAGTCATGAGCCTTTGATGGCTGGGGTCTTTGATGGCCAGGGACCTCTTGCTATCATGGGCCTTTGATGGCTAGGGCCTTTGATGGCTGTGGACGTCTTGCAGTCATTAACCTTTTATGGCTACGTATATATGCTTATTTTGTTTAGAAAACCTTTATCGATGATTGGTTGAACATCTTTGTACAAACTGGTTGAGGTTTCCTTGCCCTAGAAAATTGATAATCATTCCTTTTAAATTATGGCATTGATAGGTATCATGACCATTTACAAGGTGATAGCGACAATAAGATTTTGTATGATCCCTCTTGAACTTAGGTCTCCTATTTTGTGAAGGCCAATAGTTAAGCTTATCATCAGTTGGAAAATAGATATTTTCAAGAGAAGTGATGAGTATGCAATCTTTTGGAAGTCGTGATTTGGAGGCTAGCCCTCTCGGTTGATGCTTAACCATTTTCCTACTTGCTATAGGTATCTCATCTTCAACAATTAGTTTCCTCTTTGATGTCCTTTGAACTTTATTGGGGGTCAATGAATGACTCATGACCTTATGCCATTTCGGAGCAAACGTGTCAAAATTACTTGTTATCTCTTTTTCAAATATAGTTTCCTTGGCTTGGAAATGGATGGTCCTCTTTATCTTTAAGAACAAATTTTCCTTCTTTAGGCCTTCTCCTCCTAAGGAGAAATTTGGAGTAGGGCCTATATGAAAGGAATTTATGCTCCAATTGTCCACATCATAAATGGTTGCCTGCTTCTTCGCATTTATAATTTGCAAGGTTGTTAATCTCAATACTTGTTCTTCATAAAGTTAAGGGTCACTAGTAACTTGATAGGTAGGCCAAATAATTCGAGGTTCAGAAGACCCTTGCTCAGACATCTTAACATGATTAAACGGTATGGTGTTAACGACTAAGGTTGGTTATCTTGGAATGAGATATGCTAGGTTAGGAAAGTTCATTATGCCCTAAGTATGCAGGCTAGGGAAGTTCCACTTGGGGTTTTAATGAAGTCGGAGGTTCTAGCCCTCTTTCTAGCACCAAAACATTAACAAATAAATTTGCTAGCCCCAAACGTGGTTAGGAAATAGAGCTAATCAATGTAAGGCCTTGTTAAGGCTTGTCTAAGTAATTGTGTTGAAGAATGTTTCCATAGTTTTACTTAATGGTTCCATCGAAGCCATAGTCAAATGAAACATGGTGTACGATCGAGTCAGTGAGTGAATCGATATGCAAGTTAAGGTCGAACTAAATATGTCACGCAAGTTTAAAGTAGAAGTCAAATATGCGATGTAAGTCACAAGTCCAAATAGTTTGAATGGTCAATATGTGAAGTCAAAAGATTATTCAAGTCAAAAGTTCAAAAGAATTAATATGCCATGTTATGTACTTATTTAATTTCCAAATCATTAAGTGTACATGGTTCGAATAGTATAGTAGGCACTAAAATTCCCTTATCAATTTGGGGTTTACAAAGTTAAAAAGTAAAAAATGCGATAGAAGAATTCGGCACCTTCCACAAAGGCCCTAGGTCCATATTATAGGGTTCGGCAAGTGGATGGCTTTAGCAGTAGCAACGTCGTTGAACATCAAGGTTGATATTTTATCGACTTCGACATTATCAGCATCGCCGAACACCAAAGCCGTCATTTTTTCATTCACATAGCTAAACTTCAACATTGGTTCAATAGGGTCGATACTCGACATTTCTAAACTTGGTGTTGATAGTCTCTTCTTCGTTGACCAACTTTCATTACCACCACCTATTAACATTGATGAAAGGTGGCATTAGTAAAAGAAGTTTCGAAAATCCTTTTGGATGTATTGATGGTTCTTGGCATGGCTAACAAATATCGACGACGAAGACTCCATATCTTTAGACCTTTGATTGATGGTTGTTGGAATTGAACAGTGGTGACATTGATGACCATTGATATCGATATTCAATGGCTTACGAAATGCAGAATTAACTGCACTTATGGACATTGATGACAATAGTAGTCTACATTGCATATGTAGATGTATGGTATCTCCTAAGCATGTTCATAAGAGTCGACGTTGTAGTAGTATTGAACCTCGGAAACATTCATAAGTTGTGTTTCCCTTTATAACGCAGTTTCGATGAGCAACGACGTTGTGATGGAAAACACCATGGTACTTAATAAATCTGGTCACAAGCAGTATTAAAAATAGTTGAGATTGGAAACATCATTGATAGAATATGACTTCTTTCAATATTGCCTCGAAATTATGATTCTCGAAGTCAATGTCCAATGGTTGTTGGAATGCGAGCATAGTATTACTTAGTAGTGATGGCAGATGATGAAGTAAAAGACTAATTCTTCCTTATGAAAGACAACGTCGATGCCCTAGAGTGGCGTGCCTTATTGGGGCCAATGGACTTCACATGATGTTACTAACCTTCAGCTTCACTTGTCGTAGCTTTCACAATAATGATTCTCGACATTATTTCTTTGAACATCTTCGGTGATGATGATGGTAGTAACAATTAGATATAAATTTATTGTTTACATGTAATGAAATTAATGAAATATATCTAATGAAAAGGATTATGGAATTGATTGTCATAGTGATTTAAATAAAATTTGGAAAACTTGCTTACATAAGTTATCCTGGTAACTTAATATGAAATTGGTAATAACTAATTGATATTTCAAACGTTGAAAAAGAATGTAAAACAAAAAGGAACTTTACTAAGATTTTAGGGGCTTAAGTTGTATTTTAATTTGTTGGAATTGAGATGTTACAAGTAGATTTCTATGTATTATCAAGTTTAAAATAAACAAAAGTTCGATGTTTAGAATGACAAAGAATACGTCTAAAATAAAGAGATGTACAAAAAGGGATGATTGCCATACCTTTTACCATCTATTTCAAGAAATAAAAACATAATTCCTTGTTACAAACACAAAAGAACTCCCCCTTTTTGGATAAGACATAGAAATTAATGATGTTAACATTTTTAGAATAGAAATATAGTTTCGACAGATTAAAATATAGAAAACACCAAAAGTCAGTGGTAAGAAATGAATAAAATAAATGATCCTAAAAATGTAGGATGTGAAATATCAATAAAATTTGAAAATAAATGAAAAGAAAATACAAGATAGGCCAGAAGGAGTAAAAGGATAACATGTGATCAGAAATGGAAATAGAGAACGTATAAAAAGAAGTACATAAATGATATAATGAACTTTATAGGACAAAAGTGGTGTATGAATTTAGAGTAAAGAAAAAGGTGAAACGCAAAATAAAATGAAGATCTAGGGCCAATTGTAAAAATGTAAAGGTATTACACATACACACATGTGCGCGCACGTGCACACACGAATATGTGTGTGTGTGTGTCTATATATATGAAACACATATAAGTAGCCTCGAATATTCATTTAGGATGGCTGTGAACTATTACAATTGAAGTATAATTAAATGAATAATATGACATTTGGTCACTAGAGTGGGTTGGAATGCGAGGTCAGTAGTGTTGCATAATAGAAGTCTGTCCAATGCTGCCAGCAGTTGTGTAACATTATACTAATGTGAGACATATCCAATCATAGGACTCATGGAGTAAATTCATTTGCGTATTGATAAAGAAATGCCCCTTAATATATATAATAGACTGCTTCAAATATGGTATTTATGGGGGTATTACCTTGATTACATTAGACAGTATAATAGGATAATGAGCGGGATTAGGCATTATGTAGGGTAAGAACGTCATCAATCCTTAGCGGTCAACGGGAAAGACATGGTTGCACCCAACCGGACTTCACCGTCTATCAGGGTAGGTCATGTTGGGTTATGCACTGCCATAGTTGTTTATTAGTTTGTTTGTTAGGGTAAGGCTAGTTAACCCAAAGTGGAGTTCTTTAAAAATGGTTGGGGTGGTCCATGGAGAAGACTCCACAATATGTAGCAGACTAAGTAGTAAATCCCTGAAGCAAGAAAGAGTGTGGAAAAATGTATGAAAAGCCGTCATTAGGCACTACGGGAGCCCCTCGATATGCATAGCGATGAGACCCTAATACAACTAGAGCAAGGGATATATATTTATACATATATATAGCTATGATTTTATAGAGGGTAGATAGGAATGGATTGTAGGCGGATGTGGAGTCGAGAAAAATAATTCAAAACGTAAACAAACATAATATGAGATAGAAGATAATTGGCATACACTAGTTGTAACGATCCCATTTTTAAGTCAAATTTAAATTGAAAATTAATATAAATTTTTGAATTTAATTATGAATTGATTTGGATTTTTCAAGAAAATAAATAAAATATGTGTTTATATATAGATTGTTAATAGAATTTTGGTTTGAAATTCGAAATAAAAATATCTTGGAAATAAATTTGGATTCAAAACTCTATATTTTAAGTTAATAAAAATTTGTTTTCTAATATTAAGAATATAAAATATATGTGTATATATTTAATAAGTTATATTTTGAATTTAATCTAATAATTTTCAAAAGCTATTTAAGGATTAAATTCTAATATATATTTATATATTTACTTATTAGTGTATAATTAATTTTAAATCATATTCTTTAAAGTTATAAATATATATATATATATATAAAAGGAAATTTATATAGATAAATATTTATTTAAAGATATAATAATTTTAATTAAAATAAGATTTGATAAAAAGGTTTATATTCTTTTATTTTAAATTTATACAAATATAAATTTGGTTTGTATATATATAAAAATATATGTTAATATGAAAAGAAATGCATTAATTAAAATATAAATATAATATAAAATTTTATTAAAAACATTAATACACACAAAATGACATTCGTAAGATAAAATATTTATATTTAAACATTTGTAGCTCATTTGTTCCATGAATTAACAAGTGTTAGTTTTAAAATACAAAACTCACTTATTTTTATTTTGTTTTTAATATTAATAAAAAGGATTATAAGATTATATATATATACATCTATTCCCTTTCTCTTCTCATTTTCTTATATTCAAAACTAAATAAAATACAAAGCAACTCTTTCAATCCAAAATCTGAATCAAACAAAACCAGAGAAAAATAAAGAATAAAATCAAAACCTGAAAGCAATTCAATATCAAGCAAAGATTAAGGCTTCAGTTTCAACCTGATTCAACTAAGCAATTTAAACATCAAGTTCCAGTTCAAATTCAATTCAACATGTAGCATCTTAAAACCTTGAAGCATGCAAATTCATCTAGATCAAATTTCAGTTTCCAGGATCAAAGTCAAACAACTACAACAACTAAACCAAACCAAGCTTCAGATCTAAAAGTTCTAGATCAAAATCCAGTTAGAAACAATTCCAGATTTTCAATTTGCTTCTCTCTTTTTTCCAGATGAGCAAACTAACCTATTAAAGCTTGAATCTGTGTTATACAGTGATTCTGTGAAGTAAAGTGGTGAAAAATTGTTTACATGGATGTGAATATGTTTGTATATATATAAATATGCAGAGGTTTGGATATGCATGTCTGCGCATATATAAGTAACTCTGTTTTTGATATTTACAGGTTTAAATCAAATTCAAAATTCGATTTCTCTTTATACAAACAATTTTAAGCTATAAAAAGAAAATGATTATAACATCGAAATATCAATTTTAAAAATAGATTCATGTGGATATATTGAGTAATTATTTGGAAAATAAAGATTTACAGTGATGAAAAAAAATATCAAAGATCAAAGGTCGGGGATTTCTGCACATAAACTGCCGCGACTACCGAGCCCGGAATCCCACGGAAGCCGCCATAGTCGCGGACGGACGACCGGGTGGGAGTCCATGGGCCCCCCTCCTCCCCCTTCCCCACCCACCCAGGAGGGGCGAACGCGGTCCGGGACCGTCTCGGCCTCCGAAACGGGGTCCGTCTCGGAAATTTCTGCACATAAACTGCCGCGACTACCGAGCCCGGAATCCCGCGGAAGCCGCCATAGTCGCGGACGGACGACCGGGTAGGAGTCCGCAGGCCCCCTCCTCCGCCTCCCCCTTCCACCCAGGAGGGGTAGTCGATCGTTTTTCCAGTTGGGGCGAACGCGATCCGGGACCGTCTCGGCCTCCGAAACGGGGTCCGTCTCGGCCTCCGAAACGGGGTCCGTGTCGGAAATTTCTGCACAAAATCTGCCGTGGGTAGCGCGCCTGGAATCCCGCGGAAGCCGCCATAGTCACGGACGGACGACCGGGTGGAAGTCCGCGGGCCCCCATCCTCCCCCTTCCCCACCCACCCAGGAGGGGCGAACGCGGTCCGGGACCGTCTCGGCCTCCGAAACGGGGTCCGTTTCGGAAATTTCTGCACATAAACTGCCGCGACTACCGAGCCCGGAATCCCGCGGAAGCCGCCACAGTCGCGGACGGACGACCGGGTGGAAGTCCGCGGGCCCCCCTCCTCCCCCTTCCCCACCCACCCAGGAGGGGCGAACGCGGTCCGGGACCGTCTCGGCCTCCGAAACGGGGTCCTTTTCAGAAATTTCTGCACATAAACCGCCGCGACTACCGAGCCCGGAATCCCGCGGAAGCCGCCATAGTCGCGGACGGACGACCGGGTGGGAGTCCGCAGGCCCCCCTCCTCCCCCTCCCCCTTCCCCACCTACCCAGGAGGGGCGAACGCGGTCCGGGACCGTCTCGGCCTCAGAAACGGGGTCCGTTTCGAAAATTTCTGCACATAAACTGCCGCGACTACCGAGCCCGAAATCCCGCGGAAGCCGCCATAGTCGCGGACGGACGACCGGGTGGGAGTCCGCGGGCCCCCCCTCCTCCCCCTTCCCCACCCACCGGACGACCGGGTGGGAGTCCACGGGCCCCCCTCCTCCCCCTCCCCCTTCCACCGGACGACCGGGTGGGAGTCCGAGGGCCCCCCTCCTCCCCCTCCCCTTTCCCACCCACCCAGGAGGGGCGAACGCGGTCCGGGACCGTCTCGGCCTCCGAAACGGGGTCCGTTTCGGAAATTTCTGCACATAAACTGCCACGACTACCGAGCCCGGAATCCCACGAAAGCCGCCATAGTCGCGGACGGACGACCGGGTGGGAGTTCGCGGGCCCCCCTCCTCCCCCTTCCGCAGCCACCCAGGAGGGGCAGTCGATCGTTTTTCCAGTTGGGGTGAACGCGATCCGGGACCGTCTCGGCCTCCGAAACGGGGTCCGTCTCGGAAATTTCTGCACATAAACTGCGGCGGGTAGCGCGCCCGGAATCCCGCGGAAGCCGCCATAGTCGCGGACGGACGACTGGGTGGGAGTCCGCGGGCCCCCATCCTCCCCCTTCCCCACCCACCCAGGAGGGGCGAACGCGGTCCGGGACCGTCTCGGCCTCCGAAACGGGGTCCGTCTCGGAAATTTCTGCACACAAACTACCGCGACTACCGAGCCCGGAATCCCGCGGAAGCCGCCATAGTCGCGGACGGACGACAGGGTGGGAGTCCGCGGGAACCCTCCTCCCCCTTCCCCAGCCACCCAGGAGGGGCAGTCGATCGTTTTTCCAGTTGGGGTGAACGCGATCCGGGACCGTCTCGGCCTCCGAAACGGGGTCCGTCTCGGAAATTTCTACACATAAACTGCGGCGGGTAGCGCGCCCGGAATCCTGCGGAAGCCGCCATAGTCGTGGACGGATGACCGGGTGGGAGTCCACGGGCCCCCATCCTCCCCCTTCCCCACCCACCCAGGAGGGGCGAACGCGGTCCGGGACCGTCTCGGCCTCCGAAACGGGGTCCGTTTCGGAAATTTCTGCACACAAACTGCCGCGACTACCGAGCCCGGAATCCCGCGGAAGCCGCCATAGTCACGGATGGACGACAGGGTGGGAGTCCGCGGGCCCCCCTCCTCCCCCTTCCCCACCCACCCAGGAGGGGCAGTCGATCGTTTTTCCAGTTGGGGCGAACGCGGTCCGGGACCGTCTCGGCCTCCGAAACGGGGTGGGAGTCCGCGGGCGCCCCTCCTGGGTGGGTGGGGAAGGGGGAGGCTGGAATCCCGCGGACTCCCACCCGGTCGTCCGTCCGCGACTATGGCGGCTTCCGCGGGATTCCTGGCTTGGTAGTCGCGGCAGTTTATGTGCAGAAATTTCCGAAAGGGACCCCGTTTCGAAGGCCGAGACGGTCCCGGACCGCGTTCGCCCCTCCTGGGTGGGTGGGGAAGGGAGAGGAGGGGGGCCCGCGGACTCCCCCCCGGTCGTCCGTCCGCGACTATGGCGGCTTCCGTGGGATTCCGGACGCGCTACCCGCGGCAGTTTATGTGCAGAAATTTCCGAGACGGACCCCGTTTCGGAGGCCGAGACGGTCCCGGATCGCGTTCGCCCCAACTGGAAAAACGATCGACTGCCCCTCCTGGGTGGGTGGGGAGGGGGGAGGAGGGGGCCCCGGAATCCCGCGGACTCCCACCCGGTCGTCTGTCCGCGATTATGGCGGCTTCCGCGGGATTCCGGGCTCGGTAGTCGCGGCAGTTTATGTGCAGAAATTTCTGAAACGGACCCCGTTTCGGAGGCCGAGACGGTCCCGGACCGCGTTCGCCCCTCCTGGGTGGGTGGGGAAGGGGGAGGATGGGGGCCCGGAATCCCGCGGACTACCACCCGGTCGTCCGTCCGCGACTATGGCGGCTTCCACGGAATTCCGGGCTCGGTAGTCGCGGCAGTTTATGTGCAGAAATTTCCGAAACGGACCCCGTTTCGGAGGCCGAGACGGTCCCGGACCGCGTTCGCCCCTCCTGGGTGGATGGGGAAGGGGGAGGAGGGGGACCCGGAATCCCACGGACTCCCACCCGGTCGTCCGTCCGCGACTATGGCGGCTTCCGTGGAATTCCGGGCTCGGTAGTCCCGGCAGTTTATGTGCAGAAATTTCCGAAACGGACCCCGTTTCGGAGGCCGAGACGGTCCCGGACCGCGTTCGCCCCTCCTGGGTGGGTGGGGAAGGGGGAGGAGGGGGGCCGGCGGACTCCCCCCGGTCGTCCGTCCGCGACTATGGCGGCTTCCGCGGGATTCCGGGATCGGTAGTCGCGGCAGTTGATGTGCCGAAATTTCCGAAACGGACCCCGTTTCGGAGGCCGTGACGGTCCCGGATCGCGTTCGCCCCAACTGGAAAAACGATCGACTGCCCCTCCTGGGTGGGTGGGGAAGGGGGAGGAGGGGGGACCGGAATCCCGCGGACTCCCACCCGGTCGTCCGTCCGTGACTATGGCGGCTTCCGTGGGATTCCGGGCTCGGTAGTCGCGGCAGTGTATGTGCAGAAATTTCCGAAACGGACCCCGTTTCGGAGGCCGAGACGGTCCCGGATCGCGTTCGCCCCTCCTGGGTGGGTGGGGAAGGGGAAGGAGGGGGGCCTGCGGACTCCCCCCCCCCCCCCCCCCCCCCGGTCGTCCGTCCGCGACTATGGCGGCTTCCGCGGCATTCCGGGTTCGGTAGTCGCGGCAGTTTATGTGCAGAAATTTCCGAAACGGACCCCGTTTCGGAGGCCGAGACGGTCCCGGACCGCGTTCGCCCCTCCTGGGTGGTTGGGGAAGGGGGAGGAGGGGGGTCTAGAATCCCGCGGACTCCCACCCGGTCGTCCGTCCGCGACTATGGTGGCTTCCGCGGGATTCCGGGCTCGGTAGTCGCGGCAGTTTATGTGCAGAAATTTTCGAAACGGACCCCGTTTCGGAGTCCGAGACGGTCCCGGACCGCGTTCGCCCCTCCTGGGTGGGTGGGGAAGGGGGAGGAGGGAATCCCGCGGACTCCCACCCGGTCGTCCGTCCGCGACTATGGCGGCTTCCACGGAATTCCGGGCTCGGTAGTCGCGGCAGTTTATGTGCAGAAATTTCCGAAACGGACCCCGTTTCGGAGGCCGAGACGGTCCCGGACCGCGTTCGCCCCTCCTGGGTGGGTGGGGAAGGGGGAGGAGGGGGGCCCGCGGACTCCCCCCCGTCGTCCGTCCGCGACTATGGCGGCTTCCGCGGCATTCCGGGCTCGGTAGTCGCGGCAGTTTATGTGCAGAAATTTCCGAAACGGACCCCGTTTCGGAGGCCGTGACGGTCTAGGATCGCGTTCGCCCCAACTGGAAAAACGATCGACTGCCCCTCTTGGGTGGGTGGGGAAGGGGGAGGAGGGGGGCCCGGAATCCCGCGGACTCACACCCGGTCGTCCGTCCGCGACTATGGCGGCTTCCGCGGGATTCCGGGCTCGGTAGTCACGGCAGTTTATGTGCAGAAATTTCCGAGATGGACCCCGTTTCGGAGGCCGAGACGGTCCCGGATCGCGTTCGCCCGAACTGGAAAAACGATCGAAAGGAGGGGCATTTGAAACGGTCCCGGATCGCATTCGCCCCAACTGAAAAATCTGTTTAAGGATTAAATTCTAATATATATTTATATATTTACTTATTAGTGTATAATCAATTTTAAATCATATTCTTTAAAGTTATAAATATATATATAAAAGGAAATGTCTATAGATAAATATTTATTTAAAGGTATAATAATTTTAACTAAAATAGGATTTGATAAAAAGGTTTATATTCTTTTCTTTTAAATTTATACAAATATAAATTTGGTTTGTATATATATAAAAATATATGTTAATATGACAAGAAATGAATTTATTAAAATAGATATATAATATAAAATTTATTAAAAACATTAATACATGCAAAATGGCATTTGTAAGATAAAATAGTTGCATTCAAACATTTGTAGCTCATGTGTGCCACGAATTAACAAGTGTTAGTTTGAAAATACAAGTGTCACTTATTTTTATTTTATTTTTAGTATTAATAAAAGGATTATAAGATTATAAATGTACATCTATTCCCTTTCTCTTCTCATTTTCCTATATTCAAAACTCAATAAAATACAAGGCAACTCTTTCAATCCAAAATCTGAATCAAACAAAACCAGAGAAAAAGAAAGAATAAAATCAAAACCTGAAAGCAATTCAATATCAAGCAAAGATTAAGGCTTCAGTTTCAACCTGATTCAACTAAGCAATTTAAACATCAAGTTCCAGTTTAAATTCATTTCAATCTGTAGCATTTTAAAACCCTGAAGCATGCAAATTCATCTAGATCAAAGTTCAGTTTCCAGGATCAAAATCAAACAACTACAACAACTAAATCAAAGCAAGCTTCAGATCTAAAAGTTTCAGATCAAAATCCAGTTAGAAACATTTCTAGATTTTCAATTTGCTTCTCTGTTTTTTTATGTGAGCAAACTAACCTATTAAAGCTTGAATCTGTGTTATACTGTGATTCTGTGAAGTAAAGTGGTGAAAAATTATTTGCGTGGATGTGAATATGTTTGTATATACATAAATATGCAGAGGTTTGGATATGCATGTCTGTGCATATATAGGTAACTCTGTTTTTGATATTTACAGGTTTAAATCAAATTCAAAATTCGATTTCTCTTTATACAAACAATTTTAAGCTATAAAAAGAAAATGATTATAACATCGAAATATCAATTTTAAAAATAGATTCATGTGGATATATTGAGTAATTATTTGGAAAATAAAGATTTACAGTGATGAAAAAAAAAATCAAAGATCAAAGGTCGGGGATTCTTGTTTTTATTTTACAATCAGATTCAAACTTCAAAATGATGAATTTTGATATAAATATCAAGAATTTTAGATTTGGGAATGTTGAGTATTTGCAAGTTGAACGAAAAAGGTATTGTCGTCGATTCCATATGATCGACGAAGAGATGCGCGTCTCGACTGAAGCTGGAGGAAGCTTGGATGGTGGCGGTCATGGGAAAAAGATTAGGTGGAATTCTCGAGCGACGGGGTTTTCGTACGACGTCGAACAAGGGTTCGACGACCAGTATTGGTCAATACTATTCTCGTGACGATTCATCAACGTGGGTGGATCGGAGGCGACCGGACCGGGGGGAAACGACGGGTGGGAAGATGGAGCAGCTTTGGGTGCGATGGCGAGGTTGATGGTGATCGAGATCTTCGTCGACGAGGCGTTTTCCAGTGATCAGTTTTGGGTTCTTGTGTATTCAACAAGCTCGATTTCGATTTTAGGGTTATCTCGATGACCTGGGTGGTCAGAAAAATCAAGTGCAGCGACGTCGACTTGATGGCGTCCTCGGTGATAAGCGGAGCAATTCCAATCATCTGTGCATGTATACGGGTGTTTGTGTGTGTCAGAAAGTTTAAGGAAGAAGATGAAATGTGGCTCGAAGTCGAACTCGGAAAAATGATGCGTTGGCTCGAGTATGTCCTCGGGTGAGCTCGTGTGAAGGTTACAGGTTATAACAGTATTTAAATTTTAAAACAAAACAAAGTTTTTCTTTAAAAGGGTGAGTGACTCGAAGGTTTGCTTGGGAAAAACTGGTTTGGGCTCGGGTAGGGACTCGAGTTAGTCTCGGGTCTGAGTTTTTGAATTTTTAATTAAACAAGTTTTTCTTTAAATTTAAAATTAAAACAAGTTTAAACACTTTCTTGTTAATTCTTTTAAATGTTTTATTCTAGTTTTCAAATTAGTTAATGGTTTAAAACAAATTATTTTAAATTTATTAAGTTTGAGGTATTTTACATCTTTTATTTTAAAATTAATTCTTAAGTTGTTTAAATAAATTTAAATCATGTAATTAATAGTTAATTAAAGAAGATGAAATGACTTTAATTTTTAACTAACTTAAAAGGTTTTAAGTAAATTTGTATGTTAAATTAATTAAGATAAATGGTTATCTTTTGATTAATTAAGGTCTAGAGTAATTTCTTAATGTAATTAATTTAAAAAGATGATGATAATTAATTAATGGTTGATTAATTAATGTGATTGATTAAATATAATTGATTAATGACTATAGGTTAATCAATCAATTGATTATAGTATACTTACTTAATTAAAATGTGATTAATTAATGATAAGTAATTAAATGACAATCACTTAATGAAAATTAATTAAGTATAATTATTTAATGTAATTAACTAAAGATTATTACTTAATGTAATTAAGGGATAATTACTTTGTGTAATTACATTAAAAGACAATTAATTAATTAAGGTTAATTTATGTAAGTAATTAACGATAATTAGTTACTTAAAGGTAAATTACTTAATATAGGTAATTAAAAGATAATTACTAATTAAAGGTTAGTTAATTAAAGGTTAATTAATTAATAATTAAAGATTAATTAATTAGTGTAATTAATTAATCAAAAGATAATTAATTATGGGTTGATTGATTAATTTATTTAATTTTAATTTATTTATGTGATTAATTACGAAAAATTAATTAATTAAGGATAATTAATTAAGATGTATAATTAAGGTTGATTAATTAATCTCATTAATCAATATCAAATGATTTGTAATTAATAAATGTTAATTAAGCAGGATTGGGTAATTAATTCATAAGTAATAATTTAATTGGAAATTAAATTGAATTAATTAGGGATTGAACAACTAATTGATCTTGCTTATGGATAATTGAATTATATTGAATGCCTTGAAATTGTTTGATATCTCTGATATGTGATGATTCTGTTATATGATTGTTTTAGATTGAGCTGTGAACTGTGATGAATTTACTTGTTTATCTGTGAATGAAAGATAAGCGTTATAAGACTATACCGCTTATTAATATTATTGTGCTTGGATTTATGATGGTTGATATTTTATTGTTGCCTGTGAAACCCCTGGACTACACCAACACACACAAATATGGATTTGACAGGAAATTGGTTAAGTCACGGGTATTTTGAATTTAATATTATTTTCAATGATGAGAAATTTAAAGGTTGAATTTTGAATCCAAAATGATTTGGGTTAAATATGGAAAAAATTTAAGAAGGGAATTTTGGAATTAAAATATAATATGGTTTGTTAAAGTTTGGAAATTAAAATAATAACATGGTTTGAAACGGGTTATACAGATTATATAATGTATAGCTATGGATTTTAAATCATTTCAGTTTTTCAATGAATTATTTTAAAAATTTGAATTTAAATTCAAATAGATCTTGCCGAGAATACGTCAGTTCGCTGATTTTGCAATGCATACTTTGAAAGGCTATAATTTGAGCAAATCTAATCGGATATTCCCGAAACAAAAGATCTTTGTTTTCAAATGATAACGGCCTTCATATAAAAAAAGAATTTCTAGTTTTTTTGAAAGGATTTCAAATTTGGAATGGAAGTAGTTTTGAAAGCTTTCAAATTTGGTAATGTGGCATGCTAAGTGCTGATCATTGGTTGATCAAAGAATGGCTTTTGTGTAAAGCGTGGCTTTGTGGGATGAGATTTCATCGAGCCTCACACCCTGGAAATGGTCGAAACAGGAAGGATGCAGCAAGGTTACGGGGAGGCCCTTAGGATATGTGCATTTCATTTTGGATAAAAAGTGGTATCATGGTATGGAGTCCTGATATTTAACTTATGTGGATTTGTTGGAATTTGTTGGTGATGCCTCGGTAAAGGTCGATGACGACCGGGGGATGGAATACTCGTGACAGTTAGTTACCTAGTGTTAGCGCCAAAATTGGTCAGTAACACTCAAATCCAAATGAAAGCACCAAATCCCAATCACAGCTCACAGATAGGATGTATGTAGAGAGTAATAATATGAAGAACAGTTAAAATTAAAATAAAAGCAGTAAAGAACAACAGATTTTATAGTGGTTCGGCTAACTCCGGCCTACGTCCACTCTAGAAGTTTTATTTTTATTAATGTAATAATTCATTACAGTTACAATGTGGTAGACTTGTCTTAGTCTTAGAAAGTAAAAAGTAATAGAACGGAAAGAAGAAGAAGTAGTCATCCTCTCATCTGGAGACCCACATACTGTATTTATAGGCAAAACCAGGTTATTGTGCCTCCTGAGTAGTTTGGGCCCACCAAGGGTACCGAGGTGTCGAGGTATGGAGCACCGAGGTATGGATCTACCGAGGTATGGATCTACCAAGCTATGGAGGTATGGATCTACAGAGGTATGGATCTACCGAGGTATTGATCTACCGAGGTATGGATCTACCGATGTATGGAGGTATGGATCTACCGAGGTATGTATCTACCGAGGTATGGATCTACCAGGTATGGATCTACCGAGGTCCGGAGGTATGGATCTACCGAGGTCCGGAGGTATCGATCTACCGAGGTATGGATCTACCGAGGTATGGATGTATGCATCTACCGATGTATGGAGGTATGTCGAATGACCCATCCAATGCCGAATGAGATTTATGCCGAACCTCCACCATGCTGAACCATATTTAATGTCGAACCATGTTTCCTAGACCCAAATTATAGTCGGTTCATTTTTGTCCGATCATATTTCCATCTTCCAAGCACGCTGCATCATCCATCCATCCAGTCGACTGAATCCATCGTACATCAGCCTCGACGCACGCGTAGTCAATTAAGTTAAATCCGCATATCTATGGCCTTGCCAAAAGGCAGGCTAACACCTAGTTACAGAGGTAACCTGGCCTTGTGTTGGCAGAGAGCCGGTTAGGTTCTCGGGATATCCCTCCATAGGCGTACCCATTCGAAAAGGAAGTTCCTTAGCGTTGACCATTTGTTGGAAATCCAAACAAAACAATATGAGCACTTTATGATTGCAGTTGTATAACCTGCCACCTCAGGTGGTAGCTATAGCAGGCATAATATAGTGGTACCTATGCTGGCTAAGATTAATATTATACTTTTGAAATGTTTTCCACACTATGCACTAATAATAATACTATCAAAAGGATTTTCACGTATCAAGCATGTTTGACTATAATAAGGAGAAATCTCCTCCAATTGTGCGATTGCATTGTGTGTGTGGCGGGAGGCCTTATAGTAGTTTCATTTTCCCAAAAGCATAGCGAATTTATTTTTATTTCTTTTTCGTTTTTGTTCAAATAAACTGTTTTTGTTTGCTCACACCAGTCCCATGACTGACCTAGAGTTTATTGTTTCTATACTCTGGATGCCCACAATTTTCCACACGGGCAGCCTAGAATCAGGTTATCAGATAGTCAGCTAGTAGTTGTAGATTTGGCAGTCTTCGGAGTCTGTGGTTTTGGGGATCGCTTTTGTTACATTGCAGCATGATGGGTAGTTCGAGCTTTTTGGGTTTGAATTCTTTGGAGCCTTGGATATGAAGATGCAGTCTGTTGGATTCTATCTCTCTTTCTCTCTTGAAGATCATGTTGGAGATTTCTTTCCGCTGTTTTATTTTGGGTCTGATATTGATATTTCATTTGTATTAGATTGTTGTATCCATTTTTGTATCAATAAAATTATTCTTCTATTTCCATTGCATTGTTATCAACTAATATTGTTATAAGCCCAGGCGAACCAGACTCAACGTTTAAATCTGTGGCATTTGAATATGGGTGATGTATTGGATGTCGATTTTCGAAGGTCGAGTTAGGGTCGTTAAACTAATGTTATTTAAAAAATATACAATTTTACCAATCACCGGAACGTTGTTCTAACCCCTCCTCAATACAATCCACATGATAGTCAGAAGGACAAGTACGGGTGCTTGGCGTGTTTGGTACTGAAAGGACACTTGACTTTAGAAATGTTTGTCCTTGGTCAGTAATTTATGTGATCGATTATATTTTATTTTTTCACTATAAGTTATTTAGTTAGAGCTTTGATATGCACTCTTTTGTTTTATTGCAGGATACTAAACCAACGATCCCTACTTTGATGGACTTGATTTTTCTATTTAGAGAAAATTTAGGCCCACTGAGGTGCATGTTGTTAGATTGGATATCAGCGCTTTGTTTAGTCGAGCTCGAAAAGTTTAAAAACATTGAGTGAACGTATTTGTAGTTTTCCAGTAAATATTATATATGTTAAAGAATTCCAACCATAGAATAGTTACATATGGAATGTTCTTTAAGCTGGATGGTACATGACTCCCTAATCAGGCCTCGAAAACCAAATGATTATTGGTCCTTATATGACTGCAGATAGATTATGTACAGTTGGTCCAAAAAAGAGAATGTAAGAATTCGTATGTAATAGATATTCAGAAGAAGTTTGTTCCCGGAAGGATGGTGTAAAGTAGTGTAACGCCATAATTTTGATTAGCATTGTTTAGGACATTTAATTAGTTAAATTAATGAAATAATGTACATGGTTATGGGAACTGAGATTTGAATAACAAAGGGTAATCATGCCTAATTAAACAATGAACAAGAGAGAATTAAAATAAAATAAGTAAGGGTGATAGATAAGGGCAAAATAGGAATAAGTTATATTCTTATACCCTAAACCCTTATGCCACTTTCGTTTCATTTCACAAACAAAACTAAATTTAAGAGAGGTTGGCCATCAATAGGAGTAAGCAAGAGTAAGATAAGATAAAATCAAGAGGAAGAAGCTTAATCAATTTAGTTTAAGAGCAAATCTCAACTCTTTAATCACAAGCTAATGTGAATAATAGGTTATATCTTATATTTTCTTGTTTCGGTTCTAGTCAGATCCAAATATGTTTTGCAAGATATTGTGCCATGTTTTGAATGATATATATATATATATATATATATATATATGCTTGTTGATGAATTATGTTTGTTCATATAGATTTTTATGACAAGTCTTGATTTGAGAAACATATCAAATGACATCCAAATGCCTTGGGATTTCGATATATGGTTATAAATATTATTTTAGATATGGATTTCAAGTTCCATAATTTTATGAATTAATGTTGATTTATTATGAATTTTCTAGTGAAGAAAATAGTTAAATTGGGTTTAAATTAATTACAACTATTATATATTAGCCTTAGGTCAGAAATTTATATATGTTAGAAAACATATTAAAAGTGATTTATGGGAATTGTTGGAGAATTTTCCTAAGTATTTTAATAAGTATATAAAATTGTTGAGGTATGGGACTTAAATGTTTTACATGTTTATAAAAGGAGAAGATGCTATTTGAAATGTTTTAATATGATTATTGCTGAAATTCGGCAGCACTTTTAGAAAATATTTAGAAAAGTATTGGCAACCAATTCTATTTGACAAACAAGTGGGAAGAAAATTGCTTTGTAAAGTTAAAAATTAGTTTTAAAAGGTTTTACTTCTTCACCACTTAGAGCAACACCTTTCGATATCATCCTTCCACCTCCAACTAGTCCAAACCAATACACATGGTATCAACTTCGATACATAGTCGATTGGAGTTAGGCGAAAGGTATGGAGTCGAAACGAGGCTTTTGAAGGGGTTGAAGTAGCTTCTGAGGACCTAGAATTATTGTGGTGGTAAATGAGGCTTTCGAATGAGATAGCTTTCGACTTGGTCAGTTGTTTTAAAGAAAAGAGCTTTCGAAAGGGTTGCCGTTTTGATTTAAATAGAGCTTCCGAAGGAGTTGAAACCCGCATTCAACCTTTCGAAATAATACCTTCGAAAGGGTTATTTTGTTTTAACCTTGTAGCCGCTTCTCCAATGCTTTTGAAGGGGGAGGTTTTGACACCATCTACTTCTTTTATTTAGAACAATATCTTTCAAAAGAGTTGCATTCGTCCCATTTTTTTAAGACCCTTTGAATATTTTGAAAGACAAACCCAAAGGTTTTGAAAAGAATGGTTTTAAGTGGCTTTGAAACTATGTTCCACAAGCTCTTACCTCAACCTAAAGCTTTCGAAAGGAATGTTATACATAAAGGAATTTAATGCTTTAGAAAGGTGTATGATAAAGGTTCTGAAGGGACGATTCCCCAATGTTTTCAAAAGGTTACCTTTCATGTTTGAATGGAAGGTTTCTAATGTTTTTGAAATGAAAGTCTGAAGAGTTTTGAAAAGAGGATGTCTAAGGTTTTAAAAACCTTCGAAAGTGACACTTTCAATGTTTTCAAAGGTCTATTGTAAATGGTTTTGAAAGGTATGTTTTGGCCCATTTGGCCAAATGTTACAAAGTAAAATAGTTAATTTGTTTCGAAAGGGATAGTTTCAATGGTTTCAAAAAGGGTACTTCAAAAGGTTTTGAAAGAGATTGTCTAAAGATTTTAAATGAGGGTTTCGAAGGTTTTCATCAACAATTGTTTTTAGTAAAGCATATATCATGACAAAGAGATTTGAGTAAAGCAAATAGTATGTTTCTCTTATTTAAGTATGATCTAAATGGTTAAATCAATTTGAAAGGTTTTCAGTGAAAATTTGAAGGGTAGTTAACCCTAATTAAATGACTCGGGTATTTGAATAACAGATGGGATTGGTATAGGGTTGCGCCCTATAAATTAGCTATAGCTCCTAGCTAATATAGTCCAAAATTTCAGTATGTAGAGCTTAGTCACAGGTAAGACTTAAATGATATTACACACAGAAAGGAATATATGCAGGAAAAGAGGAAAGGTTATTGGTGAGCTTGAAAAACCATTAGGATCAGGTGACCCTGGGAGAAGTATGTTAAGGACACACCGTCTAGAAGTTTGTCCAATAGATGTTAAATTATTTATTTTGTCTGGTAAGCCTGAGTCAGCTAATGATCAGTAGTTATCCAAAAAAACTATGTTGTTTGGACAGATAGTCTATTTATTACCTGTTTATGAGCATATGTGATATTGCTATTATTGGTTTAGCTAGTTTGAATGTAGGATTCTATTTGCAAAAAGATATGTTTTAAAGGGATATAAGTGAGGGAAAACCCATACTGCTAAGCAACTATCTCATCTAATACCAGTAAACCGAGATGTAATAGTATTATTCACACCAGGCTTTATGTTTGACTTGAAGTTTATGTTTTTCCCTTAAACTCTCGGGTGCTTAAAATTAATTTGAGCAGATTGAGATTAGGGTTTACAGGTTTAGTAGGTGGACGAATAAAGCTTCCAAAAATAAGCAGGAGGCATGGATAGCTATTTAGTGTTTGTTATATTTTTATTTACGCTGTGATGTATTGAGACCGTTTTTCTATTTAAGTACTTTGATCATCCAAGGGGGCATATTCATATGTCGCTCTTGGCGTACTTTGTAATAATTATATTTGATCAAAACCCAGGAAACGTTTGGGACTGTGTAATGGAATATGAAATATGTTTTTGAAATGCAAACTTTAAAGTAGCTGTTTTTGGAATCTGTGATTTTTTTTCACATTCATATATTTATGGATACCATTAACATTACCATATTTTGTCATCGAAATTTAATTCTATAGATGACTGCAGTATCTATAGTGCTTAGCTTCAGGCCTCAATATAATGGATGTTACAACTTGGTATCAAATCAAATGTTTATGAAAAACTTAAAAGAAATTTCAAACTTGAAATGATTTTGATAATATAATCCTAAGGAATTAGAGAAAAGATCGTGGTATGGGATAACGCTATGGTAACGTACTTTTATTTACTATATATAAGTATATGCTTTATCTCTATTCTTATATCTCCCTTAGGCTATTCTTCCATATCTTACAAAGACTTGAATGCACATTTTACGGATGTAAGATATCGATGCTAGAAGTAGAAGAGTTAACATTGGTGGGGGAAGCACCAAAACTAATGAAAATGTCAGACCAAACACTAGAAGGAATCAAGGCTAGGCACAAGCTACAAATGTGGGTGTTAGAGTCCTGCAAGTCGACATGGGAGAAACGTGTCAGTTCTTCATAAACATGATGCAAGTGAGAGTTGTTACGGGGTTAGTTAGAGGAAATGCTAAAGGAGGAAATCAAAAAGCTCCATTGGTTAATAACTATGATGTTTTGATTAAAGATTATGCTTAACTAAGAGGAAAGTTGTTTATTGGCACTGAAGACACAATCTAAGTAGAGAATTGGCTATTTATTGTGAGAGGGTTTTCGCTGATATGGGGCTCAATGATGGCAGTAAAGGAGACTCACTTCTAGAAAGCTACCGGGGCGGCGTTGTGTTGGTGGAATAGTGTTACTGTTAGAGTCAATAAGGAGACTATGATTTAGGCTGAGTTTAGTAGAACGTTCGAAGAAAGGTTTATATCGTAGATTGCTAGGTCTACTCTGCTCAGGAAATTTGTTGAGTTCGAGCAAGGAGATATGATAATTCTTGAGTATGCGACCAAGTTCGGGGAGCTAGCAAGACATGGCTATGCTATGGCTGATACTGTTATCAAAAGGAATGAAAATTTCATACGTGGGTTGAAGTCTGAGCATGCTAAGGCCATGTTGTCGCATATTAGAGATCCATGCGATGTATTGTTGAGATGGCTTTGAGGCAGGAAGAGATGCTTACTTTTCTTAAAGGAAATAAAGAAAAGGAAGCTCAAGGAGACAGAGTCAGATAAGAAAGTTTTTCCACAAGAAAGGGGCTTAAAAGAGTGGAGTTGCTAAGAAAATAAAGTCGGAGGTTGTCTATTATAAGTATGATAAGAAAGAACACTATGCCCATGAATGTCTGTTAGATAATGGAAAGAAAGCTGTTGGGAAGAAAGAAGTAAGGTGTTTTCAATTGTGATCGGATTGGGCATCATAAGAACCAGTGTAAGGAGCTAGCAAAGGACGGGAAAGGCAAGATGTTTGCATTGGAACCAACTACCTCGAGACCAATAGTAGAGGAGAAGGGAAAAGCTGTGTTAGGAGGTATGCTTTTGATTTATGGTGTATCAATTAGAGTTCTATTTGATATGGGTGCATAGCATTCATTTATATTTCATTGTTAGATTAGCTTAACCTAGAACTCTCATACCTAGCTACTTCCTTAAGGGTTGCAAATCCGATAAGAGGTTATGCGACTTTTGTGACGAGATGTGACCACCTAGAGTTTGAATTGTTAGGTCATATCTTTGTTTGCAGTTCGCATGTGTTTAATTTCGTAGGGTTTGGAATTATTTTGGGTATGGATTGGTGAAGCAAAAACGATGCTAGGATATTTTTCCACGATATGAAAATATCGTTTAGACACTCTTATAGTAGTGATCAGATTGTACATTCAACAGAAGACCCCAGATTTGAAGTTAGTGCTTTGTTGGGTGTTGTGGAGGTAGAAGGCGAGTTTAATCATGTTTTCGTTGTTAGAGAGTTCGTAGATGTTTTTGAACCTGTAGTAAGACTGCCATCTAAACGAGCTAGTGAATTTCGGATAGATTTGGTACCAGAAGCAGAACTAGTGAGTAGACCGCCAAGCAGAATGACACCTACCAAGATATGGGAGTTAAAGGTGCAGTTGGTGGATTTGGATGGCAAGAATTTTATCAAACCAAGCAGTTCACCTTAGGGAGCAGCCGTAGTATTTGCTAAGAAGCCGGACGGATCGTTAAGGTTATGTATCGATAATTGTAAGTTGAATGAGAAGAGAATCGATATCTTTTACCAAGAATTGATGATTTGTTCGAATAGTTGAGTGGAACCAAAATATTTTCCCAGATGGATTTAGCAACAGAGTTCCATCAACTTAGAGTGGTAGAGCATAATATTCCTTTGACGGCTTTTAGAACCAGATATGGATCGTATGAATGGTTAGTAATGTCGTTCGGACTAATTAATGCGCCGGCATTCTTTGTAGATTTGATGAACCGAGTTTTCTAAGAGCATATGGATAGGTTCACGTTAGTATTCATAGATGATATTTTGGTATACTCTAAAGATGAAAGAGAGCATGAAGCTCAGTTTAGATTGTTGCTCAAGACATTAAGTTAGCATCAACTAAAAGTAAAATTTTCAAAGTGTCAATTCTAAAAGAAGGAAGTGAAGTTTCTTGGTTATGTAGTCTCAGTTGTCTGTAGATCCGGTTAAGATCGAGGCGGTGAATAACTAGAAGAGACCAAGACAGTGACTGCGATAAAGAGTTTTCTTAGGCTAGCTGGGTATTATCGGAGATTTATAAAGAATTTTTCGTAGATAGCATGACCAAGCTAACACAAAACGATGTAAAGTTCATTTGGACCAATAAGTGTGAGGAAGCATTCCAGAGATTGAAACGCATACTAACTAATGCACCTGTGTTAGTTGCCCCAGAGGGGAACTAGGATTTAGTAGTGTATAGAGATGCATGTGGAAATGGATTAGGAGCTGTGTTAATGCAAAGAGGTAAAGTGATTGTCTATGCTTCTCAACAGCTTAGACCGCATGAGGTTAGATATCCAATGCATGATTTGGAATTAGCTGCAGTAATTTTTGCGTTGAATGTATAGAGACGTTACCTTTTGGGGGAGAGATTTGAGTTGTATATGGATCATAAGTCGCTAAATTATTTATTCTCTTAGAAGGAGTAGAATATGAGATAGTAGAGGTAGTTAGATTTTTTGGCCGCTTATGAATGGTATTGACCACACACCAGGGAAAGGCGACAAGGTTGCGGATGCGCTTAGTAGAAAACATCAAAATGCAATACTAGTGGTGATAGATGAGTGGAAAGATTTAGAAGCATTGACGACATGCAGAATACAATGGAGATCTGAAGCTGGATCTAGTAGGAAATTGTTATGTCATCATGTTTAGAAGTTTGATCGGTGATGGTTGAAAAGATTGCTTCTAAGAAGAAGGAGGATCCTTTAGTAGTTGAACGGATTAGAAGGTCAAGAGATGAAACAGAGAGTGATGACTTGAAAGATTTTAGTCTTGACTAGAATGATGGTTAAGAAAGAAAGGAAGACTATGTGTTTCGAATGTGAGAAACATTAGGAAGGAAGTTTTTAAGGAATGCCATCGTTTAAAGTTCACTATTCATCCAGAAGGAACTAACATGTATCGGGACATAAAGAGGAGTTTCTTCTAGGAAGATACGAAGAGAAATGTAGGCTTATGGGTGAAACAACATTTGAACTACCAACGGGTAAAAACTGAACATCAGAGACAAATTAGGTTGTTTCATCCTTTAGATATTCCAGTACGGAAATGGGATTCTATCTCAATGGAATTTATAGACAGGTTGCCAAGGTCAAATAGAGGAAATGAAAATATATCGGTTATAGTGGATAGGTTGACCAAGAGTGCCCATTTCATTCCAGTTAAGTCAACCAGGACGGCACCTGTTTTAGCTAAGTTGTTTATGAAGAATGTAGTTAGACTGCATTGAATTCCTAGTGGTATAGTAAGTGAAAGATTCCTTGATCACTAGTGAGTTTTGGAAGAGTCTACATAAGATTTTGGGTACTAAGCTCAAAATGAGTGTCGCTTACCATCCGTAGATAGATGGGAAAATGGAAAGAGTTAACAAAGTCTTAGAAGATTTGTTATGAGCTTGTGTGCTAGATTTTAGGGGATCGTGGGAAGACCATCTACACTTAACCGAGTTTTTGTATAACAACATTTATCAGGATAGTATAGGGATGGCACCGTTTGAAGCTTTGTATGGAAGGCCATGCAAATCTCTAGTTTGTTGGTTGGAGACCAAAGATAGGTTGGTTCTTGGTCCGTATTTAGTTAGAGAAGCTGCAGAAAAGATTGAGTTCATTCGAGATAAGATGAAGGAAGCTTAGTCTAGGCAGAAGAGCTATGCCAATAGAAGACAGAAAGACTTAGAATTCTCGGCTAGAGATCATGTTTTCATCAAGTATCACTGATGAAAGGTGTAATTCGATTTAAAAAACCAGAAAAATTGGCACCGAGGTTCGTTGGACTATTTCTTATTATAGAAAGAATTTTGAAACTTGCATATAGAGTGGAGTTACCAAGTAGTTTGGCAAATGTCCATAATGTTTATTATATTTCTCATATAAGGAAGTGTATTCGGGATATAAAGCCTACTATAGCACCGACTATGTTAGATGACTTAGTAGTGGAGCTGAATTTGACTATAGTTAGAAAACCAGTTCGTATAGTAATGAGAGGTGAGAAGAGACTAAGGAAAAAGACAATCAGATTAGTCAAATTCCAGTGGAGTTACTACGAGAGATACTGTAATTAAGGAATTGAGATCAGGATTCGGGATACTTATCCTGACTTGTTTCATGGTATCTTTTACCGTTTTGATTGATTTTAACGAGCATCTTTTCGTAATTTCAAGGATGAAATTCTTTAAGGAAATGAGTCTGTAACAACTCAAATTTTGATTAATATTATTTAGGACATTCAATTAGTAAAACTAAATAAATAATGTAAATGGTTAATGGAATTGAGATTTGAATAATAAAGAGAAGCCATGCCTAATTAAACAATGAACAAGAGAGTTAAAATGAAATAGATAAGGGTAATAGACAAGGGCAAAATAAGAATAAGTTATATCTTATACCCTAAACCCTCGTGCCATTTAATTTCCAAGTCACAAACAAAACTAAATTTAAGAGAGGCCGCCCACCATTAGGAGAAAGCAAGAGGAAGATAAGCTAAAATCAAGAAGAAGAAGCCTAATCAATTTAATTCAAGAGCAAATCTAAACTCCTTAATCACAAGCTAAGGCAAATAATAGGTTACATCCGATATTTTCTCATTTTCAGTTCTAGAGTATATCTGAATATGTTTTGCAAAGTATTACATGTTCTAAATGACAAATAGATATATATTCCTGTTGATGAATTATATTTGTTCATATAGATTTTATGACAAGTTTTCATTTGTAAAACATATTAAATGACATCCAAATGCCTTGCAATTTTGATATAAGGTCAGAAATATTATTTTAGAGATGTGTTTCAAGTATCATAGTTTTCTAAATTAATGTGGATTTATTATGAACTTTCTAGTGAAGAAAATGGTTAAATTGGATTTAAATCAACTACGGCTATTATGTGTTAGCTTTACGTCAGAAATTTATATATGTTAGAAAACATAATAAAAGTGATTTTTGGGAAATTTTGGAGAATTTTCTAGGTGTTTTTATAAGTGTACAAAATTATTTAAGGTATGGGAGTTAAATATTTTATATGTCTATAAAAGGAGAATGGGCTATTTGAAAATGTTTTAATATGATTATTGTTGAAATTCGGCAGCACTTTTAGAAAAGATTTTGGAATAGTATTAGTAACCAATTATATGTTGACAAACAAGGCAATTTAATTAGAAATAAATTGCTTTATAACGTTAAAAATCAAATTTAAAATGTTTTACTGCTTTTTCACTTATAGCAGCAACTTTCGACATCATACTTCCGCCTCCAACTAGTTCAGAACCAATACGCGTGGTATCTACTTCGGTACGCAGTGGATCAGACTTATGCAAAAGGTATGGAGTCGAAACGAGGCTTTTGAAGTGATTGAAGTAGCTTCTAAGGACTTAGAGCTATTTTGGTGGTAAATGAGGCTGTCGAATGAGATACCTTTCGACTTGGTTAATTTGTTTAAAGAAAAGAGCTTTCGAAAGGGGTTGCCACCTTTTGTTCTAAATAGAGCTTTCGAAGGGGTTAAAATCCCTACTGCCACATTCAACCTTTCGAAGCAATGCCTTCGAAGGGGTTCTTTTGTTTTAACCTTGAAGCCACTTCTCCTACGCTTTCGAAGTGGTTGGCTTTGACACCATCCACTTCTTTGTTTAGGACAATGCTTTCAAAAGAGTTGTTATCATCCTAGTTCTTTTAAGACCCTTTTAATATTTTGAAAGATAAACCCAAAGGTTTCAAAAGGAATGGTTTTGAGTGGCTTTGAAACTATGTTCCACAAGCTTTTACTTGAGCTCATAGCTTTCGAAAGATCTATTATAGGTAAAGGAATTTAATGCTTTCAAAAGTTATATGATAAAGGTTTCGATGGGTGATTCCGCAATATTTTCGATAGGTTTACCTTTGTTGTTTGAATGGAAGGTTTCCAATATTTTCGAAAGGAAAGTACGAAAAGAAGATATGTAAGGTTTTATAAAGCTTTAGAAAGGGACACTTTCAATGTTTTCAAAAGATTTATTTTAAATGGTTTCGAAAAGTATGTTTTGGCCCTTCAGTCAAATGTTACAAAGTAAAGAAGTTAACTTGTATCAAAAGGGATACCTTCAATAGTTTTGGAAGAGGTACTTTCAAAGGTTTTGAAAGAGATTGTTTATAGATTTTAAATGAGGGTTCCGAAGGTTTTCATCAACAATGTTTTAAGTAAAGCATATATCATGGTAAAGAGATTTGAGTAAAGAAAATAGTATGTTTTCCTTATTTAAGTATGATTTAAAGGGTTAAATCAATTTGAAATGTTTTCAAGCAAAATTTAAAGGGTAGTTAACCCAATGTAAATGACTCGGATATTTGAACACCAGATGGGACTAGTATAGGGTAGCACCCTATACATTAGTTATATTCCCTAGCTAATTTAGTCTAAAATTCTAGTGTCCGGGGCTTAGTCGCAGCTAAGACTTAAATGATGTTACACACAGAATGGAATATATATAGAGAAAGAGGATAGGTTATTGGTAAGCCCAAAAAACCATTTTGATCAGGTGAACCTGGGAGAAGTAAGTTAAGGATAGCGCATCCAGAAGCTTGTCTAACAGATGTTAGATTATTTACTTTGTCTGATAGGCCCGAGTCAGCCAATGATTAGTAGTTAGCTACACAAAACTATATTTTTCGGACAGATGGTCCATTTGTTACCTATGTATGAGAATATATGACATTGCTATTATTATTTTAATCAGTTTGATTACAGGATTCTGATTGCAAAAAGATATGTTTCAAAGGGATTTTAGTGAAGGGAAATCTGTTCCGCTAAGCTACATGGTCTCACTTAATATCAGTAAAATGAGATGTAATAGTATTATTCACACCAGGCTTTATGTCTGACGTGAAGTTTATGTTTTTCCCCTTAAACTCTCGGGTGCTCAAAAGTCAGAATTAATTTGAGTAGATTGAGAGTTAGGGTTTATAGGTTTAGTAGGTGTACGAATAAAGATTTCAAAGACATGCAGGAGGCATGGATAGTATTTAGGAGTTGTTATATTTTTACTTCGGTTGTGATGTACTGTTTTGTCTATTTGAGTACACTGATCATCCAAGGGGGCATATTCATATGTCGCTCTTAGAGTTTATAATAATTATATTTGATTAAAACCTGGGAAACGTTTGGGATTGTGTAATGGATTTTTGAATTGGATTGTGTAATGGAATATGAAACATGTTTTTGAAATGTAATCGGTAAAGTTAATGTTTTTGGAATCTATGATTTTACTTCATATTCATGTGCTTCTGATATTATGTATCTCATTAACACTACCGTTTTTTATCACCGAAAGTTAATACTATAGACGAATATAACATCTATAGCGCTTAGCATCAGGCCTCAAGATAGGGGCTATCATAAGTAGTCACTTACATTAATGGCCGGTTTGTGATATCGCAAAGAAGATGAGTTGGTAAGTTGATGAGCAAATATTTTGTAGAAAGGACAAACAGAAATCTATTTTGAGTCCAATCCAACAGAAGAAAGTTTTAATAGTTGAGAATAATATATATATATATATATATATATATTAAAAAATAAGCAAATATTGGACTATAAAATATACAAATATTTTGTAAAATTGAAAAGTTATCATAAATGGGTTTTACAAAAAATCCAATGATTAGAAAATTATCGAGCATATATAGCTCGCTTGTTTATTTATAAAGAAAGGAAAATGTAAATAAAAAGTTCAGGTAGAAGTTAAAATTTGTGAAGATCCAAAGTTTCAGTAAAGGAAATTTTGTAGAAAACTATTTCTTTTGAATGAAAAATTAGAGCAATATGGCTTATGGGTTCCTATGTAATAGAATTTTAAAGCTACAAAAGCATTTTAGGGGTGGACAAGAAAGTGGTACAAGTTTGGCATAGGGTAGATAATATGGGAAAGAAGATTTAGAATCACAAAACAAAGCCATAGATGATGCATTACAATGGTTTAAGTAAGAAGACGATAAATTAAGAGAAAATTAATTAGAATAAAGGGCAGTTTAGGTGGAGGAAAGTTGAATAGCAAAGCACTGTAAAATATAAAAATAATATTAGGAATCTATATATAAGATGATGCTAGAATCTAATTAGAAGCAACATAGGAAATTCAAGGTAGAATAAAGGAAAATGAACATTTTCCATTATTGTTGTATGTACTTATTTATCTTTTAAAAGACCCCTTATATGATATAGTGAATCCACCAAGGATTGATAGTGAGAATGGTATGAGTGGTAAGAAAATGATAGAATGAGTGTTGTGCTTATCTACTCCATTTTTATTGTTTAAAATTTATGAAAGATGTTTTAGAAAGTGCATTTTCAGAAAGAAATGGTTTGGAGTAACAAAAAATCTTTGAAAGAAAAACATAATAAATAGTTTTAAATAAAAATCCCAATTCAAGAAGTAAAAGTTGAAAAGATCTTTAAAAGAAAAGTAGATTTGAAGAAAAAAAAAATTAAAATTATTGTTAACATTTTCCTTAGATTTGATGAATAAGCTGAATTCAATAATCCTAAATTATAGTTTTAAAAGTTAAGACACCAAGTATTTTTAAATCTAATAAAAGGTTTCTATTGCACTTTTAAAGACAAATGTTCGATGACTAAGTATTTCAAAAAAATTGAAGTTTTTAACTTTCAAAAAAAAGGCGAAGACCAAACCAAAATTTTAAATATGGAGGAGATAAGAGTGTGTGTCTAGTTAAGAAAGGGTGAAGGGTAAGGTTATGAAGAAGATAATAATGGTTACTTATGGAGTAGTGATAAGGAACCCCCTTAAAGTGTAAAGAATAATGATAAGAACTTAAGAATATTTTTTTAGACATGTATGCAAGCCATATGAGTAACCTGTAAAGGGTTGATAAATGATATCAAAGTACGCTTCTATGAGTGCTAGGATATGCTTGTATGGAGAGTCAAGGATAAACAGAGTAAATACTAAGATTTAAGAATACTATCAAGGAATTTGGAATAAAGGAAGATAGTAAAAGAAGATTATGAGGTCACGAACACACATGGAGGATGTTGGCAAACCAAAATTAAAATATTAGGATTTCAGAAGTATGACATGTTAGAAAGGTCCATTCAAGTCAGAAGTGTTAAACCACAATATCGTCAGTGTTAGGTGATATTGAAGGGAAGCTTCCGGCAGTTGTTTTTTAGGTTGGATTATAAGCATTAGTTGTCTCTATTAGAGGTAAAAGTATGTACGACATTATAGGAAATGTTCCTTTTTATGTGTTTTCTACTTAGACCGCTATGTTATGGGTAAACAATAACGATAAGGAAATTTTATAAATTACAATCAACTAATACAAAAGAAAAGAAAATAATAGAGGCTAAAAGTAAAAAAATAATTAAGAAATTTTTTAGTTAACTACTAAAACAGAAATGAAATAAATTTCAGTGAGTGGAGGACACGGAAAGGATGTTGTGTAACCATGGGTCAATGTTCCTATACCTCAAAGGCTGGAATTTATAATTGAACTTAGTTATTGGCTACTATTATAAATAAAGGGAAAGTTTTTGAAACTTAAAATTTATCAAGTAAATTAAGAGGAGTCCACTGTGGACATGGTTATTGACTAAACCTTGAATTTTTGAGATGTAGAAAATTTTGTTTTGAAGAACCTACACATGTGTGCACTTTTAAAAAATAAAAATGTTCTTGCAAAATTTTTGAATTATTTTTATATTTTAATATTTTTATGGATATTTTAGAAAGTAATATAAAAATATTTTTAAATTGAAAAAGGAATTTTCAAATTTTGAAAATTCCACGTACTTGATAGGGGGAATAGTCGATAACTTGGTTAGTATAGATTTAACTGTACAGTAGAAGTGGAGGTAAAATAAAATATGATTAAGGACTAGGGGAAAAGCTATTATAACTATATGGTCACTTCGTCATACCTTGTTGATAGATGAACTAAAGCAGTTTCAAAATAATTTTGTTTTAAAATTTAAAAATTCAAAGTAAAATAACTTAATTATGTGAACTGTACATCGAAAAGTTAGAAGAGAATTAGGTGCCAAAGAGAAGGTTCTAAGGTACAGCAAAAAAGGACACATAAGATAATGATGAAAATATAGAATTTTTCTATCTAGACCCTTTTTCTGACATAAGAATATAGATTTAGAAAACTGAATTTTTCTAAATTTTATTGTTAACAATGGTGTGCTAAGATTTTGGATGATAGGAATTGGATGCACAATTGGTTGGACTATACTTCTACTCGTAAAAGTGTGGGAAAATTTGGATGTAAAAGCAAGTTTTTGGTTTTCGAAAGTTGCACGCATATAGAATTGCTGGTATATTTAGGATGTTTGCACCATATTTTCGAAATTATTTTAAAATTAGTGTGAACCCGTGCTACACATACGGACGTCATTATAATTCTATACATTATGATTAAATAAAATTAAGACTTAATCCAAGTTAGTAATGATACGAAAGTTCAATGTTAGAAATTCTTCATGCCTTATGAATTGATTAATCATTCAACGAGCTCTTTTATGCATACAAAAAGTTCCAAAATCTAATATTCAATTGACTGTATGATAAATAATTGGGCTTAACCATGAAGAATTTGCAAATAATAAGATAATTAAAGATATGCCTAAATTGTCTAGGCTCTCTTCAAACTTGAAAGGGTAATAAGAAATAAAGCCAAATTCAAAGACCATACATTAATAACTGAAGATAAATTTATACTGAATAACATTCATAGATTTACTACACACACTCTTTGTTAACTATATTAGCAGCTTAACCTTTTATGCTGAGATCAATTTTGAAAATAATTAATCTAGTCTATTCTTTGTATAAGGGAAAAATTAAGGACAGTTAACCTCATATCACTTTACTCTAAATAAATATAGCATACCTTATGTACTATAGACTGTAAAAAAATTGCACAAATGAATTGTGTCTTTGTCTCTACATTGTATATGTAGTAGAAAACAATAGAAATTCAAACATTAAACAATTACATAGTTTCCAATAGTGCGACAAAATTCAACTGATTCCAATATAGTTGAGACATAAAGTTACTTGAATGGTTAGAATAAAGGAAAATTTCTATAAAGGTATTCTTTTATTAAATCAAAGATAATCCATGACCGATGATCAACAGGAGGTTGCTGCCGAAGAAGGTCAGCATTAACATCACATAACACATAAAATCCTTCCCCTTCATTAAGCAGCCCCACTCTTTGTCCATAAAGTAACTTGCAATATTCCTTAATTTCTTTCCTTCTCATTTTTGGTTGTTGTTGTGCCATATACAATACCTATTTGCATAGACAAAATCGTTATTTAGTACATTTTAATAGCTTTCCTACAAAGAATACTTCTTTTAAATAGCATAAAAATAGACATATAAGTACATTTAATATCTCAACCTTTAAATCTTCATAATGGATTAGCCCATCTTTCAACACCTTGCATTATATCATGCTTTTGCAATCAGTCGATGCATTGGGTACTTCTGATTTAGATTGTTCTGGTTATTGTTAAGTAATAGCCTGCTTAGTGAACACTAAATATGCTAATAATCAATCGTAGAGCCAATACCATTCAATGATTGGCCAAAATAACATTTTACCCCATATAAGAAATTAAACATCATTCTTAATCCTATCTCTTTCCTATTTCAGAATGCTAAACATTAAGAAGTATCATTATTTAAATATGATAACTTTATCAAATGCATAATACACAGAAGACAGAGGTGCATCAGATCCTTCATGCACAATCAAATTGCAGCTTTATCGAATCTCAAAGATTTAGGGCCTACTGGTTTATTCTGAGTTTTTAACATTAGTTATAAAATATTAAAAGAGTAGAGAGACGACGGAGGGGACGAAGGGATGACGGAAGGATAAATTGTTTCTTATGCTTCCATTATTTCCATAAAACATGAAAAATAAAAAAATTATTTTGTATTTTGTATGTTAACATCGCCTTCTAAATTGATTGTCTTTTATAATATGCATGCATTGTGCACATTTTTATATGGACAAAAACCCCAAACTAAAAAGGGAAAACCAACCGCATGCTTAGCTTTTGTAACGGCAGTTTGATATTGAAATTATAATCCATAACTTATACCAAGATGAGAAGTTGGTGTTTATGTCTGAATTAAAGAAGTGAAGTTTTAAAGTGAAATTTATACTTTGAAAAATATGAATGTAAGAATGATTCAAACCAAGATGAAGTACTCAAGAAAACAGTTTAACTAATAACCATATAACAAAATATATTGAAATCCATGCATATGATATAAGGGTTGGTAATATACTAAACTTAATAACGTTGATAATACCCTCCATGTGACAAATCACATTGAAATAACGCGGTCAATAGATATCCAAAAAGAGATTAAATAAACGATATCTAAAAAACCATATACAAACAGGGATACAAGTGCATCCACATTCGAAAATTATTCATACAGTTTTGTTAAAACTATAGTTTATGTTATATATATTTCAGTATAATGAAATATGTATTTATTATTTTTTAATTTAATTTATATTATATTTATTTAATGCATATTAACTATTCAAAACAATTTATTATCGTCATATTTGTTTATATTTCATATTTTCATAAGAAATGGGATTGATAAAAATTTATATTAAACCAAAATTTTCTATTTATGTTTGTTGATTTATTGGTAGATAATTATCCGATATCCATCCGTTCGGATATCCAATATTTGAAAATTATATTTTGAATGAAGGCGGATATGACGCTATCCGAATTCGAAAGTATCTATTGACAGACCTATGTTGAAATCCATGCAAGATATAAGGGTTGGTGATATACTGAACTTAAATAACGCCGATATACCAAGTATCATTCATCCATAGCTAGTGTTGTCTTTGGATTATAGTAATAATGCATTCTTGGTGACTACAGTTACCTCAATTAAAATTCACATAGGTCTAAGCATAGCATATCATTAAAGTTTGAGCAAATGAAAAAGCATTGTTGAAGTATAATGATTTTAGTCCTTGGGTTTTTTGTTTAACTTTTCATTCAACAATATTACATGATTAAATATTTAAAATAGCTTAAATTTAATAAATAAATTCTACGCATGTAAAAATCTGAATGCAGCAGGTTTAAGTGCTAAAAAATACAATCTTGTTTTAAGTACGACAATTACTTCATTTGTCTAAATTTATTGAATAATAATATTACACTAAATATGCCTATCAAAAAGGAATGCTAACATGTAACGTCCTTCAGAAATATAATCTAGTTACAAATAGTTTAAAATTAATTTATTTAAAAAATATTAAAGATCCAAATGGCATCTGCATGATGCTGATTGCTTTAGTGATCCGAATTTTCCCAATTTTATTTTACATTTTTCATGATAAATAATTTTAAATGTGATTTTGAACTAAATATGGTCCTTAGAGGAACTTTGTAAGCGTTTAGATGATAAGAAGTTTATTGTTACTTTATATAGAATTTTAAATTTCCAGGATGCTTGTTTATTTGTCCTTCAACATGAAGTTAGACATGAGAACAATTACCTTGGTCATTTGTGAAGTGATATTGGACCAAGTTCACCTTTTGCATGTATGCACTCTCCATCTTTAAGCCAAGTAAAAGAGGATAAAAAGTGTGTTATTTTAAGGCAAGAAAAATATTGCTCTATCATTTGAATTGCTCAAGCTAAGAAAAGTATCAAATAAACAATAATTATGAAAAAAACAAATTGTTACTGGTATTTGATGAAGGCATAAAATCTCTCGGACTATTACTAATCATGGACAGGAAATGCAGATTAAATTCAAGTGCATGTATCATGTGAGTTGCAGGTTATAAAATAAAGGGAAACACCGTGGCAAAAATGGTATCCACGTCGATAACGAATATTGTTAACTTTTCGTTTTTTCTTATTTATTTTGATTTGAATTTCTTTAACGAATTCAATAAACTAAATGCGTATTTTGAAACTTTAATAAATTTAACAAACTAACGGCATATTTTTTGCAAGAAGATCATGGTAACCAAATATTCTATGAAAGGAAAGACATGATGACTAACATTAAGTATGTTTATAGACTATTATACAATCCGAATAATGTGGAGTGTTCGTTGATTATAATTATCTAATAAGAAAATTGAGACTCAAATGTAATCAACACATAATAACTTTGTCAAAAAAAATTGATCTAGAATTATCAGTGATAAGAATTCTATAGATGTTCAAGTAAATAATGTAACACCAGGTAATCATAGTGTGAACTCTAACAACATAAATTTATATTGTCCGAATACAAATGGATATTTTCAATTAAGTATTTGTATTCGAATGAAAAAGAATACATGTTAATAACACTTCAATACTGCTCATATATTATGAGACATTAATTTTTAATATTTGAATGTATACTTTAACTTGAACATGTATCTTGTTAGCAACCCGTCTACCAAATACAAACTAGTGGGTATGTTTATTATTTGTTTTAGAGAGCTTAAAAACCATATTGATTTATAAATCTCTCACATAAATAGTCTTAGTTTCAAATTTACTACACAAAGGAATTGTTGAGTCAACTATCATTTAATATTTTGAAATGGGTTGTTATCCATTGCAGCAAGGAAAACAAAAGCTAAAAATAAATTCAAATCAAAATAAATGAGAAAAACGAAAATAAAATGTTTTAGTCAAAAGCGATAAAATTTATTGGAAAGTAAACACATAGCAAAAATAAACTAAACACTTAATTGCAAATTAGTAAAATTCAATTTTAGTAATAAAACATGTAAGAGATGCACATAATCGACATGAAAGATATCATAAAGGGAAAAATTACAAAAACATTAAAAGCGATTTTACCATATGGTAACTATTCGGCTATGCATCGAAGCTACTTCATCAATTAAGCACCTAATATCTGGGAGAGCGAAATACTTCATCAAGAAAGTGTTTGGCTGTCGTTCGAGCGAAGATTCAATTTGAAGGGCCTGACGACAGTGGTAGGAGGCGAGGTTAATGTCGCCAGATGGGAAAAGGAACAAATTTAGCGGAATTTAATATCTAGGGTTTAGAGGATAAGGAAGGAAGTGAAAAGGTAGGTACGAATAGAAATAAATAAAAAACGATTGTTGATTTCATAAAATACCGAGGAGGCTTGTATGCTCTTGAAACCTAACTGGTAATAGTAGTACAATATAGTAATGCATTCATATAGGAGGCACCGATTTAGAAGTGCTCGGCTTGTATATCATACATGTTGTGATATACCATGCACTTCTACACGATTGGTTACAAAAAAATTTGTACATTCGTTGATTGTTAGTTTAAATTGGTTTTACGTTATGTTGCATTGTTCAGTCTTCGAGGAATTTCGGGACTGCAATTCTTTTAAGGGGGAGAATGTAACAACGTGTGATTTGTGCGATAACTAGTCTAAAAGAAATTAATTAATAAATAGTAAATACTGAAAAATAGAATTTTTTACAAGCATCAGAGTCTGGCTAAGAACCATGCATCATTGGGTTCGTGGCGATTTTCTAATCAATTTTTATATAAAAAATTTCCAATCTGAGTTCAAAAGAAAAGGTTATTAAAGTTTGAAGCTTTAGCATTGAAAATAATTGCATATATAAATACGGCAATAAAGTTAATTAATGCTAATTAGTAACGTTAATTTGGAAAAACAAATATTAAGAAAGGTTAACATAAAAATTAAATCTAAGAGGATATATGTATGTAGAAATAAATTATTGCAATCGCCGTTAAATGGGAAGAAAACAAAGATTGAATAAACAAACGGAAATAAATTAACGTCTAATCAGTGTTGATAATTAATGTACTTAGCATGGCATGGATCAGCCTGGAAAGCACCCAGTTCAACCGGTAGCGGTCGACCTTAGGCAAGGGGCGGTCGACCCATGCTTGCGCAATTGCAGCAATAAATTTAGGCACGAACGGTCCAGATTTAAAATGGTTTAATTAAACAGTGGGAAATGGTTTGAACCCCTATAAATATAGACCTAGACCCTCACTTTTAACTTATAGTTTTCTAATAGATATGCAAGCTCTGTCATTTTCTCTTATCCTCAAAAACACTAAACTCATAGAAATAGTCTAGTTTGCACGTATACACCACTTTAGGATATTAGAAGATCATAAAGATAGAGAATAGGTTCAAATCAAGTCGCTACAAACAAGGTAAACTATAAATTCGGATTTGAAATTGTAATCAGCCTAAATCACTCCTTCCTAATCAAAAATTCTAATTTTATTATATGTGAATCCAAATAGGAAGTCAAAGTGGAAATACAGATAGCAGATGTTAGATGGAGATTTAGGAATGCTTAAAAAAAGGTGAGACGGAAAAAATACATGTTTTATAATAAAAATTAAATTTATTTCTTTATAATTTATTTCAATTATACGTATTTATAATCGATTTGGATATAAATCTTTGAGTGTGTAATGATTAGATATAAATCTATATGTGCTTAACGATTAGATTTAAATCTACTGGAGCGTAATGATTAAATATACATTTATTTTTACGTGTAATGAATCTAATAATATAGATCTAATGAAAAGGATTGTGAAATTGATTATAGTAGGGATTTAAATAAAATTTGGAAAACTTGCGTGTGTACTTTATTCTAGTAACTTGTTATGAAACTGGTAATAACAAATTGATACTTGAATGTGGAAAAAGAATGCAAAATAAAAAGGAACTCTATTAAGATTTTAAAGGTTTAACATATATTTTAATTTGTTGAAATTTGGGACGTTGCAAGTAGAATTATATGTATTATCAAGTTTAAACTAAACGAAAGTGTGATGTTTGGAATGATATGGAATACACCTAAAAAGAAAGAAATGTACAAAACAGAGATAATTACATATTTTGTACCATCTATTTCAAGAAATAGAAAGATAGTTCCTTGTAATTACAAATACCATACAACTCTTTCAATTTGGATAAGATATAGAAATTTACAGTCTTAATATTTTAGAATAGAAACATAGTTCCAAAGCATTAAAATGTATTAAATCCCAAAAGTTAAATGGTAAGAAATGTTTGATATAAAAGATCCTAGAAATTTAAGATGTGAAATACCAATAAAATTTGAAAGTAAATGAAAAGAAAATATGAAAGATAGGTAAGAATGACTAAAAGGATAGCATGAGATTAGAACGTGAAATAGAGAACGTACAAAAATAAGTATATGAATGATATCATGAACTTGATAAGAGAAAACGGTAATGAATTTAAAATAAATAAAAAGGTGAAAAGCATAATGAAATAAAGACTTGGGGTCAACTGTAAAACTATAGGGGCATGATGATTAAGTAAGTGTGAATATATATATCTATATGAAGTATATATAAGTAGCCCCGAATATGCATTTACGATGGTTGTGGAATATTATAATTAAAGTATAATTAAATGAATAATATGACATTCGGTCAATAAAGTAGGTTGGAATGCGAGGTTGGTAGTTTACACAATAAAAGAACGCTTATATATATAGGTAGCCTCCAATCTGCGTTTATAATGGTTGTGGACTATTATAATTTAAGTATAATTAAATGAATAATATGACATTCGGTCACTAGAGTATGTTGGAATGTGATGTCAGAAGAGTTACATAATAAAAGGCCGCCTACCGTAAGGGGCTATTAGCAGTTGTGCAATATCATACTGATGTAAGACGTCCAACCATAGAACTCATGGAGTATATATGTTTGCATATAGATAAAGAAATACCATCATAAGATAGAGTGGTCAGCTTTAAATATGGTATTTAAAGGGGTATTACCTTGATCACATTAGGCAATCTAAATAGAATGATGAGCAGGATTAGGCACTATGTAGCAACGGTTGGTACCATAATTCAGGGGTAGGTCTGCATAGGGGAGAACATCATCGGTCCTTAGCGGTCAATGGGAAAGATATGGTTACACCTAACTGGTCTTCGCCGCCTACTAGGATAGATCATGTTGGATTATGCACCGCCACAGTTGTTTGTTAAGGAAAATGCTAGTTAACCTAAAAAGGAGTTCTTTCAAAATGATTGGGGTAGTCCATGGAATCGACTCCACAATAGGAAGCAGACGAAGTAATAAATCCCCAAAATGAGATAGAGTAGGAAAAATGTATGAAAAGCTTTCATTAGGTATTACGGGAATCCCTCGATATGCATAGCGATTAGACTATGATATGATGAGAGGATGGGGTGCTAATCTAGATATACTAGTAGTGATAGTATCTAGGTCCAACTGGGGGACCATAGGAAGTTTATTTATTTATATATACATAGCTATAATTATATAGTGGATGGATGGAAACGGATCGTACGCGGACGTGGAGTCGAGACAATTAATTAAAAATAATAACATGAGATAGAAGTTAGTCGGCATAAACTAGTGTTCTGTACAAAATATATAATTTACCAATCACCAGAACGTTGTTCTGACCCCTCCTCGTTACAACCCATAGGATAGTTAGAAGGACGGGTACTATGCTTGGCTTGTTCGGTGCTGACAAGGACACTTGACTTTGGATGTGTCAAACCTCGGTTAGTAATTTATGTGATCCATTGTATTTTATTTTTCCATTGTAAGTTATTTCCGCTACAAGTTATTTCATTAGAGCTCTGATATGCATTCCTTTTTTATTTGTAGGATACCAAACCAGCGATCTATACTTTAGTGGACTTGGGTTTTCGATTTTACGAAAATCCAAACCCACAGGGTGCAGGTTTTTACCGTTGGAAAAGTTTCAAACAGGAAATGCTAGCTGATTACACGATGGAATTCGAGTACATTGCCCACAATGGAGTAGTTAAAGAAGCGGTCTCGATACATGAGTTTTTAAGTGACCTAGAAGTGATTCACAACACGGAGTATCAAACGGCATTGTTTTGTGACAACAATACGGCGGTGTAGATCGCAAAGACCTAAAGCATACATGTAACGACCCGCAAATTCATCGCTTCAAAATAAAAATTCAAATACAAGATTTTTTAACATAAATGGTAATGTTTTGCAAAAATAAATAATATTGGTAATCTTATTTTGAATAAATATTTACAAAAATATATACTTTGGAAGATATATCGATAAAATGACCGAAAACCATTTTATCACTAAATAGCTCTTAGACCATCCGACATCTTACATGAAGCTGCATACATACACTCATTTATCTATATGAGTGAGAATATGTAATAAAATTATTTATTTTATTTTTGAAATTTAAATCCCTTAATGACATCATTAACGATATCACTATTTTGGAGTAAATGATTTTTGAATTTAAATTGAGTTTAAACGATCTAATAATTATTTTAATTATTAAATAAGCCTTTTTAATTATTGCATAATGTTAGAAATATTATTATAAAACTTTATCGACAAATGTATGTGTGTGTGTATATATATATATTAAATAAGAAGTGAACATATGATCGGAAATCGAAATCGAAACCCGTAACGATTCAACATAGAAAAATTGTGCAACGCGACGGATCATTGTGACATACATATGCACATATGTATGTGCACATACATATACAGCATATACATGTCACATGAACACATATATACATAATATACTTATGCACTTATATATATATAATACAAAATATTTAAGATATTTTCCTAAAACTTTGTCCTTAAGCAATCCGAAATTAACCTCTTACACCCTAAGTACAAGAATATGGCTACATATATAGGGTAGAACTTCGGCGTGGATGATGAGGTAGGAGGAGGGTGTGGTGGTGATGAAATGGTGATGTATATGCACATAAATATCATGATATTCTTATCCACTCCTTTGTCTATAAATACCACCATCCATCTTTACTTCATTTTTTCATAAATTCCTAAACTTCTTCACTTATTTATACTCCACTTTCATTTTTTCCTAATGAAAATAATGGTAAATTTTATTGCAAAAAGAACTTAAAATTATATAGGGTGTGTATGTGTGTGTGTTATACAAACACCTCCAAACCAAAGCAACTCAACTCATTTCTCCCCTTGAAACCCACAGTCGCCACCTTCTACCACCAAAGTTCAAGTCTTTCCTCTCTTCCTAGCAAGGCCATGAGCACCCAAGTGCCAAAGGCCAAGGCCGAGCACATCTAGGAGCTTTATTGCAAGCTTAGCAAGTTAAATTTACCGAATAGCTTAGTTATAGTCGTTTTAAAGTTAGTTCAATTAAATCTGTGGTGAGAAACTCTATTTATATTATGATATATTGGATGGTGTATATATTTGGTTATGCTTGGTTGTGATGATTGTGAACCATGTTTGGATATGAGAATATGTTTGTTTGAATGTGTAAACAATTCGCGTCTAGTACACAAAGGAAATCACTTTCCTTTAATAAATAAAATGGTGTATATGGGATTATGAAACCTTTTTAAAATGGTTTAAATAGGTTTATATAAGTTTTATAAACATTAAAATCCAATTTGGTGAAGTTTTAATGGGTTATGAAAATTGAGTCAAAATAAGCACGTCATGTAAGATAGTTCACGATTCGTGCCGTAATAGTTTAAATCCATTTATACGATGGTTTCGGAGTTGAAATTCTTTGGAATAAAAATTTTCTGAACTTTTATAATCATAGTTTTAAAAAAAAGGATTGTGATTTTGTTTTGTAGATTTTGAAATATGAGCAAATCAATTTTTCAAAATAATCGCGCTTTGGCAATTCAGAAACCAAAGCGATAAATTTTTTAAAACTAATTTTTTTTAATTATTTAAAAATATGAAATAAATTCTATAAGTATATTTAAATGTTTTGAAAGAGATTTGAGTTATAAAAATGAATTTCTAAATGATCAAAAAGTTGTTTTAATCAAATAAGCCTTAAAAGAAATATTCGCATCACTATTCGCAGCATTTTTTGCAGCGCTACTGTATTTTTTAATAACTTTTGAAATATGACTCTAAATTCAAGTATTATTTTCCAAATCTTTTATAAATACTTTCAAATAAATAATTAATTATTTTAAAGATAATGTGGAGGTTTTATAATTTATTTTAAAGAGGTTAAATAAATGATTTAAAGAAAAGCTATTATAATCGAGTGATTTAATCTTGGATTTAAAAGCTGATGAGCCGACTAGATTTTTCTGTTCATGAGATCTGGATATGAGGTTCTTAAATTAAGGAGATGTCCAGGAGCACCCAGTGCGTTAGCTCACCTGGCCTCTTTCCTGGACGAGGAATAGATAAGGTCGAAATGTCGATGAGACAAGTGCAAAAGATTCAAATTTACAAATTTAATACAACTTGGATTGTATAGAAATAATCTTCTTATATTTGATACTAAATTCCAAGGAGAGAATCCATCCATGTGAATTTAAAAGGTGACTTCATTGTTATTCGATAGATAGTAGAGGTTGAATACGGAAATTGATAGAGTTTCTCAATTGAACTAACTTTAAAACACTATAAAAGGTTGAATACAAAAATCAACAATTCCTAGCAAAACATTTATCGATAAGGTTTTGCAATGTGATTTATGAGAAATGATTTTGATTTGGTATTCCTAAAGTTAAAGAGAGGTTTAATGATTCCGTACATACCGATAAGAAATGTTTAAAAGATATTTATCTCTAGAAGATATTTTTTGATAAAGAGAAAGTAATTAATTAAATGATAAGCACCTATTTACTTAACATTTTTTTATCGATGATTGGTTCAAAGGAACAAGAATCGGATTCAGGTGATTCCTATTCAAAAACCACTTCAAACCAATTTATGCATTTAAAGGTGAAGACATGAAATGATAATAAATTGGAAGATGGAATGTAGGGCTGCTTGCCATTGACCTTTGGGGAAAATTTCCCATATCATATATATGTGGCAGTAGTATCTTCATTTGATCTTCGATGTAAGCGCTACTGACTACTAATCCTAGGAGTGATTCCTGATAGGATGTAGTAGGAGAGTTCATTTGGTTTGTTCTATTCCGAGACAACTTGTATAGACGAATGTCTGACATTGCATTTCTAACATATACATATAATGATTTTTACAAACGTACATGTTTGGTGGAGCATGAAGTAACTCTTTTACATTAACACTCTTCTCCAAGATATACGAGCTCAGAGGTATTACATTTATGGAAATCAATAGTGTGTGATGGAATTGGCAATGTAGCATTCAAGTAGAATGTTTTATGTGGAAGGTAATCATTATCCATCGGGCCTCATCGCCCGAAAATAGCATAAACGGGCCATGCCATAAGGCTATGTGGTTCGCAACCATTAAGACATGGTCATTACCTTTCTAGATTACTTTCTATATATCGAGTATGTTGTGTATGCTATAGGATCTCAGATAGGTTGATTACGCTAGGGTGATGTCATATTTGATTCTATACACCACCAGGTGGGTCTGCTAGTAGGCCGATCGTGCTAGGTGCAGAGGTTTCAAAGGTGTCGATCCTCGGTACATCCCTCTATAGATGTATTGTATGGAAGGTAGTTCCTTACCTGTCATTTTTTGGAAATCGATTCTCTAGTAAGTGCCTTCGGGCTTGGTTGTAGAACCAGCTATGCTGATATTCAATCAATGTAACAATTTCGGCTAAGGTTATATAAGTATACTTGAAAAGTGTTTTCAAAAGAAAGTCATTAAAAATAATACCTCTGTTTTTGCGTAGAAAAAATTAGGTTACATAAAGTAAAAACTCGTTTCGTGTTTATGTACGATGTAGTCTTATGAGATACCCTTTGTTTTCAAATAGCCATATTTTGAGTTTCTCACATCTGTCACATGACCAACGCGGAGTTTATTTTCCTTTTCCTTTAAACTCCAGATGTCATATTTTTCGGGTAGTCAAGTAGTTCAATAACTTAGAGCCATTTGGATGGAGCATGAAGTTTGAGGGTCCTATGTAGATAGTCATCTATTTCCATTTCTGTTGTATTATGTATTATGTATTATGTATCTACTAACACTTATAAGAATAGGAAGTTATAACTATCTTAACTGGATATGTACTTACTAGAACTCTGAATGAGAAATTTGGCTTAAGTGCATGTGCTACTCATATGTATAATTAAACGTTGAATACAATGTGAGATTCTATTTTCTTATCTTCAACTTTTATTTTCTTTTGCCTCACGATAATCTGCCTCTCCGGCACTTGAATTTGCGGTATGTGAATACTGAAGATGTATTAAGGGTGGATGAGGTAGGTCGTTACAATACAATAAGTCATGACACATTCTTCGAAAGTTCCACCAAATTAGAGAATTAGTTGAGAAGAAAGAGGTAATGATATAAGGTAGATTCTAAGGAATACACAGCAGATTCATTCATGAAGGGACTAGTTCAGTCAGTTCCCGTCATGCTGATCGAAGGGATGGAATTGAGGTTCCATTATTGGCCCTAAGTGCAAGTGAGAGATTGATAGAGTTAAGGTATACCCTAGGGGCAATTCTGTAATTTATTGTAAATTATTTACTCTGTAATAAAATTTCGTTCGAAATAAAGGTGTTTTTATTTCTACTACATGCTTGTTATAATGTATTATAATTAATTGATTGTTTAATTTAAATAAATTTAACAAAAAAACTATTATGGTTTTAACAAAGTAATTTTAACATAAAATCAATAAAAAGTTTTGACGAAGAGAATTAATTAATAGAAGATCTATAAATGTAATTTTATTTTATTTTATTTCACAAAAAATCCACAAATCTTAATATGATATAGTTTTGGCGAAGAGAACTAGTGTAAATAATTTTCATTATTATTGCATACCATCTAAGATAAGTAAAATTAGATTTTACCTAAGCTATGCAAGCAATAAAATTGACCAAAATGTCACACCATTAGCTAAAGTGATGTGTGGACGTTAAAAATAAGATTGTTCGATATTAATCGCTGACTGAATGTACACCTAAGAATCACATAATCGAATTGTTGAATACTCTGACTACCACCTGATTTAATTAAATTATAATTATTATAAATTATTTAAACTAAATAAATTAATTAATATCTATGAAACATTAATTATAAAATTTAATTTAATTTGTGTTGAAAATAGTACGTATATAAAATTTGTGTACACATGTATCGTATCGATGTACGTCTAAACTAAATTTAAATGTATTTTATTCGATCAGACTTGAAATGATTTGGAGGATGTGTTTGGGGAAAGGATGGCTGACCATAGATGGGTGAATATGTGACTGAATTTGATTCAAAATGAGCTTGAAATGGTAGAGATATTTGTGGATCCATATCCACTTTAGCTCCTCTCTTTCTCTACTACTTAACACCCTTAACTCTTCATCTCTTTACTTTGGCTTCTCCTTTATTCACCTCTGGCCGAACCTAGCTCCCCTCCTCCATCATTTCAAGGATTAAAAGCATAAATTTAAATAAAAACGTGACAAGTATGCATAATGTTTTCAGTCATATAGCCTCTCTAGAAGGATTTAAATTCAGATTCAAGCGGAGTCAATCGACTCGGCATTCAACGTGTACTAATTAGGTTATAGTCAAGGTAACTTATTTATTTACAGTTATATTTATTTATTTGATAATTAACTTGAATCATGTATGCTTAATTAGATCAGATCATATATCACAAATCCCAATATATGTATATTATCAACATTGGATGTGAATATGTGTGTATTGTGATAAAATTATATGTGTGTATGTGTATGTTATTGGCCAGTAAAAAAATTCGAATAGTAATTTTAAATGGGATAGTAAAAATTTGATTTTTAATGTTTAAATATATATATATATATATATATATATATATATATATATATATATATATATTACATATAAAATTTTGTTAAATCACATATGCATAAGCATTTCCAAAAATTAAAAAAAATTATATATATATATATTATTTTAAATTTGTATGTAAATATATGCAAATTGTTTATTTTAAAATATACCATATTACTTTAAATATATATATATATATATATATATATATTACAAAATGTATATGTACATATATTTTAATATACATTAATTATACTTATAATTGTGAAATTAAAAAAAGTTTAGACATTTCCGCACAGAAATGACTTAAATAAAAAAACATATTTAAAACCTTAAGGATTTAATTAAACAAATTATACTTTGTCAAAAATATTTAACCAAAAGTATATGATTTTATTCATTTGTATTATATATATAATGTTATTTTATATTTGAAATTTAAATATTGAAATATATGTATATACGTACGTACATATTTCTAAAAAATAATATTGATTATATATATATATATATATATATATATATTCATTTATATTATTAATATAATGTTATTTTATATCTGAAATTTAAATATTAATATTAATTTAGACACACATATTTCTAAATATAAAATTGATAATATACATATGTATATGTGTGTGCAGTTAAAGCCCTATAATAGCGCATATCGCTTTTCGACCGCTACGATATTTCGATTTAACGCTACTAAACAATAGCTGTTTTAAGTTCCCGCTATTTTTCGCTACACCCGCTAAGCAATACTTTTTAGTACCTGCTTTAGCAATATTAATATATAATGGTTGACTTGACCGGTTCTCTTTTAAATCATGTCAACAAAGCTAGGGGAAAACCTGATTTTAAGGCATTAATGTTTAATATGAGTTAGCAATCTATTGCACTCATCAAAATTAGTCTGTATAAATCATGATGTTTTTCAAAAAAAATTCACATAAGATTAAATAATATATTTTTTTCTACACATGATGTAAGAATTACATCAATGAGAACAAATTAACTTTAAATATCTGCTGTATACATATGTGTATCATATACAGGTGTGTGTATGTGCACAAGTGTATCATATACATATGAGAATAAAATGTTATATAATATGAACATGCATATGACATACACATGTCTGGAGGTGCACATTCAACATATACGATGTATATGGTTTAAAATGCTAGTAAGTGCTTGGATTTATACCGCATCAAACATGTTAGCTCTTCCGTGTATATATATGTGTGCGCTCAACAGCATCCCTACCTTTCTAGCCCTCTAATTTAAATAGTAGTTGTTTCACTTGCTTCAACATTGTACCACTTCCTTTATTTGTCTTTATTACAACCCTTTCAAACATCTGTTCCTTTTGTCTCCAATCGGTGGTGGACCAACATGCGCACAACATTTAAGATGCGTTTGTTTACAAACGAAAGGGGCATTTGATTTAAATTTATGTAAGTTTGCAACATAAATAAAATTTAAGTTTAAATATAAAAGTTAATAGTTGGTATGCATTGTAAAGCAGGCAAACATGTACAAAGCTCCAATACATCAACATGTTTTTTGCTGTTTTATGATTTAATACAACTAAATAGTAAATACTAGCTTGTATAACGTAAAAAATGGTTAGCTAAGTTAATAAAATATTCATTTGACATTTGTACTGAACTTGAGTAATGTCCAACTGTGGAAATGTAACAAATACATTCAAAATAAATAAAAAGATGCTAGCAGTCAAATATTTTCGCCGTATGTCAAGTTATTGTTTAAAAATAAGGATACGGAACAAACTTGATATAACAAATAGCACTAAATTTTTGAACATCGAAAGTGTTAAATGTTAATCAACAGTAAAAATAAATGCTACACAGCACTTTTTTTCAGTAGTGCTGTAAGTGATTAAAAAAATTGCTAAATTCTATACAACGCTTTCATCTATAAGTGCTACAGTTGGATTATAAAAACAAAAACAAAAGATTGCTAAAACTATAGATTAAACAGCAATTATAGCTCAACAAGTACATATCATCTAAGGTTGTCGTGCTGATAACATTTTATGAAATTAATTAGGTTAGCGAAAGGAGACTAAAACTAAGAGAAAATAACAAAGTACAAACCATAATTTTTAAGTTAAAATGGCATGTATAATTAATCCTACCATAACAGACAAAGCTTGCATTGACCATCAATTGGCCAATGTTCCATCCAGTGACCATATTAACATGTTTATTTGTCTTCAGCGGATACAGCAGTATCCAAGTCCCCACACTAGAGGGAAAATAGACGTAATGAAGAACAATACAACTGCATCTGTTATGGAAGAACATGCCACAGGGCGCAGTCCCACAATATATAACAGACTGTACTACTATGCACACTTCCATTCATAAATACATTATTGTCATATATATTGTTTAATTATACTGCTTAAATGGGTAGAACTAGCCATATACAACATGCATGAACCTTTTTTTTGCCATCTATTTCCCATAAATCTGGTAAATACAACGTTAACTCATTTCCTAGACTCCTACTTACCTTAACCATATAAAATATGTATATGCTGCAATATATATAGCATAAATACATGATTATGAAGGTCTACTCAAACTATTTGAGACTATGCAACGATCGCAATATACAGCAGGAAGGCAAGGGCAGTGTTTTATGGAGACATGTCTTGAAGCTATCTGATGGAGGCATAACAACATCTTCTGCAGGGTTGTAAATCAGCTATATGTAAGCTAGGGAGTTTCTGTCGCTTGCAGACTGTGGCCTTCCTCTAGTTGGGGTTGGCGGTCTTTGGATGTTTAGTTCCTGTTTGCAAACAATGCTGCATGTTAATTGTTATAATGATATGAATTTTTGTAAGAATATTTCATATTTGTTACAATTTAATAGTTCATGTGTGGTCTAGGAGATCAAGTACACAACAGGTTTGTCAAGCTATGTAATTCCAGAACCCTAGGTCTACTTGGAAGTGAATACAATAACACATAATAACAAGGTAACATTTAATTTTTGACAAACATTGCAGTTCTGTTAAAGTAATAGCTTAGACGCATTTGTGACAAACCCTCATCATCATCTTGCTTGCATTTTCCCAAATGCAGGGATTGGCCACATGAATTCTCATTCTCCATTCAATTCTACCATGAACCATATTTTTGGGTTTAACGTTTTAAAACCAATATTGATATTTTATTCACCTGTTAATGAAGATCTTCTCATTTTTCTTTATATGAGTTCATACCATTTAAGTCTAATTTCTCTTATTTTCTCATTTGTAGGTGTTATCTTTCTTATTTTCTTGTTTGTAGTTATATCTCGTTTGACAACCTCTAGCGAGATTAAATTGCAGTAAAACCTTTCCACCTCTAAGGTCTGCCAATGGATACATGATAAATTAAAAATCCATACCAAAGAATGAGAAAATATCCAGAAACGATTATGGATGTGGAATTGAAGGTTTTTTATCAAGATTATAGTTTGTGAATTTTTAGAACAATGAATGATCATAAATTTTATGTGTATTTCTTGTTTTATCAAGATAAAAGTTTATATTACATTATGTAAATTCATATTTGATGTTCGGAACTATTTTTTATCATATTCTATATTTTTTAGTTTTTATAAACATTGGTGCTGAAATGATATTATGTTAAACTAAAATTTCCAATTTTATATTTTATATTTTATCAATTCTGAGCGCATAGACAAAAATCCAACGTTTGTCTGCTTTCCACGGCTACGGATGCATATATGAACATATCTGCATCTGAAAGCACATCCGTTGATAGGCCTATTACCTATCAGTGACTACATGGTGTTCATAGCACTATTGTTTGCCACAGGTATAGCACTTTGGTTTGCCAAATATGAGCGTGACTGGATAGCTTCATACAAGTAAATAAATGGTTTCCACCAATATCTCAGTGATTACGTAGTGTTCATTACTGTTTAAAGAAATGGTCCAAATGGAAGCTAAATGTACTTGGCTACTCTAATGGACCCATACTTTTCAAACCAATCGAACAAAATTCAAACATATTTATCTGGATTAGCAAAGCATTAATGAAAATATAAGAAGTAATCATTTAGACAATGTTGTGTTAGGTCTCACCTGCATCCAAGTGTCTTCCATGACATGCTCAGGGGACGACTCAGGCGAATGCAGAGGAGGTGGAAGTGGATGAATCAATTTGGGAACAATTACTAAGCCTCTACCAACTACAAGTATTGCTCCTGCATTATTTGCTGTCCCTGATAGTATAAAGAGATTGATAGCAGTGAGTTGTATTGCCTGCCAGATATAATTATGTATGTGATGGTTGTAGAAAACAAATTTCAATTTGTACCACAATAGTTTGTTGCTGAAAATAAGGTTATTAGTTGTCCTTGTGCAAATCGCTCGAAACCATCCATAACACATTCATGAGCTCTAATGATAAGTTGCAACTTGTTCCTTTTGCAGAAATCAGTTACTCGGTCAGGCTGCACATTCAAGCATGAATGTAAAATAAAATTATAGAGGTTTAATACTGCATCTCCTTGAGCAACATCTTGCTTGAAAAGAGAATGGTTGAAATTTTTACGAAATTGCCTTATCAGAAAGGTTGTAAAAATCGCTAGGCGGACGCTAGACGGTAAGTATGGCTTAGCGATTAATCGCTTAGGTGGAGATTAATCGAGGATTAATCAGAGCTAGAAATTTTTGATAACTCGTGTATTTTGAATAAATTTTTAGTGTTTTGTCTGGTGTAAATCAATATAAATTGAAAATTTAGGAATTTGGATATACTTGGCAGTAGCCAAGAAGGCAAGATCGCCTAAAACTAGCACATCTAGCACATCGATGCTTATATATGGCGTGGAACTTCAAACAATGTCTAACAAGTACATAAATACATGTATAGATTTTTATATGAGACAGTAAACTTTGTTTAGGCGAGCCAACTGTAAACCTCGCCTAGCACCTAAGCGGAGGCCTGAAAGGATATTTACAACATTGCTTATCAGTATGATACAATAGAGGTCTTTTAGGGTAAATTTCAAGAATGAAAATTGGAAAGCTTGATCTACATTTATGAATCATGCTAAATACCAAATATGAATCATTTTGATACATCTTCACTTATGCAAGTTCGCAGCGTTTTCTATTGTTGGTAACTTTTACTTTTGCAACCTTCATGTCATAAGACAAAACATTTGTGTATTAAAAAAAAAAAAAAAAAAAAAAAATCTTCGAAAGTTGTCGTCACTCAGTAACTCAGTTCAGAGACCGATTAAGCTCTAGCCTGCCAACCCATATTATTTATCACACCATATCCTGTTTCCTCATCATACATGTCCTAACAGACAGAAACCAATCTAAATTCCCTATGGATGGACATCGACCACATTATTTTTTGGTTTTTTTGAGAACTTTTACTGCAGTAATTTGAACTTAGAGTCATGATGTAAATTTAAGTTGTTAGAAGGAAAAATTGGCAGCAGCCAAGGTCAAGCAGTATAATTCAATCTTCGACAAAAATGGTGGTTTTATAGCCATTGAATACAGAAAATGTGGTACATTCAACAAAAGATCGTTACTTGGATTCAATATATCATCATGTACTAAGTACATAATCGTGCATGGAGAATAGCACTACAAACAATGAAATACAGATGTAAATTATATTCAAGCGTACTCTTCTAAAAAGAAAGGTAATACATACCCCAAAAGTTACCAAACCAGGACCTCTAGCATTTGGTCTCAAACCCTCTACACTATCGTTCTCTGTTGGGTCTGACCTACAAATTATATAATAACACTAAAAGAAAAGAAAAATGTGAAACAAGGACTTTAAGAAGGAAGAACAAAATACCATAAAAGATCCATTAAAATGATAGATCCAACATCCATTGTTATGGGCCTCTCGAGCTTCTCAATCTGATCCACTGAGTTGATCGATCTACCTATCCCACCATGCATACATATAATCTTTTTCTCAATCAAAGCAGCAAGAGGAAGATAGTTAAAAAGTTGATTGACTCGAGTCCACACCCATATTCCATCACTTTCTCCCTGTAAATTTGGTAATACGTAACTGTAGCAGTAAAGATATAAATAAGCACCAACTATTAGCCATTACCATTCTCTCAATGCATTCAAGACGAAAACCGAATAAAGCATTGATATCTGCAGCTTCATGATTTCCACGGATCAGATGGATATTCTCTGGATATTCTATCTGTCAACACGGTGCAAGGTAAACATTTTGTTGAAAAGCAGGACCAAAATACAACAACGCAGTTTAACATTACCTTAAGAGCAAGAAGCAATGTTATTGTTTCCAGGCTGTGTTGCCCACGATCAACATAATCACCAAGAAAAAGATAATCAATGTACCTGAATCATTGTATGTTCAAATATCACATTATATGTTCAAAATCAAATATCAAATTATGTACCAGACTTGATGTTTAAATGTTAATATCTTAGTATGTATTCTAACATAATCACCAAGAAAAAGATAATCAATGCGCCTGAATCATTATACGTTCAAATATCAATTATGTACCAGACTTGATGTATTTTTTTTAATATGGTTTATTAATGCCGAGGTGGAGCTTTGGTGCACGATTAGGTCACCCACATGGTGATCTAGACGCCTAGGTTTGAGTCTGGAAACCTCTTCGCAATGCGAGGAAAAGGCTACGTACATTATCGACCTCCTCATAGCTCACTATCGTGTAGAAGCTTCGTGCACTGGGTTCCACCTTTACGGTTCATTAATACCAACAAACGTTGATCTCGGGATCGAACTCATGATTTTTAATCTCGTAGTCTGAACCACCAACCAACTAGGCCAAGCATGTTGGCAATACCAGACTTGATGTTTAAATGTAAAGATCTTAGCATGTATTCTACTTCCACAAGATAAAGGGTAATATTAGCATAGATGTGCGATCAAACAAGATATTTATGCATCTAACATTTGAAACCAACTACTCTTTAAATTGAAAAACCACAAATTAAAGTGTCATTTTTGCTGTTACAGAAAAATAACGTCGATCTTGCTTATCATCATATTTGCAATGTTTTTCAATTAGCAGCTGCAGGTTCGGAAAATTTTCAGAAAAACGTCAGATGTAACTTACGTAATATCACCAGCGGTAGATGGAAAACCATACTCATCAAATAAACGCATTAGATCACCAAACTGACCATGCAGATCGCCAAATACTTTAACTGGTGCTTTGAGTTGTAGAACCGTAGGTTCATGCATAAAAATTTGTTCAGCAGCATAACAAAGCTCACCAATTTCATATGCATCAAGGAAAAAGCTTCTGTTAGTGGGAGCTTTCCAGTTTCGTGGTTTCAAAAGGAAGGATATAATCTGCAAGCAAAATTATATGTTAAGTATTATTCAGGATAAAACACTTAATTTAGCTAGAATATTGCCCTTTTCACCTTTTTGTGCAATCCTAGCGGAGATTTTTGCCTGTTTAGGAATTTTCTCGGTGGACCTGATTGGTCGCCGTTTGTAGTAGGATACATTCTTCTGCTCTCATTTTCAAACTGATCCAAAGAAAGTTGCCGCACTAGCCCACCAAGATTTCCAACAGTTTCTTTTGCAACAACAACCTGAGAGGCATTTTTTTTAAAGATATATTTGTACACATTCGGGTATGACTTTGCAAAGATGTACAATGACTCAAGTCAAATCATGCTTTATCTAAATTTTTGCACTCAATTGCTTATTGTTTCTTGCAGTTAAAGTCTGCTTTATGAATAATTTAGTCCTGAATGCCAAGTACGAAATTACAAAGGATTCGGTAGGTAGATCCAAGAATGTGAAATTAACATGTCTAAAGAAAGTTATTATGTAAATCATAGGAAGATAAATTCAGGTACGTAGTGACAATTAGAAACTCAGTGCAAAGAATTGACAAATAAGACGTATTATTTGGTTGAAAGAGCAACAAAATCTGTATAATTCCAGTTCAGTTAGTAAGCAGTAAGAAAAAATGATTTCATAATTTGCATTCCTTATATTGGTTTTTTTTGGTATTGGAAATATACATATCCTTGAGGAGAAATGGGTAATAAGTTTACCGCCCGAGGATGCAATTTAACATCATGCTCATTCCCATCATAGCCATCAGGGGAACCTTCAGGTGTTTCATCGATTTGAGGTGATGATTCATTATCTGAATTACTCTTCTCGGATGCTTCTCTTGCAGCTTGCCAAACAGCATTTGCAGCCTCAGCTTCAGCAGTCGACGCCTCGACTAACTTGTCAATTGATTTCTGGTCCAAACTAATCAAACAAATAATTTAAATCAATTATCCTAAGCTTCTATTGTTTAGTAACATGAGGAAAGTTACTTAAAAAAATTGGAAACCTTGAACCGCTAGAGGAACCTTCTGCTATACTATCCAAAGAAGGTTGTCCAAAATCTGCACCATGATCTAATTTTTTATAAGATGATTTATTAACACCATACATAGTGGAGTCGATTTCAGATTGAAACGGTGCATTTTCTGCCACAAGAAAATCATCAAGTTGAATATCTGCAAAATGTAATTGAGGAATATCATTAAACACATGGATAAATTTGGGTCTCTAGATGGTGCCTTCAATCCAACAAATTAACTATTCAAAATAACATGAAAGGTCGAACAACCAAAGAAAAGACTACACAATTAATCTCAACCTACACTAGAGAAATCAAAAATAGGCCAACAGCCAATGACCACTTATAACAGTGGCAAGACATAGCTAAGTCCAACTCTTTGTATGTAAAAGGTCGTGCAGTCAAAGGTCTTATGTTTGACGCCTCAAGGCATAAGCTAAGTTCAATAGAAGGCCAGCACCGATTCAAACGGATTAGTCATCATAAATTGACATGAGCAGTTTCAATGCAAGTGTGGATTGGTCCATTTTTTAATTATTATATGGTACCAACCTCCACCCACCTACCTCCAACAACAAAATGCTGAAAAAGCGAACAAAGTTGTGCGGTTTTTATGAAGCTGGCAAGCTAGGTATAATTCACTAAAGTATACCATGTAGAACGGCTTTGTGCACCACCTATCCAGCATTTAAAAAGTCGAGCATCTGAAACGGTCGGATAAGTCCAACACTTGCCATATTGGTTGCTCAAAAACAACCAACTAACTATGCATTGGGGGTCAGTTGCCAAGCAATTGACCTCCTGGTGAAACTGCTCTGATGGTCACCGTGTAAAATGGAATGTGCAAGGTTGGGTCAAATAAAACAAAAGCAGATGGTAAAATCTCAAATTAACCTGTGGTAGTAGAAATCATGAGCATTTTTACCTCTTTCACAATCAAATCATTAGAAGAAGAACAAAAAAAAATGGTGATGTCACTTGATCACTTCTTCCATGATTGCATTTTTGAAATTCCTCAATCGTTCAAATCCATATCATGCTTCCAAAATCTTCAATTATGGGATCACTCCTTAATTGATTTTCCAAGTCGTTATCTGATCTCGAGAATCTAGCTTCATGTATCATTTCCTAATATTGTTCTGATCTACTAATAATATTACCATTCCCAGTTCAACTTTCTATGATCTTACATTTTTTATATTATTGTGAATGTATCATCACGCTATTAATAAGTCATTATTATTTGCATTTAGTTTATTCCTTATTGCCATTGTTGGTTTCTGTTCATTGGTTTGGCTAATAATGTAATCTAATAGAAGAAATCGTTTTCATGTTCCAAAAAAACATATTAGGTGAATTGTCCCTTTATAGTTCACAACAATATCTCAGATTCTCAAGGAGATGTTTTCAGTATATGTAAGTTGCTGGTATTTATCTCTGCTATCTGACCATTATCATATTTGTCACTGAAAAAAAGCACAGGGCCTACAGTATTCTAATATGATATTGATTTTATCAGAAAAATTAAAAGAAACATTTTACAGTTTAAATTACTAGTTTGGATTTTAAGTAGTTGCACTTAAATAGATGAATGATCTTTTTTCTTTCAATAATTACACTCTTTTGGTACCTTGGACATTTGCTGAACCATTCAGTCATATATTCAATGATTAGCGTAGATTCATGTCTTTGTTTTCGGGCCATGTTAAACCATGGTTGAAAAAAGACATCATCCAATGTGATATTGACGTTTTGCAACTAAATACCCCTCAACAGGAATTTATATGAAAATCATGTGCACAACTAGTGTCAAATGATTGATGAAGTAGATGGCTGTTCTTTTATCCATAAAAGTGAACTATTTTGGTCACTACTTCAATTATATCTGATACATTTATACAAACTATACTTCCAAACAAGGTTTTCAAAATGAGGTTTAAATCGTAAATCGCAAAGTTTAAATTATAAATCAAAAAAAAAAATTAAATCATAGATTCAGCATATCCAAATTTTAAGATTTGTATGCACTTTGAAGTTGATTTTATTGGTTGAACTTCTATAATTACACTTAAAACTTAATTTTCTCTCTAATTCCATTTTTATTTTGTTTTGAAAGCATTACAATGGGAACTGTGAATGTAAATAAGTATATTAAATAAGTTAGTATGAGATAAACGTGTTTTTAATTATGGTTTTAATTAAGTTTGAATCGTAATGTAAATCAAATCGTAAAGGAAGGGATCCGATCTGAATTAGGATTTAAATTGTAACATTTTAAGATTTTTGACAACAATGCTTCCAAAATGTAACCAATATATCATACAAATATTTTTTGCTTAATTAGCTTTCACTGCTAAAATAATAATTATTTTTCTTTCGCAGACTTTTACAACTAAATTTAACGCTGTATAGGCAATAAAACATTAATAAATATTCCTTTAGAAATGCAATAGAAAACCAATAAAACGGCACATGAAAATATTAAATGTGTGTGCACTATAACAAGTTGAAGAAATAGTTATAAGAACTTGCCTCCTTTTAGACCACCATGTATAAATATTTGTGATTCGACAGAAGCAGCTGCATGGCGGCAACGCTTCATGAGCTCTAAAGAAGCATCACGACCATTAGAAGATGATTTGTGTGAACGAGATGAGGTGGTGACGATGCCATTTTTATCCAACCATACACCGGCGGCAGTGTCCAAAACTTCGTTCAAAGAATAATTATGCAGAATAAATTTTATAGCATATAGACAAAAAAAAAAGTGGAACAATAAAAACTAGAAAAAGGAAACTACCGGCAACAACTCCATCATTTTCAATACCACGTCCTCCCCTAAGAACACCTCCAGTTACATGTAATCGAGCACCAACAAACACCTGTTACACAAACTATTACAATAATCACATACACATACATGCACAAACATGTGTGCTTGCATACTTATATTCTGTGTGCACATGTACATGCATACATACATACTATGTGTGTGTTTGTGTATCAGTATATACATTTACGCATATTTATTTGTGTGTGCACGTAATCATATCGCAGACCTGTAAAATCCATTATACTTGGCAGATTACATCATTTGATATATTTCCTTCATAAATAAGCTTCACATGGGCCAGTGAAATTCATCCTAAGTTGAACTGTACCCTCTTGAAATATCAAAAAAATAGTCACCAAATTCAGTTGGTGCTTACTTCAGAGTAATGTTCAGTTAACACTCTTTTTAATAAATTTGGAAATAAAATTTAAGATGTTTGAATCTTATACCGAAAATGATTTAAAAATAACTTCATTATGAACTTGTGTTGAAAGTACTTACCGCAGCATGTTGGTACCTTGGTGAGGGTGACACACCAGGAGCTAGAGTCCATTCCCACTGACCATTTGTATGTAAAAGCAGCCCATAAGCATCAGCTAATGGCTGAAGAAAGTTTTTCAATATTCATTCAGTTAGTAATTTTTTGGAAACTTTAAAAAGAATTACGTCTAATAATACAATATTTGAACATTGATTGGGTGAAAACATACAGGCAATATTAATCATCATAGCCAGTTGTATCACTTATTAACGAAATGCAAAGAAAAACCAGGGAAAATTGCACGTGGCACTACAAAATACACACCCCCCCCCCCCATGTGTTGCTAGAGTTGCAGACTAGAACGTTATCATCAAAAACATAATTGAAAATGAGAATGCAATATCTTCTGTTGTTGGAAACCACTAAATTTGGCATTGGACGGTGACGTAAATTGTACAAAATCTCTTCAAAAGTTAAACTGAAAATTGTGGCTACATGAATTATAGAAATAAACCAAAGACGGATGAAGCTACAAAGACAACTGAATGATTGAAAAGATTTGAGTGGTGGCAGACTCGATGAGTCACATAATGAAAAAATGAATGTTCTCGACTGTTGACTTTTAAAATAACTGCTCGATTGGGGGCTGGGGTTTTAGGGTTGAAAGAAATATACCGTTCCTGATACATCTCTACCACCACAGAGTAAAAGCATGCCATCCGAGCGTGCACTAGCTGTTGCATACCTGTAGCAGATAACAAATACGTTGTCATGGATATAAAGAGTCTGAGAGCACTTCAATCGTGTATGCACATGACATGCTGCACATAAAAGCAATTTTGTGAAGATATGCACAAACATTTAAGAGCTTTTATATCTAACAATGTGTAAAAAGAACAGGAGGTACTCAGGAGGCATGAAATTAATCTTCAACAGAAGAAAGAGTGTGGTGTGTAAGTACATTCCTATGTATATGTGTGTATATGTGAATAATGCACAAGAAACCACGGTGGAAAAACAATTATGCCTAGAAAACAAGAATGTGACACCAATAAATTTATTATTCGTATGACTGTCTTTCTGTGTGTATTAAATTTTTTGTACACGCACAATGCTCCAAGATTGACGATCAAGGTTGAAATTAAGTTTCAGTCACATTATCATCATTTGAACATTAACCTCACATTATCATCATTTGAACATTAACCCCAAATAAGTGAAGTATCATCGATAGATTTGCCATCTAACTGCAGAATACCTAACAGGCTATTTAAACTATAACAAGTGGTCATAATAATCATCTCACATTCTAGCACAAGGTTTGTCGCCTTCAGGATTAATTTTCTGCCATCTGTATGGTTTTTGTGCAGTATCCAGGGCCCAGGCATCAGAAAGAACCCTCTTTCCTACAAAGGACAACTTAGTAATTAGCTTTAATAAGAACGATAGTAAAATAAACTAAGCATTTATGAGTATTTTGTAGGAACAATATGCACATATAAGCGACTCGGCACTCTCTCGATCAATGGAAGCAGTATGGTAGCACGATGATGTCTGTGATATATAAATCTCATACAGATACGGATTCTTTAGGAATTTGAACATCAAAAACTAAATGGTAGGAAATCAGCTTAATACTGGCACTTGATCATTCAGTGTTCTGTATGATGGCATTTCATTAGATTAAAGACTGTTGGGATATGGACCAGATATGAAATCAACTTAATACTGGCACTTGAGCATTCAGTGTTATGTATGATGGCATTTCATTAGATTAAAGACTGTTGGGATATGGACCAAACATCTCCCTTCAGTTCTGTTTGGTAGGTAAAGTATACATAATCACGCACGCACTCACCAACGTGTGCGCGTGCACATACATTGCGTTAGGATAATCATTGAAGGAAATCTTTATGTTCGGCATTACTATTAAATCTTGCAATGTCAGAGGCTGGTAAAAGTTGTGAAATTGCTTACACGTATTGTGCCATGTAATAGTTTGATTAATGAACGATCAAACCTCATATCATGTTAACTCAATGGTATTGTTTGTCTACAAAAACAATTAATTAGCACGTAAATAGGTAGACTCCACCTATTAACAGATCTATTTTCAAGATGAAGTGGAGATCTGTAACATCACAGCACCATGTAATTAACCAATTTTATTGATTGATTGGTGAGATTTATGTTACCGGGTACGCAGAATGAAAAGGGGAATGGAAATGTCACATACTGCTGAATGCAATAAGTTGGGGGTAGGCTTAACCGGAACGTTTACCCGGAATGGAATATGCTTAGATGGAATGCTGAATATTTTTTGAAACGCTCCCTTTACATACAAATTTGTATAATACTGTTATCAACTACAAATGAATGGATACAAAGTAAAATCATTCTTGTATGAATAAACATTACCATTAACGTTCATTTCTAGCTAGTTATAAATTATAACTTACATAAGTTGAAGCTAAATATAATTGCAAAATGTTCAAATATTGTTGCATACGTGCTAACGTCATGTCTTAGTTTTTCTTTTTTCTTTTTTAGACTCTCTTTTAAGACTTCTTTAATAATGTAAGCAGTTGAAAATTATCACAAAATTACATTATGTTTTTTTCTTGATGATGACCATCCATGATGCATGAACCTTGAAGTTGGAATAATTTTCATACATTGATACAACATTAGCTACTTCAAACGTATTATTATTATCATCAATATTTTTACTTTCTTCAAATACCATATTTTAATATACTGATTATTTTTTAAAAAAGAAACATGTAGAGAAATAAAACATTTGAAAGATAGTTATGTTAAAAAAAATATGAGTATAAATGGAGAGTTCATAATTGTATGTATGTTATTTTACATTATTATGGTAAACGAGAATTTTAACCTTTTTAAGGCTGACTTATTTGTTTACATTTTCAAAATAAAATCATTATTATTTAGATGTTTTATATTTTCAATAGAAAATCATTATTACTTCATACATGTTAGCAATACATTTAGAATCGTCAAACTAAACATTTTGAAATATCGAAATCAACATTTTGAAACATTTTAGAAGCCTAAATTCAATGTTTCGAAACGTCAAAATTAGTGTACCAAACGAGTGCGTATAACGTTTCAGAATGTGTTACATTTCGGAACACACGTACCAAAATAGAATACGCTAAATTAAAGTATGAACTGTGGTAAATAGGGTGAAATGAAAGGTAATTTTGTGTGATTTATTCAAACATAAGATTATAAATTTGTGGGGAAAGGTTAAGATAAAAAGCACCCAAAAAACAAAAAACCAAAAAAACTGAACTAAACTTCCCTTATGCTTCCTTTCTTTCCTTAGCTTTTCAGCTTTGCGTCTTGGGGTCTTTTTTTTTCCAATTATTTGAAGAGTGCATTCCAGTAAACATCCAAAACTGATTAACTAAGCATTCTTACAATTATAGGAGAAACTTGTGTAATTTTTATTTATTTAAGCAGTATTTATATTGTTTGCACAAAAATAGCATAAACACCCAAGTACCGTATTAGAGCGTCACTTCTGGTAAAAGAAATGAAAAAAACAAAAAGGTAGAATGAGATATAAGAATTTGTATAGTGAGTCGGCGTAATCTCCGACGTACGTCAACTTTAATCTTCATTAGTAGTTGCTTTCTCTCAATTACAACTAAATTTATCAGATCTGACCACTATCTAGTGGATCTCAGATTTACAATAGAGTTTCTAGAGTATTTAAGAAAAAAAAGGAGTGCAGAAGAGCAGAGTCAAGATCCTTCTTTAGTTGCTATATGCCTTGTATTTATAGAGAAATGGATGAATATGTTCAAAAACCCGTTTGCAATGAGATCCAGAAGGTAGCCCGATGTTGCACAAGTGAACCAGGGAGCCCACGAGCCAAAAGAATAGCTCAATGCCGAGTCATTTGACTCGGCACCGACCTATTTTCATTAGTGGAAAAGCTAATCCCTTCCTTTGCTTGCTTTTCTATCTTCTTGAGTTGTTCCAAACTCTTTTCCATCAACTAGTAGTTAATTCTAGCGATCTTTCTAATAACTGCTTTCTTCGCTTTATTCTCATCGATTCTTGGAATTGCTCGTCCAGCCTCTGGAAAAACCACTTGACCATGAGTTGTTAAAGTAGTGTAAGATGTGTAAGGTGCTTAGGAGGCAAAAGGTGGAGAGGAAAAAGGACAACTCGATGTTAGAAATCCAACTTATGTTTCAATGATAACAACTATATAATCGTATACATATGTAGTCTTTACCAAGATTGCAGGCATATACTACAAGAAGATACCACACTCGAATATATTGAGACTCAAAGAGAACTGAAGATTTATTGATCATGCTACGGTTATTTTACTGTAAAAGAATCATAGATAATAACATTGTAAGGTCTCCTTTAGTGTATATTCATGCATGATCACATAAACATCAAAATTTAGTACAAAACTGATTTTTCACCTCGCAGATGTCTGAGGTATACTCACAGACGTTTGTGACAAGTCTCGGGTTAAAAATTAAAAAAGTCACTGACGTCTGTCATTATACCACATACGTCTGTCAAGGCAAAAACTGTCATATTTGAAAAGCCACTTCTTTTTTGGATTCAGAAGAAATCATCTTCCACGAAGAGTTGCAGCCATCAAAACATAAGGATTTTTTCAAAAATCAACAACTTTTCATCTACACCTCTCTAACTCTATAAATAGCATCTTGATTGAAAAGTAAACTAACTAACTTAGCTTGATTCTATCTATTCTATATTCGCTTGAGTTCTAAGCATCCTTTTGCATATACATTGTTTACAAACTCTCAATCCATTCTAACCTTTTGGTTAAATCACTACGTACAACTCAAAGCAATCATATTCATATACTGAAAGGAGATCATAAGAAGATTTGTACTATAAGTTAAAAACTGTGTTATTGGAACATAAAATTGTCAAAGACACTTTTGTATTAAGCTTATTCCTCCAGACGAAGTGAGGGTAGTTTGTTTAAAGTAAGTACCCAAGAGGAGCTTCGGGACTGGACGTAGGACGGGAGATCCGAACCAATATAAAAACTTTGGTTTGCACACTTTTTATGTTTTACTATTTATTATCTACCATTGCGTTGATTTATAAACTTGCATATTATACACAAGTTAGATAGTATACGATCCACTAGACTTTAAGTTTGTATCAGAGCAAGGTTATTTCAATCCGCTGTAACACGTAATTGAAATTATTAATATGGCAAGTACATTTCAAGAAAGTCAATCAACTACATGTTCCTCACTATTCACTGGCTCTAATCATGTTTATTGGTCAACATGCATGCGAATTTTTATGGAGGCAAATGGTTTTAAAATATGGTTAGCAACTCAAAATAAGTATGAAACACCTAACACTGATATAGGCACATGAATTGATGCACAAAAAGCAGAGGCATCTAACAATGTCAAAGCTATGAATGTTTCTTCATTCAAATATTAAATTTTTATCTCCTTACACATATAAGATCGATTTAATTACTCTGATTCCAATAAATACCCATATATAGATGTCTCACATTTGTTCATTCAAATTCCCTTCAGTAATTTTTTCAATAATTCTCTTAATTATTTCTTAATAAATTATGTTATTAATTATCTTTCTAATATTATGCCTCTCTAAAATATGGGTGTTAAATCATATACCCAACCACTGCCCAAAGGCGATCAAATGCTAAGTGTATTTCCATGGAAAGGAAGCATCAAGCAGGCTTATCTTTTTGATGTAGTGTTGGCTCAGGTATAGAGGCGTCACAAATATAATCAAGTTCATGTATGGGGTGCACATCTTTGTTGTAGATGAAGATGGCTCTAACAAGAGTTTCCAACATGGCTCATTCCTAAGCATTGTGTATTATGGTGTGAGTGCTAGGAATGGTAGGCTGGATAGAAGTTTGATTAGAACCTGTCGGAATTGCTAGCTCATAATTCACTATGTCTTGTGCTTTCACCTCACCCTTAGTTCCTTTAAATCATAGGCTAATAAAGTCAAGCAAACAAAAATATCTATTCTACAAAATCAATTTTCACCTTTTAAAATGAAATCAAATGAATCAATTATTGACATGTATACTAGATTTCAAACTATACAACACGATCTTATGGCACTATAAGTTAAATTTACCGATTTTGATTTAGTCACACAAATTTTGAACTCTCTGACAAACGAATGGGAAAGACAAGTTTTAACCATCAAAGAAGCTAACGATCTTTCCCAACTCAAAGTCGAAGAGTTAATAGAAAATCTGATGTCATATGAAACTAATTTACAGACATGAAAAGAACGGAATCAAGAAAGGAAAAACATCGCATTTCAAGCAAATAACGACAACTCCGACTTGGAAAAAGATGAGACTGTTTTCATCGCCAGAAATTACAAAAAGTTCAAAAAATGATGAAATTTCAAACATCAACGCTAATTCCTCAAATCAAACATCAATGAAATGCTTCGGATGTAACAAATTTGGTCATATGAAGAAAGACTGTCCACTACTCAACAATGATGAAAGGAAAACAAATTAGAAAATTTCAAGTAAAAAAGAAGAGCATTTCAAGTAACTTGGGACGACTTCGACTCTTTCTCTTCATCCGATAGTGACAGTGACTGGGAACAAGCAAATGTTTGCTTCGTAGCTAACACAGATGAGGTACGTCCTGAATTAACATATGATGAATTTCTTGAAATTAGTATGGAATTAGATCACAAGAATAGAGAATTAAAGAGATTAAACAAAAAATATATAGGAAAATTAAACAGAGCTCAATTAGAAATTGGAATGTTAAAAGATGAGAGAAGTATTTTAGAAGAAGAATTGGAATTAGCACAAAAAGAATGCAAAGAATTATCATCTCATAATGCTACTCTAACACATGATATAGAAAATGACAAAGTAGAGAATTATAAACTTGAACAAGAAAAGTATGAATTAAAACAAAATTTAGAAGTAGTTAATATAGAAATTTCTGATCTCAGAAACAAATTAGATAAAATTACTTAACAATGTTTCTAAATTTAATAAAGGAAAGCAAAATTTAGATAATTTGATAAAAATTTCAAAGCTATCAGGAAATAGGAATGGTTTATGATTTGACAAAAAATAGTCATAAACATTCTAGAAATAATCTAATCTCTAACAATAATTGAAGTTTTAAGAAGCATAGTACATTATATACAAATTTTAGAAAGACAAAACCTAAATATATATGAGAATAAGGAAAAAGATATGGATTCTAGAACAAATAACAAATTGATTAGACAAAAACACATAGATATGTATCTAAAAGTAATAGTTTATAATGAAAATTACATTTCTAAAGGTTTCAAAACCTCATGGACATAGCTACCTCCTCCTACTAACCCATAGGACCCTAACAAAGGATATGGGTACCAATTAAAACTTTTTATTATTTTGCAGGTATCCAAAAACGAAAATAAGGAAAAATGGATATCCGATAGTGGATGCTCCAAATATATGATGGAAAATGCACACATGCTATCGAACACCATTTACATGGATGGTGGCACGGTCATTTTTGGGGATAATTCCAAAAGATATGTTATCGGAATTGGAAACGTCATCAATATCGATACATCAACTTCTTCTATTATTTCAAATGTTTTATTAGTTAAAAATTTAAAACATAATTTACTTAGTATAAATCGATTATGCGATAAGGAATTTAAAATCGATTTTGAAAAGATAAATGCAATACCTTTGATCAAAATAAAATTTTAATTTTTGAAGGAACAAGAAATCGAAATATTTATATTCTAAACATGAATATTACTCACAATAATGATTCATGTTTAACCGCAAATCATGATGATCTATGGATATGGCATAAAAGATTTTTGTCATATACATTTCAAATATATAAACATAAAAAAAAAATTGGTAAGAGGATCGTCAAAAATAGATTTCAAAGTTAAAAATCCATACGATGCATGTCAACTTCGAAAATTAAAGAAAAGCTCATTTAAATATAAAACAGAAATCTCTACTAAACAACCTCTTGAATTACTTTATTTGAACTTACTTGGTCCAACCTAAGAACGTTCAATAAATCATAAATATGTTTTTGCAATTGTAGACTATTTTTCAAGATATACTCGGACACTATTTTTAAAACATAAAAGTGATACATTCGAAATGTTTAAAAATTTTACTAAACGAATCAAGAAGTTAATGGATTTAAAAATAAAAATATAAGAAGTGATCACGGTGGAGAATTTGAAAATGAATTATTTACTAATTTTTGTAATAAGAAGGAAATTACCCATAATTTTTCATTTCCATGAACACCACAACAAAATGGAGTAGTCGAAAAAATAAATCGTACCTTGCAAGAATGTGCTCGAACTCTCCTAAATGGCAGTGGCTTACCATAGAATTTTTAGATCGAAGTAGTCGCTACTGCTTGTTATGTATTAAATCGAGTAACTCTTAGACCTATGACTAAAAATACATGCTATGAAATGTTCTACAAAAAGAAACCAAAAGTATCATATTTTCGAAGATTTGGATCAAAATGCTTTATTCTGAATACAAAAGATAATCTTGGTAAACTCGATTCAAAAGCGAATGAAGAAATTTTTGTTGGATATTCTGATCAAAGTAAGCTTGTGGAATATTTAACTAATGAACAAATGTTATAGAAGAAAGTCCTTGTATCTCGTTTGATGAATACTTCAAAAATATAAATAAAGATAACGAAGAAATTTTTGACTCTAATCAAAATATAATCATTGAAAATAATAATAATCAAAATAATATGATTGAGAGTAATAATATTAATCAAAATAATATGATTGAAAATAATAATAATCAAAGTAACAATGAGTTGAAATCACCTCCCCGAATTTTAAAAGATTATCCAATTAATAACATAATTGGAAACTTAGATAACAGAGTTTCGACTGGAAGACAACATCAAATGAGTAATGTAGCATTTATATCTAATTTCGAACCGAAAAATTATAAGGAAGCATCAAATGGTGATTTCTAGATTTTAGCTATGCAAGAAGAACTTAATCAATTTGAACGTAATAATGTCTGGGAATTAGTACCAAGGCCAAACAATCAATCAGTAATGGGAACAAAATGGGGTTTTAAAAACAAAACTGGTGAAAACGGAAATATTATATGTAATAAAGCTAGATTAGTCGCATAGGGATATAATTAAGAAGAGGGCACTGATTGTGAAGAGGCATTGACACTTGTCGCACGTCTTGAAGGCATAAGAATATTACTTGCTTTTGCATGTCATCATAACTTTAAGCTTTTTCTTTAACGGTTTTACAAAAAAAAATGTTTACGTAGAACAACCACCATTATTTGTTCATGAAAAAGAACCTGATCATGTTTTTAAACTTAAAAAAACATTATATGATTTAAAATAAGCACCTCGAGCTTGGTATGATTAACTAAAATCACATTTAATTAATTCTGGTTTTCAAATTGGTAAAATAGATGCAACTTATTAAAAAAGAACAGATATTAATTATTCAAATTTATGTTGATGACATTATATTTGGATCTACTAACAAAAATTTATGTAGTGAATTTTCTACGATAATGACAAACGAATTTGAAATATCTCATACGAGTGAATTAAATTTCTTTCTAGGATTACAAATAAAACAATTAAATAATGAAATTTTTATAAATCAAGAAAAGTATTGTAAAGAACTTTTAAAACGTTTTGGAATGGATAATATATCAAGTAAACAAATTCCATGAGTACTACTACTCATCTAGGCAAAGATGAACACGGAAAAGAGTGATCAAAAACTATATCGAATCATGATAGGATCCTTATTATATTTAACCACTAGTAGACCAGATATTATGACGTGTTTGTTTATGTGCAAGATTTCAAGCACAACCTAAAAAATACATCATCTTGCAGTTAAACGGATTTTACGATATTTAACCAAAACTAAATATTATGGTTTATTTTATCCAAAAGGCAGTACGTTTGAACTTGTATCTTATAGTGATGCGAATTTTGAAGGATGTAAATCGGATAGAAAAAGTACAAGTGGCACATGTCACTTTATTGGGTCAATCGTTAGTTTCGTGGTTTAATAAAAAGCAAAATTATGTTTCTCTTTTAACATGTGAAGTTGAATGTATTTCTGTTGTTTTAGCTTGCGCTCAAGTAATATATATGCAACAAATACTTAAAGACTATGAAAAAATAATTGACAAATCTCCAATATATTGCGATAATACTAGTGCTATAAATTTATCTAAAAATCCAATTAATCATTCGCGAACAAAACATGTAGATATTCGTCACTATTTTCTAAGAGATAATGTTGAAAAAGAAATAATAACTGTAGAATATGTTCATACCGAAAATCAAATGGCTAGTATCTTTACAAAACTGTTAAATGAACTAATGTTTATTAAGTTAAGACGGTATTTGGGAATTTGTTCGTTAAATGAATTGATTAACTAAAGTTATAGAAATGGTGTTTGGTTCACTTAAGTCTGTAATAGTTCATATGAAATTTCAACTAAAATTTAATTTTATAACTTTAAATTAACAATTACCACACAAATTTTTTTAATAAGAACCATTTAAAAACAAGTAAACAAATTACATCCATTTTAAATCCTATGGTATAACTCATTTTTCTTAACCACCTTTTTAAATATAGCTTTGCTTTATCTTATAAATTCGGTTATATCCTATTTAGAAATAAATAAACACGGATAAATTTTCTAAAAAGCAAATAAAAGACAATGTCTTTCGATCACGATTCCACCTATTCCGCTATCGACTATAAATCTCCCTCGTCCGATAGCACTTACATTATCCCAACAAAAACCATTCCTACATCATCTCCTTCTCTGAACATTATCGCATCACCAATGTATCACACTAGGTTTTCTTCAAAAGGAAAGAAAGCTGATCAATTAATATAAACTCGTCATCTCTTTCAGACAAAGTCGATGAGATATATCACTATCAACAAGAGATGATCGGCGTTCAACAAGAAATGTATTACGAACAATGGCGACAAGGGTCTCATCTAAACTTTCTCAAATAGTGCATTCTCGCAATATGTGGTCATTCACCAACAAAAAACTGCATATATCAAAAGTCTTCACAATTACGAGAAACTCCTATGAGAGCACACAACATTGCTCCAATAAACATATGCAAACCAGGACCATCCAACCAACCTTGGGTTGACTCCCCAGCTCGTCCAAGCTGGTCTCCACTCAAGTCATTACTTGACGATACGAAAGTTGAACCTAATTTGTGAGATATTCAACAAAACAATAATTCTAATTTCTCTAACAAACACTAAAACTTTTGTTATATATCGTATACTTATTTACTAATGGTTGATATGTATTCTGGTTAACATAAATTGTTTTCATTAATATTGTCATTTTACTTATATATTAGAATCTGATCATCACAGACGTATGTGACTAGACCAAGACGTCTGTCAACACTTACGAGAAAAGTTTCATTGTAACCACAGACTTCACGTCTGTCAGTACTCTCTGTTTTAAATTCTATCAGCCACATATGTCTGTTGATCCAACATAGACAATTGTCAAACCTTTCGGCCTAAATATTACTGAAGCCACAGACGTCTGCGCCCTCGTGACAGACGTCCGTCGCGACTCAGCCAGCAGCCTTATATAAAGAAATTTATCCCTTTTTGCACCATTACCTTCATTCTAACTTCTGAATTCTAAAACCCTAGTTTAAAAATCCCCCAAATTTTCGAATCAATAGCTCCCAAGAAAGTTTCCGTCTCCAAAAAGCAAAAGCAAGGTCAATCGTCTTCCTCCTCTCAAGTACCGGTTACACAAACTCATATTAACTAATGGCTTCGCAATAATTCCAATACAATTAGACGATTAAAGGCTCTAACTCAAAAGAAGATTCACTCTGAACCTTTTTATGTCTTGCCAATGTTATGGAGTATGAAATTCTTGGAATTACAACGCATGCTCAATGTTGCAATTTGATTAGTTATGATGCAAATCAGGCAATCATTGGTCATCTCGCTATTTATCTCTTCTACTCCAATTTATGTAGTACGGAGATTTGGAATCCAAAAAATGATAATGGTTAGTTATGGTCTAGTGTTTATGAAAAGTAGTTAAAATAGATGTGTATATATGATTGGTCACATTTTGGGATGTTCTTATGAGGGGTTAGACTTAACTGAAATACTGGATCACAGTCTACAACCTACAACCTAGAGATAAAGTTACTCATTTAATTTGAGAAGATAGAATGCAACAACGGAAATCTATTTATCTTCGACCTCGTGCTAGACTTTTGAATTGTATGATAATCAATACCAGTATCCCTCGACTAGGCAGTCATGAGCAGATCTATCCAAATGACCATCGAGCCTTGTATGTTATATTTGGCCACTTACCAGTTGATTCGGCAAAATTTATTCATGACCAAATTAAGAGTTTTGGTCTCAACATTGTCGTTCCATTGTTTACGCTCCTTATATCATGCGCATCCTACAAAATCTCGGCGTCCCTTCATATGTATCACAATATGAAGAAATCCCCACAAAAGGCAACGGTCCGCGATATCTTTCACTAATGCATCTTCCCAAAAGCCCTCCTCGTATTATTTTTAGCCAATATACACAAAAACAACGGGAAAGAGCACATCATGGTCCTCCTCCAACCAGCGCACCTCACCAAACTGACTCCTCATACTTTCCATCAACCACCTTCGTCCAGTCATCGTACTGAATATTATTCGGACTCCGAGATGCAAGAAGCTCATCTTGAACCAACACCGGATGAATCTCTTTCTGATTTTGCAATCAAAAATCAAAGGATCATTAAGGTCAATCAATGAGCTTTAAATAGAAAGATGACGGGATTAGAACGTTCATTCTCCACTCAGATGACAAAGACGAAGAAGACCTTGGACGAAGTGGTCTCCACTTTAAGGAAGTGATGCGCGCAAGGTTCGTGGTCGATCTTCCTCACGATCATCGTCTTCGCCTTCTCTGACACCTCCACCTCGGGTTTAAACACCGGTCTACTATGCTCAACCGTCTCAAGAAGGAACATGACACTATCACGGTGCTCGAGGGAAGACTCCTATTGACGTCCAACCTGAGAAAGAGGAAGAAGACAATGATGAGATGTATGTGTTCGATATTCCACATTTTCAAAAACCATACATGGCATTTCAAGGTCTTTCTATTTACGAAGATGACAAGTACAACGATCAAACGCAGTGGTCAGGTACATATAAGCAGGATTCATCTGCATACTGGGAGTATTACGAGAATTACGAAGGTTTATCTTATTCGCACAATCAATACAATTAGACTTTATTCTCCGTTATTTTGTAACTCCTATGCTTATTTGTTTTTACAACTTCTGCCTTTTATTTTATGTTAACATCACTATTTGATGGTTGCATGCTTTGATTTTTTTTTTCGACGATAACATTATATGTATCATTTATTGTTCCCTTCCATTTTGATAATGACAAATGGGAAGAAATATATGCATATGCGTAGGGGAAGAAGCATATACATAGGGGAAGACAACACATAGACAAACATACTTCCATTCTCTAGTTCATATTTGATCATATTTGAATGTATAATTGTTTTGTAATTGCATAGTTGTCATCACCAAATCACCAAAAAATGAAAGATTGTTAGAACTTCCAACTTATGTTTCAATTATAACAACTATACAATCGTATACATATATAACATTTACCAAGATTGCATGTATATACTACAAGAAAACACCACGCTCGAAGATATTGAGACTCAAAGAAAACCAAAGATTTATTAACCACGCTAAGCTTATTTTACTGTAAAAGAGTCCTAGATAATAATATTGTAAGGTCTCCTTGAGTATATATTCATGCATAATCACACAAACATCAAAATTTAGTACAAAACTGATTTTTCACCTCACATACGTCTGAGATATACTCATAGACATATGTGACAAGTCTCGGATTAAAATTTAAAATAGTCACAGACGTCTGTCATTATACCACAGACGTCTGTCAAGGCAAATACTGTCATATTTGAAAAGCCGCTTCTTTTTGAATTCAAAGAAAACCATCTTCCACGAAGAGTTGCAGTCATTAGAACGAAAAGATTTCTTCAAAAAGCAACAACTCTTCGTCTGCACCTATCCAACTCTATAAATAGCGTCTTAATTGAAAAGTAAACTAACTTAACTTGATTTTATCTATTCTATATTCTTTTGAGTTCTAAGTATTCTCTTGCATATACACTGTTTACAAACTCTCAATCCATTATAACATTTAAGTTACATCACTTCCTACAATTCAAAGCAATCATATTCATATACTCAAAAGGGATCATAGGGGAAGATTTGTACTATAAGTTAAAAACTGTGTTATTGAAACTCAAGATTGTCGAAGACACTTTTGTATTAAGTCTATTCCTCCGGACAAAGTGATGGTAGTTTGTATAACGAAAATACCGAAGGAAAGCTTCGGGACTGAACGTAGGACGGGAGGTCAAACTAGTATAAAAAATCCGGTTTGCACGCTTTTTATGTTTTACTATTTATTATCTACCATTGCATTGATTTATAAATTTGCATATTATAACAAGTTAGATGGTATATGATCCACTAGACTTTCAATACTCGACACCGAGTTGTGTCATTAACCAAATTTCCACCCAAACTTCTTGAGTTCAACTTTCTAGTCCTTTTTAGTGTGCTTCCAAGTCCATGAATTATTTTGTCCTTGTTTCGATCCTCCAAGTCTAATTGAATTCTTCTTGGCTAAGAAACAAGTTAACACTTACCCTCTCAAAGTACGCCTTTTGAATGTAATGCATGTTTTGCTCAAGAACAAGTTCTGATAATCAATCCTCGATAGTTAAACTATCTGACCATCCATTGACCTCAATCTCGGTGAACCGCCAAATTCCTTCAGATTTTTCCCACAAATCAGAGATCATTCCAGACCCGGTTTAGCTAAGAATCCATCCTTTGCTTAAGTGCCTACCGTGAATCATGATCAAGATGTCTTCATCCGAAGGTATCATTTCACATCCAAATCATTCTGTGTTCTTCCAAGATTTATCTTTCTCTGATTGCAAGGCGTTCAAATCCTTTTATCAAATCTGCATCCACTTCAGGGCTTGGTCTCGCCGGACCGTTCATCTTCCAATCTAGGGTTCGATCTCTTCGGAGCGTTATCGTCCAATCTCGGATTTCGATCTCTTCGAATCCTTGTTGAGCCCAATCCACACACTCTCCGACGAGGTGAACCAACGACTAAGCAAGCTCATTCGCCCACTCTCCGGTGAGGGGACTTACTTTTCGTACAAGTTCATCCACTCGCTCTCCGACAAGAGAGCTTGCATGCACTCTGATCTTGACTCTTCGGCCGGAACTTAACGCGGTCAATATTGTACAAATAAACCCATTTGCTTCCGGCAAGGGAACTTGCACCCTGCACTCTGGTCGAGACTTAATGCGATCAATATCAGTTATCACATTCAAATGGATTTTTCAAAAATCAAGTATCCAAATCAAGGCAAACAAGCAGAAGTCCTAATCATTCATCCAACATCCAACTCACAGCGTGCCTAAGGACCAATCTAGGCATCGTACACGTGTAAGCGGTCCGAGGTTTTTATTGTCCAAACTAGTCATCTCATACTTCCGACCCAAAGCATACCTAGAGATCAATCTAGGCCTTGTACACGTGTAAGCGTTCTGAGGTTGCTATTATTTTAATTATTCAAATCAAAAAAGCATGGAAAGCGAACCTGCATCCCGTCCATCCCGATCATGGAATTTCGAATCTTGACCAAGGTCCGTGGTTGTTCCTTGATGTATTCACTGCAGATGGTGGCTGCTCCATCTGCACCATCGCAGTTCTGTTCCTCACATACTGCTGCAGCAGGTTGCTCCGAATCAGTTCCTCTATCAAATCACAAAGGTGTCAACGCTCGTTCGTTTTATGTTTATCTAGCTCATGGAAGATGCAAAACATTTCATATCTTCTCTCCCGATCAATGGGCTCTCTTCTAACCGGCTTTCGATAGGGGATTTGTCTCCTAGTATCTAGATATATCCTCTTCGGAGTCTCTGTTAAATCGGTGTAGGAAGAGAACTTTAATTCCCTCCTTGATCGTTTCAGTTCTCCAACATTATCATCGGCTATTTGCTTTCCTTTATCATTGTCATATCCTGCTCCACAGAGTCCTCCGTCGTCCACAGCGTTAATTTCAGCATCTTCGGTTTCGGCGTATTCTTGGCGCAAATATCTATAAGCTCGTGATAGAATTCTGTAAGGTTCATTGGTGGATCCCTTTCCAAAGTAATCTCAAAGTAGGTCATGCCTACAACTTCTGAAACTGCCGCCATCAGAATCACGGATGGATTTGACCTATCGACTGCAGCCGTTGCTGCGTTAAACCTAGTTGCTTTACGCTCGATAGCGTTATCACATTCTTTAGTCGTGAGATATAAACTCTGAATTGTCTTATGAATTTATTCACTAAGTCGGTTCATGTGCTTATAGATCCATTCTTCAGCTGTCTGAACCACATCGTTGCTAAATCTATTAGATAAAACAAAAAACACCACCCCATCAAATCAGAAGCACCCAACACTTCCATGTGTATGATGTATCTCATTAAATGAACTGTTGGATCAGATTGCACATCGTACATTTCCAACATCGAAAGCTTGAAATCGGAAGGACTCCTCGCATTTCAGATGTTAGCGGTAAATAGATTCTTGTTTACGTTCTCCAAGCTCTGATCTGGGTCTACCTCCAACTATTCTTATGATCATCTCAGCCATTCGGTTGTTGTCATCTAACGAAAGTCTAGAACACTAACTACATTCTCCCCTTCTGCTCCTATGGATGAACTCCGACACATATTTTGGCAGATACTCCTCCGATCGCACATTTGCGTTTTGACTTGCTCCTTTAGTTTCATTCTGTCCTCCATTCCTACGGGAAAACTCCGACACATGCCTCTCTGATCGTTGCTTGTTCACATCCTGATTTGCGTTTCTAGCTCCAGCACCGTTTGCTCTCGACATTCCAGCATGTCTCAAGCTCGCACCAACGTTGCCCTCGAGTATAATTCTCTCGGTACCGAGAGAATTATACTTGGTACCGAGTGGTACTGTTCGTGGAGATCATTCCAGTTTGCTCTGCTCCAATTCCAGATGTTCCTGCATTAATTCCGTCCTTGGTTCTGAATTCCAGCAGCTCCAACTATTCGTTGTCCCGTCCTTTGAAAAAAATCCTTCCAGCATTTCCTGCTGTCTAGCTATCATTCCATCATGCATCTCCTTCTTTATTTTTATATCTCTTCTCTGGTCACGTAGATGGATTGAAGAAAATTTGAGGATGTCTCACGGCTGCCTCCATGCTTCGGCTGGCTTCCTTTAGCCTTGGATCTGGTGTTAAATCTCTTCATTTTCTCTAAATCTCGAATTCAAACTTCAAATTTTCAGATCTAGCTCTTTCTTAGCGAAAGCACCAAAATGAAACCCCAAGTATCAGATGAAACACACGTTCTAATAAAATAAAGAAAAAATACAGGAAAGTAAAAGAAGACAAAAAAAAAATTTGTAGTGGTTCGACGTAATCTCCAGCCTACGTCAACTTTATTTATTTTTATTAGTTGTTTTCTCTTTGGATTACAACTAATTTTATCAGATCTGACCACTATCTGCTTGATCTCAGATTTACAATGAAGTCTCTATAGTATTTGAGGGAGAAGATGGGCGTGAAAAAGAAGCAAAATGTGAAGCAGAGTCAAGATCCTTTTTTAGTTGTTGCAAGGCTTGTATTTATAGAGAAACAGTTTCAAAAACTCGCTTGCAGCGAGGTCCGGGAGGTAGCCTGATGTTGGACAAGTGAACCAGGAAGCCCACAAGCCAAAAGAAAAACTCAATACCGAGTCATTTAACTTGACACGACCTATTTTCATTGGTGAAAAAGCCAACTTCTTCATTTGCTTGCTTTTCTATCTCCTTCTTGAGTTGTTCCAGACTCTTTTCCATTAACTTGTATTTAATTCTAGCGATTTTTCTAATAACTACTTTCTTTGTTTTTCTCATCGATCCTTGGAATTGCTCATCCAAACTCTGGAAAAACTACTTGACCATGAATTGTTGAAGTAGTACTAGAGATATATGATGTTTAGAAGGCAAAAAATGAAGAGGAAATAGATCGATGTGGACCTAAACAACTTGGCACCGAGTTGTGTCCTTAATCAAATCTCTATCCAAACTTCTTGAGTTCAACTTTCTAGTCCTTCTTAGTTTGTTCCAATTCCGTGAATCACTTCGTCTTTGTTTCGATTTTCTAAATCCAGTTGAAATCTGCTTGGCCAAGAAGCGGGTTAACATATATACATTCAAAATACCCCCTTAACTCTATTTTTTTAAAGTGTGTAGTGTGCATGTTTCAAGATAAATGCAAGAAGTATGGTAAATTTGAAAATCACATCTAATACTAAATAGGATATTTAAAATTTTGCATCATCTTTGATAACGGCATAAGTATATTAGTTTATTGTAAAGGATTTAAATGTTATAGAAAAAGAGAATTAATTAAAATAGTTTTTTAAATGTGTCATTTTCAAGAAATAATACAGTACAAAAATATGTTATACATAATTTTAAAGCTCCTACCGTTTAAGTGATCTTACATTTGAATAAACACAGGAGTCGGTATTTTGGAATCGTGTATTATTATTTATATGACTACCGCTTGGTATCTCATGAAGCTTGGTCAAAACTGGATTTTATGCATCATCTTGTTTCAATGATCACAAAGCAAAATGAGAACTTTGAAACTTTGACATTAAACTTGGCTTTGTTCTCTCACTATAAATACTTCCAATTTTCACTTACTCTTACAATCACCCAACCAAACAAAAGAGCACAATTCAAATTACCCTATACCTCATGACAATAAAACGCACATTCTTTGTCAGCAATATAAAATGTATAATTAAAGCTGTAAAATATTTATGTACGACTTCAAATTAAAAATATATAAACATATGTATGCAACATTTGTCACTTAAATATGAATTATACACATAATATGACATGTGTCCAAATACTTGCCACTTGAACAAAAAAAGCATGCAATATGTATGGCATGTGTCAATTATTATCATTTGAAGATGAAACATATGAATATGATATGACAAGTATCAAGGAAATCATAGCAACTCCATGATGGTTGTTGGAGTGTTACAAATCGAGTCCCTTGCCTACATTTAAAAATTACATGATAAATTTATTTAGATGTTGTAATGCTTTTTTTATGTAATAAAAGTGGAATTATCCAAGCAGGGCACTGATTTTGATATCTTGGAGGTTCGAATCCATGACCTCAATGACCTCAACCTATATCGCTATACCACTTGCCACTTGAGCTGGTGATCAAAAAATAATGGTAATTATGTTTTCTTCTTCGTCGCGAAAGAACTAAAGGCATGTGTTAAAATGATACTGTATACAAAATGTAACGACCCGTAAATTTTCGATAATTAAAGTAGCTAATTTAATAAGATTTCGTGATTTGGTGTTAGAAAAAAATTTGTAAGTCGTTTCGAATAATAATAACTAGAATGAAATGCAACAAATTTATCTAGTTAATTATTTATGAATTGAATGAAATCCCAAATCAATTGAAATAATATGTAGTCAAATGTAATTGATTCGAAGTAATATAGTAAACCGGCTGATAATGAATTTTATTTAAAATTCCAATATTGAAATCCGTCAAATATTAAACAATTAAATTGTTAAAATTTAATATTTGGAATTTATTGAATAAAGGGTTTAATATGATATAAAAGGATTTGTAAAATTTTATTTTATCATACTTAAGTTAGAATGATGTTGTAGAACTTTTAAAATCGAATTAAAAGTAAATTTGTGAAAATTGAATATTTAATATTTAATTATCGACTGGAAAATAGCCAATTTTTGAACAGTCTCAGAATTGGACAAAACTAGTTCCATTGGATCCGTAATAGTTAGTTATTATCGGATTTCAATTTTCGTAGCAATCGGAGTTGTCGTTTGACCGTGGCAGCTCGAAACGCGTTGAAATTGTTTTAATATTAATTTGGCGAGTTAAAATAGTCATTTTTTCAAACGGTCTCGGATTTCGATGAAACTAGTTTCATTGGATCCGTAATGTGATATTATTGTAAGTTTTCAAATTTCAAGTCAAACGGATTTACCGTTTGTCCGGGGCAAGCCAAAACGCATAGAAAATCGTTTAATCGGTTTAATTTAAAATTTGATCGTTTATTGTCGTAACTCGCGCATATGATCGAATTAGCCTCCGAAACCTATTCCATTGTGTCCGGAACGCGGGGTAAACCCTAGAAACGCCAGTCGGCACGCTTCGTTTGGAGTTCGGAAAATTTCGATGAATAGTAAATTGGGAAATTTTTTCTATAAAAGGACCTTCACCCTTTCACTTTGCAAACCCTAATTTACTTCAGCCCTAGCCGCCATTTTACTGAATCAATGGCCACGAAAATTCGAAACTTCTTCCTCATTTTCCTCTCAATCTACAAACAATTAGCAAAAGTCGTCAACTACAAAGTTGTAGAGGGCATCAAGATCTAGCTATCCAACGGTGGAGATCGGAAACGGAGACACGGATCGACGGGAAATCGCGTTCAAAGTCGCTGCGTTTTTCACGTTTTTCGAGGCCAAGGGGGCAGCCGAGTTGCATGCTATTCGCGGTGTAGGTAGAGTTCGCCGAGGGCTTCGCGATGGAGGTGGCCGATCGTCTTCAAGTCGTGTATTTTGGTCGTGAAAATTCGTTGAAGCTTGACGGCCATGGGTTTGTGCATTTTTTTTCACGTACAGGCATTTGGAGAAGATGGAGTTTGGTGGGCTGGGCTTAGTTGCTTTGGGTATGAATTTATTTAAGTATAATATGAATTGTTTTATAAATTCAAATGTCGATAACTTAAAAATGTATAACTTCTACATACGAGGTCCGATTGGAACGAAACTTTTTGCGTTGCAATCGTTTTGTCGAGCACTACGCGATGCAGCTGGATTGGAATCGTTTGGAGCTAGAGAAAATTTTGGGTTAAATCGAACGTCGTTCGATTTGATTTAAAATCGTAAAAATCAAGGTGAGTGTTTTATAACGCTCACAACGTACTAAATATCTTTATGCTAGTTAAATTTGACATTATGAAGTGCTATGATTTTATTTGTCGTTGTTTGATAAATTTAATTGTCATATGGATTGTCATTTGAATTAGCCGTTGAAATTAAACTGACAGTTAAATTTGAATTGAAATTGAAATTGGATTGCGATTAAATTTCCTGACATTGGTAACTATGAAATTGCCATGAATTGTATTGTCTATTGGATGATTTATTTCGATGGATGCTATTGGTTGATATTTAAATGTTTGGATGTTTATTTGCTTATATATAACCTGTTATGCATACATATGATACTGTGATTTAATTTAAGCAATATATATTCATCCCTGACATTTAATTGAAATAAATAATTACTTGGCCATAGGATAGAAAATTATATACGGACACCGAATTGGCTAAATTAATAATTTTAAAAATCGTCGATTTGAAATTTGTTTAAATGTTTTGATTAAAAGTTATAAATAGAAATCAATTTATAGGAATCGAATTATCGAAAATTTGAGTTTGGAATGTTGAAATTAATTTTGGTTAAAGAAATTGTAAAAAAAATTAAGTGGAGACTTTGGAATTTAAAATCGGGATATGATTGAATTTCGAAATTGATTTGTTTAAAGATTTAACCTTAATTCGAGCTTTGAATATTACTAAGTAAAAGTGATATAAAAATGATATTTTGAAATCGAGCTTGGAATTGAACCATATTTGAAATTTGGATTTAAACTTGAATATTAATGGAAAATTTGTTAAGTGTTATAAATGGATATTTTGAAATCAAGCTCCAAATCGATAAAAATTGAAATTGAATAAGTTGAAGGTGAATGTAGAGTTGAATTGATTTGAAGTTAAAGTGAAGTTGTTTTGAATTGAAATCGAAATTGAATTGGTAGAATGGAAATTGAAATTGATTTGAATTGGGAAGTTATAATTGAAATGGTTTGGTTTTGAAGCTGTTTTATTTTGTTTTCCAAATTTCTCGGTTATATAAACCATTTTGAATACTTAAACTATTTTTAATCTATTTTAAATCTACTTAACCCGATTTAAATTATTTTAAACTAATTTATCTATTTGAAATCCATTTTAAGATTTTAAGTATTTTTAACTATTTTAATTATTTAAAAAAATACTTTAAACTACTTAAAACTATTTTCTAAAATTCCAAACTGGTCAATAAGGTGAATGTTTATATTTAAAATCTTGAATCTAAATACGAATTGAGTTAAATGAAGTTGCAACCTAAATTTGAAATTCGAAATGATTTTGAAAACGAAATGGGATATTGATGCGAAAATGATTTTTGCAACGGAATCTTACATTTGAATAGATACGAAGATATTGAAATGGATTTGATTTTTGAAGCGAATATGATATTTTGATATCAATTATGAATCGATTTGAAATATAAAAAGCCAAAGGTGTAATAATACGTAGTTATTAAAGAGACCGGGATCGGATATGGACATACTCTCTGTCGATACCGAAAACCACTTTAATAACTATTATACGCGGAGTGATGATCCAGAATGAAGTGGATGGTTGGTGAACGCGTTGACTGAAGAAAGAGAACGATTATTGGATGACCCCTGACATGACTAAAACAGGAGCCGCGCCGGGCCATTGAGGTTCGCCACCTCTAGCGGACACACTTCTTCGATACCATTTCTATTACATTTGTGATTCGATTTGGGTGCACCCCTTGATTTGGGAGTGTTGTTTCGCGGTGTTGGGGTAGCTGCTGGCTATGCCCAACATCAGTCCGGATCACGCAACTACTAGTATCCTAGTTGGTATTGCCTCATGTACCTTGTCATACTGATTATCCTATTCGCGACCACTACGTTTTGATTTGTACCTTGAGTATATGGATTGCCCTCTGGTGACTTCCGGTTTTGGGGAAACTACGGTCTTGTATATGCTTTTGGGAATATAAAATGTGTTAAGGGGGATTATGGTAACGCCTTAACGCTATTTTGATACTTTATATTACTGATAGACATTATCTACTTAGCGTATATTACTACATAGTAGATAGTTTCACGGATCCTTGAGAGATGGAAAATCCCGTAACATCTCTTGAGTTATTGCACGCACGTTGACACTGGATATGAGATGTCAAACCCCGTAAACATCTATGACGCCGTTACACTCATATTTATTTACGATTGATTTAACTTTCATAAGGATATTTTAGTCCTGACTCGAGTGTTTTGTCTTTTCATTACGCTCGGGTCAGTCCTGAGTTTTCAGTTTAGGTTGAAGATCATTTCCTTGGAGGACGGAGACGAAGATTTGGTATATTATCTACTACTATTATATTCATTTCATTCCGCTGCATTGTTGTATGATATTTGTTGTGTATGTAACTCTGAAAAATGTTGTATAATAATAATCAAATGTATTCATTTCAAATGTATTCATTTAATTAACAGCTTCATGAACTGTTATTTTATTATTATACTTTAGCCTTCCGCTGTGAGATTCTGTGTTGTTTCATTTTCTTTATTTCCCTTCCTTTTCTTTTCTTAATTATCCCAATAACTATCTGCCCTTTTAATGGTTTGGAATCGACATGGGTATTTGATCGTCGGTTTAAACTGTCCAAAAAGGCGGGTTGTTACAGTTGGTATCAGAGCTTTGGTTTAGCGATAAACCTTGGCTCTAGTGGGGAATAACTCATTGAAATAGAGGTAAACTATATGAATGAGTTGAGTGTATATGAGAGAGCGTACTTGTTATTTGATATAAAATGGTTTTATATTGTGTTAATTTGTTCCGTTGAGTATTTATGAATTCTGGTCGATACTTGGGACGCCAAGGCGTCGATAGGAATTTCTAAACACTCGAATAGGACAAACCAACACAATATCGTTTTGGAATATATTTTATATAAAAGAATTATTTGAATATTTATTCATTTTGATTGAATTGATTGTTAGGAGATGATAATATTAGATTATTATCGTTATTGTTTGATTAGTCAATATTTACAATAATTGATTAAATAACAATGGATTTAGAAAAATGAAATCTTGTAAACACAATTGATAATGAATATAAATGAATTTTAACTTGGATTTGGGAATTTAAATTCCGGTGCTTGAAATTGACTTACAAGAATATGAAAAACATAATATGAGTATTATATGATAGTATAATTGAGTTGAAATTGTTTTCGAAGGATTTTTTTTTTTTTTTATGATAAGTGATATATTCCCTTCTCTTGACGCTAGAAAATGATTTCGGTGATGAGTGCACGCATCATCGGCGTTTATTTTCGAGAGTCCGAGTGGGGGAGGCCACTTAATAGCTTGTCTAAACTTTGTTTTGATTCAAAATTTATTTTATTTTGTACTCTCTATAGTATGATTGGTTATATAAATTATATAAGTATATATTATTCCAAAACTTGATTTGAAATGAAACCGGGATTGGAATTCTTAAGTCCTTTAATAATTAATGATTTTTTTAAATGAGTGAAATGAATTTAGACTTGAATCATTAAGGAACTTCTGAATTGTGAAATGAGAAATGAACCTAAGAGCTAAGTGAAATATCAATTGAAGTAGAAATCCTTAGAATTAGGAAATTATGAACTTAAAATAAAAAGTGAAACTGTAAAACTCGCGTAGTATTAAAATTCATTCTATAGCATAGATATAACTTACCAAAATATTTAAGAAGTTCAAAAATGTTATATGAATTGTTAATTGGATAATATACAAGTATAGGTTTGAATAATGAAATATGCATTTAATTAATGGTTTGCAAATATAAATAAAATTGTTAGTAAATAATTGGAATTCAAATTAACATTTAAAGGTGATTCACAATTATGTTAATATAAAATGGAAATACTATATGTGAATGAAAATGTGAAATTAAATTATAGTGAAATTTAAGTAATGACTTAAGAATTAATTAATTGAAAATTCAACTTTAAATGGAAAGAAGTTGTATGTTGTTTAACTACATTCTATTTGCATAACTATAACTTACCAAATACTTAAAAGGTTTAAAATGCTAATAAGGATAAGAAGAGAAATAATATACCAGTGTGAGAATGAAAATAAAATGTGAAGATCTAATTGATAGTTGTAAATATAAAAGAAATTTAAGCTGTAAAATGAATGATACATGTATAAGTGAATGAATAAAATTTAAAATTAATGAAATATAAAATTGGTAAATGGAAACTAATTAAATTTGAATATAACTAAATGTCAATAAACTTGGAAGTGTATGAAATTAAAAAAAGTTGACTTGGAAATGTATAATTGATTTAGTGTAGATTTTGGATGGATGTTAATGTTTGATATGCATTGGTTGTTAGATGGATGATAATTGATTAAGTAGAATTCATTAGTGTTAATGGAATTGAATAAAGGGAATAAAATTTTAAAATAATAAAATTCAAGTTTGAAGCAAAGTGAAATTAAATATAATGGAATTCAATTTAAATTGAAGCAAATTGACTTTAATTTAAAATATGAATGAAACAAACTTGAATAAATCGAAAACAAATTGAATGTAAACCTATTGTGTGGATGAATAAGAAAATAAATAGCTTTGTGTTTATGATTGTTCTTTAGAAAATTTGATGTTTTGATGGTTTGTACTTTGAAATAATAAAAGCAAAATTTTGGAAGAAAAAAAAAATCCAAAATGGTCCAATACATGCTGAAATGAAAACAACCATAACTTTTAAATGGCCGAACGGAATTCGACGATTTTGGACTTTCCGAAAATCTTAGAAACTATAGCACAACTTTTATTTAGAGTGTCTTGAGAAATTCCTTCTTCTACTAGGTTAAAAACTTGAATGTTACTCGCTGTCCTGTGTAAAAAATAAGTAAAATCTGTAGTATACACCCTTAGTATTTTTGCCATATCTTTTGACTGGTTTATCGGATTTTGGTGATCTTATACTTTCTGAAAAGATAAGAACTTAAGCTAAAACTTTTGTTTTAAGTGTTTTGTGTTTTGATATTGTTTAGAAGGTCGAAAACGTGGGTGAACGTCGCTGACCTGCGCAATTCATTGCCCAGGCTGAGGCGTATCCTCTAAGTAAAACGGCCATAACTTTTGAATGGATGGTCCGAATTCGATGATTTTGGACATTCCGGAAAGCCTGAAATGAATAAAACAAATTTTGTTTAGATTATGTTGTCAAATTTTATCGTTTAGATGACCTAAAACTAAGATTTGTTTGCTGTCCTGAAATTTAAAATCTCAGTTTTGAAGCTAAATATGTTATGTATATGTTGTGTAGGCTAAGTATATCTATCTATCTTTATATGCATGGTTCTAACTTAGTTGTTGAGCATTTTAGTAGGTGGCAAAGGGGTTGCGCTTCGTTGTGGAGCTCGCTTCTAAGCTAAACGCATAATGTAAGTAAAATGCTAATAAATGCTAAATAAAAGGTACGTTTACGGTTTTATATGATATTGGTGATATTTATATGTTGTTTCCCCACATATGGGATGCCTCATCATTGAGATGAGATGTATATTTGTGATATATATGATATTATATTTTTTCCGATCGAGCCGCGCAAAGGAGACTCTGCCGAATTTTTCCGTAAATCCGGGTATTAGAAAATTTTTCAAGTTTAATTTTTTTTATATAACTTGTTTTGATAATTAACTTTTAAGTTTAGAAAGACGTTCGGAGTAAGTTAGTGGAAGCGTAGTTATGACTTTATAAATGGAATTTCATTGTTTTATAAGTTGGTAACTTTGAATAAAATATATCTAATGTTGAATTCTATACTTAGTTTCTTTTCCCTTCTTTTCCTTTTCGGGGACGAAAAGTTTTGAGTGGGGGAGAGTGTAACGACCCGTAAATTTTCGATAATTAAAGTAGCTAATTTAATAAGATTTCGTGATTTGGTGTTAGAAAAAAATTTGTAAGTCGTTTCGAATAATAATAACTAGAATGAAATGCAACAAATTTATCTAGTTAATTATTTATGAATTGAATGAAATCCCAAATCAATTGAAATAATATGTAGTCAAATGTAATTGATTCGAAGTAATATAGTAAACCGGCTGATAATGAATTTTATTTAAAATTCCAATATTGAAATCCGTCAAATATTAAACAATTAAATTGTTAAAATTTAATATTTGGAATTTATTGAATAAAGGGTTTAATATGATATAAAAGGATTTGTAAAATTTTATTTTATCATACTTAAGTTAGAATGATGTTGTAGAACTTTTAAAATCGAATTAAAAGTAAATTTGTGAAAATTGAATATTTAATATTTAATTATCGACTGGAAAATAGCCAATTTTTGAACAGTCTCAGAATTGGACAAAACTAGTTCCATTGGATCCGTAATAGTTAGTTATTATCGGATTTCAATTTTCGTAGCAATCGGAGTTGTCGTTTGACCGTGGCAGCTCGAAACGCGTTGAAATTGTTTTAATATTAATTTGGCGAGTTAAAATAGTCATTTTTTCAAACGGTCTCGGATTTCGATGAAACTAGTTTCATTGGATCCGTAATGTGATATTATTGTAAGTTTTCAAATTTCAAGTCAAACGGATTTACCGTTTGTCCGGGGCAAGCCAAAACGCATAGAAAATCGTTTAATCGGTTTAATTTAAAATTTGATCGTTTATTGTCGTAACTCGCGCATATGATCGAATTAGCCTCCGAAACCTATTCCATTGTGTCCGGAACGCGGGGTAAACCCTAGAAACGCCAGTCGGCACGCTTCGTTTGGAGTTCGGAAAATTTCGATGAATAGTAAATTGGGAAATTTTTTCTATAAAAGGACCTTCACCCTTTCACTTTGCAAACCCTAATTTACTTCAGCCCTAGCCGCCATTTTACTGAATCAATGGCCACGAAAATTCGAAACTTCTTCCTCATTTTCCTCTCAATCTACAAACAATTAGCAAAAGTCGTCAACTACAAAGTTGTAGAGGGCATCAAGATCTAGCTATCCAACGGTGGAGATCGGAAACGGAGACACGGATCGACGGGAAATCGCGTTCAAAGTCGCTGCGTTTTTCACGTTTTTCGAGGCCAAGGGGGCAGCCGAGTTGCATGCTATTCGCGGTGTAGGTAGAGTTCGCCGAGGGCTTCGCGATGGAGGTGGCCGATCGTCTTCAAGTCGTGTATTTTGGTCGTGAAAATTCGTTGAAGCTTGACGGCCATGGGTTTGTGCATTTTTTTTCACGTACAGGCATTTGGAGAAGATGGAGTTTGGTGGGCTGGGCTTAGTTGCTTTGGGTATGAATTTATTTAAGTATAATATGAATTGTTTTATAAATTCAAATGTCGATAACTTAAAAATGTATAACTTCTACATACGAGGTCCGATTGGAACGAAACTTTTTGCGTTGCAATCGTTTTGTCGAGCACTACGCGATGCAGCTGGATTGGAATCGTTTGGAGCTAGAGAAAATTTTGGGTTAAATCGAACGTCGTTCGATTTGATTTAAAATCGTAAAAATCAAGGTGAGTGTTTTATAACGCTCACAACGTACTAAATATCTTTATGCTAGTTAAATTTGACATTATGAAGTGCTATGATTTTATTTGTCGTTGTTTGATAAATTTAATTGTCATATGGATTGTCATTTGAATTAGCCGTTGAAATTAAACTGACAGTTAAATTTGAATTGAAATTGAAATTGGATTGCGATTAAATTTCCTGACATTGGTAACTATGAAATTGCCATGAATTGTATTGTCTATTGGATGATTTATTTCGATGGATGCTATTGGTTGATATTTAAATGTTTGGATGTTTATTTGCTTATATATAACCTGTTATGCATACATATGATACTGTGATTTAATTTAAGCAATATATATTCATCCCTGACATTTAATTGAAATAAATAATTACTTGGCCATAGGATAGAAAATTATATACGGACACCGAATTGGCTAAATTAATAATTTTAAAAATCGTCGATTTGAAATTTGTTTAAATGTTTTGATTAAAAGTTATAAATAGAAATCAATTTATAGGAATCGAATTATCGAAAATTTGAGTTTGGAATGTTGAAATTAATTTTGGTTAAAGAAATTGTAAAAAAAATTAAGTGGAGACTTTGGAATTTAAAATCGGGATATGATTGAATTTCGAAATTGATTTGTTTAAAGATTTAACCTTAATTCGAGCTTTGAATATTACTAAGTAAAAGTGATATAAAAATGATATTTTGAAATCGAGCTTGGAATTGAACCATATTTGAAATTTGGATTTAAACTTGAATATTAATGGAAAATTTGTTAAGTGTTATAAATGGATATTTTGAAATCAAGCTCCAAATCGATAAAAATTGAAATTGAATAAGTTGAAGGTGAATGTAGAGTTGAATTGATTTGAAGTTAAAGTGAAGTTGTTTTGAATTGAAATCGAAATTGAATTGGTAGAATGGAAATTGAAATTGATTTGAATTGGGAAGTTATAATTGAAATGGTTTGGTTTTGAAGCTGTTTTATTTTGTTTTCCAAATTTCTCGGTTATATAAACCATTTTGAATACTTAAACTATTTTTAATCTATTTTAAATCTACTTAACCCGATTTAAATTATTTTAAACTAATTTATCTATTTGAAATCCATTTTAAGATTTTAAGTATTTTTAACTATTTTAATTATTTAAAAAAATACTTTAAACTACTTAAAACTATTTTCTAAAATTCCAAACTGGTCAATAAGGTGAATGTTTATATTTAAAATCTTGAATCTAAATACGAATTGAGTTAAATGAAGTTGCAACCTAAATTTGAAATTCGAAATGATTTTGAAAACGAAATGGGATATTGATGCGAAAATGATTTTTGCAACGGAATCTTACATTTGAATAGATACGAAGATATTGAAATGGATTTGATTTTTGAAGCGAATATGATATTTTGATATCAATTATGAATCGATTTGAAATATAAAAAGCCAAAGGTGTAATAATACGTAGTTATTAAAGAGACCGGGATCGGATATGGACATACTCTCTGTCGATACCGAAAACCACTTTAATAACTATTATACGCGGAGTGATGATCCAGAATGAAGTGGATGGTTGGTGAACGCGTTGACTGAAGAAAGAGAACGATTATTGGATGACCCCTGACATGACTAAAACAGGAGCCGCGCCGGGCCATTGAGGTTCGCCACCTCTAGCGGACACACTTCTTCGATACCATTTCTATTACATTTGTGATTCGATTTGGGTGCACCCCTTGATTTGGGAGTGTTGTTTCGCGGTGTTGGGGTAGCTGCTGGCTATGCCCAACATCAGTCCGGATCACGCAACTACTAGTATCCTAGTTGGTATTGCCTCATGTACCTTGTCATACTGATTATCCTATTCGCGACCACTACGTTTTGATTTGTACCTTGAGTATATGGATTGCCCTCTGGTGACTTCCGGTTTTGGGGAAACTACGGTCTTGTATATGCTTTTGGGAATATAAAATGTGTTAAGGGGGATTATGGTAACGCCTTAACGCTATTTTGATACTTTATATTACTGATAGACATTATCTACTTAGCGTATATTACTACATAGTAGATAGTTTCACGGATCCTTGAGAGATGGAAAATCCCGTAACATCTCTTGAGTTATTGCACGCACGTTGACACTGGATATGAGATGTCAAACCCCGTAAACATCTATGACGCCGTTACACTCATATTTATTTACGATTGATTTAACTTTCATAAGGATATTTTAGTCCTGACTCGAGTGTTTTGTCTTTTCATTACGCTCGGGTCAGTCCTGAGTTTTCAGTTTAGGTTGAAGATCATTTCCTTGGAGGACGGAGACGAAGATTTGGTATATTATCTACTACTATTATATTCATTTCATTCCGCTGCATTGTTGTATGATATTTGTTGTGTATGTAACTCTGAAAAATGTTGTATAATAATAATCAAATGTATTCATTTCAAATGTATTCATTTAATTAACAGCTTCATGAACTGTTATTTTATTATTATACTTTAGCCTTCCGCTGTGAGATTCTGTGTTGTTTCATTTTCTTTATTTCCCTTCCTTTTCTTTTCTTAATTATCCCAATAACTATCTGCCCTTTTAATGGTTTGGAATCGACATGGGTATTTGATCGTCGGTTTAAACTGTCCAAAAAGGCGGGTTGTTACACAAAAGCAAAATATGACATTTGTATACACTCATGTTTAGCGTGTTTGTGGGTTATTATAAATGTCGGTCATAATACAAAGTTTGAGAAAGTTCATTATTTTCCACAATTATTATAGCAATTTGCAAGTTAATTTACGTGCAACAGTGATTCATTTGTCGTGTCAAGTTGTTTAAATTTGTTATGTATGATGTTGCAGTATCATATGCACAACTAAAGGATTAAGATGTTCCTATGATTACAATAATGTGTGTGTAGATACATACAATACATATCGAACATGTTAATGCTAAAGACTAAAATTGCTAAGTATATATGCTAGCCAATTGAATGAAGTTTACTTTTTTAATGATAAATTAAATAACATTGTCATAGTACAGACGTTAATGCACATAATTAAATTTTCATGCATTTGCTTGACAATCAACTTACCTGTTTGCACATCAGAGAGCAGTTTTAGTACTTCGATGTTTGTAAGTGTTGGTTCATGATTTTGTGTTATCTATGATTTTAGTACAAAAAAATAAGTAGACTTCATTAATTACTTCGAATAAATAATTTTGTACATGACTGATTAGTAAATTTAATCATCATTTCTGCATAATGGTATGCTAATTAATTTAAAATCAATGAACAAACCAAGCGTCTAAAGGGCAAGGAGTGTAATAATGATTGGTTGGATATTAAATATCAACATTAGAGTTGTATTATTGTATAATTGCTCCCTATTAAATGCTCACAATTACACAATTCCAGAATTAGTGATCATCGTGTTTTATAAAGTATTATCATAATATCATCTACTAATGATATTTATTGAGTATTTAATGCATAGTAGTACATGAATATGGATGCAAAGATAAAGCTTTTTTTACATATATGTTCATTGTCATATGCAATTAATAAAGTAGTCTACAATTTTGGTTATTATGTTTTAAATTCAAAGTATATAAATGCTCTCTCTAAAGTATCAAGTTACTCAAAATGAGAATATCTACCCTTAACAATGGAGATTAAATCTTGTTTTCGTATGATTGAAATTTCAGTGTAATCAAGGCATTTAAAATATTTTCCCATAACACAAGAGATTAGTCTACTCAATTCTTGAATATTTTTATGAAGAGAAATCTTGTGTCGCTAACATACAGTAGGCTATGTTAATTGACTTTATGTATGTAACATGTTATACATACGTAGACATGCTACAAAGTAATTTGCATATACAATGTTTAATCTTTTTAAGTTGATATGCGATGACAAAAAAATAATAAAGTAATAATATGACAAGTTTTATTACATATAAGAATTAAATTGGTAAAAGTTATTTCATCAATGTCATTTTGATTCACGTTATATATGATAATCATAATTAATTAATATTTTGATATATATATATATATATATATATATAACTCCAATATTTATTAAAATACATTCTATGCACTGCATAATATTTCTACTACCATCATATAAAGTCATAAAATGATGACACCTGAATTTGCATGTAATTAACGTGAATAATTACTCTATCCCACAAGGAAACGATTTGACCGTATAAATAAATTGATTTAAGATGACATAAAATAAATGTTGAAGTAGAAGATTACTATGTCTTGCCCATAGAAAAAGAATTTTTCTACTTTGATGTTTTAATGCGGTAGTCTTGTTATAAAGAAATTAGGATATTTAATGTGCTAAAGATATGGACATGAATTTATAAATAAAATTACACATTGATCATTTTAGTAGAAGTTGTGTATTGATCATAAAGCTTGCTTACTTAAAGTCTCATACAATTTAATATATGTAAATTAAACTTGCTCCAAGAACAAGATCAAATATAATACTAAATAAGGAAAGCAAATGCTGTAATCCTTGTATATGTGTATCATGTAATTTCGAATCTTATGCTATATTAAGCGTCACAACAATACAGCTTAAGATTTGTAAAGATGATTGTTATCCCATTTTTGGTCAAAACCGGAATATCAACAAATTGGCAAGGAATGATGAAGATCAGTTGGAATCAAGGCTACGATCGATATCGCCAAAAATTTGGTTGAGCTCCGATCGGAACAAAATTGATTGAAAATGATGATAAGGACTAGGAAAGGCTATGTTTCAAATTTCAGGATAATCTAAGTTCGTATGAAGAAGATATAACCAAGCCAAATGAAGGGAAGCACTGCCGAACCATCCATCCTCCACTCCCAAGCATTGCCGGTCCAAACTTCCCTTCCTAGCCGAACCAACTCCACTTCCCTTCCTAGCTGAACCAAGCTACTCCTCTACCAACTCCCTGCCGAACCAACACACTTCCCACACCTACCGGACCAATCCCCTCTCCACTAACCATCGAATCAACCTCGGCCGGACCAACCTCCACCGGTCCAACTCCATCCCCATGCACTGCCGGTCCACTCACCACCGAACCAACCTCCTGCCGAACCAAACCATCTACCACCTACCACCGAACCAAGACGTACCAGACCGACACTACTAGGTCAGATTGCATCAGCCGTCCACCAGCAGCTATATACATTCAGGACACCTGCCTCCAGCCTCACTCTATAAATAGAGGGACAGAGGTACAACAATGGAGAGAAGTTTGAGAGCTCAAGCACGGATAGAACTTTCAAACAACTTTCAGTCACTTGTAATCAAAGTTTTGTACTTGTAATCTGAATAGAAAAGGAGAATAACATATAAAGTGGACGTAGACACGTTCTAACCGAACCACTATAAATCTGTGTCTTTTACAGTTTAGTCTCTGCTTTTTATATATTTGCGTAAATCACCCAAATCACTAAAAACAACATAAAATCGACTAGTTCATACGACTTGGAGGTGTTTGCCCATTTTTTGTGCAAACATTTTTGGTGCTTTCACTGAGAACAACTCAGGAGCGCTTTAATCATTGCCTCGCAAAGATTTGTTGAGAGACTCTCTTTAAGAACAAGTCTATCCGAGATTATGACTCTTGGAAGTAAAACAAGTAGAAGACAGAGATCAGAAAAAAGTCAGCACGAAGGGAGTCAAGGGGCTTCCTCAGGAAAGAACCAAACTTCAGTCTTCATCACCACGGATGAGATGGAGACAATGATGAAAAGACAAGAGGAGTTGATTCAGAATTTGTTTCAGCAGATTGGGCAACTTGGAACACAGAATAGGAAAGCGGATGGAGTTCGGAACGGAGCAGGACCATCCGGCATAGCACCTGGATTAGGAGGCACACCCATGGAGAACATAGATCCAATTTCGGAGAGAGAAAGATGAGCATCTGCACAACCTGGAAGCAGCAGAAGAGTGAACGCTCAGTCAAGGGGGCAGATCCCAGAATTCCCTCGTGGACTCGGGGGGCAGGTCGAAAGTAATGAACAAAGATTGCATCTCGAAGACAATGACAGGTTGGCGGAGATGGTTAGAAAAGCTATGAGAGGCAGTTTGGTAAACAAAGATTTGGAGGATGTTAATAGGAGTCCTTTTTACTCCAGCAATCAGACAAGCTAGGAACCCACCGGATTTCAAGTTACCATCGTTGGACATGTATGACGGGAGAACGGACCCCACGGTTCATCTAACGAAGCATATGAGGCATATGAAAGTGCTGGGGGCATCAGAGGAGGTTATGGCCCGGTGCTTTCCATTATACTTGGCGGATATTGCAGCATTGTGGTTTAGACAATTAGAGAATGGATCCATCGAAACGTGGAATGATTTAATTGAGAGATTTATGAGGCAATTCAGGGTCCACATTACAAGACCCAAGAATGTGATGACTTTGGAAACCCTAAAGCAGAAAACCGGAGAGACTTTGAGGAGTTACCTAACGCGATTCAATGCGGCAGCAGCTTCGGTGGATCGACCAGATCCATCCATGGTTATGATAGCGGCTGTGTCTGGGATAGCTGACGGAACAGAGTTCAAAAATTCATTAACTAAGAATCCACCTATGGATCTAGGAGAATTCTATCATGAGGCGGAAAAGTTTCTACGATTAGAGGATGCGAACGCCGAAAGAGAAAAAGGAGAAGGAATTGATATTTATGTGATCAAAGAAGGAAATCCCCCTGAGAAAGGCGCGGAAACTAGTAGAGGTAAAAGAAAGACTGAGAATGACGGGGACAGGTCAAAGCGGCAACGGAGGGAGCCGCGATTCACAACTTACTCTGAGCTGAATGAGAGTCTGGAACGATTTATCAGGATACTAAAGAGCAGGTTCTGTATCGTAGACCGATGCAAAGGGATCCAACTTCTGACAAAAAAAATCAGACAAGTTTTGTGTATTTCATGAATTGAACGGTCATAACACTAATGATTATAGGCATTTGAAGGACGAGGTGGAAGGGCATATCAGGAACGGTATGCTCCTTCAGTATGTGAGGAGGCGAACTCCAGCAGTGGAGCCAGAGCGACCACCGTTTGATTATCCATTGATTGCTTGACTAAAATAACGATGAACAAGTTGTAAACCTCTCACTAACGCGGTTAAATCATTTACACATGTGAGCGATCGCGCACGATCCATAGGCATGCTCTGAATGACTGCCAACCGCGTTATAATAAGAGTTTACGTTTTAACATCTTCATTTTGCTTTGATTTTGATTTGAACATTTAAATTCTGCCTGTTTGGACATTTCTGCTGTAAGGTTCATATGATTATTGCTTTAATATTCACAATTCTATGAAAAAAATCTACTTGTAGGCCCGTTGGATCGCGAACGGTCCACGAGCAACTCTCGCATGGCAGTGAACTACCGAAGTCTTTGATTCGGAAACTCCCCCAAACAATAACTCCGGCACTGATAATATTAAGTCCCCCCCGGGCACACTCATTCGCCTCGAACGGCACCCGACCTCGAACGGTCGCAACTCGCCTCGAACGGCACCCGACCTCGAACGGTCACAACTCGCCCCGAACGGCACAACTCACCTCACCTCAAATGGCTCGATCACGAACGGTCGTCATTTGAGGTCTGTCACTTGACCGCGCACGGTCACACTTCACCTCAAATGGCTCGATCCCGAACAATCGTCATTTGAAGTTAGGCGCTTAACCATGAACGGCCGCGCTTCATCTCAAATATCTCGATCCCGAACGGTCGTCATTTGAGGTCACATAAAACTGTAAATTCCTTTGCAGGACATCAACAGGATATGAACATCCAGCTCATGGCATGACAAAACACGCCTTCCTATCACAAGGCATGTTTTGGGGGGCAAAGTGTTATCCCATTTTTGGTCAAAACCGGAATATCAACAAATTGGCAAGGAATGATGGAGATCAGTTGGAATCAAGGCTACGATCGATATCGCCAAAAATTTGGTTGAGCTCCGATCGGGACGAAATTGATTGGAAATGATGATAAGGACTAGGAAAGGCTATGTTTCAAATTCAGGATAATCGGAGTTCGTATGAAGAAGATATAACCAAGCCAAATGAAGGGAAGCACTGCCGAACCATCCATCCTCCACTCCCAAGCATTGCCGGTCCAAACTTCCCTTCCTAGCCGAACCAACTCCACTTCCCTTCCTAGTCGAACCAAGCTACTCCTCTACCAACTCCCCGCCGAACCAACACACTTCCCACACCTACCGGACCAATCCCCTCTCCACTAACCACCGAATCAACCTCGGCCGGACCAACCTCCATCGGTCCACCTCCATCCTCATGCACTGCCGGTCCACTCACCACCGAACCAACCTCCTGCCGAACCAAACCATCTACCACCTACCACCGAACCAAGACGTACCAGACCGACACTACTAGGCCAAATTGCATCAGCCCAGGCCCACCAGCAGCTATATACATTCAGGACCCCTGCCCCCAGCCTCACTCTATAAATAGAGGGGCAGGGGTACAACAATGGAGAGAAGTTTGAGAGCTCAAACACGGATAGAACTTTCAAACAACTTTCAGTCACTTGTAATCAAATCTTTGTACTTGTAATCTGAATAGAAAAGAAGAATAACATATAAAGTGGACGTAGGCACGTTCTGTCCGAACCACTATAAATCTGTGTGTCTTTTACAGTTTAGTCCTTGCTTTTTATATATTTGCGTAAATCACCAAAATCACTAAAAAAACATAAAATCGACTAGTTCATACGACTTGGAGGTGTTTGCCCATTTTTTGTGCAAACAATGATTGAAGATCGGGTTGTCTATATGTGTGTGCATAGTGTTTGCTTTAACTGTGGTAATGCAAATATAAAACTCGTTCAATTTTTAGTTTTCCACGAGCATAAAGAAAAAGAAAAAAATCTATTATTGTTATGAATTTGAAACAAACATATGGAAAAGACATGAATAATGAGAGCAATTTAGACGATTGTAATCTGATTTATATTAATAAAGAAGAATAACTATATAAAATACAACAATAATTAATTTGGTCTAAAATTAAGAAATGAAATGAGTTAAAATACGTTTGCGAGGAAGCGAAAGGAGATCACAAACAAAGTTATTAATGGCGCATAGCGCAAAAAGACGCAAAGCCCACATAGCCTTGGCGTACTACTTGAAAAATAGTGCAGGTCCTTTTAATTTGATGTGCATGCTTAGAATATATTTTTTATAAATTTATGACAAATCAAATAAAAAGTTCGATATAATTTATATATTCTTTTACTAAAACATATATAACAAAGATTTTTTAAATAATTTGCAAAAAACATCAAATAGATATCATAGACATAGAATTTCAAGCATGATAGTGTTCAAAGCCAATATTAAAGATAATAGTATGTTGCTGCTAAACTAAAATTCTAAATCAAATTCAACAATTATATTTTTCAAATCAATATATGTATCATCATATTCATAAGCTTCGGCATTTAATAATTTATTTAGTGTGACCGTAATAGAAACAGACAGTTCGAAATTCGTTGGCGATTAATTTGAAAAAATATCCATTCGAGATTATTTGTTCGGTGCGACAGTAATTAGAACAGATAGTTTAAAGTTTGTACGAGATTAATTTGGAAAATACAATCATTCGAGATTATTTATTCGATGCAAGAGTGATAATTAGACCCATCAGGTATAAATTGTTTTAAAATCATGGCTCACCCAGAGGTTCGATTTAGGCCGTTTTGGTTTGGATCCGACTAGGACATAACACTAGATATGCATATACTTCCTTGCTTGTTTGTCTAACCTTGCGGGTCAAATCGGTTCTTCATGTTATATTTCATCACCTCGACCCGACCTAGGGCCCATCAAGTTCAGGTAAGGTTTGGATCGGTTTGTGAATTTTGGTTCTAAGTGAGCATCATAATTTGATGTGGCAATAATATAAATAAACAATTCAAAGTTTGTCGGACATTAGTTCACTGTAATCGTATCATCATATAAATAATATATGATACATTCAACCAATGTTGGAAATTAGTTTGTACTATGAAAAATTAAAAATAAATTAAAAAATTAAAAAAACAATAAAATAATGAAAAGAGGCGTCAATTTTGCGTCATGCGCCGTCTTTCCATGTGCGTCGCCCATAAGAAAGGCGCAAATGTCGCGTCGCGCCTTACTGGCGTGTCTTTCATAACTATGGTCACGAAAGGAGAATCTGAAAGTAAGGAAGAAGGGAGAATGGAAACAAAAGGAAATCTTGCTTTTGTAATTTGAAAGGGGAATGGAAAGCATTATTGATTATAATTTGTTTTGAGTTTTATAAAACTAAATGTTATTAAATTAATTAAAAGAAGATTAATGTTACAAAAACTGAAGTTAATTAATGACATCAAAAAAAAAATCTAATTACCTTGATGTTAATATAGATTTACTTAAGTTACTTGTGAAGTATGATATTTCTTATTTTACATATAAAACATAAAAATAAAGTCGTTGTAGCTAATTTTAATGATCGAAACAAAATATAAGTAAGCTATAAATTTATGTATTAGACATGGTCATACTATGTTATCAATATATATGTCAATATAACAACTTTGTGGATGCAAAATTCTAACAATATGACATATGTAAATGACACTTGCAGTTTATAAATACATTATATACATGCAATGTGACACTTCTCAGTTGAGGGTGACATATAAACATATTACTTGGTATTTGAAGATGAAACATATGCAATATGGCATTTGTCAAGGTTGTATAGCAACTCCATGACGGTTGGAGTGCTATAAATAGATTCTCACTCTTGCCTACACTACGAAAAATATGTGACAAAATATTTAAAAGTTATAATGCCTTGATATAGTTCTTTTTTCCATCAAAGAGATGTCATGATAAAGAAGTACTAGTCAAGAAATAATGGTAATTCCATGTTCTTCTTCAACATCAAGACATCAAAGGTATGTTTTAAAATGACACTAAGCAAAAGCAAGGATATGGCATTTGCATATCCATAAAGAAAGTTAATAATTTCTCACATGATGCATTTACTTGGAGATAGATGTCAGTCTGTCAAAAGAAAAAAATTATGATTGATTCTACTGCCAAACTCGTTGGGTAAATGCTATCTGATTTGTATGAGTCTGCAATTTAATTTTTTTTTTTTTTAAAAAAAGGTATGTATATTGAGATGAATGTAGCATATATCTTTCGTAGTTTCTCATGATCACTCTTTAGATAATCAGTTTTGATCTTCTGGAGTATAACACCTATTTGGGAATGCCATGTGCTTAACATTAATCCAATAATATATGTTACAATACATAATTATATATGCACAGTTTATTCTTTTACATACGCACATACATGTATATATGCCGAGGATCGACAACACCGCATTGTTGCTACACCACTATATATTTAATTCGGAACTTGTGGCTGATTTCGAGTGGGATGTGTGTGTGTGTATGAAATCTTGTTTATTCCATGATGGATACATCTTGTTATGTGATAAGGATGACAAAGCTCGCTGATACCTATCTCTAGTGCAACTTAGTATATAGTGTTATATATATTATTACACTTGATATACACATGAAAAGTTAAATGTTCATAGAAGGGAACACATTTGTCATTATAGCTTACCATCATTTCCGCTAACTGTCACAAGGTAACGTTGTGCAACCAAGTCCATTGCATGACCATAGCGAGGTCCAGGACCTGGCCCTTGTACCACCAACCTGTGGTTGAAAATATGCATCGTAACATGTTCAACGTAATCAGATAACACGAATGTCATCCATTATGCATAATATATTACCTGTGCCACTTATACTTATCATTTGTCATGTCAAGTACATATAAGTCATCGGTTGAATGACCTGTTGGGCCTATACCTCCCTATAAAAATATCAGAACTTGGTCAATCAGTCTCCATATGGGGAGATGTACTAAAATGAAACTTAATGCTATCGTGTATGGATTGACTAATTTGGCAACTACATCTCATTAAAGCATGTTTCATTTCCTTGTTACATGCTTATACCCATGATCTCTACATTTCAAAATGCAGAAGGAAGAAAGAAAAAAAATTACTGACATCGTTATTAGTTTCATCCTCATTGTTCTCACAAAAATCAGCAGTTTGCAGAAATTTAGCATTTTACTCCAAAATAACGTTCAAAGTTCAACTTAATGATTCAAATGGACTATGTATGTGCGCACTTTAGACCCAGTACATCAGCAAAAATAGAAAGTATTATCCATAACTATATAAATATGTAAAAATTAATTTATGATCGAGGGTAGTAGTGAAGAAAGCTACAGGATCCAACAACATTAAACCCCTCGCCGTAAATATAGCATCGTAAAGGAAAGGGAAAACACTAAGCTGTGGAATTAGTAACTTTTTATTTATTTTTTTACATGCTACGTAAAGTTGATGTAAGTAGGGCGATAATATTGTTGAATTATATAGAAAAATAGAGTAAAATGAATACTGCACCAAGAATACTCTCTTTGCTAATTAGTTGCCAAGCCAAATGAAGCTCCTACCAAATAACAATTATCGGGCTTTTTTTAAGGTTTTATTTCTTTTTTAAAGGATTTGCAGCTTTGTATGCATCCTATACCTGAAAAACAACCATTGTGCCTACTGCAGCCGCAGCATGTGCCGCCCGTGGTGAAGGTGGATCTCCTGCTGGATGCAACCTTCCAGAAAAATATTAAGTATAAATTAACAAAATAAGTTCACGCCAACTAATTCCCAGCAATTGTAGTTCAAAATTCATCAATCTAAACAAAATGCATAACTATGGTCGAGAATATCCTATGCATGTAAAAGAAAAAAGGCAAATGTGTAATCCAACTAATTGAAACATGCTTTCATTGCATCAAACATCCAAAGCTTTATGTAGCTACAATTAGCCACTGAACTTCACGAAAAATTGCCAAAAACTAACCAAAAATCCTAACCTTGTCCACTTTTTGGTATCAACATCATAGGAATGCACAGAGTTCATTACGCCCGCCAACCCTGTGCGAAATAAACTTAGAAACCGAAACGGAAAAGAAGAAAGATAGTGACTTATAAGTAAAATTACGGATGCCAGAAGCGCCGCCTTCGATAGCGGTAGCGCCGCCGAACATAATAAGGCGATGGCCATGGTTTTTTGTGGGGGCGACGGCGGTTAGCGTGTGGGCGCAGCGCGGACCGGGAGCATCATCGTCAGTGTCCCAGCGTGACTCGATCGGCTGGTAGCTTGGCGCAGGCACTAGCCATGGCTTCGAGCTCATTGGTTTTATTTACAGTTTTATCTCTCGCCTCCCTCTTCTAGATCTTCGCCGCCGCTGACCGGAGAAGAAAGAATCTCAATCGAAGAATTTGAAGCAGCACCCTTTTGTTTTTATCTTTTGCTGAGGTGGTAATGGGAAAAATATCCTATGACTTTAGCACCTTCTTAAATGCTTCTTTCACCACTCCATAGCCCATCAAACCTAATTAAACTAATGAAAAAATAGCATACAAAAGTTTATCACGTTCCCTCGTTTTACATACTATTGGCTATTGCTTTTGAATTTAAAAGCATAATCAGTTTTTAACATGTA